>CM059259.1:10012319-15012319 GCA_030347555.1 Lablab purpureus
TTATCTTGAGAGTTCGTTTCGCAGAGATTAGTCCAGCATCAGCCTACTCAGTATCCTACATCAGAGGAGTTGAGTATTGGAAAGATCAAGTTCAAAGCTTTTGATCTAGGGGGTCATCAGATTGCTCGAAGAGTGTGGAAAGATTACTATGCCCAGGTCTCTCTCTTTTTTCCCTCAACATAATTTTGTTGCAATTGCAATTGTGATAATATTCATGAAGCTTTGGTTTTTAACCAAGTAGAATTAGTCATGTGATCCTTATGGTTAATCTCAATTAGTGGAATAAGAGTTTGTTCTTGATGTATATTTTCGGGGCAATAGTAGACTCTGAGATGATCTGAATCATACTTTGTGTGAAAACATATGATTGGATGCCGCCTGGTCTTCTCTAGATATATTAAGATCTTGGTCTTGTTCCCCCAATGCAATTTATTTTCTGTCTTGTTTACATGGTTGGCTATGATTTGATCTTGAACAAAGCCAAACAGCATTGTGGGATTCATGCTGCCTATCTAACATAATGAATGGTAAAGACTTTTGATGTTGTTAACATGGCTAGACATGCTAATCTGTGTTGATAGTGGTTGCAGGAACAAAGCTGCACGAAGTCTTTTGCCTTAGAATCTGTGAACTGCTTCTAGCTGTCACCTAGGATAAAATTTCAGTGTGTTCAGTACTGTAATTGGCGGAATAGAGGTTAATTGTAAAGTATAAACCACATTTTTGGGTTGCGTTTGGTGTGGAGGAGAGAATTAGGGTAGAGGGAAATAAAAAAGAATGAATGAAATAAGTGAGGAATAAAGTGGAAGTTAAAGGTATTTGGATGAAGAGAAATACAGAAATGATGGGTAGAGGAAATAAGTGAGGAATAATAGTGAGTCTTGCTACTTTTAAAATTATTTCCACCTTATTTCTCCTCCAAACGCACCAACTTATTTCCATCCACCATTTCCCTTCTAGTTTCTCACCTACCATACACACCATTGGTGCAGAATTTTGTAAAAGATTAACATGTATTTCATTATATGATTACAGCTGAACCAAAGAATTTATGCCTTCCTATTCTATATTGTTTGTTACTTCATTTGATTCGTGTGCAGTGGCAGAAATCACAGTAAAGCTTGCTGATGGCGCCTTTTTCAGTTTAGAGGATGTGCTAATCATACATATCTGCTTCCGAAGCAGTTTCTGATTTGGTGTTATGTGACATTTTTTAACTAGGAACCATTTTTTCTTGCCCGCGATCTATTATTATTTTTGTTTATTTATTTTTTGTCATGATGATTAAGTTGAATCCTTCTTTGATACAGGTGGATGCAGTGGTGTACTTGGTTGATGCGTATGACAAGGAAAGATTTGCTGAGTCAAAAAAAGAGCTTGATGCTCTACTCTCTGATGAATCTCTAGCCAATGTCCCTTTCCTTGTCCTTGGAAACAAAATTGATATTCCATATGCTGCCTCAGAAGAAGAGCTGCGTTACCATTTGGGCCTGAGTAACTTCACCACCGGCAAAGGTAAGGTAAACTTGGCCGACTCAAATGTCCGTCCCATGGAGGTGTTCATGTGCAGTATTGTGAAGAAAATGGGTTATGGGGAAGGTTTCAAATGGGTTTCCCAGTACATCAAATAGTCCATTACCAAGAGATGGCTTGGTATCTCATTTCTAGAAGTTTGTTTCTGTAGTTATGATTTGGAGGTGTTGATGGTACGAAATTTGCAGTATATTTCAATTTTATTTATATAAAATGACTGAACCTCCTCTTGTTTCCCTCACTTCCATTCTCCGTTATGTGCTGATAAAATCAGTTTATTTGTGGTGATTGATGAATTTGGCCCATGAGTTTTACGCCGCCTATTAATCTTTCCATTTTACTTTTTTCCTAATTCCTATAGATGGAGTCAGTTATGGGCTTAACTTTTCACACCCCCTAAATTTCTTGAGCACCTCACTTCATTCCAAATGGACTTTATGGAATGTAAAGCCTATTCTGGAATGAATAAAATTTGTCTTAATGATTTTATATTGTAAGGAAAAAGAACGGGCTTTCTTAAATTTAAAGAATTAATTCTGGAAAACCTATTCCTGAATGCCTAAAACGTGTCCCAATAATTTTATGGAGTGCAAAAAGAAATATCCCAATTTGATGTGGGTCCTTTAGTCCCATTTACGTAATTTGCTGAACAAACATGATTGGTTTGTGGGCTAACAGGCTTTCTTGTACCAAAAAAAATGCATGCATGCATGCGTGCCGACAACTAATGTGACATAAGAAGAGTATGCTCACTAGCCACTAGTATAACTTACATTTAATTTATTTATTTTTTCTTAAAATTCTTCCATATCTTTATTTAAACATTTTTGTTTTACTCAATAGTAATAACATAATGAAAACTAAATAAATACTGTTTCAGATTAATTATCAGTTCTACCATAAATATATTTATTATATCTACAAGTGAAATTATTTTATATATTTACTATCTTCATACTTTGAATCGAAGAGTGACATAACTTTGTTTAGAATGGAGTGACTAACAAAAACGTTTAAAATCGTAAAACATTAACTAAGTTAGAATTGAAAATAAGCAAACACGAAAGTGTAAAATTTTATTCTGGGAGTGAGGACATGAATAGGATCAGATGTAAACATTATTTATGCATATCACTTGGTCAATTTATCAGAAGACCGCCACAATACGAGTGTAAATAAGACAACATAATTTACTGCTAATATTTATCTATACGATTGCTATTAACTAAAATATTATGTAGCAAAAAGTTATATAACTTCCTCGTAAAGACAAGCCTGTGTCTATTGTATATGAAATTAATACACGTCAAAAAATATTTAAAAAAATAGAAATAAGTAAGATAAATATTAATATTTATAAATGTTCTGATGAAGTAAATATACGGGGATGTAGCTCAGATGGTAGAGCGCTCGCTTAGCATGCGAGAGGTACGGGGATCGATACCCCGCATCTCCAAAACCTTTTTAAATTCCTTATTCTTTGAATTATATGGAAGTATTTTTGTAATATAAAAAAAGTAAATTGTTTTCTTTTACATGTTATGAAAAAATATAATTGAAAATTAAAATGGCGTATTTTAATTTTATGAAAAATAAAATATTTAAAAGAAAAATTTTAATCCGAAAGTTTTTTATTATTATTACAAAAGGAAATATTTTGAAAATTACAAAAGAATACTTTTTTATGAAAAAAATAAATAAATTTGGAAGTGAATGTCACTATTATTATTCCTTATTCTTTAACAAGTGGTAATAATTAAAATTTCAAAACATTTCTTTCTAAAAGGGGAAAAGAATTAAATTTTTAAAATATAGTATATTTTAAGAAAAATTATTTAAGTTATTTTCTTCCTCCATACAGATTCTTCTTTCTCTACTATTTATCTTTTCTCTATCAATATTGATATAAAAGTATTAATATTTATATTTTAAATTATTAAATATTATTTATATTAATTTGTAATTATTAATAATTACTTATTTTCACAATGTTAGATATTAAAATTTAACTTTTCAAATATACATTAAATTTTTCATAAAATAGAAATTAAAATACTTCCGCAAAATTTTTTTAAATAATTAAAATAATTGAATTAAATTATTGAAATGCAGCCTTCAAAAAGGAAAGAATTTTAAAGTAATACAATTCTGAAATTCCAATTTTTTAACATTTACTTACCAATTATTTTAATAATAATATAAGCTTTCATCGAAAAAAAGTTTTTAGAGGTATAATTATCTTTACTTCTCACTTAGTTTTTTCTGCACAAACTCTTAAATTCTCCCCTAAATTGTCCCACTTTTGATGTACTCGTGTAACAAAAGTTAATGGAATTAGAGCACATAACCATGTCAAACGCATGTTCCAGTATCCAGGCCAGCAAGCATTGTATATAGAGCTGTCAAAATAGGTCTGGTCCGATGGGCTGGCCCGTATAGCCTATGATTCAGGTCAGGCTAGGCTTAAAAAATTGTGGCCTATATAACAATAGGCTTTTTTTAGCCTGACCCATTTGGCCCGATGCCCATATGGGCCAAGGCCAGGCTGGCCCGTAGGCTAATGGGCTGGCCTGTTTATTTTTTATATTAAATTTTTGTTCTTAATTGTTATATTGTCATACAAAAGAAAGAAACCCTAGTATCTCAGAGTCTCTCTTTTCTTCTTCATTTCTTCTCTTTCTTTCTCACAAGTTCTTTCATCTCTTCTTCTGCACTACTCCTCTTTCCTTTCACCTTCAACACCACAGTTTCACGCTTTCGTCATAACTTCTCTGTTTCACATTGGGTTAGGTTTTTTCTTATTTTTTGTTAATTTAAATTATCATTTTTTGCATTTCTAATCAAAATTTTATATCTACTTTTGTTTTCCTCATATCATCAAAGATCATGCAGAATATTGTAGTCACATTTTTTTTCTCAATCAAAATAACAATACTCAAGAAAAAGCTACAACAACCCAGATTGTATCGAATGTTGATATTTAATTTCCATTAGCTACGGCAAGTTGTCACTCCCACTAGGATGGAGCATAGAGGAGAATACAAGTATCAAGCTTTGTATAATACATCAGGTTAGCCATCAGAAGAAATGTACATGAATCAACCGAATCACATGATTGAATATCACCACGCATACTACTGTTTGTGACCCTATTCGACTATTCCGCTTATGTCACCCAAAATGAGGCTGGAAGGACACCAGATTCAGCTTACCACTACGAAACAAATGTTCCAAATCTCACAGTTCATTCGGCATGCAGAATGTCATCACTTCTTGGATGACCGAAAGCCTCCAAACCCCATCATGGCAGCAACATCCGGATCAATTTCAGGTTCTTCCACCGCCTTCTCCTTCTGAATTCAAAAATTGAACACGAGTTGTTTACTAAGTTGTGAGAAATTAAAAGCAATATTAATTTGTTAAAACAACATTAAAAATCCTTATTAGAAAGATGGATGCAATAAACTGTTAAAACAAGTAAATGCATAAAAAAATTACTTCATGGTATAGGGAGGATGGCAAAAGGCTTATTCCAATCCATTGCCTATTTTTGCAACTAAAAATAAGCAACTGTACATACATTTACCTTTTCTTTTTTCTTTTCTCGACGTAGACGCTTTTTTTCTTCCTCTTCTTGTTGTTGTTTTAAAATCCGCTCATCAAGATCTGTGAAAAAGATATAAGATAATTTCCATATTCAAGAACCAAGTCCATCTTAAACAGTGGTGGACTATGGTGTGGACAAGCTGCCAATTCTTTTCACAATTTCACATGAACACGTTTAAAAGACATATTACTCTCCTAAAAAATCAGAGACCGTAGAAAACATTTAAAGTTTTTATTTAGTATTTAAGGAATCATATATTTAATCATTCAAAAATAACCAAATTGTTGTATGGTTCCCTCAAAATTTTAGTTCAAGACCCACCACTGAAATGAAAGAATAGTTAAACTTCTACAATTTCAGCCCAAGGAGAAAAAAATCATATAGACTTTAATGTTGTATGGCTCTATGAAAATAGCAGCCAACCCTTCTCCAATCTAATGTTTTTACCTTGTTCTGTGAAGCTACCAACATCTTTTCGTTTCTTAAGAACTTCAAATCGTTCCTGAACCTGTGTTTCATCAAAAGATTTACTAGTCATGCAGCAACATATAAAACTACGGAAACTAAATGACACACAGAGGTATGGAATATATCATTTGACTTCAAGGCTAATAATAGAAGGCAATCTTAAGTTGCACCTGTTTGAGAGAAGCACGTTCTACTCGCATAGACATGCCCAAAGCTCTTTGATCTAAGGAACACAAAAGAATAAATACGAGCAAACCACAGGCACTTAAAGCAATTACATAGAAAAATTAGAGGAAACATGCCAAAAAGACTACATACGTTTTTTTCCATTAATATGATCCAAGTAGTTTGCAGAGTCCTTAACAACACACTCACAAACTGAGCAGTAGTATCCAGCCTGCAATAAATATAATTAAATCCAAAAAATTGTAAATGATCGGTGAAACAAGAAGACCATCCAGACAGCAAACAAAAGCTGTGAAATCGTTTAACAAGTCCTTTTCCTAGTATTCCTTGGCGCATATATACAACTAACAAACACACCACAAGGGTGAAAATTTCCCCAAGCCAGAGGCAGCGAAGATGTTCTTTTTGAGCTCTATACCTCTTCCATCCTATCTCGTGTCCTATAGTTTTATTCAGCTGAACCAAGGAATCATAGGCAAATTGTGCACCAAAAGCCATTACCATGGGTGATGGTTCAAAGAAAAAAGAGTGGAAATCATTTGTGGGTATTGACAATGCCATAGATTTTATAAAATGCCAGACTTTACTAAGGAGAGTTCAGTAATGTCTGGGGTCTCCTGGAAATTAACAGCCTGAATTATGGCAATAGTTATTTTTTTGGGACATGTGTTACATCAAAAGACACAACTATGCATAAATAGGCATGAATGAAACAGAAACTTTATCACTTTTTCAATAACATGAAACTGGAAAATTTTGAAATTCATTAAAAAAAGCCCACCTATGTGTAACTGAATGACTCTCATCCTAAACACACAAGAAATAAAAACGAGAAAAGAACATTTTTCTAATCCAAAAATGCCTTGATACAATAATTATCAATAACCACTAAAACAAATATGAAAAAGTTAAAAAGCAAGTACCTGTTGACTTAGTGGCGCAACTGGTGTAACAACCTGCAAAAGTTTGCATGTTATCAGTACAGCAGAATCATGTGATAAAATTTTGATACCAACGGGTGTTACCCTGATGACCTCCAACATTCAATGCTTACATATTTATCAGAATCCCATATGGATGCATGACATTCATTTAGAACTAGTAGACCATTGAACTCAGTGATCACTGTTTACAGCAACGTACCTGAGTCTTGCCCAAGCGAGATTCAAGGTCCACTTCATAATCTCTGTGCTTCAAGGGCTTCCTCTGTACGGGAGGACCTTTAGCTGCACCAATAGGATGTTGAAGTTGTCACTCAAAGCGAACATAACTCCAAACTCAATACGAATTAGGTAACTTACCTTTAGGTTTCAATCGACCCTCCTCCTCCTGTTCAAAATCAAACACACACACACACACGCATAATCAAGCAACCTAAATTATTTAAAAATCAGAAGCAGCAAAAAGGGCATAGAAGAAACACCAACACAACGCACCTCTCTCTCGCGCTCTCGTGCTCGTTCCAGGTACTCTTCTCGATCAAATTTTCTTCTGAATGTGTTGTCAACCCCAACGACCTGATTCATGACAATCATGTAGATAATTAGAGAAAGAAAAAGAATCTTCCAAAACCATCTACGAATTGCGGAGATGAAACGGTGAGATTACAAAATTCTGCACTTACATTGTTGCTGGTGTTAGACATTGATACAGGCAAAGAAATGAAAACTAACAAATGTAGAGCAGGTACACTAATCACCGAAGCTGTTTGATAATTGATTGAAATAAAGGGCACACATTTCAGAGAATGATATGAAACCCTAGTTTAAGTGTGAAGAAAAAAGGATATTTATTATTTATGTATTAAAAATGGAAACTTAACAATAGAGGGTGTTTGGTCTAGTGGTATGATTCTCGCTTCGGGTGCGAGAGGTCGCGAGTTCGATTCTCGCAACACCCCGTTTTTAATTTTCGAATTTCTAATGAACTGATTAAGTATATATATATATATATATATATATATATATATATATATATATATATATATATATATATATATATATATATATTAATTAGTGAAGACATATATTTTTATTATATTAAATTAATATATTTTTTTAATTATAAAAATGATTATAAACATGTCAGGTGGTTATTTTAAGTGGAAAAATGTAGTAATTAGTTTTGAGTTGAGAGTAATTTAATTATATATTTTATTAAATGGAAAATTTATTTAAATTTATTAAAGGATACTATTTCTTATTAAAAATAATTATAAGAAATAATACTCACTCTAAATATTATTATTGATATGATATTTCATAATAAATTTTTCTAAGTAAAGGAGTTTTTTCTAGTATTGTCAAATGTACTCTCGAAAATTATTAAAATAATCTAAAAGAAAGTTTAGAATTGTCCACTCCTTAATATATTATTTTACTGGCTAAATTATACTAAAATTCATAACTATGTAAACCTGCTTATGCCATATTTAAAAAGACTTCAGTGATTTAATTGATAAGAATGTGTTGAGGATTTTAGTTTAATTTTCTTTGCATTTGATTTAATTACATTTATTTTCCTTTACTTTGTTTTTCCTTTACTTAGAAGAGAAGAGACAAATAAAATAAAATAAAAAAGAAAAGAAAAAAAATCCCAAAGTTAGACCCATCACCCAAACAAAGGAGAAGAGGAGAAAACCCGAAAGTGAGAGTGACAGAGAGAGGCGAGCGGGTGGTTTCACATTGATACGAACACATAAAAACTTCGACAGTGATCGACGAGGAAGCTAATCGAACAATGTGGAGCTCAACAACGAGGATGTCGCTGGCCGTTGCAGCCATAACGCTTATGATGTTTCTCTCATCGGCTTCAGCCGACGTCGTTGCGCTCACCGAGAACACCTTCGAAAACGAGGTTGGCAAGGATCGTGGCGCTCTCGTCGAGTTTTACGCCCCCTGGTAGGCGCAAATCGCGATTCTCTAACCTCACGCGCCTCCATTTGATTGTCTCTTTCATTGTGAATTATGAAATCTAATTGTGCTTTCAATGTCAGGTGTGGACATTGTAAAAGGCTTGCCCCCGAGTACGAACAACTCGGAACGACTTTCAAGAAAGCGAAGTCGGTTTTGATTGCGAAGGTTGGTTGCTAGCGTTCTTTAAATGAGATTTAGTTTTTATTATGATTCGTTTTATTTTAGGATCAAAAAGTTTATTCTTATCGTTAGGATCTTTTGATAGGTGGATTGTGATGAACATAAAAGCGTTTGCGGTAAATATGGGGTTTCTGGTTACCCTACCATTCAATGGTTTCCTAAGGGATCTCTAGAACCTAAAAAGTGAGCACTTTGCCTTTACTTTCACACTTGTTTTTTTCCCCATAGAAAAAATGTAATATTCTTGTTCTTAACTTGTAATAAGCCATTTATTGCATCTGATATCTGCATTCGATTGAATTCTCTAGGTATGAAGGTGCACGTTCTGCAGAAGCCCTTGCTGCGTTTGTGAACCTTGAAGCAGGTATAAGTAATGGCTTGCAGCTGGAGTAAATATGTGTGTTACGAAACAACTTAAATGATTCGAATGTTGATATTGGGATTGTGACTCTAGAATACTTTGAATTATTTATTATTAATTTGGCGAGGAGATTTGAAGATATTAATGAACTTGCACTCCCTGGAATGTTGGACCTATAAATTTGTTTTTCAAGAATGTTGAAGATATTTTTTTGTGCACGTGTTCAGAAAGCTACCCTTCATCCCATTGCATCTACTTGTAACTAAATGAATTTTGTTTCATTCATCCTTTACTGATCGATAGTGTTTGAAATTATTATCCAGAATTTTCACTGACTTTTTGAGTCACTGTACCTAATACAACAAGAGTTCATAAGGTAAAAGTGTTTTTTAAGAGCTTCCTTACGGCAAAGATAAAGTTTTTTTTCCAGTACAACAGGCTTTTAAAAACTCTTGTGCTTTGTATCTGAATTGACTCTGATACTTAGCAATACAATATAACCATCTCATGTTTTTTCCACTTTATTGCCACCCTGCTCACCGTCTCTATTGTTGTACGCTCTCACGATGTTGTCTTTCATTCTCTGTTCTGCATGGCATTTTGAGAAATGTTAGCAACGTACTATCTTGAACACACTCTTTATTATTGGCTAAAATTTATTGAAATCACGCAATTTTGTGGGTTTCGCACTTATTCCCCACTCATGATTTACAGTTTTCATTTCAATTAATTTAACTAATAGTAAAGAGTTCAAGAGAAAGAGTGTCTTGCTAGCACTTCTCTGGCATTTTTTAGTGTTTCTCGATTTTTGTATCATCTCTTTGCGTACTATTAAGTCAATTTAGCATTGATATCACAAGTCTTGTTAATACAGGCACTAATGTGAAGATAGCTTCTGTTCCATCCAGCGTGGTTATTCTCTCTACAGATAACTTTGATGAGGTTGTCTTGGATCAAACAAAAGATGTTCTGGTGGAATTCTATGCACCATGGTAAGTATAGATTAACCTAGATAATCTGCAAAACTTTATTATATCCTAGATTCTTTTTTTCATTTTCAATTTTTATTTTTGAATATTTTCTTGATAAATTTAATAATGTTTTACAGGTGTGGTCATTGCAAGGCCCTTGCCCCTGTAAGGATGTTCTTCGGTCCTTAGACTCCTATCATAGCTTATGGTTATTGTATCTTAATAAGTTTCACCTGCCTGTGATTATGTCAAAGGTCTATCTTGTCCTGATAAAGTTTTTACTATTTTTCAGACCTATGAAAAGGTTGCTGCAGCATTTAACCTGGATGAAGAAGTAGTTATAGCCAATGTTGATGCTGACAAGTATAAGAATTTGGCTGAGAAGTGAGTGCCATGACATTTTGATTTATCTCCTGTCTAAAATAGGTTGATGTCATATTTAAGAAGTGCACGTGCCTAATTTGGAAAATTTTCCAATACAGATATGGTGTTAGTGGCTATCCTACACTGAAGTTTTTCCCAAAGAGCAATAAAGCTGGTGAAGATTATAATGGTGGTCGTGATTTGGATGATTTTGTAGCCTTCATCAATGAGAAATGTGGTACCTACCGTGATGGGAAGGGGCAACTTAGTCCTAAAGTTAGTTAACCACACATGTCTATTAATGGAAGAGACCGTAATGATATCTTTGTAATGGCTAAACTATTCTTACTGTAGGCTGGTATAATAGAATCTCTGGATGACTTGGTGAAGGAGTTTGTGAGTGCCGATGATAATGAGAAAAAGGCAGTATATTCCCAGCTCGAGGAGGAAGTTAAGAAGCTTAAGGGTTCCGCTGCCAGGTTTGAATGATTTTATGGTTCTGTTATGTTATGGTTTCTCAGGTTTTATTTTGAATTATGATCATTGTGAAGCCATAATATTTACCCAAATTTCTTTCTTTAATTGTAAAGATTTATTTGTTTGATTTTATGAGATTTTGTACTTTTTTGTTTGGACCAGACATGGCAACCTCTACTTAAAACTTGCTGGAAAGAGTATGGAAAAGGGTCCGGACTATGCAAAGAATGAAATTAATCGACTTGACCGCATGCTTGAGAAGGTAATTGATCACATTTTCATGTTTAGTATCATTAATGTAATCGATATTAAAGTAATCAAAATATTATAAACATGAGATGTGCATATCATCATCTCATTATTGGGTGTGGTTCCACTCCATGGGATTGAAAGTCTCGTATCCAACCACCTAAAAAACATGAAGCAACCACCTAAAAAACAATACAGCTGTGTTAAATTAAGTATTTTTGTATAGATTGGTATTCAAAATCTTTTATTACTGATGAAACCTCATGATTATGAAGTGAGAGCTTCTGCTCATGCCCATATTTAGTTTGCTCTTTAATTCTGTTGAACAAACCTGAAATTATGTGCTTCACTGCAGCAAGATCAAGATAATGAATATGTTGGTAGAACATTTTGCAGCTCAATATATTTTTTAAATAAGGTTCTTGGCACCAAGCCTTTCCTTGTACTTTATGAATATTATATCAAAGATCCATTGTTTTGCTACAAAGAATTTTTTTTATATGATGGAAATGAAATTCTCTCATTCGTCATGCTGGTCTCTTCAACGGAACCAAATTTTGTTGATTTCATTTTTTTCAAATGCTTATCACATTTTCAATTTACAATTAAGACATCCTTTCATTTTACTGCATTATTGGGGATTATATAAATTGTAAAAGATGTACTGCTCATGTGGTTTTTTGTTTAGTGAAGGTTTAGGCAAGGGTCTGATGGTCTGATATGTAATCAATTAGCGCAAAGCTTTCATTTTGAACGTTAACTAGTAATTTGGATTACTCGTCTGAACCATGATTAAATTTTTGTGTCTTTTAATGCAGTCAATCAGCCCAGCGAAAGCAGATGAATTCACTCTGAAGAAGAACATCTTATCCACATTTGTTTGATCTCACTGTGATGGAAGAGTAATTTATTTTCAGTTATGCAGGGAGACATGGCTTGTAATCCCCGAGCTTCTAGGTGTTATCACTCTAGTTTTCTAGATCCCCCACTTCCTCTAAATATGCAGTCTTTGACGCACATTTTTGCACTGATCATTTACTGAGTCGTAAGATTAAAGTAAAAGGACAATGAAAAATCTTCGTACTCTAAATTGTTCAGGTTAAATCCATATTGTCTTTCGATTTTCCTTCTATGGATCGGCCTACAATTACAATCCACATGTAAAAAAAAATCTTTACAGAGCTTGTCACCAGTAATTTATATTATTACGAATTAATGAATCACGGTTTCCTTATAGCTCAGTTAAGCTCATAAGATTATGTGTTGGACGTCACAAATAGTAACTGTGTTTATTTTTTTCTAATTTGTATAATTATTCGTTTGATTACTCATTATCTTTAATCTCTCAATTCTTGTTGTAGAGACCAAAATACTGAAATGATGTGTCAGGATTAACAGATTAAAAATGACATGTAACAAATGAGATATTAACATAGGATGAAATGGGCAACTAAACATGTTTTGATCGTATTGTGACAATAAAATTTTGGCCTACACATATCACAGATATTTAGAATCGGTTCTTACATTGAAATGTGTTTTGATGAGTCTTCTGTAATGCAAATGTGTTTTGATGAGTCTTCTGTAATGCAAATGTGTTTAAATTCATTCCCATCCCATCTTACATTAAAATGTGTTAAGGTGTGTGAGATTGGTTCGTAATGATCAACTGTATATAAGGTGTGGTGAGTGAGATTAATTTCCATTTTCATTGTATTTCATTTCAAATAGTCCTACATAGACTTCCTATACTAAACCTAATACCAGAAAACAAAAGGATTTATATATAATCATATACAGAGTGAGAAGAAACAATTTGACATGTTTTCAATATTTGATTCATTTCCAGTGATTTTTTGGGGCTGGGGGTGTTGCGGGTTACTTCCCTTATTCTGTTGGCATCATTGTCCCCATTATGTTGTCTTTGTTTGCACAAACAGAGAGACAACAGGTGAAATTAGGTGTATAAATAAAGTCATTGGGGAGGGACCTAGTACCGCCTGAGAGTAGGGTAGGGAGAAAAACTCACATGGACTTATCAAAATCAATCTCATTCAGATCAGAAGAGGTACGGATCCATGTTTTTAGTATTGTTTGTATTAAGGTCCACAGAGGATGAGGAGCCCCCACCATGACAGACTCATGTTATGAGATTCAACATCACACTCCCCTTTATCCTCCCTATTCCTATCTACTGTTTCATCGCAAACAGACAAAAAGGAGTGCTACTTCCATAATCCCCACGCTTTCTTTTCCCACACTAACCGCATTCCCCTCAAACACAAACACTATTTTACTCCTCATATCTCATAGGTTACAGGAAGTTTTCAAAACATTTTTTTTATATACAAACTTCTTTAAATTGTAAACATTTTCTAAATGTCTAATGATTCTTTAAATATTTTTCTAAAAAAATTCATAATTTAAATTTTAAAGAATTCATAAAATATAAAATCATGGTATTTAAAAGAAAGTTATGAATTCGGAATAATTTAAAGGATCTCATGTATATAAAAATAAAAATCTCAACTACTATGTATTTTTATGATATATTTATCTGTTATCCTATTTTTCAAAAATTATGTGAATTAAAAAAATTATTGACAGTTAGTCACTACTAATATTTGTCCATGTGTTAACAATTTTACGTCTCTACTCTCGGGTCTAATGGGTTTAAACTCAAGTACTCAATCCATACCTGTTAACAAAATAATCAAAATGGTTAACTGATATTTTTTTACAACTTTTAATCTACAAATTTGCTAATTTGTTTCAAACCTACAAAATAATTTTGTTGATTTTTTGTTTATAGTTATTTTAAAAATATTTATAAATGTTCATTGGTACTTGTGCATGTACGATTTTCGTAGTAATATATATATATATATATATATATATATATATATATATATTCATTTGCATCACAATAATAATAAGTTTTTGAACTCTTAACACATTTTGTTAACAAAGCATTTTACAATGTCCCCTTTTAGACTTTTTAAAAATCAGGATTTATGTTAATAAAAAAAGCTTTGTTAAATCTCACAAATATAATATTATATTATATTATATATGTATAACTATTAATGTTAATAACTAGTTTTATGTTAAAAAATGTAACTTTCAAGTTTTAAAAGTAGTTTTGGACATATTAATTCAAGAGTATAAGAATTAAAATAAAGTGAAATAAAAATTATATTTTCAACAATGCATACTGTTTTATACCATTATTTAATTATAAATTAAAATGATAAAGCATATATAACCACTCTGTCTCTAATTATTGCAAGAATGGATTCAAATACATCACCCTTCTCTCTTCTAATTATTTTTTCTTATAATTTTTAATGGTTACATTTTTAATTCGAAAATAAAAAACAAGTTTATACAATGTTGATGAAAAGTGATTGAGATAATACCATGGTTACAGATAAATATTTTAAAACATGGGGAGCTAAAGAACAACATAACGAAAAAAGACAAATAAAAAATAAAAATCCTATTTTTATTTATTAAATAATCATATATAATAATAACAACAATAATTCAAAAAATTGCTAGTATATCCAAATGTAAAAATATGTTTGAAATTAAAGAAAGAAAACTCCACTACTCTCACAAATTGAGAAAAGTATAGATAAAGTTAAAAAAATCCAGATATTTTAGGT
The DNA here is from genome assembly GCA_030347555.1 of Lablab purpureus. Taxonomy (NCBI): domain Eukaryota; kingdom Viridiplantae; phylum Streptophyta; class Magnoliopsida; order Fabales; family Fabaceae; genus Lablab; species Lablab purpureus. Next base: position 10,027,298 of record CM059259.1, read on the forward strand.
AAGATTCTTTCATGAAAAATGAGTTTTATACATAAAAAAAAATACTTATTAAAATCAAATGAATAAAACAACCCATTAAATTTTAAATCCTAACTCATTTTTGCAAGTCTTGTTTGAATTTGCGAAACTTTTTTATATAAAAAATAAATAAAATTTTTTGAAATCTTAATTGAATACAACCTTTGTACTTATATTTTAAAACATTCATTTTAATATTTATAATCTTAAAACACAAACAAACATGGAAAGAAAACTTTTAAAAACACAAAAATCTAGAACTAAAATTTAAATAAATTATATATATACAGATAACAAGAATCCTAGGTACAGGAAAGATTGGTAGTGGTAAGTCAATGAATGGAAACTTCAAAACAAAACAAACAGATAGGTTTGTTAGAAATAATTTAATTTGAATAAATTGTCAGTTACTAGTGGTTTAATGTTTTGAATAATTTTTATTCTTCTGTTTTAGTCTGCAGACTTAATTCTCAATTATTCTCAATTATGTGGGAATATCAAGAGTTTGTGTAATGTGCCTATTTAAGAGGCTATGTGATTATGAATAAAATATAGAGAGTCATATAATTTTCTATCAGTGGTATCAGAGCAAGGTTCTTTCTTTTTGGGACTTCCTTTGCAGTAGCAAATGGCAAGTGAAGGATTTGTACAGGCAGCAATTCCTCGTTTTGATGGTCAATATGACCATTGGTGTATGTTGATGGAAAATTTCCTAAGATCCAAGGAGTACTGGCAAGTTATTGAAGTCGGTGTGCCTGAGAGTAGTACAGTGCTCACTGATGAACAACGAAAGGAGGTGGATGCACTAAAGTTAAAAGACTTGAAAACAAAAAACTATTTGTTTCAAGCCATTGATCGATCTATCCTGGAAACCATTCTCAACAAAGAAACTTCCAAGGATATTTGGGATTCAATGAAGAAGAAGTATCAAGAGTCCGCAAGAGCAAAGAGGCGACAGACTTCAAGCTTTTCGTCGTCGAGTTCGAAACAATTCGAATGAAGCTGGGAGAATCAATTACAAATTATTTTTCCGTGTGATGACGATTGTCACCAAGATGCGCACATATGGTGACAAAGCTGAAGAAACAAGAGTTGTTGAAAAAATATTGCGGTCTTTAGAACCAAAATTTAATTTTGTTGTATGTGCTATAGAAGAATCTAAAGACATTGACGATCTGTCACTTGATGAGCTGCAAAGTTCATTATTGGTACATGAACAAAAATTTAAACGGCCGGAAGTTGAGGAGCAAGCGTTGAAAGCTTCTACCAATACTCATTCCAACAACTTCGGAGGACTGGGGTAGAGGTAGAGGCGGAGGACGAGGAGACAAAGCCATAATGATCAATCTCAAGACGAGAGACAAATCTCAAGGCAGAGGCGAGAGGAAAGGAACATGACAAATCTAAGGTAGAATGTTTTAGATGTCGTAAGTTTGGTCATTATGCTTCGAATGTTATATCGAGGTTGCCTCGAGACAAGGAAAAGACGGAAAAGTCAAATCTAACAATGAGAGAAGAAAAGGAGACATTGCTAATGGTCAGTTGAAGATGAAGAAAATGGTGAATCGATTTATGGTACGTAGATACAGTCTGTAGTAACCATATGAGTGGAAATAGATCTTCATTTTCATTTCTAAATGAAGATTTCAAATCAAGCTGTGAGTTTTGGGGATTGCTCTATGGTGAAAGTAATGGGAAAAGGTGATATTAAAATTAGAACCAAGAATGGTTTTATTGAAACAATTTCTAATGTACTTGTATGTTCCCGATTTGAAAAGTAATTTGTTAAGTGTTGGACGATTACTGGGAAAAAGGTTACACAATCACCATTAGCAAAGGTGTTTGTGAAATTTATGATCCTGTTAGAGGGCAATTGTCTGTTATAAAAATGAGTTCAAACAGGTTGTTCCCTTTAAAGATTGAAAGCATTCAATCTAGTTTAATAGCTAAAGGAAAAGATCCTTTCCGGCTTTGGCATTATCGTTATGGGCATTTGCATTACGGAGGATTAAGGACTCTCAAACGAGAAAGGAATGGTAGCAGGTCTTCAGAAATTGTTGTACCTTCTCAAGTGTGTGAAGAATGTGTTGTTAGCAAACAACATCGATCTCATTTTCCTAGTGGAAAATCATGGAGAAGCAAAACATGTTTTGGAACTTGTGCATTCGGACATATGTGGCCCGATAAACCCTTTATCCAATGGAGGTAATAAGTATTTAATTACTTTCATTGACGATTATTCTAGAAAAGTGTGGGTCTATTTTTACGGGAAAAGTCGGAAGCCTTTGATGTTTTTAAAGCATTCAAAGCAAGAGTAGAAAAGGAATCGGAAAGCCTATCAAAACTCTTCGAACGGATCGCGGTGGAGAATCTTGTTCAAATGAATTTGATGTTTTTGTGCGAGAACATGGCATTAGAAAAGAGTTAACAATCGCTTATACACCACAACAAAATGGTGTATCGGAGAGGAAAAAGCAGAACAATTCTCAACATGGTGAGAAGTTTGCTAACGAAAGGGCAAGTTCCAAAGACATTTTGGCCGGAAGTCGTATGTTGGAGTGTTCATGTTTTAAGCGAAGTCCAACCTTTCTTTGTTCAAAACATGACACCTGAGGAGGCTTGGAGTGGAAGAAAACCAGCGAGTACATTATTTCGGAATTTTTGGGTGTGTTGGTTATGCCCATATTCCAGATCAAAAGAGAAAAAAACTTGATGACAAAGGAGAAAAATGCATTTTTCTTGGTGTTAGTGAGCAATCAAAAGCTTACAAATTGTATAATCCCATCACCAATAAAATTGTTATTAGTCGTGATGTGGTGTTTGATGATGATGTTAATGGTGATGATGATTTTAATAGTGGTGACAAAGAAGATGGTAGGCAACAACCAACAGCTCAAGTGCATACTGAGCAACAAACAGAACCTACAAATGAACGCCCTCAACGAAACAGAAGGAGACCAGCATGGATGGAGAATTTTGTTGTAGATGAAATTAATAATGAGGAAATTACTCATTTTGCTTTGTTTGCAGATTGTGATCCTACAAGTTTTGAAGTAGCAGTCAAAGAAGACAAGTGGAGAAAAGCAATGGATGATGAAATTAATTCCATTGAGAAAAATGACACTTGGGAGCTATGTGATCTACCTAAGGATCAGAAAACCATTGGAGTAAAATGGGTTTTCAAAACGAAGTTAAACAAAGATGGTGAAGTAGGCAAGTATAAAGCACGTCTGGTGGCAAAAGGATACAACCAACGGTATGGCGTTGATTATACAGAAGTATTTTCTCCTGTTGCAAGACATGACTCAATCCGTTTGGTGGTTGCATTAGCGACACAAAATTCCTGGCAAATCTTCCAGTTAGATGTCAAATCGGCATTCTCGCATGGATATTTGGAAGAACGGTATTTATTGATCAACCACCTGGGTATGTTAAATTTGGACATGAAAATAAGGTCTATAGATTGAAGAAAGCTCTTTATGGGTTAAAGCAAGCCCCAAGAGCTTGGTATAATCGCATTGAGACTTATTTTCTAAAATTGGATTTGTGAAATGTCCTTATGAGCATACCTTGTTTGTTAAAGTGGGAGATAAAGGAAAAATGCTTATAGTGTGTTTGTATGTTGATGATCTTATATTCACTTGGAAATTGTGATGTCATGTTTAGTGAATTCAAGAAGTCTATGATGAATGAATTTGAAATGTCCGATATGGGTTTGATGCATTATTTTACGGGCATAGAAGTAATTCAATCGGAACATGGGATTTTTCTATCTCGGAAGAAATATGTTGGAAAAATCTTGAACAGGTTTCAAATGAAGGATTGCAATCTCGTATGTACACCGGTTGAATGTGGTGAAAAGCTACACAAAGATCATGATGGGAAGAAGGTTAATAGCACACTTATTCAAGCAAATTGTTGGCGGTTTAATGTATCTTACTCGCAACTAGGCCGGATATCATGTATTACGTGAGTTTGATTAGCAGGTACATGGAGAATCCCATCGAGTTACATATGCTTGCTGCTAAAAGAATTCTTCGTTATTTACAAGGAACTCGTGACTTGGGATTATATTATAAGAAAGGTGAAAGGAGTGATTTGATTGGATTCACGAGACGGTGACTATGCGAGTGATCTAGATGATAGAAAGAGCACATCCGGTTTTGTCTTCCGCTTGGAACATGTGCTATTTCATGGTCTTCAAAGAAGCAACGCATTGTTACTTTATCCAAGATCTGAAGCCGAGTTTGTTGCGGCTACAACTTGTGCTTGTCAAGCCATATGGTTGAGAAAATTCTCAAAGAATTACAATTCAAGCAAACAAAGACAACTACAATTTTTTGTGACAATAATTCAACAATCAAATTGTCAAAAAATCCAGTTCTTCATGGAAGAAGCAAGCATATTGATGTGAAATTTTATTTCTTGAGAGATCTTTGCAAAGAAGAAACTGTTGATCTAGTCCACTTGCAGGAGTGAAGATCAAGTAGGTGACATATTTACCAAAGCTTTAAAAAGGCTGCCATTTTTGAAGTTGAGAGAGTTGCTTGGTGTCTCAACTATTAATTCTGTGAAGACTTTAAATTGATATAAGTATATATCAGTTTAAGGGAGGGAATGTTAGAAATAATTTAATTTGAATAAATTGTCAGTTACTAGTGGTTTAATGTTTTGAATAATTTTTATTCTTCTGTTTTAGTCTGCAGACTTAATTCTCAATTATTCTCAATTATGTGGGAATATCAAGAGTTTGTGTAATGTGCCTATTTAAGAGGCTATGTGATTATGAATAAAATATAGAGAGTCATATAATTTTCTATCAAGGTTTGGTTTAGGTGGGAGACACCTTTATTGTTAGGATATTCACACAGTGTAATAATAATAGACGTATAGTTCGAAAAATGAATACATACCTGATTTCAAATAGTAAAAAGTTGGCAGGACAAGTCAGTGCAATCACCAAATTGAAACCAATGAAGAAGATTATAAATTGAATTGAGAACACCAATTCTGATAGTGAATCTTTACCCACCAATTCATCTAACACTGTAAGGTAATTGATTTGTTTGATCCTTTAAAAAACTACATTCATAAGATTTTGTTAAAACCAATATGGTTTCGTAACTAACTAAAAATTCTAGTTAAAAAGATTTATTGTTAAAAAACTTAAGCCGTAAGTTCTAGTAAAAACTTTGTAATTTCAAGATTTGACGCAACTCAAAATTGTTCAGCATAATCAGGAAAATGTGGTGTGATTTTGTAACAACTATGGAAGGAGCTGAAATTCGAATGGCGCCATCTTATCAAAGACTGGGGCTCGACCTCATTGACTCAAATATTTCAGTTATTGGTTACCTTACAAATCTTCTTCTCATCACACATTCCTCCTAAGTAGTTAATCTATTAATCCATAGCACCACTAGTTAGGTAAAGTTAATATTATAACAACATTTGATCTCTACTCTCATTTTTCCTACTAGTAAGTTTGAACAAGAAAACAGAGAGCACCAAACATCAAAATAATTAAAAAACATAAAATAAATATAAATATTAGTAAAAAAATTCAATAACTTCAATCAGGGTTTATTCATTATACAAGTTCAATACCAACTTGTAAGTTTCAGAAACTTATTGGCAATTCATTATGAAATAATATTAATGGACTTTATGTCCACATCTTAAGAAGCACCTTGTCGCACATAGGTTTGCAACCTCTTATTTTTAACCAAATCCAATCAGATATGTCAAATATGATAAGGTCATAATAATTACTGTTAGATGCAATACCTTATGCCCCACTCGAAGCAAATCCATAGTCCTATTTAGAACTAGACAATGGCAAAGTTGGTGATCTCATGAATTTAGCCTGTTCCAGAGTCCCCACAGTGTACAATTTTCATAAGCAACAAAAAGTTTAGGACACCAGAGATGCCAACAAACACAAGCATCTTTCAATTGTGGGTCTGCTTAGAGGTAGGTATACTCGAAACATCTTCCAACTGTATTTACACTGTTACTCTGGGTCCTCCAGCCTAAACCCACCTCACACCTTCCCCACACCACGTGGACTCTGGAACTGTTCCGTTTTATATATTTTCAATTCAATTGGGAATCTCTTAATGTTCTTAATTAATGTAACATTGTAACCCCTCTATCTCTCTTGATAGTACACAACAAGCTGTATGCATACCAATGAGGCCCTTACTTACGCCTCATCTAGCCACAAAAAAGATGCATTCAAGATAAAAAGAAAAAACCGGGACGACTTCAAGTTCCAAAACTAAAACCAGCAAGTGTGAAATTAAACTCCACTGAGTTACTGTACAGCAAGCATAAACAGTAAAATAGAGTGATGTGAGTAGCCTTAAAATATTGTAACTGTTTATGAGCATCTACAAAGACATGGGGTGGAAGAAAGCTCAAGTTTCACCCACCGGTGGAATGGACGATACAACATATAGGAAGGTGATTGTAAAGCTTCCACAAAGAAAAGGATTCCAAAACCATACAAGAACAAATAACAATGATATCTGTACAAGTTTCTTTTATAAATATTGATAACATAGGAACGGGAAAGTTTACCTGGAAGAGACAGGGTTTAAGGCTCTAGCGAAGCCACTCATAGCACCATAGCCTTTGGAACTAAATCCCAAGCACCCAAGCAAACCTTGTCTATACGGCAAAAATGTTTTCCTTCTCAACTCCTCCGCTTGCGCTCGGTTCGCTTTATAATGCAACTCGTGAGCCGACGCCGGTAAGCGCCTCTTTCCTACACCGTTAGTGGGCTTTCCCGTGACCTTCTTGGACTTCTGCGGCCCGTTTCCTTGATTTTGGGCCTTTTTATCCTTGGCGGGGGAGAAGGAAATAGTGGACCAGAACTTGTTGTTACTCCTTCCCTCGCTTTTACTTCTCAGAAAATCCCTCAAGAAAACCCATCTCTTGGAACTCCTCCCTGTTCCACTGGAAGGGGTCACGTTTTCCTTCTTATCCGTTTTTACCTCGTTCACCACATCCTCGTTCTCTGCCCACTCCACAGGCGTGTTCCTCAGAGGTGACAGGGATCTGGTCCTTCTCCGTATAGACTTATCGCGCAACCTCAGGTCTCTACCTCGTACACGCGCTTCAACTTCCTCGTTTTCTTCCTCCTCTTCTTCCTCCAGATCCAGCAAGGGAGCCAGAACCTGCGGACGCTCCAAGTGGGTCGAGAGCTTCATGGGCCGGATCTGACCGTTCAAGAACAACTCATCTGCCGAGCTCATCGAACCGGAACCGTTAAATCCGGTCGAAGCGAACCGAGCCGAGAACTCAAACTCGCAGGACGAGGAGCTTTTCTCAAAGGAGGAGGAAGAGGAGGGTGAGTAAGTGGAAGCGGCAGTTATGGTGAAGTGCATTGGACTCGCCGGAGCGCTATAGAAGAAGCCCCCGCCGACGGCGGGTCCCCGGCCTGGACTGGAAGGGGCACTTACGTAGGGAGTGGAGCAGGTGCTGTCGATGTCTTCGAAGAGAGAATGGTCTTCTTCTGGGTTTGCTTTTCCCCCATTATTGCTCCGGCTTTGGAGCTCCATTATTCTGCTATGGTGTCCCGAGAGAAAGAGAGAAAGGAGCAAAGTCTGCAACTGCAACTGCGAGTGCAGAAAAAATAAGGAAGACAAATGAGTAAATAAATACTATAACAATATTAACAGAACACAACAGAGATTGCCACCGAAAATTGCCCTTCGCACTCTTCTTATATATCCTCTCAATGCCATTGCTTAAGAAATTTTATATGCAATTGATTATAATTGTATTATAAAACAGTGAATAAGACTAGTGTATCAAAAAAAATTATACCATATTTTTTAATAATTATCTTACAAATGTATTAATAATATTTTGCAATTATAAATTTGTTTTACAGGAAATATAATATCATAAAAATTATAGTGATAACATAATTAAGTGTAAATCTTGTACATGATGTATGGAAAGCTAGCACCAATTTTATTTAGCATAGTGTAGTTTCCTTCATGAAGTTTTTGATAGAGAAACGCCACGCTGTGCCAATGTAATCTCTAATGACAGTTATCTCATTGGCAGATAGGTGAAATAATACACTGCCACATCATGCAAAACAAGTTGAGTTGTGTAAAGAGAATTTAAAAAGCAATCAACATTAGTCTGTAGTCAACTTTTCTACAAAGTTCAATTCCATGAAATAGAGCCACGATGGTTAACTATGTCATTAAGCTAAAAATAGGTGCAATTTTGTCCCTGTTTTTTTCTTCCAATTTCACATTCTGTTTATTATTTATTGATACTCCTGTGTCTCCAAGTTAGCTAGTCCGAGTTTTTCTTTTCAATCAACCAGTTCAAGTAAATAGCTACTTACTGCTAGAAAAACAAATAGAAGTGGAGTAAAAACTTAGAAATAAATGTGAAGTGAGAACTTTAGTTTATGAATTGAATTTGGACTCCAACCAAAGACAATTATGTTTATGAAGTTGACTTCCATGTTGATGTCTCTTCTATTATAAAATTTTACTGTTGTGGAGAGAAGTAATACAGTTATAAAATATATACCACAAAGTCAATTCTTCTATTATGAATCCTTTGCTGAAATTGTTCAAAAGTAAGGAATTATCAAGAACTATTATGGTGAAGGATTTTTAAATTATAGTATTTTACCTTAATATATATCTTTCTCAGTGGCGGACCTTAAAACGGCCAGATTTATGACCTTATATCATGTAAGTGAATATAAGGATAATAAAAAATAATATAATTGATACTTTGTAGATCTTAATCTTCTAACAATAGACAATAGAAACTTCTACCTTATAGCGGAAATGTATTAATACATTTGTTCTAAATAAATTGCTATTGTAATTTTTAATATATAATAATAGATCTTTTTGTTTTTTTAGATTAAGAAGAAATAAAATAAAATTGTTTATGTAATTGTTATATTGGGTTATTGCAATTTATAAATATGTTGTATGAAATTTTATATTATTTTTTTTAGAAGAAAGATTTTTATTGCATATATTCTTCACTATTTTTTATACAGTTATTCAAAATGTATAACTCTTTCATGAAATTGAATACATAAAAAGAGAGAATCAACCTTCCAAAGATATTATTATTATTATTATTATTATTATTTTTCAATTTTAAAATTTAATGTCAAGACTATTTTTCTATTCTAGAAGACACTAATTCTTATACCAGAGAGCAGAGAGATATGAATATAGAAATTTAGAAATTTAGTATCATGGTGTTAACATGATCATCACACAATAAAACTCATACTATATTGAAACAAATTGTGGATTTCCTATTTCCCATCCTCTTTCTATTCCATTCAATAAAAACATCAGTCTTCCAAGCCATGTGCCAAGTACTCCAATTGGTCCATTTATATACATTGATTGGTTAATCCTTGATTTTGTCATTTTCTTGCTATGGAAATGAAAAGGCAGCAAATCAATGTTATAAAGATAAATAATTGTAAACAATTCACTAATTGTAAACAAAATAAACCATTTCTAGAGAAAATTATTTGGTGGATTTGATGTTGCCCAATTAATTCATATATTTTCATATATATAATGCAATTATGTTCTCAACTGGTATTAGACCATATTTTGTTCTGTTCGCTGTACTCGTTCATTTATCTAAAGGTTTAGAATTCATCCATCAATATATATTCACACAATTTTAACTATTAATATATAACTAACACTACTTAATTTCCAAGTACTCTTGGCTATTCAATATTCTCAAACACTTTTTGGTATCTATAATTTAAATCCAGTATCAAACTATCAATCTTTTTATACAATTGTATAAATACTGACATCTATACTGTATCTTATAGGATTGAGAGATTCGCAAAAGGGAAGGAACTTCATTTAACTTTGAAAATATAAATATTCTAATACACTCCCCATTCAACAGGAATCCTATTGGTATAAAAACTTCTTAAATTATTATGGTCAAACGAAAAAACACTGAAGGGGATTTGATTGAAGGATATTCCTTTCAAGAATTTTAAGGACACCTATCCTTTTTGTTCAGAATCATAGTATGTATAGCACACATGGTTAAACAGGTAACAAATCTGAAACTAATTCATTAATCAAATAAGCTACTATGTCCCCCTCAACCTCTAAACCCTCTTCAAATGCTTCAACATCAAAGTCAAGCCATTTCCCACCTCCAGAGCTCATGTCCTTGGTGACAAGCTCATCCACCATTACCTCTTCCATGCTTCTAAAACTCAGCATCTCCTTGTACAGTTCCTCTGCCATCCAGTTCCTCCTCTGAACTGACATCATCCATCCAGGCCACATTTTGCACGTTCCAAAGAAAGCTTGCTTACATCTTAACTCCAGGAACTCGCTCACACAGTCAAATATAACCTTCCTTTCAAGTTTAGTGTACTCTTCTCCATAGCTTTCTGTTCTACTATTCTGATTTTCCAGCAGATCAAATAGATTTGGCATAATGACTGTACTAGTTTGACCCATGGCAAATTCTTCTGCCATAAACTCTGCATTGCCAAGAATATCCTGTACATATTCAAGTTCTGTGCTACTTGATCCTTTAAAATCAATCAAATTTGATATTCCACTTATTTGTTTGACAGTCATATTTCCGTCCCCCGATGTGGAAGGGCTTTGCTCTGGTCCTTTCACCTCACTTTCAAGTGATATACATTCGCTTATCTGGGAAAAACTAGATACTTCTTCATCTTGCATGGAAGAATAAATTGTGCTGGCTGAAAAGAGAAAGGGAAGAAACTGATGGGCTTTACAACTTTACCGATAAGTTCCTTTATGCTGAGGGAATGCAACGAATTGTAACTTCTATAACCCAATATTGATGAATGACAAATATATAAGTTGAAATATATGTACTCGGCATAAAAGATATTTGACATTTTCTTTTTAAAAAATAATAGAAGACTCCAAAATCATGCAAGATATGTTTTGAAGAATAACTTCACACCATCTGCAAAGGATGTTCTAGACCTAATCCCTTCTTCAAAAAACCAACTATGCCTCAAAATTCTTTGAAAGCATGGCTCAATTTCTTAACAACAAATAAGTAATAGGGAGAAATGTGAGATTTTGTTTTTACTTTCATTTCTATAGTTCGTAACAAATTTGGTTCATCAGCAATGAAAAGATATAGATTAAAACTTACCATAAGCACTGTCTTCACTATCCATGTAACTTTCGCTGATAAGAGTTTCAAAACCCGCAACAGACATTGAACGCCAACAAACTAAATCATTTTCACTTTCGCTTTTGCTGCTACAGCTAGGATCTTGATTTACTTCTGAAGTCTGCACAAGTGATTGAATGCTAAGATAATCAAAGTGATTCTTCTCAGTCTAATGATTATTGAAAATTGCAGATAACCTAATTTGTAGAATCAGATTCTACAAATTATGCCTAAACCATCTCAAACAAATCACCAGAAAATTGTAATGTACACTCCAAACATTCATTTTCCCAACCTCAACATATTCTCTTCACTAACTGATGGCAGGAAGTAAGCAAGATGCTATATCAATAATACATGAACAGAAAATCATAATAGATGAAACTGAAAACATAATGGGCTGAGATACCTGCGGTTGTTGATTCATGCTATGCACTGGATCATCACTTGAAAGAGAATTAAGAATGCTGTCCAGTTTATCACTAAACAGGTCAGGGAAAAGGCTTCTGTCTTGTTCCTTAGGGATGGTGCTTGCCGCACTGGGAACTTTGCCTTGCACACTAGATCCCGAACAAGAAGAACTACCCTCTGCGGCCAAAGTACACTGAGGTGAGTTAATTCTAGATGTCAATTCTTGCAGCTTTTTGTCCAACAGGACATTTAAAGCATCACTGTCTATCATATGTTTCCCTTGTGGAGATAATGACAATTTTTTGGGATAAAAATTATCGCAATGCCTAAGAGAGTTTACATCAATTCTATTTCTGGTTCCGATAACTAGCTCAGTGGAGGAAGATGACTCAGGCATACTTCTTCTCAAGGGAGATGTAAATGTAAATGAAATAACATCCTTGCTTTCTTTCATGTTAAATGCATCCTGATCAAAACTTCCATCAGTCGTAAAATTGCATTTAATGGACTTACTTCCAAAATTATTTACTGTATTGTCAGGACCTCTAGCCTCATGAATATCACTGCCAATATACTTTGTCTTTCGGGAAGTACTTACTGATTTGGATCTTGGAAACTCCTTTTGGGTGTCAGTTGCCCTAGTGCTTGATCTTTTAGGCTGAATATTGGCAGTTATAGCACCCTTGCTTTTTGTCTTCCTTATTCCAAAAGTCTCGGAAGATGCAGCATGTGTTGGTGGTTTATTGGAATCTATTTTTGAAGTTGATTTACCCTTGGAAGTCATGCTATTTTGCTTCTGATTATTCTGCCCAAGCACATTGCTATTCCGATTTGAGCAAGGTCTCTGCTGCATGGCTTTTCGTGAACTTGGTTTCTGGCTCCTTGAGTGCTGATTTGACTTTACCTCATTCTTCTCTTTCTGTCTCATGCATTTCATATCACCATTTGAAATCAATGTATCTCTACTATGAGCGTTGTTTTTGGCTTGGATTGCAAGTGAAACTGGTTTTCCTTTACTGGCTAAATGGTGAGAACTACTTTTTTCTGAACCCTTGAATGCTGAAGTGCATTTAGACAAATTACTACTCCTCTCACTAAGCTGGCCATTTGCAAGATAGATTTTGCTCATATTCACAGGCCTTCCAGGCACGGATGCATATTGTGCAGCTTCCAATCTCTCTTTCAAATTGAGAATTCTCAAGGGAACAGATGAAGGCCCAGCAGATGCTGTTCTATTCCTCAAATATGGCCGAGGGTTTGCCTCAATTATCTTAGCAGCTGCCTCCATTACATGAGCAGCATTTTTTGGTGGCAGCATACCAGGACTCTTGATAGGAGACAGCAGTTTATTATGAGTAACTGGAATGGGTTTAGCTGACTTTGGAGGCAACATTTCAGTTTGAAATCTCTTTATTGGAAGGTTTTCCACTTTTCTAGCCCTTGACTCCATGGAACCCAAGTGAGACTTCTCCAGCTTAAGCATTGTGTTTACGTAGTCTGCAGGGAAAAACTCATCCATTGAGTGAAGAGCACCCTCGTTACAGTGAGAGACTCCATGAGATGCAGAGCCGTATAGTGAGGTGCAGGAGGGCTCAGTGATTGCCGATGCTGGCAATGAATCCAAACCCATGAGTCTCGCTACTAACCCAGGAGCTTTACTCCCACATCCTTCATCACTACAAATTGAGAGGGTGCTGTCAAAATCACAACTTTGAATGTTACTAGGACTTGCTCCAATTTCGTCCACCTTTATCTGAGACAATAGCAATAAAAACAAAAAAAAAATTAATATCACAATACATAGAGCTCCTGTTTAGATTATTTTTTTCATAAGTACTTCCAGGAGTAAAAAAACAAGGTAGAATGAATTGAACTTCTCTCAAAAGTTACAATTAGCTTATACAATTTTTAGAAGCTTTCACATTTAACTTCTCCAAAATCTGATGTGCATAAGTTAATTTAAACTTGTGACAAAAGCCTAATTTATTTTTCCTACTTATTTTCTTCTCCTGTAAGTATGTATAGAAAAATTTGTCCAAAAATAAACTAAGCATAAAAATAAAAACAAATAACAAGCACAATACAAAAAAGGGGAACAAGTTCACACCCTAGTGAGCTGTGACTTCTGTAAGTTCTCCACATTTTCCTTCCCTTGCTTTGAAACCTCTACATTATTGTAACAGAAACATTTAGAATAGGCACACGAGAGAGCGACAAAAGAATTGAAGAAAAATATTCACTATTCATTCAGTAAGTGGACATGGCATGAAAACAATGACAACAAAAGAGAACACTAATAATACCAGGATCGCTCCAAACCAGCTTCTTTCGAGATTTGGAGTTCCAATCAAACAAGCTAAGGAAGCTTCCCTTCGAACGCCTTTTCTCCATCTCCATTTCTCGTTTTTCTATCTCAGGCAAAATACAACAACATCAACCCACATAGTGTTACCGATGAAAGTGAACATTTTTCCACGATTACGTTCTCTCAACTCTAGAACCCAAATCTCTAATCCCAAAATCAATTAACATTTTGGATGAAACTAGCAATAGAAAACAGCTAATCGAAATCTTACCTGGCTTCAGTGGCCCATTTTCAAAATTAAAGAGCTCCCTGCTGCACGAGAATCAGAAAACACAATTGCGTTGAAAATAACAACTTGTTGAGTTATTTTCAGAGACCCATTATACAATGCATATACCTTTCGTTATTAATGCAGTAATTTGCGAAAAGGGGCAACAAGTAAACAGCACAACCCTCGGTTGCGTTACCTCAGTATTCCACCAAGAAACAAATTAAAGCGTGTAAACGAAAAGAAGATCTGAGAGTTGGGTATGAGAGTGAGAGTGAGAATCGAGAAAAGTGAGAGAAAAAGAAAAATCTGCTATTGTTGAGAGAGCGAAAGAGAGGGGTCTCTGTGTTGTGTTGTGTCACTTGGGTCTTCGCGGAGGGGTCAAATTAAAAACAAACAAATAATGGAGGGATAAAAAAGGTTTTGCCTCGCTTTTTATCCAAGACAATAATAATTGAATAATTTCTTTTCTTTAAAAAATATAAATGAGTACTTTTTTAGTGAATTTTTATTTTTGTTCAAGTATTTTATCTTTAAGAATTTTCCTTCAAAATCTAAACATGGTAAATTCTGTTCTGACCAATGACAGGTTGATGTTAAATATTTATTTATTTAAATATCTTATTTCGTCAGCTTTTTGCGTCTTTAAATGTTATTTTATGTTATGTTTAAACTTACTAGCTTTTAACTTTTATTTTTTATTTTTATCGCATAATCGTATTAGAATTATTTACTTGTTACAAAATATACATATTACAATTCTTACTGCACCTTAATGATTTCGTAAATCTTAGATTAGATTCGAATTCATATTTAATTTGTGTTGACTCTATGCTTATTCGAGTAAATTAATCAGTTAGCAAACAAACATTGAATAATATCCAGATTCATCATCTGAAGTTGATATATTGCTTCCGTTTCTTTCTTTATTTTTTTTCTATTTTTATAAGTACCATATACTCTAAAAAAAAAATTTATTTAATTATTATTTTCAAAGTTTAAGATAATACTCATTATTATTTCGTCATTCATATTCTTATATTTGGCATAATTTTTAGTTACTTTATATAAATATATTTATTATGATGTAAAAATATAATATATATATAGATAGATATATATAATTATATAAATATTTTATTAAGGTTAATAAAATTTATCATATTTATTGGTTTAAAAAAAACACCAATGGAACACTTCAAAGAAACATAAAGAGTAGTATGTACGAGGTTTTAGATTGGTTTGAAAAATCATTAGAACAACATTAAACATTGTCCTTTCCATTTAATGATGGGAGAATCAATGTGATTGTTGGATTGAATTTAACCTAGTTCAATTAAATGAAATTGAAATCCAACTACACATTTAAAGTTGAACTAAACTTATATATTAGATATAAGTGATGTTAATCTCGAATTAAATTTAGCGATTAACTTTGGAAATTTATATTTTATTAAATGTTAATTTTAGTAAAGAATGATACCAACGGCTTTTTAAAATATAACATGTTGATTTTTTTTTAAATAATACATATAACCATTATGATTTTTAAAAAAATACAAGTACATGAAACAATTTTAATTGAGTAAACGTAGTTAAAGCATTCTAAAATTACGTTTATTAATAAACAAGTATATATTTAGTTTTAGTTTCATTTAAAAGTATTTTAATAAGTTTACATCTTTACACACAAATTTTAGTTTGAGATCTTATCTCATTTTAGATATCTATTTTATGTTTGTTAATTTATTGTAATATATATTTAGAAATATTTAAAAGAAAAAGTGTCAAAATCATATGAATCAAATTTTTATTCTATCTCATTTGTTTTTATTCTTTAGTGTATTTTAGTATATACACACATGTGCACATGTATATATATTATGAAAGTTAATAAACTTATTTTATTTTAAAAATATGAAATTTTGGTATGAAGTTGGATATTTAGTTCAAATTAAATGTTTGAAAACGATTAAGGTTGTATAAGGTTAAGTTACATCTTTAAGTAGCTTATTTGTAGAAAATAAATGGTTCAAATGTGCAATTTGACTAGTCATGTGGGTTGATTGAGAATATTAAACCTATGAATTGATGGTTATAAATGATATTATTAATCATTGAATTTGAATTGAATTTTTTTACGATTGAATTATTTTGAATTATAAAGATGTTATATTTTTCTTGGGTGTCAAATAGTCATTTTGAATTAGATTAGCTATATGTGAGTTTTGAATTGATATAGTAGTATTAAATTGATTTTAAGAGAGTTTTGAAGCGATTTTGAGTTCTTACGTAATGTTTCTTTTTAGTTTTTTTTTTCTCAAGTGAATATGAGATAGATAGACATGTTTTTTCTCTTTTGTGTTTTTTTAATAATTGAAAAAAAATGTTGTTTAAATGATAATATTCTTTATATAATCAAATTGATATGTTTTAAAGTTCAGAATATATATATATATATATATAGATATGTATAAATAGATGAAAATTTTAAAATTTTTATTGATTAATGATTTGGATATATATATATATATCGATTTAAATTCATACTAATTAAATTAACATATAATATGTTATATTTAATTCTTTAAGACACACCTATAATGTTTTATTGACTCAATTTATTTATTGAATATATTAAATATAAACATTTATGTTTAACAAATATATTTTAGTCTAATGAGTGGTTAAGTCGTGTAAATTAAGACATCATGCATTAAAACCTAAAAAAACATTTTATTACATATCTACAACATATCCACGTTCCCAAATAATATGACTTATAATAGAATTGTTTATAGCCATATCACTTAATTATGATTTAAATTGTATATATTATTATCTTTATTTTGATAGTTTACTTTTTGTTTATTACTTTTGTGGAAATATATTATCATTGTAGTAGGTACATAACAAATGCATGTGTAGGTCAAGTTTAACATAAAAAAAATTAAAATAATAGATTTTATTATAATTTAGATGCTTGTATATCTTTCCTTTTGAATTACAAACTATTTTTTAAACTTTTAAGTGGATAATAATACAATATTAATATATGAATGAAATTTATAGTTAAATCAGATGTTACTACTATTACTTTTATAAGTTGGATTGTTTAATTACATATCAATAATTGAAGTTTAATTTATAAATTATAATACTCTTCACATATTTGTATCCTTAATTAACTTAATAGAAAAAAATAAAAAAATTTAAATTATATTTTTATTTTTATTTTGATAATTCAATGTTAATATTTTATACATATAAAATATAAAATGAAATAAAAATTAACAAACGGATAAACTTAATTCAACTTATTTGTAACTTGAAAAACTAAAAATATAATCTTGGTTGCCAAATGGATAAGGGTCATAAACCAACCCCTTTTATTACCCTTATTTTGACAAATAAATGTTTAGCTAAGAGCGAGTTCGTCACATTGAGCATGGCTAAGTTTGTTTTCAAATATAACATGACAAAACATAATTATTGACAACGGAGATAAAAAAAAAGTGATTTCTTTTAGGAACATTTAAAAGTAGTATAATTTTATTTTTATAGAGTGTTATTGACCGGAATTTTACATATTTTCATCGAAAAACAAGAGTCAAATAAAAATATTATTAAACTAGTTTTCTCAATGTAGTTTAATGGATTTTATTTAAAAAGAAGATAAGATACACTCCAGTTCACTAGTTTTTTTTATACCCAAATATACTATGAAATCTCCCAGTTTTAAAAAAGACACGTAAAAAAATTGAATTTAACTCTTTATGAACATTATGTAATTTTTTAAAAAAATAAAAATTAAATAATATAAAACTTGACTTTTACAATACACATAAAAAAACAAGAATTCATGGTAAAAAAATATCCCTACAAATATTCTTAGAGTCTTCACTTAATTGAATTGAAGAAAATTTTAATGTTTTAAAAAAATATTTGAATGCATCATAAGTTTTTTTTAGGTGTTTTATTATTGCACTATATTTTTTAACACAAAATATTTCTTTTACTCCAGTGTTACACAGCAGAAAATTATGTGCACCCTACAAAACAGAAAGACCCCACGACAATTACACCTATTACAGACAATTATTCTTAGCATACTCCCAAAATTTAGAATGATTTGTATACTTGGTGCCACCAACAAGCTCCAAAGTTTGACCTATAGTTCGCGTACAAGGTCTGCAATATCCTAAAAGAGCTGCTAATAATGTCAGCAACAAGTACTATACAGATATATATGTTCATGTTCATTGAGCCCAATAATTTTCAGTTATAAGTTTTAAATTTTTTAAAATTCAAAATCAGTTTATAGTTTTAAATTTTGTCTTCTTTTACTTTTTAGTTTTGAAAAATGTTCCTAAGTTTATTTATTTTTGTAAAGATTAGATTAGTATAAATTTTGTCAAAGATTTTTAAAGTCTCTAATTCTGGATTATTAATCAGTGGAAAATCAATCTTTTATATATGGTAAAAAAATTTAATAGATTTTTTAATGCTGTTGGATTGTCTATTCTTTGACTATTTATATAAACCATTTAGTATCATTTAAAGTTATCTTAAAAAAACATTTAATGTGTTCTCTATTTTATTTTTGAAGCGATCTGTTGATTTATTTACTTTGAATGAGAGAGTGAAATATTTGATGAGAATTGTAATATTTGTTGCATAATAAATTCTGTTTATGGACATAAATTGAAGTGTTAAAATTTGTTAACACTTCATTTAAACCCTAAACTTCATTTAAACCTCGTTAATTTCAAATTGTGTTTAAGATTTAGAGTTTATTTTTGTGCTAAACATTTTGGTGAATT
This sequence comes from Lablab purpureus, assembly GCA_030347555.1. Lineage (NCBI taxonomy): Eukaryota > Viridiplantae > Streptophyta > Magnoliopsida > Fabales > Fabaceae > Lablab > Lablab purpureus. The sequence continues at coordinate 10,046,334 of CM059259.1, forward strand.
TTAAATTTTTTGTGAGTTATTTTTACAATAAATTTTAATGAAAATTATCATTAATAACAAGAAAATGTTCATGAATCATGTATAACTTTTTAGTTCTTATTGAAAAAAAATCATCATCATAATAATAATAACAAGAAAATTAGGTTTTCTTCAAATTCGTCTTAATGCTTTTACATCAAGACCAGCAACCTATCTAATTGAGTAGTTAAACTCATTCTTATTTAAAAAATTGCCAGTAACACCATTTTACAAAAAATATGAAATCAAATCTACAACCAAACTAGTCATGCATATATTTCCAGTCAAAATGGGATGTTTCAGAAAGAAAGATTGAAAAACGACTTTAAATTCGTTATAAATCATTTCAATCCCTTTTTTCCAAATAGTTTTTGCTTCGAAATAAAAGTTTACAAAGAAAAAAAAATTATAACGTAAAGTTGCAACCATCCCATTAGGACCTAATGTTTTTGGTTATTTCAAAAGAAGTTAACTTGAGAGAAAATGGTAATAGCGAAGTGCACGAGAAAAAAAATAACTTTTATGTTGACTAGTAAGAAGAGAGAAAAAGAAGAGAAAATATTTTTATTTTTTTATGAGAAGAGAAAAGGAAATAAAAAATGTGGAATCTTCGTATAATTATAATTGTTATTTATTTGTTCACAATAGGAATTACATATTGATTGAAGTTGAGAGAACTAAAAAATAGTTTTGTCAAAAGGAATAAATATTATTTTCTCGAATCATGCATCGAAATACATGTATTGAATTTTAAAATATAATTTTGTAACTTTAATTCAACACTAAATACATTAAAGGATAAATATATGTTGTTATTTTCTCTCTCTTAACCTTTCTATTTAACCATTTCAAATCAACAGAGAAAAAAAATTAGAATAACTATATCTTAACAACTTATTTTTTATGTCCAAATGACAACTCTATTTAATCCATCAATTAATTATCTATTAATATTATTATATTATTATAATATAGTTCTCCAATCGTTAATTTTATTTATCAAAGTATTATTTTAAAAAAATAACATTTCTCTCTCTTCTACTTCGTTGAATGCAAACATCCTAACATTCTATCAAGTTTAATCAGTAATAGCTGCTAATGAAGGAGACAAAGAAAACCCATTTTGTGAGTAATTAAAGCTAATCAATATAAATGAGTGTCTTTCAAGAAAAAAAATTACTTATGAGATGTTTAATTATTATCTACAAAATTATAGTTATGAATATGAGTTAAAATAGTCTGCTATATAAACAAAGAAAAGTTAAAAAAATAAGCACATAGTATTAATACCCAAAGCATCTCTTAACAATTCATCCCGTGGCTGCACGCACGCATGCATGCATGCAGTTTCATCTGATTGCACATTTGCAATTTGTCGAACTACAGACTTCTGGCGATCTTGATGCATTTGGTCTTGAACCAGCGAAACCCTTTCTTGAAAGAATGCTTGACTTTGCCTTCCGTTGCGTAAAGCTTGTATTTAGCCACTCTGCGCTTTCTCTTACTTTCAGCCTCATTCCACCACCACGAGCTCTTTGACTTGGTCACCGCCATATCCCCCCCATCGTTACGTTCTCGAGGTGGTTCATAGCAATACGAAGACGACGGAGCAGTGCTCCTCCTCGCAACCACCATTTTGTTCTCCTTCTTCACGCTCTTCCTATTCACATCGTGCAGATTGTAGCATGATTGAGCGTAATGGTGCTGCAGCCCATCCATCTCTTTCCTCTTCAATTACCTCCTTTCTCTCTCTTCCTGGGAAGAGAGAGGAAGAGAGGAAATTGAAATTCGAAAACCTCTGCGAATCTTTTATATCTATCAAACAGCTGAGGTTGAAGGGAGAGATTCGTTGCCTGGAATGAGTGTGGAAAGGAACACAAAGCTCGTGATTATGACCATGCCATGCATCTTTTATTTTCCGTTTCAACCTACTTAGCCGTAATAAGCGCCGCCACCAAATTTTCATCTTAATTTAACCCTCCCTCCACTAATTATAGAACGTATAATAATATAACCTGTCCACAAATCGCGTATTTTCCACTGTTTTTGTTTTTTTTTAATATTAAAATCTTCACAAAAATTCAAAATAATTTAAATGGAAGGATTTTGCTTGACTCTACGTACAATAAGACATCATATCATATGGTGGTAATCCAATTCCAATTACATTATTAGGTCTTTTAATTGTTTTTTTTTGTATTTTTTTTATCATAATAATCCATGTATTTTTTATAATATAATTACCTATCCTTTTAGCACAAGTTATAGAAAAAGACTCAATTCATATTTTTTTTAACACTCAAAATCGTATAATATATTTTAATTTAATAAATATACAGTCAGTAAAATAGATACAAGTAGTAGAAAAAACTCGAAGTTCAATTTTTTATGTATATGTATTCTAACTTTTTTAAGCAGATAAATACTCAATTTTAAAATTGAAGGAACGTGGGGTGACAAAATGGTGAGACCTAACACCCTTAATTTCGCGGGCCAAATTGACAAAATGGTGAGGCCCGTTTCTTAAATTCAAATCAAAATAAAAAATAATGTAGAAAATTAAAATTATTAAACCTTACAAATTAAATTAAAATTATTAATCATAAAAGAGTAATTTATTAATAAACTAAAAATTTAAAAAATATTAATATAATTAAGTGTATTTAAAAAATAAAATAAAAATAAAATTGGTGGACTGATCCGGGTATCATCCTCTAATAAAACAAGTAAGGACTTTGAATTCGGCTTAGGGAGCCCATTCAATCATATCGAACCAACAATAAAATGAGGGAAAAATATGGAAAACAACTATTTTGATTTAATGCAATCCCAATTTTCACATTACAGCCCTTTAACAGCTCTAGATAATAAAAAAATATTAAATTAAGTTATTTATTTAAGATATAACTCAAATTATTGAATAAAAAATATTATAAAGTTACACAAGTATGAAGGCTGGTTAAAACATCACTTCCAAAAAATATATTAGAGTGACCTGTTATGCCTCCTAATAGTTTATTTTTATCAAATACATTTTACAAAAATAATACTTTGATATCACATAAAATAAAAAGTATCTATCTTATAACCTATATTAATAATATATATTAATATTTTATACTAAAAGATAAAATAAAAATAAAAATAATAACATATTAGGTTATTAAATAGTTGTACATTTTTTATCATCTCATCATGTTCTTATCTTTTTAGGTGAATTATAAATTTGTCCAGCTGCTCATATCTTGAAGCCAACTTTGGAAGTCGGAATTGGATAGGGATAGCACTGGCTCCACCAGATCAACAATTTTAGAAGAGTCAAAATAATAAATATAAAATTATATATATATGATTATTATTAAAAATAATATAAATAAATACATAATTTTATATAATTGTAATTATAAAAAATCACATTTAATTAAAAATTATTTTTTATTTTTTCAAATATTTTAATTTATCAATAATTAAATTAAAATTTTGAGTTATTTTTTAATGTAAATAATAATATTATTAACAAAATATTTATTTTTTATTATATTTTGTAAATTTGTTGTAATAATATTTATTGGAACAAATGAATCTATTTTTTTTATTAATATATATAATAAAAATTAAATAATAATTATAAAAATATAATTAAATACTGATATATATAGGTTATAACATAAAATAATAGTTAAAATTTTACTCTTTATTTAAAAAGAATTTTCATACCAAAATATTTTAAAATATAAAAAATACTTAAATTAGTATAAAATGATAAGAATTTGAAAAAGATAAAAGGATGAAAAAAATATATACAATAAATAAATAAAAAATCTTGAAAAATCTAAAATAATGTTGAGATTTAAAACAAAATTTTATTTTACAATAATATTTAATTTTAGTAAAAAATATTGAAATTATTTTATAAAAATGGCTTCAGTACTTTCACTTTTAATTTCTAAATTTAAAATTTTAATATTTAAATCTATATCTAAAAATAAAAAATTATTTTTCTTAATTATGATTGTAAAATTTTGATTTTTTTATTTTAAATTATAAATATATAAAGTAAAATTAGACCTGATGCTAAATTTTTTTTATAGTAAAAATTTTAGAATTAAAAATTATAAAGAAAAGATTGTTTTGAAAAAAATGTTTTATGGAAAAAAAAGATAAATTATAATAAATTATTCTTATAAACTTGAATAACAAACAAACAAATTAATGATAAAAGAATACAATAATAAAAAAAAATTAAACATTTTAAGAGTTTCTAATGATAAGAATAGAAGTGATACTTGATTTTGTAATAATTAAAATAATTTTAAAAATTATATTAGTTAGCATCTACATAAAAGTTTTTACTTAAGACCGAGAAAAAATTATTAATAAAAATATTTTAAATACATATTTTTAATTATTTTAATAAAATTATAAATTATATTAATTTTTTTAATTTAATTATTGTAAATAATATTAATTTATAAAAGTATTTCTGAATATATCTAATTATAATTTTACTATAATAATAACTATTTAATTTAAATTAAAATGTATTATAAAATAAAATAAATCTTTTTATAAAAATAAAATTTGGTATGTAGTATGATTTTTTTATAAAATTTTGTAATATTAAAAATAAGTATTAAATAGATATTAATGAAGAGAGAAGAAAAAGAATTTATGACAACATGTTAAACACCTTTTTTTGAGTAAACAACAAATTTAAATTTTTTTTCTTGCTATGTCATTTCATTCAAATGATAATTTCTACTGTTGAAATACATTTTAATACTCTCTACTTATGATTATACTTTTTCTTAGAGATTATGAATACAGATTAAATTATACGAGATATAATGTATAAAATGCAAAAACATTTTATACATAATCAGTGATAAGTATGATGGTTTGTAAAATTAAATTGAAAGTATAATTAGTATTAACTTTGCTTTTATATTTGCTTTTATATATATATTTTTTTTTTTTCTCTTGGTAGGTACTAAAGAGTCTTTCTCTTGATTCTCTCTGGATGATAGAATAAATTTCAACAGGGCCGCTTAATTTGAAAAGTTAAACCCCTGTTGCTATCCCATACTCCCAGTCTTAAGCCTTTGTTAATACTGCTAACCATACTTTGAAATCCTGCACCAATTCTTCATCGTAGATACATTCTCCTTAATTATCCCATTCGGTCGGGATTCGTTTAATAAACATGTCCAGTTTGAAAAACATGTCCACCAATTCAATGAAGTGCACACCAGTTCATACCATGTCCTTCGCACCACTATTCAAGCAAAAAACTCTTACTTGTATTTCGTTCTTCCAGAAGCTGTTGATTTCTTCTTCCAATATCTGAAACTATAAGTTAATTTGTGAATTAATCATAAATATTTATAAAATATGTATTTAAACAATTGCTCTCTCCTATTACTGAATCCAGATGCTGAATCACCATTGCAGAATGAACACATTACCCAGTATTTAATGGTTGTGATAATGGCTAGTTTTTGTTACTCCGTCACATCTATATATGGTCTATTCGCATTGCGTCCAAAGACAACCTTTTTATGTTCAAATGGTTTGATTTTGACTTCGTAAACATGAGACCCTGATAATACATTTAAGCTCAAAGTTTTTTTTAAGTGCGAATTGATTACAACATGTGAGTGTAATTCATCTTTCACGTCTCTAATTGACGTTGAGCAAACCAAACTTGATTACGTATCAGATTATTATTATCAGCAATTAATTAGTTTTTATCTGCTGGAAAGAGATTGGGTTGGATACTTATGACTGTGATGGAATACTGTTTCTTCAAAGTTAAAAAAATAGTTCTTAGTTTGCAAACTGTTTTGATGCTTAAAAGAAGACAAAATTTTGCATAACCTTGTGAACTGTTTCACAATTTTTATTTGAAAAGTGCACACCATATGTCATAATGTACTCCTAGATATTACCATGTTTAGAAATTTTTCATTACTTTTTTTCCTTTTAGTTTAACCTGTTATTGAGCATTTTCTAAAATAAAAACTGATTATCAAGCGTTGTGATTATTTCAAATTCAAGTATTAAAAAAGTAGTTCAATCTTTACACCGAAATCTGAAACTTAGTCAAATGGATAGATTACTAATTTAGTTCAATTTTGTAATATTGTAATGATTAGCTGAACTTATACCCTCCTTAACTCAGTTTAGTTTTATAATTCAATCGTTTTATTCAGTTATTTATAATTACTTTTTAGCTTAATCCAGTTCAAAAAATAACCGCAAAGTTGATTAAAACTATATTTCTTTTGATTTTTTCAGATTAACTTTTTTTCTCTGTTGAGTGGTTTGAATTCAAATTTCAAATTAAAAGCAAAAAACTATACTATTATATTATATGTTTAATTAATATTTCATTTATAATATATTCATATTTAGTGAGTAAGTGAATTCTTTTTAATAAAATACTTGCTCAATCGTTCAAAGTAGATGAAAAAAAAAAGAAAAATAAGTGAAAAATGAAATTATTTATACTAAGGAAAAGTGAGTAAAAAATTAATAATAAATTTAATTGATGTGATATAATATTTTTTGTATTTAAAAATAATTTGTAAAATAATTTTTAAGAAATAATTTAATATAAAATATTTGTTTTAAATATGAATTAGAATTAAAATAAAATTTAAATTAAAATAAAAAAGAATATTATTCTATAATAAATAAATAAGTTATACTTAAATTTATAATATAATAAAATAAATTATTTTATAAAATAAAAAAACTTGAATTCATTACTTTTATTTTTATTTATCTTTTTAATATTCTTATTTTAATTATTTATTTATTATAATATAAAACATAAATATGTATAAATATTTAAATATGTTTTATTTTATTTATTATTTAAATTCTTTTAATTATGTTATAAATATTTTATAATTATCTAATAGGATAATCGATTATCTGAAAATTTATAATTGATTATGTGAGTTTTTTTTTTTCAAATCTAATCTCAAATGTAAAGAATTTTTTTTATTTCATTTTTCACGTTTTTAAAGTTTTCCATGTATTATTTTTCAGACTTTCAAACTTGACACGTATAAAATGTGTAAGTCGACAATTATTTTAGAAGTCCATTTTTATTTTTATTTTTGTAAAATCTTATACAATAAATTTAATATGTGATGGGAAGAAAAGACCTTATTGAAAATGGTTAATAAACTCCTCATAGAGATTAATTACCCATAAATTGTTAATTATGTATAAAATTAGTGTATGATAATGATTCACATTAATATTTCATATAATTATTTTTAATTTTTAATCCTTATTCATTGTAATGTCACATCATAGATATATTTTAATGTTTGTTGACTAACAAAATTATTAATTTATGATACAAAAATAATTTATGTATCAAAAACTGTCACCTAAATAGGAAAGGTCCTCTGTGTGGAGCAAAGTATTTTCTTGGAAACTAGGTTATGTTTTTATAATTAGTAAAATTTTATACCATAATTTAATACGTGGTAGGTAGAAAGACCTTATTAATTACGTATAAATTGTTAATAAACTCCTCAATAGAAATTGATTTATGTATAAAATTGGTGTATGATTAAAAATATTATTGCATACAATTGTTTTTAAATTTTAATGCTTATTCATTGTAATATACACACCATTTTTTTTTTCTGTTGTTGCATATTATATTTGGCTATTTTATGGTTCAAACATCATAGATATATTTTAATGTTTAATTGCTGACTAAAAAAAATATTAATTTATTATACAAAAATAATTTGTGTATCATAAATAGGAAAGGTCCTGTGTGGAGCAAAGTATTTTCTTGGAAACTAGTTTTGGCCTCGATTTCTGCATAAGAATGAAGTTAGGTTTTAGAAGACTCGTAATACTACGTTGACAATATCAACTTCACATCATTTAAAATAAAAACTAAATACCCTAAACAACTTCATCTTTATCTTCCCACTCTTTGCTTAGAACACAAGCACCCAATTTTCAAATACAGCATGACTGAAAGTCGAAAATTTCTCTAAATCTAGTCGGTGTTTCTTGATTGTGTTTTTTTTTTTTAATTCACAAACGAAACTAACATCGATGATCACATCAGTGATTGATATCAAAGGAAAATTTCAATTTCATTAATAATTTTCACTTGCAACTGTTACGAAAGGGGTTAATTAAGAACGTGAATCAATTGGTGTAGCTTGGTTTCAATGTTGATAAAAAAAATACAATAAGTTTATTCGGAATATATTTGTTTTTGATAAGGAAACCAAAATTAACCTAATAAAAAACAGTTTTTTCTTTTCTTTTTCGAATCACGAATATTTTTTTATTACAAGTGATCATGTTTGAATAGAGTAGAATCAATTATTAATAATAATAATAATAATTCTTCAAATATTTAAGACAATTAGGTATTCCTGAATGAAAATTGAAAGCGTTGGATATGTTGAAATAATCTCATGTCATACCCTTTTTTTTTTAAGTTTGTTGTTTTTGCTTCAGAGTTATTTTATGTTTTAAGAAAAAAAAATCATATTTGAGATTTTGTTGATTAGTTGAGATATATTTTCCTTTTAAACAAAAAAAAACATCATATCAAGCGTTAAATAAAAAGTTAAACAAGGAGGCATTATAATTATTCATTTAAGGTTCAATTATTTCTTTAATCTTTATAATTCTACAAAAATTATCTTTTAGTTTATGTATTTAAAAGTATTTTATTTTGATCCTAATGTATACTATTTTACTTTTTTATTTTCTATACATATAATTTTAATATCGTTTAGACTTTATATTTTAAATTAATAAAAACTAAAAAAGATTAAAATCATAATTACAAGAACTATTTTTTAAAATATAAAAATTAAAAGGTAAACTTATTAATTACAAAAATAACATCGAAATAGGTAGACAAAAATGAGTTATATTATTTATTTATGAGTATATCTTTATATTTTTTCGTTTATCGAATTACTTATGTAATCTATTATATATTTTTACTCTTCTTTTTTCTTAATTATAAGAAGAGTAGTGTGCGCATAACCTTTTGACAACAAAAATATTATATTTTTGCTATTTTCTTTCAATTTAATAATTTATACCCCAGTATATAAATCAAATTTTGACTAAATTAATTTAAATTAGTTTTGGATTACGTTGATTTATCCAAATTCTAAACCAATTAGTTAATGAAATAATAATAAAAAAATCAGTTTATGTGATGATTTGTAAACGCGTAGGAAAAACGTCTCTTGTAAGCGTGTGTGGTGATAGGAGCGAAAATAAAGTATTTTTTTTGCATGTTTTTGTTTTCTTGTTTGAATATGCATGGTTGGTCCCATCCCAAATAACTCTCAAACATAACATTCAGTTCATTTTCCAGTTGGGGTGTATCAGTAGTTATAACACGCGGCAACATAGTACTTTTCTTGGATTTCATGAGATCTTTGTAAGATACATAGTATCTGTAGAAGTCACTGTTAGTATGTATAAATAATGATTCTTTCAGATCAGGATTCAAGATATTATCTCTCTTTTTCTTTTCAGTTAAATATCACTGAATATACTCATACTCATGGCATCAAAATTATACATCACTTTTGTTAAAAATATATATTCTACAATTTATTTTCTCTCTTTAAAATAATTATTTTAAAACTATATCAATAATATTTCTTTTTTGACTACCGATGTAAGTTTGCATTCTGTCAGTTTGGCCGTTTTGGAGTTGAAGATAATTATATTATATAGTGTGTATTCAACTGTTTTTGTTTTTATAGTAATTGTTTGCACTTTCTGGGAATTTTTGGAGGAATTGGGATATTGACTTTCTGGGATTAACGTGTACTATTAGAGCACTGCAGTGCACCGAAGCATCCTTCCTCCTTCCTGCATTGGGTCAACATAACGGTATATAAATACATGTTTGGCTCGAATTAATTGTACTGGTTCTTAACTATCGCTTGGTTGAGTTATTATACCATCCAGAGTACTTCTGAGAACGTTCAGTTGTTCATTTGCTTGTAACATTTTGGATGGTATCAAAAAGGAAATCTCTTGAGAGACAACACAGTGGCGAAGTTCCAATTCGGGACCATAAACGGAGCTATGGTGATACAAAACAAGCGTCGATCAGGTGCTTATTTGTTACTGGTGTACTTACTTTGGCGTTTTTGGCCTTTTGGGCTGAGGTCTAAGTCTGATTTTCTGCTCATTATACAGTGGCCTGAGAAATGTGATCAACGCACTGTGGCTGAGTGACCACTCTTCCTATTTGGAAACTTTTGTGCGAAGAGTGGTAAGGAATGATTGGGTCTTTTATCTTGGTGGTGTGGTGTTGAGAAAGATTTTTGTTTTTGTTTATTTCAGCTAGTTTTGGCTTTTGAAAGTACCTATCACTTCACAACCAGGCACCGGTTCTAATGCACTTAGTATTCCAAATCCATCCCCAATGTTCCCCAGGTTTCTGCACTTGCTTAGTGCTCATTCATGAATATATTTATGATTCTCACATTGTTTCATAGTTGTGTTTTACTATTTGATTCGGGAAGGAAAGGAAAGTATTAGTGATTAGCCACCAGATTATTTGTGTCTTTTAAATTTGCCACTTCTTTTGTCTTTGTTGCTCTTATGCTCTCATCATATGCTCCAAATTTGAAGTATCCCATGTTATTAATCAAATTGTTTTGAAGCGAAATTCTGGTTGATTAATTTGTCTTCCTCAAACAGGTAAGAGAGGAGGTGGAAAAAAAAATCCAGGACCAGTCTCATCTATTTCCAAGGTTAGTTCATCATGTTCAGATTCTGTGTTAACATCAAACAACTTTTGTATCCATTTCCTATGGTTAATGATACTTTATCAGGAAGATTCGTAGAACAATGTTATTTTCCAAATTATATCGATAATTTATCCAAGAATTTCTTATCCTCATTTATACCCTGTACCAACTGAGTGTGGAGATGTTTGGAGATCTGACGTTAAACTGGAAAAATTATACTATTACGTGGTTGTTTTTTTTCTATGTTTACTCTCCTCCATCTATTTGATAAATTCTAGCTGTTTACTATTTTTGTTTGCAAATTTGTTGCAGAAAAAAGGTTAATGGGGCTGGCATATCCGGAGCCAAACCCTTAAAGTTGTGTTTCCTTAATAAGTTACCTAATACAATTTATACTCGGTCTAATATAATGGCAGAAGACGAATCAGTCCTTCAAATTGCTCTAATTGATGTTAGAACTAAGTCTGTAGTAAAGGAGGGTCCTCTTTCCTCACTCAAGATAGAGATCTGTGTTCTGAATGGTGAGTTCGGATCTGATGGCAGTGAGGAGTGGACCGAAGACGAGTTCAATTCCAATATCTCACGTGAAAGAGAAGGTCGAGGGCCACTTTTGATTGGAGAGAGATTTGTTACTCTAAAAAATGGAGTTGCTAGTATCAATAAAATTGCCATATCTGACAACTCGAGATGGCAAAGAAACAGAAGGTTCAGGATTGGAGTTAAAGGTGTGCCACTAACCTCCAATGGAGAAAAGATTCAGGAGGGTAGGAGTGAACCTGTTATTGTCAAAGATAACAGAGGAGAGTGTGAGTCTTATTAGTTCACTTCTATTTCTCATTGTCTATTTCCAACTAAGGACATCATTATTGCTTCCATTAAACCTGCATGGCTCTTGGATTCTGGTTTTCAATATAATTTGTCTTTCGGTGTAACTACAAAACTGACATGTAATTTGGTCATTCAAGGCTACAAGAAACACTACCCTCCATCCTTGGATGATGAATTATGGCGCTTGAAGAAAATAGCTAAGGAAGGACGAATCCACAAGCAATTTTCTTTACATGGAATTCACAACGTGAAGGATCTCTTGCGGCTGTACATAACTAACGAATCATCATATAAAGTAAAACTTAGTTTCGTTTACTTTTCTCTTCTTTTGTGTGTTATTAGTAGACATTCTTTACTTATTGTGCCCTTCATATAAATATATAATGAAATCCATGCTTAACATGAGTATATTCATCGAACCTTTTGTTCTGCCTGGGTAGATGTTTGGAAACATTTCAAAGAAGTTATGGTTAGCAATCACTGACCATGCCAAAACCTGTGTGATAGATGATTACAAGCTTTACAGCTATCACTCACAAGAACTGCAAATAGCCCTGCTATTCAATTCCATCTACATCCTCGTGGGAGTGACATTTGATTCGCGAAATTATTATTCACCAGATACTCTCACTCCCCAAGAAAAGGTATGGATTCATAACCTGTTCGTAATTTGCTGTTGAATAAATCTTAAAGAAAATCTTCTTGTCACATCTTTGGTTTCTTTAAATTAGTGATTCCTGTCTTGTCATTGTTTATATATCATACTATGCCTGTGAGTCAAAAAGTGATCAGGTTCCTTCTTCCTTGGCAGCATTTGGTGGAAATAGTGAAGCAGGAAGCTTACAAAAATGTCAACAATTTGGAAATGATTGATGAAACTAAATTGAACTGTTTAAATCTAGCTGCATGTCTAAAAGCAAGACAGTCTGACACTCCAGATCAAGGTCTGCAATACATGGATATCTCAACTGCACAAGGTATATGTAATGGCATAATTTTTTGTCATTTCACCGTGTCTTGCACTGTTCACTCATCAAGACTTTTAACTTACATGGGGTCAATCACCAAGCAAGGGTTACTGGAGGACAGGTTATGCCATAGGATTATTTTGTCTAGCAGATATACTAACACGTGATATCATGTATTCATGTCATATTGAGTAATTTCCGCCTAAAAAGCAATAAATATTATTCCTTCTGAAAAAACAACGCTAAAACTTGATAAATCTATCATTCACCACCTTCAAAACTTGCCTATTTCTCATGAACGTGACTCTTTGTGACAGCTCTTTGTCCACTTTTATATAACCTTTTAACCATGTCTTGTGCAGGTCAACCAGTAACATTCCCAGGTTATAGTCAACCATCTATCTCTGCTTCATATACTGATGAAGGAATGCATGATGACCATGTTTATGCCGATTCACTGCCAGGCACAAGAGAAATGCCACATAACAGTCATGTGTTGGATGAATTTTCCCCTGAGATGTACACTGAAGAGGATAGTTGTCACTTTAACGGATCGTGTTTCCCATTCATTGAAGGTGGATATTCAATAGAGAATGAAAGCTCAATGAATCCATTCATAGATGGTTGTCCTCCTTATGCAACATGGGAACCAAAAAGTGACATTATCTTTGGTTCTTCAGATGGAGAAGAATTTAGCAGTTATTCTAATTTTATAAATTCTTCTGTGGACTTATCAAGTAGTGGCAAACTCAAAGCAGCGTGGTGTAAGATTGGTTTTGCTCTCAAATGGGTCATATCAGTCAAAAGGCATGCAGCTGCCAAAAAGAATGCTCACCTGTGTTACCATAATTAACTATTAGACTCTGTTTTCTGCCATTTGCGGATTTATTACTAGGTAAAATGTGCCTATAAAATTTAGAATATTAGTTCCTGAATGTATTTGTTCTAGAAATTTAGCTTCTTTAATTTCTACTGCACTCAAGACATATATAAAACTGATAAAAGTGTTGGTACCTACCGGCAGATAATGCATATTTTTTTATGTATATTCTTTTGTAATATAAATTTATGTGTGATTTGTATGAATATATTTGATGAATGATCCATAGAATTAAATTAACTATTAATATATTTTTATGAGGAATTTGAATGGATTTGATTGGTTTATGATACTATTTTTTTATTTTAGATAATTTATCCTTTTTGTTGGTTGTCTGCATGGTAACGTGGTGTAATTGTACTATGTATATGAATATAGCTGGATGCAAAGTTGTACATGGACAATAGTAAGAGTAAGTAGTATGTTAGATTATGTTTTTGTTCGATGAATGTATATAAAAATGTGTTTTGTAGTAAAGTGAAGATAATAATAGCTTTCAAGTGTTAAGCTATGATAACATAATATGTAACTTTTTATGTTTAAGAGTCCAAGAGTGCAAATCTCATAATGGTAAATTCATATTAGGTTTGGATTTGAATTGATAAATAATTTATATGTTTATAACAAAAAAATTTAAGAAGATATTTGTTTCATTTTCATTTGTAAATAAGATTTTTGGACCTTAACACGGCTCTGCTGCCATAAAAAGTTACATATCTTATAATAAACTAATAAACTTTTATATAATTGTCGAAAAATAAAATAATTTTATTGACATTAATATACTCAAATTATAACAATAATAAATTATAAAATAGAAATATATCATAATATCTCTCAACTAAAAAAAATACACAAACATAAAATATTAAACTACATATCTTTGTCTTCGTTACCAAATTTGTTTCCTTGTCATATAAATACAAGTTGTTAGAATCAATTATAAATCCAAATAACAATAATTTTATTTACACATTATACTTAATCCATTATTTATGATATACAACTAAACAATTTATTTAAAAAATATTTAATAATGTTTAATACCTTTATAACAATAATATTTAATATCATAAAAATATTTATTCAAATAATATATTTTCCTAACAGCTATTTTACATAACATTTTAATACTATTTTATACGCATATAATTTCAGACTTGTAAACTCCTAAAACAATAGATAAAGGATTAGTATTTTTTCCAATGACGTAAATATTTGCTTAAAAAATACATTAATGTAAATGTAAAGAAAATTATACAAACATAAAACAATAATTATCATAACCAACAAAGAAATATATATAAAACAGACCAAACCATTAAATTATCTCATTACGACAACTTACACTGGTCGTTCATCAAATGCAATATAATTCATAAAATTATTTCACAGAGTAGAGTGCAACATATACACTCTTCAATAAAAACATATTTCATCTTACATGATTTAATTTTTCTCAATCTTAATATTCTTATTCTATGACTGTTCTTATATAAAACAAGTTTTCTTATATAGGAGTTAATTTCTAGTACTCTTTCCACGTATCACTTCTCACTTTTTTCAACAAATATTACATTAAACTAATTAATACATAAATATAACTATAAATGTTAATTTAAAACTTAGTGCACCTTCTACAGTTAGAATATAAATATAATCTATAGCTAATTATTTAATCCTTTTAACTATATTTAACACTGGGATAGGACATCATCTATGATACAACTCACTTAATTATTTTTTGTCTTTATTTTCTGAAATACAAATAGTCTCCAAATCATTTTACTATGAGTTACATTTTTCTCTTCCGTCTCATCTTTATCTTATCTTTTTTCAAATATAATTTAATTTTTTTTAATATAAATTTTAAAAAAATATTTAAATTAATTTAAAAATTTAAACATGATTATAATAAATATAATTTTTTTTATATATTAATTAATATTTTTAATGTTATATATTTTAAATTATTTTATTAATAAAATATATTTTAATTTATTATTTATATTAAATATTTATGTAAAAAAGTTTGATAATATTTTTTAAATTTTATATAGCTCAAATTTAAATTTATTTTATCATATTATTTGTCTTGGATCTCAATCCCGATCATTTAAAATGGAAAAAAATCCAAAACTTAATCCAAACTTAATCAACTTATTTTTTTTCGTTAAACTCAAAATAATACGGTTCAATCTTTACGTATACAGATTTAATTTACATTCCTACTCTTAACCCTTCATATTTTTCAGACTCATTTTCAGTAGCTAAAATGGAAAACTAAGCTATTAATTACCTAGAATTACTTACGTATTAAATATTTTTATATTTAAATAAATAACATTACATATATATATATATATATATATATATATATATTTAAATACTGATCACATAACCTACTTTTGCATCTCATAAATTAATATATGATGATTGATTTAACAACGTTCTTTCATTTTAGAAAAAAAAATATATTAGAAAGGTAGCTTATAATTTGTCTTATATGTGTGATATAAAACCTTTGTATGAAATTTAAGGTTAAATAAAATAAAAAATATTAATAATAACAAGAAATGATATAATAATAATAATAATAATAAAATACTTTATATGCCTTTCAACAAAAAAACAACATAGGAGAAGAAAATTTGAACACGAATTGGTTAAATTGCACGAAGTTTTCTATGTATTTTCTCCATTATACCAAAGACGACGACGACGCGGTTTAAGTTTAATGCACACAGTGGCCCTATCGATCAGTCAAATCACCACGCGGTTACTAATAGAACATGGACTCTTGTTCCTTTTCAAAATAATATATAATATGTGATGATTTTGTGTTTAAGGCTAGTAATATTTTTCCAAATTAACTTCATTAAATTCATTTACTAGAAAGAAGAGATCAAATTATTTTTAAAACGTGTTTAAGAAAATTATTTATACTTATTTTTCCTTTTCTTCAAATAACTTAATCTTTGCTCTTTATTACAAGTGTTTATTGTACAACATTTATGTTATAAGCATTTCAAATTTAATAAGTTGTGTGCTTGAACACATTTATTAATGAGCTTTTCTACAATTTCAAAGTAATGTATTCATAGATAAATACTTATAAAACGTTGTCTTGTTTAAAAATAAAATAAAATAAGAATACTAAAACTAAATAAAAAAAATTAAAACTAACTAAACCATTAATAGACTAATGTTAAAACAAAAAAAACTATTTTTTATTTTTACTCATTTTTTCAGGTAATTTTAATCTCTTCTCTTCAATAAATGTGTGTGTTTAATGATAATAACAACACATGAAAAATTACTGGTAGCAAAGTAAAATATAAATTTATTGAAGTAAATTTTTAGTAAAAACAATAAAACATATAAATAAATATTTATTAGCACTGAATATTTGTTTAAAATTATGATTTACCTTTTTTAGAAGTTGGTATTCAGATTAATATATTCATATATTATATTTGTTTAAATATTGCACCCATTTTATTATTCATTGCATTGGAATATATGGGAATCGTGACAAATTTAAAAGAAAGAGACTAAAAGATAAAAAAAATATATACTCCAAATATCTGGCTGTGACAAGATATTTGACTGTATATCTTTCCATAAAGCATCCTAGTTAAATATATTAAAAAATATTTAAATATATTTTTACTTTATAAACTATTTATCAAAAAATTATATTTTACTTTATAGGAAAAATTTAAATTCTATTTCATCTATATTTTATAAATAGGTTAAATGATTTTTAATAGCAAATAAAAACATCTTAAAAAAAATAAAAAAGATAAAAAAAGATAAAAGATAAAAAAATTTTAAGAGATATATGACAGTAAATTATAAAACTATGAGAAGAAAAATAAAGAGATGAAAAAAATTCTAACACATTATCAAATATCGTTTACAAGAAACAAAAGTTTATACAAACAATTAAAAAACTAAAAATATGTTTAACCCTAAAAAAAATCTAAATACATCTTATAGACTATAAGAAATATAAATAAGTCAATTATATTTTTCAAGCATTAACACTCTATAAGAAGTTATTTTTAATATAGATTTAATGGTCACAATATTTTAAGAGAATTTATAGTATTTTTTATGTTTATTTTTTTTTCACGAATACGAAAGTTTAGATTGTATTATTGATGTCATAGATTTGATAAAAAAAAATATGGATACAAACATTACAATACATCAATTTTTGAAAAGAAAAATCACATAAACATATTTTAATAAAATTTAAAATTGAATTAAATAAAAAAAGACGGAAATATTAACATCAAAATACTTGTAAAATACGGAAATATTAACATCAAAATACTTGTAAAATCTTTAGTATATAATAATTCTCTTTAATGATTAGTATATCTAAAAGTTAGTCGTTGTTATAATGTTTTTTTCCCATTTTATATGTTCAATTTAAAATTTAATTAATCTGGAGTAATATGGAGGAAGGAAATAACGCGTCTCCTTCTTCTACCACTCGCTCCCATCAACAACAGTTTATAAAAGTGCAGTTTGTATTTTTCGTTTATAGTTATAGTTACAGTTATAGAGAGGTGGTGGTTTTTTCTTGTTGCTTGTGAACAAAGATTCGTTTGGTTGGTAGCGAGTGTTGTAAGTTTGTGGAGTGACGATGGCATCGAAAAGAACCTCTGACGAGAATGATCATCAGAATAATGATGACACCAATCTTCAGATTGCTTCTAAGAGAAGACGCGGCGAGACCATCGATCATTCGCTTCTGTGAGTGTTTGTTTCCATATCCGCTTGCTAACTCTCTTCATTTTTAGCAACTTCTTCTAAACTTTTTTTCCTGTTTCTTTTGTTCTTATTGTGCAGTACCGTTTCGGAACCTGTCCTTCGCAGATTGGTAAGCGCACAATAAGCTTCTATTTATTATTGACTTGAGTATATCAGAAATTGTAAAAATTGTGTAATTTGTGTCATCAACGTTGCTATTAAATAATGTTAAGGTTTTTTATATGAACTCTATGTTGTTCTGTTCCCCAAATAGTTGCAGGAGGTGATTCCACCTATGCTCCGGCGTTATGTGTCCCCGGGGTTTGTTTCTCTTGTTATATACTATTTCTTTCACCACCATATACTCTGTTATTCTATATATTAATTGATTATAGTTCATTTTGTGTTTCCAATTTAGTTGCCGATGGTGTCGTAACCGTCAGGGTGACAGTTCTGAAGGCAGAGCTTTGCAATTGTGCTTCGTCAATGAATTGCCACGAACAATTTTCACCATGGCCAATCTCACGGCTGAGGACGGTGGTCCAATTAAAATTGAGCTGCGCGATGCTGCATCGCAGCAATGCGTTGACAGACAGGAATTTTCCACCATCATGGCTCAGATCTATGTGCTGGATGGTGGTTTTGGAAACGAGGAGTGGACTGCAGAGGAATTTGTTGACAACATTGCGAAAGCAAGAGAGGGGATGGGACCATTGCTTAAAGGAGAAACAGTAATGAAAATTGTAAAAGGGGTCGGTTTTATCGGTAAGATTAAGATTACTGATATTTCCTTCCCCGCTGGAAACAAAACGTTTCGGTTGGGAGTTAAAATCGTGGGAATTAACCCCCTTGGAGCAGAAATCAGGGAAGCCAGAAGCGAACCCTTCAGGGTCAAGGATAAGCGTGGAGAGTGTAAGTCCTTAACCATAACTCATTTTCATTTTCTTTGGTAAATCACGTTTTAAATATTTTAATTTTCGAATATAATGGACCTTAGTTTCTATATTTTGAAATAGTCGTTTTTAAAGTCCAAGGATCAAGTCCACTCTTAACGAAAATTCGAGGGACCACAGTTTCTTTTTTCGTTGTTTTCGTATGTTAGACTTTGATGTTACATTTCTAATGTGTTTTGGTTATTTCAGCGATCAAGAAATCCGAGCGTCCATCCTTGAACGATGAGGTATGGCGTCTGAAGCACATACGAAAAGCGGGTGAGCTTCACAAGCAGCTTTCCCAGAAAGGAATCAAAACTGTGAAGGATCTTTTGAGGTTGAACGCAATCGGTTCATTACAGAAGGTAAATAATTCTGTACTTTGGTTCTTTCTTGATGTTGTGCTTAACTTGATAGTTTAGTAATTGGTACTGACATGTATATGTGTTCACCTGATTTTCACATGTGGAAAGTAGAAATTCAGCAAGTTTAATAAATCATGGGACAGAATCATTGAACATGCTAAAGATTGTGAACTAAATTGTTATGAGCGCTACATCTATACGTATGAACCAGTGACATATGTTTCCCTTATCTTTAACTGCATCTATGAGCTTGTGGAGGTGATTTTTCATGGGCAACATCGTTCTCTGCAATCTCTGGATCCGGAAGAGAAGGTTTGTAATTTTACATCCTATTATAAATTTTGTTCCTTTGGCCTATTCAGATTTCGGGAGTGAACTTTACTGCTTCATACAGATTCTTAAATTTAATGATTCATATATAGTTGTATAGTACCTCTTCATTGGAACTTATCAATATACATTTAACTGTCAGGGTTTGGTCGAAAGAATTAAACTGGAAGCATACTCAAATCCGCAGCATCTGCAGCCATATGAAACACAAACAGATGACATAGTCAGCAAGTCAACAGGTAAACAAGTGGCGTCATACAGTGCTCCATATCAAGTTCTGCAACTGCCTGCACACCAAGGTACTGTATCTGTTTTTTGCTTGACCACATTTTGTGCCTTTAAATGGAGAACAGTGCTTTACTTAAGTTTTTTTTTTTCTTAGGTAAAATGTGAATATTTAGGTTACTCGATCTTTTTCTAAAATGATTTTCAATCCAAATATTTGAAAATTGGTTGTTTTGATCCTTATTTTAAATAGTTTAGGATTTCTATGCTAGTAAATCAAAATAAATTATACAATCAGGAACAAAGTTTGTCATGTTTAAAAAATATAAAAGCTAGAAAATAATAATGGTCAACGCACTTAATTGAATATATAAAGCCATTAGCACTAAAGTAATTTTAACCAAATTTTTAGTAACTTAAAGCGTTTCTTTTCTCTTTTTTATTTCACTCAAATATAAGAAAATTCTAGAAATGTTGACTAGTATACACGTTCGTCTTAGCCTTGAAATTTTGGTTTAGTACAAGATTGGTAAGTCGTGATTATTGACTCTTATATGCTCATTGTATGAATGTGCAGGCCAAACATGGCCATCTACGTCAATATCAATTATTGATGAACCTGTAAACAGTGCCCTGGTGGTAGATCCTGATCTCTGGCTGGAGTTACCCGAAGAATTTGAAAGTTATATTCCTGACTTTAACCCTAACCCTAACCCATGGGAGCAACCAACCTATTTCTCCTCTACACCTTGTAGCAAGGTCAACAATTCCTTTTTGCCCAACACGGATGGGTATCTGTCAAGCAGAAGGAAAACCAAGACGGTCTGGCAGAAACTCAGAAATACTCTCAAATGGGTCTTACAACCGCATAAGGCTAAAAGGAAGAACCAAATGTGTTTTTTCGGTCAGAATTGAATTCAACTCAGCTTTGATTGCTTCTTCAATTGCGTTTTCCCAAGTCAATTTCCGTACTTCGTTCATCAACTATTCATTTACAGCTATCGTGCCAATTTGTCTGTTGCCAATTTCCGGGCCCGTAGCCTTGTTTGTTGTGTAAAAATGGCATAAATGAAATGGAAAAATGAGCCATGTATCACTAGTGGAACTACATCTCCAAGTATGATTTTCTTTTTCAAAAACTGTTTATTTTATGAGAGAGAAAGGATATGGGATAAAGATATGTCTATCACCAACCATTAAAATGTGTTAATGATATTGCTGCTTTTGTTGGTATGTTATCAGTTAACACTGTTTTCCTTTGAGGTTTAAATATAATTTTTTATTCAAATTTTGAGTGCACATCAAATCATTTCCCCTTATTTTATCCTCTTAATCCTTTTATTTACCTGCTCGCGCTTAGAACAAATTATGCGACCATAAAGCATTGCATGTAGACTCATAGTTAAAAAAACTAGTCTAAAATATTACGGCAAAGAAGCTCTGAATCAGACGAATCCAACAGAAGAGATAAGAAAAAACAAAATACCGAGGATTAATTAAAGAATGAAGAGCATTAAGACCAAAAATAAATAGCTGAAGTTGACCGAGCAAGTCAAGCTCCTCAGAATATCATTATACCAGATCTCAAATCTTGAACAAAAGCAAGGAAAATTCAACTTTTGCTGCTCCCTTCAAAAATCCAAATTGTTTCTTGGTTGTTCTTCTCTCCATGAACTACCAAAACACTGCGTAAACGAGGCTACGAAGAATCTTCTCATGTTCAATCAAAGCAATAGCTTCTGCGCAGGTCAGTTACCGTTCAGCTCCACACTTTGATTATATTACGCATACATACGCTATAACTTTCACCTTCTAAAACAAATCAAATATTTGCTCTTCTTCCCAACATTCTACAACTTTAGGTCAACGCTTATCTTCTTGTAAATAAAAACAATAACCAAACTTCAAACTTTTTGCTCCATTCTCACCACTTCAAATTTCTAGCTACCATGAACCTAAAGTCACTCCAAATTATTTTCAACAGCGTATACGCGTATCTATTATTATATTTTTTTCCTTCATTTTTCATTTCTGCTTCAAATTGAAAAAGAAAAACTTACTTGGACTGTTGTGCTTTTTTCCTCTCCTCTGGTCAACATTGATACTGTCTTTGATGGAAAATTATAAATTTCGATCCAAGAAGAAAAAATGAAGAAGAAAATAGGGTAGAAAATCAGATGAAAGAGAAAAAATATGTATTTTAAGAGAAAATTACGTACATGCACATTATTATATGTCGAATAGACACTTAGAGAGAAAAATAAAAAATGAAAAATAAATCTAATGTGTAGTATAACATTATAAAGAAAAATATTTGACCCTTTTTACATATATAGATTGTTTTTGCTCATGAATTTTCAAAAAACTTTCTACAAGGGAGATACCCTTTCCAACAGTCTCGTAAAACTGTTTCTTTTTTAAGAAAATAAAAATTATATGTAGATGTAGGTAGGTGGTCTTTCAGAAGTTTGTTGATTTGTTTCCATTCCAAAATATTTAACACTTCTCATAACAACCTTGTTTTAAATACCAGCTCGTATTTTTCTTGATAAGCACTGGTTGACCAAATCTTTATGATGGACCTGGGGTCTCCTCACCCGAACATATCTGTGACCCATGTTATGCCTTTAATTGACTGATGTACGAGTATAACTATCCTCATTAATTCCTGGTTCATAAAACCTTTGAAATAAAAATATATAAATTTGCAATTATCTAAAATTGGTTAATAATAAATGCCATATACACATTGAAATTGATTACTTCTCCTATGATTAGGTTATATGCCATGTTGTCATTGTTTATGTTCAATATGGGGTGATGCATTCCAAACATATATAACTTTGTCATTCAACTGATCATATATTTATGCTTTTATTTAAAGGTATTGTTCTTAATCACGAGTTCAGAATCATAAGCCTAGAGCCAAATTCATGAAATGAGTCAAGTTGAAAACCTTGGCCATCGTATCCTTTGTTAACTATTCCGTCCCTCAATTGTCTGTCTTTGATTTATTCAATCAACCCTTGCAGAGTAATTGACAGAAATGCACCATGTCCAAACCAAATGAGCAGAAATTCATATAATATCGTCCATATATAGTAACCCACAGTTTTTACCCATTTCGTGATGAC
Source organism: Lablab purpureus (assembly GCA_030347555.1). Lineage (NCBI taxonomy): Eukaryota > Viridiplantae > Streptophyta > Magnoliopsida > Fabales > Fabaceae > Lablab > Lablab purpureus. The sequence goes on from CM059259.1 coordinate 10,069,562, forward strand.
AAGAAGTGATAGATTTTCAAAACAAGCCAAACAATGCCAAGTATATAGCGTACAGTGTGAATGAAAACATATATAACTCAATGATCATCCTCCGTTTCTATCATGAATGCATCACAATTAGAATGGCCCAGCTCCTTAATAATGTTATCAACATACATGGGGCAGTAAGAAACACTGCAAATTACCTCCTTGAATTAGTACATGGTTAAGATTTAAATGAAAAACAAATAAAACAATTTTCTTAAACTCTAGGTTACGAGATTGTTTAAGGGAATTGTTTTTTTCTGTTCGACTTCTTGTCAACAGTACACGCTTTTGTGGAAAACTGTGTCATCCACTCTCACAGGCCGCGTCTACCAACTACTACTCCTTGATCATTACGTTTCTGAATCTTTAATTGAGTATCATACCAGTGATACTACACACTTTCTTTTCAGTCTAAACTAGTTTTTCTAGCTAGTCATTTTACTTCACGCATTCAACAGTTGAATTATACTGCGCCGAAACTAACTGGGATAAATTTCTCTAACCTGATGCTCATATCTAATCCTAATAAAACGCGTTCATGTCAGCAATTAATGTCTAGAGACATGGAGGGAGAAAAAAGAGAGTAACAAGCACAAAAAGAATACTTCGAGGAAATATCGTTGCAAGAGCTTAGCTAAATTGTAACATTTCCTCGAACCTTCTTCCCTCTTGGTAAATCGTCGAAACCCTATCTCCGTCGTCTATAAAAGTTTGTACTTTAATTTAGTCCATCGTGTTGCTGATTAGATCGTTATTCTTGACTTCTTTGTCTTGAAACTGATGGAATCAAAAAGACAATCCCAGCAAGAGGGGGACGAAAGGGGTGATCAAAAGCGGAGACGTGAACGTCAAGATTCAAAACTATCGGAAACCTGCCGGTAATATTCTCTCAACTAATATGAATTCTTTTAAAGAATTCTACAACATTAATTAAACATTCCTTTGCATAATGCTTATTGTTGCTGTTGGTAATTACTTTATTGTATGTGCAGCATCATTGGAAGTTTTAGGTATCTGCCTCTCATTCGGAATGAACTGATACCGTACTTGGCAGATTTAGTTCGAAATTTGGTAAGAATCTTATCACTTTTTCTTTGTAAGAGTATGATATTCTGTTAACGACAACTTTCAATGATTCATATCGTTGTTCCTGAACTAGGTACGACAGGAGATGGAACGCCAAAGGTTTGTTTCTCTTTTGTCTTAATACTTTATCTGTCCTTTCATTTATCAGAAGAAACAATTATCTGTGTGCCTTAATTATGATTGTTGACCGCAGTTATCCAAGTAATGCTGATACGGCTTTTTAATTTGTTGCAGACCAATTAGTGTTCAAACTGAAATATCTGGAGCCTGCAGATGGTTGAAGCTGGTTTTTAGGAATGAATTGCCTGATACAATTCATACTTTCTCCAAGATCAAAGCTAGAGACAACACTCCTCTTGAGGTTGTTCTTTTTGATATTGAATCTGGGTCTATAGTGTCTGATGAAGATGATCCACTGTCTTCGATCAAGTTAGAGATGTGCGTCCTTGATGGTGAATTTGGTTCAGATGGCAGTGAAAATTGGAGTAAAGATGCATTCAACTCCAAAATCGTACGTCAAAGAGACCATAAAGGGCTGTTACTAAAAGGAAATACGATTATAGCTCTTAAAAATGGAGTCTGTTGTATTGATCAATTATCATTCACTGACAACTCATCTTGGTTGAGAATACGACGTTTCAGGTTAGGAGTGAAGGTTGTGAAATCAACTTTGAATGACGCAGTAAACATCAGGGAAGGTATAAGCAAACCTTTTATGGTCAAGGACTACAGAGGTGAGTGTTTCACCATTGTACCACTTTTTGTTCTTTTTCTTTTTCTGCAACTCATGCTGGAATGATATTACATGTTAAGTTCAGTTATTCTAGGTTTTAGATTAGTTATTCATTTAGGTTTAAATATTCATTAGTTATAGTCATTCCTATGGTTAAAAAAATAATTTTAAATCTTTATGCATCAAAATTCATGTTAATATTTACATATATTTTTCTTGTATTGTTGTTATAATTTTTCATATTTGGTAAAACATTTTCTATGAATATTTTACAAAAAAACTTATATCTTACATAATTTTTTTATGAATATTCTATATATGAGAAAATTCCCACAAAAATTAAAAAAATATACGAAGAAACTGAACATATTTTCAAGTATATAGATTAAAATAGATTTTTTTAGGTAAAGATTAAATAAGTAGCTATATATACACATTTTATTATTTTATTTCTTTAATACGTTAGCACAAGGAAATTCAATAATGACATGCATATTATTTAATTTCTTAAATTTTTTTCAAAATGAATGGAAACCTAATACTATAACTTCTAAACAGTCACTACGTACTATATATATTTAACTAACTCTTAAACATTCAGTAATTTGTTCGCTAAACAAAATTTTAGTAACTTTAAGAACAGGTGAACCCTATTACTTTATGCTTTATATTATGTAAATAATAAAGTGATAGATTTATTCGACCATTTTCATTTTTATTTAATTTTTTCCTTAAAAAACAGTTAAAGAATCTAGTAAGTGTCGAAATCCAACCTGAATTATAAGCGGATCTTGTGTTATCCCAGGTTAACTTTGATCTTATTAGCAGTAAACATTAATCATTTAAGATAATTAGTGCGACTAACATGTGATTTGGTCATATTTCAGTGAAGAAGAGACCAGATCCATTCCTCAATGATCAAATATGGCATTTGAAACATATATCAAAAAATGGGAAAACTTATGAGCAGCTGTCTAAGGACGGAATATACACTGTTGGGGATCTGTTGAAGGAGCATGAAACCAATCCATCATCTTTGCAAGAGGTATTAAGGAAGAAGAACATTATTAACTATTCTTGAACGATTAAAAAAATTACAAGTACTTTTAGCAAGTGTAGAATTTCATCTAAATCTTTTGTTCTGCAAATGTAGAAATTTATCAAGATTTCCAAAAAGAAACGGGAAGAAATTATTAAGCAGGCTAAGAAGGCAAAGCATGCTGAGACTGTTGCAGAAACCGTATTCGACAGACAAAATTATGAATCAGAGAATAATACTCTCAACTCCTATCAGAGGGTACACATATCTGCATATCTTACTTTATTTCTCTTTCTTTGGTGGTTATTCATCTGTTTCATCTCTTATTTTCTCTATCACTCAAAAGGGTATACACCTTTTGTTTCTCTCTCCACTACTTACCTACTTTTTCTCTTCATCTTCTTTGTATATTTTCTTGTTTTTTGTCTTTTGGCTCGCACAGGTTGATTGAAGTGAATTTGCTGCTTCACAATCTCTTTTCTATGTAAAATATATATATATATATAGATGCTTCATCTCTGGATTCTTATATATTAATTATCCGTATATTATCATAATAAACCTAGCAGAGTACGTAGTACCTCTTAACAGAATGATCATCTCTTGCTAGCAGCAAGCATGTGACAATTTGAGGAGGGGGGTTCTGGTGCAGATTGAGCCACAACATGGCTTAGAGAAAACATTGACACAAGCTACTCAACAAGGTCTTCAACCGCAGGACTTCGCAATTGCTCAGCAAGGTACTATCAAGCAATAAGTCCATTGGTTAATTTTCTCTTGCCTTTTATTAACATGTAATTAATACATTTTCTTTTCATTTTCAGAAGATATTTCTTGGCGAATGGACCCAAACTGGTCAGCAGAGGATTTTGTTGATGGAAACGTAGGGTTTGTTGGTTCATCATCACAGAATGATGAATTTGAAAGTAACTCTTATGCAATGTCAGAACCTCCCAATCATCATTCGTCTCTATCCAACTGTGCTTATACATCAAATAAAGGGAAAAGCAAATGGTTTGACATTATGTGAATGCTTCAAATGGGTCACACTGCATGCAGTCAAGGTCAAAACATTTTCGCCGCAATTGTTGACCATAAATTCATTCCAAGGACAATCGTAATCAACATTCTCAATTATTTTATATGTAATTTCTTAATTCATTAATTTCTACTCCATGTTCATTCTTTCATTTGGAAATTGCACAGCAAATAGTGAAGTTGGGATTTAATGGTTCCACGTTAACTTATGCATTATTTGGCATAGCGCGTTAACTGTGGAGCTCCATTCCTTAAAAATGGTATCTATTTGATTTAAATGATATGTAATCATTTGTATTGAAAACATTGAAAAAAAAGGTTTGAAATAAGAAGAAATGGGTTAGTTTCTGAAAATTATTTAGTAAATTATTAATTTGCCTTTATTTTTAATATTTTATTTATTGAATTTTACTTTAATTTTTTATAATTATTTTTTCACAATCAATAAATAATATTTTTGAATAATTAATATTTTTAATAAATATTTTACCTTTATTTTTATTTTCTAAACTAATTTTTTAATAAAAGAATATTTATATTTTTAAATATACACTTAAGAAATTTTTTATAATATACTAAAAAAATCCTAATAATCTCTATTAATTCAATCATATCAATCAATAAACTTTATGTTCAAATTCACTAATTTTCTATTTAAACAAGTCATCATACTTTTCTATTCACTTCCTCTCTAAATCATTTTAAATCAATCTTTTTTCTTTTGGTATGGTATTTTTAAGTTACGTTATATATGTTCAAATCAAATCAATCAATAAACTTTATGTTCAAATTCTCTATTTTTCTATTTAAATAAACCATCATATTTTCTATTCACTTCCTCTCTAAATCATTTTAAATCAATCTTTTTCTTTTGGTATGGTATTTTTAAGAATATTTGTTGTCATTTTTAGAGTAAAATATGCTAAATTTTGTGCTTTAGTAATAAAGTGCATATCTCTAATAAAAATATGACAATATTCAAATTTTATATGGTTTTCTAAATTATGTGACTCGATATTTTTGGATAATTTTATAACATTTAATTTTAAATAATCATTTATATATGTTTGGAACTTAACTTATGATCAGAGTGAATAAATCAATTATATATGGTTCATTTTGTTAAGCTAAAAACTTGGCTTTCTTAATTCAACAATTTAATTAAAATCATATAAACTCATAATTAAAAATGTGATTTGTCTAATTCAACTTTTACACAATTGGTATAATTGCTTATATTTCTTAACTAAGTGTATAAAATTTGAATATAATATTAACTTTGTGAAATCTAAAAAAATTCAGGCCATGTACCAATGTTAATTGAAATACGTAATGAGAAAAAAATAATAATGGAATGGAAAATTAAAATTTATAGAAATTTTAAAATATAATTTAGAAAATTTATTATATTGATATAAAGAAATTAATATGTGGATAAGTAGTTTTTTTTAAGGTTCACATGTTAGGTATCATTATGAACATTGACCTCTTAGTCAACTTGACAAACCAATATGCTACTTTTATAAGTAATTCCTTATTCTTTGTTGTTATAATATATTTTTTCAAATAATCTAATTTATAACTCAATGTAACTAATATAATTAGTAAAATTATTTAATTAATCTTATAAGTAATAGAAATAATAATATTTAGGACCTTGCTTCTAACAAGGAATGAGTGAATTGGTAAAACATCTTGTTTATAGTGAGTGGTGTCCTTCCGAGACATTTATCTAATTATGTAAAAAAATAAGAGACATGTGTATTGTAAAGAGTAAAATTCAGTCGACTATAGAACAACAAGTTGCAAAAATTTTATGTCATGAAACATATATAATATAAAAAACTGAATTGTCTTTTTTTTTTCTATAGAGATTGTTAATCATAATTTGCATAATGTATTAAACGTTATTATTATATTAGAGGATGATTTTTTAGTTCAAACATAAGGTAAGGAATTGCATCCAAAATCACTTACAATAGCAAATTTTTATTCATATTTTAAGGTAAGTTGTAAATTTTTATCAAGTGAATTTGACATGACATTCATATTTAATTGTAAAGATTAAATTCTAGTATAACATTTAAGAATGAAAAGATTCTTTAAATAATTATGGAACACATGTACAAATTAATATGCCTAAGTCAAATATTCCTCTCACATTTAGGGGTTGTTTGTTTTCAACGTAGAAAAACCGTAAATGGATAACCATGGTGAAAAATAGAGAAAGTTGAACAAATAGGAGATAAAATGTTAAAAAATTATAAAAAAAAACGAAAATATTTACGCTTTAACCTTTTTGCTCATCGAAAATTAATGTATAATATGGAATTTATTTATTTATTCACTTCAAAAAGATTTATCAATGGTACATGCAACAAGTTTGGGCAATTATTTATCGTGTGTAACAGTCCCTAAAATAGATTTCATCAATAAATAGTTTCAAAAGCAAAAGCAAAAGCAAGCTATAATATATGGTAAAGTTACTGTCTAAATTAAATGAAGTAATTTTTTTTGCCAAATTCATTTAGTTTATTGACTATGGTTGGACCGAAGAAAGAGAGTATAAAAAGATAAGAGAAATTAAGTAAAAAATTGAGTTATTTAGATTAAAAGAAAGTGAAAAGAAATAAGTAAAGAATTTATAAATAATTTAATTGATGTTATAGAATAATTTTTTATATTAATATATTTTAGAATAATTTATAAAGTAAATTTTAAAAAATAATTCAATATAAAAAATTTCTGAAAATATAAATTAAAAGTGAAATAAATTATAAATTAAAATAAAAGATATTTAATTCTTAATATATATATATATTAAAATATTAATATATTGAATAAAATTATTTTACTTTTAAAGTTAAAATTAAATAATTATTTATTTATTTTTATTTATAAAATATAGTTATTAATAAAAACTAATGATATTAAAAGATTAATTAATTAAATATAATTGCATAATTAGTTATATGCATACACATATGATATAATATAATATTTTCAACAGAATCACTTATATAAAATATGTTATCGTAAATATTATGTTGTTATTTGTTGAAGGAGAGAGATACATGCACGGGTGAAACCTAGTTACCCTCTGTCACAACAATCATTATATTTGATTTAGTGAGACATTAGAGAGGGTAGGTCGAAGAAAATAAGAAATGTTGGAAATGATGAGGGGCAAGGTGGTGTAATTTTCCAGAAATTTGGGTGTCATTTACATGAGGCGCTGTGAAAATATCTACTTCTTCTTTCTTTTCCATGGTTTGGCCACTGCGTCTGGAAGTTTCTTCCAATATATCTATCTTTCTATCCCCACCAAACAAAAAGGCACCGCGTTCAGGAGAAGATATTTTTTTCTCTCTCCTCTTCGCCGCTGCACCAAAACTCTCTTCTCTCCCTCTTTTATTTCCTCTTTTCTCCTCCCTTTCTCTTATATCCATCACTCTCTTTTCCTATTATTATTCTCATGGCCTTCACTTTCTCTCTGTTCAAACCTTCATTCAACCTCTGATTCCATTTTCCACTTCTCTGCCTTCATCTTTCCCTGCCCTTCCATGGATCGGGAAGGAGGATCCAACGCCGGATCTTGCTACTACTCCGTTCTCGGGATTCGTAGGGATGCCTCCTTCTCTGATATTCGCACTGCCTACCGCAAACTCGCCATGGTAAAATAAAATCAAATAAAGCCTTACGCCGCCTTTTCCTTCGCTTTCTATTTTCATTTTCACTGATTGATTTCTGAATTTTCACAAATTACGTTTTTTTTTTTTCTAATTTGAGAAGAGGTGGCACCCGGACAAGTGGGCTCGGAATCCCGCCACCGCCGCAGAAGCCAAACGGCGGTTCCAGCAAATCCAAGAAGCTTACTCAGGTGAGGTTACATCATCACCGTGGCTATTGTTTTAATTGTTGCAAAATTGATTAATCAGTAATGATGATTGTGGTTTGGTGCGGTTATGCGGTAACAGTTCTTTCCGATCAGTCTAAAAGATCAATGTACGATGCGGGGCTCTACGACCCTTTGGAGGAAGAAGACCAAGTCCGTATAGCTTTCTTTCATCTCTTGAAAAAATTAATATTGTATTATAATTTATCTACTTGTGTATATTTTTTATTTTGAATGCGCAGGAGTTTTGTGATTTCATGCAAGAGATGATATCCATGATGAACAATGTGAAAGACGAGGTAGTGATTGAGTGAGTTGTGATGTTTTTATTTTGTTGTTTTTGTTTTTGGAATGTCGTAGGTAATGTGTATATCGTGTTTGAATGTGTTGCAGGGGGACAGTATGGAGGACCTACAGAGGATGTTCGTGGAGATGGTGGGGGGTGATGGGATCGGCATTGACTTGAATCAGGATCAGATGGCTGGGAAACGAGTACGTGGCAATGGATCACGGGGTAATGCTGCCAAGCGCAGCAACTCTCGTTCATAGTGTGTAGTACTCAATCCATATCTTTGTAACTTCACATTTAGATCATTGAAATGAAAATCCTTACAAGGGTTGAACTTTTAAACACCTAGATTTGTTGTGACGCAATACTATTTTTACTTAGCTACTATCATAAGAATAACTCCTGTATATCGATCAATTAGATTAAAAATATGGTGCATTTAGATTAAAAGTTGTATGTCTACACACTACTACTACTACTAATAATAATAATAATATAATAGTATGCAAAATTTTGCAGCCAAACTTGGTTGATGCCTTTGTTATTGGTTCTTTGAAAAGAATGAGTAGTTTGATTCAACAGTTGAGTCTGGATCTGGATGTTACAGCTTAAGCCTGGTTCATCCTGACTAAAGTCTATGACCCTTTCTGGTCAATTAAGAACTTTTCTTTTAAGAATCTGGAAAATATTTTTTATCTAGTTGTAGTTTTAATAGAAATTTAATTCAGAATAAATAAATTTATCAGATATTTAAATTTTAATTAATTTAAAAACAATAATTTATGTATATAAAGCTGTTACTATGTATGAAAGAAAATATTATAATATTTAATTTTGATTAATATTTTATTGTTTCAAACTTTTGAGGAATAACTCTCATCTTCAGATAAACAACTTGAGTCTCCACTCACATATAAAGAAACAGATATGAGCATGCTAGTCAAAATCGAGATTTTACTCGTAAAATCTTTATTTTAATTCCGTGTTAGAATATACTTATAATCGTAATACAGTGTAATCGGTAAAATAGTAGAGAAAAATTGGAAAAATCGTAGAATCGAAGATTTTAAAGTTAAGTGTGCATGTAGGTGGATGTGTTTTAATTTCATTTTAATGGGTTTTAATTTTTTTAATAGATTTTAATTTCTCTTAACATTGAATATTGTTTCTACTAATTTGTTAACGTTGAACATTGTTAACAGTTTTTAATTTTTTTAATAATTTTTAATATTTTTTTAATGTTTAGTAATATTTGTTTCTACTAAATTTAGTAACTGAACAGTTTTTGTTTTAAATATTATTTTAATATTTAATTAAAAAGATTTTACATTTTTAAATATTAAACAATTTTTAAATTTTTTAAGTTTAATAAAAATAATTAAAAATTAAAATTTTTTCTCTTCTAAAATTAAAATTAAAATTCTTTCTTTTTTTTCATAGCTTTGCACGTTTAGTGAACAGTTTTTTTAAAATTATTTTAATATTTAATTAAGAAGATTTCACATTTTTAAACGTTAAATAATTTTTAAATTTTTTAAGCTTAATAAAAATAATTAAAAATTAAACGTTGGTTTTTATTTTAATTTAAATGATTTATATTAGATGAACTTAAGTTTGATGAAGTATTGACAAAATAGTTGATTTTATGAATTTAAGTTTGGTGAATTATTGACAATTAAATTTATTTTGTTTTAATTATTTATGTTATTTTCATTGATAAGTTGGATATTATTTTAACAAAATTTATAGAAAGTAAAATCTATGATCCGAATTACGATTTTACGATTTTGTGAATTCTTCTCAATTTTAAGTAAAATCTCGATTTTAACTACATTATATATGAGGCCTTTAAATACTCTATAAATTTACTTGTGAATCTTGATATTAAAATAATTTTATATTAGTTTTAAACAATTTTAGTCTAAACATTTTACTTATTTGAATTCAGTAATATATTTAAGTGCTGATACTTCTAACATATCCAAAGAGATGTTTATTAAGATTTAATGTCTTTGGTTTCAATCGAGATGAGGTCACACAAGGCACTCTGTGTAATAGCAAATGTAGAAATAAAAAATGACCTTTCTATGCTTTCAATTTTGGACACTCTTCAAAACTTAAGGGAAACATAATTTTAAGTAATTGATAGTGAAAATATAAATAAAAAATATGTAAACTTTGATAACTAGGCCAGCCTTTTTCTTTTCCATGGTAGTCATTTCTTATAGCATCTTAATTTAAATTTTTTCTATGATAGTCCTTAGTATTTTCATTTAAATGTCATACTCATGGTTATACCATCTTCATTTAAATATCCAAAATCTTATAAAATAAAATATTATTTATTTATATTATAATAGCATCTTCATTTAAATGTCATCAATAAAAATAAAATTCAAAATCTTATAAAATAAAATATTATTTATTTGTATTACAGTAATTATAATATAAAAAATTGATAATTAAGATATAAATAATATATTATTAAATAAAACTTTATAAAATTATTTTAAAAATTTTATATTGAAGGAAAAATAAATATATTAATATCTCAATTATGATATCTACAATAGAGATACCATTACTTCTAAATACTCACAGTCTGTGAAGTTCTTTAATATGACTTTCATTTTAATTCTAATTTATCCATCAACTATATTGTAGCCAAACTTTTTTTTTTAATTTTGTGAAGAATTTGTATAATTTTTATATATCTGGAAAAATCTAAGCAAGCAAAATTATTCTGGGGAGGAAATTTGACATGGTTATTTATAAAGTGATTTGAGAGACTTCTTTTAAGCACAACTTGAATATTGTTTTATATAAACGTAATTTTTTTATAAAAAACTAAAGTATTTTATAATAAAATATAATTTATGATACTAATTATATTATTTAAAATTTAAAATTTTTAAATTTCACTAAAAAAATAAGAATTTCAAATTTATAAATTTATATCTTTTCTTTTTTTTATTTTCAACTTAATTTTGATTGAAATTATCATTAACTTGATTAAAATAGTTTACTAAATTTTGTGTCATAATTTAAACATTGTTTTGATGAAAGTTTCTTTCACATTAACATTGATTGTATTTGCTTATCTATATCATGAGTAATGTTATTCTTAACTTTATATGTATATTATTTTTTCTATTAATATTTAATAAGAACTTTTTTTATAATATTAATTGAAAAAACTTTCTATAAATATTAGTTAGATTGTTTTTCATCAATGTTAACCAGTAGAATGGTTCATCTGAAGGGAAAAAAGTTAATGAAAAAGCTCTCAACTAACAACGTCAACAAATAATGTCATTAATTGAAAAAATATTGAAGTCTATCAGAAAATAACATCATTCAAAATCTTATTTAAAATATATTTGCGGTATTTAAAATATTTTATCTAGATGGAAAAAATTAAAATTTAATAAATTAAGTAATCTTATTTGAATAAATATTTAGAAAAATAATTTGACATGTCATTAATTTAAAATTAACATATTTAAATGTTTAAAAATTGTGAAATTTATTATTCACACAGGTTGATTTTTTAGCAAACCCATCATTACATCACGTCAGTTAAGAGTACGAATATCAAATTCACATGAGTTATTAAGAATTTAACTAATTTTAACTATTATTAGACTTAACATATGTGATTTGATATAAAGAATTTAAAAAAAAAAAAGAACTAAACACTATAATATTTTTTGTATTTTAAGATAAGAAAACTAATTAAATAGCAATATATAAAATGAATAATGTTAAAAGAACTTGAAAAAAAAATTAAAACTAAACACTATAATATTTTTTATATTTTAGGATAAGAAAACTAATAAAATAGGAATATATAAAATGAATATTGTTGAAAGAAAAATTAAAACTAAACACCATAATATTTTTGGTATTTTAAGATAAGAAAAATAATTAGATGGAATTATGTAAAATGAATATTGTTGAGATTAGATTTCACTACCTCACTCTTTTATCATTAAGCTAAAAAATAAAAAAAATTCTCTTTTTCATTGTTATCAATCCTTATGTTGAAAAGTTACTCTGTTCTCTTAGAACAAACCCTAAGTGTATCCTATTGAATTATAATTCTTTGTCAACTTAATAAAATAGACTTGCATTAGGTTCAAGGATTTAAAGATGATTAATCAGTCATTCTCTGTGTCGAGACAAATGATTTATTGATTGTCTTATGCTTGATCAAGCCACAATAAACTTCAACTAACATATGGTTGATCAAGCCATAATAAATTATAAGCATAAAGATTAAATATCAATGGAGAAGAAGATTAAATATCAATGGAGAAGAGTAATATAGAACTGAATATAAATATAATCAAAATATACAAGAGAATTTAGTGATTCCATCTAATCCTAACAAAAGAGAGTTTAACTCCTCATGGAGTTGAATAACATGGAATCTAAACAAAAAGATGAAGAAAAAATCGAGGTGGAAGCCATTAATGGGTGTCCTAGCCTTTTTCTATGTATTTCTTTTGTCTCCTTTCGTTCCTCACTATTTTGCCCTTTTCTTTTTGTGTTTTGCTTTATTTATATGTGAAATTTCAAAATGGGAGAACATTTCGTCAGTTACTTGTTGAGCCAAAACTTGGGCTTGCTGGACGCAGTCAAGAAGTAAAGATTGCATACTCTCTACCTTCAAATCTTGTTGGTGAGACCTAGTCTTTGTTGGACGAGATCTAGTGATCAAATTATGTTGCTCTCTAGTCTTGTTTTAGTTGAACAATGATGATGTTAGTCGAGGAAGAGATTGACTGAGCACAAAATAGATCTGACTAAGCAAGGAACCATGCTGACTTGACTAACTTTGCTTCTTCCATCTTCCTTTCTCATCCTAACTTTTCTTCTTCACTAAATCCAACAAAAAAGTTTTGAAATGTTAAATGTATCAATAAAAAGATATAATTAACCTCTCTTTTTCTATCATCCTAAAAACTAAAGAGAAAACTATAAAAAAAATCCTAAAGTATTTAAAAGAAAGAAATAAATGAATATTATGCTTATTAAGCATAAAGAACACTTATCAATTTTTTTTAAACTTAACATATTGCTTGTCTTCAAGAAACCGTCAACAAAAAAATTAAACATAAATATAATGAACACAACAATCTAAACATAACATACTTACTAACTTTAATACTTGACACAATACAGTTATAACATTAATATTAAAAAAAACACATACAATAATTTTAGATTGTACAATTAAAAAAGAATAAAAGTAATTTTCAAATTATGCAATATAAAAATTTATGTTAATTGATAGCTTCTAAAATAATTTAGAAGTTATCCATAAAAAACAAAAAGAAATAAATTAGACAAAAAAAAAAACAAAATAACTTAAACAAATTCTTTTTTTTCAAAATGTCTTACTAATCAATTAAATGTTGATAAATATGCAATCAATGAAATTCTATTTAAAACAATATTTTATTTAATAAATTAACTTTTAAATTATACACTATAAAAACTATTATAATTCAAAAATATTTTTAAATTACAAACTTCATAATTCATTTTATAAATTAATTTTTAACTGTGAAATTCGAAAATGACTTTAACAAGTAATTTCAGAATTTAAAATCCAAAAGTAATAAAAGGGAGGGAAGTATCCGTGAGGAGTAATTTTAACTTTTTAGCATTGTTAGGGGATGGTGGATGAATATATCCTTGGAGAAAGAAAGACACTAAGGTTAGGGTTAGTTTTGTAGTTGGAGTGCGAAAGAAAATTTGCTAGCCGTAGGTAAACCAAACATTCTTTCCTCAACTTTTTCCCTCATCTTTATATTCAAAAGCCAGTGGCATTTCCGCAAATGCAAGCCCATCCAAGTCCCATTCCATCACTCTCAATAAACCCTCTCCTTTCCCTATTCTTTTCAAACTCCCAAACCATAAAACCCCAAACCCACTCCATTGTTTTCTTCCTCCATTCTCTCGTTTTGCTTTCTCCAACCCTACGGTTCGCTTACTCAATCAATCCAATTCTGAATCCAAATCCTTCCATTCCGACACCACGATGTCGTATCGGCCGAATGCGAACTCTAGGACCGAGGTTCGTCGGAACCGTTACAAAGTCGCCGTGGACGCCGATGAAGGTCGGCGACGCCGAGAGGATACGATGGTGGAGATTCGAAAGAACCGTAGGGAGGAGAGTTTGCAGAAGAAGAGACGCGAGGGTCTCCAATCTCAGCAGATTCCTGCGTCAGCTCACTCTACTCTAATAGAGAAGAAGGTCAATTTTGATCATCTTTAGAATAAAATTCGCCTGTTGTTTTGTTCATTATTTATCATTTTTTGAAATACTTTGTGTAACTTCAAATTATTATAAAATATTCATCTCACTCCTCCAACTTAGACAAGTGATTGGGGTAGGAATTTAATTGTGCTGGTAGGATTCTGGTTTTTGAGTTTATATTGTATGTTTCATTCGAGGTGTTTCGGTGTTTGTTGTAAAGGTTATAGTATGATGTAATTGTAAAGGTTATACTATAATGTAAAGCAATTCATGGTATTCGTTGATTGCGAAATGTGTCCCATCTTCGTGTCGTTCTGTCGCTGTGTATTTATCTATACAAAGCCTTATTAGGTCAGTTAAAGTTAAAGTTGGTCACTATTTAAAGCTTCTGTTAAGATTTCTGTTACAAGTCAGTTTTTTGCATCCAATTTGTGCTTGATGAATTAATTCATCAACGCTCTCAAATCATTGATTTTACCATCATTTACTTGATTTTGAAAATGCCTTGTTTAATGAACACCAGTGATCCGTGAGTAAAAATGGTGTTCTCGCAGTGGAATATGCATTTTCAAGGCCTTTACAAAAATGCATAATGTATTCTGACCTGATTCGCGTTGGTCTTTACAATCTTGATTAAGTCACAAGTACATCAAACTAGGCAGTATCAATACATTTTGGTGTTTGGCTGTTATCAAATTTTTATACTAGATTATTTCAAAAGAATTAATTTTGCAGTAAAATGGTCTAAACCTAGGTCATATTTCTCAGAGCCATAAACGCATTTAATTTCAAAGTTATGCAGAGAAAAGTAAAGAAAAAGAGAATAGGGGTTGTGTGTTTTACCAGTACGGATATCATCCAAGAATTAAAATGAGAAACTTCCGAACAGAAAAATTCACTAATAACTAATAACGATCACCAGTTCAAGAATTCAATTCTTCTATTAAATTGGTATTAATTGTTTAAACAACAATTTCTTAATTTTCAAACTTAATTTGAAAATTGTAAGAAGAGAGTATGAATTCATATTACGAAATTTCCAAACCAAGATTTGCCATCACGGGTTCAAAAGCCAGAAATTTTAAAAGGTAATTGGTTTGAATCCAAAAAATTATACTGGGTTCAAATCTGAACCCACTTCTTGATTTTGTTCAAGATCAAGAACAAAACTCATAACCATGAGTAAATGTGATAGCCTACCCTTGCTCCCATGCTCTGAATTTATGAATCAGTGCTAGGGTTTTCAGTGGAAGAAAGGACAAGAGAGAGAAGGGAAGAAACAGTAATCAGACAAATCAAAGGAGAGAATGCACCAAAAGTAAAAGTGTTTCCTCTCACACTTTACATATGTATATATTTTTCCTATTCACATTCCTTAACTGAGCTTACCAGAAAAACAAAATTCATAAAATTTTCAACTAAATCCTAATTAGCTCACCAACTCAAATCTATGTAACATCCTGATAAATTCTACTAGAAAGTAAACAACTGAAATCAAAGCAAACAAAGAGCAGTGTATTAAAATACACTATTAGTGTTGCATCATTCCCATGCATTTCTACAAGGCATTGTCCTCATTTACTGTTGTAATGACTCCAGTCACAAACTTTAGCTTGTTCTTTGATTGAGAAGATCTTTTCATTGCACTGTCCATCCCATGAATGATAGCTACTAATATTCATCGGTTGGTTGAGGAATAAGGATCATCCATGGGTTTTCTCCAGGATACATACTGAAAATACAGACTAGAGTGATTTAGATCTGCCATCCTTGAAAGGATGAACTGAAGATAACTAAGATGTAGGTTAAGTAAAAGGTCAAAGATTGAAATTCTGAAGCAGAGCAGGATTTACCTGCTCTGATACTATCACATAAGATGCATGAAT
Organism: Lablab purpureus; assembly: GCA_030347555.1. Classification (NCBI taxonomy): domain Eukaryota; kingdom Viridiplantae; phylum Streptophyta; class Magnoliopsida; order Fabales; family Fabaceae; genus Lablab; species Lablab purpureus. The sequence continues at coordinate 10,085,823 of CM059259.1, forward strand.
TTGAGGAAATGACCTTTGTTGACTAAAGATGATTGGAATAACATGCTTATACTTGATATACACAAAGATGTGCAAAACTGACTTGTAACAGAAATCTCAACGAAGTTTTAAATAGTGACAGACCCTAACTACTTTAATAGTACTTATGATGAACAAGAAACAGGTTAGCTTACTGAGATGTTTATTTTCTATCTTGCTGCAGTTGGAACACCTACCGGCCATGGTTGCAGGTGTTTGGACCAATGACAATAACATGCAGTTTGAGGCCACAACTCAGTTTCGGAAGATGCTTTCAATTGGTTAGATATTGGTCTATGGCATTTGCTTTTGTTTTTGGTTCTGAATGTGAAGTAGTTTTTGACAAATTCTGTTTTTGTCCTGTCAGAACGTCGCCCACCCATTGAGGAGGTTATTCAAGCTGGTGTAGTTCCACGCTTTGTTGAGTTTTTGATGAGGGAAGATTTTCCAATGCTGCAGGTTTGTTATCTTCCCTGTTTTAATTTATGTAGTCAATATTTATCTCTGCTTATATATTCCCTTGACTTTATTCAATGTTGTAGTTTGAGGCAGCTTGGGCTTTGACAAATATAGCTTCTGGGACATCTGAAAACACTAAGGTGGTAATTGATCATGGTGCTGTCCCAATTTTTATAAAGCTCCTTGGTTCTCCCAGTGATGATGTCCGTGAACAGGTATATTTCATGTACCTTTTCATATCTGTTCTTATCAATAAAATACAAATTATATTTATTCTTAAAATGAGATCAAATTACTTTTATATTGTTTAACTAGAAAATGTATTTGTTGATTTTGGTTTTGGATGATATGTATTTGCTGGTATAAGAGTATCATGTTGGTCAAAGTTTTGTGACTTGGCAACTTTTAGCTTATGATATGCATAAAAAGATAACGGTACCTGGCAGTTATATTTCATTTGACATTTAACATTTTTTTGTGTGTTTTGGGATAATCAGGCTGTTTGGGCATTAGGAAATGTTGCTGGAGATTCTCCTAGATGCCGTGATCTTGTTCTTGATAATGGAGCTTTGCTTCCTCTGTTGGCACAATTGAATGAGCATGCCAAGCTTTCTATGCTAAGAAATGCTACCTGGTCACTCTCGAATTTCTGCAGGGGAAAACCACAGCCTCCTTTTGATCAGGTATGAAATTATGCATTTCATGACCAGAAAAATTGAAGTTTTAGGACCTTCCTATTAGTTGTTAAATGCTCTACCATTGTGAAATTATTTGACACGCTTAATTGTTCTGTTTGTTTTGAATTTTCTCGTTGAATACCATGTTCATGTATTAATACCAAAATGAAATAATTAATAGGGATGCAAATATTTTTTTTCAAGAAAATAAAAAATGAACGTAGTCCTAGGCTTAAAAGGTTATTTAAGTCAACACAGTAAATACATAATTGCTTTAGAAGTTTAGAAGCATACTTCTTGTACATTCATAACAAAATAGAAATTATAAATAATTTTTATCTTAAATAATTTTTATCTTTAACGGACAGGAACTATAAATAGTTGTCATCATAAACAATTTTTTATTTTTTAGAAACAGGAATGGTATTAATCTCATTCCTTGAACATCATTCATAAGGATAACTTCCATGTGTGCTTTATCCAAAGGCAATACTTCTATGTTATTTATGTCTCATCTTTAGCCTTATCAAATTTCATAACTCTCCTATAAAGCTTGAATACTGGATAGATATGTATTAGTAAAGTATCCATGAATATCGTTCTTAGATACCAATATGTGAAGCTAATGCATTTTGTTCCCAGTTTTGATTGATTCCCATTCTTTTCTTTTCAGGTTAAACCTGCACTTCCTGCTCTTGCCAATCTTATCCATTCAAATGATGAAGAAGTCTTGACTGATGCCTGTTGGGCACTTTCATATCTTTCTGACGGTACAAATGACAAAATTCAGGGTGTAATTGAAGCTGGTGTTTGTAGCAGGCTTGTTGAGCTTCTAACGTGAGTACTTTGAACTCAAGTATATATGGAAAAATGTACGCGTTTCAGTGTTGTTCTGCTGTCAAATTCTAAATATTATTCTATTCTTGCTCAGGCATGATTCCCCTTCAGTGCTTATTCCTGCTCTTCGTACTATTGGAAATATTGTCACTGGAGATGATTTGCAGACGCAGGTATTAAGTTCATTAGTTTCTTATGACTCTCTGTTTAGCTGTTTCATATACAGGTTACAATATGTCACTGGCTATTTTGTGTTAATCCTAATGGTGCAGGAACCAAACTAAGAAATAAGAAAGAAAAGAAATATTTTTGTTGAATTAAATGGATATTACAGAAAATAGGAGAGGGATCTGTCCTCCAAGGTCTTCCCCATCACAAAAGATTAGTCCTTTAAGAAAGAACAAACTCAACCCTCAAATCATACAAGATAAAATGCCTCTTCCAATGCATCCTCTCCAATTTATTTGCCTCACGAGCAATGTCACCTCTCTAGAATAGTATGTCGTTGTGTTCAACACTTTTTGGACATAGCATTTGTTGGACACACCTTTGACATGTGTCTTACATTTCTCTACAGTGTCATAAGAAAAAAAATTGAGCTCAAACATGAGTAAAAATGAGTCAACACCTATTATTGACTAAACATTTCCTAGGCACTACTATAATAAAAAAGATAAAAAAGAAATTAAAAGAATACAACTTATATTTATTAGTGGTGATGCCCTGTCCTATATTTTGGACATTAGCTCTGTTTTGGTATTTGTGTCAGTGTCGTGTCCGTGTTTGTCTATGAGTTTATCATCCCCTTAACAAACTTCCAAACTCCTGACAAACTGGTATTAATGCTGAACCAGAACTAAACTCAAGGAGGAAATCTCCTTCAAAGTAGAAAAATACTGCTAAAAGAAAAACTACAATGGAATGAATGCCAGATATGTCAATCCCTAGATTTAACCCCCATTCTAGGATTCATATTTTGCCTCTACTAATTTCCATCCGATCCTTACTCATGTATTCTTTCACGCCTCCATACACCATGAACATTCTGTTCCCACTCCCATTACTGTTTCCTCTGTACTCCTGTTAGCTTGTCCTGTCCCACCTTGTCATAAAAGACACTCAATTTCCCATTGTCCAACACTTTCCATCACACTGTGTTACTAAAATGACGCTAACTCTTTTGTCAGTCATGGTTGTTTAGTGCTTTACGAATTTTACAGTTAACAAGTCCTAGGTTCTTGTAAGACTATTAAGGTTTTCTTTAGATCCTTTTACTAAGATCAGGCTTAAACCTTCTCAGACTGGATTGACTTGTTCAGGATATACAAAATGGATTTTTTTGGTACAATATAGTGAATTCTCTTCATTTTTCTGTAGAGACTTCATCGATGTGCTGTGTGAAATCTCTGCATGTTTCTGCTTAGATTAGTTAATTGCACATAGACACGCATGCACAGTAATGTGTTCTAGGGTACTTTTGGCTAGAACAATATGTAATTTTTGTTTGTATTGATTTTGTACATTCTTGCTTAGGTCATCATCAACCATCATGTACTTCCACGTCTTTTGAATCTCTTGACTAATAATTATAAAAAAAACATCAAGAAGGAAGCATGCTGGACAATATCAAACATCACAGCTGGGAACAAACGGCAGATTCAGGTACAGACTATTTTAGGGGTCTTCATCGTCTTGTAATTGTGCATTTTAGTTAGTTAAATTTAGGGGTCTTATTTCTATCTTGAATTTCTGACTATCTGCAGGATGTAATTGAGGCTAATCTAATTGCTCCTCTAGTCCATCTACTTCAAAATGCCGAGTTTGATATCAAGAAAGAGGCTGCTTGGGCTATCTCAAATGCTACATCTGGTGGATCTCATGAACAAATCAAGTATGGGGAGATTCTTGTGTTTAGATAATAGAATGTTCCCTTGAGATTTATCGGTGTTATAACATTTTTCCTTCTACTAGGTTATGAATCTTTTTTCTCTGGTTGGCAGGTTCCTTGTAAATCAAGGGTGTATTAAGCCCTTGTGTGATCTTCTCATATGTCCTGATCCTAGGATTGTGACAGTTTGTTTGGAAGGTCTTGAAAACATCTTGAAGGTAGGAGAAGCTCAGAAAAATGTCAGCAATACTGATGGTGTGAATCTATATGGCCAAATGATTGATGATGCTGAGGGGTTAGAGAAAATTGAGAACCTCCAGAGTCATGATAACACTGAGATTTATGAAAAGGCAGTGAAGATTCTCGAGACATACTGGACGGAGGAAGATGATGAAACTGTGCCTCCAGGAGATGCTTCTCAGTCAGGGTTCAACTTTGGTGGCCACGAATTTCCTTCAGTGCCTTCTGGTGGATTCAACTTTAAGTAGAAGGTATTCGTGCTTCACTATGACCACATTATGTTTTATTTTATCTTCAAATTCTTTATTTGAACTAGTAAAGTTTGACAGTTTGCTTTTGTATGCTGTCCTTTATCGCATGGGCATTAATTTGAATTTGTTAACTGCAGGCGTTTTGGCTAGTCTATCTGTAAAGTCCTCCAGTCTAACAGTCCAACAGGTGGGGTCAAGTGAATGTCTTTCAATTGTCCTTTGGTCCTACAAGGTTCAGCCTTGGTAAATAGAGGGTTGCTGGACAGACTTGGGTTTTTGATATGGCTGGTTTTACATACCTCATGAGACAGAAGGATTGTGGCTTGATTTTCATAGCCACTTTAGATTTATAGATACTAGAGTTTGCTTTCTGCCAAGTGTTCAACTGATCATTCGGCGACTGATTTGGTTTCTATAGAATTTAATGTCGAGTCCTGATGTTTTCTGTCATACATTGGAGTCAGTAAGTACCATTGTGATTCTGGCTGTTTTGGCCCAATACCATTACCAAAATGCTACCATCTTTCCTTCATTCTATATTCTTTTTATCCTTGTAATTTCATTTGAAGTTTACCATAAAGTTCTAATCATTATGTTCTTTATGGTCTCGTTCAGGTTCGTAATGTATTTTTTTAGTAGTGTGGGTGGCTTAGGAAATAGTCCCACATAGAAAATTCTATGCAAAGTCTCTTTTTTTTCCGCGACATCATATTTGGTTGAACATTGTTTTTTCTAAGGATGTTAAAGGGAGCTTTGACCCGCGAACCAGTTAAAATTTTTAATTTGTTAGTCTGTTTTGACCCGTCTTGGTTAGCTTTTCATTTTGGCAAGTGAAAGATGGGGTGGAGTAGACCCCGGCATGTGGACCTGTTTTTATTTTTAATTTTAAAAAAATAAAAAATAATTTTTTATGTTATATTATTTGTAGAATATAAATATATAATAATATTGTAACTTAAACTATTAATACTTATAAATTAAGTTTTAATGATAAATTATAATAGAGTAATTTATTTTTTAAAGATAATAATTATTTTAATTTATTTAATTAAAAATATTTATTCATCAATTAGAAATTTTAGAAAATATTTATATGATTAAATATGATTTAAAATTATATATATTAAAATAAAAATTGTTTTTTTAAAAAAAATTAACATATAAAATAAAAAAATGACCGACTCTTTAAGAGACTGAACCAAAAAATTTAACTTGCATGGTAGTGGTGGACTAGTCTGTTTCATCTTGTTTTTGACAAATATACCAGACTAGATCAGAACAAGTTGAATTGATCCATTTTATTATGTGTTACAAATATAATATAGAAAAATTAAATTAATTTGAATAAAGTATAACATAATTAACTTATAAAAAAATAGTAAATAAAACCTAATTAAAAAAATCATCGCTCAATTCAGATTTATGGAAAATATTGACTTTACAAATTTGTTCCTCAATTTTTTTGTGTTATTAAACCTACCTTTGGAGAAATGGCCTAACAATATTTTTAATAAAGAGAAAAAAAGTTAAGTATGATATAGCTATTTAATTAACATAAAACAACATAATTATGCTTCTTTATAAAATTCTCAATCTCTAGAATATTTTTGTTTATGAAATATTGAGATTCATATCTGGTATTTTGTACAGAAATTTTATACTTTCCTACGTGATTTTTTTTGTAAATTGAACCTAAGAAAGGCTTGATCTTGGACAATGCGAGCCACAACAACACTAAATTAAATTCATGCTGGTCTAAAAAACTTTTCATTTAAATTGCATAGAATTCCCACAATGTAAATGAAGTTATCTCATCCTTGTCAAGACAATAAACACATGTAATTAAAACAGATTAACGCTACTATATTTATTTAGAAATAGTAAACCATGTCTACATTCATCTTCTTTAAGAACACTTTTCTATTACCCTCAATCATCCATTCTACCACTTCAACTATTCACCAATAACACGTACAAAAACTTTGATTAGCTTAAATTAAATACTTCAGAAAACTTGGTACAGGTAATTTTTGCAATTGTAATTTGTTTACAACCTCGAACTTTACATCCTTACATTCATTACTTTTACAAAAAATCAACTTATATACCCGCATTATTGGTTTATAATGTGCATCATTACTTTTAACTTCAAAATTATACGCAATATAAAAGGTACCATCTTTGGACTCGTTTTTCATTCATTCTTTCTCTCCAATTTTTTTTTATTAAAGTGGATATTTTGTGACCTCAGCCATTTTAGAATATTAAAACACAATATATTACTTTTCACATGTACACCAAATAGAATTTGACTTAATATTGATTGAAATATGAAAAGACTATTTTTTAATGCATGATCATTTTCATTGTTCATCTTTAACTATTATCACTACCCCGTATAATAAAAAAATATATGCTCAATTTTAGTTATTAGTAATTTTTATTTGAATATTTTTTTAAAACTAAAGTGAATAATGTAAAGTTATTAGTATGAAAAATATTTATTTATAATTTGGTTTTATAAATTTATGTTTTTTATTTTAACTAATAGAATTAAAATTATTTAAAGATATTAATTTTATTAATACTTATATTTTGTGATGTAACTTATTTAAATTTGTGTTTTTATGAAGATTAAATTTCTTAATTATATTTTATTTGAATATAATTTAAGATTAAATTTTTATTTGAATTTATATTTTAAATAATTATTTTCAATAATATTATTTAAAATTTTAGTTTTTTAATAAAATTGTTCATTGTTTGTGACTTAAATGACTTCTTGAATAATATCTGATATGGAGTCATAACACCACGAACTAAAGCTTTGAATTTTTGGATTATTACTTATTCCAATATTAAGTTACTTATTTAAGAACATACATATGTGAGCTTTAAGAACACACATGACTATGTGTGGTTGATAAAAAACCTCCTAATTTACAACCCATTTTAATAATATATATTAATATTTTATATTAAAATTTTGAAAATAAATAATTAAAATATTAATTTTTTAAATTGTGAAATGAATGCATTTTTGAAAGGAAGTGTCAAGATATTAACTCCCTATAAAAAGGTTCATTTCTTAAAGGAAAAAACTATTTTGACTACTATTAAATTTTAACATCTATTTAACAACTTTAAATACTAATATAATATTAAATTATATTTTTAAAAATAAAACATAAATTATTTTATTAAATATATAATTGTGAAACGGAAGTGAAAAACTTTTGTTGTGGTCTGAGTATTTATTTTCCCTGAAAGAAAGATACTTGTGTTTTCAACCATTTTAGCAATTATAAATAATCCCAAATATTTTGGTATAAGAGGTAAGAAAAATGTGAACTTGAAATGCTTCTAGACTCTTTCACTGGAACAATTCCGTTTCAATTGGCTCATGCAAGTGACTGGGGAAGAGAGTGAGAATACAAATCGACGGTTTGTCAAAGACAAAGCATAACAGAAAAAACAAAGGATTTTTTTTCTTTAGTATTGCATTTGTCATTTTAGCATAAAAGAAGACACGTCAAACAGAAGAGAATTGATAGATAATTTGGCGTGAATGAGTATGTTTATACATAAGCTAGGTTTTTCCCCCTTAAACGATGAATTACCCAGGTTTATTTGTTTTCTCATAGTAAAATTTCAATTACGAAAAAAGGTTAAGTTGAAAGTTTTGATCTAATAAATAACTGATCCATGTTTAATAATATAAAAATGTAGTTAGGGATGATGATTTTCCATGTGTGTTCATTGCATTTGATTTGATTTGGAAGTGATAAGAAATATCCAAACCCAAACCTCATCTCTAAGACATGGTTATGCATAATCAGCTCCTGCTTTAATGAAATCTCTCCAGCCAATCAAAAACCCTTCTTTTTTGCTTCATTCTCATTATTTATTCCTAACATTCATACAATACAATACAAGGCTCTTGAAATTTCCATTCACTCACTGTGACAGTGTGAGTAGGGGAAGCAGACACGTCACAGGGACACGTGGCAGCATACAACAGCAAGGGCAGTTCGGTCATTGAAGGGCAGCCCTAGGGTTTTTGAGGTACATTCACATAGTCGGTTGTTGTGTTGTGTGGTCATTTTCCTTTTTGCTGCATGCGAGACTGTTGTAATTGGTTTTAGTATTAGTACGGTGCCTCACTGATACTCTCTCGGTGATCCATTCGGTTATTGCTGCTTTTTTCGTTCATAAATTGGGTGTTGCATTGCAGATTATCGCAGATACATCAATTGAGTATTGTTGAGGATTGGTGATGATGGATCTCAAGGAATGGTCGTCTTCAGAGCTCAACGACAACAAGAAATGCTGCGCTGATTGCAAAACCACCAAGACCCCACTCTGGAGAGGAGGACCAGCTGGACCCAAGGCCCAACAACGCCCATTCCTTTTCATTTTGTTCTTCCTTCTCTCCATTATGGTCTCAATTTCTTATTTATTTTTTATTTTTTTGGTTGATGCAGACGCTGTGCAACGCTTGTGGAATCAGGTACCGGAAGAGAGGGAGTTGTTCGAGGAAGAGAGAGGAGGTGGTGGTGTTGCACCGGACATCCTCTGTTGTGAAGAAACAGAGGTGGAAGATGTTGGGAGAAGAGGAACAGGCGGCTGTTTGTTTGATGGCCTTGTCCTGTGGTTTTTTTACCATTCCTTCACTTTCCACATTCCAGGTAACCTAATTCCGAGTAATCCACAATCCGACAATCCCTTTTTCGTGTCCTATACCTAACCTCGTTTCTCTGTTTTTTGTTTCGGCGTTGTAAAGGTCATATGTATTGTTCATGTTAGGGGCTAGAGGGAATGGTTTTCCCTTTTTGTTTTTCATGCTGCTTATAGATAGGTTGAATTAGTTAGTGATGTAAGTATCCCACATCAATGGCTACACTTTTCTCTGTTCCTTTCTTCCTTTCTCTCTCCCTGCTGCTTCTAAATCCTGTGCTCACATGGTTATTTTTGTTACTTTCTGAGTACTTCTAAGATTTTTTAGATATTTCCAATATATCTTTTCTGTTTAGTATTGTTTAATAAGATAGTACTACTCCTTATCCCAAAATCTTGATGCTTGCAACTTTGAAGGTTCTCGTTTCCATTCCCCAATGAGGAAAATAATTTTGTGCTGCTTAAGAATAAATTTTAAGCCAGCAATGTATTAATCTTTAAGTAATTTATTGTGTTTATGCAGATAAAATTATTTATTGATCAAATTAGGTAATTTACTCTTTGAAATTGGAAAAAACATGTGTTAAAGCTATTTATTAATTTAGTCGCTTCATTATTTATAGTCGGAAAATAACGGCTGAAGTTGTTTCCAAATTATATTTATTTTTTTAAAATACTATTGAAAAACTTTTTGAAAATTATGAAAGTTGTATTGGTTTTTTAAAAAATATTAAAGAATATTTATTCAGTAACAAATAAATATCAAATAAAAAATATTAAAGAACATTTATTCAGCAACAAATAAATATAAAAAAAATATCCAATAAATATAAGTTACGTCTAATAATAATGCATAGGATGTTTTATCCTACTCTACAATACAAAAAAATTCTATGTATAGTTACTCCAAAATATAATTTTTTTTATATATTTCAAAAATTATGATGTAAAATATAACAATAAAATCATCTAATCAAATAAACATCCTTAAAGAAACCTACCTGAGTAATTGAACTTCTTTCACCTAAATGGGATTGTCTGCGGTTAACTTTTAACTGCAAGGGATCCATGGTATATTTATTTTTGTATTAAAATAGGAAGATTGCGATTTTTGCATTTAGAAAAGTAGAGAATAAAATCATAATGCGAAGTTAAGATAATCTCTTTTTCATTTGGAAACCCTAACTTTAGGGGATCCAATGCTCTGCTATTTTAGTACAGTAAAACATGAAAAAGTATTTAGAAATAATATTTATGTAGGACTTATTGTTTAAGCATGCAATATGGTGTTTTTACAGAAAATTTAGAATAATTTATGAGAGAAAGATACGTTAATGAAATTTAAAAAAAATAAAAATTTAAATTTTTTTACTTGAATAATTTAATTATTTAGAAAATTTTATATATAAATTTTAAAATTTTCATGTATTTAAAAATGTATGTTTGTTTTTCTTTAATGTGATTTTATTTATAATTTAGATTTGATTTATTGGTGATTTTAATGATGAGGTTGGTAACATAAGTGTTGGTTATCCTAATGTTGACATAAGTTTCTTTTAGACTAATTGATATTATCATTGTTATAATTTTTTATTTCAATAAAAATTCAGGTTACTTTTCAACTGATCTTAATAAGAGATTGTTTAGTTAAATATTAATATTATTTTTCATTTTATATTGAATTATTTTGTGTTAATTATCAAATTAATTTGAGTTATTCTCAGTTAATATCAATTAAGGTTGACATTAACATGGCCATTTTTTATTTATATTATTAGTAGTTTTTTTATTAACCTTAAAATGATAATTATTTCATCTTATGTAAGTTATTATCTGTGAATATTAATAATTATTTTTTATATCCCTTGATATTATTAAGTTGTCTGTTAAATTATTTATCTATATATGGTGTACAAATTGAGATTTTTTTAAATTAATCAATAAGAGTTTTGTCCGTTAATGATGATCAAATTATTGATGATAAAATTATTGTTTTATGAATGTCAATTATATTTGATGATATTTTTTATGAAAGTTACTTTTTCGATCAAAGTTTGCTGCAATTATCTTGTAAAATATTTACAAAGATTATTTTTTCAACGATATTATTTTTATTATCAGTATCTCTTTACTCCCATTTTACACTTTTATTAGTCTTGAAGATTGTGTTTGATCAATGTTAGTTAAAAAGACAATCTTAGTTAAAAAGAATTTTCAACTCTGGTTGAAAAATTAAGAAAAAATACATTCAAAGATTTTGAAAAAATTTGAAAAAAAATCATAATTTGATAACCAAAATAATAATTATAAACTGAAAATAGTTTTGATGGTTGATGTTAATTAAAAAATAAAGAATTTTAACTTAAAATAGTTTCAATTAATATTAATTGAAAAGTATCACTATCTTATTAATATTTTAAATTATTAAATATTATATTTAATAATAAATAAAATATTTCATCGAAAAAAAGGTGACAAATCAATACGCAGAAAATATTTGTATGGTTATTGAATATTTTTTTTTGCACTTTTCTTATTTGTCTTTATCTTTTTTTTTTTTATTTTTATTTTAGAAATAAAGAAAATCTTTAACAATATATCCATATCGAAAAAAAAATTCTAAAAATATTTATTAAGATAAGAGAAATACTACTTAAATGATATAATCAGAGTAATGATTCACTAACCTGTTAGTTTTTTTTATGAGGCACAAAGAGAAGAATTTGTCCTGGAAGCGGAAGAATTACTGAAAATGCGTGATCACAAAGGTTTAATAAAAGTTAACAAGTAATAACGGCATACTTTTGAATTCCTTTTGACTTAAATAAAGAGTAAGATGAAGTGCACCTTCGTTCATTCTGTTTAAGATTTTAATTTTTTTTAATATATTAATTAAATATAAAATAATACTTTTAAAAATATAATTTAAAATTTGAATTTTTCTGTAAGATATATATAATAACATAATTATATAAGAGAAATTTTAACTGTTTGATTATAATTAAATATTATTTTATATATTAAGTATTAGATTAATATATATTTATACTTTTTTTAGTATTAAATAATCAGTTATAAAAGAATTTATAAATATAAATTAATACTACAAAAATTTGTTCAAATTACTCGTATATTTATTATCTTTCTGTTACCTAATCTTATTTATAAAGGTTTAAAAGAATTTATAAATATAAATTAGTATTACAAAAAGTATTCACTTTATTAATCTAACACATAATTCATAGTTAAAGGTTCATAGGAATACCGTGGAGTCTAAATCATCAAGTTTATGAGATTTTTTATAAGTAGAATAACTGTACATTAATATGAATCTCTCTACTGGTATCAAGGCACACATGGAGAATCTCTTTCAGAAAAATGAGGAGACCTTTCATCACACCATTGTTAAATTACAGGCTAAACATGAAAGAGATTTGCAATCCATGCTTGATCAACATCAAGCTAAGTTGAAAATGATGTAAGAACAATTTGTTATCTTTACTCAGGATCATCGAACACACAAGTCGGTCAGTAGGATAGCCTACATGGAACATGTGGTTGAATCCCCTTCAACTCGGGTAAAGAAGCGTTCCATCAAAAAGGGCGACCCTCACGAGAAGTCCGATTAGAACGCCCTCCTCCTGATTCTTGCCCTAGAAATATTGAGGATCAAAGACGTCTTATACAAGAAATGTGTTCACCATTTGATCGACCACAACGTCGTCGTCTTGGGGATCATAATCAATACTGATCACCCGTTGGTCGATTCCGGCATCATACCCACGAAAATGATCATACCATGCGTCGTTCACAATTTGGTCAATATTACAGACATCCTAATTCATCTAAAAGGGTGTCACATGCTTGTGATCAAGAAACTTTTAAAACAATTCAATTCCTATCCCACCTCTCAACGAACTAATAGAGAAAAGTGTTGAGAGGTTCCATCCTTTCACCGACAACATTATCAATGTTCCTATACCTTTCAATTGGAAGGTTTTATCCATCGAGAAGTACAATGGATCATTCGGACCCAGATGCACATGTAAAGGCCTATATGACTGTAGCCAATCTGATCTCCAAGGATCCTGCAGTCCATTGTCAGCTCTTTACGACCACTTTAAAGGGACTTGTGTTACAATGGTAGTGTTCTTTTCCAAAAAATTCAATTGATTCTTTCAAAACACTTTCTACAAGGACATGGTTTGTTGATAGCAAGCCTATGGTGACCAACTCCGTTTCTCTTAACTATGCTATCCAAGGGGATACCGAATCACTTCGACAGTACATGACTCGCTTTTCCAAGGTGTCACTCAATATTCCTGACTTGCACTCAGCAATGGAGATGCACACACTCCTCACAGGACTCCGACCTGGTCCATTCTTGGAGTCCTTGTCCGTCGATCCACCAGTCAATATGAATGCACTGCGAATCCGAGCAACACGATACATCAACATCGAAGAAAATGTCGAGATGCATAAGAGAATGATGAAGGGTACAACCACCTCCTCTTTCTTCCCTCAGGAGAGGAATGGAATGTGGTTCCTAAGATGAACCCTTGCTCCCCTTATGCTCAATAGTCTCATACAGTTTATATACCCTTTTCTCCTTAACCCTTCAAAGACATCTTTTAAGAACAAAGTCATGATAAAACTCCAAGTTTTAAAGTCGGATTTTTGTTGTTGTAATTTTAAGGTGACTCCTACCAAGTCAGTGTTGTGTAGGAAATTTCTATATGCATTTTCAAAGTTAGCCATTAGAACAGTCAGTAAATTCAATGCGATTTTTACAGTGTTTTATCATTTATTAAAATTAAATTTAAATTTATTTATTATTGTGTTAAAATTAGAGTTTTGTTTTAACTTGTGTAATTATTTTTTATGTAAATTCGTCATAACCAAAATCAATAGATTTATTGATTTTGATAAATTTAACAATCTACTAACAAACATGGTTATGGTTTCTTTTTGTTTAGATTAGTAATATTATAAATTTTTAATCCAAAGTATTAGTCAGAAAATGATATTTTTGTGAAAGATTTAAGAATAAAATTTAGAAAAACACTTAAATACTACTCCTCAATATTCATAGTATGTTAAAGAAATACGATAAATATAATTCTTTACTTTACAGAAAACTTAAAATGCTAACACATTATCTATTACTGCTGAAATGATAAAATACTTGAATGTAAATGATTGAGAATATTACTTAAAATTTGTGGGTTTTGTGTAACTATTTATAAGTTTCAACCTTTATTAACCTAATATTTATATTTTTAATAATTAACTTCTTAATAATTTCTATTTGATTTTTAACATTGATATTGTTGATTATTTTATTTTCATATGTTAGTTATGATATTTAATCTATTGTACATGACATTGTGATCTTCATTAAAAACTTGTATTTAATAGTTGTAGACTATGGATGGACATTCTTTCTATTATAAAAAGTACAACAACTACTAACATTAATAAAGGTAAATATTTCTAAGGTTAAATTTTAATTATGATTGGAATAAATATATACAATAGAGTGTTTACAGATGCAGGAAACAAAGGTCCATGGAATATGAGTGTGTGGACAGATACAACTGGGCTGGAAAATATAAAATTGGGTGAAGTTGGATCTTTTAGGGTCCAATTTAAGTGAGTAGCAACAAATCTGTTAGCAATACAATCAGACTTGTTGTAATTTTGAAGGAAGGAACATCAACAACGTATATGAGCATCTCAAGCAACGCATATTCTCACATGATTCTTTTCTCTTTTAATGCACATGATGATTTCTTACCATTAGATACATCCCATAAGAAGAAAGTATTTTGTATTTTTTGAAGTATACACGTGCATAACATAACTTACAATACCCAAAAGAAAGAGAACTACCATATTTTAATTTGCTTCCTCCATTTGCTTAGCTGCAAGCAATAAAGTAGTAAATAATATATTTTTAATAATAAAATTCTATTGAGTAATCCAACACGACTTTAAGAGAAACAAGTGGTTGATATTCATTTCAGAACAAAGAACAAATGTGTAAATCATTTAGATATATTCTTTATGAGAAACAAGTTTGTTTGAAACCAGATAAAATCATTATAAGTGATAAGATTTTCTCTTTTAAGGATTCCATGCATTCCAATAGTTTTTACAAGTGACAAAAGTTAGTCTTCAATTTTATTTGTAATAAGAATTTAAAAGTAATATAATAATTTTTCTCATTTATCTCACAGTTCTTTCATTTATGAAAAAATATATTTTATATCTTAGTTTATTAATTTAAAAATATTACTTAAAATAATCATAAAATATTGGAAGTTAAAACATGAGAGATGGTAGGATAATATAAAAAGAGGGGAGTTGAGAGCGGTTAGAGTGAAACAATAGGCGATCCGCAACTTCAGTTGTTGCTGAACGGAGCACGTTCCCTGCGTGTCTTTTCCCAATTTTTCTCTCACTATAAATAATGTAACTACTTATTTCATCCAAATGCTTTTCTTCTTCAATTCAAATCACACCCTCTTTCAGGTAACTCATATTCTTTGCCTACTCTTTCAATCCTTCTTCTTCGTTCCCTCTTTCACCTTTGAATCTTTTCCAATACTATGCGACCCTTCGGAAAATCTCATCTTTCCTGAAATTGTTTAGAAAATGTTCCCAAAAATAAATTGGTCTTTTATTCAAACAGGTGCCATTCTGTACCTTCTTATTCGTGCCGCTACCAGTCTGTTGCTGTTTGAGATTATGAACCACAGAAAATGTCTTGGCGTTCTTTTGTCTGCTTGCATGAGATATTGTTGTATTTGATTAGAAAAATAATGTTTGCTTTTGTCTGTAAGTTGAAGGCTGTACAGGGCTGGTTGATGCAATCAGTGTATCCATGATTTCTGTCTCACAAACCCTTGTTAAATTGATTCGTCTGTTAGAATGAAACAGGTTTAATTGGTATAATGTACGCTTCTCGTTCATTATTTTCGCTAGAGAGTTGAACACTATTGCAGTCATTCCAATTTATTTCGCTTAATAAAATGGATTATTACCTCGCCACAGTTCGCATGTGGTTACAAACAAGTGTGCCTATTGTTTTATAAAGTGGCACTGGAGAACTTTCCTTTGTAAGGCTGAGTTTTAATCCTTCTCGGTCAATGAATTCAAGTGATGATAATGATAAACCTGTTGGAGTTTTCTCTGTCAAATCACCTCAATTCATTCACTTATTTTGTTCTTAAGCCATAATATCTTATATTTTTCTGTGGTATTTTTGTTTCTGGTCCTGTGTGAAAAAAGCCATGTGCTATTTTAACTAGGCCATTTAGTCAGTGGTCCTTGCTTTTCCAAGGTTTTTCTGTGATTCTTTGTTCAAAAGGAACTGGGTTTTGGTGAATAATTATATATGGGATTTGCACAGGGTCTAGTTGTGAACTTGTCATTCTTAGCAATAAATTGTTTTGGATAAATCCATTGGTTGAATCCCTGATTTTCTTTTAAATATGATATCGTTCTTAGTCCTTCAAAAATTTGCAAGATGTAACTGCCAACTATATATTTATGACACGCTGTTATTCTGGATTTAACATTATGATAATTTATGCCTCTGGACTTTTTTTAGCCTGTGTTTTACATTTGTTCTGTTTTTTCTACTGTCAGGCTGTAGCTGCTGACTCATTGAATGAAGAATTCTGGATCAAATAACTGCTTTGGTTGTCATAATTGAATTCAAATGAAGACGGGCTCCATGATTTTTTCATTATTACATCTACCTAGATGTAGAATACAACGATTAGCTAATTACTGGGGAGAAACCTTCCACAGTTTCAGTACGACTTGTGGAAACAATTCTTGCATCAGGCCGCTTGGTTATAGAATTTATGGTCTTCAGGGAGGACAGAGAAAGAAGTGGACAAGACCTATAACTACAAATACAGAAGGCAAGGGGAGCACCAAATCAAAAAGTATCAAGCATGAAATTTTGAGTGAAACCATTGTAACAGGTGCTACAGTAGATGTAAATAAAACACAGCGAGATCAATTCCAGGAAATTCAGTACTATGACATACAACAAGAGATTGCTCAGAATAAAGACTTGTCTAGTTTAGTTACTGTTATTGTTTTTGATATTGAGACCACGGGGCTTAGCAGAGAGAATGAAAGAATCATTGAAATTGCACTTCGAGATCTTCAGGGTGGTGAGAACAGCACTTTTCAGACTCTTGTCAACCCTCAATGCAAAGTTCCTAATTCACGTATTCATGGCATTACTACTCAGATGGTCAACAAACCTGATATTCCAAGGTAACCTAAACCTCTATTGTTCTCTTATGTCTTGGGTACGTTGGGTCCTGCTGAAGTATTCCATCGTGTCTTTACTGCACAACCTCATATTATGTGTAACATTTTATTTAATTAGACAATCATCAAAGCTTAAAAAATGAAAATTAACAGATGGGAAGTCTCAATACCTCAAATGAATCAGTCTCACACCCAAAGGATGAAACAGTACCTCAGCAAACACCACCCTACCCCACAAAGAAACTTGCAAATTTAGAGAAAATGTTGGGAACCAAGACCAGACTTTAAGTTTTTGTTTGGATTGAAGGGTGGAAACGAGCAAAAGAAAGAAACTGGAAAGTTGAATTGTTTGGATTAAGTATAAGTGAGTGAAAAGTAAAATTTCTCTTCACTTTCCATTCACTTACCGTTAAACCATACAATTCAACTTTCCACTCTCTATCTTTTCTTTTCCAGTCCTTCATTTTCACTCCTCAATCCAAACAAAGGCACAGAGAAATCGTTATGGGTCTACAACACCTGAAGATCCAAGAAACTAGACTATAGTTCCAGATGGGAGATAATAATGAAGGGAGGGAAACTAGTTTTAGAGAGATGGAGGGGAGTTTTGATAGATGTAGAGACAAGAGATTATAGCGTCATATGTGTCTATAATTGTTATTGGCCTTTTGGGAGCCAAGGGGATATTCTTTGTTTCAGGAGCTTTTGTGTTACTCTTCTTGTTTCTTCCCCATTACGTTCTTGACTTTACATTTTAGTGATAAGAGTTCCCATCTCAAATTGAGAGATGTACTCTCTGTTGTTTTAATCCCCTAGTCTTTTTACTGTCATAGCATGAAGCCATGAACATCTGTGACCTAGTTTAATTCTCTCTAGTTTACTTGAGGACTTAAAAGCTAAGCTCTTCAATTTCATTTGTGATCATATATTCCGTCTTATTTCAGGCCTATGCCAATTTAACATAACAGCAAGAATTCATGTCTACTAAGTCTTAGAAAACAGTTCAAACTTGAGAAACTAAGGCTATAGACAGGAGAAACAGCATATTAAATAATCTTATTTATGGAAAGCCCTTTGATAGGAGTGTGCTTGGGTGGTTGTTGGATTATTGTACATTTTTTAAGGCTTCCCTACCAGGGTCCTATTATTCATCTTCACTCTGACATGGCTACTTACCAGTTCAATATATCGGGGGTTACTGTCACTTCCAACTTTATTTTTTTTTTTCTCGTTGACAAAGGCATGGCTGGGCAAGTATCTATGGTGTAAACTGACAAGACAACTACTGAAGTTGTTAAAGAAGATTTTACTAACCATGTACTAGGTTTGAATGGGATACTATACACTTGTTCAATAAAACAAGTGGATTTTCATGGAAAGTTCACATTTTTATACGTTTTATTTTATGAGAAGTTTGTTGTCAGTGTAGCATATTTCCATAAACTTGAAGATAAGGTGGTAGAAATATGACTTTTAATTGTTGATGGATAAAAAATTTACACTATCAGTTAATTTTCTAAAGGAAACTATTGAGTATTTTTGCGCTATTGCAAATTTTTTGTAGGATGGAGGACCTAATTCCTATCTTATTGCAATATGTTCGAAGTCGTGAGAAGCCCGGGGGACATGTGTTATTTGTTGCTCATAATGCTCGTTGTTTTGATGTCCCCTTCATCATGAATGAATTACGACGTTATTCTATGAACATTCCTCCTAATTGGTTGTTTTTAGACACCCTGCCTTTAGCACGTGAACTAATGAAATCTGGAGGTCTCTTTCTCTTCTATTTGTTTCTCTATATACGTG
Organism: Lablab purpureus; assembly: GCA_030347555.1. Lineage (NCBI taxonomy): Eukaryota > Viridiplantae > Streptophyta > Magnoliopsida > Fabales > Fabaceae > Lablab > Lablab purpureus. The sequence goes on from CM059259.1 coordinate 10,104,971, forward strand.
CACACATTCAACGTATGCACAAATATTGTTTCTGTGTGGAACCTTAAATGTTTTCGGTGTTAACAGGAACTGAACTTTCTTCAACTTCCCTTGCTGCCCTTCGTGACCTCTACGGAATTAAAGTGGATGGATCAGCTCACAGGGCCATGGTGGATGTAAACACATTATCCTTGATTCTTCCCAGGTTGACCTGTGATATGAAATTGACCCTTTCTGATCTTGTCAAAAAATCATTCAAAGAATCAGATATTATCAACTCCAAGAAGAAGAAAATTTTAGACTAGTTTTCTGACTGTATTTTGCATTGATGTTGTGACAATAATTATTTTGTAACAAAAATTGGACTCCAGATTTGTACTTAAAGGAAAAAGAAATTTGTAATTGTTTATTTGTTATCAATAAAATTGGACAGTGCATTGAAGATAATAATCTGAAGGAGTAATAAAAGGGGGTGTATTCAGTAATAAAAGGGGTGTATTCAAAGACTTTGTTTACACTAGCGCAAATACGTCCGGTTTATTTTTACTATAAATAAATAATAAGAACAATTTGAATATAAACATATACATTACTCTTAAATAAATTCTTTTACTTTATATACTAAAATTATCTCTATTAAGTATTTATAATAAAAAAAATAAATACCTGTCACATATGTGTTTAAATTAATAAAATAAGTGACATTCAAAATACAGAAAATATATACTTAACTTAAGAAACATGTTTAATACTGTTTATTTTAAAAATAATATATTTAAAAAAATTAAAAATAACATCTTATAATATTTTATTTATTATAAAATAATATTAACAAACATAGTTACCTGAAAAATTTAGTTATTAATTAGAACGATAACAAATAAATGATAGATAGATAACTGTAATAATTAATTAGAACGAACAACTGTCATCATTAACCAGAATGAATAATGGTAATCTTTAATCAGAATGGATAATGGTAATCTTTAACCAGGTAATCTTTAACCATAATGGATAATGATAACACTAACGGACAATGATAATAATTAATCGAAATGGACAACGACAACAATTATGGTAAAAGTAGTAGGTAACGGTAATAAGAACTGGAACGGTAACAGAAACGACAATGACGACCACAACAGTAATAATATGGTGAGAATGAAAAAAAATAAAATAGATATATTAAAATGTGTAAAAAAAGGGAATTTCTTTTGTGTATTGTTATGGATAAAAAATATGTATATTTTGAAAGATGTGGTAAGAATGTGATGGTTGTAAAAAAATTATGATTTTGGTAATTAGTATTTTAAATAATTTACAAAATTATGAAATCACGGTATTCTAAAAAATAAATTTCAAGCTTTCCTTGTATTTAAAACAAAACAGTAATTACTTTATAAATTTACCTTTTTTAAGGTGAATTCATTTTCATCTATTATTTTGTTTTGTAAAATAAAGAACATTTTAGTGATAATTAATTTTGATATTAGTTTAAAATATTTAAGATACAAACAATATTAAATATAGTAAGCAATTTCGTTATTTGTATGGTTATATGTAAATAGAATATTAAATATAAAGTTAAAGAAACATAATACGGTTGAAAATGGTATGTGTTGAATAGTTCATTATTTTCAATAAAAGTAAATTAAATTTGTGAACTGAAAATTCTGAAACAACTATTATATAAACTTTCGACTGAAAAGTGTAAAACTAATACAAATTACAATAATTAATTGACTGTAATTGTTTTCTTTATTACTTTTCTCCACAGTGTGTTAATAGTTTTGCGTTTTTGTTATTGGATTTGAACAATAAATTAAAAGTTATAATCTTCTTTAATACTAATTTTAGATATGAAGATTCCTCTACTGATTGAATAAGAACTTTATCAAATTGACATTCTTAATAAAATGTCGTAGATGCTGATACAAGTTTTACACAAAACAAAAGCAAAAGTTCATAAAAATTAATAAAAAAAATAAACAAGACAAATGTAATTTTTCATATATAAGATTACAGAAACACATGTAAATAGTATGGTCACAACTTTTCATTTAGGATTATAAAACTTATATAAACACTCTTTATCAATAATTTATGAAAAGTGAATTCTAGTAAGACACAATTTTATTAAGGAATCAAACGATAACATGTACGAAAGACAAATTAGAAACAAAAATTAAAACTCCATTTTTATTGATTAAATAATCATATATTATAAAAGAAATAACCCATAAATTAATTGCAGAAAACGATGATAAAAGAACAATTACTTTGATGAAAGTATTGAATTTGAAAGAGAGGATTGTACTTTTGTTTGAGATTGAGAAAATTTTGAACGAGAATAATAACATCTCACGTATTTAGATAATATTATTTTATAGAAATAATATTTATATATACAAATAAAAAAGACATAAAAATTTAATTAATAAATTAATCGATTAAAATTTATATGACTTAAATAAAGGACGATTTTTTTTATCTTAATTGAATAAATACAAGATCTTTTAATGTTTAAATTTTTTTATTAAATATTAGACTTTTTATATATGAATAAACTTCCATAAATATCCTTGGAGGTGGGGATGATGAATGCGAACATGCAACAATTAAAAAAAAAAGAAAATTGCTTTCGTTGAGAGTCGAACTCAAGACCTCCCGCTTACTAAACGGGTGCTCTAACCAACTGAGCTACGAAAGCCGTTGAAATAATTTCTATTTAAATTATATTTATTGTTTTCTTCATAGATTACATGCTTTGCATTGCTTTGTGGATTCGAATTCTCCTGATTTTTTTTTCAAACGACAAAAGCTGAAACCAATTTAAAAACAATATAATTTGTTTTGACGTAAATTATTGTAATATGAATGTTAAAATATTTATTAAAAAATTAATCATCTTACCTACACAACAATTTTTAATTGAATCAATATGAAAAAAGTTTATACTACTACTAGAAAATTAAATATAATAGTAATCACTATTTAGAAAATTAATAGTTTAGAGTTACAATAAATTTAAATACAGGTACATATATAACAAATTTTAAATTTTTTCTTCTAATTAATAATTACGAGTATAATTTATTTTCAAAAATGAAATATCTTATTTAGAGAAGCTACATCCATGTTTTACAATAAAATACATATATTAGATTCTCATGTTCGTTAACATAGAAAAATTAAGAGGCAATAACGAGTATCAAAAGCTTTCAAGAAAATAATTTGTAGAAAATTGTTCTTTCGTATATTGTTTTTATCAAAAGAATGAACTTTATGTATATATCCATGAATATTTTAATTTAAAATTTAAAATAACATGTTTTGAGTATGAAAATAAACTATTACATTTACATGTACAATAATATGATGATGACTTTTTCAACACAATCATTATATGTGTTTTTTAAATATTCATATGCGATTTGTGGATAAATATATTAGAAAATGATTTACATGCTCTTAGCTTTATTTATCAGATTAATGGGGTAATTAAGTTAAGCGATGATTAAACTCTTGTAATTTTCCAACCATGTAAAACTTGTTTGATTAATTCGTACAATTTTTGTTGCTAAATGTAGTTCAACCTTATGGAAAACGTGTCAAATAAGAGGTTATGTTGTAAAATAAATTGTGCTTTATTATGACAAACGCTCAATTTTAAATAGAAAAATTTGCATTAATATATTAAATACATTATTAAACAACTTACAATTATATTAACATAGAAAGAAGGGAACAAGAAACTCATAATTAAAACTAAATTTGTTTTTCACATAAATTAAATTGTCTCCCAAAACGGAGAGAAAGTGTGAAATAGTTACTTCTATAAATAACGTTTAATTTCTTATTTTAGGAATTCATTTTAGAAATCCATTAAAATAATATTCAATAATTATTCTATATTTATATTTTTATGTTTTATTTTTACAATTTATGTATATAATGTGAGCTATAATGGTAAATTATATTGTACCTCATTGGGATAATCAAAGATAAACAACAAATTATAGCATTTGATCTCTGAGTAAATATAAAGGAATAAGTGACATAGCGGGAAGGTCGGAACTAGGTTCAGGGTGCGCTTTTGTACGTTAATATGGAGAGGAAACTAGAGGAAGAAAAAGCAGAGAACCAAGAGAAAGCTAGAGAAAGGACTAGAAATTCCAAACCCGTTTTCTTTCTCTTTGCTTTCTTCAATTCATTCACATTCTCCATCTTTTCAACCTTTTCTCATATTTTCATTCTTTTCCTTTCAGAATCCAGCTAGACTTTCTTTCTTTTTTCATTCATAGCTAACAATTTTGTATTGTTCTCCTTAAGACTAAACTTTCCATACGAGTTTTGGGTTAATATACAACATTTGAGTTCAACTTTGGCTCCACCATTGGCTTGGTGTTTTTTCTTATGAGTTTCTTGAGGCCTAATTATGGCAGCTGAACCACCTTTAACATTCTCTTTGGCTTCTGTGGTTGAAGAGGTTCTTCAACAGCATGCTGGTCGTTTCGACGTAAACTTGGCATCGAGAAAAACTGAAGAAACTTGTATATATCATCTTTTTTCTTCATTCTTTTCTCATCAATTCCACCATATTATTATGTAAATCAATTCAATTTTTTGTGTGTGTGCGTGAAACTCATTGCTTTTATTGTTTTTCTCGGCAAAAAAAAAAAATGTTGGCTTCAAGTTTCAACCAATAAATGAAACTTGTTTTTGTTGAAAATTTTATTCTTTTGGCTTCAATAAAGGATCTTGATTGTTCCTACGATAATGGAAAAAGCTTAGACACTTTGTTTAATCTTTTGCCTTTTAGTATTTGAGATTAAGGTTTCTTAACTAATATTGATATTCAGTGCAAGCTTTTATTATGCATATTATTGAGGTTAAACTTGAAATCTAACTGAAGAACACCAAAAACACTTGAGTCCAAGTTTTGTCCATTTGCAATTGCATGAACCATAGAAAACTTAAATGATCTTCAAGAAAGAGTAGCATGGATATTTAACACGGATATTACATGTCTCGTGTTGTAGCCTTGAGAAGGTATGAAGCAGCTGGTTGGCTACGGAAGACAGTTGGAGTTGTTCGAGGGAAAGACTTGCCAGCTGAGCCTTCTGAAGAAGACTTCAGGATTGGATTGCGTAGTGGGATTATCCTATGTAGTGTTCTTAACAAAATTCAACCTGGATCAGTGTCCATGGTACTACATCATATTAATATATGTTTGGTGTTTCACCTGACGTTGGTCCCTTAAGTATGTACCCTGTTTTAACATTTATTGGACATTTGGACCTATGTTGTTAGGTAGTTGAAAAACCTCCTGATTCTGTTATTATTCCTGATGGATCAACATCTGCACATCAATACCTTCAAAATGTAAAGAATTTTCTTGTGGCCATGGATGAAATGGGGCTTCCTACCTTTGAAGTTTTTGATTTGGAACAGGTGGTTATTAATAATAAGTTGTAAAACTTTATGTTCAGCACTTTGATGGATTCACTAGATTAAGATAAGTGTCAATGTCATTGACACTGTTATTATTATAGTACAAAATAATATTTATTTTGCTTTAACCTTTTTTCGGTTTTTGCATCCTTCTTGTACTTACAGGGAGGAAATTCTTCGAGGATAGTGAATTGTGTTCTAGCCTTAAAGTCTTATGCCGAACGAAAACTTGTAGGAGGAAGTGGGGTTGGGAAATCTAGTGGGGTCACGAATGCAAAGCCACCTATCTCTGGGACACCACTTTTGAGGAAAAACTCAGAACCATTCATGAAGTCTATGTGTACTGTGCCATCAGGGGATAGAGATGGTTATATGAGTGATCCTGGACAAGATCGAAGCGAAAGGGTTAGGAAGCTTGTCTATAATATTTTACTATTTTTTTAGACGGTGAAGGTCATCTATCTAAGCTTTTTGAATTGGTATCTGCAGGGTTCTTTATCCTTAAATTCACTAGTTCGTCAGTATTTGTCCAACAAAAAGCCAGAAGAAATTCCCATTGTAAGGCCTGATGATTCTTTAATAGATATATGATTATCGAGCTCTGCTATACATTAGATTTAGAAGAAAGAACTTACCATTTTAAAAAACAAGTACAAAACATTATAATGTATGTAACAAAAAAACTTTTAAAAGATACTTATACGTATATAGCATAAACCAGTTTTGTTCAATGAGTTTATCCTGGTTTTTTCTTTTTCTTTAGTCTTATATCTCATTCGCTAATGATATGACATCTTTTGCTGTAACAGGCAGTGGAATCCTTGCTTAGCAAAGTCATGGAGGAATTTGAACATCAGATGCAAATCCGACATCAAATGGTCTGTGTCTCTCTGAGAAATGTTCAATTTCATACCCCATGACAAAAAAAAGTCGTACTTCTTACATCTTGTAAACTTAATATCAAAATTTGAATCATGTCAGTATAAAACAAATCAGGAAGATAAAGCACCATCTGAAGCAGAATGTTCAATTTCAGAAGCTGCTTCTATTAATGAAAGGGTAAAGTTCAGATTCAGAAATAATTTCATCTTACAAGTCTGCAAATAAAAACGATTAGATTGATCATTATCTCGATCTCAATTGCTTTAATTTTTTGTCTGATGGTTATTAAGGCGAAAGAAAAGGAAGATGAACATGATGTACAAGATGAACATGATGTACGAGATGAACATGATGTACGAGATGAACATGATGTACGAGATGAACATGATGTACGAGATGAACATAATGTACAAGCTGAGCATGACATTCAAGATGAACACAGCGAACAAAATAAACAAGAAAGTTATGAAGAGATGTGCAATGAGCAGGAAAAATCAAGCCACCAAATTTCGATTTTGAAGCAGCAAAATATAGTTGAGCAACAAAATAGAAGCATCCAGGTAATTTTCAATATCTACCAGAATATGATGTTGACTTTGTTTAGGAACTAATGAGGTAAAATAACTAATTCGATGCAAACTTTCTCTAGGAATTGAAAAACATTGTCCATCAAACAAAATTAGGAATGCAATTTATGCAAAATGAACACCAGAAGGAGATCATTTATCTAAGTAAGTTTAATGACAAAATAAACCCCTCTAAGTCAATATTTGACAGAAAATTATCAATTATCTAATTTACTTGTCTAACCTTAATAGGCAAGCACCTCCATAGCCTAACCTCTGCTGCTTCGGGATATCATAAAGTTCTTGAAGAAAACCGCAAGTTATATAATGTAGTGCAAGATTTGAAAGGTGAATCGTAATGATCAAGACTTTAGATCTATAAATTTTCTCCTTGATTGTTCATGTTCTAAATGAGAGTGGATGGTAAATAAAAATTTCATGTTGATAGGAAATATTAGGGTATACTGCAGAGTCCGACCTTTCTTGGGTGGTCAACCAAGCCATTATAGCACTGTCGGTAACGTGGAAGAGGGAAGTATCTCAATCATAACACCTTCCAAATACGGTAAAGAGGGGAAGAAGACATTTAACTTCAATAGAGCATTTGGTCCTTCTGTAACCCAAGGTTGGTCATAATTTGTCCTTGCTAACTATTTCTCAGTGTGATTTTAGTCGCAATGCCAGTGTTTTTAGGGTCATTGCAACCACTATTGTAGTGATATTTTTCTGTAATTTCCTTCAATTTCAAGGAGTTAGATGAAATTGTGACTGTGACCGCAATTTAGAACCTTTGTACTCATTGTATTGATCATCATTGTTGATATTTACGATTTGCTTACAGGAGAAGTTTTCTCGGACACACAACCTCTTATTCGGTCTGTTTTGGACGGTTACAATGTCTGCATATTTGCCTATGGCCAGACGGGATCAGGAAAAACATTCACTATGGTAATAGATTCAGACAACTTTGTTTTCACCCTCTCATTTGAACAACTTTATTAGTTAATGTAATTATGCATTGATACAGTCTGGGCCAGATGACCTTAACGATGAAACCATAGGTGTCAACTATCGTGCACTAGGAGACCTTTTCTATCTCTCTGAGCAAAGGAAAGATACAATTTCTTATGAAATCTCTGTTCAGATGCTTGAGATTTACAACGAGCAAGTTAGGGACTTACTTACGACAGATGGAGCTAATAAAAGATATCCTTTCTTTAATAATAAACTAATAGTGTTATATGTATGGATTAAAATCACCTGTCTTCATTTTATGTTTTTTTCTTGTTTTTCCAATAATTTTTTGCCACATCAATTAGTACTGTTAATTTTATTTAATGATCCTAAGATGGAGAGGCGTATGTTCAGTTATTATACTCTTTTGGCTTAATGTAATCCTTAACACCAGCATACGTTAGAAATCCGCAATAGTTCCCTTAATGGCATCAACGTTCCAGATGCTAACCTTGTTCAGGTTTCATGCACTTCTGATGTCATAAATTTGATGAACTTGGGACATAAGAATCGTGCTGTTGGTTCTACTGCCATGAATGATCGTAGTAGTCGCTCTCACAGGTAATTAGAAGATTGTTATTGTTAGTTTTACGTTTTACACTTTAGTGTATGTACATTTTGAAGTGTGTTAATAAAAAACAAGTGCAATGGTCTCACTTAGTTGGCCTTGGCCAACCTAGATCATCTATATCATGTAACTACTTATGGTATATTATTGTTGCAGTTGTCTTACAGTTCATGTTCAAGGAAAGAACTTGACATCAGGAGGCACTATTCGTGGTAGTATGCATCTTGTTGATCTGGCAGGAAGTGAGAGGGCTGATAAAACTGAGGCTACAGGGGATAGACTCAAGGAGGCTCAACATATCAACAAGTCACTTTCTGCATTGGGAGATGTAATTTCTTCCCTTGCCCAAAAGAGTGCACATGTTCCCTACAGAAATAGCAAACTTACTCAGCTACTTCAAGATTCCCTTGGTATGGTGCTTGCTTTTCCTTCCACAACGTGACATTGGTTTTTTCTCCTTTTGGCTAATAATGAAGTGTTTTATGTGTCTTAGGAGGGCAAGCAAAGACTCTCATGTTTGTTCATATAAGTCCAGAGCCTGATGCTCTAGGAGAAACACTTAGCACACTCAAGTTCGCCGAAAGAGTCTCCACTGTTGAACTAGGTGCAGCGCGAGTTAATAAAGACAATTCAGATGTGAAAGAGCTTAAAGAACAGGTTCTTGCATTAACTTTTCCTATCACGATACCTTCAAATATAATGTTTAGTGTGTTTGAGTATTTTTGTGCAATCATAATTGTCAGATTGCTAGTTTGAAGGCAGCCTTAGCGAAAAAGGAAGGAGAAGCAGAACAGTTTCATCAATCTGTCAATGGTAGTGACAATGAAATACCTAAGTTGAAATCATATGCATCTTCACCTCCTATGCAAAGTACTTTGACTGGTGGTTCTCGTAAGCTACAAAACGATGATTCTAGTAGCCTGGATGTAAGTAACGGCTTATTCACCTTAATTCTACACATAATCATTATTTCTAATTTATGAAAAAGATACTAATAACATACCCCCTTGAAGATTGGTTGAGACACCTCGTTATGTATGTTGTAGGGTCGGAAAAATGTTGCATCAACTATGAAAAGACAAAGCCTAGATCTACATGACATGCGTACTAGTTCACCTCCAGGGCCACATGTTAGAAGTGAAAGAAAGGAGAATGACAAAGAATCAATTTCTGGAGATTGGAATGATAAGATTTCCATGAACATAAATGACAGCTTGACTAGTGATAGTCATGTGGGACAGTGGGAAGTAGAAAGCAAAAAATCTTCTCCAATGTTAAGTCCCACTTTTCTCTCAGAACCTTCTAAAATATGCCTAGAACCTTCTAAAATATGCCTAGAGTCTCCTAAAATATGCCTAGACAACTCTTTGCATAAAAAGGGTAACCAAGACAATGAAAATTTACCGAGGCCCGGGTTTGATATGACTACCACAGATGAATCAGATGAACACGAGATTGCTACTGTAACTAGTGATTCTTCTGAGTCAGACTTACATTGGCCAGCAAAGATACCTAAACCAATCACGGTTTCAAGTGGATTAGGCATTAAAGCAAAGAAAAGAACTAATCTTAGATCAATAAAGAACCCAGACACCAGGTACTTTACCCTCTCAGTTACAGTTTATGTTAGTTAGTTGAGTTGCATATAAGTCTCTCAAAAGATATTAACTGTGAGATTTGTTTTACTTGATTTTCCTCAACCTTCCATGCAAATAGGAGTATGATCCCATCATTCATTCCTGTGCCTGTGCCTGTGTCTGTTCCATCAAGGAAACAACCCACCACAGTTACTCAAGGTAGAAAGCTCCCAGGAACATCTGATGTAAGGAGAAGGTTTGGGAATGCCAAGTGAGAATATGTTCTTCTAAGGCTTTTCTCTTTCCTTCCTTCACTGCCTTTGATCACACTTTTATGGGCTAAATCATCACTAAAGATATACTTCACACTCATTATCTTCTTTAAATATTTATGACATCAAAGTGATCGTCTAAAGATTAAGACAAAAAACACACATTGAATTGATTTATGTTATTGTCATCCAGTTTGACAGAGAAATCATTCTAATGTCACAACTCTTACTAGACCAAATTGATGTTAGGTGTATATTTAGAGAACTAAACTAATAGCTTAGTATTTTCTTTTATCTCTTTTTGTATCTATAATTTTGTCCAGGAATTGAGCAAAAAGAGATTTTTTCATTTTTCACTATGGTGAAAACATTAAACCAATTCCTTGAGTTAATGTATTTAATTATTTAATTAGTATTCAATGAACTGTTCTCTATAATATTACATTATGTATGTTTGTACTGAATTATATGAAACTAAACTTGTACAGTGGGACACATAAAAAGGAATATTTTATTTTTGTAATATTTCATATTTTATCATTTTAATTTTTAATTTTATTAGAATAACACTGTTATTATGTGCAATTTCTTTATTATGTTTATTTTTAGTACATCATCTTCTACTATTCTACATTGTAGATAATTAATATATCATTTATATAGTATTATTTTTACTATTACAGTTTATTTTTTTATTTTTTATCAGTATTATTTATATTCATTATTATTGTTACTTACAACTAATTTATTTATATATATATATATATATATATTTTGTACATATCAATTAAGATGTGCATAAAATATACTATATCAAATTCAATATTTAGTTCATTATAATACATTTTAATATTTATTATAACATTGTTTTAATATTATATATTATATGATGATACATAATAAGTATATTAATATGTAAAAAAGTTAAAATTATATTACAAATTTAAAGACATATGTCAAAGTACAAACTAGACCACTTTAATTATTCTATAAATTATTTTGAAAGGGAGATGATTAAAAATATATGAATTATAAAATAATTTCATCTTATAAATGATTAAATGTCAATAGAAACTTAACAATGATTATTTTGTAAATTATTAAATTATTTTTAAATAATTAATATTTTAACTATAATATAACTTTTAGGAGATTTCATTTTATTATTGAACATGGTTATATGATATAGATCTAATTCTCATTTCTTTTTTCACCATAAAAAAGAGTTTATACTCATACCTTTTTAATACAACTCGGGTTACTACTACATCTTCTTTCAAGGGTCAAAAACATTCTTCGAATTGAAATAATAAAACATTGTTACAAGCTTTCAAGCCCACAAAGAAATGTTCAACATCAGAATATACATGTTTGCTGTGTAGTGAAGGACACACACAGAAATATAAAGCAAAATAAAACATAGTAAAATTCTGTGTTAAAGTTAATAAAAAAACAACTTAAAAGAATAACTAATTTGATTAACAAATTACATTTGTAAAGGTTACTTTGTTTTATTAATTTTAGAAACGAATATATGAATGCTTACGAAGTTAAAACAGTCAGATTATATTTTCATAAAAAGTACTTTTTAATTAGTGTTTTTCCGAATTGATGATAAAAAAAGTAGTAGTATCACAGTAGTGTAAATATATTTCACAAAAATAATTGAAAATAATTAAGTGAGATGAAATTCATACATATTTCACAAAAATAAAAGTTTGGTAAAATTGTTTGAAGAGGTAAGTTGTGTGTGTAAATTGTAGACATGGAAAACAGGATTAGTCCCTTTCATGGTTATGTGTGTTACAATTTAGCAGAAAGATTAGGACAAAAGAGTCATTATGAGGATTCTGTTCCTGTAACAAAAACCAAAAAGAGTCCTTTTGCGCGTTCTCTCTCTACCAATCAAATCACAGTCACCGAGCAAAACTCTCTCCTACTGTCACTGCCTCCTCTCTAGGGTTTATTGGCATTTCATCTCTTCCTCTCTCCTTCCTTCCGGAAATGCCGTCTCCACCGCTTCCACAATCCAACCGCTAGTGAGTCTGCTTTGGCCATGTGCAATGTACTTCGTTCTCGCTCCTCGATCTACTGCATTTTCATCTCTCACTTGATTTTTCTTGTCATTTCCATTTTTAGATTGTATTGATTCAATGTTTTATGTTAACCGATTTACACACTTTGCCTATCTTGTTTTTTCACCTAAATTGGGCTGAATGATAAAGAAAATTCAATAATTCCTGTATCTCTTTAAACTACATTATCGGTAATCTTCAAATTAGGTGAGACATTGGCTCACAATTAAATTTTCTGGTGGTGATTTTATCTGATTTTGATATTTTATCTGAGACATGTGATTTTATTTTAGTTTTTTGGTGCGTGTGAAGCTTAGGCTGTGGTTTGTTTCAGAGTGATGTGCTTTATTATGACTCACACGATCTGCTGTTCGTCTAGATGTATTGCTTCACACTTCGATCTTATTTTGACAATTAATAGATAAATGCAGCCATTGATATATCACATTTAGATCTAGTAGATGACAGCTAGTCTTTTTGTTGAAATTTTTATTATTGATTTTTCTTCGAAATCATTTGGACTATTAGGTATATTTTATTAGCTGCCGTTCCAGAAATGTTGAATTCTGAATTAAGGTAAGATGAGTAGGACTGAATTATCGAGGGCGGTATCGAGGAAGCCACCGCGGGTTCCATTGGGGACACTGATTGGCCGTGAGATTCGAAATGGAAAAGTTGAAAAACCTTCCGTAAAGTACGGACAAGCTGGATTGGCCAAGAAAGGAGAAGATTACTTTCTGATCAAGACAGATTGTCTCAGGGTTCCTGGGGATGCATCAACAGCGTTTTCTGTCTTTGCGGTATTATTTTGTCTTTTTGGTTTACTCCTATATTTACTTAAGTTGATTGACATCGTTTTAGACTGAGAGAAGTGTTTGAATATTAGGAAACGAGAATATGGCCTTAGTTAAGGTCTTGATGGGTTAGTAGGTCTCAAATGGGAATGGAAGTGCATTATGTCTCTCTTTTTTACATTCTCAGTAATAAAATAGGGCGTTAATTTATTCCCACGTGTTTATAATATTCATTAGAAATTCTTGATTACAGATCTTTGATGGGCATAATGGGATATCAGCTGCTATTTTTGCAAAAGAAAACTTGCTAAGTAATGTTTTGAGTGCAATACCCCAAGATATTAGCAGGGATGCATGGCTTCCGGCCCTTCCTCGCGCACTGGTTGTTGGCTTTGTGAAGACTGATATAGAGTTTCAGCAAAAGGGTAGGTACAACAAATTCTTTGCCTGCTTTATACATATTTTGTGCTTGCTTAAGCTGATTTTTAATTCATCTGCAGGGGAAACTTCCGGAACAACAGCTACGTTCGTTTTGGTTGATGGATGGACTATAACTGTCGCATCTGTTGGGGATTCACGCTGCATATTAGATACTCAGGGAGGTGTTGTTTCTCTATTGACAGTTGATCACAGATTGGAAGAGAATGCAGAAGAAAGGGAGCGTGTGACTGCCAGTGGTGGTGAAGTAGGAAGACTCAATGTATTTGGAGGCAATGAGGTATGATGCAATCATCTTTGTGCTTTCTAATAAAGATTGCTTAAACTTAGTAGTTTTGGCCTGCAAATATATTTATAGGTTGGGCCTCTTCGCTGCTGGCCTGGTGGGTTGTGCCTATCTAGATCAATAGGTGACACAGACGTGGGGGAATTTATTGTGCCAATACCACATGTTAAGCAAGTGAAGGTGAGCGAGTTTCAGTGTTGTGTTTTTTGTTTGCTGACCTATTTATGTTTTATTTTAAACATTTTTCTATTAATCTCTCAGCTTTCAAATGCTGGTGGAAGACTTATTATAGCCTCTGATGGTATCTGGGATGCTTTATCATCTGATATGGCTGCCAAGTCATGTCGCGGTCTACCTGCAGAGCTTGCTGCAAAACTAGTGGTTAAGGTGATGATTAGAGGCATTCTTCCCTTACTTTTCAGTATTGGATGTCCAATATTTAGTAAATTATTTGTTTTGTTCCTTTTTCCCAGGAAGCTCTAAGGTCAAGAGGCCTCAAGGATGATACAACCTGCCTTGTTGTAGATATTATTCCTTCGGACCTCCCTGTATTACCACCAACTCCAAGAAAGAAACATAATATGCTAACATCGCTTCTATTTTTTGGGAAAAAATCTGAGAACTCTGTGAACAAAGCTACCAATAAGCTTTCTGCAGTTGGTGTTGTGGAGGAGTTATTTGAAGAGGGTTCTGCAATGCTTACTGAAAGGTAAGTTCTTCCATGCGTGTAGGATTACTGGCTTGCATATGCTATGTCTTGAAGTGCAATCAACTTAACTGAAATGATTCCCTTGGCACGTGGGTGTATATGCACGGGCAATTCTTGAATTCTATATTTTCTTAAAATGCAGGCTAGGTAAGGATTTTCCGCTTAATAAGAATTCCGGTATTTTCCGCTGTGCGGTTTGCCAAGTGGATCAACCCCCTGGTGATGGTTTGTCGGTGAATTCTGGACCTTTTTTTTCTCCAGCATCTAACCCTTGGGAAGGCCCATTCCTCTGCACAAACTGTCGGAAGAAGAAAGATGCCATGGAAGGAAAAAGGCCCAGCACCCCCACCGTTATAGCATAGTAATTATCTAGTATTACAGTAACATAGTAAATATTAGTATAATTTTTCTCTGGCAGTGTGAGCATGGTTGATTTTACATTTGCGGTGGTGATTATGGCAGATGTGTAAGAAATGGGTTGAGAATTGAGATAGGTCTAGTAGGTGTTTCGGAGCTTGCTGTAAGTTTGATTCTGGCTTTTGCTCAGCTGTTGGACTGACTGACAGAACAGACAATTTGTCTCTGGTAGATAAAAAAATTCTAGTGGAAAGTGCTAACGGCTTGTATTTGTAAGTAAACTGAAGCTTTTGTGGCTGCCTCTCTTTTGAGAGTGCATTATTGCTACAGCCCAAAATGCATGTGTCTTCCAAACTTGTGTTATGCAAATACAATATATCTCATGCATCCGAATCCGATGGCAACCCCCTACCCCCAATATCCTCAATGGACTGTCGCACTAATGAAGTACTATAAATTACGGATTCACCATGTTTTTCTAAAACAGTGTTTGCTTTTGTTAGAAATAGTAGTACTTTCTTGGCTTAGAAGAATAAGTGGACAAAATTGATATCGATGACAATATTGTAATTTGATGCTACGGATGGTTTACAAATAAGTGTTTTTATGTAGGTGTTTTAAGAGCCGCTCTGTCAAGTTATTTTCTTTGGTGGTTAAAAAAGACAATAAAAATGATTTTATATTTTTGAAAAATAAATATAATTTTTTAAACATTACCTAATGGATATTTTCACTAAAAAGTGTAAATTAACAGTTTCGTGGTAGTATTTTGAAAATGGTGTCCTTTCATCTTTTTCTCTTATTAACTGGTTTTGAATTCTATTTTACAGAACGAGTTTTGATAATAATAATAATAATAATAATAATAATATTTTACTACAAGGTTTTGTATGTTTTAACTGCTGAAGGTATTTTTGAGAAACTTGTATCGCTGAAATTATTTGGACAATATATTAAATAATTCCGATAACCAATAATTTAGAAGATATGGTGTTGTATTTAGTGACCTGAAGGATATGAAGGGAAGGAAGGGAAGGGCAAGGATGAGCAGAAGCCGGTGACCAAAACCATACGGGGTAAGGAGGCTGCTCTGAGGTAAGAGGAAAAAGAGTATTTTGAGAATATAAAAAAATAAGTAAAGAAGAAAAGTGTGAAGAGAAAATATAAAGGAGGCTGAGTAATTTGGACTCAGCACAAGCCCAAATTTGAAGCGAAAATCTGTAAATAGCCCAACTCTCTATGCCTGTATTTGGAAACACAAAAAATGATAATTGGATTGACATTGGTTTAAAATTCGAATCTATTGTTAATAATTACATTATTGAAGTTAAATATTTTTATTGTAATTAATTAAAATAAAATATTTATTTTATTGATAAATAATAGGGATGAACATTAAATAAAAATTGATAAATCTCTTTATACTTATTACATTTTAAAATGATTTTTTTAAACTCTTCTAATTGAAATTTTCAATAAAAGTTAAAATTAAAATACTATATTTAATAAAAAATATTAACCTTTTGTTTTCAAGGAAATTTTAGTAATTAAAAATAATTATTTTAACAAAAACAAATAAATATTTTTATTTGTTTTTATTTTGTTTAGACTAGTAATCTTGAAAGATTTTCAATTTAAATGTCAGAAAATTTAAAAGTCGAGAAAACCAAATTCATAATATAAATGGACTCTATTGAAAATATTTTCACTATTATGACACAAGTTTGGTCTTTGAACTTGGTACATTATACATAAAATAACGAAAATTGAACATGGCAAAGAAAGAACTAGATTTTTCTTAAAAGAACTATCAGATATGACAACAATGTTCTACTTTATTCAATAAGAATGAATACAATAAAAACAAACGAAGAAGGCCAAAAGCAAAGGGACATTAAGTAAACAAGATAAGTTAGCACAACACAAAAGGTGATTTGCAAACAAGAGTATATACTTCATCATATGATATACTTCACAACACAAAAGAATCTCACAAAAGTTTATTTTCTCTCTCTATATAAATCTAAAGTATGCTTTATAAGAAATTTAATATAGTAATAATGCTTGGTCTAATAGACTTAGTTTCAAATGATCCAAAGGTACAAATTTTCTAAAAAATTTGGTCTAATCTAGACTTTGTATAAGCCGAGTCATACATTTTTATCGGATAACCTAATCAATTTTTATCCCTAGTTTGTATATATATATATATATATATATATATATATATATATGATCACCAGTATTACTTTACTATGTTCAGCAAATCTTGAATCAATGTTTTGATGGATTCAATTTTCTAAAATGAGAAAATTAATTAACATTTATTTGCAAAAACATAACATAAATTTTGATGAAACTCAAAATTACCTATCATAGAATAACAAATATTTTTACACTTTTTATGTATGAAAAAAGCTCCATATTTTATAATCAATTACTCAATTTTGTAACATATCAATATGTTTATTACTAGCAAAAGGAAAATTAAAGTTACTACGATGGTAAAAAAAACCTAAAATTAAAAATCTGTATACGTATTTGTTTGTTTGTTTTTGTTTTTGAGTCACTTATCTGTGCATCTTTCTGATTTCAAGTGATGTGATACGAGGATCTACAGATTCAACAACACTGCCGATTCCTATCATATGCAAATCTGGTCTGAAATATTATTAAATACTTAATGAAGATTTGAAGGGCAGTTGTTAAAACAGGTGTTGGAAATAAAAGTGTTTAAAGTGGTTTAGTCAATGACATGACATATTTTAGTGTATAATTATGATTAATTAGGAGTGTTTTGAGTGATTATAAAATGGCACACCACACCAGAGACCCACTATAGGATGCAACTTGCCTCTTTAAGATGCTTTTCAGAAGTGGTATCCTAATAATATACTATTTATAATATAAAGTAGAAAAGGACAAACCACTTAACTTTCTAAATTGGATATTAGGGTTTTAAAGTTTTGGGTAATTAGTGTTTTGCTTCACACGTAGAATATGGGGTAATGCTGCATAATCAACATTAATTAAATATCAAGCACACTCTTATATTCTTTAAGAATAATTATCTTACCTGCCAAATCTGTAATCCACTACATCCTCTAACCATAATAATCCATATAACACAAATTTCAAAACAAATGAATCCCATGTTCCAATCAAATTAACTAATTAAATGAATAATATTTAAGCTCAAACCACAAGCTGACACCTAACTCATAAAAATCTTCATCAGTAATAACATCATAATCTCAATTGAATCTTCTCTCTCCATTCTTTTTATGAGGAAGAATGTAGAGTGGGACGAGGTAAACTTTAGCTTTCATGTTTCTCTTAAATTATATTTTCTTCATTTCAAATTGTAAAATGTATTTAACAATTTTTTTTATATCAAGAAAAGTAATTAATTTATTTATCTTTTTATAAATTTTTTATCTTTATTCTTATTAATTATTATTAATAATTTTTTATTTTTTATTTTTTTGCATTTGTATCGATGGATTCTTTAACTTCTGGAAAATTCATCATATATACGTTTATATTTATGAATAATGTATTTAGTTTTAGAAAATTTGCGTGTTTACATTTGATTTAAATATAATCTATTTTTAAAAAAGAATATATAATTAAAATGAAAAAAAAACTAAATAAATAAACTATTAAGACAGCACTGGTGCTATATTGTGGTGACCATATGTTAGTGGCAAAGGGATGATGACAAAAATAGTAATAAATACAATTGTGGAAACAACAATGATAGCAGAAATAATTGAAACAAAAGTGGAAATAAATCTTTTGTTTTTTATTCATAAACTACATAAACAATCCTAGAATCTTTATTGTTTGGAAAATATTTTTGTTCTTCTTCTCTCTTGAATATGAGAACATTTTACTCTAATGTAAGGTTCCTAATATTCCTACACTAATTAAAGGCATTTTAAAAGTTTTTCATTAAAAACTCTTCTTTATCAGAATGTATTAAACATCCTAGTTGTGTATTAAAAGCTTAAGTCGTAATGTAGGTTAAATAAAGATTTTAGTATTACAGGTTGTTTCATAATATAATTATGTATTAAACATAGAAAATAATAAATAAGACGTTTCCGGAAATTTTTAAAATTTGTAAATATTTATAAATAGAGAAACAATTTTTTTTTCACGTAAAAAGGTTATGTAAAGCTTTCATACGATAAAAATATTTCATGACGATTTTATTAATGTTATATCTTATGACTGATTTTATTAATATAAATGTTTTAATTGTTGGATAATCCCATAATCATTAAAACTATTTTGAATGAATTGGTTTGAGTGAAAAACATGTTGGATAATGGATATGTTATTAGAATGGTTACTAATTAATACTAATGAATAACGATTTGAGGATTTAAATTTATTTGATTAAATATATTTAATTTCTATGAAATGAGAGAACTAGTGAAGGTGAAAATGTATCTATCTTTCATAGAAGAAAAAAAACTGTGTTTATAAAATGTATTAGTTTAAATGTTAACAATGTTAACGTTATTTATTAGTTGGTGAAAAACTAAATGTATATGATTATGTTAACATTGCCAATTTCATGAACACTGTTAAGTTTAATTATATGCTGATATGTCATATTAACATTGAGTAATTTAATAGCAATCCATTTATTATTAGATTTAGTTTTTTCTATTACAATGTGTTGATCAAGAATAATCCTCAATTAACTTTAAGATTCATTCATACGAGAGAACTCATATATGAAAATTTTAAGTTCTTCAGGAAAAGATTTTTAGTTTTTATATATCATTATGATGGTTAAAAAACACCACTACAATTAAAAATCATCAAACAACTTTTTAAAATTTTTATTTTAACTATTTTTAAAATAGTTGCAAGATCTAAAAGTCTTTGTTAATAGAGGAGGAATCAGAATCAGTTCACAATTTTATTTTATCTCAAAAATCACCTTTTAGATTAAAAGTCTGGCCTTCTAAAAAAATGACATGTATAATTTCATTAATTGAAAATCTAGTCGATACTTTGTATGTATTTATGTTATAGTAATACATTTTTTTAACATATAAAATAAGAATATTTTGTTATGTTTTATTTTCATTTAAACTTTTTCAAGATTTAATTTTGCTTGGATTGTTAATAATAAGTAGCTAGTACTGGTAAGGATTTAAAGATCAAATTGATTAGAAAACTTGCCTCATAAAAGTTTTATTATTTTCTTTTGTTCAAATATTAAATGATCAGTACTCATATATTACCTCCATAACATTGATTAAGTGCTAAAATATGTTACAATATTAATATCACAGTAAATATAATAAAAGGGATAGTTTAGGTTCTACTTGTATTAAGAAATGAAAGTCTATCTTTATTCAAATAGTAACTGGAACAAAACAACACAAATAAACTAAGAAACATAGCATGAAGACTTAACACAAAGTGAATGATAATTTGCAAATAAGAGCATACACTTGAGAAGGTGATGTGCTCTTCTAAAAGAAAAAGCTTTAAAAACAACAAAGTCACACTGCTATCTAGATTTCTCTTAATTATTAGCAACACAAAACATCACACAGAAGAGAGTTGCTGTTGTTGTGACATGACACCACAAACATAATCTGAATCAATTGGGAGACAACCATTGTATCTCAATCCCATAATTCCAAGTTTCAAGAGGGTCATCAGGCGTGAAACCCACCAAACAAGTGTAAGCAGTGCAACTCCCAAACCTGACTCTAATCTTATGGGAATTCATGGCCGAGTCCTTTAAGTAATGACAACAAAGGGTGTCCATACACCCAGATCCTTCTTCCACCTTTCTCTCAAACTGCCTGCAAATACTATTTGAAGTACAATTGAGTGGAGATTGAAGGATATTATCACTGCAATTAAACAACAACACTGTGTTCTGTGAAGATATATTGAAAGGCAAGCTTTCATCAAGCAACAAGCCTCCCATTAAGAGATCAGAAGAATAACAAGTATTTTTTGAGATAAGGGGTGGCTTAATCACAAGTTTGTTAGTACTTGGATCAATTCTAAGGATCTTATAGTAAGTTCCTGTTGCAGAAAGGAACTCTAACTGTTCATCATTGCAGTAAACTTTGTACCTTTTGTCTCCACAATTCTCATTTGTGCTGAGAGGATATGGGACAATAGAGTTTCCGCAATTTGAACAAGAATTAAGGGTTGATGCATTGATTACTAAGCCAAGACTAGTTAGTAGAAAAAGTAGAAGGGCTACCATCTTTATTTGATGAATGAAACTAGAAAGGTTCATCTCTTGATTAGAAAGTAAGAGTGGTACAAGAATGTTATCTATTTATACTGCCAAATCACACATTTTTCTCTTTTGAACTCAAACAGTTTTTATTACACAAACAAACATTCTGTATAGTTTTCAAAGAATGCATTTAATGGGAAGAAAGATATAAAAATAAAAGTCTACAAATCATTACTTTTTCAAGGTATTGAATTATATTACTTAAATTACAATAATTAATCAAATGAATTATGTGTAAAATAAAAGTAGAGTTATATATTTGGTGAGTTGAAATGGATGGTATATTTTAGTGAATAATCAATACTTATGAGTGTTATAAGTAAAATGGCAGACCAGACAAGAGGCACTATGGGGCGCAACTTGCCTCTTTAAGGTGCTCCCATTTCCAGAAGTGGTGTTCCAATTATTAGCTGTTCTTCAACCACTTCAGATGTTGAACACTTTAGCTAAACTATGTTACGGTTCATATGTTGAACACGTGGCCGTACCCTATATCTTTATTGCTGCATTACCTTAAACAATAATCAACACAAACGTAGTCTCATTTTCTTTAAGAAGAATCCTAGTCGATCACCTGTCAAATACTTATCCACTACACCATTTATATACTTTTATCTATAAATACTCTCAAAACAATTTTCCAATTATTGTTTTGATGTTTAAAAAAGTTAAATGGAACATTAAATTTAAGAATGACTACATAAAAAAAAAATGTTCACATTGTTTAGTTATTACTTACTGTCCTTGAATAATTAAAGACTATGTTTTGTTGTTTTCCATTCTCACCTCATTCAACGTCAATGGTGCTTATAGTGAATATGTTGCTTTCAAACAAAACTATGCTCCTTAATGGGCCCCACAAAATATACGAATCTGGACCATAGCAGAGAACTTCAACTTAACTTGGACTAACTAACGTTCAGGTATATTTTTTCTCCTCTTGCAGACCATACCTACATATACTAATGCTAATATACATAGAAATATATTCGTATACACAATAATGTTGGGTTATTGGTGAATTAATTTACTAACTTCATCAACTAGCAATCTTAATTATTTACTTGTTCACTTTTTTATTAATATGTATTGTTTTTTCTCCTAGGCTCTGGTTTTCATTCCTTGCAAAAATTTGGTTCTGGTTGGTTTAACATGGGGATTAAGCTGCCACAGTGATCACCGCCTTCTACGTACTTTTCCGTACAATTAACATATAATATTAAAATTTTAAAAATATTAAAAATTTAATTTAAAATATTAAAATAAAATAAAATATAAAATTTTAAAGAAACAAGTTAAGACTATATTTAATTCCTTAATCATGTAATGCAGTTAAAATCAGATGGCGGTGGCAATGGAGATGAAATAGACTTTGCATTGTTGGGTGGTAATAATAAAGAACCACCTTATTTACTGCAATCAAACATTTTCACAGAAGGAAATGGTGACAGGGAGCAACGGATCTTTCTTTGGTTTTGTCCCACCACAGATCTTCATAATTACACAAAAAACAAATAGTGTATGTAACTTGTTCTTTTTGCCTTTCTTTGATGTCTAAACTCTATCTTTTTCATAAAATAAAAGAAACATGTCAGGTTTTTGGGTGGATAACACCCGAATCAGGATGCTGAAGAACAGTACAAAGAAAAAGAAAGGAGGGAACTACTCAGCACAAGCAATGAGGATGCACGATATGAACCGGCCCATCGAGCCTTCATACTTGCCAAAACCATAACACAAACTACCAGCAAGAATGTCATTCCTCTAAGGGGTGTTTCTTTTCCATCCCCATAGCTTCATCCTCCACCCTCATAAAATTCTAGAAATGACAAAAATATCCCTAATCCACCATTCTCTTCTCCATTTTGCTGCAGCCCAAGCCGCTGCTGCCACAGCACCTCAGGGCCCCAGCTACCACCGCCCACCCTTGGCCGCCATCACACCTCAGGTCATAGAGAATGATGAGTCTTACTGATGAGCATAAGCGAATGAGAGCCACAATCAAATAAGCCATGTGATGCGGTACAATGTGTCTGCGAAGTGAAAGAAAGTCTTCCATTGGTATTGGACTAGAAATATGATAACAGTTGAGATTTGGTCTCCAGATTCCACATTCCTGAAGACAATTTGGACTTACTAATTATATAATTTGAAAATCAAAAGATAATTGTCGTAATCCAAAAGATAAAATTTTAAAAATATTTTTTATTTTTTGTATGGTATAATCTGAAATTTAATTTTAATTTTAAAATTATACAATTCATATATTAAAATTAACTTTCAAATTATAAAATTCAGATATTAAAATTAACTTTTTAGATTATATAATTTGAAAATCAAAATATTTCACATTAGACTTCTAGATTATGTCCAGAACATCATTGAATTGCACAATCTCAAATCAACTTGAACACAAAGGATAGTTTTGGAATTTTAAACATTATAGGATGGAGGATGAAGTTATTGGGTGCAGAAAGAATGATCCACCTGCTAGTTGTGGTGAATGCTAAGGAGTACCAGCAAGAATGTCATTCCTTTAAATTATGCAAAATAAAAAAATTAGAAGCTTTTAAGTTATGCAAAATAAAAAATTAGAAGCTTTTAAGTTATGGAAAAACAAAAAATTAGAAAGCCCAGGGTGCAAAATGTCATACCTGAATGATGGTCAGTAGAAAAAGGATAAACTAATAAAGTTTACAATTAATTAGGGAAAAAAAACACTGATCCAATCCACCACCCCAATTTGAGGTAAGGAAAAAGTTAAAAATGATGGAATTGGATGGAACGAGGTCCATCACCTATCACTTCATCCATCCTTCTAATAAAACAATGGACCTTAAATCCATCCTTCTAATAAAACAATGGACCTCATATCCAAGCGTAGCCTTAACTCAATTTAAATCCCGTCATTCAATCCGGTGCATATATTTTATATTTTATTTTACCGTACAAGTGAAAGGTTGAAACTCTTTAAAACCTAGCGCTGCTTCTCCCCTTCAGCACACACTCTCACAGATAACAAATTACTTTCTGGAAAGTCCTTGCACTTCATGACACAAATAAACAACTGTCTGAAAAGTCAAGTCAGATTATTTCATCCTAGGAAGCAATATGTAACCCCTCTATATGACTAACAGATTTCATACAACAAATGTGAGGAGAATGGGGCAGGATTCACATTGTTGGCAAGGAAGATGTACACTACAGTGCAGTATAAATAATGTAATGCAGTTGACTAGAACCAATCTAGGTATACAAGACAAGAGCTTGCTTGCTGCTAAACATTTGCACTTTTATGTCCAAATTGACCCTGAGAAGACCTTGATTAGGGACAAATGGGGGGAATAAAAATCTAAAAATCTAAGGTGATCAAATTACAGATGGAAAGAATATGCCGGTATAGTACAATGAATGTTCTTATCTTTGTGCCTGATCGGGTGTGTGGTTGCTTGTTGTTGATGACGATGCTGTCCTACCGTTCACTATTCCATTATCCATAGGTGGACTGGTTCCCCATTTACCTTCTGATTCACTGGGTTCTATCACTTTCACAGACCCATCTGTCAATCCAACAGAAAACTGATTGGGCTCTACTGGATGAGCCGCAACAACAACAGGATACACAGATTGGTTCCTGCAATAAGAATTACACAATATCATTCCCAAATTCAGTTTCAATCCAAGGATTTTGCAAATCATGAGATCACGAAATGAAAATAAGACTTCACAATATATCCTTGAATAAATTTCATTGGGTTCCATGTGTTGAGCAGAAACTTACACACTTAAAGCCGCAGGTGAAAAGTATGTGGATAGTGCAATACGACATCTCACTCTCAAGCTGTCGGCATCAAAAACCCCAGTGTTTCCATCGCAAAATGTAGCATATATTAACTGACTATTGCAGGAATAAGCTGCATATGATATGGGAGCAGCCAAAACATCTTGAGGAACCCACTGCAGCAAGTTATCTCAATATTAAGTTGAGACCAACAAGAAGCAATATTAATGATAGATATCAAAATTCTCTTTACCTGCCGAATTCGATCCATCTTAGAGGCGTCATATATTGCCAACTGAGTCTCATGGGTTACCAGTAACCGGATTTGGTCTAAATGGAACTGCACGCGGGTATCACCAACAGGAGCCTTTCCTGCAGGCAGTTGTATAGGAACTGATTTTCTTTTCTCCCATGTATCAATGCTCCATACACAAAGCTGTATAGAAATTATTTCAGTAAAGTAAACTGACAGAAACAAAAAAGAAAAATGACATATAACAGAAAATTATGTGTTGGCACCCTCCTTGCAAAAAAATCAAATGAGGCTAATTGTGATCTAATTTCATTTTAGTCTAGAAAATACAAAATGTTAAAATTGGCTTGAATGATTTTATATACTATAATTTGATTACATCTCTAGTTAGACATTTCAAGCATGGAAATAGATATTTTATATCAGTCCAATAACTAGACCCAATAATCCTCTTTAGGATCGGCTCTACTACCATCTTAGAAAGGGAAATTAAGCCTAATATAATACAACAAAATTAATTTGTAAAGTAAAATTTACATCTACTTATATATTATAATTTAGTTATATCTTTAGTTGATGTAGATCTCCAACAAAAACTATCTTGTTATCCTTCACATGGGAAAACAGATCTAGGGTAACATTGAATAATTACAACAATCCAACGATGGGTATCTAAAAGAGATATCCCCAAAACAAATCATTACACACAAAGGATTTCCAAAACAATGAATCTAAAATAAAAGGAAAACAGTTAAGACGTACTTGGGCATCAGCACCAGAGGAAACCAGGATGTTAAGACAGGTTGAAAAGGCGAAACCAGTAATTCGCTTTTGGTGACCCTTCAATTTGGATTTCACCTAGAAGATGACCCCCAAAAGAAAATGAGATAATTTAGAAAATAATAGCATAATGCTTAAAAAGAAGAAAGCAGTTAAAGATAATAATCACCTCATCCACTCTAACATTATAAATGTAAATTGTTGAATCCTCCATCCCAATGGCTATGATGTTATTATCTTGAGGATGGAAAGCGAGAAAGGTAGAGGCAGGGGGTGGTGGCATGAATGTTGTCATTACCTACAGGAAAGAAAAAACATAAGTAAACATTAAACTTTGCAGCTGAATGAAATATTGTGGTTGCATCTCCGGACAGGTACCTTGAATGTCATCATGTTAAATAATGAAACTTTTCCACCACAGGCAGACAAAACATACGAGTCATTCTTTGAGAGTGCAATGCAAGGAACAGCTTCATCAAGGTTGACACCAGAGACATCATTAGTCATGAGAAGACCACTGTTGGGTTGCCAATGCTGTGGAACAACGCTAGCAGTTGCCTAAAATTATATAAGCTTCAAAATTTTGTTCTCTTTTGAAAGGGAGGAAGTAATCACGAGCATATAGAAAAGTAAGGATTAGAGAGAGGTTATCATTACCTTCCCATTGAGATTCTGTTCACTACGAGCCCACTTCCACAGCCTCTGAACACCATTTGAACCAAGTGCCAAAAGACCAGCACCAGAGTTCGTATATAAAAGTCGAACAACCTATATATGACTCTTAAGAGTTAAAGAAGTTCACAGTAACAACGTTGTCAATATAAAATGACAATCACACTCTAATACAATCAACAAACCTTGCTGGAAGAATCTGTATTGTCGGGCATGGTAACTGACCGACATTGAATAGGATCAACAATTTCAGACAGTTGCCATGGTCTAGCTTTATCTATTCCTTCTTCCACAGGTCTGGGTTTCTCTGCATTTCGACCTGTGGGATCGACTCCTCCGTTCTTCATTGAAAATTGCAAAACCAATCATGAGTTGTGAAAGGTATTATGATGCAGTACATAATTCAAGGCAAATAAAGTAACTTCAGAAAATATAACCAATCAAATAACTTCACAAAGAAATACAGACATCAAATAGTATAAATATCCAAAAAATGGTTAGTGCTCCTTGGTATGCAAGGGCATAACACAGTGGAACTAAGCATAAAGGAATATGAAGGATCAAGTTGATCCAATACGCCTATGTAAATATTAAAAGAAATGAAACAGTAATCATAATACTTCTAACTGTTAAGCTATGAATGGTATATCATTGTCATCACGCTAAGTTGTTCATAGGAAGATTCATACAATAATTGGAGAGGGCCTGACTGGTGAGATCCTTTCTACTTTACAGTTGACAGGATTAACGTTAACAACAGAAGAGCCAGATGCCTAGATATCATAAACCAAATGAACAGTATTAATGTGTATTTCTATCTAAATATGAAAATCAAAAGAAAAGGTGAAGAAATATATCACAACCTTGATTACAGAAGAGTCAATAGGTGATCTCAATGCTTCAAATCCTGGAGTTTCAACTGTTCTCAAGGATCTAAGACTACTAACATTAGCAAGAACTTTGAATCCATTGTCTGCAGTTGTGACAGCAAGAAGATTTCCTTCCTTGTTGAATCTCAAGAGTGGAAGGGCCTGACTACATTCATACAATTATATATGGTGTGTCTTTATAAAGTGTAAGCTATATTAAAAAAATACAGTTAACTCCACCTGTAATCCGCCCTCTGCATCAGTGCTAGTTAGAAGATTAATATTGTCCATCTCCCAAAATTTGATTTGGCCTTCTTCACCAGCAGCCAAGAAGCGATTTTGGGTTGTGTCAAACTGCACAACACCAGCAGATTTCTTTCTGAACCCATTGTACGTTCTCTTAATAGCTCCTTCACTTTCATTCCATTCAACAAGAAAAGACTCTCCATCTTTACTAGTCCCACAGGAAAACAGTCTATAGAAAGAAGGGAAGACAAATATGAAACACGTTAATACAGTTCCATTTAATAGTACATCTTGTGTAATCCACACCCAAATCCTTCTTACCTACTTCCATCGGCACTATAGAGCATTGTTGTATACCAATGGCCTGGGGCATCATAGTCAACCCTAGAGCCCGCATTATCATACAACCAGGCTTTTATTTTGCCATCAATGGCAGTTGAAAATACAAACTGCAAAGTTACAGTGACAACATTTAGTAACACCAAATGTGTTTACTAGAATAATTCAATCATGGACAATATGTACACATAACTCATGTAAATACAAGGAACAGTCTTGGGCTTTGCTACAATGAAATTATAACTCCTACAAAATCCTAAGAATAGACTAATAGAGAAAACACATCATATAATCCTTCTACCTGAATGCTCTCTTTGTGATGAGGACAGATAGAATATACAGGTGCCTCATGCCCCTCAAAGTTAAACAATTTCCGTCCAGTCAAATCCCACACCTATTAAGAGTCTTTTCTTCAGACCAAATAGATATATATAGCATTTATCCATAATCCAAAATTGCAAGGAGTAGATTGATGCACCTTTATCAACTTATCATCTCCACAAGTCACAATACAGAGTTGTTTATTTGGATGAGCAAATGCCAAGTCATTAACACCACCAATATGGGCATCAATCTGCATTGGCAAGGAAATTTAAAACAAATTGCAAACACAACTTTGGTTACTTCTTAACAGAATAATCTCACCTCTATACGTTGAGCCAGCTCATTTGATCCATTGTACGAATACAAGTGGATCAAATGTTTAGTAAATGCAACACCTACAGTAAAGTAACCAGTAAGATATTTTATTGAGAGTTTCAAAATGGTTTTAAGGACATCACATACCCACAAAATTTCCATCCAGGCTCCATGTGACACGGCTAACAGAAATAGGTGCATCTTTGACCATAGCTGCCTGAGAAAATTACCAGCTATAAAATTTCAAAGGTTTTGAATTATCAAGCACACCATAACAATACACTTATTGTCTGGTTATACCATAAATAATGGTACAGTAGAAAAGGAAATATTGTGCAGTATAAAAACTTGTTGAAAAATGAAATTAAAAACCTGAAATGGTAATGAGCACGCTGAGATATCCCATATCTTGAATGGCTTTGAGACCAACCTGTCTCGCATCCCAAGTTCCCAAAGTGTAATTTCACCATTATTAGAACCAACTGCTCAACATAAATATGTAATTATGTTTTTGGCAGGATATTAGAGCAAGATATTAGACAAAACGCAAAAGAGATAGAAATTACCAAGAAGTAAGGTTTGGTGAGAAGGATGAAAGTCCATGCTTGTCACAGAGGATCCTTGATGCAATGTCATTGCCACTGTTCTTGGTAGGTCATCCAGTGACCAAGAGGCTTGTCGAGCAGCAGGATAGGAAACCTTAAAGAATAGATATGAATCATAGTAACAGAAATCACCAAACAGAGCAAAATCAGGAGTCCTGTACAGCTTTGAAGCAGAAAAATCATTGGCTTCAAGAATACCCAGATCACATTAAAATTAAACAGAAAAATGATCAAAATTACCTCCTCTAGATAAGGAGCAGGCCGGAGTCTTTTCATTAACTGCTCATGATCTGCATTCTGATAATCAACCATGCTAGGAGTAGACGGAGGTGTTCTTGGACGCTTCAAGATAGACACTGTTTACAAAAGGGCTGAGCATTAATGTCACGAAACCATTTTGCACTGGATCACTAAATATGTAAAATTCTATGTAAAATTTGAGAGATGATATCCTGTTGGCATAGCCAATTAAATAAAATCTCAGCTGCTGTCCACCAATAACAATAATTATTTTCAGAATGAAGGTAAATGAGTGAAAAAGTCCACAGCGTGTAACATGTAATGTATAGACAAAAAATAAGGTAACCACAGATTTTTTAAGAGGTTGTGGGGATAGAGAATAGGGTAACTAAATTTTAACCTTGATTCTGTGGGACAGGCATGGTTGATGCTGTGACAACAGCTGCTTGGACAGACGATGAAGCTGAGGCATTGGCCATCCAACCAGCCAAAGCATTGGCATTAGCAGTTGCTGCCGTAGGCGGAAAGGGCTATATATAACAAAATGGAAACAAAATATTCATTCATTAATAAATAAGATAGGTTAGATTGTAAGTAACTAAAAATATAAGAAACCCATTTTATGAAATGAAAGATATCATACACCATGAGCTCCAATTGAAGTATAAGCTGCAGGCTTTGCAACGGCAGCTATGGGAAGATTGACAGGTGTAGGTGCTAGAGGACCATTAGGAGGTGTACATGTGTGGTCAGCGAATAAAGTCTTTATATCTGGGTTTGGCCTAGGATTTTTGCAAAGCTGGTGCTGCCAGTTTAAACTGCATTTGATTAGGGACACAAATGGTTAATAAAAGAAAAGGTAAGACATAACAAGATAAGAAACAAATATATCTAATCAATAATCAATAATAAATAACATATAATCAATTAAAACCATATGCAAAAGTCTATCATATATAATATTTGTATATTCTAGAAGGCAAAAGCCACACAATTTGCTTGGCATTTGCCAAGTAGAAAAGAATCCACTTAACTATGGAAAAGTGAATTAAGAAACACCGTAAAATCTAGTCAAGAGAGAGAGATATAGAATCAGTTGAAATTATAATAAACTCACATCTATTTTAGCATGACAGAATGAATAACTTGCATAATTATCTACAACTATGACATTTACACCTTTGATTGATCAATGTCCGCAATCTTGATGACCTAAGGGTGGGGAAGATAAGTTTGTCACGGAAAAGAGGATTTGCCTCTATGAGCTTTTTTAGCTCTATCAACATGATCCCTCGAGCAGTTTTGGTATCACCATACTTGGACAACTGCTCATTCTCCCTGAAATTTAAATGGAAAGAAAAAAGATCTTATAAGTTAATTAATCTTGTAGGTCTACTGGTCATAGAAGGCAACATGACGCAATTTGGTTAACTTAGTTCTTCGCAAACTCCATCCTTCTATTGTTTCATGAGTGTTAGTTAATGAAGATTCAATAATATTGACATTTGACTGAAATCACTCTCATCAATATAATAGCCTGGAAAACGGCTCAAGAAAAATGACTATTATATTAGACTATACGTTCAACATAAGATAATACCTGAAATTACTAAGAGTTAAAAGCTGGGTGATTTCTTTGTATAGTTCCTCATTGAAGGTGGAGAAAACTTTTAAATCACCCACTAATATCTCAACAGCCTTTGCCTTGTCTTGCCTAAATTTAACAGCACCAAAGACAAAACATGTGAAGTACCATCATAAGCACAAACATTATTAGAAAATCCCTAAGCAGTTTCAATTAATAGATACCTATCAAGTGCTTCCAGATATTTCTGCTTCCTGATTTCAAAGAATATTTTCATGGAGTATCTATTATCATCGACTTTAGTAAACCCTGTTAAGTACTTCTCAACTTCTTCCCATTCACCAGCCTGTACTTTTTCCTCAAAGTACTTCATATTGAAGAAAAACCCAGATTCTTTCTCAAGCCTGAACCAAAAACAAAACATTTAAGAACGAATAATCAGCACTGATAATGTAAAAATAGGAGGAAATGTTTAGCAAATGAAGAGAAAGAGTTTCCAATTAATTCTATATTTTCCAAGTGATTATGCATCCCAGCCTTTCTACACAAAAGGAAACCTCATAATATTTACAAGTTCAGCTTTCATATTCAAGTAATTCATTGCTTTCCCACTTCAGAAAACCATCTAGAGTAACTGTCCGCACAAGAAGTGCAATATATTTTGTTCTTCCCAATTTTATGGTAACCGAAGTTGCAACGGCAGTTATAGATACTTCCAAAACCTTAACATGCAGCCACAATTGTGAATGCAGAAAACGTTAAAACTGTGGTCACAATGGCAGTGAAAGTTTGCAATTAAAACCTACTAACCCTAATTATTGGAAGGATGATTGAATCTCGACACAGAACTCGGTAGTTGTCAATAGGATTTTTACCATACAAATGTCAACTAGATAATTTACTGCCTCGTAGCTCCATAATTCATTTACCCACATCCAAATTATAAGCTTCTTGGATTATATCATTACAAGGATATCCGTCAGCTTTAAGACAAATTTGAAAATACTATTCCTCTATTATTTTAGCTCATTTTGAATACAATTCACAGTCTAAAACATCATCACTTGATCTTAAAGCAAGGTTTTAAAACAAGGTGAGCAAACAGAACTTGCGGCTCCAATGTCAACGTTTTGGGGATCTCATCGACAGCATCGGCTGCATATGTCCACAATTTTTTCACAAAATCAAGGATTGCGATGAAACAGGGACAATTTAAAACCTTGGCCGAAAGCATTTCCAAAAGCAGGTAATGAAATCATGTGTTTCCCTTTTCTTGTATCCACACGTTCCCCAAATTAAAAAGCTGGCATGTGAGCAAAGAGCGTTATTTTTTAACCACGTCTGCATTTTTAATTTAGATACACCGGAGAAATTAAGTGGCCCAAGACCACCACATATAAGGTTTAGGCCAATTCCCACAAAAACACGGCCAAATTATATGGAGAACGATCAAAACCATAAACATGTGTTGATCGCATGCCATACAACAATTTCTCTTTAGACAAACCACCAATTTCTAATGACACTTGAAATTTCAACAAGCAGTTTACCCATTATTAACTAGAAAATAACAGAGAAGTTTTAACATTTCAAAATTTCCCTCTGCTTTGTTGCACTAATTGCAGCCTAGTTTCATTTTACAGGATGAAACTTGCACAGAAAAAGAGGCAGTAGAGATAAGGAGAAGAAAGGCAAACATCAGCAAAAAAGAATAAAGGTAAAATCCAAAGAAGACTCGCTTACCGGTGCACCGACTCCTTGAACTTCTCCTCCTCCAAAAATTGGAGTATCAGAAACACTAATTCTCGGCTCAAAGAAGTCATAGCCGCTCCCCAGAATGAAAAGCACCAATAGTCTTGAACACCGATCTTCAAACACACAAGAAGCCAAAGAAAAAAACAAAAACAAGAAATCAAGGCCAAAGAAAACTACATAACTTAAATCCCCACAAACAGAGACAAATCAGGGACGCAGCATGCAACCTCACGTCAAATCCGAACCCACAGAGGCTCCACAACCTAAAAATTCCTTAAGGATTTAGAGTTTCCTGAAGATTACAGAAGCTCCAAATTCGAGAAATTCTAGGGTTTGAAAAGCAGCGGATAAGAAGAGGAGGAGAGAGAGAGAGAGAGAGTGGAGAGAGACTGGGTCTCGCTATCTTCTATGGATTGTACAGAGGGGTCTATCTTTTTCTACTGACCCATCAGATATAAGTACATCTGCTTATTTAATAAGTACGACTGCTTATCAGAATACCCTATCATTTCGTGATTGATAAGCCAATGACGAGAGTGGCACGGATTCGAAACTGCAATTGAAATGAAGTGAATATTCTCAACACACGTCCACTCTCGGTCCCATCTTTTCTGTGCTGTCCTTCTCCCTTTCAAGCTATAATAAATAATGGGACTTCTTATCAACTCTTTTCAATGTCTCATTCCATCATTTTATCGCGATATTGCGGGAGTTTCATCTTTTTGCACAGCATTCATTCTGGGGACAACTAGGTTGTCCTTTTGTTACTCTATTCTTTTTTTAAATTTTGTTATTCTTCTCTCTCTCTCTGTCTCTCTCAACCATCTCTTTCAGCTCCACTTCCAATTAAGTAACCAATTAAACGTAATAACCATTTACTTTTAACTTTATTTTTAAATTCATTATTTTAACACTTTATACAAAATTATTAAATAATAAATCTCTTCTGTATCTTAAATATATGTGCACAGATGCCTTTCTTGGATCTCCTTTCTTTTACACGCCATAATTACATTACCACATTTTGGGATACTGGAATCAAAAGTCAACTCAGTGAAAACTTAATTAAAAAAAGTGAAAATTAAATTTTAACTTAATAAAGGAAATATATTATTATACCTTTTCCTTCTTTGTTTCCTATTCCCACGTTTATGACGAATCTCATTTTTTAAACTCCGTTTCAGATTAATACAAACCTATTTTAATGTGATATAAGAAGAAAAACGTTAATAATGTTATTTTTATTCAGTTAAAAATTAAAAAATGCACTCACATACAAAAAAATTATAGGTGTAAAAATAGATTAAACTTAATAATTTGACTACTAAACTTAGCAGTCCGTCTCACTTGAATCATTAATTCAACCATAATAGATAAAATAAAAGGAGTTGATATATTTTATATTTTTCGATATAGATATATGTATATATATATATATATATATATAAACATCAATATTTATTGTAGTGTGAAAGTGAATAATAATCTATCAATCTTGAAATGTTTAATAATAATTAAATATTTATTATTTATTTTTTGAAAATCTTATTCCAAAAATTTATCATCTAGAAAACAACATAGTAAATATTAAACCACTAATTTCATATATTTCTCTCTCTTACTTTATCCTTTTAACAAAAAAATCTTGAGTAAATATAAAAAAATATATTAGAAAACATACTTAAAAAGAGATACTCATCTAACACATATTTAACTAAAATAATAAGTATTCCACACTTTAGTTAATTGAGTTTATTTTTTCAACAACTATTTATAAAATGTAATCATTCAAAAAATAGTGAAAGGTTTAGTTTCTCCAAAAGCATAAACAATTATGAAAGATATTATTATTATTATTATTATTTTATTTTTTTAATATAAAATGAATGAGAGATAGGAGAGATTAAATTAATGTGAGTAATTTTTTAATAAGTTATTTTTCGTGTCACATTCATTAATTTTTAATCTTACAATTTGTGTCTCATAATTTGTCATTACTCTAAAAATATAAGAAAATTCAACCTTAAAGTTTGGGTTTCATGATTTGTCATTACTCTAAAAATATAAGAAAATTTAACCTTATTTAAAATGAGTTTGTTTTGTAAAGTCAAGTCATAATAATAAATATATATATATATAAATATATATATATATTTACATTAAATTTAATTATTATCTCTATAAAAAATTTCATGTTATATATTTCTTTTATTTTTATTACTATAATTATAACTTATAGTTGCGAAAGTTAGATATATACATAATTCGTCTATTTAAATCTATATTTACATATGTTTAAATAGGTATTATATAAAACTTGTTTGTATATTTTATATTTTATATTGCTTTTAATTTTTATTAATTATATCAATTTTAAAATCTGCGGTTTAAACATGTTATTTTACATATATAAAAATATAATAATTTATTAAATTAATTAAATAATATGTAATTAATAAAAAAATTAAATTAAATTTGATAATAATTAATAATAAAAAATATTAAATTTTAGATTGAATTAAATTTTAAATTTAATTTATATTTTTTTAATTTGAATAGGATAGAAATTGAAAAGAAAAAAAAAATGAAAAGTGAATAAAATGTTAGATTGTTTGGATTAAAAAAAATGTGTAAATTTGAGTAAAAGATTTATAGTAGATTTAATTGATGTTATAAAATAAATTTATTTATATTTATATAGTAAAAAAATTTCTAAAAATAATTTAAAAATATAAAACTTTAAATTAAAATAAGAAATATCATTAAACTTTATTTTAATTTATTAGTTATTTTAATATTCTTATATAATTATTTTATTTATTTTATTATAATATAATATAATATATTTTTAATTATTTAATTATTATTTATATTTACGTAATTGATTATACGAGACTTTCTTATCAAATCCGTGTACAAGGGCAATGCAAGTCTGACACAAAATTTTCATCTTGTTTTTTTGCTTTGCATTTTTTAATGTGTCGATATTTCAACTTTTTTTAATATTTTTTTCTTCAAAAATAGTAAATCAATAAATTCAAAACATAAGTTTAGTGATGCCCAGGTTGCATATTCAAAGGAAAAACCACATCTAAAAACCACTTATTCTAAATATCATTTACAATATAAATCTCAACTTCATAAATAAATAAATAAGGTAAATTTATTGTATAAATAATTATAATAATTAAACATTTACACAATACACATGTTTGATTGGTATACCTTATTAAAATAAAGAAAATTTAGTTATTTCTATCTTATATAAATTACCATTATATTATTTGAGGATGATATAGTATATGATTCAAGTATTACAACAATGCATCATGAACAATATATCTTTGGAAGAAAATAATTATTTTGGCATCATTTACAAGTAAGTCACTTGAACAATAACCTATATGTTTAAGCAACAAATTATATTACTAAAAGATAAAGATAAGACTTAAACCAATATTTATAAAAGAGTTTTCCAATCCAAATCTGATTACAAGTTTAAAATGTATTTATACATTCATTTGTTACACAACTTTTCTATTACAAATAGTATAACTCAATTCGCAGTTCAAACCAAACATCAGTTACCGACTAAATCACAAATTAAATTCAATATTCAACCGATTTTCAATAACAAAACGGAATTGATATATATTTAAAATAACTTTCTTTAAGAGAATAATTTGTTCAACCAATAAAACTGATAAAAATTTAAATTTCTTAAAAAAATTAAAAACTGAACTATATTAAAATAAAGAGAAACTAACTTTAAATTAAATTAGGAACCGTTATCTATAAATGAGTTATAATTAGGTCATCATCAAAACAAAAAAAATAGGCTACAAAATGAAGCAATACGAAAGAAAAGTAAAACTTGAGAGGTGCTTTTAGCTTTTTTTTAAAGAAAAATAATAACTTACCGTTGGTGATAAAAAAACACACACGTCCACAATCTATCGTGAGGTTTTGTTTACATAAGAATGTCTAACCTTAAACAAACCAAAATTTTGTTTGCATAAGAATATCTCATAGTATAAGAAAGGGTTATTCATTGTTTATGAATGGAAGTAGAATAATTTTGAAACAAAGAATAAAATGATTTGAGATTGTAGTTTTAGAATAGATTAGAGGTGTTTGTGGTCTATTGAAGTGTGGATTAACTCCAACACAACACCAACATCAACATCAACATTTAATCAAACTCACTCTTTCTCTTTATACATCCATTATTGTGTTGTGTCTTCAAATACTAACATCCAACAAAACAACAACATAATTTGTACTCTCCATGCCCATACAATCTACTAACAACACATCAACATTTTCATGTCCTTTTCCCATTCCCATATGCCAAATATTCCTAATTTCTATTTTTCAGAATTGCCTATCAACTTGTCACATGTCAAGCTTTTGAACTAGAATTTTAGATTACCTATTTAACAAGACAATTTTAAATGTGACTTGTTCAGGAATTTCTATCTAGTAACCATATTATATATAAATTATTAAAAAAGTGTTATGTCATAAGTTTAATCATAAAATTTATAAAAGTAAATTAAAATATTATTGTTATGGTTTTTGCTAATCAATTCAATTTATCCAAATAAATGAAAAATTGTTCTTAATTATACACTTTTTTTCTAAGTACTTCTAAAGTGCACACGTTTCTAGTTTCTAGCTAAACGTGTATTATAAATTTACCACTTTACATGAATGTATTATATATAAATAAATTTCACATGGTTTTACCAATAATGTTCATGTGGATGATTATAGTAAAGTATTTCTTAAAAGTTATATCTTTCACATAAAGAGAAATTAGTCATATTATTATACAAATTACTTTATGAGAAAAATAATTCCCATCTTTATTTTTTTTTAATTTAATGGTTTTATGAAAGCTACTTCTAGAGTAACTTTATTTCTCACTATCTTGAAAAATATTTTTAAGAAAAATGCAGTAGTCACCAAAAACCCTAGAAATGGCTAACAACTGGATCCTCGTGCTTTGGAATGGAAACAATGGCAGAAATTAGAGATAGAAATAAGCATTGTAATGAAGTGGGAAAATTATTCCCATACCAGGGCCACCAAGTAAATTGTGGATCCCATACATGCACCCATCTCCAAAAATTCACTATTTGATTTGACGTAATTCAACTCAAGTGAAAAATTTAAAGTTTCAAGATCACAAGGCGCACTTCATGCATTAATTTCTGCCGACAATAATTTGCTAGAGTTTGAATTTAGAAATCTGAGAAGTTTGGGTCTGTGCTAATTTCATCATAAAGGAGACCCTTTATTGCTACATCTACGGGAATGTCACAGAATCTTACCCTACTTCCATGCTTTCTAGATACTCAATATAAGTGCATTAACAATGGAGAAACAAAATGAGCACGAAGTTGTAATGAATTAATGTTAATTGGAGGAAGGGTGCATGAACCCAACTTCCTCAACTATGAGATTTTACAGGATAATCTATTTGAATGTGGCAACCTGGGTAACTTGGTCTGATGAAAGGGAAGAGTGAAAGAAAAGACAAATAGCTGAAATGTCATCCACGGCAATGCCCCGTCTCTTGCGTTTCCATGCATGTTCCGCACACTCTACCAAGCGTTTAGCTGCCTTAGCTTTATCTGCTGTTGAAGATACAATTTCCACTGCTTCTTTATTAGAGATTACATCCCAAACCTGCATCACCAGACCAATACAACGCCTTAACATTGCTAACTATTCATTTCAGTAAACACAAAAACAGTTTCAAGGACTTGATTCCCTACCCCATCAGTGGCTAGCACAACAAACTGGTCTCTACTACTTAAATTTCTGTGTGTCACCTCAGGCACTGAAATTAGGCCATGCCCTTTAATGCAGTAGTCACCAAAGGCCCTGGACATGGCTAGTCCTGGAGACTCTGCATCCGGTAACCACACCCTATGCACCCCTGGCTCGTCCTCCAGGCAGAACACACGCCCCTGGCACTCTATTATTCTCTCGGCCTCCTCTGCAATTCAAGGTTACGCATCACCACAATGAGAAGCCAAGACAACATTATAGACGAATGCAGAATTATAGAAACACACTGAGCAAAACTAACGAGGTAAATTGGGCTTGAAATCAACTGTTAGTTGAACCGCTACCAAACTTCCATCATCTGATGTTGTAGCCAACACAGCACGAGAATCACCAACATTTGCTATGACAATGAGTTCACCCTGGCCATCATGGAATAGTTAACGATTAGTTTCAAAGCAACTCCACAAACCTTGCTTGGTCTGTTATGCGAATTGCTACTTTGAAACTCTCTTTTTTTATATATAAAAAACAACATCGAAAACATTTAAGGAACCACTGAGTTTTGTCCTTGTTTTTACCTGTCTGACAATTGACAGGGCAGTTGTTCCGCTGTAAAATGAGTCTATCTTGCGGTACTGCTTCAGTTCTTGATCAATGGCCGCACAAGTTTTCAAGTAAGAGTGCTTCCATACGTTGAATCGGTAAAGTTGCCTTTTCCCTTCCTCTACATCAATACCAGGATCAACTGAAGTTTGAGCTAGTGTCTCCTGCCAGTTGCATAGCAAAGACGATGGCATTGACTCTCTTACTCTTTTGGCCACAAAGTGACCCCATGGTCCATGCCCATCAAAAATCCCGCAGAACATCATGTCCTCTTGGCATCCAAATTCCTATGAACAACACCAAAACATCCACTTTCATAATAAACAAAGGGACCACAATGACGTTAACAAATAACCACTCACTCATATACGTGAGTAAGCTTGAATTGGATTCCGTTGAAGTAGGTTGTTTGTATTATTATGAGAATTAAAATAATTCTTCCAATAACTATATGACAAAGAAGATAAAGATATTTCAGTACTAATATCTGCATACCTCCCACACTATGCAGCAATCTTGGTTCACTCCTTTCTGACCTCTTTTGGAGAATACGGAGGCAAAGTTGCTTGAACCATCGACATGAACTATGCCAGAGCTACACAGCATCATCTCATTCTTCTTAGCCTCCTTTGCCATTGCTTCAGCAGCTTCCCTCCCTCCACATTTCTCATTCTTTCTTCCTTTCTTCATTGAAAACGACCGTGCCAACCCATTGAACATCGAGGAAAAATGCCCCATCAACTCTACAACGTGATTCGCCACACGACACTTTTTGTGATTTTCCTGTATATAGTGTGGAATCTGCATTGAAATTAGGTAGCGATATAGCTAAACGTATATATATACTCATACACGTACGTATACGGAACAAAGAAAATGAGGAGCAGGTGAGAAATTCTACAACAGCCCACAGGAAGAAACCGTTTTAATTTTTTTATTGGTATCCTTGCCTTTTCCTACATACTTCCTTCTCAAATAAAAATGAAACGTGCAACAAGTTGGGGGATGCCGTGACTGAACATAAGGACAATTTCTGACTCAGAAAGCTTAGAATCTAAGAATTTAATATTTATCCCAAATTTAAAACTTTAAACTACTGATTATGCAGAGGTCAGAATATTCACTCTCTCGTTGAATTCCAGGGCTGTATCAGGAATTGTTTCACTGCCCGCAGATGCATTAAAGTAAATATTAACAGAGAAAGAGAAAGGAAATAATGTAAGTTAAGCTTCCTTGATATAGCCCCCATTAAATGCCCACACATTTGTTTATTAATGATTTTGAAAATCATAGATCATAATCCAACTGTGTATTTCTAACTGAATTGGGACATCAAAGTAAAAGTAAAAATTGTTTCTTTTTCTGGCTTGCTTTCTCGTTGGATTCAGTGTCATGTAAAAAAAAAAGCATACTGCTCTGTTGAACATCAGAAGCATATTTTAAAAAGTTAGAGCAATAAAATTTGAACACCTGACAAAAACAAAATTTCAAAGACGCATGATAAGTCACAGGTCAGAACCCATATATACCGGAACATGTTCAAACACCATTTAAGATAGGACCAGAATCGACTTTACTTCTGCAAAATAAAAATGAAAGAAGAGAAAACATGTTGATGACTGACTCACTCTGTCCCCACCCACTGAAATTCATCAAAGTAAGGACAGAGACAAAACATCTTAAGGAAACAGAGAGTAGTTTCTCAAGGTTCTAGCTCAATTTATAAACACCCCCATTTGGTTGTTTATAGTTTTGAAAGAAGAAGAAAGCGAGAAACAAAGAAAAGATGAGGACCTTGGAGTTTGTTGTTGGGGGAACTAGAGAAGGTGAATCTGAGGGAGTAACCGGAGAAGGAGATGTGATGGCCGGAACAGGAGGGAATTCCGACAGGGCAAGGGGAGAGTTTGAGAAAGCAAAGGTGCAGAAGAGAGATCATAATCCATAATGGACCTTTCTTTTGTTTGGTTCTAGCTCCTTCTTCACTACCTTTTTTATCTACGCCATAAGGACACACCAAAACAAACAGTTTTACAAACAAACCATGCACATAAATTTGTATTTATGGCTATTATTTCCTTTCTACATTATAATATATATATATATAATAATCGTAATACTAATCATTCCACATATAGTTAAGTTGGAGTTTACAAGTTAAATATTCAGCAGAAAATATTAAAAAGGAGAGAAAAAGTGTGGCATGGGATAATTATTAACGACACAAGGGAAAAACAAAAAATATTGTACCTATGATGTGGCTCTTGTTGATTAACGTGTTTAATTCAAAGAAGAAATCTTCCACAGTGATCCATCACGCCCCAGCTAGTCACTGTCAAGTTTCTTGGCTCCAAAGCCTTATGCAGCCTCTTCTTTTTTTTACCATAACTGGTATGTTCTGGTTTTACACTTCTACTCTAACTCATAGTTATATAGGGAGAGGTTAGAAGGTTACCAATTTCTATTATTTACCCTAAAATACAATTATATGACTATTTCAATAGATAATTTTTATATATTATAAAAGCGTTTTTTATTCCCCCTATATACCACAAACAAAGTCCTCATGTAGTACACATGTGATGTTTTTTCTGTACAAGGTACATGTATGTAGGAAATTGAGTTGTCATTTGTTTTTCCCCACATGTAGGAACATATGTTATGCAATTCCTGAAACAATATGGTTGATTTGGACACCCAAACAGTGGGAATCTTTTTTATTGTTTAGAAGAAACTGGGCCATTTTTATAACGTTTATATTGTTGAAATATTCTTATACTGTTCTGCAGATTCGGGAATTATTGTGTCTAATGTATCAAAATATTAAAAAATAAGATTAACATGTAAATGAAGAATCGTTTCCTCGCAATTCTGGACAAAATTGCAGCTAACACAAAAGAAAGAAAATAAGCCAGTAGTTCGCAACCGTTATTAATTATATATTTATTCAATCATATTCATTAGCTATTTTACTTTATTTTAATGAAAAAGAAGGCTGTTTTGTAGATAATTCATTGCAATAATTGTGACCAAGTTCTGTTTTCCTTCATCCTCCAGGTTAGATGTTACATAAAAACTTCAAATTTTTTAAAGGGTTTTGTAGATTGACTCAGCATCCATGGTTTGCAATGATATTAGAAAGATATCTATATTTTTAGGTAAACTATTGAAACTATATTATAAAGGAAAAAGAAGATTATGTCAGCCATGGATTAGTGTTTGTTAAAATTTTGTCATACTAACACGTCTTGGTAGGGTTGAATGGCTCCTTAGATGGACCAACAAGACCGACCAAAACCTTAATTTACCATTATCATCTCACTATTTTAATAAATCAACATATAAAATATAAAATATAAAAAGTGGTTTAGTGGAATGAAATTTAATGTGTGTCCAAGGGATGACTACTGGGAAAGCCAATCATAGGATACCATTTCATTAGTAGAAAATGAAATAAATTATCTTAAATCACTGCTGAAAGAATTATTTTATTGAGTTTGAGTCATGTTGATGATTGCAAAGACAATAGAAAAAGGTGGTGCAATTGGTTTAGAAGGAGGCTATCTAAATTTGGTCAAAAAAGATAAGATGCAGAGAAATACTGCGTAATCTTTGCCAGTATAGTTCATTTACATTCTACTAACACTTACCCTATCAATCAATTAAATTAGACTCTTTTTAATAGATAATTATTGCTAAAATATTTTAAAACATTTTTCGATGATACAACGAGTACTCATTTTAAAAAAAATATGTTCAACACCCCACAATATTTTTTTTTCCAAACATGTATTAAATATTAAACCTTGTTTGTGAATTTTGGAATTTGGATCTTCCTTGACAACAACAGGAGGGATATTCGTTGAAAATGAACAAAGAAACACGTTCTCTGTTTCTAGGTTTTCCTCTACCCACAAATTCCTTTATGTGTCCCTGGAGTGCATAGATAGAGAGAAAGAATAATCATTTTCTTAATATCATAACAAAAGCAATTTATTTTGCACAATAATAATATTTTTAAAAAATTGAATTCCCATTCTTCAATATAAAATGTTTTTTTTACCAGTTTCCATATTATTTTTACTTATTAAATTTATCTCTCTAAAAATGTTTCTCTGTTGCTTTTAATAAATTCTCTCTAGTTTTTTTTTGTTAAAAAGTTATATGTTTCTATAGCTTATCTTTGAGGAGGTAGGTCTCAGTATATCAATATATTTTCGGCAAATTCTTGATTAGAGTGATTATTGAGTTTCTTATTGCTAATTCAATATCTCTTTCTTTCTTTCCTTTGAAATTCTAATTAGAGGAAATGATGTAAAGAGTTAATTAAAAAAAATCTAGTAGCCTAATTGGGACCTTCTTCTAGATTTATTAGTTAATTTGTATATATTTAAATTTATATTTTATTAATTATAATGTGTATTGTTGATTAAATTGAAGTGAAGATAATTGAAGTTAAGAGACCACATCTAAGTGTGAATATAAGTTTTATATTGAAAAAACATGAGTATGTTAAGCAATATATAAGGAAGAAGACCCATAAATCCATTGCCTTAAGGTTTTTAGTTGAAGGTATAGTTAATTTGTATATATTTAAATTTATATTTTATTAATTATAATGTGTATTATTGGTTAAATTGAAGTGAAGATAATTGAAGTTAAGATACACCACATCTAAGTGTGAATATAAGTTTTATATTCGGAAAATATGAGTATGTTAAACAATATATAAGGAAGAAAACTCATAAATGCATTGCCTTAAGATTTTTAGTTTAAGATGATATGAATTTCTACTCGTATCCTAAAAGTATAAACAACTAGATGACCTAATTGGATAAAAAAAATATTATCATTTAATTAAAATTAATCTATATAATAATTATGAAAATGTATATCTGATAGCAATAAAATATCTCACTGCAATAAAATATCTCAGTCATGTTACCATAAATAATGCTTTATTTAAATAGTGATATTTATGTGTAATTTGATAATAATGTGCAATTATTTCTATATATATATATATATATTATGTTGATAATAATGAAATGCATATATTTATATGATATATTTAATGATGTATATTATGGTTTAGTGTGACTTTGCATGATATCGTGACAATTAATAATGTGCGGTGGCGAGACTGATTTTTTGAGCAAGTGATAATTAAATTAAAGGTTACAATAAAAATCTTACTAGGGATGCATTCAACGTGATTTTTGATAAAAAATATAAATGATTTATTTGCTTAAGTTAGGAAAAGCAATTTCGGTACTCTGCTATTTTTCTGTG
This sequence comes from Lablab purpureus, assembly GCA_030347555.1. Taxonomy (NCBI): domain Eukaryota; kingdom Viridiplantae; phylum Streptophyta; class Magnoliopsida; order Fabales; family Fabaceae; genus Lablab; species Lablab purpureus. The sequence continues at coordinate 10,149,686 of CM059259.1, forward strand.
TTGCGTGTGAAAGTGTGAGGCGTAAGCACAAACACATTGTACACAGGTCGAAGTGGAACTAACACAATCAATATGCGCCCACGGATTAGACTGTGAACTAAAAAAGAAGGAACTTGTTGCAGTGTGAGCTTTTCAAAAGGCAGAGTGAGTAAGACAGCAAAAGTTAGGAGTCTTTCCTTAAATATATTAAAAGCTGCCCTTTGCTTCAATTGGAAATATAATTCCATTTTAGCAGTTATATATTTACAAAAGAAAAAGATAATCAGCCAGAAGCACTGCATCTGCTTCTATATTTCTGATTTCACACTCAAAAATGGTTTTGATACTTTGATTCCCTACCCTGGATAAGTACATGTACCACTTACTTTGTCTCTTGAATTCACTTTAACTTTAATGCTGGACAGCACATAGCAGCAGAACCTTTTTATTTTTCCTAACCTAGTTACTAGTTACTAGTTACTAGACATGGTTACTGTGATTCCTTGTGCAGTACAAATTAATGGAAAGGATCCTCTATATGATATTCCTCACCTTCATTCCATTAGGGTGTGTTGTAGTAGCAAAAAGACAAACCAAAAGTTCCACACACTACAGATTAAATGAAACCAAGAACAATAAAACAATACACATTGGCAGAGAGGGGTATGCAGGTTTGAGTTTGTGAAGCACACGACAAGTTATCTGAGGATTTGGCATGTGAGAGTTTTGCAGTAGTGTTATGCAATTTGCAGTTAAAAATGAAAATGACCCCACTCAACCATAAATAAAATTGCACCGAATACTTATGCCACTTTCTTAATATTGCCCCTCCAAAAAGGTAATGTGGAAAGTTTGGTGAGTGTTCTAGATCATCACAAATCTCAATTCTTATGGTCCCCTCTCACCTACATTCCAATGAACCATGTAGACTTCTTAAAGGGAAATTATGCTCTTAAACACACCATTGCATGTGCATGTAAATTTTTAGCTTTTCAAATAGCTCCATTCTTCAACATTTTTTTGTCACAGAAAATATTAAATCAAGAGTGTAGTTTCATGTATCGTGATTTTCAAGTCTAAGATTAATTTTTACAATTTTGAGATTTCCATTATTGGCAAATTTAACCCGCTCATGTAGCAAAACCAGATTTTGCTTTGCTTACTACCTAAATTACCTTATGTGAGTTTAAATTTGTGTACTCAAAAGTTGTAAGCTAATAAGAAAGACTATTCAATTTTCATAATGTATCAAAACTGGTTAGGTTAATAAACAGAAAATGAGTTAAAGTAGCAAATTTGTATTCTATTACAATTGAGCAAGCAATTATATTATTATCCTCTTTGTGTTTTCAGTGAAAGTATGACAATAAAAACATTTTAACCAAGCAAATACAATTATAAGTTTTTTAGGCTAATAATGTTCTTCAATTTTTAACTTAAATAAATACTTTTCTCTAAGATTTGAAAAATTTAATAGAAAATCATTAATTTCAGTACTTAATTCATGATTATAAGAATCAAAAGTTAATTGAAGTACCTGTAAGAATTTAACATATATGAAGGGCGCGTGAATTTGTGAGGTCAGGAATCACGTGAAGCAGTAGTCACAGCTGGTTTTCTGAATGGGTTGGTGTGTGCCCACCTGTGGTATGTGCTTCATAAATTAAGGTTCTAATACGATAAAGTTTTGATGTAATTTCTTTCTTATTGAGTTTTTCTTATTTTTTTAATTGAAAAAAATATAGATGGCCTCCGAAACACATTCACTAAATATGAAGATATATAGTTGTTATTTTTTACTAATGAATATTTTCAGGATACCTAACAATATATATGAATAAAAAATGACAGATTTTGAGCTGGTTTGATCTTCTATTGAATCTTGGCAATGAGTTGAGCAGTTTTGAAGATTTATTGTATCCAGTGATCATCGGAGCACAAGGTAAAGATTTATGAAATCAGATTAGTTGAATTCATTATTCTAATGTGATAAAATAGAGCTTGTTAGACAATTTGTCTTTATTCCCATGGAGAGTTCTGAAATTAAATAGAAGCTTAAGGTCAAAGCACTGTGATGCGGGGTCCTAAAGTTACTGGCCAAGCAACTCCATAAGAAATCCACAGAAGGTCATATTAAAAATAGTCCTTTTTCAGGTCTCACTAACATCTCAACTCAGTGTATTTTCCGAACATTAAAAATTCTTGTTCTAATTTGAGTAATTTGTATATTTTTTAGTGTAGGGAAAAGCGGAAAAGATGAAGAGGAAATTGTGAAAAAGAAAAATTAAATCAAAACTTTAAATATGAGACAAGAGTATGATTTTAACGTAAATTTAATACGAGAAAACTCATTCTCGCGTGCGCCCATTGACTTTATTCACCATCATATACCAATTCTGTAACATTAGTATGTAAAAAGATGAAACCAACGTTAATGTTTTCATTCCCTTTGTGGCTGCTTTTCCATTACAAACATTATCTAATTTCTCATAATTATTTCGGCTCAGTGGACGTGGATGCACATACCCCACTTTTGCATAATGCCAAAGCCATAATAATTCCCCTTTCATTTACACTAATTCCTCCCATATTAAAACTCTTGAGCTTTTCTATTAATATTTTTTATAAAATAAGAGAAAAGAAAAATAGCTTTTCTATATGCTAAAAAAAATTTACTTATACGTATACTACTTAATAAAAACATTTTCTGTAGATCTTTAATTTATTCGTAAGTTAATTTTTGCTTGAAAACTGTTAATTTTCTTTTATATTTATTAAAACATTTATAAAAAATGATCAAGAGATAACCTAAATCTAACAATTAAGACCAAATCATGGATAGACAGGCTCCACATAGTTTGACGAAGACATTAGCGTTAGTTTTACGTTTAAACAAGATTGATATGCTTTTAAGGACGTACAATTCATCCAAGCGCGTGCTCAACAAAGTTCAAAATGAAATCAAAATGGAGTGATATGTGGGGCATGAAAACCAATAAATATTCATCATTACATGATAGATATATGCATATTCATCTTCAAATCATTGCATGTCAACATAAATTTGCAAATTCAACACCCAAACTTCAGTTGAGTGGTGGATAATAATTTATAAAATCTCAATATATGTTGAGTTGTGCCTTTTCATCACATTGTGCAGCACATGGAATATAACCTCCTTCCAACGTCAAACGCTACCACTAAATTAATGTGACGAAGTCTAAAAACTATAATTGACATCACTATTTTCCCCACAAAATGGAAAATGTTCGACAATATATGAAGCATTCAAATGTCAGAGATGTTGAAATAGTGATGCAGCATAAAAAAGTGACAGATGAGATGCATTAAATATCTCATGTTTCCTTGAATATTCCACCACCCTTCCCTTGCCTCAATTTCCGATTGCAAAATCAGGGGTGGCCAAAAGTTTGTTGCATAGCTTCACATGAAAAAATATATGTCCCCCTGAAGCATGCACAGCTAAGCCCAATTAATACCTAACAGCTCTTTGATGTCATGCCCCATTTGCAGCCAAAAGAAAGGGAGAATAAAATAAAAGGAAATACCATCATGAACGTTATTAAGATTCTGTTCACATGAAGAAACATTGCAGAGTGCAGAACAACACATTTTTATCTGAAAACACATAGAAATGCATATGCATTCAGTATCTCTATGTGACAACAAACATATTGCTATGAAATAGTTTATGGAGCAAACTTCCATCTTTCTTTGGTATTATGATTAGAGTGCATGCAAATAATCCTACATAGTTTCTGGATTGTTTAAATGATTGGCTTGAAACTGTCTCAAAAGTAGAAGGGACTGATGGTAAGATTTAGATCGATCCCGTCAACTTCTACCAACTCGTGCTTGCAAAACTACCTAACAAGGAAAAGACAAGCATGCTTATTAAGACCGTTGTGCATGTTGTGAGTGAATGTGCATTTACAAAGCACATTATGCAAGTAAGTTTGCAAAAGAAAGCAGGGAGAGGTGAGCCTTTTTTCCAAAATCTGACTAGAATATACCTCATTATCAGGTTGGATAAGGAGTTCACCAATGAATTGGTACACAGCCACCTTGAAAAGTAAGGTCCCTCAGATGTTCGTTACTAACTTTTAGAATGTCATCACCATCAATAATTGTTGCTAGGCGGTCTCTATAGAGTATTCACGTAACCTATGGAAGGTTACACATAAGTTATTGATTGACACTTCACTGTCATCGGTCATCACTGGCAAGTGGCAACAACAACCCCAAAAGATATATAATAGATCAATTTAATCTGTCAGAACGAAATCATTCACCATGTTGTACAAGTAGAGCAGTTATAGACAATTAGATAAGGCATTTAAATATCACTACATGTATGAACTGTTTTCAATTATTAGGAAGTATATATTACATTGCTTAGTACTCTGTTGCCAAATTCAGTTTTGGCCCCTCCTTGTTTCAGTGGAAGATAGCTTCAAAGTGATGCAATTCAAGTCAGTCATATGTTGATTGTCTAGTCAGCAAAAGCTAATGTCATCTGACCCTTATCACCAGTTTAATGCCTCTTGGACAAAGGACTGAGCAAAGTTCACAGCAATCTAACAAGTGAACATAATTGCATGAATTTAAAATCTACAGGAGCCTTTATTGCAATAGGAACAAGCGGTACCAAAACTGAATTTTGGTTAAACTAGAAAAACCAGAGATGGAATTAAACCTATATTATATGTTAGTAGTAGTCTCCAATTATGCAGCCACATGAAGATAAAAGAGATTTATAAATGCCACTCACAGTGATCCACGAATGCAGAGATGATGCATTCTCACAAAATAGTACTTAGTACAATACACTTTTACAACGAATTATAACAACGGCAGAATTTAAATAAGTGAATCACAACCAACAAGTTTGCCTTCAAGTTTCAAAACTGAAAACTAATGTACACATGATATCTAACAAACTAAAACCATCGTCAAGGTCCAATGGATGATCAAAATGTATATTTTTGTAGATTGTAGGTATTTTGAGAATGAAAACTGGTGAAAATGAAATCCAGAGGAACTACATTCGATTAAAAATAACTTACAGGGTAATTTTGTTATCTTTTAGTGAATACTAAACATATGTTTCTTATCTTGAAACACGTCTCTCCAATCCATGTCTACAGGCCATGATGTGCAGATCTGAGACATAAAGTTTGCCAACTACCTCGGAGCTGGTTAAAACCTTCAGGCATTGTCACCCAACTTCCATCCATATGATGGACAGTAAATTTACCATACCCAGACAGCCATCATTCCAGAAATCTCAATGTTGCTGCTTCCACTATACACAGCGGCACCAATTACTGCTATGCTCACCCTGCTAGCATGCCGTTACAATTCTTACAAGAACAGTTTCACTAATAATAGTATCTACATGATGATCTTCCCTTCTAGAAGTGATATAAATGTGCATAACCAGATCTAGGGTGTTAAAAACTAACACAATGCTGGTTGAATCCCTGAAGTGTTTCCACTCTTAACTCTCATATTCACTTACCATGATTGGCAACAAAGTACAAAGACAGGGTTTTTATAATTAACTTCCATTGTTTGACATTGTCAATTTGTGAACACCACTACAACAGTGAAACAGGTCTTTAGAAGAAAGTTGTTAGAAGAAAGTGACACATACATCGTAATTTGAAAGGTGGAACTCACTTTGCAGTTATTCTGAGGGAAGCTCCTTGATAAAAAAAGGGAGATGATGGGTGCAGGTCTTGTAAAGAAACCAATGTACCACATTTTATTTCCAAAGACGCCATCAGCCTACCTCATACCAAGCAAAAGTTTCCACTTTTAACTGCAATTAGGTAAAACATAACAGTTTGAACTAATAGATTTTCAACAAGCGCCATCAACGAAAGTTCAGACCACTACCAATATCTCCTGCAACCAAATTTTGTGGCTAAAATCCCCAACTGCTACCAAATTAATTTAGGGGAAATCATTCAACTCCATATCACTATACCCAATCTCTTCAAACTAAAATGCTTGAAATGCTAGCAAGTATTAAGTACATAAAAAGGTGAACACTCAACAAGAGAGAGCTTAGAAAGATTAAACAACACAGAATCAACCCCCACAACACAATAATGGAAGATTGTAGAACAGAACAAATTTTTAAGTAACATTGAAGTTCAAGATTAAGCTTCCTTCCTATCGTTTTACTTCCTAAATGAGAGAGAAAATTTTAATGTAAGAAACAAGGATTAACAATAAAATTCACAAGGATTCGGGTCTTTTAATGGGTAACAGTCTTCAATCGTTTAGCCCAAATAACTTGCACTTTGAAGAAACCGAACGTCTGACAAAACACGACAGAAAAAACAACGTTACGTTAATTCTGTGTTGAGGAATGGCAATCTTCAGAAGTTCTCAAATTTTTCACAATGCAAAGTTGTGTCTTTGGGGGTGTACTAATTAAGCCAAAAGCAACAGCTATCAGTGCAGCACGATTTCTTTGTATTTCTCATCCATCTTGAGCAACACTGTAAGCTCAACTTGTTTGAAATTTCCTTCAACATTGAGTGTATGTCTTTGGCTCTAGGATGGGAATCATCCTCAACAAGGAACTCATGAATAACACCATCAATTTCAATCCAGCTACATCCAGGGTCTTTTCTTATGTCCATGTATTTTATCACCTCACCTTTGCAACTCCATCCCAATCCCCTGATGAGGCATACATGTTAGAGAGAGCCACATGTGCCCCACTGTCATGAGATGCTAATTGCATTCAAACCTCCGCAACACGCTTACTTATTTCCATATTCGTATGCATCTTACAAGCACCAAGTAAAGCCTTCCATATGACATCATCTGGTTTAATTGGCATATTCAATATAAGCTGTTCTGCTTCTTCAAGATAACCAGCCCGACCCAGAATATCAACCATGCATCCAGTTCAATTTTAGGCTCTAATCCATCCCTACTAACCATGTCATTAAGAAATCTACCCTCGTCCACTAAGCCTGCATGGCTACAAGCACTCAAGATGGCTATATACGTAAAATCACTAGGGGATATTCCACATTTTTCCATCCTCGACAAATAATAAACACATCATTGGCTTTACCATGCATGGCAAGACCACCAATAACAACATTCCATGTTATAACATTGTTGTCAGGTAGCCTCTCAAAGACCAGAATAGCCTTCTCAATGCTCCCACACTTGGCGTATATATAAACCAGAGCCGAACCAGGCACATCATCAATCCGAATCTTATTTTTCTCCGCGTACAAATGCACCCATTTACCCAACTCCAGCGCTCCAAGCCGCCGCAGGCAGCTCACTGACCAAAGTGACCCGGTTCGGCAACACATCTCCCATCTGGGTCATCCAACGAAACACCTCTATGGCCTCCCTATAAAATCCATTTTGAGCATACCCAGAAATCACCACATTCCAAGAAACAACACTCCTTTGAGCTATCCTGTCAAACAACAACTCCCTAGCAGCCTTAAGGTTCCGAACTCTTACATACCCATCAACCATCACGTTGCACAGAATCACATTAAAGTCTCCCCTCCTCTACTTTTTTGCAACCTACTCACATTATCAACACCCTCAACATTCCTATAAAACAAAACAATGAGCACCGTCCATGTTCCCACACATCACATACATCCTTAGCAAATTAGTGACAACAAACTCATCGTCCACCAATCCAAACTTAAGAACCAACCCATGAACCTGCCTCCCTTCTTTCAACTTGGCCATGACTGCGCAAGCCTTCAACACTGATGGGAAAGTGAATCGGTTTAGGCTCTACCGTTGCCTCAGTCACCATTTGACAGAAAACCAACAAGGCATCCAAGAGCCTATCTTGGGTTTCAGCAAGTGCCCTTATCACAGTGTTCCAAGCGAAGCAATTCGGGTCAGACATTTGGTCGAACACTGAGAGGGCATACCCAATATCACGAAAGACGTGGCACTGAGCCTGAAAATCTCTGTTGCTATTGTGGTGTCACGGGTTCATGCTGATTTCACAAAAAACTCATGCAGTTGTTTCAATCCTAGCATGCTTTTGCATGTCCTGATTTGTGGGACAACCTCACTAGGATCATAAGATGCTGTACTGGGCTGAAGCTTAAAAGCATTCATCTGTGAACAAGATTTACATTTTCTTCCAGATTAGGCGCAGTTTGTTGTGTATGTGAATATCATGATTTTTGACAGAAGAAAGGGTCGTTATTTCCTAGCAAAATAATATTTACAGTCACTCTTTCCCACATCCATCCCACGTCTTACTTCTTTTTTTTTTATATTGTTTCTCTATCTTACATAAACAAATAAATAAATAGATTTTTGTATGTTAATACAGATATAGAAAAGAGGGTGTAAATACCTAACTGTCCTTCTATCACCACCCTATTTACTGTACTTGTATAATCTCACCCTCCACCTATAGTCTAGGAAATTACTAATTTCTTCTTCTAGTAAATTTTTAAATTGATATTTAGAAATATTATTTCATTATGTGTATTTTAAAAAATCTAAAATAAAAGTTTTAGAATTTTATTTTAATTTTTTTAATCTTTTTAGTTTTTAATATATATTCTAGATTCATTCAGAAAGAATATTTTAGAACACCCAATTTAAAATTATTTCAGAACATTCTAATCTAAAAAAACTTTTACCAATATATTTTTATAAATTTACTCAAAGGTGCACAAGAAAATTATAAAGGTGCAGAAAGTAATGACTAAGAGAAATGTACAATGGACTGGGACATGGTCCCCTGAAAACCACATATTCACAAACACAAGAGGTGTGGTAACAGAGAGAACGCGAGATATATTATATTAATTGAATATAACTATGTCTGTTTTAACCATTTTCACGCGGTAATTAACCATAATGTATTTTAATGGATTTGAAATTGGAATATTATTAAATCAATTATTTTTTATTATTTATAATAATTCATTTATGAAAATAATTAAAATTATTTTAAAATTAAGATATTTGTTATTGTTTTTAAAACAAAACAGATATAATATGTTAAAAAAGAACGTGAAATAAAAAATGACACCCTGTTAAGATTTAAGAGAAAGAGTAAGTATATAATAAAAATAACTTTTTGTTTTGTAATTTTTTAAAGTTAATAAAATAAAATTAAGCTATAATTGTAAAAAAACATTTAGAAAAAAGTGGATACAATAAAAACATATCTCCTCTTCTATCGCATTTATTTCTCTGCATTTTATCATGTTATTTATAGTTGTGCTAAAACTTATTTGTTGTAATCACTTTTATTGTCTTATATGCATATTAGTTATAATTTAATAATTTATTTCGCGAATTAAGTGTTTTTGTGTACATTTTTTATACTGTACCTATGGGTATTAAAATTTAACCTGAATTTAGTATTCCAAATTATTTAAATTCATTTTGTTGCTTTTGATAAGAAATTTATAAGAAAAATAAAGGAATAGATACTACACACTCATGTTTTAATTGCATATATAATTTCGATTCACATAATCTCATTAATTTAAGAGGAAAGATCAGGTTAGGTACTTTAGAAAAGGATCAACAGTTTCCAAGCTTGTTAATTATTGATTAATTCTTTTTTTATAAGCATGCCATGAACGAATACAAAAAAAATATTATCATGTTAGTTTATTATTTTTCTATAATACATACAGTCCATTTTATTTTCTAAAATATAAAGAGAATGTTTTAAGTCCTTTTATAATTAACATTTACTAAGTTCTTAAAGCAGTCTATTATGAGTTTTCAAAAGATTTTTACTCCTGAAAATGTGCATAGTAAAGGATTTAATCGGTTATAGCTTCAAATTTTCAAATGTTAAAATAGCTAATTAGTTCCTACAATGATGTTCTTTTTAACAAATGTATTCTTATTATCATAGTACCAACAATATATGAAAGCCAACAACATTTTCCAACCTTCATGTTTATTATGTCTTCATACAAAAGACTCTAATGTGTTATTATCAGTGGTCTTCTGGTCAAGATTATTTCTAAAATCCATTCCTCCATATCCATATTGTTGAACAACTAACACAGAGGAGCGTGAACCAAAGTTGTTTGACACCAAAATGTCTCCTATAACTCCAAGTTCTAAGCAATCACACCACTCTAGCAAATTAGAGAACACTTGAGAGTTCCTATAATTCCCTTGTCCAACTATATAAAGATCACAACCAATTTTTTCTATCTCTTTCAGGACTACAGGAATATCTTCACCAGTATGAAAATCAATCTCTGAGTAGGATATTGACTCTTTATTGTTAACAGCTGTGAGTCTAAATGTACTTATATACTCTTCATCTAACTCTTTTTCCTTCTCGTTATCTATTATAGCTGATAATATTCCTTCTTCTCCATCATGAACTGAAGCATCTACTTCTGTCGCTTCATCCCACAAAAGAATCCGAACCACTGATAGTTGCGTTCCTGGACGTCCTGCCATCCTCCATGCAATAGCCAAGGCTTCACGATCATCAGGACCCCCAATAAAGAGCACACGAATATGAAGGTTCATTTTTGGAATTGATCCAAAATCACGATCAACAAATATTCCCACGGAGCAAGGAGCACCTTGCATTACATTTTTGTTTATATCTCTGTATACAACATTGGTTGCTTCTAGAGTACCTTCTAAACTTAACTGTTTGTGAAATGGAAGAAGAATCAAGCTTGTGCGTTTCTCATCTGCTGAGTGGTATATGTCCCGATGAATAGTTGTATAAGTTGACACCACATTTAAGGTCTCAATTCTAATAGCGTCATATGCCTCTCCAAGTGCATCAAATGTATTGCAAATGCTTTCTAACTCTTCCTGTGATCTAGTCAGGTTATGTTCTCCTGGTTGGCTACTAGGCTTCTCTATATGTGCAGCAACTAGGGCAGCCGCACGCCCAGTAAGTTCAATAAGGTACAAGGCAAAAACATGCACAGGTGAAACTCTCATGGCATTAAAACATTCAATTATGCTAATCATGCTTGCAGCATGGCGAGTATTGTGTACACATGCTATAACTCGAAGCTCTGTATCAACTCTTAGTTTTTGTATAGTCTTTAGCTTGTTCTGTTCAAATCTCTTTCTTGGTTTGTAGATGACATTGATGATAGGAGACACAACTACGGTCATTAGAAGAACAGCAGAAGTTATAACGGCATAGGTAGGTACAAAAAATATCTGCAATAACACATCACAAAGAACTTATAGATTAAACTGCAATTGTATGAGTAATTAAATATGATTCATATATCTAAAAAACTAAAGTAATTAAATACAATGTTTTAAAAAGATCAATACCGTTCTATCCCAAGCAATGTTTAGCATTATTAATGCCATGGCGCCTTTAGTATTCAGAATCAAGCCCAGGGTCAAACCATCTCGCATACGCATACCAAAGAAAAAGGTGGCAAATAAAGTGCTTATAATCTTCAGAGCACACAACAGGAATATAATGAAAAGTGTTAAGGGCCAACTTTGTTGGGAGAAGATTGAGCTCAACATAAGTCTCATCCCAGTTCCAGTAAAGAAGAGGGGTACTAGAAACCCGCCAACAAAATCATCTGAAATTGACATCACCAAGTCAGCAAATTTCCCATGAGGTAAAATTAACCCATAAACAAAGGCCCCAACAATGGCATGTGCACCAAGAAAATCTGAAATACATGAACAAGCTAAAACCCCCATCATTATAAAGAGTAATTGGTTATCATCCCATTCATCTTTATCTGCCTTACGATCAATAAACCATTGAATGGTTGGACGTACCACAAAGATGCATACAACAACGAATGTTATAGTGCATATAACAGTGTAGATAGCTCCTTTACCATTAATTGAAAATGGAACAAGTAAAGTGAAAAGAATCCAACCACAGGTGTCACTGATCATGGCTGTTGTTAAAGCTGCTTTGCCAAGACCAGTATAAAGGAGCTTAAGCTCGGAAAGTGTGTGTGCTACCACAGGAAAACCTGTAACAGTGAGAATTAAAGTCCAAAGTACATAAGCATTATTTGTATTTTCTTCAAGCCGAAACATTCCATTATTTCCATAAAATTTTCGAAACAAAGCATATAAGCCTGGTGCAACGACTATGGGAAAGACGATGCCAGCAATTGCGACGTTTGCAGCCTTCTTTTTCACATGAAGAATGGTATTTAAGTTCATCTCCAATCCACTGAGGAATGAATAATAAATGAGACCAATGTGGGAAAGGACCTCAACATTGAGAATCCCATTTACAGGAAAAATGAACTCAAAAATTGACGTGAATCTTCCAAGTAATGGTGGAGTTAGTAGGAAACCAACCTACGTAATTATAATTAGAATGCCCACACATTGTATTGTTAGAATGACACAGACAAGAAATTTTGAAATAATTTTCATAGACAAAACAACTTGGAGATTTATTTACTTACAGAGATTTGTGAAATGAGACGAGTTTGATGGAGAGGTTTGAAGATTACGGAGAAAACACGGGATAACACAGCAACAAAAGCAATTTGAATAGCCAGAATAGGGAGCTCTGTTTTCAAGACACTATCAGTTTTCCAAAATTGATTAGGATTAACTATAGATACCTCATAACATGCAGGTACTGTATCTGCCATAGCTCCTTCGATTTTGTGTATAATACACTACTCTTAAATTTTCTTCTATTCGAGCTTTCAACCTTTATAACTTTTTTTCTGTGACTAACACAACCTAAGATTAAAATATATTACTGTCTGTAACATAATAGATCATCTAAATTCAGGACAACATAAATTCCATCTATACATATCTATTTATGATTTCACTTACCTTTTCCTTAGTGTCATTTTCTGTTGAGCACGAAAAATAGTCATAATTTTCTAGAGTTTCATAACAACATTATTCCATACAACCACTTTATAACTATTTTTATTAATTTTTTATCAAATAGTTTAATTTTTAAATGTCTTAATTTAATATTTTATTACTAAAAATCAGATATCATTATTTAGCAGAAATTGGTTGTAGTTGTAATACACCATGTCAAAAATTTCTATTAATTGCTTATGTAGTTATATACCTTCCCCATCTAAAGGAACATGCAAAAATGAGCTCATTCAAATCACTTATTTTATCTAAACCATTACACCTATAATTATGATTCATCAAACCTATATACATGGTGCTTTATATTAATACAATTTTTTTTTCATGTTTAAAAATAAAAACTAAAATATACATACTTAAGTTTTGTTAAAGATTTTCACATTGGACTAACAATGTCACCCTTTCAAGTCAACAATCACATTATTATTCGAAACTCAATTAAAATAGTCAATATTTTAATGAATTGTGTCCAAATTTACATTATTATAATTAATTTTATAGTTTTTTTCATTATTTACTCACTTTCTATATTTTATACTATCAATTTACAGCATCTTCTAGGTTTCAATTGAATTCTCTTATGAAAATTTTAAGACATTTTTCTTATGATTCATTCAATTAGATTTTTATGAAAAACTATAGATTTTATCTCGTAATTATAATCAATTAAGTTCAATTAAAAGTTACAAAATATTAGGTCTTACTCTTAACAAATTCTAAAAAGATAAATTATAGATAAGATCATGCTCATGCCTAACTTTGTGGAAAATGCCTATACAGAATGAAACAACATGCTAGATATGATACAAATATCATATCTAATTTTTTTTTTTTTTATTCTATTTTAAGTATACATGTAACGTTATAAATATAAGGAACATTCATAAAATTAATTATTAAATATTAAATTTTATATTTTTAAATAATAATATATTATAATTATTTTTATGGATATATAATTTTTTAATATTTAATTAAACTAAAAAAATATGGTTAATATGTACCTAACATAAAAATAAGTTAAAAAAAAGTTATAATCCATTTTATCATATAAATAAAATTGGATTATCATATTTTTCTTTTTAATTTAGTTAGTAAGATCCAACTAAAGTGGATTAGACCATATATTTTTAGGGTTCAATTCATGAGAATATTTTTCAATGTTGACATTATTATATTGCTTATTTTCAATGAATGATCTTCACACATCAACTACCAAACAAGTTTTGCACATGTCAAGCTGAATTTTTCGAGTCTTGTCTTTGAATTGCATACTTTTGTTCAAACAATCTCAATCTTATTCCACTTTGCAACAGATATAACACTTTAAAAAAACATTAATCCATCACTATTAATCGCAAAAATATCCTTAATGTGTATCTACCTAATTTTTTTTCAAACAAATTTTACTTAATCAAACTTTGGCTGTGATCTAATTATATTTTTACAACTATTTGTGTAGGGATGTATTAGTTTTACTCGATGACTTTTTCCTTCTAGTTCTAGGAAAAAAATAAATATAACTACTATTTTTCTATTTGTATGGAGTTAAGTTTGTCATTTTTATTGTATGATTTTATAAAGTTAGATTAAAAGCAAAAATAATAAGATATATGCATCTTTTATATTTTGTTTTTTCATTAAATAAATACTTACATACCTATCCAGATAAAAAAATAGGTATTCCTAAATTTTATACAATTATGACACAAACTACTATTGTAGATCATGATATACAATTTACCATGAAATTTTAAAATATACACTATAAAAAATTTATTAAATATAAATTAATTTAAAAATCAAATTTAATTAGTTATTATATTGATTAAATTATAAACTATTTATAAATTAAAAGTAATTGATATTTAAAATAGTTTTTATTATAATAAAAATTATATTTTTTTAATTATTGATTTTAAAAAATTATGAAATTAATACTAAATTAATTTCTAAATTATAATTTAAATTTATTTCTAACATTAACTATAAAAATTTTAATCACTTATTAAATTATATTTTAAATTAATTTCTAATTAAATTAATGATCAATTTTATTATTTTATAAATCATTAATATAATTATTAAAAATGTTTTTTTAAAATATCTCATACGAAGAGTTTCAAAAGTCGACTTTAACGAACTTTGTAGTCATTATCTAGAATTCATGAAAGTATTGTGTTGCTTCCTATCAAAATTTGTTCTATGAAACTTAAAGGTTTTATTTTCATCATGCTATGTCTATAAAAACATTTTATTCAGAAAAAAAAAAAAAATCCATAAAAAAGAAACGGCATTGTCAAGAGTTATTTCTGATGGGAAATGTTTTATGTTATCTTCTGTGTCTTAGTAATAACAAAAGTTTAAAAAAGGAAAAAAAAGTATTACAATGTTAAAAAACCAATATTCTACTAGTCGAAACAAAATAAACGAAACTCAAATTCATTAAAAAAAATTATAATATATAATTAAGAAGAGACATAGACAAAACCTTAGATAAAGTTGATCGTGTTAACTCTTAAAGTATTCAAATCTTGACGTATCATATAACTTTTTTCATATTAAACAATAATAATTGAAATGTCCATGATATAGTGTTTATCAAAGAATTTCCCCATTTTGATATTCCTTTCAAATCGAAGTTGAAAATTTTTACGAGTGGACTTTTAATATAGTTTTTCACGTAAAACACATCCCAGATTTCTTTACCTTCATTATTAAGAATGTAATAATTAAAGTGTTTATATAGGAGAAGTGATTGACTCTTCTATCACATTGTGGACACAATTGAGTATTAAAAATCTCTAATTTTTAGACTTGTTTTCGAAAAATAATATTACTCCCACAATATTTTTTTTCTTCTGGTTATTAACTTTCATATCACCTATTTTATCATAATTTTCTCTCTCTTCTTATATAGTTTTCTCCTTTGTGTGTAATTTATTAGTATAAAAATAATTATCTATATAAATAGCAGTGCTGATTTCCATAGGACATTTGAGGATAAGAAAATAATAAATGGAAGATTCTTTGTTTCCTTTATGCAGTGTCTTTTAAGTCAAAATGTCAAATTGATATTTATTTCCTTATCTACTTTTTCTTTCCTGTTATTTTCGCCCTTTCTCTTCCTCACATCTTCTCATGAAAATCACTGCAAAATCAACCACTCTTTCTACTCTTGCAGTGGTTACTAATATAACCACCTACCTTACCAACTTAAACTATTCAAGAAAAATAAAGGGATGGATGAAATATTTAAGAAAAATAAAGGGATGAATACTAGTATTTAAGGAAAAGAAATAAAAAGTATTTAAGAAAAATAGCCAATAAAAAAGGATAAGTGAAAGATAAGGCTGAATTAGGGGAAGCTAGAAAAGCCAAAGCATTAGGCGTGGCTTCATCTGTGTTCCTTGTCTCACAGAGAACAGGGATAAAAAGAAAACTACACTAAAGAAAAAGAAGTAAACGAATAAGGAAAAGAAGATTGTCATGCATGCTTTGAAAAACTATACCAAAGAAAAAGATATATAGCAAATTAGAAAAGCAGATAGTGATGCTTTGAATCTCCTTTGCGAATAGCCTACTATTGTTCACTTTGTTTCCATTTTCTAACTCTTGCTCAACTAGTTTATTTGGGACAGTGGTTAATTCAACTTTGTACAACCATAATATATTCATGTTTAATTTTGTGGGGGTTGCTTAACTTGTTTCCTCTTGTAAAATGATAGCTCTAATACCTAAATATTGAAAAACATTTCTGAAAGGTTGAAATTAGGAAGAACTAACATATCTCTCTTTAGGCGTTTCTAACCTTTCTGCAGTCAACATTGGGACGTGGACAAAGAATTAAAGAAGCATGATCTCAAAGAAGCCTTGAGTTCAAGTCACCTTTTAATCTTTTTTCTAGATGCATTACCTTTTAATCTTTTATGATGTCACGTTATTGTTGGTCTTGTTCTAGCATCCACCATACAAAAGGTGCATATGTTGGAGGTGACCAAAAGCTTGTTTTGATAATTTTTTTTTTGTTTGGTGATTAAAAGACCTTCCTGAACAGAATCAGACCAAAAATTTTATCAACTTGCTGTCACATTGCATAATCAACACTCTAATTAATGTGGCCCATTTATTATCTTGATTTGCATTGACTAATGTATGGTTAGGTAGGTGGGTATTTTCAGAGTTAACAAGGGCCCCATGACAATAATTTAAAGAGAAACACAGTAGTCCTTTTGTTCACTTATATGAATGTTCTATACAAGAGGGTCTTGATGCTGAGTACTACCACCCTCAATAGTTTGTCTTCTCACTGCCTTGCCTCCATGGAATTGGACATTGGAGTCACTCACTCAGATCTGAGTCTTGGTATATATGCCATCCTTTTCTGTTTCCTTTTCTGGACTTCCCTAGTTTGCAAAGAATGCTATTACTAGCTGTCACTACTGCTTCTACTTGTTTGTGATCTTATATTTGCTTATTATGCCCCTATGTTGTTGTTGCTGCAGCAGAGTCTTGGTTTGCATCTGAAACTTCTACTGGGTACCTTGAAGATGCTATTGCAGGTTGGGGTATTTGGTGCAAGCAACACAACTTACCATCCTACTCTCAAGATCAAAATGTTAACTATGTATGTATGGTTTCATGTTCTCTACTTTTGATCGATTGTTATTCCCAAGTTTTTATAGTCAAAGTATTATGAAAGATGGTTACTTCTTAATTGCAGAAAAGCCAATATTTGGTTGATCAGAAAGACTTATTTCCAGCATTTTCTTCAACAGCTCAAATCCTTCATGGTATGCCCTGGTTTCATTTTCAAAGTTGATTGATTTGGCGAATATTTCCAGTGATGATGTTTATGGTTATTATTCAAGTTCAGATTATCTTCTGTACTTTGTTTTTTTTTCCCACAATACTACTACTTGGCTAGAGGTTCTATATGTCCATAAAAGGAGTTTAGATTTTGCAATAAATGACCAGCCTAACATTTCATTTTTTTCCTATAAATTTGCTACTAGTTTTGGCAGCAGATAGTAATTGAAACATACCCACCACTGACATGCAACTTATTTCTTTACAGACCATAAAAACTTCAGCACTATGAAGCTTCCATCATCACAAAATGATAAACATGCAGCTGCAATCAAGCATGATTCTGCTCAGAGGAGCTATGCCTCCAGAGAGTCAGATGAAAGTGATGCTTCAGTTATAAGTACCATATATTCTTTTGAGTTTAATTTCTATGCACGCAATCCAAATAATTTTACATTCTTAATTGATCAGAAATTATAAAAAATACAGCTTTTAAGATAACAATTATAAAAAAGAATAAATTTATCACACATAATAATTTGAGATTAGATAATAATATATATAATATTTCACTCTTTTGTTTCAACACAGAAAAGATTATTTACTTGATTTAGTACTCGATGCCTCTTATTGTTCCATAACTTCTTTATCTGTTCTTTTTGTTTTTTGCAAAGTAAATGACTCAGGTGTCCTTCTGTCCCTTGTTCTTATCCAGGGGGTCACAGGAAGAAAATAGCTTATCCATTTGAGTTGGTGAAGCCAGGAGGAGTTGAAGGAGAAACAACCCTGAAAGATATAAATCACCAGATGCTGATGAGTCCATCAAAGCCAATTCCACACCCTGTGGGAGACTCTCTTACTCATTCATGCATTTCAACTCGTGCCTTTGGTATTTCAGGTAAAGCAGTGGCAGCTCTTACCAGGATTCACACTCAGGGTAGAGGATCTATTACCATTATCAGGACCAAGGGGTGAACTGTAGTGAAGTGAAAGCTCACTATTGTATAATATCTCTTAGAATTTTGTGTTATACTCCTCCTAGTGATGGTTTGATAGTCTATACCATAGTATGCAAAATTGTACTAAAAAACAAACAAAAAAAGTAGGGTTTACGAGGCATAATGTTAATTTGAAATTTTGAATGGTGAATTTATATATATATATATATATATATATATATATGTGATTGAATAGGGCATTTGATATCATTGGCTTCAAATTTATAATTTCAAAACCTAATTCAGGTATCAACCACCCAAGGGACTAGGTGACGGATGAGTAGGTCATTAGTCCAATCGCGCATACACAATAATTAATTGTCTAATAATCAATAAATAATAAATACTACAAAACAATAAGCCAAATTTGAATTATCCATAAAATAATTGACTGGCCAGTTGGACAGACCGGTTTGATATCAGGAATTATGCCACGATTAACAAAATTTAATTATGAAAAAAATAATTTTCAGAAATATTTTATGTGGACCTACCGAGATATATGCTGGATTACGAAAGGCAATCATGGTAAAGAAATTTGTGCTAACCTTCTCGTCTTGTGTAGATAGACATTGAATCTCCACTGTTAAAGATTCTCATTTATGTTTTTGTATTGGATCCATTCAAGAAAAAAGAAAAAGAAAGTAAAGCAAAGCACTAAAGCTATTGGATTGCAGGAGTTGCACAGTAAATGTCAAGAACTTTACTGCATAGTAATCACCTAGATCTTTCTCTGCCTTTTCTGCTAATTTACCATCCTATTATACTAGTTAAATTTACAAATCAAAATTGTTTTTTATCTTTAACTCCGTGTTAAAATAGATGATTAGGATTCTTATATTTAAGAATTGTCAAGAATTGTCTTAAAATATGTCACTTTGTGAGTAAGTCTAGTGAATAGAAAAACAGAAAACATTTTAAAATATATAGAAATTGCATTAGAAGTTTACCGATAAGATTATGTTTTATACTTACATGAGTGATTGTATCAGAGGTTGATCTAGAGAATGTGTGATTGCATATTATTCATGACATTTAATGGATTATATCAATAATCCAATAATACTAATATTATAACTAATTGCAACCCAATGTAATGAGAAAGCTCCACACTAAGACTCAATTCAAGACTTAGGTGAACTCATAACTAAAAGAAGACTTGAATAGGAGACATTGCAACAAAATGCGACTTATCTATTGGAAGCCTAATTGTTGAACACCCAACAATTTGAAGAAACCAAGTTAATTATATGTATTTATAACATGAAAGGCAAAATAATATTATTAAAATATTACTTAATGCTAGGATTTTAACCTAAAATCATGAATTTAAAATGTGCTCACTCAACCCTTGGGATTTTATAAGATTTCATTTTACTTTTATTTACTTACAAATGAGGTAAAACTCTAAATTAGGATTCAACAATTATTTGTCAGACTTTGTTGGTGAAAAGTCTTTCTTTAACCAAGTTTTCATTGTTGTATTTTCAATTCTTAATTTGTTCTTTAATGATTCCGATCCCTAAATTCCCAAACTTCAATTATACCAAGAATTTTACGAATAAGAGAAATTAGCTTAAGTTGGGATATATAATAGACATTTGCACTTGCATACAGCAGGGACTGGCAATCTACCAGTAGTCCATACAAGAACATGAACCATGTTCAAAATGGTGAAAGCGCTTCCTGTCTCGAATAACTATCTTTCGCTCATACATTTTTGAGATTAATTTCATTGAGGAATGACAATCTTCACAAATTCTCAAATTTTTCACAATGCAAAGTGGTGTCTTAGGGGGTGTACTAATTAAGCCAAAAGCAACAGCAATCTTCTCACTATGGTAGTGCAGCAAGATTTCTTTGTGTTTCTCATCCATCTTGAGCAACACTTGTGTGGTGTCTGGCATATGACCTTCCAAGCTCAACTTGTTTGAAATCTCCTTCAACATCGAATGTATGTCTTTGGCTCTAGGATGGGAATCGTCCTCGACAAGGAACTCATGAATAAAACCATCAATTTCAATCCAGCTACAACCAGGGTCTTTTCTTATGTCCATGTCTTTCATCATTAACCTCACCTCTGCAACTCCATCCCAATCCCCTGATGAGGCATACATGTTGGAGAGGGCCACATATGCCCCACTGTCATGAGGAGCCAATTGCATTAAAACCTCCGCAACACGCCTACCTATTTCAATATTTTTATGCATCTTACAAGCACCAAGTAAAGCCTTCCATATGACATCATCTGGTTTCATCGGCATGTTCAATATAAGCTGTTCTGCTTCTTCAAGATAACCAGCACGGCCCAGAAGATCAACCATGCATCCATAGTGTTCAATTTTAGGCTCTAATCCAACCCTATTAACCATGTCATTAAAAAATGTTCTTCCCTCGTCCACTAAGCCAGCATGGCTACACGCACTCAAGATGGCTATGTACGTAACATCACTTGGGGATATTCCACATTTTTCCATCCTCGACAAATAATTAAACACATCATTGGCTTTACCATGCATGGCAAGACCACCAATAGCAACATTCCATGTTATAACATTGTTTTGGGGTAGCCTCTCAAAGACCAGAATAGCCTTCTCAATGCTCCCACACTTGGCGTACATATCAACCAGAGCCGAACCAAGCACATCATCAATCCGAATCTTATTTTTCTCTGCGTACAAATGCACCCATTTACCCAACTCAAGCGCTCCAAGACGCGAAATCGCAGGCAGCACACTGACCAAAGTGACCCGGTTCGGCAACATATCTCCCATCTGCGTCATCCTATGAAACACCTCTATGGCCTCCCTATAAAACCCATTTTGAGCATACCCAGAAATCATCACATTCCAAGAAACCACACTTCTTTGAGCCATCCTGTCAAACAACTCCCTAGCAGCCTTAAGGTTCCCAACTCTTACATACCCATCAACCATCACATTGCACAGAACCACATTAAACTCTCTCCTCTCCTCTTTCAGCAACCTACTCACATCATCAACACCCTCAACATTCCTATAAAACAAAACATGAGCATCCTCCATACTCCCACACATCACGTACATCCTTAGCAAATTAGTGACAACAAACTCATCCTCCACCAATCCAAACTTAAGAACCAACCCATGAACCTGCTTCCCTTCTTCCAACCTGGCCATGACAGCGCAAGCCTTCAACACTGATGGGAAAGTGAATCGGTTAGGCTCTACCATTGCCTCAGTCACCATTTGACAGAAAACCAACAAGGCATCCAAGAGCCTATCTTGGGTTTCAGCAAGTGCCCTTATCACAGTGTTCCAAGCGAAGCAATTCCGGTCAGGCATTTGGTTGAACACTGAGAGGGCATACCCAATATCACGAAAATCAGACGTGGCACTGAGCCTGAGAATCTCTGTTGCTATTGCGGTGTCATG
The DNA here is from genome assembly GCA_030347555.1 of Lablab purpureus. NCBI lineage: Eukaryota > Viridiplantae > Streptophyta > Magnoliopsida > Fabales > Fabaceae > Lablab > Lablab purpureus. Next base: position 10,171,782 of record CM059259.1, read on the forward strand.
GGTTCGTGCTGATTTTACAAAAAAGGCATGCACTTGCTTCAATTCTCGCATGCTTTTGCATGTACTGATTTGTGGGACAAGTGGATCAGAAGATGCTGTATTGGGCTGAAGCATAAAAGCATTCATCTGTTAACAAAATTTAATTTTTCTTCCACATTAGGCGTATATTGCGTATGTGGGTATCATGATTTTAACAGAAGAAAACTCCTCCTTTCTAATAGAATTGGGAATGTTTGGTTTGGAGATAGGATGCTTATAGATAAGACTGTAGAAAGAAACAAGCAGGATGGAAGAAAGAAGGAAGAAAGGTTGTCGAAAGAAGAAATGCATCACTTCCATTTATTTTTTTCTCTTTCTTAATTATGCTTTTCTCTTTTATTTTGACTCCACTTTTTATCCTAAAATCAATAAAAAATAATAATTTTATTTTTTCAATTTTAAAAAAATAATAATTTTGATATAAAATGAAAATTTTTAGTGAAAAATAGTATACTATATTTATTAAATAATTTAATATGATAAAAAAATAACTTTTATATTTTTACTAATAGACTATATTTTAATATGGAAGGGAAAAAAAGAAGGAAAAAAATATGCAACATAATTTATATAAAAATAGTAATATTATTATATGTATAAATAGAACAATAAATACGTACTATAAATCATAAATAAAATAAGCAATAATTATAGTAATATCTAAAAAATAAAGAGGAGATAATGGAAGGAAGAAAAAAATGTGCAAAAACATAACGAAATTCACAATGGTTAAAAATAAATAAAAAAATTGATTTTAATAAACAATCATGTTTATGCCGGAGTCTTTTCAATACAATGAATTCTCTGGTGAATTCTGTTGAAAGCTTGGTAGAGATTTAGGTTTTAAGTTTTTAAACCTTATTGTAAAAACTACCCTAAATTTGATTAAATACTTGTGATAATGAATTTAGGGTTGTGTTATAAATGTAAAAACATTATTGTTTTCTGATTAAAATGAAGGCTATCTTATTCCCACCCTCTGAAAAATAAAATTAAAAATTGTAGGTTATTTTGCACATCCCCACCTCCACAATTCCTTTTGCCTTTTATTCTGTTGAAAAATGTTTAAAATCTTCGTACTTTAATTTATTGAGTGTGAAATTTAAAAATATATTTTAAACATTTAAAATATATTTTTAAATCCAATAATCATTTAAAATTATTTAATTTAAAAATAAATATATTTATAAATTCAAAAATATATTTTAAAATTTTAAATTATTTAGAATGCATTATTAGATTTTGTAATCTAAAAATTTATTTTAAATTATATAATCTAAATTGTGTTTTTCGATTATATTTTAGATTGTTTAGAATGCATTTTTAGATGAAATATTCTGAAAACTATTTTAAATTGTAAAATTTGAAATACGTTTTCTGTATTCGAAATTATATAGCTTCCCATAAATAGCATTCAAAGTATATTATTATTTCAATGGATTAATTTGAATATTTTACACAGATGTAGGAAGAAGGTGTTAAAAGAAAATAAGCCCAGCCCAAGAGTCCCTTTAAATTCAATCTGAGACTAGTAAATTATCTCACTCAAATCACATTGAATCCTAACCTAAGGGCTTGAGCACCTCCTTCACAAGCAAACCCTCTAGCTCGAGCTTCAAGGTACATTATTTTCACTCCGAACGCACACACTAACCTCAATTCAGAATGAAGCTCGACGTAGATGTGTTGAGATATCTCTCCAAAGATGATTTTAGGGTTCTCACCGCGGTTGAATTGGGCATGAGGAATGTGCGTTTCTCTATATTCCCCTTTTACGCCATTCCATTTTTTTATTCCAGTTTAATTATGTTTTGTTTTAATTTTTTGAGCTCAAATTAATGAATTCATTCTCGGGTGCAGCATGAAATTGTACCTACGGAACTCATCGATCGAATTGCGCGTCTCAAGTACCTCTTAATATTCTTCGCATTCAGTCTCTTCACAGTGTTTTATTTTCACTTTTTTTCTAATTTTAATGTTAATGTTTGTAGGCATGGAGGCACGTACAAGGTTTTGAAGAATTTGCTCAAGCACAAGTTGTTGCATCACGACTCTTCTAAATGTTGGTGCCTTCCAATCTGTTTATTATTATTCGTATTAACCAAGAACAATTATAATCATATTAGTATAAGTATATTGAAGTTCCTTTGGATGACCTTCTAATTTGTGAGATCCGAATTTTGATTTTAGATGATGGATTCCGCCTTACCTATCTTGGTTATGATTTTCTTGCCATTAAAACTATGGTGAACAAAGGAGTGTTTGTTGCTGTTGGTCGCCAAATTGGTGTTGGAAAGGAATCTGGTATTTTAGTTAATGTTCTTGTAATGCTGTGCTCTTTATTCAATCATATTTCATACGCATTTTGCTAATTACGTTGGCATTTCTTCTCTGCTATGCTAGATATATTTGAGGTTGCCCGTGAAGATGGAACTGTTCTAGCCATGAAGTTGCATAGACTAGGTAGAGTCTCTTTTAGAGCTGTAAAATCTAAGCGTGACTACTTGAGACATCGAAGTAGTTATAATTGGCTCTATTTGTCTCGCCTTGCTGCGCTTAAAGAATTTGCTTTCATGAAGGTTTTACCTTCCTCCCCTTTCGTCCATCTAGTTGCTGTATATTTGAATTATTTGCTTTTCTGTTTGATTTTCTAGTAACTGACACACATGGTCTGCTTGAGCAGGCTTTGGAAACCCATGGCTTTCCTGTTCCAAATGCTGTAGAACACAATAGACATTGTGTAGTCATGTCACTTGTCCAAGGTTATCCTCTGTAGGTATCCTTCATTATTTGTGCTACTTTTAAAGTTTTTCTCGTGTTTGTATTCCTCTTGTTTCTTTCTCATCTTTCTTTCACTTTTTTTACCGGTTTTGGTCAACAATTGCTTGATTTGTCTATTTGGTTTTCAAATGCAGTGTTCAGGTGAAGCAGTTACAAAATCCAGAAACAGTTTTTGAGACAATTATTGGTTTAGTTGTTCGGTTGGCTGAAAGTGGCCTTATTCATTGTGATTTCAATGAATTCAATATAATGGTATGCTTTGACTTGTCCACGTAAAGATCAAAGAGGATTCTCAATTTTATTTCGTTAAATCTTTTAGCATGTTAGTTTTCAAATATACTTTACACTTTGAATTCCATTCATTGTAGATTGACGATGATGAAAATATTACCATGATTGATTTTCCACAAATGGTATCCGTGTCACACCGGAATGCACAAATGTAAGGGTCTCCTTGTATTATGATAGTCTTCCTCGTAATTTTCTTTTGACTTGTCACAATTCCTAGCCACCCTGTCATTTTGCTATGTGTTGCTTTGTTACTTGCTTATGCAGTTTACAAAATTTGCAGGTCATTTCGCATTCTAATCACGCTTATTTTTAATGGACTAATATATAGCTTTCAAATAACAAATCTTTTTCCCTTAGTTCAACCTGCTTCATCCCTGAAAAAGAATCTGTTGTAATTTATTCATGTAGTGTTTAAATTTGCGAGGTTTAAATTCAACATGTTAAACCTTATTAATACAATTTTTAGATTTATTTTTACATCTCTTTTCAATTTATGAATTAGAATATGCTGATAGAACTTTTCTAATTTTTTAAAATATATTTTTGGGGATAACCTTATCTTTTTATCTAAGTTCTGTTATCATACAAAAGTAGTACGTGTGGATATTAGTAAAAAAATGCTTAAGTTGTATGCCTTAGCGTGTCATATTAATGGAGAAGCTGAGCATATTTTATTTTTTGGCTTAACTATATATATTATTTATCCTTGTTTCAGGTACTTTGACCGTGATGTTGAATGCATCTTTAAGTTTTTCAGGAAAAGGTAGGTTGTTATTTTTTGGAATCATGTGTTTGTCATCTTTAGAGTTGCTTTTGCATATTATTTTTAATATTTTGTTGTCTAGATAATTCAAAATGATATGAAAAAATAGAAATGATATTCCCACATCACTTGCCCAAACTGGAGACTTAATTTCAGCAAAGTAGCAAGTAATTAGGTGTCTGTTATTACAAGCTAGCATAACTTGCTAGAAAGTGCATTTAGTGCAAAATATCTAAGACATGGTCGAAGGATTTGGACTCATGATTCTTACACTGTGTTTGGAAGGGATGAAAGTGGGAGAACATAAAGAAAGAGGAAAACAACAAACAATGATACTTTTTTTCTGTTTGGTTGGAGAGAAAGTGAAAGGGAAATGGGACAGTTTACTTCTACAAATAACAATTTAAAATCCTCTTACTTTCTTCACAACCAAAGACTGGGCTAGTTTCTTTCTTTTATGACTGTCTCCCATTCTCTCGCCCTTTCATCAAATAGGTCGCGTTCTTAATGTTGGGAATTTTTTTGTATATATCTGTCTAACTTGCGTTTATATATAACCTATATGCAATCTGTAGTTGTTGCTATAAACTATCCTATTGTGGAGATGTATTAATGTGATTCTTTTTTCCTGTATTTTTTATTATAATCTTAATATTTTTCATTTGTTTTTTGATTATCTTATGAATTTCTCATTTTCATCTCCTGTTTTCACTGCACGACTGATAGATCTTTGGTTTCTGAACTTGTTGAATATTTGGCTGGTAAATCAGTTATCTTCATATCATTCCCTCTTCTCTGTTTCAGATTCAATCTCTCTTTTGAAGAGAGCTTAGATGATATTGATGGTTCTGATGAGGGGAGAGACGAAGCTGGAAAACCCTGTTTTTCTGCGATAGAAAGAAGTGCTGGTTTTCTAGATAGGGAACTTGCTGCCAGTGGCTTTACTAGAAAGGACGAAGAAGATATTCAAAGGGTATAGTGTTTTTTTGTACTTTGTGAGATGGGGAGGAAAATATAGAGATCATTTTTCTAAAGGCAACATAACTTGGCTTTTATATTGTCTGCCTCATTTGGCTTTGCTGCTAACACCCAGCATGGACCTCCATGTGGCGTCTGGTGAAGCATAAAATTGTCTTTTTTTAGTTATTGTGTGTAGATTGTTAAGCTTTCATTTTTTGTATTTGGTTCTGCCTAAAAAATATTCAAATCTGTATGTGCAGTTCATAGAAGGTGGCGGGGCAGAGAGTGATACAAATTCAGATAGTGAAGAGGTTGACTTAGTAGAAGACCTGAATGAAGCAGGCACTATTGATGGTAATTCTTCAGACTTGTTGGAACAGGTAATGTCATAAAAGAGATACAGACTATGTAAAAATGTGATGTTATTTATTTTATTTCTATAAAATCACTTGTAAAGATGTAATTTAAAGAGAGATTAAACAATAGCTAGCACATGCTGACCTAAAACAGTTAGGCTTATCTGTTGGGGAGATTAACAGTGGGAAACTATGAGCTATGGATCAGGGGGAGTTGAGAAAGTTGTACCCCAATAAAGAAGTGACTTAATAACAAACGCACTGCAAGTAACAGCATAGAAAATCTAACAACTGAGACCTGTTCTTGATAATGAGCATTTTGTTCAAAACAGAAACCACGTATAGCATAGGCAGCTGATAACTCGTTGCAATTAAAACCATAATATAGCATAGATAGCTGAAAATGAGCATATATAATTCATGCTGATGTTGTTTGGCAGATTCGTGTTGAAGACCTTAGGAACAATACTAGACTTTCTTTCTGCACTTGAGATGGTTGAGCTTGAATTTTTTTCATTGTTCTGAATATATCATTAAATATAGTATTTAAGTGAACTGTGATATCTAACTTTGAACATCCAAAATTTGGTTTAGTTTCAGTTTGTCCATTGACTAGCGGACATCTATACTTTGCCATAGTTTCATTAGTTGAGGTAGTCTAATTCTGCAATGTTGATTGAAGGATTGTTGTTTCATTTTAACCAGAATGAGGGATATGAAAGTCAGGGGAAAGAGGAGAGTTGTGAAGCACGGGAAAGCAGTGGATCTGAAAAGGAAGATGCAAGAGAAAATGTGAGCAATGTTTTATTCTTTTTATTGGGTGGTTATCTCAAAGCTATGTTTGTACTGCTTCCTTTTCCTCCTCATAATATTCAATTTAAAGAATTCCACTCTAATCTTGATGTTACTTATGTGGTATTCTCAATGTAGATTGACTTTGCTAGTGAGGTAGTGTATATCCTTGTATTGCCTCGTTTTTATATTATTCTAGCTTATATAGAAAACCTGTTATTTGGCCTTTGCATGAAAGCCTGAACTGTGATAATTTTTAATCACAGGAGGAAAACAATGAAGAAGCAACGGAAAATGAAGCTGAACTCGTTAAGAGCTTGAATAAGCAAAGACGACGTGCTGTAGCGGCAGTTCGCAAGGGACGGAAGACTGCTGGAGCCAGAAATTCCTACAAAGACAAAGGTGGTAGGTCATCTCACAATTCTAAAATCCAGAAACAGTTGAGCAGCTGGTGAAATATGTGGGGAGCCAAAACACATGAAATTGACTTTATAGAGTGAACTGAAAGAAGGAAATCATAGTTTCAATGGTGCTATATGTGAGACAGCTTCAAGTTTTGGTAGGCTATTGTAGTCTTTGTCTGTTCAAACTTCAAACGTATGTAAAGTTCAGATATAAGAAATCAAATAGGTTAAGGTCGACCTTCTCTTGTGAAAGGATAATCATATTCTGTATTATATGTATTTCGAATGAAAATTGTCATTCTCTATTGGACAATTTTGTCACATTAGCACATTTTTTTGTTGGATTTGTTGGATTTTGAAGGCAGTTATTAATTATTCTCTGTTATGATTTAAGCCTGATGCTTGCGACAGGAGATTACATCCTTGTAGTATTTTCTCTTTTAATTATATATATATATATATTTATATGTGTGTGTGGTTTGAATTGAAATTGGTATCGCGTAAAAACAAAAATTTATCAGCAGATTGATACCAATATCTAATACAATTTGATTCTAGTAGTGTTAGTTTTGAATTGACGGTCTGTTACTTAATTTTGACAGAATTACATGTTAGTTAGGACGTAAGACGACTAAATGATAATATTTTATCAATTTAATAGAAATAAATTATCAGTATCATGTTACTTATATAAAATTTAAAATTCCGCCCAAATTATTTGCCGATAAAAGCTTATATTTTACAATAAGCTTTTACTTTATTATTGAATATAAAATATTTCAATTACCTTCAAATATAAATTTTTTAAATGTTAAATAATTTTTAACAAGTTAAAAATATCAATTAATAATATTTTTAGTCCATATTATTTTGTATAAGACTCCAATGGACGTGAAAGTTATTTTTAAGTTGATTATATTTATGGTGCCATTAGTTTTACTGGTGTTTTGACGAATTTTTAACGATTTATTAAGTTTTTCTAGTTAACATTAGAATTTTTTTACAAACTATTAAAAGAATATCGAAGTTGTCCATGAAAAGTAGTTTATTGTCATTCTCCTCTGGTGGAGTTTGGTTATATGTGAGGGGCCTTGTTCTCCCATTTTCTTTTATATATCTATATAAATTAACATATATATGTATATATATATATATATATATACATATATATATATATATATTAAATTTTACTATATTTTATATATTTCACATTTCCAAAATTTTTGTATACCTATAAAAAGTTTTCGACACTCAATATTTCCTGAAGATTTACCCCTTATCATGTCTATCAAGTTCTATGTGTTTTTATTAATAAATATTGTTAAATAGGACATTGGTGTAAATTTATTACTATACGTGAAACACAGTCCCTTTTCATACGTGAGTACATTTTTCTAACATTAAAATCTCATGCTCCAATTTGAGTAATTTGTATATTGGTTGTAAGCAAAAGTAGGAAAGACTACTATTTCTGTTGGTTTGGAACGATGTAATCAATTGCCAAAAAGAAAAATCTTCAAAGTTTATATATTTTAATATTTTCCCCTAAAAGCTTACTTGCCAAAACACACCAAAAAAAATTAAAAAATAGAGAAATTGAGTTTATATATTTTTTTCCTCGCCTTTTCTCTCTAGCCCAACTTAGAATTCCAATAGAGAGGTTTGTTACTACGAGGGCTCAAAAAGTGTGGAGAGAAAAAAAAAATCTAGTATTTAATGACTAGTGATATTTTCAAGAGAGAAAGAGTACCAAGACTCAAAATAGAGGAGTTATATTTTCGTTAAAAAAAAAAGTTGTTTTTTCTTTTCAATAGATATAACGTTTCTTGTGTTCACTATGAAACCTTAAAAAAAGTGAGGAAATTTTGAAAAAGGAAAATTAAATCAAAACTTCAAATATGAGATAAGAGTATGATTTTACCATAAATTTCTCTCGTGCGTCCATGGACTTGATCTTCCGGTGGCTACACCTTTATTCACAATTACATACCAATTTTGTAACATTAATATGTAATAGATGAAACCAACAATAATGTTTTGATTCCCTTTGTGGCTGCTTTTCCATAACAAACATTATCTAATTTCTCATAATTTATTAGGCTAATTGGATGTGGATGAACACAGACCCTACTTTTGCATGATGCCAAAGCCATGATAACAATTCTCCTTTCGTTTACAATTACTTCCCCCCTATGTTAAAAATCAAGAGCTTCTCTATAATATTTTTTTATAAAATAAGAAAAAAGAATAATAGCTTTTTCGATTTACTAAAAAAATATTAATTTTACATATACTAATTAACAAAAACCTTTCCGTAAATTCTTAATTTATTCATAAATTAAATTTTGCTTAAAAAGTGTAAATTCACTTTTATATTTCTAAAAGATCTCTAAAAAAAATCAAAAGATAGCCTAAATCTAAAAATTAAGACCAAATGATGGATAGACAGGCACCACGTAGTTTGACGAAATAGTTCAAAATGAAATGAAGATGGAGTGATATGTGGGGCATGCAAACCAACAAATATTCATCATTACATGATAGCTATGCATCTTCATCCTCCATGTCAACATAAATTTGCAAATTCAACACCCAAACTTCAGCTGAGTGGTGGATAATATGTAAAAACTCAATTTCCGATTGCAAAATCAGGGATAGCAAAAGGTTTGTTGCATAGCTTCACATGAAAAACAAATGTCCCCGTGAAGCATGCACAGCTTAGTCCAATTCATATCTAACAGCTCGTTGATGTCATGTCATATGTGCAGCCAAAAGAAAGGGAGAATAAAATAAAATGAAATGCCATCATGAACGTAGTTAAGATTCTGTTTACATGAAGAACATCGTAGAGTGCAGAACACCACATCTTTATCTGAAAACACACAGAAATGCATATACATTCAGTATCTCCATGTGACAACAAACATATTGCTGTGAAATAGTTTATGCAGCAAACTTCCATCTTTCTTTTGTACTATGAGAAGAGTAGGCTTTTACATGCATGGCATCTTCTGCGGGCAAATAATCCTACATAGTTTCTGGATTGTTTAAATGATTGGCTTGAAACTGTCTCAAAAGCAGAAGGGACTGACGGTAAAGATTTAGATCAATCCCATCAACGTTTCTACCGACACGTGCTTGCAAAACTACCTAACAAGGAAAAAAGAAGCATGCTTATTAAGACCGTCGTGCATGTTGTGAGTGAATGTGCATTTACAAAGCACATTATGCAAGTATGTTTGCAAAAGAAAGCAGGGAGAGGTGAGCCTTTTTTCCAAATCTGACAAGAACATACCGCACTATCAGGTTGGATATGGAGTTCACCAATGAATTGGTAGACAGAGCCAACTTGAAAAGTAAGGTCCCTCAGATGTTCGGTACTAACTTTTAGAATGTCATCACCATCAATAATTGTTGCTAGACCCGTCTCTATAGAGTATTCACGTAACCTATGGAAGACTACACATAAGTCATTGATTGACACTTCACTGTCATCACTCATCACTGGCAAGTGGCAACAACAACCCCAAAAAGATATATAATAGAGCAATTTAATGTCAGAACGAAATCATACACCATGTTGTACCAGTAGAGCAGTTATGGACAATTAGATAAGGCATTTAAATATCACTACCATGTATGAACTGTTTTCAATTATTAGGAAGTATATATTATATTGTTTAGTATTCTGTTACCAAATTCAGTTTTGACCCCCCATTGTTTCAGTAGAACATTGCTCTCAAAGTGATGCAATTCAAGTCAGTCTTATGTTGATTGTCTAATCAGCAAAAATAATGTCATGTGACCCTTATCACCAGTTTAATGCCTCGTGGACAAAGGACTGAGCAAAGTTAACAGCAATCTAACAAATGAACATAATTGCATGTATTTAAAATCTACAGGAGCCTTTATTGCAATAGGAACAAGCCGTACCAAAACTTAATTTTTGGTTAAACTAGAAAAAACAGAAATGTAATTAAACCTATATTATATGTTAGTAGTACTCTCCAATTATGCAGCCACATGGAGATAAAAGAGATTTATAAATGCTACTCAGAGTGATCCATGAATGCAGAGATGATGATTTCTCACAAAATAGTACTAAGTAAAATACATTTTTACAATGAATTACAATAATGGTAGAATTTACAGAAGTGAATCACAACCAACAAGTTTGCCTTCAGGTTTCATAACTGTACACTGATATACACATGATATTTAATAAACTAAAACCATCGTCAAGGTCCAATAGATGATCAAAATGAATTTTATTGTAGATTGTAGGTATTTTGGGAATGAAAACTGATGAAAATGAAATCCAGAGGACATTCAATTAAAAATAACTTGCAGGGTAATTTTGTTATCTTGTACTGAATGCTAAACAGATGTTTCTTATATTGAAACATGTCTCTCCAATCCAATTCTACAGGCCATGACGTGGGGAAATGGGTCAAACTATTTCATATTTTTAAGCAGCTTTGAAATCGTTAATGTTTTGAAATGTATAGATCTGAGACATAAAGTTTGCCAACTACGTCGGAGCTGGTTAAAATCTTCATGCAGTTTATCATTGTCATGTAACTTCCGTCTATATGATGGACAGTAAATTTACCATACCCAGACAGCCATCATTCCAGAAATCTCCATGTTGCTGTTCCCACTATACACCACGGCACCAATTACTGCTATGCTCACCCTGCTAGCATGCCATTACAATTCTGACAAGAGCAGCTTCACTAATAATAGTATCCACATGACCTTCACTTCTAGGTTTTCAAAAACTAACACAATGCTGGTTGAATCCCTGAAGTGTTTCCACTCTTAACTCTCATATTCACTCACCATGATTGGCAACAAAATACAAAGACACGACTTTTAAAATTAACTTCCATTATTTGACATTGTCAATTTGTGACCACCACTACAACAGTGGAACATGTCGTTAAAAAAAAAGTCACACATACATCGTAATTTGAAGGAGGAACTCACTTTCCAGTTATTCTGAGCGAAGCTCCTTGCTTGAAAAACGGAGATGATGGGTACAGGTCTTGTAAAGAAACCAATGTGCCAGATTTTATTTCCAAAGACGCCATCAGCCTACCTGTTACAAAGCAAAAACTTCCACTTTTGACTGCAATTAGGCAAAACATAACAGTGTGAACAAATAGATTTTCAACGAGCCCCGTCAACGGAAGTTCAGGCCACCACCAATATCTCCTACAACTAAATTTTGTGGCTAAAATCCCCAACTGCTACCAAATTAATTTAGGGGAAATCATTCAACTCCATCCCACTAGACTCAATCTGTTCAAACTAAAATGCTTGAAAGGCTAACAAGTATTAAGTGCATAAGAAGGTGAAGACTCAATAAGAGAGCGCTTAGAAAGATTAAACAACACAGAATCAACCTCCACAATGATGGAAGATTGTAGAACAGAACACATTTTTAAGCAACATTTGCAGTTCAAGATTAAGCTTCCTTCCTATCCTCTTTTACTTCCTAAATTAAATTAGTCATACCACTGCATAGACAAAATTTTGACGATGTAACAAACAAGGATTAACAATAAAACTTACAACGATTCGTTTTTTTTTTTTAATGGCTCACAGTCTTCAATCTTTTAGCCCAAATAGCTTGCGCTTTGATGAAACCGAACTTCTGAAGAAGCAGAAAGAAATAACGACGTTACGTTAAAACAAAATAAAATAAAATAAAAAGCAACAGAGTTTTTGAGAAAGAGAAACGTACAATGGGCTGGGCCATGGCCCCATGAGCCACAGTGTGGATAACAGAAAACACGAGAGGGGAATTGATATTGGCACTCCCTATTTACTATTGAAATCCCATACCTTTTGTTTTTATTGTATTTCTTTTGAATAAAAATATTACTGACGTGAACAAGTTTCTACTACTTACTATCACCGTTCTAGAAAGTTTTGGCTATTTTTAAAATTTTAAAAATAATTATCTTTTTTCTTTCTAATAATATATTATCAAATAAAATATTTTATTTTCTATTTAAAATAATGTATTCGTGAAAAAACTTAAAATTAATTTAAAATTAAGATATTTATTATTGTTCCTAAAACAAAACTGTTGTAGATTTTCTTTGTAAGTTAGTTCAGGCATGCAAACCTCTAATTCATGTGATTAAATAACAAGAGTACATACAATGTAAGAGAGAACAAGAAAACCATAAAACTAAAACTAAATTAAGTTACAAACTAAGTTTGAATATATGATGCATAAATACACAAGCACTTATCAAATAAAAAGAAAAACGCTTTATAGAAAAGAATAAAATTTACAAATAAATATAATGTACAAATAGAAAATATGAAAAGGAAAACTGGGTTTGAAAAAATAATTAAAATTAGTGATCAAAGGTTCCCATTTAAGAAATACAAGCAAAATGAATTTTGTTCATTAGTTTAACTGAGGAGTATGAAATGATATAAAAAAAAACCTAAAATCAAACTAAAAAGAAATTACATGATATTGAGCAAACAACCTGAAAAAAAAAATGTTAGTTAGCCATCCATGGCTTATTTTAGAAATTCATATAATTTGACAGATTCAAAATAAGAGCAAAATAAAGAATCAATGAAAATACACTATTGAATTTGTTTACTAAACTTTAAATAAAACTTTAAAGAAAAGAAAAGAATTTTAAAGAATTATATTAGAATCTATTATATATATATATAATGTAAATATCCTAAATTTAAATTCATAAATGAATATTCTATTATATTAGAGATCCATTTTATATTCATCTTTTTGTATATATTTATTTTTTTAATTTTAAATCCTAGACTCTAAATTTTAAAAAAAATTTCAAAATATCCAAGTCTTCATTAATTGTTTTAGATAATGAATTTAAATAAATAATCGGATTGGAAAATGGGATAAAAAAAAGTAATCTCAGCATAGTATTTAAAAAAATCCTATAAAAAAATAAAATACAAATTATGCACATAAGAGCGTACAACCTCTTTTTTTTTCACTTATTTTTTAAACTATTTTATAGAAAAAAATGTATGTTGACAATCCACGGAATTATATACAATTTTTAATGGGATAGTTTGTTTTAAAAAATATATTACAAAAGATATGTTTGTAATTAAATGAGATAAAAAAATGTTAAAACAATCTTAGCTGTTAGTTTTTGTGAAAAAAAAGTGGGTCTTAAAGCTTCTACACAAAATAAACCTTTAAACTTAAAAGTGACGTACTAGAAAGAGAATGAAATAGCACTTTTGTCATTGAAAAATTGAATCAAAACATGGAAAATTATTCTTTTACGTATGTTACACAACTTTAAAAAAATACAACAATAAAGATAAAATAATAATAAGTAAAATGTGATTCTCATATAAAAATATATCTAAAAATAAATGGCAAATATTATAATCCTTAAAATATTTAAAAATAATGAAAAACTTCGTAGAGAGAGGAAAAGTAAATTTGTTGTGAATAAAAAATTAGAAAGTTTTCCTTTGTATGTTTTAATTAATATCAGAAGTCTGTGAGATTAACTCTACACTCACATTAATATGTATTATAAATAACTTATGTAAAATTTATGAATTAATTCATATTTACAAAATTATACTGAAAATTTTAATATTAATTTATATATAACAATTTATTCAATTTATTAAACAATAAAAATAAAATAAAAAATATTTTAAATTGAACTGAATTTGATAATAATTAATAAAAATAAAATATATTAAATTTTATATTGAATTAAATTTAATAATAATTTATAAAAATAATAAATATTATATTTTAAATTCAACTGAATTTTGTGATGTGGTTAATGATAGTTTACAAATAAATCAAAATTGCTTATACCAAAAATGTGAGTCAGATATTAAAAAATCTACATTAAAAATTTATGAATTGTAGGTAATATAAGTAATTCTCGAAATTTTAAGTAAATACCCTACTCTAATATCATATAGTAAATCTTTTTATTTTTAAATTTTAACTATCATCAATGTGTTTATTAATTAGAAAATAATTTTTATATGAAAAAACTGGATTTGAAGAACTATACGCACCCTCCAATTTATTTCCTAAAATATAAAGAGAAAGTTTTAACATCCTCTTTTGTAATTAACATTTACTAAGTTCCTAAAATTAGTCTATCCTGAGTTTCTAAGAGATTTTTACAACTTTTGAAATATGCACATAAAAAAGGATTTAATTGGTTAACTTCAAAATTTTAAATGTTAAAATGGCTAATTAGTTTCTACAATGATCATCGAAGCATGCAAGTTTTATTTAAGAAACGAATTTTTACCATCACGGTACCAACAATATTTGAAAGCCAACAACATTTTCCAATCTAAAAAAAAAATCCTTGCATTTCTTAAAAGATTCTTAAACTTTATTACATCAACTTGACCAAAAATTTTCATGTAAATACATTTGTTCACTGCCAACCTTCACACTCATTTTGTCTTCAGATAATAGCCTCAAGTGTGCTGTTATTAGAGGCCTTCTGGTTAAGATTATTTCTAACAATCATTCCTCCATATCCATATTGTTGAACAACTAGCACAGACGAGCGTGAACCGAAATTGTTTGACGCCAAAATGTCCCCTATAACTCCAAGTTCTAAGCAGTCACACCACTCTAGCAAATTTGAGAACACCTGAGAATTCCTACAATTTCCTTGTCCAACTATGTAAAGATCACAACCAAATTTTTCTATCTCATTCAGGGCTACTGGAATATCTCCACCAGTACGAACATCAATCTCTGAGTAGGATATTGAATCTTTATTGTTAACCGCTGTAAGTCTAAATGTACTTATATACTCATCATCTAACTCTTTTTGCTTCTCGATATCTATTACGGCAGATAATATCCCTTGTGCTTCAGCTTGAACAGAAGTATCTGCTTCTGCCGCTTCATCCCACAAAAGAAGCCGAACCACGGATAGTTGTGTTCCTGGACGTCCTGCCATCCTCCATGCAATAGCTAAGGCTTCACGATCATCAGGACCCCCAACAAAGAGCATACGAATATGAAGGTTCGTTTTTGGATTTGACCCAAAATCACGATCAACAAATATTCCCACGGAGCAAGGAGCTCCTTGCATTACATTTTGGTTTATATCTCCATATACAACATTTGTTTCTTCTAGAGTACCTTCTAAACTTAACTGTTTATGAAATGGAAGAAGAATCAAGCTTGTGCGTTTCTCATCTGCTGAGTTGTATATGTCCTCATGAATAGTTGTATAAGTTGACACCACGTTTAAGGTCTCAATTCTAATAGCGTCGTATGCCTCTCCAAGTGCATCAAATGTATTGCAAATGCTTTCTAACTCTTCCTGTGATCTAGTCAGGTTATGTTCTCCTGGTTGGCTACTAGGCTTCTCTATATGTGCAGCAACTAGGGCAGCCGCACGCCCAGTAAGTTCAATAAGGTACATGGCAAAAATATGCACAGGAGAAACTCTCGTCGCATTAAAACATTCAATTATGTTAATCATGCTTGCAGCTTGGCGAGTATTATGAACACATGCTATAATTCGAAGTTCTGTATCAACTCTTAGTTTTTGTACAGTCTTTAGCTTGTTCTGTTCAAATCTCTTTCTTGGTTTGTAGATGACATTGATGATAGGAGACACAACTACGGTCATTAGAAGAACAGCAGAAGTTATAACGGCATAGGTAGGTTTAGAAAATATCTGTAATAACACATCAGAAGAACTTATAGATTAAATTGCAATTGTGTAAGTAATTAAATATGATTCATATATGAAAAACTAAAGTAATTGAATATAATGTTTTAAACAGATCAATACCTTTCTATCCCAAGCAATGTTTAACATTATTAATGCCATGGCGCCTTTAGTATTCAAAATCAAGCCCATGGTCAAACCCTCTCGCGTACGCATACCAAAGAACAAAGTGGTAAATAAAGTGCTTAAAATTTTCAGAGCACACAACAGGAGTATAATGAAAACTGTTAAAGGCCAGTTTTGTTGGGAGAAAATTGTGCTCAACATAAGTCTCATCCCAGTTCCAGTAAAGAACAGGGGTGCTAGAAACCCGCCAACAAAATCATCTGAAATTGACATCACCAAGTCAGCAAATTTCCCATGAGGTAAAATTAACCCAAAAACAAAGGCTCCAACAATGGCATGTGCACCAAGAAAATCTGAAATACATGAACAAGCTAAAACCCCCATCATTACAAAGAGTAATTGGTTATCATCCCATTCATCTTTGTCTGCCTTACGATCAATAAACCATTGAATGATTGGACGTACCACAAAGATGCATATAGTAACAAATATTATTGTGCTTAGCATAGTGTAGACAGCTCCATTACCATTAATTGAAAATGGAACAATTAAAGTGAAAAGAATCCAACCATAGGTGTCACTGATCATGGCTGCTGTTAAAGCCGCTTTGCCAAGACCAGTATAAAGGAGCTTAAGTTCGGAAAGTGTGTGTGCTATCACAGGAAAACCTGTAACAGTGAGAATTAAAGTCCAAAGTATATAAGCATTATTTGTACTTTCTTCAAGCGCAAACATTCCATTATTTCCATAAATTTTTCGAAACAAAGCATATAAGCCTGGTGCAACGACTATGGGAAAGACGATCCCAGCAATTGCGATGCTTGCAGCCTTCTTTTTCACATGTAGAATGGTATTTAAGTTCATCTCCAATCCACTAAGGAATGAATAATAAATGAGACCAATGTGGGAAAGGACCTCAACATTGAGAACCCCATTTACAGGAAAAATGAACTCAAAAGTTGACGTGAATCTTCCAAGTAATGGTGGAGTTAGTAGGAAACCAACCTACGTAATTATAATTAGAATGCCCACACATTGTATTGTTAGAATGATACATACGAAAATTTTTGAAATAATTTTCATAAACAAAACAACTGGGAGATTTATTTACTTACAGATATTTGTGAAATGAGACGAGATTGATGGAGAGGTTTGAAGATTACAGAGAAAACACAAGATAACACAGCAACAAAAGCAATTTGAAAGGCCAAAACAGGAAGCTCTTTTTTCAATACTCTGTCTGTTTGCCAAAGATGATTAGGATTAACTATAGATACCTCGTAGCATGCAGGTATTGTATCCGTCATAGTTCCTTCGATTTTGTATTTGATATACTACTCTCAATCTTTCTTCTATTTCTGAGTTTTCTCACGTTATAATTCTTTTCTTTGGAACTAACACAACTTGAGATTAATTAAAACATACACTGATATATAACATGATAGATCATCTAAATATAAGACAACATAAATTCCACCTATAATTAATCTATTTATGGTATCACTTACCTTATCATTAGTGTCATTTTTCAATTGGACTCAAAAAATAGTTCTAATTTTCTAGAGTTTCCATAATAGCATTATTCCATACAACCATCTTATAACTGTATTCAACCATTTATATAGAATAATTTAATTGTCATTTTAATTAAATATTTTGTTGTTAAAAATTAGTTATCATTTTATTATTTAGAAAAAATTGGTTGTAAATAAATCATTTTATAATTTTCTAATAATAGCTTATGCGGTTATACATCTTCCGCTTATCTAAAGGAAGATGCAAGAATTAGCTTTTTCAAATCACTTATTTTATCTAATTATTACACCTTTATGTATGTGTTTTATATTAATATAATTTTCTTTTATTATCAACCATATATATAAACAACCAAACCTCAAGTAAATCATTTTTAAAATACGCATGCAAGCTCTCATCCATATATAAAGACAATAACGTGCATTTTTCATGTTTATCAGTGGATTGATACCAATTAGGTTTGATATCAATCAATATCTAATACAATTTTATTCTAAAAGTATTAGTTTTGAATTAACGATATACATAACTTAATTTTGACAGAATTACACGTTAGGATAATATTTTATTAATCTAATAGAAATAAAGTTATTATTAGTTTTATATCACTTATTAGGAAGAATGTGAAATTTCGTCCAACTTATTTGTCAATAAAAGCTTATTATTTTGGTTAAGTTTTTATTTTGTTATCGAATTTTATGTTATTTTGGTTAAATAAAATTTTTAATTACCATCACATATGAACATTTATTTAAATATTAAATAAATTTTAATGATTTAAAAATATGAATGGAAATTGTTTTTTTAGTTTATGTTATTTTGGCTTAAGTCTATTAATGTTAATAAGAATTTTTTTTCTATTAACATCGAGCAAAATTATTTTCTGTCAATAATAATTATTTAGACTAATCTGAGTCAAGATTATTTTTAAGAGATCAGAAACTCATTAGACACCTTTTTAGTTGGTTGGTCGATTAAAAAAAGTCTACTTAACATAGTATCTCCAAATTAGTTGATTGAGAAATATTATCTTAATCAAGAAATAATATTAATTACTAACAATAGTAAAAATTTAATTCTAATAATATCAACCCGAACTACTAATTAATGACATAATAAAATATCTTGTCAATATTTAACATAAATATAGACGGAAGTGAAAAATGATATATTTATAAGAATTAAAATAAGAAAAATATTTTTTTTTTAGAGATTAAAATAAAAAATAGTAATTGTTTGTTTTATTTGATAATATGAATGTGTAATTTGGTTTGAAGATTGCAATATTAAAATAATAATTGATTACTAGTTGAGAAAAAAATGTCATTTACATATATTTTAAATTTTTTTGTGAAGAAAAAATAATTCTATTGTTAAAATTATTATTTTCATACATAAAAGATTGTACAATTCAATCTAGGTGGCAACTTCTTTTATATAATTTGACATGTTTTATATCTTATTTTGATACTTCTGATTCTAATAGTTAAAAATTGAGATTAATAAAAAATATAATTACAAACAATTCTTTAAGTAGATAAAGATTTATATTCACTGACTATGGTTAATTTTCAGTAATAATGTAATAAGATGAGAAAAGATTAGTAAATTATGTTAATGTTAAAAATAACCAAGTTAACATTTTTAAATAAACTATTAAATTTAAGAAAAGCTAGCATGTTTTGTAATATTTAAGAATTACCAATCTATTTTAAAAATTAACGCTTAAATATATTTTTTTCATTCTTCTATAAAAAAATTATATTATTTTTGTTTTTAATTCTTATAAATATTTTATTTTTATTTTAATGCTGAATTTTATGATTTTTAAATCTAACAAATAAAATACTTTTTATTTTTATTTTATAAATATATCACTTTTTTATTTTAAAATATGGTAGCTTGTATATTAAAATAGTTAACCACATGGATTAAAAGAAAAAAAAATAGAATAAAAAAAACGAAAATGGAACAAAGGAAACCAAACTAGAACACCCCTATACTATACTATATACTACAGGAACGAAAAAGTTGATTAAGTTTATAATAGATTATATTCAAATTTGATTGGTTCGCCTTCTTTTTTGGCTCTCTTTCAAATTAATCTTTGCATGGACTCCATTAACACAAAAAATGGGTCTCACCGTTACCCAGGAGTTGGCTTCACGCTTCTTTATCTTCCTAAACATAGTGCCATTGAAACAATTGTCAACTTAATTCTCTCATGTTAATTTTTGGTTGTTTCTCGTGTAATAATAGCATGGGCAAAGATTATCTTGAAATGAACAATCTTCCGTGTGCAGAGAACCTGTTTGATGAAATGTCAAACAGAAGTCTCGCTATCTAGAATGCAAATTCAAAGATATCGAGATTGGCCGATATGAGTAAAGAGTCTTTGTTCATATTATTTAGAATGAATTAGTTGAGTTTCATGTCGGATAAGTACTCGTTAAATAGCAGGTTCAAAGGATTTGAGAGATTTATCATCATGTTATGAAATATGGATCATACATACCATCATATTAATAAAATTAAGCCCTTTGTTCTTCTGCTCACAATAAGTGTACAAGCATGTGGCAGGTCCAAGAATGTGAATTCTTTTTTTGACAGATTTCTTGTTCCATTTCATTGAATAATTGACTCAAGTTTTCTAGTGCATTTTGTACAATTATTTTAGGAACTTTTGATTATACAATGGACTCAATTTTGCTTCTATTATATAGTTTCAACGCACTCATGTAAAATGTATATAATATTTACATTTATTTATTTAGAAAAAAAATTAATATGCAACGGATCTTCTTCTTCTTCTTGCTTGATTACGAGGTTAAGAAGGTGGATGATGAGAAGTGGAAGGAAGAGTTGCATATGAAGATGGATCCGTTGCACATTAAAATTAAGATGTTAAATTAAAACATTCTGTTTTTTTCTTTGTTAAGGAAGTTAACTTCGTAAACAAGTTCATATAGTCAGTCTGCATATCTTCCCAACACAGGTTTCACTGTCACTCTACTCCACTGTGCCATTTTCATTTCTTACGAATCGACCCTTATGGTGCAAAACAAGGTTAATCCTAAAAGGTCGCATTTTTTCAGATAAAAATTCAAACTTTGATCAAATATACGTCACAACTTTATCATATTTCATTTCAAATAATAAAACAGCCACAAACCCTTGAGATGTAAAAATCACTTACGAATCCTGCCCCAAAAATATAGGAAACAGCTCTCTTCTTTTAATTTGATATTATTTTATAATGAGGTGTCGATTTTTTTTTTTAAAATGTGTCCAGCACATTACACTTTGATTAGTGTCTAATCAGGTCCTTTTCTTCACACTAATGCAAAGTCATAATAACGTATTGTCCCATGTAGATGTCGTTTTCCGCAAAATACATAGGAGTATCATAATAGAGGAAGCTTTTTCAGCTAAGAGAATTTAAGAATAAATTGTACATAGACAATTAAAAAGGAATTTGTCTAGAGTTGGAAAAAGACCTACGATTTAAAGTAGATATATAACATATAACAGGATAAACTTATTTGTAAAATAAGTTCAAGATTAAGAGTCTTTTTATTTAATTAAAAATATCAGATTTTGAGTTATCCGAAAAAAATCTTAATAGACAAACCTGTTTAAATAAATTGAAGTAATATTTTGGGTAATGTTTCGAAATTCTTTTTTTTATTTAAAGGCTTAAATATTCTGATTTAACTGAAGTTTAGTCCCTTTAACTTATTTATAGGTAATATTTTTAAAATGTCATTATATAGTAACTTTTAAATAGGTTTTTAAACTATATAACTTATAAATATCAAATACCTTATATTAAATAAATAAATAAATTAGACTCAAAATATAAAATCAGAAAACCCACTTAAAATAATATACCTGAGTTTGTTGAAGTTTCAAATTTTTATGGTCACTCTATCTGAATAATAAATAGAGGACCTAACGTGAATCAAATGTACCACAGAGAAACACGAAGGGTTAATGGCAATCACAGGAGTGTTTCACATGCAAAATGATAATTCTATTCTATTGATTTCCAAATGGTACAAGGCCTTGTTGGAAAGGAAAAATATTGGTACAATGGCATTGGTATGGAAATACCAATTAAGATCAAAAGACACAACAACAAAAAATACATGATTGATCTTTATTTATGAGAAAGAAAACATCATCAAAACATCTTCCGATGCCTAATCAAGGAGCTAGAGGTTGTGAGGCATGGTATGGTACAAAACTCTAAGTTTCCTATGGATAGTGTACAACATGCATGACATACAAGGATGAATACATTTTACATGCTCCTTCCCACAAAGCTTCTACTTAATGGGTTTGAGAGCTTGGTGACCATAGTGGTGCAAGTTGTAAATTTCATGGCCAACACTGCAGCTCCAGCACTTGCTGCTCATCATGTGGAGGCATGATTCTCTTGGAACACTCCTGCTTGATCTGCATTTCATATCTATCTCTTCAAATTTTCCATTATTATTACTATTAGCATACACGTATACTTGAATTCTACGTAGCTAAGCTCTTGAACCTTTCTTTTAATCTTTATAATGATTTTGCGCTATCATCCATTCACACTTCACTTTATATGTCATGAATTTTCATTTTTATAATAATCATATTAAAAATCAAACATAATTTTCTTGGTTCACAGTGTAAAACTTTTAGAAATAACATGTATAAAAATTAAACTCTATTCCAATTCTCTCTGTATATCAACTTTATCCTTCTCACGCTTTCCACATATAACTACTTTTTATTCTATCCCAGGAAATTTCATCGTTGTCCTTTACCTTTGTGGGAAGAATGGCTTATCAAAATAAGGCATCAATTGAGCTCTTGGAACCATTTCCTTCCTTAGCAAACGAACCTCTTCCTCTTCAATCAACTGATCCATATTAAAACAATTAATTTCAAATATATGAACTTTGCTCAAATGTTACTCTCATTCTCATAAATAAAATCAAGCATCTTCAATATTATGTGCCTACCTTTTGCAGCCTCTCCTCTTGTTTCTTTTGCAGCTCCATGATATAGAATTTTGTTGTCACCTGTGCATGATTGCAAAACCACGTTCATTAATAATCACATAAAGGTAATTCCTAACTTCAGCACTGATTGTTCACATTATCTTACAGCATAATTGAACATTGCACGCTTGACAGCTCTTTCTTGGGTGTGGAGTTTGAATTCTTGTGGCTTAGTATTTTCTTTAGGAGGAGACCTTGGTGGAGACTTTGGTGGAGCCTAGACAGACAAAAATGGCTCACCAAATTTGAAAGAAGAAATTTTGCATATGTATATTAACTCATATATATTGCATACCAATATACTTTCTTTGGGTGGAGACCTTCTTGAAGCCTAAACATCATAGAGAAATATGTCTCACCAAATTTGATATAAGAAATTAACATATATACTGCAGAAATTTACATACTAACTTGTACATATATCATACCATGTTACTTTCTTTGGGTGGAGAACTTCTTGAAGCCTAGACATACACCAAATTTGATATAAGAAATTTACATATATACTGTAGAAATTTTCATACTAAATCGTATAAACCATGTTACTTACTTTATTCTTGTCATAGAACTTGTCTTTGAGCATATCTTTTGTCTGTAAAACATCCAATTATGCTATTTAGGTGGCCATCATGATTCATGTATAATAAGGTAGAGGGCTTTTTAAACAACCAAATCATTCATAGAATAATGGAGAAGAAAGAGAAAGAAGAGTAAAAAGCATAATAATTATAATATTAGTAGACAAAACTCGCGTGATCATTCTGGGGCCATTGTGGGGGTGACGCACTTGCTCTAAGTTATGGAAAAGGGTTGCATGGTTCATGAGTTAATCATCTCAGTGAGAAAAAGGAAAAAAAGTGGTCCAATATGTCTAAGACAAAGGCCATGTACGATGTGTGAATATGCTTGCTTATAAACTACCTCTAAAATGAGACATACACAATTCATTTTCATGACTGTGCGAAAAAGGGATAATTTCTTTACATTTTTAGATCGATGGAAGCCAAAACCTTTTGAAAGTATCAAATGGGAAAAAAGAAAAAAAAACGAAAATCATGAATTTGAAAAAAAAGAAGAGAAAACTGATTTAGTTGCATGGTATAATATGTCTTCGAGACTCCATATAGTATCCAATTAAAGCAAAAAAAAAGGCCATTCATTATCTTCTTTTAGGTGGATAATTCGTGGGTAAATGATGGTCTCTTGTTGTTTTCTTTTTGTCGGAAAAGCTCTCATTTATAATATTTTTTTTTTCAAAATTTTGGGAGATAATGTGATTTAATTATCAAGAATTCAATAATTGATAGCAAGTAGAAAGTTGTATGGATAAACTTGATGGGTGGATGGGGTAGTTGAGACAACTTTAATGATAATATTGAAAAGGTGAAATAGGATATTCATTTTTTTTATGCTAAATAGGATATTCATTTCTTGTGACAAAAGTTATCATATGCATGCATGTGTAAACTCGATTTTATGTAAATTATCACTTCGTATAGGGGTGAGTGTTAAGAGCAATGACAATAATACAAAGTGTAGTGGCACAGACAAAAGAACATATGCACAAGGTGTCAATCCAACTTGCTGCATATGGAGATGGTGAGCTTTTCTCAGAAGAAGATAGAAACAAAACAAAGGTTGTATCACCACTATCTAATAAGTATGCAAGAGGTGTTACTTAAATAACACTTCTCACTAATCTCTATTCTTTTCATTGTCACTCAGAGGTGACGTACTTAGTTGTTTCATAATACTTTCAACCTTAATATGAACTGAAACAAAAACAACTAAACAAGTGCAGAAATACTATCTTCAAAGACTTCTGAGTCCTGCAATGATGGAATCTAAACATTAAACCCCAACCATCCATACATATGCCATGGAGCTTTTAAGGGGAAACTAAATGTGGGCTTTTTAAGGCGTATAGATATATGTGAGGGTAAAGCTAGGCATAATCTCACCATTCCTCTAGAATTAGTACTGCTCCATTGAGCTGCAGACTGAGAAGTGTTCTTCACAAACTTTCGCCATGGAAAATTAAGGAAAATGGAAAAGAAGTGAAACTGTTAGGACATGTTATTGAGGTAAAAGAACAAAACAAATAAAACTAAGCTTCCCAACCTTCAAAGCAGATTTAGTGCTTGCTTTCTCCATGATTTATTAAGTGGGATGAGTGCGTAGCCGTTTATAAGCTCAGGGGACTATATAAAGAGTGGAAAAGAAGAAGTTTGGAGGTTGGTAACTGTCTGAAAAATTTATTTTCTGTTGCTACATCACCAACATGCTCTAGGATTTGCATGCTTTCTTGTACCAACCTTTCTGATTAAACCTCCCTCTCAGCCATATATTTTTCAAACCTTGCTATGTTCCTTCAAATTTCCACTTGGCTTAAGTGGGGGATAATCCCTGGTTCACATTAATTAATCTTAAGTTTTACTAGTATGTTTTGATCATGTTGAGAGCACTAAGGTGTCTGTAAGTTAATTAGAAAAATACGCCCTCTCATTATTGTTGTTAGTGTCACTTTAGTTATATAATGTTGAATACTAAAAAATCATAATTTAGCAGTATTTTGAAGCAGAGAAAATTTGCAAGTTTAATTAGTGTGTGTCAAAGTTGGAAAAACCATAACCAATTATAAGTAAGAAAGAACAAAATCATCTTCCTCCGGTTGAGCAGTAAGGGGAATGCCAATATGTCATCGGTATCTAATTTTCTTGACAGTATATGGATTTCAGTATATAAAAATGGGAGTTCAGACACCAAAAAAAAGTAAGGGAGGAAAATATAAATGTATTTTATTTTCCCTTTTGACAAAGAATACAGGGTTAGATCTGTTATTTTTTTGGTACAAAACTGCATGCAGAAGACAATTTTCTTAAACATTTAATGTAATTATGTATTAAGTTTAAATTGGAGGTTACTCCTTAAACAAGAATAATTTGATCAGCGCTTGTTACTTGTGATAAACTTATTGAGTTGTAGATTCTATGAAGTTCTGTAAGAATAAAAGGAAAAATAATATGATTTCCCATCCTGCATATTTTAAACTATATTAACATCTTAATTTTAATCCACAACGTAAGCATCAAAACTTGTTTGACATATGTAGATATAGAGAGAAATGTTTCAACTTACAGAAGTTGTTTGTAATTAATCATAGTTTACTCACACAAATCTACAACATCTTCTGTATTAGTCACTAGAATTAATCATGTCACTTAATACGCAACGCTTAATATAAACTACCTTTTCAAACATACTCTTAGTGACTCATAATAGTATATCAAGATCTAATTTTTCTAGATGAATCATAGTATTTTTTTTGGAAGAGTTAAGGATTAATGGTTAAAGTATTACATATATATATATATATATATATATATTTGTGTGTTTTTATATTTACACATAAAAAATTGAACTTTTGATCACAAGTTTAAGGAATAAAACTATTTATCCATTATGTCATAATCTGAAATATTTTTTTAGAATATTAATTAGTTTAACCTAACTTAACCATATAAAAAGTAGTTTGTAAATAAATCTAAACAATGTGAATCACCAATTGAATTTAGACTTATAAATAAGTATATAAACCCACATGTTTATGTTTAGAGTTGTATGGAAGACATTTGAAGTAAGAAAGAAAGTAGATGTGATTGAGTGAGGCACACAGGAATTGTGTAACTTTCTTTAGTGAAGAAAGAGTTTTGAAAGAGGAAAAAGTGATGATAAAAAGGTTGTTAATAGCCCCCTTTCAAATGTTTCTTGTTGAAGCCGTCAAGGTCAAACCAACCTAAGACACACTCCCTTCACACATCCTTCTATCTAAGCACTCTCACCTTCACATCAATGCTCTATCACTTAATCCTTCATGCTGCCATCATCTAAATCTTATATTATATCACTTCTATGCTACCAAATATATGGTTTCATTTCAATTATATACCTTAATCCATTGCTTCTTAGTTGAGTAAGTAGTTTATGTATTAGCAGTGTAAAGAAGTTTTAGTTGGTTATCAATAATACAAATTATATTGTGTATATAATAAATTTTTTACATAGAAAGAAATTAAGCTCATGTTTACTTTATGATGTTTTTAACAAAGTATATATTTGTTGCTTAATTGAGGTCTAACACCAGATGAAAGACTTCTTTTCATCGTAACTTCCATGTCGGTTACTGAAAAATACCTAATAGCAGTGTTAATTTGAAATCTAAACATGATATTTGTTTTGTGATTAAGAAACTAATTTGTACAATGATTAAAATAGTAATCTGCAAGTTGTTAACTCTTGTAAGAGGGTGATAATGCTTTCTTGTGGTTTCATCAATTACCATTTCACGAAGTTGTGCTGCTTAAAGAACATTTCCTAATTATAGAAACATTAATTAAATGCACTAAGACAGAAGCAAAAATTAGTGCTTGGGAAGGAGAAAACTAATAACAGATGGTTGAAAAGGACAAAACGACAAAATAGCTAATTATTTATATGTTGAAATTATTAACGTTAAATTCTGCAGTTGTGATATTGTCGATGGTTAATTAACGTTCGGACAACTTGAGTTACACTCTATATCTTCTTAATCAATTAGTTAATCCTGGTGTCATTCAGATTCAATGAACAACATGTCAATTCATGAATTTTCAGAAAAATAAATATAATTGTCAATTCATGTGCATTATTATTTTCTCTTATCTTCTATAAACAAATCTTTCATTGGGTACGACATCATCATGGATCAATTTGTACAATTGCATTCGCAGTCTTTTCAATTCATGTTATGCTTTTTAATGCTTTGTCTTTAATCCAAGTTTTGCATTTCTATTTCGTCTGCTTTTGAAAACTTGTTCAGCAGTACATGACCACACACGAAAAATTGTCATATCTTTCATTAAATTTGTGAGTTTAAAGAAATAGAATTGTTTGTGTAGAGAAACAAATTTTATCTACGAAAAGAGATTATATAACGATATATACCATTTTTTACACTAATAAAATTGTCTATATATATTTTATGATAATTTATGATTTAACAATAATGTAAATTATAATATAATTAAAATTTATTATATATTCTTTCTATGTACTCTTATACCTATGATTATCAGTAAAAAAAGGGCTCAAATATATTACTAACATGTCCTTGAAAACTGTAGAGACAAAATATTTTACTTACACAGATATTTTTTTTAAATGAAAGGATGTATATCTATAATATTTATACTAATTAATCAATTCTTGACTAACAGAGCTAAGCATGAACTGCCAAAACGATGAGGTGATTAAAGTTGATTTCTACAATGCTTCACCAACTTTTTAGTTTTGCAAAGTCAATTCTACAGCAAATTGATTTTGAGGGTTTGATTGTTAATTATATATTAAAAATGTTTCTTATAGCAAATAATTTCGTAATTAATTTTAAGAAGAAAACTGATTTTGATGAAAATCTTCAAAATTTTCATTCTAAACTTTAATTTTTTTAATTATTTTAAAAATAAAACAAACAGGTGAAAAACTCTTAAAATGTGTTTTTAAATAGTTTTTAAAAGTTGTAACAAATGGGCCCAGAGTGAAAACTTTCGGTTTTGGATAAAAAAAAATTCTCGAAGTATTTTTACTTTATCCATCAAACATAATCAATTTTTTACTTATAAAATATCACATGCAACACAAATATTTTTTTTCTTTAAAATTAATTTTAACAAAAATTTAAATAGAATATCAGTTCTAATTTATTATGTGTCATAACATTATTGATTTTTGTTATATTATATTCAAAATCACATTTAAGCTGGTTTTAATCGGTTAATAATATATGAAAATATTTATATTGACTATATGTTAAAATTTAAATTTTTAATATATGTGTAGGGATGTTATTAGAGATGAGGAAGCTCATTCTAATACATATTAACATAATTTAATAATTTAAAGTTGACTAACTTCATTCTAAACCTACACTAAAAAAGTTTTAAAAAAATAATAAAAAGTTATTTGGATGGAATAAACTATATTAGTGTTAGATATAAATAATTGTATTATTGTGTCTACTTAACCCACCTAAGTTAGTGACAATACTTTTAAAGTTCAAAACTCAAGGCCAGTTTTCATTTGATGTCAACTTTTTTTTTCCTTTTTTTGTGTTTTTTTATTAAGTTAGTGAGATACTTTTAGAGTTCACATTTTCTAGAATGCAAAGCTAATTCTCATTTTTAGCTGTTGTATATATATTGTATATTTTTTGGTTCTTTACATTTGAAGTCTTATTCGACAGAGTTGGAGGAAGTAGTTTTGATTTCCACAAGAGGACAAGGACAGCAACCAAAGCAGAGAACATCAATGGACAAATACAAGGTTGTTCAGAGCAAGTTTTCAAATGTTTCTTCTTGAAGCCGTCAAAGGGGCCAAAGCAAGACACAGTAACAGAATCGATTTTGGTTTTGTGAAGCTGAAGGGTAAGCAGAATGTCATCCAATTCGTTAGGTTTATGAATGGAAAATCAACCTACTACAAGACACCACCCAATAACATGCTTGCACTTGAAGCTTGTGGGGTTCCCATTAATATGAAATCATATGATGGAGCCTCCAACACCACTTTAACAAATCACTCTTCCTCTCTCTCTTCTCAATTCACAATGGAAAAGACATTAATGTAACTGAACATGAGGAGAAAGTCTCAACTACCATTCTCACTCCAGTGTCAGATCAAGATCCTCCACAACTGTTTAAAATTTCATAGATGATAAGATGATAAATATTATTATCATGCAGTATATAGAGTTGAAGACTCTTCTATTAACATATATAGATCACGTAAAAAGTATATATTTACCAAGTATAATTGTAAGGTATAATCTCATAATGCATGAATCCATAAAATTATGAAATGTGGTTGGTTGATAAGTGAGAGTGAGTAGCTGTTGTTATACTCCAATAAGGTCAATACAATACACATCTTTGGCCTGTTAGTTTGTTGGTGTCTCACATCTTCTGTCATATAACCAATGAAGAATAATGAAAAGTAGTTAATGGATGAATTGAAAGCATGCAAAGATTATTAACATTTGTTCAAAATGTGTTTAAAAACTTTGTTTTATTCTTTTATTTTTTGGAGAAACATGACACCAGGCTTTATCTCACACGCAGGAGCAGTTGTCATCTTTTGGTGGAGTGAGCCATGCCTAGCTGTAAAGTTCTTCTTCTCCTTGTTTTATTGAAGGATTGGAAAAGGTGTTAGAGAAAAACAAAGGAACGAGGAAGAAGTAAAGCTTCCGTCCAGTAGTTATCAAGTTAGTCTACTCAATAAAAATGTCATACATCTTTTTTAAGTTTGTTAAGTTTATGGTATATATATATATATATATATATATGAATATTTGGGACTATATTCACCAGTTTGTTTTGAACTTATGAAACATAAAAAATTATAATAAAAATTATAGAAAGAATAGATTTAAATGTACTTATAATATTTAATTGAAATTCTAGCTTTAGGTGGATAATAAATGTTGTTTTTAATAATAACTTAAGTTTTATGAAATGTTTAGAAAAGGTTATTTTAGAATATTTAAGCTATTTTTTTGAAAAAAAAATCTTATAATTTTGAGACTAATAGTTAAAATTCATGATTTTCTTTAAAAAATAAATTCCGTTTGTGAACTTGACAACTTTTAGTTTATGACTATTTTTTAAAAAGAAATCTACTTTACACATACTCCTTTTTTGCTAAATTTTTTTTATTATATTAAAAAATAATCCTAAAATCCTAAAAAAATAGTAGTTATTATATTTGTCTTAGGCTTTATTGTAATTAATTAAACATGATTAAAAGTTATATAACATTAAAAAAATTTAAAATAACAGATGTTCTTATTTTTAATTCAAAAAGTAAAATTTAACTATTTTGTGGTGTATTGAATTCAAGTCTGATTTTGTCAACTGAGCTCTACTTTGCACTCAGCCTAATTTGATTTTTTTTTCCATTAAAAAAACATAATGAAAGAAATATTTTATGTGTTGATTTTTTTTGCCAGTGTTATATTCAATTCCAAAATAGAGCTTTACTTACAAAAAGGTAATGTATTAACAATGGAGCTTATAATTATTGATTCAGATGAATATTTAAATTAACTTAATGTTCATCAAAATAAATTTTTCATCTAGTTAGAACTAGTTAAAGATATTAAAACACCGAAAAAGATATAAAATAATGCAACAAATAGAGAAAAAGGAAAGTTTCTTCATAAAAAAATAAAAACTAAGTTATATCGCTATATATATATAACTAAAATTAAAAAAAAATATTTAAACATAACATTAATTTAAATAAAAAAGTAAATATCATTTTAAAATAATAAAATTAACAAAGTGTTATTATTGTGTTTCAAAAATGTAAATAACATGATAAATATAAATAACATGATAAATATAAATAAAATTAATAAATATAAATAACATGATAAATGTAAATAACATGATAAATTACAATAAATCACAAAGTTATATCTATATTTTTTGTGAGATGGTTGGTTAACTTCAACACAGAAATTAATTAACATATTAATAATATACTCTTTATTAATAATTAAAATTTATTTAAAAAATAAAATGAAGTCTTTTTATTTAATAAGGATTTTAAAATCTTAAAAAATTAATTAATAATTAAGAACAGTACTCTTTAATAAAATAATAATTTAAAAAAATTAACTTTAGATAAAAAATAATTGAATTTTACAAAAACATTTATAAAAATAATAAAAATATAATAGTATTCTTTAATAAAATAATAATTTAAAACATTTTATAAAAAAATAATTCTATGCATTATCATATGAAAAATAATTGAATTTTATAAAAATAAAAAATTTCTAGCTATGGGATTGAATTAACTGGTAGAAGTCTTTCTCTTTAACCTCTCGGCTTTATTTATTAATATAAATAATTTTAAATTTTAAATATTTTAAACTTTAGTTGTATTTAATTCATTTAATTTCTTTTTTTCTATTTGTAATGCTTAAACACAGTTGTAGATACAAATTTTATTGTAATGATTAAACACATCAAGGTGTAGATACAAATTTTAATAAAAATATTTATATAGTTATAATGTGTTTGTTAATTTCTTAAAGTCAATTAAATATATCTAAATTAATTTTTAATGGATAAAAACATTATATACAATTCTAAATCTAAATCCTAATCTTTAACATATTTGGTCTAATAATAAACATTTTTATATTTATAGTGTTTGGACTCAAATATATTTCATAACACCAACATGGAAATGCAAAGTTAATTTATCCAAATTAACAGTTCGTATAGAAGCATTGTTAAAAAAAAAAAAAAAACAATCTCAAGAGAGAATTTTGATTATGTAACCAGAATGATTCTTTTTGCGCCAATTCAGCTTCTCCACCAAAACCATCTTCAACAATTTTATTTCCAATTCAAACGCATTCTAACACCAATCGAAGTCTCTCCCTAAACTCAACACAAAATACACTCACCCATTGTAACATGACATCTTACATAACTCAATATTGCAAAAGTGGTCATTTGGTTAAATAGAATGTTCTACAAAACTTTAGTTTTATGTAAATCAATCAATCATTGTGGGTTTTGTTGTTAATGGAAATGAGACTCTGAATTATTTCAATTCAATGCAGGAAGAAGGATTCAAACCAGATGGAGTCACAGGAATGATTAAGGAAGGACTTAAAATCTTTTGAAAATATAAAAGAATTCGTAGAATTTCCTCTAGAATTAAGCATTATGGTTGTTTAGTGTTAGTGGATCTTTGTAATAGGACGGGGAGGAGATTAGACCTGAGAGAGGACTCTGAGAAAGATTCCAATTATGTGCTTCTCTCTAATATATATGCAACAGTTGAAAAGTGGGATGGTGCAAACCAGGTTAAAAGGAGAATGAAAAAAAAGTGGGATACAAAAGATGTCAGGTTTCAGTTCCATTGAGTTTGGCTTCAGCATTCACAAATTTGTGGCTGGTGATAAATCTCACGAGGAGAACGATTGTATTTACGCAGCATTGGAACTTCTATTTTTTGAGCTGCAATTATGTGGCTATGTTCCAGATTTATCTAAAAAAGAATGTTACAAGGATGAATCATTTTGAAACAGACCTATAATTCAACGAAATAAATAATTAAACAAATATACTCTTTTTACAAATCTACCAATCTATATTTAGTAACTACATATATCAGTCCAAATTGTTTATCATTAACTGGCACGAAACTTGGAAAACATAATCAATTGATTATTTTGTCTCAGATTAAAGCCCTTAAAAAATTGAATATATATGAAAGAATGTACACAAAATCTAAAATATGGTCATCCAAGACAGGAAAATGTTTATCCGTAAGCTGCATGCTTTCTCTGATGAGAGCAAATCCACGTACAATAAATTTAATTTAAATTGACGATGCCACACTCAGTTCCCATCCATAAACCCTCTCTGCTACTCTCTCTCAGCCATCTCTACCTTCCCATGAGTTTTACAAGCTGCCAGTAAGGCACCCCATAAAGCTTCATCAGGCTTAACCTCCATTCTCCAAATTAACTTCTCCGCTTCCTCAACCTGACCAACCCTCCCCAGCATATCCACCATGCACGTATAATGTTGCAGCTCAGGTTTGACTCCAAACCTTACCTCCATCATCTCAAAATATTCCCTCCCCTTGTCTATTAACCCCCCATGAC
Source organism: Lablab purpureus (assembly GCA_030347555.1). NCBI lineage: Eukaryota > Viridiplantae > Streptophyta > Magnoliopsida > Fabales > Fabaceae > Lablab > Lablab purpureus. The sequence goes on from CM059259.1 coordinate 10,205,308, forward strand.
TACACGCACTCAGAACAGTAGTAAAAGTGACACCATCAGGCTTCTCCCCTGCATCCACCAATTTATCAAACAGCTCGAACACCTCCCCACACTTCCCATGTATTCCATAACCCATCATCATGGTTGAAAACGTAATCTCATTCCTTTGTCACATTCTATCAAACACTTTGCGCGCACTAATCAAATGTCCGCACTTAGCATACATGTTTACCAAAGCATTGGAATTTGCCAAGTCCAACGCAAACCCATTAACCAAAACAGCCTCATGGGTTTGTTGCCCAAGCCGCAGAACCGATAAACCAGCACAAGATTTGAGCACCACGGACAAGGTGTGGCGATCAAAGGGCTTATGGGCAAGGACCATGTGGCGAAAGATGGAAAGGGATAGCGAGAATAAGCCAAAAGATGAATGCGCTCTGATGAGAGAGTTGAAAAAGGAAAGTGGGTTGGCGAATGGTGAAGGAGAAGAGGATATTGGCTTCGTGCCATTGGGCACAGCAAGCGTAGGAAGACACAAGCTTGCTTCCAATGAAGTCATTGTGCGAAATGCCTAAGGTGATGGTCAGCGCATGGATTCGTTTCAGATTCTTCAAGTGCTTCAAGGAAGAGCAAGTGTTGAGAAGTGTAGAGCAGAAAGGCACGAGTTTCCGTGGGTTCGCCATCCTCTTAACAAATAACCCACCCATCAGATAATTGGTTATGGGTGCTTTTTGTTCTCATTAGTAGTTTTCACTTGCTGCACTGTTCTATTAGATATATGGATGCTTTTATTTTAAAATGAAAATTGTAGTGTTCAAATAGAAATATGTAAATAAATCTAATTAGTTTTATTTATAATTTTATATTTTTTAGTGATTTTTTATGTAATTAAATTTAATTAATTTTATTTATAATTTTATTTTTTAGTGTTTTTTATTTAATTATTTTTATTTTTTATATTATCATTTATTTTTTAAATTAATAATATTTAATTAAATTAGTGAGATTTTAGTATTATTTATTTGATTCCAGTTTTATTTATTAAGAATGTTTGAGAATTATTCAATAAAATAATTCTATAATTATATATATTAATTTTTTTTTATTATCAGATTTTAAGATTTAACATTTTTATTTATTTATAATTATTATAATTTCGTTTTTTAAGTGTCAATATAGTATCAAATATTTCTTTATCACTACACTATTTAGTCTTTGAATCAACCGTGCGAGCGACAATATTAACATTGAAGTTGAATAAAAGTACTCTAACCTCTCAAACATAGGAATTTTTTAGCTAAAACATTTACTGTGAGATAGGTTATTTCAATCAGTCCATGCTATCCGCTACACAGGTTATTCAATTCCGTTTGATTCAAGACAAGTTGAAATAGACTACTGTGGACATATTCTATTATTCACAGAGCCGCATAGACTCTCGATTTAGTTTAGAAACAAGAAGATTACAGCCTAGTAGTAATAGGTGGAGGCACTAAGTAGCCAAAGGGTATGATGAAAGGCTAAAGCTATGCATAGGAAGTTTCCCTTTGAGTGTAGAAAAGCTGCTGCTCGATTTGAATTGAGGCTTCCAATCGCCATAGTGAAACTTCTGATTAGCCCTACTCTACTAGATTAGCCATAGCTAATAGGTAAATTCAATCATGGGTCATAACAAATTTAGCAAAAAAAAAAGGTTAAAACACTAGAAAAGAGAGGGAGAAAGAGAAATGAGGGGAGCGAGAAATACCGTGGTCCCAGGAGGAGATGCAGACATCAGTCTGCAAAACCTCCTCATGGCCATGGTGGGAGAGCTAAAGAAGGCCAAGGTGAGAGTCGAGGCAGCCAGACATCAGAAGGAGTTGAAGTTCTCCTCCATGATTATTGCACGAAGTTTTAGGGTCTCCCACCTTGTCTCAAGAAGAGCAAATCCCATACAAATGGAAAATAAATTTGCACCTAAGTGGCTACACCCATATTTAAAGTTGTATTTAAATTCTTTATTTCAAATTTGACCACACAATTTCAAAACATAAAAATTTATTTCTTAATAAAAAATGAAAATGTTTATCGTGCATCATGGTAAATAATTTCAATAGAACTAAATATGAGAATATGAAGATACGTAATATTTCAAACACATGGTTTACAGATTAAATATAATGTAAATATGATTTCTCCAAAAACCAATCAAACAAATAAAGAAGATACGGTGTGTGTGTGTATATATATACAATAAAAAAAATTAAATCTTAAATCCTTACATTTATGAAGAAGTTATAAAAAGAAGTCTCAAATAACGAGCATAAGAAAATTATTTCTGAATTTCATCGTAAATTTATTTTTTTAATCTTTTTAAAAATATACAAATATTCTCAATAATATCATAAGTAAACCAGACTTATTTTTAAACGTGTGTGGCTATTATAAATAGAAAATATCGAAGTATAACATATCTTACAATATTTTTTATTAAATTTCACTAGAAAAAAAAATCCTTTCAGTACTTTTGTCTTTTGTTTGAAAATAAGGGATGATATAACGGAAAATTTTAATTTTTCAGAAATATAGAGTTGGGAATACTTTTTCCTAATAATTAGATTTTTTTTAAAATAATATAGCACGAAACATTGCTTTTTTTATGTTTTCTACTATATTTTAAATGAGAAAGTGAGTATTTAAAATCTTTTAAGTTAAAAAGGTCATATTAGTTTTACTAAATAATAACATAACAAATAGTTAAGTTTTTAATAAAAACATCACATTATTTCTTAATTTTTAAATAAACTTGTAGAAATACTTTGAAAAGTATTTATGATAAATAAAATATATTTTTGTCATTCATAAGGAATAATTAGGGAGAATCATACTTTTCAGACATTTTTTTCTTGTATCATACACCCTCCTCCATGAATAATTTAAAATGGAATTATTTTTTGAATGAAAATTATAAGAAATAGAATACTTGTCTAAAAAGAAAAATAAGTTATCAATTATTTTCACAATAAATATTATAAAAATATAAATAAATGTAGAACATAACAATCTATGTTTCTTTTATCGACAAAGATTTTGTTCAAATAACATGTCATTTTAGTCAATAGATATTCATAGACCTCGATTAAAAGGTTGAGAAATATATACTGAGTGTTGATAGATAAATAGTTCAATGATAAAGCACAACAAAGCAAACCAAAAATCACGTTCATGAAAATAAACTACTTTTATAGTTACATTTATAGTTTGGTGACATAGTTTGTTAATTTGACCATAGAAATTAAGTGAAATGTTAATAATATGTTCTTTATTATTAACTAAAATTTATTTTAAAAAATAAAAATGAAGTCTTTTTGTTTAACAAGATATAATAAAATTTATGTAATTTTGAAAGAATTTTAACTAGTAATTAAAAGTTTCTTCAATAAAATAATAATTCAAGACATTTTCCAGAAAAAAAATTCTATAAGCTATAATCTGCATAATAAAAATAATTGAGTTTTATAAAAGCATGTAAATAAACGTATGATTAGAGTTATCATACACGTGATTGTATCTCAACATTCAACCAGCATTTCAAACCGTTCTTAGATAAGCATGAATTTCAACAAATTCTAAAAGCAAAACTATTCATTTGATGTGTGAAACAAATAAGAAAATTAATGTAGGTCTTTTATGTCGGCCACCATAAGTAACCAAAACTCAAGCTTCATCAATTTCTGCATCTTTGTCCTGTGAGATGGAGAGAGCTTTTTATTTGAATTTCATGGGAACATTCAAGTTGGTCTTATTCCTCAGAAACCTTGAAGAAGGTATATGATAATATAATGTGATTGATACCATTCATTTTAGGATCTGTCTCAAATTCCGGGTCAATATAAAAGAATACCTACATTGTACAGGCAGTATAGTATTTAGATGTGAGTGCATTATGCACGTATTAGAGTTCAATTTGAAACCACTTACAGGCATGTCAATCTGCTCTCCAGGAAGAAGTCGCTGCTCCTCAAAGCAGAAACATTGTATTTTATTGAAGTACACTGCAGCCTGTGTAAAAATTCAGACATTTCTTTAAAATACTATTTTGGAGTGCTAGAAAGGAGATATTGGGGTGCTAGAAAGGAGATATTGGGAAAGAAACAAAAACAACATTCTTCAATAAGTAAAGCAGCAAAAAGATTTGCGAAAAAAAGTTGCAACAGTAAGACTTCAAAAACTATATTAAGTTCTCAGCTATGTAAACTTCCAAAATTCTAAAATATGCAGAGTCCAGGGACAGCCTTTGTTACAAATAGCCTTTGTTATAAACAGAACAGAGAGTATTCATCTGTAGTTAGTACCTTCATAGGAGTGACATTATATGTAGAAACACCTGTTATTGGAGTAGAACTTTTGTTTTCTGCAGTATAAAATGCAAGGGCACTTTCACCAGGCTTGACTTTAACCTGGCAGAATAAATGAATAATACGACATTTCAGTTCTTTTTTTTTTCATTCTCCTATTCACTGTGTGTTCCAGAGATGTGTACTACAACACTACGACATCAAACTTTTTTCAATGATACATGAAATACTTGCAAGCCAGCAAGCACTCAAACACCGTCCAATGTGAAAGTGTTTAAGTAAGCATACAACTAGATTTCGATTTAAAAATAACATTTGTCCCCCAAATATTTAAACTTTGATAACCTATCTTTTTAAACAAAAGCTCAGACTTTAATTTGACTTGATTAATAGTAGTTCTTAGAGTTGTCATTCTTAAATTACAATGGACTTATATAAATAAAACTAACAGCTCCAGGAAACAAAATTAAACATCTTTTTAAATAATACTTTCACATTAAGTAAATAAATCCAATCTGTGATGGAAAGCAGTTTGTTTTTTGTCAAGTGCAAGAGGATAAGTTCCAAAAAGAAAACCTCTCTCTGTGTGGGAATAAATTTCCACGGCATCCCATCAGCAATATCACCATTGAAGTGCACCACAATTTCCCTGAACAAACAAAAAAAAATTATGAACCCAAAAAAGTTATAACTGCAAAAAAGCTAGCTTCCAAAGCACCACACCCTAAATGAGGTTTATTGAATAATAATGTTTCATAAGCATATCTATTATGGAATCATTACATAAAATTTCCCAAGACATATCAAAAGTACAGTAAGGGTACTACTGTTGATGGTAGAGAATAGGCAATTTCTATGGAGTAATCTTCAGGTACAGCATTAAGCTGAACAAATATTTTTATGTTAATTTTTATGTTAACCTTCCTTTGTTTATTTTTTGTCTAAGTACCATCTTTTAAATATTCAAAGTATAAACGAAGGAATACAAAGCAGCTCAAATAATTTGAACCACCATCTTAGGAACAGTGAAATGATGATTTTTTTTTTCTTTTAAAACTGCTGGGAAGTCAAATGCCAATTCTGCTAACGACGAACCTGAAGAAAAAAATAATCCTATGATGACTTATGCTAAGAAGGTAATATGCAATAAGAAAAAGTAACACCTTGTGGAGACTGTATTATTGCTATCATGTCGAGCAATCTTTTCTTCAACGGTCTGTAAAATTGTGAAATTTCATAATTATCGGTTAAAATAAGAAAAATTGTCAACTTTTGATGAAAAATAAAAAAAGCCATAGAAAACCAACACAAACACACCTCACGCCGGGTGACAGTTCCCCCATAGCCAGTTGCTTGGCAGAATCTCCTGTAAAGGGGAACTGCAGCATACGTGCAGCCAACCATAGCAAAAACTAAGCCCGTCAAGTATAAAAGCATCTTATTTGATTTCTGCTCTTTGGATGCATGGGATGAGAAGTGTCGGAAACCAGGCATGGAACATGACTTTCCAACATTCTGTGAAGCAAAAGCTGAATATCGGTAACCCGGATGGAACGATTCTTGGTTAAACTTTGATACAAGAATATTACAGGAGAAATTGTGTTGGAAGCTGGTATTAGGATTAATGAACCTGTAACTTGATCCTTTAGAAATGACAGATAGGCATATGAATACCAGGTTCTTAACAAGTGCAAACAAATAATACCAAACATTATTGTTTAAATCAATGGTAAGATTTTATCATACATGATGTACTCCACATTATTACAAAACTTACACAGATTAATATAAACTGTTATCTATTTATATATCCATTGTTCAAAGTTCTTAAAAAACATTTATATATACATTAATTTCAAAATATATAATAATTTTAAAAAGGATAAACTAATGTCCGTGTGTCGGGTAGAAAGACTAGTTATCTACAAATGACTCATTAAAGTAGAAACTAATTTTTTTTTTCAGATTTTAGAGTGGCAAAAAGGTATAACTGACATAAATGTATCTCTATAATTAAAACAAATAACTAATTAGAGAGAACAATTTCTTTGAGAAGATGCTTAAGTAGTAAAATATAATTTCTTTCATTTTATAACAAATATGTTTCAGATAATTCCCCATGACCATGAGAGAATTAATCTATTACCTGAGACAAAAATAACAAAACTATAGGAATTAGTGCAACACAGCATAACCTGGATTCAAGAGAGTTCGTTTGCAAAGCTCTAAGATATGGCAAGAGATGAGTTCTCCTACTTAGCCTTGACCATATCATGTTTAGCAAGACTTATGTCCCTACAATAACAGGACATTAAGTGCTATCTGCAAGAAAAAGAAATAAGTATAAACATCTTTAGAAATGTTTGGTGCTGAAAAATTGATCACAGATAAAAGCAATTATTTTATAATAAAACTATATGTATGGTTTGATCACGGACCAAAATACATGAATGAATCTTTTTCAATATTAGCAATCAGAAAAAAAGATTCAAAATGTCAATACATGCTCTCAAACAGTGGTTTGTGACAGCATCAAATAGAATTTTCTTCCTAAAGATTCAGTTCTGTGACAAAATTTTGCATGTTGGTTCATAACAAAAATATTTTTTGTTTGGAATCAGATTGCATGAAAATTTTCATCTATACATTGTGCAGAACTATTTACATATAGTTAAATAAATTTACAAAACTGGAATGTCAAAGATAAACTCTCAAGTTAATAAATATGATAAATTTATTAACAAAAACAGGCCACAATAACAGTACACTAAAATCTGGCACGGCAACTGGGCAGACAACACCTGTGAAGGAAATGATCTTCAAATCATGTAAAAAGTGTGTCACTAAAAGTATCCTGCCCCGCCGAACTATTTTACTTGACTAAGACTATTTTACTTGACTAAGTTTCAATTCTTGTCGTCATAATAATAAACAATAAAAGTATAAAACTATACAAATCAGACCAAGCATGATCCAAATAACATTAACATGGACCCAATGAAGAGGGGGAATACTCTCCCTAAACCCAAGCAAAATCACGGAACTCCCACATAAACTAACTGAAAATGATGCTTTCAACACACAGTAAGTTGTGATTCAATAGGTAAAGAAGCAAGGTAGTTCAACCAAGCACAAGCAGCCATAGAGAATAATTCTCAAGCTAAACTATAGAAAGAAAATAGGATTGAGAAAGGGGTTAAGCTTTCCAATGTGAAGGGTCTAGTCAATTAAAAATATCAGTTCAGTGGGGCATTCCATCGAACAACGTTAGTGCACCACAATACTTTCTCCCCTGTAACCATAGCCCCGCAAATCAAAATCAGACCAAAAAACATAACGGAACCCAATCCCCATATACCATCAATCAAATCAAGCATCATGAAATTTGTAAAAATGTAGTGAAAATATTGAAGTGCGAGAATGAGAGAAGAAGTGTTACACGGAAATTGATGAAGTTGAAAGGTGAGGAGCAAAGCTGAAGCCTTTGAGGATAACAACAATCAAACAGAATCACAGTGCCTGCCAAGAATTCCAAGCTATGGATTGAATAAACCTTTGTTTCCCCCCTTCCCTTTAATTGTGTTGGGAAATTTTCAAACTTGGATTTCAGATATGTCAAGTGGGTTTGGATTATTAATATTTATAATTTTATAAGGTAAATTAAATTATATATTAAAAAGGTAATAACTTACTAGAATGATCAATTTCTAATATATAATAATAATAATAATTATTATTATTATTATTTATTACAATATAGAATTAGCTATGTTTTAGTTATGTTAGGGCAGGGTTTAGCTCGTTTTTATAAAAGGAATTTAATATAACTCCTTTGTTATTATTGATTACAGAGGAAGGAATTATATATGACTAAGTTATTTGCTAAATTAGATTTTTTTTAATGATTTTAATATTAAATGATATTTTACATAATATAAAATTATTAAGAAAATTATAATATTTTATTATTGTCATATTTCGATTCTCCACTTCTCTCAATTCACTGCGATCTCAAGCTTGTTTTCTCTAACTTCAAACTTTTCACTGAACAACCATCATCATGATCCAATAACAAAAGTTCATGGGGCCTGCTATTGGCACCAGAAAGTTACTGTTTAAACTCCCCACCAATTATTCTTGTTAGCATTTAGTTAAAAATATATCCTATGAAAATATGTTTCCATCATATTAAATTTTTCAAAGGCAATTAGTACAAACAATGGACACAATCTTGCCTTTGTTGATTAGAAAAAAATTGAACACAAAAAAACCAAGTTAAAAGTTAGAGGTTTAACCATTTAGGGCACATAGTCCATTTCTCAAAGAACTCAAACCAGGCACCTGAGCCCTCACAAATTTCTTTTACCACTTTCCATTAGTTACAGGGACTTTCTGAAATGTAATATATTCCCAAAAAATGAATAGGTAGTGGTGAAGAAATTTGTGAGGTGTAGAAAATAAACACTAAAAAAAGATACACTAGCCCATATTCCGGAATGTAAAATCTAAAGTAAAAAGGGTCATTCCAATTGTTGCACTCGTTATTTATTGGGTCTCAGTTTCACTCTACCAAAAACACTCACCTGCAGCCCTTTTTATCATTCTGAAATATCTTCTCCTCAGAGAGTGGAAAGGAGGTGTAGGATGAGTTTAATGGGGTATGTAAAGAAATACCCTTATTTGTTGGGCTTATAGGCCTATGAAGAAATCATATACATAGCCACAACTTCTATGCAGGTTGGATAGTTTTTCTGGGACAGGTAACTGGTAACTAGAATGCAAAGGTTGTTTGAAGGGGATAAAATGCCAAAATTGAAATTAGTGTTGTTACAAGTGTGCCTGAATCCTAAAAGGATACATTCTTAATTTCTTCGGATTTTGAAGGTCTTGTTTTATTTACCATACTTAGTACTAGGGTTTTTGTCAATCACAAAGGTTAGAAGGGAAAAACATTTTTTATGTAGGGACACTATTTTCTTTCAGTGAGCGAGTCAGAGACTAGTTTTATTTATGGTAATATGATTAAGTTTTCTTTTGTACGTAGTGGATAAGAAAGGAATAAGTTTTAATATATATACTAGTTAAGTAATATTCTTTATTTTAATTTGATTATTGGTGCACCTCATTAGTGGTTGAATTATTCAAGAGATGATTATGAAACTGAGACACGTTGGAAAGGAAATGAATTGAAGATGGTAGATTTCTAGAAAAACAAAAATGCAATTATGGTGAGAAGGACTGATCAGGGTGGTGGTTCCTTATGACCAAAACCTGACCTAGTTATAGGCTTTTTCTATTGAGGACCATTTCTTGTGGTATACCCTAGTTCCTACAACCCTATAAAACAAATATGTAACAGACTTGAGTCAATTGCTTTATGCCTTATTCCATTCTCTGATCTGTGTCCATGCATTGTAGTCCCTTACTTTACCTAACATGGTAGTATTGTTCATTGTTCATCTTAAATTTCCCAACAACTTGAAGGTGATGACACTGTCCATAGGCATTTTATTAGATATATACCCCTAATTGGTATATTCTATTACCAAGGACAAATCTCACTCTATTTAAGATCAACCTGCAATATAGATAGAAGTTACTATACATCACTGTGGATGCCTCTAAGAACACTTGTAGGAGAAATATTCCAAGTCCGTTAATATTGTTGGATCACAGTCCAACAACAAAATTGGACCACCCCATCTTGGTCCCCATCAAGATCTTTAAAGTTATGTTAAGACCAAGTTATGCACACACACTTCCTTATTTAATTAGAACTGTTAAATTGGTATAGCATAAAGGACCACAAGAAGGGTGCATCATGGAAAGTACTTAAATCTGGAGAATTAGTTAAAATAATTTGGGAGGATCAGAATGAAGTGAAAGGCAATGCATTAAAGAAAAGGACAAAGAGTTGGGAGGGGAAGCAATGAAACCCAAGTTCCAAGAGAAGAGCTACTAGTATGGTGTCAACCTTAATGGCAGATCTAAACTAGTAACCTTTTGTTTCATGTTGTAACCCATCCCACCCACCCCTAGGACAAATCCCAGATGACACATAACTGAACTGAACTTACATTTTTCCTATTCTGGTGCCCAACATAAAAGAAAACAAAGAAAGCACAGCTTTTGACTGTACTTATAAGCCATATCCAAACATAACTTTATACATATAGTCCTGCTTCAAATGCATGGATGCTGATTAAATAAGGGGCAAATGCTCCCCGTAGGTGCTTGACTGCTTTATTTTGTGGACAAACTAAACATGCATGCTTTGGCAATCCTTTTTCTGTTGATCATACACTTTTCAAACTAATGTAAGACATTGAGTTAGCAGGCCAAAATTTGTCACAGTCATTACTTTTCTTGCACACCTTCTTTTTTCACTTTGGAAAAATTAGTAAATTGGTAACTAAATTTAGTGACACAACACTAAATTTTTTAAAGTTGCCAATAAGTTAATTTATGACTAATGTTAATCTTTCTTGTATAAGGTTTAAGGAAGTGTCTCTTAGCAGACTTGGATAGCAAATTATCATTTTTAGAAGTGGGAAGCAAATAATAGGAAATGCAATTTTTTTTGGTGTCTTGCATTAGAAGAGGTGAACTAAGAAAACAATGAAAACCACTAAAAAAATTCAAAATGGTAATGAAATTAACAATCTGTAGATGATTTTTTTTAAAATCATGACTAAAATTTAATAATCTTAATATTAATGAGCATCAAAAAGTTATTTTACCATTAAATTTAATTGCTCATTTATTTGTTCAGAGACTGTTTTTTTTTATTGAACTTTATTCAATGTTAATCAATGTGTTTGTTTTTTTCTTTTGTTCCATGAACTTTATTGTTGACTCTTTAAGACACATGAAAGTGTAGAAGGGAAAGGTAGTATCCATGTTCTTGAAAGTATAACTTGCAAATAAATACACTTGTTTGTCAGTTACCTTTTACTTAATGCAAGTCTGATTTGTTTTTAGGCTTCAGAAAAGTGATAAAAAAAATATTAGCAGAAATAAAAGAAAAGAAAGAAGTATCTGATATTGGGAGTTGTGCATCCATGTTGAATGTTTGTTTGAATGATTTTAACATATGAAGAATGAACTATAGGGAAACAAAATAGTGCATTTGAAGTTTAAAAAAAAAGTAGAATTTGGGACATGTGAGGAAGGAAGTGACAGTGAAAGATGAAAAAGATGAAAAGGTAGTATTTAAAGGAAGAGAGGCCAAAGTTAGAGAGAGTTAGAGACTGCAGAAACAGAGTGCGCATAACAAGGTCATTCCATCCCATTCCCTTACACACCACACATGCACATCAACTTAACACTTTCATTATTCTTCTTATTCTTCTTCTTATTATTTCTTAAACAATCTCACATAACATATTCAACTCTTCACTCTTTTCACATTTTACTCTCATGCACCAAGAGACAATTTACCAACACCTTCTTTGTTATTAAACTCATACTCACTCATCCTTTTAATCAAGTCAAACAATGAATTTAACATTTTTTATAAATTTTAATCATGGACAACAAAATTAATTAAACAGAAGTAGTGTTATGTGAATTGATTTTATGGGTGGTATGAAAAAAATAGTTATTAATGAATTGGTAAAGGTATAAAGTAAATATTATAGGAAAAGACTTGATTTGAGAGGGAGAAAGTTATTTAAAAAATGTATTAAAAATGCAGAGAATGGTGTCCTTTAGTGGCATATATAGTACAAAGGGTACTGCATTTAAACGACCCAACTACACCATGCATGGCCTGCATTGTTGATCATAGAGTCATCATAACCTCATAATTAATTGCTCCCTCCTCTGATCACTTTTCTTGATGTGTCAGAGTTGAAAAAGTGAAAGTTAAAATGGAAGAGCTTTGGATTAAAAAAAAAAAGAAAGAAACTTTTTCCACCCCACTTTTCTCTCTCTTTCTATCTCTATCTCACTGTCAATTGCACACTTTTTCAATGTTGATCAATCATAAAGCAATCGATTACAAAATCATTTCCTCACCTCTCACATCATCACTTACATTTCTCTTCTGCCAAACAACTACTGTATCCTTCGGGCCCTTTGCATTTATTATTCTCTTTTCGAGGAATGGGCCAAATACCCATATCAATTATCTCTCTTTACACTTTCTTTTTAAATGCAATAAATATACAATAATTTTTTTATATCTTTTTTTACCTCTTTATTCAAAAAAAAAATTCTCAATCTTTCACACTTACACCTACAATTTTTTAAAATGCAGTTTTGACTTATATAAATTCATAATTTTAAACCAATGGCCAACTTCTATACACTTCATCAGCTTACAACATCAACCAAAAATCACTATACATAATTTCACCACATTCAAAATCATTTAAAATATTCAATAAGTGAAAAATATGTTTAGAAATTAAAAATAATAAAAATATTTTTTAAATATGTTTTTGAAAAAAGAAGACAATTACGAGACCTAATTTAGCAGGTCTGCATTGTATATATCAGGAGGAGGATAATTCCAAAATCTTGTAGGAGTGTTCGATTCTGACCTCGTTATTAGCAAATCAACAACCCTCCCAGGTGCTGCCTTCCCAGAGTGTGTCTCCATTTTAACATTCCAATTCATACACAGCTGCTTCTTCATCATCTGAATGATGGAACCTTACATATGCTTCTTCTACTTATTTCTAGGGTTTTCTATGACTTTAATTTTGATAAAATAAGAGTATATTTTCAAATTGTATCAATTAATTGAAATGTAGATAACACTTTTAAGATTTGAGAGAACACATACATTTATGTGCATATATATTTTGCAAGGGTAATATTAAAAATATTGTTATAATATAATATAAATATATATAATTTTGTAAGAATAATGTTAAAAATCCTTTCATAATTATTTTTAAGAGGAATTTTTCAGTTATTTTGAAATAGAGAAGTTATTTAATTACTTATTTCATTAAAAATAAAAAATTATTTATTAAAAATAAAATTGTTCATTAAAAATAACAAATAATGTATTTCATAATATATATTACCGATTTGTAATTTGATTTTATTTAGATTTTATTGAATTAGTCTCTATGTGTAAGATTAAGTTATTGATTTACATTGACCAATAACTGCCTTAGTGAGTATGCAATGCATCTTAATTTAATTTCTAGATATATAATATGTTCTTAATTTGGTTTACATGCAATATATGCAGGTTGACTGTGCTTAAAAGAATTAATGTGATAGAGATCAAATTTAGAAGGTTTACAAAAATCAATTTAATAAATTGAGAAAATGTAAAAGAAGAATTGTTGTTAGTACATTTTTAAATTAATTTAATTGAGTAATATTTATTTTGATTAAAAATGAAAACATGTATAACATAAAGTTAAATCTGCATAAGAATGGGTGTCTTTTGCATTGACTGGTATACTAAACATTCGTCCTCAGCTTCACAATTAACGTCACTATCCACTGTACACCGCCATTATCGCCTCTACTATTCAACGCTTTCACCTTCTCTCTCATGTACACATTAACATGTCAACATCAAAGTCTTCAACTTTGTTGCATGTGTCAATTCTAATAATGTATCAGAACAACACAATGCTTCCCTTCCCAACTTACACATAGCCTTTTAGCCAATTCATTTCTGTATTTTTGGTTTCCCGAAGAAAAAAAGGCAGAAAAATTAGTTATTTAGCAAAAGGAAAATAGGTAAGAATAAAGAGAAGTATTTTAAAAATGGTATATATTTTGTGATGGATGATTATTTGGACTGATGTATAAGAAGAGGCATAAATGTATACATAGACCCAAGAAATGCAAAAAAGAGGTACAATTGTACGAGTGGGAAGTGGTGGATGAAATGAAATTCTGTGATTGATGGGAAGGTGGGTGGTTGAGTTGGGTATGTAGGTGGTGGACATTGTACGATACATTCTTTGGATGCTGCTCTTTCACCTTCAATTTATTCGCTTGTCATAAGGGTTGAAAATTTGGACCCTAGTTCCTCTCTTCAATTCCTCACATTACATCACAAAACTCCATTTTCACACATCTCTTTTTCATACCCTCTTTCTCACTTTATACATACTTCTATCAAATGTTATTCCCTCTTTTATTTCATTTTTATCTTAATTCTATTCATATTTTACATCTACTTCTTTCATGTTGATAAGACACTGTCAAAATAATTTAGATTTGTTCAAACAATTTTTTCTTCCCAAAATTATGAAACATGTCAGACAATAACAAAAATGTATCCAATGTTTCTGACTTATATTTGTTTCTATAGAGTAAGAATTTCTTCAATGTTTAATGATGATGTTATGTTGCTTTTAGGAATTGTATATATAGAAGAACTATTATAATTGCTTTTAGAGATCTATATTCAACTTTAAATTCTTAATTACTTTAGCTGCTATTATAATTAGTTTAATTATTCTTAAATACTGCTCTATGTTTCTACAATAAAGTCCAATTTTTTTCCTATTCAGTTTTAAATCCTGATCTATATACTATTCAACTTTTTTCTTTACATGAATTGTAAAATTTGTTTCAATAAACCAGACTTTGCAATTATGGATAGTTGTTGAATACCTGCTGAGAGTTTATCAACTACTCCCTGCATTACAAAACTATAGAATTGTTTTAGCCTAGTTCTTATTTATATTTGGAGGATAAAATGTCTCCATCCAATAATGTAGTAATTTTGTAAAATTTAATATTTTATTCAATATAAATAAGAATATAATTGAAAAATATATTACAAATACGTCTCCAGTACTGCTAAGCATGTTAGAAGTTTTGTCTTAGACTTATAGAAAAAGATTTTCTGGACCTCAAACACAATGTTTATTATTCAGTTTAATATATATTGACAAAAGTTACATCAACAAAATAACATTTTCTATCTCTTTACAAGCTAACTAGGTTAATATTTTATAGGGAGTGTTTAATGCAAATTGTGGCATATGATGTAGAATAACTTAAAAGAAAGCATAGAAGGGGAGAAGTATAGAGGCCTTGTTCTTTAGCATAAGAACTATAGGGGTGTTTGACATTGCAAATAACTTTTAAGAGACAATTAATTATAATTGTGTTTCCAGTTTAGTGTACTATGTGGAAACATTAATTATATGTTTGGATCAGGTAACAAAAAAATTAGAAAAATGAAAAATAAATAAAATAAAAACTCAAATGGTTTAAGTTAAATAAAAAAGAATGAGTGAAAAATGGTTTGAAAGTGTGTTTGAGTTGAAAAACAAGAATATAAGGAAAAGTTAAATGTATTATACTATTATCTGATTGTCCTCATGATTTCAACTTAGGTGAATCTTATTAGTAACATTAGGTTGAAGCACAGTAGCTTTTGATATTCTCGAATCAGTTTTCCCATATTGGTGTGCTTGTTCTTCTAGGTTTAATTGTTGTAAACTGGTTTACTTTGTTTTGCTTTTTAATTTGGTTTAACTTTATTTGCAAAACTTTCAATTGCTACTACTTCTACCTTTCAGCGCATTTTTTTATCTGCAAACATTCATTCAAACGAAAAGAATTGTATTTGAAATCATAGTCTTCACATAATTGTAGTATGAGTAATCTATTGTTTTGCATTTAGAACGAGTGCAAAATCTATTATAATTACTCATAATACAATATAATTAGTCATAATCAATCATGTGAAGACATTATATCTCTTTCTTTTCTGTCTATACAAAATTACAAGAGTGTAAAAAAAATTTGAGAAGAACATATTTGTGAACTTAACTTTGTTTGTCCTTTGTAGACGAAGTGATTAAAAAGTTGAGCAAATAGATAAACTGAAGAAGATAATAGCTTGAGAGTAAAGAAGAAGAAATGAGCTAAAGCATCTCTCCTATATAGTAAATTGAAGGAAGCAAAGAAAGAGTAATTGAGTAGTATAGTAGATTTTGATTTGAATGTGTAACAGTTGGACATTGACATTGGTGTTTTGTCCTAATTATGAACCGGATGCAAGTAAAACCCAGAGAATATTGGGAATAGCCAAATCCATGCCCAAATTGGCACGTGAAATCAATAAAAATGTCACAGGTTTTACAGACATCCCTGCCCCCTTCTCTGCTTTAATTTTTCTAATATATTCATTGTTTGAAATGTGTCCAAAATGAGAGTTAAATTCCCCATTGGTCCAATCAACCAATGAACTTGCTTGCTAGCTACCTAGCTGCACCATCAGTACGAATGGGAGAGAATTAATGCATAGTCCAATCAATGCATTAAAAAAATTATCCTACCAAATACCACCACACTTTCTTTTCAATGCCACAACAACTGCCTCAATTATTTAGCTTCCTATGCTCCTCCCCAATCATATACCATATACCATATACCATATACCATATACCATATACCATACCAACAATTCCAACTTAAAACTCACTTACAATTTATCATAACAAATCCTTTCTTTTAATCTTAATCTATTCAATAAATAAATAAACACATACTTCCTCCATTTTCCAATAATGACAATTTAAATTCTTTTATATTGATCAAGAATATTAATAACTATCAGAATTTTATTAAAACAATCTTGATCTTTTTAACAAGTGCATTGATTAAGACCAGAAATAATTAATTTCAAGATATATTAGAAAACATATATATTTCCTTAAAAATGTAAACATCAATTAATTTAATTTTTTTAGACGGCTAAAACATATGGCCCCGGAGGAAGTGTATGTAAATTGTTTTTATAATATAGGAAGAAGCAAGATTAAAGTGTTTGGATGCAAGTTAAAAACTGTTTTAGTTCAATTATAAATCTTAAAAAATGATTGAAAGAAGCTGAGATTGTTTTTTATAAGTACTTCTAAAGACTTACACATTCTTTTATGTCTTAAATCAAACAAAAAACACTTCGAAACGCATTTAAAATGGACCTTGCAAATAGGGGTATGAATTGAAAAGTGGTTCTCTGGACCAGTACAACATTCTGTTATCGTATGTGTATGATTAGAATATTCCTTATATTCTATTTTAATAAATATGGTTGTTGATTAAAAGAAAGTCCAAATAATTATGTTGCAACACAGAGATGTGAGTTTGTGAAAAGAAGCTAAGATTTGGATTAAGGTATGAGAGTTGATGTAAATTGTTAGGGTGATTTGAAAAAGTGTGAAAAAAGATTTGATTAGAAATAATATATGAGGAGAGAGGGTACAAGACTTTCATGTTTGAAGATGGTTTATTAAAAGCTGTGATAACTGTAGATGGCATCGAGTCGTGTAAATAGTACGTTAGACAATTTCAAGTCAACATCATTTTTGTCCTTTTGTTTTAATGCACGCCAGTATATTGTCCTAGATAGCATGGTACATTTTGAAAATGACCGGATTCACAGGAACCACTGTTCATAATATGTTTTCTATCAAACACATTACACAACTATGAATACCAGTCTTCACAATTCTGATAAAACACATCACACATTTCACCTTTCTTTATTCTCTCTTCTGTTTAATTAGCTGTTCTTAAATAGAGTGAGGAGTAGTTTACTTCTATAAGGTCTGCAGGATTAATTAATTTAATTAATTACTTACCGAGATGCTCTCCTGAAGATTAGGAGAATCTTAAACACAGGTCAATCTTAATATATTAAATACCCACATAGAAAAAAACCACATCTCTGTTACACATTTCTAAAATCTGTCACGTGACTTACTCAATGGATTTCTTCTGATCTATCTATCTATTCTCAACAATCGATCGGAGTTGAAACTTTTATGTTTATTTGTGAGTGAGTGAGATGTTATTTGCTAACAGTGATAGGAGTCACATTGATAATGCAATTATATATTATATATAAATTATACAAAATTAAAATATTTAACAGTGGCATGACCAGTAAAAGAGAGATATCCCTCAGTGTTATGATCTTATCAAAACATTTCAAGTTATAATTATTTACTCCTCTGTCCAATTTCATATGAATTACATCTTTTTTATATTTGAGGTTGGAGTAAATTACTTCTCTGTCCCTTATTAAAAGCAGAAAAAGAAAATACTATCTACACACTCTACATTTAGGAAAAGTGTATTAAAGAGTGTTCTAGACTTTTTCTAAAAAATATTGCTGTACTCTCTAGTCTTTTTAAAAGACCTAAATTGTAAGTGTAGTTTGAGTATTTTCATAATAATTAATCTAAAATATCTTTTGCGTTATTTTTTTACAAAAATACCCTTAAATTTATTTCGTTCAGTTTTATAAAAGTATATTCAGTGGAAGATATTTAAAGGTTATGTCGACTTACTTAAAACAACTCTGTATTGTGTGACATTTTTGAAGTTAATATTAGGAGAGAAAAATAAATAAATTAAAAGAATGATTAATACTAATATTAATTATATGGAAAAACAACATTTACTTGAACATTTTTTTTCTTACATAATCATAATTATGGGGCGGTGTTGTTTTTCTTCCTCATAATTGAGTTGAGATAGAGAAGACAATCCAAGACTAATTAAAACCATTACCAAATAGTTGCTCCTAAATATTTCGACTAGAAAAATAGATTTCAAATAAAAGTTAAGAGCGACAAATGATAAAAAAAAAAAGGTAGGTTGTGGACGTTGAATATCCAAAGAACCTGCACAGAAAATGAAAAGATTAAAAATGCAAAAAAGTGGTTGGTGGACCTTCACTTTACCATTTAAACTTTGAGAAGAGTAATTTTGGTATTGTTGCCTAAAAGTGTGCCCATATATGCATGGCGTAGTGGAATATCTTTTCAAAGGAAGTGGGGGAGTCCTAGCTTAGCTACATAGTTACACAAAAATAAAAGTAAGCTCTAACTTTATCACTTGACTTGTTAGTCAGGCAATATACACAAATACACATAATGCTTTATCACATGCAGAAGAACAAAAGACAGATTGAAAATATATAATAAATAAATAATATTCCCCCATGCAAACATGAAGATGCATTAGGTTAATTAGCTTTAGTGGTATGAGCATGGCTAAAAATGAGAGGATTTTTACGTGGCCATAGAGGGGGCAAGAAAAAGCAGAAGGAGCTTCCTGCAGTAGCACTTTGGTTTTGGGAATTACGAAAGTGCTTTTTTCTTTCTTATTTCTCTCTCTAATGGAGAAAGAAAGAATGGGGAAGCGCAAAAGTTTTTCCAAAGTTGTATTAGGTTACGTGACAGAGTGGGACCAAAGGGAAAAGCAAGTGTAGAGATGGGAAGTTGGGACAGCTGTTTGAGAATGAATACATGTGTGTGTGTTTCGACTTTCGATCCACAAGAATGTTCATGTTTCATGTTTCATGTTTATGTTTATGTTTATGTTTGGAGTTGAAAGTTGAATTCATCCAACTGCAAACACCTCTGCAGTGTGAGTGTGCATGGAGAGAAACATGCACAACACAAGGGATTGGAATAGAATGGTTTCAAATATCTCTTCATCCATCTATCTTTTTCTCTCTCTCTCTCTATATATGATTTAGTTTCAAATTGGAGGGGTCAAAAGGTAGGGTCCGGCAGAATCATCAGAGGCTTTCATTCTCCAATATATTCTTAATTTCTCTCTCATCTACACAAACATCTCAACATGCATGCATAAAATATCTCTTATTAACCTATTATCTATAATTAAATCAAGAAATTGCTTAAATAAAAAAGTTGGCACCACCCAGCTTTGTGAATATTCATACAGATTTTTTTTCTTAATAAGGGATATTAAGTTTGAGTTCAAGATGGTTATTGCCGATCTCATGAAACAACATCATATTTAAAAGTGAAGTCAAATATTATGTATGTGGTCTTCAAATCCTATAAAAACAATGGTTTGATTTCTTATTTGTATATGGGTTTGGCCAACCTTTATACATAATTTTATTTATTTAGTGTTGTGTTTTCTGATAAAAAAAGTTTGTGTTCGAGATATATAATTAGATTATATAGTTATATAAATAAATATTACCTACGTTATATAAGTAGAATCATTTCTCATATATTGCCTGAAACTAAAAAACAGATAAGAGTCTACTAAAGTAAGAACAGAAAACCAATTAGGTTGAACAGGTTATTATTTAAAGAAACAATTCCTGTTTCTTTAAATGCTTTTATAATAAATAAATGCACATTTCTTGCCATTTATATTAATTATTGTTTAATGTATATTAAATCTCACGAAAAATACATTTAAGCCTTGCTTATTTGAATCTGGTTTATTTAATTACAATCGAATCATTGAATGGAGAGAATCATAATTGTCTCTCCATGATCTAAGTTTAAAGATTTGGAGTGTATCATATTAATAATGATTAAAAATTATTTTAACTTAAAGTCTTTAAGGTATACAACTGTGTACTAGATATTATGTTAATGATTATTAATAGGAGGAGATTTTACATTCTTAACGTGTTACGGTTTCTCCCACACATGAGCTCCGGGAATCTAGCTCCTCAGAAATCTTAAAATCAATTAATTCTACCATCATCATTATTTTATTAAATAAAAAAATATTATTTTGTCTTTGGAAGCAATACTGAACTATCTTTCTTTTATTCTCTCTCTCACACACACACACACAAACACATTCTCTTTCTAAGAAAATCACATCCGAACAAATACAATTCTGTTTTTCTTCTTTCTTTTGACTCTTATGCCATCATCACACCAATTATTGGTTTAAAGTTGTAAATCCCTTGAGCAAGGGACAACGTGGCAGGTGGATGTTGTTTGTTGATCATCTTTCTCTCTCTTTCTATCTTTCTTTCTATTACACACTCTCGCAGTGACTCAGCCAGCAATATTCATGTTCTCTTTCTGCTTTGCTTTTGTTCTCTTTGGTACCCTTTATTTCCTTTTACATAATGTTTCCACCAGCACTTTTCTTGAGCAGTTATTTTTCATTTGTGGCTTCATATAATTTCGTGGTAAAAGAAGTCCCCCTTTCTTCAATTTGGACTATTGTGTTTGTCACTCACTTCTTTTCTTTCTTTCATCTCACTGCTTCATATGAGGGGACCAATATTAAAAATTGGGTTTCTTTCATTTTTCTTTGGTACATCTTCTTCAGAATGTGTGTCTCCGTGATTTTATGTATGTAATGTCACTGATAGAGAAAGTCAATCCTTTTATACAATCAATATATGTATGCTTACATTGAACCAACTGTTGCTTTCCACTAATTCGTACCTTCTTCTTCCATAATTGAAGAAATTTTCAAATTAAAATCAAATAGTACCCATGCATGTTGATTCAGAAGCACAAGTAAAAACATCACATTTTTAGTGGCCCATGTATTCAACCTATTGAATACCTGTTATTAGTTGTTATATAGGTCGGTGAAATATAGTAGCAATATTAAATAGCTAAGTCTAGACACACACATATGTACAAACTCATCTATTTTTGCACTTAGATTTAACTTTTCTATTGCAAGAATAGGGCTTTATGTCACATAAATCACCTATTTAAAAAGTTTAAACATTATAGTAGTTTTTATATTGCATAGTAAACCTCCAAAGATTGTAAATAACATTACAGTTGAAAAATACCATGAATTTAAAAGACAGGGAACTACATGGGGCGGAGAGTACAGTGTGTAATTGAAAAAGAAGAAAAAGAATGAAATGGGAATTGAATTTAGAGGGAAAAAAGAAAGGTGAAATTAAAAGAGACCCATTTTGGTATTACAAATGTAGATTCCAAGCTTGTCAATGGTGGCTTCTGCTATTTATCCTGACCATTCCTGTCTATGCTTGGTCTTATCTGGGGGTCCATTATTGTCATTTCAGTGAATTATGCTTTCTGGGTGTCTCAGTTCTTTAAAACCACATCTCTTTTTGCTTTTTATATCTATGGTTGTTGGTGCTCTGAAACCGTATCAATAATACAAAATCCTCTCTCTTGAATCCTTCAATTCATTTTTTTCATACACATATACATGTTGAATTGATTTTCTGATGGTTGGAAATGGAACTTGGAAAATGAAAGACAAGGAAAAGATACAGGGCCATATCTGAAATTGCTCCTTTAGCTGAAATCCTTCAAGTAAAAATGCAAGCAAGTACCTAAACCTAAGAGCCCATTGTACAATGTTTAAGTTAATGACATGCTAGCCATTATCCTTTATAATTTCCTACAAATGTAGGTATTCAATTAGAAATTAGTTATGATAACATCTATGTGAATGGTCATGATATTAATTAGTTTTATAGTTAAGTCAAACTTGAAAGTTTTATATTAGATAAAAATAAATAAATAAAATATCTTAAAAAAATACTTACAAATTTATTCTCTCATTACCTTTTATATGAATTTGTTATGATTTATCAATGGAAAAACAATTCATTATAACATAATTTTATTAGTATATTCCCTCAAAACTTTATTTGGAAAAAAATAAAATTTAAAATGTTATATATGAGTTAAGATACACAAATAACACAAAGATAATGATGGCAAATATAAATATCAAGATTATATACTCAATCAAATTTTTTGTTTTACATATATCATTTTACCATTTTTTTTTTTTAGAATGATTGACCTACTTTATTCTTAAAAACTAGGAAACTCAAACTTTTTGACAAATTGATAATGTAGTTTTTTAGTTTGATTACTATCAATCTAAAATCTCTTCTCTACCAACTAAGATTCAACTCCTTTAATTGTGTCACAATTATTAGGGTAGATTGAGCATCATAGTTAGAATTTGAGGACAATGGAATCTCCATGCATTATATAACTTAGCATATGCATAAAAAAAATAACATACACGTTATGACGCGTAAACACACACAACTTTTTTTATCATATTCAAACATCACGGCTAGTGTGCATGAACATATTATTACTTTTGTTCATTTCATAGAGAGAAAACACAGTAGCTAATGCATGTAACATTTCTTTTCATCAGCAAAAATGCATGCATGTAACATAATACATAGTGAGAACAACAAAGTGAACACACACTTTTTTTTATTATTGGTTATAATTTATGAAAACTACAAAATTACAACAGATATTCATTAAGATATAAAACTTTGCAAAAACTTATATAAATAAATTTCAACCAACTTGAAAAATTATAATAGTATGTTTCTATTTATCAACAAAACAAAGAACAAATTTATAAATGTATAAAAACATATGCCTATTTATGAAAATAAAATCAGTAAATAGTAATAAAAACAAGAATATAAATAATGGTTAAAAATCTTGCATCAACTAATAATATGAAAAGTCTAATGTTTATAAATGAAATAGAAAATTGAATTAAATTTAATTGGTAGATTAAAATAATAAAAAATAGAAAATAGAAAATAACAAAATGAATTGTTTATGTATATAATATGGTTGGAAGTTGAGATAACAAATAGTATGGCAACTCATCTTAAACCACCAGCTTGTTCCCACTTGTGCTTTGAATATATGGTGGGTCTCACAAGAGATCTTGAGAAGGAGCCAAGTTTTGAAAATTGAAACTAATTTTTGATATTATAAAAGGGTCTGTGATATGGAATTGGAATCATAAAACTCCAGATAAAGAAATGAAAATGGGAAAAAAGCTCTTGATAAAAATAATTGATGGGCATGGCTGGGTATATATGATACATGGAATGACAGAATTGTTAGTAAAATGTTGTGGTCCAAAATGTTGATAAAATAATTATTAAATTGTTCTACTTAGTCTCATGAATGGATGATATGAGAGGGGCAACATATGCAGTTGTAGTGCATGATAGTTCACCATCACTAGGGTTTGTATTTCTTTTGAGCCATGTATCCATATGTATTGTAGTGACATACATCATGAATTGGGACTTTTCACACAAGGTCATTGGCTCATGGGACCCTTCACAGTATAATTCCCCTTAAGAGAAGGAAATATCTTTGGCCTAACATCCAAAACTTAGAATAGACAACTCCTTCTAATATTATCATCACCATTATATATAGTGAATGTCGTGACTATGAAATTATGTAACTTTTTGCACTCATAGGCCTAACCAACTATCAAAACATAGTTTTATAAAGGACAAATATTAGGACGTTTCCTTTCTCTATTTTATCTTCTTTTGTGGAACTTTTTATTTTATTACATTTAGATGTGCATGCAAGACTTGCAAGTACCTTAAGGGTCAATGATTATATAAATATAGAAACTAAAATCTCCCACTAAAATCTCCCAATTTAGTTTAAAGTGGGTGGTAGGAGTGGGGTATATATATATATATATATTGCTCTTAAATCTCAAAATTTACTCAATCGCATATCATTCTTATGGTGCAATTAGTCATATATGTCAGCCACTTAATCATACCATGAAACTTAAAGAGAGCTATTCTTCTTTTTCGGACTGCTATTTATGTCTTTTACTGTGTTTCATACAAGCTTGTAAGCTATAAACTTCTTTAGGATTTCCTCTTTCTATTAAATTTAGATGTGTTTTGTATTATCATCATATCATTAGATAATTAGATAGTTGGACAAAAATAAATAGATAGATAGAATCATTTAAATCTAGATCATTAAAAAAAGTTAACATAACCAAGTAACAAAGTTTCTTTCACAAAATTATAAAACAATAATTAAAAATAGTATCACCTTCATCAATATCATTATGTTTTTTTTCATAACGTATTAAGTCAACACTTTCATTATTATTTTCTTAATTATTATTAAATCATTTCTATCTAATGTTTTTTCCGTAGTGTATTAAGTCAATACTTTCATTATCATTTTTTTAATTATTATTAAATCATTTTTATTTAATGAGAATTTATGTTCATAGTAAGATTTTAATTTTTTTATGAGACTAATTAAATATTTTTTAAAAATTTAAAGATTTTTAATTTAATTAATATATATATATATATATTATTTTAATATTAAGTGTAAGATTGGTTTTACTATATAGTATTTATTTTTATAATTATAAAAGAATTAATTTTAACATATGACATCTTATTTAAATAAAATTGAAGTCTTAGATCACTTAGAACATCAAGACATACTTTGAGAGAGAGAGAAGAAGATAGAAAGTTATTCCTCATTGCTAGAGTGACATCACTATAGCATATTCATTTACAACGGGATCAAGCCATAAGAGGTTTAAATAGGAAGATATTCAGTTCGCACAGTAGTTGTGATTTAGTTTTTCATCTTCTTTGTTCTCTATTTAACAAGGGAGAGGAGAAGAGTAAGAGAGAAATTTTAGACTATTGGAAGAAATATTTACACATAAAAAAGGTAAAGGGTGAGTGAAAATCCACTTTGGGTGTTGGATATTTGTTGGGTAGTGGAGTTGACCTTAATTCCTTAATTTGGGTGTGTTTTTGAAATAAGGGTTTTCATCTTTCCTCTCTGTTTGATTTCTAATTACTCTTGTATGTTCTTTATGATGTGAATTGAAGAATCATATGTGTAATTTCCTAATTTGATAATATTTTTATTGTTTGACCCCAATTCCTTATTTTAGATGTGTTCTTGAAAGAGGGGTTTTCCTCTTTCATATATGTTTGATTCCTGATTACTCTTGTATGTTCTTTATGATGTGAATTGAAAAATAATCCATGTAATTTCTTAAATTGATCATGTTTTTATTGTTTGACCCTAATTCCTTATATTAATTGTTCTTGAAAGAGAGATTTTCCTCTTACATCTATTATCGATTTCTAATTAGTCTTATATGCTCTTTATGATGTGAATTGAAGAATAGTATGTGTAATTTCTTAATTTGGTAATATTGTGATTGCTTTAAAGCACCTTAAGGATTCTTGTGATATCCTAAGAAGGAGATGAGTTAAGGGTGATATAATTTGAATGATGAATGAAGGATAATGTATATTAATTGGATATTATTCTGTTGTTTTATCCATGGATTATGATAATTATGTGTTAAGTGATTGTGCCTGTAAATGTGAACTTATATGAAGGAAAAAGTATATGAGTGTATAAGAAGTCCTTACACTTATGTGAACACATGCATCACAAAGTGAAATCATAATGTGAGATCATTATGTGAGATCATTATGTATCACATTAGTGGTCAAGTATGATATGTGATTGACGCCACATGTATTCATCATCATGGTGTGTTTATGGGTACGACATGCATTACATATGGTGTGCGGTGTGACTATGATATAAATATGTTGAGCTTATAAATAGTTTTTGTTGTGGTTAAATTAATTTGTTTTGCATGTTTGAACATGATTAAATATCATTGATTGTTTTCTGTGTGTGAAACTATCCTACAATTTCTTTACACTCTAACCACCAGAGTGAGAGATATTTCTCACTCCCTGTATTTCTTTGTCTTGTTTTCCCTTCATATTGCAAGTGACCCTCGATTTGATTATAGTGGTTTTAATGGTGAGGCTTAATTTTTATGGAAATTCTATCATAGAATATGTGACATCGAGATAAGACTAAAAAATTATGACTTTGCTTTTATTTTATTTAATTTTAACTAAGACTTGATTTATTTTACACTATGTAATTTTGCTTTTGTACATATTATTAGTGAATTTAAATTGTTTACCCTATGCTACCAGTATGAATTTTATTAATTGTAAGATTATTATAGACCTTATGAAATATTTTACTTTTATTCTCGTAATATATGCTATGAGATAAAGGGTGTCACATTTATTATCTAATACATTATATATAAATCAGATTGAATTAATGTCTTCATCTTCTTAAGAAACCTCGATTATAATTTCTTCAAACATGTGACACCAATCTCTAGTATTATTTTATCAAAATATAATTATGATCTTTAATATCTTTAACATAATACATTTGTTTAGTATGAATAACTAGGACATTTGACTCAGTATTCCATAATTTATTTATTAACAAAAATAAATTTATATTTGTCTTCATTATATTCTAGGTACTTCGAAAGTCATTCAAAAAATATAAGATAATATATCAGTAACAAAGAAAAAATAAAAAATAATTTGTTTAAATTCAAGTAAAAAATGTAAAGAAAATAATATATTATTTATAATTGGAATTATTCAAACTGGCTAATATTATTTAAAAGCAAGAAATGATTAATATTCAACTTCACACCCTCTCAATTGTGATTTCAATATCAATTATTTGGACTTAAAAGAATTTGATATTATAGCCTAACAAAACCAAATGAAACAAAATATGGAAAGAAAAAAATTAAATGTCAATAATTAATTTATTAAAATGTTTATAATTTATTAGATATCTAACTCTTCAAGTATTTCATTAAATATTATTATAAAAATATTTATAATAATAATAATAATAAATATTTATTATAAAAAATAATTAATAATAACTATAGAAAGTCATATTATAATATTAATTATTATTATTATTGTAAATTAATAATAATAACAGTTAATTCATTATTAACATTATTATTATTATTACTTATAATTGTGAGAAATACTTTATTATTCTCTTATATATTTATGACAAATTAATATTATTACTATTAAATATATTTATATGTCCTACCAAAAAATAATTATAGCGAAATTTTAAGTATCATTGCAAATATAGTAGTGATTGGAGTAGTAATGACAAGTAATCTACTACAATTATTATAATATAATATATTATTACTATTTTCCTGTGTATTCATAACAAATTGTTACTGTTATTTTTATATAAAATTATTAATAGTCAATAAATATTGATTTTAGTGATACTTTTAAGTTATTTTCATAAAATTTTTACTATATAATATTAGTAATAATTGAACAATTGTTTATGAATATATATATATATATATATATATATATATATATATATATATATTATATAAGAGTAGGGATCACTTATTCTATTATTTATTTTTTATTTTAACTTTTTATTTCACTTTAAATAAAAATTCAGACTAATTAATAAGCGTAGTTTTTTTTAGATGATCATTAAAATTGTATGTAAATTCTCTCTTGTTATTTTATTAATATATATTTAATATTTATTTCAATTAAAAATAATAATATAAAAATATTTTTATTGATAAATAATACTTTAAAAAAAATTATCTCTGCAAAAAGTATTACTTTATTTTATAAAATATATACATTTTAATTAAATATAATTACATTATAACTATTTTAAAATTTAATTATAATCATATTACAATTAAAAATATTTAGATACACTTATTTATACGTATTATAATTGATAATTATATATAAAACATGTTATATAATTTTAGAAGTTTATTAAAATATCAATTATTTATATTTTAATTGATTTTATAATAATCTAAAATTTATTTACTAATAATATAAGCTTTAATTCTTTAAAATATAATTTTAGATTATTCAAAAAATAATTAAAATATATCTATTATAATAATATTATAATTAAATTTGAAAATAATTATAATATAATTATATTTAATTAAAATATATATATTTTACAAAGTAAAGTAAGTTTTTATAAAAGCATAAAGTATCATCCATCATTAGGAAGATTTTAAATTATTATTTTTATATTAAAATAAATATCGAATATTATTAATAAAGAGAAAAGAGGAAAAATTTATTGAAATTATATTATTAATTCTTTAAAAACAATTAGATGTATATATTATTTAATTAATATGAACTTTCTGTTTAAAATAGATAAATAAGTAAGATTTAGAGTAAGTCATTTTCTTTTTTCTTTTTTTGAAGTAAGTGATGCTAATATATATATATATATATACATATATATATATATATATATATATTAATAATAAATATTCAGAATATTAAAATTAATTTCTCAGTGTATTTTTCGCACATTTTATCATTAAGTTTTTTAATTTTCATATACTTTATTATTTCATTAAATCCTTAATAAAGTGTCCACATGCCACGAAACACATTATTAAAAAAATCAAAAAACAGAAAATAACGTTATTTTATGAAAATTGATAAAAAATTACATTATTTTATTTTAGTTTTTTACTTTTTCGTGACACATTATTATTTTATTAAAATCTAACCAAATAATAAAATGCCTGAAAATTAAAAGATTTGATGATAACAGGTAAAGATAATAATATTTATGATATGCTAGGAAAACCCAATCATTAATGTATCAATGTGTTTGTATGCTTTCATTTTAATCACGCGATTTTATTTTATTGGGTTAAATTAGTGTAATAATTTTTATTATCTTACATATTAATATATTTATTCATTTTAAATTTAATCTATTTTTATTACATGTGTTACTTATATAATTTAAGTCTTTTTATGTTATTTTGTTTAAATTTTCAAAAAATAATATCAGATAAATTTCATATCAATTTCGAGAAAAACAAATGAGTTGAAAGATAATAAAGAACTTTAAAATTATAAAAAAAAAACAAATGTAACATAAGCTGAGAAAATCACATGATTATTTGAAAAGATAAAATAAACTAAATAAAGAAATTGACTTTTACATGAATTAAAGGATATATTAAAAAATAAAAATTGTAAATAAATCCTGATACTTGAAATAATAAATATCTTTTATAAATTTTTATGATTAATTTAAGTTTAAGTTTTTTTCATGAAAAAAATGTTTTTGTTTTTGTTTTTCTAAATATAATTATTGAGATTTTTTTCAAAGATGTTTTTTCCAGCATAGGGTCATCAAACATGTCATGTCACTTCTCACTTTTAATGTATTCATATAGTGTCGGTACAATTTAATTGTTCTTGCTAGAATTTTTCCTTTTTAAAAAATTGAGTCAGAGGTTTTGAGGACCTTATAGTTTATGGGGCCAAAAACACTTTGTCGGCCGAAGCACCTCTAATCATATATATAGAATATTTTAAACAAACATTTACAAATTATATATATATATATATATATATAATTAAAAGTAAAAATGAATTAATTAAAAGTTTATAAGTAATTTAATAGATGTGATAAATAAAATTTAATTTTATATTAATATATTTTAAAAAAAAATAACATAAAAGTTGTCTCATTTTTCATAATTTTAATCTTTTTTTTTCGCACTTTCTTCTTAAATCTGACTTTACAAATAATCCGTTTGCCCATACAAACACGGTATTAATGAAATCTAAAAGCCTTAACTTTGTGTATGATTGATTTTCTACCTCAATTTTAAAGACCTAAAATTTTTCTCACTTAAGAATTATTCACTTATCATGTAAACATGGCCCAAACGAGAATAATTATTTATAAACATTATAAAATATTTGTCCCCTCACAATATTGTCTTGAAACAACACGTATATTTGTGTGATTTATTTTTTAAATGTTTCTATTCGTACAAAACCTTTATACCAATGTTTAAATAAATAATAATAAAGTTATAAATATTTATTCTTTATTCTATTAAAAAAAAGTTATCTACAATTTTTTTTTTTAATTTTTGACTGTACAATTTTTTTCTAAATTTTTTCCAATTAAAAAATAATCTAAATATTGTGGTATTACCATAATATATTGCTGAGATGTAGTAATATGAAGATTAAGTTGCATTTGCATTTTTTATTTGGATAACTAGTTTACTTTTTATTAAGAATTTTTTTTTCTTTTTCTAGACATGTTTTATAAAGGAGAAATGTTATTAATATGAAGTTTTTTATTTAGCACTTAAAAATTACTTAGTTGTATTTTTATAAGTATATAAAGGAATATTTTATAGTAGACAAACTATTTCTTGAGAAGGAGAGTTAATTTTAGAATTTAATCTTATTGTTAACATATGATGAGTATTGTTGTTGAAATAATATACATGCGAGAATGAATAAATATGTATACTTTACATATAAATGGTACAATAATACAATATATGTATGTGAGATATTACTAAGGAGATTATTATAAATATAGTTGGTATTTTTGAATGATTTAATTATGATATATGGATCAGATTCTCAATTAAAAATGTTGAAGTCATGAAGCCGAACAAGAGATAATGAAATAACTCTTATTTATTTGAAAGAGATGACATTCACTCAACAATATAGTTACTCTAATAATGATAGATTTGACAATAATGATAAATGAGTTTTTTTTATTATATACGACCATGTAATTATTAGAATTTTAAAATTTTTCAAATATGTCTTCGAAATGTAAAAAATATAATAGATATATTATAGAGAGGAACTTATCATTTGTTTTGTTAATGTATTTATATTTAGAGAAAATAATGTAACACTCAATTTTATAATTCCTTAAATATAAATAATAATTAAAAAATATTATGAAAAACTTAAAGATTTTTTAAAAATTAATTTAAATAAAAATAAGAAAATATTCTAACATTTCTACTTTTTCTTAATATTTATCTATATATTTGAATTTAAAATTCATATTTAAATATTAAATTTTAGATTTAATTCTTCTTTTAATGTTTGATTTTTTCTTTTTTTTCTTATAATTTTTGTCTTGGATTACATCTTCATTCAATTTGACATTTTTTATTATATTTCTTTTTTTATTAATCTCATTTTCTTTATATTATGGATGATTCTTTGTCTATTTTCTCTAATTAAACATCAAACTTTTTTAAGAAATATCAATCTTCTTTTAATTTTAATTCTTCTTTTATATCCTTTTCATTTTTAGCATATTTCTCTTTTATTAAATTTAAAACAAAACTTTTGTTTTTTATACAATCTTTAAATACTTCTAAGTTGTTGACATCTTTAATCATATAAAAATTGTTTTAAGAAGACATCTTACAACCTTTCTCCCACACTTCTAACACTTAACAAATTTTAATTAATCTTAAGAACATATAAGACATAAAAAACCAGTTTGACACCTTAATAAATTTAACTGCATTTATTCATATACCTTTCACATAAATTTATTTTTATTGTCAATTCTTACTTTAGATATATCTGATTTGTTGAACTTTTTTAAAAGTTCTTAATCACGAGTCATGCGGTTTGTACAACCGCTACTTATAAACGCCTTTTTTTGTAAATTTAGTGGTTGTAAAACATAATTTCTTTAGAGTTTTGATTTTGGTAAGTATCATTTCAGAAATACTAGCAAATAAAACATAATTTTGTCTTCACCTATTTTGTTTTCTTTTTCTTTTAATTTTTATTTAGGTCATGGTAGGATTTCCAAATTTCAAATCTTCTTTTATAATGTCTCATAAATATATTTTTCTAGAAAAAGTGTACATTCTTTCGGTCTTTAAATCATAACTTTTATCATTAAAAAAATAAATAATAACTTATAATTTTTTTTTTACTTTTTCTATTTTGTTGGTCTTCTAAACAATGATTTTGATTTTGATGTAATTTTGATATTTTATAATTTAAAAAATATGAGATATATTATATAGAATCAAATTGAAGAATGATAAAAAAATTGTAAAATGAATTTATTTAATAAATACTTATTGATAATTATTAATAATAAATATGAATATTTTAATTCTTTATAAAAAATATTATTATTTATGGTATCTGAAAATAAATAATTTTACAATCATTTAAAATTATAATACCAAAATTATTATGTAAAAATAAATTATAAGTATCTAAATAGAATATAGTTTTTTTATTAAAATACATTGTTAAAGTAAGGTATTGAATAATAACATAAAAATAATACATATATATTATTATCTTTTTTGAAATTAAATAAGAAATATACTACTTAACTATATTACGTAATAAAAATTTAATTATCTAATTTTTATTTTAATTATATTTACTAGTGTTTATTTTATCAACAAAAGTAATCATAATTTATGGTACGAACTATAATAAAAAAAACAAGTAAAATATGTTAAGGATTGAAGCCTTCTAATATTTTTGTAAAGACTTAAAAAAAAGGAGGAGATCATATTTATATGAAATAAAAATATAATTAAAAATGCAGGGAAATTTAATTTTAGAATCACGTTGTTGAGATCATAGATTACTTTTAGGTGGGGCCTTTGTTAATGTAGGTGGGACCGGGTCGATCAAAGGGTGTGTGATTGATGAAGGAACCAACCAACATGATTGCAATGGTAAGGGTCTGCACCGAATATACTACGTTTGATGGTACAGCCTATTCCATATTCTCCACCATACATTCTTGTCAACCTGACAACTAATAAATGGCATGCATGTGATCAAAATATGATCAATTAATTAATGCCTATTTTCTAAAAGCTATAATTAATTTAAGCTTACAACCAAATTCTTAAAATTTAAATTAATTAAGCTTATAATATAAAGTTTTTATAGATTTTATTATGTTACACTATTTCTTAAAGTTCTTAAATTATTATTTTATTATAAAAATTTTGTGTAAGACTTATTACTTAATAAATTTTTAATATAAATATATACTTTTATTTATTTTTAATAATTTTGATCTTATATTTTATATTATATCAATATATTTTAACGAATAAGTCTTATAATATTCAAATCTAACCTTAATAATCCAAAGTATGATTTGCGATAAAAATATCACTTTTATTTTTGAGACATTTATAATGTATATGTTAATCTCATTTTCGATGTTTATTCAAAATAAACATCTCCATATATAAATTAATGATTAATATTTATTTAAACTCTAAAAGTTATTAAAAAAAAATTTCAAATTTTTTCTTCAATTGATAGATCTTTCAAGATTTAAAGAAAAACACATTATCTATTGCCTCATAAAATATATCATAAAATATCATACTTAACATGTCCACCAAAATTAAATACAAAAATTGTGTGAGAGAGTCCCCTGACTTAATCTATAACTTGTGTCAAACTCCTCAATTGAATTTTCATTCATTTTAACAGGTATTTGTATACAGAAAAAAAAGAGAAGATTTTATTCATTTTTTTAACTATCATCAAAACTCATTTTATTAATCATGAAATCTAAAAATTCAACATAAACATTATTGAAATCTATTTCAAATAACAATAATTTTTTACATTTTTATTCACTACATCATAAATTAACTTGTTTACAATAAGAAGATTTGATAATATTTGCTTCTTCGTTAAAAGGTGATTAAGTACATGTCATAATAGTGTTTATTACTTTTTTTAATTTGTTTTCTAATACCTTCTTAAACAACACACTTTATACATACAATTTACTAAAAACACATTTATTTTTCTCAAACTATTAGGATCGTCCATTTTGGAAATTAAAACAACAAAAAGAGTTGTTTAATCCTTGACTATTTTACCATTCCTTTGGAACTCTTTTAAAAAAGACTAAATTCTACTTTTAAAATGTCAAAGATCCTTAATTAACATAAAGTGTTCATCTCATATGACCCTAGCTCTTAGAATCATATATGTTATCTTATATTCTTCTTTTGAAAACATATGCTTTCTCCTTATTTCGTATCAAATCAATCTCCACCTTTTAATGTCAAAAGTTGATTCTTCATAATATTTTTTTTCATTACATATGAAAATGCTTTTTAGTGTAACATTATCTTTTGTTAAACTATCTTCAGATGACAAATAAACTAATATCTATAGTATTGCTTAAATCTTTTCATTCTTTGATGAAAATTATCTGCCTTAATAATATAGATAATATTTAATGTCTTAAAATCAAATATGAAGACACGGATGAGTATATACATATTTATTCCATTTGTATTCCTATCTTAGATTAGTAAGCACTCTTATGCCTTAAGTAACCTAAGCAACTTATTTTCACCATTCTTTTTGGTCCATGATTTCATTTCATCTAAAAAACCTATTTTTTGTTATACAATTTTTCATTATCTCTTTCAATTATTTGACTCACTCGATGTCTATCATGTTTATTCAGATCCATAAGCTACTTTTCCTCTTATTACAATCTCAAATACACATTTTTTTCTTTGTGTGATCTCATTCGAATGATTTGTTGCTTTTCATGCAAATTAAACATCAATCTCATTGAACTAAATTGTTTTTGAGATATACATTTGATTATTTATACTATTTTTAATTATTTTTATTTGTTGATTATTTTTTTGTGATGTGAAAATGTCTGACTCTTAGTTTGTTCAATTGGATAAATCCTTAGTTTATTTTGTAACTAAAAAATTAATATTTTATTCTCTCTTTAGTTTTTGACTTTGTTTCATTTGAAAAACTTTTCTTTTATTACCTAATTTTTCATTATTTATCTCAATGGTTCAAATTTATTCAATATTCAACAAGTTCACCAAGCTTTCTAAGATATTTTTACTTTCGACATTTACAAAAATAATAGATGTTAAAGTTATCTTGGAATTTCAATTATGTATAATTATTTATAAATTTCTATAATCACTTTTTATTTGTGTAATTGTTATTTAATATTATATTTTAATATTTATACAATTTTTTTTCTTAACATTTAAAATTGAAGAAAATAAATTATTTTTTCTTTTAATATTAAATCTTTGATAATATTATAATTTATATTTTTAAAAATTATTTAATTAATATTCAGAAAAGTCATATATATATATATATATATATATGTGTGTGTGGGGGGGGTTATACTTTAACATAAACTACAACTATACAATTTCGAATTGTATTTTAGTAAATGTAATATTTTATATGAATTATAAATTTAATTGATACATGTTATTTAAATTTGGACAAATGGAGAGAATAAAAGATAACAAAAGTGCATTAGACTTTTAATAATAAACATCTTTATTTGAAAAAAAAAAGTTTGAATTTATATTAAATTAAAACCAAAGAAAACCATATAATTCATAAATTAATAACAATTACCTTTATTTAACAAAATTTTATTGCAAAATATTTAACAATTTTATAATAATAAAATTATAAAAAATTAACTAATCGAAAAACATAGCATCATTTTCTTATTTCAATTTTATATTATATTAAAATTACACTAAACGAATCCTCGTCTCATTTTTATGGTAATCGAACGAATTTAAAAACTGAATCCGGCGATAACCTCTGGCTCTAAATGTAGCAATGTTCATTATTGTAGTGTTTGATTTCAATGGTGAACACAAAATATGTAGCTATTACTATGTGGGATTTGGAATTTTTGTTGGACCCGTTAGGTTAGGTGAAAGTATTAGTGTACTTTATTAAATATATTTTACATATAAAAAAATTAAAAATTACAATACAAAAATAATGATATTATTAAAAATTAAACATAAAAAGCGACACACATTCTCTTCTAATAAAAGAATAATTTATAATTATATAAATTTCAAAATAAATTATCAAATAAACTGATGATATTTTAATAATTTAAAATATAATAACATATACAAAATATAAATATTCATCCTAATTTTCGTGTTTAATTCAAAAAAACAAAATATTACTTATATTCATATTTATGTTTAATTAATTTGGATATTATCGATATTTTCTATTTACATTGAATAGAATTTGGATAATACTAGTAATATAAATTTTGTGTTATCTCTAATTACATTTTTAATTTCTCATTTAGATTGTTTTTTTCATTTCCCATTATGTAGAAAATAAAGAAACTTTATGTCATTCTTATTTTTTTATTATATAGTTTTACAATGTTTTGCATATGTCTTTTTCTCGTCCTATTTTTTATTCTTACATGTTCTCTTTAATGTTATTGCCATTATCCAATTTTCTTCTATTTGTTCTCTATCTATTATGCTTTTGTTATCGGTGTCTTTATTATCACTCTTTTATTTTATATATATATATATATATATATATATATGTATATATATATATTAATAGAGGATATCTCTCGTAACTTTAAAATAAAAAATTATCGAGTACTAAGATCTATATAAAATACATAATTTTTTTTAGTGTTCATTACAATTCTGATAATATGTCAATTATTTTTATTCAATTTTGTAACTTTGTTGAAAACCATTATTTTAACTCTTTTTGTGAAAGACAAGTCAGTTAATTAGTACTGTAACTTACATACTTCACAATTACTGTGCCAAATAAGCTGAAATAACTATCTTATTCAAAGAACTATACACACACCATTTGACCGTTAGAAAAAACATACATAATTAACTTACAAGTAGAAATGAGTTAACAACCACTTCTAAGATCAAACTTTAATAATAATAATATATCTCTTCCCATAAAAGCAAAAAAGAAGAAGAGGAAGTGTTTCTGGTAGCCGTGAAGTTTGAAAAGATCAGCTTTAGAAAATACTGTGTGAATATTGAGTGGAGACTTATCTGCATAATATTTTTTATACAAAAGTCAATTAAAAATTAAAAAAATAAAATTTAAAAGAACCATTTAAGTTTGAGTTACCTTTTAATATCAGTTATAAGTTTTAATCTAATAATAGATATTTCTTCCAACACTTTAATCTCTTAATTTACTAAAATATTATTTTAAAATAAAATTAATAAATAATATATAAGATTAAAAAAAATGTACTCATATATGTCGGCTCCCTCATCTTAGTTATGTTTGTATATGACTAATTGACTGAAAAAAGACCAAGCTGTGGACTTTGATATATATATATATGTTTGTGTATTTCTGGCTATTATTTACATGTAATGATTGTAGCAGTTGATAAGTCACAGGGATCCTTCTGAGAGTGGCAAATATTGATGAATGTTAAAGCACACTGTTATTTGACTCTTAGGTAGGAAATAATTTTTCTTCCTCCAGCAACATGTCAAAGATGAATGAGAACAAAAGTATAATAATATAGAATTTTGACATAATTGCAGGGAAATTGTTTTCATGTGTAGTTTTCCAAGAGTTTGACCCACACTATGCACAAGAAAAAGGTATATATCGTCGTCTAATAATTTTTCATCCACATTATGAAAAATTTAGCAGAACCTTTTACATTTCATTCTTAACTACCAACGCTAACATGTCAAATTACTTATCATGATTATGACATTACATTTGTTGATGACAAAAAATGGTGAAGATCACAATCCAAGATAATATTTTGAAGAGGGAGATAGCTAAGTTAGAAAAGCCCTATTAAAATTGATGTTCATATTATATCTAAATGACTATGATGTTTGCTAATTAACCCTTATTTAATCAACACCGATCATTGTAAGTGTGTATGTACATAGTATTGGAGTGAGTTCCCGTGTCTTATGAAGACAAAAGTGTGGTTCAGTGTCTTCATGTAATTCCAAGATCCTGCTCTGTAAAAAAAAAACTGGTTACCAATTAATATTTGCCATTATACGACGAACAATTTGAATGAAATGTTTAACTACTTTACTGTGCATGTCGGTTAAAGACCGTTTCTAGAGACACGGGGTCAAAAAAATTTGCAGAAGGGTTAGAAGAAAAGTAGGTTAAAGAAATGTTTGCATACAAATTACAAGTGTTTTTAAAATTTACTTCATTCAAAAACTAAGAAAAATAAAAATTCTTCTAATTTTATATTCCAACATGTTTCAAAAAGAAAATGTCATTCCCTGTACCAGTTTTTGGTACACATTGTGGATGGTGGCACAGTGAATAAAAAAAAAAGTTTGATTAAAAAGGTGACACCCCACCCCCAAGCTAGGGTGTCAGACATTAAATTTGGGGGTTAGTTCCCGATAGTAAGAGTTAAGGATCCCATATTTTGTGTAATAAATTATGATCATCGTTGATTTAACCTAGGGTTTTGGAAACCTGACACCCCTCTTCTTGGTCAATGCTTGAGGGTTTTTTTCAATCATTTCAAGAGAAAAATGGAAAGCATATCATTTTTCACTGTAGTTCACTTTTTTTTTTCTGGAATATAAAAGTCTCCTTTGACAATTTTAGAAGTAAAAATGAAAAACTAACATGTCACAGAATTTTGGATTTTTAAAATAAAATGTTCTGTGTGAACAGTGTGAATGAAAAAAATTTAGTCAAAGAAAAAATTTCACTAGTAGTGTATTGGCAGCATAGAAAGAAGAGAGTGAAAATATGATAGTAATGTTGATTGTTTGATAAATAAAAATAAAATAAAATAGGATGCGATTTACTAGTAATTTTTTACTCTATCGTTTTTTCTATCTTTTTCCTTTTTATGTACTTATATATATTGATTCATATATCTTATTTTCACTATTTTATTTTGTTGCTTTCTACTAAACAAACCAACAAAATAATTTAAAGAATTCTTCAAAAAATATTATTCATGAAAAAAATTAAGAAATGCACACGTATAGTAATTTGGTCATTGAAAAAAAAAAGAACAAAAATATATTTGATACGAAATGTTGAAATTACATAGAGTGTTGGGTTCAACTAAACTCAGGTTCAATGGTAATCCATATTCGCACCTTGTTTTTCTATATTTATGTCTTGAAAAGTGAAAGATTTCTGAATGAAAATGATTTTTCAAACACACTTTCAGTGTAGGGAAATAATTGAAAAGGAATATTAAATATTCCTTCATTAATAAATTTAGAATCTCCAAAATAAAATTGGTTTTTTAATTAATTAAAGGACTGTATATGTAATATAAATTTCCATGTGGGAGTCATTAATTAATTCAGTTTTTTGAGGTGCATATGCATAAATGGAGAAGGAAGCAGAAACCCCTTTGTTTGTAGTCCTTTCTCATTCACACTTTGGTCAATGATTTTTTTTTATGTTTGCATTAATTCTTAGTAGCTTGTACACGGAACATTATATAGATCGATTACGACCAGAGAATTTGAAAATACAAACAACATAAAAGCATTGTCCTATAACTGAGTTTTCCCATTTAAGCAAGAAAAAGAGACACGATTTCATTAATTTAATATTAATTAGACATATATTTTCTACATTTAAATAGTGCAGAAAGGCAGAGATATTATATATTTAAATACTTAGGAGAGGAGAAGAATGTGTCACACATGATGCTGTTTTTATGTTTCTATTATGCTTTGTGCATGACTTACAATAATGTTTCATACATAATTGCCATAATTTTTTGTACAGTAAATTCGTGGGTTTTGACAAATAAAGAGTTTCCAACATCATTGCATTCTTCTCCCTTATATGTGTTTAATGTGTATTTATACAACTAATATTTTTTAATTAACAAAAAATGCATCTAACAATGTGGAAGATAGATCTATTGAATATTACGGTGGATTGCAATTTAATGGTTAGATGGTACAAGATACTCATATTATCACATGAGCTTTTAGATTTTATAATAATAATAATAATAATAATAATAATAATGCAATAACTAAAAATAATTTTATATCTAACTCAAGTTGAATTCTGTTACTGCAGTAAAAAATAAATAAATGCCCTTAAATCTTATATAAACAAGGAATTTTCTGTTAAGTTATTGCATTAAATGCTCTAAGAAACTAGAGGCAGGGAAAAAAAAATAAAAGGCGTAAATATGGCATTTCTAGTATGTGATGTACGTCATATATGATATATCTTTACTCTAGAATTTACTATTCAGTAAGAGGTGATTTGACTTATAATATCGATTCAAGTGTTGTATAAATGGGTTGATGTTATGTTCAATTCTTACATGTAAAAGAAATTTATACCTATAATAAGTTATCTTTGTGTTATAATTATAAATAGACACATCTAGCATATTTTCTTAAGAAAATGTCACTCTCTTAATAAAGATTATAAGAAATATATTCTAAAGAGGGGTTTTAACTTTTTTAAAATAAAAATTTTAACCAAAATAGTTCATTTTTTATATTAAATATGTCTAAGGTTCAATTCAGAATGCATTAATTATTTTTCTGGAATATTTTTGCTTTGTTGTTCGGCAATATTTGTATGAATTTAGAATTAAAGTTTTTATAAATAATTTTACTTTTAAGTGTAATTAATTTGGTAGAAGAAACAAAATGTTCATTTTTATTTTCTTTAACATGTAAACTGATCCCTTTTTCATAATATGAAAATTTGTATATATTTTACTTTCATTTTTTATTTCGTGATTCTAAACTCAACTATTATGATTTTTCTCTTGTTCTTTAACCTTTTAGAGCA
This sequence comes from Lablab purpureus, assembly GCA_030347555.1. NCBI lineage: Eukaryota > Viridiplantae > Streptophyta > Magnoliopsida > Fabales > Fabaceae > Lablab > Lablab purpureus. Next base: position 10,246,534 of record CM059259.1, read on the forward strand.
CTTGAGAAATACAGTTGAATTATTATTTCAGATAATTATTATGTAAATAAGGGTTTTTTTTTACCATGCATGTGTTGCTCTAAATTTTAATCTAGCCACAAATTTTTTCTTCAATATTTAAATGTTAAAACTTTAAAATCAGTTTTTTCTATGAAAAAAGTCAATCTGTATTTCAAAATATTATTTTTTATTAAATTCTTTTTAGTTATAAAATATGAATTGTTTGAAATACATCTCAACTTATAAAAGTGTGATTACTATAATTATTTTAACGAATTTCATAATCATATGAAATTTGTATAAGCAGATAACGTCAAATTGTAAATTTTTAACATTAAATATATTTATTGATGTGATTCCTATATTTATAATTTTCAAATTAATTCCGAATTTCAATTATATAACTAATCATACCTGTTATCATAAACTATTTTTTTACATAATAAATGATATTTAGTTTCTAAGAGTTACTATTATTAGTCATTCTTCAATAATTTACATACACGTATATATAATCTCTCTTCTGTGTTTATGCTCTTTACAATTCAGAAAATTCGATCTTATAAATGTCATTGAGAAGAGAAATTGTTTTCGGGTTATAGGTAATTAAATTTAGTTTTTATACACATTGTTAGTGAGAATATAATTTTAGTTTTAAAACTTCAATATTATCATTTTACATATATGTTTAGATGTGCTAAAATACTAAGCATTAATCAATATATATATAAGGTGATATGGTAGTGATGATCTAGGAATTAACATTTATAAACTCATCCATCATCTAAGCAATTAGATTCTGATATCACGTAGTTAAGTTGATACGATATGTGCAGTAAAAAGTAAAATATACAAGTTAAATCTCTTGTGGAATTTTTTATTGAAGGCTTTCTTAATTAACATGGGAGGAAGATAATTTTTGAAGAGTGAGAATGGAGAAGAGTGTGTAATTAAAGATGAAATGGATGATATTAAAATGAAGATCACGTGTTTATGAAATTTGGGGTTCCTTTCATCTAAACCAAACACACATACATATCTTGATCACGTCTATCTCATTTTTAGCTTGGATGATTGCGCCTATAATGTGTATTAAATTAGGGAAATTCCGCATATGTAGTCTTCTTATCCTCTAATGTCTCATTTGCAGATATTTAAAACCCTTCAACACTTTGAAAATAATAATAATGTTTGTGTATCATACGTCTCACTAGTGTCATTTTCCGAGATATACTCTCGAGGAAAACAAAACGCAAATCCTCCTGTTTTTCTATTCCATGCCTTTCTGGAATTCTTTTCCACATTTTCTTTCTTCAATTATTTAAAGAAGAAAAAAAAGAGAGAAATAAATTAAATTCTCTTCTCATCTCTCCACTGTTAGCTGAACATCACTGCCTCCTATCTCTTCCTATCTATCTGTCTCTCTCTCTCTCTCTCTCTCTCTCTCTCTCTCTCTCTCATCTCACACTCTCTTCCGCTTTCTCTTGAGTATGTCTGTTTTTGTTTACTAAAGATTGCTATCATTCATTCTTCCTTTTCCCCTTAACTTTCTCTCTCTCTGTACAATCTTCTTCCTTCTCTTATTGTTATTATTCTTTCTTTTTTGCTGGTTCTTTCAAAAGCACAAAAGGTTTCTTCTCAGCTAGCAAGAGTTATAGCTTTCCAGATTCTTTCCCGGGGAAAGCCTAAGAAGAAGAAAGGAAAATAGAGAGGAAGAGAGAAAATAATTGATTTCATTGTATGTGTTGAAGGCACTCTCTGACGAACAAAACAAAAGGATTGTTGCACAGTTTCTTGCCTGTGAATATTGCACTTTAATTGTTTTGTCTCAAAATCTGATTTTAATAAAGGAAAAGAAGTTCTCTCTCTCTCTCTCTCTCTCTATCTCTCTATACTTATCTCTACATCTCTTATATATTCTGTGACCATCAAGCTATATACCCCTTCTAAAGAAGATGCCCTTGGAAGGGATTTTCATTGAACCTACTTCAACCTCTACACCTGATCTTTCCCTTCACATAAGTCCCCCAAGCACTTCATCTTCCTCTTCTCTGATTTGCAATAACAGCACATCAGGTGGTGGCACCAATTATGAGGCTCACAATTCAACAAGCACAAATTTCCCTTCTCAAGCTCACACCGAGCTTTCTTTGGGAAGGAATTTCAGTGGTGGAGGAAGAGGAGGTATTGAAGAAGCACCACCGCACAACGGCAACAGCAGCATCAACCCTTATTATCAAACCCAACAAGCTCATTTCCATCATCTTCACCACCATTCTAACTCTGGTAATGCTTCAAAAGCAGCAACAACAACAACAAGCACCACAAGTTCCTCCAATCACTTGAGTCACATAAATTATGGGGTTTCTTTGCTTGATGTGTCGTCAGAAGGATTGAGGCCAATCAAGGGGATTCCGGTGTACCACAACCGTTCATTCCCTTTCTTGCCCATGGAACATTCAGGAGACAAAGATCATCATGCCAAAATGTGTTTATATCATCACATGCCTACATATCCCTCTTTGTCCTCTTCTTGTTCTCCTCTGTGTTCTTCTTCTTCTTTTGCTTCTTCTCCTACACCCTACTTTGCCGCAGCGGCAGGTAACCCGGATCCCATGTCCTATTTGAGCTCAGGTGGGACCACCGTTGCAGCGGCCGCGGCTTATAGGGCTGCCACTGCCACAAGGTTCAATGGGATTTCTGGGGAGGCTTTCAAATCTCATCATCCATTGCACCACCATCACTCATCATCACACTATGGGGTTGGACTTGGAGCCTCTCATGAGGCCTCTTCAGGGTTGATGAGATCAAGGTTTTTGCCAAAGTTGCCAACAAAGAGAAGCATGAGAGCACCGAGAATGCGGTGGACTAGCACACTCCACGCTCGATTTGTCCATGCTGTGGAGCTTCTTGGTGGCCATGAAAGTAAAGATAAATTACTTATCTTTTTTCCCCAACTTTTTTCCACTGTTTCTTCTTTCAAATTTCAGTCCATTCCTTTTAAAATATATATTTATTTTTAAAACTTTTGACTTTCGCTTCACTTGTCATATTATATCTTCTTTTCTTGTAATCAAAGAATGTGCAATATTAGACAGTTAGGTAGGTTTCTTTTTTATTTCTCCTTCTTGTTCTTGTTCTTCTTTTCCTCTTTTAGGCTTTTGGCTAATGTATTTAGATGATGAATTTTAGGAGCTACGCCAAAGTCAGTTCTAGAGCTCATGGATGTGAAGGATCTCACATTAGCTCATGTCAAAAGCCATTTGCAGGTATGTTTGATTTCTCTCTCTATCTTGTTTGTGGGGGTGGTTTTTTGGTCTCTCCAAGAGGCACATTAGCCGATGAAGAAAGCAGTGAATGTGGGAGTGGATGAATTTAAAGACTGTGAAGTGAGCTTACTTGGAGGCTTTATCGTCTGAAACATCCAGACACACACAGCTTCCGCTTGTAGAGAGAGAAAAAGAAAACAGACAAAAGTCATCATTTACCAATAATACACCTCTCATTACCACCTTATCAAACATCAACCTCGTGATTAATGAGGAAACTGAGACCATCCAGAGGCTATAACATAGAAGAGGGAGAGAGAGAGAAAGACAATGGAAGGGGATCTAAATGGGAATCACCATCTATTTTATTTATTTTTGTTAAATCTATGTCACGAAAATTATACAGTAACTATCTATATAGAGTGTTTTTATATAACACACACACATATATATATGTACGTGTGTGAGTGTACTTGTTTAAGTTCTCTTTAAAGTGTGGAAATGAAAATGCCTTTGCAAATAAAATGCATTGTTTTTGTGTTAATTCTTTCCAGATGTATCGAACTGTGAAGACCACTGACAAGCCTGCCGCTTCTTCAGGTAATTCATATTGCTCAACTTTCACCCTTTTTTTCCTTATACAAATCGTTATTTCGTTTTTATGTAAAACTAAATAAGTGAAAATGCCTCTTACCTTGTTCTTTTCAGACATTTTTTACTACTACTTCGGTTTTTTCACCGCAAGTATTATATATTCCATTTGTTTTCTACCGTACTCTCTTAGCTTTATACTGTTTCTAAGGCTTTCAACTGTCCTAAAAAAGGGCTTTCAACTAAGATATATATATATATATATATATATATATATATATATATATATATATATATATATATATATATATATATATATATATATATATATATATATATAAGATATCCAAGAAGACTTCCACATTACTCCAAGACAAATTATATAAAAGTTATGAAGATGCGTGCATGCATGCATACATATAATTAAGTAATATTTATACATACTAAGATCTTGGAATGTGAATTTTGTGTCATTGTTTTTAATGTAGGCCTTTCAGATGGATCAGGAGAAGACGACATGTCTCCAATGGGAAGCAGCGGTGGTATGCGTCAATTTTCAGACCAAAGAAGCCTTTCAGATCGACCAGTGCAACAAGACATGGATTACTCTTCGGCCAACACTCTATGGAGTAACTCTTCAAGGTAAGCATTTCCATTAACAATTCCTCTTTCTCATTTTATAGACTATAAGAAAAATGGTTTCATATGTTTTTTGTGCTTGCATGGACGTACGTTTTAAATTTGTTTTGGGACACTGTGTTGCTTGATTTGTTAGCTTTTGCTTTTGCATGGTATCTCTTAGAAATCAACGCAAGCCCACGTCCAACCTCACTCTTTTTTATGAAGAATAAAAAGGGTTCTCGTGGCAGCTTTTGCTTTACTTGTGTTTGATTTTCTTCTTTCTTTTGTTTCCTTTATATATCTTTGTACCTTACTTAAGTTTTTCGCCTTAGATATATGTAGCCAATGTCAAAAGAAAGCTACAAGACATAATCCAACGTTAATCAGCATAAAAGGAAAGCAACCCTCAGTTTCTCAATCACTTTTCTTTTTGCCCCCTCTCTTTTCTCCCTTTAGAAGTGTGTGTCTCCTATTACTACTTACTAAGTACCTACTACTCTCAATGCATAATTTGATCTTAATTAGTTATTGAATACTGTAAAAATAGTAGTTGCTAGACATTCTCAATACACCGCAAATGGATAAATTCTTCGTATCCACTTCGTTTTCCTTCAAGGTTTTTTCTACTCTGACGATTAACTTATTTTCAAATATATTGTATAGAGTGGGGAAATGTGCGTATTTGACTAAGTTTTCCCTTCAAATGGTGTTTCTTTGATTTGATCTCGAAGATGTTGTGACAGAAAATACTGGATAGATTGTCATGTGATTAATTACTCATTGCACGAGTTATATTAGAATACCTAAGTGATTACCATTATAATGGAAACATGTATACACATAAAAATGCATGTACATAAGGTTATATTCCCCAAAAAAGAGCAAAAGATAGATTTATCCTCCAAGTGGTTGAATTGCCTCTCTTGCAAGTAAAGATAGCCTGTAACCTTTTTTATTTTTTTGAGAGTTTGTACTTTCATATAAAAAGAGAAGAAGGATTATGCTACATATTAATTACCGGATAAAATGGTTTTATACTTTCATTTAATTACAAACTACTATGCATAATAACTTTATTATTTTTTACAATAATTATTTTAAAATTCACTTCTAAAAAGTATATCATACAAATCATTCTCATTTTTTACTGCTTGACATTGACATTCTCTTCAACCATCTATATTATTCACGCGTCTAATTATTATAATGCCTTCATCATAACCATGATATTGTAAAAATTGAGAGGCCTCACTCACTCACTTACTAAACTTTAGACTAACACCACCTTCTGTTTGGCGTACGATTGAATTAGTAAACTTAAACTTTTCATCTAAAAATTTCACATCAATATAAACGTCACTTTTGGTGGAAGAAAAAGGCTCATAATCGTCTAAGTTATAATAATGGAGTTCTATTGTACGTATCACTGGCAGTTACCATGTGCTTGCCTGACCACATCAAAATATCGTAATGAGTCCTTTCTTACTTTTTTTCATATAGTGTGTCAATAATATTGACAGTACTTCTGGAAAGAACTATATGATTTTTTATCATTGTTTATCACGACTGCAATATGCAGGCTTATGTTCGTTTTAATTTGTTCTCTTTTCATGCGATAAAAATAAAAATTGTATTCCAAGAAAATTAGTTCAACACCCAAAATTTGTAAGTTGGTGTAAAATTTTCACTGCTTATAATGATTAAATCTATTTTTCTTTTTGTGGATCTCAAGTATAAGACACTTTTCGAATTTACATATGTACTGTGATTCTACTTTGAAATATGTGTGATTCTACTTTGAAATATGTGTGATTCTATCTTTGACATTAAGTCCAGAACCAGTCGTTAATAGAAGCTAAATTAGTTCACTCATCCAGGTCTTGATTGTTACTAGATAAAGTAACAACATCATACATATATATATATATATATAAAGATAATTCGTGACTGTGGTTGAACAACATGTATCTTTTTCAATTTCTTGTGTGCAGTTGTGTTGACTGCTAGACTGTATGCTATGATCTGTTATGATTTTGATATTTTTATAATAGAATCATGTAATTCATTAAAGTGGTTAAGGGTGTTTTGATTAAGATGAAAAATGAGCCAAAATGTTCATGACATTTTTCACAAGACACTCAAAGGAGAGTTCCAACGGGTAGTTGATACATATCTGATTCTTCTTTAACAGGTTTCATTTTCAAGTACTGTATACAGAAAAAGAAACTCAACTGGGATTAGTCTTTGTTGATATTCCGTAATTGAATATTTGAGTGATTTATATAAACTGTTTTCACTCTTTTTTTTATATTGCACCACCTTGACTTGAATGCTATATATGATCTTAGAATTCTGTTTGAATAGAGAAGTTTTACACGTAGAGAAGTTTTACAATTAAACATAAAGTTTAAATAGTTTGTGGTGATATGGTTTATGATCAATAGGAGCAATGACACTAATGGAATTTGTTCTTTCTTGCTTGTGTCCTTCTCATATATGAATGAATTTGATCAGCAATAGAGAATCATGGCCACAAAACAGTTCCAACGACATAAATGGTTTCCGACCCCCGATTTTCCAGTCACAACAAATATCAGGGGGGCATCAAATTCAGGTACTAACATAGGTTATGTACTTTGATTTGTTGTTTACCATTTCGTACTCATTATTTAACACATTAGTTTTTAACTTTGACTGATAAGGTCATGTGATCTAGGTAACTGATCTCAATTAATTAGTGAATAATACTTTGTAATTATTGTTGTTGTACGAATGACTGTTTCCTTTACCAGGATTGTGATTCAACCCAACTCAAGAACAGCTTGTCAGCATCAACAAATTTAGAATGCAAGAACCCAAGCTTGGAGTTCACATTAGGAAGACCTGATTGGAATGGCAAAGGACAAGCCTAATTTTCATTGGTTTAATTTCCTTATTGTAGCTAGCTAGTTTGCTTCTTTAGTTTAATTGCAACCCACGGTAACAATGATAACATCATCATCTTTCCTCAAATATAGAGAGGTGGTATATTCAAGCAGAAGAAGAAAAAGCCCTATATAGAATTCTACTAAGTTGATTTTGGAAGTTCCCTGAGTTCATGAACAATTTTGTTTAGCCTTTTCTTGTATTTATATTTTATTTTTTGGTGAGGAGGAGGTACAGCAACAAACTTATGTAGCTGCAAATGCAGAACAACAGTGAAGAAACATAGAGAGGAAGGGGAAGAAATAGAAAACTTGTCGCATTCTCCTATATATTTTTTTCTCTTTCTCTATTTCATTTTTTTCTCAGCATATATAACAAACCCTACTAAAATATTCAGTAAACGTTAAGAAGAAAATCATGAGTAGGTTTGAAACTTTACAAGAGGTATTCCTACTGATTGGAGGTTTACGTCCAAACCAAAGAGACCAGAAAACCATTGCCAAATAACTATTAAGTCATGAATCATACTAAGTTAATATCTAAATGGCAAAACGAATAATATAATGGTTACTGTAATAATTTTAAACTAATAAATTGTGGAGTCTCCCGTGAGAAAAAAAACATTATTCATAAATGAAGACAACATTGACCTAGTAGTTCGAGCTCATTGTCAAGTTATACGGACTGTGGTGAAGATCAAGAAATGTATATACATTATAACGTGTAAAAAGAATAAAAAACAAGGCAAATGTGGAAAAGGACTATGCAGTGGAAGGAAAAATTAGAAGCCAATTTGCATTGTGCAGTTCAGACTTTGATGCAACTATATGTCAAAACAATTGAAAATAAGGAAGCATCGATAATGGAAGAAGCAAGAAATGAAAGAATTGTGAATGAGAATAGATTAGATGGGTTTTTAATATCAAAGAAATAAACGAATTAAATTCGCTGCAATTAGAGATTTAATGCATTCACTCGGCCATCTGATTGGAAGCGATATCAGAATTTGAGAGGCTATGTTAGTTTGTTTATAATAAGATTAAAAAAGAAGTGGTTATAGCATATATAATTTATTGATTAATTTGCAGAACTATAAAAGTTGTTTCTTGTTGGTTTCTCGTACGAAAGAATCATTTAAGAAAAGAAATTGATTTTAAAATAACTAATAAATTAGGCTACCAAAAGCACTTATGATAAGATTTCCGTTGCCTTTTATTTAATTTTCTTTTATTTAACTTTTGATTCTATTGAAAAGCTACAATAATAATCTCAAAAATAAATAAATAAAGAAATTCATTTTTAAAAATAATTTCTTTATTTTTTTATAGGTATTACTACGCAAATAAAAAAAATGAGGTGGTCGATCCACATAAAATTGTATTGTTTACGATTTATATCTATTCAATATAATAATATATATATATATATACACTTGTTTTTTACAAGTTTTATTTATTTAATATATATATATATATATATATATATAAAAGTATGTATATTGAATTTTAATTTACATTAAAGATAATGAGGTCATAATTATCAATAATTATTGTAAAATAACTTGAATATTAAATAAAATAGTGTTGAAATTAAACATATTATCTTATACATCAATTATCTATATTAATGCATTATGATTCTTCCATAAGTTATCTCTTAAATATCTATTTTTATTCTTTGATTACAAAAGAATTAACATTAAGATGCATAATCTTAAATGTTAGGAGATATGTCTTTGTGCATTTGTTAGATGTATGACTATGAGGGTGGGTGCAAGTTAATTGTTAGGAGGCTTGATTATTTTCTATATATGTTTATGTGCTTTGATCTTGGATTAGGCAGAGTGCACGACTTAGATATGTTTTTTGCAGAATTATGTAGGAAAACTCTTGTTGTGGAATGAGATTCAGAATGACGCAACTTTGGTCTGCATTATTGATTTTAAGTATTGGAATGTCTATTGTATATGTTTATGTATGAGTCTTTTGGACGATTAGCACTGTCTTAAATCTTACTTTTATAGACGTTGGTGGAATTGTTAAGAGACGAATCGTATTATAATTCTCCTACACGTTTTCTTTCTTATATAAGAGTTGAGTATCTCCATTTGATACTCTACTTTTATATATATTCTTTATTGCCGATAAAAAAATCCATAATCTTAAAATAATATTGAGTTAAATCTTATTTCTATACATTTAATTTAATAGATAATTTAATTTATAACATAACATGAGACATATTCAAGGTTTTAACTATATATAATTTTCTAACCATATAAAACATTAAACACAAGGATTAAATCATTAATAAAAATAGAAAAGAAATTAGCATATTGAAATAATCAAAATTAATATATAAAATTTGATAGTTGATGATTAATATTAACTACAAAGAAGCTAGTTACAATGATGATAAAAAAGTAAACTAATTGAAGAATGACCTCATCAACATTCATCTTTTCCAAATTTTTCACTAATAGAGTTTTTCTTCTTCTTCTCACTTTAATTCCTAATAAAGCTTATGTTTTTCTTTTTAAAATATCTATTTATATTCTTCAATTCTAGAAATAAAAGAGTTAAATTTTCACATTTTGGCTCAACTAATGAGTAAATTTTAAAAGATAAATTCTTTGTCCTTAAATTTTCAAAGGAGCTACCTTAGATTTTGAAGTTCTAGTTATACTAAACACCTTTTCTTCAAACAAAATTCATTCTTTTCTATAAAATTTCCACTCAATAAATTAAACTTGTTTCGGGAATTGTTAAAAAGATTAGGTTTTTTTACAATACATATCAATTTTCATTTTTTATATACTTATCAAATACTTATATTTTTCTTTTTTTCTCTCTTCTCTTATCACATCATACATTCTATAAACTTATAAATTTTCTTCTCTTTCTAAGTGTGTACCAAGTGATTTGGTGTCTATAAATTATTTTTCAATTGTTTTTCATTTTCTATTCTCTCCAAATTTCTTTACAAAATTTAGTTCTTTTATCATCAACAAAAATACTTCATATCAATGAACCTAAAGGTACTATTATACTATCTAACCTATTTTTTCACTTTACAAACTAATAATTTAAATTGTAACCAAGTTTTATAATTAAAAAAAATTAATTAAATTGTCATCAAAATAGAATAATTTAATAAGTTAGACAATTAAGAAATATTGACTCAATTATTTAGTTTCTAATGTAGGAACTTATCATTACCTTTTAATTTTTTTTATTTATTTGTCACCATACATTGCTATTATCTAGGATTTAGTGGCTACATATTTCATTATTGTTACAATAATTGGTTCAATATAATCAATATTAATTTTCTCGTTACCTAACACCAAATCAACGCTTGAACAATCTAACTTGATACCACAACCTAGGTTTTCGAATTCAGTATATATTCTAGTCTCATCATTACTTAAGCCTATGTCACTTGAACAATGAGAGATAATGGGGAGAGAGAATAAATATGGTGTCTCTCTTGTTTAATTGTTATAGTATGAGTTGAGAACTTTATCTCTTGAGTGGTTAAGTAGATGTTTGATTAATACTCCTTTTAAATCTACAAAATAAATGTTATTGTTTAAACTTTTTAAACAACAACTTGAAGATCAAGTTGTGTATACAAAACCAAGAAATACAACAGATTGGATGACCAATTTATAAAACTTCATTCAAGAAACACTATAATAAAGTTACTGTTACAATCCCACTCAATTTTATTTTTAATAAAATTATGGTTCTACAACACCTTATTCATATTCAAAGATAATCCAACACATAAATGGAATCCTTTAAATTTTCTAAACACTATCATTCAATTATCCACAATATATAATGTAAAATCACAATTACTCATGTACAAAATCTAATCTTACGTCAACTACCATTACCCAACAATTGTTTGTCTGTCAAGCAATAGCTTGGAAGGAAAAAATATAAATACTCTAAAAAAATTTCAAGAATCCTATAATACACCACCTAATCAAACAAAACACCGTTCAAGAGTTAAGCCAACTAAGAGAATAACATCCTTAACTTACTGAATTTATGAAATCGTACTATACACTTGGATAGAACAAGAAAGAAAAGATAGAAAATATTTTAGTGTAAAAAAAAGTCTTACTACGACTAAAAAATCCTGATTAGAAAGAGTTTATCTTTGTTAAACCAAAGAAGATTTGCTCAAAAAAATAAGAAAAAGTTTCATGAAGCTAGAGAGAAGGCAAAAAATATAAAAAATATAATTGAATAGTAATTTTAATAAATAAACAGCTAAATGTTAAAATATTAAATTATATTCTTTAATACAACTTCAAATTTTATGTTTTTAAAATTATTCCTTCTAAACCAGAAAAAAACTTATTCTTATAATATAACTCTTACAAAAATAAAAGTGAAAACTTGGATTTCTTTATAACATAAACAAGTTTTTTAAAAAATTATAGAAGTGAAAATCGATACATCAATGTATTCATACAAACTCAACGAGTGGAATATCGAATCACACAATGTTAAGTGAGTAAAGAATGTTGTGCGAAAAGACATTTGTGTAGAAAGAACTAATATTACTAATTCATTTCTATTCAAACTCAACTTTATGGCCAGTGAGAAATTTCATTACGATTCTACAACTAAACTGATGCAATACGTAAACTAATATAGAAGATTAGATGGGAGTGATCAAAATAAGTAGAATGGAGGATTTCACCTTAAAAAAAACGTTTGAGTATACGTCTTCACCTTCCTTATTCGGACAACCAAGATTTATCTCAATCCGAGTTTTAGAAAATGAAGTTAAAGATCAAATTTACTATGTTAGTTGAAATTAAACTCCTTTAGTTCACTATATTCTCCTACTAAGAATCCCAATTTCTTAATGGTCAAGCAAATGCTAATTAAGATCAAGATCTAATCCATTGAGATTAAAAGAAAACATTGTGATTTCATTACTCATAATAAACCTTGTTCATAGACTATCACATTATGTTGTTTAACTTCACTTTCAACCCTTAGTTTAATATTTCAATGGAAGTAATTATAATAAGGGTCTGACTTTATCCTCGAATATTCGTACACAAAGTAAAAGCAATTAATCAATCAAATTAGTATCTTAATTGAGCATAACAACCACATAAAGCTTTAAGTGGGGATTTCTTATCCTCTATAATAAGAAAATCACAATGAATGTGAGTTCGAGTATTTAATTTAATTTCTAATAATTTTTATTCATTCCAAATTATAGTTATTACATTTTATTTTAATTTCCTGTATAATTAATGTTTTGATGTAGTATATCATATTTAATAGATTGAATTTATCATTATTTTAACTTTAAACATTGTGAATAAAATTTTGTTTTTTCAATTTTAAATCATCATACATCTCATCAATAAAGATGACGTGCCTTGATTATAACAATTTATTTCCCTAATTTCCTTTTCATTTTTGAATGCCTTATTTCTTTAATTTATTCGTAATTACTATAATAAAATGATTATTATTAATAATAAAAGTATGTATTGGTATAAATAGTATATTTTTCTTTATATATATATACATATATAATTATTTAAGCTTCAAATTATATCGGTGGATTAAACTTAAATGTTAATCTAAAATATGATTAACAATGATTTTAGCATTAAAACTTAAAGCAAATGAAATCTATTTCATTACCTATTGGCAAAAGAAAAAAAACTATAAGCAAGACAGATAAAGCAAGAAAATATACTAAGAGATGCAAAATGACAAGGTTTATACAAATGATAGACGTATAGCACTCTTCATAGTTGTTTTATAGAGGCATAGAGCCGAAGAACTCTAGGAATTTAACAATACTTTCAGCAAGAATTGTTTCATAACGAAATACATTTTATTTTAGTACAAATGCAAACTCTATCTTTTATCTGAAACATGAACAAGCGAGAGCGTAATGACAAGGCATTACGCAATTTTTTTTAAAACAGATAATTATAAACTCTTTATCCAAACCACCAAAATTTGATTTACTCAAGACTACTAAATTTGATCCAAACAACAAAAAAACTCAACTCAAACTAACAAGTTTGGGTCAGCCTATCAGTTTTACTCAAACCTATATAGGCCTTTGCTATTCTCACTCAAAAAATTTCAATTTTCACTCTTTGTTTGTCTTTTTAAAATTATAATCAAATTAATTTTAAAAGGTTAAGTTTGATTAAAGTGTATTCCCAAATTAATCTCAAATTCTCAAAAATGTATTTTTAATACAAACTGTATTACGGGGTGAGAAATTGATTTTAGTAAATTACCAAAGTGACACTAACATAAACCTTAAAGAATGGCCTTGTTTTCCAGGATTCGGAGTATTTCTCACTTCTTATGTTTGCCCTTTCTTTTGTGCTTGTCCAAACCCTGTTTTCGTGGAGGAATAAAATCCGTCTTCTATCACAGCTGAAAAGATGGAAAACAGAGGAATGCCAATCCGGAATTCTGTATTTCTAGCTTTAAAACAGAATGTAAATATATACAAGTATATGCATGTACATCGTTGTTTCCACAAATGCAGCAAACGTACCTCGTTCCAAATTACATCATTTACACAGAAGTGTAATTTCATATCGGTTATAAGTTGCAACACACAATAACCTGGCTTATTTATCTAAACATCTCTCAATTCGTTGATATGGAACAAAGGATAGGGATTGAAACCAAACTATGAAGGATCTAAGAACAAGGCTTCATACCAGCCAACAGAAGCTAGTGTCATTCCAAAACGGAGATGTAGCTTAAGATTTGTACATGAGTTTCCATTTGTTATCATCCCCTACTGCTTCGAATTTGTGTGTATTAGGTAGCGGGCATGCCCTGCAGTAGTGTAAGATGAAATTGTAGAGCCAGTCACGCTCAACGAGTGTTTAGCAAATCCAAAGCTCTTTCTAGTTACCACCCACACCGAATAAATGAATCCAGTCCAGCCTGATTCAAATTGATTTCCATGTTCAGTAGAGTTAACCCACAGAAAAAAATAAGAATGATAAATAAAAAGCAACATTATTAAAATCCATCAAAGAAACATCAACATAAACTTATTCTGTAAGTTAGATTGAAGAGGATAAAATCAGTTCCAGTTAAGTTAGTGATGCCATAGAATCTCCCTGGTAGTTTTAATCTTCGTATAAATATTCTGTAATTTTATTGAAATTCTATTGCAGTAATCCAGCACATCAGGAAATATGGGTCTATGGCAAGTGTTTAATGGGTAAGCTCATTACATCACCTATGCCCATTAGGAATTCAGTTGGTGGTATTTTCACTAAGATAAGCAAAGTGGCAATACCAGTGCAATTATATTCAAAATTTTAGACATGCATTTTGTTAATGTATATACATTCAGTGACTAGGAATGGAAACAAGTACAATCTTACTGCCACTATACAGAAGAACTTTTCTACAGTAGGAAGGAAAACAACCAATTGTAGAGCCATTAATCTGCCAAAATGTCTGCCTAATTGAAACAAAAGGATGCAGTTTATATCTTCTCAAATTTTATTCAGAGGCACATCTTGTTGAAGACATATATGTCTATAGCTGTACTCAAACAATTGAATTTCACAGAATTGATTAAAGTTTTTATAACAATGTAACAGCAAACAAAATCAAACCTAAAACACGAAACATGGAAAATGAAAGAGAAAAGGATGGTGACCAAGCAACTTGTTACCTGTGATTATCAGAATAGCCACAAATGCCCAAAATGTGGTAACTGAAATGGCAAATATGGCAATTGATAATGCTCCGATGTATATAGCCGTAACAAAAGCAAAGAAAAGAGCCAAGAATCCTCCTGCAGCTGCCAAAGATATAAGCAGCGATATGACAATGGCATTTATGGTCGCAGCCAGAAGGAAAAGCATAAATACAAGCAATCCTGTCAAAACAACAAAAGCAATTGTCCCAACCTGCAGCAGAAAGGAAAAACAAAAATCATAAACATTCTAAACAAAAGAGAAATTTATGTTATCATAAATCTTCCCTTGATATGAATATTATATAGTTTTTATTTTACTTCAACATTTTTTAGAAACGTATGTAACATGTAATTAAACGACATCAAATCTGATAAGTGACAATCATGCGTCTCCTTGTGATTATTCCCATGTTAAATATCACGAAAAGAAACAAACCCTGCATGCTTTGAAATCTAATGATGATAATCTGCATGTTAACAACCCAACCAGAACACCTCTTTAAGCATTTTTTCTCTCCTAGTGATTATTCCCATGTTAAATATCACGAAAAGAAACAAACCCTGCATGCGTTGAAATCTAATGATGATAATCTACATGTTAGCAACCCAATCAGAACACCTCTTTAAGCATCTTTTCTCATTAGCTTACTGTTACATCTACAATACAATGCTATAACTTCTCGAAACTACTACTTCTTAAAGCAAATCAATGCATCTTTATTGGGTTTCTTAACGAGATTTTTGA
Organism: Lablab purpureus; assembly: GCA_030347555.1. NCBI lineage: Eukaryota > Viridiplantae > Streptophyta > Magnoliopsida > Fabales > Fabaceae > Lablab > Lablab purpureus. The sequence continues at coordinate 10,262,425 of CM059259.1, forward strand.
CAAAGTTAGCAAGTTTCATCTCATATTTTTCGAAATCGATTGTATCCAAAATTAAGTTGAAAAACTTTAGGTACAATTTGTATTGGATCAAGATTCTTACACTGATTTTTATATCTAATTTTCTTTTAAAATAAAAAGATCAAAATATAAATAATTTTCACTTCAAAATCAATTTGAACTAAAATCAATGTTGCAAACACTTAGCCAAACACACAGAAGAACCTAACAATTGGTGATTAGATATTAGTGTAATAGTGTTAACAGACCTTTATACATATCTAATTAAATTATGAACTTTTTAAAAACAAAACTCTTCAAGTTGGACAATTAGTTAATTACACTGAGGTCAATCTACTTGATTGAAACATTTAACCAATAGAAACGCATGCAGAAGCTAAATCACATTCTATAAAAGCTAGAAGAACCAAGAGATTCTTAAACAGCGAGGAAACGCCATTTAATCAACAAATCGAAGAAATACAACTCGATTGAATAATTTATTCTTACGGAGATGACGAAGAGCGCGCGGAGGGGAGTGCCGCCGCGAGACCAGAGGAGAACATCGCGGGCGGAGTTTCTGGAAGCTTCCGGAAGGAGCGGAGCATTGTCGGCGACGGAGACCTTGATCCGACGAATTACAGATCCATCGTCACCGGGTTCCGGGAAGAGAATGGCGGAGGCGATGCGGTTAAGGACTTCCAGCAAGGAATCGTTCACTGTTCTCTTCTTCTGCTTCAAATTCACTTCTTCTTCTTCTTCCTTAACGTAGAAGCCGTTACCATTACCGTTTGCTTTGGAATTTTCTGCCATTTTCAGTTGCAGAGGAGAAAGAGCATGTGATTAGAACTTTCTTTTGGTTATCTTTTTAAGAATGCGAAGAAGAGTTGCATCAAGGTGGGTCCCATGTGTGACTGCACATTTAGTGTGAAGATGGACACGTCAAAGAGTGAGAAGTACGTCGGCAGCATATTTTGAGCTTTATCTTCCACGTGGACGGTGTGGATCATCTCCTCCACCTCTAATCTAAGTCTGAGTTTCTTTTAAGAATGAAGATTGAACCAACTTTAATATAAAAGATGAATTTAGTTTTTTTAATAAATTAATTAATTAGTTTATACAAGTTAATTATAAATCATCTTTAATTATTATATATATATTTTTAATGTCTGTTTAAATGAATTTTAATTTATGTATATTTTCTTTTATGTTATGAGTATTATTGAGAAACACATCTAATATATTTTATGTATAATTTTCTTTATAGAATTATTAAATATGTATAAAATTAAGAGGTACAAACTGGGGATGACAAGAGAATTCTATTCCGACAACACTGTACTCACATAAAATATTAAATAAAAAAAATATTAAAGATGCAAATATAGATGTTATGATCTTTATTTTGTCTTGCACTTATACCTGTTATATATATATATATATATATATATATATATATATATATATATTCTGAAGTTTTTCATCAGCAAAGATAAATATATATAAATAACAATAAGCTATAAAATAGAAGAATGATATATGAACCACTTCTATATATCCAACTCCATTCAACACTTTATTACATGTGTAGAGAAAAAATATAAATTTTATAAAAAAATCAAAAAATCATTTTGTAAATGTATATGGATGTTGTTTAAAAGTGTATGTATAATTCTGTTCCTATAAATAACAATAGACTTAACCCATATTCACAAACGAGACATATAGTTATCAATGCCTAAGTTGTATTTCACACCCACCTCTCTTTTAAAACCTTACACACCCAATGTTTATATTCCTTCTCCATTTTATATGTAAGTGTTTTACACTTTCATCATTTCTCAACAAGGATATGTACAGAGAAAAGTCATTTAAAAACATTAGACTGAGTTATCCGATAATGTTAGACTGAACCAAAAGATGATAACGAGTCCATCATATAATACCTTTAGATAAATTATGAATCAACTTCAACAGGAATAATACAGGAAAGTGATTTACAAGGTAGTTAAAGGATAAAATTATTTTTAAAAAATTGAGCCAAATCGAAATGTTCTTTATTACTTCTGCATATTAGATTGGATGTAATTTTTTCCGAACAAGCAAACCTAAATCCTAAAGTGTATCTTCTCAGCAGTTTGTTACGTCTACAACTTGTTTGTGTAAATTCATACGATGGAGAAAAATTCTTGAAAAACTACAGTCCAAACAAACACAGAATATTTTTCTATAAACTTTCGTGGCACTGATAGTAGATTTTGCAAAATTTTCTGATGCCTCAAATTTCCGTTCCAATTCTTGGTGTTGCAGTCCCACATTTTTTAAAATTAAAATTCTAGTTAATTTATTAGGTTTTTGAAGTTCTTTTCCAATATACTCGTCAGGTTTGTAGACTTTTTTAAATTCAAAACCTACACAGACAATTTTGTAAATCTCTGTTTTTCAGAACAGTAAACTCAGAAGGGTGATGATTTCTTTCCTAAAGTTCCACACGTCTCCACAGCAGCATCCCCTAATTTTACTAGTGACTGAATTGAAAAACTATAATTAACGGAAGTTGATAAATGGTTCCGATGGTAAATTTTATCATTCATACTATACTACATACAGGAACATTAACAATTCTGAGAAAGGTCAACATGATCTGTATCTATCTCTGGTTACAATCACTCCTCGAAACTGATCAGGAATGGCAGTTCCAAAAAACTGCCTTCTTCACTAGACCATGGTGATCTATTCCAATTTTGAAACACTCGGTTGGCTTAAGGGCGTTTCTGATGGCAATGAGGGTGTTTTACGAATGTGTTGGATTATTTGCCGCAGGTTTGCAACCATCCTACTACAAGGAAACAGGTTTGCAGCCAAGCTCTAGTGACTTATTTACTGCATCAACTACCAGTTGAGTCTTTCTACTGATTTCAGGCCATTTGGTAGATGGTTGAGACCCACAATCTCTAATACCTGCAACAAGCCTAGAAAACTCTTGCACCATTAGAGCTTCTTGTGGGAGCTCATTGACCACATGAACCTCCTCTGGTTTCACATTCCACCCAATGTGAAGGTCAACAAACTTGGCTCCATACGTGAGGTCAAACGAGGCACTAGTCTCTTGGTATGGGATTATGAAGTCCCTGAGATGAACAGAGCCATCGGAACCACATATGGCCAGGTCCATGGAGGTGTGAGAAAGAAAGGAGCAGTGAATGGTTGCTAGTGTTTGGTTAGGTTGGTCCCACAGCAAAGAAACTGAGATGGACAAGATGACTCCGGCACTGTTTCTTGTGACATCAGGAAGAGCAGTGACAGTGATTGGTAATTGGTAGCTCTTTGCCCACAAGGAAGCACCGATGCAGTACCAGGCCAAGTCACCAAGTGCACCTAGACCATCCAACTCTGGCTTTATCCTAATATTACCCGCTAGGAATTCAGGTGTTGCTAGCATTGTTGATGTACTGTGGATCTTCAAAAAAATTCCAGATTATAAACGTGTCAGATTTTTATTAATAGAGCTTAATTCCATCAAATAAAAAAGAGTAATGAAATATTCTCTCATTCAAGATAACAAAATCTTAGCTTTGGTTACAGTTATTGATATCCCTAAACATGAGACGTGACATTATGTGAAATGTATGGTAAAATTGTTAGTATGTTTGAATTAACAAAATTATTATAATAACTAAATAAATCAAGTGAATTGGATTACTCACAAAATCAATTGGTCCAATGCAATTAGCAGAGCGAGGAACACAACACAACTGTTGAATGTGGGCAGTTCTAGGGTGATGCAACCACATGCTCCCATCCATGAACTGCACGCCGTTAGATTCGACCGCTGCCAGGATCTGGTCAAGCTCCGCCACGTCAAGAGCCGCGGGCTTCTCCACCAGCACGTGTTTCTTTCTACCGGCAGCCATAACCGCCCACCGCACGTGCAGACTCGTGGGGAGAGGCACGTACACGGCGTCCACGTCTGGGTCCTCCAACACCTGATCATAGCTCCCGTAAACCCTTACGCTTGCTGGAAACCCGTTCTCGACGGCGAACATCTGGGCCTTCTCCTTGGAACGGCTCGCGACGGCGCAGAGAATGGCGTTGGGGGCGAGGCCAATGGCTCGAGCCACTTTCCGAGCGATTTTGGCGCAGCCTAAGATGCCGAAACGCACCGTTTTGGTGTTATCGACCATGATTTATGCTCCGGTGTTTGAATTCAGGTAGTTGGTTATGGAGATTTTGGCGCAAGGTGTTTGAGTACTTAGTTTATCTCTTGATGATATTGTGTCCTAAATGGATAGGATATATTAGTGAGGCAGATGCCACAGATATTGTTTGGTGCTGGGTGCTGGGGCTTCAACTCATTTATAAATTATTTTAAAATAAATAAATATTTAAATACTCGTTATTTGTTCTATCTAAAAATATTGTTTATTTACTAATCGATAATTCATTTTAAAAATAAATTATTTGATATTTAAGAGAGTCTTTGAATACTTGTGGATAGTTTTCTTTTATTAATTTTTTACAAATAAAATTATTTTAAAAGAATTTTTTAAAGTATAAATTCAAGTAAAATGAGCAAAATATCATGGAAAACCATAATTAATTATGGGAAAAAACTTAATGCAATTGATAAGTGTTTTAGATCTACAACATCAATTATAAATTATGCATAATCAATCATTAAGGTCTTGAAACATTATTATGTTGCACTAAAAACTACATAATCAAATATGATCAATGCAATATTATTGATTACCTAGTTTGAAAAAGACATAAGAGTGAATAATTTGAAACTGCATGCATGTGAGAAAAGTGGTTATGGTAAACTGAAATACGAATAGTATATTCCTCATTTCATTGTCTCTCAACTTACTCACAAAATAATAGAAACTTAATAAAATCACCTAATTTATTTTCAAATTAACATAAGAAAATCACCCTCAAAATGTGTATGCTAAAAAGTGATTGTGGAATCCATGGCATGATCATGAATTATGATGAAAAGTATATATGAACATCCTACTTGATAAAATCAAATGCACTTTTACAATGAGATTCGCACAAAATAAGGCAACATCTCTTGTCCACGTGAGATGACCGTGAAAAAACTTTGCATTTCAAATTTGTAGTGATCTCAATCATTAAGCATTTATATCTTGGTGATAAAAATATTAATTATTTATATCTAGAAATATTCCATCAAAGCCTGACCAATCATATTATTAAAAAAATCCATTAATATAAAGGAAGAAAAAATAATATGACAACTTACAAAATTATCTTTATTTGTATTACATATTAGTTTTTATTTAGGATATTTGCTTCATTTTATACACATTTTCCTATTATTTTTTATACACAGAATCTCTTTTCTTTCATTTTCTCCCTTACCATAAACAGTCTTATTTTTTATTTATTCCTACTTTCTTTCTTAAACTACACGTATTCGAACACATATAAAATATTCTTCAGCTTTATCTTCAGCTTCACCTTTAATAAAATCCATCTCCCAATTATGCTTGTCAATTTATAAAAGTTGAATAAGAAATTGTAGCCAAATCCCAACAAACTGGAACAAAAATGAATCTCTGCATGCATATTAACATATACCTAAAAGACGTTCCAAATTCGGTATGGAGAGATCATTGATCACCATTGTTGATACCCAATCACTTATTTCGTCAAGGGTCAACCAATTCCCCTTAAAGCACGTTAGTTTTTAGTTCCACAGACGTAACTCTCTGAACAAGGCGCAACTGAATCGCACTCTTAAAAACCACACTCACTTGAGCAGTTTCAATGCAGATCAGGAACTCCATCTGTGACTGTTATCTGTCTTCCATGTTCAGCCGCCACACTCTTCTGTCGTTTTGCCCTTTGGGTTACTCGTAACAGAAAAGAGAAGAAGAAGACATTTGAATGGAGCCTTCAGAGTTCCCATTGGAATTGCAAACCAAAGCGTTCCAAATTCTGAGCTCCAACGACAACACACCCATTGAAACCCTATTCTCCCACATCTACTCTCCCCAACACCAAAACCAACACAGCCTCCGCTCCCATGCACTCGCCTTCCTCCAATGCTGCAAACACCACCACCCAGATCTCCTCTTTATCAAACTCTTCTTCCTCTTACGTTCCGACGCCCTACCCGAAACACGCGCCAACGCCGCACGCGCCTTGCACTTCCTCAAACCAGCCGAATTCTGGCCCAAACTCAAGCCCATCGCACAGGACCGCCTCAAGGCCCACTTCCTCGCTTACCTCGCCAGAGAGTCTTCTCTCCACGTCCTCCGCCTCGCCTCACTCCTCCTCGCCGAAATCCTTTCCGTTACTTACAAAACGCACCAAACCTGGCCCCAGGCTCTTCATTTCCTCATTTCGTTTATCGCCTCCGATGACGACAACTGCCGCGAGTTCGCGTCGCTCGTCTTCAAGAATCTCCCCAACGACTCTCGTTTTCTCGTCTCCAGCGCTCTGGGGGAGAAAAACGACGCCGTCCGCCTGCTTCACGCCTCGTTTTTAAACTCCCTCGCCTCCTCCAACCGCGACGTCCAGGTCGCGTCGTTCGGCGGCGTCGTGAACCTCGTCCGGTTGTTCTCCGAACCGCCGATGTTCCACGACCTCCTCCGCGCTGTCATGGTTGGCGTATTCGCGCTTCTGCATGGTTCCGAAGGTTCCTATTTCCGAAGCGCGTTTTCGGAGTTAATAAATCTGGTTTCTCAAGAGCCGTTGCTTTTGAAGCCGTACATGAATGACATGGTTCTCGACGTGCTTCAGATCGCGGAGAGCGATAGTTTGAGCGAGGAAACGCATTGTTTAGCGTTTCAGTTAGTAGTGGTCATGACGGAGGTGAAGGAGTACGAGCACGTGTTCGTTAACCTTCCTTACGAGACCGTGCAGAGGCTGTTCCTTGTTCCGATGAAGATGCTTCGGTGCGTCGCTGAGGATGACTACGATCGCAAGCGTGAATTGGAAATCGAGAAGGCTGGAATGAAGGGTTTGAAGAAGCTTTGTGCCGCACTCGGAGCGAGTAAAGCAGTGCCTCTTGCGTGTGAAGTGTTCCTGCTTCACTTGGATAATGCGGAATGGAAAGTGCGGCGTGCAGGAATCACAATGCTGAGCGTGATCGTAGAAGATTTCTCTGATGAAATGGTGACCTAATCATTACATTTTTAGCATTTTGTAATAAAAATTTAGGAATATTAGATCACTTCTTGGTAGAAATATTGAAATATCATTGTTAACTAAATATATGATTTCTTATAGATATTGTTATCACAGTGGTGATTGTTTGGTGTGCTGTACAGGTAATGATGGGAAGTTTTATTGGTGAAGTAGTGAGGAAAGTTTTGGAGTTGATCGAAGACTCCCATGCTCAGGTTCGGATGGCAACTTTCAAATTCATGATGACTTCTTCAAACTTTGTTCAGGCGGTGCAACTCCTTTACCACCACAGGTTTGTGCATGTGTTTTGCAATGCACTTGACAATGAACAAGACCTTGATTTAAAGGTATGGCACATGTGTTTGACTATAGTATATATCATGCTGAAGCTGTTGTCGCAGCTTCCATAATCCATTAGTAGTTGCTCCTTCTACTGAAACATAAATACTTGGAAAACCATATAGAAGTTAATATCTATTCACTGCTTGTCTGAGTTAATTTAGTTTTGACTTCACTTCATCCGTATTCCACATCTTCTTGGTCTGCTGATATAGATTCTGGTGGTATCTCAGACTGTGCAAAAGATGAGGGTTCTATTCTTTGGAGGTAGAGGTTTCGTGATGATTCGGTTGTTGTTGGAGGATGTGTTATTAAATGCAAACCTTACCTCCCAGCAGTTTCTCTAGTAGTTTTTGAGTCAGCAAATCATAACTAAATAAACACTTAGCAGTTAAATGGAAAATGTTTGATGGACACTTGAAATCCAAGTTTTTCGTCTGCTTTTACTTTTAAATTTGTACCAGAACTACATAGTAATATAAACAAGTTTTCAATGTTGGTGTTAAAGTAAAAAATAAATCATCATACAAATAATGCCCCGATAGTGCCCTTATAATAATTAGTGACGGAAGACATCCTTTCCTTTTTAACCTTTCCTAAAGAAACTGTGCTCTTAGGGCTTTAGTCCTTTCGATTTTGATATGTAACATCTCGTACACATTATAACATGTTACTTTCTAAATGTTTGCTGTTCTGGTTGAGCTAGCAATTCACCTTCAACTTTATATGGTAAAGACAACAATATGACTACAGACACAATATGGTAAAGACAACAATAAAATTGACGTCATTACCAAAAATTATCAATTATCTTGCTACTTTCTAACTTAAACTTTACTTAAAAATAATAATCTAAGTTAGAAAGTAATCATTAAACTAGAGTAGAATAAAATAATTATCATGTTGTTCTCACTACCAAACCAACCCTAAAGTTAAGTATAAATATAATGAAGTGAAAAGAAAAGAAGTCTTAGTCTTTGGAACAATTTTTCTTTGAAATGAATATTTAGGGTGTGAATATTGGCAAGGAAGCGAGAACCATGAGCCTTGCCAAAAATCTTGCTCAATTCCCTCATACCCTTCAATTCTTTACATTTCCACTGTCTTAAACACATCTTTAACATTATTATTATCATCAGCATGTGTGTCTTCTAGTCTTTACTCAATTTCAAACATGTCTTGATAAGCTAACAATCTCATGTTGCTTTTCTAGGAGCAAGCTGGCTCAGCAATGCAATTTTTTCTAAAGAACACTTTGCCAGAAAGCTTAAGACTGAATGAGAACGCGGATGCTGTAATGGGAAAAATTTTGCCATTGCTTCAGGTAAGAATTATTATCTTACATTATATATTCTAGGTTTAATGTCCGTATGAGGGTTATCACATAATTTACCAGTACTAATTTAGTAGGATCTTGCCATATCTACATACTACTTGTAAGATTTTCATTCTGAACTTTCCCTCAAGGCTCATGAAGTTTTAATCGCCATGACCCCATCATTATAGTCCTCTTATTTTCTGTTTCCGGATTTTCGCTTGCGCAGGTCAAAGAAAGCTCTAAGCTAAAAAGTATTGCTTTGTCGACTTTAAATATAATTGTTCAACGGTGTGAAGAAGTTGCTCACAAGTAGTCCTTTTAATCTTCCTTTTTCCTTCCTCTATACTTCAAACATTTTATGGCTCTCAAAACGATAAGAAACATTTGAAAATTTACTGGTTGTTTCAATTGGTAGGTACTGTGCAATTTATCTTCCGATGTTACTGGAAGCATGCAATGACGAAAATTTTACTATCAGAGAGGTTTTCCCACCTGCTAGCTTGGTTTCATTCCTTATGCAAATTTCTATATCCAATTATTTATCCCCCCTCTTTTCAGGAGGCAGCACGGGGAATTCGAATTTGTGCAGAGCTTGGAACACCTCAGTTGAAGCCTTTTATCAATAGAGTTTTGTTTGTTCCATAATTTACAATAATATTAATAATTTCACAGCTAAGAAATGTTTTGTCCCTTTTAGGAATATTGTCAAAACTCATTGTTTTGATGAACGATTCAAATCGACCACTGAATGAAAAAAAGCGCAGGATATTGCAGTTTCTGCTCTAGGAAGAATCTGTGAGTTCCATTGTGAATGCATTGATGGCTCTGAGGCAATGTTTGTTTTCTGTGTGTCTGTTGTCATCATTAGAGGTTGGTATTTCTGTGCCTTCTTCTGTTCACATTTTTTTGTCAGCGAAAAAGTTGACGATCCAAACTTCATATTTTACCCTTAACTATTCCAGTTTTGAAAGAGTTGACATTGGAGACTCTTCCTTCGTAACATGCAGAATTCTTTTCCAAGTTCTGGAAGGTGAATCGGCAATTCCGCTTGCTGCAGGGAGGGCCAAAGTTGCTGAAATGATGCTTGCCTTCTGAAATTTGATTTCGGTTGTATCGTACTCAAATATTGTTTATAAATAACATTCATTGCTTGTACCTTTTAACACAAGTATCATGGAAATCGAAGTCTGTTTTATAGTTTATTAATTTCTTACACCGTTACTCGGGGCATTACAAAATAAAGAGTGAGCGAGAAAGAGAGAGAATCAAGTTATGGTTGTTTTCGTGACAATCTTTACACATCATTCTTGTAATTTTTTTTATCAAGTGCAAATTTGTTTTAAATTTATTGAAATAGAATAACTTTTTAAAACATGGATAAATCGTAGACGGAAACACTATTGGTACGTTCAAAATAATTTTTTACAACTTTCTTTTATTTACTTTTATTTTTTTTAATAGTTCTTTTTGGAAGTTTCATCTTTTATTTTAAGTATTTTGATTTTGCTTAAAAACTCAGTTTTAGATATTTTATTAATTGATAAAATTATTCAATTTGACTAAATATATTTTTTTTAAAATTAAAAACAATATCATTAAAATATATATTTATATGGTAATAAAATAAATTAATAAGTTAGAAAAATAAATTTCACAAAAACTATTTATTATTATTAACAAGGACAATTTTTGTGATTATGATCTTCATTTCGATAATAAAAATATTTTCTTGGATACTACAGTATTTGATCTTTCTAATTATTTATACCTATTTGAGAGTTTTAGGAATAAATTTCGAATTTATATAAATAGATCAATAATATTATTTATTTTGGAGGATGAAAGTTCCTCCGAAGCAAAGATTTAAACACAATTACATTGGAATAATGAGCAATTACCCTTGACAGGGAATCTGAAAAAGGGAAATTGATTGATTTGTAAGTCCTTCTCTTTCTCTGTTGCTATGCAGAAGAACAGAAATGTCATGACCAAAACCAACTGATACACGGAACTGGCAAATTAAATAATTATTTCCTCTTTCATTAGTTTTGACAAGTTGGTATGTGTGTGTATTTGGGCCATATTTTTACAAAATCTGGTGCAGTTGAGTGTTGAAGAAAACCATGGTAGATGGCAGAGTTCAAAATTGTAGGATGAACTGACTTCAGATTTAGTGTTAGAATACGATCCATACTTCTTAGGAGGCATCATAATATTTTTGAGGTGGGCTTGCAATTACTAAATGACAAAACAGTATTTTGTTTCTCCCCTACATTCTAAAACAAATAAACCGTTTCCCATCGTTTTCACTCATTTTTTGGGGTAAACAATTGTGACAGCATGCTTAAGTTATGTGAAAATAGTAGTTATCAATGCTCCATCTACAAAAACTGTTTCTATCTTCAAACTCTTTCTAGGATTTTTTGTAAGTAAAGGAAATGGTGGAAACAAATTTTGTTGCTTTCATTTTCCTTTAAAATTTTTAAAAATAGTAAACAGAAAAAAGGTGGAATTTTGAAAGTAGAAGCATGTCAACTGAAATTTAACCAACACTACCTTTGTTTTTTATTTTGACCTCAAGATAAATCTATCTTCCCAAATCTAAAATTTCTTGTTTCTAAAGACAGTATCTTTAACAAACAGAACAAACAAAAACAAAAAATAGTAGTGTAAAAGGAAAATAATTACCACCACTCCTAGATGATACATTGTATCTGAACATTCTGAATGGCCATATCCCCAGAACAAGCCTTTTTATCTGAATCAATAGTCATTATCATATACTAAAATCAAGACAGCATATATAAGCATCAATCATCAAATGCAGAAAGGAATGTCAAGATATAAGAATGAAATACAAGGTGATATATGGAGGAAAATAACTGTCTCTCTGAGAATAAAAGGGAGAAAAGATGGTCACTAGAACTGAAAGAACATAAAGGAGTAAGACTAACTACAATATGAAACAATGTTACTTTCTACCTTTTACTGTAGGCCCAAGAAATAGTAAGGCTTAGATTTTGTCAATTAGAGTGTTCCAGAAAATGTGGTGTAATTTGTGAATGGGAGAAAAAAACACAACACCAATTATCAAGATAGTTGAATTCGACTAATTACCTCAGGGTTAACATGAGCTTCTTCTAATTTCCGCTGTCCATAGAACTGCCAAAGGTTATGAACAGAAACTCCAACCCTACACGACAAATATTCAAATTGAAGGCACGTATGAAAATGGATATTCATATCCATGTCCATCCATGTCCATACACATATAAAGGCATTTTTTACCCTATAATTTAACTCAATTTTGGCCACGTCATGAACTCGTATCTATTTGTTAGCAAACATATTACCCCGAATCAATTAAGCAGAGTAGTGGCACCGTATTTTAATACAACTTAAAGGAAGAACTTTCCCATAATAAACATCTCAAAATTGTTCAAGCCCCCCGAATCAATTAAGCAGAGTAGTGGCACCGTATTTTAATACAACTTAAAGGAAGAACTTTCCCATAATAAACATCTCAAAATTGTTCAAGCCACAATCTTAACCTCTATCAAAATTTACAAGAATCTTTGCAAAAACTATTAAATACAGCAAAAACCTTTACAATACACACACATAATCCAGAATCATGAAACAAATTAATGGAAAAAAGAGATGTTCACTGGTGGACTTCAAAGTTCTAATTACTAAATTAGTATGGAGTTTTAACAATCAATGAAAAAGATTGCGAGAGCGTAGGTTATAATTTTTCATAGCTGTGATTGAATTCTCTGCAACTTCTGAAGGTATGTAATCAGGATCATCAAGGCGATTCACATCTTCGGATAAATCAGCATCTACCCATTCAGACCAATCCTCGTAATCAGTATCCACATCCCATGACAATTCTTTTTGTTTTTGCATGGTGTTAACCTTGTTTATTAGAGTTAAAAGCATTTGATGGTTCAAAGTTTCATAGTCCCTGCATGATTCACAAACAATCATGAGATATAAAAATGTATACTCAAAATAGCTTATTTTAATTTTTGTAAACTTACTTGTATGTGCAAATGGCATGTAGCAGTTGAACCGAAGCAGCTACCATGAAAAATAATCTGGCCACATTTATTATCCAGGTTTGGTGCTCAATGTTGTCATTTGTTAAACGAATAATGAGTACTTCCACAAAGAAAGTTGCAAAAAGCTCTGTAAACAACCAATAATATTTAGTCAAAAAAAAATATATAATCTGAGGTTTATAAACTAATAGCACAAGTCGGTACATACCAATATATAGGAACGGTCTCATGTTGTATGTTTGCTTTGTACTAGTCAACATGAAGATGACAAAGATTGATATGGAATAAACGAAGAAAGCTTTTATCATTCTTGATTCAAGTAACAAGGCATTTTGCAAAGCAAAAATCCTGTCTAAAACAACAAACATGGAAGCCTGCTTTGATTCAAAAGATTCCTGTAAAGTAGAAATAGAAGTTTTGGTTAAAAATTCATTAAGTAGAAAAGCCATTAGTCTACAAGAAATTGCAAACCTGAGAAGACAATATTGACTTCGAATTTTCCATCAAACGATCATGAAATCCTTGAATCTGTTCCTGACGCTGAACAAGCTCTTCATGTTGTCTATGCCCATATTCAGCAAAATATTGTAGGGTTTTCCTGCAATACACCAAGGAGCTTAACCTTGTCCAAATATAATCTCTGCATTCAAATTTATGAGTTAACCTTATCTACCTGCTCTCTTCTAGTGCTTTGGACTGAAACTCAATCAATGAGTTTAGGGACTCTAGTGCTGTGGATTGCCCATCTAAAAGCTGTTGTTGCTTATCTAAAGAAAGCCCAGCCATATTCCCAATATCTTCAGCTTTGCTTTGCAGGGTGTTCATCCTTGATGACATAGAATCTCCAACTTTAATTACCTCATTCTCTATCTCAATGGCTTCATTCCTCAACTTTTCAATTTCTTTTCCCAAATAATTATAAGATTCTTTGAGCATTGTTACCCCATCCTCCAAACTTCTCTTCATATCCTCTTGACCTTCTTGCAACTGTAATTGTGACAGTGCAATTTTTGTAGTCTGCTCGTAAACATTCTGCGAATGAATTAATACAGAATCTATGTGACCTTCCAGATTTCTAGCAGTTTGAGCTACTTGTTGAGTGTGGCTACCAATTAAATCAAGAGAATCATGAATCCGTTTAGAGCCTTCTAATAGATGTTCTGATTTCTCTTCTATGTTATCTAACTTGTCCTCAACATACTGGGCCGAACTTTTTAATTCAGTCACAAGTCTCTCAGTTTCATGTTTGAATGCATATGCCCTATAAAGGTGTAAAAAACATTAGTCAAGTTGAGACAAACACGTAAAAATTAAAAAATAATAAAATATGAGAATTGGGAAAAGGAATTGCACGTAACTGCAATTGATAACAAATGGTGTTGGTTTCAAGGTAGAATTCAAGGTAAACCTTATGGGCAAGGTCATCTAAGGTTCTCAAGCATGAAGCAATAGAAGCTTTGGAGTCACAACGGGGAAAAGGAGATCTGCCAGAATCCCTCTGAAAACAATCACTTAGGTGCCAAGCTAATCTAGACCTCTTCTCATCAACAGCCAAAATCTCAGAACACCCAGCAAAAAGATGTTGATATGCATTTTGCCAACAAGAATTTGAGCCAATCATTTTTTTCTGAGCATTATCTATTAATTTCACTCCCTTTTGGTCGTTGAAGGCCTCAATGGAGAACTCGGCACTAGAACCTCTAAAATTGCCTCCATTGGAATAAGTCCTGTCACTGGAAGGAGTCTCCTTTGATGATGAAAACCATCCCCACGACTCACTTCTTAGCAAGAGCGAGAACAAAAGAATAACTAGAAGAGGACTCCCACGACCCATGGGAGAATTTAATCAGAGAATTTGTCCAAGTTCCCGCAACCCTGCATCAAACAACATAAAATAATCAACTTTTGCTGCCAAAAACAATTTGCATTACAAAAAATAAGAGGTCGAAACTCATAATATTGACAAGAAAATAAAGGGTGTAACGGTACACTAGGAATTATGACGGTTGGTTTTAATAATTTACTGCTAATTACATTCAATTTTGTGTTAATTGCAAAATAGGTATTTTTCATATCCTTTTCTTTCTATACAACACCTCTTTGCTGCAAGCCACTTGTTTATGAACACAAAAAGAAGCAAAGTTTGGATACTATCAAAACTCTTAATTAAAATTAGTTCTGTTTCCTTCTTGTTTAGGCGGGAAACAAATACACAGCTCTATGTTGGGTAGTACGCATTATATGTACTTCACTATTAAATTGAGATATACAGATATACAGAAAATAAAAATTTATAAGGAAAGTCTACCTTGGAAGATCCTCTGTTTTCTGCAACTTGAGCGTGACAACGATTCAAGGTTAATTTGGGCTATGGTTGAAAGGGATATCTAAGGAAAGAGAAACTTGGGATCCAAGAAATATAAAGTCGGCACAAAGTGAATCAGGAAACTTTCCTTTTTTTAAAACAACAAATCACAAAACACATAGAATATGTCATCATTTTGGATTTTAGATAATCCATTATTTTACAACTTCACATCATGACGTTCCTATCAATCACATATCATTCTCTACGAAAATATAGGACCGAATTTAGTATTTCTAAGCAATGATAAAAAAAATGGTAGCATGTGTAAAAAAATAATGTGAAAGCATCCAACATCAAACTCCCATAACATAATTCTTTTCAATTAAAATAAAGTGACCAAAAATTAATTGCGTAAAATAATATCAACAATTTTCTAAACATTGGTAAAGCAAAACAAGAAAGTGTTAGAAAAAATCTGCGGTATCCTTTTATGCTGTGCAAGTTGTTAAAATCTCAATTTTGATGGCTAAATAAGAAGTAAATTAATAACATTGCTTAACTGTGGCACCCTTTTGACTCTAGAACGACAAGGAGAAACTGTCAAAGTGAAATCCTAGAAGAACGAAAGGGTAATTGACTAAAGTATGGGAGGAAACATAAAAGAAGAAAAAATAGAAAGTAGATGAATGAGTGAAAGACACAAATGAAACAAAATTTCCACTTCCTGTGTGTACAAATGCACGCATCAATCACCAAGTGGCATGGATGCACTTCACAAAACTATATGTTGATATAAGAAAAAAAAAACATCATACATTATGTTATTCTCAAACACATGGACAAACCTGAAGCGTGGAAACGGTGCGTTTGGTGTTTGGAAGATTGTGAAAATGAAGTTGGAAAGCTTATATAGGAGAAAAGAAACCATTGGACAAAACTCTTTCCCGCTGAAAGACATAACGCTGCGTTGAGTAAAAGAGGCAGTAACCGTTACAATGCTGTTAAGAAGGAATATAAAGCATTCAGTAGAAGAGGCATTAACCGTTTGACGGTGGTGGTGACGGACGGGTATCGTGGAGCCCCCGAGGAACTGGTTGAGACTGTGGAGGAGACAGGGGAGGAGCTCCGGCATACTACAGGCCCTCTTTTGGAGGGACCTGGCAGAAGGCCTGGTTTTGGTCGTGGGCTTCACAAATGCTTTATATTCAGTTTTTCGTTTGAATTGAGAGTTTCTGTAAAAAAAATGAAATTTGAAGTCAACTTGGTTTTAATTTCTAAATTTTATTTTATTTTCTTAAATTTGAAAACAATTTATTCAATTCCTCAAATTTACTATGTAGAAACTAAAAGGATTTTAAAAGGTATAGTATTTAGATATTAAAAATATTTTAAGAAAATTAGATTACTAAAATAATTTTTTAAAATTTAGAACTCTAAATTCATTCCAAATTTCGAGACAAAAAAATTAATTAAGACTTAATAATATTATAAACATTTTTTATGAACAGTTGTTATAAATAGCCATTTGGTTAGACGAAATTTATTTTTTACAATACATTTGGTCTCTTTCCTTGTATAATTCAGGTTCCGTCAATACTGCATATATTTTGAAGCTATTTTTTTTAAAAATAGATTTAAGTTATTGAGATTTTTAAGTAAAAAGAATATAACTAATGACAGATAAATGGGCTATTGATTCGATTTGAGATGAATACTGTAGAATCACTATTTAAGGACATTTTTGAAGAAAAGTTAAGAAAACAAAACTTAGGTTCACAATATTGAAAAGTGGGTGTGAATAGCAAGCCTCAATTTTACGCTTAAAAGGCCTAAAACTCTTACCATGTAATTACCCGCTTCAAATTTTTGAATTGAGTTGGTATAATTGACGTATTGCAGAGCTAAAGAAGAAAGAGAAGTGCTTAATATATCACTCGTGCTCATGTGATTTGACTAAAGATAAAGGAAAAACATGAAAGGGCAAATAGAAATGCTGCATGACATAGAATTAAGTTCAAGATGTTAACATGAAATGAATGTAACATATATATATATATACACAGAACTTGACTTTGGATTGGAAGAATGTTGTGAGTTTTTATGGTGATGTTTAAGGCATGGGTATTATTGGGCATGAAATATGAGTAAGCCTAGTCTCTGGTGGGCTATTACTAATCAGCACTAACTAAATGTTTGCAGTAAACAATTCTAAAGGAAGAAAGCATGGAAGAATATAATAACAGTCACCAAACCAAGTGGAAGAGGAAACTGCCTTAAAATACATGAATAGGACCTGTAATTATCAAAAGAGGGAGTTAATAATAATAATAATATTAATAATATTAATAATGCTAATGCATATGAACATAAAAGTATTGATTAAATTTTTAGATTTATCACTTTTAATCTTCAGAGATAGGAACAACTGGGGACCAAGTTGAGAGTGGAGGGTGTGATGGAAAGTGGCGTAGGCGGCGGAAACATGGACATGTCTCTAACTGTCATGACCAAAACAAAAGCTCCACTCTCACTTTCTCACGTGCCATTTCTGTGATTCAATAAAGACACACCAACGCATCTTCTCTTTCTGTATTTTTTTAAGGGACCTTGGTTCACCATTTTTTTTAATTCTGTGTTATTTTTAAAATCTATATCCTTGTTTTTTTAGGCTTTTTCCATTTTTATAATCAAGAATTCTTACGAGAATATGAAAATTATTCACCAGTACACTTATCCCTTTCAGTTTTTTACTTTCTTTTATTTAAATTATTTAAGACTTTAAAACAACAGTGTTGGCTTCAGCACGTGCATTATGAGTTTGTTCTTCAAACAAAATAATATGTTGGCTTTGGCAATGTCTAATAATTCTCTTGGATTATCGAGAAAACAAAGTATTCTTTATTGCTACTTTGTTGTGAGATCTAATTTCGATCGGACTAAGATCAGACGCACGTGGGTACAATGTTATGCCAAGTTTCATGTCGGGGTTTTTATAAATATTTTTCTGGATCAGTGTGACATGATAAAAAAAATCACTAATCGTTTTTTAACATGTGCTTAGCCTTAATGGACTAATTAGTAGGCATTCTTCTCCGAGCTTAGGAGCTATTTTAGTGCAAAATCAACAGAAAATTTGCTTTGAATTTTTAATTAATTATATTATATTAGTAATAAAAGCATTATTCAATGTTGGTGGTCTCAACATGAAAGCACGAGTATATTTTTTTATTCTTGTTTATTTGTAATGCATTGTTAATGTGTCTTTTTGACATCTTTGTGAATATTAATTTTATATTGAGGGTATCGATTTGGGTTTTGTTCCAATTTTACCTGCTATCTTTTGGCCAATACAAATATGCATGGTTGGTGCTTTAAAGATTACAATGAAAAACAAAATCCAAACACCACGGACACAGCAATCTTAAAAAGAAACCTTCAATAATAATAAAAAAACATGAATTTACGTGTTGGTAATAAACATCAATTTAAAAAAAATATTAAAATACATGTGGTGGAAATTTTATAAAAATTGAGAATATCTTTTTTATTGAATTGATGGAAATATATTTTTTACATGGATTACAAAGATAATTGATATGGTTTTCCCAAAAACATTTTATCTTAGTTATTTTTGTATTTGATGCAGAAAATGTATAATATATTAGTTTATTGTATACTTAATACATTATCTATATTTCATATTTATGTTAGCATATTGACTAAGGTCTTTCTTTCACTTATTTCTTGCAATTTTAAGTGTAAATTTCTTTTATTTTTTTTAAAATTATAAATTTTTATTTATGTTGTTTTATTTTGATTGGTTGGTTGGTTACTCATTATCAATGTCTTCTTCATAAATATCGTCCAACGTTTCACTCACTCGTGTCTTTTCCTCTTTCTCAAACATCATTGTTTCCTTATCCTTTGCACTATCCTTTATCCTCTTTCACTCCATATCTATTTTGAATTTTTCCTATGCTCTTTGATTTGTAATTTTTACTTTTAAATATTTATTTCTTGTGTTTTACATTTTTAAATCTAAACCATTTTTCATGTGTTTTTATTACAGATATTGAAAGTTTGATTATTTCCATCAATTCCAAAATAGAAATAATTTTTCCATGTGATTTTTCGAATAATAAATTTTTTTAATAGTATAATATTTAAAGAAAAACATCTTTCTACAAAGTTAAAACTATACTTTATATAAAAAGTCTCACTTTATACCTTTCATTACTAATCCAATATAAAATATCAAAGTAACCATTATAAAGAATTCATACTAGAGTAGTACTTATTAAAATAATTCATCATCATTAAATTAAAAAAATAAAATTTATTCAAAAGAATGAACATTAAATTTTATTCACCACTTCACATATACAAATATAAAATAATCCATATCTTTTATGTATTCCACCAATAATTTTTTTATGGAAATTAAAAAAATATTTTTCTACTTTTCGTATTCTTTCTAAAATGTATGTAATTAGTTATTTTTATAAGATAGTTAAATAATATTATTTTTAATTTACATGTTGTTCTGATATTAAATTCTCTAAATAATATTATTAAAGTCAATTATTTTATTTGAAGTATTATTTATTTTAGAATTAAAAACTTTTTTATGGATATCTTTAAAAGTGTTTTGAAAATTAAAGGAAAAAAGATATATATAAACTACTTTTATCATAGCTCTTGATGTGTAACTATTAATATTGGAATATATGTTATATATTTTTATATATTACAATATGATGAGATAGTGATTTATAATATTTTTTTAACATGATTATATTCTTTAAAAGTGAAATGAAGAATTCAATTCTCAAATATATTTGTTAAAAAGTAAGCTTCTTTGAAGAGATTATCATATTGAAAGGAACTAGTGAGTAACCTAGGAGATATCTAGAAAAGAAGATATAAAGATGTTGAGAAGGGGAGTTTGATGTGTTGTATGGGAAGATTGCATAGGTTATGGATGTTGGCATTGTTGGGTAGCTTAGCATGATGGATTTTGTGAGACCCATGTGTTCCCGAACCATCTCACGACCTATCACAACTCGCCTGCTTTAAATTAAACATCAAAGGAAGAAAAGTGAGCCCCAGGTGCAAATCACCAAATAAACAAAACTTATTTTTTATAAAATCATAATTATATTTAAAAATAAAATAATATTATTTTTTAAACTGCATACATATATTATAATTTATATTTTTATATATTAAATTATTATGTCTTAAATTTAAATTTGAATTTAATAATTTGACAGGTTTTGTTTTATTTAATTGAAAATAGATGGAAGAATATTATGAAGTAAAAGAAAAGAAGACATGAAATCCTCCCATTGTTTGAAAAAGAAAACGAAAAGCTATTAACATGGTTTAAACTTGATTAAAAGAGAGGTAATGTATGCATGGGGTAGTTAAAGAATAGGAGAAAGAAATAATGTATAGGTTGATGTGATGGATGGAATTGTTGGAAATTTTCTTAGGAATGAGAGAGTGTATAAGGGAAAAGATGACACTAGTTCCAACATAAAACTTTAAGACTCAATGTTTATGGGGGAACTTTATATCCACTCTCACACTTGAATAACCCTAACTACTGTTAGGCTTTACCATAATAGGACATACTTGTCCTTTTCTGAACCGGTCACCAATTGGAAAATTTTTCTTAGGGAGAGGGTATAAGAGAAAAAATGACATCACTTCCAACATAAAACCTTAAGGCTCAATGTCTATAGATCTTTCCTTTTCTTTTATACACCTCAACTTTATCATTTCTACTCAATGTAAAACTTTATGTCTATTCTCTCACTTGATTACCTATCAGAAAAATATGAAACTGAGAAAGCAGAGGCGACCCCATGCATTGTGGAGTTATCTGAACCACTTTTGAAGTGGGGAAGACAGAGAAAGAAAAAGAGAGACAAGAGAATCTTTGGTGGGAATAATGAGTACACTGTTATCTTCTTCTCACTTCTTTCCTATACTATGTTCAATCAAACCCTTCTTCATGCTTTCACCCTTTTTAGATACGTCATGCAACCAAACACATCTTTCCTTTGCTTACCCTTTCTTTCTCATAACAACCTAACATTCTCCCCAAAATAAACTATGTTAAGCACTCCATTTAACATACTCAAACAAAAATAATTATTAATAAAAGTATATTATATTATAAAAATAATAATAATTTAAAATATTGCGTATAATCTACTATACAATTGCCATAATCGAATACAAAAGGTTAAAATGTTTATTTTATATCAATTTCTGAGTTTATTCTTTTTGTTTTCTATACTATCATCTTATTTTTTTATTGAATAGTAAATCAGTTTATTAGTGAGAATAATGAAATAAAATTGTTTTAATTAAAGAAAATAGAATGAAAAGTAAAAAAATGATGAAAAAATTTGTATATAATTTTTAAAAGAAAGAAAAAAAATAAAAAATTGTTAAGATTAATTTTTAATAATATTATTATTATTTTGTTTTAAAATAATGTATAATCAATTATGTATATATCATAATTGATTAAGAATGAATTATACAATATTATGTATTATATTGTAATATAATATATCATATATTTTTAGTTTTTTTTTAACTTTATTTTTTATATAAGATTAAAAATGAAAGTATATATAAATGAATTAAGGATATGAAAGTAAATTTTTTATATGTTAGTTGTCTTTTTTTCTTCTCTCTCGTCGTTTCATCAGGGTAATAAAAGTGAGGTTACTTAATTTTCTTTTTGCAGACACTGTCTCTCATGTGAGCGATATTCATAAATCTATTTGCATAATCAGTAAATTAGTGTAAACAAATATAGCATTAATGAACTTGTGTTGGGTCGAATTCGAATTGAATATTGTATAATTATAGCTTTTATTTCTTGACTAGATTATGATTATAATATGATCAAGAATAAGGGTTTAAGGTTCTCTTTCATGTTACTATTCATTGAACTAATATTGATAATCACCTAATTTACTTAAACCCTATCTAATAATCTTATATCCACCTAACACACGGGATGTAAATATACAAGAATGTGACAAAAAAACTAAGACATCACTAAAAAGGTTTAACTATCATAATGTAACTACGAGACAGCTTATAAATAAATAAAAATAACTTCAAATAGAAATTACACATTTTTAACATAAAAAAATATACTTAAAATATTCTGTAACTTGAAGATTTCTTCAAGTCATAATAGATATGAACAATTTATTATAAATTAAAATTTAACTATTTAACTTATTGAATTAATCAAAATTATTGGAATTGAAAATTATTATATTCGGATTATTCAGAATTATTTATTCAGGCTTATTTTCTTATAGTAGGTCAAATTTAACAAAAATATTTTAATTTTAAATAAATAAAATAAAATACTGAATCTTTAATAAAAAATCATGTGTATTTTTAATAATTGTTTTTATAATGAACTATCACTTTATATCATTTAATACTAAATTTTAATAAAAAGTTGTTATATAAAAAATAAAATTTAAAATATATCCTTAAATTTATAAATATTAAAACATTATTTTTTATTGAATAATATATCCGTAAAAGTGTAATTTTCTTTTTACATCAGATTCTTACTATTTATTTTACTTACTTTGATTTATTTAATATTATCCATCACCTGAACTTGTCCATTTTTTTTTCGGATTTCTTTAGATTCGGTCGGATGATTTTATTGGCTGAGATCCTGGATTATACTTATACAGTATTGTCTCAAATATTCAAAAGCTCGACAACTTTTTTTTTTTCTAGAAAACAAATGTTAGAATTAGATATAATTATTTCAATGTTATAAGTAATAAAATTATTTTCTAAATACTTAATATAAGTGTATATACGCACTTATTTTTCTAAAAAAAGAATAGTCCAACCAACTTGGAAAAATCAACTCTTAAGAAGAAACTACTCTTTTAAAATTTTGTTTTTCCCAATACCTTTTGTTCTGATTAACCCACCAGTCCCATCTTACCTCTGTTTTCCCATAATTAAACACCCACAATCTCACTGTCTCTGTTTACTCTTTTTTTATTTTTATTCCTTTTCAGTTAAATTGTTTTTTAATGTTATTAGAACAATAAAACCTCTTATCTATCACTTTACCCTCCCTCCATTGGTGTTTTAAGGAACATGAAAACCACATAGACTTGTTTTGTCTTCTCATAATCAACCGCACCAAGAGAAGCAACAAGGCAGATGCATCATACATGTCTCCAATTTCAAAGCAGTTTTTTTTGGTGATCTCGGAAGCAACTTACTTTCACTTCATCTTGATACTTACTTGAGAGAGGTTATGTGATACTCTTTTACTGTCATCCCCTGTACTGAACTGCTAGTTGTCTTCTTGCTTTGGTTTTCTGCTTGTATTTATTCTCTTTCTTGGTTTCTGAACAAGTTTGAATCACTGGAAAGACCACATGTTTTCTGGATCCTACCTTCAAACGTTCCATCAACCTTTTGGTGCTCTAGTTTTGCCTTGTTTACCCCATCACCAAATTCTAAAGTGATTTTCTTCTCTATATATTACAAGTAATTCTTCTTTCCCTCCAAGAATTAGCACTGAAGAAAATTAAACAAGTATCTGCCAGCAATTCTGACTTGGGATCTGCTCAAGTTGTTATTCCTCAATATTTTATATTTTGGCTTTTCTTTGTCCCGTGTGCTAACAATAACATGGTAGCTACTCACTCACCCTATCTCAATGTTGCTCACAGTGATTTGGTTCCTCAAAATGTATTGATATAAAATCTTGAATATAAATTCCAGGTTGATATGAGATCATAACTGAGTAGATTGATACTAATTAAGTAATAATTTGATTTCATGGATCCATGGTAGTGCTCGGTCCAAGGTGAATATAAACTCATTATTTATTGGTCAACTTATAGTTCATGACATGTCACCTGGCTACCTTATTCCAGATTTTCACATACGTGCAAAATAGTCGGCCAGATAACAAATTCAATCATGAGTTCCTAGCATGAGGAGTTCAGTGGGATTTCCAAAATAAATTGGTAATAGGCATAACATTAAATTTCAATCATACATTTAGGATTCTCGTTTTATTGATTTTTTTCTTTCTTAGAAGAGCCACAAACAGCATGATAGGCTAGGGATATTCCTATCTCAACAAACATAAGATAAGATCCAGAAGCCATGCTTAGGAAGTGTGTAATTAGTTCATATGGTACAAGCCAATATTTGGTCTCTGGGTCAAATACTTGGAAATTAATTTTGTTTTAACAAATAATTAAAGAAAATATCTGACCGTTGCATTTGATCTCAGATCTACCATTAAAATCACAAATTCAATAACAATGGGGAAAACTGAGGGAGACTACAAAAAGAGAAAAAGGAAAAAGAATCTGGTTTTGTAGATTTTTATCATTATGGGGTTGTACCATTGATGAGTCCCATTTGTTAGTAAGATGAGATACCAGTGGTTTTTATTGTACATTTCTGGTTTCAACCAATACACTAAAATTTTCGAATCATGTATTGATGTTAAATGTTAGTGCCTGCTTCTTTTACCATTTAGGTAGGCCAACATAACGCAAAACGAAGTGCGTAGTACAAATGCTTTTTAGCAGAAAGTAGACTTATCAAGGCACTAGAAACACAACATGCCATCATTACCATGTCAATGAAAATATGTATCTGTGACAGGCTGCCAGCACTAATCATACGTTTTCCACCAGGAAAGATAAAGCATAGGATGTTTGTTTCTATCACCATACTGGATAACTAATAATCTTCCGTAGGGTCGAAAAGCCAACATGCATGGAGCCTCTTCTTTGGGGAGGAGGAGCAGTTTTATATGCTTGTGGTCAAACTGACTCAAGAATTCAGAATTTCTTGTTATGATGCTTACTAACAGTTGGATTTTCATTGCAGAATCTATCAGTTATTTCGCTGCAAGCTTTTAAATGGATCTTATTGTGATGGTGGATTGTTTCACTTGTTTGGTCAATTAGTTTGGAATTAGCAAAGCTAAAACATGAAAGAACACTTTGATCTTGAAGTGGTGGCCTCAGCAGAATATGAATCTGAAGTTAGCAGCCAGGTTGCTTCCAACATATCTATTCAAGAAACCTATGCAGGTCCTTGCAGTGACAACCTCACCAACTCTTCCAGTGTCACAAAACCAATAGAACTTCATCTTCATTCAGATGCTATCTCCCTTGACTTAACTCTCAACTTCAATAACAACGAGTTGGTGGTTAGAGATTCAACAGGACTCTCATTCTCAAGCACTACTAGTGAGAGTAGCAACGATCCTCCCTCTCAAACCACGCCACGAGTCTTCTCTTGCAATTACTGTAAGCGCAAGTTTTTCAGCTCTCAGGCTCTTGGTGGCCACCAAAATGCACACAAGAGAGAAAGAACATTAGCAAAGAAAGCCTTGCGCATGGGGTTTTTCTCTGAGAGGTATGCCAGTCTAGCATCTCTCCCTCTTCATGGTTCTTTCAGGTCCTTGGGGATAAAGGCGCACTCTTCACTGCACCACGGCTTTTCACCAACAATGAGGCCTCCTGAGATGAAAAACAGTGCAAGATTTGAGCAAGGATATATTGGTCTTCCAATATTCTTGGAGGAGGATGAGGCAGAACTCTTGTGGCAAGGTAGTTACCATCAGGTTCCCTCTAAGGGAGGCCATACTCATCAGAATTTCACCCTGAGTGGAAGCTCAAATTTGAGTTTTATTGGGGTGAATCATCCACCGGTTGACATACAGAATTCAAAACCTGAGCTGACATTGAAACTTTGAAAGGGTTATTTGACATATTCCTGGCTTCTAGTGTTTATTTATCATGTTTCTGTACAGTAGGACATGCATGCGAGGCAACGGTGCCAGATTGATCACTTTCATTATTAAACTTGTTGATCTCATGTAATTTGTTTTTGTAAGTTTTTCTCTTACAAATCCTTGCTTTGGTGTTTTGCTCTGGATTTGTTGGTATTGTATAATTACTTTGGAGGACAAGTTCCCAGGTTCTGTGTTTGCTGAATAAATCATGGTTATTTTCTACAGTAAACTACTGAACTTCCACTGTATTTCCTGTATCATTTTCTATGTTGAATAATGAATTATTTTGATTCTTTAATATTGAGACTTACAAATATATCTCTTCTAACAAAATATCTCTGGAGATATCCAACACATCCTCTTGGACTGAAAACTAAGATAGATTCTAAGACAATCAGAAACTATATTTTAAGTTAAACAGGTTAAGATATTTCATTAGATCTCCAAACAACGTGAGATCTTCAATAGGAAGATATTGAAAAATGAAATTTCACTATTTTGACAAGCTTTTATATATATATATATATATATATATATATATATATATATATATCACAATTTTTACGAAACAAAAAACAAAGATAAAGAAAAGTATTAGATTAGGTAACTGATAACACACAAGAACCAGAACAAAGAAACAAAGATAGTTCACATAATAATTTCAATCTCATTTGGTTGGGATAATAAAGAGATGGATCATAGTCTCCTGAGAAACATGACCAGGAATGTCTAATAACACATCTGAAAAGTTCCTGGGCATAAAAATCAATTCGATCATACGATATACAATCACCTTATTTTATTTACAATTTTTGTACTCTTCCACATGGCGTTTTCTTTCTTTTTTTCTGTTTACTATGAAATGTATCCGTAGACTTTAACGTGCATATACGCATCGAAATGAAGGCAATTCGCTTATTCATCCAAAAAGGGCACTGTATACGTCACATATTTCTAGCAAACATAAACTAGATTCACTGCTATTGATTTGATTTTAATGTCTCTATTATTATTTTAATCCAATGTTTTTTAATTCATCATTCTCACCCATTGAGAAAACTTATTATCTATGTCTATATATATAAAAAGGATTCTATTTTGGGACGTTATTTAATGTATGTAATTTTTTTTCTTTTTGCTCTTAAAAAAATAATTTATTATAATTACTATTTTATTCTTTAAATTTTGTAATTACTATTTTTTTCAGATTCAATCAATTAATTCTTTTTCATAATCAAACTTAAATTCGAAAATCTTAAACATAATAATTTTTTAAAATTAAAAAATCACACACAATTTTTTTAAAAAATTACAATTTTTTAATATACATACATATATATATGGATATTTATCAATATTATTTTTATTTTAAGTAAAAATATTTAAAAACAATTATTTAAATAAAAAATAATTTTAAAGTACATTTTAGGTAAAATTACACAATGAAATGTTTAATACAAATTTTGTTCTTTGTAAAAAAATTCAAATAAGTATAAATTTTAAAAAGTTAATATTTTAAAAATAATTTCAATTTTATAGATCTAAATAAAAAATATAAATATATAAAATTAAATTACGAACAACTATGTAATAATTAATATTTTTTAGAGTTTAGGATTTAATTAGTAAAAACTTTATTTTAATC
The DNA here is from genome assembly GCA_030347555.1 of Lablab purpureus. Lineage (NCBI taxonomy): Eukaryota > Viridiplantae > Streptophyta > Magnoliopsida > Fabales > Fabaceae > Lablab > Lablab purpureus. The sequence goes on from CM059259.1 coordinate 10,290,103, forward strand.
ATTTAATTCTTTTTAAAATATTTAAATAAAATTTATTAACGATGATTAGTGAATAATTGATACCTACATTGTGATACCTATATTTATCCATCAATGAATAATTAAATATATGTCTATTTTCTACATGTATCTAATCTATTACAAACTTTATCCATAAATATATAGATATAGGTACTCCACCTAAAAGACTAGTTCATGTACATAAATATATAGAGATACATATCATAGTATCCATAAATACTATTTTATTGGCGTACAAATAAGTAGATGAAAATGTGAGAGTCTCATAATACACAAGTAAGAGTGTATTTAGAACCTTAGAATTATTTATTCATTTTCAAGAATATTCAACATTTTAATAAAAATTAGTTGGTTGCATATTTTCTCTTTCAAACTTCATTTCATTATTATAAGTTTGCTAATATTAAGATATATGAGTTCTTATTTTTATGTTTTTCTTTTTACTTTTTTCAGAATATTCTTTAATAAGAATTTATATAGCTATTTGACTTCTTCAAAATTTTTAAAGTTAATTTTGTATGGTAAGAAAGCTTTTTGTCAATTTAGTTATACATTACTGTAGTAAAATCTTCTATTCTTAATTTCCTATTCATCTCATAAATGCATGTTAAATGAAGTGTTGATTTGTAACTAGTAGAAGATTAGAATGACTTATAGTCCTTAGTGCAAAATCCCTGGCAGTAGTTTTAAATTTCAAGGAAGCACAAATTTGACTCTAAGATTCAAATAAGACGACTTAACATGAAGTTTTTGGTTTTTTGAAATTCATAAACAGCTTTCATTTTATTTTGAAATACAATTTTATGTGCTAATTATGTTTTTAAAATTAAAAAAATTATTTGTGAAATAACATTAAATTTTTTGGAAATAAAATTTCTTATATAAAAAGAGCTTAATTAAGTTGATTTTGATGACAAGTTTATAAATCTATACGAATAGATTGTGTTATAAAATTCATCTGTCTGGTAACATGACGACTAGTTATTATTTTAAAAATAAAACTCGTTACGCCCACACGGCTAATATAACGCGATTGCTCGCGCCTACACGCTACAGCGTTGGCACAACGCGCAGTGCTACACAAAAAAAAAAAAAAAAATCTCTGCTCTAAATCTACTTCAGATACGTTAATATCCTACAACTACTACTACTTCTACTTTTTCAAGTGATTTAAGAGCGTTTGGCAGCATCCCTATTCCACAAATCATACTTCTCCTTCAAACTTTTAACGGTCAACGTTCAAAACTCTCTCACACCAAATAGGAAAAGAACCAACGTACCTCTAGTTCAAAACATTTGAAGCATTTCTAGTTGAACCAGTCATATCACCTAGCAAGCTTTGACCCGTGTACCACTTTTATGACCCTTCCTTATCTCACACCCTACTCCACGTATATATACCCATCACACAACCTTCCTTTCTTCATATCATATTCTCATTCACACCAAACCAAAGAAACAAACAAAGAAACAGGTTCTTGATTTGTGGTAAGGTCATCATCAAGATGGTGTTGTCTTGGGCTAGAAGAAACGTTTTCCGTCGTGCCAAGAAGGAGAAGGGACAGATTCAAGGTGGTGAGTTGGAGGTGGAGGTTGTGATCCCCAATCACTTTCGGTGTCCGGTGAGTTTGAAGTTGATGACAGACCCGGTGACTTTATCAACCGGCATCACCTACGATAGGGTGAGCATTGAGAAGTGGATTGAGGGAGGGAACAAGACCTGCCCCGTCACCAAACAGGTGCTGACAACCTTTGAGAACATCCCCAACCATGCCATTCGTAGGATGATTCAGGATTGGTGTGTTGAAAACAGCTCTTATGGGATTCAGAGGATCCCCACTCCTCGTATTCCTCTCTCCAGCTACGAGGTTTCTGAGACGTGTATGAGGATCTTGTTGGCTTGTCAGCGTCGGGATGATAAAAAGTGCCAGGAGTTGGTTGGGAAGATTAAGGTTTGGGGGAGAGAGAGTGAGAGGAACAAGAGGTGCATAATTGGGAATCATGCTAGAATTGATCCTGGTAATGGTGCCTGTGCAGTTCTTGCATATGCCTTTGATTGTTTCTCAAGTGGTGACTCTTTTGACAAGCATGTGGTTGTTTTGGAGGAGATACTGGAGGTGCTGACATGGATGATCCCACTTGGGGAAGAGGGTGTGTCTAAATTGAGTTCAAAAGCTTCATTGAATTGCATGGTTTGGTTTCTAGAGGGGAAAGACCTTGCATCAAGGCAAAGTGCTGCTTTGTTGCTCAGGCAAGTGTGTGCTCAAGAATTGGCCGAAGTTGGAAAAGTTGTTGAAGCTTTGGTTAATATGATTAGGGAGCCTATTGGGAGTGTTTCCACAAAGGCTTGTTTGGCAACAATTTTTAACTTGGTGTCATTATCTGAGAACAGAGGGGAAATTGCTCAAAGATTTGTGGAGTTGGATCTGGTTTCACTTTTGCTAGAGGCTATTGTTGATGGAGAGAAAGGGGTTTGTGAGAAGGCACTTGGGGTGTTGGATTGCATTTGTGATATCCAAAAGGGGAAGGAGGTTCTTAAAAACAATGCTCTTACTTTGCCTCTTGTTGTTAAGAAGCTTTTGAGGGTGTCACCATTGGCTTCAAGTTTTGCTGTCTCTATTCTTAAGAAGAATACTGACAAGAAAGAGGAAGCGGCTCTAATTGAGGCAGTTCAACTAGGGGCTGTTCAAAAGCTCTTAGTTTTGCTTCAGGTTGGTTGTGATGAGAGCACAAAGGAGAATGCTACAGAGTTGTTAAAACTGTTGAACGGTTATAGGAACAAAGTGGGGTGCACTGACTCATCATCGGATTTCTAGTATCTTAAGAAGTCATTCTGATTAATGAAGAATGGGAATTAAATTCGTTTATTCTTTAATTTTTTGAATAGGTCATTTATTGAAACATATAATTCTATGATGTAAAAAGATACAGACACGAACAAAGCATAGAAATGGTAGGCTCAAACATTCAATTGATTCTTTCAATTCATTTTTTTGGAAACTTGATTCCATGTAATTAGTTAGAATACAATAATCATTGTCGTGGAAAATACAGAGAAACATCTTTGTGCCATTGTGTTTCATATGGTGTATTGCTTTTTTTGCCGATTGATTCTGAAGCAAGTTCAATAAAACCAACAAGCACTTGAAAAAAAATAATAATCAAACGTACAAAAAGATGCAGTGATGAGAAAAATAACACCATTCAATGACACTGCTAAAGCCAATTCAAGCATCTTTATGCTAAAACATGTTGATAGTATTTTGGGTAAAAATAAAAAAGTATTTCACTCTTCCAATTACTAGGCTAGTTTAGCTTTCACTCTTTAATATTAAATTATGTACATTATACTGTAATTTGACATCATTTATGTGCAGCTATTAATTCCTGATTTCATCTTCATGATTGTTTCCTGATGCTATTGCAAAATGAGCAACAGTTGTAGAAGAAGTCCAATTAAAAGATGCTCAGCACTCTATTTACATACAGAACCATGTTTTCAAATAGCACCTTCCTTGGTCCAATTATCGTACCAAAGAGAAACATCCCCTTGTCTACATAAAAAAGTGAGTCCTTGCATATGAATTTGAACAACATGAGAAAATGATCTCCAGCTATAAGAAGCTTGTCCTTCCTACACATCAGATTCCACACATGCTTACTAAGGCTACCATTTCTTTTTTGGTTGAGCAATGTTATCTCACTTCACAAGGCTCCAATTGGTAGAAGAATGAGCACTACCCTGCCTCGTCCTGAGACAATATTTTATACTATCACAAACTCCCTCTGAAAGCCAAAAGTTTTGCAATATAATGTGGAATAATGTATGATTGGACAGAGACCGAGGCAATTTTACTCTCCACCCTTTATTGAGAACTTTTCCTCCAACCTGTCAATATTGAGTTTAATATGTAAATGTAATATTAAAATCACCATTTGTGAACATGCTAGCTATAATTGCAAATCCTATAGATACTTATAGTTAAAGAGGTACGCTGAAAATAAACCAATGAAGGAAATTTGTCATACTTAGTCCTTTGGATATTTTGAGACCAAAAAACCTTGACTTGGGACATGATTTCTATTATAGCGAAGGTGGAGAGTGGAGGTGATGATTAAGAGTGAAAGCAATGATGGTGTGGTCACAATCCTAGTTATGATGCATGAGATCTTTTTTTAATAAAGGTAACATGCTTAGCATCCCACTATGCAGCTAAAATATTCCAATAAAATTGGCATCTCAAGGTACACCAATCATATGCAGTACATCAATGGCATTATGTCTCAAACAACCAGCATTACTCTATAATTCCATCTTTAAAAAAACATAAAATATTACTTTCAAGCTACCTATTTCTGTAGCAATTTTAGATTCTGCTAAATGAGTAAAGCCTATTCATATTATGAGCGGTGATGAATCTTTTTGAAGAACATGATAAGAAAATATAAGTAATTTATGGGATAAAGTAATTTACAACTTTTATGAAATAGGTTTACACAACGGAAGGTAAACATCCTTCCTTCTCTAAATAATATTGACAGTGAATACCAAATGTTCAAATAAACAGCCACAGCAGAAGGATATTTATTTCTATTTAACAACCCTTTTTTACAATGATTCCTTGGTCACTTATTCTCATGCCCAGACATAAAGAAGTGAATTGCAATTATAGCTAAACATCAAACCAAGCACATGACATCTTTCAATGGAAAAATGGGTTTGGCCAAAAGCCATTTTGGTGATTAACATCTCCGAAAGGCATAGTCTCATTCCCGCCACCGCCATTGTTCATCAAATTCATGAACCAGTTCTGCTTCTGCATGAGATCCATGTTGATATCAAATCCCTGGCCATTATGACTCCCTTGTCCCTTGTCTTCAATCCTGGCAACAACATCAGTCACCGCTGGTGCTGCAACTTGAGTTTGACTCTGAGGATTCTTAGTCAACACCTCAATCCTCCTGTTGATGTCCTTCAAATTTTGATCAATCAACCATGCCAGATCATTCAAATCAACCATGCTTATATTGTGCATAATTTTACCAGCACTAAGGTACTGAAACATGAGCTGAGTCATCTCTTTTTCCCTATTATCCTTCCTTTGTTTCTTCAACTGGTCTTTGGCCTTTAGGATTCTCTGCCTCAGAAAACTCTCTTGGTTCACCATCTTTTTGCTTTGCTCCAATTCCGGCATTCTCCTGAACTTGGCAAGCACTCTTTGAACCCCCATCGGGGATGGCCAAACCTCAGGTTGAGGATCATAAGGACTATAAACTATTGCACATGCATCAATCCCACAGAGGGTGCTAAGTTCACTCACCTTCTTCATTAGACCCTTCTTCCTCTTCTTGAACGTTGCCTTCCTAGCTGAGTCATTGGCTATGAATGCCAACTTCACCTTCTTTCTGGTCATGCTGCCGATGAAAAGACAGTTAGAACGATATGAAATTTGGAAACGTTGTTGTTGTGATTCTCTTGTTCAAGCATTCTCCTCTTTATATAGATCACTTTGTGGTAACCAATTTAATTTTGTATTGAGTCATTGTTGGGAGCATTGACATGAATCATTCAATACCAAATATATGTTTACCAAAAAGGAGATGTTAAGTTTAAGTGTCTTTCCATCAATGGAGGATACAGAATATATTTCTTACTAAGATATTCCTACGAAATAATAAGTAATGCAGGTGTGCAATTCAATGGCTAGAATCAGAATGCATTAAGAAAACATATTCCCAATCAATACAGTAGTAATGTAATTAATAATTGAAAAATCCTAAAATGATCTTAAATTCATTTTAATATTTTTTTACAAGGAAATATAATCTAGATACTACAGCTTTAGTTCTAGTTTATAGAATCAAACTTATGACATCATTAAATCACTATATCTTTGATATTTCTGTTATAGAAGAAACCTTTATCTAATTAACTGTCATTAGTTACTGTTATTGCTATGTCTTTGGCAAGAGGACAGATCTTCATAAGTTATGAGATGTATATGAGAATAATGGAATTATAGATAACATGAAAGAAATTAATATAAAATTAAGCATGAACACTTATATAAAAATGTCTTACTGTTATTATTATAAGCTTTCAAAGTACATTATTTTCTTAAAAAAAGTTGAGACATATCCTAAAAATACCTACATCAAATTTAACTAAATTTTGACGCTGTGTGATTAAATCAATATAAAGTAACTTATTTTTAAGTAAATATGATCTATTTTTACTCGTATTAACAATTGTCTTTTGGCTATAATTTTCATATAGTTTTATGTACGAAATATTTGTTTAATCAAACATCCATTTGTGGTTACATTTCCCGACTATGAATCATACAAAAATATAGTTTACTATTATATATTAATTGGAGTATAGTTTATTATTAGTATATATATATATATATATATATATATATATATTATAATAATAATAATAATAATAGTAATAATAAATATATTTTTTATCAATTGTTCATCAGTATGTTTTTATTAGGCAAACATACATGAATCAATTATGATGTTGTTCCAGCTTAAAAAGTGATTTTAAGTTTTATATATAGATACACTGAGCATTTGGAAACAGAGTTTGTTATGGACTTACAACATCTAAACATAAATGGATAAAAATAATTATACAAAAAATATTTTTAAACTTCACATAAAAAAACAAATTCGAAAATAAATTAATGGACTCATTTTTAATATTTCCGTTATTTAGAAAGAAAAAGTTATCAAATCATATATGTTTCTAAATTGAAAAAAAATAAAATAAAAATTTCTTTGCCAAATTAAACAAATATCAAACAATGGACAGATAAATCTTAACAATTATTCGCGAATATAAATAGGCCACACAGAGTCGACATGTACAATTATTCGCGAATATAAATAGGCTACAAAAATTTAACATGTAACTATGCTTGGAAATATTAAAATTGCAATAACTAGTTTTAAAATAGTTACAGAAACAAAATCACACATAAAAAGTAAAAACAAAAGGAACCAAAGTTTTATTTAATCAATTATTTTCATGATCGATTATAAGAAAAACAATTAGTATAAAAAGTAAGTTTAAATGAATTTATTATTTTAATTTCTCTAAAATTATTGATGAAGATTTCCTACTAATTAATTAATTCTCACAGTTATAGATAACTGAGATAATCATCAATAAAATGTGGTGGTATATGACAGTTACATGATTTGTAATAAGAGGACAGCTCAAAAATAAATATTTTTTTTATAAATTATATAAAATATTTACCTAGGAATTAAATTATTGTATAAACTGTATACTATTAATGTGTGCAACCAGTTAGAACAAAAATCAGGAAATAAATTTCTAATTTTCGATTGAAATTTTGATGAAGCAGTAGAGCCAAGTACCTAACACAAAGCAGTTGTCGTTTGGAAGCAGAATCTAGACCGTACGTTACATAATTGGTATTGATCTCTCTGAAATCTGACAATCCAACCAATTCCGAAGCAGAGGAAGGAAGCTGAGAAGACGGCATAGAAGAGAATCCACACTCTCTGCACCCGCTAATGCACCAGCTCATGCAACATTCTCACTAGGGTTTATTCATCCATGGCGCTAATCGTTCTCTCTCTCTTCCTTCTCCTCTTCACCTTCCACCTTCCCTTCCGTTCCTCTGGTACCTCGTTGACTTCACTCTTCGAAACATCGTTTGAACTGTCATTTCTAACTGATCATGCTTTCTTTCCGCAGGACAATCGAGATCCATGGAATCAGTTCCCGATCTTCAGAACACTATGTATGCTTCCATCGACGGATATCCTTGCGTGCGCCTGCTGAATCTCTCTGGAAACATCGGTTGTTCTAGTGAGTCTCGCTCTCGCATTCTCTCTCTTATTCGCGTTTTTTTATTAACTGCGATTTGGGGATTAATTGCGAGTAGATATAAACGATGACGATGTTTGCTGAGCCTGTGAATTTTCCGTGCTTTATTGTTTTCGAATTGTTAGATCCTGGACGAGATAAGGTTGTGGCTCCTATTGTACGGTTCGAAAATGTTGACAAAATAGCTGAGCCGTCTGCTATACTGGTATCACTGGAGGAGTTTCCAACTCTCTTTACTAGGTATCATAATTCAACGTTTCTGTTTTAGGAGGTGCTAAAATTTATTGCATTTTAGTTTAACTGATAGTTGTGGAATGTTTATAACTTCGTGAAGAATTGTTATCCTTGCTTCCTGGTTGTTATTAATCTATATTCATTTGTGATTAGTCAAATGGTGCTTGTTTTCTGAATACGTATTTTCCCTTTCAGAATATCAGATGACTCTAGATTTGCTAGTAAAGTCAGCGGTGTACTTGTGGAACCAAGTACTGATTTGCAGAATAAGTTAAATGGTAGAAATCATTGATTTGCTCGTCGTTTATTTTCAAACAAGGCTAGAGTGATCCTTCTGTATTGAGCTGGCAGTGATAATTTTTTTGTAATGTTTAGGATTTTCTCCCGATCAAAAGTTTCCGCAAGGTCAATTTGCGCCTTACCATAATACCGGCTATGAATGGAATCCAACTGTAAGATACGAGCTGCCCTTTTTCATCAAGTTTATTGGCATATTTATAGCTCATGGCATCATCAATTATCCTTGCTTGTTACCAATAATCATTTTCCAACTTTGATTTGATCATGTTGTAAAGGTTGTAATTCAAATTGGGTTTAATGAAGTTCTTAATTTTAATGGATGTTCATTGTTAAAACCTAGTGTCATAGAGCTATTATTTCGTAAGTAAATAAATAGACCAAACATATCTTGCATTATGTTCTGAAGCATATAGTGATAGTAGATGAATTTAAAAGATCTGTGGTGGGAATTTTACCAATTATTTGTTGGATATTGGCTAATCCTAATGCTATTATTTTTTATCCAACACATTCAATTTTTTAGAACAATTAATATCTTTATGTTTTTTATTTTTATTTTCTTGGCTCAACTTGTGCAGGGTTCTGGTATTATGTGGAAATCCTACAGTTTTCCTGTGTTTTTACTCACAGAAAGTGGGTCAAAGACTCTTCAAGAGGTATTGCTTGGTACTCTCATGTTCTTGTACTTGCAAAAGTACTGTTGATGATTCATTGTACTTTGAGAATGTAGTGAGTCAGTTAATTGATCCATATCCAGGTTGTCAAACTCGAGGGTCTGCACAAACTTGTTTAGATTAGATTCGGTAGACTCAACTTGTAAAATCGGAAAAGATTACAGCATATTAGAAATTGTTTATGACATATATGCCTAACATAATACTTTTAACACAACAAATATTCAACATTTCAACTTCTAACATAGCAAAGTGGTAAACAACCTGAAGTATGATAATATGTCATGCGTAAATTAATGAAAAGATAAATTCCTAAAGTGAAAACATATAAAAAAGGAGCCACCTTCAAAGCATTTGAAACTTAATAAAACAATCATTGTGGGGGCAACAATTATGTTTGATTTCAAACTTGGTGACTTGCTTTTTGATTTGAGAGTTCATGCAAGTTTATCCAAAAAAAAGATTGATGAGTAAACTTGTTTTCTGTACCTAGGATGTTAAACTCGTAAGAGTAGTTAACTTGAGAGTTTGACATTGATCTAAACAGCCAACTGCACCTAGGAAATAACTTGGTTGTTTTTTCTATGTTAATTCATACACACACACACACACATATTTAGAGAGAGAGTACCTACACAAATCTTCACAATTTTTTGTGATATTGTTAATTCCATTGCCATTAATTTTGTAGTGACCAGATGAATTTTATTATTCTGTTTGTAAAAATAAAGTAGATTGATTCTCTTTAATGTTTGTACAGTTTGTAACAAAGAATGAGGACAAAAAGAAAGCTTATACTTCTAATGTGGCTGAGTTTGATCTGGTGATGCAGGTGTTATTCAGATTCTTGTAAAAAATTGTTTTATCTAGCTTATGAAGAAAAATGTTTCATTATTTACTTTTTTTGTTATCTTCAATTAGACAGTGAAATCCGGGACACTTGATTCAGAGTCTTGTTTAAAAGAAGAAACTTGCCTTCCTTTAGGTGGATACAGGTGAAGTTTCTTGGACTCTACTTTATAAATGATACTAAAACTTGGTTAATCACGCAACACAGTCAAGACACCAAATTTTCAGATTTTTTCCTGAAAATCTCTCTTGCAGTCTCAAAAGCAATCCTTTTATCTGTATAGAATATTGCAGCATATAAAAAAGTGACTAGCTTTGAGTTTCTATTGATGTAAGAAAGGTTTGTTTATGCACTGTACTGGATAGAGAATGCAGTGAATTGCCTATGTGAATATGGTGTCTGTTATTAGATTAGATGGAGTGATACTATCTTCAAAAAGAAGAAGATTTAGCATCACATGGTTCCCAGTGGAAGTGGGCTTCCCTTCTCATTTTGTTGATGAAATTATAATTTTACTGTTGTTTGATGCTAATTTTGTTTATGTTTCATATGGAAGGCAGTGTCTGGTCATCTCTTCCTCCGATCAACACTTCTTCCATACAGCAGTCTAAGCCCATTTTATTGACAGTGGCATCCATGGATTCTGCTTCATTTTTTCGTGACAAAAGCCTTGGGGCAGACTCCCCTATTTCTGTAAGTGAAAGTGCATCTACTAAATTCTCTCCATTTCTTCTGGCCACATTTTGTGTTCCTTTATGATATTTGCGTGTCCTTAAATCAAATTATAGCCTATTGTATTGGCTACGAACAGGGTTTAATTGCATTACTAGCTGCTGTTGATGCACTTTCTCATTTGGATGGTCTTGGTGACCTTAGTAAACAGGTGCGTTCAAGATGTTCCGGTGATTATAACTTTTTTTTTTAATTTCAGTTTTTTGGTCGTGTAAATCCAACTTCAATTTGTTCATTATCATTTATCATTTATGTGTGAGTTTATCTAACTTTCCTTGTGTGTCTTTGGATTTTCTTTTACCTGCATCCAGTTTTTGGATGGAAAACTTTTAGAGAATAATTAATTTTATAGATAATTTAGTATCTTTATTAAAAAAATATGTTCTTTAAATATGGTATTTTAAAAAAAGTTGAAATTGTAGAAATTTACAAGTATTTTGATTACTTAAACTAGTAAAATTTTTAAATTCCACTTAAAAAGATAGGAATTTGAAATTCTTTATATTATTTGTTCTCACACTTCTATATTCTTCTCAAAATTTGAAATTTAAGAAATTTGAATGGATTTATCCAGACAAATTATTTAAAAAAATGTAGGGAATTTAAACCAAAAGTTATTCAATTTCTTGCATTTCAAAATCTCTGAACTTTTAAAATCTCATCCAAACACACCACAAGATCTTCGTGGTGGAAATTATCCTAATAGATCGATATATCTTAATTACTTGTTATCTTCTTGGGGTATGTGAGATTACTATCCACTATCCTTCCCATTGTTATGAGACTGGATTTAAATTGTTAATGGAAGTGCACTAATTCACCAATGACAGTAAGCTTACGGTGGCTATCATCCCAGGGTGTGGGTATATGAAAGCGTAATTGTACGAGGTTTATCATACATACACGCATTATAGTTCCTATTGTTTGATGCTTTATGCTTTCAACTTCCAGGGCTGCTTTTTAAAATCTGTTAATGCTCTAAAACCAAGTACTTTATTGACATATTTTCACTAGTCTAAACTTTATTGCTGATAATTTCTTCAACTCAATGCAGCTTGTTTTTGCAGTTTTCACTGGAGAGGCATGGGGTTATCTTGGAAGTAGGAGATTCTTGGTAGAACTTGACTTGCACTCAGATGCTGTTCGTGGCCTTAATCATGGATTAATTGAAACGGTATTTCTAATCTTCCATGTAAATATGACTGCTGGGAAGTATTGGAGGGAATCTGCCATGCCACTTTTAAATCTATAGGCTAAACTGTTTATAAATGCTTCTACTTGATTATTTTTTTCTGCTAATAATCTTACTCTTTCCTGGCTGGTATTTCACAGGTCATTGAAATTGGTTCTGTTGGAAAGGGTCTAAGTAAAGGTGTTAACAACTTTTATGCTCATGCAGAAGGGGTGAGTAATCTTGATTGATCTTTCAACTATGTGAACATTCATGGCTATTATAGAAAATTTTGCAATATTAGTTGAATATTGTGCATTGTTACATAGTTTCTGTGTATGCACTGCCAGAATTAGATAAATATGCCAATTCTGCTTATGACTAAACACTTCATCAATGCAGGATTCTTCTGCCACAAATCAGACTATGGTTGCCTTGAAACGCGCACAGGAGTCACTGTTATCTGAAAATGTAAAGATAACATCTGCAAGTTCTTCAAATCCTGGGATACCTCCATCATCTTTAATGTCCTTTTTGGAAAAGGTACAGAAATAGTACACTTTTTTTCCTGCCCCCTCCCCTAAATAATTATATTATGAAAAATGTACAGCAATAGCTATCAGAAAATATTAATCCTTTGTAACTAGTGGTGGTGGTTTCAACAAAATGAATATTTTAAAAGTTCAGACTTTGTGAAAGTCAGCTTTGTCTATACATAACATTCATATACCGAAATACCTGCACATTTTCTTGAAATTAATTTTGATATAAACACAAACTGTCGTTATTTGGGTATACAGATCCTCAGTATGATAGTGTACATAATATTGGACATGTGAACATCACATCTTGAGTAGTATCAATAATTGTTGACCCCTTGCTCAAACAGTGGGTTGGTACAGTGGACAAATTGCAATAGCATGCTCTAACAAAAAAGGTTATGAAAACTGATTACATCAACAAGTTATGTGGAAGATGTAGTTGACCCAATGTGCCATATTTGTATAAACATAATCATTTTTTGTTTTTTGATGAATAAGTCTCACATCATTCATATTGGCATAATATGACTTATTTTGTGAAAATATTTTGTTGAATAACTTCATTTTGGTATATTGGCATATAATTCATAAAATCTCCACTGGTCATTGATCTTTTTCTTCTTTTTTTTCCCTCCTCTTTTGATCAGAATCCTGCAATCTCTGGTGTTGTCATTGAAGATTTTGACTCTGTCTTTGTCAACAAGTTCTACCATAGTCACCTTGATGATTTATGTGAGCTAGTCAATGCTCTTGACATTATTATCTTTTACTTGCTCGACTTGTCCTACATTTTGATGGATGCTCTTATGTCACATGCATTCTTATATTTGTATGATTAATGCAGCAAATGTAAATTCATCAGCTGTAGTTGCTGCTGCTTCTCTTGTTGCCCGAACCCTTTACATACTTGCTAGTGAAATTGACGATGTTCAAGATTCAACTTTGGCTGCTATAAATGTTAATGACTCACTTGTTGAACAACTTATGGGTTGCTTGTTGGACTGTGATCCTGGTCTTTCTTGTGAATTGGTGAAAAAATATATTTCACCCTTGTCAACCTGTCCAAGCCATTATGTTGGTGTTATCTTGGATGAACCCTCATCTACACCATATACAGGATACATCAATGATGTTCCAAGGTTCATTTGGAATTTTCTGGCTGACAGAACTTCTATCCCGAGGGAGACTAACAGCTCAAATTGCCAACACGGTTGCAATGGTAATGAAGTTTGCATCAAAGCAGAGACTGATGGAAAGGGAGTTTGTGTTCTCTCTGCAACAAGGTATCTCCCCTCTCAAAAGGTCATGTTTGGTTCAACATTTTTATGACTTTATTTGGATGTTTTAGCTTAGAAACTCCTCTAAAACTAAAACTTCTGTTTGTTTCTATGTTCCGTATTGGTTATTTCTGGATGATAGAGAGAATGTGAGCCTAAGCCATTAATGTATGCAACTCATTTTTAGAATTTACTCCACTTGCTTTTGACACCTTCAACATAGTTACTCTAACATGTTCACACACATGCACATACTCACATGCATCATGTAAGTATGCTCATGGTGTACGTAATTGGGTAGACTGCAGTTAATTTATATGCGTGGTTTCACCGTCCATGTACTGTGCCCTCTTGTTGGGTAGACTGCAGTTAATTTATATGCGTGGTTTCACCGTCCATGTAATGCGCCCTCTTGTTGGCTTGACGCGTGAATAAATGGGTAAATGGATGTGATGTTTAATCTTTTACAGGTATGTTCCAGCATACTCAACACGGCTAAAATTTGAATCAGGAGGGTGGAATGTTTTGCCTCCTAATTCCTCTGAAAAAATGGGGGTTGTGGACCCTGTCTGGACTGAGAGCAACTGGAATTCAATAGGTATGCGGGTCTACACAGTCCAAAATGCTGCTTATGATCGGCTTGTTCTGTTTGGGGGCATCACTTTGACAATCTTCTCATACCTTGCAATGGCAACTGCAAGAACCCTTTTTTCCAAAGCAATGAAGAGGGATTGACAATTTACTTCTGGGATCTGACTAGTAAGGGAGGGTTTCTTCGGTAGACAAATGATCCGTTTTTGAAGAATTTTCAAGGATGCGCATTATTTGGGGCCGCATTCTTGTGCTCATGAATTTTATTTCGGAAATTTATCCATAACACGATCATTTTTGTCAATTGTAGGTAAAGTGTGTAAGGAAATATAATGAAAATAGTCAAAATTAGCTGGTGGTGTAAATGCCTAGTCAGTAACTATACAATTTTTATCTGAGTTAATCATATGTTTACTGACAGATAGCGAAAGAGTAATTTCTTGATGACAATCACCATTGGGGTTTCTTTTGATATTTTCTATTTAATTGAATTTAGATATAATTTTTTAACTTGTTGAAAGGTAAACGACAAGCTTCCCATGGACTATGTTATTGCCATTTGATGTTAAACATAATGGGTATATTTTGAGACCTTAAGTTTTGCATGGAATAAATGCTTTAACTATTGTCACGAAAATGTTTTCATAGAATTTGAATCTAGGTTGTTTTTTTATCTAGGTTGAAAATGGAGAATTCACTTTTATGGGATCAGGTTGTGATTTTTTTCAAGAAAAAAAAATATGACAAATACTCTAAAGAAAGAAAGAAAAAAGAGTGACCGGGAGGCTCACATAAATTAAACATGACCCTTTTTTTTATTATTGAGATGAATACATTATTTGATTTAACAAAATCAGAAGAACTATGAAAGTACAGAGTATTCACAGAAAAGTTGAAGGACTTACAAATCAGATAAATATTAAATTTATTATTACTAATCGTCGTTATAACATGACCGACCGAATAGCTGGAAGAATGTACAAGATCACATTCATTCCGTGGCTCCATAAGGATCCTAAACAATAAGCTTGAAGACAATTAAAAAACATAATCATGCGGACATGCAGCATACCAAAATGGTCACATACTAAAAGTGTCTTACCACTTAGACAACTATTTTTTTGCACTGAGGCAACAAGCAAATATATTACCACAAATCAATTAAGCACTGTGGTAGCACCGTATTTTAGTACCACTCTAAAGGAAGAACTTTACCATCAACATCTCGAAATTGTTCAAGCCCCAACCAACCACCCTTCACCTGATATCAATTCTTAACCTCTATCAAATTTACAAAAATCTTTGCAAAAATTATTAAATACAACGAAAACCTTTACAAACACTAGTGCACACAATCCAGAATCATGAAACAAATTAATGGAATAAAGTGATGTTCACTAGTGGACCTTCGAAGTTATAATTACTAAATTAGGATGGAGGGGGGGTAACAATCAATGAAAAAGATTGCGAGAGCGTAGGTTATAATTTTTCATAGCTGTGATTGAATTCTCTACAACTTCTTCTGAAGGTATGTAATCAGGATCATCAAGGCAATTCACATCTTCGGGTAAATCAGCATCTACCCATTCAGACCAATCCTCGTAATCAGTATCCACATCCCACGACAATTCTTTTTGTTTTTGCATGGTGTTAACCTTGTTTATTAGAGTTAAAAGCATTTGATGGTTCAAAGTTTCATAATCCCTGCATGATTAACAACCAATCATGAGATATAAAATGTATACTCAAAATAGCATATTTTAATGTTGGTAAACTTACTTGTATGTGCAAATGGCATGTAGCAGTTGAACCGAAGCAGCTACCATGAAAAATAATCTGGCCACATTTATTATCCAGGTTTGGTGCTCAATGTTGTCATTTGTTAAACGAATAATGAGTACTTCCACAAAGAAAGTTGCAAAAAGCTCTGTAAACAACCAATAATATTTAGTCAAAAAAAAATATATAATCTGAGGTTTATAAACTAATAGCACAAGTCGGTACATACCAATATATAGGAACGGTCTCATGTTGTATGTTTGCTTTGTACTAGTCAACATGAAGATGACAAAGATTGATATGGAATAAACGAAGAAAGCTTTTATCATTCTTGATTCAAGTAACAAGGCATTTTGCAAAGCAAAAATCCTGTCTAAAACAACAAACATGGAAGCCTGCTTTGATTCAAAAGATTCCTGTAAAGTAGAAATAGAAGTTTTGGTTAAAAATTCATTAAGTAGAAAAACCATTAGTCTACAAGAAATTGCAAACCTGAGAAGACAATATTGACTTCGAATTTTCCATTAAACGATCATGAAATCCTTGAATCTGTTCCTGACGCTGAACAAGCTCTTCATGTTGTCTATGCCCATATTCAGCAAAATATTGTAGGGTTTTCCTGCAATACACCAAGGAGCTCAAACTTTTCCAAATATAATCTCTGCATTCAAATTTATGAAAGTTAACTTGTCTACCTGCTCTCTTCTAGTGCTTTAGACTGAAACTCAATCAATGAGTTTAGGGACTCTAGTGCTGTGGATTGCCCATCTAAAAGTTCTTGTTGCTTATCTAAGGAAAGTCCAGCCATATTCCCAATATCTTCAGCTTTGCTTTGCAGTGTGTTCATCCTTGATGACATGGCATCTCCAACTTTAATTACCTCATTCTCTATCTCAATGGCTTCATCCCTTAACTTTCCAATTTCTTTTCCCAAATAATTATAAGATTCTTTGAGCATTGTTACCCCATCCTCCAAACTTCTCTTCATATCCTCTTGACCTTCTTGTAACTGTGATTGTGACAGTGCAATTTTTGTAGTCTGC
Source organism: Lablab purpureus (assembly GCA_030347555.1). Taxonomy (NCBI): domain Eukaryota; kingdom Viridiplantae; phylum Streptophyta; class Magnoliopsida; order Fabales; family Fabaceae; genus Lablab; species Lablab purpureus. The sequence goes on from CM059259.1 coordinate 10,307,187, forward strand.
TCGTAAACATTCTGTGAATGAATTAATACAGAATCTATATGACCTTCCAGATTTCTTGCAGTTTGAGCTACTTGTTGAGTGTGGCTACCAATTAAATCAAGAGAATCATGAATCCGTTTAGAACCTTGTAATAGATGTTCCGATTTCTCTTCAATGCTATCTAACTTGTCCTCAACATACTGGGCTGAACTTTTTAATTCAGTCACAAGTCTCTCAGTTTCATGTTTGAATGCATATGCCCTATAAAAGTCTACAAAACATTAGTCAAGTTGAGACAAACACACAATAAATAAATAATAAAATATAAAATGGTAAAAGGAATTGCACTTAACTGCAACTGATAACAAATGGTGTTGGTTTCAAGGTAGAATTCAAGGTAAACCTTATGGGCAAGGTCATCTAAGGTTCTTAAGCATGAAGCAATAGAAGCTTTGGGGTCACATTGGGGAAAAGGAGATCTTCCTGAATCCCTCTGAAAGCAATCACTTAGGTGCCAAGCTAATCTAGACCTCTTCTCATCAACAGCCAAAATCTCAGAACACCCAGCAAAAAGATGTTGATATGCATTTTGCCAACAAGAGTTTGAGCTAATCATTTTCTTCTGAGCATTATCTATTAACTTCACTCCCTTTTGGTCGTTGAAGGCCTCAATGGAGAACTCGGCACTAGAACCTCTAAAATTGCCGCCATTGGAATAAGTCCTGTCACTGGATGGAGTCTCCTTTGATGATGAAAACCATCCCCACGACTCACTTCTTAGCAAGAATGAAAACAAAATAATAACTAGAAGAGGACTCCCACCACCCATAGGAGAATTTAATAAGAGAATTTATGTCCAAGTTCCGCAACCCTGCATCAAACAACATAAAATAAACAACCTTTGCTACCAAAAACAATTACCTCATGTTGCACTGCAGAAATAAGAGGTGAAATTCAAAATTTTGAAATAAATTAATGAACTAAGACGGCCTTGTATGTCAAAAATAAGATAAAAATTTCACCAACAAAGCACATGGTTGTTTTCGGTGCAGAAGACTACAACATTTTGGTTGACAAAGAAATAAAGGGTGTAACGCTACACTAGGATTTAAGACGGTTGGTTTTAATATAATTTACTCCTAATTACATTCAATTTTGTTTTAATTGCCAAATTGGTATTTTCCCCGTCCTTTTCTTTCTAGACAACACCTCTTCGCTGCAAACCCACTTGTTTATGAAGACAAGAAGAAGCAAAGTTTGGATACTAACAAAACTCTCAATTAACATTTATTCGGTTTTCTATGCCAAAACCACCCTAACCTTGAAAAGTTCTGTTCAAAGTCTCAAACCTAAACAGTGAATGACTAATTAAATCATATCGTGGCTTTCTAATTGTATAGCAAAACTTTTAAACATATTTGCTATCCCGTTGTTCTATTTCCTTCTTTTTAATGCTGAAAACAAATACACAATCTCTATGTTGGGTAGTATGCAGTAAATGCAGTTCACAATTAAATTGAGACAAAGAGAGAGATAGAGATAGAGAGAGAATACAAATTTACAAGGAAAGTCTACCTTAGCAGATCCTCTATTCTCAACAAGTTGAGTGTGGCAATAATTTAAGGTTAATTTGGGGCTATGGTTGAAAGGGATATGTAAGGAAAGTGAAACTTGGGATCCAAGAAATATAAAGTCGACACACAGCAAAGTGAACCAGGAAACTTTCCTATTTTTTCAAACCAGAAATCATAAAAAACATAGAATATGTCATCATTTTGAATATCAGATAATCCATTATTTATAACTTCACATCATCTAAGGATAGTTCATATCAATCAATTATCAATCTCTACGAAAATAAAGAACCGAATCTAGTATTTCCAAGCAAACGATACAAAAAATTGAAAGCATATTTGAAAAAATAATGTGAAAGCATCCAACCTCGAATGCACGTAATTGTTTTCAATTAAAATAAAGTTACTATAAATGAATTAGGTGAAATAATATCAACAATTTTCTAAACATGGGTAAAGCAAAACAAGAAAGTGTTAAAAAGAAATTTCTGTGGTGTCCTTTTATGCTGTGTGATTAACGTGTTGTTAAAATCTGAATTTTGATGGCTAAATAACAAGTAAATTAATAACATTGCTTAACCGTTGCATAGTTTTGTGTATGAAAGGACAGGGAGAAAGTGTGAAAAATCCAATGAGAGGAAACATGAAAGAAGAAAAGATGAAACAAAACTTTCACTTCCTGCATCTATGAATGGCCGTATCAATCATCAATAGTGGCATTATGCACTCCCCAAAAACTATTGTTGTTAATATAAGAAACAAAAAATAAAATTAAATAAAAACAGCATATATTATGTTATTCTCAAACACAGACCTGAATAGTAGAAATGGTGCATTTGGTAATTGGAAGATTGTGAAGATGAAGTTGTAAAGCTTATATAAGAGAAAAGAAACCATTGAACACAACTCTTTACCGCTAGAAAGACATAGGAATATAACTCTACGTTCAGTCCAAGAGGCACTAACTCTTACAATGCTTCTTAAGAATTGTATCTCATCACAAACTTCAAAATTTAACACTACCTTGACCCAAAAAATTTAATAGAACTTCAAGAGACATGATTAAAAAAATAAATATAATATTTATACAATTTTAATAAATAATAATTTAATATTTATACTAATTTTATATTAAAATAAATATTAATTATATAAAGATAAGAGTTTATCCACTATTTTTAAAATATTTAAGATCATATTTAAATATTTTAAAATCTTATAAAGTAACTTTAAAATATTTAATTTTAAAAAAAATCATATAAAAATAATTCTCACTTTACAAAAACAATCAGAATAAGAAATAAAAAATAAATTTTTTATTTTATATTTTCAAAAAAAAATATGTAACAATTTTAAAATATTTAAATGTTTTAAACTAATTTAAAACCATTTTAAACTATTCTATAGAAACGGTTTTATGACGTTGAGAAATACTCGTTATCGTATTTTAAAAAAAGTTAAATTGTTTAAAATGTAATACTTAGTTGAAATATTTAAAATTGTTTTAAATTATTTGTAAGTATTTAAATAATTTAAATTATGTAAAATATTTTTAAAATATTTAAAATTGTTTAAAAAATATCAAAAAAGTTTTTTTTTTCCAAAAACATCAAAATTGAGAAGAAAATAAAAAATGTATTTTATATTTGAAAAAAAAATAGTAATAATAAATATTTAAACTAATTTAAAATAGTTTTAAACAGTTTTACGATTTTTTATCATTTAAAAACAGGAAAATATTATTTAAATTATTTTAACTATTTTTCATGTTTCTTTAAAACGGTAACATTAATGCTAAATCTGACGCTCTATAAACAAAAATAAAAATAATAATTAAACTATGAAAATTAAATTAAAAATAATAAAATTTAAAGCTTTCATCTTCCATCATTTGATTTACTAGTATTTTTTTTTTTACAATATTGTTTATGCAAATTTTATATATGTGCCACAATTTACAGTACTGTAAGCTAAAAAAATAACAAAAGAAAAAAGTAATGTTTTAAAAAGAAAGATTTAAAAAATATAATATAAAAAATAAAAAAATATAAAGATGGAGAAACTATTATTTTTAAATTATTTTATTATTTAAAAATAATTTCAAAAGATAAAATAAAAATATTAAAATGTGTATAATAAAAAGGAAATTTTTCTTTATGTATTTAACTATATATGTTATATATATATAAATGATTGAATTGTTTTAAAGGAATCTTTGTAATAAAATGTTTGTAGTTAAATTATTAAACTACTTTAACTTTTCTATTAGTTCTAGTTTATTAACAAATATTAACTTTGACGACACTACACACACCTAAAGGTTTGAAAACAAACGAATATGTTTAATTCCTATACATTTGTGAAGTAAATTCTTGAATTGGTATAGTTTTCAAGAAAAAATTAGTACTCTACCAAAAAAATAAAAGTTATTATAGTTTATCAAAAATTAACAGAAATAAAAATTAGTGAGTAAATACTTATTTATTTTTTAAAATACAAAGATTGCATTAAAAATTAAATTGGAAACATGTAAAAAATTTAGTGATATTCATTTAAATATCTTCTACAAATTTACTTACAGTAAGCTTTAGGATGTATTTCTTTTATAATTTTTTAATATGTCAAAACACATTTCCTTCTATAAATAATAATTATAGTGAATACCAAATGTTCAAATAAACAGCCACAGCAGAAGGATATTTATTTCTATTTAACAACCCTTTTTTACCACGATTCCTTGGTCACTTATTCTCATGCCCAGACATAAAGAAGTGAATTGCAATTATAGCTAAACATCAAACCAAGCACATGACATCTTTCAATGGAAAAATGGGTTTGGCCAAAAGCCATTTTGGTGATTAACATCTCCGAAAGGCATAGTCTCATTCCCGCCACCGCCATTGTTCATCAAATTCATGAACCAGTTCTGCTTCTGCATGAGATCCATGTTGATATCAAATCCCTGGCCATTATGACTCCCTTGTCCCTTGTCTTCAATCCTGGCAACAACATCAGTCACCGCTGGTGCTGCAACTTGAGTTTGACTCTGAGGATTCTTAGTCAACACCTCAATCCTCCTGTTGATGTCCTTCAAATTTTGATCAATCAACCATGCCAGATCATTCAAATCAACCATGCTTATATTGTGCATAATTTTACCAGCACTAAGGTACTGAAACATGAGCTGAGTCATCTCTTTTTCCCTATTATCCTTCCTTTGTTTCTTCAACTGGTCTTTGGCCTTTAGGATTCTCTGCCTCAGAAAACTCTCTTGGTTCACCATCTTTTTGCTTTGCTCCAATTCCGGCATTCTCCTGAACTTGGCAAGCACTCTTTGAACCCCCATCGGGGATGGCCAAACCTCAGGTTGAGGATCATAAGGACTATAAACTATTGCACATGCATCAATCCCACAGAGGGTGCTAAGTTCACTCACCTTCTTCATTAGACCCTTCTTCCTCTTCTTGAACGTTGCCTTCCTAGCTGAGTCATTGGCTATGAATGCCAACTTCACCTTCTTTCTGGTCATGCTGCCGATGAAAAGACAGTTAGAACGATATGAAATTTGGAAAAGTTGTTGTTGTGATTCTCTTGTTCAAGCATTCTCCTCTTTATATAGATCACTTTGTGGTAACCAATTTAATTTTATATCACTGTTCGCTCCATTTACATGAACCCTTCAATATCAAATATATGTTTACCAAATAGCAGATGATAAGTTTAATTGTCTTTCCATCAATGGAGGATATAGAATATATTTCTTACTAAGATGATCGAACTGAATAATAAGTAATTCAAGTGTCCAATTCAATAGCTAGAATCCAAATGCATTAAGAAAACATATTCTCAATTAATACATTAGTAATGTAATTAATAATTGAAAAATCCTAACATTATCTTAAATTTATCTAGTTATAGTTTATTGAATCAAATTTATGACATCATTAAGTCATTATATCTCTGACATATCTCTTATAGAGGATATTTTTATCTGATTAACTGTCATTAATTACTATTATTACTATGTCTTAAACAAGTGGACAAATCTTTACAAATTATGAGATGTACATTTATATATAACTTAAAAAAATTAATATAAAATTAAGCCTGAACACTTATATAAAAAATTCTTGTTGTTATTACTATAAAAGCTTTTACGAGTTTTTTTTAAACGTTGAGACATATCCTAAAAATATTAGTACGAGTTGTTATTTTAAAAAAACAAAATATATATATATATATATATAGTTTTTTATTTTAATTTAACATTGGTATTTATTTTAAAATAAAAAATTATATATAATTTTTATTTTTCAAAATAATTATTTTAAATAAAAATAATAACCATTTCACTAAAAAAATATCAAATACAGTTTTAGGAAAAAATAAAAATTTACGGTAAATAATCTAATGAAAAAATTCATCATTACATTGACGATTTCAGTACAAATAATTTTTGCTTTTTAGGAAAAATAAAAATCAATTTAAAAAATAAAATAAAAAATCTAAAATTGTGTTATTATGAACGATTATGAAAAAAAGAAATATTCTTTCAATAATGCATAAAATTTGTCTTCATTTAAATTTGTGTTTATTCAGAGTCATACTCAGGTTGCAGCGCCAACTGTAACTGATATTGTTGTCAAGATTGAAAACAAGGGACAAGGAAGTCATATAGTCCAGGGATTTGATATCAACATGCATCTCATGGAAAAGCAGAACAGTTTTATGAATTTGATGAACAGCTAGTTTATGAATTTGATGAACAATGGTGGTGATGGGAATGTCACGGTGTCTTTTAAAGATGTTAATCATCAAAATAAGTGACCAAGGAATTTCTGGGCTGGTATAGTATATTATGAAAAAAGTACAGTAATAACCATCAGAATATTAATCCTGTGTAACTAGTGATGGTTTCAAAAAAAATGAATGTTTTAAAAGTGCAGACTTTGTAAAGTATATTGGTAAATTTCTCATATCATATGGTAAGAACATGGTCAGCTGAGTGAAGTTATTAAATATAGTGTTCTAAAAGTTCTAAGCAGCCTTCTTAATCTAGTGAATCTTGTTTATCTTTCTTACATCAGAGATCATTTCGTTTCAAAAAGTCATCTTCATAACATTGATATACCAAGATACATGCACATTTTCTTGAAATTAATTTGATATAAAGTTCATGAACTGTCCTTATTTGGGTATACATATACTAAGTGTAATAGTGTACATAATATTAAACATGGGAACATCACATGTTGAGAATATCAATTAGTCTTGACTCATGCATGATCAAAAGGTGGGTTTGTACAGTGGACAAATTGCAATAGCATGCTCTAACAGCCAAAAGGGTTATGAAAGGCGAAAGATGTAGTTGACCCAATGTGTCATATTTGTATAAACATAATTCATTTTTTATTTTATGATGAATAAATTTCACATCATTCATATTGGTATAATTTGACTGTGAATATATTTTGTTGGAATAACTTCATTTGTAGAGATTAAGTTCAAGAATTACCTTAATTGTAATCATTCTTAAAAAATTCAATGCACTACACTAGATTGAAAAGCAAGATATAACAATATAGAATTCTCAATGAATATACAATTTTTGTTTTGATTAATCATTTTCACTTTTATTATTGTTTTTTTTTATCAAAGATAACTAGATAATTCTAGTTTATTTATGTGCATTTAGAGTTATTGAATAGTTTAACATGTTTAATTGACATATAATTATAATACTATAATATTTATCAATCTTAATATTTATAATACTGAAAATATATTTATTATTTTTTTCACAAATGTTTTTCATTGAATGTGGAAAATTGAATGATAATTTCTTTTTTTTTCTACATTTGGCATTAGTTTTCACACACCTTCGTATATTGAAGATGTAGAGTTATATATAAAAAACAGATATGACAAATACTCTACAACTTATATAAAAGAAACAAGAAGGAGGTAAATCAAATAATGAATGAATATTGGTTGGTTTGTATATTGAAGATGGAGAGTTTAAAGTTTCATTTAATTCTTCTTTGGCACAATTTGGTGAAATTATTAGAAGTTTGGAACTCTTAAGATTTCATGCAATTAAAGAGATATTTTTTTTCCACCAATTAAAATCAAAATCTATCAATTTGATAAGAACTAAAAGCATGATTAAATTTATACTTAGAAAATTAATAATTAATAATTATTTTGAATTATATCAATTTAATTAATATTAATCTATTGTTATTAGTCTAGGACCTCTTTGAGAAAAAAAAATATACTACAATAAAATAATATATTAGAAAAGTCATTAATTGTTCTCTGTGAAAAACTATTATGTTTTTTTTAAACACTCCAAGTTATTTATTTTCTCCAATCTCAATTATAAGCAACATGTTCAATTATTAACTAAAATATAATTTAGCTTTAACTATTTTTATTCTAATTAATATATCATTAAAAATTATCTTTCAATTAATTGGAATTCCATTTTAAAATGAAGTTTCTTTATTCTTGATATTAAATTTCAATGAAAAAATGTTAATAAATGTATATGTTTTTTTAAATTTGATTAAATGAATTAAACAATTTAATAAAAATTCCCAAAGAGTATTAGAATTCCCGAATTCCGCTGTCCAGAAAAGTTGGTTTGGTTTTGAGCCCATTGAGCCCAATGCTGATCCCTCCCCCACAATCCCTTCACTCCCCTGTACTGTAACAAACTCACAGAGACACCATCAACTCTTGTTTCTCTGAGTGGGGCTGGAAAGTGAAAATGCATTCGCTGGGGTATAGAGCGAACGCGTTGCTGACGTTCGCCGTCACCATTCTGGCTCTTATGTGCGGCATGGCCTCTCTCTCCGACAACTTCAACTCCCCCTCTCCCTCTGCCCAAGTCCAGGTCTCTTCTCTTTCTGCTTTCATTTCTCCTTTTTTGGGATCCACACATTTTACTCACTCACTCTGTGCAGGTCTTGAACATCAACTGGTTTCAGAAACAGCCCAACGCAAATGACGAGGTACCTTTTTCCTCTTTCTTTACAAGCAATGTCTACCTCTTTTTAGAATCTAGGTTTCCGCCTATGTCAACCCCGCAGAATTCATCATGATGCCGTGCTTATCCCTCATTTAAGTACTTTATTTTGGCTCTATCACTTCTCAATCTCACTCTTCAACATCTTCAATTGCTTATTTTCTCTCTATACCTGCACAATCTTCAAGTTTTAGTCCTTATACCCAAAGTTATGCCAAAAGAATTCACTAGTTTTAGTCTTTGCGTCAAATTGTATGGACTAAAATGCATTAAGAAAGTGTATGTTTACAGACTAGAGCGTGTTATGAAGTGTATACTTATGAATTGAAACGAGTAATCTCCTGCTGCAAAGACGACGGAGACGTAAAAATCAGGGACAAACGTCTAACTAGGCATTTACCTAATGAGTTTGGTGCTGCGCATATTTTGAATTGCACATTTTATGAGATTATGATCTGGATATCACGTGTTGTAAATGAACGTATTGTAGTGTTCTTGGATGAGCGATGACAAAATTGATTTTGAATGAAATCATCCGATTTGGTTTCGGTTAAAATTTTGAATTTGTGTGATTTATGTTTGGATGTTTTATTGTAAAAACAAGTTTGTAGAAAGATTCAGTATAATTTTTTATCAATGCAAAAGCTACCTAAAGTTGCTTCAGTTAGGAATTGATAATGGATCCAGAATTGAAGAATTCAAAGTGAAACAGCTTGGATGTAATGCCTTTTTTCTGATATTTAGATGTCATCTTTATTCGATATTTAATCTCATGTGGAAGCTTTTCTATTTTTGCAGGTCAGCATGACATTGAATATATCAGCAGATTTGCAGTCCCTTTTTACATGGAACACAAAACAGGTTCTTGCCTTTAATTTTGATTTTTCATTCTATTTTTTTTTTGTCTTTTCTCCCTTTGCCTCTCGAGTAAGAAGGATGTTCTTGGTTGGATGAGCAGTAATGAAAATTGATAATGTTTTCATGTCTTGTCATTTTATCAACTTTGTGTATGTTTTGGTTGAATGTATTCTGGAAAGCTAAGCCCCTTTAGAGAGAGCGTTTAGAGAAAATAAAATATTATTTCTTGAACACAATCCTTACTAAATTTGTGTTTGTTTTCTTTTCTATTCCTCCCAGCATAATGTGTGTCTTAATGTTTAAATTGTCTCATTGTCTTATCTATTATTATATCATGTTTCTTTCATGAAATATATATTTCTATTCTTGCCCTTTCATTTTTTGGTGTACAAAATTGTATTTCTACTGAAAAGTTGGATCTGCTCAACTTATCTTACCCATGAGATTCTTATTTCTGATAAGTTATTACTGTAAATATTTTGGAAGCTAGAATTTCAGGGCTGTCCAGGGACTTAGTTTTGTTTCATTTCGTATGGTTGCAGGTTTTTGTTTTTCTTGCTGCTGAGTATGAAACTCCTAAGAATTCCTTGAATCAGGTATGAGCTGATTTGTTTGTTCGTATCTACATTTTGAAATATAATTACGTAAATTTTCCAGCTCCTTTTTATAAAGGAAAAAAACAAAAGGTTGCCATAATAATAGTGTTAGATTTTGTTTATACTATTCATGTCACTCAGATAGCTTGCCTTGCTGTTTATGTCCCTTCTTGGGTATATGTTGTGTCACGAATCTTGCTTAGGTTCTTGAAATTCCATTTTACAGATATCTCTATGGGATGGTATCATTCCCTCTAAAGAGCATGCCAAGTTTTGGATTCATACATCAAATAAGTACCGCTTCATTGACCAGGTACACAAATCTAAGCATGTTTTATGACTAATATGATATGCTTCAGATTTCTTTAAGCCTTAATATTTTTATTTTTTCATGTCCAGGGAAGCAATTTGCGTGGCAAAGAATATAACCTGACTATGCATTGGCATGTTATGCCTAAGACTGGCAAAATGTTTGCAGATAAAATAGTCATGCCAGGTTACAGATTGCCAGGGGAATATAGATGATGTCTTGTGTTAATCCTCTTGCTGTAACTTTAACCTTTTCTATAAGGGTTTGTTCAGAGAAACTAGAATCATGGAATTTGTGTTTTGGAAAGTGAAATCAATAGCGAATGAATGAATACCTAAACATTAGAAGTTTGATTTTAGTCTTCAATGGTTTCTTGCTTGATCTCATCCTTTTCTTGCTTGATCGCAGTGGAAAATTTTATATTAAGCTATGGGTCAAACTTTTCAAAATAAAAACATGCAAACATAGATATCATTTTGACAAAATTATTTGCATTCAAAATTAATATTAGCAATGCACGGATTCATTCTGTAACCTATATTTTAGGTGTAATTTATTGAGAATCTGAATTGTGGAAATTTTAGTTACCCGTGTTGGTTATTGGTAGATATTTTCCTCTCCCTCAATCTTAATATAAAGGTTTTTTATTCTTTTTCGATTAAATTTTTTATGTAAAGTTAGATAATTATTAAATTCTAATTTATAATTAAATATCATTTATAATTAGGAATGATAAATGTTACCTTATTAAGTGAGTACAAAGATGTACATATTTATTTCCTTTTTATTTTTATATACATTTTAATAGTTATTTTTGTTTTTATATTTATTTTTATTTTAAATTATTAAAACATTATTAAGTAGTTTAAAAAATTTATATTAATTTTTTTTAATTATTAATTTTAAATTTATTTTTAAAATATATATTTAATAATTTATTTTATTGTTAATAATTATTTTATTTTTATTTAATTATTATTTAATAGTATTTTAATTTGAGATTTATGTAAATATAATTTGTTGATATTTATTATTGAAAAAATATATATCATTTTGACTTTAAATAATTTATAATATTATATTTTTTGTAATTTTTATTTTAAAAAAATATTTAATTCATCTTTAGATTAGAAAAAATAAATACAATTGTTTCTATTATCTCATAAATTAATCCCTACTTGTTGAACACAAAGATAAGAGAAAAATATGATAATAAAAATAAAAAATAAATTTTTATTATATAAAAGAGGATGAAAAAATGAAAATCAACTTTCTTACCATTTCAATTTATAGTTATTTCATGTACTATTTTTGTTTTCTTTTATATTAAATAGATTCTTAATGAATTTTCCCGAAGCAAATAGTAACTCCATTTTTTAACAGAATTTTAATTTTTGCATATTTATGATTTTTTCCACCATTTTTATAGTATATTAGAAAAGTTTAAATCCTTTCTACTTTTAAGTTTTTGGACGGTTAAATTTAAAAATATATTTTGAATTGTAAAATTCTGAAACATATTCTAGCATCTATAAGTATATTTTGAATTATATAATATAAAATGTATTTACAAATATAAAAATATATTTTAAATTTTTATTAGGTAACATGGAATACATTATTATATCAAAATGCATTTTCAGATAATGACAAACTGAAATAGATTTGTTGTTATATAATCTGAAAATATATTTATAAATGCATAAATGTATTTTGACTTTCGCAAGTATGTAATACTCAAACGGTTTTTAGTGTTATTGATTTAGACTCTTTTTTTTATACGTATTAAAGTGCAATGTAAGAAAGTATATAAGTGTTTAAAGAATTGCCTATTGAACATTCAAATAGAAAGTCCTCAAAGCAGTTCTCATTCATTTTCAACCATTTATTAGTTTCGGATCGGGTAAAACCCAAATTGAGTATCCGACCAGTCCACCCACCCAAATCTGAAAAACCATTTCCTTCTTTCACAGACAGACACTCACATCGCAGCTTCAAAAACAGAAGATTCCTTCGACGATCTGCTACCCTCGCGTGTTTTAACCCCAAATCCCACTCTAAACAAACCTGTTACCTAACGAAACAAAGAGAACGCGAATCAGAAAATAAGAAAGAGAGAATGGGGTTTGGTTTGTTAGCTTCGAAGGCCCTCAGACCCACCTCGAGGCTCCTCCTCTCTTCCCAAAACCCTACCATCTTCTTTCTCCGAACCATCGTCTCTAAGCCTCAGCTTCGCAATCCCGAGGCCTCCGCCGTGCAGCCGGAGCAGCCGCCACCCGCCGATCTTCCTCCACGGACTCCACTCGCCGGCGCGCGCGTCCACTTTGCGAACCCCGACGATGCCATCGAGGTCTTCGTGGACGGTTACCCCGTTAAAATCCCTAAGGGAATGACCGTTCTCCAGGCCTGCGAAGTCGCTGGCGTCGACATCCCGCGGTTCTGCTACCACAGCAGACTCTCCATTGCCGGCAATTGTCGCATGTGCCTCGTCGAGGTCGAGAAATCGCCCAAACCTGTCGCCTCTTGCGCCATGCCTGCTCTTCCTGGTTAGCTTCTACCGTTTATGTTGAGTAATGATTTCGGTGTCTGCTTTGGGATTATCTCGTATGATGATGATTTAGATCGTTAGAGTTTGATACTGTTGGTGATTTTTCTATGTATCGTGATTTATTTTAATTTGATTAATTGAGTCTGGTTTCCGTATGTTAGAATTATAGATGGACATTCTCGAACTTAGTTGTTGACTTTGAGGTTTCTTGATGATGTTCAGTTTTCTAATTCGGTGGAATAGTTGTCAACTTTGGTCTGTTGATGTTATATGCACATTGTAGTTTGTGGATGATGGCGAGGCTCGAGAAATTATTGAGTTATATTTAAAAGATCATTTAGAGCCAGCTGATATATATATACGTTCTGTGATAGAGTTTAATTTCTATGCATTGAACTCTTAAAATCTTGTAGATAGTTTTTTTATTAGATGACTTTTAAGGTAGTTATATTGTAAAACTCAACAAAACTTGTCCTACATGACAATTTATTGCCAATTTTGCAATTTTTTTTATATGAATTAGTTTGTGCACAATTTCGTTAATTTTAGTTTCTCTTTTTCCTTGTCTATAGTGTATTATTATTTTTTAAATGTCAGAGCAATTTGGAGGAAAAATCATAATTTGTCAGTCGGCTTTACTTTATATTCATTTTAATATTCATATACTCAAAAGCAGATAAGCATCCTTGGATTTTGTTTGATGAAGTTTTTAATCAGTTGTTGCTATGATTCTTGTTAAAGATTTAGTCTAATAAGATAAGATCTTCATCGTTAGGGATGAAAATTAAGACTGACACACCTGTGGCGAAGAAGGCTCGAGAGGGGGTGATGGAGTTTTTATTGATGAATCATCCATTAGATTGCCCGATTTGTGATCAGGGTGGGGAATGTGATCTTCAGGATCAGTCTATGGCATTTGGCTCTGATCGCGGGCGGTTTACTGAAGTGAAGAGATCTGTGGTAGATAAAAATCTTGGACCTTTGGTGAAGACTGTGATGACTCGGTGCATTCAATGTACAAGGTCAATGTTGGACTAAACTTTATAATTTTTCACCCTTGCAAATTTGATTATTGTGAAAGCAGATTTTAATATTCTGTTTTCCCCTGCAAATCTGGTTATTGTGAATGACAGATTTTAATATTCTATTTTTTCCCTGCAAATCTGGTTATAGTGAATGCGATTTTTATAAAAGGCTATACATTGGAATTTATGAAATAATTTGATTATATATTATTTATTTGTATAGTATTCTCGTAGAAATTAAGGACCCCCTGTTGAATAATTCTGTTTAAAATGAAGTAGTGGTTATGGCATAATTTACGGGTCTGTTTAATTTTCATATGATCAAAGTGACCTTTGTGAGTAATAATTTAGTCTGATTGTTTTGTTACTTTTTTGGTATGTCAGCTAAGGACCGTCTTTGGTTTCTTTTATTTCTGCTTTTAATATTTGGCATGTGTTGGTAATTTTTGAAACCCAACCTTTGACATTTGAGAAACTTCCCTTGCTGTCAGTTAAATTGCCTTGGTAAACAATGTTGTATGAGTGCCTGAAAGGGCTCTGGTGGAATGTTTCGTTCTTGCAACAGGTGTGTTAGATTTGCAACTGAGGTCGCTGGGGTTCAGGATCTTGGCATGTTAGGTCGTGGCAGTGGAGAAGAGATTGGGACATATGTTGAAAAACTTTTGACAAGTGAGCTTTCTGGAAATGTCATAGATATCTGTCCAGTGGGAGCTCTCACTTCGAAACCGTTTGCATTTAAGGCCAGAAATTGGGAGTTGAAGGGCACAGAGACCATTGATGTCACTGATGCTGTTGGCTCCAATATTCGAATTGACAGCAGAGGACCTGAAGTGATGCGCATTGTTCCTCGTTTAAACGAGGTTAGGTTTTTTCATGGAAATATTTTGTTTAACTGTTTGTGATTGCTGCTTCTTTGTGGTTTTTAAAATTTTTTAATTTCTATTAGAAAAACCATTGTCCCATGTTTGCTGGTGCTTGAGAAATACTTCTCCCTTGCTTTGCGAGTTTTGTTTAGAAAAAAAATTTTGTTTGTAAGTTGATTAACTTAATGCGACTTGATGCATACCAAAACAATATACTAATGAATTTTGGCCACAAGCTATTTGTTTGGCTGTCAACTTTTGTTTATCTCAATTCATTGTGACAATTACTACTTTTTTTACCTAGTAGGATATGGCTTTTGTTGTTGTTGTTATTCTATGGTGGTTGCTTTTATGGCATAAGCAAGATGGTTTTCGAACATTCTTTACCAGCAGCCTCTGAAACACATTGCACATGATTAAAGGAACTATATGTAGTACTAAAAAATTGGTGATGTTTTTTTTTATCTTAATTTCAATTTGATTACTTTCTGTTAGTTGAAATAAAGTTTACTTACTCATTTTGCCCTGTAGTTGAACCAATTTTATCTTTTAGTCCCTTTACTTAAAAACGATATAGTCCTTATTAGTACTATTCTTAATCGCTTTTAGTCCCTATATACTGCAGGGACTAAATGAGATTAAAAATTATATGTATAGGGATTAAAAGGGATCAAGAAAGTATGTGTAGGGACTGAAATATGTCATTTTTAAGTATTAAAACTAAAAGGGAAAGTTTGTAACAACTATAAGAAATAAAGGAGTAATTAACCTAGAACTAAGTACAGCGTTGTGGTATTGAAAATTAAAGAAGAAAAGGAAGCCTCCAACAGGGACCAGGTTGGCTAAAAAATTGTCATGGTGTTGTGGGATCAAACAAACCACTAAGTGGTTTTCAGATTATTTGTCTCTGGCTAACCATACTTTCTCTCATTTTAATTTTTAAGACGGGGCCATGCACAGAGAGAGAAGGCTGTACAGAGTCCCGCATCCACAGTACTAGGCCACACTAATTGTGATTCAAATATTTTTGTACCTTTCTCCATATTAATATTTCGTGTGAAAAGCTCACATGAGAGAATCCTTATCTGTGTTAAATTTTAAGTGAATCCTTGTTGAAATTACATGAGCAGCTAGTGAGGATCCCCAGTAAGGATTGATCTTTTCGGACCAAGGGGTTTCATTTATCATTTTCTGCGTTGAATTTAGAATTCTTAAATTGTTTTATATTTTTATACTTTTGGGAAAAGTTTGTTGCTTTATTGCCAATGGGAAGATCACTCTCTTTTTTATTTAACAAAAAACCCTTCTCAGGCAGAGAAGAGTTTGGTTTCCGTTCTTAATTTACTATTTTTGAAGCTTGATCTGGTTGCCAATTGCAGGACATAAATGAAGAATGGATTTCAGACAAGACCCGCTTTTGTTATGATGGTTTGAAAAGGCAGAGGTTAAATGACCCCATGATTCGTGGTCCTGATGGACGATTTAAGGCTGTTAACTGGCGTGATGCTCTTGCCATGGTAGCCGAGATTGCCCACCAAGTTAAACCAGAAGAAATTGTTGGAGTAGCTGGCAAACTTTCTGATGCTGAGTCCATGATTGCACTAAAAGATTTCTTAAATAGGATGGGGTCAAATGATGTATGGGGTGAAGGCATTGGTGTAAATACTAATGCTGATTTCAGATCAGGATATATTATGAATACTAGCATTGCTGGTCTTGAAAAAGCAGATGTGTTCCTATTGGTTGGTACTCAGGTATATCTCATGCTTCTCTAATTTATTTTAATAGTATCTCTGTATTTTAATGTTACAGATGGTCAAATAGTTCCTGTGTATATACAATTGTTTTCTTTTTCAGTACTTCAGCTCATAATGATTTAACAATCCACTTATGTAAATTTAATATTTTAAAAGAAAAATTCGTATTTTTATACTCGTCAACAAATTAGGAATCCCGTGTTTTGGCTTTTTTTCCCATAATAGAGTATTCTATTCTGTTGTCACTCTTCTTGGATACCTTCAGTCCTCTTTATAATCTGACAACAGCTGCGAGAGGTCGGTCTGAAGTCTTACAATGACATGCTGCTTTAGTAAATGAGTTTTTCTTGCCATTAAATTTTTTAGCAAATATCCTGTTTCTGCACTAGATTTGATTTTGATATATGTTGTTTTGGGCCTTTTATGGCATGGAGGAGCTTGAGTTATTCAACAATTTAAACTTTTTTTAGGCATTGTTTTGACTTAGCTCATCTACTGGTTATATATAGGGCTGGGATCTTCTATGCATGCATAAGTTTTTGTCGCTTCTGTTGTTTTTAATTATCTTATGTATACATTCTGATATTTGCAGCCACGGGTAGAAGCTGCTATGGTTAATGCCAGAATACGCAAGACTGTCAGATCAAACCAAGCCAAAGTAGGGTACATTGGGCCTGCTACTGATTTCAACTATGACCACAAACATCTTGGTACTGATCCTCAAACACTTGTTGAAATTGCTGAGGGACGCCACCCATTTTTCAAGACACTCTCAGATGCCAAAAATCCTGTTATCATTGTTGGTGCTGGGGTTTTTGAGAGGAAGGACCAGGATGCAATTTTTGGTGCTGTCGAAACCATTGCACAAAAGGCAAATGTTGTCAGACCTGACTGGAATGGGCTTAATGTATTGCTTCTCCACGCTGCCCAGGCTGCTGCACTTGACCTTGGACTTGTTCCGCAATCTGAGAAAAGCCTCGAGTCTGCAAAATTTGTATATTTGATGGGTGCTGATGATGTGAACTTAGAAAAGATCCCAGATGATGCCTTTGTTGTTTATCAAGGTCACCATGGTGACAAAAGTGTTTATCGTGCAAATGTTATTTTGCCAACGGCAGCATTCAGTGAGAAAGATGGGACCTATCAAAATACCGAAGGATGCACGCAACAAACATTGCCTGCAGTTCCAACAGTCGGTGACTCCAGAGATGATTGGAAAATAATTCGAGCTCTGTCTGAGGTGGCAGGAGTGCGTTTACCCTATGATACAATTGGGGCTGTTCGTGCCCGGATCAGGAATGTAGCCCCAAACCTTGTCAACGTGGATGAGAGAGAGCCAGCCACATTGCCATCTTCACTGAGACCAACCTTCACTAAGAAGGTAGACGCAACTCCATTCGGGACTGTAGTTGAGAATTTCTATATGACTGACGCCATAACCAGGGCATCAAAGATAATGGCACAATGCAGTGCGATGCTGTTGAAGAAGTGAAACATGGATTTTTTATTTTTTGGTTTCAATAATGAAGATTCACGTTTATCAATCCTGGCCATGCAAGACTATGCTTGCCAAAAACTTATTGGATGTTGGAATTAGTATCCAATAAATTAAAACTAGGATTTATCTGTTTCATTTGTAATATGCGGTGTGAAAGCACCACTATTTAGAACTGTTGCCATGTACAATTTGAGTTATCCGACTGATTGTGAAAGGTTTACCCGACTCGCAAGTTTTCCGTAGTCAGGAAATGCTGAGTCAATTTTTATTGCAAATTACTTCTGCTGTATACAAGTTTGAACAGTTTAAGCCCAAGGTAAATTCAACGTACTAGGTAAGCAGAAACATAGAAGTTACAAGTTGACAATTGAGTTGTAACTTTCAAATCACCTAGTCCAAGATTACATTCGGGGATTTGGTAGAAAAAATGACGGAGTTCGAACAATACAAATGTCACTTTATGCTGATTCATGTTTTCATTTTATCGTGTAAAATCCTGAGTTCATGACTTGGAATGCTTCATTCCTCTAACATTATTAGGGATATTGTTAGTGGTAATCCCTTTAGCGAAGCCCTAGATTCTCACAATCTCTGTTTTATTCAGTTTTGTCTCTATTATTCATGAATTATTTGCATAGGATACATCACGAACATCTCTTCAAATAATATCAATGAATTCTATTAAGAAGTGCTGATAGTATTTTTATACATTGTCATTTAATTATAATTTCATATATTATAAATTTGTTGAGTGTTATAATAATTATTTTGAAAATTATATTTAAGATCATTTTAATTGAGTAATAGTATAGAAATATTTACTTTGATATGAAAATTAAACTTGAAATGTTCTCTACGTATTTCCTGAAGACATGTTTCATAAACAATGGAACCTTGTGCTATAAGCATAAACATTCCAAAACCTTCTACATTGTTATTATTGTATTATCAAATTTATCTTTTCCAACTTGCAGATGAAAATACGGAATGAAAACATGACCCAGGACTGCTAATGATCCTATTTTTTGCTCCTGGTTGTGACGAGAGTTACTTCTGCACCTTTGAATGTGAGGAGATGCCTGTCTGATTATATGCGCTGTCCCAATTCTTCCCATCAAAATTTCTGATTTCAACATGGGTCAATGTTCCAGGGTCAACACATCTAAATGTAACTGCAACCCCATCTGGATTTGAGCGTGGATAATAGAATGAGGTTATGCCACAGATTTTACAGAATGTGTGCTTTGCAGTCTGAGTGCCAAAAGTGTAAGTTGTGAGAAACTTCCCAGAATCTCCCAAAAGCTCAAAATGGTCAGCAGGCACAATGAAGTGAGTATTGGCTCTCATGTTGCAGGTTGAGCAGTTGCAATCCCATGCCACAACACTGGAAGGAGCAACCACTTTCCACCTTACACTCTTACAATGACAACCTCCAGTGTGTACCACTCTCTCAGCATCCATTTCAGAGTTCTGAACAGCTGATGATTATGAATGAAATGTTGGCTTCTATAGTCACAGGCTCCTGTCAAATGTAGTTTGTCATACACAAAGACTAAGTCAAAGAAAACTGAGATTGGTATCTGAAATTAAAATTAAGTAGGGAACAAGTTGGTATCATATCCAGAAAAAGGCCTTTTAACACAAATTCTCTAACAATTAGATTATGAGTTTGCGACAAATACTCATGTTGCTCACTAATTACAGATTTTGTTTCTGAAGAAATAGAGAAAGAAAAATGGGTGGGGGGATTTTGCACATCAAAGTGAAGAATTGAGTGAGACTCACACAAATTGAACATGGACTTCTATTTTTTAGATGAATAAATCTTTGATTTAACAAAATGGGAAGAACTAAGATTTTGGAATATACTTGTGTAACTGAATCAGGTTGCATTCAAGACCTGGACATAATGAAAGTACAGAGTATGCACAGAAATGTTCAACTTACAATCAGATAAATGTTAAACTTACTATCAATAATGGTCCTTGTAGCATGACCGAATAGCTTAGAGAATGCACAACAACATCACAGTTATTCTCTGGCTCCCTAAGAATCATAAGCACTAAGCTTCATGACAATTAAAAGACATAATCATGGTGCAGGCGTGCATCATACCAAAATGGTCTCATACTGAGAGTGTGTTTCCACTGAGACAACTATCTTGCACTGAGGCAACAATAGTTTTACATCAGACTACAACAACTCAGCATTCTCCCCCTTTGCTCTTCTCGCTTTCAAATTTTGCATACACATAAACATCAATGCCATCTATCTATTTGTGAGCAAACATATTATCACAAATCAATTAATCACAGTGGTGGCACCGTGTTTTGATACCAATCTAAAGGAAGAAATTTCCATAAACATCTCGAAATTGTTTCAATCCACAACCAGCCACCCCTCCCCTCATATCACCTCAACCTCTATAAAATTTACAAGAATTTTATGAAATTTCCAACTACCCACTGATGCGAGGAAATAAATAACCATGGAAGAAGCGTTGTTGGTCTAAATTTCGAACAAATAAGGAAACATTGATCGAAGTGCACGCAAGAGTTATTGATAAAGAAAAGGGAAAAGTATTAAGAAGTACAGCAACAACCTTGGCAAGAAACAGAATTAAATCAAAGATTCTCAAAACCTTTTTCACGGTCGCATCAGATGGATATTACATCAAAGAACTAAATCAAATATCTCATACCAGTTATATTATTGTCTTGCAGATAGCGATTTGGGCATTATGAAACCTCAAATTAAAAAAAACTGTATTGAGCTCCCTCCTTTTCTTTTGAAGTAGCAAAGGCTAAATTTGCCACTACCTTTTGCCCATATGTCAGGATTAAATATTCTTTATTATTTTGTATTCTTGCTTCATATCTATATGTTGATTCTTTTCCACTAATTAACACCTATTGGTATAACGCTAAATAATGAAGATTTATTTATCTCTAATCTCATCAAATGACGGATCCATGTTGTTCCTTTATTCTCCGCCAGTTTATAATTTTAAATTTTGGATATGATTTTTTGTACAACAAAATTATTTAATAGATTAAGTAGCCCAGAAACATTCCTATATCTTATTATTTTTCTTAATATTTTAATGCTTATAATATAACATTTATATTAAATATTGAACCATAATTTTATTGATAATTATTAAAACTAATAATTAAAGTATATCTCACTGTTAATATAAAATTTTAAATATTTATTCATATGAGAATAAATTATTTACGAAAGCATCTTGGATTATACCAAGTTATGTAAAATCCATTATTTTTAATTGATTCGTTGACGCTTTCATACATTACTCGTACAACTTTCCGAGACTACTAGCAGCACAAATACATTAGGCTTTTGCTTTCTACACTCTTATAATTACTAAATGTATCTCATAATAATACCAAGACATTCCGTTGTCCTATGCTGCACTCACACACCTCTGTTTGAACATTTGAAGTTCTAAAAGACTTATTTTGAAAATTTTATTCTAAACAATTGATTTTGAAAAAAAATGTGAAAATTGTCCCGGAAGTCACTATTAAAATTATCATTTCGAAAAATATGTAAAGGCAGTTAGTAATTATGGGCGTGCAGGAAGAAAAGTAATAGCATTAACGAATGGCTACACACACATGGGCATGCTCTAATTCTATGTAGCCCATATTGGAAGTTGGGCCATACCCTCCAGATTTTATTTCTTTTCTGATGCATAATTGGGCTGTGATGACTGGATTGTGGTAATAGATTTCTGTATACTCGTTTGTAGAGAACTAGATAAATGTTAAACATGAAGAGGTAGAGTACAAATTCTTCTATTTCACTTTCCTAGCTAGGCTAAGCTAGAACATCCACTGTAATAAGGGAGTGAGTACACACACAATAAATATGTGAAGAAAAAAAAATAGTGAAGTAAAAATTTTCAATTTCTGGAGTTAAATTTATTTTATAACTAATATAATATACTTTTTACATAATTTACTTTTTTACTCTTTTTCTCCATTGAAAACAAACAGAGTCTTTTTCTTCTAATTCTTTCCTTTTTTTTTTTACATTTATCCATCTAATACTTTTTTTAAAAAAAAATCCTTTATTTTCTCCTATTTCTTTCTTATCTACCTCACTTATAATGTAATCAAAACATAAATAATAACTACTCCTTCCGTTTTAAATTATAAGGCGTACTTTGGAGTAAAAAGTTGTTTCAAAATATAAGGCGTACTAGAATTTCAATAACTTTTTTTCCTTTTTTTTCCTTATATACCCCTATTAATTACATGGTTATCTGTGTTAATATTAAATAGTAGAAAGAGAAATTAAAATCAGGAATTAAGAATTAATTATATTTTATTACTCTGATTCTTCATATTTCCTTATCATTTACTAATATCATCTTCATATTCAGGAGTACTAATTTAACTTTTAACTTTTTACGTTCATATTTGTTCTTCTCTGTTCATTCATTCAATAGACAGACTGTTTATCTTTCAAGGTAAGTAATCAAATATCATATTTAAATTTATTCTTTTTATTATTTTTTTTTAACATTTTTATATTTTAAACATCAAAATAGAGATGAGTCTTAAAGGTTATTCTGAAGTTGTTGAAGATTCATACGAAAATATTGAAGAATGTGAAATTGTTGAAGACTCATGAAAGTATTGCAGCAACAATACACATTGATCTGAACAAAAATTCTGAAGAAGAAGAAGAAGAAGAAAATGAAGTGCACTCTGAAGAACGTAAAGAACAATCATTTGCAGATTGGTTTAAATTAAAAAATTTAATTAAAATATTTAATTAAAAAATTAGTAATTCTAATTTTAAATTATTTAAAAATAATTCTGAGATAAATTCAAAACTTTTGAAATTCCAATCTCAATCAATTACAATTAATGTACTGTTTTATTACAAAATTAATTTATTTTATAAAACTTCTGATTCAATTTCAATTAATTTAATTAATAGCAATTAATAAGGGTAAAGATGGAAAATTTATAAAAAACTAAACAAATTAAATGTTTTTCTTGGTATGTGAGAATTTGTGAAACCTTATAATTTGAAACGGAGGGAACAAGTTTTATGCCGCGCATGAGATGAAGCTTCATTCATAGTAATAATAACTAATAGTAACATAGTTGGCCACCGAATCCACATTTATTGAATATCTATTATATCATAGTAATACATGTGTTGGCTTCTCTCAGACGTACTCGATTCGCTTCACCTGTTCTTGTCGTTCATGTCCCCATGCACGTGTCCATGCATTTAAAAATATAGATTTTTTTTGTGAGAATATTTAAAGATGTAGATGCTCTAATAAAGTTTTAAGATTTGCGTCCTCATACAATTAACCATGCTAGATTCTGCAAGCTTTTGCTGACTTAATTTGTTCCATTTCTTTGCCTCCACAAGACAAGAAAAGTAGCCGTGATGCCATTGCCATTTCCATGCATTACTGCTCAACACCAATGTGCTAGCATTTCAATTATCTTTAATCCCACAGTTTCCATGTTCATATTTGGAAGTTCTAAGTTGTTCCTTTGCTTCTTTCTTTCTAGACCAGAAGAAATAAAACGCTGAGATTTTCAGGATATCTGTGAAACTAGAAACCCTAAATTATATATATATCTTTTGTATATTTTCAAATGTACGAACAAGCTGCTATACATTTACAAACAAAATCTATTGTGGACCTTTATGTTGGGCAGTTAACCTTTTGGGACAAGCATATAGTCCAATATATTTTAACTTCTATGTTAGAACCGTTTGGGGAAAAAAAAGTGACAAACACATAAGATTTAGCAAATCAGTTATTTAAAAATCAATATAATATAGTTATTTTGGAGTCTTATCCGATAATTAATCTAGTAAAATCTTATTTAATATTGGAGTGTATAACTCTTTGAATCACTAACTATTGAACATTCTTAAATAAGAGTTTATTAAGAAAAAAGATTGAATTATAATATTTGTTAATAATAAAATTTTATTTATAAGTTATTAAAGTTTGTTAGCATTTTAATAGTTTATATTTATCTTTTGAGTATTATTTTTTTTTTGTTTTTTTTTCTACCAATTAAATTTGCTATACTTTATTCTATTTTATTTTTCTATTCATTTATATATTAGATCAATTTTAAATTTTAGCTTGTTACATGAGTTATTTCACGATATTAATAAAACAATTAATTTAAATGTGTTAATTTTTAAATCTATTTAATCCGTTTTTCATATTTTCTAAATTAAGACAAAAGTTAAAATTTTCTGAGAGAGAAATAATTAAGTTATAATATCTTATAATAATAAATTTCTATCTTTAAGTTAACATTTCAATAATTTACCTGGTTATAAATTTTAGCTTGTTCAATTAGTTATTTCCACGACATTATTAAAACAATTGATTTAAATGTGTTAGCTTCTAAATCCATTTAATCTGCCCTTCTTATTTCAATTGGCTTCTTCGAGCATTCAGTTTCCCTCCTTCTTGCATATCCTTCTGAAATTTGATGAAAAGTGTTGTTCTGAGTGATTCCTTCATTTTCTCTGCCGACCATGTGACTGTCGACATAAAAACAATAATAGTAATTAAACTAGACAAGTCTTTTATTTTGAGCAATCTCTTGTACAGTACTGAATTTTCTGGAATTGATCTAACTGTGTTTTATTTCCTTCTACTATAGCACTTCCTAAAATGGTTTCACTCAAAATTTCATGCTTTATATATACTTTTTTTATTCGGTGCTTCCTTTGCCTTATGTATTTGCAGTTAAAGGTCTTGTCCATTTCTTTCTCTGTCCTCCCTCGAGACCATAAATTCCATAAATAATTGGCCCAATGCAAGTCGTACTGAAACTGTAGAGTTTAATCAAATCAAGACAAAAGTTAGAGTTGTTTCTTAATTCAATTAAAGTAAAGGTGTTATTACATCATTGGATATATTAATTCACCATGGTTCAGATGAGTATTCAGAATAATTGTCAGAAGATAAAACTACATTTATAACAATGTGTTGATTAGAATATATGGTTTTTACTTTTTATTGTGCTAAGATACAAATATTCTTTGTGACAGTTATTTGGTGATTCTGAAGAACTATTAAAGAGAACATAGAAGGAATTTCAACTCAATGAATTACATATTTATTGCAAATTATAAAAAGTATTAACGAAAATTAGTGCATGTAGACTTATTGTTAGTTTTCATTAGCCTGATAAAAATTTTGTCTTTTGCAGATTGTGTATTTGTGATTTTGGTCAACATTGCTTGTATGATGAGATAATTTAGTTGTTTTATTTAGCTTAATTTTATGATTTCGAGTTAGTATTCTTTGGGATTTACGTTTTTAAATTTTATTTAACAAATGAATAATGTTCAGAGTGTTTTGAAAAATCTGTCTGAAAATAATTTAAATTTTCAAGCTTTCGAAACAGCAAAATATAACCTTTTTTTAAAAAAATATTGCTTTTCAGATCGATTTATTAGAAAAACAATTTAAAAATTATTTTTTTAAATCGATTTTGTAACAACTGATTAAAAAAGTAAGTTTTTAAATCGGTGCGGAATAAAACCAAATTTAAAAAATACCACCTTTTTATATATGTTTCCTTAAAATTTAATTTAAATAAATATTTTTTAAATTAGTTTTAGGAGTAACAGATTTAATAAATAAGATTTTTTATATTGATTAACAAATAAATCGATTTAAAAACTACTTTTAAAATTAATTCTAAAATCGACATGTGTGTGTATTTTTTACAATATTATTTTTTAAATCAGCTCTAACACTGATATAAAAATATATTGTCTAGATTTCAAATCACTTCAACACTAAAAACAACAACATGCTCTTCTTTTAGATTATTCAAGAATTATATTAGTCTTTATTCTAATAAAAATAATAATTACATAAATAAGGTCGTTTAAAAGGTTTAACGTTAACTATTCAATAAAATTTTATGATGATCTCTCTTTTAACTTAAAAAAAATACGAGTTTGACATCTTTAAAAGCATTCAAACACTCAACTCAACAAAGATTGATAAAAATAACAACAATTTTCTATTAAACATTGTTCACCATCTATACGATACCCTCTATCAATCAACTAGAGTGCATCACTATATCTAAATCTCTCTTTTTGCTCCAAAATGAAATACTATCACCAACACAGATAAGTTAATTAGTAATTTTCTTTTATAATCTTTATTAGAAGTACATATTTAGAATTATAAGATTTTAGAAAAAAACATATATCTTAAAAAAAATTATTATAATTTTTGCAGTATGAAAATGTCTTAAAATTTATGAATAAATTATTGGAAGTAAATGATAAATGAGTTGCAGAAGACTTTGATTGATGTACAGAAAAGAAAATGGTAGGAATTTGGTTTAGGTGAATGATTGAAAGTATGGTTTGTTTGGTAATAGTAACAATTGATGATTATTTATACTATGATTTTTGCTTTTGTTTAAAGATAAGAAGAAGGTGAAAGAAAGGATGGGTGGGGGAACAAGTCCATACCCGTTTGGTAAAGTGGTACTGTTGTTTGAGAAGGTTGTGAAACAAACCACATGCCAACCCAAACACTTCCTCTGGACCACAAACTCATGCACTCAGGGCCCTATATGCCATTTTTAGCTTCTAATACTTCACTCACCACTTTTCACTATTCACATTTTTTTATGCTACTATACTGCTACTGCTACTACTAAAACCTCATAATTAGTTGGACTGAAATGACCCACTTATTTTTCATCCATCTTCTGCCATGTTCTTCATTTTTGCCCGCTTTTCTTCTTTGCAACTTCATGTGTGCTTCTTGTACTCAAAAGTTGCAAAAGAAAACGTTAAAAATGCTTAGGACAAGAAAATATACACTGTGCTAGAATCCTGGTTGACCCTGCTCCATGATTGTGACCATACATAATACATTAATTCATTCACCTTCTTTCTTTTCCATCTCTATCCCAAAACTCCACTGCTTAGTCCCACTTACCTAAGCTCCTTCTTATAATTTCACCTTTTATTTCTTATATGATAACCATCGGTTTACCAGTGGAAATGGCTTAAAGTGGATTTCTCTTCAAAGTGATCCAAAGACATAAAACTACTCTTCATTCACTTCTTCTATAATTACCTTTATAAATCCAATTTGACTACATGC
The DNA here is from genome assembly GCA_030347555.1 of Lablab purpureus. NCBI lineage: Eukaryota > Viridiplantae > Streptophyta > Magnoliopsida > Fabales > Fabaceae > Lablab > Lablab purpureus. The sequence continues at coordinate 10,334,394 of CM059259.1, forward strand.
CCTCTCATGTAGCTACATGTGAATATTTATCTTGTTTTTCTTCCCTTATTAGATGAAATATAGGAAAAATTACCATGTGCCTTTTTATTTTTTATAAATTTTTTTAAAATATCTATTGCATAAAAAAAATATGAACATATGTTGATGCAAAACTGTAAAATATTTTAGAAGGATCCAATTCCAAGCTATAAACTGTTAGTTCTCCATCAATTATTGAGTGGGTCATGTCATGAAACATTTTATTTTCACAATTAACTATATACCTCTAATTCCACTATATATTTCTTACTGGGATGAGAACTGGACAATAAATGACAGATATTTTTACAGTGTTCAACTTTTCTGTCTGATGACATCGTTTGGTCCCAGGAGAGGCAACTCTGTTGTCGAAACCCTAATGATGGGTCAGATATCTAAAATGGGTTAATTAATTTTTAATATATGATCTTTTTAAGATTAATTGAAGACAATAAAGTGCTTTCTACTTTTGTTTCATTTAATTTGGGATGTAATTTTTCAAGATGTATAAAATAAATGTAAGTGAGGAATACAAATTATGATATTGTTATCTATAAAAAAGAAAAAAACATAATAAAGACAATAACTTCTGATGGTTGATTTTTTTAATGAAAAAAACCCATTAAAATGACGAGAATTAGAATTGGTTATTTTTTTTAGTGAAAATTAATGGAAGACGTTACCTTGCGTGGATATATTATATAAAATTCGTGATCTAAGAAGATGTTTTTTTAAAGAACTTGATAAAAAAAGTTAGATATGAGAGGATTCTTTTTATTGGTTTAAAGGTTCTAATCACTAACAAAACAATATAACTAAGTTCAATGTAGACATTGGTTAGTTTCCTACTTCTCTTTGTTTCATGTTTCATTTATTTTTAAACCTGTTTATAATAATAAAACATAACCTATATGAATCCTTAAATACTTTTATTTTGATTAACTAGTTATATATAGAATTGGTCTACTCCATTTAATTTAATACAAAAGCATGATTCAAATTCAAGAAAAACAAACACATAAACCTAAATTGATTTCGTGATGAAATTGAAGTTATTTAACGAAACAATTTAACTAAACGTAAATGTTAAGAATAATTAAGCACTAAACATAACTTTAACTGGAAATTTTGTTACTAATATAACATTTTAGAAATTGACGGTTGAATAATAGTTTGAGACTTCCTTAATATCTTTTTTCTTTATTTAGCATTCTCTATTTCTCCTTTATGATTTTTTTTCATTACGTACGACTATGCGCGAATATTTATGTTCCCTTTTTTCCAGGTTTGCGCCATAACCCATACCAATTGTTTATGTTAATCTTTTTTTGTTTGATGTTATATTTTATTATTATACTTTGATTCTTCTCTTATTAATTTATACAGATTAATAATACATTACTTTTTTACAAACATTTTATAAGAAGATATTTTAATCTAAATATAAAAAATAATATTAAATGCATGTGTCGGTTTTAATAGAAACTCAATATTCTGTATTATAATTAGTTAGTTTGACATTTTGCATGATTTTACATGACAATTTTTTTTTCATTTGCTCTCCAGTGCCGGCGTAGCGTCGACTACATTCTTGTTGCTTTTGTTTATGCGATTTTCACAATAAAATGTTAGTAGGAATACCGACAAGATGATGAACATGCTCTAATTTGTGATTCTTAGTCAAAAAATGTTTTTGCGTGACCCGTGAATTAGTTCTTTGCGCATTTACATGTGTTTGGGAATTTGATATTCAACATCACTTGTTTGATGTTCAGTGAATATTCAGTTCATTTCATAAAATTAAATAAAGTACAGTTTTTATTATTTTAATTCACGCAAACAGTTAGATCCTCTTGCATCCTATTAATTATTTAATTGTATATGTAGCTTTTGTATTTTGTTTCTTTATCTACATACATGCTCCTTTGAGCAATCTCTACAGTGGAATGACATGCGTGATTTCAATTATTCTCTTTTAAATAAACCTGTATTAGTAATATGATTTTCTTAAATGAAGTTTGACTAAAAATGAGCAATCTTTTGCATGATAAGTATTTAATACTTTGTATTTTCTAGACATGAAATTAATTTATTTCATCACAATTTTTAGACAAGGAGAATTTATAAAAAAAATACATAATGACTCATTTTTAGGTGTTAATGATATTTATAAGAAAAAGTATAAAGTGTGACTAAAAGGTAAAAAACAATTATATAATTGCTACAAGACAGTTGCCAAACTTGGTTCGCCTGTTTAGGATTAGATAGCTATCAATTTGGATGGTTGTTTTACGTAATGACAAAATATTAGATAATTTGCTAGTTTTTGTCGGATAAATTTTCAAACTTATGCATTGAAATTCGGAGACAAAATGTGTGAGCTGTACAGTATAAAATACAAGTAAACAAATTTTATAATGCAACAAAATATGCAAACATTTTATGCAAAAGTTATGAGATTTTCAATGGGACAAAAGAATTTGCGGCTCAATAATTTTAGACGACAATTGATCACTGTTTTTTCTCAGAAATCGACAATTTACAAAAAATACTTCAAATCTACCCATAATATCCATATTGTTTGTAAAATCGTATGCATACTTATAGATATTGGTTTCGAGATAAGGACTAGTCTTATTTTGGCATTAAAATCAAAATTTGTGAGCATCCCAAAAATTAGTACAAGTTTGTCTGTTACATAAAATATATTCTATAACATAAAATATATTCTATAATGTTTGTTATTAAAAATGTTTTAACTAGTTTTAATTTGTTATTAAAGATTTTTTATACTAGTTTTAACTTATAGAAACGAAATTAATTTAAAATTTGTTAAAAAAATATAATTTTAATTAATATTTAAAAATTAAAAATATATTTAATTTGATAATTAATTATGTGTGTATATATAAATAATTGTTAAGAAGTTACAAAATTATAACTTATTAAAAACTCTTTTATTAACTTACAATATCACTTTAAATTCTAAAAAGTAATAAAAAAATTCTTCGATATTTTCCACATTAAATACACTAATATTCCTTAATTATTTTAACTTGTAATTCTGGTGCTGGTCCATACTAGATTTTCATCTTTAGGTCATCTAGGAACATGCTAAATTCCTTCAAACTTGTACCAAAATCTTGAAGTTATACTAGAGACCTTTAACAAAAAAAATTACACCTTTGCATACTCCTATATTTGTCTATAGAGAAAATCATAAAAGATCACCTATCCTTTGTATACTACTATTTGTATATAGAAAAAACCATAAAAGATCTCATATCCTCATAGATTACAAATATTTCCATAGCATCAAGGAAAGTAAAAAAGTTTACAACAATTACTAAATCTACTTTTTGCCGCTATGTAATATATACATATCATATTATATATATTGTTCATTCCATAAGAAAACTTCATACTATATTCTAAGCTTCCATCACCATAAATTTTCATTGTTGTGTAACAAGTTCCTTTGGAGAAGTTATTTTCTTGTTGGTTGTTATGCATAACAATACATCACAAACAAAACATTTTAAAGGATATCAATGCTTGTTCTTGAATTAGATTCAATAACAAATATGTTTGAAAAATATAATATTTTTATTTAGTCAAACACTTACTGCGCACCAATATGTTACTGTGTTCCCACACACACCACATAACATAACAAAAAGATTTAAACATTAAAAAAAATTACATAAAGATATTGTGTGACAGTATATTAACGGTATATAAAACCTTTTCCTATTTAACCATAAGTTTGTGGTGAAATTAATACTATATATAATTTTCTCTAATTCAAACTTACCACTCTTGAAAATACATGTATTTTAATATTATTATAGCATCCAGACAACTATACACCACCCTATGATATGAGTAAAATTAACACAAATACACAAGAAAATAATACATAATTGAAAAATTCATCACATAAATTACAAAATGGAGAAGACCAAACTTATCTACACATTCAAATATCTCTTTTTAAGATTCGTTTATGTTGGTAGTCATGCATAGTCTCCTTATTGTCAAGATTGCTTGTGGTATCTTCACCTTCCACATTATCTTCATTAAATTATGTTTCAAACTTGTCTATACGAATTTCTATATCTTGTTTTTATAGTGTACTTTTAATTATTGTCTACAACTCAAATCCAACAATAACTCTCTCCTTATAGAAGCTTTCGTTAAATATCAATTGCATTCATTTATGCACCACCCCTTCCTCCTAAGTGAGACAACATCTACATGTATTTCTTTTTTCTTTTGATTAGTCCCATTTTCCAGTTTCAAATAAATAAAAGTTTATGTGAATACCTCATAATGAATAAATATACACATCTTATAAAAATCTCTTTCTCTAAACGACATTGTAAATGTTTGTCATATAACAAATTAATGTAAACAACGTAGATTAGAAAATACAAGTTCATATTATAAAATTTATAATAAAAAATAACTAATTTCTAATTTTAATAAAATAAAATTATATTCATCGATGGTTCAAAAACGAATAATATTTTAGATATAATAACTATAGTAATATTCAACAATAATATTGATGCACCAAATAAGAAAAATTCATTTTACTTTAGTCCCTTAGTTTTGACTAGAGGATATGTTTTTATACTCTAAAAGGTTTTATATAGCTTAACACACTGTAGTTTATAATCACAAATTTTATGTATCTTATTTTTATAACTAAAAAATATTATTTAGTGCCAAAAATATCTTTACTAAATATGTTTATATTGTTGAAATACTAACTCCATTTAACATTTTTTTTAAAGTACAACGAATAAGACATGAGATAAATAAATAAGTAATATATGTATATATATATATATATATATATATATTTAAATATAAAAAAAATGATACGTTTGTGTGTGATTTAAAAAAATGTTTTTTAAATTTGTTATTGAGTGAGTGAGGAAGATCCATATGGATTACGATCTACTATTAACCAAATTAAATAAACGAAGCACTAACATAATAACTGCGGAAAGCGTAATTGCTTTATAAGCTGGCACTCAATCCAATTATAGAAAAATAAGGTTAAATAAGTTTCGGTAAATCTAAAGCTAGTCAATGATAAAATTGACACTTTCAATTTTTTTTAGTAGTTTTAATATTAACAAATATATAAATTTAAATTTAATAATTATTCGTTGCTTTTAAATTAGCAATATCAATATATTATTTTTTTTATGGATATTGATAGTATATTTATAATATTTAAATAAAATAACGTCAAGATTATCAGTTTAAGAGTAATAAAGTTATTGTTAAAACTAAATTTACATATATTTATTAAATATTATTAAATATTAAGAAGAAAAAGTGAAGTTAGAAATTTGAATAGAAAGTAAGTATTGAGGTATTATTTAAGTCTAAAAAATATTGTGGAGGGGAGTTAAGAACACTTTAATAGGCTTTCTTTTTCGGTCACTGGAGTTGACCACCCATACATCACCTTCTGTCGTACTACTACTACTATTACAGTAGCATAATAATGTTGGGTTACCCACTTCTTCTTCCTCCTCCTCCTTCTTCTTCTTCCAAGCACCAGCTGTAGTTGACCAACATCAACGTCCCTAATCACATGTCACCCTCCTAATTACAACAACATCTTGCTAACCCATGCTCCTCCTACACTTTCTCAAACAAAATTACAACACTTCAAATACTTAAAAAACCTGATTAACACAGATAAAATTTAATTTTAAAAATAGAAACAATTAATAATAATAATAATAATAATAATAATAATAATAATAATATGTTGGATGCATATGTTAAAAGAAGGAAATACTAAATAGAAAGAGAATGAGGTTGTAGAAAGTATATATTTTGAAAAGTGATTTAGGTGTGGAGAAATATATCGGAAGTGTGACAGTATGGGAGCGTAATAAAGAAGGGGCGTAAGGAAGGAAAGAGAGATAGCCCCTTCACATAAATGAAATTATAAAACCATCTGAGCAAGACACACCTTCCAACTTTAATTGGGTGGGATCATTCATAACAAAACATAACGTAAGAAGATGTACACATATGCATCCACAACACAGATAGATCTGAATTTCCCAAATCAAAGGTAAATAGAGTGGCAAGATCCACCCCCACTCAACCTCAGAAAACGCGTCTTCTTTTGGCCTTTATTTGTTCCCCCCTTTTCTTCCCTTCCCCCACTATATATACAACATTACAACCTAAAACCTACAACCTCCCATGCGATACTCTCCCACAACACAACAACATCATCATGCCTCCAACACTCTTCTTCTTCTTCTTCTTCTTCTTCTTCTTCTTCTCTCTTTTCTCCTCCGCACACCTCTCCCCGCAACTCAACCACACCTCCTTCTCACTCTCCTTCCCTCTCACCCCACTCCCTCTCTCCTCCAACACCGCCTCCAAGATGCTACGCGACTCTCTCATTGCCAACTCAAACCGCACCAGAAACAGCACGCGACTCACCTCGCCTTCTTCTCCTTATAACTACAAGCTAACCTTCAAATACTCCATGGCTTTAATCGTCAACCTTCCCATTGGAACACCACCGCAGGTTCAGCCCATGGTCTTGGACACCGGAAGCCAACTCTCCTGGATTCAGTGTCACAGAAAAGCACCCAAGAGACCTCCCCCAACGGCGTCCTTTGACCCTTCTCTCTCCTCCACTTTCTCCACTCTTCCCTGTACTCACCCTGTTTGCAAACCACGAATCCCCGATTTTACCCTCCCCACTTCCTGCGACCAGAACCGCCTCTGCCACTACTCCTACTTCTACGCCGACGGCACCTATGCCGAGGGAAATCTCGTCAGAGAAAAATTCACTTTCTCCCGTTCCCTTTTCACCCCTCCTTTGATCCTCGGCTGCGCCACGGAGTCCACCGACCCCAGGGGCATTTTGGGAATGAACCGTGGGCGCCTCTCCTTCGCTTCTCAATCCAAAATTACCAAATTCTCCTACTGCGTCCCCACCCGACAAACCCGACCCGGCTCCACTCCAACAGGATCGTTCTACCTAGGCCACAACCCCAACTCTCTCCGGTTTCGGTTTATCCAAATGTTGACTTTTTCTCAGAGTCAACGCATGCCCAATCTTGACCCCTTGGCTTACACCGTCGCCTTGCAGGGGATTAGAATCGGGGGGAGAAAACTGAACATATCACCGGCAGTTTTTCGTGCTGACGCTGGCGGGTCGGGTCAAACCATGATTGACTCCGGATCCGAGTTTACTTACCTTGTTAATGAGGCATATGAGAAGGTGCGGGCGGAAGTAGTGAGGGCTGTGGGGCCCAGGATGAAGAAGGATTACGTGTACGGTGGCGTTGCGGACATGTGTTTTGATGGGAATGCAGTTGAGATCGGACGGCTGATAGGGGATATGGTGTTCGAGTTCGAGAAGGGCGTGGAAATAGTGATTCCCAAAGAGAGAGTTCTTGCTTCCGTGGAGGGTGGGGTCCACTGCGTCGGGATTGCTAACTCTGATAAATTGGGTGCGGCCAGTAACATCATTGGGAATTTCCATCAGCAGAATCTGTGGGTGGAGTTTGATCTCGCCAATCGCAGAGTGGGTTTCGGTGCGGCTGATTGTAGCAGATTGGCACAATAGAGGTAATGCTTAGATACGTGTTGGTGCATGTACCTTACGTGTGTCAGCTATAGGTGATTAGGGAGTTTTGTACGAAGGAAATGTGAACGTGTCACGTGTGTGATGAGTGTGATATTGGCGAGATGATGATGATGAAGTTGAAACTAATCACACGGTCCAAGAGGAGCGAGGAAGAAAAAGAAAGTTCTGCAACTGTTGCCATGATGACACGAAAACGTGGATGGTTTTAGATCGACGCGTGGGGCTGCTTTTGGAAGATGTGTGAAGATGCCACATGACACGAGTAATGTCATACACTGTAATATGAACGAGACCGTGACATTGTATATATACGAGGATTAATTAGAGGATGTGTATTATATATATATTTATTTATTTATGTAATATTAATATATATATATAGTATATATATATATATGAACCATTGCTTTGTTTATTAAAATATAATATTATACATACGAGAGTGTGAATGTCCTCCTCTCCTTGAACCTTTTACAGGTTGTGCACATATTATGCAGTGATATTTAAAAAAAATGATGTTCATTGCTTACGTGCATTCACAAAATTACTATCAAAGCATCAATCACTATTTGGTGGCAGTTATGACCTAAACTTGATGATCACCATCTTAAGCGTGTACTTGTGAGTGTGATGCTACCGAAATCGCTTTTGGGAACGCGTTTTAGTAACAATTTGTTTGGCAAGTGTGGAGGTAGAATAAGTTTTAGTAATGGTAATGCAAGCGTATTTTTAAGGCGCATTAAAAGAAGTTAATGTAGTGGGCTTTGTGGTTAAAGAAAGTGAGTTTGTGTATTATTGGTAATTAATGCAAGAAGTAAAGGCATGCGTAGTATTTGATTCAATCCCATCCATTAGAATTGGTTTTTTGTGAGTTCCATTCAAAATTTTGTTTGTGAAGAATGGCGATGGGGTTCTTGGAATTAAGTTGGCAGGACCATCTTTGTGAAGACAGGTACTATACCATCGGCAAGTTATAGAGTGGCGGTCTTAAGGTTTGAATGCGACACCTCGTGGCATGCATCACACAATGTTGCAACTTGCAATTACTAACTAGTTTCTCATGTCAAAAAGTGACCTACTTGAAAACAGTTGTCTATCTATTTGGAAAAGTAGCATTGCAAGGATTCCAATCTACATCTCAACAAAGCTGAAAATTCATGCAACATCTTTAACTACTTCTTTTAAATCCGCATTTTGGCTGAATATGACTACCCTACTTCATCACTAGTGAAGTTTTCTAGACTTTGCACCTATCTTTTAATTACGCTGTGCTAATGATAATCATATATTTCTTACCGCTTTTTTATTATTATTTAAAATTTACTAAAATTACAAAACTATAAGTAAATTTCATATATTAATAAAGAGTTAAAATTATGCAATTATATAACGTTATAATATTTAAATAAATTTCAACTAATAATAAAGAGATTTGGAAACTTTTACTCAATTAAATTATACCCCATGCAAACTCCTTATGTGGAAATTCTTAAAAGCACACTGCCAATTATTAAAAATTATAAAGACTTATTTCGTGAAAGGTGAAACTATCTAAAATTTACTGCCACTTTCTTAAAATGGACGTATTTTAAGGTTTTTTCAGAAAAATTAAGAATAATTAAGCATGAGTATGCCATTTATTAAAACAACTTTATTAAGATATTATAACGTTTTAAAAAAAATTATTGCTTTTATTTACTATAAACACAAAAGTTAGTATATTTTTTTATGAATTTCAATCAATAATATGAATATGACTAGCATTTCTTTGTATGGAACTTCTTTTTATTTTTTTTTGTCATAGTTGATATTTTTTTTATATTTTATTTCAGACAAGGAAACTTACTTTTTTTTCCTTTGTTAAAAGAAATGTAATTTGTAGGTTACATAATTTTTTATTTTTTGAAAATTTAATTGATTTTATTGATTCTCTCTGTCTCTTTGGCACGTGCATGTCTCTCTCACCTCCATCTTTAGTCATCGATCTCACGTTGCCAACACCGGCTAATTTGTGAGCAGGGCCAAAGTTGTTTTCTTTTCTTTTTCTCATTTTTTGATGAATCTTCAAAAAGAGGGAATGAGCTGGCTATGGCAACTATTACCCAAAAAACAACAACATCTATCCTACCAAACGGAAAAAAGTACATAATTTAGGTCATGGAACATGATCTTTTGCTCTTTGTGTATCTTACAAATTACAGATTATAGATTGTAAAATGGTAGATTGTAAAATGGTGAGAGACATGCAGGTGTGAGAGAAAATAAATTAAAATATTGTAGGCAAAATTTTAGTACCATATTTTATGTTTAAAATTTGACCCCAAAAAACATTGACTAATGGTGCTATTAACCAAGTTATCTGAGAGAAGAAAACAAATGGGCATGCCGTCACAAAAAGTGGTTAGCAATACGATAATTGTATAGTTTAAAACAAGATTTGCCGAAAAAGGTAAAAGGGTATTGGTTTGATAAGAAGAGGACAAAGGCATTAGTAGTAGAAGGAAGAAAGTGAAGAAACAAGATTTTACGATTACGAAGAAGAAATGAGGTGGGATGGGACAGGAACAGCTACTTTGGACTAGTTCGCCGCCCAACACACTTCTAATTCCCGACAATATCTTTCCTATGATTAAAGTCGATAACAAAATAATGTTATAGCCTTATGGGAATAAAGTGAACCCCATTTTTATCAAACTAAGCAAACTCAATACATTAGTAAATTAAGTTTATTATGTACATAATTTACGATTTTCTTCTACTTATATACACTAACGTTATATTCATACAATATATATGACCTACTATTGTTCTTTCAAATGCTTTTTAATCTTACAACGTAAAATTCTGTCTCAGTTGCTCAAATGAAAAAAAAAACTTATAACAAGAGAACATATATATATGATATTAGTTCGAGTGGAGTGATGATACACACTGCATATTCTTACTAAACACTCTATCAACTCTCACCTAATTAAGGGAGTGTCATTTTATTTATTTTTCTTTTCTTTTCTTTTCTTTTCTTTTCTTTTCTTTTCTTTTATCTTACAAACATAAAAAGGATAATTTTGTTAGAATGTTTTTGGGTTCTGGAATATATATTAAATGGACCTTGAATATATATACAAATAAAAATACTGACATTTTCTTTGGTATAGGAAAATAAATGAAGAAAAAATAAAATTTGAATTCAAGCCAAAAGATTAACTCCTTATGAAGTTCAACTTCTCTTTGTGTTTATTTTCCATAACCAAACAAATACGTTATCATTCATTTTCTCTCTTCCCACTATTCTCTTTTAAGTCATCTAATGGATAGCCTTTAACTGTCCTTAAAGTAATACTTATGCATAGCCTGTGATTACTATTGACAGCAAAAATAAATTAAAATATGAATTATAAAGGAAATACAGTGATGTTACCCACACGCATGAAAATATCTTCACACGTGTCCCACACAATATAGAATGAATGGTTGCATTCTTCTCTTACCCTGTTCCATATACACACCTAACTTGTTTTTTGTCATCAAATAAATTTCATTGGTGTACGTTCAATTAGGTTTTGGCTCTCTACAGAGCTATTCATCATCTTAGCAAAGTGCTTCAACTTTATTTTTCCATCAGATTGTTTGTAAACCAATCTATTTTCTATTGCAATTATTTTTTTATTTTTGTTATTATGTTTCAAGAACTCGTTTATTAAATTTGTTTTTGTTGGGAGTATACTTAAGGAAGAATTAATTTATATTTTTAATAAAATCCCATAACTGTAGTACAGTAGAAACAAACAAGGAAACCTGCTTGTTAAAATATTTTTGCAAATATTAGTCGGTATTTTTAAGAAAATATTTGTAATTATATTAAAAATGTAAATTTATTTATTAAAAAATAGTTAATTCTGTGCAGGACCGATAAGTTTTTTGTACTGTATAGAAATATAATAGACTTAATTTGCATGGTACACTGACTAATCAACTACCTAGTGTCCCTACTATTTAATGCTTTGATTAAAATATTTTCTCACACAAAAAAATCTGAAGGATCACCCAAATAATGATCCCCAATGAGAAGAGACATTGACCCCGCGAATAATTTGTCCTTGGATATTTTAATTTATTTTAAAATATATTAGTTAATTAATTTTAAAATATATTTGATACTATTGAAATATCTGATAAATATTTAATTCCTTTATTTATATTATTATTATTATTACATGGGTATATGAATTTGAGTGATGATGTAGGTCTATCTAGGCTTGCTAAATCTTCTCATTGGATAGTGAATGAGACCCTACCACATCCTCCTGTTTTCCTCCTAGCCATTATACCAAACCAAATGGTTGAAAAATAGGAATGAATGAGAATAAAAAAATAGGTGAAAATGAAAAAAAAATGATTGTTTGTGCACAAAATGATTGATTTTTTTTCCTATTTCCCTATTCTATTTTCCTTTTAAATTAAATTAATTAATTAATTTGAGTTCTTCCTTATTTTCATTCACTTATTTTATATATTGACCCTATTTCTCATATAACTATTTCCTTACCTTGCATGTAAACATTGCCTAATTGAGCCTACTTGCATCATATATGGTCTACATTCACCATCCTACCACCAAATGGGTAAATGGCTAAACTATGTTATGTAATCCGTAATCTCACCTTATCCATCACTCCTTCTGTGTGTAAATATAGAGAAGTTTATATTGTTCTTGAGACACATTATCTTCTCACGCATCATGCTATTAAAAACTTTTCTACGCTTTATAATCTCTATCCATGGCTACACCACTATTCTCTTCTATTCATATTGTAATGATGCCTACTTCATACTACTCCAACCATATTCAAACCCTCACCAACGTTGAGTTTGACTATAACAATTTATCATTTTAGAAAAAAAATTTATATATATTTTAATGATCATTTTATTTATTGGCTTTTCACCTACATTTTAACCCTTTTAATATATCATTTTTGTAGAGAAAATGTTTTGTTCTATATAATTTGAAGTATAATTAATAGCTTCCTTTTAAGGTTTCGAAAGATAAAAAACATCACATAAAGTGAGTACACTATTTTACAACTATAATTTAACTCTTTTAATAAGGATATTTTTTTATAAAACATAGTTATTTTATGATAATAAATATAATTAATGTATATTAAATTAAAAGATAAAATTATTTCAAAACATAACAGTTTACTATAAAAATAACTTAATGATAGATGGAATTCAAGTCATGTACTCCTCTTTAGCTCTCTCCTTCCTCCTAATTTATGACAAAGAAAGATACCTCCAAATATTATCTTTTAGGAGATAACTTTAGTAATGAAATTAGGTTAAATATTATATATTATAAAAAATTTGTTAAATATAAATTAATTTAGAGAAAAAAATAACTAATTATTATAGTGATTAAATTAAAAATTATTTTATAAATTAAAAATTATTTATATTTAAAATAGTTTTCATTGTAATACAAACTATATTCTTTTGATGATTATTGATTTTAAAAAATTATAAAATTAATTTTTATATGATGGTGACTAAATTGATTTATAAATTAAAATATAAATTTGTTTTTATTAATTTTATCATTTTATAAATTATTAATATAATTAGAGAAAAAAATTGATAAATTTAATTTCCTTTTATAGAAATTCTTAGTAAGTTCATTCATCATATCTTTAATTAATTGATTTAATTGGGAGAGCTCCTTACGAATCCCATGTATGATTACATTCATTACATTTGTAGATTTTAATAAAAAAATCACAATATATACTATACCAATTATCAAACAACCTATGTAAAGAGATAATTATTAAAACTTTATTTCATAATAATACAATTAACTAATTCTTTCTTATTATTGTCTATTTGCTCGATCATTTCTTTGTTGTAATGTCAAGAGCTACTCAACATTGCAAGGATTAAATACCTAAATGTAAATGTAAGAAAGTGTAAATATTATATAGATTTTTCAATACACAATTATTTAAAGTATATTTCTTTTGGGGGAAAGATAATTAGACACTATTTAAAATTATTATTAATTTCAATATTTTGGAATTAGTTACATGTGATCAATAGTCAAGGGCATTTTTTTTATATAGAAATTATTGTAAGAGCTCATTTTATATTCACTTTAATCATTTTGTCTATAAATCTACATTTATGCTTAATACACTAAAGTCTAGGATATATTACTGAAAAATTGAAAAGAAAGTATAAGAGCTATTACAACATTTATGTGGTTAAATTTTAATAATTAAATTTCAGTATATTTAGTTCATAACTGAATTATAATATCTCATTATTTTTTTTGAGATTTAAAAGGCATTAACTCTCCTTTTCCATCAAAATGAAATTTGACAGAAGGAGGCAGAATGAAGGCAGTGGGGACATGTTAGTGATAAGGGTTATAATTACAGAGTGAGTCAAAAGAAGCAAACAAGCAATGGCCCATAACCATAAATGAATTACAAACTACTTAAACACAATAGTCCCTAGATTTGAAACTATATATCTCAACTTTGATTTTTCAAAAATTATTAAAAAAATTATTTTAATAAAATATTTATTAGTTTAAAATTAATATTATTTTAAAATTCAAAAATAAAAATTAAAGAGATGTAATTTGATTAGATTTTTTGAGTTTTTTTTCACGCTAAAAGCTTAAATTTAAAAAAAAAAAAGACAATACTCTCTCTCTAATGAATGGATCGAATATTACCCTACCAGTATAATTTGTTATCTCTTCACCGAATTATTTTGAGATGATATCCGTAAATCTCCAGAAACCATGATCAAGGTATGATTTTAATCCACTAAACTTCATTTGGGTTATTAGAAAAAAATTATGTTGAAGCACGTGTAGTAGAGAAGGGAGAAGTGTGAAGACTGAAAAGGGAAAAGGGATTTGTTCCAGGGGAGAAGGGAGAAGGGAGAATAGAGAATAGGTAGAAAGTAAGTTACGTCACAATCAGAACATTATTTATAGGAACCAGCTGGCCATAAAATCGTGGAGCAGACTTCACCTTGTCTCGAGAAAAAAGAAAAGTGCAATCCCAAGGAAAATGTTACCTTATTTTCTGACCCAAGATTCTAGTAATAATAATTACACAAACAATTTATTTGTTTGTTTATTTATTTTACAGCTATGGCTAAGTTGGAGATGGGGGCACGCCATTGGAATCTCTGATTCTGGGCAGAAAAGAAACAAAAGATGTGGAAAGTTGGGATATAATATTCCACCTGGCTACAAGAAACACTGCCGAATTCATTGAAAAAGAAGGACCAAAATTTAAATTTGGAATTGAAGGGTGAAATGAATCTATAAAGTGGAAATGGAAAGGGAAAGGGAAAGGAAAAGGAAAAGGAAAAGGAAAAGGAAGGGTGAATTAGGTTATGTCATGGGCATGGGAGTAGGTGTATTAGGGTTTGCACTTATGTGGGAAGAATGGTCCCAACCCAACCCTTTCCCTCTGCTTTCTGATTCATCTTCTGATATTATAAATTGGTATGGTTGTGAAACATTTTTTATGCATGATAAGAATCTATACAAATTTTGTTGTGTTAAAAAATCATCCATGAATAGTGAAGATAGGATCTTACTTCAGATAAACTAATGGATTTTTTTTATAATATGATGTGAATACTGCTGCTTTTGACACCTGTGCGATGTGGTGCTTGTGGATTGTTGGAAGCCAGCTTTGGTTTCAGAAATTGGAGTTTTTGATGATGGGTTTGATTTTGTATTATGTGGTGCTTGGTTGCTTTAGCCTTTAGTTGGTGCTTGGTTGGGACTGAGCAAGACAAGACAAGGGAAAGAGATAAGCAAAAACTTTGCTTTAGTGGGTACTGCAACTCATGCCATACTCATACACCAACACAACATCAACATTTTTTCATTTCATATTCACATCCACCTCTTACTTCTTTTCCCATTCATCCATATTTTCTTTCATTACTGTAACTTCACACTTTATTTCTTTTATTTATATATTTCAACCCTTTTTTACAATTTCTCCTCCATCCTTGTATTAAAACATTAACAAAAATTAAGGATATATTAAGTTCTACTTTTAATTTAACTAAAATATATCATGATAGAAAATCATTAAATAATATGTGATATCCCTTATTTTCTTTAGATAACATTTCTCACCCTCCCTTCCTTAGTATGTGCCTGCCATTAACTTGTAGTAAAATTGCAGAAAAAGATTGAGTTTCTTCTTGTTGTTCTGGGTCATGAATTGGTTCCTTTTAAAACCAAAATGACAAACATGTTCCAGCCCAAATCGTCATCAGCATGGTAAGGTTTTTGCTTCCTGCGTCTAACTGCACCCCTACACTTTTCAAAATAACCATTTTATCTTCATGGTCTATGTCAATAGTGACTTTTAGAATATGTTTTCTAGATCCTTAACAAGCTTTCCATAAATTTTTTAGAAGAAGCGTTATAGAACAAGTTTTTCAGGACAAACTTTTTAGAATAAGTTCATTTTTCAGAATATATGATATGTTTTCTCAATTATCTAATATAAAACATGTTTTCTAAATTTGTTATCCAAAACATATATTCTAAATTAAACAATCTAAAAATGTATTTTTAAATAACTAATCTAAAAACACTACATGAATATATTTTTTCCTAATTTTGCAGGGGAGGACAATAGAAGCGACTCAAATCTGTAATTTTTTTATTTTTTCAACCCTTTACCATACCAAAACCGTTATTATTGGTACGGGTACAGTTAATAATTATGATGGTGCATGAAATAACATTAGTTTGGGCCTACAACAGTATACAACTTTTCTGGATTTTTTTTGGTCTTTTTCTTTTGTTTTATTATTAAAGTTAAATAAAGCTACATGGAAGTGTAATGGTTTATTTATAAATAATCTCTTCATTTTAAATAACTTATATTAAAATAATATTTTTTATAAGCTATTCTCTATGATGGTAGTTGCATTTGATATGGACAAGAGTTGTCACTTCTTGCTAGTTACTACTTTTGCTCCATGATAATTACTATTTTACTAGAAGATAAAAAAGAATAATGTCATTAGCACAACTTGCTAACTTGATCCCTAATCATTACTATTACTAGCAAACAAAAAATAATAATGTAAGTACAGGAAGCTTTTAATTAAAGACTAGTTTAAAGGGTGAAATGTTTAGCTATTAAAGATGCTAATTAAAAAACTAACATTATCAATTTTCAATAGTTAAGGATCAATAAATATTTTACAAATCCTAACATTAATAGCATGAAACTTCATCATTTCAATCAGTGGATAGAAGTGTTTCATCATCAAATTACAAACATGACAAAAAAGAGTTCTTTCACGTCCATTAAATACATTACTATTAAAATAATATAGTTAGAATAAGAAAAACCTAGATCTAAACAAATCATAAGAATATACTAATTCTCTCAACTTAGTTAATCACTATTACAGAAGTATGAATTAACGTCGTCATTCTACGTCGGTTTAAATTTAAACGACGTTGAACGTGTGAAGTGAACATTCTACGTCGGTTACTGGTGTGAACCGACGTAGAATGTTTTAATTTTTACATTCTACGTCGGTTCACACCAGTAACCGATGTAGAAAGGTTATTATTAAAACCTATCCCGCACTCTTCCCTCGTCACTTTTCCTCTTCGCGCCGCTGCTGCTCGTCATCGTCTCCTCCGCCGCGACGCTCCCTTTCCTCTGCAACAGCGACGATCAGCTCCCCTTCGTCAGCGGCGTTAACCCCTGATTCTCCTCCGTGATTCTCCTCTCCTCCGTGATTCTCCTCTCCTCCGTGATTCTCCTCTCCTCCGTGATTCTCCTCTCCTCCGTTTGGCTCCCGTCGTCGCCGCGAAGCTTGTTGGTCGTCGTCGGTGAGGTTTTCGTTCCTTGCAGGTCTCCTCTTGGCCGCTGCTGTTGCCGCAGTCCCCTCCCCTTGCCGTCAGCTTCCTCGCCGCCGCCGTCGTTGCCGCGCTAGGTTAGGTTAGTCCCTTTTTTTAATTTTATTGTTTTTTTAATTTTTTGTTTTGTAGAATATAATGTTTGATTAGTTTATTGAAATACCTGTACAAGATTGTTCTGATAATGTGGCTGTGCCCATGGGGCTTTATTTGATGTTGATTTGTTGTTCAAAAATTTGGATTTAGTCAAATAACAGAGAAAACTCTGCTGAAATTTCGTTAGTGTTTGTATGATTAGGTTATTGAAATGTCTGTAGATGATTGTTCTGATGGTATCTAGTCATACATATAATAAAAAAAACCGTATGGTATGTTGTATGTTGTATGCAAAATGATGCAATTAGGACAAAAGAAGCTGCAACTATGAAATTTCTAAGATGTAATGGCCTGATAATTCTCTGTTTGGTACGACACAACTCCACAAATTTTTTCAAAATTTTTTGACAAGTGCAAGTTAGTCACATAAATGGCCAAAATTTAGGAAAATAGGTAAAAAATAGTAAAATAATAAAAAAGTTATAATACATGGAGGATTTTTGAAATTTTTTTTGCCCAAATCCCCTTTGAGAATTTGCCAACAGGTTCGTTGGGTCTTTTCCAAAAACTTTCACTTTTTACGCATCTCCATCCGAGGTCCGTAGCAAAAGTTATGATCGTTTGAAGTTTTTCTACACCTAAATTTTGTATTTTAAAAACTATGATTATTTTGGGGGATGTGAGGCCTCTTTATTCAAGTACACGTCAAAAGAACATAACACAACAAAAATTAGCAGAAAATTCAATGTCTAACTATTTTTTATGATTTTTTCAAGATTGATTAGATCCATCCAATAATGTTGTTTTTACACGAATCTTTCTTTTTTTAAATTGTTCTTCTAAGACAAAGCATATAGAAATTAGACATCATTTCATTAGAGATCATATAGCTAAGGATTGCATTACAGAATACATAGATACAAAACATCAATTAGCTCATATCTTCACCAAACCTTTGCCTAGAGAGTCTATCTTTGAAATTTAGCTATTTGAAATGTATTATATATGAAATTGTGGCTGGTTTGCTGGTTTATTTGATATGCAGGTACTAAAATTTAGGAAAAATGAGAAAATTAGAAACTACTTTGCAGTTAGTTTGGTGACACGACTTACAACGTTGGTTATTACTAGAACCGACGTTGTAAGTTTGGGTGACACTTACAACGTCGGTTCTAGCCCTAACCGACGTTGTAAGTCTGTGATTTTCAACGTCGGTTCAAATTGAACCGACGTTGAAAATATTACTTTTAACGTCGCCTTGTTCAACGTCGGTTTTGGGGCCGTCGTGAAATGATCCCCAGAACCGACGTGGAAAGTGGTTTATGTAGCAGTGTCCAAATTAGAACCATATAATGAGTAGAGTACTGTTTAAGTGACAACGTTGGGCAAATGGTAAACTAATTACAAGAAGGAATAAAAAGATGTACACTTTGCATTTGGTTATTGTATATATGGTAGGAGGTGGTTTGATAATAATCTCTCATTTTAATAAGTGCATTTAAAAAAAAAAATTGTTTTATTTTATCTAACCACGCCTAAAAACTCACATAAAATATACACAAAAAAAAACTATAAAACTAAATTACCTGAAATGCCTATACTCATAAGAAAACACGGTTGTAAATTTTAATAATGTATTAATTATCTTCCGAATATCTATACTTTTAAAAATATAAAATAATTAAATGATTATTTTTATAAAATTTTAATTAACATTATACATATATCAATTAATTATTTTTTATCTTTTTATTTATTTTTCGTTAATTAATAAATTATATTTAATTTTTTAAAAATATTATTAAAAAAAATTTAAAAATTAATTATTTTTTATCTTTTAATCTAGTTTTTCCTACATCAATAAATTTATATTTAATTTTTTAAGAATATTATTTTTATTAATTTGTATAAAAAAAATTTAAATAACACTTATTTAAAAATAAAAAGAATAATAAATTAAAAAAAAATATTACTCATAACTTTACGTGACATAATTCTTGATACGAGCATGAAGATGACAACTGTAGTTTTAGGATTTCTAAATTTAATTTTTTAATATTTTGTAATTTGAATTTAATTTTCTTTGTGGGCCTTTATTGGGCTTTGTATTTTTGTTCTTTTTCCAATTTTGGGCCTAATTAGTTAATGAGCCTTGTCTTAGGTCCATTAGTATAAATAGGATTCTCATAACTCTTTGTACTCGAATTCGATTTTAAGGAGTTGAGACATTGGCTCAGTGAATTCTCTCTTGGTTCCGGAGTAGAACTTTAGATTCTTATCTGTGAATTTTCGAATTCAGAGTGGCGAATCCTCATTGGACTTATCAGTCAGAAATGATTGTGGCGTCTTCTCCATCCCTAATCTCTTTCCGCATTTTCAATTTTTGATCTTTGATTCGGGGAAATGTTTGTATTTTTGGGCAGACTCGCATCATTTGGTAATCAGAGCTAGTTCTTTTACTTTTCCACAGCTTTTCCGTAACAATTTAAATATTGTTATCGCAACTTTTTCCGTAAGGGTTGCGCAAAGCTTTTGAAGTTTTTTTTTTCGCAACCCTTTCTCCCAGCGTTTTGGCACCGTAGAATCATATCCAGCGAGACGATGTTTTGGAATTGCAATCAGATGCGAAAGTTAACAACGTTTTCGGGAAGCTCTCTGTTGCTGTAATTATCTTTCAATATTTCTGAAAAAAAAAATTGAGAACTGGCAGCAATTCAGTACATTAGATTGATGGTTACGATGAGTGCAACATTAATTGTGGGGAATCGACGTCTGTGTGGAGAGCTGGAGTCACCGGCGGAGGAAACGATGAAGATGTTCTTTTTTCCAGCACTGTTGACAACTATCGTGTGGCGGAGGTTGTGATGGTTGTGGTGGAGATCTGCAGAATAGGTTAATCTGTGCAGGTGATGAAATTAAACTGAGGGAGGTCTGGGCAAGATTAGCGTGAAGCGCTTCCACCACCTGGTTCAACGTATGCCACCAGTGGACTGAAATTGAAATGAACGGAGCTTCTGGAAACAAAGCATACCAACTGTTTGATGAAATTACGAGAAGCTTTGAAACAGAATTGGAGTAGGCAAGACTTTTGGAAAGGTTACAATATATGTTTGAGTGTAGGTCTGGTTCAATTAGTGAAAGGAAAAGAGTGCACCATAGGTGTTGGTTGAATTGTGTGTGTGGGTGTTTTAGTAGCTGGTGTGGAACTGACCAGATGTGCAAGTGTGGGTGCAGATTTTGAACCATCAGTGCATTGAATTTATGAAAATTGAATAAAACAATGTTCAGTTGCAGTTGGCTAATCCCTTCAGTGGAGTCAAGAATTGAAACAAATTCTTTCTCGAGCTAGAGTGCGATTCATTCAATCGGCTTGGTGCGGTTTTGGTATACCTATGAATTAAATTAGAAGTCTGGTTGATTTCTGGTGGAGCAGGTGAGTCTTTGTTGCGATATAAGTGAGCCAAGCTGAGTCAATTTTGTGTGCAGTGACCGTGTGAATTCAATTTGGAAAAGAATATTTGAGTGATTGACTGTGAATTGAAGAAGAAGATGTTGAATCCATGCTCACTCCACAATAATTGTTGATCACGTGAATTCATGAAAAAAAATAAATTAGATGACATGTGGGGTCCATGGAAGTCAAGTTAAATTAAATGCATATGGGCCATTGGTGATTTTGTATTGACGAGGTGATATGGAGCGTGAAATTGATTTAGAGTGGGATCCACGACATGGACAAATGGCTAAATTTGATTTGATTTGGTGAATTGAAGATAGTGGGGCCCGCATTTATCAATTGAATTGAATTTAATTTTGGAAAGAAAGAAAATTGTTTCACGTGAATTGAATTGGTGAAGAGATATGTGGGCTCCACGGTTTTGGAAATTTTTTTTTATTAATATATGTGAATGAAATTGGGACCCGTGAGTTTTACAAGTTTGGTGAATTGAAACATTTGAAAAGAAAAAGGGAATTGGTGCACTTAGTATTGGTGCTGAAATTTGGTTGAAAACTTTTATGGCTGTTAATTAGAAGCTGCAAAATTTGGTGCTTTTGTATGGTATATTAGTTGCTAATATGGTGCAAACATCCTAGTGGAGAACCTGGTCCTTAAATCTGGTTTGACCATTGCTATTCTCTTGTGTCATTTTTTTTATTTCTAGTTTTGAGTTGAGTCATATGTCTATAAATTTCTTTTGAGTTTTATTTTCCTTGGATTCTTGTTGTGAAACATAGTATTGGGAGTTGAATTGTTGGAAAATCTTGATTGTTTGAGATTGAATTTGGAGATTACACAATTAGGAACTAAATGTAGCATCTATGTTTTGAGCATTCTTTTAAACATGAGTTTAACTCTTGAGAAACTTGAAGCACAAAGTAAGCAAATTACATAAGAGTGGGTGGATGCCTAACTAGCTTTCATTCATCTCAAGTGTGATAAGCCAAAAAAAATGTTAAAGTGCATATTCCATATTTCTCTTGAGACTTAAATTCAATTTTAATTGAGTTCTCTATTGGATGTCCAAATTAGTTCCATGCATCTAGGTAGTCTTGATTCATTTCCTACAACTGGACTTTTCTAATTGTTTAGCTTACTTGCTTTGTTTTACATTTCTAGTGGTAATTCTAAATACACTATTTAGATTACCCTTGTCTTCTAAAGTGCTTTTCTCTTTGTCACGTTCTTAGTTTTGTCTTATCTTACTTCCCTTTGGTTTAGCTCATTTCTTGATTTTGTGCTTTTTAGTTTGTCTTTCTAAATTTTTTGGTTTTGTCATAGAGTTTTCTATTTTTCTTGACCTCTTGAGTTCAATTTGGATTTGTTACATCTTTCACTTTGAATGTAAAATTCTTGATAAGTTGACTGGAAGTTCTCCTTAAGAACTAAAGAGGAATTTGAGTGAAGAGAGTGAGAATAGTTTTTCAAGAGTTATACACGAGTGAATGAGTGCAAACACTTAGTGAGTGGTGAGGTCCATATTTTCTGTTATTTGTGCTAACCATTTCTTTATGATTTTCTTGTTTTGTTTCTAACATTTTACTTGCAGTCATGGGATTGACTATAGAATATTTGAATTCAAGACTCATTCCAATAGTACAACAGTTGGAAAGAAAAGTTTATGAGCATAAAAGGCTAAAGAAGGCGGAGCGTAAATGTAACAACACATCAAGTTCAAGGATAAAAATAAGTTCTATTAGATGTTCCAAATGTGAAGGCTATGGGCATGTTTCTCTTGAATGTCCTAATTGGAAGTCAAAACCCATAAATGATGAAGATCTTAAAGACTATTACCAGTGGTTGCGAGAGAGAGAAAAGAAAGCATTACAAAAATTAGAGAGGATAGAAAGAGAGCGTAGAGAAGAGAGAGAACAAATGAGGGAGCTTATGGAAAAGGAAAAAAGATTTGTAGAAAGTGAAAATGATTTTATAAGAAGAGAGAAAGAGTTTGGGAAAAAAGTGAAGGAAATTCTTAGGAAAGAGAGGAGAAAATTGAAAAGGAAGAAAAAGAAAAGTTTGATCAAAAGATTAGAGAATTGAAAGAAAAGGCGAGGAAGGAAGTAGAAAATTTGATGAATTGTTAGAGAAGGCAAAAAGAATAATAGGAAGAAAGGAGAAAGAAAATATAGAAAGAGAAGAGAAAGAAAAGAGAGCAAAGGAAGAAGAGACTAATGATAATATTTGTTCTTACTCTGACTCTATAATTATTTGTGTGGATTCTCCTTTGCAGGAAATTACTAGTGATGAGCTTTCAAAGTATTAGAGAGAAGAACATATGGGCTTCCACTACATCTTTGGAATTGTCTAATGTGTATCATGAGCAAATTAAAAATCCTTGTGAATTGTCTGTTGCTTTTGATATGCATACTATTGTTTTAGGTGGTGATGCCAAGTCCTTGAATGATGAGATGCATACATATCCTGTGGACTTGAATGTTCATGATCATCTTTTCTCTATGTGTGTGAATTATCAGCAGGTTGATGATGAGATTAAGCATAATCATGTTAGATTAATCTTGTTACGTGAACTGAAAAGGACATTAGATACCATATATTTGTATTTGATTGATGTATTTGACATGCTTATGATTAGTCGTTTGATGTTCTTATTGTTTGATGTGTTTTACAGGTTGGTTTATGATCTTGGAGAAAGATATTTACTACACTTTGATAATAAGAGATTGGACTCTCATGAGCTCCACATCTCCATTTAGATAGTTTTTCTCGTCTTTGTTTAGATGATGTTAAAATTGAGTTCTTTTAGTCTTATGTTTGTAAGTTTGCTTGTAGGTACAAAGAGCTAAATTCGTGGACGAATTCTCTCCAACCTGGGGAGGATGATACGAGCATGAAGATGACAACTATAGTTTTAGGATTTCTAAATTTAATTTTTTAATATTTTGTAATTTGGATTTAATTTTCTTTGTGGGCCTTTATTGGGCTTTGTATTTTTGTTCTTTTTCCAATTTTGGGCCTAATTAGTTAATGGGTCTTGTCTTAGGTCCCTTAGTATAAATAGGATTCTCATAACTCTTTGTACTCAGAGTTCAGATTTTAAGGAGTTGAGACTTTGGTTCCGTGAATTCTCTCTTGATTCTCGAGTAGAACTTTAGATTCTTATCTGTGAATTTTCGAATTCAGAGTGGCGAATCCTCATTGGACTTATCAGTCAGAAATGATTGTGGCGTCTTCTCCATTCCTAATCTCTTTCCGCATTTTCAATTTTTGATCTTTGATTCGGGGAAATTTTTGTAATGATGCGAGTCTGCCCAAAAATAAAAAAATTTCCCCGAATCAAAATAAAATATTACTCATCACTTTACGTGACATAATTCTACACCTAATTAGTATAAAATAAATCATGTAAACTTATTAAATATACCATAAATTAATTATAAAATATTAATTAAGTAGTATTAATTATATATAAAAAATTTATTGATAAAAAAGCTAAAAGTTATAAAAAATCTTTAAAATATTATTTTAATTATTTGTCAAAAATTAATTAATATCACAAGAAAAAAATATGTGTGTTAAAAATTGATTGGTATCATAGAAAAAAAGATAGGAGAGGGTTGTTTCTATCCTTAAATTAAATATCAATATTGGTTTAGATCATTGAAAAATTTATTTTCCCATCTATCTGTGATTAATTTCAAGTTTCATTATATTTAATGATGTTGTTGAAAATTTTTAGATTTGTTGTATTTCTCAAATGTTTGCTTAAACTTGTCTTGAACAAGGCTTTTTCTAGGTAAGGAACACATCTGGCAGGCAACGGAGTGAGTTATTTTTAATTCATGCTCCATTATATCTTTCAAGAATAGTGTTTGCAACAAATAATTTGAAAATTAAAAAAATAACAAAATACCAAAAAATGAACATTTTGGATTGTTGTCAGCATAGGTAAAATGATAAAATTTATAGTACTTTTTTTTAATTTCATAGTATAGGTTCTAACCTCATACAATAAACCTAGTAAATAAAGAAGACAGTTTTTTGTTGAAAAGTTTTGTTATCATGAGTAGTTGGAAAAGATTCCTAAAAACACACTAGAAATTTAAACAATTGTTATTAAATCCTTTCATTTCAATCATTTTTATCACATTACATCTCATATATATTTTTCAGACTACTTCCAAATCAAATCTTGTTTTAATTTGAACTCCAAACATGCTTAATTTTTTATGTTATCTGACAAAGAAAGTTGCTACAAAACTTGAAGATGAATCAAAGAGTAACCTAGGTAGATTAAAATGTTAACACGTGCGTGTGCGCACACGTTGTTACTTGTGAGGTTCTCGTGCCCTTTAATTCTCTTTCTTTATAACTCTTTCCTCTTTATTTTTTATTTTACAAACTTGTTTTACATTATACTTCTTTATTTTTTTTACTGTTGATTAACAGTCTGTGCTAACAAATAAACGTCTTATTTCCATTTTCCATTGCCTAATGTTACCCAGCTACTGCAGATTTGGTCTACAATTTTTTTTCCTATTACGGTTTCTTCAACAGATGAAAGACTAACTTTAGTATAGTTAAAATTTGAAATTAGAAAAAGAAAACAAGTAATCAACAATAACAAAATTTCATAATAAATTAATTTAATGAAACATGATTAAGCTCAATGAAAAAGAAACACGTGAGTATGCATGTAAATTTGAAGTAGGAAACGATTTTAGGTATAAACGTTCAGACGTTCTCAGTTCTCAGCCTTAGCTGCGGGTTTCTCTTCATTGGTTTCAGGCTTTGCCTCCTCTGTCACGCTTTTCTCTTCTTTCTCGGCCTCAACCTTCACTTCCTCCGTCTTGCTTTCTTCTTTGACTTCAACTTCCTCCTCTTTCTTTTCTTCATTATTCTGTCCACCCATTATTAAATTTTAAAATATAAAATAGTTTAATATCGATGTGTTTTACAATTTAAATGATAAAAATTCAGGAGAGAGAGTAAAATATTGATATTAATATACCTGATTGAGCAAGGTGGTGGTGAGAGAGTTTTCATCTGGCTGAGGCTGGTCGTGTTCTTGTGGTTGTTGAACCAGGTTCAGCTGTTCCTCAGAAACAGGGTTAGCCACTGGGGCCTCACCTTCGTCGGTCTTGGGGTTGCTACTACAGTTGCCCATGTTTTTATTTATTTGAAGAGTGGGAGAACCAACCAAGGTCCTTTATTTCTCGATCGTTCTCCCTGAGCTGATGAGACCAAGCAAGAGATGGAAGAGAAGGAAGATATGTTTCTTCAACCTAATTCCTACTCAATTTTATACCCTATTTCCCACATCTTTTTATCCATCAACTTCTTCTCGCCTCCACAATTTTAAGGAGGACCCGTTAGTTTAATTCTCATAATTAGCAAATGCTAATTATGCCAATCATATATATGCTCCATTAACTCTAGTCAATAACTACTCATTTCTTTTCCATGAAAGCATGCATATATATACTTAAAAAAATAAGATTATCAGTTAACTAACATGTCACTTTTACATGCAGAAAACAAGTTCTAAGGTTTGTGTGTACCTGTCAGTGTATTACAAAATTATAGTTATACATCATCTTGTTTCTAACTCTTTATTTACATATTGTTTGTTGTCGAGCCCTTTTTTTCTTATCTCTTTCCTTTCTTTTAAACGTGGTACCAAACTAACTAAAATTTTATCTTTCTAAACATGTATGTTCCATAAATAAATCATGTGTTATTTTGCTTTTGCTTGGTGTTTCAAAAATTTGCAATATGATGAAATATTAATGCATCCGTATGCAACCGTGGCTTTTCATTTTGAGCTAAGATAAATCTCATCATTTAAAAGCCCTTAAGGTTTGCAAAACTGATGTCACCCCTCTAATAAAAGATATTCCATTCTTATATATATATATATATATATATATATATATCAGATGTCTCGTACTCTCCTCTTATGTATCTTACGCACTTAAAATTTTCAAGTGTCCATCTACTGCAATTAAAAAAAATATCTTATTACAATTTAAATTGGTTATTACAAATTTAAAATATTATTTTACACATTTAAAAATATTTTTTTATTATAAATTTAGTTATATAAAAATATATTTATCATTTACAACACACTAATTACCATAATTATAATATGAAGACTGGTTTTACAGCTATTAACTTTTTATAATAATTTAAATCAATTATTTAATTTAATATCTTTATTTAATATTTTATTATCAAGATGACAAATGGTTGTATTTAAAAAGTTAGTGTTAAAATAATTTTTTTCTTAGAATTTTCTCAATATTATTCATTGTATTTTATTGGGATGTGCATTTTGCGCGCTGTCACGTAACAATATAAAAAAAATAAATACTTAATCACTTGTATCTTCTTTCAATTATTTTAACTTTATTTTTAAACTAAATTAATATTTTTAAAATAAATTACAGTCTTTAATTGTATAATTAAAAATAAAGATAGTGGTCTGCTTATTAGTTAACCCACTAGGATGGGCTATAGTGGTTTTGATGTTCTGTTCGGCGACAGTGAATTGAATTTTATTTGGACCAATTGTTAAAATAAAACATATCCAACCCAGTTCAACCCCAGGGATTTTTTATGTTGTGTTACATCAGGTAAGACTTTTCCATTTTTTTCACACACAATTAATGATTTTTAAGGTTTTCTTTTTCTAATTAGCAAAGGTTTCAATAAAAATTCCTCACAAAACATACTTTTATTCTTTTTAACCATAAAACATATTGAGTATCAAATATAACCACTTATTTTCATTTTATTTATCATTACTTCATCTTTATTATTATATTAATTTATTAGAATGGTGAAGCTAGGATAATCATTGTCACTTGATGTTCATTATTATATTAATTTATTATAGTTGTGAAGTAAGTATAATGGTTGTCGGACCATATTTTCCTTATTGTAAATACGAAAAACAGTGTGCTCTACAGGAAACTTTTACAGACATGTGTGCTGGTTGGGAAAAAAATCTAGTTTTTGACTTGCGGATTCTGGTAATACGTTATAGTCATTTTATCTTAAAAACTTAATGATGTTTTTTATTAAAGAACAATTTTTTTTTAACCCGTTTCTTTCTTTATAACTTTTTCGAATAAACAAACGGTTGTGCCGAAACAAATGTTGTGATATCCCATTAACTTTCAAGAGCCTGATAACAAATGTAGTCAACACAGGAAAGACATGCTGAGATTGGAAGACAATATTCATGCACCACCTGCTTTGGATGATGCGTAAAGATCTTTCATTTGCTCGATGTCATCGTAACTGCCAAGGAATATTGGTGATCGTTCGTGTAATTCTCTTGGAACCAAGTCAAGAGCCTGCAATTAGCCAATCCATTCAGAAACAAGGAATGTGTGCATACATAATGCTTCGAAAGCTAATAAGTTAGAATTTATTGTAGTTGCTTAAACAGTTTATTGCTAAGTAAAAGAATTCAAAAAAGGAATCCATCAGATGTGCCATCAAATCCCAACCATATGATCCACATGCTAAATTTAAGAAGCAAAAAGGCATGTAATGCAACCATTTCTATGTTCTTTAGTTTTTAGTATTGGATATTAACGTTGCATTTCGACTTTGAGTCTTTGCAGTAATAAACTATCAGGTGAAAGAAAAAATGAGAGGCATACCCGTTGTTTTCCTGTGAAAGCCTGACCTCCTGCTTGCTCCATCAAATATGACATTGGAAATACTTCATAGAGAATCCTGATTTCATTGTGAAATTCCATAAATAAGTCATGTAACTCAGCACTTCTATATTTCGAAAATTGAATGTGCAAAAGGGAGTGAGAGTTGGCTTTCCTAGAAGCTAATTCAAAGTACATCATACCGTAGCTTTCCATTTGGACTCTTTATATCAGCAGGGTACATGAAGATACCACCATAAAGCAATGTTCGATGGATGTCAGCAATCATACTGTGTTGCTCATCATTGTTAGAATTGAAATGAAGACATTGGAAAGAAGGCCAAGATACTACAAAAAGTTCAGAATCTAATACCTTCCTATGTACCAAAGAGACTTTGGTGGTGAACCATCTTGAGGAAACTTGCATTTTTGTACATATCTGGAATGGAAAGTGTCAAGAATTTTGTCATTTATGAAACGAATTATTAATAAATTTAATCAGTTATTCAGGTTCAATTAGATTTCAAATAGCACGTAAGAGAATCCCCATAACTTACTTGACGGTTGGTTCGTCCCAGTTTTTGGCATTTCCTTCATTCACGGAATAAATCTTTCCTTTCCTTGGTATCTATGCAAGTGACACAGTAATTAAACAAAACTGAAAGCTCGCTTTAATAGTCTAACTTTGATACACACAAAAAATTGTGTGCAATGTGTGCAGAGCAAGGATGATGGAGTCTGGAGTCACATATACACATCTTGATGCTACTACGCCTCATTACATGGAAGAAAATTTAGAATTTCCTGTTAAAAATTCTAATAACTTGATAAACCAATTTCACTGTCACTTGCATATGCATGTACCTTGATGTTTGGGTGAGTTAATATGAACTCCCCAAGGGAAGGATCAAGTGTAAAACCATTCACTCCATTTCCTGTGCTAAGCACGAACTGCAATTCCATAGTTTGTTTATTCAATCAGCATAAGATATTCGTGACCAGAAAAATAGAGAACTTCCAATTATTTTTTATAAGAAAAACTGGACAACCTTGAAATTTGTTGTGAAAAAGATTTTTTTTTAAAAGATAATTATACAAGTCGTGTTGCAGAGATTTTGTCTGTTTTACCGTGCAAGAGCTTCCATACATGCAGTAACCAGCTGCTAGCATTTGGTTTCCAGGTTGCATTGCATCTTCAAGACTTACTTTAGCCTCATTCTTCACCATGTAAATTCCAAAGATCTATATGCAACAGAGAAAATGCTGGTAGTTATTATAATTTTTGAAGTTTTCAAATGCAGCAATTTTGTTTGGCAATTGACATTAAAAATTCATACAGTTCCAATAGAAACTCCGCAGTCAATGTTTGAGGATCCATCCAAAGGATCAAACACAACAATGTATCTGCAAAATCAAAAAGAAACTTGTTACTCTATTCAGATAATGTATTTTATCAACAACACTAAAAGACGGAGTATTAGTTGGTTCTAGAGCTTTGAACTGACTTTCCACGATGTGATGGTGGCACAAATATAGACTCTTCAATTTCTTCAGAAACAAGAACGCACTGTCAAGACGAGATATTGGAATTTTAAGAGAAAAGGACAAGAAAATATGCCAAAAGGCTGCACAGACTCAAACTCAAATTCAAAGAAAAGGAGAATGAACAGAACAACGAGAACTATAAACACACTTACTGTGCGTCCACTGCTAGTTAAGGCTTTCACAAATACTTCATTTGAAAGTACGTCCAACTTCTTTTGCTCCTCCCCCTACAAAAGGTATACTTAATATATCATTAATTTTTGTTTGGATCATCCCAAAAAGCTAAAGGATTGTAACTATAATTATGTACACTATTTTAATATACTAGTTAACGCGTGAGATCCTTAACTTAAAAATTTGCTAAACTTTGATATGGTATTTAAAATTAGGATTTGGACCTAAAGGTTAACTCAATAGCTAGTTATGTCAATGGTTACGTCCAAAATAAGAAACATAAAACTCACTTGAACATTGGTCTCTCCAGCAAGTCCTATGAGTTTAGCCAATCCAGCCTGCCATAAAAAGTGGCCAACAAAATATGGAAAAATAAATGCTTCAAAAGGGAAATGTCAAATCATGAGAACATAACATTGGACTGAGGAAAACCATGTTTCTGCCTGTAAAAAGAACAGTTTTCCCAATGAGTAAGAAAATGATGTCATGATGTGTATAAAGAACCTTGCTAACAGCAGAACAAACGAATTTGCAGCCAAGGACAATGCTATTGAGAAGGATGGTGAAGTCGCCACGTGATTCAGGATACTTTGACTGTTCGTTCAGAACAAAGCGTGTGATAGTCATCAAATCAGTTCTGTTAGTGTCAGCTTGGTGATCCATCCTTCTTCCCTTCTCTCTTTCTCAATGTTATGTTAAGAGACTGTGAAAAGAATTCGCACTCGTGCTTCTTCTGCGTGGAGACCAGTAGCAATATATGCAAATTCAACGAAAGAAAGGTACCTTTTTTTTCAAGTAAAGAAGTTGTTAGAATGAATGAAAGAAGATGATGAGAATGCAAGACTTATAGCAATATTTGGGGATTAAAAATTCTTACGACGTGTATAATACGAAGATGATGAGAACAAAGAATAGTTGTGCATGTTTAGCGCGTTTCCAAGGGAAGTGAGGAAGGAGAGAATTGGGATAGGGATGACACATGGGTACGTACGAAGCTGTATTCACCAATTATTCTCGTACCTTTGAGTGAGAAGGGAAGCAAACACAAGAAAATGGAGTGAAAGGGTGAGATTTATTTAGACAAAAATAATATTTTTAATCATAGAGACCTTGTTTATGTATCCTCCATAAATCGATTTAGAGTGTTGAAACTTGAAAAGATAAAGAAAAGAAAAAGAAACAATATATGTATGTAAGCTTTTGATTTATTTGAAGTTATTATTTTCTTACAAATATGAGTCAATCTTATTAGGATAAGGATGAGGAGTTCCTGGCGTTGTCTGAGTCACCTTAATTACTTATACGAAAGTCCAGAGAAAAATGAAAGTGATTAGAAATAAGGTAGGGTCCACTTTTTGTTCCTCGTTAACTTTTTTCTTGAATATGGATCAATTCTTGGATATGTATATTTTCATACCCATTTTGGTACACAAGGACAAAATATCTGTTAATTCAAAGGTAGAAGAGATGGGTTCAAGTTTCAAGATTCCATGTTACTATATTTTAAATCTGTGCTCAGAACGGATTCATTTTAATTACACTTTATATCTTAATATCTCTCAAAATAAGTACATATTTTTTTTTATTTTTTAAATACTTAATGTTTTATTATATATAATTACATTAAAGTTACAATAAATGGTTAAAATAAAGTAATGAAAAATAATTAGCATAGTTGAAAAGTTCATTATTTTCTTCATGTATATTTGTAGTATTTATGGTTTTAATTTAATAAATCATAACACTTTCTTTTGTAATGTATCTTAATCACCCTTATTCGTAAAATTTCATTTATATATATCTCTACATTAATTGATATAATTAATTATTAATTTCTTAATAAAAGTAGTTATAACTTCTATATGTAAATATCAATTTCTCGAGTACTTAAAACAGAAAGTTCACATTAACTAATAAATAGATAGTTCAGTCTATGACAAAAAATATATATGAATAATTTAGATGATATATATATATATATACTCAAAACTAATACATGAAAAATGATAATCGAATAATTACATTTAATTTCAACTAAAAATAAATTAGTAATACGTAAAGATAAAATGGCAAACAAGCAAAAAGATTATGAAAATTTTGGATCTTTTCCAATAATATTAATGGAGTTATTATGGTACATTTTCCTCACACCATTCCTTTGTTTTCAAATGATGTTTTTATTTTCAAAATGCCTGTTTGTAACTTTTAATTTCATAAATAAAATAACTAAATTTTCACAGTTTCAATCAACCAATTACTTTAATTGACGTAATTTCAAATCTGATTCTTCAACCGTAAGTTTTCTTCAAAATTCATTGAACAAATGAAATATGCTAACTAAATTTTCTGGAGTGATACTTCTAATCTAAGTTGTAGAATAAATTTTCTTGAAACAAAGCTCATTGTTATTTGTTCAATTTTATTTAACAAAATTTCCATGAAGCTTGATTTATGTTATTCTCTTTTCACTCTAAATTCCTTTTCAAATTTTTATTTTTATATCATCATCAAAACATTTGAAAGTAATGCACCAAAATTTATTACTATAATATATTACCTATTTTTTCTAATCTATTTACAAATGAACAATTTGAACTATAACAAAATTAAAAGTTTAATAAAATTAGTTAAATTGTCTATCGAAATATAATAATTTAAAAAATAATTTAGTATGACGAGAGAAGACTGAAAATTTGCATAACAAAAACACAATTGGAGTGCAACCAATGTAAGAATCCTGATATATAAATATTATAATTTATACTATAATTTGATTATATTTTTGTTTAATGTGAAATTTTCAATAATTTTAAATTATAAGTAAAAAAATAGAATTAAAATATAACAAGATGGTAATTTAAAATTGTAGTGATTCTAAACCTACATGTCGTACAGAAACAGTTTAATGTAAAATAAATTTTTTTGAGGCATGTGTTAAAGTCATTGCGATATATGAGACTGTCTAAAACATTAATCAACCATCAATAATAGCACAATCGATATTACTAATAAATTTACAATGAAGTGTACAAACAATTTATAATATCATAGTACTTGTAATTTTAATAGTGAGATTGAACTAGTTCTAATTAACGTAAAATTGTTTCTGAATTCTCTTCTGCAATGACATCAGATAACTATACAATCTATGTTGAAAGGGTTCATGCGCCTAAGTCTAAGAACGTGAAATTGTTAAATAAAATTTACTACCTTCCTTATTTTTAGTCTCACTGATTATTGAACAAAGAATTTTTTTTTAGGAGAAAATTTAGATATTAAAAACCACTAACCTACTCGAATACCAACTATAAGATCTACCTTTACATGTATGTACAACGACTTATTGATATTATATTTTTTTTCATAGATTGAAATAATACATCTTTCCCTTTACCAGTACTTTTATATGTAGGCTAAAACAAAGAATAAAGGACTTCAAGATCTAGTAATTCCCAAGGTGTCACAACACAAATACACTAATAATAAGTTAAAACAAGTGGCTAATATTAATTTTCCAATTCTTACAAGACATTAATAAAATTTAGTATACTAAAAGTATATTATTTGAGTTCAGCGGGCTCCACTTCCCAAAAATAAATGAAATATAAATTATTCTTAATATATATATATATATATATATATAATATAAATTAATAGTTTAGATTAATTAGTATTAATTAGATATACACTAATTCTATTTTTTCTACTGACTTCTGCAATTTTTTTCTTCCCTTATATTCATTTACATTTTATAATTTTTTAAATATATTTGATTATTATTATTTTTTAATAAATAATTCAATTTATTTTAGTATTAAATTATAATTATGTAATAAATAAATCATAAAATTTTAGTAGGATAAAACGAGAAGAGAAATTATTTTTAAAAAATGACTTGAACACAATTTTTTTATCACGTCGCCTTATTTCATTCTCTCCCACCAAATACATATTATGCTCACTTTATTTCTCATATAAGTTAAATGAGATGAGATATAGCCCGAATGATTAATCGGAGCTGAGCACCCCCATCAAGATACTAAGCTAGGGTCCATTTTTTAATTCGTCCTGGACTACATATATTCTTGAATATCATCAAGGAACATCAACACACTAACGTATTCCTGTCCAAATACATGCCACATGCCCACACTAACCAAATGATGTATAAACGATTCATCACCTCAAACAATAAAACATTCTGTTTGTACTGCAAACATAACCAATTAAGCATATAATTAATATCAACAGAAACTGACTCAAAAATCCCTCCGGAAAAAAGGATGCTTAAACTTATCGTCCTCCTAACTCGAGGCACCTAATTCTTCGCCACAGCATAAAAAAAGAATAAAAGGAAAATCAAACCAAGCAGAACCTACAAAGTTCAAATGCCATCGCCAACTGCATAAAAAGTCTGGCTTCCAAGGACCTAACGGGAAAACATATAACATACTCAACTTACAAATCCATTCATTAACTAGATATACCTATTAGAAACCCAAAAGCATCAAATATCCAACTAGTCAACCAAGCTTGACGGAAATATGGCACAGGAATGGGAGCATAAAAGAGCTTGATAACCATCCAACTCAACTTGACCCAACTTAGAAGCACTTCCGATGAACTATAGCTGGCCCAGATTCATCATATTCACCCTTAGAGATCCACATCTGCACAAGAGAATAAAGTAAACACCCAATACTTCCATAAAAAAATCCATTTTATTGGTAATTTGACGAAAGGGAGTGGGGATCTGTTGGGTACAAACCTGTTGGAAGGTACTTAGTGATGCCAAGATAGAACCACCAATCCAGACACTGTACTTCCTCTCAGGAGGTGCAACCACCTTGATTTTCATGCTGCTCGGTGCTAGCGCACTGATTTCCTTGCTCATACGATCAGCAATTCCAGGAAACATAGTAGACCCTCCACTAAGCACAATGTTTCCATACAGATCCTTCCTAATATCAACATCACATTTCATGATGGAGTTGTATGTCGTTTCATGAATTCCAGTAGCTTCCATACCAATTAGAGAAGGCTGGAACAGTACTTCTGGGCACCGGAATCTCTCAGAACCTATTGTAATGACCTGTCCATCAGGCAATTCATAGCTCTTCTCTACAGCAGAACTACTCTTGGTAGTCTCCATTTCTTGTTCAAAATCAAGGGCCACATATGCCAATTTCTCCTTCACATCACGGACAATTTCCTTTTCCGCAGAGGTGCTGAAGGAGTATCCTCTCTCAGTAAGAATTTTCACCAAGTACTCCGTTAAATCGCGGCCAGCAAGATCCAACCGAAGAATTGCATGAGGAAGAGCATACCCTTCATATATTGGCACCGTGTGGCTTACACCATCACCAGAATCAAGCACAATACCTGTTTAATACCAACAAAACAAGACAGACCAATAAGGAAATAATGCTGATCAAGAGTAATTAATGTAGAAATACACATATATCCCACCATGTACATTTGGAATATTGACTGCTGTATACTATTGAACTAAGCTTAGAGTGTATACAAATTTAATTAATTCACCAAGAACTTCCACCAGCTTCCCAAATTTTCCAACTTATATGTGTCACAAAACCTTCAACACTGACTTGTTTTCACAAAATCAGAACTTAACTTGCAGCATTTACTCACATGATAAGTTGACCCGATACAATTGAAGTCACATGATCACAGCAAAGTAAATAGTAAACCCACGACCAATTGCAGAAACAAACCTGTAGTACGTCCACTGGCATACAGAGACAAGACAGCCTGAATTGCCACATACATGGCAGGCACATTGAAAGTCTCAAACATAATTTGGGTCATCTTCTCTCTGTTGGCCTTGGGATTGAGTGGTGCCTCAGTAAGAAGTACAGGGTGTTCTTCAGGGGCAACACGAAGCTCATTGTAAAATGTGTGATGCCAAATCTTCTCCATATCATCCCAGTTGCTGACTATGCCATGCTCTATAGGATACTTCAAGGTGAGTATACCTCTTTTGGATTGAGCTTCATCACCCACATAAGCATCCTTCTGGCCCATCCCAACCATTACACCAGTATGGCGCGGTCGCCCAATAATACTGGGGAACACAGCTCTAGGAGCATCATCACCCGCAAAACCAGCCTGCAAGCAGTGCAGAAAAATTTATATTAATATTATAGCAATGAATACTTAGCAAGCACAAAGTAATCTGTCCTTAACACAAAAAACACTCGTCAATTGGCAAAACAAAACATTTTCTAACCTTAACCATTCCCGTTCCATTATCAACAACAAGAGGTTGAATGTCCTCGGCATCAGCCATCTTTTAAAACCTGTATAAGAGAATGGAAAAAGAAAACTTCGTTTAGGGGGAAAAATGACAAAGCCAACGAAAAGAATATGCAACAATCAAAAGTTTCAACTGGTAGAGAGATCATTTCATTATCACTCAATTATGCAAAAAAATACATACTCACAATGATTTCATCTTTCGTTCAAACAACAAAAGAAACAAAGCGAAAAAATACACAGACTTGAAAGATCGGAAGCATGCATAGCAGAACATTTCCAAAAGACTCAACTCGTACAGTAAAAACGAAAAACACAGATATAATTAACAAGATAAGCAAGAATATCAACTTCGAATTTGATCGCCTATAAACGAACGAAAACGAACCGAAAATCAAAACCGATGCATCAGAAAACATCTCACAGCAAAATTAAGCAAAAGCGAAACCTACACGCACAATATGCAGCTACGAAGTAGATCCAGATGAGCAAGAGCAAACGAAGTAAAGAAAATCGATCTAGAAAACAAAAATGAAGTTCACGGATCCAGTAACAAAAAGCAGCATGGGAACACAAAAATTCATCCAAAAAATTACATGAAAACACAAATCGCCGAAGTGGTAATCGAAACGCACCTTGTGCGAACGAAACGCGGTTTGCAGAGGAAGTGGTTCGGTGGTGGAGCTAAGGCAGATGCAGCAACAGCAGCAGGGGGAAGGGTTTCGTGAGAAAGTGTTAAAGCAGAAGCTTTATATTCAATAAAGAGAGCTAAATGCCAGTGAAATGAAACTCAAATGTAAATAAACTTTCAACTTGGACAACGCCGTTTCGGGTGCGTTTGGTTTCGGGATAAACCTATCCCGAAGAAAAGGGAAGAAGAAAAATGGACTATTTCGGACATCAAACACCAAACCAAAAAACACACCCTGGCTTTTTTTTTCTCTAGAAACATGTTTTAAACATTAAGCATGCTATCATAATTATTTTTACTAAGTGAGTTTATCAAAACCCAACATTATGTTAATTTCGGTAGCTAATTTTTAAATTGAAACTAAATGAAAATTTATATAAAGACTTAAAAATAAATAATCAATCTGAGCTTAACTGTAAAAAATAATTTAATGAAATTTAATATTATATTCAAACTCGGTTATACAGAAACCTACTGATAAAAAAAAAAAACAATACCGAACCTGTTCCTTCTTTGAGAAGAAAAAAGGTGTACCGAGCCACAGAATTAGCATAGGAATAAGTCTGGACCGTCCATTTTCTGTGATGTTCAGTTGGACGGTGTGTTTGGTGTTCTGCCACGTCAGCATGGTGGCTGGGATGGGCTTGTGGGCCCTATTAATGCCGACCAATTCTTCAAAAGTTTTGGTGTGGACA
This sequence comes from Lablab purpureus, assembly GCA_030347555.1. Classification (NCBI taxonomy): domain Eukaryota; kingdom Viridiplantae; phylum Streptophyta; class Magnoliopsida; order Fabales; family Fabaceae; genus Lablab; species Lablab purpureus. The sequence goes on from CM059259.1 coordinate 10,372,592, forward strand.
TCAGATCCAATCCTCTACCATTGATCATCGAATAATGATTCAACGCTTGCATGGATTTGTTCAAATCAAAATCAAACTGAAATTAAGAAAGGTGGATTTATGACCGCTCTAAAGAAAAATTGGATTAATGTGGTTTTAATAGATTCAACAGATGGGAATGAAGTGGAAACCAAGAATTATAAGAAACGGAAAAGAAGGAGTAAAGGCATTGATTGCACAGGACTGCGTTCCAAGTCCAACATCGAAAATTTTCAAATTGGAAGATCATAACAATTGGTTTACGTTTAATTCGCATTTAAGACTAAACTTAAGAGGTGGTTTCACTCTTTTTGTCCTTGCCAAAACATATAACAACCATATTAAAACCTCTTACTGCCAACTAATTTTGATTCTTATTTTTAATTAATGATTCAATATTGATTCCTACGTACACTTGAAAATAGTCTCTGTAATCGTTCATAGGTTGAAGTGTTTGATTTTGCTTTATACATTTAAATGAGTAGTCATTTTAATTTTTATCGCTAATTTATTTTGGAAGTATATGGAATAACTATTTTTTTTATAGGATGTTTTCAATTGTTTATACAGTATCATTAGCGTTTTCTTTTCTCCATGATAACTAGTGTTTTTAGGAGTTTAGGTGATGGCATGCGCATTCAGACTTGGAAAACCACTTTTTATGAGTATATTCATTTTTTATGTAAAAACGTATATTCATTGACATCCTCAATGTCTTATGAGTATGAATTGTGCACTTTATTTTATTATTCTCATCAAGTAATGGGTATACTGAATATTCATACTTCTACTTGTATATGTCCCATTACTCGTTTAACTATTTGATAAATATTTTTTCACAAAAATTCAAAGTAAAAAAAACATAATATTATTAAAAAAATCAAGATAAAAATATATTTTTTATTTTAATGTCAAAAAAAATGAAATTACATAAATTTCAAATAAAATACAAAATAAACTAATCATGTTTTAGTATATATACATAAACATTCCTATGTATGTATCCAAATCAACATTATATCGAAATTATCAATACAAATTTATTTTACATCCCAAATGAAAAGTAGATGTGCAAAAAATTGTGTAATATATATATATAAAACTTATATCACAATTATAAATATAATAATATATTAATAAAAAAATTTATATAATAAAATCGTAAAATGAATCAAAATCAAATCATAAATACTTATTTATTTTAGTTCGATTTTTTTTAAAACCAACTAAAATTACATATAATTTTTATATTTACTTTAGACATATTTTTAACTAAAAATTAATTTAAATCGCAACAGGAAAATTAATTTTCATTATAAATTACAAACTAAATAGGTATAATAAAACCCTACAATTTAACGTCCAAAACGGCGTTCTACTTCGTCCTTCTCCAACAAACTATACTTTACAAAAAATGTCACGCCATTTAAATCGGGCCAATGAGTTTTTGCTTAGAGAGAAAAAAAATGCTTAGTGACCGTTCATAATTTTAATTAATTGCATCCACATCTTATACTAATTATTTTATTTACAGCATATAAACATTTCTCGTGGCTTCCAAAGTTTTTGTAATTTTATTCTTAAAATTGTAATTAGTAGAAAAAGCTACTGTGCCGGCTTGATTAAGAAAGATTAGTAAAACGAAAGTGAAATGAATTTGTTTTACTCTAGCTTTTGTAACTTTTTTTACCTATTAAAAAGGATAATAATAGTCGTAACATCTTACACGTATCTTCAATTCTCTCAATTAATGTGATAAGAGGTTCACGTTTTTCAACAACATCTACATCCTAAAGATAAAATTTAAATTGATTTTAGATAAAAAAGATGTATTTAGTTAATAATTTGATTTCTTTTATTTTTATTTTATGTAATCTGTGTCTTTTAATAAAAAACAATTTTGTTTCCTTATTTTTCAACAAATATTTCGGTGTGATTTTTTTTATCAACTGAAACTGGCTAGGTTATAAATGCAAGAAAACAATTATCTATAAATAATTATGACTAAAAATTGTCACTATTTTAACCTTCGTTATGTTTATGAATTGTTACTTTATTTATTATTTATTTTGAAACTGAAATATCTATTAATTGTCAAGTACGAAACAAAGGGAAACCTGTAAGGACACAAATCCAAGACCCTTTACACTGCCAAATCCAAATTCTAAAGTAGTGTGGATTGTTAAATCAGAGCTAACAAATTTACAACTAGACCAATTGGATCAGAGAAATAAACAGAAAGACATGGAAATCAAAGGGGGAAACGGGTGTTGTCCCCTTCCTTCAGGGCCCAAGTTCTCGGCGGAGGGAGATCCAGCGAATCCAGGCCCAACAAACCTGCAACCCATATATGTTAGGACAAAATAAAATAAACAATTAAAAGAAAGTCAAAAGTTAAACTTTATACATTAACGTTAATGTGAATTTTATAATGATTATAAAGAAGTGGTGTTTGATAAAATTTGGTTGACGTTAGGCATAAATTGTGTGTATAATTGCAGGCCACATATTTGATACTAAAGGAGGTGAATGTCATCCACATTTTGTGATTGACAACACCACACTACAGTTCATCTATTATCAACAGATGTACATATATATATATATATATATATATAAAGAGCCTTCCTTGGCGCATTCCTTCATATTCACTTTCCACTTTTCCTCCAATATCTACCATTATATCATATGTTCATGGAGGTTCCCGATCACAACCCTTTCTCCATTTACTTAATTACTTCCATTGTCTCCCTTCTCTTCATCGTATTCAAACTAGTTCGAAGTTGGGGTTCCAACAACTCCTCTACCAATTTACCCCCAGGACCTAGGCCACTACCTCTCATAGGGAACTTACATCAGTTTATAGGTTTTCTGCCCCATCACTGCTTAAAAAATCTGGCAGATAAGTATGGGCCGTTGATGCACCTTAAACTAGGAGAGGTCTCCAACATCGTAGTTACTTCACCAGAGGTAGCCAAAGAGATTATGAAAACACACGATGTTAATTTTTGTGACAGGCCCAGCATTTTATCATCTACAATAGTTTCTTACAACTGTAGTAACATTGTCTTCTCTCAATATGGAGAATATTGGAGGCAAGTACGAAAGATATGCACAGTGGAGCTACTCACCACAAAGCGCGTGCAATCTTTTCGGTCCATAAGGGAAGAAGAGGTGGCAGATCTGGTAAAAAAAATAGCTGCAAGTGAAGGGAGGGTTATTAATCTCACCCAGAGCATTTTCCCAATGACTTATGGAATGGTGGCACGAGCGGCGTTTGGTAAAAAGAGCAGATATCAACAAGTGTTCATATCAAAGATCGAGGAGCAATTGAAGCTTATAGGAGGGTTTTCTGTTGCTGATCTCTATCCTTCTAGCAGAGTGCTTGCAACGATGGCGAAGGCGAAATTTGAGAAAGTTCACAGAGAGATTGATAGGATTTTGCAAGACATCATCGAAGAACACATAAATAGAAGCAGCTGCGACTGTGAAGCAGTGGAAGATTTGGTTGATGTTCTTCTCAAGTATCAACAGCAAAATCATTCCCAGGGTCACTTACACTTAACTGATGACAACGTTAAAGCTGTCATCCAGGTCAGTACAAAAACATCTCCTGACAACTTTTTTTTTGTCGCAAACATAACTGCTTTTAATAATAAGCTATTATACCAAAACATCAACTTTAACCTACAAATAAAGATATTTGAACAAGTTCGCGTGCAACTAAACAACTTTTCAATTCAAAAATTACATAAAAAACAAATTGTTGCTTGACAGTTCTACAAAAAAAAAACTTACAACATAATCTAAATGCGTTTTCATATAATCTAAAGGCATAAAGTAAAGAGGCTTTTCAGTTGTCCTGATAGGGTGCTGAAATTCATTCCGTTTAGATGCATATGATTGTATGAATCTTCAAAAATGTATTCACATCCAAACTTCATACCACTTTTTTGGGTCCCTAACGTTTTTCACATCCGCAAGACCGTCCAATAGTGTTGTATTAAAGTATTATATAAATACATCCTCTTGTCACCTGCATAAATTTTAAGAGTAGAGAACAACTCCGAAAAGCAATCTTTTACCATACAATGTCATTTTGGTAATGTATACACTGCCTTTATTTATTTGAAGCTTATGTTCTGTATTGTCTCTAGCGGTATCTCTGCACAACTCAAGTTCTATTTATGCAACGTTTTGGTGGCCTCCATCATCTATTATTTCATGTTCTAACTGATTTGATGCATGATTGTGGTGATAAACACCAATCGGAATACGTGAAAGTAACCTTTAAAATTTTATATCTAACTCATGCCCAAATTTTGATATGAGTTGTTCTAAAGATTTCTTTCCCGTCTTTTATTTTATTTTTGAACAAAAGGTTGTTTCTTTGTTCTCAAATGCCTCTTGTTACTGTTATCCACATAACATTTCAGATTAAATTTTTTTTATAATTGATATCAGGTATGCTAAACTGGAATAAATGCTGCTTAATTTCATCTGGCATTACACATAGGATTCCTAACGAATTAACTGATTTTTACACGGGTTCCAAGTTATTCTAGCAATTTTACATAAGATTGTCTAACGTAGCTACTTTGTACACTTTCCATATGAAATGACTTGCCTTTGACATTGTTTTTATTTTACATATGGACCTGAAAAAATCACAATCATGTGTTGTAGGATTATTTAACAAAACCTGATATTTAGATTTTACTAAGAAAATGTTTGAATCATCTCCTTTCCATTAACCAAGTATTACAGTCATACTTTCCAGGTGTAATATTTGGTAACTCCTCTTTGAATTTCATTACTTGTTGTTCTACCCATTCAAATCACTCTAACTTCTAACACATACTCCATTTCCAATTGTTATTATTCTATTTTTCAAGTTTGACATCTTTTGTCTTTGAATTATTTAAAGTTCTAGGATACTTTTCTCTGCATAACTTAATTCCTCATTCCATCTTTCTTTCCAGAATTGGATTTCTGACCCAGTGCCTAATTTTCATCATATATTACTTTAAGAACCATCATTGATTTTCTCCTCCTTCACTTATCTTCTTTAAAGATATATAATTAAGAAGAAATAGATTATTTAGATAGAATGTGAGAATTTACTATCTGTGTAGAAAATGCATTTATTTTCGATAGATGATATATTAATCCGTATTTTGCAGGACATATTCATCGGTGGAGGGGAAACTTCATCTTCTGTGGTGGAATGGGGGATGTCGGAACTGATAAGAAATCCAAGGGTGATGGAAAAAGCACAAGCTGAAGTGAGAAGAGTGTATGATGGGAAGGGATGCGTGGATGAGACAGAATTGCACCAGTTGACATACTTGAAGTCCATCATCAAAGAAACACTGAGGTTACACCCACCTGTACCATTGTTAGTTCCTAGAGAAAGTAGAGAAAGGTGCCAAATCAACGGATATGAGATACCCTCCAAGACTAGGGTAATTATCAATGCTTGGGCAATTGGAAGGAATCCTGAGTATTGGAGTGAAGCTGAGAGTTTTAAACCTGAGAGGTTTCTTAATAACTCCATTGATTTCAGAGGTACAGACTTTGAATTCATCCCATTTGGAGCTGGAAGAAGGATCTGCCCAGGCATCACCTTTGCCATCCCCAACATTGAGTTGCCACTTGCTCAGTTACTCTACCATTTTGATTGGAAGCTTCCCAACAAATTGAAGGATGAAGAACTTGACATGACCGAGTCAAGTGGAATTACTCTTCGAAGAAAAAATGACCTCTACTTGATTCCTATCACTCGTCAAACTTAAATTGTATAATGCCCATAAACTATTTAAGTTTTATCTGAACATTTCCCTTCTCTAATTAGGGAATAATTGATTAAAAAATATTTTTAATAGATTCCAATCTACAATTGTGCGTTTTTTCGGAGTTGACATGTTTGGAAATTTAAACTTCCAAGTAGAATAGTGGAGAGAGAGGGAGAGAACTATGAGACTTGTAAATTTAAGTTTAATTTGATTAATTGCGTTTTAAACAAGTTATTGATTTTTTATATGATTGTGGGACTGCTAATTTTTATGATATTTGTTTCTTCGGATGACACACCAGTAATTTAAAACAAGTAATTTAAAAATATAATTCAAATTATATGTCTCATTTCACTTTAGACATAAATAAACTATATTAAAATAGAGGAGTAACTATTTTATGTGTTTAGAGTTGTGATGATATTTATCATTGTGATGCATAACTAATAATCTATATCATATACATACTATTGTTAAAAAACATATATAATTCAAAATTTTATTTTACTAATTTTTTCTGCTATGACTTTTTTTCTCAATATTTACTTACATAATTATTTTACATTTCATTATCATGCTTTTAATAAATAACTTCTAAGACGTATTTTATTAAAATCATTAAAAAATAATATATATTAAATCTTACAAAGAAAAACTAAACCAAATTTCGTTTTTATATAAATAACTAAATAGATTAATAATAAAGTCAATAATACTTCATACCGCAATCTGTAAATAAAAGAATTGTGTGAAAAAATTCACTCAATCACGAAATATAAAAAAAAATATATGCAATGAATCTCTCTCTTTATATATAGTAAATGAAAATAATTATATAACTCCTCAATATCCATGAACTACTAAAAATAAAAAGCAACAACTTGATTTATAAATATAAAATTAATGAAGAAAAAATCAATTTATAATTTTTTGAGATTTTATGTAAATTATTTTATTTAATTTGTTTAGATTTTTGTTTTTAGTTTATTTATAAATTAATTTTAATATTTTTGAAAATTTTATTTCATTTTTTTATTTTTTCCTCTCATAAATTTTTAGAAGAAGTTAGACCAAACTTATAAAAAATGAAAAATAAGTTGTATATAAGAGATATAATCACAGAATAAGATGATACGAATTTTGTTTTCAAAATAATATACGAAATAATATCTATAACAACCCTTTATTATATTTTAAGATTAAAAACGTAAAATAAATTATTCATTTATTAAAAATAACTCTCATACACTAATAACTACTCACAAATATTCCGATACACATTACAAACCACTCACATTTTCAATAAAGTAATATATTATAAATTATTCATTATTTTTATATAATTATTATTATTAATTTTATATATTTTTAAAATATAGAAACAATAAATAACTTTCTTCTATTAGTATTTTATGAAATTGATTAATTAAAATAAAAAAATTTAGGTGTAGTTAAAGTTTCTTTAGTATTATTTTGTAAAATATAACTAAGAATTCCTCTTTTGATGAATTTAAGAAATATTTTAAATTAAATATCAATATAAGTTATGTAGGTAGACTCGAATTTTGATTAAAAGGCAGAAAAACAAGCATGTACAAAATAAAATAATAGAAGTGTTTAAAATCCAATTAATTAAAAAAAAGTTTGAAAACGATAATAGATTAAAATTAAAATATTCTGTATCGATTTAAATATCTTTTTCTAGGAATTAAATAAGTTTGTATATTTGAATTTTGGAATTGATATATGAGAGGAAAATTTAATTTACTTAATTTGATTTACGTCTATAATTCTATAAGAGAAAGAATAATATAATTATTAAACTGTACTTCCAACTATGTTTTTAAAAAGATCCAAATTAGTGAAGTTTATTTTATCTGATTTAAAATAAGTGATGAGGAGTAATCTAGATTAAGAGATTCAAATTAGTAAAGTTTATTTTATTTTATTTTATTTAAAATAAGTGAAGATGAGTAATCTAAATTAAGAGGAATGAATAATTCCATAACTTTCCTTTAGAGAGATAAAGGAAAGAAAAAAATAAATCATTATATAACCAATTTTAATATTTATATTTTAAATTTGTATATGTGTATGAAACATTTATTGAAATATGAATAGTGATGCTATATAATATTATATAAGACTTATATAATAAAGTATAAATATAATATATATATATATATATATATATATATTATTAAAAAATTATATAATAAAATTATAAAAATGTATCTAAAATAAATTTATATTCGAACTAAACTAAAGTACGTCTAATTCATATTCTTAACATAAAAACCAGACCAACGAATCAACATCCCTACAAAATCGCTATTAATCTCATCCTGAACTTTTATGTCCTTATATGTTAGGTTTTAACTTCAAATAATTAAGACGAGTAATCTATATTTACATTAACTTCAACAACTAATTTTATAGTGAAGCATAAGTTAAGCCACACTATGAAATCAATTTTCATTATAAATTACAAACCAAATAGTCACAATAAAGCCCTAAATTTTAAGATCCAGAATTGCATTGGACTTAGTCCTTCAACAAAACTATACGTTCACAAAAAAGATTGTTACTATTTAATTTTCAAAACTCTTTTAGTCACTATTTAATTTTCAATTATGTTTATTGATTGTTACTTTATTTATTATTTATTTTAAAACTAAAATATGTATAATAATAAAGTACCAAACAAAGGGAAACGTGTAAGGAAACAAATCAAAGACCCTTTACACTGCCAAATCCAAATTCTAAACTAGTACGAATTGTTAAATCAGATCTAACAAGTTAACAATTAGATCAGAGAAATGAACTGGAAAAAGAAAAAAAAAAAAGGTAGGGAGAACATGGAAGTTAAAGAGGGAAACGGGTTTGGTCCCCTTCTTCCTGGGCCCAAGTTCTCTGGGGAGGGCGATCCAGCTAATCCAGCTAATCCAGGCCCATTAAGCCTGCAACCCATATATGTTAGGACAAATAAAAAAAACAATTGAAAGAATGTCAAAAGTAAAACTTTTAACTTAAAATGTACATTGAAATGATAAAATATACTTTTTAAAAAAATACGATGCATGAAAAATTTTAATCTCAAGACCGAACATATCATGATAATTTTTAAGTGACATTTGTGTTGTGATATATATTTCTTACAGAAAATATACGTTGACAGTTTAAAATAAAAAAATCTCACTTTATAATCACCTCAATAATATATATTAGTATTTTAAATAAAAAATGATATATTAAGTTATCATGTGACTATTGTTTTAATGTTAAAATATCACCTCTATTTCTTACACGTAATCGTTTCCTTACCAGTTGGGAATGAGAAAAATAAAAAATCTTTTAACGTAAGGGTCGAACATGTACGTAGATAACTAGGTTGGAAAAATCTCCACCATGTTTAATATATTTTAACAAATATTTTGTTATAGCTAAATTCACTTAGTTATCAACTTCTTTTGCGTACAAAATTAAATGAAAAAGAACGACATTTTAGTTGAAAATATTTACAAATGCTCACTTAGTCTGTTCAATTATTTCCTTTAAATTTCTCTATCTCTTAAAAAGACTTCAGTTTCTCGGAAAAAATACTCAAAATTTATTTATACATTTGTGAATGTTATAATAATTATAAATATTTTATATAGCAGTGGTGTTTGATAAACTTTGACTCAGGGTAGGTATAGTTTGTAGTGTACAATTGCAGGCCACATATTTCATAATCTAATGGCAGCGAATGTCGTCCACATTCTATGAATGACAAACACCACATTTTAGTGATATGAAAGTCCTTAATCTGTAGATATATATAGAGATAGGTGCCTTCGTTGATGCATGCATTCATATTCTCTTTTCACTATATCATATGTTCATGGAGGTTCACGACCCCAACCCTTTCTCCATTTACTTAATTACTTTCATTGTCTCCCTTCTCTTCATCGTATTCAAACTAGTTCGAAGTTGGGGTTCCAACAACTCCTCTACAAATTTACCCCCAGGACCTAGGCCACTACCTCTCATAGGGAACTTACATCAGTTTATAGGTTTACTGCCCCATCACTGCTTAAGAGACCTGGCAGATAAGTATGGACCGTTGATGCACCTTAAACTAGGAGAGGTCTCCAACATCATAGTTACTTCACCAGAGGTAGCCAAAGAGATTATGAAAACACACGATGTTAATTTTTGTGACAGGCCCAGCATTTTATCATCTACAATAGTTTCTTACAACTGTAGTAACATTGTCTTCTCTCAATATGGAGAATATTGGAGGCAAGTACGAAAGATATGCACAGTGGAGCTACTCACCACAAAGCGCGTGCAATCTTTTCGGTCCATAAGGGAAGAAGAGGTGGCAGATCTGGTCAAAAAAATAGCTGCAAGTGAAGGGAGGGTTATTAATCTCACCCATAGTATTTTCCCAATGACTTATGGAATAGCGGCACGAGCGGCGTTTGGTAAAAAGAGCAGATATCAACAAGTGTTCATATCAAAGATCGAGGAGCAATTGAAGCTTATAGGAGGGTTTTCTCTTGCTGATCTCTATCCTTCTAGCAGAGTGCTTGCAACGATGGCTAAGGCGAAATTTGAGAAAGTTCACGGAGAGATTGATAGAGTTTTGCAAGACATCATCGAAGAACACAGAAATAGAAGCAGCAGCGACTGTGAAGCAGTGGAAGATTTGGTTGATGTTCTTTTCAAGTATCAACAGCAAAACGATTCCCAGAGTCACTTTACTGATGACAACATTAAAGCCGTCATCCAGGTCAGTACGTAGAAACATATCTCCTGACACAACTTTTCTTTCTTTCACAAAAACTACTGCTTCTAATAATAAAATATGAAAAAAGAAGAAACTTTCATATAACTTATTATTATTTTTATCTTTCATTTTTTTAGGTGTATGATAATGGTATCTAGAAAGGACTTGTATACGTATTAACCTTCAAAAGTATATTATATCAAAAGGATAAAACATTAAGTACGAATAAAATTTTACAAATTAAAAAAACAATCATTTTTCACCATAAAAAAAATTCTTTTACCGACAAAATATTAATAGAGAATTTTTTTATTAATAGTTAAAATTTATTAATAAATTTTTACCTATCTATAAGTAAATTATCGATAAAACAAATTTCATTAATAATAAATTATAATTTATAAGTAAAAATCATTGATAAAATTAATTTAAAAAATAAAATTTGTAAGTAAATTCATTTATTCCAAAATAAATTTACATATAATTAATATAATGACATATAGTAGTAGTATATAATAATAACAATATAATAAATATTTATATGTTTATATACATATATTTATATATTTATATATTTGTAATTTATACATTTGTATATTTATATATTTGTATATATTTATACGTTTTATATATTATCTATTTATATATTTATCTATTTATATTTTTATGTTTTTTATATATTTATATGTTTATATATTTATGTATATGTATTTATATATTTATATATATATTATATTTATCTCTATTTATATTTATGTATTTATATTTTTATATATTTATATATAATATATATGGGTATATATATATATATTTGGAAATTCTAAAATGAAATATAATCTAATTTATTATTTGGAGTGTCCTCCTTAGAAATAATAATTTAATTTTTTTTAAATTGTATTATAAATAGTTATTCTTTTTTATTTTAGAATTTTGGATATTATTAACAAATTTTTGAAGTTGGTAAAATCAATTTTTCTTGTTATGATTTTTTGTAGGAAAATAAATTCTCAATTATTAACACATAAAAATTGAGCAAAGGTTTATGATTATGTTTTGTTAATATAATTTTGTTTAGTTAAAATTATGTTGATAGTACATGAATTAACATTCTTTAATAACTTTATTAGATTCTAATATGAGATTAGTTATTACTATAATATTAAATGAGATATTTTTAATGTTTTATCAAATGCTTAAAATCTTAGATGGAGTTGCCATTATAAATTAATATGTTATGTATTCTTTCTATAATAATTTGAACTTTTTAAATTTTAACAATATTTGATATCTTCATTTTTTTCTCTTTATATAAAGGAAAATAATTTATAAATATTTAAATTTTATATATATTATTTTTAGATTAAATATGTTTTATTTTTTAAATTATTTATTAAAATTGTGTTTTATACTTAATGCAAATGATGTTTAACCTTATTTTTTAATAATATAATCAATTATTATAATTTAAATTAAAAATGTTACAATAGTGATGTGACACATAGCATTGATTTTGAATTTTTTTCACATATAAAATTAGAAAATTATGTTGTAATGGTTCGGTGTTTTGAAGTGTATAATTAAGAAGAAATAAAATATTTAGATAAAATGTGAAAGAATTCCCTATTTGCGTAAAAAAATTCATTTATTTTAGATAGATAATATATGACAATTATTTTGGTACACCTTTAAAAATAAGGTGTTTAGAAACACCTTTGACTGAGACTATTCATCGACATTTTTAGTCAAACTACAAATTTAACCCCTCAAAATTATATAATTATAAATATAACATCTTATGTCTTTTAAAGTCTCTTTTTATTTCAACCTAGAATAATTTATTTTAAATCTTGAAAATTATGTTTAACTGTTTTCTACTTACTTTTACTAATTTTAAATATTAAAAATAAAATTTATTATAAAAAAATATGAAAATATATTCAAAATTACTCATGTCAATTTTTTTCACTCTTAAAAACTTTCTTTCTTTTCATTTTATTTATCTTAAAACATTTGTAAAATAATTTTATTTTTATTTAATTAACTAATTTTAAAATAATTCATTTTCATTCCAATAAAAATAATGTATTTATATGCATAATGAAATAATTCTAATAAAATTATTTAAATAATTAGTACATATTTACTGTTTGAATAAAAAATTTAAACTACAATCAATTTTGCTTATATTTTTATTTTTATATGCTAAACATTTTGTGATATATTAAAACTCTATCAATTAAATGTTAATTGAAAAATAATTTTATATAATATTTAAAAATTTTAATATAAAACTTTACATTCAAATAATAAGTGTTTTACCACACATACAACATAAATGGTTGCGTGAACCCCTTTCCATATGAAATGACTTGCCTTTGACATTGTTTTTATTTTCCATATGGACCCGAAAAAATCACAATCATGTGTTGTAGGATTATTTAACAAAACCTGATATGTAGATTTTACTAAGAAAATGTTTGAATCATCTCCTTTCCATTAACCAAGTATTACAGTCATACTTTCCAGGTGTAATATTTGGTAACTCCTCTTTGAATTTCATTACTTGTTGTTCTACCCATTCAAATCACTCTAACTTCTAACACATACTCCATTTCCAATTGTTATTATTCTATTTTTCAAGTTTGACATCTTTTGTCTTTGAATTATTTAAAGTTCTAGGATACTTTTCTCTGCATAACTTAATTCCTCATTCCATCTTTCTTTCCAGAATTGGATTTCTGACCCAGTGCCTAATTTTCATCATATATTACTTTAAGAACCATCATTGATTTTCTCCTCCTTCACTTATCTTCTTTAAAGATATATAATTAAGAAGAAATAGATTATTTAGATAGAATGTGAGAATTTACTATCTGTGTAGAAAATGCATTTATTTTCGATAGATGATATATTAATCCGTATTTTGCAGGACATATTCATCGGTGGAGGGGAAACTTCATCTTCTGTGGTGGAATGGGGGATGTCGGAACTGATAAGAAATCCAAGGGTGATGGAAAAGCACAAGCTGAAGTGAGAAGAGTGTATGATGGGAAGGGATGCGTGGATGAGACAGAATTGCACCAGTTGACATACTTGAAGTCCATCATCAAAGAAACACTGAGGTTACACCCACCTGTACCATTGTTAGTTCCTAGAGAAAGTAGAGAAAGGTGCCAAATCAACGGATATGAGATACCCTCCAAGACTAGGGTAATTATCAATGCTTGGGCAATTGGAAGGAATCCTGAGTATTGGAGTGAAGCTGAGAGTTTTAAACCTGAGAGGTTTCTTAATAACTCCATTGATTTCAGAGGTACAGACTTTGAATTCATCCCATTTGGAGCTGGAAGAAGGATCTGCCCAGGCATCACCTTTGCCATCCCCAACATTGAGTTGCCACTTGCTCAGTTACTCTACCATTTTGATTGGAAGCTTCCCAACAAATTGAAGGATGAAGAACTTGACATGACTGAGTCAAGTGGAATTACTCTTAGAAGAAAAAATGACCTCTACTTGATTCCTGTTACTCGTCAAACTTAAAATGTATAATGCCCAACACTAAGTGAAACATTGATGTCATAAACTATTTAAGTTTTTATCTTTTAATGCTTTTAGCATTATTAATTTTGTAATTGGACCATGGCTACAACTTAATTAACATTCTACCTTACGAAAACTTATACATTATCTATAGTGTTCATTCAAAAATAGTTTGGAGCAAAATTGCTGGAATAAATGTGATTGGTAGTGTATAAAAATATAAAAAATAAGGTTGGGTAAAGTAAATAAGGTGTGAGGAGAGGAGCACGAGTGAATTTGGAAACAAACAAGGTGCTTCATTTGTTGCAGCAATGGGTGTAAAAGTGTTGAACTGGGGCTTGGAAGGAGAGAGAAGAGATGGAGAGGGAAAGAGTTTGGACTATGCAAAGAGGGCACAGTGGCTGAGAGCTGCTGTTTTGGGTGGGAGCCATGGTTTGGTCTGAACAGCAGCACTGATGGGAGTGGGAGCTGTGAAAAGGGATGATAAGAGCATGATTATGTATGGGGTGGCGGGGTTGGTCGCTGGGGCTTGCAGCATGGCCAACGGAGAGTTTGTTTCTCTCCTCTCATATTATCACATTATCATATTCATGTTCCACTCGTATTAAAATCATAAGTCTGATTTAAATTAATATAGAAATTTAATAAAATTATTTAATAATAAATATTATTACGTAGTTTTTAAAATAATAATAATAAATTAGAATTAAAAATAATAACTTCTAAAAAATTTTAAATTTAATTTTTTTATGTTATAGTAATATATATTAATAACAAAATAGTCATATAAATAGAATTTTAATTATATACGATAATTTTTTTATTTTTTAAAATAAAAAATATTAATAATAAAATTATTTTTATAATCATATAAATTTTAATTGTAAATAATTAATTTTTAATTTTTACAATTGACAGCCAATTTTAATTATAAGTAAATTATTTTAATTTTTAAAATAAAAATATTTAAATTTAAAATATATAAAATATAATAAAAATAAATTAATTTTTTAATAATTATTTATTATATAATTTTTTATAATTTATTATTATTATATTAAAAATTGTAATTATTAAATAATTTTATTAAATTTTTATATTAATTTATTTTTAAAACCAATTTTATATTTTTAATATTTAAAAAATATATTACAATAAAAATATAAATAATGTTAAGAAATAAAAAACATCTTTTTAATAATATATTAGTAACACAAAACATTCAGAAAAATATTATATTTGAAATATAATAAAATAAAATTAAAAATTAGATAAATAATATTAAATATAAATAAGTAAAATAAAAAATTATATGAATGAAATATTGATTTATATGTTTGAATTACACATAAAAAATTTATTAGTGGAAGAGAAAATAAAACATAAATATGTACCACTACTTTATTATTATAATTCTTATTTATTAATATATATGTTTAATATTTCACTGTTATTTACAAAAAAAAATCCTCCCATCATTAAAGCTCACTTTTACAAAAAAGAAGAAAAAGAGAAGTAGAATGTCTGTCTATAAACACCACATCAGGTTCTTGCAAAAATTTTAAATTTTTACTCATTTTCATAGAACTAGTCAAAATGGTATCATTTTGATAAAATTTGCCAAAAATATACATTTTTAATTATATTATATTAAAAAGAATATTAAAAACAATTAATTATAAAAATATTCTAACTCTCACATTTTGAACATTATATTTTTCAATCAAATTTAATTAATAATATATGTTTACTAAAATATTTATAAAATACTATAACAATTACAAAATGTGTTTGCTTTTAATTCAATAAAGTTTTTAATTAAAAATATATTTAAGTATTAATAATAATAATCACAAAATAAAAAAATTACATATTCAAAAAGTTGTAGAAACAGTTTAAAAAGTCATATAATTTTTTATAAATATAAAAACACACAGCTTAAGTCTCAATAACAAATATCATAGGGTTCCTTTTCTCTCTTTAATTCCATTTCATTTATAATTTAATAAACATAAATAACATAAATATGGTAATTTTGTTTGAGGAATTCACAAATTAAAATGTAAAATAAAAAAAAAAAGACACACAAAAATGTAATTGTGGCTGTGGTATAACTTGACCAATTATACCCAAATCAGATGCAACCCTAATTGGCAGTATTATTTGATCCAACATACAAGCTCTTCAAAACCCAAACAACTACGACACTTTCCAACATCATCACCAACTCTCTGCAACCATTCTGCAATGTAAGTTTCCAAGCTTCTCCCTCTATCGATTTTCATCTTCTAGATCTATTGTTTTTCTTTCATTAATGGTAGCCCTTCTTATGTCTTTCCTATTTAAATCTAGGGTATCGATTTCGCTGCAATTGATTTTGTTTTTATTTCGTACTCTTGATTGTCACAGATCCTGAGCAGATTGAAAGTGATTTGGGGTTCTCTTTCAATTTGGTTCAAAAGTTTAATCTTTTAATGTCTTGCTTTTTTATGCTTTCTGCGAATTGAAATATGGGGTTCGCTGATTTCAAGGGATTTATGTGTGACCCCTTCTGAGATTGGGATCATCTAAGGCTTGACTTTTTCTTAGGGATGCTTATTAGGTGTATGCTACTAACCGATGTGGTTTGTTGCATCCTAGTTAGTGACTAATATTCAATATATTCGGGGTTTGGTTACTCGTGATTTGATTTATGTTGTGTTATGTTGTGCGTGGGATGAATTCCTTCGAAAATGATGCTTTGAATGACTTTTGTGTTGTGTTTGGTGTAAACATAATCTCCTAGGACCCAGACAAATATGTGCTGATGGAACCCTTTTTCGTGAAAAAGAAAGTTAAGTATCGAGTGAATAGTTTTTCAGTGCCGATTCAAATCCTCTTCGTTAATAATTAACAACTATGGTGTCATTCTATTAACTTGAATGCATGTGGAAAGTTTGGCATATATTGAAATTTGGTTAGTTCAATTTGGTACCTAAACTGTAATTGTGGTGTCACGGCAATAGCTTTTTCCCAAGTTGTTTTGCATTTATTACTTAATTTTTCTTTTTCTTTTTCTTTTTTATGGCGTTCTCTACTATTTATTGAATTTCATTTATGTTTTTGTATTATGAATCTTAGGGCCGACGAGGAACCTGTTGATCAGAAGAGATATCTTGAAGAGTCTTGCAAACCGAAATGTGTAAAACCTTTACTGGAATACCAGGTGTGCTTTTTTTTTTTTTTATGTGTAGAATTATATTCTGGATCATTAGAAGACAATATTTATTCTTAATTTAAATTATCAATATGATATTCTTTTATTTTCAAGATTTTGAAATCAACTATAGATTGACACTGTAATTGAATTTCAGTTATGGGTTAATTATAATGTTCCTCTTGGACTAGTAAAACTTATGACTTGGCCGACTAAAATATATAACTTGAGAATTCTATAGTGATGATGAGTGTATAAGGAAAAAAAGCTTGAGAGGATACTGGCAAGAGTGTAGAAATTAAGAAAACAAAGAAATGTAATGTAGTGAAGAATATTGGAGTTTTTTGGTTTCTTTGGCTTAAGGTGTGATCTTATTATCTGAGTGTTTTATAGCTGATGAATGGCCAGATAGAGATGAAACTGAATTATTACGTTTAGCTACACAATGATAATCGAGCTATTTTTCCCTTATTCAAATATCTTTTTCTATTTTATCATATGCAAACTTCTGCTGTGTTCTTTGGGGGGATGGGGAGTTGGGATTCTGCTCCGAAGTAATGAAAGTTTGTACAGAACTGCTGGTAGATGGATTAGTGGCATGTGAATAAGGGTTTGCCTGGGTAAACAACTTAATTTAAGAGTTTCTTGGCTAAGTGCTTATTAAGTTCTTATGTGTATCACGTTCTACAATTGCACAGAGAATTGGGTCAAACTGTTTTCATCCAGGCTTTAAGCTATTTAGATAACCTATCACTTTGAAATAAGCTGATGTGTATGTTATACATATATAGTGGATTATTGATGTGTATGTGACTTATGATATAGTGGATTATTGGTTTTCTGCCACTTTTTGCAATCTGCAATTGACAACAGTGCTCTCAAACCAACACTTGTTCAACTGCGTTTAAGTCTTGCTAAGATCTTCCAAATGAACCCAAAGTATGTCTCATAATACTTGGTAGTGTTTACACAAGTACAAAAGGAACTTAATAAGAAGAAAGGCCTAGAAGTTACAATTTTAAGGGCTAGGGTTAAGGTAAATTTTTTAATGAAAAAAATCACATGGGGGACTTTATGCGGGTTATTTTGAGGGGAGTCTGGGGAAAATTTGGATACATAATTTATGAGTAAACTCATAAGGAATCATGATACCACTTTGCAACCTAAAACTTTAAACTTTAAAGCAATAGGTTTGCAGATTTTTTCTCTTTTTATGTTATTACTCTACTTCCATATAATGTGGGACTCCAACTTATATATACTTTCCTCTTGAATGTGTTTCCCTCTTCTTAGTACAGAACTTGTGCTCATATCATTTTTGGCCACCTTAGATTTTGACTTTTTATATGAACAGATACCTTAAGCGAGTGTTAAATTGACAAAAAAATTTGTCTTTTGTTTTTGTTAAGAAAGTTAACGTTCAATTTGCGACAGGCGTGCATTAAAAGGATACATGGCGATGAATCCGGGCAGAAACACTGCACTGGACAATATTTTGATTATTGGTTTTGTATTGACAAATGTGTAAGTATTATTTAGTGAGTAAATAAGCATAGTAATTTGGTTTGCTCGTGTATTCTGTGACAAGATCATATTCCTGTAATGCAGGTCGCGCCCAAGCTATTCACCAAACTGAAGTGACAGCGAAGGATTTGATGGCTTATTATCATTGCATTCTGTTCTACTTTCATTCCCAAATAACTTCGTCTAAACTTTCGATGTTATAATAACCAAACTATATGCCCGGTATGGTTATTATCGTGTTTATTGTGAAGTTTTGAGCCCATGGAGACCTTAGATTATGATTAATAATAACATTATTCCGAAATTTGGAAGGATGTATTTTGGAATGGATCCAACGTTATTATTGAGTTTTTTGCGAGGTATGGATGTTTTTTGTTTTTCCTGTTTAATGGATGGCTACAAAAACAACCTGCATCGAAACCATTCCTCCAATTATGCCCGGTCGAATCAAACTGTGGGTGGGAATTATTAGTGGATCCGTGCTTCATTTTTATTTACTTTAATCATGCGTCAAAATAATGTTAATTGACATCTATTGATGGTTTCATCTGAAAAATCAAGTCAAATTTCTCAAACTGTTTTAGTTATTGTGGGATGCAAAGATGTTGCAAAGCAAATACAGTAAAAGGAATGAGTGAGAATGTTGCCGGCTTCAAACATGACTACTGTAAAGAAAATATCACTGAGAGAATGTTCCCACATCTGATTTCTTTGTTTTATGTTCCTTCATTGGCAGAAAGAAATTATTTTTGCTGAGCGCTTTTGCATTTTAGCTCGTGGGACTCTTTCTTATATTTATTAGTTGAGTGAATTTTAACCCTAAATCTGATTGTGGACTAATCATTCATTTTTTCTTTAACATGATTTCTTTATACATTTACAATAAACGAAGAGATCTAAGTTTCATCAACTAAATTACTCAATCATATTTGAATACGTGCAATGTTTTTCTCATAAATAAAGCTAAAACAAAGTTGAAACGGAAAATTTAATATCCCAACCAGGGTTTTTCTTTCTGGACGCCTACACCTTATAGAATCTTGAAAAAGACTAAATTACTCAACCCTATTTTTAAACATTCTCCGTTCCGGTTCCATTGCACCTCCTTTCCTCCATTTTTCCTGCATTTTGTCGCATCCCATTTCCGCCCCATTACATCATGTCCATAGTCACTACTCCTCCGTTGCTATCGCTGCTCCTCCTTGCCATGACCACGACGCACCAACATTGAATGTGACATTTTCCGGTCTCAAAGATATCTTCACCGGTTATGCATCTCGTGGTTTTGAAAAAAACTTACAAATTGTTCAATTTAAAAATAACTCTTAATTTAAAAAAGTTTTTAGATTGTATAATCAAAAAATAATTTAAAAAAGTTACTAACTTTTAGATTATAAAATCTAAAAGTCTTTTTAAATTAGAA
This sequence comes from Lablab purpureus, assembly GCA_030347555.1. NCBI lineage: Eukaryota > Viridiplantae > Streptophyta > Magnoliopsida > Fabales > Fabaceae > Lablab > Lablab purpureus. The sequence goes on from CM059259.1 coordinate 10,392,862, forward strand.
TAACTTTTCAATCTTAAAATCATTCAAAAAATATGAAAATAACTTTTAAATTATACAATTTAAAAATTTTTTTCACTAAAATTATAATAATGAAATTTTTTATTATGAGTTGTAAGTCTTTCTTATATTTCCTATATTTAACACTAGTATTAAATTTCAATATTACAATTAACAATCCAATTTTAAATGTTATAACAAGTAATCATTCAAGTAAGTTATTAGGCATATTAAATACCTATGCAAATATACTCCAAATAAACATATCTTCAAGGTAAATAATTACAAAGTTTACTTATCTCATTAGTTGTGAAAGTCTTAACACAAAATCCTTTAACTAATTTATCTCCACTTGAATCAAATATTACAACATCAATTATTTCATCCATGTTAGAAATTTTATCAACTTCATATGATAGTTTTCTCTAAAATTAGGATTCCATTTCTCTACAAAACAACCACGATTGAAGAACAAATTTACAATTCAAAATTGGCTTATTAACTCTGGAGTCTGATAACCAAAATTGATTTTCGAATTGAAAAATCCAATCTTGACTTTTGAATTGTACAATCTAGAAACCAATTTTTTAACTACACAATGGATTCGAGATTGCAAAATCTGAAAGTAACTTTTGTCTTGTGGATTGTATAATCTGGTAATTAAAATTAACTTCTAAATTATGTAATTTGTAAAGTTTATGTGTATTTCAAATTAGTTTCCAAATTGTATAGTCTGGTCACTAGATTGCACAGTCTAAAAGAATGAACTCAAACCTAGAAAATGCAACTTCAAACAAAAAAAACATCAAATCTAAAAACTATTCACCTCCAACTTTTATCTTCACTTCAATTATGCCAAACAAAATCGTCAAAACTCCTCCTCAGACAACTTTTCAAATTCAGCAATAACCACGACCAACCATAAAAAACTTCACATATAATACAAGGAAGAAAGGTAGTTTTGGAATGTTATATATTATGCGGGTGCAAAAAAAAAACTGTTGTATGCTAGATGCCAAGTAAGTGATCCACGAAAGCTCACTTTGAAAAAAAAAAACTTCTACAATTATTGAAGACTATTTAATACTCAAATTTAACTTCACTTAAAAATCAAATTTGTAGCATATAAATTAAAACCAATCTTAAGAGATCAAACATAAAGGTTGAAAAGCACAAACCTTGGACATAGAGAGAAAGACTTGTATAGAAAATCCTAGTAATAAATCTCAAAACTTGAAAGCAAAATAAGGGAAACAAGACTAATAAACCCAAAAGCACATTCAACATTCACTCATCATTTAGGATTTAGGATTAAGGTTTTGATTACAACTGCATGAGAAAAATGATTGGTACCGAATCATTGATAAGGAGTGACATAACACTAATTTTTTGTCATGTGTTAATATGATTCTCTCACATCATCATTACCTTCTTAGATATGTAAACATTAATCTAATGAAAAAAACTACATTCACTATTTTTTAATTAAAATAGAAATTTAGTTGAGAAAAAAATACCATAAAATTACATAGAATAAATCCGATAAATGTCGAGAGAAAAAACCTATTCAACTTAAAAAATTATATTGTTTTTAATTAAAGCTTTTTATTATCAATTTCTTCAATGTCCAACTGATCCTTTTAAAAACGACATAATTGCTTTAAAAAAATTGCCAAAAGAAATTATGAAAAAACAACCACTCTTATAATATGTTGCCTTCGTAAGAATAACTTTGGTTTATTAGCATGTTCGAATTTAAAATATCGTGCTAAAAATGTTTCAATATCTCGGTATCACCTCTGCCAAAATGGATAGAAAGAAAATGCCAAGAAAACACCTGACCAGAACAAGCCAAGAAAACAAAACAAATGCAATACCCAAGATACAGCAAATTCATTCATGCAGAAAATTAAAACAGTTGAAGTAGAGAAAAAGTGATTTATGAGATTCTGTCACCAATGTCTCCGAGAAAAAGTGATTTCACTGTAAAAAAGAATCAAGATATAAATAGAGAACTTTCGGATTTTGTCCCTTTTATATTGAAGAAAAATTCTCACCAAAGTTTAATGCCTCTCTCTTACTCGATTCTCCTTCTCTCCCGCCTTTTTTTTCTCAGTCTCTTCAATACTCCACAATTTTTCTCTTTTTCCTTTTGAAGCCCGAAGACTAAGCACAACTAAGACGTTACAATATAAGACTGAATACACTTTACAAATTAGGTAGAGCATAACACAATCCTCGTAAACTAAACACATTCTCAGGAATTCACAGCATTAACGAATGAAGTGCCTAAGAGACAAATATATGATAATAAGTTCAAATTAAGTTTTTTTCATCTATGTGTTCGCTTTATCTGACTTAAAGATAAAGTAAATGTACAGACGAAATTTTGTTATCCTTTTGTTTTAGCTTCTTTGTTTGCAATTACTTTCAATAGGGTAACCAAACAATATGTCAGTAATAGGTTAAGTAGCGGCAAAAATAATAACAACTAAGGCAAAAGAATATGGACCGCAAAGAAGATTCTAAATGTAATTAATAACATCAAAATCCCAATAGAACACAGACACGTACACGTACACTGCATAACTCTCCAAAAATCAACTAAAGCTCCAAACTCTAGATTGGATGCTGCAATTACTTGTGCAAAGCACAAAGGCAATTCTTTTCACCTACATCTGACGATATACAGTAAGGTTGATCCTTCCCATCTCGAAACCAGGTAGCACGCTTCTCCAGAAGCTCGTTCAGAAAATCATCCAGCTTCTCAATAGTGATGTTTGGCATCACCACCACATGTGCAATATTCCCCTTGCATGCCAACTGCCACCGGCGTATAAATAACTCATCATGTGGCCTCTCAAACACAACTGTGCTGCTCAGCTCATTAAGCATTGCACCAATCCCAGCCTCAACAAGACGGTCTTTGAAGTAGTGTGCATTTCGCAAGCATTTCTGTACTTCTTTCTGAAAACCTCTATATCCTTTCCGATTCAAGGTATACCAAAGGAATATGGGAGCATGGCCATTCCGACTACCCATGATCGTGGCATCCCTAGAAGCAAGGTATTCCACATCCCTAGAAAGAGCATTGACATACTCCAATCTTGTAATCTGCACACCGCAAGGCATGGGACAACCTACAAATTTGTGGCCAGAAACACTGACACTTCCAATAGGCTTCTTAAAAGTAACTTTTGGAGCCTGAAAAAGCAAATACAAGATAACACAGAATATGATGAGGTTCACATAACTACAGGAGTTGTTCTAAATTTCTAGCGTCAGCAACTGCTTAGATAACTTGTCCAACATAAGATGGGTTGGGCAAGAAGCATGAAATTTTAATATTACCATTCTTAAATATAACCAGTTTATAACAAAATGAACATTCCCTGACTGAAATTGGAAAAGGAATGATGCAATTTCGTGGGCATGTAAAATAATCAGTGATAGTCACATTTATACTTCATATAAAGTGGGTAGATCAACAAGCATTAAAACACGTTCTGCTATCGTTAAAAATTACGACTTTATAGCAAGAGCACAAATGGATGACAAAATGAGCCGCCAGAAAATAGACAGGTTATGCATCGAAGAACCAAAATGACCAAACTGATAAACACTAATATGAAAATTAAACCAGAAGTATAATAACACATCATGAGTTTTCTATTGGAACAAACAAAGATAACAGATAAAAATTTCATCATTATATCTCATACAAGTCAAACAATTTATAGCAACATCTTCACATACTCGTTTCACGAAAGGCATCATGAGACCAAACAAAGCCCCATCACAATGGATGTAGAATCTGTCATGCGAAAATCCAGCTTCTTCAAGTTTCTTTATGACCAGATCAAGATCATCCACAGCTCCTTTCACAGTTGTACCTGCAATTGTGTCAGTTGTAAGAGCTACAATCAACAAGGTAAGAGGAAGGGAGACATGGAATGGGAGAGAGATAAACAACGAGGAAGAAACTTGCCTATGTTCACATTTACAATTGCTGGCTTGTTCTGATTACGAAGAAGCTTGGCCTTGAAATCATCACAATCAATCTCTCCAGACCAAAAAGTATCAACCTTCACACATTCCATTCTGTACATTCGAGCAGCTTTAAAAACAGAATAATGTGACTCTCGTGAGGCATACAAAATCCCATCTGGGAAAACCTCTCTCCTGCACAAGTCATATAACCATATTAGAGGTTCTTTACAACCTTAACAAATTTTGAAGATGAACAAAATAAGACTAGCTGAAACTAACCCAACTAGGATGCCATGGAGATTTCCTTCTGTACCACAGTTTGTTATATAGCCCCAGTACTCATTTTTCTCCAGTTCCCACAGTCGGGCAAACCAATCTAAAACACCAACTTCAAACTGCCGGGAGTGGACACCGTAATTGCTTTCAATAAATGGATCTCCCAGGTTGTTTATGGAAAAGTGCTGAAGTTGCGAGAGAGCACCATAATCGAAATCCAAATTATAGGGGTACCCTGGAATAAATTTTTCATAATTTTAATACGAGGTATACTCAACTCCAGAGGCTAACTGAAGTAAGTGGGCATCAAAAGTTCCGCAAAATCCTAATAAAATTATTTCATTAATATATTTTTTTTTGTGCATGCGTGGTGCACCAAAGCAGTACCGAGGGAATTCAGAAATAACTTCGATGAAGTTATTCATTCTAAGCAGAAGATAAGAAAATATAAACAATGGCAAAGTCTATTCCAAGAGTCAAATGATTTTGTTGGTGTCAACATGGAGACTTCAAAAGCAGGTACCATGAAACTAGATCTGATACCATTTTCAGAGGAAAAATTTAACACTCATAAGTTAGAAGAAAACAAATCATATAAAAAATATGATACAACTTCCAACATAAAATTTTAAAGTTCAATATTTATGAGTCTTATTTTACTAATATATAGTTCAACCTTATCAATGTGAAACTTTACTCTCACATTTGAATTCATAACACTTTTACATTAGATTTGTGACCAGGGATGAGAAAAGGATAGCAATTTAGGGGGGCTGAGACATTGGAAACCACAATTGCAGAGCATTTCAGTATGACGGACATTGCGGTTGTGGCAGTCAAGACAGAGGCCTCATAACATGTTCTGAGAAAAAAACCCTTTGAAAATTGGTCTGCTACGTAGTATTCGGGGTGGGGCGGGTGGTTCTGAAACTTCTTTATATTCAATAAAAAAGGATGGTTTTAGCTTAAAATGACCCACTTGTTTCTGACCACACTTTTTTCTCTCCTTTTTTATGATATGTTAGACTTTTTGAATGACATAAAGTGCTGTTCCCTCCGCATACATCTATTTGAACTTTTGTCTTACGTAAAATGCTGTTTTGCCCCTGCACACATTGCTTCATATCATTTGAAGTTTTTTTGTACGTAAGACCACTTCTTTTTTTATCCCAGAACCTTCACTCTTTGTTTCTTTGCTTCACTCCGTTTTATATACGAATGTTTCTGTTTCTGTGAAAAGTTGTTGACTGACATATATATATATATATATATATATATATATATATATATATATATATATATATTTATGATTGTCATTTACGAAGTGGTTACATATTTAATTCATCTAATGCAAGGTTATGTGAAGAGTTCTTGTTATATATGTACGTAGTTTACAATATAAACTACATAAAAATACTTAGAACAGAGGTTGTCCCGCTATTTGCCGCTATAGCGTTTTTCATGTCAGCAGCTACCGGGATCTAAAACACTGTTTGTGACACCTGAATTATGCAGGTAGGTTAAATGAGTTCCACAAAGTTACGACAAAAACATGCTGGGATTTCCACTACAGATAAAAGATAAACATAAGCCAAACAGACAGAGGATGGCAGGGGAGAGATAAGCTAAAGAAAGAAGTACAGGTTCAGTGCTAATTGGTCAGTGCTGGTGCTGGGTTAGGTTGACACCGCCAATGAAGCTAACTGAATTTGCCGCATACCTATATCAATTGTCTAGTCATAAATCTCAAGTGTGAAACCTCTCTTATAAATTAAGCAAAATCCCGAGGTAAAAAAACAAAAGCAGTATTAAGATCTGTATATTTTGATTGATTTTCTAAATAACGTACATAAATGTAGTCAAGAAAGCAATAAGATCAGCAAAAGAGCAAATATTGTCAAACCTAAATGATGTTTAGTCCTTTCAGTCAAAGCTCTTTTGTATCTGGCCAACACACTTGCCATATGAGCTTCCCGGTCCCCCGTAACATCGTCATCTGCATCAGGCTCTGTGACTTCTAGACTCATGGTATGAATATTTCTTCCCAGAACTATTAGTCGTTTCTCTTTTTCCTTATTGTTCTGCACCTCTTCATTGACACTGCCATCGTCTACAACTGCAGAAGGCACGGGATCCATGATTAAAGTTGTTGCATCAAAATCCTCAGGCAACGGTTCAACTGCTCCATTGATTCTCATATCCTCATTTAAAGTGCCAACACTCCCAACCATTTTGTTACTAGCAACACAAAAGCACCTGACATAAATGCATTGCAAGAGCGAATTAGAAAATGACAAACAAAAATCCAAATAAAGATAAAGGAAAAGACCAATTATAGCCCAAATACACATGTGAGAAACCGAGGTTTCACATATAAAACCAAACCATCACTCTAAAATCCGTATAAATTTAAGGAACACAACCTACGGAAATTATTTTACTCTATCAATCAGGGTCTTCGCCTGCAAGCAAGACCGCGCAAAAGGAAACCATGCCTTGAATGGAAACAGCACTTTATACACAGATCTATTTAATTTTCCTTTGCATACACATATTTAAAAGAATGAATTCTAGGCCACCATTGTGAACTCAACCACAAATAACAAAACAAAGATTAACTTTCAAATGGTCAATTTGCTGAAGATAAAGATTAATAATTCTTATTCAACGACATCTCTAAAGCCAAAATCAGAGCAGTGAGTATTCCTCAAACACATTGGAAAAATAGCAAGGAGTTTTTGCTATGACCTATGGCTTCACAGAATCACAGCATGTCAATCACGTGTACAGAACATGCAAGCTCAGAGAACAACGATCTAAGCAATGAGAGATAGCAATTCCACAAGTACGGTAAGAAGAATCAAATAGGCACAATAGTTAATACATTAGGAGATCGTGCATGGTTAAATTAAAAGACGAAAATGAAAGTAAGATGATAGATCTGAGAGAACAGGAAGAACAAAAGCTAACCGCAAAGAGAAGCGTTGGAATCGACAAAGGAAAGAGAGAAACGGCGAAAGACTCGGCCTCTGGCACGAGAGAGATGCAACAATATGGGGGGCAAAGGGAGTGCCGCAACTGAACTTCCCTCCTTTTATAGCTGCGTCAGATTCCGTCACGCGCTTCAACTGACTACTCTACCTACACGCATATGAGGCTGAGGTGGAACCATGTTTCGCCACTGTCCCTACAAAGATTTCAGAATCTATGCGAATGAATTCCCTGCAGTTGCTTTCAGCTGCATTAATCTGAACCCTTCATTTATATTATAGGATTAAAAATTTAATAACATGTGAGATGAAAACTAGAATGGTCCTTAGATCATAACTGCACCAACCTGAAGTTGCTTTTTAACTGTAGGAAGTCCTGGTCACCCGAATGCGTAATTATAATTACCACATAGAATCTCCTGCTTTTTTTTATCTCTTGAAATCGTATAGTAAAATAAGGGGGTGTTGGACTGTAATTTTACTTCAATACTTTTTAGATGTTACAAATTATCTTGCAAAATCATTTTAAAAAAAACTATTTTTTCTGAAGTGTGAGAATGTAAAGAATAGTATAAATAATATAAAGTTTTATAAAAAAATAAAGAAAACAAAGATGTGTTTTGGTTTTTAGTTTAATTTAAATATTTATTTTAGTTTGAGAATAATATATAATAATTTTTAATACAATTTAAAGTTTGAAATAATAAAACAGTGTTTAATATGTACTTAGTAATAGTTCAATTTCATATCGAATTAGCGTAAAAATCCTTGAACCGGTACGTAATGTAATCCCTTTAAAGTTGGTGCTTGCTCTTCTCCTTCAAAAACATGTGTCTTGGCTTTCATCAAAATCACCCAGATTCTTTTTTTAGTTTTTCATAGATACACGAATAAATTAAATACACACAAAAATAAAGTGTTCAAAAGTTATGCACCACGAGATTGTATAATCATTGATTGCTTGAGAGAATTTGATTAATATTTTCTATAACAGTTAGATGATTATAGATTTTGACAGTGAATTTATAATAGGTGTGTATATATTATTCATTTTTTGTTATTTTCTTTTGAAAAAAAAAATCTAATAAGGATATCAAAGTTATTGGTTGGTTTTAGTAACAGCTCGATTGAGTATGATATAAAATGAGTTGGAAATTCTAAGTTTATAGATCTCAACAAATAATTTACATAATTTTATAATTAGAAGTTTATTCTAAAAATAAAAGTAAATTTGAATTTTGATTAATTTTTATCAGTTTTAAGTTAATTTTATATGGTGTGATTTGTTTATAATCAAACGGGTAAAAAATAGTATTTTTTAAGATATAAAATACAATATTAAAATTAACGAGAATTAGAAATTAATAATATTCTATTCGCATAAATTTTATTTTCTCCATACAAAGTTCAAATGGAATTCTCTTGATTTTTTGTTCTCTCAAGAGTAGTGCGAACATTCTGCTCTGTAATCCAATTTAATTGTGAAATATTTTCAATTATTACATTGTTATTCTTCTTTTTGCTATAAAATTGATAAAAGAAACGTTAAATATGTAAGAGTTAAACTTTTAAAGAACAAAATAATTATTATACTTTTTGTTCTCAGTTACATAAGTAAATGTTTTAAATATTGAATCCAAGTAAATGTCATATGTGACATAAGTATACTTATTAAATTTAATATAGATAATTTAACTAAAATAATAAAAAAATATATATATATATACACACACGAGATTATTTAAATAATAATAATTTTTCTCTAATAAATGATGAATAAATATGAAAGTTTTCTTGTAGGTATAACTTACTTTATTTAATATTATGAGGTAATTACAAGTGACTTAAAACTAAAATTAAGGAGTTGAATATTGATAAGAAGTAGAAAACAATTTTAGTGTTTATACCATTTATGTATCCTGATATGATTAAAGGAGTTAACGAGGAGTTATGTGATAAATGGTTCTTTCTTTATGAAGGATAAAAAAAATTTGGTGGTTGTATTTTTTATTTTTATATGAAGGAATGTGTTTCTATTGAAAAAAATAGCTTCCACCTATTATATAGAGTTTAGATATTGAAATAGTTATTACATGCTGAAATAGTTTTCTCATAATCTGTTTTCACATCCTTTGTTTAAGTGAATTAGGAAGTAATATTACATGTGGACATCCATTGTTATAATACCTTTGGAGATGCCAAACAACATTTTTATGACATGAGGATACTAGGGTTCAAGAGAGACTACGCAAAAGTGTGGGAATGATAATTTGACACATTTGGAAACATTCACTACCATTGCTCATATGATGAAGACACATTTGTTTTAATGACGTTATTCATCCTGATTAGATACATTTGATTTAATAATATTATTCTCCTTGTTTAAACGTAACTGAAATTTAGAGTATAATCTTTAGTACATTTGTTTGCGTCCCTAGTACTATAGCATATTTAGTTGGCGAATGGATTTTTTTTCTTCAATAAATAGCAAGTGCAATTTCTTGGTGTTATCCTCACTAACATTTTATGAGATTAATAATTATAAAGTGGAGGAATAATTTTTTAACTACTTTTAGAAAGTATCTACATTGAGTGTGCTCAATTCATTGTATCAACTAATGCTCACTACATTTTATATAAACATATTTTTTTTTATTTTAAATTTTATAAGAGAATTCTTACATTCAATTATCTAGGTGTTCAACTTTTTAAAAGAATTTCTAAGAGAAAACATTTAAGATCCACAACAAGAAAAATTCAAAATGTTTTTACAAAAATGAAAAGAAAAAAATATTAAGTGCGATGGGTCATATCTAGTTGGTTAATTTTGTCATTGATAGAATTGTTGCTTGTTCTTTTGATGTTTATAAATAACATCTTATGTTCTAAAAGTGCTTAATAGATAAATTCACAATTTTATATAGACCGGAAATATTTCTTTAATAAGTCTTGTTAAAGTCAATTGGCAAAGATTGTGTAGTCCTAAACATGAAGGTAGTTAAATATGATGGAAGATGATTGAACAACCTTCACGTGTTTAGCTTAAAATTTTCATCACAATCTTAAGAAATGGACAAATATGATGCAAAATAGGCATATTATTAAGAATGAGCAATGTCTAATTAGACTTTCTTTTTCTTTTTCTTTAGTTTGGCATGGTTTCAAAAGTTTGTTGCAAGTGATCAAGGATAATTCTAGATGGATTTTGGGGATAGTTTGAAAATCAAATTTTGGAAGGATAAATAGTATTGTGATTGTGGGTATTTAAAGAAGTTCAATATTTATAGATTTGATGAATCCAACATTTTTCCTTAAAGTGCAAAAAATTGAAGACATGGAGCTTGAAGATGTGAAATTTGATTATTCTAAGACTTTCTTTTTATGCATCTTTTTTTCCGTTAGAAATCATGTAAGTTTTTCACTCACTTGATTTGATCATACATGTGTGTTAGAAAACTCTTCTGAAAAAACATAAGACATTTTATTGGTGATAAGGTAGTTTTTAATATATTAAAGAATCATTTTAATATGTTAAAATGCTCTTGATTGGTATAGATTGATAGTAAGAAACATTTTAACTGATTAAATTATCAATTTAGTCTATTAAAATAACTTAGAATTATGAGCAATTTTGAATCCTTTTGTTTAATATATTTTTAAAAGATTAAATTTTCTTAAGATCAGTCAATATATAAAACTTATCTGTTTTAATATGTTAAAACGACGAGTTAATCCATTAATTTTACTAACAAATGAAATTAACATATTAAATCATAGTTTAAATCCACTAAAACTAAACTAATCATTAGTTATATATGTAACGGTCTCGTTTATAAATTGTTTGACATTAATTTAAAATCGTTCTTTTGAAAATCTTTTAAGCAATATGAGAAAGTATTCCAACTAGAATGAAATCATTTTTATGAAACTTTCATTAATCAAAGACATGATCAATGCCTTAAATTTGGATAGAAAAACATAGTGTTATCCTTGTTTCTATTTTTATTGTGTTGTAATTCTTCAAGGTGAACGAGTTTCAATTTGTATTTTGCTTTAGTGGTATAAATATTATCTTCTGGAGTTTAAGATTTAGGTTATTGGTTTATTTTCTTGCATTACTAGGATTCTGTGCTTGTAGAACTTAAAGTTTTAACGGATATGATGTAATTGATCAACTGAATGTAGTTCTTGTTTAAGTTACGAGTGTTATGTTTGTTATTTATTTGACTACAGTTCGAGGTTGAACTTCTTTATGGGTTAAAAGTGATCTTATGTCAATGGATGTATCCTTCACTAATCTTAAAATTGTTTATTGATGCTTTCGTGCAAGATGGAATTGTTGCTTACCTGTGAGAGATTGTTTGAATTTTAAAATGTCTCGTTTTTAGAGAAAAAAACAAATACACTTATAGGTTAACAAGTTGAGGAATAAATTTGGAATAAAAAAATTGTTTGATTTGAAAATATACCTAACTAAAACTAGATTTTTTTATACACAAATTTAACTTATTTAAATATAGATTTTCTTATTTGCATTGATTTTTTAGTTTGATTTCCATACTTGTTTGTATCCTTGTTTTTTTTTTTCAACTAAATCATCTAAAAGGAATATATGACGTTAAAGGTATGGATACCAACTTATATGAGGTGTCATATTGTCATAACCATACTATATTGATTGATGTTGTTATTTAAAACAAAAACTATATCTCCTAATGTTAATATAAAAGCACTCATAATTTATATTGTTTAACTAATAGTTAATGCTTACATTTTTAATATATTTTTTATTTAAAAATTATCTTCAAAGTTCAATACCACCTTAATCATCTTTTTCTCATTTATATTTCTATTTTTTTACTTAATCTTATATTACATTATGATGTAAAAAAAAATAAAAAAAAATAAATTATAAATATTTTAATAGAATAAAAATAATTATTATATTTCTTATTTTTTTAACCAAACACTTCAAAAGAAATAAAGGAAGTAATTGTTTATTATTTTGTGACATAATAAATAAGGAATAACCAAGATAAGATATAGTATAGGTAGAACTGTAAAGATGGGTCTGGTTCGATGGACTGACCTGTGTGACCTACGAGTTAGGTCATACTAGATTTAAAAAATAGTGACCTAAATAACAATTAGTCTTTTTTAGCCTGGCCCATTTGACCCATTATCTATATGGACAAAGTCTAGGCTGACCCGTAGGCTAATGGGCTGACCCGTAGGTTAATGGGCTGACCCATTTTTTATATTAATTTTTTTTATGTTGTCATACTAAAGAAATAAACCCTAATGATTCTTTTACTATCCCTATACTCTCAAGGGGTACCTCCAAAAAAAAATTATTCAAACAATGACAGTTTCCCACAATACACTTACTCGAGGACTTCTTACCCTGCTAATGGAATCTCATCCACTAGACTCCCTTGCTCATCCCCTTCTTTAGTTGTTTGATCGGGAGACTATTCCTTAAGTTCCTAAACTTGGAATGGATGGTGGAGCATAAGTGACAAACAATTATATGGATACAGAGAACCAAGCGCAAGTAGGGCCAACGAAGGAGAAGGAAGGAAGTAAGGAAGGAATGAAATGCAGAAGTCAAACGTAATGCGAAAGACAAAGAGAAATTTTAGTGAAATGGAATAAAGGGTATTTTTGATAATTCACCTAATGGGGTGTCTCTTGAAAGTATGAAGATGTTGAAAGAATCTCCCAAGAAACCCTAGTATCTCAATGTCTCTCTTTTCTTCTTCATCTTTTACATCTCTTTCTTACAAGATCTTCTCTTTCCTCTACTGGACATCATGCCTTGTATTTCTTTTACCACGACAGCTTAACACCTCTGCCATAACTTCTCTGTTCCCCAATAGGTTAAGTTCTTCTTTACTCTTTTCTTTTCAATTCATATTCTCATTTTTTACATTTTTAATCAAAACTCTAGATCTGCTTTGTTTTTCTTATATAATCATGTGAGTTGTCATATTTTGTTAATATTTGTGACATTTTAAGCATTCATATTACAATAATAACTTCAGAATTTTCATTTAACATTGGTGATCATATTTTGAACAAGTATAGAAATGCTTTATTTCTTGTCAATGTGTAAGCCCTCATTTGTACTCATAATTAGTTGTATGGTTATCAGGAAGTTAGACCTTTTAGTATATTTAAATTATTATTGATTTTGATGTAATATTTATTTTTGTTTCTTATAAAACTCTTAATTGTCAATTTTTTGTGTATTATCAGATATAGATAACAAAGAAGTGGGAGAGATAAAATTGTTTTGTGAATAAACTAGTGAAGAAGATAAGATAATATATTTAAAAAGGTCTATAATGCATTTTAATTTTTTCATGTATATTACATAATTTTTTTAACCAATTAGATTGTTATATTTTGCAATAAACAAATGTTGAAGTACTGTTTGACTGTCTTGAAAGATTTAGTAAGTGTACTAATTTTTTTTTATAAATTATTTAAATATGAACAATTTTGTACAATTTTTTTATAAATTTGTTAAATATTTATATATTATTTATTATTGATAAAAAAATTATATTATAAATATATTAATATATTTTTACTTTTTAATTAGGTAAAAAATAATTTATTAACCCTTTTGCCTAATATAAGATTTAGATTAAACAAAAAAATTATGATGAGATTTAAATAAATCAGACTACTTACATGTGAGACTCCATTAGACTAATCCGTATGTTTGACATCTCTAAGAATATTTAAGTTACATTTATTTTATATAATTGGGTTGTTCCATCTTATACTTAATTAGTTTGCTATTTACTAATTAAAAAAGTTAAATTTAACCATGACAATTGAAGGGAGAAACTTCAAAAATAATTTACATATTTAAAAATTATGTTTTAGTTTAATTTCATGGAGAAAGTAAATTAATTGAATTTATCAAATTTAATCACTTGATTAATTGAGTATTTACCAATTATTTTACCTCAAAAGAAGCAATATAATTTTTCTTTTCAAAACGAAAAAAAAAAACCCGAAGTCTGAACGATAGCGCGTGGAAGCTGTTTTGACGTCCACTGGGAGGAGCCCCCAAATCTCTAAAATGTGAAAACCCTAGACATTTCATATCCTATATCTGAAGCTTCGATCTGAATAATGGGAGTTTCACCGGTGATGAAGCTCCTCGAATCGAAGAAACGAACAGAGGCGCAGCCAGAGTCATCTGAAAATCCTTCTGACTCCGTTCCACCACACAAGAAAACTAGGGATTTGCCCAACTTGACCGAATGCCATGCGTGTGGCTTCAAGGTTGACGTCTGCACCGGTAAGAACAGACTCCGAACCCTTTATAGCGAATGGCGTGTCGTTCTTCTATGCAAGAAGTGTTTTTCTTCCGTTGAATCTTCCCAAATTTGTTCCTATTGTTTTTCTGAAATGTCTCTTGAATCATATCGTTGCAATAAGTGTTTGCATTCTGTTCACAAGACCTGTTTCTTAAAATACAAAAGTGCTCCTCCGTGGTCCTATGCTTCTATGGGCTCTGAATTTTCTGTCTGTGTGGATTGTTGGATTCCTAAACACCTGGAAATTTCTAGGAAAAGGAAAAGAAGAGTTATGGGTGTTGAAAATGGTAGGATTATGCTAGAGAAGGGTAGTTCTAGGGTTTTGCCTGGTGGAAATTTGGAGAGGTCAATGCAGGATTTGGTTGAGGATGCAAAACGTGAGGTGGAGGAGAAGGTTGAAGCAGCTGCTAGGGCGAGAGATGGGGCAATGAAGAAAGCTTTGGTGGCGAAAAGGGCTGTTGAAATTGCAAGCAATGCTTTGAGTCTAGTAGCAAATGGTGGTGAAGAGAGCAGTTTGAATTTGCCTCCCGAGATGGATGCCTTTAAAGTTCTTGATGGCTCTGAATTGACTTTTGAGCTGCATCCACAGTTCAATAGTTTGCCGAGGATTTCGAAGAGTTGCTGCTTATTGAATACTAGTTTCATGGATATTCCTAAGCGGTTGTCTTCTAGTGTTGATTCGTCGTGCAAGACATCCAACTCAAGAAATGCTGCTTATCGTGATAAGCATGAAGTGTCCTGTGACAATAAGCTATTGACGGAATCTTGTAAATCTTTATGCGAACCTTTGGTTTCTGTAAGAACTTTGGATAGTGGTTCTTCAACTGGTTTGAATCTTCTCTGTATTGGCAGAAGTGGCATGGAAACTGGTTCAAAAGATGATGAGCGCACAGCTGAAACTGATGGTGAAGGGATTGGGGAAGAGCTGCAGAAGGAAGGGGAGGGAAGTTGTTCTGATCGGCTAATAAACGTCAGTGAAGATAGTGGTGTGGAACTTGATCGTAAGCAAGCAGATTCTGCATTGCATAGGAAAAAACGATGCAATGGGCAACCAGATCGCTATTTGTTGAAGTATAGTAGGAGAAATTGTAGTTTAAAATCAAACTTAAGATAGTAATTAGTAAGCCCAAAATCTGTTAGAATGAGTTAGGATTTACTCGAATATCGGGATTTCATGTCAGTCATTTCATGTTTGCTTGTGAAAGTGGATACTTTAGAAGCCATTCTAGTAGGGAACAGATGTAGACAGTTTTTCTCTTCGTGTCTCGGTTAAAACCTAAAAAAGCTGAAAGCCTTTATCATCTTTTATGTCTGTTATCATTTTTGACATTGTATTTGTTTTTCTGCTTTCAGTTTGATCTATGCAAAATGAATAAAGTTTTTGTTTAAGAAAGTTAAAGTTGATTGGAAAAAGCAATAATGATAAGAGAGTATTACTAATTTCATGAATGAAATATTGAAATGATAAGCTACACATTGCTTTCTAGTCCTTTACTGGAAATAGAATTTTATATAACACTTGTTTACTGTTTTACTGGCATTTCAAGGACACTATTCCGTAACACATTTTGTCTTGATTTCTTCTCTTGATTTTGTCCCTCTTATCTATCAAATCTTTTACTCAGTGTGATATAACTTCACACTGGACGAGATTATAAATGTTCAAGAAGGAATTGAGATGAATAGATTATAAAATGTTCCAGAAGGAATTGAGATGGATAAAATTTAAGATGAATGCACTATTCTAGAAGTTATATCATTTTGTAGTTCTTCTGTAGTTTATAAGGTGATGTTTTTAACTTCAGAAATTTTCAACCTGATAGAAACGAAATGTTTAACATTGTCTTAGCCTCAGAGTGAGAGTTAGTAGGTCTGTTGTTAATATGTCTGGTTCATATTTGCATGCAGTCTTTTATAGATTAAAAAAATTAACATATTTTTTTTATTTGTTTAAATTTCAAAATTATTTATTTTATAAAAACAATAATTTATTATAGGTAAATCAATTAAAAGAAAGACTTAAAAAGGTTAATGAGTTATTATTTACTATATTTACTATAAATAAATACAGAATAATATATGAAATATATTAAAGTGATTATGATTTGTAATTAGTTGACTATTTTAAAAAAATAATAAAGATTAAAATTTACAAAATTAAATTACTAAATCCTGTACATTCTTTTCTAAAGATTAAAAAAATTGTGCAAAAACATATTTTATATAATACTATATATATATATATATGTTTTCCAAAATAGTTTTTATGTTTTTATGATTTTAGTTTCTTATACTATTTTTATCATTATCTATTTTATATTCAATAAAATTTTCTTTAAATGATAAGAAACATTATATATAATTATCACATTATCGAATAACCGTGGTTTACTAAATTAATTTTATTTTCTTATTAAAGAAAAAAACTATTTTCTTGTAAGTTAAACAGTTTGTATTAAATAATAAGAATTATAATAAAAATAATAGAAATTACATAGACAAACTTTTTAAACTTAACTAATATTTTAAATAATAGTAAATAATTATAATTTTTTATCATACTATTAATTCTTTTGGATAAATTTTTTATTATATTGTCAATTTTTTTAGTGTTATCGATTTTATTTATTTTCAATATTTATAATAGTAAAAACTATAAAAAAAATTTGTAATTTTGACAAAATAATTCATAACTTTAAAATAAATATGAGTATATATATATATATATATATATGTGGTTAATGGAATTTTTTACTAAACAATATCAACTTATTTCTCTCTCTATATATATATTATCATTTAACTATAAAATTTAAAAATATAGTTTTTATGGTATTTTTTATAACATAAATTTATTAAACATGACACATTTTTATTACATAGTAATGTAAAAATATTTGTATTATCAATAAATATATATTATTTTTTAAAGAAATATTAGTTTAAGAGATACAAATAAAATATAATTTTTTTAAATTTAATTTTTATATTTTTTAAACGGTCAACTAATTAAAAATTATAAAAAATAATATAAAGTTTTAAATTAGTATTCTTTAAATATACTGAATATATTAAAACTAATATTAGAAAACAGCTTCTAATAATTACACATAATATAAAAAAACTTAAAAAAAAGATATCTGGTAGATAATCCAAATAGAGACATGCATGGTGCAAAATGAGTATCACCATTTAACCATTGGACACCATGATCTGCTTATAAACATCAACAAATTCCTGTAGGAGCTTGAGAGTGATGGAAGCTCATCTTATTCCCCACCTGCCAGAAGATCATGGAATCACTTTATTACATTTACTGTTTTTAGATAATACAATGTTTGAAAGAAAACTCACTGTCAACACTAATTAGAAAGAAACAAGTTATTTAACTTACTATGTTTTCTGCCTTCTCATATCTATTAAATTATTTATCATCAAACAAATTTTATGTCTTAAAATCTCATCTACTTCCTTCACTTTTTATTGGAATACCATAAACTTAATAGCCTAATTTCATTAAATTGAGTATTTTAAAGTTTTTTTATTCTTCTAAAATTTTTAAAAATTATATAAATAAGAAGATTATTATATAGCTCTGTCTATAGTAAAGATAAAGTTAGAAAAAATTGAGACATATAATATATATATTTATTTTCACATCATAAGATAAAAAATTTCCAGTTTTACAATCCATTTTAATAATATAATAATATAGTAATATATATTCATGTTTTATATTAAAAATTTAATAATATATTATTAAAATATTAATTTTTTTAGTTACGAAAGAAATGTATTTTTGAGAAGAAATGTCAAAATATCTCACCTCTCCCTATATATAATATATATATATATATATATAAACGGATCATCAAATTCCTTTTCGATCACATCATGGTTTGGTTTTATTTTATTGAAAACCTATTAGATATTTTCAGAGCACTTCTAACTTTAATTTAAAATAAGCTCATTATTAAATTGATAAGAATATATTATATTGGTTTTAGTGAGTGGATTTTTAATTTGAAATTTTATAATGCTAAAATTTAAAGAAAGATAAATAGACAATTCTATACAAGACACTTAAAAAAATAGAGAATAATATATTTCATTGTTGAATAAATAAAATCGGTGCTTTATGTATTTTATTACCTAGAATATATAGAGACTAAGTTATATTAGTAACAAAATCTTTAGTAAGAAAGGCATTTGACATTCCATGAAAAGAAACTTGAAAATGATCAACTACACACAAGAAAGTTAAATTAACAAACCTTAAGATAATATTAGTTCTCAATAAGGTTCTCTAAGTATATAATATATTATGAGATTCATTAAAAATCAGTTGAAATTTCAAGTAAAATTTTAACACTAAAAGTTCTTTAATTATATATAACACTTATAAACTCACAAGAAAATGTATAAATAATCCATAATGAGTTTTATCCTTAGAGAAAGTCTTGTATTAAGATAGAATGTTAGAGAAACTTTATTATACATCTTAATTTTAACAAGTTTCTATGCTTAACATGCTGCAATGGATAGCATATTGAGGGCCCCAAAACCTGGTTTGCCTTGGTTACTCTATGTTCGTCTTCGAAAATAGTTTCACAAACAGGGACTCTGAAGAGATGATGAATTGATCAATTCAATCATAAGTCCTTGGAAGAATAAAATGCAAATAGCATAAGTATATTTACACGCAGGTAGCAAAGCTACTATATTAATTAATTTTATTTTGCACTCATATATCTTAGTTATACCCACTCAACTAAGGCCTTAACTAAATCCGTAACTAGTTAGTATGTGTGGAAATAGCAACTTCATTTGCTGAGCTGTATATACCTATATATGATTTGAAGAAATAATACTTTGAATAGAAAAACTCTTATTGTTAACTTAAAAGATGGTATACAACAAATGGAAGGAAGAGATAAGCCACCCAAAACAGCGTGCATGCAATGACTCACACCTCGCCAAGTGTTTGCTCACACTAGCATCTGTAAGACAAATATTGATGCTTGATATATTGGTGCGGTTAAAGCCTTAAAGGGATAAGAATGGCTGTATCACCCTCTTCTCTATATGACAATGACATTCGTTTACATCTACATACTAGAATAACTCTGCTTACATGCATTAAGAAAATTAAATAGAAAAATCACAATAATATTGCACAGTAACATTTTAATTATAACTGAAATTTTACTACAATAATATGCATGACGCGGATTGCTGAAAAAAAAAAAGTTCAAGTTACCTAATTTTTCCAAATAAATGAAGCTGTAGTAATTGGTAACAGAGGTTGAAGCGCGTGCAGCTGAATCATGCATTTTTTAATAAAAGAAGAGAAATGAAAAGGATGCAGGATTGACTTTGGTGAGAGAAGAAAAGGAAAAAGTGATCATCACAAGACTCATGCACTCATTGGAACGTGGACAACTTATTGGCAAGTTGCCGTCTACAATATGAATTTCCATGTCTATTTATTTCAGCCCCATCAACAACTTTTCTTCCTCACACCAGCATATCCATCATATTATATATACACACATATGTTGGTGTGCTCCCTTACAACATTTATATTTCATACACAGTTGCACTTGCAGTGATGTTGCTCTTTGTTTTGTCTCTCTTATTCTTCTCAGTCTTAACGGGTTGTTCTGAGGGTCAGCTTCAAGTAGGTTTCTACTCCAACACTTGTCCTCAGGTAGATTCCATTGTCCGTGATGTTGTTAGAGAAGCTGCTCTCAGTGATACCAGCATGGCTGCTGTCTTGCTCAGACTTCACTTTCATGACTGCTTTGTTGAGGTCTCTCTGCATAATATTATAGTACTATATATATTTTTTTATATTTATATTGTATGCTGCTATCTCTTTTGGTTTTAACCGGTGAGATGGATGGGATAATTTCAGGGATGTGATGGTTCAATTCTGATTGACAACGGTCCACAATCAGAGAGACAGGCATTTGGCCATCAAGGGGTTAGAGGGTTTGATGTGATCGAAAAAGCCAAGGCACAATTGGAAGGGTCTTGCCCTGGTGTGGTTTCTTGTGCAGACATAGTGGCATTGGCAGCTAGAGAGGCTATTGTCATGGTCCTAACTAACTTCATTATTATTAGTTAATTCATGCTTTTTCTCTTGTTGCTGATATTTCTATCTTTACTTGAGTGACCATCATTTGAAGAGTTTGAGCTTATAAGCTGCTATGCAATATATGTTTATAATTAGATAATATTTCATATGAATGAAGGCAAATGGGCCATTATATGAAGTTCCAACAGGGCGGAGAGATGGGTTGGTTTCAAATCTTTCGCTTGCAGATGACATGCCAGATGTTAGTGATTCAATTGAGCTACTCAAGACCAAGTTTCTTAACAAGGGTCTCACAGTGAAAGACCTTGTTCTTCTCAGTGGTACTCTCTCTCACCTATACTCACACAAACACATACATCTTTGTCATGCTGAATAGGTGAGATCATGGTTGTTGAAGAGGAAAAATAATATGAACCTCGGCCAAAAGAAAGCAAATTAAAAGACACGCAATGGCCAAATTACCAAACATATGATATGAAACTATTTTGGCAAATGTTACTCTCCGCTTTAGACTACAAAGAAAACAATTTGAGATATTCTGTACCAATTTGAGAAATTTATGTTGAAGTCCTAGGAATTATTCGAAGAGAATTTCTAATTATACCATAAATTTATAATACTATTTTTTTGCAAGAAAGAGGCAAGAACGAAGAAAGAGAAACTGTGATGAAAAAGATGAAAAAAAAAAAGAATGAATTATTGCATGGATTTGTTTTAGCAACACGATATCTTTTGTTCAAATATATGATATGATATCATCATATTTTAAGTAATCTCTTCCTATTTTGACAAATTTTGACGACTCAAGAAACCTTGACATAACAGCTACCACTTTAATTTATTAATAAAATTACAAAGAAATAGGGCTCTTACCGAACAGTTGCATATATTCTTTTTATATCGGTTTAGGATAATTTTTGCTGAAAGGATCAATCGTGTTTTCTATTTGAGAGATGTGTACATATAATCGATGAATGATACGTGTGAGAGTTCTTTGGTTTAATTCATGTCTTTGTATCAAATTTCACATTATTAATAATGAAAAATACGAACAGCTAAAAAATAAGGTGATATTTAATTTTACTGACAAAAGTTGTAGTTGTAAGAATAGGTTGGGATTTGAATGGTATTACTCTGTGTGCCAGCTTTCATTTCATGTTTTTTATACTTAAGCTTTGGTTTCATTGGTTTGGTTTCACCTAATTCATTGACCGCTTAAAGTTTCGTATGAAACCCAATGCAAAATCGTGGCAGATATGACAGTTCTTATATTACAAATGGTGCACATGCAGAGTTACAGTTGCAATCCACATTAATTGGTATTGATATTGATAGAGATATGCTTGTTTGTCCTTTTCTCTTGCATATTTATTTTTTGTATTCTGATTACTTGAGAACCTGTATGTACTGAGTTTATGGTAAATTAGCTAGGTGTGACTCTCCTGACAGTGTCAAAGATATGTAAGCCCACATAATAAGCAAGCAAAGTTAATGTTTTTTTTCATGCAATATTGTGATTTTTGAAAATAATTTCAGGTGCACATACAATTGGAACCACAGCATGCTTCTTTATGACTAGAAGATTATACAACTTTTTTCCAAATGGTGGGGGATCAGACCCATCCATTAGTCCAAATTTTCTCCCACGGCTGCAGGCAACGTGCCCTCAGAATGGGGATGTGAATGTTCGGCTAGCCATGGACGAAGGGAGTGAGCAGAATTTTGACATGCACATTCTCAAGAACATAAGGGAAGGTTTTGCTGTGCTAGAATCTGATGCCAGACTCAATGATGACATAGCCACCAAGAGTGTCCTTGACTCTTACTTTTCTCCCTTTGGTCCAATGTTTGAGCCTTCTTTTGAAGCTGATTTTGTTGATTCATTCGTGAGGATGGGCCAAATTGGTGTTAAGACAGGTTTCCTTGGAGAAATTAGGCGAGTGTGTTCACAATTCAATTGAAGTAAATAAGCAATCAAAGATGTTATTTTTGAGAATCTGCTATATATTCTTATTTTATCTGTTGTTATTGTGAATTTTCAACTTGTCAATGGGTACTTCACTTGTGTAAAGTCCCATACCTGCTTGTGTGGTTTGGGCAACATGTCGTCAATTTTCAGCTTGTTGGGCTGAGTGTGTTATGGATTCATATTGGAGCTATTCATGTGATTTTGTTATTGGAGTACTTGAGGTAGCAGTTATTGAAAATATTTGTTTATAAAAGTAAAAATCTAAGAAATATTGTATGTTTTTTAGATAATTCTAGAATTAATTGAGTTCTTAAATACTATAACATTAGATAGTAAAAAATAGTTGAAATTCTTAAATTTCATGTAACAGTGATGGGGAGATTACATGTAAGAGACTTTAATGAAAACTTCATCCATATTTAAAATTTATTTTCAACAGTGGGATAGTCAAGTTAATTTATCATATCATCACATCCTTAACATAGTTAAAACTGAGACTACAGTAATTATTTTAAAAAAATAAAATAAAATTGAGACATTTCAGTGGAATAAATTGAAAAAAAATTAGCAAATAAAGAGATAAAACAAAACTATTGGAATTATTTTTCGGTTAAATTCAATAATTATAATTTTCCATTTGCGTGATAACAAAAATATATCACGAGGACATGGGTACATATTAGTGATAGGATAAGAACATCATATTGTAATCTTATTTATTGTTTGGGACACACAAAATAACAAGCTGATACAACATATACTGTGTTGAAGTGACAATTTTTTCACTAAAATTACATATTGTCTAAAAATTAAGTTTTAATTTATAATTTTATGAAATATGGCAATTATAAAAATAAAATATTAACTAAATTATACCAATTTATATTTTATTTACATAGTTACTTTTTATATAATGAAAAATTACATAATATTTTAAAATTATAATTAATATCTTGACCACATTGGGTCCCTCTAAAAAAGCCTTATTGGTTCATTAGTTTAGTTAATCACCTTCTCATATTCACCAAACTCGCCAAAGGTGGTTAAATATGAATATTTGGAGTAAAAAATTGCCATTCTCACTCATGATTAGAAAACTTATATTAAGCTTTGGTCAGGTTGACATTTAATTTAATGAGATAAATAATTGGATTGGATAGAGACAATTAATTAAAACATAGGAAATTTTAGCCTTAAATCGTGATTAGAAAACTTTTGTTGGTCACGTTGGCGTTGAAAAGGTCAAAGGGTAATGAGAAAATACAAGTTAAACATTTATGCTACCAAATATGGCAAACCCCAGTTGTAATCAGTAGAGTAAAACTTCTTTCTAATGGGTATAAACTGCATATAATAATATCATTGCATTTCCTTTGTTTCCCACGTTTTTATGCTAAGAAAACGGGGAATGCTTAGCCAATTTGAGCTTAGGGGTTGTAATGCTTGCCCCAGAGAGTAACAGAAGAAAGGGAAGAGGAATCAGAGGACAGATAGAAACAACTATCTATCTTTTCCTTCCTCGTCTTTTTTCTTTTTCATTTTCCTCTAACAACATCTGGCATGAAGATTCCAACATATACAATATTTTATGCATGCCAGAGATATCCGTAAACATTTCTGCTTATGCAACAAAAATTTTTTGTTCACAAATCTTAATTACTTTCCTCTGCTGCTCTCCAAACAGGTAGGATTCCATCATCGCTTATTTCTAAAGAATCCATACTTTTTTTCCTAACCACACTGAGTATGTAATACAAATATATATATAAAAGGATGTTCACCTTACAAGTTTATGCATGAATGGAAAGTTGTCACATCTGAAATACAATGTTAAAATCACGAAACTTGACAAACTAAATAAATTTGCAGGGTGTGGTGATTTTGAACATATTTTAGGAGGTCATATTGAACAAAGTGGAGAACATTTAGGTCCCAAAAGCTGAGGAAATTAGAATATTTAGGAGGTAAATAAAATAAAGCATGCCACCAAGCTCAAAACTGAGAAGAGCCCTTGGGGCAGTGAAGGATCAAACAAGCATAGGCCTAGCAAAGGTGGGAAGCAGCACCTCACTTGCAGACCTTGATGTGGCCATTGTAAAGGCAACGAGGCACGATGAATACCCAGCTGAAGAGAAGTACATAAGGGAGATTCTGAGCCTGACATGTTACTCTCGAGCATTCATCAGTGCATGTGTTAACACCCTTGCGAGGCGTCTCAACAAGACTAAGAGCTGGACTGTGGCTTTGAAAACACTCATTTTGATTGAAAGGCTGCTATTAGATGGCGATCCTGCCTACGAGCAGGAAATTTTCTTCTCAACTCGACGCGGGACTCGCCTTCTCAATATGTCTGATTTTCGTGACAACTCCAAATCTGGTTCATGGGACTTCTCTTCGTTTGTGCGCACGTGTGCATTGTATCTAGATGAAAGGCTTGAGTACAAAATGCAAAGCCGGCGTGGGAAGCGTAGCATGTATAGTTTTGATGAAGATGAGGAGGAGAGAGAAAGAGAAAGAGAATCGGAAAAAGACAAAGAAATGGTTGTAAGATCCACACCAATACGTGACATGAAGTTAGAGCAAATATTTTCCAAAATGCAGCATTTGCACTTGCTGCTTGAGCGCTTTTTAGCTTGCCGCCCTACAGGTTTGTAATTGCAATTCTTGGATAAAAAAAATTTCCTTCTAAAATGCGTCATTTATCATCTTTCATCTTTATTAAACGTGTTTATTTAATCAAGTAACCTTGTTTATATGTGTAAATCTATCAGTTCACATTCTTGTTTAAGATGCATTACCATCATGAATAATCAGAATCTCTTCCAATTACTGTTTACACATTACACGTGCATAAAGCAATCTTATTGGTTATTTGAATGCAACAGGAGGGGCAAAGAACCATCGAATTGTGATAGTGGCTCTCTACCCGCTTGTGAAGGAGAGTTTTCAGATATATTATGAAATATCAGAAATACTGAGTACCTTAATTGATCGGTTCCCTGACATGGAGGTACCAGAGTGTGTTAAGGTGTATGACATTTTTTGCCGCGTCGGCAAGCAATTTGACGAGCTAGACCTCTTCTACGGATGGTCCAAGAGCATTGGAATTGCACGCTCTTCTGAGTACCCCGAGATTGAAAGGGTCACGTTAAAGAAGTTAGAGGTCATGGAAGAGTTTATCAAGGACAAATCCGCCTTAGCACAATGCAACAGACCTGAAGCACTAGATACGAATGAACAAGAGGAGGAAGAAGAAAAGGAACCGGAACCAGAACCCGAACCCGAACCGGAAGAGGATCCTAATGCAACGAAGGCACTACCACCGCCAGAGGAAATCAAAGAGGAACCGGTTGAAGAAGTGAAGGAAGAGCCAAAAGAAGTGAAAGTTGTGCAGACAGAGGGTGATTTGTTGAATTTAGGAGATGACACGATGACAAGCGAAGCACAAGGGGATAAACTAGCCTTGGCCTTGTTTGATGGAGCAGCAGCAGCAGCAGCACCAGGTGCCACTCAAGCACTTCCATGGCATGCATTTGATGAAGAGGCAGATTGGGAAACAGCACTTGTGCAATCAACAACCCACTTGTCCAACCAAAAGCCTACATATGGCGGTGGCTTTGATACATTGTTGTTGGATGGCATGTATAAACAAGCAGAGATGAATAAAACCATGCAAGGAGCAGGGTATGGGGTGAGTGGAAGTTCTAGTAGTGTGGCACTTGGTTCAGCTGGAAGGCCTTCAATGCTTGCATTGCCAGCACCACAAACATCAGGGAGTGGAGATTCCAATTCAGATCCTTTTGCGGCTTCATTGGCTGTGGCACCTCCGTCTTACGTTCAAATGTCAGAGATGGAGAAGAAGCAGAGGCTTTTGGTTGAAGAACAGATGATGTGGCAGCAATATGCAAAGGATGGCATGCAAGGACAAACAGCACTAGAAAAAATGCACTCTAACTATAGTAACAATAATTCTTACAATGGAGGGTATCCGCAAAATTACAGCAACTTTTAGCGTTGTCCTTTGTTGGGACCTGTCCCTACTCCCTCTCACTCTTTTTCCCTATTCTGAGTGACACAATTTTACTCTTCCCATCCCATTAGAAACACATGTTTTCAATCTTTTATTAGAATACGAATGAAAAATTACATTAAAGATTAATAATGCCAAGATCGCTCATAAAAATCTAATGGTATTAACTGTTTTCGTTCGTTGCCCACTTCAGAAAGCTACTACATAATCATTCGCTCGCATTATTCTCCCTTACTCATGTTAAAAGAGACCACCAACTAAAAGTAAATTTATATCAATGCCCTTTTCCAGAATAAGGATACCCAATCCAATTCACAGGAACCGAATTTTCATTAGATAAGTTAAATTTAAAAATACCACTTACCACTTGATACTAAAACCTATCCATGTATCCAAATCCAAATAATAATCAATTATGACATCAACTATTCAATAACTTAATTCATTACTACATATGGTACTGGTTAATGAGTATAACTTTTCAACTTAATAACAGTGCCTTTTACCTCCTTTAAGTCCAGGTTACTGATAATATAAATTGAACTGATTATAAACTCGAATGTCTGCTCTTAATTTATAGGTATAAAGTCAATCAAATTAGTATCAAAATATAATTGTAGTCAAGTCCGTTATATTTTTAAGGAAAAAACAAACTAAATTAAACTGAAAGTAGTTTTTATTAATTTTTCTTTACATACATGGTCGAATCTTAAAAGCAAGATTCAATAATCAGTCATAAATCGCTTAGCGTTTCTTGATTATTAATCTCATCTTACGTTTCAATTAGTTCTTATTACTCCTCTCAAGGTATAGATGAATTCAAGCATGTAATTAGCCATAATCTATCCGGCTCTAGCATCTCATTGCTGCCAGATTCGTTCTGTTAAGTGTGGATAACGATTTTCGCAGATAGATACCTATAAACATGTTAGAGCAACGAATTCGCATACAGCTGCTAAAGAAGTGACAGAACATGGCAACTGTGATAAAAGACAGATTTGTCGACCAGGCCGCTTTATTGTATCATCAGGTAAGCCATTCTTCTCTAAAAGCCCCAGTCATACAGATCCAACCCAGTATAAGCACATGTACCAGTCATTCATACAAACTAGAATGAATTACAATCAAAAGAACATTTACCTAACAATTTTAGCAGCTCAAAATTTAATATCATCATAAATACATTGAATTAACATTTTATGTTTGCCCTTAATTTAAAAGTAAAACGATTAGCATCTCTACCTAAAAGACAGGTAGACAGGTATTAAAAAATGTTGTAGTGTGATATCATTATCCATTATAAATATTCTACAATCGGAAAGGAATTTATTCCACCGAGAATTGTTCAATGTAGTGACATCTCCCTAAAAAACATGGATGAAACTACTTACAACCAAACTCTTCCAAAATCAACGCCTACTTAGACAGCTATACACAATTTAAAAGTGGACGAGGATGAAAAACTATTGTTTCACAACTATATAACAATTCATTACTTTAGTCTAGAGTAGACAGTTTAACAGCCCAGGAAAGTGTAAGGAAACTTTTCGAACTGTAATTCACATATATGATCCCAAATAAGACAGCTATCGGAGGCACCCCCGAATAACTAGGTAGCCCAGAAGCAAAAGAATAGTAACAAGGCATAAGAATAGATGAAGGATGCAATCAGTGAAATTCAAGAGAAGGGAAACAAATACTCAATGATATTAGCAATAGTTTTCATTTCTCAATAGCATAACAAGGTATTGCGAAATAATAAAATATAACTAGCAAATAAATCCACAGAGAAACCAAACATTCCAACATCGCAGAAACACAAAAGCTGCAAATCCTAATTATCAACCTAGAAAAGAGATGTTCCCTTGCCCTTCTTGTCACCACCAATCTCAAAGTGCTTGCACCTCTGCACAACATAAACAAAAACCAACCATTAGCCACATACATCCCAAGCCAGATAATCACTAAAGCCAAAAAATGTAATGAATTCACACACTGACCTTAATTGGGTGTTGGGAGACATGCTTGCAACCCTGACATTGCAACCTCAAGACAATCTTCTTGGTGGTCTTGGCCTATTAAATAAAAAATAAATAAAACATTTTTCTGTCAGCGAACAAAAACAAAAGCTTCTAATTCTATGGACTGATAAATAGGATGAAGATACATGAAAAAAACAAAAGAGTTACCTTCTTGTGGAAAACAGGCTTAGTTTGTCCACCATAACCGGATTGTTTACGATCATAACGGCGTTTCCCTTGGGCAGCGATGCTATCCTTACCCTTCTTGTACTGGGTAACCTTGTGCAGAGTGTGCTTCCTGCACTCCTTACTCTTGCAGTATGTCTTCTTCGTTTTTGGAACGTTCACCTGTTCACAACGACAATGAGACGTGTACTAAAAACAATCTACAAACACGACCTAACGACCAATTCCATACAATAGAGGCATATTACTCAATTTGAAATCTAATTCACTTCGATAGGGCTTTAGCAAAATGTAATTGATTTCGAAAGATAAAAAAAAGAAAAAAGTCTCAGGCAGATGAGACGGTGATAACAGAGTTAACCAGTGATGATGAATAACATTTCAACTAAACAAAGATGGCGGAGAAGGTTACCATGGTGATGGCGAGTGCGATCGGAATCTGAAGAAGCAGGGATCTGTGCGCCGCGAAAATAAGGCCACGCACGATGATGCCCTGCGTTTTAATGGCTTTGGGAATTAGGGTTAAACGGAGGCCAGCGAGGCTGGACTGGACCAGGCTTTACTTTCTTGGAAAAATATTAATAAGGCCCAATTTGAACCAATGCCCACTCGCCCCCTTATCCACTCTTTTCAGAATATGTCCTTTCTTATTTTCCGTTACTTTTTAAAAATTAAAATCCTAGAAATGATAATTTTAACAATAAATAGATATATTAATGAATTTGGTTCCATTAAAGCGAAGGGAATGTACTCTAGGGGATAAGATATAATAATAAATAATCACTGATTGATAGAATATTAAGGAATAGGAAAAAAATTGACATTTGCTTTGAAGTTTGAAACATATCTTAAATAACTTTTTTACGTCTAAATTAAGATAATAAAGAAGTGATAAAATGTAGGTCTTACTTCCATTTGAAAACAGGCATATATTTTAAATTTTTCATGTGAAAACTAATAATTTTAGCTTTGACATGATCCGTGTTAGTTTGATGTAGAAAGTACAAACACACTCAATATATTGCTTAAAGTTTATGTGAATTCACCAACAATAAACACTAAACCAAATCCATTATTTATTTATCAACTAAAACTGAATTGAGTAACATTTTATGATCCAATTGTGTCATAAATTTACTTGTTTTAACAATGTAAAAAGTCTTTACCATTTTGTCCAACATCCATCATGCTTTGTGTCACACTTGATCTAAGCCATCAACTTTGTTAATAACAGGTGTTTTGGTGGATCAATGCCAAGGCAAGTAGATGCTTAGTCTTGTATGTTATCTTGTTTTGCTGCTTTTGTATTAACAATCTTACCATCTGTGGAATTTAAAGTGCATTAACATGGTCATGTTTAAGTCACATATCATTGCCTTTGGTTAAAAAGACATGTGATCCCCATAAAAAGAATACATTAGAATAGACAGTTGAAGTTTTTTTTTTACATTTTTATGCTATTTTTTTTGTAATTCACCTTTTTAACTATTGAATAAACTCTTGTTAAATAAGATTTTTTTTAGAAAGTTAATAGTGAAATTCATTAAACAACTTTAAAATCATTTATTCATAAAATTTAATGAAATAAATTAAAACTAGTTTAATTAATTTTTTCATAAATCTGAATGAGCTCATGCAAATGTATATAACATTTAGCAACCAAGTAAATTCTGGTCTAAAAATAGTCCTTATTGATTTTAAATTATTTTATCAGTTTTTATATTTAACTTCATTTCGTTAATGACATTAACATTCTTCGTGTTTTCGTGCATAATTTTACTTATAGAAATTGGCTAGATAAAATAAACAAGTAAATTACGAGTAAAGATAAATTGAGTTAAAAAAAGGTAAAACCTTAAATAAAAACAATAGGTCAATATTAAAATTAACATAAAAATATTGGGATAAAATAGACTATAAAATAAATAACCTCATTTCGTTCTGTCCAGTCTAAGAAAGAATAAAAAAAACGAACGTTTCCACTTTTCATAAGTATACAATGAACCCAAAGAACTGTTCTGACCATTGACCCTAAATTTTGGTCCAATAAAAATAGTTTGATTTTAAAAGATATAGAAATAAAGGTAAACTTGGAGAGGATCAAGCAAACCAAATTTGTACAATGTTAAATTTACAATACAATAGCAAGATGTGCTCATGGTATCATTTTACTAAGTTGAAGCGATCATGGACTTGTATAATTCACAAATACAAGCCGTACTTCGAGATCTCAACTCCTTTGGGAAGAAAATAATGGTGTAACCGGCACAATATTCACCAAGAACTACGCAAATGTCAATATGCAAATTGCTTTTATTATGTCACCCCTTGCGCATGATATAAAATTAAAATTATAAATCAATAAACAAGTTATGAAGTTATGCAATGACTTGTAAATATGTTTATGCATCACACAGCTTGATGGATTTGTCCATGCATTGCTCTTTATACGAAGAATGGATTTCTACAAGGCTGAACTTATCCCAGATTTTCTACAAAGATGAATCTGGACAACTCAAACATGGCAAGCAATAAGGTTGTACAAGATTTACTATACAAATTGGGAGAAGAACTCCCATGATTGTTGCTATTATTAAAAGAAATCAGAATTCAATTTCAACATTTCCAAGTCAACCCAAATTCAAGACAATTTTCTCGTGGAGACGCCCAATCTCATCCCTACAGAAACCAAGGTCTCCAGTGATCTGGTGCTATTCGCCAGAAGATCTTCATCAATTGCAATTGAATTCTGCAAAGCAAAAAAAATGTCACTGCGTGCATATATTCCAATCTCAATCTTAAGCTAAAAGCTCTGTAAAGATGAAGTTTCCAAAATGGTAATAAATAGAACTACTTTACTTAAAAAATATATATTATTCTTTAACATCAATTGTATATTCGCATTGCATCAACTATAATCAAAAGAAATGGTGGACTTTAGTAATGTCGTTTTCTTAATTAATATTTGTCAAAAGTTAATTAATATAAATTACATCTAAACAATTCACAAAATCGGTCAGAAATAGTTATTACGCGTTAACTGGTTCTATACTCAAATATATTTTACCAACAAGTCATTGGCGGAGTAGTAATGGATTTGGTCCCCTTAAATAAACTATCGAATTCGAGTCTTGGAAATGGAAAAAAAAAATGTTATAAAAAAGAAAAGATTCCATTAAAAATGGTGGTTAAACATATTCTCGGATAGAGATTAGTTATCGACGAATAGCATCGATATCTTGCTGTTACGTTTATGTTTTCTTATTTATTTATCCACTTATTAAGGCTTCAAAACTACAATTTTTCATGAAAACCATGCATAGCAAGCGAGAACACATCAATTTCCATCATCATTTGTACAATCCTATCAAAAATTGAATTTTAAGAAATCAATTATGGCATCCCCCGTCAATCTCAATATCACACCGTAATTTTGGCCTTTATATAAAACAGAAGTGCCAAGGAGCATGCATCCGGAACTTCATAATTTTATTGGATCAATGCTCTTTTAGACTTTGTCTCATAGTTTTTCTTCAAATAAGAATCTGATTGCGCTTTGTAGGAACTGGAAAACTAAAGATCATTTCCAATCAAACAATTTCTTAATCAGAGTAAATGTTCTTTTACTATAAAAATCTTTAGATCTTTTTTTCTGGTTAGATTTGACATCAATTTCAGTTTAATAGTTGGGAAAAATGATTTTCTCAACTAGTTTAACTTTTATTTAAAGTTTGGTTGTTTTCTATTGTGTTACTTAGATCTTTAGATTTTTTTAGAAGATTTCTCCATTCTTCCTTGGAATATATTAAGTTCAAACAATTTTATACGTAAGAGAAGTTAACTACTTTTCTTTAAGTAGTTTTGGTTGGTGGTGATGTTGATTTGATTGAATGAATAGTATAAATTAATATGTGCGGTTTCTTGGAGTTGGAAAGTAGATGGATACGTTATTCAAAGTTGATTATTTTCGCTCAAGCAATGTAATTTCGCTCAAACAAAAAAAGGCTTTTGGAATTAGGCCTAATGGTCTACATGAAAGTTGGAGCCTTGGATCTTAGTTTTCCAATGACTTTGGAATCAATTAAAAAGGAAGTCTAGAACTCTAGTTATGATGTTTTTAGTGAGCAAAGGTCAAACTATCAAGTAGTTGAAGTTGTTGCAAATTTATTTATAATTTAGACAAAATGTGGGAATGTAGATGATGGTAGTTGACCATGTTGTGAATTGATAGATGCTTATATACATGTCTTGTTGATTATATGATGTATGTAAGGTGAGTTAGAAATATATATCCTCTCAATATATATATATATATGTATGTATGTATGTATGTATGTACATATATATGTGTGTATATATGTATATCTATATATATATATATATATATTTATTGTTGTGATGCATGACTTGTGATATATATATCAGAATCCTTTATGGGTGGTGATTGGAGTCTATCAAGGATAGTGAAGTCTTTTATAAATTGTTTGCATGTATGTATATGGTTGTGGTGTATACACATGTAAGGTTTAGAACCCTTAATAGGGGGTGTTTAAATAATGTTTTACGATGTGATAATGATGATGGTATGCTCATATGCATATATGATGAATATTATGTTGCATATGAGGTGTGATGAATATATATGTATTGTTGAGATGTATGATAATGATATGTTGATGGCTTATCAAAGGAGTATGTTGTTGATAATATTGCTCACAGTGAGATCAAGCTTATCAATAGCGGCCGTCACGGCTGCTATCGCGCCGCGCCGGAGGCGCGACGCCAACCGGAGAGCGGAGCGGAACCGGATCGCGGCCGTCGCGGGAGCGCCAGAATCGCGGGAAAAGCACCGCTCCGGTGAGATACCCTTGATTAAGGGTATTTTCGACATTTTTTAGGTTTTTAAATCTCCCTTCCACTTCATCTTCTTCATCCCGCTCCTCGCTCTTCACTGTCTTTCTTGCTTCTCACTCTCTTGCGCCTCACTCTCTCACTCTCGCTGGAAGGGTCACCGGAAGCATCGTCGTCAGCGTCGCCGGAAGCATCGTCGGAAGGTATCGTCGGAAGCACCGTGGGAGCTGCTGCAGGTTCGCGTGTCTGGTTTTTTATTTTTTTTCTCTTTTTTTAGATTTTTTTTTAACTTTTCAGATTTTTTAACATTTCAAATGTTTTTTTCTTTTTTTTCAGATTTTTTTTAATTTTTCAATTTTTTTTAATTTCAACTCTGTTTTTTTTATTTTTTTTCTTTTTATTTCATAATTTCTTTTTTTTTTTATTTTACAGATTTTGTTTAAAATTTTAACTTTGTTTTTTTTTATTTTGCAGATTTTTTTAATTTCAACTATTTTTTTTTCTTTATTTATCAGAATCTTTTTTTTATTTTGCAGATTCTTTTTTTTTAATTTGATGTCTTTTTTCTTAATTTCTTTCTATTTATTTTTGTGGGCAGAATTTTTTTTTCTTAATTAATAGAATCATGGCTCAAAGTGCTGGAACTGAAAGTATTCCTGGTTCCACTCCCACACCATCAGTTAGTTCTTCTTCAATTGGAATGTTCAAGCCTACTGGTGACAATATTGATGTCTTTTGGAAGTGAAATAGTTTAAAAGACAAAAATAACAGAAAGAGTGTCACATGTGATTTTTGTCTAAAAACATCTACTGGAGGAATAACTAGAGCAAAAAGACATCAACTTGGAATAAGAGGAGATGTAGGTGCTTGTAGAAAAGTTCCTGAAGATGTTAAATTAGAAATGAAGGTTGCCTACGAGGGAAAAAAATTTGAAAATGAAGTATACATGGAGCGTGTGGATGAAGAAGAGGAGGATGACATCGAAGTCATTGCTAGAATGAAAAGACCTTCATCTATGTCAAGTGAAACTACTTCTACTGTTGCTAACAAGAGGAGGGGTATAAATGTTAAAGGTCCCCTTGATCTACTCTTTGCTAAAAAGCCAGAAGAAAGCATCAAATTGAATAAGGTTTTGAGACAAACAAGTGTAAATGATGCTTGCAATAAGGAAGCAAGAGCAAGGGTAAATCAATACATTGCCCATTTTTTTTATAGAAATGGAATTGCATTTAATGTTGCTAGGTCAAAGAGTTTCAAATTAATGGTTGAAGCTATTGGCGCCTATGGTCCCCATTTAAAGCCACCAAGCTACCATGAATTGAGAGTTCCACTCCTTAAAAAAGAGTTGGAATATACCAATGATTTGTTGAAGGGCCATGAAGAAGAGAGAATAAAATATGGGTGCTCAATCATGTCTGATGGTTGGACAGACAAAAAATAGAACATTGATTAATTTTCTGGTGAATAGTTCATTGGGAACCATGTTTGTGAAGAGTGTTGATGCTTCTGAGTTTGTGAAGACAGGAGAAATTTTTTTTGAACTTTTAAATAGCTTTGTTGAGGAGATTGGAGAAAACAATGTTGTTCAAGTAGTAACTGATAATGGGAGCAATTATGTTATGGCAGGTAATAATCAATCATCTTTTAATTTTATATTCACAGGATTTTATGTTAACATTTAGTTTTAAATTATCTATTTGTTATTAGTGTTTTTAGGCAAACTTCTACAAAGTGTGAGGCCACATTTATTTTGGACTCCATGTGCTGCTCATTGCCTGGATTTGATGCTAGAAGATATTGGAAAAATCCCCAAAATTAAAAGGGTAATACAAAGAGGCATCAAACTAGTTGGTTACATTTATAATCATACCTTAACCTTGAACACTGTGAGAAAGTACACAAATAAGGCTGAATTGGTGAGGTATGGAGTTACAAGATTTGCTACCACCTACCTTACTTTGCAACGATTACATAAGTTGAAGGCCAACCTTAGAAGAATGTTTACTTCCGATGAATGGTTACAATCAAAGGGACCCAAGGAAGCTAAGGGGAAGAAAGCAATGGATGTTGTTCTTATGCCTTCATTCTGGAAGGATGTTATCTACGCTTTAAAAGCTATGGGGCCTATTGTTCGTGTGTTGAGGTTGGTTGATAATGAAAAAAAACCAGCAATGGGTTACATTTATGAAGCAATGGAAAGGGCCAAAGAGACAATTCAAAAAATTTTCAATCATAATGAAGAAAAATATAAGGACATATTTACAATCATTGATAGAAGGTGGGATTGCCAACTCCATCATCCTTTGCATGCAGCAGGACATTATCTAAATCCTGAGTTCTATTATAGAAATCCAACAACAATGGAGGCTGATAATAAAGTGGTGGATGACCTCTTCAAATGTATTGAAAAGCTTAGTGAAAATGATGACATTGTTGATGCAATTCACAATCAATTGGCAATATATAAAAGGGCTAGAGGAAGGTTTGGTATTCCTCCAGCAGTGAGAGGAAGGGTGAAAATGGCTCCTGGTAAGTGAGACTTTTTTAAGCCTTAAGTCCTTAATTTCATGGTTATTTGATAATTTACTTATATAATACTTCCTTTGTAGCTAAGTGGTGGAAGATGTATGGAGGACATACACCACAATTGCAAATTCTGGCTATTAAGGTTCTAAGCTTGACTTGTAGCTCGTCTGGTTGTGAGTGTAATTGGAGTACCTTTGAGCATGTAAATTAATGACTTAATTGAGTGTACATTGAAAATGGAAACTTAATTATTTAACTAACCTTCTTATTTTAAATTACTATAGATTCACTCAAAGAAGAGAAGTAAGCTGGAGCATCAAAAGCTTTAAGACTTGGTTTTTATCAAATATAATCAAGCTCTTCAGGAATGCTTTGAGTGTCAGGATCTAATTGATCCTATTGTTTTAAATGAAGTTGATGATGAAAACAATGAATGGCTCTTGGGAGAATCTGATGAAGAGAATGATTTTGAAAATGACTTAGTGTTTGATGATGATGTTTTGACTTGGAGAGATGTTGGCAAGGCAAGTGGAGCTAGTGAACCTTTGAAATATACTAGGAGAAATACCCAAGTGAACAAGACAGCAACCGTTGCATCATCATCCAAGAAAGATAAAGGAAAAAAAGTGATGGAAGAGGTGGAGGAAGAAGACTTTGGTGATGATGAAGTAGAGGAAGATGAATATAATTCTAATGCTAATGGTGATGATGAATTTGAAGAAGAGGAAAACTTTGATCTAGATGAAGAAGAAGATTAAACTCTTATGTTTTATTGTTTTTAATTAATCTTTAGTTTAGAATCTTGTTTTGTAAACATTTTATTTAAAGCATTGTTTGATAGTACTATAAATTTTTATTTTTAATGGATGAATTTAGAGTTATATTTTTTGTTTTAGCTTTTATATATATTATTAATTATTTAATATATATATAAATACATATCCAAATAGCGGTTATCCCGCTCCGCTTCATCCCGCTATCACATTTTTGGGCTCGGCCGCTCCGCGCCACTATCCGAGATTAACTACTATGAGTGAGATATATAGTGGTGGTATATCCACTTGTGAGGGTTAAAGTCCTTGATAGGTGGTTGATATGACCCTTTAGAGTAGTAGTACATTACCTGGAGTGATATTGTATGTTAGGTGATAGTGGTAAACACGTCAACTCATGGATAAAAGGTATTTCGGCTTCATTGACAGTTTAATCATGTAGACAAGACATTAGGTGGTGAGAAGCTGAGGAAAGCTTATATCAGACTTGTGGAGTAGATGTACACCTGACTCTAGATGTACAGCTGAGGAAAGCTTATGACCTTAAGAATTCTTGGCTTGGTTCATGTTGGAGGTCAACTATTAATCTCTAGGTGAGACTTATTTACTATGGATATAGTCTTCTCGAAGACATCTTATTTTTTGTCATAACTGAAATGATGACTAATATGAAGTTTGAGGTGTTATTGTATATTGTTGTTTTTTTATATTCAATTGATGATCATATACTTGATATAGTTGTGTGTTTTATAAATGTTGATAATAAGCATATAATTGTTGTTTTTTGATAACTTATCCTGGTTTGTCTACTATTATGTTCATAATATGTACGATAACAGATTCAGTTACATGTGGTAGTGAAAGTGAGTAAGTTTTTAATTGAAGTACTAAGTAGGATTAGATTTTATATATATAATTATATATAGTTGTATTTTGAGATGGAGAGGTCTAATATTAGTATACTTTATTTATTTATATATTGTTAGTATGTAGTTGTTTAAATCAGGGTATTATACTTATCATTATGAAAGGTAAAAATATAATGGCTTTGTGATTTGGCATGTCAATAATAGGTGACCGTAGACAGGTCATGCCAAACATATAAATCAAGGCCAGCAATATCAGGAATCGAGACCATATCCAACTAAATAAATTTCTAACATTCTTACAATAAGACTAAAAAGTCTATTAAAAAAATAAGCAGTAAAATCATAAAAATACCAACCTTTTCGAAAACGCAAATTACAGTGCTCCCACCGAATGAGAAATATCCAAACTGAAAATTAAGCACCCAAATGCCACTTGAAACCAAAGACAACAACATATAAGAAGCGAAAAGCGGTAACAACTGTAACTTGACATACCTCATCTCCCTTCTTGACATAATCGCCCTTTTTCTTTGTAAAAGTAATGCTACCAACCATTGTAGCTCCTATTGCAACAAATGCCACCTGAATCCAAATTATAAAATGCTTGTCAGTACAGGTTTGCGATTATAAAATGGTAGAGACAGTAAACCATAGGTAACTCAGAAAATATAGATAACTCAGAAAACATCTAAGGAACAAATTCAGAAGAATACAGTCATTAAATAAAAAATTTAGCCACAAATTAATTGCAATGACCAACCTTTCCAAATTCTACTGTTGAAATTATTGAAACAACTCTCTTGTTCTCCGTGAAGACATTACAGTACTTGCTATTTACAGCAATGGGATTGACCTGAGGTGTACAACACAATCAGGAAAGATACAATGTGAATTAACAGAAAGAAAATAAATAGAATATATATACATATAGGGAGAGAGAAAAAATTTAATGGTTATACACTAACAGTGTAAAACAAATTTATATTGTCAACCAATAAAAATCACCATTAGTACGACTTGTAAGACAAAAGTATAGTAAAAATAAAAACTTGCCATATATGATAATTTGTGATTGGAAGAAAATGTAAAATTACTTTACACTTCCCATGTATAGATACCTATATATGTATATATATAATATAGTATAATTTTTCTCAAGTTATTATTACACATACAGTATACAAGCATCCCGGCATATCTACAAATCGCTCAACAATTCCTGATACTGGAAAATGGAAACGGTGATAATCCTGTAATAAATATATGTTAGAATTAAAATTTGAAATCAAATTATATAAAATATCAAAATAACTTTGAAAGAAAGCAACAAATACCTGTGGTGCCAAACGAAAAATCACCATTGTTCCATCAACAAAAGCACTGGAGCACATATCTTTCCCCAAAAGACCTTGAACAGAAAACTTTCGACCCTAAAAAGCAACAACAAATAATGACAAAAGCACTTCATTTGGCATACATAAATGAAGTTGGAAAGATTAAAAGACAAGAAAAGGAGAGATATCCTAACATTTTAGGGAATATAATTTCCTTTGCCTCTAGCTGGCAACAATTTCATCATTGGTCTTATAACTTAGAAATAAAAAGTGAGGAAACGAAAAAATATCATAAAGAAAAAGCAGTGGCATCTAAATTGTTTCGTATGTTACCTATCAAGCTTGATTTCATGCAAAACAGTGCATGACAAAAACAAACCTCAGATTGTAATCTCATATTTGCAAAACCATTTCCTCCCCCCCCCCCCATCTGTCCTAAAGTAAGGTGAGTCAAAAAGGCCCTAGTTCAGTAAGTAAAGTCACAATTATATAATTTTTATTTAATTCCGAACTGAAAATCTGAAACAGTTTCCAGCTAATGACTGATTTTGAAATATTGATTGTAATATATTTAAAAAAACTGCATTGTCGAGATCAGAAGTCTTCCATATTCAATAGTTGTAGGAAAGAAGTGAAATACCTTGATCCAGAATCTTTTACTATCATCAACTGATTTAAATGCCGAAAGACGGCAATCAGCAGCACATACAGCAATGTCATCACGTTCAGCAGAATCAATTGATCTAGAACCAGGCTTTAACTCTCTAATGAAAAATTCATTGAATGTCTGGACAGAGCATAATTTAAGGTATGTATTATTATGCGACAAAATAATCACCACTATTTAAAATCCCACACGCATTGCAAATTTTCGTTCATCTTTACTCAATTGTTTATACAAAAAAAATGTGTATTGCTAGCTCAATGGGAAACAAAGTCTTTCAGTTCCCCCTTGGATAAAATTATGTTAAGATCAATAGAGAAGATATTTCAACTAGAAAGCAGTAGGGATTCTACAACAATCTAACTGAAACGGTCAGGTGGAGGCAAGATTGATATAAATTGTTGGTTTCCAGACTGGCTGGG
The DNA here is from genome assembly GCA_030347555.1 of Lablab purpureus. Taxonomy (NCBI): domain Eukaryota; kingdom Viridiplantae; phylum Streptophyta; class Magnoliopsida; order Fabales; family Fabaceae; genus Lablab; species Lablab purpureus. The sequence continues at coordinate 10,433,200 of CM059259.1, forward strand.
AAAAGTAAAATTCAACGAGTAAATATACTTTTGTCATAACCGATGAAAAGTAACAGAAGTAGATAATACAAAAATGGGTATAATCATTGTAATTATCAAACATTTTATGTCACGAATAAAAGATCTTAACAACAGGAATGCTTGAGGGTTCACAGGAAGGAGGGTCATCCTATCATTTTTAAAAATAGACACGAGAGTGATGTTGCAAAGCATGGCAATAACTTCAAGGAAACAAGGAAAAGGGTAATGTCTGTTGAGAATATAACGTTAAACTTCATTAAAATTAAGATATTATGTATATGATGAAACAACGTTAGTTTCAGCATAATTGAACTGAACAGCATAACTAACCAGGTAAGAAAGTGTTTTCAGAAGCAATTATGCATGAATAACATGTAAACTAAAACCCATTACAATGTTAGGCCCACCTTAAAGTGTTCCAGTGGATAATTGACTTCAGCCAAATTGATTTGATCCTACAGACAACACCATAGTTACATTTATTATAAGAAGGGAGTAACTATAGGAACAGAACTGCAGCACATAAAGAACTAAAGTACAAAACAGAAAGTGAGCTAGGAAAAAAGAAAGGCACCCTAATCCGTTTACAAAATAACTATTTTGACTCCTTACTGAAACTGAACCAAAGAACAAAATAATGAACACAGTCCGCAAAAAGAAGTTCAAAAATACTTGAACAATAAGAATACTCATACAACAAAAATTTAGAATTTAACCCTAAATACACACTAACGTTGGCCTCTTACATGTTTATCTAGAGTTGGTGGTGCTTGTACGTATAGACATAGAATAATGTCATTTTCCATCGCATTGTCAATTAGGATGTACGATGTCATATGATTAGAATAATGTCATGTTCTGTTGCATTGTCAATTGGGATGTAGTATGCCATATGATGATTAATCCTTCAATATTTCATATAATGTTTATGGCAAGAGTGGCCCTCAGGGATTGCAAGTAAAAAATGTTAGGCATGAGCATTGTTTTGCAGTTTGGCACTGCTACCAGCTGGACTTAAATATTTAATTGTAGAAGGAAAGCAATATTCGTCTGCTTCAACATACAGAATAATGTTGCAAGATCAAAATGAGTACCTGGGCAGCTTCAGTTTCTCTTACCTAATTCTATGTTCACGAAGTTTTGGATTTTAGATATTCAATTGTCCTTTATTATTGTTATTGTTTTTCTACATGAGCCGTGTCTCTTTACTTCCCTTGTAAAAATCCCTTATTATGGGTCGTCCATTAAACACTTACTATTCGATAAGAAAGGAAAAGACGAGAGGATAAGGTATCATCCAAAAGAAACAGCAATGCTGAAATATGGGGCTCCGTAGTAAATGAAACCCTGGTCAATACTTAGAATCTAAAGGCACTGCACAACTACAAACTTACGTAAGTCAAAATCAAAGTATGCAATTTAAAAAGAACTAAGAGAAGCATTATTACACCTTAAAAGATTCAATAAATTTTGGAATATCTGCAGACGATTCAGGTGAATCCATTCGTGCTCCCTGCTTTTCAGAAATGCTTTGCAAGAGCTCCTTCACACCTGCAAATGATAGATTCGCTAATGTAAACACATAAAGGAACTAGATGGAAAAGGAAAAAACTATTCAAATCCATTTTTAATCCATAATTTGGCTACAAAACGAAGGTTTCAAGTGATCCGACTGCCAAAAGGGTTCATTATGATAAATACTCTTCCAATAAATAATTGAACTTTCATCATTTATAATCTACTTAAAATACACCAAATCATCTTAAAGAAATGGCAGCAATATCTAGTATATCTGTATAGCATTTTTTAACCGGCAATATTTCTATAGCATTAACACTACTAACCACAAAACCTCAGCAACTGCCACATGGCCCACAATAGGGAGTGGTGGTGACTAGTGATTCGGGAAGCTACATATAAATGCTCTTTCAATTATTAATAGCAATAAAAAAAATCATACCTATGTCCATTAGGCCAAGACCTATTTTAGACTGATAAATGGCTCTCATTGACAAAACAATCTTTTTGTCAATTATTTCTTCAACAAGCCTTTGAGACTTCCGATCATATACCTGATGTCAAAAGAAGTTGAGAGGTCAAGAGGCAAACATCTAGGTTTAAAATTACCATAATTGAGCCATAGAAATGGACTTTAATAATATTTCCTAATTTCTATGCAGGAAATTCCTTTAGAATTAGAATCCTGATGCCAAATGCATTACAAATCCACGGAATTCCATAGTAACTAACTCATGTCATTTCCAGTTAACCAACACCCTAAAATTTGTCAATTCCAAACTTCCATACCGAGAACTTATCCTCCCCATTTCTGCTACTGCTGCTCTCACTGTCAACATCCCAACCACCATTACCCCCACTTCCCATCCCCTCCGCACCACTTTTACATCACCAATGTTGTAGAATTAGGAAATTGGAATTGAATTTAGAATTCTAATTCTACGTGTAATTATTTTCATAACTCACAAATGAACAATCTATAATTCTAAATGAAAAAATTGAAATAAAAAATAAAATTCTAAACTATTTTCCAAATCCATCATCCAAAGATATCCTAAGGATATATCTATTTCACTGCCTTGATGAAGATGTTACGTCAACACAATTCAAATTTCCAATACTTTAAAAAGTGTTACGCAAGACAAACATTGATATTTGGTAATAGCTGAAAACGGTGCAAGGTTGATGTATGTTAGCAAGTAAGCATGGAAGCCTTTCTTTAAATCATGGTGGATGTGACTGGTAAAACTCGGTCACTACCAATGAAAAGAAGAAATTTCAAAGAAGTCTGTACATCCTGATATGACTTGATACATAAACTTATGTCTAATATATCACATAAATGTACTTCAATTGTTAAATAAAAATAAAAAGGAAGTTGGTGGAAAATATCGTATACCAGGATATGGGATGCACTTGATCCAGATCGAATACCAACATCATAGGATGAGAAATGAGCCCATTCACTCAGTTTGAAGAACCACCTATATAAACAGAAAAATGAACAAGTGATTTTTATTTTCGTATCATACAACTTATAAATACATAACCATAGTCAATCAAAACTGAGATATAATCCATTAGGTCAATAAAGATTGTGCTCTCTCTCATACCCTGTCTCCCGTTAATGCCTAAATTAGCAGCGATTTGCAGAAATTTACCCATAAGAAGCTTGCTTATCTGTCAAGAATCCTCCAGCCATCACCTGGTTACCAGTCCCTTCATCAAAACAAAGAGTTAAGTGGATCATGCTGTTCAACCGGTCAGAAATATGAAGAACCTCACCACACACAGGACAACAATTCAATAATGGTTCCCTGCAAGACCAGAAGCTAGGCTAAGCAAAATAAAAATAAAATAAACTACAAACTTCAGAGTAAGTCAAATAAATTATCATTTGTAAATCATCAAATCATAAAAAGCGATATAGAGAGCCAGTTAAATTACTAAATGCAGTTGCACTTCTAGAAAAACACAAAAGGCATACAAAATTAAAACTTTTTCACTTATAATTTAGATGGGACATTACTGTTCTTGCTGAAAAGTAAGAAGAGAAGCCAACTCATCCATGCTCACAACACCATCTCCATTCTTGTCAGCTGCTTTGAACAGCTCTTCTTTCTGTTGAAAAATAATGTATTGATGATAGAGTAAAACTTGCATATACATAACTAGTATCATATTATAACCAAATTCGAGGTTCTAAGTACTAACAATCCAGATGTCGGTAGTTTATACGAAGTACAGAATCTTAAAATAGAAGGACAGCAAATCGGAGTCAAAGTTCAAAACCAGGCTCACAAGCAAATTAAAGATAGTTTGAAAAGAAAATAATTCATAAATAAAAGGTGATGTGAGCACATTAAGTGCAAAATAACCACTCAGGTGTGAACCTTGCTGTCTGCAACTTGATTGCCAAAAGCATCAATTAGGTCAGAAAATTCAGAAAGTGAAAGCATCCCATCTTCATTGTAGTCCTGCATCAAACATCACTTCTCAGGTTGATATTAAATGTTAGACGGTGAAACATGAGATCCGCATATTTAAATTACATAGACGATAAAACATTAAATGTCGTGCTTTCCATGATTCGTAGATTCCAAACATTCTGGTATGTATTCAACCAGTTATAGCAATTTGTACAACATGTTACGAATGTGTGTAAATATTGGAAAAAGGGCTCGGTAACAATTATTGTCACAGCACATAATGTGGCTTAATATCACGATATCAGTACCCTCGTGTAAAGGAATGAAATTACACACCATCACTTCTTGAGTTACCTTCATATGTCTCTTTATTTAAGCCCCACATTAGGCGCATGTTATCAGAAAACATAGGAAGATCAAACTTACCACTATAGATAGAATGCGTCTAACAAAGCCTTTCTCCGTTTCAATTGGATCCTGTTAGTATGAGCTTATTATAGTTAGAAACCCCAACGATACTCAAACAACATTAGAACTTATATCATAAGCCATATACCTCAACAGAGCATGAAACGGAAATGTTGCCAACCACTTTTCCAGGCACGGATGGATCTAAAAGGTTGAATACCTCGGTGTCAGAATCAGAATCCTGCATGATCATATCATTCACAACAAAAGTGTGTAAAAAGAACAATGCTGAAACAACAAAGAATAAACCAATAAATTAACAATTATAAAATCTCTAATTTTTCTGTTTGCTCACCTTGCTCAGAAATTCAAGTAGATCAACCTCACAGTATCCAACAAGAGTATTGCTGGACAGTTTGTTCGTCTACATGAGAAAAAATATTAAACTTAGATCCAGTATTAAAGGTAAACAATTGCAAGCAAATTAAATTAGGCAACAGGATGCAGAATGAGAACAGTTTAAAAATTTTAATCTGTATAATATATTTCAAAAATAGGGGACAGAGACAAAAACTGCTCTTGAAATGCGGCAGGAAGATAAAAAAAAGTGCAAGATTTATTTTAATCTGACAAAAGTGGCGTCATCCCCCAAAAAGATGTTTTAGGGTAATTCGTATTGAACGAAAAGACTAAAAGGTCCTAATTCTTTTAACATACCTCGAAGACAGAAATTCTTGCAACATGAGCCCCATTCTGATCCAAAAGAAGTTTCTTTTCCTGTAGAAGAAAATATCAGTCATATAGAACAAACTTAGTTTGAAACATCTTGGCATCTCATACATACTTAATTTTAAACAGCAACGGTTCAGAGTACTCACTGAGTTCCAAACTGGTTTGTCTGTGCTGCACCAACAATAATAGAACAAATTCAATACACAAACCACAAACTAGCAATAACAAAACAATAGACGAAACAGAACTGAGAAGTAATCGTGAGATGAAGAGCTTAACCTGTCAGAGATGTTCGTTCGAAAAGTTTGTTCTCCGAGAGAAACGCAGGCTATCCATTTATCTTTGAACTTCATCTCCGCCTGCAACACGGAAGAAGAAGCAGTTGCGTTAATTAAGAAAATAGAAAGTGGAAGATTAAAAAAAATAGCAATGTGCGTACGTGAAGGAGGGCGAGGAGAGCGATTCCGGCGAAGTTATCGGCGGTAAGGGGCTTGTTAGCCGAAGAGCCGTTGCCGCTTCGACGGCGGTGAAGGTGACTACGCAAACGCTCTTTGAAGCGAGCACGACGCGATCCCTTTGGTTCTGACAATTTGGAGTGTTCATGACCCATGGCTCGCTCCCTCTCTCTGTGTGTTCGGAAATGTTTCAATCAAAGAAAGAATTGGATAACGAAAAGGTTGATTAAGTCTCTTACGGTGTAGAGTGAGGTTGAGGTGAGTAACGAGTTGGTCAGTAATGGTGACCATTCAAGGATTCACACATATTCAACAATCACCTCAAGACACGGTTGAATCATTGTGTCACTTTTTTTCCTAGTGCACTCCACCTCAGCAAAACCAGGTCAATCCTTTTAGTTAAATTTATTTAAATCTACTAATTTCTCTACTATACTTATTTTATTAATTTATTCTCCTGTATATATATATTATTGATTTATTCTCTATTTTTTTCTGTTATTTTAGTTTCTATAATATTTTTTTACTATTTTATTTCTTCTGATAATAATTTTATAGTTAAGAGATTCCGTCAAGAAAGAAATATCATGTTATTAAAAACATGTGACAATTTCCATGATAGTTATATGACATTTGATGTGTTAAGTTATTATTTAAATACAAATCTTGACATAAAAAAATTAAAACAGTAAAATTTAAATTAATCTAATTAAAATGATAAAATGAATATATTATAAGAATTATTTATAAATTTAATATTATAAAATTATAATTGGTATATAATTTATATATATAAATATTTTAAAAATAAATAATTTATATATTTTTAATTTATATTACACGAACTAAAATAATGAAAAGAAGTTTAAGAATACAAAATGGATATATTAAAAAAGGACTAATAAAATATTTGAGTTTTTTATTCTTTTTCTCCTAAAAGATACTTTTATTTAATATTTTATAGCAAAGTTTTACTTTACTTATTTTTAATACACTTTTATAATTAAAGAAATATCAATGACACTCTTGAGGATCTTCTTTTTAAGAAACTATATTTTCTTTATTTCTCATTCATCATTATTATCGAGAAGGGAGCTGGAGAATCCTGTTCTTGAGCCTTTGTTCATTCAGGCTATATACAAATTTCTTTTATGGTCAAGTGGGTATTACTAATAAATAAATATGTTTTAGTTGAATAAGTCAATTTATTAAGGTTTGAAGACTTTTCAATAACTTAAATATGGGTTAGTCCATAGATTCCAAACAACCACATTATAATTTTTTCCCCTCCTCTTTCATCTTCGACTTTAACTGACAAAACAAAAATAAAGTAAAAAAGAGAAAAAAAGAAAAATATATTATAACTTGAATAAAAAAATATTGATTCTTTAATTTAAATAATTGAGTGAAAGTAAAATTATAAAAGTATTTGATTTAAAAAATAAATAAATTGTTAATGAAAATGTCATTTTATTTTTACTACATTACCGTGTTATTTTTAATTGTATCCTTAATTGTATATATTATTTTCTTAGTCACTTATCTCTTTTAATCTATTATGTTTAACTTTTTTTAAAATTTCCATTCATTTTTCTTTAAAAATCATCAATAGTTAAAAATAATCTCATTACTTAATATAAATTATTTATCATTAATCTTAAATATAATTTATATGTTGACCAATATTTATTATTCATAAATTTTAACTATAATGTAAGTTTTATTTAAAAAATTATTATAAAATTCTGATTTTATAAGCATATAAATTTATCTTATACATTACACAAATACAGCTATGCGAAGTCATTAAAGAAACAAAGTATATGTACAGTAGAAATGAGCTCGAACATCAGAAAAGAATGTGGATTACTAAGATTTCTATTGTCTACATACTATTTTAATCAAACTAGTCTAATCATTTTTATAAAAAATATATTTTAAATCAAAATAAACTAAAAAAAGTAGTAAAATGAGTACAATTGAAATAAAATTAAATAGAAGTATTAAGTTGGTATTTAATTAATATTATTAGATGTTTATATAAATTTATAAAAAAATATTTTATATACTATCTCTTAAATATATATTTACAAATCTTTTTAATAATATTATATTTATTAAGTATACAAAATTATTGAATTTACTAAAATTAATTGTATAAATTTTTAATGAATATATATATATATATATATATATATATATATAAAGTGAAAAATAATTCTAATTTATAATTCTATTTTCTTAATTTTTATTAGCATTGAACTTAATTAACTAATAACTATTTCATAAAATTGATTTTATTTCTTAAACCCCTCCATCTTAAAGTTATATAAAACCTTAACATAGTAATTAGTTTTTTACCATTAATAACTATAATTTTAGCATATATAATTCAGATGAAAAATGTTTATTTCATAAAACTAATAAAATCTAGAGTACATATTTTTATAACTATAATTTATAATAGATATTTTTAATACATAAGTCATATTATATTATATTTAAAATTTATTAATAAATAAATGTCTTAAAAATATAAATCATATTATAGAGTTAAGATGAATAGCTTTTATTTATATTATAATACAAATGTAACTACCTATAATTTTTTAAAAATTAAATAAAATTTAAACCATAAAGAAAAAAATGATAAATTGAATGAGATAAGTTGTTAAGATAATTAAATATATGAAAGTGATAACAATTCCTCTCTACAACAGAAAAACTCCTTTGCTAATTTATACTTTGCAAACTTCTTATATTTATATTTTGATAGTTTTGATAGATAGAGTAGACGGTCATAAAAATATTTGGAGGGATATTAAGAAAAGGATAATGACTTTATCATTTATCTTCTTTGAATTTGAATGCTCCCAAATAGCAACACTTGACAAACAGTACATAAAATAAAGGGAAAAGAAGTTTAGAAAAATAAGAAAGAATACTACATCATGATACTATCTGTTAAGAAGGTTGTTTATTTACATTGCATAAAGAGATTGAGTACTACAGATATAATACATCAACAAATTTAACAGAAAAGTAGAATACATTGGTAAATAGATAAAGAAATCTTCATAGATAAAGATAAATGCAGGCATAAAAAGATTTGAAGGATGAGAAAAAGATGAAGATTATCCAGAACTTGATGTGATCCTCGAACTGATATATAAATGAAGCAAAAGGCAGAATTTATAGTGAGTGAGTTTCCTATTAGTCCCCTGAATAGTTTTCTCTTTATTCTCAACATTCATATTCTCCTAGTTTCCATGAGTCGTATTTTGGTCTTGGTGGTGCCTCTATTGTTCACATGGTTTATGTCCTTCTGTGATCTAATCTCTGTGTTGTATAATGCAAATTCAACTCTAGCTTATGTAGTGCTGAGTTGCCTGGCAGGATTGGTAATTTGGTGTTACATAATGGTTATGCACTTTCGGCATTCCATGGAAAGTATTATATTAGATTACTCGGAAAGAGATAGCTCAGGTGATGATGAGAGCGCAGAAATTGGAGATATTGAGGCTCACCAAATACATAGTTATTATCCAAGTAGCAGAAGGGCTCGCATTGGCACTGCAAGCATTAGGGTTCATAGGGATTTTTGGCAAACCACACAACTAATATCTATGACCCCCCAAACAACACTTACTTATTGGCTAGCCATGAGAGCCTTGCCTCCTGCTGTGTGTTTCCGTGAGGACCAAACCATGGAATCTCAATCTGATTGTTCTATTTGCTTGGAAGAATTTAAGGAAGAGTTGGTTCAACCATTTGGAGTGTGCGTCCATCAATTTCATTCCTCCTGCATCAGCTATTGGTTGAGCAGTGGAAAAACTACCTGTCCACTTTGTCGTAAGGAGTTGCCAATTCCTACCTAGTATAAGATCATCAAAGGTTTATGTTTATTTTGTTTTTTTATTGTTCAGAATGTGGAATCAGAGAAAGACTTGTGTATTTTTGTTAGATGCTAAGGGCTGGTTTGTGCAAGATTTTCACATGAAAAAACTAGGAAGGTTAATTTGAAATCTCAAAGCATGGATTTCGTACATTTTTTTTTTTCACCTTGGATTTATATTAGAGAATGAATTTTGATTAATAGCCACATTCTGCTGTGACAATTTTTTCATGCATTGATATTATTACTCTAATTAGGCAGTTATTTACAAACATTTCTTCTCTTTAATTAAGTTGAAGTCATCCATGTTTGTTTAATCATATTAAAATGATATTTTTATTGATAAAGATATTTTTATAAACAATTTTAATTGGAATGTTAATCCACTTGCTGTTAAGATTCACGTCAACACACACAGAAAAATATGGCGATTAAGGTAGATTAAGGTAGATTAAGGTAGTGTAAAGTTGAGAGGAAGCAAATGATTAAATAACAAAATATACAGTTAAACAAACGTTAAGATTATTGAAGTGGCTTTTTTTTATCAGCAAAAGTAATGAATAAAGAGTTTGAATTTTAAATTTTTATCTATTTGAGAGAATTGAGATGGCAGAAAAGATTGCAGAAATTGAAAAAATACGACCCATTTGAAGTTATGGAGATGAAGATCTCCAAAGTTTTGGAAAAGAAGATTTTAGAAGAAAGAATTAGAGGATTTTGGAAATTGGTTTTGACGAGAAGGTGAGACACCGAAAGAGTTGGCAGTTCCTATCTCTAGCTATTAAAATGGAGGTGGAAATAATAAAATTGTTTTTACTAATTATATTATTAATTTATAAAATAATAAAATTAGTTATTAATTTAATTATAAATTAATTTAAAATTTAATTTAATATATTTCTAAAATCTTAGTAATATTAAAAATTAATTTAGATTTGATTCAAAAGTTAATTTAATTATTATTATATAAAAAATATAATTTTTAATAAAAATAATTTTAAATTTAAATAATTTTTAATTTATAAAATAATTTTTAATTTAATCATTATAATAATTATTTTTTATCTCTAAATTAATTCATATTTAATAAATTTCTTATAAGTATTATATTCAATATGATTTTTTAATTATTTTTTAATTATTTTTTTATTTTTATTTATGATTTATTTTTATTTTTATTTTAAATATTCGATCGAAAACTAGGATCAACAATTATTTTTTTTACATTTATAATCACAAATTTTAAAAACATGAAAAACGTGAAAAAAAATAAAAGATACAACAATCAAAGTTAATTAATAATTAAAAAAATTCACATTTAAATAAAAAATGTAGATATAACTTTTTTTCTAAGTTTATAAGCATAATTTCTATCCAAAAATAATTTTCATATAGAAATGCATCCAAATTAAGTAAAAAATAACAACTTTTTATTTATACTATGAATTTAAAACTATTAAATTCGTGCAACAAGTTATTTATAAGTATAATAATAATTAAATAAGTATAATAATAACTAATATTTTTAAAAACTTATAGTTAAAAATCATGAAAAAAAATTAATATAATTCTAATTTTTAATTTAGACTGTAGCTTAAAATTTTTTTATTAACACTGATGATCATTTATCTAGAATATTCATTTCAGTAATCATACTTAAGATTATAACTTTAAAGTATCTCTAATGGAGAATTGTTTATTAAATTCAGAAGTATGAAATATAAATTATATAATAAAATATTTTTATTTAAATTTTTTAGAAAAATGACCTTTAAATAATTATAACTACCTTTTATATTATGATATTTTATTTTAGTATTAAATTATTTCAAACAATTATAACAAAGACTTATATTAAAAATATTCTTAAGATCTAATTCTTATAAAATCTTTGATAAGGATATATAATAAAAATAATACCTTTAATCTTTGATAAGATCCTATAAAATAATATCTATATCTATATATATATAATATAATATAATATAATACAATATAATATAATACAATATAATATAATACAATATAATATAATACAATATAATATAATACAATATAATATAATACAATATAATATAATATAATATAATATAATATGCTTGTATAGAATATTTTGATAAATTAAAGTGTAAATAAGATGTCATATAAAATTTTAAAAATAATATAGTATAATAAAACTTAAAGAAAATTAAGATATCATATTATTACATATACAATAGAGATCTCTTATTTATTACACTAACTAAATAAGTAAAATAATTGTCATATAAATATACGTTATTTTGTGTGGTCGTGATTTGATGTTCATCTATCAATATTTTTCATTTTTTCAATACAAGCACTTTATGTGATGTGTGTTCTGTTACTCAAATCAATATTATGTGTAGAAAAAAGGTTTTTTGTTTTTACAAAAGATCTGAAACATTTTTCTTTAATGATAGATTAAAAATAATTTCCAAAAATTATATTAAATTTGAATTGTTATTTAATATTAAAAATCAATTTTAGGATTTGTTTAAATGAGAGTTTAGTTTGATACTCATATTTCTTAGGAGAGAGATAAACTCGCTTTACTTTAATAATGTGAAGTTAGAGGGATTAAATTATATAATTCAACACAATAGGAGAAAGGAATGGAACACTTGTATACATATTTTATTTTAAAAATTAAACTATTTTATAAAATGTACATAAAAAAAATATCAACTGATCCAGACTTACACTATTTATTAAATGAATAAATAAAATAACTAAAGTGCCACAAATTTAGGTGAGAAAAAGTGGATAAAAAATGGTTTATTTATTTTTATAGTACGAAGGTAATTGGATTTGAGAGTTGTGTGGTCACTCTTACGTCATCCAATAGGGTTCACATTGACATATTGCCCTTAAAAAAAAGGTAATAATAGATTGAGCTTTTTTGTCCCTCAAAGTAGTTTTTAATGAACAGAACATTTGCTGGTGTATGATTTCTCCTTATGGCATGAGACAAAGTAATATTTTAACGTTGGAGCTTTGAAGGCTCTTATGCCACAGAGCAGAAGACAGTCTTTTCCACTTATTCTTTGATCACTTAGGCCACAAGTTCTCTTCCTCTGGCACACACAGCCAATCTGATAGCATATTTTTTTCATTTTTATTGTCTTTTTTCCCCTTTGGATTAATTTTGTGAGGGGTTGACTTATTTTAAGCCTTTTTTTGTTGACTTTTGGTGGTTGCATGGATTTCTATTAGTGTGATTAACTTCATTCGAAAGCTACATAGGTATTGGCCTCACAATCATTCTCATAAGTTGCTCTCTCATGCCAATGTTTTAAAAAAGAATCATCATCATGATCATACCAAGAAAACAAGCAAGCTAAAATATCAAGATTGTGATACTTGGGTACATGTCAAACACCTGCCTTCCCCTTTGTGTCTTTATATATACACAAATTTTGTTGCAATCAACCAAAGCTTTATGCACAAGTTGAAAAATAGGCCCATTTGGAAGGCTTGATGACTTGAGCAATCATTATAACGTTCATTTTTGATTTGGCATTTTCAACTTTCCACGTCGAATGGGGGCATATACTCGGGGTTCAGAACCTGATTCAGTACGTCTAATTATGCGTTTTGAGTAATGGTTTTTGGGTGTTGAATTTGAAGTAGCCAAAAGCACACACACATACACTACACACACTTGTTTTCTCTCTCTAAAGTCGCAAGCACGGGTGAGATGATTGCAGTCTGATTAAGCAATGAAATAGTTGTAGTATTCATTATTATTGTAACTTCAAAGACACAAGGATGGAAGAGACTTGTTTCGTGAAATGTGATAGACAAGTGCTCGTGGTAACAACACAAAGGTCAAACCCCAGCATGCTCATTAGATGGGACAATACCACTGCTCTTTTTTTTTTTTTTTTTTTTAACTATCATTTAGTGGCTTTCATATTTCCCTCAGAATCCAAACTATGTCTGCATCTTCTGATTAACAAACTTTATATTTATTAATCTGAAACTGTGTTAAATATAGTTATACAATTTATGTCAGCAGTGCTGCTGTAAATTACATTCTTTTCTGTTACCATGTTAAATACAATACTTGAGTGCAGTGAAAATGTTACAGCATTGTGAAAGTGTATTTTAAAAGTAAATTGTAAATTTAATTACGAAAGTAATCTTTAAGATTACAATTAATTTTAATTTTTTTAAGAGATTCCGATTAACATTAATTTTTTTTAATTTAAGTTTAGAACCAAACTCAATTACTACACAGTCTTTCTTTCTTTCTTTATTATGATTGTCTCATAATTTGATTTTAGATCAATTAAATTTTGCATCACAAAATTACCTCGATCAGTTAAAGGATGTTCTGTACTTGTACAATTTTATTTAACCGTAGCACTAGTTGGTGTAAATCTTCCACATATTTTCCTTACATTAGATTGAACGCAGGTGAATAATCTGAAATAGTAAGTGATTTTATGCATTCAATCATTGTTAAGATAGAGTCTTGTGTTTTCTTTTTAATATTTAGCTTTATACAGGATTCAATTTTATAAAAGTGACTTAATTACATATTTAAATCTCAGCATTTAATTACTATTCGAAGTAAGCAATTGAATAATGCTTCAATTTCTATCAAGAGATGAAAGTACAAATGTTATAAAATAATATATATGATTTGGTTAAATTCTGTGGCCCAAAAATTTCACTAGTTTCAACAATGGTGTCATATCATGTGAATGGTAATATTAGAATTAATGTGTTGTATTTGATATATAGTAGATATTAGATGTGATGTTGATGATAAAGATAAGCACCCCCATTTCTTGGACCGATCCGTTTTTTATCCATTCTTCACTCAATCTACGCTCAGCTTTGCCATTAAAAGTGCACATCCTCATAATCATCTCATCTCTTGCAGTGGATATAGGCGAGGAAAGATAGAACCTCATAAGAAAAGAATAATAGTCACTTTCATAAGTTTTTTAATTAGGTGAATTTTCATCAAGAAAACAAACATAATTTCACTATTTTAAGAAATTTTATCATGGTATTTTTTTACATGAGTATTTTTACTAATCTTTTTTATAGATTAGACATTTATAAATATGTTTAAAAGTAAAATATTATTTAAAACTAAAATAAAGTAAAAAGATAAAGTGTCCAAAATACATTTATTGTATGAGTGTTTATATTCTCAACACTTATAACAATATAATAGACAGCACGAATCCTAAATTATAACCTTCTAATAACTACTATTAATGTTAACCGTGATCTGGATATGGGATAGGATGATATTTTGATCTGTTTTTTTGAAGAAATCTGGGTTTAACGATCTCGATATTTTGAGGAGAATAATGGTGTGTTGATATATATAAAATATAGTGGTGGTGCTGGGGCATGAAAGAGTGGTAGTGCTTGCATCACACATGACTCGATGCTTCCCTAAGCAGGCACCCATATAATGCAAGAAAAGTAAAAGAACAACGACAACACAAAAGGGAAATCCTTCCTTAGCATTGTGAACCAAGACAACTAGCTACCAAATACCATCAAACAAACTAGCCAAAAGCTACACAACTTCGTTGTTTATTGCTCAATGCTCAGTTGCAAACTTCCCTTACAGTGCTCTTTGGGCTCCACGCTCCTCTTCCTCTTCTCACCTTTCATCAATGTATTTATTTCTTCTTCTCTCAACCATCCTTCCACGTGACTCAGACTAATTACTAATACCCATTTCAGATGTTTTTACACAAATATCTTTTCCAAACTTCAATATTCACTATTCTTTTAAGTCATATCATTTACTATATTTTTATTTTTCTCTAGTTTCCTTTGAAAATGCACTTTTCTTCTGTAAAGCAAGCATATGATTTTATCAAACAACAAAAAAAATGTTACTAACTTTTTGGATCTCTTGTCAAAATCTCTCCCCCTTCTTTACTTTTGGTTAATTATCATCCTTCCGGATTTGCAGGGTTAGTGAAGCATTTTAATGGCTGAGAATGGATACTGTGCTGACAATTATCCACGTGTCCTTATGCAGAAGAAAGGGCAAAAAATAGTGAAAGGGGCTATAGCTAGCTCCACGAGTGAGTGGGATCCTTAAAAGCATAACGTCATACTACATAGTAATGTTGTTTGGGCATGACATGAATATTTTACATAGTGCCCCACTTGAAGAGCAGCTATGAACACTTCACTGATTACAGTGCCACCTACACTAGAGCTGGTAAATAACATCAACCATTACAAGCAACCATTATTTTAATTAATTATCCAGTTGGATACTGCGGCTGGCTAGCTAGCTAGATCACTTGCATTGTCAGCTAATTTGGTAAGCTTATTTCATCAAGATCATCATCCAATGACAAGAATACTTCATCCAAACATGAGAGCTCTGTTCCATTGTCATCCTCTCCATTACGCTCATAAACACGACATATCACCCATTTATTGTAATCCTGAATCAACCAAACACAAAAGGAAAAATAAAATCACCAATCAAATCAAAGTGTTGCACAATAGTTTTCCATGTTGTATATATTATATATATGCAAGAGTGTCATAAGTGAAAATTCATCATGATTACTTAAAAAAGTAACATTTTTTTTTAATTTTAACTATTTAAATATGCTGTAATAATCAGGTATATTTTATAGTTTACATTTTATTTGTTTTGGTATGTTTGTGTCTACATATGTATACGTATAAGTGTGTATGAATGTGTACTGACTGCTTTTGATTGAGGTTTTCTTTTGGATGATCTGGTAGAGGAAGCAGAATCTGATAGACGATATTCTTGCATTATCCAATTGGTTTTGATACCAGTAGCGGCTTCTCCTACCTGAAACACAAAATATTTCTTCATGCCAACTCTCTTGCTGTTTGAGCTTGAAACCACTGGTTCTTCCATTCCCGTTGGTTTCCAATACCCATTGGTAGTGACCCTATTTTGTGTCCTTCTGCTGTAGTAGTACCATTGGTTTCCCTCTGCCAAAGCTCTACCTGAACACACATGCATCCACCACCCATACTTACAATATATTTATACCTAATTAACCGAAGTTCAATATCCTGCTAACTATACATGCATAGCTTGGCATCTACTTTGAATCACAGGAAAGTATTATTGTATGATATAAGATAACATGATCCAAGTCCAACATATATAGTCTTTATATAACACATAATCAAATTCTATTAACTCTTACATGCAACATGATTCCAGACTCCACAATATATTTTGTGAAAAACAGTAAAAAATGGGACGGGAACAAAGATGTGTATTGGAAGTTTGGAAGCAAAGGAAGTAATAGTACCATCAAGTTCCCATGGATCATATTGGTAGAGCTCAAGATCAGGGATGACATCTGGGTGGCAAGGTAAAAGTGAGGCTTTTCTGTGAAGGAAATGGACTACAAGCTCTTCATCTGTGGGATAGAATCGAAAGCCTGGTGGAAGGTTGACATTGGTATCTCCCATGGAAGCAAGAAGAGGCAGGGGAGGATGAAGGTAGGTTTGGAAAGGATGGTATTTAAAGTGAAAAGAGAGATGGTAGCTAGGAATTAATGAATGGATAGATTATATATAGCAGGGTCTGACGTGAAATTGAAGATGCCGTTTCTCACGTACAAAACAGATACATTTCATCATATAATTGATAATTCTTTTTGGCACGGTAGCACTCAAGTCCAAGCAAGCAATGCGGCAGATAGGGGAACGTGATGGATATATATACATATATTTATTTGCTCAACAAACGGGATTTACATTAATGTGCCGGAGGAACGGAGTGTTGCGTGGCACAAGGTTATATGCTATATATATATTTACATAATATCTTTATTTAATTCATTATTTATTTATTTATGTTTTTATAATTTAGCTATTAAAGTATTATTTTTTATATAATAATAATAAGTGAAGATTTTGATGGTATGGTGATCATCACACTTCATGCTGACATCATCCACCTGCGGCTGTACGTGTGGCATACATTAAGATGGGTTTGGTCTTAGGCCAATTGAAGTAGGGTGACCCACCTCTGGGAGAGTATCTTTATATGCTTCATAATTATCAGCAATTATACCATGTTTTTAGATTAAAATATGGGAATGGGAGGGACTTTTTGTTTCACTCTCAACTCATCCCATATGCTTCTGCCTAGCTATGTAATGAATGAGTTAGTAGGAGTAGCACAGTGGGAACTGCACATACATCCCACATCAGCCAAAGCAATCAATTATTTCTTTGGAAGGTGGGGTTTAACTAACTCACAAATTCTGTTTGTACAACAAACAAAAAACATATAGATTGTATCAATATATAACTCTCTATTTTACTTGGTCACTTGGTGGAGCCAAGGAAACTCCAACACAACATTATTTATATGATTAACCAATTATTAAGGAAACAAACAAAGTACGTAAACTACACTAACCATGAACTACCTTGCTTATAACTCATCCAAACGCTAACTAATTATATTATGCAGTTTATTGATGCGGATATCTTTTCTGATTTTGAAGGTCGGCAGTAATATTTATTTATTACCTTAAAGTAGACATCATTATTTTGTTTGAAGACTAATCTTTTTTACCTTCTATAGTACCATATTGAGAGTTAAATCTGAAAGATATTTACAATTTTTACAGTACAAGTTTGTACGGTGTCTTTCTTATAAGTCGTTATATGTTAACCTCACAGTTGTGCTTCATAAAATAGGAAGAGATTATGATGAAAGCCATGGAAGGGTACCTAAGTATCTTTCTTCCTGCGCTGGCATCAATTGAGACTGGCACTGAAGTAGACATATGCCCTATAAGGTTGGTACCAACAAAACTTAACCAGATTAGTTATCAACAACCGGAACAATTAGTTCTGGATTCAAATTCCTTCACCATTTCTGGCTGCAAATTCGTGTACCATATCATGATACCATTAATCTGATTCACAAGGTTTTAGTATTAGATTCAAATAATACTTGTACCAATTTCGGATAAGGTGTATGTCACAGAAAAAAAGGATTCCAGTCTTTTGGGAAGAACGTATATATTACACATATGTGTGGAAGTGGAAGCACCATCGTACTCCATCTTTTCTGCTAGCTATGCCCCATTTCTGGGCTCTAGTGGACCAAGAGTTGAGGAACACCTTTCCATTTAAAAGGTGAATTCCATCCATATAAGGCCCAGTGAGCAACATTCCTAAAATTATGAGCTACTTCTTTCTTCATGCTCATTACCTTGGTATTCACCCTAGCCATCTTATTGGTTGTCAGTGCTTGTTCCACAAAGAAATTGCGCATACCGCCCTAATTGTTCTTTGAACTTTTCCTTCTATGGGGACAGAGAAAAGAAACACTTGTGAAACAACTATGAAGTTACAGTATGTCACAATTCCAATTTTGTACTGTCAACAAAGCCATGGACACAAAGTTGTGAGGTTATTATGTTTTATTTAGAGGAAATATCCTGAAAAAATTATCAATATGGCTGCATTTTCTGTGGTGTGGTTATTGTGATAAAAAGACTCGTACAAGAAAGGGACTGTAAAGCATACAGTTCTTCTGTCTTTTCTTCGTGCTGCCCTTAGTAAAGAAAACTACAGATTAGTTGCTACTCTCCTCCTTGGTCACGCTGAGCCCCAATTGTCATATAATTATGTCATACCAGCAATCACACACACACAAACAAGAGTGCATCAAGTAAAAACATGAGATGAGTTATCTTTAATCACTCATTGTTGGAGCACTCACTAGTTTCAGTCAGACCCATGTTGTACAGTTTTGGTACATTTCCACGTACCTGCTATATCCTGAAGTAATTATTCGGTGACTTTTTAAGATAATTTAAGCATCCAAATAATCCCAATCTCCTTATCTCTTGTCTCCTTTTATCTTACAAGAGGATGAAATTATGATAACTGAGTGGTGGGTCTAAGTTAGGCAAATTTTGCTTTCTGACCATTTGATCACTATTCATTTTCTTTTTGCTGGCCTTGGTCGACATCAGAGAATAAAAGAAAATGAATTTTATCTACCAATTATTCACTGTCGCTTGTAGCAGCTACCTGTGACATTGAGAAATCACGGGGAAACAACAACTTGACAACTAATAATATCAAATTATGCACCGGAAAAATTCTCCCAACTTGTAAGAATATATGAGGAGCAACAACAACAGAAAAACTGCAGAAATAATCACAGAAGAGACACCAAATATTTTAACGTGGGAAAACCCTCTCAAAGTCAGAAGTAAAATCCTACGGGTACAAGCCAGTCAATCAAGCTCCACTATGATCAAATAAGGATACAAGAGAGTCTAATCAAACGCATAAATAAATGCTTACAACCAGCCAATAGCACAAAGCAATAAAGCTTCCAAATTGAAGAACAAAAGAAGAAGAAACCTCAAAACAGAGCTACTGTGCGAAATTAATATCTCCAACTTCAGACCTCCAATTCACGATCCCAACGGTCAGAATGAAGAACCACGTGTTACGGACCTGTTGTAAAATTTCCAGCCCGATCCAACGGTGAACGAAGCGGGAATCGTGATTTTACGAGAACCAGTCTGTGTGTATGCGAACCAGTTTTTCTGCACTCTTTTTCTCTTCTTTCTCTTCCCAGTGGATACGAAAAAGTAACACTCTCTTGACCTAGATGACCCCTCTCCACTTGTCTTAAGTGAGACAAAATGGGCTTGACAAGTTTGGGCCTTTTAGACACATAGTTGGGAGCCCAACCCAACATATCTCCCCCCTCACAACTATGTGGAGGTGATCACCAATCCAGCGATCTCACAACAAGCTTCAAGCTTCAACCTTGGTACTGCTTTAGTCATCATATCAGCACCATATCCCAACAATAAGCATGTCATCAACATACAACAATAGGATAATAAAGTCATTATCAAGAAACTTTCTAACAAAGACACAATGGTCAGAAGTAGTCTTTTTGTAGCCTTGGTCACACATAAATGACTCAAACTTCTTGTACCATTGTCTTGGAGCCTACTTCAAACCATATAGGCTTTTTTTCAGTCTACACACATAATCTTCCTTGTCTTCAACAAGAAAACCATCTGGTTGCTTCATGTAAATCTCTTCCTCCAAATTACCACGAAGGAAAGTTGTTTTCACATCCATCTGCTCAACCTCCAAATCAAGAGTAGCAGCTAAACTTAACACAGCTCTAATGGATGACATTTTCACTATAGGTGAGAAAATCTCATTGAAATCAACACCCTTTCTTTGTCTGAAGCCTTTCACCACTAATCTGGCTTTATACCTCGGAGATATAGAATTACTTTCTTGTTTCACCCTAAAGATCCACCTGTTTTCTAAGGCTCTTTTGCCCTTAGGCAACTTTACTAAGTCATAAGTGTGATTATCATGCAAAGATTTCATTTCATCTTGCATTGTATCCAACCATTGTTGCTTTTCTTCACTCTCCAAAGCCTCTTCAAAACACTCAGGTTCTCCACCATCAGTCAAGGTCACATACTCATCAGAAGAGTACCTGGAAGACGGTTGTCTTTGCCTACTAGACCTTCTGAGAGGAACTTGTGGTAATTCAGGTGTATCATCAAGATCATCATCATGTCTCATATCATGTTCCTCTTGAGCATCATCAATCGGAACCTCTAAACCATCTCCAACTTGTTGATCATCAACATCACCATGTTGCTCATTATTTTCAGCATCAGTCTCAACATCACCCAGATTGTGAATAGGCAACCGCATCGGATTACCATCAGTCAGATTACTATCTTTCTCAGGTGTAGTCTTCTTCAACCTGTTAATATCTTCAATGGTCTGGTCTTCCATGAACTGCACATCACGACTTCTAACAAGCCTTTTCTCAATAGGATCATACAACCTGTAGCCAAATTCATCCTGACTATAACCAATAAAGATACATTGTCTTGTCTTCGTATCTAACTTGGATCTTTCATCCTTTGGAACATAAACAAATGTCCTGCAACCGAAGACACGCAGATGGTCATAGCTAACATTTTTGCCAAACCAAATTTTGTCTGGCACCTCAGTATTCAATGCAACTGCAGGACTAAGATTAATAACATGTGTGGCGGCAAGCAATGTCTCTCCCCAAAAATGCTTAGGCAACTTTGCTTCAGAAAGCATACACCTAACTCTTTCAACCAAAGTCTTATTCATCCTCTCTGCTAGACCATTCAACTGAGGAGTTTTAGGAAGAGTCTTTTCATATCTAATACCCTACTGCTTGCAATACACATCAAAGGGTCTACGGTACTCACCACCATTATCAGTACGAATGCATTTTAACTTCTTGCTTGATTGCCTCTCAACCAAAGCATGGAATTCTTTGAACTTCTCCAACACCTGGTCTTTTCTTTGCAAAGCATAAACCCATAGTTTCCTGGAACAATCATCAATAAAGGTAACAAAGTAAAGTGCACCACTAAATGACTTTACCTTCAATGGACCACAAACGTCAAAATGCACCAATTCAAGCAACTCTGACTTCCTTGAGGGAGGATGCTTCTTAAAAGATACTTTGGTTTGTTTACCAGCCATGCAATGAGAACATTTCTACAACTCTACATTCTTCAATCCCAGAAGAACATCCTTTCTAGCTAAACAATTAAACTCTTTCTCACTTATATGACCAAGCCTTCGGTGCCACAAAGATGCCTCCGTATACACAGCATTCACACTGTCCTTAACAACCAAAGCTTTAGTCCAATATAATTTAGAAATTTTCTCCCCTCTAGCCATAACCAAATTACCTTTAGTGAGTTTCTATTTACCAGAACCAAAGTGATTATCATAACCATTATCATCAAGCAAATGCACAGATATCAGATTAAAACGAACATCTGGAGCATGTTTGACTCCTCTAAGTAATAACTGCACTCCCATGTTGGTTTGCAAGCAAACATCACCAACACCAATGACCTTAGAGACACCATCATTACCCATCTTCAACACTCCAAAATCACCAGGAGTGTAAGATGTGAAGAACTCCTTCCTCGGTGTAACGTGCAATGTAGCACCATTATCAATTGTCCACATGTTCTCATCTGATACAAGATTAATAGATTCATGGTCTTGAAGAAGAACAAGATCACCACTTGTAGTAGTAGTGACACGATCATTATCATGATCCTTCTCTTTTTGCTTGTCTTTCTTTTCTTTGTTCTCCTTTTTCCATCGAAAACAATACTTTTGGATGT
The DNA here is from genome assembly GCA_030347555.1 of Lablab purpureus. NCBI lineage: Eukaryota > Viridiplantae > Streptophyta > Magnoliopsida > Fabales > Fabaceae > Lablab > Lablab purpureus. The sequence goes on from CM059259.1 coordinate 10,455,875, forward strand.
GTCCAGTTTTATGACAATAATGACACTCCACATTCTTAAAAGATTCTTGTCCAGTTTTATTATTACCTGACTTAGAAGCATATAAAGACTCAATCTTCTCCCACAAAGTTCTAGCATGTGTCTCATTAGCAATGTGATTATAAACATTGTCTTCTACAAATTGCCGAATAAAACCACACACCTGCTGGTGTTCAAAGTCTCATTCTTCATCAGACATAGAATCTGGCTTTTGTGTAGCAAAGACAGGAAGATGCAATTTCTTCACAAACAACAAGTCTTTCATCTTACCCTTCCACAAATGATAATTTGCACCATTCAAAGCAATCATCTTTGTATTTGCCTCCATCATTCAAACAAGTAAATATAACCCCAAACCAAAGAGCTCTGATGCCACTCTGATGGGGAAACAACAACTTGACAACTAATAATATCAAATTATGTAGCGGAAAAATTCCCCCAACTTGCAAAAATCTATGAGGAGCAACAACAACAGAAAAACTGCAGAAATAATCACAAAAGAGACACCAAATATTTTAACGTGGGAAAACCCTCTCAAAGTGAGAAGTAAAAACCCACGGACACAAGCCAGTCAATCAAGCTCCACTATGATCAAATAAGGATACAAGAGAGTCTAATCAAACGCATAAATAAATGCTTACAACCAGCCAATACCACAAAGCAATAAAGTTTCCAAATTGAAGAACAAAAGAAGAAGAAACCTCAAAACAGAGTTAGTGTGTGAAATTAATATCTCCAACTGCAGACCTCCAATTCACGATCCCAACGGTCAGAATGAAGAACCACGTGTTACGGACCTGCTGTAAAATTTCCAGTCCGATCCACCAACGGTGAACGAAGCGGGAATCGTGATTTTACGGGAACCAGTCTGTGTGTATACGAACCAGTTTTTCTGCACTTTTTTTCTCTTCTTTCTCTTCCCAGTGGCTGCGAAAAAGTAACACTCTCTTGACCTAGATGACCCCTCTCCACTTGTCTTAAGTGAGACAAAATGGACTTGCCAAGTTTGGGCCTTTTAGACACATAGTTGGGAGCCCAACCCAACAAGAAATTTGTCATGGAGTACTTCGTTATCGTTGGACAAGACAGCACCACGGTTATTTATCCTCTATTCACCGGCTCCAGAGTGTGTGTCTATATATATATATATATATATATATATATATATATATATATATGGGTCATACAAACTTATGGTTTGACACAAGAATAACTTCTTATTTAACAAAATCAAAAGATCAAGGATGATGATTTAACAAAGTGGAACTAAGAGAATATCAAAGAAAAGTTGTTCTATTTAAGGTAAGTGGTTGCTAAAATATTATGAAACAAAGAAAAGTACCGATGAATAAAATCAAAGAGAATCATTTTGAAATATGAGATTCAACCGGTCACATCTCAAACAAGAATGAAAACCGATTTGAAATAATAAAAAAATTAAAAAAAAATTGAATCTGATATATTCCGAATGAAACCAAATGTGCTAAAACAACATAAAGTAATACTGAACTCAAGCATATCTGCAGTTAGATTTATCAAATGTATATCATATGACTTATCTATTATATATGTCATAATATATAAAAGTAATATATCTATTACTTAAAAATTATACAATAAAACTGTAAAATAGATATAAATTAAATTAAAAAATTAATTTGATTCAGTTTTGATATTTTTTTTAAATTAAACTAAACCACACTAAAAATAATATGATTTAATAATGAAATATCACTTACGAAAATTTTTCATATACATTTATATATTTACATATTAATATATTTACATATTTATATGTTTAAATATTTATATATTTACATATTTATATATTTTTATATTTATATATTTATATATTTATATATTTAAATATTTTTATATTTACATATTTATTTATTTACCTATAAATATATTTATATATTTACATATTTATATATATATATATATATATTTAAATATTTTTATATTTACATATCTATATATTTTTATATTTATATATTTAAATATTTTTATATTTATATATTTACATATTTATATAGTTTTATATTTATGTATTTATTTATTTATCTATAAATATATTTATATATATATATATATATTTATATATTTTTATATTTATGTCCTTATATATTTATTTATATATTTATATAATTATATATATATATATGTATATATTTATTTTCAAACTCTTAAATGAAAGTTATCGTAATTTAATGGTTAAAATATTAGTTTTTAATTTTAAGGACTTTGTTAAAAATAATTTTTTGAATTTTAGCTTGAATTAGATGGATTTTTCAAATAAGTGAAACTATTTTTAATGATCTTTTGATGATGAATTTTGAAAATGATTTGATTTAGTTGTAAGATTTTAGTATAATAATTGTTATGTTAATAGTTTGAGATTTATTTAAAGTAAAATTGGTATACTTATATGTTATATGTTGAATTGGAGTTCTCACTTTTATTTAGTTTTGAGAGTAAAGTACATTAACTAAATGTAGTTTACAAGAAATAATATTATATATTGGAGTAAGAATATTAATTTTAGTTAAAAGAGTGAGATTATGACTTTTTAGGTTGTAGATAATTGAATTGCAGTAGTTTGAATTTATTAATATTGTTGGAGTATTGTTATGATGGAAAATTATGTGCAGTAGAATTTTTTAAATAAAAATAAAGTAGAAAGTCACTTTACTCTCAATTTTATTTTCTATTGATTGGGAAAAATTTTGTTCAAGGAGACAAAGAAAAACTACTTCAATTTTAAAAATATATTACTTTAATTGAATAATATGAGTATTATATAAATGTATATAATATATTTAATTGATTTATTGTGACTGCGTGCTTCTACATTTTTAGTGATAAACTCAAATAAAATTATTTTATTATCATAACATTTTTAGTTAGTTTAACTCTAAACTTATATCTAAGAAAATAGAAAAATAATTTATATTTTGTTTTTGAAAACATATACATATATTATTATTGGGTTCAAGTGAAAATACATTGAGAGAGATAACATTAATGAGTGACTGGTCAATTCATAAAAAAAAATATACTGTTAACAATGAATTTAGAAATCTTTTTCTTTATTTATTGTCTGATATATGCATTTCTGTTTAATGTAGGTTCAAATTTCTACTTGAATTTTTCACTATTATTATATTTAAATTTTATTTTAAATTACATAATGTTTTTTATTTATTATATTATAATAAAATTGATACTATTATCCTAATTTTACATATAAAGGATAAATAATATATAATAATGTAAAAAAGCCGATATAAATTTTATGGCCACTTTTATTTTTTATTGTTTATATTGTTGAGTTACATATATTAAATAATTATAATATTTAAAATATTTAATTTTAATATGTAAATAAAAATAAAAAATAAAATTTATTAACAAAATAATATTGGATTTTATAAATATACTTATTATAAATTATTGTAAGTTATAATAAAATATAATTAATGAAAGTGAATGTTTTCCATGGAGAAAAAACAATTTATATTGACACTTAATTCATCTATGTTAAATATCTTACTTTTTTATATATAAAGTATGAAATAAAATATAATTAATAAAAATGAATATGAAAAAAACAATTAACTCATTGATTAAATGATTTCCCTTCACTATGTGAATATTTAGATTATTTAAAAGAGAATATATTCTGATATAACTTTAACATTTCTAATTATAATAGTTTTGTCTTCGTTGTTATTTTAAATTAATAACGTAATTTATTTTTCATTTATATTAGTATAAATAAATTCGTATATAACAATTAAATAATAACCCATGTGGACGGGGCAAGCGTCTGAAGCCAGGTTCTATACATGTGCATATGCACTTCACATTCAAGTGACCAGTGTCTCAGAACATAATAAGTTACTGATTACAGAAAAAGAAATTAGTGGGCCTAAATAAAATAATAGATACTGTATCACATAAAGAAATATATATTTTATCATCACATATTTCGATAAAAACAATTAATTCAATTTATTTTATTATATTTTCAAAACGATATCAGTAATATTTTACCTTTATTAATAAAAATATTTTTTATTATTTATTAATAACAATTTTATATTCATAATAGTTAATAGAGATAAACAAAATATATATAATAATTCTTAGAAACTATAAAGTATATCTTATAAAAAATTGTTGAATGATTTTTACTTTTTAAAAAAATAATTGAATTTTAACACGTTTGGATAAAAAAAATTTAAAATAGTTTTAAAAAAAAACTCTCATAAAAAACAGATAAAGGGAAAATATTTCTAAACTAACATAAATTTCTGGGCGTATAAAAAAATCTTAAAAATAAATCAGTTGTAAGTAGTACTGTAATATTTTAAAAACACAGATATCCATGAAGATGGGAAAGAGTAATTAAATATAAATATGGTTAGTGAGTAATGATCAGGATTTAACAACTATTTAAAAAGTGCAAAGAGTTAATATTTAACAAGTAATGATTGAAAAGAGTAATAATCTCTCTTGGGGGTTAATTTCAGTAGGTGTTAGTGCACGTATTACAAAGTTCATTGGAGTAGTGATTAGTTAATAGACTAATGAAAACAACTTAATAGTACCATGCTCGTGCTCCTCGTGGATGGGTTATTTTTGTTTAAAACTTAATTAATTTTTCTTAGTGTAAATAAGTTATATACCAGATGTCACCCTATATTACATGATAATATTACACCATTGGCATTAGAGTAAGTTGGTGTTGTTTTTCAAAGTAATTAAACAACATTGTTTAATTACTAATAAACAATAAATTATTTTAATTATGTCTTTTAAAATAACTCACTGTATTAAACAAAACAAATAGTAAAAATCTCTAGTTTCGTCGTTGTTGAATACTATAAGCTAACTTAACTTCAGACATTTTTAGAGGAGGGAGCTCGGAATATATTTTTGGTGAATATTATATTACATATTTAAAAATCTTATGTTTATTTCTTTAAAATATAAAAAATATTATTTAATAACAAATTATTTATATATAAATAAACAATTATACTTAGTATAAATAAATAATCTTTTGTTTTATAACATCCTATTTTTATTATCATCTTGATATACGCAGACACTCACCTTAAATTTATAATCTTACACTGTAATGAAGAGATATCCTTAGCGTTATAAATACTCTTCTTAATATTACACATATAATGTTTATTTGGATAGTTTTGTTTAAAAATTCTCTTAAGAAATATCACATTAACCTTTTAAAAATAATTTTTAACTTATTGTAAATTAATTTATAAAAATATTTATTTATAAGTATGAATAAAAAAATTAAAAGTTATCGTGTTTATTTTCAAAATATACTAAATATAATTTATTTGATCAATTTTTTTTATTTAATTGTTTATAAAATTTGATAAATATATCAATATATATATAATGTATAGTTATATCATTCAATGATTAGATGGATTAAGACTCCATTAAGTATGAAAGTTATTGAATGATAGAATAGAGTAATTCTTTAAGAATACGTGTTATCATTAGTAATGGATATACATTATGTTTCCTTACCCCATATTTTTTTGTTTCATTAGTTAAAATATGGAAAAAAAATCTACCCTTATTAAAATTTATTCCTATATTTTAATTATGGTCAAAGTTTAAATATAATATGTTACTGAGGTCAAAGTTCAAATACAAAGTGATATTAGTATTTTATATTTTTTAATTAAATACGTACTTTGTAAAATCTTATGATATTTTATTTTTATGAAAATATTATTGGTCTTGTCTGTTATAGTATTTTGAATTTGTTGCTTATTCGTACTTTTGATTTTTTTTTTTTTTAGATATGGTGATTTTAATTCCCCATGTTTTAATTGTTTCAACAGATAAAAAAGAGGGTATAATTTTAACTCTACAAATTATAATTGAATAAAGTGTGTATCCCAATTGTGTAACTTCAGTACTAGATATGATAAATCAATATTACATTAAATTCGAATTAATGATACTGAAAATTAAAGATGGAAACCACGTACTTGTAATACTAAAATTTCAATTACAACAACTAAATTTTTTAAAAATTAAAATCACAATAATGGTTCAGCTCAAACTTTAATTCTTAACGCTTTTCAAATGATAAATTGAAAAAAAAAATCTAATATCACCTTCTACCTTCATTTCATGTATTTATATCCTCTTAACACACTCCAACACTTCAATCCAATCCAAGCCAAAGCAAGCACAAACACTAATGAGTTCTCTCCCTGTAGTTTGCTCTAATGGCAAGCATGAAGTTCACAGCCCTCTGCACATTGCAATGCTCCCATGGCTCGCAGTGGGTCATGTAAATCCTTATTCGGAGCTCGCAAAGATTTTCGCACAAAAGGGTCACTTTGTTACCTTCATAAGCACTCCCAAAAACATCGATCGCATGCCCAAAATCCCCAAAACCTTAGAACCATTCATTAAATTGGTGGGGTTACCCTTACCACACATAGAGCATCTCCCAGAAGGTGCAGAGAGCAGGATGGACATTCCCGCATCAAAGATCTGTCACCTCAAGTCAGCTTATGAAGGTCTCCAAGATGCTGTCTTCGAGTTGCTCAAAACTTCAAAGCCTGATTGGGTTTTCTACGATTTTGCAACTGAGTGGTTACCAGCAATAGCCAAGAGCCTCAACATTCCGTGTGCACATTACAACTTAACAGCAGCCTGGAACAAAGTGTTCTATGATCCACCCAAGGAAGTGCGCAACTCAAATTTCTCTATTAAAGACTTGTGTAACCCTACCTGGCTTCCTTTCCAAACACCCATTCATCTCAGGCCTTACGAAATCATCAGAGTAATGCGCTCTCGCAAAGATGCCGACACAGGTCGCTCCGCTACTTTCGATCTTGGAAAGGTGTACTCCAGCTGTGACATGTTTCTTCTCAGGACATGCAGAGAACTCGAAGGAGAATGGTTGGATTATCTCGCTCAAAGGTACAACATGCCTGTGATTCCGGTGGGTTTGGTTCCACCATCCATACACGTTATGGATGTTGGAGAGGAAGACAAAGATCCCGAATGGATCAAAATCAAGAACTGGTTGGACACGCAAGAGTCCTCATCCGTCGTGTACATTGCATTTGGAAGCGAGTTGAAGCTGAGTCAGGAAGACCTCACCGAGTTGGCTCATGGCATTGAAATTTCCAAGTTGCCTTTCTTTTGGGCTTTGAGGAACCTGAAAGAGGATTCACTTGAGTTGCCAGAGGGGTTTGAGGAGAGAACAAAGGATCGTGGGTTTGTTTGGAAGAGTTGGGCACCTCAGACTAAGATCGTAAGCCATGCAGCTATAGGGGGTTGCATCACTCACTGTGGCACCAACTCTCTGGTTGAAATGCTGAATTTTGGGCATGTTCTTGTGACTCTTCCGTATTTGCTAGACCAAGCCCTGTTTTCAAGGGTGCTGGAAGAGAAAAAAGTGGCAATTGAGGTGCCAAGGAGCGAGGAAGATGGGTCCTTTAGCAGGGACTCTGTGGCTAAGACACTGAGGTTTGCAGTTGTGGACGAGGAAGGGAGTTGTTACAGGAAGAACGCCAAAGAAATGGGGAAGATTTTCAGTTCCACAGATCTCCACAATCAATACATTGATGATTGCATTGCTGCTCTTCAGAACTATAAGACTCCTTCCAACAGTTAAGACTCTTCGTGCCTTCCCTTCCACCCTCTTTCTTCCTTTGCCTGTGCCTCTTCTTTTCTTTTATTTCTGCAGATGTTTGAACTTTTCACATTCCGTATTTCAATTCTGTGTATCCTATTTACTTTAAGAGTATGTTTACCAATTTATGAATAATACCCAATTAAAAAAATAAGTTCGTAGATATTATTTTTATTATAGTTATGATAAGATATTAAAAATGGAAATATCAACATATATTTATGCAACAAATTTCGATGTAAGTTGAGATGTGTGACTTTGATTGATATTGGTACATGAGAAACACCACTAACTACGAAAAATGGTGTTATTGAGGAATGTGGTGGATTGGATTGGCAGCTCCACGTGACTCCATGTGACCGTATTTTGTATAGAGTTTTGTTTCAACTTCTTCTAAATAATTTATTTGCCCCCACTTTGGTATAAAAGCCCCTCCTACCACATCAATAATTTAATTAGCGGAGATCGCGGACAACCTTAACTACATTTTAAGATTTTCATGTTTTAAATTAGTGAATTAGATTTGAAATGGAAGATACCAAAACCTTTGTATTCAAAGACAAACAAACAAATCTTCCAACTACAAAAAAATAAACCAAGACTCAATGACGTAATAAAACATGGTTATAGGACATTTCCAATGCATTAATTTTTAATGAATTGCTTAGTGTAATTATATGTTTATTTGTTTTTTTTAAATAATAAAATAATAATAGGATAAAATACCGGTTGCTTCCAGAATCAATATTTGCACACTGAGACAATTGAATAGTTACTTTACAGTATTTTAACAGATGAGTTGTTAAAAACCACTTTAATTTTTTTTTCCAAAATATTTGCCCTCACCATGTGTTCACTAAACTATTTTTTTTATAACTTTTTTTATTTTCTTTAATTAATGTATTGAATTTTTATTTATTTAGAGAAGAAATACATCATCAATGACATCTGGGATTAGAAAAAAATATATTAAATATCATTTTTTTTAAATAATTAAAGAAAATCAAAACAGTTATAAAAAGTATTTTAGTAAACTCGTGATCATAAGTTTATGAGGAAAATAATAAAAAATATTAAAATCAATTTAAACTAATTTGAAAACAAAATTTTTAAAACAAATTAGAAATAGTGTTTAGAGGAACGATTTCATTATTAAGAGAGAAAAAAAAACAAATCAAGCTTTCACGTATGGTTTTTGAAAAATTTTAAAAAAAATAGAAGACATATTTACCATGAAATTTCAACTTTAAAAATTTATATCACTTGAAACTTGTGCTAAGAAGCATGATTTCATTGTTTTGAAATCACACTCCCAAACATAATTTACCCGTTAAATTTTTTAAAATTTTCCTATTTTCTTGATATTCAAAGTAAATTGCGCTATTTTAATAAAAAAAACTTTATATACAAAGACAACAATAAAACAGATTGTTCGAATTCAACCTAAATGGTGTTTATTTTTAAGAAATGAATGAAAGCCATAATCATCCTAATTGTCTATATAGACAGAGAGGAACATATATAGTTACCATTTTCATTGCCTTTAATCTAAAACTAATTTATCTGTATTAATAAAAAAAAACCCAATTTAATTTACAAAAGGGTTATTCAAAATTTATCATATAAGAAAAATCTAACTGCATCTTAAAAAATATAAATACCTAAATATTATTTTTTTAAATATAAAACCAAAACTCTATAATTATATTTTTTTATTAATTAAATATAAATTACTAAATATATAAAATAACTCATTTAATATAAAAAATGAAAAATAAAAAAGTGAGATCTCCACATGCAACTTCACTTTAAAAGAAAAAAAAAGATAGAGGTCATATACACGGAGACTTCACTTTTAAAATTAGTTAAAATTGTCACATATATGAAGCCTTTTATTTAAAAAAGGAAAAAATTACCTTGTGAATAACGATTTTTATTTAAAAAATTAAGAGGACACTAAATTGTCACAAAGGTGACGATTTTTACTTCATTTAAATTATTACTTCTTTAAAGTGAGGTCTTACTTTCAAAGACAGTTCACGTATTTTTTTTTAAAAATTACACTATTTAGTAAAAAAAATCCTTTCCATTTATATATAGAGAATTTTTTTTATAAAATATATAATATAATAAGAATAAAAAGGTAAAAATTATAATAATTAAGGATAGTAAAGTGCATTTCAATTTGCTATGGATGGTTAGGTTGAAATTTTTAACATTTTAATTCGCTTTAGCTTTTTTCTCTATAGTCAATTTTGAACTAAAAAGGTGAGATAAATTGATAAAATAATAAAAGACTCAATTTTTTATATTATATTATTTAAATGGTGTAAATATTATTGTGACTTAATTCTTTAACATTTAAAAAATTAAGATTATTATAATAAAATAAATTAATATTTATTTAGTTTATTTAATTAGAGATATTAATTAATTAATTTTTTAAATAATACTTATATAATTAAGTATATTTTTAAATTATATAAATTAGAAAATAAAATAAAATTGAAAATCATTTAAAAAAAACAAACTAATTTATTAATCAGTATAGAAGTTAAGTATTTTTTAACTTATTTAACACTACAACTACTAAATACTTTCTGTTTTTAATTAGAGTTGTTAAAATGGATCTGTTTCGACAAGAGCTTGTGTGACTTATGATTTAGATTACGTTAAGCTTAAAAAATAGTGATCTAAATAACAATAAATGTTAACTTTTTTGCAAGCGCACTAAATTGTTCAAGTAATAATTCGGAAAGTCCGAGTATCGTTTTCGAAAGGATTTGTGCAATACACGACAATAATTACAATTGATAATTAAGTTAGACAAAGAATATTTTCATAATTTCTTTTAGTGTTTAAAAGAAATAGAATTGTGCAAACAACAATAAAAACTCTTTTTGGTATTTTCACAAACACTTAGAAAGCGATAAAGATATGAAGTGATATGGAATGTAAATGTTAGGATTAGATTTCACCAAAACTCACTCACATGCATATAATCACTCAACTTCTCTCCACTTTAATGTAAATGTCAACCCACTAGTTTACTCAAACCCTAATCCTTTAGTGGAATGAGCCTAAGTTTCCCTATTATGAGTCAATTCTTTGATCCCCGAATAAGCAAACTTGCAATCACGACAAGGGTTTAAGACAACTAATGAATCAAGTTCCATTCCTAGATACAAGTTTCATTAGGTATTTTGCTTCAATCCAAGATTACAAAAGATAATTTTCAAAACCTAATGAATCAAATATCAAGCTATGGGTGATCAAACCACAACAAGCATTAAGCATAGAAACAAAATATTAACATTGAATGGAAAGACATATATATATATATATTTATATATATAAACAAAGAGATTACATGAGAGTTTGTCTGGCTACATCTAATCCCAACAAAATGGGTTTTAGCTCTTCATTGTCATGAAGAGTACAAAAAATAAAGGATGAGTAATGAAAGAAGAATGATAACCCAAGAGGAGTAAGATGGTCTCCAAGGAAGCCCTAGAAGCTCCAAGTCGCGTTCCACTCGAGTTTTTGCCAAGATCCCTCTTTCTCTCGAAAAGTATGAATAAATAGGCATAAGGGTGTCATGTCAGCAAGTTGGCGTCCGACGGGTTCCATTTCGCGTCCGGCGCACTCATACAAATCTGGTCTCGGCCTAACTGGTGTCTGGCCTCACTAGAGTGGCGCCCCGCCTGAGGTGAATTCTGGAGCCTGGCGTCCGACCTCAGGTGACTGGCGCCCGGCCCCGTTGACAGATCAGGTCTCTGCCCATATTGCGTCGGGCCTGCTTCAGGAGCGTCCCACGCTAGGAACTTTCTTTAATTTTCCATTAAGGCCTTCCTTCTCCATTTCTAGGATTCCAAACTTGGTTCTTTCAACCTCAAATGTTTCCTATACCACTGTTAGACAAAAAATATGGGGATTAGTAGTATAATTAGATAAGATTAACCAATTTCAAATTACTTACAAAAAGTAACCAAATAAGTTAAAAGCTTAAGAAATAGTTGATTTTGTTAATGTGAAAAGACTAAAAGAAGTGGTAAAAATTAACAATATCAATAACAATAAACTTTTTTTAACCTAGTTTACTTAGCCTAATGTCTATATGAGCACGATCAGGTTAACCCGTTTATTTTTTGTGTTAAATTTTTACTTTTAAATTTTTATGTTGTCTTAGCAAAAAAAGAAATCATACTATCTCAAAGTCTCTCTTCTTTCTTTTATTTTTTCCCTTCCTCTCTTACAAGCTCTTCCCTCTCCTCTATTACACCCCATACTATCTCAAAGTCTCTTTTCTTTCTTTCATTTCTTCCCTTCCTCTCTTACAAGCCCATCTCTCTCCTCTATTACACCTCATGTCTTATATTACCTTCACCACCACAATTTTATATCTTCGCCACAACTTCTATATTTCCCATTAGCTTAGGTTCTTCTTTACTTTTTGTTAATTTATATTCTTATTTGTTACATTTTTAAGAAAAACTCAATATTTGCTTATGTTTTTCTTACATCATTACCAGAGTTTGTTTTATTTTATTAATATTTGATGAGTTATATAAAATAAAGTTGTTGTAAAATATTAAATAGTTTTTTATTTTTTTTATCTACTGCACTTTAAAGTTCTTACTTCCTATGACAATACCAGAAGGAGTTATTCCTCTAATTAGTTATCTATCTACAATAACAAGAGAAATAATTTTGAATAAAAATACGAAAAGACTAAAAAAACAAAAATTTTGAAGTATTAGAAATATTTAACTATCTTCGAAATGTTTAATTACAAAATATAAACATATATTTAATATAAACATTAAACTATGAAATATATTAGTCTCTATATATTCTACTCACATTTCACTATTTTTTTCATAATCTATATAAATTGTAGTATTTTATTAACATTGTTCTATTTTAGGAGTTTGTGTGATAAAAAATAAATTGAACAAGATAATGTACTCATTCTATGTCCATCTTAGCAAAAATTCTTCTAAAAATGGATATCTACCACAATATATTTTCATTCTCATTTAAATCAATACTAAAAGTTTAACTACATTCAATAAATTTTAAAATCAATACATAACCACTAATAATATCTAACACACAAAAAATAATTTGTCTACTTATAATAAATTTCTTCAATTATCAATATGAACAATGACTTTTTATTTATAAGTAGTTGATATATATATATATATATATATATATATATATATATAATATTAAATTTTTTATCATGAAAAAATTGAAAATACAAATAAGTTAATTCATAAAATTTAAAGTTTGTTACTGTCTGATCTAAAAACTTTTAATACACACAAATTATGGTTACTAATATATTAATTTTATCCAAGTTAAAACTAACAAAAACTATTGTAATAATTTTAAGTAGAGATATATTAATACTACTAATAAGAAGAGAAGAAAGTGATTAATAATTAATAATTTAATACACTTTAGGAAAGCAAGGAAACAACAAAACCAAGAGAATTCTGACTGCAAAGAGGAAGGAAGCAAGGAACCAAGTAAAGAAAACAAATGAAGCAACTACCGAGTTTTTAACGTGGCTTTCTCACTCCTCTTTCACATTGTGTGTTTCAAAGATTCGCAGTGTTTTGAAGTCTTTTGTCAGAGGTAGTTGTGTATTGAATCTCTTACTTGGTGCCATGGAATAACATCCAAAGATGAATATATATATATATGAAAAGTGTTGAAAATTCAATATAATCTGTGCAAGTCCAATTGAGAAAAAGTAAATAGTTCGAATAATATACAAGAAAAAAAATACACAAACGCATCATCTTAAAAGGTTTTTAATTAAAAATAGTTTAAATTTTCTCATGTAAATTAACCTATAAATTGATGTTATATTTTTTTAAAATTTAAAATTTAAGATTTAGGATTAACATTTATAATGGTTAATAAATAAAATAACTTGGGTGATTTGTTTAAATAGTGAGATGAAACATTCCTGTGTCAATGAGTCCCATCATTGCAATTATAGCACTGTTTATCATGCACACGACACGTCTCACTCCAGCCTGGTTGAATTGATCACTCCTGTCTTGTCATAATTTCAGTAATTTTGTGACATCAATTTTCCAGACCTAGGAAATTGAAGCATTAGTTAGAACAAATATTTCCTCTCTTAATATGTAATTTAAAAAAAATATTTCATCTTATTTAATGTTTATAGAATTTAATAGTGTATTAATTAGGTTTTATTAATTATATTCTTATTTCTAAAATATAAAAAATAATTAAATAACCTTTTAATCAAAATTTAAATAATTTTTTATTTTTATTAATTATTTTTTATTCTTTATTTACTTTTTCATCAATAAATAAATTATATTTAATTTTTTTAAACTGTTATTAAAAAAATTTAAAATTTTATTATAAATTAAAAATATTATTTTTATTAATTTGTATAACAAAACCAAAAATTTATTAAAAAAAAGTAAATAAATGAAATCAGACCATATCCAATCATTAATGAAAAAGATTTTAGAAATGAATTTTAACCTTTGATTTTTCATCATCATCATCTAGAAATATCCCTTTGATGAACTTTGGCAGCAATTAATGTATGTTACACATCAATCTCACAGAATTCATCTCAAAGATGGATTTACTAGGAGGAACCAAGAAGCCACATGCTCTTCTGATCCCATTTCCATCACAAGGTCACATAAATCCATTTCTCAAACTAGCAAAGCTGCTCCACAACAAAGGCTTCCACATAACCTTTGTGAACACTGAATTCAATCACCGACGCCTTCTCAAGTCTAAAGGCCCCAATGCCCTCAACGGCTTCACAGATTTCCACTTTGAGGCCATTCCTGATGGTCTCCCTCCCACCAATATGGATGCAACTCAAAGCATCCCAGCTTTGTGTGACTCTACCAGAAAGAATTCTTTGGTCCCCTTCTGCAACCTTATCTCAAAACTTAATCACTCTCATGATGCTCCTCCAGTAACTTGCATTTTATCAGATGGTGTCATGTCCTTCACAATCAAAGCTTCTCAGCAATTTGGATTGCCCAACATACTCTTTTGGACTCACAGTGCAGGTAGCTTCATGAGCTTCAAAGAGTGCAAGAATCTCATGGAGAGAGGCCTAACACCACTTAAAGGTGGGGACCATACAATACTATTTTCACTCTTAACTTCATTCAAATTAGTATCAAAATATCTATGTATTCTTTCTCATTATGGTCTTTGTTTTTCAGATGCAAGCTATTTGACTAATGGGCATCTAGACACTGTCATAGACTGGATCCCTGGCATGAAGGATATCACTCTGAGGGACCTTCCTGGCATCTATCGTACCACAGATCCAAACGATATACTTTTGGACTTTGTGGCAGAACAAATTGAAGCAACTTCAAAAGCTTCGGCTGTTATTCTTCCGACTTTTGATGCCTTGGAGCATGATGTGCTGGATGCACTCTCAACAATGTTTCCTAAACTATACACCATAGGCCCACTGGATTTGCTCCTTGATCAAACTGAAGAGAGCAAATTTGATTCAATTACATGTAATTTGTGGAAGGAAGAATCTGAGTGTCTCAAATGGTTGGATTTACAGCAACCCGGTTCTGTTCTCTATGTGAATTTTGGTAGTGTTATAGTCATGACACACCAACAACTTGTTGAGTTGGCCTGGGGATTATCAAATAGCAAGAAAAAGTTTCTATGGGTGATTAGGCCTGATTTAGTTGAGGGTGAGGCCCCGGTCTTGCCTCCTGAAATTGTAGAAGAAACCAAAGATAGAGGTCTATTAGTGGGTTGGTGTCCTCAGGAGCAAGTTTTGAAGCACCCAGCAGTTGCAGGGTTTTTTACTCACTGTGGTTGGAATTCCACGCTTGAAAGCATAACAAATGGGATGCCTTTGATCTGTTGGCCCTTTTTCAATGATCAAATTCTTAATTGCAGGAATATTTGTCGTGAATGGGCTTTTGGTATGGAGATGGATGGTGATAATGTTACGAGGGATGAAGTGGAAAAGGTTGTGAATGAGTTATTTGAGGGTGAGAAGGGTAAGGAGATGAAGAAAAATGCAATGGAGTGGAAGAAAATGGCACAAGAAGCTACCAACACTAGTGGTTCATCCTTTCTGAATTTGGAAAAACTGGTGAACCAACTCTTACTTTTCAAGAGTTAGGCTACAAGAAACTAAGTTGACGTGGGCTTAGTTTACTTATATTCTAGAGATGATTTGAGGTTCAATATTGTTTCTGTCATCGATGCTACTCATTGTTTGAATGCTGTACTCCTTTGTGATGCATATTATTATGGCTTGGACTATCTCCAAAAATTGACTATGCTCCTATTTTATTGCTTCCTTCATAACCTTCTATTATATATATATATATATATATATATATATATATATATATATATATATTTCTAAAACACATAATATGTAACCATCCCAAAATTTAAATATATTTCTACCATAAATACATACAAAACACGAGGTAGTTTATTAGTAAAAAATTAAGTAGTCATGAAACAACTGTCCTGTACCCCAAATCTAATCTGATGAAATTTTCATCTCAAATTTATTATTCGTAACAAATTTTCATTCACAAGTTATATAACTAACTTTTTTTAAAACAAAAAATAACTAATAACGACAATTATATTTTATATTTTATAAATACTTAAAAATTATGTTTTTAATAAATTTTTTATATTATCTTTTCAAATACAATATAAATAATTAAATTTATTTTTCAATTTTTATTAAAATTATTTCTTAATACTATATACATCACCAATTAAAATATATTGCTAATAATTTATAAATAAATTATAAAAATAATTTATTCACAATTCAAAATCTTTTTAATCTAATAAACTAATAAAACACACTCACTAAACCAACCGATGTGCAAGCTTCCTTTTAAATACAAGCTATTGTACGATTAAATATTCTTATTTAAATTATTAAATAAAACTGTACTTTTTATTGCCTAACAGATAAAAATATTTTATATAATATTTTTATATTCTATATCAATAGTACAAAATACAATTAATTTTTTTAAATAACACATATATTTAAATATTATTTTCCAAATTTTATTAAATTTTTTATTATACAAATACGCAAACTATTAAAATATAATAATAAATCAATGAAAACAGATGCAGTTATATGTATCTATTTTTAATACATAAAAATATAATTTAAACATTAAAAATAAAATAAAAATGTTAAATCATTCACATGATTATGTATCATTTAAAAAAAATATATACAATCTTTGGAGTGGTTTATTTGCAATAAGAAGCACGTGGAAGAGAACAGCAACCACGTGGAAGAGTGCAGTGTAGGCCATGTTTGTTTTCTTTTCTTTGCATTTTTGAAAAGATATAAAAAAATAGAAGGTCCACATTATCTTTTGTTTTATTTTTTCTTTTCTTCTCTACCAAATCATTCACTTATCTTCTTTATTTTCTACCTCAACTAAAACCAACCTGAATAAGTTAGTCAATGACTAAACCTCATATTTTATTTTATGCAAACCCATTATTACACGTATTTCTTGCAAACTCCTTTTTAACATCCTAAATTTTTTTATCTAATTTTTTTTATTCTTGAATTAATTTTTTGTGTGTTAAGATAGACTGTGATATTCAATTACCATTATACTCACTCAGTAAATTAAGTGCATGTTAAAATTTGTTTAACTATCATTTTGTTCACTTGACAAAAGATCTAATTACATAGTGAAAAGGAATGGTCATCTAACGAATAAACTTCTGAAATTTTTAATCAAATAAATTTTGCTCAATAAAATGTTTCTTTAACATCTCTGCATAAATCAAATTTCCATAAGATTTCACACAATTATACCAAATTGGTCCATAAATAATTCTACTTAATTTCTTATACATATAATTGAGAAATTTCATTTCTAATAAGATTGACTTAAACTAATTTAATTCACTTTTATCATTCAACATTTTTAACTATTAAACATACAAAATATTTTTCACTAATTAAAATTTCACCACAATTTAACTATATCATTTATTATATCCATCACTTTCAACAATTCAACATCTCTTTCATACACTACATTACTAACTAGTAATATCTACATTTATAAAAAACATTAATTATATTGTAAAAATAAAAGTATTATCACAAATATTTCAACATTCATCATCACATTTATTACCAAAATAAACACTTTTAATACTCTCTAACAAAACACTCCTTGTATAACTAGTAATATCTATGTCTATAAAAAAACATTAACTATATTGTAAAGATAGAACTATTATTACAAATATATCAAGATTCATCATCAAATATATTACCAAAATTTAAAATACTTTTAATATTCTCTAAATTATTTATCATAAAGTGCTATAAAAATTTAAGGGTAAAATATATTTTTCATTTCCAAACTATTTTTAAAAATTATATTTCATTCATAAACTAAATTATATATTTATTTAAGGTTGTAACACAGGAGGTATTAAACTTACTCATAGAGAAAATTATGATTGTGAAATTGAAAATATCACTATCAAGAGGTTATTTTTGTCTGACACACTGCATGGCTTATTAGCAACCCAACAAATAAGGATCCGGAAAAAACCCAAAAAACAAAATTACTCTAAACAAAATTCATACATAGGAAACTGAGATCTCAAAAAGGGTTGACTGAGATCTTAAAAAAACTGAGGAATCACTCCAAAACTTATAAAGAAGGTAGATAAAAATTAGTTTTAAAGAAATAATAAGTTTTATAAAAAAATTGAATAATTAAGCTTTCTATTTATAAATTTTTTAACTTAGTTAATAAAATATTTTCATTATTTTATTTCATTTAAATCAATACATTCTTTACATCTGTTTTATACATTCTTTACATCTGTTTTATTTCTCTTTCTAAAACTGCATCAATAGCATAATGAATTTATTCCGTTTCTTATATCCTTTATAGAAACAAATACAGTGATATCTACTTAACTCACCTGAAAATTTGAAGTGAATTCATAACACAGTAACATTTTCTCTTCATTTGTTAGTTTTTTTTTGTCTGTTCATGTTATATTAACTCATAAAGAACAGGTCATTTGGATCTGAAAATCAAATGCGCGATATTATACACCATGCATTTTTTGTGGGAAGAATGAATCTCTCTTTTTTATAATACAATTTCAGTTAAGGGGAATAAAATAATTACTGCGTGCTTCTCATGCCATTACTGTCTATTCATTTTTTTGGTGAGGACGAAGCTCTTCCTCTTAGATTCACTTTTGCCTATATATAAAACACAACGTGGATACCATCTCTTAAACAGAAAAAAAGTGCAAATGGATCACTCAGTTTCATCCAATGCTAAAACTGATAAGCCTCTCCATGTTGTGATGGTTCCATGGCTAGCCATGGGTCACGTATACCCCTGCTTCGAGGTTTCCAAGATCCTTGCACAAAAGGGTCACTATGCCACCCTCGTATCCACCCCTAAGATAATAGATCGCTTACCTAAGCTCCCTCAAACATTATCACCATTTGTTAAGCTAACCAAATTGCCCTTATCTCCCCACATCGACCAAAACCATCTCCCACAAGATGCTGACTCCACAATGGACATTCCCTCCAACAAACTCTATTACCTCAAATTAGCCTATGATGCTCTCCAACAACCTATGGCTCAAATACTCAAAACTTCAAATCCTGATTGGGTTTTCTATGATTTTGCAGCCAGTTGGATACCACAACTAGCCAAAAGCCTCCACATTCCCTGTGCCTATTTCAGTCCCTGCCCTGCATGGACCATATGCTTCTTTGACACACCAAAACAACAACTTGGTGATGCTGCTGCCAACAGAACCAACCCTGAAGACTACTATGGCCCTCCCAAGTGGGTTCCTTTCCCTACAAATATTGGCCTAAGACCCTATGAGGTGAGGAAGTTGTTAGAAGATGTCAAAGTTAATGAGACTGGTGCCTCACCTGTTTTTGATCTGAATGAAGCAAATTCTGGTTGTGACATGTTTGTCATCAGAAGTTCCAGAGATCTTGAGCAAGAGTGGTTGGATTATCTGGCTGAGTTCTACCAGAAGCCTGTTGTTCCTGTGGGGTTGCTTCCGCCAATGCAAGTAATAGATTCTGAAGAGGAAGACAATAGCCCTGATTGGCTTCAAATCAAGGCGTGGTTAGAGACACAGAAAGGGTTATCAGTGGTGTACATTGCATTCGGGAGTGAGGTGAAACTGAGCCAAGAAAACCTCAATGAATTGGCTCTTGGCATTGAGCTTTCTGGTTTGCCCTTCTTCTGGGTTCTGAGGAAGGGGTCAGTTGAGTTGTTGCCAGATGGGTTTGAGGATCGGATCAAAGATCGTGGGGTTGTGTGGAAAACATGGGCACCCCAGCCTAAGATCTTGGCTCATGCCTCGGTTGGAGGTTGCTTGACTCACTGTGGTTCGGGTTCAATGATTGAAAATCTCTACTTTGGACACGTTCTTGTGATGTTGCCCTTCTTACTAGACCAAGCATTATATTCAAGAGTGATGGAAGAGAAGAAAGTGGGAATCGAGATTCAGAGGAACCCGGAAGATGGATCCTTCACAAGGAGCTCCGTGGCCAAGGCATTGAGATTGGCAATGGTGGAGGAGGAGGGAAGTGCTTACAGGAAAAATGCTAAGGAGATTGGCAACAAATTTAGCAACAAAGACCTCCATAAACAATACATTCAAGACTTCATTCTTTCCCTTCACAAACACAACTCCAGATAGGAATTAAGGGAATATGTACTATCCCATGATTTCAAAATCTTTCTCTCTATTTTCTTTTTTCTTTTTGCTTCACCTTAAAACATTTCACACCCTTAGGAACTCAAATCTCCTAACGTGCATTGTGTTCGTTTATTCTCTCTTCTAAAATCCTTTATTTTTTCTTCTTCTTTTTCATTCTCTCTTTTTTTTTTGTGATCTAGAGGTAGAAACTTAACTTACCCGTCTTTGCTATTATGCATGCAATTTTCCTTCCTATTATTTTTTATTACGTGTAAATAATTGTATATATAAGTTGTATCTTTTAAGTTAAATTTGTAAAAGACATATTTCTTTACATTGAAGTTAATTTCTTATTATTAAATTACACATTATATACCATAGTGAATGGACATGTAAGTTTTTTTATTAAATCTATTACGAACAATTATTTTTACAATTTAAATATTCAAATTTCTTATTTAAAAATATTGCGTAAGTTAAATTTCTAAAAAATAATATATATTTAATTTATTATTATTAAATTACGTATTGAAAGATAAATAAAAATATATATTATAGTATAGGGACCTTGTAACTTATTTTTATTAAATCTATTACCAACAACTATTTTTACAATTTTAAACATTTAATTATATTATTTCAAAATATTACTTAAATTAAATTTGTAAAAAATAATATATATTTTAATTATATATCTCTTTTTAATGTTTATAACATTTATGTATGTGATCCAAAATGTATTTTTTGATTCCAGAATCTAAAATATTTTTACAGATTTAATAAATGTTACTATGCATAATAAAACAATAAAATAAACTATATTTTATATTAAATAAAATTAAATGATATCTTCAAATGATCGTGGGTAATATTTAATATCTTTCTAAATTAACAATATTTACAAGTTACTATTAAAATTACCATCTTTTATATATTCATCTAAATATTTGTATACCTATTTTAACTATTAGTATAATAATTTTAAATATAAACTATTTTAAATTTAGATGTTCTTATTTAAATCATGAAATAAAGTCATATTTTAAATATCTAATACAAAAAATATATTATTTATAGCGAAGCGTAATATACTTATATTCTATATTTATATTATTATATATAATCATAATTATTTTTTAAGAACAACACACCTACTTAAATAATAATTTTTAATTTCTATTTAATTATTTCTTTTACATAATATAAAATTAGTATTAAGAAATTTTTTAATAAAATTATTAATTATTAATAAAGTACAAGCGACGGTGACTACGCTATTATTTTACATAGAAAATATTTTTATTTAAATAATCAAATAAAAGATAGTGGATAAAAAATACGTATACTTTTAAAAATAAAAATTAGTTAACAATAATATACTTATATTCTATATCTATAATATAAAATATAACTAAATTTATATTTTAAATACAACATATATTTAAATATTTTTTCAATTTTTACTAAATTCTTTATGGTATAAATATATCATCTATTAAAATATAGTAATAAATTAAAAAATATTTCAAATAAAGTTTAACAAATAAAATAAAAGAAAATTACATCTTTATGAATTACGAGTAATGTAAAAAGTTTTAGATCACTGAAAGGTTGTATTGTATAATTTAGACCTTAAATTTGATTGATGTGTTTTGTATTTTACAATCTAAAATTATTTAGTTTCAATATTTTCTAATATTTGTGCATTTTATGTTTTTAATTATGAAATCTATATATTATTCAATCCAAAATATATTTTCACTATAAAAAATTTAATAAATATAAATTAATTTTAAAAAAATAATTAATCATTATAATAATTAAATTAAAAACTATTTTATAAATTAAAAATTATTGATATTTAAAATAATTTTTATTATAATAGAAATTATATTTTGTATTTAGTTTCTATATCAGAATCTAAATTTATTTTTAATATTAATTATAAAAAAATTTATTAAATTATATTTTAATTAGTTTTTAATTTAATTAATAATTAATTTTATCATTTTATAAATCATTAATATAATTCACAAAAATATTTTTTAGTGTTGTTTTTATTATAGATGTGAATCTATGGAACAAATTTTATCTTGTGTGAGTTTAAATTTTAATTATGGAATTGTGCTAATACACCACCTATTACAACATAATAATAAATTAAAAATTATCTTCTAAATAAAATTTGACAAATAAATAATGAAAACAAAGGATTATAATTTATTTGTATAAACTTCATTAAATATTTTGTATTTGACCATTGAAACAAATAATACTTTTTTTATTTAGAAACAAAAATATATATAATGATAAATGGGAACTTAATCTATTAAACCTTTTGAATAAGAACTATTTTGGCATAATATGAAATAGATATTCTAAATTAGTTTCTTTTACCAAATTATTAATAAAAGAATAAATATAACTAAATTTCTTTTTAATTTAATAAATAAATATAAAAAACAAAACCAAAACTATCCTTTCGTATTCAACCAAGTAGTATAATAATTTCAAATCAATCTCTCCATGTTGTTTTGTTTCAAACATTATGACTTTGCCTAGTACAAAGTTGATGTATTATACAATCCTCAAAATTCAAAATTCAGATAGTGTGTTTTAGATTATATAATCCATAATTATTTATGTTTAATATTTTTCAACATTTATACATTATGCAATTTTAAATATATTTTGTAATTTTTAAATATGAAATATATTTCTTGATTCTTGAAACCATAAAGTGGATTTAGAATTATGTTATAAGATTAAGATATAATCACATATTTTATATCCATAACCTTAAATTACAATTTTAAATTTTATATTCATAAATTTAAATTATGTTACATTATAATTACAAATTACATAGCTCATATTGTAATTATTAATATTTTAAATAATACAATCCATAATTATATTAAATAAATATTTTATTTTAAAACATATTTTTTAATGCTTCAAAATTTAATATATTTCCATAACTTTATTATATATTTATAATTATGATATATATATTATATTTTTTTGTGATGTAATTTTTTCGAATTATGCAATTTATTATTTAATTATTATAGTTATAGATTTTACATCCAATATTTCAAACTATACAATTCATAATTATAACCAATATAATTCTTATTTTATTTTACCTAATCTAGAATAGATTTTTAAAACTATAATTGTCATAAAATAAAAAAATAAAATGATAATTTTAAAAAATAAATAATAAAAATTTAAAAGTAAATAATAATTATTAAGAAGTGTATTTTATGTCTAACTCAATTCCACAAAATTGATTTGTAAGATAAGGTCTATGGACTCTATGATATCATATTCAAAAAGGATTTTAACTTTAATTCAACCCCACAAAATTAACTACTTGTAAGATAAGGTTTGTATCCACTTATATACATTAAATTGATTTCATCTTTAATTGATATAGAATTTCCAACCATAATTATAAAATTATAACAAACAACAATAAAGAATCATTTTACTACACAAATTATTGTAAAATAATACTTTTATTTTATTATAAATTTCTAATTTTTGTTAAAATAATTATTGTAAAAATATATCACCTATTAAAATTATTTTGTAATTAATTGTTAATAATATATTAAATATATTATAAACATTTTTTAAATTAAAAAATTGATAAGTGAAAAAAAAAGGAGCCTGAAACTAGTATAATAAGAAACTGGTGACACGAAATGCAGGAATATCTTCATCACCACATAGCTATCATGTGGTTATAAGTAGGAGTGATGATTGAAGGATATCTGTGTTTTAAAATCCACTCTCCAACATAGGAAACGACACACAAAATTTATTTATGGAATATATATTGAATATAAAAAAATATAAAAAAATTAAAGTGTGGTATGAATGTGGAAAAGGAGTATTTAAATATTTTTCTATAAGCAGGAGTGGTGATAGAAAGACACCTGGGTTTTAAATCTCACTCTCTAACACCTGTAACAACACAAAAAAAAATAGAAAAAGAAACTAAGGTGTTATATAATAAGCAGATTCTTTCCCAACACACTCACAACTTCAACTGAAACCAACAGGCCTATAATGGATTCTGGCAATGGCAAAAGTGATAAGCCTCTTCACGTTGCGATGCTCCCATGGCTTGCCATGGGTCACATATACCCCTATTTTGAGCTGGCCAAGATTCTTGCTCAAAAGGGTCACCATGTCACCTTCATAAGCAGCCCCAAAAACATTGATCGCATTCCCAAAGCCCCCACAAACTTGCAACCATTCATTACATTGGTGAGGCTACCCTTGCCGCCCATACAGCATCTTCCAGAAGGTGCAGAGAGCTCGATGGACACTCCCCCATCAAAGGTCTGCTTCCTCAAGAAGGCTTTCGATGGCCTCCAAGACGCTGTAAAGGAGGTGATCAAAACTTCTAAGCCTGATTGGATTTTCTACGACTTTGCAGCTTCGTGGGTTCCTAAAATAGCCAAGAGCCTCAACATCCTTTGCGCAGATTACAACATAGTCCCAGCGTGGAACGTATGCTTCCTTACTCCACCCAAGAATCAAACGAACATAGATTCCTCGCTCCAAAGCAGGTGTGTCCCTCCCACATGGCTTCCTTTCCGCACAACCATTCATCTCAGGCCTTGCGAGTTGATGAGAGCATACGCAGGTGCCAAGGATGAGGAGACTGGAGAAACGCTTTCTTTTGACTTTAACGAGGCATTTTCTGGCTGTGACTTGTTTCTTAACAGATCTTCCAGGGAGCTTGAGGGAGAGTGGTTAGATTATCTTGCTGGTAGCTACAAAGTCCCTGTGGTTCCAGTGGGGTTGCTTCCACCATCCATGCAGATAAGAGATGTTGAGGAGGAAGATAAAAACCCCGACTGGGTGACAATCAAGGACTGGTTGGACACACGAGAGTCCTCTTCAGTGGTGTACATCGGATTTGGGAGCGAGATGAAGCTGAGTCAGGAAGACCTGACTGAGTTGGCTAATGGCATTGAGCTTTCTGGGTTGCCTTTCTTTTGGGCTGTAAAGAACCTGAAAGAGGGGGTACTTGAGTTGCCAGAGGGGTTTGAGGAGAGAACGAAGGATCGTGGGATTGTTTGGAAGAGTTGGGCACCCCAGCTGAAGATCTTAGCTCATGGGGCAATTGGGGGATGCATGAGTCACTGCGGTTCTGGTTCTGTCATTGAGAAACTTCATTTTGGGCATGTGCTTGTGACCCTCCCCTATTTGCTTGACCAAGCCCTGTTTTCGAGGGTGCTAGAGGAAAAGAAAGTGGCAATTGAGGTGCCAAGGAGCGAGAAAGATGGGTCCTTTACAAGGGACTCTGTGGCCAAGACATTGAGGTTTGCAATTGTGGACGAGGAGGGAAGTACTTTAAGAAACAATGCAAAGGAGATGGGGAAGGTTTTCAGTTCAGAACAACTTCACAATCAATACATTGAAGATCTCATTGCTGCACTTCACAAGTATAGGATTTCTTCCACTAGTTAAGCACTGTTCATGCCTTCCATTTTCTTAATTTTCTCTCCTTTTGTGTGCTTTTTCTCTTGTAATAAGGAAGGAGTAAATGGGTCTCCATGACTCTTTCATGGTTGTGAAAATATTATTATGGTACCTCTATTACCACCCTATTCTATTTATCTATTTAACCACGCGAAAAACTAAAAAATGACCATAATTAACTTATTTAATTTTATTAAGTGAATGGTTAGGTTATACATAACATATTTTAAAATAACATATTTGAAAGAGTAATAATAAACATACATAACAATAACAAAAAGTATGTTTAGATTTTTTAATCTTAAAAGTTATAGTTAACAAGAACGACATTTTTTATTGTCAAATTTTGAGCGTTGATTTGATTAATTTCTCTTATAATTTTGTTGAAGTTTACATAATAATCATCACTTTTGTTTTTTTAACTGAAATTGTGCATTATATATGACTTTTAGTGTTTGTTATTTTTAAACAAATGTTGTGTATAGTAAGCATATGCCTTCTACTTTTTAAAAAAAAATTATTTATTTTCACATATGTTATCTAAAGATCACTCTTCTTAAAATCATAACAAAAAATATAATTTTTTTAAGAAAAATAAACTACAAATAAAGTATGAAATTAAAAAAATTAAAAATCATACTTATCATACACAATTGTTGTTAGAAAAAAATACAGAAATCATATTTATCTTGCATAATTTCAATTTAGAAATAAAATAACAGAAATCATGTTTATTGTGTGCAACTTCAATTTAAAAATATATAAATTATTTTCATTTTTCATAAATTTAATGAAAAAAATTAACAATTACAAGTCATATTTACTTAGTACAAATTCAACAAAATTATGAAAAAAAAAATAATATAATATATGATGACATAACTTTAACATTGAAAGAAAAATTAAAATCATTCATGTCAAACTCTGTATTACTAATTTCAACTTCTTAAGTATCAAGTGGTGATTTTCAAGTATAACTTATTTACTTAATCATTTTAAAAACTTTTGTGAGAAATTACATTAGGTAAGTAATTTTTTTGGAAAATTGAATAAAAAATCTGAATATTTATGTCCATGACATTAATGTATTAGTTTCCTTTCCCCTTAGAATGAGTTTGATGTCTGCTGTTGTTGCAAGTGACACCTATTTGCATTGCATGCATGCATGTCTTCCACCTTTACTTTTCTTGCATAAGAACAGTACATTGAACATCTGCAAACTGCAATGTGATTCCAATCAATGTGTTCTTGTTTTCAAAATAGTACTGTCTGAAATCAATCCGTACTAGTTTTATTTTGCTTCTATATTTGTTTAATTTGTGTAATATTTATTATTTCATTAATAATTTTATTAAAAGAATTAATTTTAAAGATTAATTTCTTATTACCACAAAAAGAGATTTTCAATAAAAATGTTTAACAATTTATAACTATGATATTATATACATTTATTTTTAACTAAGAAATTTATTATTTGTTTTAACTGAAAATGTTAGATGAAAATTATTCACTGAATTTTATACAAATAAATTATTACATTAACTTAAAATTATTATTTATGTTAATGAAGACACAATAAGTTATATAATTTTCTTATATTATTTAATATTTTGAAGATAATGTTAATTAATTATTATATTATAGTAGGGTTGTGTATTTCCATAATGAAGAATTTTAATAAAAAATTAAAATCATTATTTAAATATATGGATTTTTTTAAAATAATGATAATTATCTATAATTATATATAAAAATATTTTATTTTTAACGTTTATTTTCATATGTTACTTTTAATATATTTTAAAATAAAAAATATATATTTTATAATAATAATGGGATTCTCATTTCTAAATCTATATTTTTTATTTTTTATTTTATTTTTAATTATATTTTAAATTAAAAATAAATTTATAATAATATATAATAGTGATTCTTATTTTTAGTGCATATATTTTATATTTTTATTTTATTTTAATTATATTTTAAAATAAAAAAATTATTCAAATATTAAAAATAAGTACAAATTTTTTAAAAAGATAATCACCTATCTTTTTATCCATTATTTAGAAAGAAAATAATAAATTTAGAGACACTACCCTTTCCTATTAGTATTATATATATATATATATATATATATATATATATATATATATATATATATATATATATATATATATATATATATATATATATATATATATATATATATTATTTATTTATTTCAAATAATATATTTTTGTCTTAAATATTTAAAATATATATTTTTTATTTTATGACTTAAATAAAAATATAGAAATGTAAAATAATTAGTATTTAAAAAATATTAGTTAAAATTAGTATAAAAATATATAGATGAATATATAAGAGAAATTAATTTTAACAGTCACTTGTAAATATTGCTATTATATAAAAAAATATTAAATATTATAGTTATTTGAAAATATAATTATTACTTTGCGCGGAAAATGAATCTTTTAGTGCGCTTGTATAATTACATGTTTACATAGGATAATATATTCATGCAACTGTATTTATTTTGATTTACTACTAGTTTTTTCTATTTGTAATAATTATGGTTTTAAAATATTTCTTTAATGGTGTAGTTTGGATTAAAAAAAATTGTCAAAATAAATGTTGTTCTAAAAAAATCTATTTCTTTACATATATGGTTTGTAAAGTTTTATTAATTATATTTTTACTAGATATATCTTTATTTTTAAAAATATTAAAAATAATTAAATTATTTTTTGTTGAAACTTTTAAGTGGGATATATTTATAATAATGAATTATTTTCTATCTTTAATTAATAAATTATATTTAACTCTTTTAGTGTATTATTCAAAAAATTATTATAAATGGTAAAATCTTAAATAAAACATATTTATAAAGAAAAAATATTATATTAATTAAATTATAATAAAATATGTAAAATAATTTAAATTTAACGATGATAAAATTCAGAATTATAGCCATAACTATAGATGAATATGAATTAAAGAATATATAGATATATTTTAGATTTCACAATTGAAAAATACATTAATTTTACATCCTACAGTATATAAATATGAAAAAACATTGAAAACAAATATATAACTAAAATATATATTATTTTTACAAATTTAACTTAAAATAAATTAGAATTTTAAAATTGTAAAAATATTTGGTGATACTAAATTTAAGGCTAAACAAATTTAATGGTTCCAATATTTTATTTGGTTTTGTAATGTAATCACAATATATTTTATATTTTCAATTCAATCATATTAATTAAGATGAGTTAATTTAATATTTTTATTATATTTATGTTGAAACATTTAAGACAATTATGATGTAACATTGTCTATATTAAATTTACATTAATTAAGATAAGTTAAGATAATCTTTTTTCATTATATTTATGATGATGTCTTTAAGAAAATTATGATGTGACATTGTTAATATCAAATCTGATAAAAGACTATGAACATTTTTATTTGAAAGTCATAATATGATGTTTTAATTGATTTTTTTGAATTTTATTATATTATTTTTAAAATTTATACATATATAATTATTTTATAACCCATAACTTATTTATGGTCATAAGTTTGAGACTTATGATTAATAAGTTCTTATATTAAAGTATGCTAATATAATAATAAAAACAAGACTCAAAATTTTAAGTAAGTTTATGAATCATTGAATAAAAAAATATTTATTTACTTTATATATATATATAATTATGATATAAGAAAATTAGAAAATATGAATAGTATATTATTATATGAGATTTCATAAGAGTCTTATATTTAAGAAAAATATATTTATGAAATCTTAAAAATGATAAAGTCTACAAAAAGTAAAAAATATTATACGACTCTTGCAAAGATGTCATAAAAATAACAGTTTTTTTTTAAATTTAGTTGATTTTGCTGTACATCCAAAAACCATAATAAAAAAAACAATACACTTATTTGTTATCCACATGTAAAATTTAAATTAAGACTTTGTTACTGGAATTTTAATTAAATTATCTAATTTAACCTAAATGAACTAAATCACATAATAAAACTAACTAAACTATCTATCAAAATAAAAGTTGTTTACTATTTTCTTGTTTTGTTACGTATCATGAGATAACTGTGATTGATATGAAAAGATCTAAAATATTTAACTTATATTAATATTCATAAAAATGAAAATAACCTTTAATAAATATTAAAATTAATTATTTTTATAAAAAAATTAATAATACTTACATAAACAATTACTTTAAAAAACAATAAAATAAAAAATATGCATTTAATAATTTGAATACGTTTAATGTTTCTTTATATTTTTCTTCTTCCTCTGCATAAATTTTTCTCATTGCTTCACCTTAAAACAATTTCTTGTAAATTCAAATCTCCCAATAGGCTAAACTTGCATTATCTTCATTTATTCTTTCTTCTAAAATCCTTTATTTTGTTTTTCTTCTCTTCTATTTTCTTATTTTTGTTTTCTTGTGATTTATGTGTAGAAACTTAACTTATCTATCTTTACTATTTTGCATTCAATTTTCTTTTATATTACAATCTTTTAATGTTGTGAAAACTTGATTATAAGAATATATTGCATGATTCACATTCAAAGATATAAATTTAGGACTTAAATTTTATAAGATATTTAGATAAAAAAAGTGGATATGAAATATTAAAAGTGATGTGGTATAATATGACTCACAAAATGTTAATAAAAACATCATATTAGATTATCTCTATTGTAAATGTTGTTATTAGAATCCTAATTTTAAGACCCTTATATTAAAATATGTTAAATAAAAATAAGAATCGAGATTTTAAATAAAACCTAGGGTCTTAAATAAGACATTAGGTAATAAAATAAAATATTATTTATTTACATTAAATATAATCAAAATAATAATAATAAAATTTAAAATAATAATAATGATAAAATTAATGATAAAATTATGATCAAATAATTAAATAAAACTAATTTATAATAATAAATAATTTAATAACTTAAAAAATATATCATTTTATAATTTCTTTAAAATTAACTATATATCACATGTTCACAAATTAAATTTTTTATAAAAATAAAAAACTATTATTTAAATGTATATGTTATTTTCAAAATTAATTTTAATTATATTTTTCTATTATAGATATAGAATATAAATGTATTATGCCTAATTAAATTTTATTTAAAAAAATATTTTTTATCTGTTAAATATGAAAAATACAGTAATATTTGTTGATTTAAATAAGAATATTTAAATGTATAATACTATAATAGTTTGTGTTTAAAAGGAAGCATACTTGCTTTTGTGTGTTTTTATATTAGTTTATTAAATTAATTATATTATTAAAAAATATTTTTATAATTTATTTGATATATTATCAATAATATTTTTTATTTTATTAAATAATATATTTTAATTGGTGATGTATGTAGCATTACAAATTAAAAATAAAATTTAAATATTTATATAGCAACTGACCATGATTCTAAAAGTTTAAAATTAAATATTAATTGTTTTGGATACATAATTAATATAAAAATTTAAACTAAGATAGTTACTAAATATTATATTACCTATTGTAGGCTTAATCTTAGGTTGTGTAAAGATAATTGATGTAGTGATCCCTTCAATTAGTTATACTATTTGAAATTAGTAGGGGTGGCAAAGTGGGTTGGGTTTGGCGGGCCGGCCCGCCGGCCCGCTAGCATATAGGCAGGGCAGACTAGCATTTTAAACCCGCCAACCCGTATCGGCCCGGTCCGTCTAGCCCGCCAACCGCAGGGCCAGGCGAGGCGAGCCAGCCACTGGCCGCGAAAAATATAACACCTCATTCACTCTCACTCATTCTCTTTAAATTTGGGAAAGTAGTTATACCTAGGGTTTCTTCAACACCTCACTGATTGTAATTTCTTTTGTAATAAACATTATGTCTTTTAGCTTGCACTTTTTAAATGCCATGTCACCATATACATCTTTAATATATTGTTGTAATTACAAAAATTCATTTAAATTGGACACAAACAAAATAGTTGCAAAGAAAAAAAAAAGTCCAATTTAAAACCAAAGATCCAAAAATAAAATAAAAAATCCAAAAAATAGATTTTTCAAAAAAATGAAAAACAAAAAATATAGGCGGGTTAGAAATTTTAGCCCGTATCACTGTGGCGGGCTGGCCCGGCCCGGTCCATTTTTAGCGG
Organism: Lablab purpureus; assembly: GCA_030347555.1. Lineage (NCBI taxonomy): Eukaryota > Viridiplantae > Streptophyta > Magnoliopsida > Fabales > Fabaceae > Lablab > Lablab purpureus. The sequence continues at coordinate 10,488,085 of CM059259.1, forward strand.
ACTCATGGCGGGGCGGACCTAAACGGGCTGGGCGGGCCTAAACGGGTCGGGCTGGCCCGTTTTGCCACCCCTAGAAATGAGTTAAAGCTTGAAGAAAATTAAAAAGTCTACCACCATTCCTTCTATTAGCTTCCTACAATAAATATGAATTTCAAATTAATGAGAAATTTGTGTAAACATTCTGATATGTAATCTGTTAAAATAATATTGTTATTGGTAAATCATCGTATTTGAAATATTATTCATTTTAAGCGTTAGAATTATGTCATAGTTTTATTCTTAAAAAATACGGAATAAAGGATATATACTTTTTTTACCTTAACTCCTAAAAAAACACGGAATAAAGGATATATACTGTTTTTTACCTTAACTCCTAAGCTATGTGAGACTATTAAATGTATCGAAAACAACCAATTTGTGACGAAAAGGCTTCCTTTCTTAGAGTGATGAAAGATATTGCTCGTGGTAACAGGTGCTTACGTTGTTGAGATTCTTGAGATGTCTTCGTCTGACCGATCACCGATCAGGTGCTGCCTCCACTTGGAAACTCACCGATGATAGTGTTGATAATACCTCCTCATAATTTTGTACTGATTCCGATTTGGTTCCGCTGGTTGGAAAGAATGATCTTTATTGTATTCTCGATCGGTTCATTCAGGGGGTCAATTTTGTTTAAAAATTACGGATAGGGGTCGTTTTTCATTTTTTTACCGATTTAGGGTAAGTTGTATTTCGATAACACGAAATACATAAATGAGTCATGTTTCCAAAACATGAATTTCTATTTTTACGTGAGAAATAGAGAGTCATGCGAGATAAGCACAATTTGAGTACTTTTTATATTTTTTTATTCATTCGATTAGGAGTCGTGCTACATTACACGTTTTTTTTTTATTTTTGTTGTTTTTTATTTTGTTTGTTTTTTATTTTGTTTGTTTTTTTAATTTTTTTTGTTTTTAATTTTTTAATTTTTTATCTTCTTTGTTTTTTCTTTTCTTTGTTTTTTGTTTTCTCGTTCCAAATGAAGATTATTGGTCTTCTACAACGACATACTTCTGGAAGCTCGTCATATAAAGAATGAGATGAATGAGTCAAGGTCAAATAAATCACGAAAATGTTCTTTCTCTAGGAACGAAGGTCATACTAGAAAAAATTGTCCATATAAATAAATTTTTATTACATTAATAACAATTTCAATTTTAACATTTTGTAATCTTTATTTAATATTCAATTTATTTTATTTATTAAGTTCATTATTTTTTTTATTTTATATTATTGTAATATAATTTTTTTTAATTATTTAATATCCAATTTATTTTATTTATTAATTTTATTATTATTTTTATTTGAAATTATTATAAAAAAACAACAAAAATAAAAAACAAACAAAATAAAAAACAAACAAAATAAAAAAACAATAAAAATAAAAAACAACAAAAATAAAAAATAAAAAAATAAAAAATAAAAAATAAAAAAATAAAAAACAAAGAAAATAAAAAATAATAAAAATAAAAATAAAAACAAAACAAAATAAAAAATAACCAAAAAAAATTTTAAATCGTACTATCATTAACACAACTCTAATCGAATGAATAAATAAATATAAATAATACTTAAATCGAATTTATTTTGTACTATTCTTTTTTTATGTAAGAATAAAAATTCATTTCTTTTATATATTTCTTGTTATTAAAAGACAGTTTATCTTAAATCTGTAAAACGAACTTATCCTTAATTTTTAAACAAAATCGACTCCCTGTGTCAATGAACCATTCTGGATCTCGTTCGGATTGAGCTTCTCGAAATCCTCTATCTCGACAACCTCGCTATCCTCGCTATCCTCTTTGACCTTGCAATTAAAAAAGTGAGAAGGAAGAATATCAAGGAAAAATAACGTAATGAGAAGTTGAATTTGCATTTGACAGTGAGCCAATCTAATTCAGAATTCACCTATCTATATTCCACGCCTAATTTACAAACCAATAATTTTTCCAATAGAAACATTAATAATTTGAGTAACAAGCGTTTATAAAGAATTAATGAATTTGATGACAAGAGCAATTTCTATATCTTACTCTCAAATAAATGAATAAATATAAAGATAATTAAAAAGTTACAAAATAAACTATTAACAACTAAATATATATTTAATAAAATATAAAACAAATTATAATGACAGTAGCTGGTTATGTAATTAATGTATTGATATACTTTATCTTTTAAAATTTTAATATACTTGAATCTTTATGAAAATATATACTGTATTATATTTTATTTTATCAAATTCATTAAATTATACGATTTTTAGAAAACGTTCTTTCTGTATTAATCCAGTGAAACACGTCAACATTTAATTTTATTTTCTTGAATATTTTCTTAACTTATATTTTGCTCCCTGTTATTAAATAAAATAACAGACGCGAGGTCCTCGTGTTCTCACTCTTATCATGCTGTTTCACTCTTTCCTACACCCAATTTATTAATAAACAATAATATATATATATATATATATATATATATATATATATCATTTATTTATTTTTTCTACTTCTCACTTCTTATCATATTATATCTTATATTAATCTATAGTTTTCTCATGTCCACCATGGAAAAACTTCAACATTTAATTGTATTTTCTATATTTATTTTTAATGTATGTCACTGATTGTATCAAATTATTCATGGTTTGTTTTTAATAAATAAAATTTGGCATGTGAACCCATATCTTTGTAGTGAGCAGGAGGATGAAATGTAATAATATTATATTATAGGCATATCTCATTTATATTATAATAGAAGCATGGTGCACGTTGTTTTGTTTTTCTATGAATGTATGAATGAATAAAGAAAGAAAACTTTATTAACATTCCTCTCATTGGTTTGTTCGAGAAGACACAGAGATCTTCATCCTCTCTCATAGCTACCCAGTATTTATATCACGCAGTCTGAGCATTTGTTAACCCACAAAAAGCTCGAATAGAAGCCAAGTGAAGGAAAACACAGTGGAGATGGATTTTGTTGGTCCAATTTTATCACATGCAAATGGCAATGTCAAAACTGACAAGTCTCTTCACATTGCGATGCTGCCATGGCTGGCCATGGGTCACATATATCCATACTTTGAGGTGGCCAAGATTCTTGCTCAGAAGGGTCACCATGTCACCTTCATAAACAGCCCCAAAAACATTGATCGCATTCCCAAAGCCCCAGAAGCCTTACGTCCATTCATTACATTGGTGAGGCTACCCTTGCCACACGTACAGCATCTTCCAGAAGGCGCAGAGAGCACGATGGACATCCCCCCCACAAAGAACTGTTTCCTCAAGAAGGCTTATGATGGCCTCCAAGACGCTGTTGCTGAGTTGCTCAAAACTTCCAAGCCTGATTGGATTTTCTACGACTTTGCAGCTGCATGGGTCACCCCAATAGCTAAGAGCCTAAACATTCCCTGTGCACATTACAACATAACCCCAGCTTACAACAAAGTCTTCTTCGATCCACCCAAGGACAAAATGAAGGATTACTCCATTGAAAGCATATGTGGCCCTCCCACCTGGCTTCCTTTCCCCACAACTCTTCGTCTCAGGCCTTATGAGTTCTTCAGAGCATTGCAGCGTAATAAAGACGAAGAGACAGGGGAAAAGGCTGATTTTGATCTCAACAAAGCATATTCCAGCTGTGACTTGTTTCTTCTCAGAACCTCCAGGGAGCTTGAGGGAGAGTGGTTAGATTATCTTGCCGGTAACTACAAGGTCCCTGTGGTTCCAGTGGGGTTGCTTCCACCATCCATGCAGATAAGAGACTTTGACGAGGAAGATAAAAACCCCGACTGGGTGACAATCAAGGACTGGTTGGACGCACGAGAGTCCTCTTCAGTGGTGTACATCGGATTTGGGAGCGAGTTAAAGCTGAGTCAGGAAGACCTGACTGAGTTGGCTAATGGCATTGAGCTTTCTGGGTTGCCTTTCTTTTGGGCTGTAAAGAACCTGAAAGAGGGGGTACTTGAGTTGCCAGAGGGGTTTGAGGAGAGAACGAAGGGTCGTGGGATTGTTTGGAAGAGTTGGGCACCCCAGCTGAAGATCTTAGCTCATGGGGCAATTGGGGGATGCATGAGTCACTGCGGTTCTGGTTCTGTCATTGAGAAACTTCATTTTGGGCATGTGCTTGTGACCCTCCCCTATTTGCTTGACCAAGCCCTGTTTTCGAGGGTGCTAGAGGAAAAGAAAGTGGCAATTGAGGTGCCAAGGAGCGAGAAAGATGGGTCCTTTACAAGGGACTCTGTGGCCAAGACATTGAGGTTTGCAATTGTGGACGAGGAGGGAAGTACTTTAAGAAACAATGCAAAGGAGATGGGGAAGGTTTTCAGTTCAGAACAACTTCACAATCAATACATTGAAGATCTCATTGCTGCACTTCACAAGTATAGGATTTCTTCCACCAGTTAACCACTGTTCATGCCTTCCACTTTCTTAATTTTCTCTTCTTCAGTGTGCTTTTTCTCTTGTAATAAGGAAGGAGTAAATGCCAAGCTTTTCCTAAATAGTCAGTAGCAGCGATTTTTGTCGGAGTGAGGTTAATTTATTTATTTCCGCCAGTATCTAGATGTGACATTAATAATGTGATTCTCGTATTTAGATATTTCGAGTAGGAAGATAAGTTTCTTTAACTTTTGTCTGATATTTACATTTTTTGCCCTATCCTGGATGGGACCTCGCTAATGTATATCATGTTATTGTTAATAATAATTAATAGTTAAGTGACTCAGTTTACAGAGACCATTCCAATTAGAATCAACGAATAGTAATCTCAATTTAAAATGTTGATATTAATTAATAATGAAATAAATTCAAGATAATTTCAGGATTAACCACATTTGCATAATGCAGGGGTGTACACTATCAGATAGAATGATTCTTTAATTAACAATATTAGTATATATTTATTTCGCCTCCAACCCCCTTTTCTCAATACAAGTTGAAGTTTTTTTAACGAAGATTGCCAAATCTCGAATAAAAAATGTATTAATTGCAAAGCAGTTTTTTGATATTCATGGACGGAGTTAACAGAAATTTAATTTAAGTCGTGCACAAGATAAAAAATAAATAATGCTTAATAAATAACCATAGCTAAAAATATCAATTCTTAAGATCTCTATTAGTGACACAAATATTTGGATGAGAGTGTCTAGAGGTGATGATAAAGTTTGATATCGATGTATTCATTCCCGCATTACTCCATGAGTCCGGGAAACAAATAAATCATATTATAGACTATTCTGTTAGAGTAGCCAAATAGTTCATTTTATAAGATTTGTAATATTTGAAGCACTTCCGCGAAACAAACATAGGCGTAATTCTCTTCTGCACAATTCTTTACTTTGAAAAACAGAAGTTCGAAATAGACATACTTAGTGCTGACAAATAATAGAACAAAGCTCAGTATTGTGTGATCAAATCATATAATGTGGGCTCTGATGAAAAGTTGATTTTGTTTTTTCATTGTGATTTGAATATGACAATACAAATCAGAGAATTTTGTTACAATTACCTCCGACTTATTTCTGTTCCCCTAGAAGAAATCTTTTTGAGGAAACCAACGAGGAAAAGGGGGAAAACAGTGCAGAGGATTCGACGACTTGTTTCAAACCCTCACACTCAATGAATGCTTCAAGTTTCCCACATGAAGCAGATGTTGTCCCAGTGGAACTTTCCTGTTGCCAAGCTCATCAACCACACTCAAATCCTTGCAAACATCTACCTTGAACCTAACTTGTGCTTCTGATTTTCCTGGTAAGTGCACTTTCTCAAAACCCAACAGGTGTTTCTGAGGAGCATTATGCACATCAGGAGGAGTAAAGAACAATAAAACTACATGGCTAGTGCTCCTTTTCCCCATGTTCTTGACCGCAAGGTAGATATCAAAGGCCAAGTTTTGGCAATGCTCATCAGCAACATCAAGTGACATGCATTCTGAGGAACGGCATTCATGATCCTCTGCTAGAGGAACAGCCACCAACTGTGGTGCTTTAACTATTTTGTGATCAATACTTGAGAAACTTATTCCATCTCCAAAGGAGAAAACAGTTTCCCCTTTGTAAAATCTATATGATCTACCAGGGTAACCTGTTGCAGGATCTGCCCTCATGTTCATGTTTGTCATTGGTACCTTGTTTACATATGATTGTGGATACCATGTCATGGGAAGCCTTCCACCTGCATCAGGAAATCATCCTCCGGTGTCAAATTTGCATCATGATGGGATTGAATTTTTTTTATACAAGAGAGACCGTGAATGACTTACTTGGATTATAAAACCCAAAAATCACATCTGCTATGGCAGCTCCACCAGCTTCGCCAGGGTAGCCAACCCATAGAATGCTTGTGATTTTATCATTAGATTTAGCAAAGGACACATCCATGCCCCCACCAGACATGATGACAAGAATCACAGGTCCCTTGGATGCATTTGCGACTTGACTCACTAGAAGTTCTTGCTGTCCTGGAAGAAGAATGTTAATTCTGTCAAGACTCTCTGCCTCTATAGCAAGGCTTGCACCCACTATAATCACCGTTGCATCTGCAGATGCTGCAATTTGTGTGGCATCATCTAACTCCGCATTCGCACATTGCACGTTGGGACAGCCAGGAGCAAAGCTTGTAGGAACTAATGCTGTCAGGGCTTGCAAGGGTGATATATAGTTACAAGGAATGCCTGCAAATTTTCAGAAACTGATCAAATGCGATGTTAAGCATAAGGTACAGATAAAAAAGTGTTCAACTACAGTAACAAACCCTCCCATAGATTTTGCCTACAGTTAGTAGGTTTACCAAATTAGGCACAGTTCCCAACTTTATATCCATGAGGCTATTATACGAGTAGGAAATTTTGTTACCTTCGTAGTTTCCAATCATGACCCTAGTAGCATTAGCATTGGGCCCTATAACTCCCAACGATTTAATGGCTTTGGCATTGAGAGGCAAAGATCCTGCACTATTTTTAAGCAACACAATCCCTTGCCTAGCAGCTTCACGGGCAAGCTCCCGGTTCTCTGAAGTGCATACATCCTTTGGACCAAGGTTTCCGTAAGGTTGCTTGCTTGGATCACCATCAAAGAAACCAAGTCGCATCAATGTGGCGAAGTTGTTGGAGATAGCATTGTCAATGGCTGCTTCATCCACAAGCCCTTGCTTCACTGCCCCTTCTGTATATTTGCCAAGATAATCTCCACAGTTCAAATCCAACCCTGTGAAATCAAACATTACATAAGTAAACAGGTATCTTGCATGATTTGAGCAAATGACTGTCACGATTTATTGATACTCCGGAAATTTGCAGAGGATATGGAAGTATATATAGTTTTTTCATATTTTCTGACCTGCCAGAATAGTTTGGGCAGCAGCTTCTTCAGGAGTCTTGGTGTAGTGCTGATCTTTGAAAAGCACTTCTACCGAGTCACAGTCTGAAACTATATATCTGCGTACACCACACATTCATATCAAAGCAAAGACTACATTAGCAAACATAATCAATTTAGCCGACCTGAGTTATAAGATTTAGGAATTAAAGATACCCATTTAATTTCCATTTGCCTCGGATAATCCCCTTAAGAAGATCAGGGTCTGCACAGGTTGGTTTTCCATTAACCTGGTTGTAGGAACACATGACACTGGCAACATTCCCATCAATCACACAGCTCTTAAACGGTGGTTGGAATGTGTCATCCAAATCTTGTTGTGTCACCTAACAAATTCAACAGATAAGAAGGGCTGACAAACGATTTTTCTGCATTCAAATCACATTAACTTGTTGAGTTTTCAATCAATGTATGTAGTAGATTACCACAGCATTGAAGGTGTAACGCTGAACACCTTTCCAGTTATCCAAATCATAGGCTGTATAGTGTTTGCAACAAGCAGCAACCTTGAGCTTGTTGGAGTCTCCATCATCGGTTTGTTGAAGACCTTTCACGTATCCTGTTGCATATTTGCTACTTAGCAAAGGGTCTTCCCCCGGTGTCTCCTGTCCTCTTCCCCATCTGGGATCTCTGAATATGTTTATGTTTGGCGACCAATAAGTTAAACCCGCTAGCCCCACATTGTACATTGCTCTTGCTTCCGTAGAAACCACCTGAAATAACCACAGATTAGTCTTAAACACCACATGACAAGTCACAAAAATAGATGAATCTGCATCCAAATATCGCTTATTATACATTTTGATTATTTGAAGCAATTTAGTCATTTCCCATTTAAATGTGCTATAAAATTGAAAATAGTGAGAGTGATCAATGTTTAAACTGTATAATTGGCAAACAATCAACATCAAACCCGATGTATCATTCACCTTAGTTTCAACACGCAAGCTAGAAAAAGGGAGGTAAAACCCATAAATATCTACATCCAAATTCTGCAGGTTCTCATATGACAACTAACCATAGATTCCTCTTTCATTTATTATTTTATTGGTTAATCAGACATGTGTACCTAAAAGTCGTGAGTGAAAAAAAAATTGTGTAACCACTCTACCAACCCATCTACTTCTGCTGATTTAAGGATAGCTCCAACCTCACAGTTAGAAACACCTGTAAATAATTTAACATTCGAAAAACTAAAACTTTAAGAACAGCTAATATAGATTCATATATCGTGTTTCAATTTTCTCTTCGTCCGATTCGCTAAATCAGTAATGTACAGTGTGCAGCATTATGAAAGCAATAGAGAAGTCCCCACAATGCCACAATCTTAAAGACTCGGAACCCATAAAATACATTTCATCACACATTTAAAACCTCACCAAACTCCCTCAAATTTTGTGATGAACAACCAACTTGGGTAATTAAAGTTAACGACTTTTGATGTCCTCATTCAGCAAAAAGGGAAGAAACAACCCTTTCCCATTTCTTGAGGAACCGTTGTGAACTGTGATCCACCTCAAGAAAGAAAAGGGCAAAATCTGACATCAAAGCATGACAGAGAGAGAGAGAGAAAGAGTTCAAATCTCACTCACTCTTCCGATGGCTTCAAACAGAGAAGAGTTGAAAGAAGCTGCAGTGAGAATGGGCATGGGAAAACTGGTGGCACCGGGCACGACACTGGAAAAGTGGGTCCCAGGTCCAATGTTGGACACTCCATGAAGAGCCTCAGACCACCACTCATACTTGGGAATCCCGAGCCTATTCACGTTAACCGCAGAATTCACCAAATTTCCAATTTTCTCTTGCAATGTCAACCTCTTCACCAGGTCAGCGACCCTGTCCTCCACCGAGAGCGACTTGTCACAGAATCCGTAACCCGCCAAAGCCGGGTTCTTGGCAACATCGCAGGCAAAAACAGCGGACGTTTGCCCCGAAACCCGTTCACAACTAAACAAAACAGTGACAGCACACACAAATGAGAAACAGAGGAAAACAGAAACCTTCGGTTGTCTGTTTTCGGTGCAGGCCATGTTGCGACCTCGGAAACTCAACACCAAAAAAAAAGATGATAGATGAACACACTAAAGAGTGTGTGTGTGTTTGTTGTTTGGGAATAAAAGGATGTATCTATTGTGTATGGTGATGTATAAGTTTTGAGAGTGAATAACGAGGACACATTGTTTTTTAGCAACCCGTGAAGGGTGAATGTAGAGGGAGGGGATGGTGGAAGCCCTCCCTCTGAACGCAGTAGTTGTTTTTGTTGTTGGTTTTGGCGGATGAGGCAAGGAAAGAAGTGAAAGAAAAATGTATATATACAAAATGATCAATAACTCAATGAGTTGTGAGATTTGTTTGGAAGCACAACTTGGGGTGGATGTACGTATTTGTGTGGGTATATATATATATATATAGTTATACAAGTTCTTTTCTTTTACATAAATTAAATAATGTCATCAGCAGCAGGATTGCCTGCTACGGTAAATCACGTGAGGGGTGAATGGACTTTGGCGGCTAGCTGTGTATTGTGGGGTCGCTTAAACCACACCAAAGGAAGGTTTAGGCTTCATGAAAGCAATGCCATTTTTTACGCTTACATCTTTAAACCTCGTTCAAATTTCACTTGCTATGCATTCTTTTCTTGATCCTATATAATTCTAGTGGATTCTGATCTTTTTAAGTTTGGTTCAAACACTCGTATGCAAATTAATTAGGAAGCAGGGAAGTGAATGTTGTGAAACTTAGCCGGGAAGGAATCATGTTTCTATGTCCCTCACAACTTCACATGGAAGTAGCATTTGTGCTGTCATTTTCATGGGCAAAGGCAATTGCCATGGATGTATGATACATGAAGCAAATAATTATAATTATACAGAGTATGAGGAAACGGCCGGGTTAATCGTTTGTGCTCTTTTGTGTTCTGTGATTAGTCATAAAGATGCTGTGTGTTTGTTCATGCATCACGAGAGTCTTCTAAATGTTTCTAATTTTAATGCATCTCAGGTTAAATCTTTTTTAATAAATACCTAATTTCGTTTCTAAAAAAGTCACTCCATCCAATTGAAATCTTAATAGAAACAAAGTCATCAAACAACTACTTTACATTGAAATTATAAATATATAATATTTAGTGATTCATATATTTTTAATTATTATTTTCTGTCAGTTTGAATTATCAAAAACTACTGCATATCTATTTTCTGGCGTATGTAATATCAAGGAATTACTAGATAGTATTTTACAAAATAATATCGGCTGAAATATTTTTGATATAAACCAATTTGGGAGTTTACTTGCGCTATTAACCTCAATTGGTTGGGGGTATCAATCATGAAAAATCAGAGAAAAGAGGTGGCCTAGTGGGACGAGGCAGTGGGGTGAATGCATGGTGTTAGTTTAAGATGTTGGCAAAAACTACATCCAATAAAAAATGTTGGTAGAATCATTTAATTGGATAAAGGGGAAGCTATCTGGTATACGGTATACGCACTTGTGTTTTTCTTTCTTATATTTCAATATTCCAATCCATTCAGCAAGCTTCTTGGGTTCTCCAAAAACATATCTGAATGGTAGTTTTACTTTTTTATATGTAGAATTGAATATATGCCAACAATTTATATTATATTTAATTAATTGAGTTAGATCGTGGTTGTTAACTGACTTATAGGAGCAGTTAGTATTAGAGGGAAAAAGAACAGATTAAATATATTTTGCAAATGTTTCCAAATTTGTTGGTTTTTTTGGAAGTGAAATAATAGTTTTGTTACGTGAAATAGGATATGAGAAACATGTGAGAAATAGTTGCATTGTTTATTTATTAAAAAAACAAAATTGTAGCTGGTGAAGTAAAGAAAATAAAATGGCGATGTGGGGCTGGGATTGATGGGATTAGCGAGTGTAGGGTGGAGGCGAGCACAGGTGAAGTAGTGGGAGTGTCTAGTGATAAAAGCGTGACGTTGAAGTTTGGAGATGGCATGCAGAAAAATGTTGACGGAGGAGGTGTGTGGGGTCCAACTTGACTCATTGGCCAGTAGCATTGGTGAGGTAGATCCTCACTGTAAAGCACCCACTTTCAACCATCAAATTTCAATTGGAACTTCATTAAAAAAGTAGCAATAATATTAATATTAATATCCTCCAACAAATAATCTACGGTCATGGATTCATTTTGTTTGATTGAGGAGATATTAAAGGTTCGTAAAGTGTAAAGTGGCGAAGGGGTAACGAGTGGATAAGAGTGAGTTGACGCCCCAACTTTCCCGCCAAGCTATTTCCTTTAGCAGGATAAACATGTAATATGAATGATTTGCTTTACTAGACAAAAATCAAGTACCTTAAACCACACTCCTAAGTTCATGTGTGTTTATATAAACCTTGTTTACACGGGAAAAGGATGATGATGGGATGGTGATGTATGATTAGGTTTTTAATTATTACAACTTAGGAAATGGTAGGCGTAGCGGTGATACCTATATATATGCATACATATACCCATTTTATTGTTAAGGATTGGTTCTATACAGGTGCGTACGTGGACGGTAGGAAGTCAAATGAGCTAAACCAAATGAAAGACTAACATGGTTTTTTGGGTGCTTCCCAGGGCCTGCTACTGAATAGTTAGCCCGGTTAACACACCAAGAACCAAGGAAAGCATGGTCATAGTTTAGGGGGCATTTATTATTTTTAGATGAAATGTCTTGCAGGGTGATTGGTTTACAGAGGGAGACAACATTCATCTAAATTAGTCAAACCAGGAATATATTAAATTTTACTAGGGCACCCCTAAACTACATCTGCACCACCTAGCTCCTCTTCTCCCCCTTAAACAATCAATTCAAACTTCCACCACCTACACCTACACCTACTTCAACTCATACTTCTATTTCCTGCTATTTCTAGCCATAGGATCTCATCACCACATCAAACTCACATCTCTTCTCCAAAGATCTACATTACAATGCTATTTCTAGCTATAGGACGGGTCCCCATCTCGATAAAATAGACGTGGAAACTAAATTTTTATTCTCGATCTAAATATTTGAATTGTTGTGATGTAAAAGGAAAATAATGGATTTATTTATAAGTTAAATTTACCTAAATGACCAAATTTTTAAAAAAAATACGAATATAGATAAATTGTGTTTGTAAGGACGATTTTAAAATGAAACAAATAATATATTCTTAGATACTAGTTTAATTTTTTAAATTGTTTTCTAAATGATAGCGCATTTTATGATGTTTTAAAAGAGTTATATTTGGAAATATGTTTTTGAATTTTTTAAATCATGTTTTGGAACACTTTTCTAAAGCAATGGTTATTAACATATTTTTATTATTTTTTAATTTCTTAGATAGGGTTTAGAAACATATTTTTAGTTTTTAATTTTTTTTTGGAATTATGCACATTTTGTATTTTTTTTTAAATGGTGAGTCTTTAAACCAATGTATGTTAACCTGTGAATATTGAATTTTGTGGTTGGGTGTGTTTTTCTAAATTTTATTTACTTGAATTAAAAAAACACTTTACTATAATGTTGTGGTTCTTATTTTTTTCTATCTCATAAGATAAGAACATTTTTATAATTTTAGATAATTGATGAATTAATGTAATTAATTACATAATTATATTAATCGAATGCACTTTGGAAAAATTTAAAACGGTAACCGAAAATTCAAGCTTTCATTCTAATAAAATAAATTTAATAAATTGAGGAAATAAATAATATAAAATATTATTTAATAAATGATTTTAGAAAATTAAAAAAATCACAAAACAAGTACAGATAAAAAAACTCTGAACACGATTTAAAAAGATCTCTTAAAAAAATAATAAAAGCTTGCTTTTAAACAAAAGTTAAAAAAGTGTTCTAAAACACAATTTAAAAAACCAAAAAAAATCCAAATGCATATTTATTTCACAGTAAAATTTAAAAAGGATAAAAAGAACAGAAAATAATACTTTATAGAAAGAAAGCTGAAAACTGAAATTATACTCGAAAACATGAATTATTTATTTTAAAGTTATGTTAGAATTAGAATTTATTTATATTAATAACTTTTAAAAATTTATCTATTTACACAACACGATCTTGGTAAAAAGAAAAAGGCGAAGAAAGTAAAAGTAGTTTATAAGTTTTTCTCTTCCAATAGCTTCCTTTGCGATTTTAACTTGATTGTGAAGTTATTGTCTCTTTCATGACCGGCAAATAAAGTTTAGTGAATGTGCCAAATTGTCGTTGCAGGAAGAAAAATGTGTCAGGGGACTTTTAAAGGGGAGGGGAATCAATTACAATCTCTATTTCATTTTACCTGTCTTATAATTTTTTCAATAACTTTCTAAATTATCTATCATTAACTTTATTTCAATAATATAATCATAGTTTTATTTAAATATCATCTTAAATAAATATTCATATTAATACAAATTCTCTCATAAATTAGATATAAAACAATCTTATTCAACAACCATGTATTACAAACTGTAAATAAAAAAAAGAAAAACATTTAATATCTATAATATTTATAAACATATACATTTTTTTAGTACATGTTAGAAATAAATCAGTTTAATTAAGTGGTATTTGGTGTAATATTTGTCTATAATTTTGAATGATTAACGGATAATTGGGAATAAGATGAGGTGTAAGGGGTCTCTTTTTTTTCCATTATCATGTGCTTTTGTAAAAAGACAATACATTCTGGAAAGAGTATTCATAGATTCGTAGCTATATCCTTCCGCGCACTTTCCTTTTGTTTATTTTATTCGAAGTAGAAGAGGTAACATGATTCCAATGTTTGAATTCAAGGTCTGAGATACATTGTCTGTGTGAACTGACAGAAACACATATGAGACAACGTACCCAATCTGGCTTTGCTCAGTCTTTAATAGATACCAGTGTAAGTTACTGTGCCTCGTTCTTACCCACAAATGATAAAAATCAAACTCTTTAAAAATATGTATTCTAATTTATATTATACTCTTTTAGTAGATTACGAGTGTGTATTATTAAAATGATGTGGATGAGAGTATTTATATTATACTTTTTACCCAATGTAAACCGTTCAAAACTCATACATTTGGGCGAATCTTAACACGTAGTTAAGGAAGCATTTATCATATACACGTAAAATGCAAAGTTTAAACTAAAATACAACCCTAATACTTTTTACCTCATGAATGCACATTTTTACATTATACAGTATAAAGGAATTAAAACTGAAATACTAGTAATGTGTCATTATATCCTACATGTATCCAATATTGATACTTTTATGATACTTATAGATATGATGTATATTAGTGAAGTGTCTAAATTTAAGAAACTTTTTTCTGCTTTTGATACAACTTTCACGTAATTTGATATAACATTAATAAAAAAAAATGATTGAAGTACCTCTCACCTAACTTTGTTATCATTGTTTTTTAAATAATTGTACTGTTCAAGTTTGAGGAATTTAGCTGTTGGATGAGAATAAGACCACCATGGGTGTTCATGTATTAAAATTTTCAATATTATTTTTTTAAAATTTAAAAATTCACAAATTTATTGATTAATTTTTTTATTATAATTATAGAAAAAAATCTTATATAATAAAAATATATTAGAATTATATATTATTTTTGTTCAAATCTTTATATAATGTGGAATTCTTATAAATTATTAATTCTCTTTTCACTTTTCTACTCAAAATTAATGGATTAAATTTAATTTTATATTAAATAATAATAAATTATTTTGTTATACTTAACTGATTTATTTATAAATAATTTTAAATATACAAATCTTGATTATTAATTTAAATAATTGAAAATAATGTTTATATATATATATTGTGGTTTTCTATATTTTAGAGATTACAAATGTTAAATATTACTTAATGAAATTTTAAGTGTTTTTTTATTTTTCCAATAAAAAAGAAGGAAGTGTAAGAAGAAAAAACATAAGAGAGAAGCAAGATCATCTGATGTTCTGCCTAGATTTTATAAGAAAGAAATTGGCATGACGTTATGAAATGTATAATAAAGTAATTAATATTAAGTTGGTGTATATATACACATTAATAGTTTTGTTTTATTACAGTATTTTGTTAAAAAAGGTTGTTGAAGATGTTCCCTCTAACAGCCGTGAAAATGAGCCTTGGACTTATCGGAAACG
The DNA here is from genome assembly GCA_030347555.1 of Lablab purpureus. NCBI lineage: Eukaryota > Viridiplantae > Streptophyta > Magnoliopsida > Fabales > Fabaceae > Lablab > Lablab purpureus. Next base: position 10,503,652 of record CM059259.1, read on the forward strand.
ACGATAGACATGGCAGAAAAGCATTATACTCTACAGCGTTTTACACGATCATTGTTTAACGATCATTAAATACGTGCCTTTAATGAAGAAATGGACTTCACATATCAAATATGCTACCTTTCAATTTCATCCTATAATTTCTCTAGCAAATGGAATGGCTCGCTTCTTGTAGTTTTCAATAATGAGATGATAACTACTTATTTAATAAACGTTTGGCAGAACCACCATCTCGTTTTCTTCAGCTTCTCATTGGTCTCAAATTTTGGACCAATCTTATTTTGAGGTGGATTCCACCATAGGGTATTTGCATGGCCATGTCCCACTATAACATAACGTGAACGGGAATCAAACATGATTTTGGCTCTTTTTTTTTTTTTTTTTTTTTTGTTTAAGCAACATTGTATGTGATTCTTCCAATCACTAAAATAGTAATTAAAAGGAGGAGCATGATTGATAATGAGAGAAGACATATGGTCCATCACCATGACCACTAAAAAGGTAGTTGCATATCTGTCTGAGTGGTTGTCGTGCTTTTGTATTCTATGATCCATTTTCTTTCAAAACTTAGTTATTTGGGTTAAATATAATATAAAATGTTTATATACTAAATTTATATTATTTTATTAGTATTTTATATTTATTTTATTATCTATTTAATAAAATCATACAAATTTATTTAATATAAGTAAAATATAGATATGCGACGTGTAATTTGAGATTGTACATTTATATTTTTTTTTGAGACAATTGCATTTTACCTTGATACGTTCTAATACATTTCTAGAATGAAGAATGATGAATCAAATTATGGTTCGTTCTTTGTGTGGTTCTAATGGGACCAGGAATAAGAGATATTTTTTCTTTGGTTTAATAGACATTTTGGTTCTAATATTTTGTGAAAATTTGCAATGTTTTTTCTTGTTTATTTTTTTTTTCAATTGAGTCCCAAATTTTATTAAAATCTATCAATGTGATCCTTTCCAGATTAGTGTGAACGGCGTTAACTTTGTCAGGACGTGGCACACGTGTCATTTTGTAATTGGTTGATATATTTTTTTTAATCCTATCCTTCTCCATCCTGCTTTTTCCTGTTCATCCATCATCCAATTCCATTCCATTCAATTCAACCCCGCAGAGTGCATAGGCGTTGAACCGAACACTCATCTCCCTTCCTACCAGGGTTTTTGGAAAAGTCACAGTATTGGGAGGAACCGAGTGATGAGGATTCAAAAAGACATAGTGAAATTCAACGTGGATGGCTGTTGCGTCGCGCACGGCAACATGGTTTATGTGTATGATTGGATGTTGGAGGAACACCCTCCTCTTAACCTCAATTACCAGAGGGTTAATGATGTTGGGTGGGTTGACTCCGACAACGTTGTCATCAGAGTGAGCGAACGCCTTGGGAGGGGTGATGGTGGGATGGGGTTGTTCAGTTCTCACAACGGGTGATGGTGTGATGTTGGTCTGATGTGGGGGCTTCTTTCGCCGTGGATGAGAAACGGGTGAGGGATGTTATTGCCATGGAGGATAACAATTCCATCTGTGTGGTGAACGAGTTTGAGGATTTGGGATTATGGATTTGAGATGCTGCCACATGTTCCAGAAAGAAGAGAGGAGGAGGAAGAAGGATAGGATTAAAACAAAAAATATATCAACCAATTACAAGATGACACGTGTGCCACGTCCTAACACAATTAACGCGGTTCACATTAATCTAACGAAAATGATTACGTTGATAGATTTTAATAAAATTTGGGACTCAATTGAGAAAAAAATAAACAAAGAAAAACATTACAAATTTTCACAAAATATTAGAACCAAAATGTCTATTAAATATTTTTCTTTTCTATGCAAGGCATCAATCTTTTTGTCATACAACGTTAAAGTACTAGAAAATTGTGCGAAATTATAGAAATGTTTCACTTTTACTAATACAATGAATTCTGTTTGGCAGAAAAGTGAAACGCAGCGTATCATAATACCTTTATTTACCAAACCAGGATACCTGTCACTACACTTTTTAATACATTTTATCACACTAATGCTTTATGTATTACTATGAACAAAATTTATGAAAAAATTTGCTAAATGAGATTTAAGGCCTATAAAAAAGTGCGTTTTTAATATTTTTCCTTACAAGTTTACTATCAATTATGTTATTAAAAAGTGCATCAAATACTAACATTTAATTAAGTAATAGTATAGTTAGGTGAGCATCAAATATGGAATTGTTCTCAGAATAATACAGTATTATTATTTAAGTTAAAAAATACCATTCCTAAGTGAATCTTGTTCCATGATCTCTCTGTGTATGTTCATTTTACCCAAAAAAGAAGATGAGACACATACACGAATTAATAGATAGAAAAGGATGAGAAATATAGAATGTTAACCTTGAACCGGATCAGTATTCAGTAGAATGGGAAAAAAGGTAACAAGAAAAATACTAGTTTTTGTTTTATATATATAAATAGGAGAAGAGAGAGAGAGAGGTATGTATTTTTTGAATAGCCATGTGAGTTTATGACAGCGAATAGTGTGAAGAATATAATAGCAGTGAAATAAATTTAACTGAATAAAACCAAGAAAGTGTATTACGCTAATAATTTTTTTCCTGTAAAGATCAAGATTGTGTTTGAACATACAGTAGAAAGCAGAATGAAATAGAATAAAACGAATCAAATAAAGAAAAAACGTGAAATAAAATCGTCATTTTACTATCTGGGTATATTATTTGTATGTTTCATCCCTTTCTGATATAAAATATTTAAAAAAATCTTATCAACAGAATCTTAGAAAACACTACTAACTTTAAAAAAAAAGTTTTTTCATCAAATTCAACCGCGAAATACATTAAAATTTCCAGAAAAGACGCATTGATAATATTTTCACCGAAATACTTTCCTTTGAATCTCTTAATCAGATATCTGGATACCATTTATCTGTTAAAAATGGGTTAAATTATAACTTTGATCTTTTATATTTTCTCGTGATCTTATTTGTCGTAACATATAAAATTAATGATTCTTCCTATTCTCAATTTAGCATATATTTTATTCCTTTTTTATTTAATTGAATTTTAGATCGAACATGTTTCTTTATTAAAAATGAAAGTAAAAAATAGGATTCAGCGTTACATTTAATTTTTTAGATAGTTAATTAGTAGTATAATTTATACAGGAGAGCACCGACAGTGTTTGTTTGTGAGAAAAAGGGGTTTCGTTTAGTTGCTTGTATGTTTCCCTTTCACCTAATTATTCTCAAACCCAACTGACACAGACACATACCCAAACAAACAAACAAACAAACATCATTGCACCTCCTAGTTGGACACTCAACTTCCTGTTTGACCCATATGCAACAAATTCCATCCTAAACTCCTCACATATCACTGCATTAATAATTACTAATTATTCCCTTTTTCAAATTATTACATTATTCATGAAAATACTAACTATTATCACAATATATCTTCTCTCTTTTTAAATTAAGACACTCTTGTTAGATATAAATAAAGATATTATACATTGAGCGTGTTATTCAATTAATACAAAATTATCATAGTTTAATGAATAGCATTAAATTCAAAAATAGACATGTAACTGTATTAAATATTAAAAAATGTGGTTGATGCGCCGAAAAATATTATTTATCGTAAAAAGAAATATATGTGTGATTTGGAAGAAAAATGCAGTTGAAATTACAATTTGTATACATTTTAATATTTTAAAATAAATTAATATTCGTAAAGTATCCAAGAAGGGATCATCATCTTCCTTCTGTTTTGTGACGATTTTGTTCGGCCTCCTCAATTAAGTTCTACTATACCAGTGGATGCTTTGGGAATACCCAGACCAGACTTAGGATTTAGTCTCTTTTTGTCTTCTACTCTTTCTAGAACATCAAAACACATTTGTCTCGTACTTTTAGTCCCTTATTTATGTTAAAAAAACAAAAACTTCACAATAAAATACAGAGTGAATCAGTTAAAAACTATAAATAAGAAGTAATTAAGAGTTAAAAAAGCATAGGATGATTAGATAGTACTGAACATCGAAAACTGAAACACATGCATGGAGTGGACCATAGAAACTGAATAATGGGCTATATTTTATTCATTCTTATCCCAACTTTACAAAAGGTTAGTGGGTAGGTGACCACCTGGGACGTAATTGATGTGTTATTCGCACAAAGAATGGTCTCTGGGTTGGAACATTACTCACTCAAGATTTATCAAAATTATGAGTTTCTAACGCAGAGGGCTGAAAGAGAAAGAAACCTTGATATGCTAACTGAAGATGAAAATGCAGAATAAAAGTGATTTAGAATTGCTCACTTTTGGGTTGGAAGATTAGATGAGACACTCGTTGCTTCTCTGCCTTCGTCACTTTGGTCGGCTACTCAACCTTTACATTCTTTACTGTGTGCTTAGTGATTCTAAAAAAAATGAAAAAATACAACACATGAGACTAATAAAAATAGATGAAAAATAAAGCGAAAGTGTAAGTGTTTTTTCTTTACGAAAAAAAAAAACTTAAAGAAACAGAAGAAAAAGGGTAATTAAATGAAAAAAATGAAATCTATAAAATTAATGCATAAGTCGATTTAATATTATCCAAGACTTTCAATTCATTTTACCTTAATATTTTCTTGCATAAATATTTCCGGAATAATTTATGCAAATAGTGTTGATATGATATTCATGATTGGACAACTTTAAATGAAAAAATTAATGATTAGAACCATCATTTCTGGGTTTAAAATATTATCCAAGATTTCTAAATTCTTAAAGAGCAAATTGTTGACTGTTCAAAATGGAATTGATTGTTTATTTTGGGTTGAAACAGAAGCCTTTTTGTGAAACAGAACAGAGGCCTCTATCTCTTGATTTGAGGCCCATGGACATGGTAACATGGGCAATGCAGAAACAGCAAGCAAACAAAGGCAAGTGTGTATGCCAAAACATTGCATTCACCCCCATTAACTTCTTCTATTATTAGCGTTTCAGTAACTTCATTCTTATTTTATAATATCTATGAACAATTAAATATTTTACTAAATTTCATCCTTAATAATTCATTAATGTCTATTTTAAAGCCAATATACCTTTTTTAAGGGAGCGAAGGGATACAAATATATAATTAATAATATCACAGATAAGAGTATGATAAAAAGGTTAGATAATAATTTTTTGAAAATTAGAATATTAATTAGATAATTTTGATTCCTCTGTAACATCTATAAATGATAAATAAAAGAAAAGGGGTCAAGTGGATACGATGCAGCTTCTCGACAAACAAAAAACTCAGAGACCCAAGATCTGAAGCCCATATTTCCTATTGTGTTAACCACTGTGTTTGGGATATGAAAAAAAAAAAAAACTGGAGGTTTCAATATATGATAAATTTTTTTAGTGCTGAATAAAATTTTTATTTAAATCATGCATTTAATTTAATAGATCAAACATTCTTGTAATTTTAAAGAGACAAAAGGAATTTGAGTTTAAAATGGTTTTTCATTAGGTTTCCTTTTCATCAAACAACTTACGTCAAAAGTTTTTTTTTATAACTACCTTGTACAAATGTAACTATGTATATAAAATGAGAAAAATAGAGTATGATGAGTTGGTTTAGGGCATGGAAGTGAAGTTTGGAGTGGAAACAGAAAGGAAGAATGAGTTTTTGTGGAATTTGTATTTGAAAGTATGAAACATCATATGACATAAATGGATGGAGTGGTTGGGTTCTGTTTGCTGACTCATACTGTCGGTCAACAAAACGACTTGGTCATAGTAATAAACCATTCAAACACAACTTCAATCTTCCTATCCTATATTATTTCCTACTCTAACCCTCTGCTTTATTTATTTATTTTGGAGTGGACTATGCTTCAATCCCCCATAAATCTTAATCCTCTTCTTACTCTTCTTTTTCTCAATCTTTTTATTTAATTATTCATCACTTTCAATAATAAAAATAGTCCATCAAACATAATTTACTATTTTGGCTAACTAATGTTTATATTTATCACTACGGGCATACGTCGATTTGCATAAAGTTGTTATAGTTTAGTAGGTGAAAGTTTGTTTTGTACCTAAACAAATATTATGCATTTGAGTATCTCTTATTTTGGATAAAATTTTAAAATATGAATAAAGAAATATTTAAGACTACAAAATATATGTACATATATGTAATCTTTAAAATATGTAAAGGTTATAAAAGATATTACAAGTTTAATATAAGTTTTATAAGAGTTTATATGTTATGTAGAAGTCATAGATAGGATTACAAGTTTAAGATATAAGTTTTAAAGAATTTTTTTATTAGAGTATTCTAATGTAATATAAAATTTAAAATTCTAATTTTAAATAAGATCTTGAGTTATAAAAATATATATGTCTTTATTTTGAATATGTATATGTGTGTTTGAGATAAGAATTAAATAGAATATTAATTAAAATGTGAAATCCATATCTGTGTTAAAAAATTGTAAAACAGTATTAAAAATATGTGAGTTATCAAAATTCAGAAAAAGGAATAAAAATATTATAAAATGATGGTTGCAAGATCGTTTTTCACTCCTTTGGCTTAGGGATGAAGGCAATATTTAAAAATTAGAAAAAAAAATGCGTATAGTAAAGTAAATTTTTTAAATTAAATATTAGAATTTATGATGCAACTATTCTTTTATATATATATAGAGATATAAATGATTCTTAAATTTAATAATCCATTTAAAAACCTTTTCGCAGGTAAATTAGAAAGTAATCAAGTATATGGAATGTTATACTTTAAAAGCCACTCCATCCTGGGGCAAACAGGGATTCCTCTTATAAAATAATAGAGATTCTTGTATATAAACAGCACACAGAGATTGTAACATGTTTCGCGGATAATTATCCACTTCATATAATATAAAAAATTTCATTTTTACAAAGTGTAAGCAGAAGAGAAAAAAAAAATCTGAAAATGACTCATGCTTAAAATAATATATACACTAAACAACTATATTATAATGATTACACAACTAATATGATTTTCTCATAAAAATACACTGTTCCGTAGTGTTAATAGTAGAAGGGTTTTGACAATAAAATGTGTAAATGCTACCTTTGGGGATAACCTTAATAATGCATGGATGGTAGTGTTTATCTTTGCATGTTATCTTAAATCAGAAAATATAGAGCTTATATTGTGCTGAGATGAAGATGTAGGTATCCTATGCTTTTCATAAATTGATACAATCAAAAGATGTAAGATAAGAGTATCACAGTATATAAGCAAATGGAAATGTACAACAGGGTTACTACTAAAGGAAACCTTCACTCCTGATATTTATAGACAGAAGACAAATCTGAGGAGAGAAAAAGCTAAAAAGAAAAACTGAACAACAACGTGCTTGTCGCATGGTGATGAATATTATTCAAAGTTGAAACAGCTAAGCTAGCTTGTATGTAATGTAACACGCGGGAACGTGAAAACAAGTAAAAAGGAAAATCAAGCCACAATTATTTGACTCCAGTGTTCAACTAAAAAGTGATTAACCCCAATTCTAGGACTCCCGTGTAAATTTTTACACGATAGATTATTGACTAATAATTGTATTTATTATTTATCACTAGAGTATAAACTACAGTATACTCGTAATTATAGTAAAATAATTAATAAATTTTGACAAAAAAACGTGTTTTTGTTTGTTCTATGTTTGAATTGAAGTTTGAACTTTGAAAGCTTCTAGGGGCACTGTGTGGGGACAGTCACAGGCGTGCAAGCGTGCGTGTTTGACCCAACTTTCTTATTTATTACCGTTCCAAATACCAATCTCCCTCTCTCTCTCTCTCTCTTGGCATTTTCATCTGAATTTTACTTTCTAATCACATTTCATACTCATAATTCATATTCATGTAAATAAAACAAAGGAAAACCAGAATAGTATAATTTTTAAAGTTAAAAAAAGAAGAAAAGAATAATTAGAATAGAAGGAGCAATTTCTCAACAAAGGATGCAACATTCGTTGACTTGAGCTTTCTCTTTTCCTCGACCCTTCTCTCTCAAAACCGTTCTCTGCATTTTCAGCTAAACCTGCTCACACCCAATTGGGATTTTAGCTTCAGATTCCAAGGCAAGAGCAGAAAGTTGAGAAGAAGAGAACTTCAAGCTGCCCACAACACGATTCTGGGCAGCAAAGCGATTTTGGGTTGCCCAACAAGGTCAAGATGTTTCTGAGCTTGATGGGTGTCATGTAGATCAAGAGGAGCGTGTGGATTAGGGAAGCAATTGCTTATGAAGGCTGGGTTGTTGGTATAAGGGTCAATTGTTTATGAAGTTGAAGAGGCATGGAGAGAGTGACTTCATCTTTTATGAGTTCCTTTTTTGTTTGGGCAATTTTGGTGCTTGATTTGGTACTTAAGGCTTCTGGCAATCAGGAAGGTGGGTGCTTACCTAACACTTTGAGGTTTTAATTGTTCCATAAATGTATCTTCCCATTAAACCGTTGCTTTATAAATGACTAGGATTAGGAAAAATCACTCAATTGTGTCATTATTATTTTTGCCCCCTTTTGATCTGGTATATGTTGCCCTTCAGCTTGATTACTACTGGTACATGTGTTGTTCACTAGACAAATTGAACTGGAGAGGTTAATGTCAGACTTGGAGTGGTGTTTTGTGATATTTTAGTTTCAGTGCTTCTCTAGATGTAATCTTAGTAAGCAGAATATAATCATATAATTGAAAGGTTTTAATTATGTTCATAGCATGATGGTTGTTTCTTAGTTGGGAAGTGGGAATTATGATTTTTATAGGAGTAGTTTGCGATAAATGACCTGGGCGAGACAGTTTATTGACTTCATTATCTTGTCAAAGTGATTTTATTCTTGCAAAAAGATGTTTCTTTCCATTTGCTTTCCATTTTCAGTAGTTGGCTAGTAGTTAGGGGGAGTATGTATGTAGCTACTAAGGCTAACTAATCGAAGTTGGGCTTCATGTTTCTGATTCCTGAATAACAACACATTTGATCTCCTACCGCATACAATTTAATCTTGGTAATGATTGTACCTGAATGTTATTTCTTCCCATAACAGGCGATGCCCTGAATGCATTGAAGAGCAACTTGCTTGATCCTAACAATGTTCTTCAAAGCTGGGATGCTACCCTCGTCAACCCCTGCACTTGGTTTCATGTTACGTGCAATAGTGATAACAGTGTGACCCGTGTGTAAGTTGATATTTTATTTTTCCCTGTTGTTTTACAACTGTTTGTCAGATGGTGAATTATTTATTTGTGTTTGGTCAGTGATCTTGGAAATGCAGACCTTTCTGGTCAACTGGTTCCACAACTTGGTCAGCTCACAAATTTACAGTACTTGTAAGTTATGAATCAGATATGATATTGTTGAGTAACTTGAGTCTTTTCTGCATATCACGCTTAGCCTTATTTCTTGATTGATACTCTTGTATTTTCTTTCTTATTGCTTTTTTTAAAGAATCTTATAAGCAGTTGCTCTACATTGGGTGACCGGGCATCTAACCAATTTTCTTATTCCCTTCTGCATCCCTGCATGTGCATGCACACACCCATCCTCGTTCCCCCATCCCTCAAAATAAGTAGTAGATAAGTTGCACTACTTTTAGAGCATGCTCACTGCACACCCTTCCTCATTCCCTGTACCCCATAACGCAGATAGTTGTTCTTTTATTTTTAGACTAAGCTCTTGTTTATTCATGGCAATTTGGCAAAAGATTTGAGCTGTTATTCAATGACCATTGAATAGGAAAGGGGCTAAAGGATCTAAGAAAGGTAATTAGATAATCTTTTATTTGTTTTATTTCCCTATCATAAAAAATGCCTACTGCTTCTCAAAATTGTGAGAATTAACCCCCTCATTTGGAAGATCAGCTTGATATGGCAGGAAATCATTTGAATCAGAGGGACATGTGCTTAATTTGTAAACCAAGGGAATAAGAGAAAGCAACTGATAAATCAGGGAGGCACACATATGATTGATATATGGTTTAGAGAAAAAACTTTTCACAATTGCAATGTGCTTTTGTTTGCCTTCTCACTTTCAGTATGAAAATTCGAAAGGCCTTAATCACCTGTTTTCTATTTTTGAAGACAGAAACTTCTGCAATTTTCCTGTGGCTAACTTAATATGGGTTGGGTTTTATAGATAGTTGTATAAGTTGGTAAAGCCAATATTAGAAAAGTTGTATTGTACATAACCGTCCATATCTGTTTGTCTGGTTCCACTCTCAAATGTGAACATTTTCTGTCACCTTTTAATTATTTGTTGGATGGTTTTGCCTGCACAAATCTTACTTTTTTTCAATGACAGGGAACTTTATAGTAATAATTTATCAGGAAAAATTCCAGAGGAGCTTGGGAACTTGACAAACTTGGTGAGCTTGGATCTGTACTTGAACAATTTAACTGGTTCCATACCGACAACATTGGGCAACCTTGCAAAACTACGTTTCCTGTATGACGTACTATCCTTATTCTCATGTCTTTTAAGTGCAAAATTATTTAACTAAGTTTTGTCTTGTTTCTTCCTTTAGCTTTTCATCCTCTTTTTCACTTCCCATGCAATGGTGATAAATTTTGTAGCCGACATACCCATTTAATCTTGAATAAAGCCTTTTATATGCAAGCACAAATGAGTATAGAAATGTATCAATCCTATTTTTACTATTGCAGCTATTGCTATTGTTATTATTACTTGATGCAATAGTGTGACCAAGTGTGCAACCACAATCTAGTGAGATATTTTAGGTTAATGTTGTTAAAAGTAGTCTTAATTGCATTTTTGGTCACTCTTGTTGGGGATCCAAATGAGTTTGAGTCCTACATTGGATAGAAATTAGTATGTTGAACAAAATATAAGGAAGAAGACTTATAAACTCAAGTTTTGGGTTGGGGTGATGTCATAATCCTTATGTGGGTTGGCTCGTAGCTCATCTCTCATTGAAAGAAGATCCAATAGGGGTATCAAAGAGCCTATGGTTAGCTGATTAAGACGAGTAAGTATGAAACGAGTGAAGTGGTCCCTGTATCAAATATCTCCCTAATGAAAGTTTCAAGCAAATGTCATAATTCTTATAAATTGACTCGTGGTTCATTGGTACCGTATCTCCCTATCATGTGGGTTTTATGATGAGTTTGAAACAAAAATAAATTTTTATGTTTAGAATTAAGAAACTTTGAGGAAACTTGATAAAAGTTGAAGGGTTCTATATTATTTGAGATTAGGGTTTGAAGAAGGGAACGTTTGAGATTTTTTTAATGAAATTTGATGTTTTGGTTGGTGAATTTTGTGCAGAAGATAATTTAATTTATAAATATTTTGAATTAAAAATTGTGAACATAAGGATTTTAGGTAGAAGAAATTTGTCTGGGATCAAATTTATTGGATTATAAAAATAAAGGAATTTAGTTAACTAAAAAAACTTTTGGGACCAAAGTCGAGCATGGTCCAAACAAGAGGGGACAAATGCAATTTGACCAGCTTATGAGAGTTTAACCATGACTTTAGTGACAATTTTTTTTGGGGCTCCAACTTGTCCATTTTAATCTGGTGAAAGAAATATAAAGTGTTTTTCACATGTTTACATTGATCAATTCATTCTGAGTCAAAGTTGCTATAAATTTAATGTAATAATTGTTCATTTACATCCACATTGATGGGAGGGGATGTTGAATGGTGATGTTCAAGAATGGACCATTATCAACTTGGCTGCATGAAATTTTTTCAAGTGGCTGCCGGTGGGACTGATCCGTAGTGTAGCTTTATTTATTATAACCACAACCGAAAATACCTTTTTATGCATATTCTCTCATCCCATATTTAAGTCTATGAGCCTGAAGGATTGAACCCTAATTATTCACACAATCCTTTTCCTGCAACTTTATTTATGCGAAAGGGAATTTTACTATGTGTGTCTGTTGGTGGTGGGTTGAAGAATTTAGGGATACCTTGTCTGTAAAATTCCCTATCCTTATCATTTAATTCATTCATGTACTTGGATAGGAGTTAAATTATGATTTATCAGTCAGTTATTCCGGGAGTCAGAGATACTCCTCATTTTTTACCAAATCACTTTACAATGTAGAAATTCTGTTATCTCTCATTGCACCAATAAATAGGTATTCTATTCGAATATTTGATAATTGTTTTCTGTCATGTCTTATTACGTTACTCTATCAGTAGCTTATTAAATTGATTCATTTTGCTCTTTGAAATAGGCGTCTCAACAATAATACCTTGACAGGAGGCATACCCTTTTCTTTGACAAATGTTTCTTCTCTGCAAGTTCTGTGAGTGTTACTCCTATATTTACATTTTCATCGAGTTACTGCCAAAGTACATTCCCATTTATCCTAGTGTCATATATTATATGTAACATGAATGGACTGTAATTTTCGAATACAGTGATCTCTCGAACAACAATCTAAAAGGGGATATCCCAGTGAATGGTTCATTTTCATTATTTACCCCCATCAGGTTGGTACAAATAATTAAGTTATTTTCTATGGTTATTGTTGAGGGACAACCCGAAGATTTTGCTAATCCCATGTTCCACTTTACAGTTATCAAAATAATCCTGGCTTGATACAACCAAAAAACGCTCCATCTCCAGTTTCTCCAACACCACCAACAACTTCTTCAGGTTTGTTGATGCCTGTTTATCATTCCCATCCCAATGGTTTAAATTGATCGATAGTAACTTGAGGTGACATCTTCAATTTAAAATATAACTATTGCATGTTCGCAGCTATCTTCATTTGAAACTGAACTCAAACTTTGTTCTGAAAATTTGATTATAAGACCCGGGGCAGAGGAAACTGAACTCCACACTATTAGGTCAACTAGATTTAATACAATGTTAAATAACAATGACAACTACACCTAAAAGTTTATGCTGCAAAGCAAACACCAATAATGGTTTCTTACATAACTCTATTAATGCTATGGGAAGCAGCAATTCTAATTTTATTGTCTTACCTTTGCTTCTTTTATATGCTGCCTCAAACTTTTCCCTTTCCTACTGATACCCTTTCCCCCTAAAGGGAAGGAGAAAGGTAAGAGTTGATAATTGATAGGCACAATCTATGTAGCTTTTTCTAGATGTTTATTCTGTAGTTATGGAAAAGGGTGGAATATTTTTGAACAGCGATATCCTGAAGACAAACATAACTTAATGTCAGCTTGTCTAGGTCAGTTGCATTATGCCTCATGCTTAAAAATGTCACTACTTGAGGTTGGTGTCTCGTGGTTGAATTTAATAGTGGAAGATATAATTATATTGAATTTGGGTTTCTTATTTCATTCAATCACAAACAATTCTTGAATGGAGTTATAGTTTTGTATTTAATCCGTCAATTCTTTTCTTCAGGAAATAGTAACACTGGAGCTATTGCTGGAGGAGTTGCTGCTGGTGCTGCTCTGTTGTTTGCAGCCCCTGCAATTGCACTTGCTTATTGGCGCAGAAGGAAACCTCAGGATCATTTCTTTGATGTTCCTGGTTAGTTGAAGAACAGAAAAGATGATATATGCAGTGATATATCTGCTTATGATAGCCACAACTTATTTGCTGATATTTTATCTGTTCCTTATTGGCAGCTGAGGAGGATCCTGAAGTTCACCTTGGTCAGCTTAAAAGGTTTTCACTACGTGAGCTGCAAGTTGCTACAGATAACTTTAGTAACAAACACATTCTGGGTAGAGGTGGATTTGGAAAGGTTTATAAAGGACGCTTAGCTGATGGATCTCTTGTAGCAGTGAAAAGACTTAAAGAGGAACGTACGCAGGGTGGGGAGCTCCAATTTCAAACTGAAGTGGAAATGATCAGCATGGCTGTGCATCGTAATTTGCTTCGGCTTCGTGGTTTTTGTATGACACCTACTGAACGATTGCTTGTGTATCCTTTCATGGCTAATGGAAGTGTAGCATCATGTTTACGAGGTATCCCTATTAATGCTTAATTTGTTGCTTTTATTCACAATTTTCTTGCCTTTCTCATGTGTAAAACTTTTCTCTCATGTGTCCTTTTCCTGTTTAAATATTATATTGCCAGTGTTCAATGCCAAAATAATTTCTGGTGTACTTAATTTATTAAAGAAGAAAAAGTATTCCGTGTTTCCAAGATGTTTTGTTGCAGCAACCTAAACACTGTAACTTAGGAAATTTCTTAATAGCTCAAAATTTCAAAATCAGATGAATGCTCTTTCTGTTGAATTTCAGCCCGTCCAGTTTTGTACTAAAACTGTTTTTTGTATATGTTGATTATGCTGTTGAAGAGCGTCAAGAATCTCAACCACCACTTGGCTGGCCAGAACGGAAGCGTATTGCACTGGGATCTGCAAGAGGGCTTGCTTATTTGCATGATCATTGTGACCCTAAGATTATTCATCGTGATGTCAAAGCAGCAAATATTTTGTTGGACGAGGAATTTGAAGCAGTTGTTGGAGATTTTGGTTTAGCAAAACTTATGGATTATAAAGATACCCATGTTACTACTGCTGTACGTGGAACAATTGGACATATAGCGCCAGAGTACCTTTCAACTGGAAAGTCTTCAGAGAAGACTGATGTTTTTGGATATGGTGTGATGCTTCTTGAACTCATAACTGGACAAAGGGCATTTGATCTAGCTCGACTTGCCAATGATGATGATGTGATGTTGCTTGATTGGGTAGGTATTAAATACGTTAAATATCTAATTAGTACTTGAACAACTTATGCTAACTGTACTATCTATTAATCTCTTCACATGATTCCTTATGCTCTAAAATTTATGTAGCTTAAAATGTCCCTTGCTGATTTGTTTTTATTCATGCTTCCTGGAGCCCCTTCTTCAACCCCAGAAACTTTTCCTTGTACTAATTTAAGAATTCAATTAACTGTCTTGTTTTTCTTTCTGGTAAGTATTACAAGGTTGATGAAGAACAAATGAAGAAAATTATATTATCAAACGAAAAAGTATTATTCTGTTTTAGCACCTTGTTCCTTGGTTTCTTGCTAATCTCATTTCAGTAGAGTTCTTGTAGCATTTCCTTCAAAGTTGTTGCGTAACAACAAATTGATTCGGTATTTCTATTTGAATCTCTTTTTCCTGACTGTTCCTTTGGTCAGTGTTGCTAGTGTTATATGTCTTATTAACACCAGTAGCTGATCGTTGATGGTAATTGACATTGTTCTGAGTCCAGGTTAAAGGACTTCTCAAAGACAGGAAATTGGAAACACTGGTAGATGCAGATTTACTGGGCAACTATATTGATGAGGAGGTAGAGCAGTTAATCCAAGTGGCCTTACTATGCACACAAGGCTCTCCTATGGAAAGACCAAAGATGTCTGAAGTGGTCAGAATGCTAGAAGGTGATGGTTTGGCTGAGAAATGGGAGCAATGGCAGAAAGACGAGACGTTCCGCCAAGACTTTAACAACAACATTCATCACCCTAATGCAAATTGGATAGTAGATTCAACTTCCCACATCCAACCAGATGAACTGTCAGGTCCTAGATGATCCCTTTAACATTCTATGAACAAGTGAATACACAATTCTGCCTGACAAGGCTTTCTGTTGGAAAGGGATATGCTTCTGATTTGTGCATATGATTTTCACCCCTTGTTTTCATCCTTCTGAAATTATCTTCTGTGCTCAGATTACATGCCCATTGATCATGTTATCATTATTAAAGGAAGAAGTTTGTAATTTCTATTGGGTTGTCAAGTTGCAGAATGAAGTGTATGTTACAAGCAACTTTTGTCATTGTATGTATGAGAAATTAGAATAGATCTTCATGGAAATAAATGAAATTCTATTATTAATTTCAGATAAGTATATTGTTTCAGTAGTTTATTGTGGGGGCTTTGTAAATCAGTACTACTTGAGTCATTGAGTAGGGTTTCTAGTTTATTGTCTTTAATGGATGGCACTGCATTTTTTATCTGTGGAAATGTGTCGATATGGCTATGCAATCGATTATTCAATTTCTCTTTTGGAATTTGTTATTCGCCAATTAAGTATGAAGATGATGTTGCTCCAAATACTAACCGCCTGGTTGGTTTAGAGTCTCTTGTAGGCCAAATCATGTTTAGCGTCTACAACATACTTTGAATTAATCATTTTTAATGTTTAGCATCAATGATTTCTCGTAGGTATCTCCATAATTTACCCTGCAAATAATGTTTAGCATCAATAAATTAATCCATCCATTATTAGTTACATTTGTTATTAATTTACACACGTGTGTTCTTAGAAAGAAAATTTTGTAAGTTATAACTTTGAAGTGTAATCAGCTAAAATAATTCTACTAAAAAAATGCGGGATGACACTAATCACTTGTTAGAAGGAGATTTTTTTTGTTTTGTTGTTTGTTTCTTGCACGGGTTACAAATAAATTGTACCTAATAATGGTAAGTTGCAGTGGATTGAACAGACTTAAGGTGAAGTTTAAGGAGTTTAATTTTTTTTAGTAATTTCAGGAAGACTTCATTTATTTATTACTCTCCAATTCAAAGTTTTTTTTTTCTTGCATAACTGTTATTAGGAGAAAGTATTTACTGGTCTTGTAAATGACTAAATTTTAGTGAAGAATCTGGTTGGTTGGTCATCTTCAGGGAACTCTTCTCTCTCAATCTCGTTTTTTACTCAAGAATTAATGTTTGAATACTAAGTCAAAACTTAATTATATTTAGCTTGTTTAAAAGAGGAATTTAATATTTTATAAAGAATTTAAAATGATTGAGATTTCAATTACTTCGATTTAAATTTTCTATTTTTTTATATGCTTTATTTTGATAAATTCAAGTTTTAACTTTGGATTCGTATCATATATATATATATTGAAAAATCTAATACCAGAACAGTAGTTATTTTTAAATAGTTAACATGAAAGAAGATATATAAATGTGAAAAAAAGAATACTACGGTGAAATTTAAAATTTTGACTTTTTAGGTGAAATTTAATATTCTGACTTTTTAGGTGAAATTTTAATTTTAAGTAATAACATTGAATGCAAAGAATGATTCTCCATATGAAATGTTGCAAATAAAGAGGAAGAAAGGATAAAGTGTTCGTACTCCTTAGTTTAATCGTTATTGACAAAATCCTACAGTTCACAGTTTGACAGCTACAATCGACATTTACCCCCGAGGGCTAAAGCTCATATGCTACAACCCGCCATTGTCTTACAGAGCCATGTTTCAGAGCTTCACTGTATAAGTCAACCACCCTTGATCTCAAAATAGGTAAAATACAAACCACACAATATACATTTTTTGACCATGAATTAGTTGATAATTTCTTCCAAGTTTAGACCAGGCCATTCAACTTCTATTTTGACATCAACCAATACCTTGGCTCCATTATATACTAGTATTAGCCAACTATATACATAATAGAACATTATCCCAGAGCAGGATCATCTCTATTTTCTGCCAGTAGCACCAATGCGTGGTTTGCCCTTGACCTCAGATTCCTGCATTTCATGAGTATAATTCGCGCATCATTGACAGATGATTAAAGGATATTGTTTTGGCAAGGGATAGCCCAACCAAATACCTGAGGCAAGTGCAGAAAAATGTAGGTCTTTGCTGTTGCAGGATTAGAATTCTCCGCCCCTTTACTCCAGTCATAGCAGACCTACACGCAAGATGTCAACATATCAAATCCACATGTTTGAACCGTAAAATCATTGAAATACTTCCATTGAGGTAACTGATAAGACCAGCCAAGATACCTAGCTTTTTGAATACAGAAGCCTTTTATCAGCAAATTATGAACCATATCAAGAATTTAATTGCCCGATAGAAACTAATATAATGCAAAAAAGAATTCTATAACAAGACTAATATCACAGAAATGAACAAACCTAACAAATTTTCTAAGCATCCGTATGACACAGTATAACAATAGTCATCTTTAGAAGATGGAGAGCATAGAGATGGATTACACGAGAATATTCGGTTATCTAAATTTTAGTGATAAACATGATTCACAATGGAACATTATCATATGACATTGTTTAATCCAAGTAGTTTACCTCACCTAGAGAAAAGGCTTAGTTATTGTTATATAAACAATGGCATGATAAACAAATTTAAAGCTTATGGTACAGTGGCAATATAATAATTGCAAGTCGGAACATACTTGTCAGTGTTATATAGATCGATAGGCATGGGCTAAAACACTATGGCGTTGATTGATCCATGTGGTCACCCAAACTAGACCCAGTGATTATAAGGCTTGGTTTTTGTTGTTGATGAATTTAGATATATGTCTAACAGAAGATTATTATTATGCCCCATCTTCTCACTACCACCTATAACAAGAGTAGGAGTAGAATCAGGAGGCTTAGGCACCTAAGGGGCGTAGCAAGCAATGCTAAACTAGCCATTTGAGGAGAGAGGGATAGTTATTACATGTTCCAGAATAGTATAGAAAAGAATCGTTAGGGGCGTAGCGTTCAAATAGATCTTGCTCCGGACATAACCGGTGAACTCAAAGCAGGATGGAAAGACAGGACCAGGATATAAATTCGTCATAATATTCAGAGCATGAGGTAGTCTATAGCTTCTGTTAAAGAAGAGCTACCATAATCCTCATCTTCTCCCTAATTAGCTTTTATCAAATATAGCCAGCACGTAAAATGACGTTTGGTCCACACTCACCCCTAATCTTCAAGAAAAAAACTCTATTTTATAAAGATACACCTCAAGATTGCATTGTTTGGGAAGAAGAAACAACCATGCTTCTCGAAAACAAAATTAAGATATCCTCTGCCAAATTCTTTACATATCCACGTCATAGTTGCTTTCCTATTTAGTATCTATTTTAAAGTTACACACAACTTTATTGCATTTTAGCATCCTCTCACACATAATGGTGTGCTGAAGTCAAGGATGTTTTTTAAGGTATTCTCACTACAAATTGAAACAAGAAAAAAAAATGCAGCTAAAGAAAGAAACCCAATTTTCATCACCTATAGTATATGTGCATAACTGGAAAAGGGTGTAAAATGCATTTAACAGAGATGCAAATCTATGCAGAATAGTAAGGTGTGCATACTGAGTAAGCAAATATTGAACCATCACTATTGAAGGTACTGCAAGGAATAGGTTGGCTGCATCTCAACATGGCCTGAAATACGCCAAGTTTGCATTATAGATAAGTAATTGGTCCGAAAATATAACTAAAATGTGTCTGTTAGGAGTTTAATGGAAGTGTTGATAAAGATGGAATAACCTTGAGCCTCTGTTTACTATCCTTATCCCAAAAATTGAAAGCACCATCCGAACCAGCAGTTGCAAATGTGTGGTGTACCTAAAAATAGTAGAAAAATATTGTAAGAAATGATAATAGACTAAAGTGGATAAACTTCGTCAGTGACTTCTGATGTCAATTGGGACTAGATGTTAACATAAATTATGAATATATGTGAACAAGCACCAAATAAACATTTCTACTAGATATGCTATAAAATTTTAGGGAGACCAGCAAAATATACACAGTAGTCAGCAAAACAGCACATTTGTGAAAAAAAGAATTGAGCGTACAAGTATCTGTGAAATTCCATAACTAAAGGATATAGGATACTGAAGATCTTATTCATTGCTTACACAAAAATGAACGGGATAAAAGATGTCAATACACCACAACCATGGGCTAAGCATTTGTCTAAGTCAAAGATTTGAATGTCAATACACTAACACTTGAAAGCATTAGTAATTAGAAAAATCACATATGTTTTTGTTTAACTACACCACGTCTACCTCTAAATTCCATAAATAAATAAAATTCAAGAACCAAAATATAAGGAAAAGATAACGTTATCTAACTCACCAGATTATTAATTTAAATTGTCAGTGTCAGTGTAACACTTCTCTTAAGATATTTGTGATCAACGAAATCAGCATTAAAACCAAAAAGAACAAAATGTGTTAAAATTAAAAACATAGAATTTTCAGTTAGTGTTAACGTGCTTCATTTCATGAGAGCTCATATATGGATAATAACATTTTCAATCAATACAGAAATCTCATGTGATTGGTTTTCATTTTTACGAAACAAAAAAATGGATTTCCTCAAATCAGCATAGCAGGAACATAGTATCTTTTGGTTCAAAATTTAGAGACATTGACTATTTAATGAACTCAGACCAACTTAGCCATATATTTATCGCATATAGCTCACTACTTCAAATTGGTTTAACAAAAATGAGAAAGTAACAACGTGAATTAAATTTCAAAGGGGTAGTTTGGCGGCAAGAGTAACTGAGCACAATGTTTATGCAGGAGTGAAGATTTATTTTAGCTACTTCGTTATTACTGATTAAGAACGATAATAATAGTAATAAAACACACAATAAGCAAATCACAACCAGGAATATTTTAACACGAATCATTAATTAAAAAATAGTGCAATGATCCAATTGAAATTCTAAGATAGCTGTTCAACAACTTACAAGTACACAAACTTAAATATAATAAGGCACAGGTGGAACATAAATCTTACAGGATGGAAGTTTAAAGAGTTGACTGAGTATATTTCGTTCCCCTCTCTGTGGCATTTAAAAGTGAAGTTTTTACCCTGCTGACTATCATCCAAATGATGCACCCCAACTCTTCCTTCTACTGATCCGACCTGCAGCAAGTATATTGTCAGTTTCAACAGCCCAAAACTAATCAAATTAGACTTGCAACTTAAAAATTGATAATTACACTGAAATGAGAATCAGGCACGGGGCGCGAGAGATATTTTGTATATTATTCTTATACATCAGAAATATATGGTGGATAAGTTCTGGAAACAAACATAAGTTGTGGTAAAATAGTTAAAAGAAAAGGGTCAGAAAGTGTAGAATACCACCAGATTTATGTGTTGATGTAAAAATAGATGATTAGTACCAACCTAAAAATTGGCTACAGAAGACACTAAATAGGAACACACTGTTGGGAAACAGTTGGACATTGCTTTTTTTATAGGAAAATAAGATTACTCAAATGAAGAAACGAACGAATATCTAAAACGAGTTGGGAATGATGCATACCAAGAAACCTTGTTGATCAGGGAATGCTGAAAGGCACCTTGTTTGATACTTTAAGGGTGAAACAATTCTCTTGAATTCAACCTGTAGCAAATGAACAATGGTCAAAGGTAGGAGATACTAGTAGCAAAAACAGAAATAAAAAAGCAAAAAGCTAATAATCAACAGGATGAATAGTTTGTATAAACATATCATATATATCAACATATTGATCTAATCATAATATATAAAATGCACACAATAGAATGTGAAACAAAAGGCAAATGGCCAACAAACTAATATTCAACTACGCCATCAATAAAGACAAATATCTTTGGAAAAGGTATGATGTTCCCAAGACTACAGGCGGCTAAAGCACCACTAATGTGCATTCATTTTACATATACACACATTCCAATACACATTGAATGCAATCTATGGGTCTTGAATAATTGAGGTGAACAGACATTTGACACTTTTGAACATCAAATCAAACTCACTATATATAATTAATTGATTGTCCTACAACAAAGCAAACAGCAGAAGAGAAAATAATTGCACCTTCAGAGCCAAATTTTGGTTATTCATTTGTTATAATGTTCAAATAAGAAAGACATGTGATGAGTACTTGAGCACTTGGGAAACTCACCCTCAAATTAGCTAGTATGGGAGAAGAACCAAACACTTAATAGCCCACCAAGCATCCCATACAACTCAATGTGAGATTTGGACAACTCATAAGTTAACACCCAAGTTTCTATCGTAACACCACCCCTAAGAGCCAACATCTCATTGGCTTTCACTCTACGACACTTCATTTATTTCTGAAACATTGACAATTAGGCTTTGATACTAGTTGATAAGTACTGAACACTAGGGAATTCCACCTTCAAAAGCTAGTTATCAAGACGAAAAACTAAACACTTGTATACTCCACTGAGAATTCCCATTCTACTCACTGTGACACTTAGGCACCTCATAATATCCAAGTTCCTATTGAAATACTTGATGCCCGGTTAGTACTTGATGCAAAAGTTAAGCGAGGATTGCCTGATGCCTATGGTGCTAGAAATTATTAAATGTGTGACTTGAGTGACTGATGCCCCAGTAGAAGTACTTGAGACTAATCTTCTGTTAATAAATGTTATAATTTTGCCTAGTAAGATTCCAAATATGAGATATCTGATAAAATCATGAACCAAATAATAAATTAAATCCTTTGATTATTTCATCATTCCAAAAAAAATGTAAAGCATACTTACATATTCATATGGATATAATTTTTATTATTCATTAACTTTAGGTCAGTGGTTTGAGGATGCCTATCGTACTTAGCAGGAAAACTTACTCCATCCTTTCTACTATTTGAAACCTCTGGCTCCAAACAATCATTGGGAATACGTGAGTGAATACATTGAACTTCTGGTCCAGAAATTGGGATGTCTCTTTTCTTTCTCCTAGATGATTTTTGTTCTCAAGGAACTCCTAATTTCTTCTCCTCATCCTTAATAAAGTTCATCTTTTTATTGTCCAATTAAGCAATAAAAAGAAACAACACCTTTTTATTATGAAATCTTGAGATAAAGTAGTTGTCATAAAATAAGTGAATACACAACTGAAAGGTAATACTAATTATGCAGAATATGATTATGTTGAGATTAACTAAATTAGACTAAAAGTATTACCTGAGGATTTTGCAAGTTGTAAACAACAAGATTTCTATCAGCAGTGCCAACAACCATCAGAGGATGTCTCACTGTCATAGCATAGCAGCGCTCTGGGAGTAGCTGAGTGTGCACTGGATTTGACTGCCTTGTATCCCAGTATCTAAAAGTAGCCATAAAGAGTCACGTCCATGGAGAGGACAGAAGCATCAGATCAAGCAAAATTGCAAACGTCATACCATATACTTAATCAGAAAGATGCAATACATATCAGCACCACCACAAAACACTAAAATATAATGTGCAATGGCATGTTAAATAAAGATAATCGACAACACCTGATGTGTGACAAAAACCAGCCTGAGGAGCTGATCGATACATAAACAAGGAAGAGGAGATTTCACTGTAATGATCATTAGTGTAAAATTAATGAAGAAATAGCATTTGGAAGCTCCAACCAACAAAAGAACATTGAAGAATAAAAAAATTGAAATTGAAATTTGAAACTAAGGTTAGCGTATGATATAGCCAAGGAACTCAACAGTGAAATAGTAGTAAGAGTGATCACAAAGGAAAGTAATACTTTGATTATATGTTGCAATTAAAAGGACTTCAGTATAAACTAGGGAAAAAAAGAGAGAATACAGATTCTAAATAATATTTCCTTGGATAAAATGACAAGATGCATTTGACAAAAAAGACACACTGATCCCTAAATTATAAATTCAAATCAAACAAGATGTTCTAAAAGATTCTAGATATAATGTTGATATTGTAAGATATTTTTCATATATTCTAATTTCTGAAGTTATAATTTAAAAACAAATTGCTGTAAAGGCAGTAAATGCTAGTGCCATACTTCAAAGTCCTATCCCAGCTTCCCGTGACTAAGAGATTCATTTCAGGAATCCAAGCAACTTCTTTGATGGGTGCATCATGCATGGCAACAGTCATTGGTTGGCCACCGGATAATAGAGGCCACATCTTCACTTGCTTATCACATCCACCAGAGAAGACAGTCGTGCCATCATCTTTCCATGCAGAGCACAAAACCTATGCAAGGAAATAAACATGATGAACTTATGACTTCATTGACTTGTAAACTGTTGCTGTCTCAGGAAAAGGCAGAGCAGTAAGATCGTAAAAACCTATAGTCTAAGATTCAATAGTCAAGTACTATTAATATAGGATTAAATATGTTCTTAGTCCTAAAAATAAATCTTCTATTTTTGGTTTCTCACTAAGACAATATGCCAAGAAATGTGTCAGGTACGGTTCTTGTTCTTCACTAAAAGCATGTCTTTTTAGTCCTATTCATTCCTAGTTACTATATTGTTTATTCTTCTCCTTCCCCGAAAGAATTTAATTTTAACCAATTAATTTATCAGCATAATCAACTCAACGGTCAATGCATATAAGTTCATCATCTGGATCAACTCATCAACCTGCACAAAACTAGGGTACAAAGAGGCAAAGAACTCTAATACTAAAATGTTCAACTCCAAAATCCCCTCTTGAGACTCGAACACGTGTATAACATACACAAGAATATTGTAAGACCAATGCAACCCATCACCTTAGGGCACTGAAAAAAAATGGAAAGTTCTTATTAAAAAGTATTATTAATGCACTCCCACTATGATTTCAAATGCAACTACAATGTGATTCCAACAAAAGCTTCTGCTTGTCGATTTCTTAAGTAGTGCCCATAGAGGGGTGGTTTGCAAGAACCATACCTTAACATGAAAAATAAGTAACCATACAAGGCCAGTTACATCTCCATCCACATGCACCAATATACTCCATTTTAAGCAGACGGAAATCATTGTCAAACCTTTATGGTCCTAATCCCATTGCCACAAAAAAAACACCTTGATTCTCTTATACCCTAACTATGACCATTTCCGAGTCCTACTTGTGAAACCCAAATTAACCTTGCACATGTACCAGATAGTAGTTCATGAAAATAAATACATACATGCACACATACACATAAATAGTAATATGCACACATACACATAAATAGTAATGAGATATGAATGGTAAGGTGATAAATAAAACTAAAATAACTTACTGGATGATCGTGCGTTATAGAAGCCTTGGGGACAGTGGCGACATTCACTCCATTTCGTGCTACCTCCCAGCAACGAACCTGCAAAAGTTGCTCATAAACCTCTCCGACTGAAATGTTTCAACAATGAAGCTTAAAATAGAGGAAAATGAGAGAGAAAGAAATACCTGATTGTCCCAGGAAGTGGCTACGAGGAAGTTGGCTTTGGGACTGAAACTGAGACTGGAGACGGAATCCGTGGGAGGCTGATTCACCTGCAAAATTCACCAAGCAACCATAAAAACTTCCACACTGCACAACACAACACAACAACCTGCTTCACGTAAACGGGAGGTGACTTTCAGGTACCTCGAAGGACTTGTTCGGGTTCGGATTAGTGTTGGTCAGGAAATTGGACATTTGCAAATTTTCTCGCTGAATTTTCTCTGAGAAAATTTTGCAGAGAGAGAGAGAGAGACAGACAGACAAAGAAAGACGTGTTCGTAGTTTGGACTTGGAGGGAGTTGGTTTGGGCCTTGGGTTGGGGGATAGAGAAAAACGTGAAAGAATGGGTTTTGTGTGGATGAGGGCAGGTGTAGGAGTTAAATAATACAACCTAGCGTTATTACCACGCTTGCTTTTGGGCTCTAACTAACTACAGTTGATCTGTTTATTATGGGCCTAACTATATAAATATTTTGCGACCATTAAGTTTATTTTAAAAAGAACAAGAACAAGATCGGGTCTCATTTATTGTTAGTTAGAAATTAATTCGGTATCTATAAAGGATTTCATTATCAATAATATTAAAGATTAAATGTTAACATTTCATACATGTAAATTATGAAATCAAATTTCTAATCACATTTTTTTTAGATCATAGCCACTATTTAAAAAATAAAATTATTTATTAATTATATCTCACTATATCAAGATTATTTATCAATTATAGTCATAAATATTTGTATGCTTATTTTAATTAAAAGTCTAATATTTTTAAATATAATATTATTTTTAATTATTTAACTTACATAATAGCCCATATTAATATTTAAACAAAACTTAAATAACTATAATTATAATTTAATTTATTACATTTATTCTAACAACTATTCAAGTTAATATGAAAATAGTATTTAAAATTAATTTTTAATCAAATTATTAATAATGTAATAAATTAAATCAAATTTTTATTTAATAAAATAATATAAAAAATTAATAAATATAATATAAAAAAAGAAACAAGTTAACCGTTACAAGTTTCAAACTAGTGTCAATAAATTTGATATAATTAACAAACTACCAGACTTAGGCAAGAGTCTGAATTATTTTTACTTCACCAGTTCTTGGATTATATTTTAAGAATATAATAAATAAATCTGTGCATACGTAAATGGTTTGAATATGTGTCGATTTTTAGTGAAAATATTTGTTCTGTTTCTATATTAGTTTCTATTTCAGATTTCTAAACATTTTTTTTAATTTATTAGATAATTTTAAAAAGTTATTTCTATCATTCACTTTTTTAGTCTTTTGTTTTTTATTTAAAATTGTTTTCTTTTGATGTAGAATTTTTTATTTTCTCTGATTTGTTTAACTCTTGAATTCATCAAATTAGGTATTTTTTTCGTCATAATTTTACTCATATATAAATTTATTTAAATAATATATTGCATTTTAGTAAATAAAAATTTCAATTTTATTAAATTAAATTATTTTTATGTAATATATTTGATTATTTATATTTCTATTTTTTTAAATAATAAATCATATAAACTTTTAGTTTATTAGAACATTAAAAAAATTATTTTCTTTCTTCATTTGATTTTATTTTTGTTTTATTTAAAGAATTTTTTTCACAATTTTTTCATTTTTTTTCTCTTTCAACGGTTTAACTTAGAGATATATTATGTTTATTCAAATTTTTAAAGTATTTCCTTTCTCAAATTTTGAAAAAATAATAAATATTGTAATTATTGTAAAATTTCAATTGTATATAACTTTTTATTATTTTTATAATTTTTTTACATTTGCACAATTTTTATTTAATAATTTATTTTAAGATTTATATACATTTTTTTTTAAATATTTAACACTAAAAAGAGAAGATGTGTGTCTTTTTATATTTTTTTAATAATATTGTATTTAATTTTTTATATTATTTTTTAATTTTATCTGAAAAATATTTAATAAATATGTTAAGACAATGCGAATATAGATGTAGGTGGAGGATAGTTGTGAGCTAAGAATGATAAATATAGAACACAAATGGTATATTATAAACTTTTGCATTACTTATTTGTTGTTATAATTGGTATATTTTATTTTAATTATTAAGTATTACTCTCTGCTATTTTATAATACAAATAACAATCTATATTTCTTGATTGTTTGTGTTTCTAAACACAGAAAAATACAGAGGAGCATCCTTATAATAAAAAATCTTTAACTTTTTTACGACTTGTAAATGATGTTATTTTATTTTTTATTTTGCTTGCTTCTGTTAACTAAACATAGCTTCTTCTTTATACTAATTTTTTGACTTTTGAATTTGAAGATATTTTGTATAAATTGTTTAAATAAATGGCTCTATTATTTTAGCATTTACACGACCAAGTCTCCATGGGTGGAAATAAATTGTTTTTTCATTTCAGTTTATAGTAGTGGCTATATTCTCAAAAAGTTTGTTTGACTTGCCTTTTTTATTTTTTTATTTTATTTAGCCTGATTGTCATAATATTTTTTTTCCAACGAAGAGACTTTCTAGTCGTAATTCTGATGTTGATTTTTTTTAATTAATCAAATACTTTAATAAGCTTATTAATTGGTGTCTTTGTTGATGGATTTTAACAAGTAATTGATTACTATGAGAAAATAATATATTACAATATATAAAACAACTTTACACTCTCTTTAAAACTACATTTTGCGTAGGAATTGGTCTTCTTATTTTTTTTTTCACGAGTTATTACCGTTAAATATGATAAAAATATCTATAAAATGTGAATAGTACGAGAATTTATTATGTGAAATATTATTTTTAAACTATACATGATTGAGTGGAGAAATTTGGTTCTATTGGGTATCGTGGACTTTTTATTTCAAATGTAACTTATTTATCTAGATTTATTTTATATTCATGTTTGACTATCTTTATTAGGAGCATAGAAAATAAATTGTTGCAAAAGATAAAAATAGTTGGACTATCTTTCTATATAAAAAAAATAGCTATTCATGGTGATATATAATTAAATAGACATGCGTGTTTACATATATATTTTTTTTATTTGCGAACAAAAATATCTTTGTAGTTGATTATAATTTTAAGTCTTTTTAGTTAATTATAATTCCTTGTCGTTTTTGTTTAAAAGTCAATTTTTTCGTTAAAAAGTTATAAATTAATGGTACAACAATAAATAGTACTAAATCAATTTATCTGCCGGTAAGAAAGACTAAATCAATTGATCTTTAAAACATTTTCTTAAAATTTGAATGTATCACCAAATTATTTTCTCAAAGGTTTTTTATGCAACTTTGATTCATATATTTATAGATAAATAAATAATCCTAGCAAGTTTATTATGTCTTTAGGTGATTTTATGGACAATCAAGTAGGTTCGGAATACTTATATATATATAAAGGATAATAAATCATACTTTTTTAAAAAGTACAAAAAAACAACACCAGACTTGCCCTAATTCAAGTCAAGAACGTCTCTTTTTGTTTTGTTTTGTTTTTTCTTTAGGGTAAGATGTGAGAATGAATACTGCATTGCGATTATTTCTTTCTACGTAGGAATTAAGAAGCCCCACTTTTGTCGTTTTTTGTGAATTATTGTAATGACTGATGCTCCCACGCATATTTTTTCTTCACTCACTTCTTTCCGTACCAGAGTTAAGGAATTGCAGAATCTGAACATGCATGCATATGTTTGTTTGTTGAGAAGATTAGTTTGGCTCTATATTCGCATGCTTGTTCCAGGGCAATCGATCAATTTAGTTCACATTCTACCAAAATGAATAAATAAATATACAATGCATTATTAGTTTTCAGTTGACCGAAATATATTTCTGCGATCCGTTTTGTTTGATAAGAAGTTTTATCTTAAACAGAAACCACATATTTGAAGAAAATACAAGAAAATTGTGGATTCTTTATCTGGTTTTGACTTCCAAGAACCCTTATTTATTTAATTATTTAATCATGATGAAGGGATTCTAATTGCTGAAGTAACAACTTTCCAGTGATCATCATGTTCAGTTCACACATAGTTCTTTCTTTCAATTCAAATGTCACTTTATTGGTTAATATTTTCCACGTAGCTTTGTATCACTCCTTTTTTATATGGAAATAAGTGATTTCCATGCAGTTTCTAGTGCACTTATTTTCCATTCATCCGTTAATATGTATTGTATTGTAATAGATAGTCAAAAGTGCGTTAACATTTTCCACTGCTACATGTTTGGAATGGTTGACGTATATATATTGACCGACTAAGTTTTTTAATGCGTGCTTATTTGTATCTTTTGTTCCCAATTTCCATAGTAATTATGATTAGTCTTTTTCAAGCCAAACCTAAACTCCACTCATCGCGTCCCATATATATAAATACTACATAGTGACCTATTCGTTTTGAAACAAAAGACACCTTGACTTTTCAAAGGAATAATCACAATATTCAAATATTAATAATCTTTGACCATTGTTTGATTCAGGTTATGCTATATATGCATAGTCCCCACCTTCTATTATATATAGTTATACATAATCAGTCCTTATTCCCATTTAAAAAAATGAGATATGGATAGTTACTGCATGTAACTTTTGGTTTGATCACCAATATATTAAGCTTCATCTTGCAAATATATACAGCAGCATTGTTGATGTGGCATTTGGCTCCAGTGTGTTTTGGATTTTGAAGGCCAATTAAGCTTTCGAATTAAAAAAAATTAATTAATTACACAATTCTCATTCTCTCGAGTCCAATTGTGGCATTAATTGTCTATAAATACATCTTTAATACACAAATACTAGTACAAAATATGCTTCTTATGTATGCCAGTTAGCTAATGTATTAATTGATATGTAATAAACATTGTATATTTACTTAAATATTTTTAAGTGGAACATCCTATGTCACAATGTAAAATTCAAAATTTGTGTCCTTGAATTCAAGCTCATAGATCTTTAGAGAACGTTTTACTGACACTGATATTCGTGGTAATGACTTTCTACTTTGTATCTAAGAATAAGAGTTTGATTCAAATATTCTTTTTAGTAAAAGCCTTTGTGGGAAGAGAATGTGAAACAATTAGAATTTTCAAAGGTGGTTGATATGAGACCGGTGTAGTGATTGGGGTAGAAGAGAGGAAGGCAACAAAGATATTGAGAGAAGGAGCCAAGTTTTACTGCAATAAATTTTTACAAAGATAAGTTTCATATGGAAAAAAACAACAACTTTTATTCGAATTGTTCCTATCACATTGGATTCGGAATCTCAAATAACATATGTTTGATTTTTTTTTTTACCTTAATGATAAGACACTAATCAAAGTCACAACCGAGTTTGTTCATATTTCATTGGTCTTAAACATCTCCAAAATATCTTAGAAAAATTTTCAATAATTCAAATAAATTATCCATATAGCACTTCAAAACAGTCAACTTAATCAAATTTATATTTTATCATTTTAAACTCCTTAAATAATAGTAGAAATCAAACTGTATTTATGGTTATAATTTTGAATTATAATTTTATTATTATATTTTGTTATTATTGATTTAATGTTAGACTTGTTTATTATTGTTTTAATAAAATATGTTTTTTATTGAAAAATATAATTATTTTAAAGTATAATGAAGAATAATTATTTACAAGAATACTACTTAAAACTTAGTTTATAAAAATTTAAAATAAATTAAAAATATAAATTCATAAATAATATAATTATATGATATTAAAATCTTTTTTAATAATTAATCATACTTTTATTTATTATTTTACAACTTTTAATCAGTTTTATTAAATACTTTTAACCTAATTTTTCAACTTTTAGTTAACTTTTAAATTTTATTTTTCATCTATAAGTTACTTGGTTTTGGCTAATTTAATCAAAGATTATTCTTAATTTCACTCATGTTTATAAGATTTGAGCTAAACTAAATCATTTTGTATGTGAACGTGCAGCACATTTACTAGTGATCACTTGTGTTAAATTTTACAGCTAGTGATCACTTGTGTTAAATTTTACAGCTAGTGATCACTTGTGATAACTTTAAATTTAATAATTGATCTCTTTTATAGCTCCAAATTTTAACTATTTTTGAATTAAATGCACGAAGTCAAATATGCCACAGTGAAAAAGCAAGAAAACATTGGTGGTACATGATATGAAATAACATTTGTGGTTTCAAGTCTCAAAAAGATGTTTAGTTTATCTTTAGTGCAATATATTTTTACATTATTAAATCTTACATGAAATTAATATGTATAATTAATTAAATAAACTTTAATTTTAACAATTGGGTTCTATTATTATTATAATAATTATTATCATTGTAATTAAATTTATCCATATTTATATATAAATAGACTACAGATATTGTTTTCATGTGAAGAGACCAAAACATAAAAATATAGTGGCAACTATGTTTTAATTTAAGAAATATAAAATTAGGTATGTAGAAAATGAAATTGGCATAGGAGAAATCACTTTCTCACATGTGTTTGCTTGAGAAATTGTAGACCTATATTCTTTAATAGCAGCATGGTTTGTATAAATATATGCCAATTGTGGAAAGAAGTGGCACAAGTGTTACTAATAATCTCAGATAAACCAGAACTAGCCTAAGAGGAACTGCTTTCTGGTTGGTGAATAGCAATTAGAGGAGCAATGTACAACTCATCAATTTGCAGTGCTGATGTTTTTCAGCCTAAGATGGTAGTTGCAAGGTAAAAGAAACTGAACCATGTTAACTTATGTTATGTTTCCTCTTGCATTTCAACACTAATTAGGTTCCCTTTTCTACTCTACTATATAGTATTATTGCCTAATCAATTCAAATTATAATTCATAGGTTCTCATGTACATTGAACAGTCAAAACGTGAGAATGGGTATGGTTACAATTCTTGTTACTTTGCTTCAAATCTTCATTTTAGTCTATGGATTTATTATCTTTATGACTATCATGTGTGCAGGACACTGCACGAAGGTACCCAGAAATGTAAACATGGAGAAACTGCAACATGGTTATTTATTTCCTGAGGTGCATGCTTTTCCACGATTTTTCTTATCATGGTTGTGCTCACCTGAATTAACTATAATCTCCCTCATCGCATCCTATTACTGCTTTCAAATTTCTTTTTATCCTCACTTCAACATTTTGTGCTGTTAATTTTCTCTTTTAGCCGTTTCCCTTCATAAGAGGGAAAGAATTATCTCAGAACTTTTGTTTCTTTTTTGCAATAATGTTCAAACTTAATCTTGGGTGGCTAATGATATTACTGAGAATGTGTTTGATTGGTGAAATATAATGATATTATAGAATTTTATTGGTTGGAATGATAAAATATCATCAAAGAGTGGAATAAATATTTTTCATCTTTTTATTGATATTGATGTTTCTTCCACATTAAGACGAATGAGTTGAGAATTTTATTTTATCATAAAATATACCAATAATTGAGAGGAACTTATTTTATAATCTCTTGTTTTTTCTTAATTCAAATATAATTTGACTTTCCTTAAACATACAATGTATATAAATTCCTATTATGATTTTAGTATTATAATTTCTCAGCATTATATCTTATTTTTATATGTAGTTAGTATAATATTAGTCTAATATTTCTTATAGTATTATTTTAAACTATTGTAATTATAATAATAACTTTACTGTATTAAAGTGCGGTAATAATTTTTTTATATGTACTTCCAATAATTTTATTAACATTGTTCGATTTTTTTAAAGTATTGCGATGTGACAAGATGCTACCTTACCCAGAAAATTAATTTTGTATCGGGAAAAACCTCTTTTATATCCTATTTTTGGATATATGGAGAGAAATAAAAGAGATGGAGAAAAAAAGATAATAATACAAGAAAGAAAAGTTACATGTGAGAAATGATACAATAAAAGCAAAATAAAAATATAAAAAGATTTTTTATATATAGTATTTTAAATTACTAGTCCAGAATTTTTTAGTATCCTCCTTATTGCATCAGATTGAAAGACAAGAGCTTATGCACTTGAAGATGCATCCACATGCAAATGTAATAGACCTTGGAGTTGGTGATACCACACAACCCTTACCAACAGTTGTAACATCTAGCATGGTTGATGTGAG
The DNA here is from genome assembly GCA_030347555.1 of Lablab purpureus. Lineage (NCBI taxonomy): Eukaryota > Viridiplantae > Streptophyta > Magnoliopsida > Fabales > Fabaceae > Lablab > Lablab purpureus. The sequence goes on from CM059259.1 coordinate 10,536,748, forward strand.
TTATGAAACTTCTTTTTGCTGAATTGAATAAGTGACTCTGATAATTAAAATTACTTTATGTCATGGGGCAAGAGCAAAGAAACATGTTGTATAAACTCTATGAAATGAGAGTGTGTTATACATGAAGTAACATAAATTCTTGTGTCTTGCCCCTTGAACTTATATACACTATAAGCAGATTGCATATATATAAAATGCCTCTGCCAGTATTTGTTGGCAAAATTCAATGATTCTTGTGCATCTCCACGAGTCTGTTTTTAATTCTAGTATAAGCAATGCAAGACAAGTGTTAATTATATCTGTGACTTATTTGAAAATATCAGCAATAAAGCATTTGACATGAATATTTGAAGGGAAAGGATTTCAGTTAACTCTTGAATTGAGATAACTAGTTCATAACCAGAAGCATTGGTCTAGAAGAGAAATGTCCCTTGATTTGGTTGCACTCATATGGTGTTTTGCAGTTTGTGCATGGCCTTTCAACAGCAGCAGGCTATAAAGGATATGGACCAGAGCAAGGTGAAAAGGTATCCTGGAGCTTGTTTGAGCAATTCATACATTTTTCTCATTCGGCGGACCCCATAAATGAAATATATAAAATAGAAAACACTTTCTTTTTATGACCAATATTCAGTAGTTCTTATTTCTGAGTGCTTTTGTATTAGAAGTACATGCTATTAACATTGAGTCTAGCAATTTATATTTATCTACTTTTATTTGTTGATTGAAATAGATCATATATGTCATTCAAGTAATAAACGTATATGTCCTGCCAAAACGACATTGCAGGCCTTGAGGAAGGCAATTACGGTTGCATTTTACAAAGATCTGGGGATTAAACCTTCTGAGGTTTTTGTTTCAGATGGTGCACAGTGTGATATTACTCGTCTTCAGGTCATGTCTCATCCTCATTGTAAAGTAGATTCCTGTGCTAAGAGCTCACATTAATATAAAGTGCTGAATTTGATTTGTCTCAATGTGTCTAGCTGCTTATGGGTCCCAATCTGAAGATAGCTGTGCAGGATCCATCCTTTCCGGTATTTTAATTACTGTGTCATTCATGTCTAACCAATATGATCTACTATCTACATGTTAGCGGTTAGCAACTATTTTGGAATCAGTTCTCTGACTAACTAACAAGCATGGATTTCATGCATTTATCAGCTCGCAAGCATTTTGTGGACTATGAAGAACTGCATATTGGTATAGGCCAAGCAATAATTTCTCTTAACAACAAAATTTACTTGTAGGAATTTTAAACTTCCCAAATATTAGAAGCAGAGTATTGCCAACCATGTTCTCTACCAAGTTGGTGCTTGCCTGCTCGACCTACTGAACTTACAGAATTTCTTACCTTTTTGAGGTGCCGGGGGCACAAGAGAGACGTTCCAGAAATAATGGCACGGGCCTGTTTGATTCCTTACTTTTTTTATTAAAATATTACTCTTTTAAAACAATTCATTCTACTCAGAAATCAAGCTTTAATCCAAACTCTATTGACTTTTGAAAACTGTTTCCAAAACCAGTGTTTTCAAAAACCAAAAAGAAACAGTTGAGAAATATTTTCTCACCTTCTTCGGTTTGTACAAGTGCTCGGGAATCAACTTTTAGAACAGTAAACAAACAAGGCCTAGATTTCTGTATTTGTTGCCAATATTGTTCTCATTGTTTGGTTACATTTGAATTGCATAAAGTCTTCTGTCTTACTTATTCTATCTTTCCACTATAATGTGCAACTTGTTTAACCGTTCTCTTAGACTGTATGCATGCATGCATCATGTAAACAAAAAGTGTTTTCAATCATGGCATTTTTTTCTTAAGGCAGGCCTACATAGATTCGAGTGTCATAATTGGTCAGGCTGGCAAGTTTGTAGATAAAGCTGGGAAGTATAAAAATATAGAATACATGACATGTGGACCTCAAAGTAATTTCTTTCCTGATCTGCCAAGCATTTCAAGAACAGAACTTATTTTCTTCAATTCTCCAAACAATCCCACTGGTCATGCAGCAACAAGGAAGCAATTAGAGCAACTTGTGGATTTTGCCAGAGTGAATGGATCAATCATTATCTTTGACTCTGCATATGCAGCATATATCACAGATGATAGTCCTAAATCAATCTACGAAATTCCTGGAGCCAGAGAGGTATGCCATTAGTCCCATTCTGTTTTATATTTGTTTTCACTAGCATCTTGTACACCTTTTCTTTTAATCTTGACACATTATTGGTGCATCAAAATGTTATACAAATACTTCAGTTCCATCTTTCAATCTCCTTTTTATTTCTTAGTTGTCACTTACAATTTTAGCCCCTAGCAAACTGAACAGTTTTCCAATTTTTCTTGGCTGTGCTCGGAACGAAAGTTTGTGACCTGTTAGCAGAATCTCCCCTCCTTTCAACTGGTCTTTTATTTTTTAACTATTTGTCAATAAGCATTTGTGGCTTCTTATGAAGGGAAACTAAGCTAGAACATCTTTTCCCTAGTGACACAACATTATTTTTGCGTGACGTTTTTTGTTTTATTTCTAGCCAGTACTATTTTCCATAATCGAAGCTTAACCTCTTTTTTTCCCTGTTATGCTTTCAGGTTGCAATTGAAGTGTCATCCTTCTCGAAATTTGCTGGCTTCACAGGTGTCCGTCTTGGTTGGACAGTGGTCCCTGAAGAACTCTTGTATTCAAATGGCTTCCCTGTTGTGCATGATTTCAACCGTATAATGTGCACATGTTTTAATGGAGCATCCAGCATAGCTCAAGCTGGTGGACTAGCATGCCTTTCCCCAGAAGGTTTAAGGGTAAATTCTAGTTCCTAAGAACATGTATAGCTAGTCAAAATTCTTGCTATTATTGTGTTTCATTCCTAGATTTAGTTGAAATTGTTGCTTTTTGACTTCTATGATCTGTATGGAACTGTTCTGCCATTGGTGCGATCGTGGAAAATTTCAGGCCATACAGTCCCTTGTGAACTACTACATGGAGAACGCAAGGATGCTGGTTGATGCTTTGACTTCTCTTGGTCTGACAGTTTATGGTGGTAAAAATGCACCCTATGTTTGGGTCCATTTCCCTGGCTCAAAATCTTGGAATGTTTTTGCTGAAATCCTTGAGAAGACTCACATAATTACTGTCCCAGGTAGTGGTTTTGGACCAGGTGGTGAAGGGTATATAAGAATTAGTGCTTTCGGCCTGAGACATTCCATCATTGAAGCCTCACATAGACTCAAATACCTTATCTATCAGGAGAAAAACTAGCGCTATCTTCTGTCAGTTTTACGAATCTATGCATAAAATAAAGCAAAGTGTCAAATCTGAGTCTTCACTAGTTCTAGTTATAAGAGCATTCCCCTGAGAACTAAACCTGTAATATATGACATCTTTATAGAGCAATAAATAGCAGGAACTCGTTCTCCACTTTGATGATATTCTTCCCATATATCGAAACTCAGTCACAGGACCAATGTTCAACAAATGAGAAAGCTTGCTAATTGTAGTTTAAGGGTTGTGAAGGGTTAGATTGCAACATACAAAAGTTTCCTAGTATCACCTTCACAGTCATATACTTTGAGCTTGGCAGAGTCTTAAGAACCTGAAGGAATGAATTGAAATTGAAATTAAATTGAAACTCTGTGGGACTTGATCTCGACAAAAATTTAAAATTTAAAATATAAATTTTCAATTTTCTCTTTCTTCCCTCATTTAAGATAATAGGGACAAAAATATAAAATTAAAGATTTTTTAAAATTTTCTATATTGTAATATCTCCATTTCCATCAATTTTTTTTCTAAATTAATTAGAAATTCATATTTAAAATTTGAAAAGAATTCGAGAATTTGAACACAATTGTTATAAATAATTTTCTGGGCAAGAATCCTAACAATTATTAAAGTGCTCCATAAACTAATTAACATCTTATTTTTAGTCAACCGAAAATATCCACATTTATAGAGTTTAAAACCTAATTACATCTAAAAAAATTCGATCCAGAGTTGAATAAAAAATTATTTTGTATTTTGAAAATATATATTTATACTAACAACATCAAGAAACGAATTTTAACGTTATAACTATATATAATCCTGTAATAAAAATCCTCTAAGATAAGATAAAAACATCCTATAATTTAATATACCATGTGTTCAAAATATTTTTCATTCTCTAGTATTTTTTAACTTTTTTTATACATTAAAAATAAATAATTTACAAAAATCACTTCTCAGTCATTTCATGAAATTATATAAATATCTTTTATTTACTTCTTTATATTTTGCACTTGTCTCTCATAATGACTTTAAAATATTCCACTGAAATTCTTTATATTACAGTAACTTCTTTAATTATTTGAATAACATCATAACATATCCTTATAAAGAAAGTTACTGTAAATATAAAAAAAATTATTTTGTAGTTTCATGAAATTTTAAAATAATTAATGTAAAATGTACTTTCAAACAATTCAATTGTATATCATGTAAAAGTTGGATAAACCTTCATATATACCTTGTCAAGTTTTTATATCATATTTTTGTTGAATACCTTTTTTTATGATATACAATATTCAATCTTATAAATAAGAGTATACCAAAGAAGAAGATTTAATATGAAAAATAAGACCGTCAACCATATTAAAATATGGTAAAATACTTGTGTATTTTGCAATTTTCAAACGTTAAGAAGAGATATCAAGGTCTTTTGGAGCGACTAAAATTTTCAAGATGCTGCTATGATCTTCAATTCAATATTTCTAAATTCATAACCCATGATTCTCTAGGATCTATAAGCCGCAAATTTAATCTGACAAAATTTTATTCGTATATTATTGGTTGAGGTGTTTTTATGGTTAATGAAAATTAACCAACATCAGACTAAATAAAATCGGTCTGAAAGTAAAAAATATGTGTGCGTGAGTTTTTTCAGTTACATATACTTAGACAAAAATGCATACATAAAAAAGAATAACATAGAAGGCTTCACAATGGAATAAATACAGAACACGTGTTAATCAGATTTTAGGCAAGGTCAAAGTTTATGCAGGGACGACAAACTACTATATATGCCCAGAAGATAAACTTGTAAGATGGTGGATATCATATTTCTTATTGGTTTTCAAAATCCTATGTTGTCTTTTTTTTTTATTTAGTCCATTTCGACAAAATAAAGATGAGTAGAACTTGTTATTGATTTCTAATAGTCTCACATTATACTCTTGTATTGTCGGTATGTCTTAATAAGTAATGTCAGAAGTTATTTTTAGGAGATAAGTGGTAATTAAATAATTATACTCCTATGTATAGATATAATAAAACCATGTTATATATATAATTTTTATTTATACATGGTTAAATTAAAGTACCTTTTTATCTTTTATATATAATTTTTTCTTATTGATAAAAAGACTACGTCATCTGTACGAGAGTTTCAATATAAACCTTCTTTATCTCCAACACCTAAAAATAGGAAAAGCAATAAAAAAAGAAGGAAATAATATTAATTATTTAATTAAGAGGAAAAGAGAGAAAAGTAATAATAAAATTCACTGATTATATTCATTTTTATAACTCTCACCTTATTTTTAAGTCAGCAAATACTGATGAAGTGGGAAAAAATCAAAATGGAAAAACAATAACTGTATAAAGGTATTAGTGTTTGTCTTTTGGAAAAAACTTTTTGCATGCACTTTTTAAATGGATAAAAAAAATAAGTGTAGAAAGGGATTAGAAACAAATTTAAACATAGTAAGATTAATCATTTTTAAAGGTAGCATTTAAGCATATAAAAACAAAGTGGATTTTTGATGGGGAAGCTTTGATTTGATTTGAAGTTTGTAAGGTGGTGCATTTAATTAACTTTAGCTTGGTGCTGTGAATGGTTATGGAGGGTTGGACCGATGAGTTTTGGGTAAGATTTGTAGAAGTTGGAGAAGAGGTAGAGTAGAGTTGGTGGTGGTGGTCCATGGTTGGATGTCATACTTTGCTGCTTTATGCAGCATGGAACAGAAGAAGGAATTAAAGACTGAACCCACTTAAATAATGTCACATGCCATCCCTCAGACAAAGCACACTCTGTGTATATATAATGTACAACCCATGTAATCATCATTTAGGAAGTCTCCGTCACTCGTGTCTGCTTCCTTCCAACTTCCATCATCTTCTAATCCTTACGTTTACTTCTATCTCCTTCATCAACCATATCAATCTCCCATCTTTTCTTCATTTTCTTATTGCATAGTATAAGTACATTTATTAATTGAAAAATTATAAAAGGACTACTGTACCGTGTTCCTACACCTTCACTTAGATTTTTCATGTTTTTTAAAAGGAAATTATTAACTCTGTGACATATAATAGAGGTGTAAGAAAGCGGTGACTCTCTTATTAATTTTATTCTTCTATAGTTTGGACTTATGCATGACTTCAAACTACATGCATTGCCAGTTATTTATCTCCTAACTGTAAACTACATGCATTAAATAGTGGCTATAACACGCGAGAGCGTTTTTCTTTTTGCTTAGTTAGTTGATTTGCTGAAAAATACTCAGCAACTTGTAACACTTCTCTTCATCTCTCCCCACTGATCATTTAGCCATTTTTGTGCATCGACTAAATACTTTTCATGCATCGCTGTCCAACTACATTTTCAGCTTTTCCACTATCTTCCTAACGCCCATGCTTAAATAGTGGCTATAACCTTTTTGCAGAAGACAAGAGAAAACGACCATATCCACTACCCTTGTAACAAAGGGTACCCTACTTCTTCAGCTTACCTCGTTTTCTGTGGAGGATACGGACGAGGTGCTCCTTTGTATTTCTCTTACTCTCATCACTCATAGCTGGCTAAAGCCAAAAATAAGGAGTGGAGGAGAAAAGAAGATTTTCTAGTGCTAATATCCACACACAGCCCATCCCTCATCCCAAGACCCCAAAGATAAAATAAGAAATCCATGTTTTAATGTGACTTTCTACTACACTTCCTTTTAATCCATTCTAGCAAAAAGGGTTAGTGTCAATTTCTCAGCTTTAACATCTGAAAAGGACAGGATTTTGGACTCCTTAAAGATCGTATATAGACACATGCATAATACATAAAATGACAAAAAGATTCCACTTCTTCCAGTGAACTCATTGTTATTTGTTAGCTACATCATAATGACACAGCACGTCTCTTCTATTCTGTAGTCACTTTCTAGTTTCTCCCACTTTGAAAACCATCCTCAGTGTCAACTATATCTCTAAACATAAGGTTGATATACACAGTACTCCTCTTTCTTCCCCCTCAGAAATCTTCATATCGTGATGAGCTTGAAAAGCAGTAAGAGGACAATGAGGAATGGTTTCATGTGCCCCTCTGAGGCATCAACAGCAGTGTGGTCTGTGGTTGTGCCTGGGAGTAGGAGTAAGAGGCATGAAAGAAGTGTTTCTCTGGATGATTCAAGGTTGATCAACGATTCCAAGTACTCCAAACTTGTTGACTCTGGCACTGCCAGCTTCAATTCAGCTCACAAGAAATCTGACTCTCTCTCTGTAGCAAACATCCAGCAGAGAAGCCAAGATCAAGCGAATGGATCAAGGCAACTTCACAAAACGCCAACAGATCATATCTTCCAGGTTACTCAGATATTATTACTTCACACTTTCTCACGCAATGTCTAATGCAATGCAAATTACATTTTACCGTGTGCAAACATTTCCTTTATTTCTTTTTTATCAGTGATGCTACTTGTTACAAGAAAATATGAGACAAAAACAAGAATTTGCGGTTTGAACCATTCGAATAATTTTAATTTTTCCTTCGTTGTTTTCCTACTAATCTTTCTAAATCTTTTGTATCAGAAATATTACATATACCACATTTTCAAGACACTAAATATATTTAATTTTTATTTATGGGAAAAAATTGAAGAAGTTATGGGAAAATGTATCATTAATCATGTATGGGAACCTTGAAGTGAAAATGGAATAGCCAATACAATTTAGTTCTCTCATTGACACGATTTTGTGCAACAATATATATATATATATATATATATATATATTCTTCTTTTGTGCAATTTAACAGTATTTTTTGTAAGTTAACTTTTCTCTTACATAATTGTGGAATTTTTTTATACTGTCCTTTTCTGTTTTTATCACGCAAATGATGAGTTCCTTTGGATAAAATTTGAAAAAAAAATGACATGATATAATTCTTTATATTTAATTTTAAATGCTTATCTAATTGTTGTGAAAATAAAAAATAAAGCAAGTCTTTAATTTTTAAGAAAAAACAAATGAAAGGACCTGTTCGTAATTCTTTTGGAGTAGTTCAAAATTTCCAACTCAAATTCTTAAAACAGTAAGTGACTGCTGTGAGCATGTATCTATCTGTCAAATTGATAATGAAGGAAACAATTAATATTATGAGTCCAAAATAGAAGACAGAAGAAACAGAAATGGTTTCAATTTTTTTGTTGTACATGTCAGAGTATTTCCTTTTCTGCAACAACTGCCCGTATGGTCAAATACATTGGTTAATTAAGATTCAACAGTTATATATTTCGGGTCACTGCTAAACTCTGCAAAGCAATGTAGAGCATTAATTTTTTTTCCTCCTCGTTACATGCATGTGTTATACAGCAATTTTATCATACAGTTATACAGTATTTTTATCTTCCTTTGCCTTTTATTCATCAAATGTTTTTTTCTCTCTTAAATTGCATTTTACTCACTAATTTTGAAGGGGTTATGCATGTGTGAATGTTCAGGTGGTTGTGATGAGGGTTGCTATTCATTGTGAAGGATGCGCTGGAAAAGTGAAAAAGCATCTGTCTAAGATGGAAGGTACCTAATGTGATAAATTTTGATAATCTGAAATTGAAAAAAATCATGTGTAGGTAGAAATGATATCAAGTAAAGTAACGTTGTGTTTTGAACATACACAATACAATGTCAGGAGTTACATCATTCAGTGTAGATGTAGAGTCGAAGAGGGTGACAGTGATGGGATACATTTCTCCGGTGGGAGTTCTTCAGAGCATTTCAAAGGTCAAGAGGGCTGAGTTTTGGAATTGTTGAAACTACTGCACTAAGCATCTTCCACATTTCTCTTTGCTTTTATCACTACAACTTTTCATGTGTGTGCTTACATTATTTATGTTTTGGATGACTTGGAATCACCTTCAAATATCAACTCTCTTTTTCTTAATTTTAAGCATATATCCATTCGTACCAAAATCAAAATTAAGGCTAAAACCACATCACTCATTGAGAGAAAAACAAAATGAGAGGCTGAAACATTTAACAATGCCCTTCGGAAGGCTACTAACCATTGGTTCAAGGGAACTTTTTCTTCACTCTCATGAATATATGAAACTTTATTGTTGTGTAAGATTTTCTGACATAATCTAAAAGTTAATAAAATAATATTTTAGAAGTCAATTTTGATTTTTTATTATATAATCTAGAAATTAAAATTATATTTAAAAATATATAATTCAAAAGTTTTTTATTAAAAAATATAATTTTTGAATTGTGTAATTTGAAAAGTAATTGTTTATGTGAGAAAATATTTTCAAACAATTTGAAAGTTATTTTTGCATTATATAAAAAAAATATTAGATTATGTAATATTATATGGATTAGATATTTTTTTACGCAGAGGTGATTAATTACGCTTTGAGGGAAAGTAGGAGGTGCAAAAAGAAACTCCCGTGGTTCCACTGGGACTGGGCCTACCTTCTTCATCGTGGCCCAAAAATGGCCTTTCTAAAAACAATTTAAAAAGATCAATCTCAAAATTACCATTCCACACACTCTTGCTCAAAAATGTAATTTTCATATTTCAAAATACATTTATGTAAATTAGAATATTTTTCGAAACAATCCTGAAATGGTTATTTGAGAATATAAAAAATAGAAGACATTCACATATTGAAAAGTTCAGCCTTTGAAGAGAAATGTCATGCCACTCTACACTTTTATCTTCTCACTCCCTAACTTCTTTTCTTCCACTTATTGTTGACATAAATAAGTTTTTACTTTGTATCTTAACGAAAGATTATTTTAATTATATATTTTAATCTAATAAAAGTTAATTTTTGTCAAAGCAAAGCTGGTGTGGTGTGGCATCAGCAAGAGACAGACCATAAGATTCCTATTTTGTCTCTTTCCCTTTGTATTATGGAACCCAGCATTTCAAATTGCCTCAGCGTATTATTTTTGTTATAAAATCAAGAAAGAATTTGAAAGGAAAATAAATAAACAAACGAATGTGTACGTAATGTGCATGAGTTAAATTAAAGGAGAGTTTGCAGAAGAAATCAACAACATATATCCAAAACTCTACTTCAATATTCAATTATTTTTCTAAATTAAGAATCAGAAGGTGATGAGCTTTAGCACCTTGTTCATTTGTAACCAGGCAACATCACACTTTATTAATTATTTTTCACCAGAAAACACCCACATCAGAGTTTTAGATACATGATAATCCAACGGATTCTACAATATTGACAGAGGTTTTACTTTTGTTTTCCTTAAACTGAAAATGATCATTTTGGTAGTTTTCTATTGGTGGAGTTCTTGTTATAAAAGGAGGTTTCAAAGTCCATAACTAAGCAAACTTCAGTTCATTTTCTGTGTTTTGTATTAGAGATTAGAGAGAGATGCCAATAACTTACAAGTTAAAGGACACTGTGGATTGAAGATTCTGCAGCTCCAAATTCAGCAAATTCTCATTGTTGAAGCAATTGGAATGGGAGGAATTAAAAGATGCTCCTACAACGTCACGGTAACTTTCAATTTCAATGCTTTTTATTTTTCTTGTAAGAAGTTTATACCATTCGATTTTCTACTGTTAAATGGGTTTAGTTGATCCCTAATCAAATATAGAAAGTAGATTACTTCGATTTAATCTAAATTCTCTATAAATGGTGTGTTTTATAAGTTACCTTTGGTAAAATTGGCTAGCTTTTTTTAGTTTATACTTATTTATATTTTAAAAACTTAATAACGGTAAACTAAATTATTCTTATTATCTTTTAATCATTATTATCATTTAGTATAGATGATTAAACAGGAGACTAGCCCACCAGATGCAGAAAATTATGTCACAGCTAGGTTCTATTTTTTGTGTTTTTTTTTACATTAAGTTTCAAAAATTTTAATGTAATACTTTATGTTTCTTTAACAAAAGCATTGTTTGATTGAAAATGTTGTCAAGAGTATTAAATATGCAAATAACAAAATATTAAATAATAAGATTGTATCCAAATATACTCTTGTGATAACTGATAAATTAAATATAACTTTTAGACTACTAGATTTGGAAAATACAAGTAACACTTGTAAAAGACAATAATAAAGTTTGCATGTGCAATTAAATAAGTTTAAATGGATTAATGAAATTATTTAAGTTTAACTTTATTAGATTTTTTAATATATAATTACTACTTGTTTTTATTCAACCAACTTTATGTTGTTACTAATCACAAAAATTATTCAAATGTTCATTCTTTGGTTGAAAAACGTAATTCCTTTGATTTCGTTAAACTGTTCATTCCTAATTTCAATATGTAAAATCGAACTAAATTAACCTAATTTATTTTAGAGTTTATTGTTTAACCAAATTTATTTTACTTATTACATAATTAATAAAATAAAATACTATTGTTAATTTTTCTATGTATTTTTCTACATCCAAAGATATAAGAAGAATATAAAAAATATTTATTTTATTATTATTTCGTTATTTTTCTCTTCGTTTTGATCCAAATGAAAACTGTAAGAGGATATTTTTATTTGTTTGTTTTATTTTTTCTCTATTTCATTTTATCCTTTTTCATTTGTACACGCTAAAAACAAATCATTGTGATAAGTTTGAATTCTGCTTTTAGTGATAAAATTTAGTTGATAAAATATTTCTCTTGAATTATATTTAAAAATTTAAAGAAAATTGGACAATTTTAATATTAAAAATACTGATTAATTTATCCCATAAATATATTCTACTTAATTTGGTCTATATTGCTTCAATTAATAACTATTGGTATCAAATGTACTTTTGTGAATTTAGGAGTGTTTCTTTTTATAAGAAAAATCAATTTCAATTTTGTTTATGAAGTAAATTTAGGAGTGCATCAAAATTTAGGTCTCTCTAGTGTTAATTCTGCAAAATTATTCTAAATGTTCTATTTTTGCTACATGCTTCTTATAACCTTGTAATTATGAGAATTTATAGAGAATTTTATTCACAGTTGGATGAGAAGTTTCTTTAATTATGTCTAAAACATTAATATTAGTCTTCTAATTATTATTTTCTTCTTGTAATTGAGTTAATTTTTTTCAAGTCATTTATTCTTCTATTTAAGTTCATTATTTGAATAAGAGGAATTTGTTTTTTCTTCATATAATTCACTAAATGCATCAACTAATCAAAGTTTTTATTATTTGGGATGGATGATTTTTCATTTCATTATTAAATAAAGATTTTTTATTTTTTTTTCTCCACTCATACTTAAATTTTTAGAAGAGTTATAAGTATTATTCTTTTATGTAATATATGTTATTTTTTTCTCTTTAAATCTCGATTTCATAATTAACAAAAGATAATTAAGTTTAATGTGATCTTACTTACCACATTCTTAACATATATAATTTGATCTTTTTTCTTGTTCCTTGAAACTTTTCTTTCGCATAAGAGATTTCTTTCTATTTTTATTTTTATATTAGAAAATTTGCGAATATTTTTTTAGTAGTAAGTTCAAATTTTCACTATCCACATTTTCCACCTATTAACTAAAACGATAATTATATAATTTTGTAATCTCAACCACAACACTATTAAATATTTATTAAATAATATTATTATTTAGTTGTAAATTTTTTTAAAATAAATTTAAAAATTATTAACAAAATTATTAATCAAATTATTAAAATATTTAATTAATAAAAAATCAAATTATTTTAAATTTTTATAAAATTATTGTTTGTCATATAATTTACATTATTTAAAATTTGTTGAGTTTGAGATTCATCTCCAAACACTTGCTCTTCAACATTCACTATCTCATACTACCATACCTGTCTATCATTTTGTTCTTCTTTTTCATTTCTTCTAAATATTTTAGTGACATTTATTTCCTTTTTTTTATTCTTAAATACACATTCCTTTCTGTTTTTTACTTTTGGGTTTGAGTTTTTATGGAATTTATTTACCATTAAAATTTAATAGGAAGAACTCAATTAAAAAATTTAAATCTTTTGTATACTCAATACAACACAAAGTTTTAACAAAAATTAAATTAAAAATATCTAAATTTATTAGTGATTTAAAATTTAATTATTTTTTTATTTTATTAAGTCCAGAAAATAAGGAAGGAAGGGTTTTTATGGGTAGAGTTTTTGTTGTTTTAGTAAAGGAGGTTGGAAATCCATAACGAAGAAAACACACTATATCCTTCTCTCCTAACTTTAATTCATTTGATATGTTTTGTATTAGAGAGAGATGCCAATAAAAAACATTTATTTATTTTATTATTATTTCCATTTCATATAATCTTTTTTTATTTATAGAAGCTAAAAACACCAAAACTCAATTTATTGTGAAGGAGTTCATATTGTTTGTCTTTTGCTCTCTTTTAATTTGTCAAACATGATGATTATAGCATTAAAATGAAGATTTGAAATATGTGATTACGCAAATTTAATGGGAAAGTGGATCATTAAAAAAAGATTAGTTATTGATAAATAAAATAGTGGAGTGAATTAGTCATTGACTAATAGAAAACAAAGGTGCATGCGTAACAACCTATGGCCACGTGGCCAGTAACCAGTGGTTCAAAAGATACAAAAACTCAGGTCTCATTACGACTTTGTCTGTAGATTCAAATTCAATGAATTTAGACAAACCTTCTAGTTCAACAAAACAAGTAAAAATGAATGTAGACATATCCATATTTTTTAGATTTTAGATTTTTATTTTTTATTTTATTTTTTTCAAATTGAATACTCTCAATTTTATTTTTTTCTATCGCATCAATTTTATTGTTCATATTTTGGTTAAATTAAAACTCTTATAATTCAATTTAGAGTATTACAAAGTAACACGTGTTAAATCTCTTTTATTTCTTGAATTAATATGGTACACGAAGATGGAAAACATATCCTTTATTGTTATAAAAATTAAGTCAGAGTTAAAAGACAATTCTAAAAATATTGTACGAATGAAGTAAAAAAATCAATTAAATACATATAAATAGTTTTCGAAAGACTTAAAAAAATTCTATATATTTTTTTAAAATTTATTAATTTCTCAAAACAAAATTTAAACGTATATTAATTATTTAAGTTTATTTTTTATTTAAAAACAAGTTCAGAACAAATTTTCAACACTTAAATTTTATTATGTAGTGATTAGCAACCTAACATATCATTATTTATCATTCTTTTTATTTCTTCTCCTCCGTATTTAACTTTAACTTAAATAGTTTATCTACATTTACACATTCATTATAGTAAATCTCGAATAGATAATTATCTAATACATCACTCTTAACTAATTATAATTTAATAATTAATTAAAATAAAATTTAAAAGACTCACTACTTTCTGGCATTTTGTGTACTTCAAATTTTTATTTTAATTAATTATTAAATTATAATATGAAAGTGAGTGATGGAAATATACAGTAATACCCTCGCTTATTCCTTTTATAACTTTCCATCATTTTCTTTCCCATGAAACCACTTTCATTCACTTCCATCAACTTCCTCTCACTTTCATCTACACAATTAATTAAAAAAAATTGCATTCAACATTCAACCCTGATTGAAAATAGCATCTTATTATAATTAATGTTAACTGGATAAATTTAATCATATATTTAAAAATTAGAAGAAAAATATTTTAACGTAATAATATTAATTCATGTGAATATTGACAACACGTTTCACATAACGATATTTTATTAACATTCTGTGGGCACGATGATCTCACTCTAAAATATAACATACCAACTTAAATTTATAATAATATAACACTTTGCAAGATTAAAAATAAAAAAAATAATGTAAACTTAGATGATGAATTTAACAATAAGTTAATATTTTTATAAAAATAAAAAATTAAATATGTTTTTAATCTCTAAATTATTTGTTAAAATTATGTTTCATTTTTAATAAATTTTGGACATATTTCATTTTTATAAAATATAAATAATTTTTGATAAAAATAAAAATATCTTTAAAAAAAATTAAAAGACAAACAATAATAAAATAAAAAATTATAAAAAAAATAAAAATTATAAAACATTATAAAAAATTATTTAAAAAAATTTATAAAACATAATAAAGAAATAAATACAAAATTTATTTAAAAAATCGAATTCAATTTTAACTTAAAAACATATTTAATACCGAAAAGTTTGAAGAGAATTAAATTATAAACAAAGAGTAGGGTGTTAGAAAAGAGTTTTTACACATGTATCACGCGCAGTGCCACCCATGTAAAGTTAACAGAGAAAGTGAACACAAACTTAATATAAGGTGAAATGCATCATATAAACAAAACCACAACTTTTATTTTTCTGCTCCATAAAAAATAATATAACCACCACTTTATGACACGTCCTTGTTTTTTTTCATCTTGCCACCACCTATAAATGTTCCTAAGTTTCATGATATAATGATTATAATCATATGTCTATGTTAAAAAAAAAATACTTGTATTCACGTTAACAGTGACCAAAGTTAAAGTTAATTTTCAGTTATTATCATACTTAATTTTAGTTTTAAATATTTTTCTTTCTTTTATAAATTTGCAAATTTTTTAACGAGTCAGTAAAACTCGTGTATTTTTTTTTCTCCCCAAAAACTTTTGTATTTTACATTTGGTTCTAAGTAATTCTTTACTCGTTTTAGTCTTTTATAAAAAAATATTTTTTGTTTTAATTTCTGTCGTTAATTGATTGATTTTCCATTTATTAATCGTGATAATAGTTTAATATAATTTGTAAGTGTATTTTTTTAAAAGAAAAATGATAATCAATGTGATACAGACATTTATACCCTTTATTTGTTTCTATTTTTCTTCTTCAACGTTTTGAAAACTAAAAAGGATAAAAATAAAAAGAATTTAGATTTCTTTCTCACATTATCCATCTTCTTTAGTTTTTATTATCAAATAAAAAATATTTTTAAAAATCTAAACCTGTTGTTTAAATTATATTGAATTTTTTCTTCAAATAAAATAACTTTTTAAAAAGTTATATGTTAATAATAATATGGTTTTGATAAATAATGAAAAAGTGTATATAAGGATGAGGTATAAACTAATGTTTAAAATGAAATGAGGAGTTTTAATGTTAATAATGGATTTTTTGCATTTCTTTATTAGGGTTGAAGTCGCATTCAGTTAGAATAATTATGTAATGTGGAAGTGGGTTGTTGAGCGTGGAGGAGTGATGAAGAATATAACGTTTATCGTTTAGTTTGATACGTGCTTAAAAATATATTCAAATTAAATATAAAAAATATTCAAAAATTAAATAGATTTATTGTGCTTCGACTTTATTTAATTCGGTTTTAAAAATTTAAGTTTTTTTAAAAAGAGATAAAATAATTAAAATCCATATTACTATTTAAATATGTATAGTTGAAACTATAACATAAACGAAGTGCAAAATAAATAGGAAAAATTATATAATGATCTATCCAGATTCATTTCAGTCACAGTAATGTTCCCCTCTTACTAAAGATCATTAACAATAAAATGCACAGTTAACATTTATAACTATGTTATATGTCAAAATAGTTCAAAATGTAATAATATCAATTTTTTAACTTTTATTTATCGTAATTTATACAAGAATAGATTACATATAAGTTAAAAGTTAATATAATTTTTATTTATCAAAGAAAGTAAATCAACTAGTATTAAGTATCTATAACATTTCACTATTATTTAAGTTTAATTAATTCATATTTAATTCAAGTTATAAAATAATAATTTAAGTCTCGGACCACGTATTAAGTATTTTAAATTGGAGAGAGATGATTATAAATAGAAAAAATTACTTATATAAACAACTTATATTTAATTTATAAATAATAACTTTCTTTAAATTGAAACGTGCAACTTATATTGAAATATTATTTTTATTTACAATTTTTTTTTATTGTAAATGCTTTTAAACATTCGAAAAATCTAAAACTATCATATATCATTTTACTAGTGATTTAGTAATCTTGTATAGATTTTTTATGCAAAGTAATCACTTTTATACATGAAAGAGCTGCTAGTATTAATTCAAGAAAGAGCTTCAAAATATATTTTTAATCCTAAATATGTAAATACAAACTAATCTTAAACTTTATAGTTTTTTTGTTAAATTAATTTTTAAAACGTACAGTTTAATATAAAATTATTCTTAAACATTACACCTTAATCAAAAGAAGGTATCATCATAGTGCTTAATAACAAAAGATAATTATTGCAATCTTTACACTAAATAATTTTTTTTTCGTTTTCAAAATAATTAAATCGACTCTCAATTACGTTTTTAGAGATCAAGATGACTACTAGTCAATTTTTACTGTAAAAAGTAATTATGTCTTAAAAAAATTACGTAAATTAAAAAAGTAACAAAACAGAAACATTTCATTTCATTTTATTTTAATCGTTTAAAACTTTACATATCTATCAGAAATTCAATACATTTAAATGAAGAAAATAATAATAATAAAACTATTAAATTGAGAAACGTGCTTTTAATTAAACTTACAGTTCAAGTATCTAAATTTCCTTTTGAATTTTGCTTGAACTTTGATCCTAAAGTTTATTCATACACTGGTTACATATTAAGACTAAACACGTTTTCATTATTTTTTAGAACTTTGATTTGATTCTAACATGCGCAGTATAATTAGATTAAAAAATCAGAAATAAAATAAAGAAATGGCCACTTATTAATGTTTATGAAATCTCAAATATCGGTAAGAAATGATTATTTTTAAAATTAAAATTGAATGAAACTGATGTTAAAACTTAAGAGGTATTTTTTTAATGAAACTGGTTTATGCATTTTGTATTTACTAGAATTGAGTAAGTATTTCTTTTATCCTTACAAAAACACATTTTAAGATTCTTTAACTTAAACGCTTACGTTGGATCTACATTGTATGAAGACAAAGTTAGGTTGAGAATAAAGTTCAAAGATTATGCAACTATGAATGGTAAACATCAAAAGTGTTATAGATATCATAACGAATGGAGTAGGTGAATAATTCATCTCTATTATCAAATCTAGGGTTGGCGTATCTCTGTGTTTCTTTCCTTCTTCTACCCTTTTCATAATAATTTGTTTTTCCTCGTCTCATCCTTAACAGCCATGGACAGATTCAAGATTCTAAGTATTTCTAAACGAAATAAAACATAGGTCACATGTTACTCTAGTTCAAATTTAAGGTCACTAATGTTGTTAATTAACACAATCATTGAATATGTTTAACATGATGGTACGATTAAGGTAAATGTGAGAATGGCAAGTTGAAAAATTATTCTTTTATCACCAGAGCATGTATTTTTTCTGTTGAAAATTTTTGGTAAGAGAGATTTAACACTAATAAAATATGAAATTTTTTTATGAAAAATTTAATATAACATTCATCTTAAAATCTTAAAACTCAATATTATGAATCTTATTTTTTATTAAGAATTTATTTTTTTTTCATTTTTACTTTCACTTACTTTGAATTCTTAACCTCCCCCACAATTTAAAAATCTTAAAGATTTTTATTAAAGAAAATAAAATCGAGATTTTCTTGTAAGCATGGGACGTGGTTTTAACAAGTATACTCAAAGATTTAATTTTATTAATTCTAGGATATACTAACAGGACACATAACATTCTGATTAAGAGATCAAATGATGATTTACTTGATAAAAAATAGCAATGGTTACTACTATTTTATTTCTCTCCTTTTCATTCATCAAATATCTCATCGCTTTGTATTTTAATTCATTTGCATGGGATGAAAGTAAAGTGGAAATTATAAAAAAAAATGGAAGACAGTCATTATCCATAAATAATCAAGATGGAGTAATACACAGAATAAGCGATCTGGTCTTAGTTTAATTATTTCAATTTCAAGATAAAATATTAACAAAAACAATCACACGAATATTATGAGATTAGCTTGCCCAGTAATGGAATAATAAAATAAATCTGCATGTTGGAGATGAAAATCAATGAGCCCCTTCCCCAGTTAAGTTTTTTTATTTTTATTTTTAAAAAAGTTGTTTTTCGTCAGACCTTTGCTTAGGAAACATCAAACATACGGTAGCGTGAATAACAAACAATTCAGTTGAACCAATTTTATAATTTAAGGTTTAATTTCTTAAAAAAAATGAACCCTGTATAACCTTTGAGTTGGAGATTCTGGTAGATACTTCTAATGACTATTTGAGATCATGTTTGTGCGTGGTTAAATAATTATTACTATTTATTTATACATAATTATCTTTTTAACATTTATTTTGAAATAAAAGCATGCAAATATTCAAGAAAATATATAATGATATGTTTAATTACGTGTCTCATTCCAAAGTACGAGACTATATAGCTAGAACTGTATTTATATAAAAACAGTTCTATGCAAGTCTGGTGTGCTGTAATGTCATTATTATAAAAACTTGCAGTCAACGCCTACATTCCATTCCTTTTCTCATGAACTTGGACACAATATTGTCCCTATTCGTTCAAACCAAACCACCCTCTGCCTATTGTATAAAATACTGCATGTTTTTTATTTTTACTATTTTTTTATAAACTCTCCTAATCATACCTTTATAACAACGTATACTTTTACTATTTTTCCTCCTATCATCAATATTTGCTAATTTTTTAGCTTCTCTTTAAAAGAAAAAAAAAATTGTTTCCTTATTAAATACAGTGGATTTTATAGGGCTTTTAATTTCAACAGTGTAATGAGTTATATTTTCTTTAAGAATTGGCAAGTGATATTCCATTATATATATATATATATATTGTAGAAGTAAAACCACAACTAGGAAATGATAAATACAGAGTGTCATGATCTGTTCAAAGATAATTGTGAAATAACTCTTGTAATCAATATGTTTCATTGGTAGTTTGTTTATTTCATTATTTATGTATTTATTTGATATTGCTATAAATTTAACGTAAAAAAATATGTTAGCTGCTGCATTTTAAATGATTATAAGTGTAATAAAAGAAAAAAAAGGTATTTTGAAAAATGATTTTTGGAAATATTACTATATGGTAGATGCAATGACATTATATCTCTAACTAGCAGCGAGTCTTTACAACTTTCAAAGAATGATGAATAATAACCAACATGTAACATTCCAGAAGGAAAAAAAAACACACTCCCACCCAATGTGTAAATTAATTGATAATTATGGTCAATGACAATAATTATCCTTATCTAGGTGTCCTTTATCAGAAAAAAAAGAAGAAGTTCAAGTGAGAATTGGTTTTGAAGTGTTGTATATCATAAACCCTTTTTTTATGTTCTCATTCAACCTTTTCGCCCTCCCACTCAAACAATATAGAACGTTTGTCTACGAAATCTTAGATACCTAGTTGGTGTGGTTGACTTGCATTAATAAATAGAAGTACATTTTATTTAATCGAAGTTGAGCCTCACACATTACATCAGTTACAGTTGACATTTCCCATCACTTCTCATTTCTGATCCTATATAAGCATTGGCCTCATCAAGGAAACTACAAGAAGTTCGTGGGGTATCAGAGCTTTTAACATCATTTGGTACTTTGACTGTGTATGCTTTCAATTATTTGCATCTAAGAAACTTCACATGCCAAAATGTGACCATGCAGAAAGTATAATGGTGTACTATATAACACACAGTGCATAACTAAAGTGTCGTGTGGCTTGCAGGTGAGAGTAAATGAGTCAGCGTGTGAGTGACGAGGCAGTGACAAAGGCCATGGGGGAAATAAGAAGTGGGGCTTCTTCACGTAGGCATGGAGATACTTTGCCACACATTCACAAGGTGGGATCTCCTCCTAAGCAGACTCTTCTCCAAGAGATCAAACATTCTGTGCTTGAGACTTTCTTCCCAGACAAACCCTTCCACAAATTTAAAGACCAAACCGGCCTTAAAGTCTTTCTGTTAGGCCTGCAATCTCTCTTTCCCATTTTTGAATGGGGCAGAGATTACGATCTAAAAAAATTCCGAGGTGATTTCATCTCTGGACTCACCATTGCAAGTCTCTGTATCCCTCAGGTAACTCTCACTTTCAGTTATTTCTTACAAACTCTGAAGATGTCACGTCATACAAGGGTATGAAATGTGTTTTTTGATGATAACTTTTTAACGTGTAAATCATGGCAGGACATTGCATACGCAAAGCTTGCGAATTTGGATCCCCAATATGCACTATGTGAGAATCTTGATTTATTTTAATAAAAATCTTGGGCATCTTAGTTTTTCAGTTTCATGACTTGGCTTTCCTTCTCTCTTTGCAGACACTAGTTTTGTGGCTCCTCTTGTGTATGCTTTCATGGGAAGCTCAAGACATATTGCCATCGGGCCCGTGGCTGTTGTGTCCCTCTTGCTTGGGACTCTGCTGACCGATGAGATCAGTGACTTCAAAAGTCATGAATACCTGCGTCTTGCATTTACTGCCACCTTCTTCGCAGGAGTCACTCAAATGGCACTTGGTGTTCTCAGGTATATATAGTAAATGATTCTCTTTCATTCATTTTTCTTTCTTGCTTTGCCTAAATTCTTCTTGTCTTGTGTTACAATCTAAACGTGAATTTTTCAGGCTTGGTTTCTTGATTGACTTTTTGTCTCATGCTGCCATTGTGGGATTCATGGCTGGAGCTGCCATTACTATTGCACTGCAACAGCTTAAGGGTCTGTTTGGCATAAAAGACTTCACTAAGAAAACTGATATTGTTTCTGTCCTGCGCTCGGTGTTTAAATCAGCACACCACGGGGTAAGGTTTCATTTTTCTTTGAAATTCACTTTAAAATGGGCTCGTATTTAATTTGCTTTAATATTTGCTTGCAGTGGAATTGGGAGACAATAGTCATTGGATTGGCATTTTTGGTTTTCCTTCTTGTAACCAAGTATATTGTAAGGATGTCAACAACAATTTTCCTTCTTTGATGCCCCTTTTCTTGGAACTCTTGTCATCATAACTTAACTTTACTGTTGCAATGGACAGGCTAAAAAGAATAAGAAGCTCTTTTGGGTGGCTGCAATTTCTCCTATGATATCTGTCATAGTGTCCACCTTTTTTGTCTACATTACCAGGGCAGACAAGAAAGGAGTGGCAATTGTAAGTAGCACAAAATTGATTGAGTAGTTGAAACAAAATTAAGCACTGTGAAACTAAAAGTACGTTATTTCAGGTGAAACATGTTAAGAAGGGTGTGAATCCATCATCTGCCAGCGAGATTTTTTTCAGCGGAAAATACCTAGGCCCCGGTATTCGGATTGGTGTGGTATCTGGTATGGTAGCTCTCACGGTAAGCAACTTTCAGTTTCCTACTTTAGACAAGCAAAATTTCCTTTTCTTTTTATTCTCTTGCAGCTAAATTCCCCAAATTTTAGGAAGCTGTTGCAATTGGGAGAACATTTGCTGCCATGAAAGACTATGCACTGGATGGTAACAAAGAAATGATGGCAATGGGAGCAATGAACATGGTTGGTTCTCTAACATCTTGCTATGTGGCTACAGGTACAACTATTAAATCGCGTTTAAGCCTCTTTATAAAAATTTCTTCCACCTAAAACTGTCATATTAACAGTTGTTTCTGATCTTTATGTAGGCTCATTTTCTCGCTCAGCAGTGAACTACATGGCCGGTTGTAAAACTGCAGTATCGAACATCGTTATGTCCATGGTCTTGTTATTGACTCTGCTACTCATTACGCCGCTATTTAAGTACACTCCAAATGCAGTGCTTGCTTCTATTATAATAGCTGCCGTGCTTGGCCTTGTGAACATTGAAGCTATGATTCTTTTATGGAAGATTGACAAGTTCGATTTTGTTGCTTGCATGGGAGCCTTGTTTGGCGTGATTTTCAAAAGTGTTGAGATTGGCCTTCTAATTGCGGTAATAACAAAATCAAGAGAAAAATCAGAAAGGGGTTTCTTTCATTTTTGCATATTCAATTTGACCATTCCACATTACATTTACTTAACCTTCTTTATGCAGGTGGCTATATCTTTTGCCAAAATTCTTTTACAAGTGACAAGACCAAGAACTGCAGTACTAGGGAAGCTTCCAGGAACTACTATTTACAGGAACGTCCAGCAGTACCCCAAAGCAACCCAAATTAATGGCATGCTAATTGTCAGGGTTGACTCTGCAATCTACTTCTCAAACTCCAACTATATCAAGGAGAGGTAAACCACTGTTTTTGAAACTTGTGGATATTATGATAATTTAAGAACCTTGAACCGTCTATTGAAACTTGGAAACTATTATCCCTATGAAATGGGAGGTGGGAACCTTTTTGTATACAGTGTTTTCACACTGAGGGTCAGTTTGGAATGGGGTTAAAATTAAGGTTAAAGATTTATTAATGGTGCCATGAGCCTTTAGGTATAATACTATTGAGTTTGTAGACACTCCCAGGGTCTAGGTTAATAAAATCTAGATATTGGTTTAACGATGAGATTTAGGCTGATGAATAGTTCTATGACATTAATTTGCAGAATTTTGAGATGGCTGAGTGATGAAGAAGCTCAAAGGACAACAAGTGGATTGTCCAGAATAGAGTATCTCACTGTTGAGATGTCACGTAAGGGTTCCCAAGAAATCCTTTCATCCTGTTTTTCAAGATTAATTTTGATGAATGAATTTATATTCACCCAACCATATTCTTCTTCTTGCAGCTGTTACTGATATTGACACAAGTGGCATCCATGCCTTTGAAGAGTTATACAAGAGCCTTCAGAAAAGAAAAGTCCAGGTAATAAATAAATAAATAACTCATTAATGATAGAGTTTAACTTTTTTCTTTTTTTACATCTTTAGTCATTTCTAATTTCAGTAGAAATTCTTTTGAAAAAGCCTCTTCGTACAGATTTTGTTTTATCCTGTATATGCTCTTAAAATTTGCCAAATATGATAAGGAATTCCAGGGTCCATTCCCTATATCATATTTGCTTGACAATGATATAGACTAGTTTAAGTGAACTAATTAATTAAATGATTTTTTTTTCTTTGATTACAAGACAGAAAATTAATTAAATGAGTTTATTACGTGCAATCAATGTCATCAATAATAACAATAATAATGATAATGATAATAATAATATGGAATAGAAAACAACTTGTACTAATTTTGTGTTTTCACAGCTTATCTTGGCAAACCCCGGGCCAATTGTAATGGAGAAGCTCCATGCATCAAAGTTAACAGACATAATTGGAGAAGATAAAATATTTCTAACAGTAGGTGATGCTGTTTCAACTTTTGGTCCAAAGGGTGAAGGAGAAGTATGATGAAATTAAATAAGTGCTTCAATACCACCGTTGAAGTCAAAGATGCAGTAAAGGGTCGGAATCAACTGTGGAAGGAGTTCATTAGAAAACACATGAGCTGAGTGTTACGTAGATTTGTGATCAATAGTTGTGTTTGGTTTTATTCTATCTATAGTCCCAGATGATGTATAAAACAAAAGGCAAAGAAAAGTGATTGTACTATACCTTGTGTTTATATCTTACTTTGTGGAACTAATTATTTTTCTGAGATTGCAACACATATGCTGAATGGTTGCAGAAGAAAGAAAAATGTCACAAATAAAAAATGCTTCGCAGCATGAGTTTGCTATATCTGATGACCTACGCATACCACATTATTCAAAATATGATATACTTCAATCACCATCATCAAATTATTGGAATTTTTTTTTCTTAAAATTTGTTGTTATATCAGAATGTTCACAACCTTTGAAAAAAAATCAGAATCTTCATAAGTTGAGGGTGACATTTGTATTGTTGTGTGATTGGCTTTTGGGATGCGGGAATGGTACTACTGTATATCACATGGTTATACGACTTCATTGCCAGAACAATGTTACATCACTGACAAAGCCTGCTTCTTTATAGTTCTATCAAATATATTTTTAAATTAAGAGTAAAAGATTATATCTTTTCAAGGCGAAAATTAACTTTACTTGTTTTTTAATATAACTTGTGTTTCGAAAAAAAAATACTACTTTTTATCTCATCAAACTTTTAAATAAAATATGTAGACATTAAGTATATATAATAAATAAAATTATTTATGCATATATGTATACACATCAAGGTGTTCATATCCAAATCGATAAAAAAATCTAAAATTGATTAAAAATTGATAAGAAATCAAAATCGAAACTTCTTGGATAGATTAGAATATTTTTTCACATAATAGGGTGACATGAGCTGCAGTTTGAAATTTGTAAAGTAATCCAGACTGAATGAAACTGAAATAAATTATTTTAATATTATTATATTATTTATTATTTAACTTATAAAATTCAATATAGGGGTAAAAGCCAATGGATTATTTATCTTTTCAGTAAATTTTTAATATTTTTTTATATTTGATCTTTCATGTAACTTATAGGTTAAGTTATTTTTATTTGTATTATTTATAGACTTATTAAATTATTTTTATACAAATTAATACTAATAAATCTCATTATATTTTGTTGCTAGTTAATTTTTAATTTTTGCAAAAGGGATGCAATTTATAAAAATTAAACATCATTTAATATGTAGACTATACAAACGAATTTTTATAGTGCGCGTGCAGACTTAAATGGAAGAATTCATCCATACTATATATCCACCTATACTCACTCGTATACGAGATATGTGTATGTGTGAGAGAAAAATGTAATGCGTCTAATTTGATTCATGCTTATAAACATGTGGCAAATGAGTAACACAATATTTTTAATATTTAACATGTGAATAAGATGAAAAAAGAATTATTCTAATAGTGTAACCATTACATTATTAGTCTTAAGAAAAAATATTAGAACAAAATAAATTATTACTGAAAAGGAAATAACATTAAAACTATTTTTTATATTTAAATTTTGAATTTTATATAATATTGTACATGTTTAATCTAGTATTTATATCACAATATATAAATATAATACATATATTAATAAAAACTATACAATAAAATCGTAAAATTAATTCAAATCAATTTGTAAATATTAATTTGATTTGATTTTGATTTTTTTTATGTTCAACAGAACCACATAAAATCACTATGTTCGGTTGAAATGTATTCTTAATTAAAAACCAAATAAAATGGCACCATAAATATTGGTAACATAAGATAATAAATATGGATATATAACTATAAGTAATAAAAATTTAAACTCTATATCACCAATATTAATATTAATTTTCTATGTATGATTTAAATTTATTGTTCTCTTTCAATATGATTTATAATCTCAACCTGAATTCACAGTGTAAGATTTGTACTTAGCCAAATGAAACTAAACTATGCATTCTTATGAAGTAACGTAATTTTTTATTTGTTAAGATAATGTGTTTGGGTGATAGACTACTCCACACTTGTAACTCCCTTGTTGTTTTGGAGGCAGTTCTGCTTAATAAACAATTTATCATGTGGTTACCATTATATATTATATACTAATATTTTAAATTATTTTTTATATTTCATGACCTCATATCTAAACAAAAACAAATTATTTTCTCAATTGAAATTCATTCTCTTGACCATAAGAAAAAAAAAATGCAAACTCACGCAGCACATTGGTTTTAAACTTTTATAATGGAAGAGTAATCACACTCTAATTTTTTTTATTTCAATCAATATCCCTTTCCTTCTTCGTTTTTTGATAACATAAGTCCATATCAACTATCTGAACTTCTTGTAATTTTTATTTTTATATTATTTTTAAATTAATTTAATATTTTTCTTGAAAAATTATCAATAGATTATAATAAACTTGTATCATAATATAAATAATTCATTATAAACTTAGAATACATTTTATATGTTTGAATCCATTTGTTTATGACAAATTTTAATTACAATATAATTTATAAATTTAAATTTATTTATTTATTATAGTTTTAGGTGTCTCATATTCCATGAGAGAATTTTATGAGCTAACGTGCAAAGCTAATTTTGATCTCGAAATTTTTACAATAGTATAAGTATAGTTTTGGAAGTTTTTAATATTATGGGATGTTATAGTTTGAAACCATGGAGGTAGAGAAAGAAACTTCCGTTATGTTGGGCTCACACGTTTAACATGGTGGGCCTATCTTTTTAATAATCTGTAATGAAAGCAAAAACTTATTTTCTAGCTTTTGTGTTTGTTTGGGCAATTCTTTCTGCACCTCCCTATTTTCTTCTTGCACATTCAAAATTTTGAAAATACCAAAACTACTTCTGTGATATTGGGTTTTGATTTTCATATTAGTTTCTGGATTCTACAATCCAAAAGGTAAAAGTATATTTTTTATTGTAGAATACGAAAATCATTTTTTTACTTTCGGATTATAGAATTCGAAAGGTAAAAGTATATCCCTGATTATAGAATATGAAAATCATTTTTTGACTTTTAGATTACATAATTCAGAAGTAATTTTTTGAATTCAAAAATGGTTTCTAGATTACACAATCTTGAAATTATCTTTGAATCTAGAAATGACTTTCGGATTGCATAATCCATAAATCATTTTTAAATTCAAAAATGACTTTCAGATTCTGTAATCATCAATATGACTTTGAGATTGTACAATATGAAGTCTTTACCAAATTATATAATTCAAAAAGAAAACAAACTTAAAGAAATGAAATGTATGGATAGTTTGAAAATTTTGATTTTTCTTAAAAGTAAAAAAGAAATGAGAAAGATACAGAAAGAATGACCTTGTTCCACACAAACTACTCATAGTTCATTGATAAAAATATGAACCTGTGAAAACTTGAAATTATAAAAAATAATTATGATTTTTTAGATATTAAATTAATAATTGATTGAAATTTATAATATGATACTTATATTAATAAAGTACAAAAAAATCATAAAATGAAAGATTAATAATTAAATAGAGTGTGTTGTTAGCATTTTCAATCAAAACCGTTAAATTTATAGATCTGATGAAGTAAAATCAAATTATTGACCTAAATAATTCTATTATTAGTTGCTATCTATGAAGTTTTATGGTACAACTATTTCTGTGTTATTATTTAGTTTATACAAGTGAATCATAAAAGAATACTGTTTATAGCTTTTAAAGATTAAATTATTTATTATTTTTTTATTATCGGAAAGCATATTTTTTATTTTTTTCCTCAAAATGAAATCTACAGGTTTTCACTAGCATTTTCATAACTAAGTTAGTTTGGTTCACTTGTGAAATTATTTTTAAAAAAAATCTGAACAAAATGAAATCGATGAAAAAAATTATTGGGTTTAATTTTTTTTCCATCTAAACAGACATGTAAATACCAACTTGTACTAATTACATTAGGAATAAGCTAGGATGTGTGAATTCAAACCACCTAAAAATTAAACTAGTAATTACATAATAAGTTGATTATATAACTATATAAACAATGAAAATTAGATATCACTAATGTTAACATTTATGGATGATTTAAATTTATTGCTCTCAATAATGAGCACAAATATATTTAGTAATAATACCATTGTGTCAATGATTAATGATTAATGATTTTATTTATTTATTTTAATAAAGTATTTAAAGTGCATTTATTAATTTATTTAAAACTTATGATTTGTAGTGTAAATTATTTAAATTTATTTTTAAAGAGATTAAATTTATTTATAATAATGTATTGGAGTATAATTTTATTTGAATATATATTCTAGGATTTCAATTCTATTTAAATTTGTATCCTGAAAAATAATTTTTATAAAAATGACTACTTTTTTGTAAGAGGTATTTGTGGGCAAATGTGAACATAAAAAATTATCGAATAATTTTTATATATGGAAACAAACAATTAATAACTATTAGCCATGGGAGGATATATGCATAGTTTAATATTTTTTGAATTAATAAGAGAGAAAGGAGTTAAAATGATGTGTTGAGGAAGAAAGTGAGAGAGAAGAAATTAATTTTAAAAGTAATGAGATAGGTTATTCTATTTTTTTATTAGTTTTCACTCTAAATAAATGATAAGTTAAAAGGCATATACTCCTTTACTGTTTTTTAATAAGTCTTATTTAAAATTTTATTACACAAAATTAATAAAAGTAATATTTTATATAAATTTATAATAAAATTTTAAACTTTTTAATAATATATTTAAAAATTAAATATAATTTTAATTAATAAAAAATAAAAAATAATTTATTGAAATTAATTAAAATCTCATAAAATTATTTAACTATTTTTATATTTTAAAAATAAAGATATAATTAATAAAAAATATTTAATATATTATTAAATTTTCTAAACAATAAATAAAATAAAATATTTTTTTCTAGAACAATACTTATTAAAAAAACAGAAAACTGGATTATAAGTACCAGCTAACCAGAACTAAATTGAAAGACTCTCTTTTTTATTAAATTTAAATTCTAACTTGACATGACATTCTAACTGCATTTACATGGAATCGCCCAGGTCCCAATTCTTCACGGTATGTTTCATTTTGAGAAAAAATGAATTAATTGTCAAGTTACATGTATTTTAAATATTATGTAATTTAATCAATTTAATAATAAAATTAGAAGTAATAAGTGAAAAATAATAAAAACGCATTTTTTCATATTTTAAGTTTCCCTATTCCCTTCCTTCAGTTTCCCTCCACAAAATAAAAGAAAAGAATTTCATATTTATAATTTAAGTTTTTTCTTAAAATAATGAACCATGGCGTTTGAGTTAGGATTTCTTACATATTTTAAGATGCATTACTTTGAATAGACAGAAACAAATATAAATATAATCAGACATAAAAACAGATCCTACAATTAAAAAAAAAACATAATAACAGAAGAATCTGCAACCACCCTTTCTACGTTTACCATTTCAGAGTTGGAAATCATTAGTTAGCTAAATATTTGTTATATAAATAACATATTATGTATTTAACTATTTTTTCTCATTCTCATTCTCATTGCTATCTATCTATATCTGTGTGTATCTATCTATATATCTATATCTATATATGTATATATTTTGTGTGTTGTAGTATGCATGCATCTCCCCTCCAAGTTAAACCAGAGACCCAACACCATCATAAGGTTATTTTCTGTACCATAATCAGAAAACAATTACATGCAATAGCAGTAGAATAAACTTTTCTTTTTACTGGAAAAAAAATAAAATAAAATAGTTTAATTTAATTTCTTGGAGAATTGGATGGTCTATCTAGTTAGAGCTATTATGGAAAGCCAAGTAAAACTCTTATTGGTTCTTTGGTTCAATATTTTTCATTCATAGCTTTTGTGAAAATTATTGTTCTACCTAACTACAAGTCTACAACATTCAATCAATAATGAATAGCAAACTTGTACCCAATATGTAAATTAATTGATAATTTTGGTCAATGGCAATAATTAACCTTATCTAGGTTTCATTTATCAGAAAAAAAGAATGTTCCAGTGAGAATTCGTTTTAAAGTGTTCTATCTCATAACCCCTCTTTTATGTTCTCATTCAACCTTTTTGTCCTCCTACTTAAACAATATAGAACTTTGTCTACCATATCTTTATTCCAAATTGGTATTAATAAATAGAAATACATTTCTTTAATTGAAGCTGAGCCTCACACATTACCTCAATTAAAGTTGACATTCCCCATAACTTCTCATTTCTGATCCTATATAAGCATTGGCCTCATCACAGAAACAAGAAGAAGTTCGTGGGGGTATCAGAGCTAGTAGCATCATTTGGTACTTTGACTGAGTTTTATGGTTTCAATTATATGCATCTAAGAAACTTCACATGACAAAATGTGACAATGCAGAAGTAGAATGGTGTGCTATATAACACACAAAGTGCATAACTAAAGTGTCGTGTGGCTTGCAGGTGAGAGTAAATGAGTCAGCGTGTGAGTGACGAGGCAGTGACAAAGGCCATGGGGGAAATAAGAAGTGGGGCTTCTTCACGTAGGCATGGAGATACTTTGCCACACATTCACAAGGTGGGATCTCCTCCTAAGCAGACTCTTCTCCAAGAGATCAAACATTCTGTGCTTGAGACTTTCTTCCCAGACAAACCCTTCCACAAATTTAAAGACCAAACCGGCTTTAAAGTCTTTCTGTTAGGCCTGCAATCTCTCTTTCCCATTTTTGAATGGGGCAGAGATTACGATCTAAAAAAATTCCGAGGTGATTTCATCTCTGGACTCACCATAGCAAGTCTCTGTATCCCTCAGGTAACTCTCACTTTCAGTTATTTCTTACAAACTCTGAAGATGTCACGTCATACAAGAGTTTGCCACACTAATTAAACTTACAGAAGATTACTTTTGAGTTAATAAAACATTTCTAAACGACTAAAGTGAAACTCCTTTTAAGACTTCAGTATTAAATAGAAAAAAAAAATAAGACGAAGAATCAAAAGTATATTTTAGTCCAAATATAGATATATGAAAATGTTAAAAACACACTTTTTCACGTTTTCTTGTCAGATAAATTCATGTGGATCACACTAAAAATATAAACTTTATTTCTCGTCATCTCAAACTAGAAAGACATACATGAATTTAAACTAATAAAACGGACTGGGTTGAAAAGAAAATGACAAAAAGTGTGTTGATATTGCTTATCGATTGTTATTTATTTTATGGTGTTATCTTCTTTAACACATGAATGCGTGCATGGCAGGACATAGCATACGCAAAACTTGCGAATTTGGATCCCCAACATGCACTATGTGAGCGTCTTAATTTTCGAACAGTTTTAATAGTTCAGCTTGGACACCTTAGTTCTTCAGAGTCATGACCTGGCATTCTTTCACTCTGTGCAGACACCAGTTTTGTTACCCCTCTTGTGTATGCTTTCATGGGAAGCTCAAGAGATATTGCCATTGGACCCGTGGCTGTAATTTCCCTCATGCTTGGAACTATGCTATCTGATGAGATAAGTGACTTCAAAAGTCATGAATACCTGCGTCTTGCATTTACTGCCACCTTCTTCGCAGGAGTCACTCAAATGGCTCTTGGTGTTCTCAGGTATATATAGTAAATGATTCTCTTTCATTGTTTTTTCTTGCCTTGCTTAAATTTTCTCTTGTGTTAACTTACAGTCTAAACGTGAACTTTGTAGGCTTGGTTTCTTGATTGACTTTCTGTCTCATGCTGCCATTGTGGGATTCATGACTGGAGCTGCCATTACAATTGCACTGCAACAGCTGAAGGGTTTGCTAGGCATAAAAAACTTCACTAAGAAAACTGATATTGTTTCTGTCATGCGCTCCACTTTCAGTTCAGCACACCATGGCGTAAGGTTTCATTTTGCCTTGAAATTCACTTTAAAATGGGGCTTGTATTCATTCGCTTCTAACCTTTGCTTGCAGTGGAATTGGGAGACAATAGTCATTGGATTAGCATTTTTGGTTTTCCTTCTTGTAGCCAAGTATATTGTAAGAATGTCAAAAACAAAAATTCCTTCTTTTCTCTCCCTTCCCAGTGGAATTCAGTTATCATAATGTTTTTCTTGTAACGGACAGGCCAAAAAGAATAAGAAACTCTTTTGGGTGGCTGCAACTTCTCCTATGATATCTGTCATAGTGTCTACCTTGTTTGTCTACATAACCAGAGCAGACAAGAAAGGGGTGGCAATTGTAAGTATCGTAAAATTTGTGGAGTTGTTGAAACAAAATTAAGCACAGTGAAACTGAAAGTATGTTATTTCAGCTGAAACATGTTAAGAAGGGTGTGAATTCGTCATCTGCTAGTGAGATTTTTTTCAGTGGAAAATATTTAGGCCCTGGTATTCGGATTGGTGTGATAGCTGGTATGGTAGCACTCACGGTAAGCAAATGTTTTGATTTTCTTGAGAATACTCGTTTTATCCTCATCCACATCCACATTAGTGGAGGCAATTTCATTTTCTTGCATTTCCCTTATATATAAATTTGTTAAATGTTAGGAAGCTGTAGCAATTGGGAGAACATTTGCTGCCATGAAAGACTATTCACTGGATGGCAACCAAGAAATGATGGCAATGGGAGCAATGAACATTATTGGTTCTTTAACATCTTGTTATGTGTCTACAGGTACAACTATTCAATCATGCTTAACATCTTCATACAATTTTCTTGTAACTATTACCGTCACATTAACAAGAGTTGTTTCTGATGTAGGCGGTTTTTCTCGCACAGCAGTAAACAACATGGCTGGTTGTAAAACTGCAGGATCGAACATCGTTATGTCCATTGTTGTGTTAATGACTCTGCTACTCATTACGCCATTATTTAAGTACACTCCAAATGCGGTGCTTGCTTCTATTATAATAGCTGCCGTGCTTGGCCTTGTGAACATTGAAGCTATTATTCTTTTATGGAAGATTGACAAGTTCGATTTTGTTGCTTGCATGGGAGCCCTCTTTGGTGTGGTCTTCATAAGTGTTGAGATTGGCCTTCTAATTGCGGTAATTAGAAAATCAAGACAAAATTAAGAAAGGAGTTTGTCATTTTTGCATATTCAATTTGGCCAATTAACAATATTATATTTATTTAACCTTCCTTATGCAGGTGGCTATATCTTTTGCCAAAATTCTTTTACAAGTGACAAGGCCAAGAACTGCAATATTAGGGAAGCTTCCAGGAACTACTGTTTATAGGAACGTCCTACAATACCCCAAAGCAACCCAAATTGATGGCATGCTGATTGTCAGGGTTGACTCAGCAATCTACTTCTCAAACTCCAACTATATCAAGGAGAGGTGAATCACTGTTTTTGTTCCTAATAAGTATTTGTGTGCTGGTATAATTGTACACTCACATAATTTAACATGGTAGCTACAAGTGGCTGTGTGATATTTTAGGAATCTTGAACCGTCTGTTGAAACTTGGAACCAATCATCACTATGAAGTGTGAGGGGGGAGCTTTTTTATTTACAGTGTTTTCATCACACTGAGGGTCAGTTTGAAAAGGGGTTAAAATTAAGGTTAAAGATTTATGGTATATTACTATTAAGTCTGTAGACACTCCCAGGTCTAGGTTAATAAAATGTAGATATTGGTTTACTGATGAAATTTAGTCTGATGAATAATTCCATGACAATTAATTTGCAGAATTTTGAGATGGCTGAGTGATGAAGAAGCTCAAAGGACAACAAGTGGAATGTCCAGAATAGAGTATCTCACTCTTGAGATGTCACGTAAGGCTTCCTAAGAAATCCTTTCATCCTGTTTTTCAAGACTAATTTTGATGAATGAATTTATTCACCCAACCATATTCTTCTTGAAGCTGTTACTGATATTGACACAAGTGGAATTCATGCTTTTGAAGAGTTATTCAAGACCCTTCAAAAAAGAAAAGTCCAGGTAATAAATAAATAACCAAATAATCATAGAATTTAACTTTTTCTACATCGTTAGTCATTTCTAATTCCTGTAGAAATTCTTTTGAAGAAGTCTCTAGGTACAGATTTTGTTTTGTCCTATGCTCTTAAAATTTGCCAACAGTGATAATGAATTCCAAGGTCCATGTCCATAGATTTGCTTGACGAAGATACGTATAGTTTATTAATTAATTAAATGGTTTTTTCTTTCGTTACAAGAGCCAAAAATAATTAATTGAGTTGCTTGCGTGCAAACAACATCATCAATAATGATATTATTATTATTATTATAGTATTGTAAAAACAACTTGTATTGTACTAATGGCGATGACCTTCATCTCTTTTGTGTTTTCACAGCTTATCTTGGCAAACCCAGGGCCAATTGTGATAGAGAAGCTCCGTGCATCTAAGTTAACAGAAGTCATTGGAGAAAGTAACATATTTCTTACAGTGGCTGATGTTGTTTCAACTTTTG
The DNA here is from genome assembly GCA_030347555.1 of Lablab purpureus. NCBI lineage: Eukaryota > Viridiplantae > Streptophyta > Magnoliopsida > Fabales > Fabaceae > Lablab > Lablab purpureus. The sequence goes on from CM059259.1 coordinate 10,571,753, forward strand.
GTCCAAAGGGTGAAGGAGTATTATGAAGAAATTAAATAACAATAACTTCAATTCAACCGTTGAAGTCCAAAGGGTGAGAATGAACTGTTAAAGGTGCTCATTAAGTTTGTGAGCAGAGTGTAATGCAGATTTGTCATTGATAGTTCTGCTTGGTTATCTTGGATTAATTTACATATTTTATAGCACCAATTGATGTATAAAAACAAAAGGGAAAGAAAATGTGTTATGTGTTTACGTTCCTTTGTGGGAATAAATTTACGCCCAATGGTTGCAGAAGAAGAAGGAAAATTGACTTCGTGATTTGATGGATAGAATTGATTATGTATTATGAATTTCTAAATGGGTGGAATGTCACAAATAAAAAAATGTTTCAGAGTGATGGATGACCAACACATACCACAAGATTAACAACAGTATGATATACTTCAATGACGATGAAGAAATTATTGGAATATATATTTTTTTAGAATATTATGATGGGCTGGGTTTTATCAGAATCTTTTTAAGTTCAAGTTGAGGGTGCTATTTTGAACTGATGTGTGTGGCCTTTCGAACGTGGAAATGGTATATACATGATATGGTTTTTGTTTATACTTTTAGTGGCAAGAGTATATGTTTATTTTTGAGAAATAAAATATTTTTTTCTTTTCAAAGTACATTTTTATGTATTTGTACTGTACGGTTGGGATCCCATTGATCTGACATGTAGCAACTCATATTTGATTTGCTTAATTTGATTTAGATGGTGAAAAATCTAGACAGCTCCAATCAATAAAATTTATTTTTTGTAAATTATTTTTTTTCAAATCTAATCCAAACCCACGTGTGAATATATTCTTACATCTTCTAATTGTACTAGTAATGGCCTATGGTGTGTGTGAACTTGAACCATCCTAAAAATTAAACTAGTAATTCATTCTAAATTTTGGTACGTATCATGTTAAGTATTAAATTATACTTAATTTATAAGGAAAAAAATTAAAAGATAATAAATCCGAACATTATAGATTTATATATTATTTTTTATAAAATTCAAAACTATAAATAAAAAACATTTTAAAAGAATAAATCCCTGTTCTTCGCCAAAATGAATTACAGAATAAATGCTTACCAATTTCAAGAAAGGTACTTGAAAAATATGTAGATCAATAGAATTATTATGCAAGCATGATTATCTGTCTGGGGAAATATTAGGCCCATATCTCATAAAGATAGGCGTTTGAATTCAGATGTAAAAATGTTAGTAGTGAAAGATATATTATGAAAGTAGCAAGAAAAATAGAATTATTATAGAGAAACTATTACACGGCTTATCAACAGCTGTAGTTTATCTAATCTCCGTAATTTGTAGTACTGAAAAACTCAACTACATATTACTGAGCATATATTCATTCATTCATTCATTCATTCATTCATTCAAGTACAAACGCATGGTCGTCCAAAACTATCTCATGTGGTTCTGATGTTTCATTTCAATTCATGTTTTGTGCTCTGACTCTGCAGCCCCAGGATCCCTCCTTTTGTGCCATACGTGTGTGAGACTTTCTCTTCAACTCAACCACTTGCTCCTGCCACCTACATCTCCAACTCTCATCACTCACACTTTTCTTGCTTCTCAAACCCAACTCGTAGTCATAATCTGCTCGAAGCTGTGGGTTGGACAAGGTGGTGTAAGCTGCGTTCAGTTGCACAAACATCCTCGTCAACTCCTCCTTCTTCGAACCATCATGGCACACATCAGGGTGGTACTGAAGAGCCATCGATCTATACGCTTTCTTTATGTCGTCTGTGGTTGCACTGATGGGGCTCAAACTCAGTACCTTGTACAGGTTCTCCTCCACACCCGGATGCTGTTTTGTGGCTCTGCATGAAACACAAAACTTGGTACGAGGAGCTTGTGTTTGCTGTTTTTTTGAGAGTGGAGCCATGTGAGTGCTGCTAAGGTTTGAGGTAAAGCTGAGAACATCCATTCCTCTCGATCTGATGGATTGTAGTATTTTGGACTCTACTCTGCAGTGTGTGGGGGTATATATATATATATATATATATATATATATATATATATATATATATATATATATATATATATATATATATATATATATATTTATATGTCATCCAAGAATGAGCTTGGACATTTCTAGAACCCCTATTGAAATATTAACACTCATTAATATTAATTTAAGGAAAAGAAGTTTGGATTTTCAACAAAAAAAAATGTATAATATAATTATTCGTACACGTTTTCGTTTTGTTTAATCTTCCACTAACTCAATTTGGAGTATTCTGATTTCAAAAATAAGAGAAGCATATATTTAATACAACTTCTAGAATAAAAATCACAAGTTCGATTGATGAGATAAACTTTTGCTATAATTTAAAATCGGTTTCTTTATAAATTAAGACGGTTCCAAACCATTGTGTTTGCTGTACCAAAATAAAAAAGAAAACTTGTATCTATGTAACAAAGATTTTTATCAGCTTTCACGCACAATAATAAAATATTTATATTGAGGATCATTGGGAGAAATAATCAAGAATTTTAAATGTTATGGAAAATGAGATTTTTTTATGAATATATTTGAAAGAAATAAATACCAAAATATCGCTCTTTCCGTGCTACTTTTTTCAATCTCCCACCATTCACTCTTGATGTTGATAAATACCTTCCTCTAACCCCACTTCTTGTATTTTTATTATTATTATTATTGTTTCATATTCATGCACTTTACGTAATTTTTATGTTTCAATATTACTATGAATTTCTTAATTGTAATTTTTTACGTAACTTAACACAAATAATGAGAAGGCAATTCATTTAACTATTAATGTCATTTAATATATTTAGTTACTTTGTTTTCAATTATGTAATATTATTTAGATTAATTATAATGCACACTTTTAATTACAATTATGATTTTTTTACAAATTAAACTTAATTAACACAACTTAATAAAATAATTAAAAGTTTTAAACTAAATAGTTAAATAAAAAAAAAGTAGGGTTAAGTAATTTTTTGATAAATAAATATGTTAATTTAGCTTAATAATAGCTTTATCCTTAAATTAATAATATTGAAAAGTAATTACCTTAGTAAAATTTTAAAAAATATGGTCTATCACAATATTAAATTAGCATGTGAATACCATACCATTAACTCAACAAAATAATAAAAGTTAAAATTGAATCAACTTATTTATTAAATGAGAAATATGAAAAATATTTTTTAAAGGAAGATGATTAGCGGAACACTGAAATTCATTTTAACCACTGCTCTACGTCCTAAAATCAATAAAATATTAATTAAGAAAAAAATGAGATGTGATTTGAATAGGACTTTGGTTTAAAAATTACTGTATACTTAAATAATTTCCGTTTTAAAATACGAACTTTAAAAGAAAACAGTTGAAAATAAATTCCGGCAAAAAGAAAAGAATGAAAAATAGAAATGAAAAGTCTGAATTGGAGGAGGGAGTAGGGAGTAGGGACCGCTCAACATCAGTAGGGAATGACTGATGATAGCTTAAAAAGTAATTGTCTGATACCATTTTCAATTTATTTTTATTTTAGATTTATTTAAATTAAATTAAATAGAATTATTTTAACCTTTTTAAATTAAATGGAATTGTCTGATACTCTATTCGGATATGCATGACACGTGTAATTAAGAGGCGAGATGATGTACCATATATGGTGTCAGTTGTGGTAGATCTTTTCATATTTATCTAATTTAATTTCTAATTTTTACGAATGAAACAAATATTATTATTTGTGTAATTTGTATGTGTTATTTTGAACATTAATATTAACGAAAAGAATAGTATAAAAATGCATAATGGATGATGAATTTCCAAACACGCATTCAGGAACGGTCTTAAGTCTAAGTCGAATGTTCTGCCTTGGTTACATCAGAGAAAGAAAAAAGAAGAAAGTTTTGTGTCTTTAAACAAGAAAACGTACGAAAAAGCAAGTAACTGATTGATCATGCCATCATCTTCGTCTTTAACTTCAGTCAATTTTCAACAAGCAATCACTAACCTACATGTGTATTCTAGAATCACTATTTTCATTTTTTATTTCTTCCTTTTAATCTTTACATTTTAAAACATTACAACTTTACAAGCCTATTTTAAATTTAACATATTTATTTCACATTTTAAAAAAACAATTTCAGTAATAAAAATTAACAAATAAGCATTAGATCAAAATTATAAGTTTTTAAAAATCAGAAAAATTATAATTTTTTCTTTCTCTTTATCTTTCTTCTCCGCGTGCAGCAGTCAGTCAGTAGTCAAAAAAATACTCATTTGACGTCAGAGTTTATTGCATAATTTTTCAAGAGATTTGGATCCTCTGCATTTGGTAGCAGAACTACGAATATCTAATCCATTAAAAATATATGATTTTAAATCTGATCCATTAAATAATATATTATTTAACGGTTGGGTTTATAAGATGAAATGAAAGAAGATTTTGATTGACAGAGTGAAATTATCTATTTTATTTCAAAGACATCAATTATCATCTAAATAATCACCGATACTCATCCGTTTCATTCATAATATCAAACTAAATTCAACACACAAATTACACCACATCAAAATCTATATAATAATACTATTACATATATTTATCTACACAATTACATCAATCTCATCAATAAGAAAACTTTAAACCATATGAGCCATATTATTTAGAAAAAAATTGATTTGGTTTTTCCATTATTCAAATATCAAATGATTTCTTCCTTGATACAAATTTGAGTGTTTATATAATATTTAAGTAACATATAGTCTACAAAACTTTCCAAATTTAAATGATCTGTTGAACAACAATTCTGAAAGGAGAAAACGTTGTTTTTTTTAATTGTTTTTTTAATGCCACTTGGATATGCACTGTATACCATCACTTAAAGACAAGTTAAAAATTTGAACTAAAAATATTTATAACAATATTTTTAATATTATTGTCTCACCCTCTCTAAAATTTGTTTGAAATAGTAGATGAAAAATTAAGAGGAAAATATTTGTGAAGAAACTTAAAATTTCAATGCAAATAATCATTGAAAAGTACTACTTTTAAAAAAATTGATTTCAACATAATATTTGCATTAAAAAATCATAATAAATTATATTATTATATACAATTAATTATCTTAAAAGACATAATTATAATTTGATATATAATCTATCAAATGGATTATGTAAAAAACATAATGGATCATGTATTAAAAGAATAAAAAATATCCTTTTTCATTTACATCAATTATATTTATTATAAACCTTTTTTTAAAATTTATTTACTTTTTATTAACTCAAACAATTTTATTTTTTTCTTTTTTTTTCATTCTCACCTTCATCCAAATACAATATAACTTCTTTCATTTAATATATATATATATATATATTATTAAGAACTCAATAACTTAAATTAATTCAAACAAAACTTATAATTAATCCATTTAAACTATTTTGACATCAATTCAACCAAACTTGTCATTGTATCCTTGCAAAATATCTAACATGATGTTGAATCATCATATCAACAAAAAATTTCAATGATTATTAAAAATGAAAAACATCTCATATTAACTTCTCTTAGTTAATTTCAATTTCATTTCTCAAAAAGTCATTTAAAAGAAAATTAAACCAAGAACACTCACAACTCTTACAAATTACTCTCAAAAAGACAAATTTAAAAAACAAGCATGTCAATACGATCTTACACTATAAAAAATATTCATCTTTTCTTAATTAATTATATATTTGTCGATCTAGTATCTAATGTAAGAAAAAATAAATAAAAACTCAAACTCTAAAAGAACATAAACTAACCATAAACAAAAAAATATATTTAATTAATTTAGATCTACGGTCTAAAAAAAATCTTAAAAAATATAAAAAGAAAGTAGTAATAATTCGGATTCTCGATAATAATAACTTTATAAATAAATAATAAATTAATTTAAATTTATCTATATAAAAATATTTTAAACTTAAAACATTTTTTATTACGTAACTTTTAAAGTCTATATTCTAATAATCCTAAAAATTTATTCAATTACAAAAAATTATTAAATATGTCCTTTAATTTAAGTTGTATAAGAGTAACAAAAGAAAATATGATAACAATAGTTGAGTGTAATGTACTTGACAACAAGAATGATGAGATAATTGTGAAAAAGAAAATTTAATCATCATCACATGAGAAATTGCTGTTTGTACAAAAGATCATTCACTTGATATTTACTGTTATAGAGGAAATTTTAAAGTCTCATAAAAAAAAAACTTGTTCTCATATTAGTGTTGAAATTTTTTTTTACCAAAACAAATATATAAAAAAAATGACATTAATTCCAACATAAAATTTGAAGGTTCAATATTTATAAATCTTTGTTTTTTTTCTTTTATACAATTCAACTTTATATTTTTAATTAATTGGAATTTTTATTTAGAATATCAAATTTGTTTCATGTTTAGAATAAATTATTTGGTAATAGTGTTGTTATAATTCATTTAAGTGAAATTATTATTTTTTAAGATAACAAATCAGATGATTTTTTTAAATATAGCACTAACTAATTGGTTAATGAATAATTGGTACTCCATCCATCATTACTTGAACGAATAAATTATTGAAATCATGCATTCCAGAATCTTACTTGCCTAGTTGGCTTAGAGTTCTAGAATGAAAAGTACATTAATTGGTAACCATAACTTGTTTTTGTGTATGCTGATAAAGAAAACATTCGATCTAAATTTTTTATATACATATTACCATTTTTTAATTGATAAAAAAGTGTGAAGAATGAAATTGTAATGTATTTAATAAGAAGAGTAGTTATTATTATGTTATATTATAATGAAGAAATAGGAGGAATGTGTAGGGTAGGAAGAGAGAATTAGAGGAGAAATTGAACTTGGTAGCATTGGACAACTCCTTTACGTAATGCATAAAAAATAGTGTAATAATAGTGACGAAGACAAGACGAGACAAGACAATATCGTGTTTCTTTATTCTCACGTAAGTCTTCGTCGACAACTACATGGGCTACTTTCATTTTAAGTTTCTAGAGGGAAACGCCTTTCTAAATAATTATAACAAAACAATAACATTTTTAACACCTTTAACCACGTAACCACGTTCTAGACAAATTAAACTTTTCCATAAATTACAACTATTATTCCAAACACATTCGTATACAATTTTTTAACTCACAAAACACCTTCAACTCCAACAATTTTCCTCTCTCAAAATCTCGTTACTTTTACCAACCTATATATATAAATTAGGCATAATTTTCAATTTCTTATTCAATAAAAAATAATAAATTAAACAATATAAAAACAATTCACAAATTCATTCTATTTAAAATTTTCAATTGCAAACAATGTGATCAGATTATTTGAAGGAAAAGTAAAGAGTTAACAAGTGAATCGTTATAAGTCATTTCATAAAAAAATCTAAAATAACCTACAATTTTTAAGAAAAAAAATTATGGATTTTTTTCATCTTACTTATCTTTATTTAATATAAAATTCTCAAAGTGAATATTTTACAACCTCTTTTAAGTATAATATTTTCATATATTACATTATTTTTTCAAAATTCAAATATTGTACTTGTGAATCTTCTATTCATAATGCTCGACAGACAATGTTAATTATTGAACTTAAAAAAATTTAAAAAATTAACTCTTTTTCTTATATACTGTTCATTTTCTTTATCTCTATGCATGACACTCCAAATTCTAGATTTAAATTTCTCCAAAATGTAATTCTCATGTTCTCTAAAAATATCTAACAATACCACACACCCTTGATTTTTCTAAATTCATCCATCCCCACATTGTTTAGCCTATTGTAGCTGTGTCCAACAATGTAGTTCATAATTAAAAATATGTTCCATTTTTATTTTCACGTTGTCTCACGTAAGCATAACTAATTAATAATTTGCAGTTAAATGTTTTCGTTTGCATACCAACTTATAATTAAAAAAAAACCTAAAAAAACAATGAGAATAACGTTATGCGGGTTGACTTTGTAATTAACAGCGCAATCTCATTAAATGCTTGGATTATGTAATTGGATTTTCTTTTAAATAACTATCACTCACATAAAAATGTTTGTTAACTTTTATCATTTATTATTTTTTTGAATGAGATAATAATTTGACTAACTATCTTAGTGGATCTTTTCTTTCGTATGATCATATATTCTTTTATTTATTCATTTCAAATCTCAAATTAAGAGAATGAATTCTATAACGATTTTAGTCACTATTCATCCATATTTGTTTCATACTCTGTTATGGAAATACAAATCCATATAAATTTGTATACTAAATTAGGATTTACAAAACATAATAATCAAAAATATAATATTTTATTCTTCAGTAAACATATTTAATTTTATCTTCTCTTCTCAATTTATAATATATTCTATTTTCATAAAAAGTGCTATCATAACAATCATAATACACCGCACGCAAAACAAATTAACATTAGTTAAATAAATCACCACACATAATTACACATACATACATACATACATATATATATATATATATATATATATATATATATATATATATATATATATTCTTAACTTAAAATATTGAAATACTAATTCTCCATCAATTTTATATTCTCGTATGAATTAAAAAAATGGTTGTAAGTATCACTAATATCAATAATTGATTAGAAATTAGATTTATTTGAGGATGAAAAATTTGATTTTTTTTATATTCTCGCAATCATTCAATTATAATAAAAATTAGATTTTGTTTAGAGAAGTTTGTTAAAACAAATATAACTAATTTAATTTCAATGCTTAGAAAAACAGATTTTGATGTGAACTAGTGTTGAAAAATAATTATAAGTTATAAATTTTTTTAACTTTGTTGTAAATTTTAACAGATGTTTCCCAAAGCCACTTATAATTCTCCCACGACCATCTTTTTTCTAATTAAAACATTGAAATCAACATTTTTAAACTATCTCAACATTATTTAAGGATGTATTAGAGATAAATGCAAAAAAGAAATTACTTTTAATTATATGTATAACCCATTATCGTTATAATTTATAAATGACTACAATTAAAACCAGTTTTTATTGGAGTAAGTTGTTGAAAAGTAATTTTTAGGATAATTAATTTTGTTTGAAAACAAATAAGCTTAACAAAAACAGTTTATTGAAGCTGAAGATAAAAAAAACCATTGAAAAATGATCATTTCATAAAAATCTTATTTTTTCATAATAATATTCTATTATTACAATAAACATACACCTGAAAATGCAATCATTTTTTTTATATCAAAACAACAGATGAGTCAGAAAAAAAATATTTCTCAACTCTAAAGTTATATATATATATATATATTGCTATGTTATAAATACAAAGTATTAATATTTTTTAATATTAATATTTGTAGATAATCTGACGGTTCCATTCTAGTGAACTATTTTCTTCTAACTTTTTTCCATTCATATAAATTAAATATAAAATTTAATTAAGAGAACGAAATTTAGTTTAAACTTCTAACTTTTTTTTTCGAATATACAACGAAGGTTATGAATATCGTAAATAAATTACTCACTATTTATAGATGTGGTGCTTGTCTGGAAAATATTTAAAAAAAATGTTTTCTTTCAGATTTGACATTGGATAAAAGTCCACAAAATCACTTTTTATTATCAGCAGATAACGAGAATGCAGATTTGTATTTTTGAATGAGTTGTTTATATCGGATTGATATAATTGGAATTCTTTCTATTCACATATTTGACATTTTTTGAGTTACTTATTACAAGGTTTAATTTAATTTAAATTATTTTTTGCACTTTCATTGAAATTTGTTCTTATTATAATGAATTACTTAGAAATACTCTTCTGCAGATTTTAAAATATTTTTTTATATAAAGTGTGCTATTTAGATAAAAATGTGTGAAGAACTCTTATAATTCACAATTTGCTTGGATACAAATTTGTATTTTTATGAATTTTTTAATATGAGTTTTTTAAATTTGATCTCAGCATCAACATACTCCTGTGGACTAACTACCTATAATTTCTATATAAAGGTTATTCAGTAGAAAATTTAATTAGTTTATTTGTATTAATTATAGAGTATTTAATAAATTAGATAAATGATCATTAAGCAAATGTAGTTAGGAAATTACAAGATGCAGTTTGGGAATGAGGGACCCACAGGTTTTGTGACTAATATGTATGAGTCCAGCTCTCCACAAAATAAATAATGGGCCCACACTCCACGTGCTAATTATTACACTGCCAATCAACTGCCGTGTCTCACTTGGAATCCTCCTAAATCTTCTTCAACTACTATTCTCTTCTCAAACCATTTATTTTTAACAATTTTATAACATCCATTTTATAATACAACACTTTTTTTAAACACTCATAAGAATAATTATTTAGATTTCTAATATAGGCATTTGGGTGGATTTCAAAAATATAATTATTATTACTCAAAAGGCTCCTTATTTTTTCTAAAGCTTTGTTTCTTTCCGAAAATAGATTTAGAAAAGATGAAAATAATGGATTTAAAGAAAGAAAAATGGACACTAAAATTATTTTTTCAAGAAAAAATATTAAAAAATAAGAGAAAGTTTGTGAATATTTAATTATATAATAAATAAAAAATATTTTATAATTAAATTTTTTTAATATAATTATTTATTAATTATTATTCATTTTTTATTAGTAATATTATTATTTATCTAATATTTCTTATTATATAAACTTATTTTTATTACTAATTTTTTTAAATATTTTTATAATTTTTATTTTATTATATAATGTAATTAAAATTAATTATATTATAACGTAACTAATTATATGTCATAAGATAACATAAAAAGTTATTATAAATTTTTAATATAGAAAAAGTTATATTTTAAAATAATTATATTAAAATAAATTATAATATTATTTGTATTATTTAACAATTTTAATTTTACTATTATTACTATTTTTTAATTTTATTTATTATTATTATTATTATTTTATACTTATATTTATTCTATTATTTTTTATTATTGTCTTATTATTATTATTATTATTATTATATTATATAGTTAATTATATGTACTTTAATTATTTTATTATTATAATAAAATATTAATAATAATAATTTCTTATATGAATAGCATTGAAAAGTGATCATAATAGATTATCATTAGATAGAATTAATTATCTATTTATTTTCTTTGCAAATCTTTATATTTTAATGAAGAATGTAAGTTGTATAATTTTTATTGTTTTCTATTTTTTTTTTGTTGATTAACGCACTTTTCATATTTTTTTTTTCATCTCATCCGTCTTTGTACAACTATTTACTAAAAGAAATACAATAAAAATGAAAAATTGGTGAAATTTAATATTAAAAAAATATTTTTTTGAGATATAAGTATCCAACTATTTATTAAACTTGATCAAATCATTGATTATCTATTGTGGTGGGTAACAATAATCAAATCGTGTAGTATTTAGGTCGTTAATACAAAATTCTTTGTCTGTAAATATTATAGATGGGAGAGAACGTAATGGGATTCGACTAACCATGTTTATGCTTTAGAGGTTACTACTTCACCTACAAATTTACTAGCGGTTGTATTTATTGTTCCCTTGACTTCCTGACGGTTTTAATTGAGGTTGTTGTCGATATTTTGTTCAGTGTGTTGTGGATGTTGGTTTTCTTGATGAGTTTTTTTGTCTCGTCTTTGGAGTTTTCCTTAAAATCCTCTTTCTCAACCTCCTCGATGTCCCTCTCAACCATGTCCTTGTCCACTTTAGCCATTTTGTACAAATTATGCCAAGACATCAGATTAGACAAACTCTTCTATTAGCTCACATACTTTGCAACTTTGCTCAATGGTGCGATTGACATTTTGGTGATAACTACACCTTTTATTTGAATCCACAAAAGGAGAGGATGAGTCAGGTGGTGAGATGCATACAAGTTCCAAATTGAACGTCTCTTGGATGATAACATCTCTGTTGGTATTGAGTGGAGAGCTTGAAAGGTTATTGTTAATCATATGCTTGTGACTCCCTCTGTGATAAGGGATTATAACTCTAATTCTGGTGATCAATATTAATCTTCTTGACAACTTGATGAGTTTAGTCATCACTAAGGATTTACGTGAACATCTCAATATCGGACCTGTATGATTAATCAATATATTTCTATTTATCGATCTCTTCAATAGGTCAACTTGTCACTAGGATAAGTTAAGATTCGGCTATGCGATTAGAATGTTGGGTAAGCTTTTGTATGTTTTAATCATGAACTTGCAACTTGATTCATTGTTATTCTCACATGAGTTCTAAATCTTTATCATGACTCTCCTCCTTTTTCTATAATAGACTTTACATGTATCTTTAGGTTATTTATGATTGATGGATGCATTTTAATTTTTAATAAAAATGTAAAGACAGTTGTTTCTTTAATCAATACCGTAAACTTAATTGTGTCCGACAAATTTTATACATATTTTACCATACACATAAAATATTCTTACAAGAAAAGAACATGATTCTTTTTAAAGTGAGCGGTAAATTCTCATGTATGATTCATACATAGAAAAATCTCGTAGGTTGAAGTAAGTAATAATTTAAAAAATATTACGTGTTACATTAATTAAAAAGATTCGTGTAGTTACAGTAATTAAAAAAATTGAACGATTGCAAAGAAAAAATTATTTAAGGGGAGTAAAAATAACATGTTAAAAGTGTATTCGAATTCATGAAAAGATGGATTATATTAGAAAAGATTTAGTTTGACTATTTTTGTTTTTTGTTCCGTCGTCCTGCGTTTATCTGATTTTGTTGGATTGGTGGTGAAACGTATTACTTGGCAAAATTGGAAGAAATTTGGCCGAAATCAATTATGAACTCAATACTTCATTACTATATTAATCAATTGTTAACTTCCTCTGAACCAATTCTTATTCTCGGCGTAGGGTTATTTCATTTTAATATAATTATGAGCAAAAAGAATCATATTTATGATTTTTTTGTTTCATGCTTCAAATAATTATTATTTAATAAAAAAGGTAAGAAAGTGGGATCACTTTAGGACACATATGCAGTGGCCCCCAAAGATAAGGACCTATCTAGTAATGTTTTTAGTTTATCTGAATTGAAAAGTGAATTATTTAAATTATAAAAAATAGGCATGGATAATGCATAACAATATGACTCTAAAAAATTGAAAGAGAAAAAAAAAAGTTATGAAGAGAGGAGAGGTGAGTGGAAAACGAACTTGACTTGGGCGTCAACTGAAGCTGAGTTACTGTTTTTTGTTAGTCTCGGTTGGGATTATTTAGGAGCACTAGATATGGATAATGTATTATAGTATAACAACTGGTACTGTTCTTGAACAAAACTAATGAATAAATTCCTAAAAGATGGAGCACTCGAAGAACATTACATGTAAAGAAATGCTAATTTCAGTTCATGCTTTGTGCTCTGACTCTTGTGCCCCAAGATCCATGACTGTGTTGCATACGTTTGTGAGATCTTCTCTTCAACTCAGCCAGTTGCTCCAACCATCTCATTCTCCAACTCTCGTCGCCAACGCTCATTCTGCTTCTCAAACCCAGTTCATAGTCATACTCTGCTCGAAGCCTGGGATTGGACAAGGTGGTGTAAGCAGCGTTGAGCTGCACAAACATCCTCGTCAACTCCTCTTTCCTGGAACCGTCATGGCACACATCAGGGTGGTACTGACGAGCCATTGATCTATACGCTTTCTTTATGTCGTCGGTGGTAGCACTGTTGGGACTCAAACTTAGAATCTTGTACAAGTTATCTTCCACACCTCGAAGCTGTTTCGTGGCTCTGCATGAGACTGCGAACTGGGTACGAGGATGATGCGGTGTGTGGTGTTTCTGCGGGAGCGGAAGCGTATGAAATGGTTTGGAAATGGTAAGAGTTGAGGTTATTGTTAGAACATCCATTGCTCTGCTTCATTGTGTCTCAACCTTTTAGAATGTGTGGTATATATAATGCGGGCTCAGATATTTGTTGGAATCTGTCGTGGAAATGCCGTCCTAATTAATTTTAACTCAGGAAAACAACCTAAAATTTTCAACGTCAGTCCACGTTTAATTATTGAAATCCACCGACAGGTTTGGTTGCGGTGTTGTGGCTGGACTAAAGTAGAACGACGTGACAGTAATCTTTCTACACAGCCATTGCATCTTATCGGATACATGTACTTTTTTTGCAAAAATGAGATTGAATTTGACTACTCAATGTTCCTACAATGAATATAAAATAATAAAATACATAACTCTTGGGCCTGTTATTGGATTGGATAGAGTACACTTGTTAACATTTTAAAAAATGAAAATAAATTATATATATATTTCATTTTGTAGTATGAAAAATAAGTGTAGATAAATCTATCATAGAAGTTATTTAAAAAAATGTTAAAGTAAATGGATATATTTGTGTTGTTGATTTTGAAATTGTTTTGGCAGACAATGTGCCGACCTAGTAAAGAAAGGTTGGAAAGTGAATGGAAGCAGTTGTGTGATGCGAGTCAATCCGTGTCATCCAGTTTGTGAGAATGAATGAAGTATGAACCCTGTTTTGTCCTCTCTTCAAAAGACTCACTCGTATATACAATAATAATGCATAAAGCAAATACGTGATTCTATTATACTATATACAGCATCAATTCAAGAGATAAATTCTACAGGGAATCACATGAAACAATTCACTCATTCTTTCTTCACACATGCCACCATGTCTCTCATACTGTGTTTTTCTATGCTCCGCCCGCGGAATCAAATTAATTCATCTTCATTCAAATATATATAAATAACACGAAAAGAAATTTGTTAAATACTTTGCAATACCCAGATATTTATCCAAATAATTAAAAAATAGCTAATGAACAAATACAAAATTAAAATAAGAGAAAAGAAAAAAAAGCCATTACAAGGGAGGGAGTAAAAAATACATACAACTTTATTTATTTATTTTGGTTGAACTAAAATTATTATCATTTAATTTGGTAAAATAAAAATTCGAAAGTTTTAAAAAAAAGTAGCACATAACATGAAAAAACGAGATATCTGAACCGTACATTTTGGATAAGGGAGGAGGAGGTGGTATTATGAGAAACTAGGTTCATATGTTGGTACACTGGAGAGGGACCCACCCACGAGGGAAAGCCAGAAGAGGGTGGCTTTGCTGGCCATTGCGCACAGACTTAACCAGTAAATACTATTACATACTGTGAAAATCACTCCGAACCAGATCATATATGAAAGAATTTTAGGGTTTCCATTTCATGGGTCTTGACTAGAATAAAAATAATATAACCTGATAAAATTAATATAAAATATGAGTTTATTAGAGTAATTGTTTTTGTGCATGATCTGATTAGGGACTAATAACAGTATGGGGATTCTTTTGCACCCACCCGCAACCTCGTTTTGGTTCATAAACCCGTACACTCCTTGTCCCTTTCCGACCTATTTGGACCCCTGAAGCGGGATCTTTGGTTTAGTATTGTTTAGGAAACTTTTTAATTATGTGTTTTATGTTTCTGTTTTTGTTGACGCCTTCACTGAGAATGAGCTTACCATCGACTACTTGAGAGATTATTAAAAAAAAAAGTGTAGTATAGAATGTGAAATGAATATTTGGTGGTATTATGGGGCTGCTGCCAAACAGCTTAAATAATAAGCATGGTTTATTTTGGCCTAGTTAAGACCTTTGCTCCTCTGTCTGCTACACTAGAAAACACTAGAAGCATGGTAGAGAAGGTTAAAATCAATATTCTTTTTACAAATATTTTATTTTGAGTATTTCTTCAAAAATTGAGGCCGTTGTTAATATATTTTTGGTTAAATTTTTATATATATAGGTCTTTGAATGTAATTTTTTTATCACTTTTAGTTTTTTTAATAAAGAAAGTTAATATATATTAAATGAATAGATAGAATTTCCAATGTGGGTGAACTCATTTTCCCTTGTCAAAAATGGATTGGAGTGAATTTACTCGTATAAGAATTGTGAGTTTAAAATTTTATCATAAACATAGATTTACAAATTTGTTAATGGTTGTATAAATTAAAAAAATGAATTTTTTATAATTTTAATATCAAATTTAAGTATTTTATAAAAACAAAATATTAGTATAAATATAATAATTATAAAAAAAATTAAATATTAATGATTTATTATTTATTATAAATAATTTAAAAATATAATATGAAAAAATATATATAAAAATGATTATGAAATAAAATTTAAATTTAAATTTATAAATATATAATATTAATAAAATAATAAATAAAAATATTTAATCTATACCATATACATAACAATAATGAAAAAATAATTTAGTTTTTAGGATGCTAACTTCCACTTTATCCAAGTGAGTTAACAAACTTAAATGTCATATTATTATCCCTCTCAAAATTAACGATGGGATGAAAAATAAACTTTTATCTAACTTAAATGATCATACAAAATATCTATCTAATTTGATTGATTTAGAAAAGGAGGATTTTCTAGATTGAATATCTAATGTGGTGCTTCAAAGATTATTGTAGTGCTTGATAGGCCTTTGAATAAAATTTATTAATTATACAATATACTTTAGAGGGTTGTCTTTTAATTGTTATTTAACTTTTTCCTTAATCACTAGGAGCTCTATTTATGTTTATTTCAGTAATCTCACAATCCACTAAAGGTTTCATGTATTCCTCCCTTGATAAGGAAGTTTTCACATTTTCTAAAATTTGATGTTCTTTATAAGAGAATCCAATGTCCTTATTGATATGAGAGAAACAATCCTTCTCCTGCTTAAACCTTCACAACTATGTGATCAATATAATTAATGGATATGTTTAGGTTATGGAGTTTTCTTTGTCCATCTTCCACCTAAGTATTTGTTATCTTTGCATGTTATTTTCATTCACACGTTTAACAAAAGGTTAAATAATTTTCTTAGTTAATATTCAGTAGGGTCTACAATATTATGTTAACTGATGCTTTTAATTTCTTCAAATTCAAAAATAAATATTGATTATTTATATTAAAATATATATTAGAAACTAAAAGTAAATATTTAAATGTTAATAAAAACATGGTAGTAGTGGTAGGAAGAGGAAAGGACGTTTTCCTTATTACATTGTCTTTATCTTACCTTAAAATGACACAATTCATGGCTTCCAATTTGAAATAGAACCAACCTTTCAATGTGCATGGAATTTCTGTGGGCTGTAAATCATGGGTGAACCCAAAATAGGAAGAAAGAAAGGGAAAGGAAGAGTGTAAGAAAAAAAGAAGTTGTGTGGCACAGTGACTTACAACGTAATTAGATTAGAGATACAATTTTAGTGTGTGTTTGTTGCAATGTTTCAAATGAGGCCCCTTTTATGGCTGTTTATCTATGGCAGGTATTGGTTTCATTGTTTTGTGTTTCCACAAATCCTAAAAATGGTTGTCGGAACAAACAATTTTAACCAAACTGGATATATTGAATGATGGTGGGACAACTAGGAACCTCTGCCACACCACCACTTTAGATGACATCACATTAGGGATAGTTCCTGTTAAATACGAATTCAAGTAGGAATAAACTACAAATAAAGTCTTGAATAAAAATATAAGAAATATAAACTCTTTATAAAAAATATGACGTTCATAAATATGTAGCCTTATTTAGTTGTTTATTAAAAACCTTTTATGCTTATTTGGGACTTTGATGAAAGAATTTTAGGAATTTAATTATAAATAAAATGTGAATAAAGTCATATGAAGGTAGATAAAAAAAGTTAAACTCTTTATAAAAAAACATAATATTTACAAATATTAAATTTTAAAGTATTGTATTAAAGGTGATTTTATATCTCTTACATAATTTGCTTTTATCTTATTTGTATTAGATATTTTTAAAAATTTTCAGCGAATCTAATAATTTATTTTTTTTAAATAATAATAGTAATAATAATAATAATAATGATATTTTTAATGTAAATATTATTTTGTTTGGTAGATTTTGTTAAATTAAGTAAAATATAAAATTTTAAAGATTTTTTTTCAGCTTTTATTTTAATAATAAATCTCATTTTAAGATCTAAAACAACATTTTGTAGGTTTATTAGTATTTTTTTAGTAGGAAAGAATTTAATTTTCTGTTATTTGAAACTTTTGAAAGATTTTGTAAAAAACCTAATTATTTATAAAAATCTTTTTAAAGTATTCAAAATTTATTACTGAAAGATGCTTTAATAGTTTGTTTTTTTATTACTTTTTAACAATTCATCTTTTAATAAAAGGAGAGTAATAATTAATATACAGAAGCTAATAATGGGACTTTAAAGAAATTAAATGAAAAAGTTTATGAAAAACTAATTTTATTTTATTTTTTCTGAAAAAAAATTGTTCTAAATGTGAGGTTATTTGTGACACAAGTTACTAAAGTTTTTAGAAATTTTGGGTTTGATAGATAAATTATGAAAAAACTGTATGAATAATTGTAGTGGTGAGACTTGTTTAAAAACACCAGAAAGTAAAAATGAAATAGTTTGTGTTGCCAACATTACCTTACTAAATTGGTAATTCAACAAAGTAGAGCATACCCAGCCCAAATTCTAGAAAACAAAAAAAATAGAGGAAAAATTGCATTACGAAATTAGATTAAATTTAAATAATATTCACAATTTTCTACCTTTAAAATAAATATCCATCTCTTATATATTTTAATAAAATAATACTCGGTTTGTATAATTTATTAGTAAAAAAGAGATATTTTGTATCTCTAAATTTATTATAGAATTATTTTAAATTATAAGTATATAAAATTAGATGGTTATATTTTGAAATATTTTTAATTATTTTTAATATTTAAATATTTTTTAATTTTTATTTTAAAATATAATTAAAAATAAAATAAAAATATGAAATATACATATTAAAAAGTGAGAATACTTATTATATATTGTTATATATTTATTTTTTACTTTAAAATATAAAATAAAAATATGAAACATAGATAAAAATTAAATTTTTATTATATATTATTATAAATTATAAATTTTTATTTTAAAATATATTAAAAACAAAATATAAATATAAAAAATACAAAAAAAGAATATATATAGTTGATAAAGAAACATTCTTCTTTTATAGTTTTAATAACTAATATTTATTGTTTATATTTTTAATACACTAATATTTAATTTTTTTATTTTATTTTAAAATATTATACTGATTAAAGTTTAAAAAATTATAAGAATTAAATTTTTAAAATATAAAAAAATTAATTTCTTAAAATAAAATAAATAATATAAGTATCACTTAATTGAAGACATAAAAAAGTGAACATGTATTTAAAAGTTATGAAAAATGTGAATATAATTTTATTAAAATATTAAATAAATAAATATCTAATTTAAAAATAAAAGAAATGTCATCTAGTATACCTCTAATAATGGTGAGTCTCTAGAAACTTTATGGCCCAATATATTATGCATCTGAAATTTTAAGATTCTTCACTGAAATTTTAAATACTTTTATATTTTCTTTTATTTTTACTTAAGTATATTTTAAACCAAATTACTTTACTTAATAATACTTTAATATTTAAAATTAATGAAAATTTATTGACCCCGCCACCGTCTCCTCCCGCGCCCTGGCCTCCGTTGGTAGATCTCAGGGTGCAGGTTTCCGTGTTCAAGATTCAATTTTTATGGACCCAGGTTTTGATCTCAAGCTACATTTTTTATTTCCAAGGGATCTCAATTTTTAGATTCCCTCCCATCCAAAAGGATAATTAGACTAAGAAACTCTTTTCTTCATTAATGAAACTCAACAAGATAAAAAATAGGTAACACCAAACTCTAGCCCTATGGAATTCATATCCAACTCTTTCCAATCCTGGTTGTGGACAGAACCATTATCTGCTCCACATTTTCACATATTTTGGCATTTCCTTCCATCCCCCTTTCTCACCTACGTGCCTAAAAGTGGACAAAGATGCCTTACATAAAGGACCACAACGTAGGGTCACTTCTGCAGAATTTGTCTGGGTTACTTGTCATCATTTAATATCGGTTGTTGGTGGAATGAAAAGAAAATAAATGAACCTCCCTTAAAAATAATTGCCAAAGTAGATCCATTTGAAACATTTAACTGCTACAGTTAAATCTTCTAAACACAACATGCAGGATCAATGTCTGGCAATAATTTTGCAGAGGGAGTCGGTTGAGGACTTGCGGTGGTGCCAATAAAAACCATGAGAAAGAAGCTTCTAGTGCCATTGGTGCCTAGTAGTGGGTCATGTACCCTGGTTGGAATTGCCTTTGGTTTTTAATAATTACGATTCATTCACAAACATGACCCTTGATTCTCGTGGCACGAACTAGTCAACAAGACACCAATCACACCCACACCAATATCACTTGTACATCACACCCTTAATAATAATAATAATGCTAAACTCACTCATGTACATCATATAACATAAATATACAACCATATAGTAGGTTCGACTCACTCAATGTTATCTACTTCATTAAGTCTCAGATAAGATGGAAAAGTCAAAAGACAGGAAAATAGTTTCTCATGTGATGTCCCTAATCTCAAAATGATATGAGAGATATAACTACTAAGAGGCAAATAATAAAGGATACAGCTGAAATAGGGACGCTTGCTGATGCTGCGTTCCCAGGAGATGATGATGATGGAGCTCCACCTGGAGACCCATTTGCAGCAGCAGATGACGGAGTAGAGGAACCTGCAAGAAAATTTCTAGTGAGTCAAATCAGAAACAATAATCATGCCAGGAATTGAACACCTAACAACAAAGATCAAAAGCCTTCAAGATCTTTCACACAACACAATAAATTACCAATGCACGGATAGCATATCTGGGATAAAAATGAGCAAACATGCATAATTGAAATCGCAGAGGATATAAGAAATATAAGAGCTTTTTATCTTCATTCCACCTTCATACTACATTTCATCATTACTAAAGAACATGAATAAATCCAGTAAACTCCCAACCAAACCAAACATTAGTAACCAAGAAAATCAAACCGACTCTTTGTTACAAAAATATACTAAATTCAAAATGAAGAATTAAATTCTTGACAACAACTAATTTGGTATAAAATTGAACATAGAACCACAAAAGCAATATATGGCATAAATGTGTAAACATACCAGGAGCCGGAGCCGGAGCAGGCGAAGGAAGCACTGCAAAACAAAACAAAAAAAAAACCCTCATTACCGACATAAATCTAGAAAGGATAGAAATTTATCCTCATCAGAACGTAAAAAAGAAAACTTTGTATGAAAAATACTGTGGCATGAGTCGTGAAGGTAATAAACGCGAGAAATAAAAGCAAATGGGTAGAGAAAAAACTAACATCCACAGTTGGAGAGAGAAGGGGTAGAGAGTTTGCAAGCAGCTGGGAGAGTGACAGCCTTGGTGATGTTTATGGCGAAACCGAGCTGAGCGCTAGTCTTGAAAGATTCGCAGAGGCAGTCGGGAGCGGTAGTGAGCACATTTTTCAAGGAAGGGCAGCATTTCCCCTGAGGTTTTGTTTGGGTGCTGCCGTTGGAAACGAAGGGAAGACAATCCGATAACGTAACGACGAGGGCTGAGCAGTCGGCGGAGGGTGCTGGGGCATGGGCGTGGCCGTGATGCGACGATGATGCGGTGGGAGCCACGTCAGCAGCCCAGATCACGGCCACGACGCACGCAATGAGAAACCACTTGGCTGCCATGAGGAAGGTGTGGGTACTCGAGATTATGTTATGGGGTTTCTTCAACTCTCTTTCTCTCTCTGCTCCTCTGTGACTGAGTGTGTGAGTGTTTGATGGAACTGAAGTGGTCCTTTATGGTGGAGACGCCTCATTCATGTCAGAACTTATCATTTAGGGTGTCTTATTAATGACTTAGATTAATTAAGTAATTCCTATTTTTTAATTATTTTCATGAAACAAATAGTAAAATAATTCATTTTATTTTATTTTAGATTAATAATTGGTTATGTTCTTAATAATTCTCTTCTCTTTGATAATATTATTATTCCGAGATTAAAAAAATATGAAAATCTTTCTTCTCAAAATATTACATTCCTAAAAAAAGTTATTTTTTCAAAAAATATTACTTTATTTTAAAAGAATATACCTTTTGATTAAATATAATTAAATTACAATCATTCTAAAATTTAATTATAATAGTATTATAATTAGGTATAGTTAAATGTATTTATTTATAATATTGACATTATTTACCATAATTAAATATGAAAGTTTTATATGATATTAAGAGTTTATTAAAATTATTATTATTATTATTATTTATATTCTAATTATTTTACGTTGTTGAGATAAATACTCTAGAAATGAAGAGACTGATAAATCCTATGAAAATTTGTACACAGTTGGAATAAATTGTTTAGATGCAATATCATAAAACTATAAATAATATATTAATAAAAATGGGAGAAAACTACACCATTCATTTAAGTACATCCCATAAATGGAGGTGTTAATGTAAATCTAGGAGAAAACTAAAATACATAAATATTTGTAGTTTTAAAATGCTCTTAAATTTCAAATATATAAATATATTTTTCTTAACCTATATTCATATATTAATTAGAAATATATTTGATGTAGTTGTATTATATTTGACTTATAAACTATAGGTATGGTTACCGTTTTCAAAATTTCAAATCACACAGATTTATAAAACAAGTGTGTTATGATGGCAAAATATTTACCCGAATTATCTTCAAACCTAAGAGTTAGACAAGAATTTATCTGAAGATTCACTTAAACAAATAATGCTTATGTATAATGAACTTAGAAATTAAACTTGTGTTATAAAGTTAATGATAATCCAAATCCAGGAAATAAGATTTTATCTCCTTGTGGTGGGCTTTAAGCCTATAGGGTATTGGAGGACGGTGCAGGATCCGGAAACGTAGCAGAAAAAAGAGAACTGCACTATAACTTTACATTCTTTATGTTCAGTTTACCAATGTCCATAAGAATAAAGATGAGAAACATAAAATGTTTTTGTCATGCACTAGAGAATCCAACTGACCCAAATAATTGGAAAAATGATGAGAAAAAATTACTACTCTTGAGGGTCATGATAAATTCACAAATCTCTTCGTTTGTATATACACATACGTGGAACATATAACATGACAAAAATATGATAAAGAACTATCTAGGTTGAACTAATGACACTATAACAGTTACATCATCAAGCTTGCCACCGACATATCCCACATAACCCAGAGCCTGGGCTGCATCAGAAAATGGACTTCTTATGGATGTTGATCTTCCAACCTCTTGTGCCCTCATGGCCAATAATTCTGCTATTTCCTGCAAGTTACCGCAGCGGTACACGTAAGCATAAGCTATCAAGTGTTTGGAGTTTAGACTCCAGAAGGACGAGTTTCATTATCACATGGAAATCATAATATTGACCTAGCTTCTGAGGAGATACGTTTCAACAGGCTAATTTACAATAGCATATTCCCAAATGTTGTCAAAAGGGAAAAACTAACCAGTTAACAATAGGTTCTGGTTGTTTTTATAGATGACTTTTCTGAAAAATGTTCTCTACTTTTGTGTTTCTCAACAAGATACATAACTTTTTCTCAGCCAGAGAGTTGAGATGATGATAATGATAAATATATCTACATTTTATACACAGATCCAAAATTAGAAGGGCATAAAGTGAATCAACCTGAGGTGTGAAGCTAGCTTGTAGTGATTTTGATATAATAGATGCAATTTCTTGCTCATAAAGATTGTCGAAGAGGCCATTCGTGGCAGTAACTATCACATCACCATCGTGTAGATCGATTCTGTAACCCTGAAACACGTTTTACCTTGAGTTGCTATCATAAATAAAAATTTGTCCAAATTAATTTTGTAAGTTTAACGAATGTTAAGTATTTGGTAATCTGAAGTACTCTTGTGTCACTTCTAAACTTAAGAGCTTCGCAGTTCAAACTTTGCATAAATGAAAAATGTTTCCAAATATTAATCATGTCAGGTGAATATGACAAAATGCTAAAAGTTAGATTGTGTACCTCAATGAGGTCTGAGGGGTCATCTCCTTTAACTATCTGTAATGGAAAGTTGAATTCATGAAACATTGGAGTTGATTTTTTAAAGATGAAGCCATCTCTTATAATGATAAATCCGGTGTTTCCAATATTGGCTGCATGAAGCACCTGGAAATAAATGGCTAAAGATGATTTATGTATTTGAAAAATATACTGCAGGGTGTCAATTTACATTTTATTTATACTTTTCTGGCTGCTAAGACCAAAAGTAGAACCTATCTCTTCTTTTAATGACCGTCTTCGCAGTGCAACACACCCCAACCCAACCTGAGATTTAAGTGGCCAGGAAACAGAATCTATCTCTACTTCGGATAAGGTAATGGGATACTGGCACCATGTTTAACTAGTCATATTCAATAGTAAAGTACAATATGTACAAAATTTGATAACACGCAAAACAATGATATGGACTCCAACCCTGAAAGTGAAACAGTATTCAAAGAAATAGGACAAATATTGTAACCAGGACAGGTACTAACACCAGCCCCCACCCCCAAAAAAAGGGAAGAAACTCCATAAATTCCCTACTGAACGATCTTAATGAACTTTGGCCATGACACATGGAAAATAATAGATATGCATATAAACAAGGCTAACGAATTGAATTGAATCAAAGAACTTTTAAGGAGATTAAAGACCAAATTAAAAATCTCATAGCATTATGGAGCCAATTTCCGAAGTTGCCACTGTCAACTTACAAAGTAACATTTCTACGAGGTAGTTAAAATTGGAGTATGTTTGACCGAATAACTTCAGTGGATCTTGTACTTCCATCATTCATTTGAGCTACCCACTTAATCTGCTCTAATTCAAACCACTTAACTAAAACGGTTAGTAATATACCTGTCCATCAAAATGAGCAACCACAACAGCAGATGATCCTGGAGTTTGTGTTTCAGCAGCACCTCTGGTGATAACTTCTGCAGGCTTTAATGTTGAACTGTTTTCATATTTTGACACAATTTTTTCACAATTTTCAATGAGTTCCCTGATATACAGTCCAGTATTTCCTGCATAATTGTCCAAGGTGTGTGAGTATAGAACAAAATTAAGACTACAGATCAGAGCTCTAATAATGGCAACTGGCAAGATACGAGAAGTGCGCTTGGCACTATTAATCCAACCAACATATGAAGATAGTAAATGCAGGTTCAGAATTATCAAAAGGGAGAACAGGCATAATTTGAAGATGGCACTAGGTTATTAAATCGGTCAATTGTAGTAAGCAATAAGCTAACATTACAGAAATTCTGTACCAGGCAGGCTGCACTTCCTTAAGCAGACACAAAGAAGGGACAAAAACAAAGGCGTATTAGTGTTATAGTTTTGATGGATATCCAAAAATTGTAGAAAAGATACCTTCAAGTGACCACTGACCAACTCCATCAGCTACAGCTAGCCAGTTTTGCTGAGAAATGAAATAAGCATCCTCTCGACCTGTCAATGCCTGAAACTTGTTATTAGTTGGCTTATCATCTGCCATTCAGTATTCAAGCCAAACATCACTTAATTTCATGCACATGTTCATGATTATATACACACAGTAAACAAATCAAATTCCAAGGCTAGAAGTATCTGCACATTATTGGATACATTGCTTCTAAATTTGAATGAACAAAATAAGGCTTCTAACCACACAGATGACACATATGACCAAAAATTAGTTTGTCATTACCCTTCAAGTGGAATTTAACAATTCTCATTTTCTTCTACGTACTTCATATACACATTTGACATGAGCACTCCCAGATTTTTTTTATTGTCAGTCTTCACGTAAATTTGGGTACAACTCTTTTCATTTAAAAATATCAAACATATCAATGATACCAAAACAGAACAAGAACTATCACAAAAATTATTTCTTTAAATGAAGAATTTTATCAAAAGAGGAAATGGGTAACAATCACAAATTCAAATAGTGATTAATTAATAATGGAGGAACAAACCTGATTCTGTTCCCTAGAAAAATATAGAAAACACAACTTGAATCATTCATTTTTCTTTTTTAAGAATTTGATTTAACTAGGATACTGAAATCCCAAGATTGTCATTTGTAAGCTTAACATGCTTCATTCTCATCCCTATTGATTTGGAAGAACGAGTCTTGATATTGAAGTATAGTATGTACCTTTGTGGGATGAGGCAAGCAAGCACCGCCAGAAACTAGGAAAAGCTCCGTTTTTGAAGTATTTGTCCTGTGTACATGAAAGTAACCAGTGCAAAGAGCCATGAAACAGGTATCATTTCCAAATTCCAAGAAGTTGCCATGCATCAAACCTAGATACTTGCATCTTTAATGATTTGGTTTCTGTCTTTTGTTTTTAGAAGAATAAGATGACCATTGGGAACTATTATACTTCATTCCTCTCAAACAGCAATGTATTAGTTGCACCATATACAACTTCTATAACATTGCATGATTTCAAAATTATCATTGCTTCTATCACCAAATTCAGTAAGTAGATCATGTTCAGAAACATTCATTTTGAAGCAAATAGGAGAAAGTTCTATAGGTGGAAATAATTTCATATATCAGCACTGTAGGCCACGAGAAGAAGAGGGAACATAATTTAGAATACAGAATAGAAAGAAGATTGTTGGCATACCCATGACTAGCCACCTCAACTGAATGTATCTGTGGCATAGTAAGCTGTGATGTGATTTCATATTCACTTCTTTCGGTATTGTCAACATCTGTGATCTGTTCCAAATCTGAGGATGGAACCTCATCATGTAACTAAACACAATTAAAACAGAAATCATATTAGAAACTGTAGCATCTGAATCCAGTAAAAAGCATTTCTTGAAGGGAATTCTTTCATCTGTTAGGGTCAATATAGAGTTGGATAGCTAAATGCACTCAAACAAAACAACATGCACAGAAAAAGTAAATTTTAGCCTTTATAAGGAAAGGGAATAAGACTAACCAATTCTGACTTTCCCAGTTTACTTGCATCAACTAAGTCATCCACAATGAGGTGAGTTGTTTCTTCATCATTAGCAACTAGTTCAGACTCTAAAGAAGTGGATACTGGCATCAATTCACTTAAGTCAGCATCAACACCACCAGACAGGTTGTTTGTTTCACTATAACCATTGTGTTCAGGCCCTAAAGAAGAGGTTTGTGGCAGCAATTCACTTATGTCAGCATCAACAACAGCATTCAGGTTTTTTGTTGCATTATAACCAACTTGTTCAGACTCTAAATAAGTGGATTCTTGCACTAATTCACTTAAGTCAGTACCAACAGCAGCAGTCAGGTTGTTTGTTGCACTATGACCAACTTGTTCAGACTCTGAACAAGCGGATTCTGGCACCACTTCACCTGCATCAGTATCTTCATCACCAATCAGGTTGTTTAATGCACTATAATCAACTTGCTCAGACTCTAAGGAAGTGGATTCTGGCCGCAATTCACTTCCGTCAGCAGCAACAGAAGCAGTTGGGTTGTTTGTCGCACTATAACTAACTTGTTCAGAGTCATACTCTAAAGACGACGATTCTGGCACCAATTCACTTCCGTCAGCAGCAACGGTAGCAGTTGGATTGTTTGTTGCACTGTAACCAACTTGTTCAGATTCTAAAGAAGTGGATTCTTGCACCAGTTCATCTAAGTCAGCATCCACCGCAGCAGCCAAGTTATTTGTCACTCCATCCACATCATAACCCTTGCCAGCTGTAGAGAGATGAGCAACTTCAATGTTAGCCTTCTACCTGACAAACAGAACAATCACATTTAAAAACATCAATGGATAATGTTGACTAAGAAGACACTAAATAAGCCACAAGATCACCTTCAACTTTTGCAGAAGCACCAGTCTTCGGATTAGAGACCGCATCAGACTCAGGAGCAACAGTTGAAACTACAGCTTCTTGAGGACTATCAAATTTCGAATCCTCCTCAGACGCACTCAGGAAACCATCACACTCAGTACCAATATCTTCACTTAAAATTCCTTGTTGACCATCACCACCCTCCACCGAATCCAACTTCAAATGTCTATCAACCTTTTGCAAATCATTGATCACTGGACTCCCGGAATCACTATTAAGAACAGCACTCTCTTTTTCCTTCACGGGATGCTGAGAGTGCTGATCAGCAACACTAACTACTACAGTCCCAGAAGACTCAATTTCATCTCCTAATGTACGATAAACATCAGTGTTCAATTGCTCAACACTATCACTCACCAAAGCTCGAACACCAGCTTTGCCTTCTTCCACAAAATCCTCACGAGCCAGCTTTTTCCTGTTCAATGCATCTAGTTTTTTCTTTTTGTTCAATGCATCAGATTTTTTCCTTTTGTTCAATTCATCTATTTTTTTCTTTTTGTTCAATTCATTTAATTTTTGTCTAATCTCGCTAGCAGTGCCGAAACGGAACACAAAAGTACCGTCAGAATGTTCTGCCAAAATAACCAGAAGCACAAGCCCATATTGATCAATTCAGAAAAATAAAATAAAGCCCAGAAACCTAAAAGGAAAATTAACATGAACCCAAAAGATATAAATAAAAAAAGTAACAGTCTTTGAGAGCCAAGGCAGCATACCAGTGGAAGAGAGGATATCAAAATCCTCAGGATCAGTGTTTCGGGAAGAAGTGGCATTTGGAAGCATGTGAGTATGGTGCGTGAAGCTCACCCAAGGTTTGGGAAGTGGAATTGGACAATAAATTCGAAGCCTTTCAGAAGATTTTGGTGGAAGATTGCAGGATGGTAACCAGAGACAATGGAAGCTTCTGGAGAAGAGATGAGCCATTTCATGAAGTTCTATATTCTTTTTTTCTTTTTCTTCTTCTCAAATTTGATCAATTGCTCTTGAAATTTGTATTAAGGCATGATTTTGCATTGTGGGTTGGTTTAAGAGACTGACGAAGAGGGTGGAGACATGGGAGGACATGTGGACAACAACAGATTACAGACAGAAACAGAGGAAGAACCATTCCTGAAACTTCTGTTCTGCACCTTACATCCATCCATTTGATGATTATGCGGTGTATTACCTTCCAAAAATTGAGAAACAAATATATTTAAACATGTGAAATAGAATAACTAGTAATATTACAAGATAAAAGTATACAACGAATTTAATTAGAATGTGTTGAAACAAACTCTAATAATTTTTTATCATTTGATTCATCCACCTATTCACCAAAGTCATAGTCTAATTTGGCCTAATAATATTATTCTATACATATTATATAGATTCAATTTAAAACCTAAATCTTGTTTCATATTTTTACTATCATCTAGACTACTAAAAATATCAGATTATGAAAAATGGCTCATTAAATAAGAAATAGGACTCAAATAAATTTTTTAGTTAAATTTTAGTTGATGATGAAAAATCATTTTAAGTAATGTATTTTAACATTTTTTTTCTATTATCTATAGCAAGTACTTTCATATCTAGTTAATTTTATTAGTTAAACATATAAAAGTATTTAGGCTAATAATATATAAAAATAAATTAAAATCATTCTTACTATAATTTTTATTTGTATAGATAACAATATATTTATATCTTTAGAAACAATTAATTTAAAGGAAAAAAAACGAAAGCACAAGAGATTATAATTTGTTAGTATAGATTAAAAATATTAAAAAAAATCTATGTCTGTTTACACGCATGAAATAGAAAATAATTCATTGTTTTAAGTAAAACTCTGATTTTGCCTTCGTTGAATAAAGTATTAATTATATATAGCTGGGACAAGTTAGATGGAAGACAGCCGATTGCATTTTGTTTTGAATTAGATTAGATGTGGGTGAGAAATGTATGATCTATATGTATATACACTAAGAATATGATTTGTTATAAACTCATTTATATTACTGTTAAATCTAATAGTTTTAATTTAATATATTAAATAATATAAGAAAAAAAAAAGCAATGCACTGACTGTGCATATAAGTTTTATACCATTATTTAATTAAAAGTCATCATGAATGACAGTTTTTTGGTTTTTTATATAATTATCTTAAAGATAGTACCAATTAGTATTACTTTTTTTTATTAGTTAACAATGTAAAAAAAAATATTTATAATGGATAGCCACTAAATTCAAAATAATATGGAATATATTTAATAAGATGTCTATTATTAAGGTGACTTTCATAAACAACATCTATGATAGGTAGCTATGAATATTATGTGTAAATTTTCTCATAGATTCAAACAATATATACAGAAGCGTATTTATTCTAATAACTCATCTAATCAGGGGATGTATTTCTTATTTATCATGAATCCAAGTATAGATCTAATCGATAATCGATATTTACTGCAAGAGAAACATTAACAATATATATTATTTAACACTTTTTTAAATATATATTAAAAGGAATATACTTTTTTATTGACTGAAAATTTGATTAAGAAAATATAATTTTTATAAATCTTACATTTTATTCAACAGGTACACTCATAATATTTTAATCTGTAATAAGTTATAACTAATAATAAAAAGTGTGTCAGAAGTGTATTATATATCACTCATCTTCTTTATAATAACTCTTTCAATAAAAACGTATATCCTGGGTTCTTAAAACCTCTGCCTATTCTTAGTCCTTATATATTATGAATTGGAAAAAAAAGTCTTATAAATTTTATTACTTCTTTGCTCTGTCGTTAGATATTGTCCGTGAACTTTGAGGAGTAGCATTTGAAATAACGAATATGCCATAGATTTTTGTGAGGTGAAGAAGCACGTTTGTGCTCATCCACATCTTGCTTCATTAAAATGGTTTTGTTGGGACGTGATTCTATTGCAAATTATTATCTTCCTAAACATGGACAACAGGAAAAGATAGAAAGAACAACCTAAGTGGAGGGGAATAGGTGGTTGAGTTGTCCACGTGGCTGGAAGCAACGTGGGATGAGGATGGACATCTAGTTTCTATTGGTCCGAAATCTATCCATTGTAGCTTAAGATTTCTTCTACAGATTTCACTGTCCTACTTGGCCTTCTATGAGAACTCCTTAGATTCTCTCCCACTTCACATCCACTCACATAAAATCTCTCTAAGTCCAGCATTTGCCAAGTAAACCTCCAAAGCAGCCTCTATTTTCTCACTGTGTCTCCAGAGAACTTTATAGAGTGATGGCAGCTGCAACATCTGGTGCCGTGTTAAATGGGTTGGGATCTTCCTTCTTGAGTGGAGGAAGCAGGAGCCAAACCCTTCTTGCCACTTCTATTGGAGGCAAAGTTGGTGTTGCTGTTAATCCTAGAAAACTCATTGTGGTAGCTGCCGCAGCACCAAAGAAGTCATGGCTGCCTGGTGTTAGAGGTGGTGGTAATCTTGTCGACCCAGAATGGCTTGATGGATCGTGAGTCCACCCAAATTCCTTCACACTTTTTTATTTCAAAATGTATTTTCTGGAATAATTCAATGGCTATTCAGAAATCATTTTTTCATTTTCTGAAAAAAAAAAGTCTCTAAATTAAGTGTTTTAAAAACTGAAAAAACAGATACATTTGAAGAGGTGTGTGTTCACTGTCATCTTTTGTTCCGTGGTCCTAGCTTATGGGTGAGTCATTAGAAACGGTGTTGAATGTTGTCCTAGCTTAAGGTTGAGTCATCTGGAATGATGTCGAATATGGTGAGGCATGAACTTGGTGAAGTTGTATTTTTGAAATCTAAAAACAAATTGTCACTTTTTCCGCCGTTTTTCTTTAGAAATTGATATATTATGTCTCAAGTGCAGGCTACCTGGTGACTATGGTTTTGACCCACTAGGGCTGGGGAAGGACCCGGCATTCCTCAAATGGTACAGAGAAGCTGAGCTGATTCATGGGAGGTGGGCAATGGCGGCTGTTTTAGGTATCTTTGTGGGGCAGGCCTGGAGTGGAGTGCCATGGTTTGAGGCTGGAGCTGACCCCAATGCAATTGCTCCTTTTTCCTTTGGTTCTCTTTTGGGAACGCAGTTGCTTCTTATGGGATGGGTTGAGAGCAAGAGATGGGTCGATTTCTTCAACCCAGACTCACAGTCAGTAGAATGGGCCACTCCGTGGTCAAAAACAGCTGAGAACTTTGCCAATGCTACTGGTGAACAAGGCTACCCAGGAGGCAAATTCTTTGACCCTTTGGGCTTGGGTGGCACTCTCAAGGATGGAGTTTACATCCCGGATACAGAGAAGCTGGAAAGATTGAAATTAGCTGAGATTAAGCATGCCAGGATTGCTATGTTGGCCATGCTGATTTTCTACTTTGAGGCTGGACAAGGAAAGACCCCCCTAGGCGCACTTGGCTTGTAAACTACACAATCCATGTAGATAATTGAATTGAGAGGCTGGAGTTGCAAATGAACCTTTGTCCTGTTTGTGTTACCCCATGACAAATTCAAATTCTATGCTCTAATATGATGCATTCACTTTATATCTGTACTCTGATGTAGCCACCGTATAAATACTTGCATTTACTTTTCTTTCTCAAACCAGGTGTAGTTGAAGCCATATGGGAGATTTGAAAAATATTGATAGTGCCTGTCTGTGTAGCCTAGTTATGAAGTTCTAAGTATCTTTTTTATGCACAATGGGTAAAAATGTATACAAATATTGGATTGCTGTAACGAAATACTATGACAAACAAATCTGGACAAGAGAACACAGGTCAAATGCCAATGCATCCATCAAAAAAAGATAATCTTGCACTAAATAATAAAACTACCAAAGCAAAGCCATATAGAGAAATAGAACAGAATGTTCAGATAGATTTCATTGAAAATGCATACATTAAATTAAATGTTCAGAATGTTCTGCATTCAAATTTAAAAGCAGAAGCATTTAAATTAAAAGATCGAAGAAAATAAGCTCTATTCCAGTCGGAAGGAATATGTCTACTTATTCGCTCCCCATCGCCATCAAAAATTCACCCTCACAGACAACTTCACCTCCAACATATGCCTTCCCTTCCATCTTTGCTATTCCAAATCGCTTTTGCAGCTTAGTAAGCGTCATTCTCATAACTAAGGTGTCGCCTGCAATCACTGGCTTACGAAATCGCACTTTGTCTATTCCAGCAAAGTAGAAGTTTTCACGAGAACCTCCCACTTCAGGTTGCAACATGATCAAACCGCCAACTTGTGCCATTGCCTGCAGCAAAAGACCTCATGTTCATATCCACTTTTAAAGCAAATTAACAGAAATCATATAAATCTTTCCCTCTTTTCTTTACATTCTAACATTTGAGGTTGAGATAGTTGCTAGTGAAATGGAGCTATTATATAGTCTTTTAGCATGGAGTTCTAAAGCTTACACAGGTAATTTATAAACTTATAGAGACTGGTTATTCATCTCAACAAAAGAAGTCCTACAGAAGTTGGAGCCTAAGATTTATAGTCTAATCAAGATAAAGATATAAAACCAGTTTCAGAGACTATATATTGAACTCTAGTTGATGTTCTTATCACAGTTAAAATGGTAAAAGGTAAATAAGTTCTAACAATACGGTACACACCAAGGGACAATCAGTCATTGGAGTATAATGCACTCAACCCATAACAATGCATGCATACTACAGTTAAATTTCATTTTCACGGTATGAAAAACAGATGCCATAAAGGAGACATGAAAGAAACATGACGCAGAAAGAAAGAAAGAGTGTCACCTATGTAAGTATCATATTCAAAATCAAGGGAAAAAAATATGAACATAAAATTAGCCGAATGTACTTTACCAATCTCAAATCTCAATGTCCAAATTTTACATTGGTTTCAAGATGCTTCGTGTTAAAATTAGTTAATTAGTAACATTTATGCCATTCCTTTTATGAAATGCAGACCTGCTAATACAGTATTGGAACTCAAGTAGATGCCATGACCTAGAAGAACCTTGTACATTTCTAATGTACACACATATAATTTGCTAATATACTCCCGCTTGTTTTTTTCGAAGGAATATCTTAACAAACTATAATATAACACTGGATTTGTTAAAGTACTCCCAATGGAGTAGCTTTTGAAAAATTACTTCCTCTGAAAAATATACTCCTATTCACAAAATGTTAAAATATTCAGAAAATGTCTCTCTTTCACAGTCCCACTCTCCTTTTCAGGAATGTCAAATTAACTTCAATACTTAAGATGACTTTCGAAGCAAAAAGTCACGAGTACGAGAATGTGTCAATGTCTATATAAGACATGCCATGTAAGTAGTGTCTACCCTTAATTCAACAAGTAGACGCAAAGAGAAAGGTCTAAGCTGCAAACATGATCTTGATCAGGTAGATATTGATATGTCTCATAATCTAGCACACAGAAACAAATGAAGAACAAAAGCTACGAGCCTACTGTTGTAGTATCGATACCAAAACAATTTTTTAAAAACAGATTCAACCAAAAGCCGTGAAGACAAGCCAGGAACATGTCCTATAAATAGCCACAACATCATTTATATACCATTAACATATATAGACCACCTGTGTACTTACCAACTCCGGCTCACATTCAGGACTTGGGAAGCAAACCAATGACGTAAACCTAAGTCAAGATTTTTTCATTTGCAAAATCCAATCAGAACTCATGGTCCAAGAACTACAACATTAATTGATTTGCTGATAGCCATAGTAGGGTGACTAGAAGAACTAGCACGAGTGGGAGAAACTAAATCTAGAATTCCCAAGATCTCAAAATTCATATTCATCTGACTAAAAATATTTGTCCTCTACTTCAAAACTTTTTTTTATTACCCTATACAAAAGCATCAACAATTGACTAGTTCATTCTTTTGGTGCCTTTTGAATTTATGCCAACATATATAATAAAGAAAAAGATAAATATAGAAAATGTTTACATTTACCATATCTAGTACTATGAGTGCGAGTTCACTATTAAGACATGCATGGAATGAGAGAAATTATAACAATAACATTGATTCATTTTTAAGAAGTAGACAGTCTAATTTACTGCTCCATACAGAAGTAAAGAATGTTTTCAATGTTGTAAAGACTCTACATGAGCATTCTTAAATTTTTATTGGTCGTGTTTAGTCAAATTCATAGGTTTTCTCACTATTTAATACAGTCAGACAATTTTCAACAGAGGTGCACATTTTATTATGGCAAATTGTGAGTGCAAGCAATCACACCGCCGAATATCAATTTGAGAGAGGTTTCATAAGAACAAAGTTAATCTAATTTGTTGCCTGACACAATTATGCCAAGTATCTTTTAAATTTTATATTAAAGAAGTTCGTTCGTCTCCAGGATAATTGGAAGTTTGAAAAGCACAAAGACTATAGGATAGTAGCAAGTTTGTCCACAATACTTTTTAGTTCAAACAATGGATATATCATTTTGCAAATGCAAAGTTAAAAGAGGTTTTTCATCCTTATAGTTTTAAATAAGCTACTATAACGATATATCCACGTAAAGCAATAAAGATTAAAGAGATATCACAAACTAATACAACAAAATCTCAGTCAAGACATTGTAACAAATTGATTCTATTATATTATATTTAATCATATAAATAGCTTATCTCATTGCAGATACACAAGAATTAAAATCACATGATTATAGACAAGGCAAGACCAATATAAAAAGGTAGGGCCAGCAATCAGCATAGTGTATAGCTTAGTACCTCAATCATGAGGACACCAGGCATGATGGGCCTTTCTGGAAAATGACCAGGAAAGAAATTGTCATTTATTGTCACATTCTTTATCGCCACAGCAGAAACGCCAGGATTGTACTCAATCACTCTATCCACCAGAAGGAAAGGAAATCTGAAAGAAGAAAAAGGGTGAATGCGAATCTCACCAATGTTCAGAAAAACAAATAAGAGAACAAAAAAACGGTGAGAGTACCTGTGGGGCAAAATGTCACGAATCTGGTTGATATCCATGACGGTTGGGAATGCCGGATACCCTGCAAAACGTGCACTATTGCTTCTCAAAAAAGGAAGAAAATTGAAACGAACAGAGAATCAAAAGGGAGAAACAAAATAAAAACTCGTACTTAATTCAATTGGGGTGTCAGGTTGAGGAGCATCGGCGGCATCGGAGGAACAAAACGTGGTCGTTTTGCTCAACGAGGGGTGGGATCTGGTGTTGGGGAATTTGAGAAGTGGGAATTTGGGTTGAAAGAAAATGGATTTGGGTTTGGATGGAAGAGTTACGGGAGAAAGCAATGCGTTGGAGAAAGCAGAGGCTGCCATAGTGAAGAGTCACACAGCACAGCTTGCAATTGAAGAGTGAGGCACTGAGTTATTGAGTGTGAATGCAATTGCAAAAGCAATTGCAGGTTAACGTTCAAACCAAAGTATGGCGTCAAGAACAATGAAGTTTAAGTTGCAAAAATCTTATGCTACTTTTTGAGTTTCAGTTAGGGCGGAGGCTCCCATGATGTTTTTTTTTTGTTTGTTCAAGGTTTAGTTTTTTTTTTTGTGTTGGACCATAAAAAGAACTCAACTCAGATCTGAGTTGGGTAACCTCTGTTGGATATGTTCTAGACCCACTCAAAATGCTACCCATGTTATTCTCACCCCTTTTTTCTCCAAGTTTTAACCTCATGTTTTAAATTTCTGAAAATGACAATGATACCCTGATTTATATCCCCTCCCTTCCATCCTCCACTGCAAAGCTTCAGACTCCCTAATCTATGCACACTGATTACAGTCAAATTCCACTACTACACAAACATAATTAAATTAAATAATTCAACGTTAAACGTATTTTTTAAAATATACGTGCTTTTAACATCGCTCTTTAAACACGAAAGTTCAATATGTTAAACTCCAATTAAGAAATATATCTGAGCTGCATTTCTAGTCTTCCTTCCTCGCCACTACGTGCTTTCTTTCGTTTCTTACATGATAGCATCAATTATTTTGATAAACTTCTTCACAAATGTTTATAGACAAAAATAAAATAAAACATTTTTTATAAATTAATTTAATAAAATAATTTATAGAAATTATATTTATCTTTTTTATTTCTTCAATGGTCTATTCACATTTCTTTAACGAGTCAATTACGGAAAGTTGAATGTTTGATGCTAGAGTAGAAATGAGAAGGAACGACTGCATTAATAAGAAAATGTCTTCTTATTCCATAATTAAAACAAGAAAGTGAACAATTAGTTATAATAAAGAACAAATACCTTGCAAACAGTTATTTCAAAACGAGAAAAAAGTCATACAAGTAAAAAAATTCAATCAGTGAAAGATGATAGTAATAAATTAATAGCCACATTCTATCAGTGTAATTGTTCCTATATTAAATGACATTATTTCAATGATTTTTTTTCTATCAATTATTCATATATTTTTTATTTAAATTTAATTTGTGGATATAACAATCAGTATATACATATAATATTTATGCTAAAAAAATTATCCATGAACAAATGTTACGATTTTTTTAGTCATGCAAAAGTCAACATCATGTTTTCTCTCTCTTTGAAAATCACCATCTTCAGAATAATTAGAGTATTCCATTCCTATGGTACACACATGACATTGTGTTGATTGAAACATCTAATCAATTGTCTATTTTCATCCATAATTTTAGCTTCTGATGATTATTCAACCAGATAAGGGAATTAGTCACCAAACTGTATTTATTGTCTAACCAT
Organism: Lablab purpureus; assembly: GCA_030347555.1. Classification (NCBI taxonomy): domain Eukaryota; kingdom Viridiplantae; phylum Streptophyta; class Magnoliopsida; order Fabales; family Fabaceae; genus Lablab; species Lablab purpureus. Next base: position 10,609,484 of record CM059259.1, read on the forward strand.
GAAAATAACGAAATCATCACATTTTTCTTTGTTCAATATGGAAATATCTGAGTTATAATTAGTGCAAGTGTCGACTGAGAAAACTTCCAAAATTATAACTATGGACAAGGTGTGTATTGATATTCTGCATCTTGTCCACATCATACATTTTTTTTGGTGAATGAATGCTCTCCCACATCAAAGATCATGCATGTACATTTTACATCTTGCTTTCATTTTAATGTAGACAGGACAAAGAAGAAGCCACTAGCTATAGTTACCACACTTGTCAATTTTCATACAATTCAAGGAGTGCAATTAATTGCTCAATAACATGAGGACTAAAGTTATACAAATACAAATACAAATATGGAAAAAAAGGCTTACAACATTAGTTCTATAACTTTTACACTTAGGAAAGTTTCGGTCCTACGGAAAAAGGAAGAAAAGAAAAATCAGACGACCAAAGATGTTTGTTATACACTTGGCCAAGAACAAATAAAATCACTTTTCTCAAACAAGCTATAGCTAGCTAGTTAAAGGATGAACATATCTTGCGAATTTCACCATTGGTCCCAGTCTTCAACTCAATGTTGCTCATCTTCACCATAGATTTTGCAAATTCCACATTGAAAAGCAAGCCTTTGGAGGCCAAGTAACCCTGTACAAATGACTTGGTGGAAGGATCGTTCCAAAGCGCTTGATCAGACTGCAGAATTCCACGCCCATTCCTCAAATTAGCAAAGTAAGATGTGTCAAATCTGTTTTGACTACCGGTATCAAGAGCTACTCGGTTTGAATCACCGCTGTTTTGCGGGCACAATGTTCTTAGTTGAGGAAGAAATAAAGGGTTGATGGTAGAGTCAGCACCATTTGCAGTGAAGTTGTACAATCTGTTACTGAAGAACTGGCAAGCTGTAGTACCAATCGTATGTCCACCTAAATATACATAAATTCGTTAGTTTTAAATCTCCATTGTTCAACTCGTTCGACCTCATTTCATGTAAATTTTTCTTTATTTACAAAAAAGACAAAATTGCATGTTTGTCAAGTTAAAGTAAATGAGTGTTTATGATTAGACTTTTTCGTCTACCCATTGAGAAACGTCTTTAGTTTTTTAAAACAGACTATGAAAAAATCTCAAAATCACTTGACAGTGAGATAAAATTTGATAAGAGTGAAAAGGATGTTTCCTTCCCAATAAGGGTATAAGAGAGTGACATCAAAAGGTCACAATTCATGGTGGTATATGTCTAATTCTAATGATGATCAAGTGTGTGTACGTAAACAAAGTTATATGTGTAATTACCAACTAGGGTGACGAGGTCTTGAGTGTTGAGTCCCTTTGCTGCGAACTTTTGTTTCTGAACATCTACAGAGTCAAAGGGAGCAGGCAAGTTACTTACATCAGAAGCCTGTGATATGCGTCCATCTTTGCGTCCAGTAGGCACTTGCCAACTCAGTCCACCACTCTGCCATGCAAAAAATGCCAAATTTTAATTATAATTAACTAATCACACTGGGGTATATTATGATGTTAACATTAATTATCTGTATTCTACTACATAAGTTTAAACGTTGATAGGGTTTTGAGTTAATTACCAGAAACACGGAATCACGAGCAGCAAGAGCAAGTATATCAGCACAAGACACAACACCGGGGCATGCAGCCTCGAGTTGTGTTTTCGCATCATCAATAACCTCGTATCCTCTTAAACCAAGGTTTGCAAATGCTGTTCTCTCAGTGCCAGCTCCGGCAATGAGAACAGAACCGTCACAACCTTGCACAAAGCAATCGTGAAAGTGCATCCGAAGCAAGCCAGCAGCCAAGGTAGGATCAGACCTAACGTGGGATTGAACTGTGGACCTAACAATGGACTCAGCGCGTGGACATGTTCTAGCATAGAACCCTACACGCGTCCCTTGGCCATGAACAGCGCTAACAATGGCCAAAACAAGCAAAAGAAACATTAGTGAACACAAACTCCGCCCCTCCATTATTTTCGTGAGGAAAGTGTTGCAAGTGCACCACAAATGAAAATATATAATATTTGTTTAAGCTACTGAATGAGAGAGTAGTGTATGATTGTGTGGAATGCAATGTGATTATACGTATTTATAGGAGTGGTGTAGTCAAGTTTGGAAGATGTAAACAAAAAAGTCAACCATTGGAGAAATAGTAAGCAAAGTCGGCTAGTAGAAACTGCATGCAATGCAAGAGTGTTATGGATAAACGTGCAGGGGTCACGGGCTTTGTTTGGTTTTGTGTTGCGAGGGACAGGGTGTAATGTTATGCAGTGGAAAACTACAAATGATAGCGCGTTGGCCTGAGAGTATATATTTAGTCAAAGCTTATTAGTATACCTTTTCCCATTCCAATGCTGACGATGAGATCACCACCACCACCCTACACCACTTGCAAAAAAGTGGAATCTCTGAGGAAAAGCTCAATCCTTTGAATGTCAAAATCACTTTTCCAACTATTCATCTCATTTTTCATAACTTCCCAGCCAAACTTAAGAAAAACCAGAGGTTTGCCCATTGAAACACACTATAGAGTCGTACTCTTACGTGCAATCCTCCTCAAATTCGTTATCTATATCCATTAAAATCTTCTTTTACATTAATATATTGAATAATTTTCTATTATAAAGAATTCAAATTTGAAATCAATGATAGAAACTTCATTTCAACCCAGTATTAATCCTGTTACGTGGAATTGAATGATGAAAAATATGAATGTGTTCATTTTTTTAATCCAAATACATTATTAAATTTATCTCGTTATGCAAAATCCTATTGGATCGCGGGCATACTCTTCTCTTTACAAAACTACTATCAAAATTGAGTAAGATTTAGAAAACTAATGTTGAGTAAGAGTTATCTAGAGAACTAGGTATATGTTTAGTTATAAAAAATAAACTAGTTTTTAATAAGAACAAACGGTGTATTACTTACAAACTTAGTTTTAAAATGTAAAGATTAAAATACATCAATCGATTTTAGTAAACAATTTGGTTAACCTCTCCTCTAATGCACATGTAAGTGCACAACTTACTTTTTATTTTATCATCATGTTAATTATTTAACAACTTTTTTCTTAATTCTTTTTTTATTTTTTTATCTTAATTTTTTTCTTTTATAATCTTTAAATTATTTAGTACATTTTAATAAAATAATATATTATTAGTAAAATAACAGTTTCAAGATAAAATAATATATTACTAATAAAACAATTGTAAAATAAACTAATACATTATTAATAATTTAAAATTTTAATAAAAATATATGATAAAATTTTACATTAACAAGAAATATATTTAAGTTAATAAAATTATTGTTACTCCGCTATTCTATATCCAAACTTAATAATATATAAATGTAAGACAATATTAAAAAAGTTTAATTAGAAGAGAAAAATAATAAAAATAAATAAAAAAATATTAATTACTTTACAAAATTTATGTGTTAGTAAATAATTAATACACTTATATCTTAAAAACACAGGTTATATCAATGATTTAGGAAAAAATTATATGCATAAATATAAAATTACACAATGATTTGTTTAGGTTTTCATTTAGGAAAAAAGTTATTCATATTTATTACTAGTTGAAAAAAGAAAACATGTAATAAAAACTTAAAATATTTTATTACATGTTTTTTTTATTCTCGCACTAAATCAAAGAAATGTATATATATATAAAGAGTAAGTGCAGTACATAATATACGTGTGTTCTCTTATTTTTGGTCTTCAATTCATTACTATAAAATTAAATTAGATGAAATACTTACAGAGGATATATTTTATCAAATGATATGTTTTATATTTATAATTAATGTTTATTTAAACAAATTATGTTTAAGCATAGATATAAGTTTTAATGAAGATCACGTTTTAAACTAAATAACATCATATACTTTTATTTACTATTATTATGTTGAATTAAGGTTTCTAGTAAACATATTTTTCTATCATTGATTTTAATTGAGGTTGTATTTACAATCAATTTTTTAAAAAATAAAATTTTAAAATCAGTATCACATTAATTTATGAATATCTAAACCACTTTCTTTTAGAAAATGTAGATTTGGATTACAATCCAATTATTTGGATTTGGAGATATAAAAATTAAAAAATAATTTAAAAAATATAAATTTCAATAAATTTTAATTTAAAATTTAAAATTTTATAATGAATTAAATTAGTTTGGAGCACATAAAATTTTATGAAATCTTTTTCCATCTTTAGTGATGATGAAAGTATAATTGATCTAGACATAGTCAATTATGTAGTTTCAAATATCACATAGTTATTTCAAGGATTTACATAATCCATTACTTAGTTCAAAACATATAGAAATAAGATAATATATATATATATATATATGATAAAATTTGTAATTCATTTACTTATTAAATCAATGATTCTATTGGGGAAATATTACCGTTTCTTGAATTAGCTTGAAATCAGGGAAGTATATTTTATAAGTATATAAATGGTGACCACTAATTAATAAGAGGGAAATTTTTATTTTGTATGAAATTTTGTCTTGATAAAATAAGAAAAGGTTATCGATTTTGACACGTGTAAGTTAAAGCATAAGCCTAATTAACCAATAATTGAATTTTTTTCTCTTTTCCATTCTTAATTAACAAAATTTAATCAACTGCCATTATAATTTGAATGTTTAATGATTAACATAATATTCTAGCCAATCTGTAAATTACTATTTGTTCTATCAAGAATTGAGTTTCTAAGGGTTACGATATTTTAATATCACCATTTTTTTTATTCAACTTCCAACTCTATGAATTATTATTTTATTGTAATATTTAATTTATATTTATTTTTATTATTATAATATAATATTTTATTAATAAAATAGACTGTCATGTAGTTGAAAAAGAGAGTGAAAAAACAAATTTTTTCCTACTTAGTCCTTTTGTGTCTTTCACTATTTTGGTACATATTTTGATTTCATAAGCAGTATACCAAAGGAGTAATTCCTTTTTTAGTACAAAAGTCAACATCATGTTATCTCTCTCTTTTAAAATCACCATGCCAATTTTCAATAATTAATATTCCATTCCCACACACATATGACATAAGATAGAAACTTCCAAGCAATTGTCTCTTTTTCCTCATTATTTCCGTTTCTCACTTATTCTCATCAATCAGGTAAAGGGACTTAATGATATCAAACTCATCATATTTTAGGTTGGCCAATATTTTAGGGAGTGTAATGTTATTTATAATTAATGCAAAAGTAGGTTGAGAAAAACCACCAAGAAAACTGTGGACATCGTGTAATGCAGTAGCTTAAATAATAATATACATTATTACCTTTCATTTTCTTGTGGACAAATTCAATGACAGAAGTGCCATAAGTATTGGATTTGCCTCATCGAATATAATGTAACATCAATCATTACAGACAATAGTTAACTTACAGCTCAGTAGAAGCCGAAATATCTATATAGAATATTAGCAGGAAAAAGTTTTCAAATTGGAAAGAAAAAATAAAGGCTTCAAAAATTTGTAAATATTATTGCAAAGAATGATCGTAGAAAAAGCATTTAAAACATTTTTCGTTAATTTGGATATTAATATGTTAAGCTCTCAACATATGAAGTTAAGTTGTTTTAACAATAATTTACCAGCTATTCCCTTGAGATTACGTACTGCATTAATCCTTATTTTAAATTTATAAAACTGTCAATACCAGTAGCACAATTAATTTATCTTTTTTCTGTCACTGTATTATTGACTCGTAGAATCTATTAGCTTTAATTATAACTATTTGTTTTACGAAAAAAAATTAATTGATCAGTTTTAATTAATTTTTTTTCTATTTACTAGATTTAAATTTAAGAATTTATTAAAAAAGTAAATTCAATTTTACTTTAATCAAATGTTAAATAAATTTATCATTTTATGTAAACCAGGGACATTTCAATATATATGGTGGGTATTTCAATTAATAATTAAAAATCGTTGGTCTAATCAATGATGTTAGATAAGGATTGTTATGCAGAAGAGACTAAACCGCGTTTGATGGAGGCAAACCCATGCATAAAACTGAGGTGCGGAAAACAAGAAAACTATATTTATTGTATGACATTAATTTTCTGTAACTTTTACACTTCCAAGATGAAAACATTTCGCTATAGCAAAAGGCCAATTGTATACACTTGACTTGCATAACACAGACAAATAAAACCACTTTTACAAGCAATTTATTAATTGTTTGAAGTGGCTAGTTGATGGCAGAACATATCTTGCGAATTTCTCCATCAGTACCAGTCTTCAACTCAATGTTGCCCATCTTCACCATAGAATTTCCAAATTCCACGTTGAATTTTAACCCAAGCAACCCTCTTATTAAGCCCAAGTACCTCTGCACAATTTTCTGTGTGGAATCATCGTTCCAAAGGGCTTGATCAGACTGCAGAATTCCACGTCCTTTCCTCAAATTGTTATAGTAAGATAAATCAAATATTTTTTGACTACCCGTGTCTAGGGCAACTCGGGTTGAACCGTCGCCGTTTTGTGGGCATAGTGATTGTAGTTGGGGAAGAAATGAAGGGTCGATGGAAGGATCAGGACCATTTGCAGTGAAGTTGTATAATCTGTTACTGAAGAACTGGCAAGCTGTAGTACCAATGGTATGTGCACCTATATATTCACAAAAGTAAATATCCGTTAATTCAACTCTCTACAGTCAACACTTATCTTAAAACATAATTATTTTTTCATATATAAAAGATAAATTTACATTAAGCTGAGTTGAGTATTTCATTTTTCCACGGCGCTTTATATTGCACATTGTTTTATATATACATTGGAGTTTAGTTTGTTTGTTTTTTTCAAACGCTGTAAAACAATGTCAAAATCACTAGTCAATGTTACTATAATGAGGGTTATTAGATAAGAAAGTGTAATAAAAAGTGACGTGAAGAGTCAACTATAAAGATAACGTGAACTCACTCTATACGCATTTTTCCACTACCTATGGTTAGAACTGAGCTGTCACAAAGCAACCGTGATACTATATTATATTATACGTAGTGATTACATGAGTTCGATTTTCAAATTTTAATTATGATCTATTCATCGATTTGAAGTGTAAACAGGGTACAATATGTCAACGTGTGATTACCAAGAAGGGTGACGAGGTCTTGAGTGTCGAGGCCCTTGGCTGCGAACTTTTGTTTCTGAACATCAACAGAGTCAAAAGGAGCAGGCAAATTACTCACATCAGAAGCCTGTGATATGCGTCCATCTCTGCGTCCAGTAGGAACCTGATAACTCAGTCCACCACTCTGCCATGCAAAAATGACAAATTTTAATTATGATAAACTCATCATGTATACAAATGAAATATACTCTCATCAGCTTGCAAATTGATTAAAGTATAAACTAACACATAGATCTGAATATATTACGATATTAATATTAATTATTTATATACTGCACAAATTATTCAAACATGCATAGATTTTGAGTTAATTAATTACCAGAACAACGGAATCACGAGCAGCAAGGGCAAGGATATCAGCACAGGACACAACACCGGGGCATGCAGCCTCGAGCTGTGTCTTTGCATCATCAATAACCTCAAATCCTCTTAAACCAAGGTTAGCAAATGCGGTTTTCTCAGTGTTAGCACCGGAAATGAGAACAGAACCGTCACAACCTTGCACAAAGCAATCATGGAAGTGCATCCGAAGCAACCCAGCAGCCAAAGTAGAATCAGACCTAACGTGGGATTGAACTGTGGACCTAACAATGGACTCAGCGCGAGGACAGGAAGCAGAATAAAACCCTTGACGCGTCCCTTGGCCATGCACAGAGTTGAGAAAAGGCAAAGCAAGCAAAAGAAACACTAGAGAGTAAAAACTACGTCCCTCCATTTTTTGTGAGGAAAGGGTTGCAAATGAAAATGCACCACCCCAAGGGAAGTGAAAGCAACGTTATATGAAATAGTTAATATATTTGGTTAGGAAAGTGAATGGGAGAGTGAGTGAAGTAGGATGTGAGGAGGAAGAGGTATTTTATAAGGGGGGTTTGGTCAACCTTTGGAAAGTGAGTAAGCAAAGTCGGCTTCGTGTACAAACTACATGTATATAATATTGAAATGACATGGCTAACGTTGTTTGTCCAATGAGTGACATGGTGTAGTGTGATACAGTGATAATGCAAAATGATTCATTCCGCGTGAGGGTGCATTTTGTCAAAGTAAGTTTACTTTTTCTCATAGCACTTGCAATAAGTGGAATCTTTGTTATTGCTTTTGGCTTGTCACGTTCGTAGGCGACGAAAATGGAAGCTGGCAGGAACAGTGGCAAAGAAATTCTCCACCATCACTGAGTTTTTTTTTTTCTTTTTGCCAGGAATCTCCTTGTGACTCCTGTTTTTAGCCTACCGCGCACTTTCTTTTCTCTTTTTTAAAAAATGATCATTTTCTTATTTTTTTTAGTCCACATTTCGTTACCATGGAACAGGTGCGTGAATTAATTAGTACATAATTATCTAGAATCTTAGTGTCGAATATTAACTACGTTAAATGAAAAAAAAAAAAACAGGAGCGTTTGTAATAATAAGATGTATTTTATTGAAAAAGAAAGTAGGAATGTGTAGTTGATAATATTAAATATTAATTTTTTGATAAAAGAAAGTTTATAAATTCTCTATTTATTTTCAACAATCAATAAACTTATTTAATTTAAGACTTGAAAGTATTGATGTAATAATTTATTTATTTGATATAATTTATTTAACTATTTCGCTAACATTAAATTATTTTATTTTATTATTATGTTATTAATTATTTACTTAATCTTTCTTTTAATTATTATTTTAATTTTTTATTTTAATTTATTTCTCTTATAACCTTTATAATTATACAATACATTTTAATAAAATAAAGTCAATAAAACTATTCTTCTTCCACTATATTATGAAAACCTATTTACCACTATTTGTTATATAAAGGAAGATAAATAAATAAAAAATATAAAAATATAAGATAATAGCATAAAAATTTAATTAAAATAATAATAAAAAGTAAAAAAGTATTAATTATTTAATTAATGCATGACTTAATGCACATGTTATATTAAGAGTGAATTTAATTGATGGACTTTGCACTTTTAGTTAGAAACTAGAAATTAAATGTACTAAAACCAGCTAAAAGAAGAAGGAAAAACAGAAAGAATTTGGTATTATATCTGGAATGAGAATTATTGTAAAAATAATTGTGGCATGGTTATATGCATCATTACATACATAACATGCACGTGAAATGAAATTGCATGTATGAAGCAAGGAGTTGTGATTATTAATTAATGGTTAGGTAGGGGTAGCAGGTGGGTCCTGTTTGACAAAGACTAAGTTAACCATTTTCATTAACTATCTCACTCTCTTATCTCTCTCCATTATTTATATATATATATCAACAACATCTTTAAACTGTATATAGCTCACTAAGTATGAACACGTTTCCAAAGATCTCTCTTGATTCCTTACATTATTGAGTATTACTTTTCTACATTACTTAACTTTTGCTTTTTTAATTAAACCCTATTTCTTTCAAGTCTTATATGTTTTTAATTATATGATAATAAATTATAGTTTTCATTTTCATGTTCATGTATGTATTTAGGAAAATACTAGTCCTTAGACGCTCAGATAATCTTAATGTTCATGCAATTAGGGATAGTGTCATTTTCTATTAAGAAAAATACACATCAATATGGAATAACCTACACATACATATCTAAAAAAATCTTATATTGCTTTAGATAACTGTATATTAGAATCTATTTTGATCCATGGTGGTGAACATGTGAAAACAGATAATGTTTTTGTGGCTCTTACTTTCGACTTTAAATTGAAATTGATTTTAAAAATTGAATGTCTATCCAAATCTAATATTATTTCTTCCTTTAATTAAAATTTCTGAACAATTAATAAACTATCTTTCTATATTACTACTAAAAGAACTGCCAATTATATCAATCAAAAGTCCACCTAAAATAAGAATAATGTTGGTTTAATTGACTTCTAAGAATAATGTTAATGAAAAATTAATTTAACATTAAGTTTTTCGGTTCATACTAATACAAATTAAACTAATATCTATTTGTAAAATAGCATGATCAATAAACTTACAAATAGGAACTAATTAGTTGGAGAGAAATTTCAACCATCTTTTTGAAGAAACAAAATCATAATTTAAACTTTCAATTAATATATATATATATATATATATATATATATATATATCTAAATGTTTCTATGTAATAAGCCTAAATTTTTTTCCTGTCTAATCTTTACTGGAGTTGTGAAAAAATAAACCCTCAACATTTTTTAAATTTAGGGTTCATAGGAGATTGGAGTTCAAGCAAGGATTTTAAGTTTTATAGAAAATGAATTTATATATACTAGTAATTTGAGAGTGTTATAGATGTCTAAATACATACGCAAATCTTAATATACATAAGATGATTAAATAATATTTATATATAATAAGCATAAATACTAATAATAGTCTAAATCCTTCTAAAAATGCTCCCAAGCATTACTTACCAGATATTTTATAGAATATTTTTGCGAATCAGAGAGAATCTCCTATTCAATACATGTTCCATCCAACTAAAAAAATTAATCTTACCTACCTTTAGATTAAAGGGAGACAAGAAAAAGAAAGAAAAAAAAAGACACAAGAAAAAGTAAAGTTACTTGCACAAAAGAAAAATGAATAGAAAATTTAAAGTAAATTTGATTGATATTGTATAATGAGATATTTATTATAACAAATTTTTTTATGTGTTTTTTTATTTTTTGACGTTTAGGATGACAAATGAATCTGTTCCTCTGGATATTATTTGAACTCGTATTGATTTTGACGGAAAATCCTCACATTGATTGAGTATGAGTAATACTCAATTTTTAAATTGAGTATGGAGACCGGGATGTACATACCGGTTCCGTCTATGCTTCCATACCCGTCCCAATGTCCAATATTGTTTTAAAATACTAAAACACATTTACTTTATTAAGTAATTTTAAAAATTTATATTAATTTTTCTTTAGTTCTTAGTTTTGTAATTTATTTTTATAGCATATATTTGATAATTCTTTTTTACCTTTTATAATTATTTGACCTTTATTTAGTTATTATTTGATGATACTTTAATATGAAACTTATGTAGTTATAATTTTTTATTGATATTTATTATTGGGAAAAAAGAATATACATATCATTTTGACTTTAATTAATTTATAATATCAAGTTTTCTTTGTTATGATTTTTATTTTTTTGTAAAATAATTATTTAATTAATATTTAGAATAACAAAAGATGAATACGACTATACCCGTTACTCGGTGAGGATAACTAGTACCTAATGGGAATGAAGATGAGACAAAATTTTCATACGTGCTGAGTTTGAGAACAGGAATAAAGATGAATTTTTATTGTAGGAATAGGACTGGAAAAGTAAAACTCGTCTCTGTCCCGCCTCGTTACCATCTCTAATCAATATTATCACTTTTCCTTATCTTTTATCTTTGAAAGAAATTATCAATTCGAAAACATTATTTATGTTAATATAGATTGATTTAATAAAAAATAATATATTTGAATAGAAATTTTATTATTATATGTAATTGATGTAGATTAGTAAACTACATGTCAAAATTATTTATAAAGAACAAATTATTTTAAAGTTTTTTAATATTAAGTATAGAAATAAATTAGTAATTTATCATTAATTTTTTACTAGTGATCACTTTTACTTAGTCTCATATTTCATTTTCTTTAAAAAAATTCCTCTTAATCTTCAAAAATTACCTAAAACAAATACATCTCAAATTAATTCATAATAATAGGATAAAAATACATTAATCTTCTTATATTAAGTTTTGCAGGGCTCTTTTCTCTCCATCAACGACAAAAAAAAAATTATATGCACTTAAATCCTCTAATAGAAATTAAACAAATATTTTTAATAGATATTTAAGAGTATTTGATAGAAATATTTTAATTATTTATTTATTGATAAGATACAAATATAATGATATCTAACTAATAAATATCTACTACCACTAATTATTATTGATCAATTTTATTTTGCTATGCTTAAAAAAATAATCAAAATAAAGTTATTAATGAAAAAAATATTATCTATTAAAAAACTATTCAGAATTTAATTTTATATATTTATATTTAGATTTATAAAATTGAAATTATTTTTAAAAATATTATTTTTTAAAAACTTATATGTTACAGTTGAACTTATTTAAATTTATTTTTTTAAAAGATTAAATTTATTTACATTAATATTTTATTATTTATTTATTTTAATTATATTTTAAAATTAATTTTTTATCTGAATTTATGTTTCAAAAAATTATTATTAAATAATTTAATTTAAAATTAAAAACAATAAAAAAATATTCGTGAGTAATGGATCTGTGTGTGGACATTCACAAAAACAACTTTAAATATAAAACTATCCTAATTATTGTTAAAAAAAATTGTAAGAAAAATTCAACACAAATAAAATTAATGCAGTCCATAAGAAACCTGAGAATACCTCTAACCTATAACATTAATACTCAGTATCTATGAGTTTGTTTCTTTTTTATATAAAGCTTAAATTTTTTATTTTTATTTAATGTGTGATTTTAGTCACACTCACATTTTATATTATTAACAAAAGGTAAAAATTACATTAAAAAATTATGATATTATAAAATATTAAATAATAATTAAATAAATGTAAAATAATTATTGAAAAAAATAATAAATGATCAACTGATTTCTAGAAAATATTTAAAAAATTAAAAATTAAATAAAAGTTATTATAAATTTTGTATATTATTTAATAAACTAAAATATTTTAATAATTTAAGACAATAACAAATATAAAATATATAAAATATTAAAACGAATATAAAAACAAAAATAAAGATAAGAAGAATTTTATCTATAAAATCAAATATTAATTATAAAGATTTATAAGAATTTCAAGCAAAGTTAAATCACAAATATACGTTCATGTCTTATAGGAGAATGATTATAAGTAACATATATTTATCACCGACCTCTTTCAAGATCAATTATTTGACTTATTCTTTTAGATCAGATTTTCTATTTCGAAGTGATTAAATGTAGGGTTAAATTATCTTATATTTTCAAAATTATTATTATTATTATTATTATTACTATTTGTTATTAAATGTATCTGTTAACTTTGGCGATCCTTACAAATTATGGAAATTGAATAGTTTTTAATTATGGCTGTTCATTTTTTTTTTTAAAAAAAAAATTGGCTGTTGACTCTTTCCAGTGTTGGATCATCATGAGTTTTCCACTGTGGTTACCATCACTTTCATTATTAACTGGGTACCCTCTACCCAATATAAAATAAGTTTTTTTATTAAAAGAAATTGAAATAATCCTATAAAATTTTCAATGAATTCCAGTTATATGTCATATCCCCACCTTTCAATTATGTTGTAATATTGAGATATGATCAGAATTTAGCAGAGAGCTAATATATGTGATCTTATAAAATATCCAATACTTAATTTTGTAATATTGAGATATAAAATATTGTGATATTTAATTTTTATAATTAAATAATATTATTAATTATATTATATAAACAGATATTATAATACTTGTATTAATTAAATAAATCATAATAATATTCACTAATAAGAATAGATTTGTCTAAAAAGAAGTTACACAACAATACATTATTAAATTATCGGGAAGTAGGAAAAAAAAATATAAATGACTACATTTATGTTTTATAAAAAAAAATTGATAGAATAATTTGTATCAATTTTTAAATTATTAATAAAAATGGAATTTAATTTTTTTTAAAAGTAATTTTTATATAATGATCGGATTAATCACTAGCCGGGTTTCCGGTTAAGAATCTTCAAGGCAGGTCCATCCAACAAAAATCCGAGATCTTCAAAATTATTATTATAATGAAGTAATTTTATCATATATCTAATTTATTGAATCTAGAATTTTAGACTTAACTTATTTATATTTTGAATTTTTTTGTCGACATAACTATATATGTATTATTAAAAAATATTGTATATTTATTTAATATCTAAACAATATAATATTTTAATACAATTTTATATTTTTAATAAGATATTCTCTTGTTTTTTATTTTTAAATGCTTTCAACTTTAATATGAACGCCACCAAAACTAAAAAGTTTCCTATAATTATAATATGCATGTTTTGTATTCCAATTAAAATTACTTCCAAATGAATTTTTTATGCATAATTTTCTTATAGGCCTTAAATGATTTATGGTTAAGGCAACGAGGGGCTCCACAATTTTAAATCAAGGCCTAATATTTTAATTTCAAACTTTACTTGTGAATAAAAAAATTAAAATTAATTAATTATTTGAAAAAAAAACTTATCTAACTTCTGAACTGTACATTTTCTAGTGTATTTAATTTCCCTAATTCTAATCACAAGAGTGTAGATTACACTTTGAGGGAAAGGATATGATCAATTGCCGTTGTATTGTGTTTAACCAAAAATCAAAGTGTCACACACATAGTGATTGGGACTGAGATGTGGTATTATTTGAATGGCACATCTCTATCATAGAACAAGTAAAATACTTTTTATTGTAACTTTTTTCATTGTTTATAACATTTTTATTGCTTTATCCACTGATAAAACAAAGTATAGGAATGAAGGAGGTGTATTGAAGTTTAATCTCCCAGAACATATGCAATAACAGGCACACAGGAAAAGCTAACGAGCTAAATGGATGCATGAACGAAGAAAATAATAATTAATTTATAGCAGAACATTTGTTGCGAATTTCACCCTCATCACCCTGTTTCACACCGATGTTACTCATCTTAACCATGGACTTGCCGAATTGGAGGTTGAAGAGAGGTGTGACTAAGTATTTCTGAACAAAGACTCTGGTGGAAGGATGAGTCCAGAGCGCCTGATCAGAACGGAGGATTCCACGGCCTCTCTTTAGGTGAGCCAAGTATGAAGTGTCAAATTTGAATTGGCTACCAGTGTCTAGTGCCACTCGCTTTGTTCGTTCGTTTTCTGGACAAATTTGTCGCAGAAATGGAACAAATGAAGGGTCGATGGAAGGATCAATGGTACCATTAGGGTTGTATATTCTGTCTACAAAAAATTGGCAAGCCGTTGTGCCTATTGTGTGTCCACCTACATATTGATCACAAACAACCAAAATCATGTTTTTCACCATTTATTTTACATATATAACCATTAACCACTCTTTTAATAACATATTTTGATAATATAATAACAGTAATATTTGAATCCTTCTCTTTATACTTCTTTCTCTGCTCTTTGTCTTTTTTACTAGGAGATTTATAATGTTGACAAATGATTTTTCTTAATTATGATGTTTTAAGTTGCGGTGAATATGGAGCCCCGTATAAGATTTTATTTGCTGATTTCCTTTTCAATGTGTCCCCCAAAAATTTCATTATATAGTTCGTCACGAGTCAAACCGTGCAATATAATAAGGATTGATTTGAAGCTAAGCAAGGTCCTATAGAAGAAAGCGATGGCTATGCAGAGATAGTTGTAAAAGAAACAGTGGTTTTTTTTGAAAAGTATAATTAACGAAGTGAAGTAGAATTGACAAGTACCAGCAAGAACGACGAGGTCTTGGGTGTTAAGACCCTTATCATGAAACTTATTCTTCTGCACTGCCACACTATCATTAGCAGCAGGCAAACTCCTGGTTTCGCTTCCAATTGAAACCCTTCCATCTTTGCGTCCTGTGGGCACTTCCCAACTTCTTCCACCACTCTGCATGCAACAAATACATCCCTCATCCAATTAATACGCTAACAATAATACAAGGAGAATTGATTTTAGTTTATTTTTACCAGAACAACGGAATCACGAGCAGCAAGAGCCAGGATATCAGCACAGGAGACAACAGAAGGGCAGAGAGCCTCGAGCTTTTCCTTTGCTTCATCAATAACCTCGTATCCTCTCAGATTAACGTTTGGCCCTGCTGATCTCTCGGTACCAGAGCCAGCAATGAGAACAGAAGCGTCACAACCTCGCACAAAGCAATCATGGAAGTGCATCCTAAGTATCCCAGCAGCCAAAGTAGGGTCAGACCTAACGTAGGACTCAACTGTGGACGTGACAATGGATTCAGCACCTGGACACGTACTAGAATAGAACCCTACACGCGTTCCATGCCCATGCACTGTCTTCACAACAGCCACAGCAAGCAAAACAAACTTTAGAAGCAAGTCTTTGTTCCACAAATTACCACCCTCCATTTTTCAGTAAGGAATATTATATGTATATAGATGTGTAGTAATATAGATAGGGAAGATTGTGGATGGAGGGTTTGGTTGAGAGTGTGAAGAGTTTATGCATGTATTTATAGGGACTCTGTGTCTTTGTGGTCATTATTGGGAGACTGAGTAAGCAAACCCAACTACTACATATTAATTGCCATCATTCAGTACCAATTGAACAAGTCTGAGGTGCATAGTTAAGAATAGGCAAACCCTATAGTATTTTCTTTATACCCAGTTGTTTAAGACACCGATTAAATAATTATAAGTCATTTCTATTAAGAAAATAAAGATATGTTTATTTCTAATTTCTAATAAAAATTTCTTTTAATATATTAATCTCTGTTTCATAACATTATAATTAACAACACCTTTAGGGTATATAGGATGGATGAAAGCACAACTAGACCAATGAACTACGAGTTAGGAGTGGAAAGAAATATTTAAACATGAGTTGAATTATATATAAAAAAAAGTAGATTTTTTTTAAAAGTTTGAATTTTAAAAAAATGAAATGAATTATTTTTAAATAAAACTATTTTGAATTATAAACTCTTATATATCAAATTGAAAAATATATTTAAAAATAAGAAGTTGAAACATTTTTAAAATTTAATTGAATTTTGAAACATTCAGTTCAATTTTTTGACTAATTCTAATGGGATTATGCTTCTGTTATTGTCTTATTGTAACAATGTTTTGAGCATCACATAAGCCTTCTTGAGTTTTCTGCCGCATATAAGTGAAAAATATTGGGTGTATGGAAGAAGATTTTGGAGTGTAAAGTATGAGTGGTAGAGATAGGTATATGGAGAAAACAGTGAGACATGAGTGATGGTGTTGGAGGATATGATAAATACAGAAGCAAGATATAGCTAATAAAAAGTTACATAAAGTTGTGGATTGAAAAATAAGAGCAATAATAATCTATTAAAAAAATTAAAATTACCTACTTAAATTATTTATATAAAAGAATAATTACATTACTTAATGAAATTGTACACATAAAAGTAATGTAATCATCTTAAATTAATGTTATTTTTATATTATCTTCATTAGTATATTTTTAGTCATATCAATACTAGCTAGCTATAGTTATATTAAGAGCTAAAAAAGAATATTAAAATGACAACAAATCTAAAAATAGCAAAAAGATTATAAATAGAAAAGACAAAACCATATTTGCCAATTGCATGTGTTTAAAAAATAATATTAATATTGGACAAGTTAATCTCATCCTATGATATCCTGATTAGTTAAAATTCATGTCGTGGCATCATAATTTTTACTATATATTGTCATAAATATATATACAAGTTAAGTGCAAGATGAACCATTGAATGGTATGTAAAATAAATATAAATTACTTCAATAAAGTAAAAATATTATACTTTTGATAAATACATTCTCTTATACGGCAAGTAAAACTGTCAAATAGTCAATTTAAAAAATTTCTTATTGGGTTTACTGATCCGTTTTCGAAAAAATCAACTTTTTTTTAAGTGTAAATTGGGTTGAGTCAACCAATCATTTTCGTTAGTTTTAAAAAATTTAAAATAATATAAAATAAATTCAAATAAAAAGTAAAAATAAAGTTCTAAAATTTAAGTCATATATATATATATATTATACAAAATATTATATTTAATTTTAAAAATAGATACTCGAAACTTATATAATAATCCAAAAAAACGTATTACGTTAATAAAATTGTATCATGGATATGTTTCAACCATCTTTTTAGAAAATATTTTAAAAAAATTGAATTTTCTAACTTACACAGAAATCAATATATAAATTCTCTTATTTTATTTAACTTCATTTTTATTTTTAAATTTAGAAAGAAGTTATAATTATATTATTTATTCTAGAAATTATTCAATGGGCAGTTGGAAGAGCAAACAATAGTTTTCGGAAATTAATTAATTAATTAATTAAAACGTGGAAATGGTGAGTGGATGAGTCTTTTTTGTTTGATCTTATCTTCATAATCAATAATAGGGAGATATTTGATAAGCACGTATACGGGAAAAGTACTTCAAAAGTCTAAACCAAAATAACAACACCACCTATTTAATGATGTTTCATTCTCTTTTCTTCTTTTGAGACATTATTTAACTTCTTTTCTCATTCTCTCTCTGGGAAATCTCCCAATGCTTTTGCTAGGCTTTCATTTATTATTAAGTATTTTTTCCATTTACACATTACATCTGATAAATATGTTTTTTCAATATTAACTTCTTAACCAAAGCATTTATCTTAAATTAAATTTTTTTATGGGTTAGTATACAATTTTATTATTATTATTAATATTATTATTATTATTAATAATAATAATAATAATAATAATAATAATGATGATTTTGAAATACTTCATCCATTTCTTTACTCTCTCAATCGTAAAAATATCAGAGTTTTGATTTTTTTTAAATAGATTGGTTATATTTTCCGTTTTGAAAGAAATATTTTTTTATTTTAAAATTGTCGAAAATCAAATATTTTCTGAATTTTAATCTGCAATAAATATAAATTCATTCAAGTCATACAATTTTTTATAATTTAGATAATAAAATTATGAATTTCTACTTATAAAAACATGTTTTAATTTTGTATATAAGATTATATGTAATGAGAATTTTTTTATTAGTTTGTGAAATATAAAATGTAAATCATATAATTAAATACTTTTTATTCAAAGTTGTTTAAAGAAATATTTTTAAATAATTATAAATAATTTTTATACTATATCATTTTATTTTAATAATAAATTATTTTAAACCATTTTTAAAGATAAAGTACGAGTGAATTAAATATTAATATAAGGTAATTATTTTAGTATACTTTCAAAAATAAGATATTTTGAAACACGATAATTTTTTGATATTTAAAATTTTTAATAAAATATATTTTTAAATAAATTATTATAAATTTCAAACTAAATCTTAAAATTTACATTTATCTTAATGTTATAAATCATCTTAAAGTAAACTTTTGAATAGTTTTTTATTTAGATAAATTTTTAGATTATGTTAAGTTTTTATATAAATAAAATTAGAAAAAAAATTATAAAATTAAAATAGATTAAATAAAGATAATGTTTTTTATATTTAAAGTTAGACTCTGTGTTATTGTCACTTTAAGTTTTACTTGATTTAAATATGTTGTTATTTTTGAAAGGATATTTATATGTAAAAAGGAAAAAAATTTGAATTTATTAATCATAAAAAAAAGTATTTATGAAAAAAACATTAATTATGTTGAAATACTAATTTTAAATATATTAAATACTTTTAAAGAATACTCTTAACACTTTTATTAATTATTAAAAATAATTTATTACAATATTCTTATATTTAATATTAATGATGATTTATATTAATTTTAGTAAATAAATATATATATATATATATATATATATATTATTTAATAATTTATATGAATAGTTATGAAATTTGTATATATGAATTAAAAATTTCTATCATCATACAAAAATATAATTAAAAAATATATTTTATATTTAATTATAATATAAACAAAGTATATCAATTAGTTAATATGTAATTATATTGTTAATTAATTTTAAGTCATTTAATTAATAAAAAATATTTAATTCGTTTATGTTAATTGTATTTTTGGTTGATACAAAAAATATTTAATTATGTTAATTGTTAAAATTTATAATAACTTATTTAAAAATATATTTTAGATTGAAATTTTTAAATAATAATATAAAATTATTTTTCAATTAACATATTATTGTTAAACTTTTAATGTATGTCAAAATGCTTATAAAAATATAAATATAAATAAAATTGATTGTAGTTTAAGATTTTTTTTCCAAACTATAAATATGTAATAATTATTTAAATAATTTTACTAAAATTATTTCATTCTACAAATAATTATATTACTTTTATTGAGATGAAAAAGAATTTTTAAAAATTAGTTAATTAATTAAAAGTAAAAATATTTGCAAATGTTTTAAGATAAAAAAAATTTAAGTATGAAAAAAATTGACATGAATAATTTTGATGCATTTTTATATATTTTTTTAATAATAGATTTTATTTTTAATATTTAAAATTCATAACAATAAATGGAAAAATATTAAACATAATTTTTAAAATTTTAAATACATTATTGTGAGGTGAAATAAAAAAAATTCTATAAAACATGTCACATTTATAATTATATAATTTTGAAAAGTCAAGTTTATACTTTGATTAGAAGTATCATGACAAACTAACTATCATATTATTTGTTTTGAGAGATGTTTAAGGTTTAGAGATGTTTCAAATGTTCTGCAGATGTACCAAAATAATTCCATTGATATAAAGATGTGTGGAAAGAAAAGTAATATTAGGAATACATGCTCACATCACAGGACAATGTTGGCCGTCCTGAGTTTGTGAGTTACAAGAAGAAACACCTTTTTTGAAGGCCATGGTCACATGCAACATTCCAATTTACTTGATAGCTCCAAGGTCATAAACTTCATACCTACGTAAATCATCACTGTGTTGCGCTGGCCCGAAAAACATCGATAAGAATCTTAGAAATCTCAGGAGAATATCAGTAGTAGATACCCTTGTTATTGTCTGCACTGCAACTAGGAATTATTTAGGTCCTTAACTTTAACAGTTCATAGTTTCATCCATTGGACAAATGTGTCTGTCCATGGTTTCATCTAGCAGTTCACCCCATTTTCACTCGTAAAATCCTCATACCTACCATAGCTGCAACATTTCAATCCTAATAATCTGTACCTTCATTGATGAATATTTCATTTATTATCAATGTGGTTCTTCTGCTTGCAATTATATTGCTGTTGCTGCTTTACTACAACACATCCACAAAGCTGAATAAAATAGTGAAGGGGCAGATTCCCACTGTCATAGAAAAAGAGAATGACGTGGAGATCAGTGTTGACAAGAAGATAGAGATAGGAGAGGGGACAATGATTATGACAGTGGAAGAGAGAAAGGAACTGATGTTCTTTAATGATAAGCCAAAATTTCAAATGGGTGAACTTCTTAGAGCTTCTGCTGAGGCACTAGGTCATGGGATCTTGGGAAATAGTTATAAGGCTATGCTGAATAGTGGACATACCATTGTCGTAAAAAGGCTAAGGGACTTGAAACCATTCACCAAGGAGGAATTTGCGAAGGTATTAAATGTGATTGCTGAGATGAAGCACCCCAATTTGTTGCCCTTGCTTGCATACTACCATTCTAGAGATGAGAAGCTCATGCTTTACACGTATGCCGGGAATGGAAATCTTTTCTCCCGACTTCATGGTGATTTACATCAACTTTAGCTCCATTCTTTTGTTTGCTATTCTGAACATTAGTGATATTTAATTAAAAATATCTGGAAAAAAACAGCAAACAGATACTGAATACAACAATTTATTCAGCATTGCTGCATTAGAAACATTTTCCACCATGTAGTTCTCCCTCATAATAAAAAATTCCAAATCATTATCCCTAGCTCTTTTTAAAAAATTAAATAGAAAAGGTCAAGTCAATGTAATGAACTCAAAATTGACTGAGAGCAGAATGTTTTCTAACTCATCCTCCTTTGGTCAAAATAGAAATAATCCCACCTTCAAGGTTTCATCTTAAACCTTTTGACATATATTTCTTATGTCTTTAGTTCAAGAAATTTTGTTGTTCAGTTCGACTTTTACTTTTTCAGCACAAACTGATTTTTTGTCTCGCTACTTGGTAATATTGAATTGGCAACAAAACTATATGTGCATCTTTATACATCTTGTGCCCTCAAAACCTGACATTTCAGACGGTAGAGGTGGAAACCGGGCTCCTTTCAGTTGGAACTCAAGATTGTCAGTTGCAAGAGGAGTGGCTCGAGCATTGGTGTACCTGCACCTCAACCACAAGCTCCACAACATTGTCCCACACGGCAACTTGCGGTCTTCAAATGTACTATTCGATGAAAACGATGCGGTTCTTGTTTCTGACTTTGGTCTCGCCTCCTTGATAGCACAACCAATTGCAGCTCAGCACATGGTTGTTTACAAATCACCTGAATATGGGTATGCAAGAAAGGTGACAATGCAATCCGATGTGTGGAGCTATGGTTCACTTTTGATAGAGCTTCTAACCGGCAAAGTATCTATTAACTCAGCTCCACCAGGAACCAATGGGGTGGATCTATGCAGTTGGGTTCACAGAGCTGTGAGGGAAGAATGGACTGCAGAGATATTTGACAAAGAAATCTCTGGCCAAAAGAGTGCACTTCCTGGGATGCTGAGGTTGTTGCAGATTGCAATGCGTTGCATTGAGAGGTTCCCTGAGAAGCGTCCTGAGATGAGAGAGGTGATGAGAGAAGTGGAGAAAATACCGGCCCCGATTATCTCTGAAGATGGCGATGATGTGTCTGGGGATAGGTCCCTGACTGATGATTCCCTTTCAACCAGTACCTCCATCATTGGAGATGAAAGATAGATTATGAGAGCTTCGAAATCTCATCCAGAACACATTTGACTTTTACTCTTGTTTTAACATCAAGGTAGTGTATTGATCCATAATAAGTTACACGTTATTATGCATGTTTGTTTCTCTCTCAAAATAAACTGTTAAATCCACTATTATCTTGTGATTTACTACAGAAGAAATTGCATTCAATTGGTATAATTCATCTCATGTACTTTGCGTCTTCTCTTTCTTTTGTGCTTTATCATGGGAAAGGATGGGTTTATAGAAATTTTGGTCTTTATTATTTAAAAGAATCCTATAATTTTAGACACATGTTAAGGGAATTGGTGTTGGGAAAAACACTATTAACACACACACTTTTGAACACATACAAATAGAGAATAGATATACACTGAGAAACAATATAACTTTCTCATCTTCTTTAATTCACAAAATATTTATAGATATATATTGTTATAACAAAATAACAGAAGTTAATGTCTAATTTTGGATTACATGGAATAACAGTCTCCTTTAATCCAAAAATTCTAGTTTTGCCACAGCTATTAACTCTCTTAGTTTCTCAAATCGGACTTGTTTTAAGGACTTAGTAAAGATATCAACTGCTTGATCTTCATTAGTTGTAGTTTCTCTTTGCATGCTTGATCCCTAAGGAAAAGGAACTTAGTATCAATGTGTTTACTCCTGCTATGAAGAACAATATTTTTTGACAAATTGATAGCTGATTTGTTATCAATGTG
Organism: Lablab purpureus; assembly: GCA_030347555.1. Classification (NCBI taxonomy): domain Eukaryota; kingdom Viridiplantae; phylum Streptophyta; class Magnoliopsida; order Fabales; family Fabaceae; genus Lablab; species Lablab purpureus. Next base: position 10,633,031 of record CM059259.1, read on the forward strand.
TAGCTGAATTGGTTTCTTATAAACCAGTTTAAGTTCCCCTAACAATACTTTCAGTCACAAGCTTTGACAGGCTACCTATGATGCAGTTATGTATTCAGCTTCACACGAGGAAAGAGCCACCACCTTCTATCTTCTAAAACACCAAGAAATTGGTGCATTTAGATATTTAAACAAGTATCCAAACGTGGTTCTCCTTTATACTTTGTCTCCACACCAGTCCGAGTCAAAATAAACTTCCAAGATAGCTGTATTATGCTCATTTGCTTTAGGAAACAGAATTCCATAATCTGTTGTACCTTTTAAATACCTTCCAATATGTTTCACTGCAAACATATGAGGAGCTCTAGGATCATGCATGAATCTGCTCACCAACCTCACTCCATAGCTAATATTTGGTCGGCTATTACATAGAAATCTAAGGGAACCAACAATCTGTTTAAACAAGGTTGTATCAACAGATTGTACATCCTTTTCTTCAGTTAGTTGTAAACCTGTCATAACTGATGTAGAGACTGCATTACAGTTCTCCATGTTAAATCTTTTCAAAACTTCACAAGCATACTTCTTCTGGTGCAAGAAAACTCCCTTGCGGTTGTGCACAAATTCCAGCCCAAAAAAATAGTTGAGAGTGTCTAAATTTGAAATCTCAAAGTCAGATTTCATCTTCTCCTTGAACTCCTCAATTTTTGCTGATATATTTCCTGTCACAATTAAATCATCCACATATTTCCTGTGTTGTGTAATTTTCACATATACTCTAAACTCCACTGTACATCTTGTAAAGCCTTGTCTGGTCAGAACCATGTCAATCAACTTGTTCTAAGTTCTAGGAGTTTGTTTATATTCTTGTCCCTTCACTTCAAAACTTGGTGGCTGCAGAATGTAAACCTCCTCTTCTAATGGACCATTGAGGAAGGCATATTTTACATCCATCTGACTGATTTTCCAGTTTCTGGAACTGGCTACTGCTGTGACAAGCCTCAATTTTTTCATCCTAGCAACTGGAGCATACACCTCCGGTTTCTGAAGAAAGCCCTTTGCAACAAGCTTGCCTTGTGCTTAGCAATAGACCCCTTTGGTTTAAGCTTTAGTTTAAAGATCCACTTCACATCAATAGGATACTTATCCCGTGGTAAATCAACCAACTCCAGTGTTCTGTTTTTCTCAATTGCTTCCAGCTCCTCCATTATGGCATCCTTCCATTCTCTGATATTCACTGCCTGTTTCCAATTCAGTGGTTCTGCGTCAGCCATAAAAGCAAAATGAACTAACTCACCAGCAGCAGAGACCATACTGTCATTGTACACTTCATGATCAGCAAGTCTGGTGATTGAGAGAAATCTAGCCCTTTGAGATCGTCTAACATTTGAAACAGCAATTGTATTGTCTTTTGGAGCCTCAATTCTATCTTCCAAAACACATGCCCTTCCAATTCCATGTAGCAGATTCATCCACAATGACATCTCTACTAATCAAAATCTGTTAGTTCACTAGGTCAAGCAGCCTGTATGCACCGGTTGGATGATATCCAATCAATAAGAGAGTCTCACTCTTATCATCAAGTTTTTGATAAGGTCGTCAGGGGCAACCCCCTATTACACGTGTATGGGCCAGTTCTATTAGTTTTCTCCTCCTTTCATCTGGGATGTGTCTACAACACACTGACCCAAAAATTCTCAGATGATGCACTATCAGTTTAGCTCCAGACCAGACCTCTTCGGAGTGGTTGATTTCAGTCTCTTCGTGGGACACCTGTTCAAGATATAACCTACAGTAGTCACAGCCTCACCCCAATAACAGTGAGTTAGGCCCTTTCCTTTCAACATACACTTTGTCATGTCTAGCAAGGTTCTATTTCTTCTCTCAGTTGGACCATTATGCTGCAGTGTATAGGTGCAGTGACCTCATGCTCAATTCCTTTCTCAGCACAGAAATGTTTGAATTCTCTAGAGTTGTACTCCCCCACCACCATTAGTTCTCAAAATCTTCAAATTCACCTTAGATTGTCGTTCCACCATAGAGCAGAATTTGACAAACATAGAAAATACATCACTCTTTTCTTTTAACAGATATATCCAAATCTTTTTGGAAAATTCATCTACAAGAGTGAGGAAGTATTTGTTACCTCCAAGAGATAGTGTATCTAGATATCCACACACGTCTGAATGAACAACTTGCAGCAATTTCTTGGCTCTTTACGGTGCAAAAGTTTTGAAAACTTTCTTAGGCTGATTACTAATTACACACCCTTCACAAACTTTAATCTGGGAGTGAATTGGTGGTAGACCACACACCATTTGCTTCCTACTAAGCTGATTTAAATTCTTAAAGTTTAAATGGCCATATCGGTAATGCCATAACCAGCTTTCATGCTCCATATTTGTAGCTGATAAACATTATATGGTAGTGGCATCTAAGTTTATTTTGAAGGTTCTATTCTTCGATAGTGGGGCTTTAATAATAAGTCGCTGCTGAGAGTCATACACTTCAATATATTTCTGCTGCATGGTCATAGTATACCCTGAGCAGATTATTTTTCATGGTTGGAACATATGACACATCATTCATGTAAGCAGTTTTATCATTCCTATGAGTAATCATCACCTTTCCAATTCCTTCAGCAACAATTGAGCTATCATCAACAAACTTCACACTATTCTTTACGCACGGATTAAGATCAATCAACAAACTCCGATTTCCAGTCATATGATTTGAATACCCTGTATCCAAATACCAAGATGTGTAGTCTTCTTCACTGGCTGTGGTTGCCATCAGCAGTACCTGGTTAGAATCAGACGCATCTTCTTCCTACACCAGATTAGCTTCTTCACCTTTCTTTCCTTTCTTGATTGCATTATCCTACCAACACTCATACGAATAATGTCCAAATTTGTCACAGTTATAACACTGAATTTTTCTTTTATCAAAGATCTTTTTGCCACCTCTTCCTTTTTCTCCATATGAATTACCTCCTCCGGTGCCATCTTTCTGTGTATTGCTTCCATTGCTGCGAGAACGTTATCTGGAGGTTGAATCTGCATTTCTGTCCCCATTCCTGCCTCCTCTAGATCTTCCTCTACCTGGTTTGTTCCAACCACTCCGGCCTCTAGTATTCTGACCGGTCATGGCTTGCAAGGCTTGTTCAATACTTTTCTCATTGTTCCTCCAATCATTCACTCTCTGTTCATGAGCTTCCAGTGAATTTTGCAACTCTTCAACAGTCATGCTGTTCAAATCTTTGGACTCTTCTATTGCAACAACTATATGGTCAAAACATGGAATTAAAGTTCTGAGAACCTTTTCTGCAATCTTAATGTCCTTCACTACTTCATCACAAGCACGCATGGAGTTCACCAAAATCTGGATCTTGTTGAAGGATTCTCCAATGGTTTCTTGCTCAGTCCAGAAGCTCAAATTGTCTTCTTAAAGACTGTAATCTCACATTTTTTCAGTATTTCCATATATCTGCTGTAGAGTGTCCCACGCCTGTTTTGCAGTTGTAGCTTTTGAAATCTTCTGAAATATATTAAAAGATACACACTGGTGCAATAGAACTCTAGCCTTACAATCCAATATTTTATTTTCTTTATATACTTGTTCTGCTCATCCGTTGCATTCTTGGGAAGTTCTTTAAAACCATTTTTCACCACATCAGCTACTTGGAAACCATGAATGGCGTCCATCTTCTCACACCAATCCTCATAGCATTTCGTGGTGAAGTTTATGTGTTTTCTCCACTGAGAGGTGCCAACGTCGAAACAAGAATATACAATATACTTTTCTTTTTGGTCGTGAAAATAAATACAGTGATTCCCATTGTTACTCTTGTTTTGAAGGCCAAGTTCCGGCAGACAGCAGTGTGCACGTGTTAAATGCGAGCATGAAGTGATCTAAGGTTAAAATAAATTATTACCTTTAAAAAAAAACTTCAAAATATTTCTTGATATTTATAAAATTACAAAACAGTACTTATTGTTTAGTTTTTATTATTTTACATAAGAATGTGTGTATAAATTTTATATAAAAGTATCTTTTTATGGTCAAATTATTATGCGATATTTTTACTATACGTTTATTGTGTAATTATATTGGATGAGGTTCATGCATTTTAAATGTATGAACCCGTTGTCTAACCTGAATGAAAGAGTCTCAGTTCATCTCATACATGTAATTGAATTGGTTGATCGAGTCTACAAGTTGCAACAGTTACATTCCAACTTTCTTTCAAGGGTGGAAGACTGATTTGAATCCAGTTAAATTCTAATTAAAAGTTGCTACAAGGGATCCAATAATTGGTAATCTGGAAACAATTAACAGAATCACAGATAAAACACGCAGAAGAACCTTGAATAAGTAGACCCCTTACAAAAAAAAATAAAAAATACTATTTAAGGTCTTGACGTCAACCTTTCGTCTCATAATTTTATCATTACCACTTGAAAAAGGTCAGAAGTGATTCATTAAAAAAAAAATGGTACAATCAAGTGACGCTAGTTTGAGATTAATTTGATGAGTTAATGGGCTGCGAGATAATTGTGACATTTCGGATGAAAATACTTTCGGAGCGTGGCAGTGCTCTAAATCATCGTATTATGACGACGATTAGCACAAATTTACATCAGTATTACGGCATTCGATGCAAAAATGAATTACAAATTAACGAAGGGATCCGAGTAAGCCCGAAATAATTATACATCATCATATACGACGAGGATCGCAAAAGTAAAAATTGTACAACGAAACGCGCCAACGCTGGTTTCACTTTCATTTGGTGTTGTTACCCCGTGAAAACTTGTTTTCTAATCCGGCTGAAGAATCTTCTTGGCAGACTTGTTTCTCAGTCTTTACTGGTAGATTGATCATTGAACCATGATGTACCTGTCAGTTAAACTAGAAAATGAGAAGTGGACCAAACTGTAGCTTTCCACAAAACGTCAAAAATTCATGAAAGCATACCGTGGCACCGGATTTGAAAGGTAAAGTTTCGTTAGGAAGCAACATTGATGGATCTGCGGGCCTGTGAAACAGTAAGTGTGCTACAGACCGATCGATGGGATTTGTGTTAGTTTCCATGTCCATTAATCCGGTACACCTGAATGAAGCTATGTGTTATCAAAAACATTAATTCATAAACATGGTAATTTGAGATAGATCCAAAAAAATTATTTGAGTACGTGAATAAAATAATAGAATTATACATCTTTGGAAACACTACAAAGGGCAGGTACGTAAAATACAAAACTAACATTCTAAATCATGCAATACCTTGAAGTCAAGAAAAATATAAATCTGAAGCTAAGAAAGTGAGCAATACCTGCTTGCATCCCGCACCATCATTGTTTTGCATGCTTCATTGTCTCCAATGCAACCATTAGCATTTGAATTGTTATGTCTTTGCTCAGCACTCTTAGCCAAGCGGTACAGACTGTCCCTTATGCACAGTTTGGTTTTGATATCCAACTGCAATCAAGCAAATTTTAGGTGTGATAGACAACTATCGTCAAAGAAGTGACAATTTTCAGTAATGAGTCACATGCAGTAAACCTTATTATCCCGACTTCGAATATTAAGTTTTTTTTTCTTGATAAGGGCCAACAACTAGTTTTGCGGCATCAGCTTTGTCAATTTAACATGCAACATCACCACTTAGAATAAATTACTAAATGCATAGCATACCCTAATATGTTACCAATCCAAAGCAGACTCAAGTCCAACGATGTAAATCAAATAAGCGCTATATCAGCCAACTCCCTGTATAACTAGAGGCAAAAAAAAAAAAAAAAAAGGACCCAGTGCTTGCTATAAAGCTTCAGCCATGGCGAGGTATAGGGAACGGTTGGACCCGTTACATATCTATTGTCTTCAGCCTTGCCTTGCCTCGCATTTGCAAGAGGATGTTACCACAACTCAAACCTGCGAGCTGTCATTCACATGACAGCAACTCCAACTAGAATATATAACAAACTTGTACATTTGACAACGATGAAAATTTGTCAAGACTGAAAAATAATAGTTATAACACTACACATCTTTAGCTCTTCATTTCAGGCTTTTCCTCAAATTCTTGAATTTTACAGTAAAAATAATAAATTTGATAATTCTTTCTGCTTCTTAAACCCTGAGTATATTCGTGCCCATTCCTTTCATTGAATAACTTGTGGTAACAATTACAACAGCTAAGATAATCTTGCTCTCCTACCAAACCTTTCCACCTTCATTAATATCAAGAAGATGATTTTTTTACAGAGGCTGACACCCTACTGTAAGCAAACACTTTGGACATTCAAATCATTGCAGCTATCTTTCTTCCAACGTCACTTTCATATATTTTCCAAAATTCATTAGGTGTGTTAATCACTATGAACAGGTAATTATTATTAAACACTACATCAAAGTTTTTTTCTTTCAGAGATCTGTATGCAATGCCCAATATCCAACCATGCCAAACTATCATCAACTCTCCCCTAAGAGTTATTAGGGGGACGGAAGATAAGGACTTCATATATCTAATAAACTGTTCCAACACCCCTTAGAGAAAATACTTCATGACGTTATATGTATTAGAATGTTTAAAAGTGAGGATGGCAAAGCCAAACTTAACACATGACCAGACTTGAAAAAATACTCCACCACAGAAAGAAATCTTCCAGGGAGGAAAAAAAATTCTTCTTCATTTGCACATAAAGCATTACCAACTGATACGCTATAAATTTACATGTTATTTTCTCTTACTATGCATAACGCTAACGGTTTCAAGACATGTTTAGAGTTCAATGTTGAGGAGATAAATAAATATACCCATTTATCTCAAGATAAAACAATATAAAGAACAGGATAAAAAATTGAACAAGATTCGGATACCTGATCCATGATCTGTTGCAGGTGGCAAAAGCTAGTTGCTTCAAGTGAGGTTTGGTCCAGAACAGATCCCATGGATGAGCTTTCCTGCACTGCTGAAGAATCTATTTCTGGTGAAAAGCCTAGGCTAACTCCCTGGACTTCACTATGACCTTCATTTTCATTTTCAAACTGATGACCTACTTGCTGAGCTGAACCCGGACTATGAAGTGGCATTTGATTTGGCGTATTATCATTTTTTAAACTACTACTTAACAGAGGTCCATCACAGCATTGGTACAACTTTTCTCTGTTTTCAAATGTTCTCAAGGCAGCAGCCTCCAAGGAATGACCATGAGAACTTTCCATGTTTGACGCATAAGATGATTCTTTAACAGAAGGAGACAGATGCCCATCATGCTCAGATCTTGATCCAGACAAAGTTGGAAAGAGGGAAGTGTGATTTGGAGCATGACTGTAGTCTGGGAGTCTTGTAGGAATTTGTGTCTGTATACATCCTAAAGAATCAGTATCTCTATTCAGCTTATGTTTCTGGATGCTATCAAGAGATGTAACTCCACTGGAAGACGTTCCAAAGGGTTGCTTTGTATCTACATATTGCTCCGGAGGTGCGTAAGGATGAACAGAACCTCCATTTTCTGGGTAACCATTTTTCCGCCTTCCTGCTGATGGCTTTGGCAGCTTCTTCTGTGGCTGCAAAACAAAAATTATAGGTGATGTACAGATTAGGAGTCAACTTAGTTCAGTTTAAGGGCTCACCCTAATAAAATAGATTAAGGATAGTTCAATTTGCCATTAAACTTATATTAGAAACCAAGTAAATCCGACAAAATATCCTTGAAAGTGAAATGAAACAATTGATCTTGACCTTTTGAGTATAACATAAAGGTCCGAAGCCGAATTTTTCATCAGCAAAGAAAAAGTAGTGCAACATGAAAAAACATAATCTATATCAAACAGAGGTATTTACTAGACTTCCCTTAATGCACACTCATTAGTGGATACAATTCTAATCAAGATAAAAAATTTATAAGTCATGAATATGCCATAAAAATATCTATGAAAAGCGTATATTAAAGTTATTTAAAAGTTCTATCACTTCTACGTCTTAAAAGTTTTAGGAATCAATAATCACAACATTTTGCTTGATTTCATAGATTACAAAACTCTTTCAAATGAGTGAATATATGATTATATTTAGAAATCAACTGAATCTTATCCTAGAAATGTCAAACATAATCAGTTCAGTGGCAGCTCATGCAGACTTCTATTACCAGATTCAATAATTTAATTTAGTGGCGTTACTAATTTTTAACAGGTCAAAGGCATGTGTCAAAACTTAGTATGTCTGAGCTTTGAGAAGACCACTATGGGAGATTGTTTCAATAATGCCCACCCCTCCCCCCACTTCCCAATGTTGAGGTAAAAGAATTCACATCACATTTTTTTGCTCCATAATTAAAAAGTTGGGAATTCTGAACCTATATTAGAAGATAGAAAAAATATAATAAAATAAAATGAATGGGTAACCAACCTTTTCTTTGGGTAGCAATTCAACTCCATTACCAGATTTCATATCTGACTCATTCTCACTGAACATTGATAATGGAACAGGGACACCATCGTCAATAACATCCATTTGAGATCTGGTTTTTTCATCAACAGGAGATGATCTTTCATTGGAATCGTTTGAAAGACCCACAATATTTTCCTTACAATCCATTTTATAATCTGATATACTTTTCAATGGACTCATTTCTGCATATGAAAACTTAAAGTCAGACTTCAATGCATCATCAGAACCTTCAGCACCATGAGAAGATGACAGCCAGCAGAACTCCTCTTCATTATTAAGACTTCCAGTTCCAAACGTTAAATCACAACTTCTGAAATTTAACAAGTTATCTTTAGATATTTATATGATGATTACAATGAATTAATTAGTATTTCAAAACAAAGGAAAAGATGAGGAAATTTTTGCCAAATAGGAGAATTTCTTACAACATCCTGTCAACATCTTCGAAATTTCCTATATCTAGCCACCCATCATTATCAAGAAAACTGAGTTCATTGTCAGCTTGGGAGATGTGATTAATTGGATATTGACAGACACTGTCATTTTCAACCACACACTTGTCTCCCAAGATAGTATCGTCTTCACAGAGCTCGCATCCACCAGAATCTAAATTGCTGCTCTTGAAACAGTGATCAGACATGCCTGTGTCATCTAAAGTTAGCCTTTTGGCTTCTCTACTTGAGTCACTAACACGAGAAGAAAACACACCTTCAGGTGTATGAGACCATGTATCCTTTTCTAGCATTTTCTCTTTTGGAATCATATTTTCTGAGTACAGTTCCTCCTTATCCTGAGTACCATAGCTATTAACGTAATCACTACTTTTGATACCATGTAAATGGTGAAGTGAATCCTTACAGATATCTCCCTGTATTGTTAACTGTTTATTATGCTTTTCACCAGCACCGGGTACTGTATGATCATCACATTCACCAAATCCATCCCACACATTATCTTCAAACTGTAACACAAAGGCACAATATAAGAAAATCACTCAAATAACTAGGCATCACATAATATAAGATATAGATAAACATATGACACCAAACCTGATAAAGAGAGAAATAACATGCATTAGACATATAAATTAGTTAAAGCACATAAGAGTACAACCCCCCACCACTCTGTTGGAAACAGCAGGAAAGAGGAAAAAAGAAATAACAAAACAACCCATAATTCTTTTCATTATTCATAAAGTATCATTTTAACCTTCAAGTTTTGGAATATCTTTACGATAACCTGGTCATCCAAGATTGAAACTGACATTCAACTAAGTCTAACTCCAGCCTGATACCAGGCTATGCAAATAAGGAAAAAAATGGTGCTGATTTAGGAAAAGAGTAGAAGGAATGTTGTAAAAATTTAGGATTCAAATTTACCATTAACAAGTACTGTACACTTCAAATTAACTGTAACATCCGCTACCCCCATCACCAATGACCAATCAACATTTAGCCTTTCAAGGATAGCACTTCAGAAGCTTAATAATAACTACCAAACCAGATCTTCGTATCTAGCTCTTTAAACATTGGATTGCACTACAGCCTGCTAAGAAGATTATGCTACAGACCAAAAGTTCAATTGCATATAAAAGTGATATTCAGTCAGAAACAACAGTAGTACTTCAATGAAAACATCTAATGAAGTCCAAATAGTGATATAACATTACAGCATACTTGTCATATTTCCTCCAGCTCACACAAACTGTTCAATATTAACTGCATAGCTTTAGATTGATGTATACAGAAATGAAACTCTAGGGAACAGTGCCAAAGATGTGACATCAGTGAGCGCCAATAACAGGAACTCATTTTAATCAGTGTGCCACAAGGAGAAGAACAGTATCTAATTAGGATGAAAAGTCTTTAACCTATATGATTATCTCAATAGAGATTGAAAAAGGAGATAATCTTTCAGTTAATGCAGAAAAATGCACTCATGCTCGATAAAGACAAGTCAGCGTACATTGTATGACCATCATTTTAAAATTTGAAATGAACAAACTACAGTAGAGAAACACAGTAATAACATGGTAAATTACTTTAATTAGTAGAGACTGTGAAATAAGGCAAGAAACACTGTTTTAGGTTAGAGAGAGATCCTAACCATCTTAACAAGTTAGGGATAAATGTTTCCTTGCTTAAAAACTTGATTGACAACTATATTCAATAGGTAACTCAAGAAAACATATGGTACCTTGATGTCTTATAAGGAAAGGAATTAGGGCCGTCTATGTATTCTGCATTATGTACAGATTGGAATTTGAACCCGAGAAAATTAATACAAGTCATTGTGCTGTATCGGTATAGTATGGCACAAGAATATTATACTTCAAAAAACTGGAGTTAAATTTAACTATAATAGTCTATACCTCGTACATACAGATGTTTGATATTCCGCTGAGACTTTTTATCCACCATTAAAGATACATTCAACTGGTTGATCCAATATCATGCTACTTCAATTATATCTGCCATCAAAGTCCAAAGATGGCTTTTCAATTGCAGAATATGCAAAACAAAAAACATAGCTTAAGTTCTTAGGTCATAAGTTTGAAAAATCACTGAAACAGCATCAATGTCAATCAGCACTTGTATATCCATGGAGTTTAAAAATTATGAATAGAAATTACTACTAATATCTACAGGCTACAGCAACTTAATGTTAGGCTAACACAATAGCTACAATATGTGAGTTTTAACAAGGCCAGCTAGTACTGGTATCACCACCACCACAACACAGGCAGCATATGACCATCTATATCCGTTAGAAATTGCCAAGACCAATCCCCTTATCTCTGTTAACTTTAAGTATGATAATACCAAATTTGGAAATTTTGAATATAAAAGTAATTTGTCAATAATTTAGAAAAACTTACTCTGTTTTTTAGTTCAAAAAATAAAAAATACATAGCTGGCACTACAGCTAAAACTACACATACTTGGTCACAAAATTATAAAACGGGATCCAAATGGTTCCTGCTTCAAGTTTTAACGGCTTGACAAACATTTCTTTTTCCTTTTTATGTTAAAGTAGATCATGGCCAAAACCTTAACCAGACCAGTTTGACAAAAGAACTCATTAACTAAGGATATTCTTTATTCTTATAATTATCATCTCCTATGTTGAACTTTCGCTATCCCAGAATCTCATTCCCGTAAGGCCCTCATGCCAACTTGTCAATCAGCCACTGTTATTTTCTTCTTAACTATAAAACTCATAAAATTTCATCTTATTTAGCAACTTACTACAAATTTAGACAGTCAAATATACTATAAATCCAGAATAATTATGCTTTATAAAAAACAAAATGAGCAAGTGACACACCAAAATTTGAAGATCCAGGAAACTGAAATATCATTTCCTTATTTCGAAAACATTGCACACAAGCGGATTGCTACGTTGTACTAACATAAAAAAACGCCAAACGGCGAAAATCAAAATTAAAAATAAAAATCACAGAAACTATGAGCCATGCGCAGGTGACAAAAACCTGCTCGTTGTGGGAGAATAGTAGTAATAAGAAGAAGAAGAAGAAGAAGAATAAGGAATTGTAAATCAGGACATAATGGAGTGATTTAAGAACACTTAGGCCTAAATTACACCCTATAACTGCAGAGTAAACCTTTTAGGAGAAGAAGAGAATCATGAAGAGGTTCTGTTGAGGAGGTATTTCCTTTTGAGGGTTAGTTTTGGTATTGATGAAGTAAACAAGTACAGCATGCAAAGACGAAAGAAGAAAAGGGGGAAAAGTTAGCAAAACGAGAAATCAGCGTGACGAAAGAAACTAACGTAATTGAAACTGACCTGAGGATGAAAACCGGTTTGAAATCGCAGAATTTGGAAAAAGGAAGAGAAAGAAAACAGAGTGAAACTGGAGCTCGTCGTTTGTTCACCTCAGGATTGGGGATTCCTTTCCAGACCCTTCTTTACTGTCCAACTTGAACTTGCCCGCACAATTTTTTTTTTCTACAAATACTATTATTTTAAATTAATTAATGTGGTGAAAAGGTATCACGCAAAAACCGACACGTGGCATTGAGATTGATATGAAATTTGGTTCGTGGATGGGAGGTGGGTGCTTAAGATCCGATCAGTTACTGCGTTTTGATTGGTCCACGACGAGTTTCCCTTTGGCTACCCTACACGTGCCCGCTACCCACTCCAAGTGCCATAGGCACGTGCCCATAATCACAATAGCCACTTGTCTTTGTTTTGTTTCGACACTTCGAAATATCCTCTGTGGACATTTTGTCTCCTCTCTCGCATATTTCCTTAGACCAAAGGTCAAATTAATAAATATATAAACTTATTTATACAGGCACACAGTTTTCCTCTTACAAATTTGGATCTTCTAAACTCTTTCATAAATGTTCCTCTTCCTTCAAATATTTTTTATCTGTATTCCAGACCACACTATTTTCATTACATTAACCATTATTATTGTTTTATGCTCCCTTCACTCAGATCAGCAATGACCATACTCATAAAAAATTGATTTTAAGTGCATGTTGTTCATAAAAAAATATTGAAGTAAATAAAATTTTAGTATTTATTGACTTAAAGTGGTATTCTTCCTTACCATTTGTAAATTATTTTTCTTCTCCTTTGCTTAAAAATATTCAATACACAAGCAATTGTAATAAAAATAAAACCAAAAAATCTATTCCTTAGATAAAAATTATTTGACCTATATTATGTATTTTTTTCAATAATCACTATAATATTATTCTTTTATATAATAAATAAATAAAATCTTATTAAATAGAGAAAAAGTAAATATTACCTCCACATATTTCCGTATGTGGTAGATCTTCACAAGCAAAAAATTTTAGTTTGTAACTCTGACCTAAAGAAAGAAAAGAAGAGTTCATAGAAGAAAAACTTCGAATAAAAAAGACAAATACATTTATACAGAGGTCTAAGAGCATTATAAAGGATTAAAGAAATGAATGAAATGAATTCAATTTAATTAATTAAATTATTAAATATATAAGGCTTTCACACATATTAGTAAAAATAATAGATAAATAAATTTTAAAACACTTTTTTTTATCAAATTAGCTCTATGCGAATTCTGATCAAAATATAAAGATTAATTAATTTAAAAAGTCAACATCACTAAAATGTGATGTGAGAACATTAATGGATTTGAAAATGTCCTTAAATAATTAAAGGTACAGTCAATATAGAACAAATGGAGTATTATAAACAACCATAAGTTTTCTATTTAAAATGAATTTATCTTGAAATAAGTAAATAAATCATATATCCTTGAATAATTCCAAACTTTGAGATATTTTGAAAGGTGATTACACCGTTTTTATATTTTAAGAGACTCCTTTTAATTCAATTTTAAGGAATAAAATGTGAGTTCTAAAAAAGTAATGACAAGGGAAGAGAAGGGGGTTTTAACCCCTCATTTTTTTCCTTCACACATCCAACAAAAATCTATAATTTTTTAAATAAATGATAAATTTGGTATTAGAAAGCAACTTAGTTGAGGCATCCCCAGCTTTTGGTATTTTTCTAGTTTTCTGAACCCTCCTTTGCCTGGGTGGAACATTGATATGGGTCATCTAGAAAAAATCTTGGACCCACAGATTGTGCTAAATCTTGACAAATTATAAGGGCAAGTATCTCAGAGCTTCTCTATAACTTAGATGTAGATTTTTAAAAAATTTAATGGAGACCTAAAATCATACAATCAAATTATATTACCCTAACCAAAAACATGAATTTTGCTAAGTCATATGTAGAGGATGGTAATACATATATAACCATTCAAGCCAATTAATGGTAAATTTTTTTGGTATAATTTTCACTCTCGATTCATAGTTACTCACTTTTATAGAAATAAACATGTTCTCCCAAACAACGCATAGCGTGTACTGATTGTCATCCTAGTTTGGGATCACTTGTAACTCTTATTAGCACCAACTTGCTTGCTTTCTTTTGATTAAAAAAGAGTTATGCTGTACTTCATCTTGGTATTCACCTAGGAAAAACCAACCTATCCAGTATAGAATCAACACCTCTGTACTGGAGGGAGAATAACAGGTGAGATTCTAAAATTAAAAACAGAAAATTTATAATATAATAAATAAATTGTAAATACAATTAGACAACCAGCGTCACAATTCATTTCCCTTGCAGAAGACAAGGGAAGTTATTCTGAGAGATTTCTTCATGGTATTTTACAGTGACAACAACCGTCCTAACACTACACTGTACATTATCAGCCAGTGAGAATACCATAATTAACAGGGATGATAATAATATCCATGAAGTAGAGATACAAGACAACATTGTACATTCAAAAGTCTAAAATTTAAACGGGAGCAAAATTGTCTGTTCTTTCTTTTTCTCCATTTTTTTTCATATATTATCTGAGCAGAAGGATAAGTTTTTCTAAACAGACTGACTCCTTTGTATGGTTATTAGCATCCCAACTTACAGTTAAATAACCATGAAATGCATTTGTTCAGTGGCAAACTCCAAAATAATTTTTATTGTAGAACAACAACAGTACTTGCTAAGGGGAGAATATATATCATTTCTTCAAGAGCTTCTGCGAGAAAATCTTCTTGGAATATGGGCTATTCCGTGAAATTGCTTTGTGGGACTCAATTGCTTCAACTAGTGAATTACGCACACGGCCCTAGTTTAGAAGTAAAGGGCAAATGTGAGAAAAGAAATACCAAGCAAATAGATCAGAGGAATCAAAATGTTCATTGACAAAGTCCCGGAAGGCACGATTGGAGAAATATCATGCACTTAAAGATATAGGAAGCAGCAATTGAAGAGAAGGAATATAAAACAGTAACATCACAAACCTCAGAATGTCGAAGAGCTGATTGGACAACATAATTTGCATGTGGATCTTGAAGCAACTGTTCGAAGTGAGGAGCATAGAGCAGTTCACGAATGACTCTTGATCTGTTCTCATCACTGAATACAGCAAGACATTTTTCAACGACATGGCTGCTGAACTTCTGCATTGACAGGTGCACATATTTACCTTCAAATAACAAACTTAAAGTTGCAGTCGCTGAAGGAATCCTTAAGTCCAATATAAATTGAACAACATAATTTCTGTGAAAGACAAAAAGAATGAATAGATCATAAACTGGAAAATCACGAGGGAAACAAAAATTATCTTAGTTTCGAGGTACCATATAAATATGACCAAATACCTACCTGCAGAAAAACCTTCCATTAAAAATGTATTTATTTGTTAATCACAAATACCAAACACAACGAAAAAAAGAAAATAGTACAGTAACAAACAGAGAAAAACACTCATTTCAAGTGGATTGTAGTGCTCCATCTGATTTAAGGAGTCTCACAAATGGCTTAATTTAAAAAGGTGATTATTATAGAGGGATTTCTGTTTCGAATTTAAATAAAATATTTGTTAAAAAAATTACCCCCTTAGTCACGCTATTTGACATTCTCTCTTTCCATAATTGTACCATCTCCAATCTAGGCATGGAATGGTTATGTGCAAAAGGTGTAAACAAAATAATGTTCCATGACTACCCACCTACAAATTCCCACAAAGTCTGTCAAGTTGTATGGGCTAAGAATTTCTTTACCAATTACTAAAGACAATTTGCTACAAAATGTCTGTAGGAAAAGAGGTAGACAGGCTTTAGGCAAAAAAGGTTATATGCAGTGCAAGGTTTAATATATTTTATATTTTAAGTACTATGCTTAAAATAATTACCCATATTGATCTTGAGCTAGCAGAAGTGCATTAGCAGATATTTCTGCAACCAGATTTTCTCTAAGCTCCCCACTTGAATGACCAATGCATCTTTGTAGAACACAACACCCATGTTGATGAGTTGCAATGTCAACACAATACTTGGCAGCAGCAACAAATATGAACTGATCAATGCAAAGAATGGGAAATGTAACTTTTCTGCAACAAAATATTCATATTTGCACACATTTTATGCAATTTCATCAAACATCAATTTTTATTGTTGAAGAAATAACATTTGTGACTGTGATCTGTCTGAATCAATTAACAGATATTTGTTATTTATTTTGTGCAACATTTTCATTGCACAAAATACACCTAGCCTTAAACTAACAATATGCACCACATCATACTCAACATCAACCAAAATTCATAAGTCCTTTTCCACTATATAGACAAACACAAATTAACTTGTCACAGGTTTGTTGATCTCAAGACTCTCCACTCTCAAAATGTTGATCAAGTTTATATAAACAAGGCAATAGACAAGTGCATTGGATTCTTTCAAGTCTTGAATTTTAACCCATAACAAGCTATTCTTCAGATGATAAACTAATAATACTTATGAGCATTTTAAGGAAACCATTATTATAAATAAGCTCTTGATAGTCTCTCGTATGTAAATATAAACCTAAATTCTAACAAGATTCTATAACCTACTGCTACATTGAATTTCCAGCTGTAAGAGAGATTAAAAATTCTATCTCAAAATATAGAACAGTATGTTACAATAAGAGCAAAAGCAAGGAAAGAGCAATTACATCACTGCAATTGTATTCTGGGAAAAGAATAAAATACAAAATGGCATGGTAATGTGCAATGAATTATTTAATAATGTCTTAGTCTCTTCTATGCCAATGAGGAGAGTTGAAGCTACCTGATGAAAAGTAATTTCAAATGCTTTGATACCATGATGTTAATACCAAGTATCAAAAAATAGCCATCTGAGATCATGAAATTGGTATTACTACTTACTTGCCTGTAAAGTCATAGTCCTGTTAAAAACATAATAATTCTACATGTAGGACCATTTCTGAAAGACGAGCAAACAATTTTTCACTGAATAATTATATATGCAGGTGAACAATTTGGCACAAGTTGTTCCATTTATCCATCATGTAGAACAGCATGTAACCATAATGCTTCCTGTGATCCCTTCCCTTTCAAAAAGGACTAAGAAGTTCACTTGTATAACAAAAAAAACACATCGCAAATTTTATTCATAATGCCTACAAATTTAAGCATAAAGATGCAATAAAATTGAAATCTCAATTAATAAAACATCAATATACAATATTTCAATCCGGGAATAGGCAATACAAACTTTTGAGAACAAATGGAACCGGCCAAAACCAGAGTGCTTTTTCACACAAGATGTTCAGTTATCATGGATTGATCCAAAAGCTCAAAGAAAGTACAGTATCAATTTCTGTTCATCCATAACTATCATGTATAGGATTTATGCAAATCAATAAACATTTAAAGAAAAAAAGGTAAAAGTCATACTTTGTTATCTTCATTGCTTAGGCATTGCAAACAATGTTGAACCACATGATTTCCATTAAGATCTTTTATGAGAGCCAAAAATCCTGGTTGCAAAGCTGATACAACTAATGAAATTTGGTGTCTGGTTTTGAGAGTCTCAATCAGCTTCTGTACCACACGGGTGCTGGAAAAAGATGAAAGGTAAAGTCAAATTCAGCATCAGACTGTCAATATATCATTTCAATGCTATCATAAGTTGCATAAGTACCCGTGAGTGTTTAAAGAGATTCTGACAAGCTGACCCGTCTCCTGTGTAACCACAAGAATGATCTTCATCCTCTGTTCCTCGTCACATACATCCAACAACTTTTGCATAAGGTAATTTCCAAAAGGATTCATCATAAGTTCCACTACATGATCAATTATTTCAGTAAATATCACTTGAACATCTTCCCGTGTACCCTCATCAAACATTCTTTGCAGGAATCTACAGCCATGTTGATCTTTGGCTATTAAATATAACGACCCCCGAGCTTCTGCAAGGGAATTATACTTGGGTAGCATAGGGAATGAGCACCCATTCCTGGGACTCCTAGGATTTTCATATCCTACAATCTGGTGTCGGATGTCTAGTTCTGACGGCTGTAGCTGCTTAGCAAAGCCACTTTCGCGCACCGCTGGCTGACACCTTGAATGATCCGAGCCCCTGCTAACTATATAATTTAAACCTTCCCCCTGTATAATGAAACTCCCCTCACTTGTAATAGCATCAAGATTTTCTTGGGGAATTCTAGAATTCAAAAGTGGCATAACTCTTGCATTAGGCTGAGAAAGGCCATACTGCAGCAACTCATGAACACTCATACAAGGCTTAAAGTTGGGACAAAAGGAATTGTTAGGCAGTCTTGACACCCCCCTTTCTTCCAATAAGTTAATTCCATATTTCTGAGCATGAATCGAAGCAGCATCAACAGTTGGGTTTTGGCTCATGGAACCAGTAATCTTCGGCATCACGCTTTCACTACCAAAGTAGTTACTCATCAGCTGCCTTCCACGCCTAGGAGAATCCATCAAACCACCACTGAATCCATTCAACTGAGAGAGCATATCACGTTCATGCAATCTAGAACAAGACTGCGATGATCCAAATAAATTAGTCATTTTATCATTCTGAGTCAATCCTGATAATGCTGAATTAATTTCGGCAGCACGAGTGACAGAACTCCTTGTCCTGGTTACAGGGGATTGAAACCCAACAGAATCACTAAACCTTCTTCCAAAATTGTCACTCTCCCCACCACTACCACCACGCATGTTACGAAGATGGTTGACAAAATCGCGTAACTGAACACAATTAGGATTCTGGTGTGTATTATCAGCAATGCACATTTTACTGAAATTAGAGCAGAGGCCTAGTTCACGAACCAACCTCTCAGTCTCATCGAGCTTCACAGTGGAATCAGGGATCATAGAATTGAGGTAGAGGTCGTTGTGGTGGCGGTTGTTGGGGTAATGGGAGCTTCTAAAAGCCACGCTGCAATTGAGGTCCTCTAAAGGAGGAGGAGACATTGAGAACAAACTGGAAGAAGAATCGTCAGATTGCAAAGAGAACCCACTCATAGGAGATTTGAAGCCGCCATCATCGTAATACATGCCATAATCATGATGGTTACCATTAGCATTACCATGACCATAGTGTGTCTGTTTCGTAACGAAAACGCAATCGCCGTTATCGCGTCTATGCCGATGATGATGACGGTGATGATGGAGATTGTGCGATGTGGCGTGAGGGATCTCATCCAGCAGCATTTCTAACTCCTCCTCTAGTTCCCCATCCCCTCTCACTTTTTCTATCCTCTCTCTCACCATTTCACCAAAAACAAAAGAAAAAAAAAGTGACTCACTCAGAGAATCGGAAACCGCAGAAGAGGTTATCCGAAGAGGCCATTAAGACGCCATTAAGACGATGTCGTTTGGGCAGGGTAGAACGATCGAAGGTGGCGTGTATACGATGGGACTCACAATCGCATTTGCATTTGAAAAGAAAAGAAAGAAGAAGAATCACATCTGGGTGATTGGGTTTTATCTGTGAGGAGTTGGTGAAGCATGCAAAGATTAAACATTCTCATTCGGTTACTGAGGGTGTACTGTGCCCACTCACACCATTAAACTTGCAGAAGAAGAAGAGTCACTGTTCTACACTTTCTATTTTTCCTTTGATTTCTCTTTCTCTCTCTGCTTATATATTACCAAGACAACACACACAACAAGGAGAAACAAACACTCTGCTGTGCAACTCCTTTCCCCACTGCATTTCTAACCTTTTTTTTTAAGAAATTAAATTAATTAAATATATATACATATATAATATAAGGTGTTGTGGAGGTGGAAGAGTGCTTTGGTGATGCGTGTTATGCACTCTCAGCTACCAACATGGGTCCCATCCTTCTTCCCACTTTAAAAGTGGAGTTTAGATGCTTGTGGGCGCGTGAACCTATATTTATTGGTACTTTTATTAATATGAATGAAAATGAAAAATTCAAAGTTTTTTATTACTGAAATCTGAAGGATGCACAGGACAACCCTCCAAATTCTTTCTGTATAATAAGAAAAGGATTGGTTATTAATAAAGAATATTTTAAAATGTCTATATTACCCCTTCTACATGTTTGAATTTCCTTTCATTGCATGTACTTTCATCCAATCATACTCCACCTAACTATATAATTAACTATGTATTTATATTTATATACTATTAATTAAATATATAAAATAGTTTTCTTTTAACCTCACAGCTATATTTTCAGAATATGACAACCAATAAAAAACACATCAAATATGTCAAATGATAATATTTTTATTTTAAAAAAATGTTAGAAAAATAGAGATAAGTTGACAATTAAATTCAACACTTTTACTGAATCTTATGTTTGTTTAACACTTTTTTATTTTTCAGTAATTTTTTCTAAATTTTTTTTTATTGTTTTTGTGATTAAATAAATCATTCATGCACTAGTGTTAATTTTCCATAAATGAAATATTTTCTTATGAGGATAAACTTATTCCAGTTTATTATGAACATAATCTTATGTATGCATATGAAAATATATATCATAAGACTTGTCCTGTAGATTGCTGGTAACCTAATCAGTATTAATGTAATAAGTAAAAATAATAAAAATATAAACATATTATAACTATTATAGGTAATAACAATTTTACAGATCTTGAGACAAAAGGTATATAAATTTTTTAAAATCATTGATAAAGTTTAATAGTATTTTTTAATTATTATCATTCACTTTTAATATTTATTGAAGTCTAATTAATTATTTTTAACCAAATTCTTTTTATTTCTTAAGAGACTTGAATTTGAAACTTTAAACTCAAATTTACTCAAACAAGAACATATTAATTTCATATTTATTAATTTGATATAATGTAAAAGTTTAGAATTTTGATTGTATAACTCACTTGATTTTATAAAATGTGAGTTGTTGTGATTTTTATGTAAAAATTCCCTTTCCACTTTATCTTATTGGTTTGTACGAGTTGGAATATATATATATATATATATATATATATATATTCACTATGGTTTATATTTGAAACTTTATATCTTTATATCTCATGCAAGAAAAATATAATTATCTTTTAATTTTTAATCTGATTTTTTTTATAATAAAACTTTCTTTTCCTTTTTATTTTTAATTTATTGTGAGATTATGGATTGAATTTCAAATGAATGAAAAAATAATTGATTTTTCTACAAACTTAAAAATTTAGATGTATTTGGATAATTCAATCCAAACACTCCTAATTACGTTTTTCTATTTATTCCATATTTATCTACTTTTTGAAAGAATAAAAAAGTGCAACATGTATTTATTTATTTATTTTTTAAAAAATAATAAAATTATTATTTTTTATTAATGTGCATATTTATTTTTAAAAAACTTGGATGGATGAATAAAAAAGAATGCTTAAATTATGTTTAATATATAATAGATTATGTAAGATTTCTCAATGTATTGAAACCAATTTTTAATAAAAAGTAATAAATAAAATGTTTGTTTTATATTTTTTCATTTTTCTTTATTTAAACAATTTCAATATTTCAACCTTAAATCATATGATACAATGAATGTATACGTTTTTGGATTAGTGATGCTTTTGTCATTCATTTTCAAAGAAATATTAAGTAATTTATTTAGATTTATAGTTAAATAATTATCCATCAATATACTTTATATGTACTTTTATGATTGAAAATTAAGCTATTACATATAATGTCTTTTTATTAATTCCTCACAGCCCAGTTAAGTACAGTAACAATAAAATTGATCTCTTATTATTTTATGAAATAAAGATATTTTAAAAATTATTATTTAGTCTAACTAAAATTTAAATAAAATATATAAATTATTATGAGTATACAGGTGAACATAAATGGGAGATTGTGAGAATTAAGTATTGCAATAACCTGACAACAAAATACTTATTATGAAATAGTATTAGTATTGATTATGAAGTAGGTACTGTGAAGAGATAAAGATGTTATTTTTGGAAAATTGTAGGACTTTTGAAAAATTGCAGTATGAGAGAGAACATTATAATAATATGCTAAAACATGTTTTAAAGTTTAATTTTGGTGATGTGGGAATGACACCTAAAGAGTAATGCATATTGTAATTGTTGGTTGATTTGAGAGGAGCTTTCTTCATGCATAGTTTTCACCATACTCAACCTCCTTGTTGCTTTTGCTATAAACTAAAGTGATTAGTGACCGAAAACAAAAAGAGAAGCTATTAATTAATTAAATTTACAACTCCAAGTGCATATTTCAATGAAAAATGGTGGAAGCTAAACGTGGACATCATGTGATACATCATCGGAGAGGTGGCTTGGTCTCAAAGAAAAGGACACGGTTGGCATTTTGATTTGCAGAGACCAAAAATTGAGGAAGTTCTAGATTGTCTAGTTTGAGAGCAAAAAAGAGTTGCATGAAAAATGTTGATTTGGTTTCTTAATCGGAAAGCGAGAAACCGATTGGACCCACTTGTGCTTATTGCCTGCACCTTGTTTTTTGAGAATTGTTTCATCCATGTTATGGAATTTCTCCTATCACAGATGAACACGTCACACATGGATCTCCTTTTGGCTGCTAACTTTTATGTCTTGAAAGCAATTATTTGTAATTGCATAACAACAAACACTGTTATATTTAATTATTTTAACATTTACATTCATGGTCTTTCTGGGACCAATTTGCGGGTGAAGTCAAGGAGAAGAGAAAAATGCCATGGCTTATTAGAAGTTACAAAGATCTTTGGAATAACCAATTAGGTCCTCCCAGAACTACATGTATTTTGTTTTACAAAACAAAATGAAATTGTATTTATATCATAAAAACTACTGTAGTTAGGTTTGGATTCACCTTTTAAAATATTTTTATTTTAATAAATTTTGTTAAAAATTAGATAAAAATATATCTAAATTTTTAATTTTTTAATGTCATTATTTTTTTTATTAAAGTTTAATAATAATTTGTAGTCTATTAAGCAAATAATTACTATAATTATACTTAAATTTTTTCGTTAAAAATTTAATATATATTTTTATTTAAAACTGAAAAAAATTATAAAAAGTTTCCACTATACAAATCAAATCTAAATAACTCTTTCACATTAACATATAATCTAAATAATTCAATATAATTTTTATTTTAAGATGTTGAAGTTCAATTAAAAGTTTAGATATTTTTAAGGGTGTGAAAAAATTGTTGTAAGTTAAGTAATTCAAAACAACTAGAAATAAAATCTAATAAAGGCTAATAAAAATAACTAATAATTAAAGTAAAATGTTATGAATAGAAATCTTTATTGGACTCTTCATCACTTCATCAACTTAATATGGACAATTGCTTTGTGCACCCGGTGATTTTAATCTGTACCTCCATAGAGTGCACAAAAGACAAAATTGTCCCGCTCAATGTGCAGCTGTAGGTTCAGAAAGAAAAAGAAGAAGGAGAAGAAGAGAGATGGTTGAGAAATAAAAATAAGATGTAACAAAAATATATTTTAAATTATACAATTTCAAAAATAACCCAAAAAAATTCTCTTATTTTTTTTTATTCCTGTCACCCATCTCCAAAATGCAATGTATCTTCTAACTTTTATCCTTTTAGACATTTCACTCTTTTCTACAACATTTTTCTAACATAAAGAAACTTCACAAGTTTATATGTAAAATCAGTGTTTCTAAATAAATATTTGTGAAAATATCACTTATTTAAAAAGTAGATGTGATTTACTTCTAAAAATAAAAATTCCTCTTTATATTAATCAATTTAAACAAACTTTCAAAACATATTAATTTGTTTATTTTGTTAACAACATTTTCTAAAAAGTAACCACAAACATATGACCTGTAACCTTATCAGAAAAAATATTTATTAACTAAAATATTTTGTCAAACATAATTATAAACATTCGCAACCTTACTTTAATTATTAATTTTTATTTATTACAATATATAATTGGATTTTCTATTCACATTTTCTATTTTTATTTTATTCTTAATAATATTACAAAATTAGCAAAAAATATAAATAATTACTGTTAAAAATATTTTCGCATATTATAATTTATTTTTATGTAATTATTATTTTTATTTTACTTTATTTTTAAAAAAATTACAAGTCACTTTTTTATGTAACACTATTATTATATTTTAAAATATACAGATTCTACTAATATTTTATAAAAATATTAATACAGCTTTTTTTAAATAAAAATATTACAAAATTTTTATTTTTTTAATTTTGATTTGAATAAGTATGGAGTATCACAGAAAAGCTTTTTAGAGGATTCCATAATTTCATAATTCAATTTTCAGTTTTTTTATATATTGAATCAAAAGATATTTCTTTATATTTTTAATTTGTTTTGTGTTATTTAAATGAAAAAAAAGTATATCTCTCTTTCTTTGTATAACATTTTTTATATGTCAATTTTTATTGTTTCTCATATAAAAATATTTCTTCATTTATAGTTAGAATACTTTGTTATCTTATTACAATATAATTAATTTATGTATTTTTATATTCTACAATTTTTTTATTTTTTAAGTATATAATAAAATTTTAATTGTTATATATTTTTATAACTTATATATTTATATTTATTTTAATAGTTTAATTTTTAATTTATTTTATTAAATAATGAAGAAAAAATATATTTATTTTATATAATAAATAATATTAAAATAAAATTGTGAAACAAAATAAAAGAGTAATTTTTTAAAAATAATATAATTATTTACCTAACAAATAAATAATTAAAATTTGTAGTTCAAATTTAATTATTAAAAAAATTCAATAATTTAAAAAAAATAATTATTATATTCTTTATAATTATAATTATATTAATTTATTTTATTTATTTTATTTATTTTCATTATTTATAATAATAATAATTATATTTATAAATTTGAGGGGATTTGGTTGATTCCTTCAAAATTACTGGTTTAGCATTGCCTTGTGAGATCTTAGACCGAGCTCACATAAATGATAATATTATTTGAATTAATTAGTTGATTATCTAAAGTTAGAGAACTAGAGTTAGAGAACTATAGGTTGAAAGAAAGAGGAAAAAACCTCTTTGTCCTGAGCCTATGTGCAGAAGCTCAAAGCATTGAACTTCATTTCCTTCCGCAGCATCAATGGCAGCAGAATCATCTCACAGAAGCGCCAAACGCCCCTTTGTGGAGGAAGATGACGAATTAAGCAAGAAACCACCGTAATTTCTTCCCTTTCTTCTCGCAAGCAAACCCTAATTCCGTTCATTGTTATTGAGATAATTGCATGATAGGTAGACTTGACTATCGTGATTAGGTTATTATACATTCAGTTCTGTGTTATTTTTTATTCGGGGATTATTATCACGCGGGTGACCTCCATTTTCAATTATCTGACATTGTTTCAATAAGTTATTATACATTCGTTGTGCTTGTATATAAATACTATTTATTAAGTTTGCGTTTTCTGTTCATGTACCCCACTCGTGTTAATATGTTGTGCGTGTTAATATGAGTTTTTCCTTGTTCGGGTTTTAACTTTTGAGACTGGTATGATTAGTTTGTGGAACTGAATTTTGAGATGGTTACATTGAATTTGTACAGAGCAAAAAGGGTTAGGTTTCCAAAGGGTAAGAAAGTGAAGCCAGGAGATGAAGTTGTGGACAATGGAAATGTTGAGGAGGGTGAAGTTGACTTAATGAATCCTCAAGTAGCTGCCAAAGCTGCTGCCAAAGCTGCCAAAGAGCGGGCAAAACAAAGAAGTCAATTTACTGCTGAACTCTTTAGCGAGGGCACTGGAGGTATCGGAAACAACTTATTAATCGCTGAAGTGGCATATGAGGTTTGTTTTGAAGTTTTTCCTTTACTTTTCGACCTGGATTGGATGATCTTTTTTATCTAAAATAATCTTTACTCTTTCTATCAAGTGCTTTCTCATGGGCACTAGTAGACTGAATAATATGCTTGTAAAACTCATTTCATATATAGGCTGCTGTTCAAATGTATTATTGTAGTCTGATTTGTTCCTAAATTGACAAAATTTTTTATAGTAAAGTTTATTGGTGCAATGATCTGTTATTGGATCCATATAAAGGATAGGCAGACAGTGATGGGTGATTTCTTGTGGCAGGATAACGAGAATTTTGTTGATGATGGGATTCAAATTGAGCCTTTCAACCTTGATAAAGAAAGGGAAGAAGGTTATTTTGATGCAGCAGGAAATTTTGTTGAATATGTAAGAGAGAATGAGATTAAGGTGAGGGATTTATATTTTTTTTGTGATTATTTCATTTGAATACTGTTAATAAATTAAGGAGCCTTACAGGATGCTTGGCTTGATAATATTGAAGTTGATCCAAAATATTCTGCATTAAAATCTGCACCAACAAATAACGAAGATGAGGGCCCACCGGACCTTTCTTCTAAAGATATTGGAATCATGAAGAGGCGCATTGCAACTCTTCTTGAACCTGGAGAAACGGTGAGCGTATATTTTATCATTCTTAATATTTTGATTTTTATGCCTTTTTTCTACTGAAGCATCACTGTAAAATACAATATTTATTTGCCAACTCACTTCTGAGTAGTTGCAGATCATCCATTTATTTAGGCAATCATTTCCTTTTTCTTTATGGCCAAGGAGTTGTGAAATTTCTTGTCGAGAGAGTTCATATCCTTAAAATATATTCCAGTTTAAAATTTTTTACTCTCAAATCTGAACTTGTAAAGAATATGTAATTTTGACGTTGTGTTTTTGAAGTTCGAACAAATAAATACAGAAAATAAGAGAACTGGAATCTGCTACTGACTCCATAGTTACTTATGCAATATTACTTTTAACTTGAGTTGATACTGGTTTACCTCTCATTGTTATCAGAGAAAGCCTGTTAATTGCCAATTTACCAAAATAAAGGATTACTGGTGTTAGTAAAAATAAAAATATGAACAAAATTTATTTAAAGTTATATTTGGCTTGTATCTAACTGCAATTATTATTTTTTTATCATGTTGAATTACCTGTTCTCTTTGTATCTTTGTGACTGTAAATCTTTATACTTGGCTAGGCTGGAATTTATATATAATATATCTACTTTGTTAAGGGGTGTTTGAGGTTCATTTCTTGGGCTGTATTAACAGATATTCTTCCAATAGGTCTTGCAAGCCTTGAGAAGGTTAAAAGGTAACAGTGACCGAAAGACAAAAATGTCTGCCGAGACTAAAATTGTATTTGACCAGCTAACTGAGGATGCTATGAAGCTGATGGAGAATGGTGAATACAGTTGAGTTATTCTCTCTGGGCTTTGTAGATATTAGGCATTGTGTAAAACATGTAATCATTTAGATATCCTGATGAGAGTCGATATGTCATGCAACATGTTTTGCTTCATTGTTTCTTTAGTTGCGTATTTCTACATGATGCTTAAGTTTGGTTCCTTGATCTTTTTTCCCCCAGATGTTTATCATGAAAAGCGAGAGGTTTTTGATCGTGAAGCAGGTTAGTGTTATACACAATGCTTTATTCTATTTATATTATGTTTTAGTGTTTTGTTCACACCCCTTTGGTTCATGGTTTGTCATTACAGTTTACATTATTAACAACAAGATGGAATATGCTGTTTGATTTTCTAACTTAATTGATTTAACTATTTTGTTTTAACTATTATAACTATGTTCAAGTTATGTTTTTATTATTCTCACAATGCAAGATAGAACTTACTGTTCTATCATCAATATCATAATAATGTTTGTCAATTCTTAGTGTTTGGGGAAACTACTTCTGGGACATCATGCTTTGGATTTTGGGGCAGGATATTTAATTTTCAATTTTTCCTTGGGTCTTCTTTCTTCTTTATATGATGACGTGGATCTTTAGGTTTATGAGAAGGAGTGAAGGGTGCCTGTTTCCTGGTATGAATTGATTAATGCTTATGTTATGCCTTCTACGATCTCCCTTTTTCAGAAGGATATGAGAAGTTAGCCCGGGCAAAAGAAGGCACATCAAATCAACATTTGGCTAGTGGAGATGCCTCTGGCAATGGTGAAGATGATTATGATATGTTTGCCGATGATGAGGAACATGATACTAGTAAGCCATCTACGGATGAAAATAATGCAGTCAGTCAGTCTTCATCAGATGCCATTAATTCTGGTACTGAGGTTAATTTGGCCTCCAAAATTTTTTGTTACCGATTTTTATCTGATAAGGATTTACTTAACATGGTTCTACTTTTCTTTCAGGTGGAGCGTTGCAAAATGATTATGTGTATGATGAATCTTCTGGGTATGGCTCCTCTTCCATCTACATTTTTGGAAGTAATCTGATAGATATAACATTATTTATCTTTGTTGTAATATAAAAAAAATCATAATGGTATTAAGGTGACAAAAAATTATGTTTGTACCCATTTCTTCTTTCTTCTAATGAATTCTTTTATCAAAAAGTTCTGTTATAAGCTTGATCTGACATCAATATTTGATGGTCCAGGTACTATTACAGCAGCAGTTTGGGCTATTATTATGATCCAAATACGGGGCTCTATTGCTCTGCAGCATCAGGGCAATGGTACAGCATATTCCTTTATCATCTTAGCGTGTGTGACTAATTTGATGTTTTTCTTTTAGCAAATCATGTTTCTAGCTGACTGGGAATGTTCCTTTTTATTTAAATTCAGGTACTCATTTAATGAGGAGAGTAGCACCTATGAAGAAGTTGACGGGGTTGCATCCAATGTTAACTGAGGGACTTGTCTCAGGGGACAATTGGCTAGTCATAGCATAGCCACAATCATTGTCTATCAGTGGCTCTTGTACAGACCGAAACACACTTGAACCTTTTGTACGTTATGAGGGACTGATACCACTGCTCAAAGTTGTGTTTTTTTTATCTCTTATGAGGTTGTTGTTTTATAGTAGCTAAACTTTTGACGTAAAATCACTTAGAATGTCCCTTCAAGTTAGAAGCAATACAAATTATACAATGATTTCCTTTATCAATTTGTGAAACAAGTGCAGTTGTGCCCTCAAATTGCAAATCACTTTGCTTGTGCGATTAGATAATTATTTTTTTGACGTCATTTTTTTGAAGTGGCGTCAAATTAGCCCCTTGCCGAAGCATTGCTGGGAGTGCTAGCCATTCTAAATTCGAGGAAGACATTAGTTTTACAATACCAATGGTGTTCTGCACTGTTATGTTGCACTTTTGTATTCTGTTAATTGTATTTCTCTTATGTTGGACTATTTTTAATCGCCTAGTCGGATTATCTTTCGGACGTATCACTTCATTTTTATTTAAATTTTTAAAATTAAAAAACGTCAACCGAAAATGTTCTTGAAGATTATTTGAATTATTATTGCAAATAAACAGAATCATGTCAAAACAGGAACCTTCTTGATATAGGCACAGTCTCTCTGGATCAAGCTGACATTAATGAGCTGAGAATAAAATTTTGAAAAAAAAATCATACATGCTAAGCAAAATTATAAAAGCACTTTAGGAACGAAATGCCAATCCCTCGTAGAAGATAATCATCTGGCTATATATGAACAAAAATATTATTCATGGTCCCGTTATTATATATCTTATAAATATCATAAACAATTCTCAATCTATCAATTATTATTAGCATGAACCAACCAATTATGGTCATGGTACCGAGATATTTTCTCTAGAATGATTAAATACATTCTTTTGAATCCACGAGACTGATGACAAACACTAAGAACTAGTTCCTCAAGCCATTGATATTTGTCCCAACTATGCATATCCATTAAACCTTTAAGACATTCATCTAACTTTTTATTCTAAACGTCAGAACAATTTTTTTCCATTTTTTATAATGTATATCCCAAATATTGTGATAAGATAATTCTAATTTTCTCGATCTTACGAAGCCGTGCTCAGTATCATCTGGCGCACAATTAGTTTCATTGCTTCGGTCGCATTCTTTGTAACGCTTTAAGACTACGAAATCCGGAAAATCTGGTACTTCTTAATGAGAGAATATTACAGCTTATATGATAAGTAAGTTTCCAAACATTTTTTATCACATTTCTATTTGAAAAAATAATATCAAATGCAATGTAATATAATTATTCATTCATGTTTTTTACATTAGGATCATTGCGTATTCGAGATATTGACATTTTGGAAGTCAAATTCGTTTCCTTTACACTTTTTGTCTGTAAAAGACACACACACATATATATTATCTGTATATACATTGGTTTTGGTGGTGATTTTTTCGCTGCTCTTGAAGGTGGTGTGACACTTTTAGATATATAGGAATAAAATCCTTAATTAGTGATGAGGATTAGAGTGACTCGAAAATTAGTTTGTTAATGTTTAATTATTATAAGTTTGTTAAAATAATATTGTTAAGCTTAATCAAAACATTCAAACATAGACAAGCAGTGATGATGTTGGTTGGTCTTCCAACCTCAATGGAAAAAAACGTATAAGCAAGGTAATTAAAATCGAGATTTTACTTAAAATCGTGAAAGGTTCACAAAATCGTAAATCCTAATTCGGATTGTAGATTTTACTTTCTATAAATTTTGTTAAAATAATATCCAACTTATCAATGAAAATAACATAAAAATCAACTACTTTGTCAATACTTCATCAAACTTAAGTTCATCTAATATAAATCATTCAAATTAAAATAAAAACTAACGTTTAATTTTTAATTATTTTTATTAAGCTTAAAAAATTTGAAAATTGTTTAACGTTTAAAAATGTGAAATCTTCTTAATTAAATGTTAAAATAATCTTTCAAAAAAAACTATTCACTGGACGTGCAAAGCTATGAAGAAGATGAAGAAGAAGAAAGAGTTTTAATTTTATTTTTAGAAGAGGAGAGATTTTAATTTTTAATTATTTTTATTAAGCTTAAAAAAGTTAAAAATTGTTTAACGTTTAAAAATGTGAAATCTTCTTAATTAAATGTTAAAATAATCTTTCAAACAAAAATTGTTTAGCTCCTAAATTAGTGGAAACAAATATTACTCCATCTGTTTCTAAATAAGAGTCGTTTTAGAAAAGTGATTTTGTTTCTTTTTATCTGTCGTTTGTAGAGTTTAAGATTGCATTAATTGTTTTTTACCAATTATACCCTTACTTTTGAAAATATCAATAACAATTAAATTCTTTCTTTTATAAGACTTTAAGTAGTATGCTGCTTATATCAACCAATTACTTAATACAGTAATTTATTGTTTTCACCTTTTCATCTACCTTTTCTTTAATCATTAAAATATATTTAATTTTAAAAAAAAGACGTTAGAGTGAAATTATAAAGGAAATAGAAAGAGAAGTTGATACTTACACAGAAAAATGAAGACAGAAGTTGACAATTATATCATAGAGAGAGTTAAAGACTCCTTTGATAACACACATTGGGAATCTATCTCTAATACTCATATTTGTAGAATGATAATTTTTTTAAAGTTTAGATTCAATATATATATATATATATATATATATATATATAGTGAAACTAAGAGTGATATGAAATTTTTTTGTGAGAACAAAAATATTCTTCAAATTTTTAAATCAAAATTTTTTGTGGTAAAAATTTTCAGATTAAAAGTTATAGAGGGAAACTTATTTTCATGGAGATGAGAGAAAAATGTTTCATACAGAGATACTGTATTGTTGAGAATTGAAAGGTTTTTTTTAATGGGAGAGAGAATACATTGAGTACTCTTTATTATACTTTATTATAGAGAAAAAAGAACACACTCTTTTAACTTTAATGACAAGGGTATTACTGGAAAAAAAATTAAAAATTTATTGCAAATATTAAAAATTATTGTTTTTATTGGTCTGTGTATCAAAACCTTAAACGACTCTTATTTAGAAACAGAGGGAGTACTAAACATTAAAAAAAATATTAAAAATCATTAAAAAAATTAAAAACTGTTCACCTCCTAAATTAGTGGGAACAGTACTCAACGTTAACCAATTAGTAGGAACAGTGCTAAAAAAGAAATTAAAACCTATTAAAAAAAATTAAAACCCATTAAAATGAAATTAAAACACATCCACCTACCTGTATTTATGAAAACTTTAAAATCTTCGATTCTACGATTTTTTCGATTTTCCTCTACGATTTTACCGATTACACTGTATTACGATTATAAGTATACTCTAACACGGAATTGAAATAAAGATCTTACGATCCTACGATTTTACGAGTAAAATTTCGATTTTGACTACCATGCGTGTAAGGCAGATTAGATATTTAATCCGCTTATGTAAAAGTTCATTTTCACAATTAGCAACCAATGATTCAAGAGTGA
Source organism: Lablab purpureus (assembly GCA_030347555.1). Lineage (NCBI taxonomy): Eukaryota > Viridiplantae > Streptophyta > Magnoliopsida > Fabales > Fabaceae > Lablab > Lablab purpureus. The sequence continues at coordinate 10,665,595 of CM059259.1, forward strand.
GTCAACCTCTTTTGTGAATTGTGAATTATGAATTAATTGTATTTATTTACACTTGTATACTTAGAAGTACAGGTCTAAGTTTTGTTTCTTATTCTACTCTTTATTTTTTTCCTATTATGCTTCTTTATTGAAGTTTTTTTTTTAATAGTTTAAGCTTATTCCCTAATTTTGTCACATATATAAGTCAAGTAAAGTAGTCCATAAGTCTTATTTGATGGGTTAGTTAGATATTATATGACTTCCTGCGCCTCTCAAAAAATTAAAATTTTAACACTCAAAAAATTAAAATTTTGACATTGTCTTTGTTATTGGCTTCTGGTTTCTATAATTTGAAAGTCACTTTTTCGCTTCTGGATTCTATAATTCAGAAGTCACTTTTTGACATCTGGTTTCTACAATCCGAAAGTCACCAAAATGTGGCTTTTGAGTTGTAGAAACTGGAAGTCAAAAAGTGAGTTTCGGATTGTAGAAACTGAAAGTCAATGTAAAAATCAAAAAGTGACTTTCGGATTATAAGAACATGCAAGAAGAATGATCCTAGGACACATTATTGACTAGTCAAATGCAATCCTATGCCAAATTCTTTAATTTCAGCTTTCATTTGTTCCTTTACACTAAAAAATTTGTCTAATAATAATTTATATATACTATCTTTCATTAATCTAGGAAGACATTTTTCAAGGACAAATATAAAAAAAAAAACTAAGTTTAAGTTTCAAAAACAATAATACCCAAGTGTTAAAAGTTAACTATGTCTAAATTGTTTGTATTATGGATGATAATTAGGTAAAAAGAGTGTAGATTTAATTATATCTTGAAAGTAAAAATTCATTCACCTTCCTATTAATTAAATAGTTATTTTAAAAAAATTAAAATATCACAGTAAATAATATATGATATTATTAATGACTCAAAATAACATATTTTGTTTTTCTTTAATATTAAATATTTAAAACGAAATTTACATAAAAATTAAAATAGAATATTAAATAATAATTGTATCAAGTAATTATAGGAAATAGCAATACACATAATTTAAATAAAATGAAACTAAAAGAAAACTCTTTTAAGTTACTTAATATACTCTAAAGGTTTAGATAATTAAATATTTGAAATTAAGAGTGAAAAATTCTAACATAACAAAAAAATAGACAATAAATAAAAGTATAAAAAGTTAAAATTATAAATATGTATCCTAAAACGATTTAATTAAATGGAATTGAAGTTTTACATAAAGTTAAAAGATATATAACTTGATGGAGAGAAAACAAAGTGAATTTTATTAGTATCCATCCAACAAGTGAAATAGTTGAGCGAGAGCATAACAAATTATATCATAAAAAAACCGGAAAGATAAAAATAAATAAGAGAAGTATATAAATATAGATTATATATATATATTATTTCGATTTTACTTATCGGTGAAACCATTAGAAAAAATTCTAATAATTTTTAAAAAAATGAAAGTAATTAAATGTGATTTGAGAAATCCAAGCAGGGCAGTGTGGCCCCATAGAAAAGTTGAGTCGGATGCCGTTTTGCATTGGTATCACTCTCTCTCACTCACGCGTGATCACCACCACCTTGTGTTGTTGCGCAAAAGAATGGAATGGAAGCACCATCCGTTCATACCGTTATGTTATGTCCAATCCATGCCAAAACCCTCTTCCTGAGATTCACCCATTTCTCTATGTGAAACCCTAACCTCCATTTTCCACATCTCGCTAACCACATGGCCGAGGAGATCAATCGCGGAACGTCCATGGACTCCACCGAATCGCGCTGGGTTATCCAGGATGACGACGACGACGACGACTCGGATTTGGAGAACTTCGACGTAGATTTCAGATTTGGACGCCAGGCTGCCGTCGTCGATTCCGACGAGGAAGAGGACAACGCCGAGCAGAGACTCATCCGCACTGGTCCTCGCATCGATTCCTTCGACGTGGAGGCTCTTGAAGTTCCTGGTGCTCACAGAAGTGACTACGAGGTCTCTTTCCTTTCTCTGCTTTTCATTTTTATCTTATAATAATTCAAAGGAATTTCAGATTCTAAGTGCAGGTTTCTGTCGCTTGAACTGACCATGACAGGTTATTTTTTAATTATGTAGTTTAAGATTTTCGTTGTCAATATGTTGGAATTTCAAATGGAAAAATATTTAAATTGAACTTAAAGTTTCTGTCTCCATGTGTATGTGTGGGACCTTGTGAATTGTGATGGTTAATTTAGTTTTATGACCTGCTCCAGAAATGGAAAATAAGTGGAAGGAAATTAGATGTAGAATACACGATTCAACCTGCAGTCTGCATTCACGGACAAGGACTGAAAGTTTAACGTGGATGGTGAAAATTAAACCAAGTAGCTCCTGGAATTCCTATACAACCAAATTCTTGTGTGCATTATAACCTGAACGATGATCTTACTATTTATAGCATTTTGTGTCTAGGAGATGCTTATATTTGTTGTTGTTATTCTTTTATAGCTATGGGTGTTGTTTTTCTTGTTAATTTTCTGGATTCTGTGAGTTTTAATCCTAAGCTTTGGGTGTTGTTCCTATTGTTGAGTTTCTGGATTATGGGAATTTTAGTCTGTGATTGACTGATGTATTCTACTTTACATGGGCATGTGGTTCTATCCAATAAAATGTCTTACTAATCATTATGCGATCATATATATAAGTGATTTTTTCTTGTTGTCTTCATTATATTTCATTGCAGGACATGAGTGTGGGTAAGAAAATTATATTGGCTTTTCAGACACTTGGTGTTGTATTTGGTGACGTTGGAACAAGTCCCTTGTATACATTTAGTGTTATGTTTAGAAAGGCCCCTATTAATGGAAATGAAGACATTCTTGGAGCTTTATCACTTGTCTTGTACACCTTAATCTTGATTCCTTTATTGAAGTATGTCCTGGTGGTTCTGTGGGCCAATGATGACGGTGAAGGTATATTAAAAGTAATGTTCTAAAATAAAGCTTCAGCACTTGCATCCTCAGAATCAAACTTGTTCTGAAACCATTGCAGGTGGTACTTTTGCCTTGTACTCGTTGATATGTCGTCATGCTAAGGTGAGTCTTCTCCCCAATCAGTTACCATCAGATGCTCGTATATCAAGCTTTAGGCTGAAGGTGCCGTCCCCTGAGCTTGAAAGGTCATTAAAAATCAAGGAAAGACTCGAGAATTCGCTGACTCTGAAGAAGACTCTACTCATATTAGTTCTTGCTGGTACTTCTATGGTGATTGCTAATGGTGTTGTTACACCGGCAATGTCAGGTTATTTACTGCTTTTACTTCATGTATACCTGTAATTTCTTCAGGCTTGCTTTGGTCACACTGTGTTCATGATGTAAGTACCATATATGTATTATTGATATAATGATATGTTGTTGTTAGTATTCATGACCGACTATTGTTTTCATTATTAACTCTCTGTACTGTTTAGTTTACAATACCTATCTTTCTATCTTTTCTTTGTTGCAGTACTTTCATCTGTTGGCGGTTTAAAAGTTGGGGTAGATGCCATCAAGAAAGGTATTATATTATGGAACCTATTATGGAACTGTATTATATGTAATAGTTATTAATTACTTGATCGAGCATTGATATCCATAGACATTCCCGAAGAATTTCAGTTTAGAGCTTTTGTCTTTTCTTTCTTTTTTGGCTAATCATGTAAGCTTAAGATAATATCAGTAGTTCTATCTATGCACTTGGTTTGAGAAATTAAAAAGCATTTTTTTCAAGTATGTGGTTTTGTGTGAGATGTGTTGGGAGGAGGGCATAATGCTAAGCTAATTTATGTCCTTTTGTTGTAGTCATTTGTATGGTTGCTTGAATCTTTTTTTCATTTTCGTCTATGCAGATGAAGTGGTGATGATTTCAGTTGCCTGCCTTATCATTTTGTTCAGTGTACAAAAATATGGAACAAGTAAAGTGGGACTTGCAGTAGGGCCTGCTTTGTTCTTATGGTTTTGTTCTCTTGCGGGCATTGGGATATACAATCTTGCGAAGTATGACAATAGTGTCTTAAGGGCATTTAATCCTATTCATATCTACTACTTCTTTAAGAGGAACTCCACTAAAGCATGGTATTCTCTTGGGGGTTGCCTGCTGAGTGCAACTGGTAAACACATACACTCAAGATCTTGATATTGCGAATGAAATAATACTGTACATTGTCTTGTTATGTATGTAAATTTGGTTCTGCTGGTATGTTTTTGTTTGTTTTTAAAGACAATGTATTGCCAGCAATTTTGATGATCAGTGCATACTATTATCTGAGGAAAAAATTTGGTTTTCATTTAGTGTTTGCTGCTATTATCTGAGGAGAAATAGTCCAAATTCAAGGTTACTGATAAACTTGTTCTATCATTGTAATCCCTACCAGCCCATGGTAACTTGATTTTTTAATGTGGTAAAATTGCAATACGGATGTAACTATTGCTGGCATTGGACAATCTATTCCACTATTAACATATTTAATTACTATTATCATGTTGAAGGTTCTGAGGCCATGTTTGCGGATCTTTGCTACTTTTCTGTCCGATCAGTTCAGGTAATAAATTTTGTCTGTCCTATTTATTTGTTAGTCATGCTTTTATTTACTGTGTTCTTGGTGAACTAATATTCTGGTGAAGCTGATGGTTCCAATTCGCAGCTTTCATTTGTCTTCCTTGTTTTGCCGTGCCTACTATTGGGTTATTTGGGTCAAGCTGCTTACCTTATGGAAAACCATGCCGATGCTGGTCAAGTCTTTTTTTCTTCTGTTCCAAGTAAGTGTTGATAATATCACTCTTTTACAGTGTGTTGGCTTTGTATTCTACAGGATCTTCAAGTAATGATATTCCCTGTCTGCAGGTGGTGCGTTCTGGCCAATTTTCCTTATTGCCAACATTGCTGCACTTATTGCTAGTCGGGCTATGACAACAGCAACATTTTCATGTATAAAGCAATCAACTGCACTTGGTTGTTTCCCTCGTCTTAAAATTGTTCATACTTCTCGGAAGTTTATGGGCCAGATCTATATCCCTGTCATAAACTGGTTTCTCTTGGGGCTTTCCTTGGTGCTTGTCTGCACTATATCTAGCATTGACGAGATTGGAAATGCCTATGGTAATGAATTTATTTGAATTTCTTTTTTATTTTGTGTAAAAACATATCAGCCATTTTTAAGTAACATCAACTTGTAACTTGGTGATAATGTTAATATCACATTTTTGTTATCAACTATCACAATAGAATCGTTTGCATCAGTAGCTTATATTGCTGTTACTATTTGGAAAGGCATTATTAAACTGCTCACCCAGTCTTTTTTATTTATAATCCTTAATATTTCTTTTGGATGTCCTCGACTATAGTTGAGAAATAATAATACACAACTGGAGCCTTGTGTAAGTGGGACCCAATTTGCTTAGAAGAATCAGCGACCCTAAACCCTATCATTGTGCTGCTCTTTAAAAGGTGTCTGTGGTCATATTTTTGTTGAATTTGAGTAAAGTATTTAGTTTATAAAACTTAATTGATCCTAATTGATAATAATTTGATTTCTCAAGCTAGATAGGGGGATGTAGGCTGGTGGAGAGCTTAGCTTTTAGGCACTGAACTTAGTTCATTGTTATTATATTATAATAATTTATTTTGTATTCGGCTTGTTCCTTGTCCCCTTTCAGGCATTGCTGAGCTCGGAGTGATGATGATGACCACTATTTTAGTAACCCTTGTTATGCTACTTATATGGCAGATACACATCGTCATAGTGCTTAGTTTCGTGGTAGTGTTCTTGGGATTGGAATTAACTTTCTTTTCATCTGTCCTGTGGAGTGTGACAGATGGCAGCTGGATTATATTGGTCTTTGCCATAATAATGTTTCTTATAATGTATGTATGGAATTATGGAAGCAATCTCAAGTATGAAACTGAAGTCAAGCGAAAACTGTCAACAGATTTGATGAGAGAATTAGGTTGTAATCTTGGGACAGTACGAGCTCCTGGGATTGGTTTGCTTTATAATGAGTTGGTCAAAGGAATACCGGCAATTTTCGGCCATTTTCTGACCACACTTCCTGCAATACACTCTATGATCATATTTGTGAGTATCAAGTATGTTCCAGTTCCTTTGGTACCGCAAAGTGAGAGGTTCCTTTTTCGGCGAGTCTGCCCCAAAAGCTATCATATATTTCGTTGTATTGCCAGGTAACTAGCTTGTTATTTTACATTCGTGATTTGGGCAGTATTTAGATAGGCGGCAGAGAATAGTGATGCCAACCTTTACATCCATTCAAAAGTGGTGGTCTTGGGAAAAGTTGAATGGATTGTGAAAATTAGGTCCTAGATATTACTTTTAACACTTTCACTGAGCATAATTTAGTCAAATGCTGTATTTTATCTTCTTAATAAGAAATGTCTATTTGTCTGAGTGTCTACAGGTATGGTTACAAAGATGTTCGGAAAGAAAATCACCAGACTTTTGAGCAGCTGCTGATTGAGAGCCTGGAGAAGTTTATTCGTCGTGAGGCTCAGGAGAGATCATTGGAGAGTGATGGGGATGAAGATTCTGATTCAGAGGATGAGTACCCTGGTTCTAGGGTTCTCATAGGTCCAAATGGGAGTGTGTACTCGCTCGGTGTTCCTCTTCTCGCTGATTTTAAGGATACAAGCAACCCTGTTTTAGAAGCAAGCACATCAGAGGTGATAAGCTCAGTATTCCCTGACCCCAGTGTGTTTGATGCCGAACAGAGCCTTGAGAGTGAGTTATCTTTTATTCACAAAGCTAAAGAATCTGGTGTTGTTTATCTTCTGGGTCATGGGGATATAAGAGCAAGGAAGGACTCGTGGTTTATCAAAAAGTTAGTTATAAACTATTTTTATGCTTTTTTGAGGAAGAACTGCAGAAGGGGGATCACGACTTTAAGTGTACCGCACTCAAATCTTATGCAAGTTAGCATGACTTACATGGTGTGAAAATCAATTTTGCAGCCCAAATAAAAACAAATGGCAATTTTCTTGAAAACTACAGTTTGATAGAAGTGAGTGGGCATTGGAAGGTCTTATCTGGGAATTCTCAGTCTGAAAAGTTGGATCCTTTTGGATCTCCAAATTATTTATTGTCTTTCCAGGGCATCAAACCAGAAGTTGGCCTGATGTTTGTGTTGGTTGTGGGTTCGCCATCTGCATTGAGATTGGAAAAGGCTGATGCCAAAATGAAAATGTTAAAAATTACACATCGTTACACATTTGTGGATGTGTCAAATTCCACCTAAATGCAAGAACACCGAGTATTGTACAGTGACATTTCGTTGCTCTCAGTTTTCTTATTCTACAACTCTGATAAACACAGATGAGATCTTTTTTATTTTTTTATTTGAAATTTTTCATTAAGTGTCTTGCTCCTTTTGGTATTTAATATACTAAATTCATAATGTAAAAGAAATACTAGTTTTACGTGTTGAAATTAAGACACAAGTGCACTTCACGAAAAAAGCGAAAAATTGTGGGAAAATGGTGACTATGTTCCTAAATTTCTGTTTATATGAAGTGTTTTATATATAAATAAAACTAATTTGGAACTTCCAGTACTTATGATGCTGGTACTTTTTCTTTATTTTTTCTGTTATAAATAGATAAATAAAATTATTGACAACAAAAAGTCAAAAGCTTTCACTGATTCATGAACTGTGTTGTTTCTCTGATTCCCATGTTACTGTTTAAATAACAAATCAGAATTAAAGTACATAGAACATGTCAAATCAATAAGTAGGCGCATACAAACTTGCGAATGCTCAAGATGCTCTACAAAGCCCTATTCAACTAATGGCTATTGACCTAAATTGTCTCCAATTTAGTATTGATTAAGGTAGAAAGTGAATAAGTAAATAACACGGTTAATTTAATAAAATAATAATAAATTTTAGTAGAAAATTTACTAATGTGTGTAATTAATTTTATTGATATATGATTGATTTTATTGAATTAATGTGAGTCAATAAATTGTTTTTAATATAAAATTAAAATTATTTTTAATGTATATTTTAAATATAAATATTTTCTGTTAAAAATTTAAAAAATTAAATTAACTTATTTTAAAAAATAATTAATGTAAAATATTAATAATTTTAAAAATTAAAATAAAATCAAATAAATAAATAAAAACAAATTAGTCTGTTGTATGCAATATCACACATCTCTCCTTTTCTTTATGATGTTTTTTTTACTTTAAACTTTTTTAAAAAAATATGCTAAAATGACCTATGTATTGCAGACTTAGTATTAATGAACAATAATAATTTAAAAAAATTAAAAAAAGAAAAAATAGTTATTTTTATGCAATAAAACATCTTCTTTTTTCTTTGTAATTTCTTTTATTTCAATTTTTTTTTATAAATCTAATAAAAACATCTCTATTGAATACTCAAAATCTATAAATTCAAACATTTTCTCATAAATTTTCAAAACCCTTGTAAATACACTCAAATGTTTTCTCATAAATAATAAATTTACTATATTAAACAAAATCAAATAACAAAAAAAATATTATTTGAAATAAGTGATTTTTTTATAACCAGACTTGCAAAAGTGAGCACAAGTAGAAATTAATAGACAAATAAAAGAACTATTCTTCTTACTCCACATTTTAAATAATCTATTTTTCGTTTAACTTAAATGAATATTATTAAATATAAATATAATACAAATAATTATTTTAATGAATACATTATTTCATTAACAAGGATATAAATATAATTAACATAACTTATTTTCGACTCATTTCATAAAAAAAATAACAAAGGCATTCATAACTCACGACAATTGTAATATTTCTCAGATTTACGAGATTCACGTCTTATTCCTAATCTATCAAGAGACATACTATTTCCTGCGAAGAAATATATATATATATATATATATATATATATATATATATATATATATATATATATATATATTATTCTTTGTTTATAACAATCATATCACTTCTCAAACGAAATATATATATTATTCATCAACTGTAACAATTATTTTTTACACTTACACACTGCATTATTTATAATTTATAATAATCAAACCATTTTCTTTTCAAATTTATAATATAATATTTATTCTTAATTTGTAAATTTAAGAAATATACATGAAAAAAAATAAGATGAAATTTGTAAATTTCTGTTACGTGACCATTAAGACAGAGACTTTGTAACTTGAATAATCAAGGAAATCACAGCAGATGAGGTGAAGAAGTCATTGGTGTGATCCCCAGTCTGGATGAAAGAAGGTAATGTGCAGAAGGATTATCATGAGAGGAGATGTAGAGCAACTGCAGGTGATCAAGAGAGGGTTGACCTGGTTGTTGGCTGAGAGATGTAGGTATAGAAAGGTTGGATAAGAGAAAGAAAGAAATAAGATGAGAATGGGAGATTGAACGCACAGACAGAGGTTTATAAGATACTCTTTGGGGGCGGCACTGAGAAAGAGTTGCAATTTATAGCTAGGTTTAGTGTAGTTACGTAACTGCGGAAGAGTGAAACGTAAATAAACCCTACCAAAATTGGGTGAGAAAGAATGTACCACAGATAGGTATGCCACGAATTTCAAAGGGTTGTCTCATCTGATACATAAGAAGTTCACCAAATTAGGTAAAAATAAATTGTAAGAAAATAAAGGAAAGAGATTTATTTTATTTTAAAATAAATCTTTTTTTTTTCTCTTTTATTAACATATTTATTTGGATCAAAAGTGTTATAAGATGTTATTTAATAATATATCATTTATATTTAAATTTATTAAATTTTTTATATCATAATGTAAATAAATAATTTTTATTTTATAATATAATTTTTAGACTATTTTCATGTCAATATATTTAAATGTAAATATAAAGGTTTTATGAAATCTAGATTTTATAATATTCAGGATTTAAGTGGATAACTTGAATTGAATATGACAAAAGCAGTTAAAATAAGTTTGAATGACGAATCAGTCTATATGACTTATGATTTAAGTTATATTAGACTTAAAAAATAGTAATCTAGATAATAATAGACATTTTTCGGTCTAACTTATTTGGTTTGATGTCCATATGAGCAAAGGTCATATTAACTCATTTATTTTTTATATTAAATTTTTTAGTTTTTAATTTTTATGTTGTCTTAATGTTTTGGAGTCTTTCTTTTTTCTTTCATTTTTTTCCTTCCTCTCTCACAAGCTCCTTTCTCTCCTTTGTTGCACTTCATGTCTTGTATCACCTTCATTATTGTAGTTTCAGGCCCTCACCATAGCTTATCTGTTTCACATTAGTTTAGGTTTTTCTTTACTTTTTGTTAATTTATATTCTTATTTGTTACATTTTTAATCAAAATTCTATATTTGCTTTTGTTTTTTTCATATCAGTGTCTTATTTTGTTAATAGTTAGTGAGTTTGTCTCATATTAGGATCTTTGTCTTATTTTTTATGTTTTTTTATCTACTACAGTGCAGAATTCTTATTCCCTGACAACACTAGGAGTCCCTCTTCTAATTAATAATCCATTTATAATAATAAAAAAAATGTTGAACAAAAATATGAAGAGACTAAGAAAACAAAGATTGTGAAGTATTAGGAATGTTTGAATATCTTAAAAGTCTCTAATAGATACTCAAAGTTTATTTTATAAATTATTTAAATATGAACAATTTTATATAAATTTTTATACAAATTTATTATTTATTGCTGATAAAAAATATTATATTATAAATATGTTGTAATATTTATTGTTGATAGCTCTAAATATGACTTTACAATAGAAATGCTCTTACTATGAATATTATAATTTCCCTTTCTCATCTTCTTTAGTGTATATTTAATAAGTATTATGAATGTTTAAAAATATTCCTAAGAGTTTTCTTTTTAAAAAAATATTTTATTTAGAAATGTATATTTAAATTAAATATTATTTTTAGAAAAAAGTCTTACTCTATTTTAAAAATATATACATTTTAACAAAATATAGTTACATTATATTTAAAAAAAAATAATTATAATAATATTATAATTAGATATATTTGAATATACTTATTTATAACTCACAATTGATATTATTTATAATAATACAATATCATAAGTTTATTAACATTATTAAAGCCTATAATTTTAGTTATATTTTAGTTATTTTTTAATAATCTAAATTTTAATTTTTAAAATATTAATCAATTTTTCATAGATAATTCTATAATTATATGTTTTATTCTTGATTTTACAACTATATATAAAAAATAATTAATATTTTAAATTATTAAAAAATTAAAATATAGTTAAATATTATATTTTATTATTTATTATACGGCTATCTATAAAAATTAATTAATATTTTAAAGAATTAGAAAACTTTATATTTAAAAGAATTTGTTTTTTATAATTATAAAAAGCTATATATTTTATTATTTATTATACAACTATCTATAAAAATTTAATTAATATTTAATAAGTTCTTAAAACAGAATTAAGTAAATCTAGATCCATTTAATTAATATGAATAGTTATTTTGAAATAAAATAAAAGACTAGAATTAAAAATAAGTTATTATACTTAGGCTACTTATATATATATATATATATATATATATATATATATATATATATATATATATATTCTTTTTTTCATACATATCATCAAGAATGGAAAAGTGACCACTAGGTTAGTGGTGTGAAAATCCCTCCCTCCCTAAAAAACAAAGCTTTTATAGGAAATTATATTGATCTACAATAGCTTTATAATTACGATCACCACCATAACTTAAATTGTAATCGTGTACGTAAACCTGGTATTATTATTTATAATAGAATAACCTTAATCCTTTAATATAATAGTAGTTATTACCATAAGTTATTATTTTTATCAAATTTTAAAAATAATTAGTTTGTAATAGGAGGTTTGTTTAAGGATAGCATGGCTCAGTTCAAATCATCATCCTCACCTTAAGTCAACCAAAGATGTTGGAAAATAAATACAAATTGCGTTTCATGACTAAAGACTACTGAAAAGTTGATTGTTCATCAAGCATTCAGCCAGTGCACTGGTACTTTGATTTTAATTCTCATATGAATATCATATGACATGAATACCTTCTTCACGTTGAGTATTTTAATTATCAACATCTAGATAAGCATTTGTCAGAAAATGTGCCATGTATCATACACAAATCCCAACAACTCAGCATAAAGTGAAATTCTGGATAACCCCAGGATTGCTAATTTTAGAATTGTGCATTGACAAATCTACCACATATAGAGTACCAGAGCTCAGGCATGACTCCAATGATCACCATCAAGCAGTTGCAGAAGCTCACTACTGACGATAAAGGGGAAATTATAACAAATAATTGTTACAAAGCTGTCTTATATATATATCTGAGAATGGGGATATAAGATTTGATAACTGCCTACTCCGTTAAAAGAGATACCATTGAGTCCAGATAACCACTCTTCTGCATTTATATGCTGAAGAAATAACTGCTTCAGCTGCTATCTTCTTTATCTGCCAGTTAGCACCAAGGGTTATGTAATCAAATTATAGTATTGAAAATGCCTAAAGACTGCCAAGTGAACGAACAAGCAGACTAAGTGGTGTAAATGTACATCATCATATTTCAGATTTAAGTTTTTTTTGTGTTACTCGTATTTAAGTGCACGTATCTAGCAATCCGAAGGTAGCAGTAGTAGACAATTCTACTAGAGATGCAAAGTTGAGTGTTTTAAGTAAAATATATAGAAACTCTCCGGTCTCAAACTGTCTTTTTGATATTTTCGTTATTGCATTAAGAGGTAACAAGCATAAAACCACCACTACAAAAAAAAATCATTATTTCTGACAGATTTTTACCTGTGAATAAATTTATTTTTGTCCATGAGGAAATTTTCTGACATATTGTTCTATGGGTAACTTATCCATACATTATTCCGTACATACATTACTGATTGATTAATCCGGTTATAAATCTGTGGAAAAGCTTGAAAATTATCTAAAATTGATTGACTGCCAATGCAAAAATATTCCTTTGTAATATCCAATCAATTATATACCGCTATATAAACCGATATAATATGCATCAAATACAAATTCAACTCAACAACAACCACAGATTATATCTTAAATATTCAAACAACATCCTTGAAATTATAAAAGTAGTGGCTAACATTAACTTCAAACAATATCCACAACAAAATAGAAATACAAATAAGAACAATCTAATCTAGTATCTCACCAATCTCACCTTGACTAATATTTCAATCTTGGAAACATATTATATCCTTTTGATCAAGCCCCTAAAAAGTCAATTTAAGCATTTCCAGCCCAAAAAGTCATAGGAACCAAATAAAGAGAGGGGATCAAAAAGAAAAAAGAAAATCCGCGTGAAACATGCCAGGTTAGTCCTTTTCCAGTCTTGCAATATACTTGTCATAGAATTGGCCTGCTTTCTCAAGCTCTCCAAGCTCAGTGTAGCAATCTGCAATTGCCCCAAACGCTTCTGTATTCCCCGAGTCCTCCCCTTCTCGTTCAGAGATGGCTAAAACCATGGAATGGTATTTAATAGCATCTCGATACTTTCCTTGTCTTTGCAATGAGGCTCCTGTAATGCAATATTTCAATTGTATTCATGGAGCACCTTGTAAAAGCCTTCACTCATCTAACTCATGCACACACAAAAACAAAGTGATAATGTAGGAACCCCCTTATTCATAAGCAAGATAGGAAAGATGACAAACCTAGACCTCTGGCAGCTTTTTTCTCTTCGATAGGATCCTTCAAATTTTGGGCAAGCCCAAGTGCATTTTTAAACTCTATGAATGCTTTATCCAACTGTTGATTCCTTAGAAAGTTCTTTCCATTTTTCAACTTAGAAATTAGCTCTTGCTTCTTTGGGTCAACAATAATTTCATTATCAGGTATCCTACCACCACCAATGGGAGCATAACTCAAACTAGGGGCATAAGACTCGATTTTGGCTTGTTTCCTTAATGCTGCATTGATTTGGATTAATTGCTCGTTTACCCGTTGTAATTCATTTCTTCTTTGTCGAGCAAGCAACCCTGAAGACAACAAGTAAAAACTTTGAGCTTTCAAGATCCATTCATGCTTCACATCCCTAAGCCTCTCAACTTTCGAATGAGTCTCATGCATTATAAGATTTGTAGTTGCATACAAAACATACTTTAATAATGCAACAAACAAAAATTATTTCCTCAAAAACATCTTGCAACAAAATGAAGTTCCACTCTTCAAGCCCTTGGAATAGGAAACATGGATCACAAGGAAGAATAACTCTACAAAGGAATCTCATACTACCTTACCTCCAACTGTGGCTCCAATGAGAGCTACTCCTAGCAATATAGGCATATTGAAAAAAGAGTTATCAGCCTCACAAGTTTCAGCCAAAGCAGTATTAGGCATAGAGAACATCAAAATATTGCTCGCTACAAATATTAGTGATGGGAACCTTTGGTGTATGTCTTCCTAGCAAGGCAAACAATGTTACTCAGAAGTCAGTAGAGAACGATGCAACAAAAGAATAGAAATTGAAAACCTAGAAAATGTAGAGAAAGAAGAAGCATTATCCCAACATACAAAAGTGATCAACAAAGAGAGATTCATTGTCCAAAACAATATCCACAATTGTGAACTTTTCCAATAGCATCATTTCAAACAGAAGGTCATAAACTTTAACCTTCAATGTTTAACTATTATTTTAAAACTTCTATATCTAACCATTAATGTCCTTCGTATTGTGTAGAAACACAATTGTAGTTAAAGCTAACAATAACGAGTACATAGATCAAATGATTCAAGGCACATAGCGACAAGAATGTCATTAATCACCATCATACCTTACACTTCGCGTAGTGCAGCAAAGTTGGAACCTTAGAAGACCCATCCAACATATATTCAAAGCGTGGAACAATGTTCTCCGATTTTGGTGAAAGACAAGCTAATTTTCCTGGATCATTAAAAAAGGTTCAAATTTCCCACAAATTTCCTACACCCATAAACACAAAAAAAAGTGTTTTCAAGCTCTAACAAGACAAAAGTTACAAATTTGAAATCAATCTAAAGATTGGGTGCAAAAAATAACAGACCCAAAAGCAAAGGTTTGTGGTTGTTAGCTCAGAATTGAGGTTGAGAGAAGCACGGAGGAGCAAGGAAACAAGACCAATACCAAACTGGCTTAAATTCTACTCCAATCTCCCTTCCAAACCAATTCCCCTCTCCTTATCAAACACTCCACTTTCACTTAATGTGATGTCCTTGCAATTTCCTCACCCTAGTGGTTGTGCCTTTACTGCCACAAGTAGGGGGGCATCTTCAACGTCTTCGCGTGCCCCCACCTCTTCTACGACCACAACAATTGAATCCTCATGGTCCGTGGTCTCAAGTTCCCGTTCACTAGCAACGGGCCTTGCTCTATCATCCTCATCATTCATCTCAAGCTTGAGTTGGACAAGGTTGGACACATGCCATAGTCTGCGTTCAACAAATTAGAAAAGTTCAAAGTCTTCATTGATAACAAGTTTACATCTTTGCAAAGAGGATTGGGAAGCTCGCGCTCTGAGACAATCATATTGTCAAAGGGAACAAGTGACAATGGATCAAGGTTAGTTAGGGAGCAAGATGTCAAGATCCACATATTTAGGGATTTGATTTAGCGATTTAGGAGAGGAAGAAGCGATTGAGGATGTATTAAGGGATTTGATTTAGGGAATTACAAGAGGAAAATAGATAGGAGGTGGTGAAGAAAATAGATAGGAGGTGATGAAGAAAAAAGATGCAAATTTATGGTACCAAATAGTGTTGGGAGGCAAATAGTAAAAAGAGGTTCATGCATGAGTGTTCTCAAGAGGGCGAGAAGGGGATTAAATTACTATTAGATAAGATAATGTTATTCGACAAAATTCTTTTCTCATGACCTCCACCAGTTGGTAACATTCGCTCCGAAGCACATTTCTAATGCATTGCGTTTTCTATAAATATTAGCATTACCAACAAATATATGCATCAATAATATGAATTTAATTTACAAATCGATCCAATTCCATGAGTAACTATCCATGAGAAAATCAGTTTTTTTTGTTGTAGTGCATGATACAATGAATTTGTACTATTGGTCCTATTAAATTGAAAAGAAGAATAACCAACTAGGCCAACAAATTTAAGAAAAACAGACAAGTAACAATAGGTAAAAGCCACTAACATAGAAGGATTATCAAATTCTCAACTATTAATTTTATAAATATCAATAAAGGAAAATATACATGCACATCTATTGCACCTTTCCAACATTCTTCATTTGTTCTGTTGTTCGGTTGTTCGGAGGTGGGGCGTGGAGTTCAACTCCACTCTGTCGAATTGAATGTGATTACATGGTAGAATTTTCGCATAACTCCAAGGTTAGTTAACGTTTCAAGAATTTTCCTAAAAACAACATGCCTATGATATCTATAAGGGTTATTATATTTGTACACCCAATGGATTTCTAATTCTTTCATCTCATTATCTCTCACATTTTTGTCTATCTATGGATCTATTATCTCTCTTCCTCAGTTTTTTTTCCTCTCTCTGCTTCCACCCATACACCTATAAATTAGGATGTACCTTTTCCTTTCTATAAACTCAAGCATCACCACCTTAGAATTTACCTTTCTTCTATGTTGTACAAAAATTCATACAAACAAATACATTGACATTTGCAACGTTCAGCCCCATAGAGAAGACAACAATATAAAAAACCATACCTCGAAGGGTAGAAGTAAAACCACAGGCAGTTAAATGCTGTGCAAGTTCCTCCCCTAATTGCTTTAGATAATTTGGTGCCGCTTTTTCTTCAGGTGTAGGCGAAACAATTGCTAGCTCGGATGTCAAATTTACACGAGCAGATAACACTTGAGGCTGTTCACTCCATTCATCATTGAACACAAACAAACACATAATAAGAACATAAACTTAGGTTACATTCCAAGTTATATCAGAGCATATTGGTCAGTTATTACATGGAAAAGTTGAAATTGAAACAACATAAGTATTACTATTACTATCACTATAACTTACTCGGCTTTCTAAAAGTTTTTTGACGCTATTAGCGCATCCTTCGCACATCATTCCCTGGAAAGAGATAAAGAGTGAGAAGTGGGTTTCAATTTCTACATTTGATTCCTTTTGAAAAAAAAAATGAAGCAATGAGGACAAAGACAAACAAACCCCAACGTGGAGAGTGATGACGGCATCTTCCGCAGCGGAAGAGCACCGGAACGGCATAACGGTGTTGAGGCGGCGATGAAGCGGTCTAACTCTGACTCTACCCATGAAAAAAGGACGGTAGTGCTTCAGAGGTTTGGAAAGTGCCATATGAGTCACCGCCACACACGACGGAGAATCCATTGCGAACGGAATTAGAATCGGAAATGAAAGAGACGACGACATGGGCACCTCAGAGCAGCAGAGACCAAATTACTCACCTCTCTCTGATTGTTTGCTTTAAGGTAAGATTTTATATCCTTGTAATTTACAAAAATGTTTGATTGAAACATTATTTTTAAAAATATCTAACAATATGTCTGGTTAATTTTTCATACTGTCAAAAATACTTTTTAAATTTTAAATTAATTAAAAAATAATAAAAGAACATAAGTTGTGTAACAAATGTTATAACTTTCTAAATTTATGAGAGTATAACTTATTCATCCATTAATACATAAATAAAAATAATACAGATAAAAAGTGCCACTTTCCCGAAAATAATAATTTTATAACAAATACGGAAATATAATTGCTACTTTCTTATCTTTTAAAATACAATAAATTAAAGTCTATGTTTTATCATCAAAATAAAACAAAATTAAAATTTTAAATTTTTATATAAGTAAAGAGTTTATTCATTGTTTTGTTATATTATTAAAACTAACTTATCAATATATAAATAAGAAGATAAATAAATAAAAATAATAAATAAGACAAAATATATAAAAAACAAAATAATGGTGGAAGAGCTAAGTTAGAAAAAAAATTATAAAAATATTAATTACTTTTTTGTGTTAGTTGATCATTAATAAACCTTATTATTTTTCGCATAGACTACATTAACTGTTTTGAAAATTTAATAGTTCATTTTCAACATTTCTAATATTTATGTTATATTTTTTAAAATCAAACAAAAGTAACATATTTTTAAAAATATAATAGATATAAACTATCTAACCACTTTATTATTATTGTTTAATTTTAACAAAATTTAATAGCCGTTTTCCATGTAAAGTTATTGATAGTGTGACTTTTATCAAATATTGTATAATTTAATATTTATTATTTGAACCCGTAGGAAAGAATAAGTGATTATATTTTTTAAGTATTTATAATTATTTTTAAGAATTAAATAGTTTATTTTTATTTTTATTTTAAATTATTTAACCATGGTAACAACATGAAGGAATAAATAATTATATATTGAAATATTTATAATTATTTTTAAATTTTGAATACCTTTTTATTTTTAAATATATTAAAAATAAAATAGAAACATTAAAATGAAGAGAATATTTTATATATTTTTATAAATTTTTATTTTAAAATATATCAAGAATAAAATAAAAATATAAAAATTAAAATATTCTTTATATATTATGATAAATCTTTATTTTAAAATATATTAAGAACAAAATAAAATATAAAATAATATATTGTTATAAATTATGTTTTTATAATTTATTATTCAATTAAAAATTTATTTTACATACACAAAATGTATATCAACATATATTACATTACATCTTGCCATATATGATTATGGAATTTTATTAAATGTGTTTTTTTTAAATATTTTGATATAATAAATAATATTAAACATGTTTTTCTTCGAATACTAAAATGTATCAATTATTTTTTTTATTATTGTATTTCTAATAATTTATTTAATTTTTATTTTTTGTTTATTTATTTTTTCATTGTTTTAATTTTTCTCTCATGTAATATTTACCATTATTTAGTCCATTACTAATGAAATAATAAGTTATTAATATAATATCAGGTTCAAAATAAAACAATTAATTACTAAAAAAATAATATATTATTAATAATGTTAAATTTTAATAAAAAATATATAATTTAAATTTTCATAATTTTGAATTGTCACCTTTTTTTACAATAATAAAATAGTTGAATGAAAAATATTATAAGAATATCATGTTAATTAATAAAAATGAAAAAAGAAATAATTAAAAATTAAAACTTATTTGGAGTATAATTGTGCTACTTGGCTGCTGGACTATCTAAATCAACTTTGTCATATAGAAGAAGATAAACGTATAGAAAAAATAATAAAGAAAAGAGAATAGTACAGAAATAAAATAATTATAGAAAAGTTTAATTAAGAGAAAAAATAATAAAAAGGTTAAAAATATTAATTCATTTTCATCTCGTTATGTGTTAATAGATAATTAATTTATTTTATGTCTCAATAACACATATTATATTAATTAAATAATATTATTTCAGTTTTACTATTATGTTATTTTAATAAATATATTAAATAATATTACTTAATATTTCAATTAATGTTATAATAAAATGTGTAATATTTAATTATATTTTATGTGTAATAAATATATTAAATAATACTTTTTTATTTTTAATCAATGTTATAATGATAAAGTGTGTAATATTAATTATATACTTTTTTATTTTAAATTATAAGATTGTTTTTTAAAAAAAATTGTTTTATAATATAAGATGTTATAGAATTGTAATAATTTTTTTTTCTTTATATGTTTCTATTAATTATATGATTATTTGTGTTAATATTAAAAAATAAAAAAAATTAAAAATCAAGAATTAAGAATTAATTATTTTTTATTAGTCTAACTCTTTATGGTTAGTTTTAAAATTTTAAATTTTTCATACTAGTGTTTTAATGTTTTGTTTACATAAATTACTTAATAGTTACTAGGTATCTTTATAAATTTTAATTAACTACAAATAAATAAATGAGATAATTGATGTAATTAAGATTGTTAAAATAGGTTAAATAATTAACTATTTATTATTTATGTCTAGTCAAACTTTAAAAATGATAGTTTAAATAGAAATATGTTTTTTTTTAGTTTTGTTTCCTTTATTATATGGATTAAGATAAGATTGACATGGACACTAATGAGTTTGTAAGTGTTTTCTTTTATATTAATTTTTTTATAATATTAATTTTATTTTAATTACATATGTTATGTTATGGACAATAAAAAAATTAATAAATTATTTTAAATAATATTAGGTTAAGTAATATTTTAGAGACATAAATTATTTGGTATATATGTAAAGAATAATGAATAAATGTGTTATTAAGACAAAAAAATATTTAAAAATAAAATTATTAAATATATTTATTTTTATATATAAGAATGATATAAGATCATGAAAAAAAAAGCAATTATTGTATATTTTTATAATGGGACTTTAATTTTTTTTATTGAATGAAACTATTGTGGTAACGTCAAAGTGACATAATGCATAATTTTTTATTGAATCCACAAGAATGGTAAATAAAACCATAATATCCCTGTAAAAAGGAAAAAGTGCATAAGTTACCTTCCTATCAAAGTTAGTTTGAGACAAAAATTAACTTAAAATAACTCTTAAAATTGTGGAAGTGAATATATAATTCATTGGGCATACTCCACACAAACATATTACTTTTTGAAAAAAACTGCAAAAAGATGACGATGATGATGGAACATAAGAAAATGAAGACATAAATAAATATTTCAAACATGTACATTCTCATTTATGTCAATAATATTATTATTATTCTCGATATATTTTAATAATAACAATAATCATTTTTAAATATGGTTGTAGATATGATTTAAAAAAAAAAGGTGTGCTTTGAAATATGACTTTAGTATGAAAATTTGGAATTGACCTAATTTCAGTGCTTGGAAGCACGATTTTTTTATTTTGAACTCGTGCTTTCGAACATGATTTACCTAAATGCTAACTTTTAAAAAAAATTGTCCATTTATGTGATAATAAAATAAGATTATACCAATTTGATAAAGAAAAATCCATCAACCTACTGCTATAAATGAAAGAGGTTTTAGAGTTCTTAGGTATGTGGGTTCAATTGATTGTATGCATTAAGAATAAATAAATTGTCTTATTGCATAATAGGGTTGATACTGTAAAGATGACCATGGCATTGTAAAATTTAGAATTGTAATTTCACATTATCTATGGCATAATTTTGGTACATAAATAAGATAAACAACACCATCATACATTATATTATGTAACATGATAATTAAAAATGAATGAGATACATATAATTGTAACGTTTTACTATTATATTCATGAATAGATTTAAATATATTGAAGTATGTTAAAATGGAGATAGAAAAAGAAAATTATTTACAAAAATATAAAAAAGCAACGAAAAACAGATATGAAAAGGAATTTTATAGGATACATTATACAATTCACACATAAATATAATGAACACGATCATACATTATATTAGATCCCATGAACATTAAAAATGAATGAAATACATATAATTCTAATGTTTTAGGATCATATTCATGAAAAGTATTAACTTTGCTATATAGATACAAACAGAACATTGTACATACAAAATGTTTTCATTAGTCATTTTAACCATAGTAGTGGAACATATTTGAAAAAGTTTTTGTTATAATAATTATGAAATATAAATCCACACAGTTTTAGTGTATTTTTTAGTTGATAGTACGAATTAATATTTATATTTATATTATCATTATGTTTATTAATTAAAATATCAATTATAATATTCCTAATTTGATATTTTAGTTTTTAAATAGTTTAAATTTATGTAATTAATAATTTAAAAAACTAAAATAAAATAAAATTTTAAAATCTCTTATAAATAAAAAAGGTTATTTAAAATCTTAAAGTAATATTTATTATAAAGAAAAATTAAATAAAAGCTTGTGAAATTCTGTATTTACCACTTAAAATAATTATGTAGGATCTCTCTCTATGTTAATTTGACAAATCTATTCAAATTGGATAAATAAAATATTTGAATATTTAAAATATTTTGCATACTTAAATTTATTTCTCACTCTCTAAATAAGTAAGAGTATGTTTGGATAACTTTTTGGATGACGTTTGTAGATTTTAAATAAGATTATTTTTTAATCTAGTTTTCTAGTTAATATTATTCAAATTCATAAATTTAGGTATGATAATAATTTTAAAATTTATTATTTTTTAACTACTTTATTTAAATTTAATTAATATTATTATTAAAATATTTTAATATATTTATAATATTATTATAATTTTTATCATTAATAATAATATATTATTAATAAAATAAATAATATTAATATCATATTATAAAATTCTGTTCGTTTAATAATTACACATTTAAAAATATTTATAAGTATTATCAAGTATTTCTAAAATAAAATATTCAAATAAGTTAGTTTAACTCAATGAGAGAGAAGATGGGGTGAGTTTGTAGATTGAGACAGTCAGATATCTGTTTATAACGCGTTATTCAACTGCTGGTCTTAAAAGTCAAATCCCATTTGCAAAAAGATAACCTCATACTGCAAATGTTGTTGTTTTTTAGGCATAACTTATTTTTATTGAACACATTCATTCTTTTTTTCTTTCACATTTTATCTCTCTCAGTTAATAATACTTCAATAATATTTACGAGAAATATCCTTATTCTATTGTAAAAATATTTTTCTTAATATTTAAAATTATCAGAAAATCTAAAATCAGAAATGAAATTCATTAAGCAAAAATTTGATACAAACATTTATCGTTTTAAATTAATAAAAAACTAAAAACTGTGTGACAGGCTACGTTATCTGTATAATATAAATACCAAATATACAGTATCAGTTTTTCACTTTATCACGTCACTTGAGAGTTGAGGAGGAAAAAAAAAAAAGGAAAAAAAGAAAAGAAAAGAAAAAGTCTCTGTCTCTCTTGTCCTTCGTGGTTCGCGTGATCTCAGATTCAGTCTTCGCCATGGCGGAGGGAGCTTCTTATGGATTGCGTCGTCCATTAGGTCATTTTCTAATTGCCTTTTTATTTTGCTTTTTAATTTATCGTGCAATGCTTCGATCCTGTAAATTTAATTGTTGATTCGACGCGATTTCTTGTCACGGAGCTTCAGCTATTGAACTCTGTTTCCTTCATTGAGTGGATTCCTGCTGTTGGGTCTAAGTGTCAGGTACTGTCAATGGCTTGGCTAATGAATGGACCCAAGGTTTGGCCCTTACTGAGGTTGGCTAAAACTGTGCCCAATTGATTTGGGGAAATGACCATTTTGGTACTTTTTTTAGTCTAATTACGCTTTTTTAGGTGTTACAGCGTCTTTGGAACCAGGGTCGTGTGATATGAATTATATTGATAGGTATTTCTTCACTGCATCGATTTTTCACTTTTTCGGATTCTGAGTAGCGAAACTAACTAATATGCAGCTTCAATCCCCCAATTAAATGACCTAGTACTGTTGCTAAATTTGTAACTATTTCAAAGTGGTTTTGTTGGAAAAAGCACGCGCATTAGAGGGATTGTCCTTGCCAAAAAAAAAAACTTAAGACAACTAAAAAGAGCATTACGATTCTCTCATGATTTTGTGTTTTTCCAGTAAACGTTTACCGATAAGAATGAGTATGTTCTAAAGAGTACGTTGGTAGCACTCCTCTATAGGTTAATATAAGTATAACGAAAATTACCCATATAAATCTATGGATATAAATTTTCAGTTCAAGTTTAGTTCGACGTTACCCCTTGCAAAAGATTTTCCTTATCGCATATATATGTTTATGTATAATCCTGCTTCATTTGGTTGGATCTTTCAATTTACGATCTTTAATTCCCCTCCTAATCTCATGTAAGATCTTGATTCTGACAACATTGCTCAAAACAGTTTTTTGGTAAAAAACTCGCATTATGATTTTAAACAGAAAATAGGCTAAATCCAAATAATCACATAAAAAAACAAACAGATATGAAGAAGGGAATATATTTGGTGGATTAATTGATTTTTTTGGGGGGGGGGAGTTGACTTGTAGGACGCTAAATTTATGTATTGGATACTTTTACCTCGAAATTGCTCTCATGAATGACAGTGGTTGTTATTTTCATGTCAGTTTATCTTTCATTTTTTCTGTTATTACAAAAATATTCCTATTGATGCGTGTGACTTTTACAACCATGATTTGATTTTATAACCTTGCTTGAAAATTGTATTTGTGTATGTGATATAATTCATAATCAAATATTTTACTGAATGCCTTGATATCAATTTGCAGATATTCAGCAATTACAATTTGAAGCCCAGCATCGGTGGTTGCGACCTGCAGAAATTTGTGAAATTCTTCGTAATTATCGGATGTTTCAAATCACTTCAGAACCTCATAACAGGCCACCAAGTATGGTTACTGCATGTCACTGCTAAATTAATTGGCACCTGTATAACTTTAGATCTAAGGATCAGATGAATGGCCTGAGAAGCTTTCACTACTAACTGATTTTCCATGACTTGTTTGGTGCAACCTGGTGTTCATGAACATTTTGGCCTGAATTAATCGTATCTTTCTAGGTGCTGAACAACGTTTTTCAAAATGGAAGTATTGCCCTTCTTGAGTTCATTTAACTGAATTTAATTTTTTTAAAGCTGTATCTAGATTTAAAATTTTTCATTATCTTCATGTTCCAATAGATCCTTTATACTTCAGTTCCAGTTCAAGGAATACAAGCACATTATCCAGTAAACAAAAATTCGTGAAGCTTGGTAGCAAAAAATTACCTTATGTACTTATTGCACAATTTTCACAATTCAGTAGGATTTAGGATATCATTATTTGTATTTTGTTGTTTTCCTATGACCTGCTTGGTTGTTATTTTCACTCTATCTTTTATCTCCTAATCATATTCCTATCATTACTTCATGCTCACAAAGACATCACTTGATGATTTTTATTTCATGATTTCAGGTGGTTCACTTTTTCTATTCGATAGAAAGGTTTTGAGATACTTTAGAAAGGATGGACATAATTGGAGAAAGAAAAAGGATGGAAAAACTGTGAAAGAAGCTCATGAAAAGTTGAAGGTAATCTTATAATTTGCTTAAGTTTTCAGTTTATAGTTAATCAAATTTGTGTAGGATTAGCTTATACATAAGGTGATTGGAATTTTTGCAAACCCTAAACCCTATACCATTATATAATTATTCACTGGGGTTGTAACATCATTTAAGCAAATGTAGGTTGGAAGTGTTGATGTCTTGCACTGCTACTATGCCCATGGAGAAGATAATGAAAATTTTCAAAGGCGAAGCTACTGGATGCTTGAACCGTGAGTATGCATTAATTTACTTACAATATTTTGTATAACATGTCTTGGAAAATTGTATTCATATTTCATTTGTTACTTTGTAAGCTTCTTTGCAAGTACCACATTAGTTCATTTGGTATCATATCTCATGTCAATTTATAGATAAAAGTGTTTAAGTGTGTTTCACTACCCTCAAACTTAGTGAACAGAGCATTGGAGATGCATTTTTTGCTTTTTTTGGTGTTTGTATCCTTCAAAGGAGTTTCTAGCTTAGACAAGTTGATCGAGAAGCTTTACTGCATTTTTTTCCCTGTTCTCCTTTGTGTTTAATGTTTTTGAAGGATTTCTTATCCTACCATTAGTTGTGATAATCTAATTCACCCATTTGTCCCTCCCTAATGTAATTTCTTCTTTATTGTAGATGGCATTTTTTAATATTGGGTTTTAAATATTTTGCTGCATCTTTACTAATATGAGTTTTCAATGTTCATCTACTGAGATATTCATGTCTTATAATTAATCAGAACATGTTTTTCTTGTTAATTTTCTTTTATTGCAGGGATATGATGCACATAGTATTTGTCCATTACTTGGAAGTTAAGGTATTTTGTTCATATCTTTATATTTTTTGCTGTTATTTACTTTTTTTTTTGTCGTTACCTTCCAATGATTTTGTAGTTTCAATGATTGTGTAGTTTTATCATTTATAACTCTTTCATTTCTAGCTTTTGGACTCTATATATTATTTACTTTGTTAAAACATTTTTCCTCCATAACCTGAGTTTTGATGTTTTACAAAATATGATGATGCATTTGAAAGATGAAGGATGAAGCAGCTGCAGTTCTTGTAGTCTATGTTGAGCCATCATGAATGATTAATGATATTATTGCTACTCATTTTGGTTTTTTTATTATCTAACAATCGTAGCTCTAACTAGTGTTGCTAAAGGAGTTGAGGAAATTATATGCAGGATGAGTTTTTTCATACTGTGAAAACTTGAGTGGTATACAGCCACTAAAAGAGTTCAATTTGATCAATTGTCAATGTTAATTTGTTAATACTATGAGTATCACCTACTGGCATGGTAATGTGCCATTGAAAGGGTTCGAGTTCCAAGTTCAGTCACAGTATTTCAATGATCAAATTAAATACATCCAATAGGATCAAGCTTTTAAATTAGGCATTCTTTGTATTTGTGTTTGGATAAACCTTTTTTGTAAGCACTTATAGGTGAAGAAAATAAGAAAAGATGGAATAAGTTTTTCCTATAAGTTAAAATAAACTTTTATTAAAGTTAAAATGAGAGAGTTTCTGCAGATTATGTATAATCTAATTTTATTGAATGAGAGAAACTTAATTCATTTTTCCTCCTTATTTTTTACAAGTGCTTATAGAAAAAATTATGCAAATAGGGTGAAGTTACATTTTTTTGTGGGGTTGCAAGTAGTTTTCTTGTTCAAGGGTGATGATGAGGGAACAACATTCAGTCATACCTAGGAAGGGTATGGTTGTGTCAATTTACAATAAGTAAACAACACATCGTTATGCTCAATTTTGGACTTTGATTATTTTTTGAAAAAATAATCATTTTTATAGTTCTCTCAAGCAGGGTTTTAATTAGTATGCTATAGTCGTGTAGAGTGCAAAGTGGCCCCTGCCCACTACATGAGCTGCTGTACCAGGCTGGTTTAGTATAGTGGCTGTAGCAGACCAAATAACAGGCTAAGTAGTGGCCATAGCAGGTGCTATAATGGCACTATGTGTTGATTCCAGAATCCATCTTAACAGAGACAGTCAGGCTATATTTATGGTATTTAATTTCCAAGAGGGACGGGATGATATGCCAAAATGGTTGTGAGGTGTGTGTCTATGTATATGTGTATGTGTATATGTATATGTTGGGTTTGTGGGTTGGATTCGAGCCAGTGACCTGTGTCCAAATGCTTGAATTGAATGGGAAAGTGTTTGTGTTTGACCCAGTATTATGAGTCAAGAGTTGCACCTCTGCCAGCATCTTAAGCTTTTGGTATGGTGATAAAAACACTCTTCGTCATATCATGCCATCATTTTATAAAAGATCTCAATCTATTTTTATCATATTCTTCTTGAAATCAGGCAGGAAGAATTTGAAGCTGTTCAATGTAGAAGAATCCATGTTTTGCAGTCCTGATCTTAATTGGCTTGAGTGCATGGGTGACTTATTCATAGATTTATTCTGGTTTATTTCTCAGGGTAACAAAAATATTGTAGTAAATACTGAAGGTAATGAGGTCCTATCAGATTCCCAAAAGTTAACTTCTCCATCATCTAGTCTTCCCACACAACATAGCGGTGTTAGTTCACTTAGCACAGATTCTGTCAGCCCATCAACCAGTTTGATGTCTTTACGTGAAGATGCTGATTCTGGTAATTCTGCTTAAATTTATTTCATGAGTTAAAATTTTTTATGTGGTCTGTGAAGTGAATATGTTAAGAATTTGTTGGAATAAACTTCTCCATAAAAAGATTTAAGATAAGAAAAACAGGAAGCGAAAAGGAAATGAGATTTTCCATATAAGTTAAAATTGGTTATATTTAAATTAATTTATTTTATTTTATAGAGAAAATTATTTTATTTTCTTCTATACTTTAATTATCTTGGTGTACTGATACAACAAATATTTGTGTAATATTTTGGACCATTGATCACCCTTGAATTTTTTTAATCGTAATTCTTTCCAGAGGATATCCACCAAGCTAGTTCTGGGTTGCGCCCATTACATGAGTCACAACATATGGAAAATGGTCCATCGACAGAGAAGATTGATGCTGCTGGCTTGAACAGTTCATATCATATGCATCCCTTTTCAGGTTTCTCCTTTTTCTTCATTTTGGTTGCCTCACGTATTTTATAACTTCTATTAGGAAATCTCTGACACGTGTTTTCCCCACATATATATATATTTCTTCAAATAATTTTAGGTGATCACGGACAGTCATCAATTTCTGGAACAGATTATATCCCAGTTGTTCATGGGGATAAATTTAGAGGAAATGACGCTGCTTATTTTGATGGTGAGAAAATAAATGACGTGGCACCATGGGACACTGTCTTGCAAAGCACTGCCAAATTGCATAATGATCCTTCCATCATTTCAATGGGTAATGTCCTTGAACAAGAACATACCATTTTCAGTCACCTTTTAACTGGCAAAAGAGATCTCACCGAGGAAGAAGAGAGCTCTCACTCTTTCCAATCGAGTTGGCAGGTACATACTGTTCTCTGCATTGTATATCTACCAGTAGTATTATCTCCATCTGCAACTATTAGGGCCTATTTATTTTCGTCATTTTCTCTTATCATTTTGGTTTGATATTTTTAATTTCAGAAAACAAACTCAGTATCTTAAAAAATACTGAACACAAAATAGTCTTCTGCATTTTTGCTGATCACGCAATGGCATTTTTGAGATTTTCATGTCTTTATTTTCATTACTTTCTCTCTCTCGGAACTTGGGACTATGCATTTCAATAAGACAATAACTAGATCTTTCCATTCAAATTGTGTATTCTCTCCCAAACCATCTTCTGAACTGACTGTGACCTATAAGACTGCCTTATGATCAGATTAGTTAAATGGTTTTTGGTTTTGGTATGCATGTAAGTTAGGATGAATGTTTCAGTCTCCGCACACAAGCTGCAAGTCAAGCGGAGGAGATCATTCAATAAATAAAAAAGTTCAAATTACACAGTGGAAAATATTTGTTTAAGAAAACCAGAAATTGATAAGCAAATCTAAGCACATTTTCAAATTGATGAAAACTTGAAAATGAAAGAAATTGTATGTAATTTCAAACCACTAATTACTTGATAGATTTAGCCAAAAAATATAATTATTCAATTTTTTATTTGATTGGATGCAGATTCCTTTTGAGGACAATTCAAGAGACATGCCAATGTCAATCCAAACCCAATCATTTGGTCTGCAATTTGGATCTGATTATGACACCAGTTTACTAGGGTATGAAACTCGTAATGCAAGTTCTGAAATTGATCCGATCCTGTACAGTTTTCATGGTGATCCAAAAGAGCAGCTTATGCAGAAAAACTATCCACAAGAGCATGCAGATGGACAATCCCAACATGCTTTAAAATCCAATTCTGCAAATAAAGTTCCTGATGAAGAAACTATCGACTATGGCTTAACTGTGAAGCGCACATTATTGGACAAAGATGAGAGCCTGAAGAAGGTTGATAGTTTCTCTCGGTGGGTTACTAAAGAACTTGGAGAGGTGGCTGATTTGAATATGCAGTCGACACCTGGTATTTCATGGAGTACAGATGAATGCCAGCATGTGATAGACGATAGCTCCTTGAGCCCATCTCTCTCTCAGGACCAACTGTTTAGTATAAATGATTTTTCACCTAAATGGGCTTATGCTGAGTCAGATATCGAGGTACTGATCTTTTTGAAAATCTATATAATTGAGGGTTCTCCCTCCAATTCTTTTTCAACCCTACTTTTCCTTCTAATGTAATCACATCATATATTATATCATTATACTATTATATTATTATTGCTATGATATGATCACTAGTGGAAAAGTGGTTCGTGCCTCTATATTTCAAGATTTTTTTTGATAATAGTGATTACATAAAAAATAGGTGGTTGTATCTTTTGAAGTGTTTACAATTATTTTTAGGATTTAAATATTTTTTTTATTTTAAATAAGTTGATAGTGCGGTTACATGAAAAAATAGGTGGTTATATTTTGAATTATTTGCACTTATCTTTAAATTTTAAATAATTTATTTTTGTTTTAATTTTAAAATATATTAAGGATAAAATAGGAATATGAAAAATGTAGACTGAAAAAGAGAATCCCCTCTCTATATTGTTATAGATTATCATATATTATACATTATTGTGTTAATATAATTTTCTATATTTAAAATATTTTATTAGATACATATAATAATATAGATACTAAAATAATATAATTATACACATTATAATAGAATAAAATAATATATTCTAATATAATATATATGATTTTCTTTTCCAGTCTATTTTTCTGCCAATTTAAGTTAACCTTGTCTTGCTCATTTTCATATTTTTGCCTATTTGGAATTTTTTTTACACTTATTTGACTTATTTTTTCTCGCCCATTGAAATGATTATTTTCTTCTATTTTTCCACTCATTTGCATGGTTTTTTCCCCCTATTCCTTTAAGTGAATTCACCACACTATTTTCACTGTTTGCAATTTGCATGTTTTTTCACTGGTGTTCTTTTTATATTTTGTATCCCATTTATTTAAATAAAAGTTTTCCCCATATTTTTTTGGCTTTCTGGTACTCATTTGAATTTTTGCTGGCTTTTTGGCTCATTATTACAATTTCCCTGCTTATTTTTCTCGCATTTTGTGTAATAATTCAAAAGCAATTTATGTTTTGATAATAATTTTGTATGCACATGACATGTAGGTCACTGCCTTAGGATTATACGTATATTTAGTTAATGTTGTTTGTAAAAAATTATAAATATTATCTATGTTCTGTATTAAGCATTTTATAAAGTAAAATAATTATAAAACTGTGTATATGTAGCTTTTAATTCTATCAGTTGTTGCTCTTAATTTGCAGTATTCTCGATTTTGTATTTCTTCTACGTCTTGGTATTTCTTAACCCATCTGACAATCTTCCTTCTTTTTTCCCTCCGCTTTGGTATGTCATATATGATTATTATTGGTTTTGCTCCCTTTTTTAATCAAGATTATTGAGTCACTGTTGCTTGACAAAATGAAATAGAACCGGAATAGTTTGATTGGCTTCTTATCCTATTTAAAACTATACAGGTGTTGATTATTGGATCATTTTTGAAGAGTCAACCAGAGGTGAAAACATGTAACTGGTCCTGTATGTTTGGGGAAGTTGAGGTTCCTGCTGAGGTTTTAGCTGATGGAATTTTGTGCTGTCAAGCTCCGCGTCATAAAGTTGGGCGGGTCCCATTCTACGTAACATGTTCCAATAGGTTAGCTTGTAGTGAAGTGCGGGAATTCGATTTCAGAAAAGGCTTTGCTAGAAATGTAGATTTTGCAGATTTTTTTAGCAGTTCAACTGAAATGCTGCTTCATTTGCGACTGGAGAATTTTCTTACTTTAAAGCCAGTGGCCCCTTCAGATCATTCTTTTGAGGGTGATATGGAGAAAAGGAACTTAATTTTCAAGCTTATTTCACTGAGAGAGGAAGAGGAATATTCCATTAAGGACGAACCAACTACAGAATTGGATATATCCAAATACACGGTGAAGGAGCATCTTTTTCTCAGGCAGGTTAAAGAGAAGCTGTACTCATGGCTTCTTCACAAAGTAACTGAGAGTGGTAAAGGGCCAAATGTATTAGATGAGTATGGGCAAGGTGTGATACACTTAGCAGCTTTTCTTGGTTATGATTGGGCCATAAATCCAATTATATCTGCTGGAGTTAGTATCAACTTTCGAGATGTGAATGGATGGACAGCTCTTCACTGGGCTGCATTCTGTGGCAGGTAAAGTTCCTTGAGATTTCACCTCCTCTTTATTGAGTCCAGTTGATTGAGAATAAGTTACGTCTTGTAATCTGGTCGAACCTTCTTTAACTGCTCTTATATTCTTCGTATTTTCGAATTTTATCGAGGGTGAAATTGTTCACGAAATTGGTTTTCCTAGCCTATTAAGCAAATTTAAGTTTCTGTTTATTAGCTAAAATAACTAGGGCAATTGCTTTGGTCAGTTAAAGGCAAATAGCAGAAGGTTTCTATTTTTTATTCTGCTTTCATCATTGTCTCTCAAATATGTTATGTTCTGCATAACATAATTTTGTTGTTGTTATTCTTTGTCCTTTTCTCAGAGAGCGGACAGTTGCTTTCCTGGTTTCCATGAGAGCAGATTGTGGAGCATTGACAGATCCATCCCCTGCATTTCCGTCAGGTCGAGCAGCTGCGGATCTGGCCTCTGCGAATGGGCACAAAGGAATCTCTGGTTTTCTTGCTGAGTGTTCATTAACTCGCCATCTTGAAACCCTCAAAATGGATGATCAAAAAGGCAGTCGGCAAGAAATTTCAGAAATGAAAGTGGTGCAGACAGTTTCAGAACGAACTGCGACACCTGTGCTCTCTGGTGATATGCCAGATGCACTCTGCCTCAAGGATTCGCTTACTGCTGTGCGTAATGCAACACAAGCCGCTGATCGTATACATCAAGTATTCAGAATGCAGTCATTTCAGAGGAAGCAGTTAACTCAGTATGAAGGTGACGATGAGCTTGGATTGTCAGATCAGCAAGCTCTATCTCTGCTTGCTTCTAGGACATGCAAATCTGGACAAGGAAATGGTTTAGCCAATGCGGCTGCAATACACATACAGAAAAAGTTTCGTGGTTGGAAGAAGAGAAAAGAATTCTTGATGATTCGGCAAAGAATTGTTAAAATCCAGGTTCATTGATCTGCTCTTTTTACTGATTTTTCATTTTTAATATTGTACATGTTTTTTTAAGTAAAGCAGAATATTGTTTGATGTTCTTAATTTCTCATCAAATCATCTTGTCAATTATTCTGCTATTTTGGAAACTAAAGGTGGAAAATTGAATACATTGGATAGATTTTGATTTTTACAATCGCGGGAAAAGAATGGAAAGATGTTCCTGTTAACTGTTGCATCTCTTTGCTCCTTCTATAACCTTTGTGTACATGTGGATCACACATTGCGATTGTCAAAAAGTGGAGAAAACAATCCAAAATGTGAACATGCATTTACTTGGTGGATTGGTGTTTTAACAGTCATCAAATCATGAGCTTGAAGTCTTAGCTCCTAATAGGGGCCTTAAAGGCAATATATAGGACTCTTGCTTAAAAGTCTTTCCTTACCCCGCCCGTCACTACCTGAAAGGAGTAAAATTTGAGCACACAATTGATATTCTCTTTCTTTTTTAGTTTAGGAAGCTACCAGAAAAGATATTCAGAGACTGTCCAAAGCTTTTAGTTTAATTATCTTTGGGATGAGTCTTTTAGGCGTGAACTCAATGTTTGCCAAGCAACTTTGCCCTTCCCCACTCTGCTACTTGTACCTCCAACGTAACCTCCCCCTCGCAAGAAGAAATATGACTACTTAATAGACTCTCCTGTTTTCTTCATTGTTCTTTTTTCTGTCTTTCATATCTTTTTTCCACATGACACACATGCTACTTCCGCTGACTGTTGAATTCTGCGGTGTCAAGGCCCATGTAAGAGGTCACCAGGTACGGAAACAGTATAAAACAATCATCTGGTCTGTGGGAATCCTAGAAAAGGTCATATTACGTTGGAGGCGCAAGGGTAGTGGTTTACGTGGATTTCGACAAGATGCGCTTAATAAAGTCCCCAGTCAACAAAATGATTCTCGGCAAGAGGATGATTATGATTATCTCAAGGAGGGACGGAAACAAAAGGAAGAAAAGATCCAAAAGGCCTTATCAAGGGTGAAATCCATGGCTCAGTATCCAGAGGCACGCGCCCAATACCGGCGTCTGCTAAATGTTGTCGAGGACTTCCGTCAAACCAAGGTATTTATTGACTTCTGGCAGGGTCTACAGTCATTAGTATTTGGCTTAATGATATGCTCATAGTCATTTAATATCATGCAGGGAACTGACGAGGGTTTGACCAATTCTGAAGGGGCAGTTGATAGTGTGGAGGATTTGATTGATATTGATATGCTTTTAGACGATGATAATTTCATTCCTATAGCATTTAACTGATCCTGCACTGGCTACTCCCATCCTCCCCTCTGTAAATACATGGGGCCAGTTTGGCTTTATTTGGCATTGGGGAGTCCTAACATCGTCTTGATGTATATATTTCTAGTCAAAATTACTTGGATCCAACGCTGCATATAAATAGATTTGATAGCTAGCGTGCACTTTGGTTTGACAGTTCAGATATCGTAGTCTAATGAAACATGGTTTTGATTTTATTTATGGTTATTTTAGTATGACAGGATAATTCTGTTTATAGAGATGGTTGGGGGTTATGACATAATGATGTAACTTGCTGAAATTTCAAACTGCAATTTGTACAAAAGTCGACTGTGGCGAGAGGAATTATGTATTATATACCAAGTGCTAATTATGAATGATCAAAGCCTGTTTTATTGCTAAAGTATTTAAATTCCGTTCTTATCGGTTAGTCCTACTTCTGCAAGGTGCCATTTTAGTTCTAGTATTTCTCTTTTTCTCTGTAGTATTTATTTTTACTGATCAAAGCCTATATCAAAATTATTTTTATTATGTATTTATAGTAAAAAATAAAATAGTCAACAACACTTTTATTGTGTTAGTAGTTATGAAAGAAAATCTTTTTTTATTATTGTTATAGAAATTATAGAAATTATAGAAATAAAAAATAAAAAATTTATTTTTTTATAATTTTTATATATGAATTTTTTTTATAGTACATGTGAATTCATTTTATTATGAATGAATTTAAAGAATAATCTTCATATTATACTTATAATTTTTTGAATTTAAATTTGAAAAAAGTAATTAATTAAATTTAAATTTGAAAAAGAATATTTTTTTATTATATGTGTGATTTTTAAATTTGAATTTGAATAAAAGGTAATTAATTGTATTAAAAAAAGTATATGAATAATAAATTAAATTTATAAAATTATCATAATTATGATTTTTGAATTTAAATTGTAGTTAATTGAATTTAAATTAAAAAGAATATTTTTATTATATTTGTGATTTTAAATTTGAATTTGAAAAAAAGATAGTTACTTGAATTTAAAAAAATAGTTATAAACTTTTAAAGAAAAATAGAAAAAATATGAAAAGGAATTCCCTATATATATTTTTATAGATAATTAATTGACTTTAAAAAAATATTTTTTTATCATATTTATGATTTTTAAATTTAAATTTAAAAAAGAGAGTAATTAATTGAATTTAAATTTTAAAAAAGTAGTTGTTTATTATATTTGTGATTTATAAATTTAAATTGAATAAAAAATAGTTAATTGAATTACAAATATATATGAATAATTAATTAAATTTAAAAAATTTATCGTAATTATGATTTTTGAATTTAAAGTTGAAAAAGAGTACTCAATTGAATTTAAAAAATAGTTATTAATTTTTAAGGGTAAAATAAAAAAAGAAATATGGAAGGGGAACACATATAATGTTATAGATTTAAAATTGTTTAAAATTATTTTCAAATATTCAAATAATTTAAAATTATGAAAAGTAATTTTTAAATATATAAATTGTTTAAAAAATATCACATTAAAATAAATTTTATTTTATAAAAAAATAAAAATCAAAATAAGAAAATCATATTTTATTTTTTTGGAAAAAAATAAAGAAAATAAAAATGATAAATAATAAAAAATTACGAAAGAAAAACAACTTTTGGAAAAAAAATTATATTTTAGATTTTATAGAAAAATTTAGAATAAAAAATTAATAAATAAAAAAATAGTTGTTTATAGAATTAGAGAAACAAACATAAAAAATAAAAAAATAGTTGTATTTTATAGAATTAGAGAAACAAGCATAAAATAAATTTAGAAAAAGTACTACCTTGAATCCTTTCAACCATTCCATATAAAAAAAAAATAACTTTTAGGTCAAAAAAATAATAGGAAAAAACTAAAAAAACAAAATCAAAATATAAAAATTAAAAAAATAATTACATTTTACAAAATTAGAAACAATAGTAGAATAAGAAATGTTAAAACAACATTAGCTTGTACTTACCATCTATCCTTCCAACTTTTCACCTTGGTGAGAATAAAAGAAAAAATCTTTATATTAAAAAAATAAAAAATTATAATTAAATTATAAAAATAAAAAAAAATAGTAGTGATAGAAAAATAATTACCATTTATTATTATCTAAAGAATAAAAAAAATAACTCTAAAGTGAGAAAATTTAAGGAGAACATTACTTTTTACTCTTTATTATTTGATCTGGTTACTTTCCACATCTAATCTTCATTTATAACATCGTCTATCTATTGTGTTTGGTATAAGAGAGAATAGAAGGATGATTTGTTATTAAGATGAGAATTTTTTTTTAAAACAAAGAATGTGAGAAGTTAAAAAAAATATTAAAATAATTATCATTTAGAAAATAAAAAAAATATTATATTTTACTCTTTACTGTTTGATCTTGTAATCTTTTTTTATAGTATATTTACACGTCTTTTGTGCATGCACTTCAATTTTTCAGGATTAAAAGATAAAAGATAAGAGAAAAAAAAGGTGTTAAAAGTTTTTAAAAAAATAAAATGTATAATGTGAGAAATTAAAAAGGAATATAAAGATGGAGAAGTTAAATTTTTATTTAATTAAATTTTTATTCAATTAAATTTATTATTTATTTAATATTTAAAAATAATTTTTGAAAGGATAAAATAGAAGTATTAAAATATATAAAAAATGGTTAAAAAAAGAAATTTCATTTATATATTATTATAAATTATTAATATTTACAAATAATTTTTAATTAGACAAAATAAAAATATTGACATACATAAAAGAAACTATTTAAAAAAAAGAAAATCTCTTTATATATTATCACGGTGGTTATATAAAATTTACAAAGAAATTTAGTTTTCAGAAATTTATTAGAGTATTTTAATTACTTAATTGTAATAAAATTAATATGTTAAAAAGAAGAAAAAAATATTATTTTTATCTTTCCTCTTTTTTGTTTCTATCTTAGGTTTTGCTCTCTGGTTGAGAGTTATGACGTGCTATGTCCTTTCAGTTTTTTGTCTTTGCTCTCTTTATCTGATCTTCTTCTGTCTTCCCATCTCTTTTATCTTTCTTGCATCTTGTTTTTTCGATTGTTTTTCTCTAAAGTAAAAACAGTTTGACGTTTGAAAAATTGAATTTTTTTTTTCCAACAAAGTATTTCAAAAAAGTAAACAAGTTAAATATCAAACATTCCAAATTTTCTGAAAGTTTTAATGTTCACCATGAAAGAACAGCATTAAAGTTTCACCATTATTTCCTGCAGGGTTTGCAACTTACTAGGTTTTGTTTGTGATTATCACATAAATTGGAGAGTTTGGCAAAGCAAAGACTTATGGGGATTTATGCACTTCTAATTTTTTTCTGTTTTCATTTTTAATCATAAATTTGTCATTTTATTTTCAAATCTGTGTAATAATATTCTCTTTTCAGTGATCTCTAGAGAAAAAATTAAAAATATAGAATAGATTGAATACAAAGTGATAATTTTATAAATAAAAAGAAGATGAGAAAAATTTCCCAAGAAATTTTTTATAAATAAAATAAATTGAATACAAATATATGGTAGATTAAATTTGATTATTTTTTGAACTTTGAACCTTATTAAGAAGTAAGTCTCAATAAGTAATAATCTATAATACTTTTTCTGTTTTAAATAATAAGATGTAGAAATTTTTATAGATAAAAAAATGTAATTAATTTATTTAATTTTTTAGAAATTTTCAATCTTTATTCTTATTAATGACTATTAACTAAATTAATTAAAATTGAATTAGAAATTTTTATAAAATGAATTTTTTTAATGAAACTATATTGAAATTGAAATTTTAATAGTTTTAAATTTATTTTAGAATTATTTTTAAATAATTTAAAATCAAAACTACTAATTTTTTAATTAAATATTTTTATCAAAATTTTTAATTCTCACAACTGCAAATGATTATACTAAAATTTTATTTTAAAATTTCTATCAAAATCTTTAATTTTCACCAAATTGTAAATGACTATGTTCAAAATTTATTTTAAAATTTCACTTAAAATTTTCAATTTTCACGAAAAATGCAAATAGAAATACTAATTTAAAATGACACTTCAATCTGTATTACAACTTAAAAAATGCCAGTTAATATAGATTTGGTAAAAGTTAAATTAGTAGATAATAATGAAATATGAAGAGTCAAACTAATAAAAGATAATTAATTTTTAATTCTTGATTTTAATTTCTCTTTCTACTATTTAATATTAACACATATAATAGGGGTATATAAGAAATAAAAGAAAAAAAGTTATTGAAATTCTAAAACACCTTATATTATTAAACAACTTTTCTTTCAAAAGTCCCTCATATAATTTGAAATGGAAGAAGTATTAAATAACTTGTTTTAACATTTCTATTTTTTTGGTCAAGTGATCAAACTAATCATAAGTTTATAAATGAATGCTCCTATATGTGACACAAATACTATTTTAAAATGAAATTTCGACTAAAAATAATATTTTACAAGTAAGTTATTCAAATGAAAAGAGGATAAAAAATAATGTTATTTAGATTAAAAAAAAGTAAAAAGTGAAAAAATACTTAAAAAATTTAGAAATGATTTAATTTTTAAGAAAGATTAAAATTTATTTTTTAATTGATATATTTATAGAATAATAATATTTCCTTTGACTTAAAAATAAATTTGAATTTAATATTGAGAAATTATTTTATACTCACTATGGTTAAATTGTTAAAATCTTGACATCTGCTTGTAACCTACAAAGATAGAAGAGTATAACATACAAACAAAAAATTAAACATTGTATTTGAAAACATTTTCCTCCCCTACTTATAGAAATAATCATACACACAGCTTTTAATTTTGTTTATAATATATTCTCTCAATTACTTTTGAATGAGTTTTAAGGAAAAAAATTCACTTACACATTACCATTTCTATAATATTTTTTATTTAATAATGTTGAAGTTTATTTTAATTCCACCTATATTTCTCCATTGTAATATAAATTGATTTTTATTTTATCACTTTATACTCTATTATTATTTTATATTGTTAAAACCAACAATTTTTTAGGGTCATTTGTACGAAGCTCCCGCAAAATGTAGTAGTTAATGTAAGGTGATAGAAAACTAGAGAAAACTCAATAACACTTTAAAAATTAGTAAAAGAAATCTATTTTCGTAATTGATTTTTTCTGTAAACGTTTTTTTATAACCTCGGTATAAATTTTGGGTATTATTTAATTTTAAT
Source organism: Lablab purpureus (assembly GCA_030347555.1). Taxonomy (NCBI): domain Eukaryota; kingdom Viridiplantae; phylum Streptophyta; class Magnoliopsida; order Fabales; family Fabaceae; genus Lablab; species Lablab purpureus. Next base: position 10,704,953 of record CM059259.1, read on the forward strand.
AAATTATCTTTTAATTAGACACGTTTTTTATGATGGTAAAAGAATTGAACTCAGAGAAATCTAAAATAAGGTAATTGAAGTTAGTTTTAATCTAAAAGGGTTGTTGTAGTAAGTTATGGAAAGTACAGTTTGAATTGGATATAGGAATAATAGAGTTTTTGTGGTCAACTATATGGCGTCCAATCTTGATTCCATCACTTGGATTCAGTCTTGTCAAATCAAATCTAATCTTCTTTGCATTCTTCTCCACTGCTCATAAGATTCCATAAACAAATATGCATCTTTCTTTGTTTTTTTAATAGACAAATGACTTTGAATTCAATCTATAGAGCTATTTTTTTAGGTTAATTTAGGTTTGAATTCATTTTCTTTTCTCTGTGCTCCCATATTATTTTCAAGTACGATTGCCCATGATCTAGTTTTGACTAGGTTAGATGATTAAGCTTCACCTAACTTGGAGGCTATTAACAAATTTGTAATGCAGGCTAATTATATTTGTTTGAAATTAACGGATTCATTACAGGGCATTGACTGTGGATATTTAGGAGATTTCTTAAAGCAAAATCAAATTTTAACACTTGACTTATGTTTAAAACAGAAAATTTATATGATCGAGAGCAAAAGATTGTCGGGTATGCAAACTAAATTTTGTTGTGTTTCTTTCTCATACATCAAGCTACATACTAATGCTGTGTAATGTCTCATTAACATTAACTCAACGAATTCTGATACATAAATGGCGATGTTGGGACATAGCAGGAGAAGGGAGGGAGGAGACATGAGCACGGGTGTACACGTGGCGAAACCCCACCTCGTACACCTAGGTCACTGTTTGTTTCCACGCGTGTGAAGTGGTGAGATGTTGGTTTTTCTCATCTCATGATGTTAAGAAATAAGTAAAAACAGCTTTTCCTCTTGTTTTGGTTGTGCTATCAAATCTGAATGGCTTTATGCTATTCATTCATCCATTCCACCAAACACTGCACAAACCAATGCATGCAAATGCAATGCAGCTCAGGGGAGTTGACCTATTCATGGTTGTAATAATAACCGCATCCACTACTATCATATGCTACTATTCATTTTCTTCTTCTTTTCTCTTTTCCAACTCATTTTTTCAATTTTTCATTCTTCCAATTCACCAACATAATTTCAAACATTCATCATTCTGTGCTGAGATGAGATATGTGGAGCTGTTGGATATGCCACATTTTATTATGAATGTACAAACTTTCAACTTGGATTTTGCCCAGAGAAGTAATAAATACATAATTAATTCATAATTTTCTTTTTTAACTTTAAACTAAAAATAATCACTGAAATGAAGATTCTTAAAAACTATTAGAGATTTACATCTTATAAATATTAAAAAAAACTAAAACATCCATGTACTTAAAACATATTTATACCTTAAAAATTATAAAAACCGACCATTCTTATTGTATTATGATTGGACAGAAACGCAAGTTATACAACTGACTTGAGTAGATCAATTAACTGATTAAAAAGAAGAATATAAAATTTAGAATTAGTTAAAAAATGCGTATTTTTTAAAATAAGAAAGTGAAATGTTTTATTATTTTAATTAGAGTGACCAAAATTACAAATTGAATAAAATAGAGAGATTGAAATTGTATTGTAATATTCTTTTAGAAAAATCAATTAACTGGTGAAGGGCAGGGAGAAAAGGGACAATTTAGTTTGAAGTGGTTTTAATTGATTTTTTGTGCGTGAAAGTTTAAATTCAAAGTGAAATAGGACAAATTTGGGTGAGATGCAATTGTTGTCAGGAGGAACCAAACAAGTGTGAGAGTATTCTAATTTGACCATTCAGCTTTAAGCATATTATGGAGGTGAGATGGAAGAAAAAACAAAAGGATATAGAGCAGGGTGGTTTCTGACTTTCTCAGATATGTGTCATCACTGTCTATTATCCTAACCCTAACCCTAACCCTAACAAATTTAATTTGATCTGAAATTAAGCCTGAACCCTACCCAGAAGAATCCTTGCCTTCAAAGTTAAGTCCTTTACTCTCACATTTGGCATTTAATGTGTTGTTTGAAAAAATTATCTTAAATATTAAACCCATGAAGCTTTTGCTGGTCAATTGCCGATTGTACTGTTTCTATGCTCAGAGTTAATGTTCTGTCTCAAAAATCTAACCTGAGGGTTGACTTCTTTAATGCAGATCCTATTCTCCATCATTTTCTTATTATTTCCTGGTGTAACAAAAGATTCTTTTACAAGTAATAAAAATATAATAATATGTTATTTTATTAAATATTTTAACGAAAATAATCTTATTCTTTCAATAAATATATTACTACTTTGTTATAAATAAAGAATAGTTAATTAAAAAATACTTTATTAAAAAGTGAAAATGTAAGTCACTTTTATTTTGTTTTTATAATAAAAATGCTTTCACTGTAGGACATTATTACAATATTAAATATTTTTTATAGAAATTAAGAAAAGTTAATAGTATTTGATAAGGACTAAAGTTATTCAAATATTGATACACTTCTATTAATATTTATAAATGTATCATTAAGTAGGACTATTATTTATTAGAGGAAAAGTGGAAATTAAGTTTAATATTTATTTGAAAACGGTCAAATAATATAAATATAAAAATTAATTGTTAAAATGACAGGAAATATGAAATGAAAGAAGTACCATAAAAGGATCAGTTTTATATCAATTTATTTTTTTATCTATTGTGAATTTTAATCTACAATTTCATACCTTTAATTAAAAAATCATGATTGATATAACTCTTCTAAACTCAATTATAAGAGGAGAAAAATATTTGAGAGAATCAAATATAAACAAATTTTATCCTATCTAATGCTGTCATTTCAAAATATATTTTAATAAATTAAATTTTTTACTATTTTTTATTTTTATGTCAAAATTCAAGTAAAGACAAATTATATGTAACTATAATTATTAGAATTAATGATAGCATTAATTACATTTCTTGACTAATACAAAGATGAGTTACTTTTGCTAATATTTAAGTTTGCAGAGAAATTTCGAAGGAAATTATTATAAAAGAGAAATTTATTTATTTATATATTATTAGTGATAAATATATTATTATTCAATAAAAAAACTGTCTATGATAAATTTATTTATCTTTCACTAGGATTACCTTAAACTTCATTCCTTTTATTATTTTTGTTGTTGATGGTATTAAAACTCTTTACATTGCATAAAATTCAACAAATTTATTGTATGATAAAAAAATTGCTTGGGTAGGTGAGTAAGCATATAAAAAATTTGCTTCACTGTAAAATAAAATTGGGTTGTGTTATCCTTTTGGGACAGGAGCTATCTTAGAAGGAAATGAAAGAATGGTAAGAAGAGAGAGAGAGAGAATTTTAAGAGGGTAGAAAGTGTTGCTGACTTTTGAAGTCTTTCACAAGTCCCTACCCAACTCAAGGGAGGCAGCCACGGAAGGGAGAGAGTTGAGAGAAGAACTATGAAATGAAACCTCAAAACAGCTGTATGTAATAATCAAACAAAGTGTGTCAGCATAGCAATATCAATAGCATTCACAATTAAACAACAAATACAAAACTGCAAAGTCAATAAGGGCAACCTCTCCCTTTTCGCACCCATTGCAGACTAGACTTTCTCAACAAAACCAGACGGTTACCTTACCATCCCTCCATCTTCTTTTCTATCTTTCTTATTAATAACCTCTTCTTATCACAAGGGGCGTTTTGCTATAAGCTTTTGCTGTTCCTTTGTTATTGCTTTCTCTCTTTTCTTCATTTCCTATAGAGGATACCAGCCACTTCCCTTGTCCATCTCTCCTCTATCTTTCTGCCAAAAATTTCAAATTTTTCAACTGGTTATGAGTTTTTAGCCTGTTGATCATCTGGGTTTTGAAAATTTTTCCCCTTTTGCCCCCTCTTCTCTGGAGAGGATTGTCAGAATTGTTTGTTTCAGTGATCGGAATGTTTTGCTGATAATTCAAAATTATTGGAGAGTTTTTGGAGTTTCTCTGGGCTGAAATTTTGGTTAAATTTTCGGTTTTGAAGATTTGCAGAAGAGTTTGATGTTGAGAAATAGAGGGGGAAGGTGAGGCGGGGCTGAATTATTTCATGGATTGTTTCTGTTGCTTCAATCAGGTGAGAATTGTGGCTTCTTTATTATTATTCTAAACTTTTGCCTTTTGGAACAATCAATCTTCATGCATATACAATTTCTTAACGTTTTTAAAGATTTCCTTGCATTTTAGAGGGGCCTTGTGCAGCTTTCGTCTATCTGAGGATTGAGTTTTGCTGGGGCAATGAATGGCCGAGGGCTGTCCCAAATTTTATTTTTCTTACTTGTTAATGAAAATTGAAACATAAGATTTGTTTTTTTGTGTTTTTATTCTGTACCCTTAGAAAAGTAGCATTCTGCGTTGGACTTTCTGCAGTGAGCTACTTTTGTGAGATGGGGGCTCATTTCAAATGGTTGCTTTCAACCAAACTGTATATTTAATATAATTTTGACTCTAGGATGTTTCATAAGTGTTTTTGGGTCTACTTATGAGCAATGTTTTAACTGTGACCATGGTCACCGTCACAGGTTTTGGCACAATTCTTGATATTGTGGTGGAATTACAAATGTGGTTGCTGAGCCACAATTGCAGTCGTGTTGTTGTGGTCACTGATCCCAAAATCCTTGGCTTATACAAATTGCAGTCAGACCATTTTTCAAAACCATGCTTATGAGCTACATTTTATTTATAACTCATTTGGTTGTTTGTTGGTGCTGATAAATACTTGGTATTGTGTGGCTGTGGCATTTTAAGTTTGTCTCTCAACCAGATAGAGTTATCTAGTACAGGGTGTGTTTCTCTGTTTTATTTCTGAATGCTGCGTGATTCTCAACTTCCTATTTCTTGGCATCACATTTATGTTATGCTTCCTTCGATAATCAATCATTATCCTTAGTATTTTTTATAAACTTCTTTAATACTTCAACCATGTTCCTTGGATCTCATTTTATGTTAAACAGTAGATTCTTTTGTTATTGTATTTTGACTTCCATAGTTGTAGGTGGTTGGAGGACGCTCTTCATGTAACTCTGGCAAGGGCAGGAGCCATCTGTGCCCAGTTAAGTATGGTTTTAGCCTTGTTAAAGGGAAAGCAAACCACCCAATGGAGGACTATCATGTAGCAAAAATTGTTAAGTGCGGAGGGCAAGAGTTAGGACTTTTTGCTATATATGATGGACACTTGGGAGACAGTGTGCCCGCCTATTTACAAAAACATCTCTTTTCTAATATCTTGAAGGAGGTGAGTTATTGAACCAAACTAAAATGTATCAGGCATTGATTTATCTCTTTTGATTCTTGGACAAAGTTTCCCCCTTTTTCTCCTAGCTTCCCATACTCTCTTTTTTAGAAATCAATATTGACAGTAAGAAATGTAATCTTGTTGAACCTCTTTATTGTCACAAAAATCTTTGAAGTTTGGCCTAGTTTGCTCTTTCAAACTTTGTAATGCCTTTGGCATAATTTTATTTTGGAATATTACAAATTGTACTCTTAAATAAGATGGATTATTCCAGGAGGACTTCTGGACTGATCCTTCCAGTTCTATCATTAAAGCTTATGAGACAACAGATCAAGCCATTCTTTCTCACAGTTCTGATTTGGGGAGAGGAGGATCGACTGCAGTGACTGCAATTCTTATTAATAATCACAAGTTATGGATAGCAAATGTTGGAGATTCACGAGCAGTTCTGTCAAGGAAGGGGGTGGCCATACAAATCACTATTGATCATGAGCCAAATACTGAGAGGGGCTTCATTGAGAACAAAGGAGGCTTTGTCTCAAACATGCCAGGTTTTTTAATAAACCTTAGTTAGTTAATGTCTGTTAGATATTATGTTCAATTTGGGGATTTATGTTGTCATTCCGAGATTTTAACTATATGAAGTTTTTGGGAAAAGGATTTATGCATCACGAATCTCATTTGCGTTTTTAAAGAGGAAGGGAAAGACAGAGATCTACATGTTACTTTGTTTATAAAAACAATTTCCTACATCAGGTTGAGGGCTCATACCTCCATAGAGATTTACTTTCTTCTTTTGATCAGAATTTGTGGATTTATTTTTTGAAATTCATTATTTCTACCTCATTCTGGTCCATAAGGCAAGGAAGTGATAACTACCAATTATATAATAATTTTGAAAGTAAAATTACCACCTCTGGTTGACTTACATTTATTAGAAAAGTGAAGGATAGGTTCAATGGAAGTTAAAAGACAATTCTTTATGATTTAGTGCTTATACACTATAATATAAAAGAATATTCCTCGTCCTTCCCTTTTGTATCCCAAAATGTTGGTATATGTAAATACAAGGCATCCAATACCCTAAAAAACCTGCATTTCATTCAGGTTGATTGTGTGTTTTTGTTGACATCATGCCACAGTCACTGCTACCGTTATTGTTCTAAAAGATTATTAGAAGCTATTTTATGGCCAAGGATATACTGTCCACCCTTTTGCTAAGGGTAATGCATGTCTGCGTCATAACTATTTTTAGACTTGTGCTTGAAGTGCTGTAAAAAAAGACCCGTGTTTGAATAAGAGGTATCGGCAAGAAAACCATATTTTATGTAGAAGAGGAGATAAACTAAAGAGTAACAGAATCTGGCTTCCCAAGCAGAGAATTGAAGTTAAATTATTTTATTTGTAATATTTCACTTGGCATTACCATCTTACTTATACTTTGAGCTTTTAGTCAGTCAGGCAGTTAAAGAAACAGCAGGAAAAACTGTTATTCTCTGGTCTGGTAATCCATTCATATACTTGAATTTTATTTTTGAAAGCTTTTGTCAGAGATGACATGCCTTAAATTGAGTGGTGTTCTATATTATTATTTTTTACATCATTTCCCACTGTTGACTACAAAAGGAGTGACTTGAAATGAGTTTTCATAATTTAAGGTGTTGGGAAACTGCTTTAATTGTGGTCATCCCTAGCACACCGTAATTTCAGTCACATTGGGGGATGCTTTAATTGCAGCCTTAAAGTATGACTCAAGTAGTGCTGATAAGACTTGGACAATTTTTACCTTGCAAGATACTTATGTTGGATTGATTTAGACTCTAAACTCAAATATAAGGATTGATTTTGATATACATTAGTTAAATAATAAGTTAAGTGAAGGACTAGATTACAAACAATGAAGCTCCACAAATATAAGTGAGATTCTCAGCTTTTAGGCACATCTCATTTTTAAGCTTGAAACTACTTAAATATGTAATTTAAAATCATAATGATGATAATAAAATTTCTAATATTTGTCGGCTATTGAATCTTTCATAACTTCGGGTATGAAATAATATCTTATTTCTCCCAATTATGCAACTCCAACCCTTACATAATTCTCACAGTAGCTGTGTAACTGAATTTCGTAGTTGTTAACCTTGACTCTGGCAAGTCTGCAACTGTTTATATCTGTTTGCTACGTGCCTATATAAGCCATAATAATACATACAGATGTAGTCTCAAGTGTTAATAACTCACTGACCAGATTGGGATTGTCCTCAGTGCCAGAAAGTGCTGATAACTACGATACTCAATTAAGCATGACTATAGCCTGGCTTTTTGTGCTCTTCCAGAAAGCTTTTTGCTTGTCCTCTGCAAGAATCTTCTTGCGTTTGTCCTTTGGTTGACCAGAATGCTGCACAATTTTAATAATAGTATTTCAGATGTGATTATCTGTATGCGAAGAATTGGTGTTTAGTACTTCTAGGTGTTTAGCGTTTGACTCTTTCAATTTGATTGAAATTTCAGAAGCTGTAATCGAGCCCCTCTGAGTAGATACGATGATGAATAATAGAAAATAAGTCTTTAAAATATTGGAAAATGTATTGCATGTGACGAATGAGTTTGATTTTTGTGGAATCATTTGTTTCTTGTGCATCTATTGTTCTGAAGCTACCTTAAAGGTGTGAGATTATCTTGGGAGAAGTCATGAACGGAATAGGAATCATGTTGATTCGTATTACTATCATTCAGTTTGTTTGGTTACGATTCGTGATATCTGTTCAATTTCTGGAATAACACTGTGCTTCACTTACATAGATATAGACATTGTTCTTCAATGAGAATCTATGCCTCATGAAACGTAATCAGTGATTACTATGTGCTATCTCTGTCAGCTACACAAGCACATGTCTCATTCTATCCAAATGTTTTTTCAAAATTAGATAACAAAAAGGGAGTAGGTTAGGTATAGAAGTAACAACTTCACCAAAACTAAAACTCTCTACCCTTAGGAAGGTTTATAAATTGTATAACCGGTGGCAACCCCACATCAAACCCAAGTTTTGGAATGTTAGTATAGAAGTATTTGGCGACATTAATACAAGTACTTTTTGTTTGATTGTTGTATAATTTGGAGGAGTTTGTTCACTTGTGGTGGTTTCTATCAGGAGATGTTGCAAGAGTGAATGGGCAGCTTGCAGTTTCTCGGGCATTCGGAGACAAAAATCTAAAATCACACCTACGATCTGATCCTGATGTACATCATGTTGATATTCACCCAGATGCTGAGCTTTTGATACTTGCTAGTGATGGTCTTTGGAAGGTTATCCATCATTCTGATATCATTTTGTCTATTATATATGTAGCACTTAAAATGTTGAATAAACAGTCTATACACTTGCAATGTAAAGAGTTTCCATACTTTTGTCCTTTGCAAAGTATGCTTTTTGTAAGTTTTACAGCATAATTTTTTGCACCAACAGTAATAGTATGATTCATTTCATTGCATTGCAGGTAATGGCAAACCAAGAGGCAGTTGATATTGCAAGAAGGATAAAAGATCCACAAAAGGCAGCCAAACAGCTAGTTGCGGAGGCATTGGACAAAGACAGCAAGGATGATATTTCGTGCATTGTAGTTCGTTTCAAAGGGTGATTGATGAAAAAGGGAACACAACACAACTATTCCCTATATTTTCTAGGTACATATTTCATAAATCTTAGAGTTCCAATTGTTTGGAGATCTCGTGATATCCATTTTCTACAGCATAGGTTTTGCCCATTCCTCTGTAAAATTGAAGTTCTTCAAATTAGGTCGTGCCATTTAGTATCTCATGATTTGTTTTGTGTAGATTAATTATTACCATCATTTTTCTCTGTTATTTGCATTATTACATGGAGCAGTGTGAAGTTGAACATAGCTTTTAAATTTGATCGAGGGAGTCATGCGTTTGTGAACAAAATTTACATTATACTTCCTACTTTTTTCAAGTGTCGACGGGAATTGTTCAACTTTATTTAGTATTATTTCATGTTTAAATCATTCAGGCACTTCAACTACGTTTGAACATGTCAGAAAATTAAGTCAATCCACGCCTTTCCTTCTACTTCAAACTCAACTCAAAATTAATATTAAATTTTGTTCAAAATTAAAAACTCATTTTCCTCATCTACTAGTACTGATTTCCTACTAAATTTTTAAATTTGGACACACTTCAAATTATCATTGATCTCAACGTGAGATTCCTGTTGATGATTTGAAAAGAGTGGCATGTTCTGGTGTTCTACAGATGAACCATTAAACTGTTCATTAGGCCATGCCAAAGAAGAAAAAAAGGCATAGATGGTAGTGTTTGCTATTACATAATTTGATTAAAGTTCTTGTAAGATCTTTGATGTATAAGGAAAATGAGTGAAGGGGAAATACTAATTGAGATACTACGAAAAGAGATGTTAAAAGTCTCCTTCCAAACAACCTTTATCATATAATAATCACTCATTCAATACAAATAAAAGAAATATATATATATATATATATATATATATATATATATATATAAAATATTAATCTGATATACAATCTTCAACTAGTAATTCTCATCCTCCGCATATAGTTTTTTTCCTAATTTTAATTAAAAATTCTCACTTAATATGCTCTTTTTTTCTTTATAAGCTAAAAAAGGTTTTATTATAAACATTGAATATGAATATTTTTTTATTAAAACTTTTAATTGCTAAATTCAACAAGCTTGGTATATTTTTTCAGAATGTTATCATAAATAAAAGTCTATGATTGAGTTATAATATGATTTTTATCACCAATATATTGAAATTAAATTCAATTAAACAGTTGAAGATGGGAACACAAGAAGATGCCGTGAAACATCAAAACATTTCAAAATATTACAGTTTAGTATAACATGTTAGAATTGGTCAACTAATTACTAAATAAACTATTTAGAATTGAATTCCATTTGAGCGAACTGGATTTTATATTTTTAATTTCATTTTACAAAAAATAGATGAGAAAAAATTTTAAACGTAAAAATAAATATTATTAATAAATTGAATATTAATTTTATAAAACGGATTAATTTTTTTTATTGAAAATTAAATCTTTTATATTCAAGAATTATTATAAGAAAAAATTAATAAAAATTAGTATATAAATATATAGTAATTGATAATAATCTTCTCTTAAAAATACTGTAATTTTAATTATTAAATTTATAAGAAAATATTTAAATAATTTTGTGTATGATAAAAATATTTTTTAAGTGATTAAAATAAATAATTAAAATTTATATTTTGATAATTAATTTGAAATAGTTATTAAATGGATAATTTAAAGTTAGAAATGATTAACAATATAGAAAATTTGAAATTAAAATTAAAATTTTTATAAATAAGAAAATTAAAAATTGACATAAAATAGTTATATATATCAAATAATTTATTTTATATATTCTTGGAAATAATTTAATTAAAAAATATATAAAATTATAAATAATTTAAAAAATATTAATATTTAGTTAAGAGTAATTGAATATTTTATTTAATATTTAAAAAATATACTAAATATACATAACAAAAAATATAAATGAAATTAAATGAAATATTTTAAATTACTAACTTAAATAAAATAAATAAATAAATAAATTAATATTCTACTAACATTTTAAATTTATTAATTATTATATTTACAAATGTTTGAAATGATATCTAATTAAAAATTTATAAATACTGTAATATATACAATTTATGAACCATAAATTTTAATTTTAAATTTCCTTGTTAATCATTCCTACCTTTGAATTATATATTTAATTATTATTAAAAATCAATTATCAAAATATAAACTTTTAATATTTATTTCAACCATTTAAACATGATTTTTATCGTACACAAAATTATCTAAGTCTAATAATTAAAAATACATTTATTAATTATTATACCATTTTAAAAAATATTATTAGGAATTATTGTATTTATATATTACTTTTTCTTATAATAATTTTAAATATAAAAAGTTTAATTTTGAATAGAAAATAATTAATCTGTTTTTACGAATTAATGTTTGATTTATTAATATTATTTGTTTTAGTAATTAATTTTTATTTTTAAAATTTTTCCTCAACTTTTTTTTGAAAAAAATTAAAAATAAGATAAAATTAATTTAATTTTGAAATAATTCTATTCCAGATTATTTTTAATAATTAATCAATCAATTAAATTAAAATTTTGATATGTTGTTATTTTCTTCCAGAGTAATATCATCTTTTTAGTTCTTTTATTTTTATTTCAAAATAATAGTCTTTAAAATTTTCAAAGTTGTTTATTCCAACCAATTTTTATATAAAATTAATTGCAATCAATACAGACCTTGACGTGAGTTTTTTTTACAAGTTAAAAAATTCCTTCTAAATTTATATATTAATTAAATATTTTTTAATTAATATGAAACAATTTTGAAGACTATTATTTTAAAACAAAGGAGTTATAAATTATTATATAGCGCCTTGAAAATATGTCTAATAACTGTAATCTAACTCTTGAAAAAAGGAAAAAAAAAGGAAAAAAGAAGAAGAAGTGGGAAAGTAAGCAAGATTGGCGCGAATCACCTTTGTGGTGTTGTGGCTATATTGGTTGAAAATTTACTTGGGAGCGGCGTATAGTAACATTCCCTGTGTCTCTAAAACCCTTCCTTTCAAAGTCCTCTGTCTGTCTCTGTTTCATCTCATTCCGTTCACATTGATGATCATGTCTAAATCGTTGAAGATCAATGCTTCCAACCCTAAAGTCTGGCTCCTCATAGGAATAGGACTCGCCGGCGCCGTCCTTCTTACCGAGACCCGCCGGAGGAGGCGGCGGAAGCTCCCCAGAGAGGACTTCGGTGCATTCGTAGAGCGTTTCCAACTTCTCCCCATTCCTCAGCCCGACCAAACGCAAACGCTCTTTACCCTAACCTTCGCCGTCAAAGACATGTTCGTTTCGTCCTTCATTTCTTTATTTTCCTCTGCTTCAAATATTTTTGTGTACTAATTTTAAACGAGTTGTACTGATTGTGTGTTTGCGGCAGATTCGATGTGAAGGGGTATGTGACGGGGTTTGGGAACCCTCATTGGAAGAGGACGCACGTTGAGGCTGGGAAGACTGCGATTGTCATCACTGCTCTCCTCTCCAACGGTGCTACTTGTGTTGGCAAGACTGTCATGGATGAATTATCTTTTGGGTATGTAATAAGTGGCAGTGTGTAACCGTTCATTATGATTGAGATATGTATATTAACCTTTTGATTCTGAACTCGTTTCCTTTACTCATTTGTTGGTGGCATTCGTCGTCCGCGTTGCAGGATTTCCGGTGAGAACAAGTTTTATGGAACGCCAACCAATCCTTACTTGCCCTCATCCATCCCTGGCGGTTCTTCCAGTGGTTCGGCTGTTGCTGTTGCTGCTCGCCTCGTTGACTTTGCTATCGGTGAGTTTAGTTTACTTGCTTGTCAAGTTATCATTCATTTGAAAATGCTATTCTCTTAATGTGTGTATGTATTCTCACTTATTAGCTTGCCTATTCAATGTGCTAAGCAAGCATCAATTTTATTTTGTTTCGGACATTTGGATTGTTCTTGTGTTCAACTGTATTCCTGGAAAGTGGAAAGCGTCCATTTGTGTGTATTATTTGATCTTCTACAGTGGTGAAATGGCAGACACTTGTTAAAAGTTTAGCTCTATGGTTGTGGGGATCTACGCTTATATTTTGATAGCTTCATTCACAATTTCAGGATTCCAGCATGGCTTGCCGTGCATAGTCTGTCACTTTCTTATCCATGTATGGGTTAATGAAAGCATACAAATCGCATTTGCTATAGTTTTCTCTCTCAAGTATCGTTCTTTTTGTAGGTACCGATACAACAGGATGTGTGAGAATTCCAGCAGCATTCTGTGGTATTCTTGGGTTTCGACCATCTCATGGGGTTGTATCCACCATTGGAGTTCTTCCAAATGCACAAAGCTTGGACACAGTTGGTATGATGCTTAATTGTGTGATTTTTTTGCCATGCTTTTAATGTTCTCATATATTACGAGGTTTTATTTATTTTAAATATCTAGATATAACTTTAGGACAATGATAGAGAGACCACTCTCCTTGGGAGACCCATATTAGACACCTTCTTATAACACTATACAAGACTAAATATAAAAGTAAAAAAATTGAAAAAGAAAAGTAAGGTGTCACTTAGTGGTTAGTGAGAAGTCCATGGATCATAGTCCATAACTTTAATCTCTTTCAAACCATTAAATTCTGTTTCAATTTTCCATGTGACTAGTATTATGTGGAGAAAATTGAGAAATTAAATTCACGGTTTAATAAATTTACAGATGAGTCCTATATAACAAGATATGATGGTTGGTACTTGGTAGTGCTTTCCAGTCTCTACAGTGTAACATGTCTTGTAAGGTCTTGGTATGACATCCCCACTGTAATATATGATTACCTTAATCAGAAATTACTTTTATTTTGCACACAATTTTTTTTAATATTTTCTTCTTTAATTGTTTATTGCCTCATTGCATAATTGCATTGTAGGATGGTTTGCTCGGGACGCTTCTGTTCTACGTCTTGTTGGTCTTGTTTTACTTCCAACGAATTTGGTGGAGCTCAAAAGGACAAGGCGTATTATTTTTGCTGATGATCTTTTTCAACTATCTAAAGTTCCTTCACAGAAAACAGTATATATTATTGACAAAGCAATTGAAAATTTGTCTGGTTGTAAGTTTCCTTACCTTTGCAGACCAATTTATGACTCCTTTATACATATTACTATAATTTTGATGGTTGATTCACTTGATTGTTAATACCCAGTGGAAAAAGGCTTTTGTTGTTGTTGTATGATTGATTGTTCATACAGTGAGTGAAAAAGCTTTGAATGTCTTGACATGATGAAAAGGAAATTTGTGTGTATTATGAACAGTGAAGTCTTTTGGTCCAATTGGTTTTGCAGATCAGTCCCCGCAACATATGAATATTTGCCAGTATATTGCCTCTAATGTTCCCAGTCTAAAGAGGTTTCATGATAAATTAACACACCAACAAAATGGAGTATCTATGTTGAAAGTTCTCACTTCGGTTATGTTTTCTTTACAAGGGTATGCTAATTTATCCTTTAATATTTTACCATTGAATTTATACCATGTTATACTTTATGTTTCCACATGGTTGATAAATCATTTCCCTTTTCTAATAAATATATTGCATTTTAGATTTTTTTGAGGGTCTTATATAAGGCTGTTTTGCAATTTTGCATCTGCTCTTCAGATATGAATTCAAAACCAACCATGAAGATTGGGTTAAATCAGTCAAACCCAGGTTAGGACGTGCTGTGTCTGAGCGTGTTATTGCAGCCATGAATACTACACATGATAATATGAAAACCTTGTATAAAGTAAGAACTGAAATGCGGGTTGCTTTCCAACGCTTGTTAAAGGTACTGTATGCAGTAATTAGTCAGTAATGCTCTAGGTAATGTTATCAAGTTTCAAATGATGTTAAAACTAGCACGGTGAAGTGTGCAACAAAGAGTCGTATTACGTATTATTTAAAAATATAAAAAAACAAAAAACTGTAAAACTAAATTAGCTTTTAATTCTCCATGATTTAATTTATCACCAGATTATTTTATATATAAGCAAAGTTTTTCAGTGTTACTAATACTATTCATTTTGTTCACATATAAATTAAAAGAAATTAAATAAATGGAATATTCATGAATGAGTCACAATATTATATATGATAATGAAGTCACCATGCTAGATAAGAAAACAATCATGGTAGGATTGTGCAAATACATATTGAAAAATATTTAAATATAAGAGCATTTGGAATGAAATAGTTGTAAAAATGAAAAGATTATAATTTAAAAAGGATTATATAAAAGCAAAAAGAAATTATAGAATGATCGAATATAATATTGAATTAAATCCATAATATGTATGAAAAATATATTTTAAGTATTTATTTTATGTTTTACTCTAGTGTAATGTTGTGTGTATGTGTGTCATTGTTATTCATCACTGTAAGTAAACTTTCCAAGTTATAGTCTTGAAATGTATATGTTATAGATATAGATAGATTATTACACCCAAATGAAAAAGCAAAATAAAAAAGACTAATATGTTGTTTACCTCGTTTCCCATTTTGGATTTTTTTGTATTGAATTTGACTTTTCTTAACTTGTTACAGCAAGATTAGGGAAAATGGAGAGTAAATTAGTAGTCCAATGTAGCTTTTATTTTCATATTAATATTTGGAAAAATTGACGTCTTAAAATTATTACATCGGAAGACAATTAAGATATTCTTATTCCTATTCTGAAATTGTCGATAGGCTTTGTTAATGTTATTGTATTTGTCCATGCTATGCCCTTATCACCGCTGTTTTGATTGTCCCACAGGATGATGGAATACTAGTTATTCCCACTGTTCCAGATGATCCATTAAAACTTAATACAAAAAAAGGATTTTCTTCTGAGTTTCATAACAGAGCTTTTGCATTATCTAGCATTGCTAGTATCTCGGGATGTTGTCAGGTATCTTTAGGCTCTGAAGAATGAATATTTTCCCCCTTCTCAACTTTTACTTATTTTTCTGAAACTTCGGTTGATTTTTATGTTTGCTTATGCATCATTTGTAGGTTGCAATTCCGTTAGAATGTCACAATGATTGTTGTGTTTCTGTCTCGTTCATCTCAGCCCACGGAGCTGATAAATTTCTTCTTAATACGGTTTTGGATATGTATACAACTATTCAGGAGCATGTTAGTGTTGCTCATGCTTTGCCACTGCCGGATACAAACGGTGGTATAGAAAGTTCTGAGCTTTTGAAGGAGAAGGTTAGTTCTATTTCTGCATTTTTTTGTATTCTGATCAAAATTCTTTTGTAAATAAAGTCATTTTGCAAAGCTATTAGACTTTATCACTTGATTAATAATGAATGTAAAATTGAATGTTAGATTCTTACAGTATAATTTAAGGACATCTTTTGAATAAAATTTTGGGTGGATAAGTAGATATAACTGTATCTTGCAGGGAAATGCAGCCTTTAAAGGAAGGCTGTGGAATAAGGCAGTCGATTACTACAGTGAGGCTATTAACTTGAATGGGACAAATGCAACTTACTTCAGCAACCGGGCAGCTGCTTACCTGGAGTTAGGATGGTATAAGGTTTCTCCTGTTTTTACAATCGGTACTTTCATCATTTCTGTGTAATTGGTGTATACTGTGAAATTATGCAGCTTTCAGGAAGCTGAAGAGGACTGCAATAGGGCCATATTGCATGATAAGAAGGTGAGAAGCTGAGCACGTGACAGTGCCAAAATCATGAAAAACTTGTATTCTAAAGCTTGCCATGTATAATAATAACCATAATTAATGAACTCTAATAACTGTAAGTCATAGATAGGTATTCCTAATATTATGCTGTATGTATTTCTTCGAATACCTTAAAATGTATTACCTGATGGGAATCCATCTTAGGAGCAGCTTAATAGTGGGCCAGTTATCATTTATTTTAAGCTATTTACATTTAATAGATCCCCTTATTTTTCTTAGTACTTTAGATTTTGACATCTCAATCTGAAAAAATATCTTCAGCACATATGGATGTCATTCGGGATTATTGTGTATTGTTATTTTACTGCAGAATGTGAAGGCTTATCTGAGGCGCGGAACTGCTAGAGAATTTCTACTTCGTTATAAGGAAGCTCTAAAAGGTGAGTCAGTTTAAAAAAAACTGTCTTAGATGAATCCGATTTGGAATAGTGGAGGATAGTTATAAGGACATATATCATAGAACAGTAATTTCTATTCGATTTTGATATTGCGTGAGCAGTCCAATAATGTTTGGACTTTTTTATTTTTATTTTTAAGTTCTTTTTCTTGATTATGATGCGGATGCTATAGAGCATGATGACGTTTAGAAACACGTGGAACAAAACTGTTGAATACAGTAGATCGATCTTTTAATCTTTGAGGAACTAGCATACTTGACCATGTAATATAGGTAGGCGAAAAAGGTTTTGTTTAGGTAAAGGTCTTGATTGTTAGATATTTGGATGTCTTAGTTGTACTCAAATCTTGCACTGTTGTAGGACGATATGTTGTGTCCCGTAATGGCCATTTTTTCATTACTTTAACAGCCTATTCTTGGCTCATAGTCTGACCATTACCATTGACTATTATCAGGCTAACTGGGTCTATTTTATAGTTTTTCTGAACCATCTATCTCTTTTATTCTTAATGCCGTTCCCCTTCTTTTGTCATTTTCTCATGCTTCATGCAGATTTCCAGCATGCTCTCGTTCTTGAACCACGGAACAAGACTGCTAATCTTGCAGAGAAAAGACTCAGAAAATCAAGGAGTTGATACAAGCTGTTCTTTCAACACTGACCTTCCTACTTAAGAATGTGGTTTTTGTACTAAATAGGGTTAAAAAAAAATTAAAATTTATGTATATAGGTAGTTTTTTTTTAATTATGAGAAGAAGCACGAGTTCAGTATTTTAAAATAAAACGACACATAGGTAATCTTTTTTTTATCTTTAATACGTATAAAAACCTAAGAATGTTGATGGCTGTCGAAATACGATCTTGGCTCCTTTCTTGCACTTTATACGACGTGAAGAAGGCAAGTCGAAGACATGGGGAAGACTAGTCTGTGTTGGTGGGATGCAGCATTTTTTGATCTCATTTGCGAAATTTGTTGTAAAAAGTATTATTCAGTAACGCATAAAAGTTTGGACCCAAGTATACGGTGTTTCACCTCTCCTTTTCTTCTTCCCCCTCTTTGTATGTGCACCTGTTTAAACGGCAAATGAGCTTGTCTGCATAAGAGTTCGGCCTAACAACCTCCTGTAAATTTTAGATGTTAGTCTCTAAAATGCTTTTGCACTTCTGCTTCTGCGGAAAAAAACTTGGTTTCCATTTCAGACATATTTTGAGAGTCAATCTGCTGCATACGTAGATCGACCCGAATTGTAAATGTTGACTTTGGTCAACACTCAGGTATAAGATTAAAACATTTGTGAATAGTAGATTGTATTTTGACTTGGAGCATAGTTACTCAATCATTTATCTCGTGATGTGTAGGGACTCATGCGAGAAATCCGAATCATTTCATACTTTTAAAATACAACAAATGTCAATGCAACACGCCAATATTTACTAATAATTTCATTTGATTAGTTTATTCACAAGTGCTTTTATAGAAAGAAGAAATGAGTTTTTAATTTAAATATAAATATTTTATTATTATTATTATTATTATTATTATTATTATTTATTTATTTTTATGTTTACTTACATTTATTTATTTCTTTTATGTATATTTACCGAAGCAACCTTAATATTTGAGGAAATTGTTTACCTCATATTTCCTTTATCTTATATATTACAATATATTTGAAAAATTTATATATATATATATTAATGTTTTTTAAGTAAAGTTTTAATATTTTAAATAAATTGAGCTAAAGTAAAAGATAAAAGATACATATGCTTGAAAATAAAAATTATAATTTAAAATTGTCTTTTCATTGTATGGTGATGAAAGATTCTAATTATTAACTTTTCAATATCATATTTCAATTATTAATTAATTATCAATGTTTTATTAATATTTTATTTATTATGTCTCTTAATTAATTTAATATATATTTACATATGTAAACTAAAATTATTTACCACATAATTGTTTTCCCTTTTACATATTGATACGTTAAATTTTAATTTTCAATTATTAATAAATTGTAAATATCTACCATTATTGAATTTTTCATGTTTGCTAATTTTTTTTATTTTACCCATTTATAGAAGTAACCTTAATTTAGAAGACCATATATATATATATATATATAATATTATATATATATATATAATATTAAAGTTTATGTTTGTAGTTATTAATTATTATTAATGTTTTATTTTTATTATTTATTATTTTTATTTAATGTTTATAGAAGTAATCTTAATTTGAGAGGGAAATTATTTACCTCCTTACTTCCATCCTTTAGTATATATTAAATTTTTGTTTTATAATAATTTTTTCACTAATTCTATTTTTATTAAATATATATTTATAAAATTAATCTTGATCTTGGAGAAATAAAGGTTTATTCTATACTCAGTTTCTTTTATATATGAAAGTTATATGAAATAGTGACTTATTTTCAAATTTACTCATTGTTAAATTGCTTTACACCCATAATTGATTGCAAATTATATTTATTTTATAAATTAAAATTATATGAAATATTTTTTTAAACCCTAAATATTTTTTTACTAATCAAATAAACTGGAACATTTTTACCATTCGTAATTTTTATGATTCATAATTTCCAGAATTTGAAAAAAAAATCATCTCTTATCAAATATGCTTCCTTAATCCATTTCGTATTAACCGTGTTTTTGGAATAAAATATCTGATTTTATGTTATTATTAATTAAAAGTAATTAGTTTAATTTATTTTATTAATATTATGAATTGGTTTTTATTTTGTTTTATATATATAATATGTTTTTAGTCTAAAATGACATATTTGAGACGAGACATACAAAACTAATAACAATACTTTTTTATGAGACAACTTAGTGACAAAATTTTATTAAAATTTATCTTTCAACTTTTAATATATAAAATAATTTATTATATAAATAAAAATATTTTTAACTTTCAGGTCTAAACATAATTAGATTAGATGTAAGAAATAGACTTTGAATAACTGAAAAGGTTTAAAAAGAGTAACTTAGAAAACACATACGTTGGTATAATTACGTTTACGTAATTTATTTTGCATTTATAAGTTTAATTGTTGTTTTTTAATTACTAAAGAAACCTCTTCAACTTAGAGTAACCAATATAAAATTAGCTTTTTTTTAAAAAAAAATATTTAATCACTCATTATATTTTAAATCCTTTATTAAACAATTATTATTTTTCTTAAAATATTCTTAATAAGTATAATTATTTGTAAGAGTTCTTAAGGAAGAACTTGTCTAGCCTCACCATTGCATTCACACTGAGGAACTCAGCATTTATAAAAATAACCGTTATTATTAATGTTCAAGTAACATTTTAATTTTAACATAAAGAGACTAAATTAGTGAAAATGGACGATTTTCAGGAACATTTTTTGAAATTGATAATTTTAAGCAACAATTTAACTAAAAAATACCATTCCAAGCAATAATAATTGTTAATTTAAGAGCAATTGAGAAAGTTTTTCCACTAGTAAGAGTGACTTGATTTTGTACTGTGGCAACACCGATACTATTATGTAGCATTGTTATCATAAAATACAAAAAAAAGGTGCGAGTTGGTGTTTGTTTGTTTTGCTTTGAATGGTGTAACCAAAAAAAGTAGAATTGCATGTGTCAGATGAAACGGCAGTCCGCGTTTGTTGCATTGCTGTTTGAGCTGATGTCGTGTTGGGCTGCCCGTACCTCGTATTCTCCATACTCTTCATCACTAAATTTTCATAAACAAAAATCCTATCTTTACGTTATTATCGGTTACCCATTTTCCTTTTCCTTTTCCTTTTCCTTTTCCTTTTCTTCCTCTTTCCCCTCACAACTTTCATAATCTCCCTCTCCCCTCTCATCGTCTCATTCATTCGTCAAATTCGTCAACCATTCAACCAACGTTTTCCATGTTGCCAAAACTTTCCAAATGCTTCAGCTTCACCGCATCGCGGGACTGGGTCTACCGCCACCTGTTCGCCTCCGCGGGGCTCCGCTCGGTGGTGACGGAACTCGGGGAGGGGACCACCATGCACTGCTGGGTGCCGAAGCTCCAGAAGCCATGCAAGCCGAGCCTGGTCCTGGTGCACGGGTTCGGTGCGAACGCCATGTGGCAATACGGGGAACACGTGCGGCACTTCATGGGGCACTTCAACGTGTACGTGCCGGACCTAGTGTTCTTCGGGGAGTCGTTCACGACGCGGAGAGATAGGAGCGAGTCGTTCCAAGCGGAGTGCTTGGTGAAGATGATGGAGGCTCATGGGGTGCATCGAATGAGCCTGGTGGGGATCAGCTACGGTGGGTTTGTAGGGTACAGTGTGGGTGCTCAGTTCCCTGAGGTGGTGGAGAAGCTTGTGCTGTGCTGTGCTGGGGTGTGCTTGGAAGAGGTTGACATGGAGAATGGCTTGTTTAGGGTTTCCAATTTGGATGAGGCTTCAAGCATCTTGTTGCCACAGACACCCGATAAGCTCAGGGAGTTGATGAAGCTTTCCTTTGTCAGACCCGCCAGGGGTGTCCCTACCTGGTTCCTTCAAGATTTCATTCAAGTATGCATCTCTTCCTTTCCTATTTCCCTTTGAAACTTGGATGTATCAGTTTAATTATCCAACGAGATACCCTTAAAAATGTGAATCCTGCTTTAGCATTCCGCTCTGAATGGTTGTATTGTATACAATCTCTTTCGATCTGTAGCTTACGTTCTTTTCTGAATGTCGAAGTTTTCTTCAAAATTGACCTCAGCTTTTGAAGTTTGATTGTCTTGTGGTAACCCTTATGGTAATTAGGACGTTACACCAATTCTGTGTTTATTACTTCTGGACAGGTGATGTGTACAGATTACATTGAAGAAAAGAGAGAATTGCTTGAGGCAATACTGAAAGGCCGGAGACTTTCCGATCTTCCTAAGATCCAACTGGTATTTATTCTTTCTTTAAATTATTATGCCTTTAATTAGTTTTCTGAACCTAGTAGGATTTAATTGGTTGTCATATTTGTTGATACTTTCAGATTTTCTAATACACTGTTCTACGTGTGTGTGTGTGTGTGCCCTTGTAAACATTTTTCCTTGATCACACATGAAGCTTGTAGCTAGTTAATGTTGTTTTTTTTCCACATAATGTTCTCTACTAGAATCCATGAAGCACTGAAAATGCCTAGCCACCTGGTACAAGAGCTATTAAACAAACCTCACTTTTTTCCAAATAATTGTCATCTTCTATTTGTGATGCATTGATTTGTAGTCTTCACTCAGAAAAAATTCCAAGCAACTAGATTATTTGCTTCACTTTGTTTCGAATATTTAGTTATTTGAATATTCACAATATTGTGGGTTCACATTGGAGCAGCCCACTCTAATTTTATGGGGAGAGCAAGATCAGGTATTCCCTCTGGAGTTAGGCAATAGATTAAAAAGGTGAGATTTCAATTCAGTGGAAGTTCATATTGTTGCTCATGACTCGCATTCAACATCATCTTAAACTGGTAAGTGTGGATGTCTCTTTGGAGCAGGCATATTGGGGAAAATGCTCAAATGGTAGTCATCAAGAACGCAGGGCATGCAGTGAACTTAGAAAAGCCAAAAGAGTTTGCCAAGCACTTAAAAGCATTCCTTATAGATACAAATACTACAAAGTCTTGTCCCACATCTCCACTTGCTTCTGGGGAGAATATCCATCATTTTTAATTTTATATCAATTAGCAGCTAGAACAAACTTCGTTGCCGGAGATTTCAGCCTCCTACAGATCCAATTTTCGATATACTCCGTCAAAATTGCTCTCTTTTTTTTCTTTTTCTTGGGGAGAGGGAGATTATTTAATTTTTTATTTTGTTGATTTAATAAAAACAAAGGCTTAGCATGCTAGTTTCTTCCATTTTTTGTCACCGTTGGTCGGGCAAGAGATTCTCTGTTATTTACGTTTGTTTTTCAGAACATATATGTACAATTGACAATAAATCTCAAGACATATATTACTTTATTTTGCTCTCTGCTTAGGAATTGGCCAGACTGTGTTGCATTGGCATTGGTTTTGTGGTCTATTATTAGCACTGCTCATCTAAATTCTGCTGCACAATGGTCAGAACTAACATGTATATATTTTCATTTATTTAGTAAACAAAACAAAATACCAAGTAACCACATGAATCATTTCCACTATGAGCCCGAGAGAGGCAATTATTTTTCTTATTGTTATGAGTAATGAGTAAGGCAGTAGAAGCAGAATGCTTCCCCTGTTTGAACCAAACCTCTCAGCAATCAGCATCACTTTATTTGCCTCTTTCCAACTTGCATTATTCTTTCCTCCAACAAGACTAACCTTGTGTCGAACATGTTAATATAATAAACTAGAAGCTACACCTGATAGCTTTCCATTATAAACCACATCAATAATGTGTAACTAAACAAGCCATAACCTTAATATGTTGGGGGAGATGTAAGGATGACTTGGTGGTAAATAAAAAAAAAGTCGTTGACAAAACTTTTGTCTGTCGATTTAAAAAAACCTCACACGTTTCTCTTGGCTTCTTTTGATATTTTTTTCAGTGCACTACCAGTTGTGTCAAATTACGATTGACTTTGAATAAATATCAAACTTCTCAGAAGATGTGAGTTGTGGCTCCTGCAAACAAAACCCAATTAAAAAAAATCAACTCCGCATCAACTACAGTATTTCATCTATAAAACAGGAGAACAGAATGAATGAACCATATAGAGTAATTGATACAATACATGAGCATACTGCAGGCGAGTGTTGATGGAAAGCTGTTGATCGTTTGGGCCAAACGTTTTTTCTTTAGCCCCACGGATTGTAGAACGAATGGAATTAAGCAAGTTGCCATATGTCAAATTAGTTTCATCTTGCATGGCTTGGATGAAACTGAAAGTCAAAGCACCAGCACTTTCCTCACCGCTAAAGGCCTAATAAATCAAACAAAGCCTTGGCGGTTATTATCATAAAGTATGTTCTATAAATTCTTCTATTCTAATTTGCACAAACCATTGGAAAGGGAAAAAAGATGCATGCATGCATAACTAACCGATGTATCTGCTGCGTTTCCATCATCATCACAAGCTGAAATGCAAACTGCTAACCCTCCTCTCGTGCCTCTGTAAGCTCTGGGGTTTCTATGATCTTCCCATCCATAATAACCTTTTCTGTTGGTACTCAAGAAAAGGAAATGATTGAGGACAAGATATGAAACATTCTTTGCTAAAAGAGGGTGAATAACACATTCTCTAACACACTTCTCATAACACAGTATTTTATTAATCTGGAGAGGAACATCTTAACTAACCGGTTCATTCTGCACATAAATGGTAAATCGAGAACTGTGCCACTAAAGCAAGTGTCAACAAGGGCATGCAGTTTGGCACCACGAGGGAGAGGCCTAACGATTGTGGCGTTGATTTCATCGTCAACTATCTTTCCCTCATGCTCGTAATCAACGGGGCATATTGCTTCATCATATCCATCAACCTCATCCATGTTGGTGTCTACTTCCCGCGATCCGTGCCCAGAGAAGTGAAAGAACAAGGAGTCCCCAGATCTGCAACCCTCCACCAACCACCTCATTGCCATTCGCATGTTATATCTTGTCGGAATTCTCAGTGGGTTTTTCTCCTCTGGCTCATCTGCACCACGTCGTTTCTCACTCTTATAATATCATTTTTTTTAATTCATACAAAAATACTAATATCAATTCCTTTTAAAAAAACATAAGATAACAATATGCGTACACACCTTTTTTTTAAAGATTCCTATCATGTATTTTTTATTTCTTTTTTCTTATCTCATTATATATCTGTAAATTTGTCATTGTTTTCCTTTTATTTTTTTCCCCAAGTGTACATAAGACGTAGATCACCATTTTATAGTCTATTAAACATTTTC
Organism: Lablab purpureus; assembly: GCA_030347555.1. NCBI lineage: Eukaryota > Viridiplantae > Streptophyta > Magnoliopsida > Fabales > Fabaceae > Lablab > Lablab purpureus. The sequence continues at coordinate 10,729,912 of CM059259.1, forward strand.
CTTAAATATTAATAAAACAATAATCATTAAATAAATGGCATAAAAAATATAATTTCATAACTTTAATTTTTAACTCTAAACTAAAATTAGACCAGTTTTATAACTTCGTAATATTTAAGGTAACACAAAAATCCACACCAAGTACATAAATATATTTAGGTTTAAGTTTCAGTAATATACAACAGTATTCATTAGTTAACACTAGCATGTTGATATTGAAATAAAAAAAATGAAATATGTCTTGAACTATTTTATCCTAGGGTTATTTGGGTGTCAAAGTTTTTTTTTCCTCACTTTTTTCTTAAAACTACTTCAAAAGCTTAGACCAAACACTAAACTGATTCAGCAGGGTTTTCAAAACTGTATATACGATAATGAAATAAAAGAGATTGATGGGTATTGGTTGTAGTGCATGAAACGTGACATGCATGATAGTTAAAAGAGGTATAGTACCTGTGAGGACGCGAATGGAATCAGTAGGGAAATCCAAGTTGTTGATGAGAAAGTGTTTGATGCTCTGAGCGTCATTCACAGAACCTTTGAGACTGTTACTCTGATTGCCATAGCTAATGCCAACTAACACGGCCCTCTTGTTGCCAAAGGAAGAAGGAGGGGTCAATGGAGGTGGTGGTGGTGGTGGAGCCATCAGTTGCAGAGGCTGAGGATAATAGATTTGGTTATATGTCCTACGTGCATAGCCATGAGGAGGAGGGTAATTAGGTGCATTATTATTGTTGTTGTTGTAGGAAAAATAGTAATTTTGTGGAACCGAAGTTCGACCTTGACCTTGGCATGCATAACACATAAAGAGCATGCTATATGTAGCTTCCATTGGCACCACAATTGGCCTTCCACACTCCATGCATCTTACTCTTCGACTCGCCATCTGTTTGTTGAATTGGACCTTCGAACCAACCAACGTTCAATTTATAATAATTTAGAATTGATTGATTGAATGAATGAATGAATGATTAGTTTGATTTTGATGTGAGATGGTGGATACTTTTGGGAGGTGACAATGAATCATATTCTATTTGCCTTTTTCTAATATGGGACGGCGAATCTATTTATTAATAACCCACTTATAATTAAAATAAAATAAATGTGTGGATAGGATCCATATGATTGTTTCAGAGAATGAAAATTAATTCATCTCCTGCGCTCACTTCTTCATCATGATCTTTGTTGATAAATGGAACATGATAGCAATTGAAAAAAGATGCAGTAGTGGTGATCCAGTGAATGCTCTCCATGTTGTTCCTTGGAATTCGAACATGTTCTGTGAAAAAATTTCTTTCTTTCAAGTTTCAAAGGTGAAGAGCTTATTAAAATACGCAGTTGACTGGTGTGTCATTAAGTGAACTATTTCCTTTGTCCCAAAAAACCACTTACTTTTGGTGTTAGCAGTAAGAAACATTTCTTTTTTCTGGAGATAAACGAGTTTAAATTGTGATTAGTTGTGTTTATATTTTTTTACACATGCCTATAAAGTTGTTTAAACCATATACTTTATTTCCTGTTTTGTAGATTTCTGTGAGCTTTTTACATTTTGAATGTTAGATTGTTATGATTCTATTTTTTTAATTTTAATTTATGCTGCTATACCTGTAAAATAAAGGATCGTAACATGACAGGTTTATAACTCTTATATAGAGAGTTCTGAAAAAATATTATACCTCCATTCTACCTTACTAATTTTCTTTCTTTATTTTTATAAACAAAATACTACAAATTGGTATCCAAAATTATTATGTTGAGGGATATGTCAGAAACAATTGAAAGAGAACATCAGCCATAAGTGGTATACCCAATTTTAATGGCGAGGAGTAAGAAATATGGGCCAAAAGAATGATTCCTGAAAAATTATATTTTTGGGAGGCAGTAAAAGAGGAGCATAATGTTTCTGGGCTACGTCAAAATCCCACCCAAACTCAGATAAAGACAAGAAAGACTAAGGCAAAGAAAAAGTTTCTACTTTATCAAAAGTAATATTTACAAAAATTATAAACTTGAAATCTGCCAAAACTATGTAGGAGAGTATCTCAAATTAGAATATCATGGTTAATAAAAGGCGTCAAAGCTCTCAAGAGAATTTGAGATATAAGGTATAAATGAGACATATAAATCACTAAAGGCTTGATGGAATTTTGTAAGGCTTTTGAAAATATGTTTTTGAAGAAATTTGATATATAAGATATATATTCTATGAACAAGTTATAATCTATTTTATTGATGTAATTTGTATATAGAAAAAAAATTAACAAAATGTTAAATATTAATAATGTCTTAATTTTAATTTTTTAAATTTAAATAATAATTAAATATATTTTTTATTTTTATAAAAATAAAATAAAATAAAAATTATTTTTTTTATAAACTAATTTAAATAAAAAATATATTAAATAAATATTTTCAAGAATACTATGCTCATGGCATAACGAAGAAAGTATAACTCTTGTTAAGAAGTTTTTGGATGAAAGAATTATAAAAAAAATAAAGTTTTAATTACTATTATGAAAAAATATGAGGAATGAAAAAATTGGTTAACTAGTATTTTAAAAACTGATAAAAGTTTTACAAATTAAAGAACAAAGAATGATAAAATAAGAAAAGATAGGAAAACAAAGAATGATGAAATAAAAAAAGATAGGAAAAGTCACCATAATTTTCGCATGAAAGCAAAAAATTTAAAAGGTTTTAAAGATAAAAAAAATAACAAATGAAAGAATAAAATATTCGTAAGGCTAAAAAAAAGATTTTTTCTCTTTGTCCAAGTTGCAAACCAACAAATTATTTTCACAAAATATTGGTGGAGACCATATATCAAATGTAAAAAATGTAGTAAGTTAGAATATATAAAACAAATTTGTAAGTTTATAATATGGACAAATGGTATGTTTGGATTGATGTTTGTACATTTCAAGTGAGGTTTAATTCACCTAAAACAACTCTACAAGACAATCTACTCAGCAAGAGAAGTTGAATAGACGTCACAACTCCTTCTAAGGCATGAAGACCATTCTTTCTCACACTCTTCACACCTACCATAGATCTTTTCATCACCTTCAACGCTCTTTTCTCCTTTAAACACACATCTCTTCTTTTCAAATATTACACTTCAATCTAGGTACAAACCTAACTTCCTCAAGCACCCTCTAAATTCTATCATGCAAACGAAACTTGATGGTTCCAACTTCAATTATCTTATAGGACTTGTTATTATCAAAGAAAACTAAATCTTCTTCAAGTTTTGTAAACTCTCAAAACCATAGATGATTAGGTATCATATAAAATGAACATCCATAGTCCATTATCCACTCACAACCATCAACATTACTTGAAACCATAAGGACCGTTGATGATTCATAATTATCTTCCATCAAATTTGTTTCTCCATACGTATATGATCTATCAACACTATATAGACTACCAAATCCAGACAATCTATCAAGGTTATTAGCCTTCATCTATCTCTGGACATAACACTTTGGTGTGTTCCTCCTTCTTACAATGGTAGGTAACATCTGACAGATGGTGCACCTCCACCATTAGGAACTCTTGACTTTGATATTCTTCTACCTCCTTTGTTACCACTAGGAGACGATTTATCCCTTACTACAAGGTCATCTCCAGCATTAGACTCTTTCATGTCAAACTTCTCATTCAACTCCTTTAAGCTTAAAATAGTCTAAACCTCCTCGAGAGGGAAAGTCTCTCTTCTATACAACAAGGTCTCTTTAAAATGATCATACATTTTTTACAAAGAACACAACAACAACAACAACAACACCTTCCAAAGCTTTGAAGAGACCTTGTTAAACCAAAAACGCACTAATCTTCAGCCGCTACAGTTCAAAATCATTCAAACAAATTAATTTTTCGACCTCATACATTACAGAATTTATGATGATTGAAAAAATCACGTTTATCACATGAGTTTGTTGTGAAAATGGTCACAGAAGGAAAAATTCACTCCACACCTTCTACCACAAACAAAGGAAGATAACAAAGAACCTGCAATAGATAGGAGGTAAACAGTGAAAGGATCAAGAAAAGAATCACACAAAAAAATAATGTGATTTGATTGGAGTGTTAATAAACTTCAATCTGCATCTATGATAGAATTCACTATAAATTTGATATTACAAATTAAGGTTTCTTTCTCAATAAACTCTCACTCAAAGACAACTCAAAGGTTAACCACCAACATGTGATACATGTCTCTAATTATAAAAAATGTTACTATAACTAACTATTGTAAAACAAGTCTTTATGAATGGAGAAGAACATAAACCGTGTTTTTCGTTACATAACTTAAAATCACTTAACAATCTTACAAACTATTTGGATAGATACTACAAGAATAGACACTTTTTTGAAATTTTTCAACATATACTAGCAACCATTTGTTCAATAATATGATAAAATTAGATTAAATGGTATATAAATCTTACTAACGGAACCAATATTCATAAAATAAAATGATTAAAGAATTACTATTTAAATTTTATATACATAAAAAATTAATACTATAAACTTCAAATTCACACATTTGATAAAAAATAGTCCGATGATATTGATTAAAACTCTAATAAGTGATAACGGAGAAATAATTCTTGATAAATGTCAAAAATAATTCTTACTTAATCTCAATCGTATGAACTAAAAAATAATTCACTTCGACTAAATATAAAAATAAAATCCTAATCCTAAACCTAATAATATTTATATATTCTTAAGAAATACATGACCAATCAGCACGGGAGAATCTGATGGCCCACAATATTGACCAGTTACATGGGGGAATCTGATGTCCCTCTCCTGCTACTCTCCACTTTATCATTTTTTGTAGGTTAGGCAAATCACTTCAGAGAACCTAATCCATTTTGGAACATATTCCATCCTAGAATTAAATAAAACTAAAGGGATGTGATGATTTAACATGTCTGGTGATGTGATAATTTAACATGTTTCATCCCATAAGCTCATGCTATATGTACATTTGAAAAAAAATCCCAAATAATTTGGATAGTGCAATAATAACCTATATTTAAATTAAGAATTGACACAAAAACTACATAACAAATTGATTAAAAAATAAATTATATAATTTTTTTTATTTGAATATTTTTTTTTCTTTTTCTTTCTTTAGATAATTAACCAAATTTTTATTTTCTGAAAAGAAAAAAATATAACAGTGAACACAAATTAAACCCAATATTATTAATGGAAATTTTTAGAAATACAAAATTATGTAGACCTAACTTGTTGTTTAATGATCTCACTTCATTTTCTAATTTCAATACATTTTAATCTGTAATGTTAAAAGGGCATTATAACCTCCTATTGTCTTGTTTTAGAACTTCAAAACTTTATAATTGACATAAATTTAATGTAAATCAAATAAATTTTTAAGTTTTACTTCAATTTAATTAATTTCATAGTTGTTTTAGTGCAATTCTAATGTGATCTAGTTGATTCAGAACTATTTCTAGCATTGAAATGGTAGAAGAGAAGAAAACTTTTTTTTTTATACTTAGACAATATAAATTGGTAATAATGTTAACTAAAAAAATTAATATATTTAAATGAAATAATAAATCCGGTTAAAATCAACTTTAATATCACTTAAAATAGAGGTATTATTTGTCTAGTTAAAAATATTTGAATAAAAAAATCAGTTTTTATAATTTAGTTTGGATTAATTTTATAATTTTATTATATAATTACTTACATTTATATATATTATATTTATACATTGTAACATAAATATTAAATAATTTATAAATTTACTTTTTATAAATATAATAATTTTTTATATATCACTATAATATTACACAAAATTTAAAATATAAACATTAAAATAAATTTTTTTATATTTTTTTAATAATATTTAATTTTTTTTAATATTTTCTTTTCAAATTAATAATAGAACAATCATATTATTAAAATAATTTTTATTCTAATTTCATACATATATTAAATATATTCTATTATTTCTCTTCAACAAATTTATAAATATGATCTTTTTTTTTCTTCTTACATGTACATCTCTTGTATGTATGTTATATAGGAATAAATAATATTTAAATAATTTATTTTATTTTGAATTAATTTAAATTTTTAAATTATGATTCAAATGGTTAATATTCAAATCAATAAAAACATTTAACCGGTTATGAAATATTTGGAACAACTTCTGATTAATTTTTTTTAGATTATAAAACTTCTACATAACAAAACTAAGTAAAATATAACATCACTCAAGATATTAACATTTAAAATATTCAATTAAAATAGAAGAGTGAGTTACATTCCTCAATAAATTTAGACCAACAAAAAGGTGTAAAAAAGTATTTATTGACAACACCTTATAAATAAAAATAATGAAAAATTCATTATATTATTTCTTTTAAAAGTAAAGGTCTATTATTATTACATCTTTTAAATAGATATTGGTAGAGTGAAACAAACTTAAAGCTTCCTTGTAGACAAGTCTAAAGTCTTAGGTTTTATCTTCTTTTGTTGTAGATGCCAACAATTCCATCTCCAATATCACAGTACAGATTTTATTCCATCAGAAGAATTCAATTTCACCATCATCTATTTCTTCTCTCATGAGATAGTACCAACCAATTAACAAATGGCAGAATTGTCTTCCAACCGTCATTCTCACAACTTAAATGTTTTTGTAGCAATATCATTATGGGATGATGATAAAATAGGGTCCTGCAATGCACCAAATTTAGATTTCATTCACAGGAACTGTCAATTATGATTTATAGATTTTGGATCAGTTAAATACACAATACAAGTTTATATAAAGGCTTAAATAAATTTTTAGTATTTAATAAATATTTTCTTTAATAAATTGTACGATTTCCATCTAAGTTCCTTTAAATTATTATTATTATATTTATTATTTTAATTAATCTTAAAATATTTTTAGATTTAATATATATATATATCATTCAAAACAAGACAATCACTTATTATATATAACACTTCATATTGTTTAACAAATAAATATTATTATACATTTGATAATGCATCTTATTTAAGTCCAAATTCTTGATGTTGCTTCAAGGAGATAACATTCAGGTCCTCTCATTTATCATAGATGATGTAAATCTAAACGAAAATGAAAAAGAAAGAAAATTTATTTTACATAATCCAAAACTATTTTTATTTTTCTGATGAGCAGATAACAATATACTCGGATGCAACAAGAAAACAGACACTAAATTTTTAGAATGATTTAAACTTATCTTATACATTGTACAGGTAAAATCCACTAAAACATGTTTTTTGAACATTATGTCAGTCATTTATCTCTCTTTGGATAACCACTAAAAAAAATCTTGCATGGTTAACACTTGAAAAACAATGGCAACTAAAGATAGAAAGCCTACCTGGTCTATTTTACGATGAAAAATACGTTTTAAGAAGCTGTTACAGAATTTGCTTTGGTGGATCTTTCCAATTTCTTGATGCATCTTTTCTAGTAAATCGCCATATGTTATTTGAGGATGACCTCTAATTATGTTTGAGAAAAGATAGGTCATAATACCGTTATACTTGTTTCCATCAAAAGCCTGCAAACGTAGGTGATAATTCACAATTTAATATGTGAATCTAGATTAATTTACTGCATTGCATTTCATCAAAGGGGAGGGATGAAAATACATATTAAAGATTCTTACTGCCGTATCAGCAGCCCTCTGACTATCTTCACAAGCACTGAGGCAAATAGCAACTCCACCCCTTGTTTGTTTTTCTTCACTATAAGATGATCTGTTTTCCGTACAACTCCAAATGCCTCTGCAAGCATGCAAAGAGACAAAAGAGTGAGTTTGGAATAGAAACATATAATTGAAAGGAAGGATTGAATATTACTTACTTTTCTTTTTTCCACATATACAAAAGATCAAGTGTTGTTCCACTATGACAAGCATCAATAATAGCATGAAGTGTGACACCTTTCTTGAGTGGTTGAACAATCATAGAATTTATTTCATTGTCAGTGATCATTCCTTCACTCAGAAAATCAACAGGACAAATAGTTTCATCAAGCCCGTCAGTTTCATCACCTTTCTGTTGTTCCGGTTGTTGCAAACCATGTCCCGAGAAGTAGAACACTAATGAGCCCTCTGACTGGCAGTCACTCACTAGCCAGTTTAAGGAATCCAGTATGTTCTTCTTTGTTGGGATTAAATTGGGGTCCTTCTCTTCTTCTAAAATTTACATGTTTTGAAATAAAATTAATCTCTATCTTTCATTACACTACTAAAGCTCACACTTTCTATTATTGATTAACACTCATACACAGGGAAAGTTCAACATCTTATGAAAGTAGATATGGCTGAGATATTACTGGTTAAGGAGAACAAGAACCTGCTATTAATTGGAAATTTTGGTTTAATAAAAATTCAGGCAATAGCATAATACTCAGGCTTTCAATACAGATATTGTCCATCATCATCTACTTTAATATATAGTCCAACATAGTCACATAAATAATATACAAATTATTGTTCTACTTTAATTTTTTATGCATTCAAGCAAAAAGGAAGCACAAAATTAAACAAAATTGAAATGGATGCGGATCATATAAAATTCACATACTAATTAGAAAAGGACTGAAGGAGATACCTGTGAGGACACGTATGCACTCATTTGGGAATTTAAAATTATCTAGCAGTAGCCTTTTTATGTTATTAACATCGTTAATGGTTCCTTCGAGCTTGAATGCCCTTTTCCCGTATGTGACTCCACATATAACTGCGCGCTTGTGACTTGGCGTGGAGAAGGAGAAGGAAGAACTAGATGAAGGAGATAATCTTCTCGGTAAAGTTCCATTTGTGTTACTGGTATAATTATTCAGTTGATGTTGATTATCACGTTTGAAAGATCCATGGTCTTTGCTTGATTGCTCAGAAACTGAAGAAGATGAATTGCTTACTCTTTCACATTTGCAGCAACGGTATGCATTTGAAATTTTTGGTAATATAAACACGTGTTTGCAGCCACTGCAGGTAAGTGTGTCTTCCCCAACGCGCTTTGAACTATTAATCCTTGTGGAAACGAGGCAACGAGTTGTAGTAATCTTTGAAGGAAAAGGAACACCCTTTCTCCTTGCTCTAGTTTTATTTCTACCATCCATGGTTTCAAAACTTGTTCTCTATACACCAAACGATACACACACAAAGCAGATAATATAATTTTGACCTTCGTTCACGCGTTTGCCTTGTTTTGATGATTAGCAATCTTAGCACCAACATTACATGCTTTTTAATTGATAAAAAGAAGCCAAATGAGGATTCTATTCCCACTGTCTGTCGAAAGTGCCGAGTTCTGACCTTTTTTCACGGTTCTGAGTCGAAGATGAGACAACTCTATTGCCAAAACAAAAGTTGAATACGAGATATGATCAATGGTGTAAAAGAAGAAAGACAGCAAAATTAGTATTATAGATGAAATTATCATAGAAAAATATAACTCTATTTTGCGTGCCTTTATCCATTATTCTCACTGTACATCATCAAGAACCAGATTCTGATAACTCTCTCTTTAACTACTCAACTACGTCCACTTTCCATATTCTTTTTAAACTTGCATTAAGGTTTAGTTGCGTACGAGACTTCTAATGAGAAAAATCTCTCTTCACACTTGTTTGGACGCACTAGATAACACCACAAATTAGAAAAAGTGGAAAACATGAATTTACGATGTTTGATACCCCATACCTACATTTAGAAATTTTGAAAAAATCTCTCTTCACACATGTTTTCTCTATAACCCAAAGAAGAGAAATAGAGTAAATACGCTAAAGCAAATCACTAGTCATTTGACTTTTCAGCTATCAGCTCCCGTTCTGCTTTCACTGACACTGCTTTTGGCGTGCAAAAGTTGAACATTTGACTAATGAACAGCAATTCATTTAATATTGCATCATTTTTTATTTATACAATAGAAAAAGGTGATCAGAGAAAAAGATATTTCTCTAAAAGTGATACTAAAAAAATAGTGATCAACATACCAATAGATATTTCACATGAATGACCAGGTGCTCTAACAAAAATAAAATGACTTAGATAAATACTATACATTTTTTGCAACTTGTGATTTTTATTACTTTGGTGTAGTGGACTAAATTATAACTTCTTTTATAATCATTTTTCAAGTGCGATAAATTTATCTATTTTCTGGTGACTAAATATGTAAGAACTCTGATTCAGCTTTTACTTTTAGCAAGATCGTCTTTTTCGACCACAATTTTCCTCTTTCAAAATTCGAACAGGAAACTTGCTTAAAAGAATTTTATTCAATTCCACTCAAACCAAGATAATTCTACTAATTTCACCTTTTAAACTACAAGAAATAAATAAATATATTGATTTGGTGTAATTTAGGAATACACTCTAGTTATGTGGGAAATTCAAAATGGAAAGCCATATGCACACTATTGCAGCAGGGGTGTGGATAAGAGAAAACAATATTGCATGATAATATTGGTTCTCGTAAGAACAGGACAATGTACGACAATACAACATACGGGAAGAATAAAAACCACAATACAACAAAAAATTAAGTATCCCATCAAACCCCCAAATGCTGTCTTCTAGTTCATCATCACCTCCTTCTACTGTCTTTTGAACATCATTCAGCACCCAAAGTTAAAAGCTCTATTTGAAGTCGACACGAATTATCATACATAGTTGCCTGCCACTACAGGTGTGATTAGTACATCGATAACAAGAGTAAATCCTTTTCGTTATAGATTCCTTCTGAAAAGAATAAAGCATATTGAAATTTCTTCCATCCCCCTTCCCCCTAATAACTGCAATTTCATTGTTTTATGTATTTTGGTCTGTGCAGTAAGAATTTTTTTCTCTCATCACTTAGGTCTTGAGTAACTATAAAATCCAATTAGCAAGTTTAAAATACTAAGATAAGTGACTACAGTATCTCTCAGTTAGACAAGATCATAATTAGGAGAGAGGACAACGGAAACAATTCTAATCAAACCATTAATCTACAGAGAAACAGAAATTACCAGTCTACAGACAGCCACCATTTGGCGATTCACAGTCCAAGACGTTGATTTGACCAGAGATTTTTGCTTTACAAGCTGGACACATGAATCCAACAGAATCTGGTTGTATTTCAGAATTAACAGCATCATGGTTAAACTCTATTCCACACCATACACACACAGTTGTAAGCTGATCTCTGCCACCGATATTTAGCATATCCTCATGTGATTGAAACGGAACTGAGGATGCATACGTCTCTTCCATCACTCTGTTATTGGCCAATTCAGTTGGTACAGCAGGCAGAGTAGGAGAATCCTGAACCCTTGCAAAATCATAATCGACATTATCTATTTCATCAAACCTCAATTCCTGGAGACCCTTCACATTATCATGTTCATTGTCAAGACTGGAAAACTGTTTTCCTCCCTGTCAATGAGCAACAACAACAATTTTTCAAGGTAAAGTTCAGCACTACCAACCAGTTGGGACTTATCACGGCTGGGTAGTAGCTAATTGCTCATAAGAGATTTACAGTTAATTGTTCTAGATTATAATAATCATTAACTAGATTTTAGCAGGAGTTCAACTGATGAAAGAGAAAAACAACGAAAAATGTACAATACAAAGGTTGTTTCAAGTGCACAGGCACATGGTCATCACCTAGCAATTAGAAATCCTCAAATCTCCAGAGCAAAATTTAGGAAAAGCACAAGACATGGCAGGCTAGGACAGGCAAGTAAATTTTTAATCTGTGGACTAAAGGCAGGTTAGACCCACGATTCCTTTATCTACCAAAAAACAAACTAATTCAAATAAACAAAATTGTTTTTTTTTTCTCCATGCAAAATACATGAAAGACCAGAATAATGAGAAAGAATAAAAAATTAGAAAACTACATAAGATGGAAGACCAGCATTGGATTCAGAAAAATTGGACCTGTTACTCGATCAACAATTAGTAAAAGTGAAAGAATGCTTCTATAATTCATGTATTTTTTAGAGGACACAAAATGCTGAAAGAGCAAAAGACTGACTGTTGCATAGTGTAGCAATGAAGCAGGTTAAAGTGAAATGGTTACGGATGAAAAAACAAAAAAACTATACTGTGGGTGTTGCATAGGATAGCGTTAACAATTGTGTGAAAACCACACCAGATAATCAACTATGGAATAATAATTGGCAAGACAACAAAACTGGTTCTTAAAACCACGTGTTGTTGAAAATTAAGATTGTGTGCCAAGAGCTTTGTAAATAATAAAAAATTACAGCAATGGTTCAATACAAAATAAAACCAGAATACATTCAGAGACACAAATGAAGATAACCACAGTAGTCCACATGTCATGTCATGCATTCGCATGCACATACAGAAGACCTCATATCAATCACTTTCTAAGAGGACCTTGGTATAATATATGTAGGACTATTCCCTCAGTTTTTCAAGATATATGGAACCCTGAAAATAAAGGCATCCATAGTTATGCCTTATACCTTATCAGAGCTGAATGCAGTCAAAGAATCCAATTGTTCTGTGGATATAGATGAGTTAAAAGCCCTAGAATGTTCCACATTTTCTTCAGAAGCTGCCATTACCATCTCAACATCAGTGCTAACAGTAACAGGTACATCCTTCAAGCAATTTAAACCAAATTCCAACTCACTATTGTTACCAGTGTCTTCATCAAGTTTAAACTGAACCCTAGCATTAGAACATCCAGAATTTTCACTCTTTTCAGATTCTGGTATCATGTTAAGTTCAGATAAAGGAAGTAAACGGACCTCAGAAACACCATCCAAATCAATCCCAGATTGATCCAGTTCCTCAATAGTCAATTCCACATCATCTTTAACGTCAGAAGTCCCAGATGCTTTAACATCTTGATTATTTACAGATAACAAACCCATGTTATCAAGAAAAGTAACCATTTTTACATCTATCACATGGTTATCATCATCAATTTCCTCTACTTTTCCGTCCATATCATGATGATCCACATTAGTTTTAGTCAAGCTATCTTCCATCTTCTTTTCACCGATTGGAGACTGAGAGTTTCCGTCTTGATCCATGTAACCAGCAGCAATATCTGAGGCAGGAATCCAGTTCGGTTTAGCTAATTGATGGGGTCCTGGGGGTGCCGGGACAGAACCCTCCATAATAGAATTTTGAGCAATTTCAATGAGGGCATCCATCTTAGATATCCTTAAGGGCACGTCCTCCCTGACTGGAGATTTGTCATCTGTCCTCTGGACATTTGTCTGACCTGGTGAATCGTCGACTCTCCTCACATAATTCCTAACATGAATCCCCACATGACCATTGTAGCGACGCCTTTCCAAAAACACCTTATGGCAGAACTGGCACTCAAACTTCCCATCTTTAATTATAACTCCATCTCCAACCGACGAACCAAGACGGTACCTCCTGGTCGTCCTCTGGTGAACTGACAACAGGTGCTGCAAGTATGAATCCTTCTCGTCAAAACTCATATTGCACTTGCGACATTCAAACAGATCATGAATCTGTACATCCGCAAGATTTTCAATCCCCAACAAGGCAACCTCCCTTACTCGTTCATTAGCAGCCCCAAACAAACCAGGCATCTCCGTGGCAACGGTGGGTCTCTGGTCTTGACGCTCAGGGGTGACACCAGCAGACTGCAGCACAAGCACACAAGGCCATAAATCTCACAATGACATTTAAGAGACAGATTCACCTCCTGTGAGGATGAGCACTTGAGAGGATAAAGTGCAATAACAATAATCATCAATTAGAAAATCAACTGTTAAGATTGTAATCAATTCCAAGGTTTTTAATAATACCACTTGTTTAGTTTCATCGCAATTCTTAAGCACTGAGTTTCCAGTCAATAATTGTAAGTGCACTTTGTCCTCTATAAATGATCCAAGAGCCAAATTATTAACAAAATCAACAACGACAACAACATGTGTACTTACATTTTCAGCAGGCACTATCTGCTCCTGCACTACATTTTCACTCCTACGACTACTTTGCAACTGTGCATCACCATTACCCAGAAGAGACTGTAAATACGAAGAAACCTCTTTGCAAGACACAAAGTGCTGTCCGCTGGGGCTGCACGGTGGAATATCAAATACACGATAAGCCCTGAGAAACAATAGTGTTATAGAGAAAAAGAAAGTCACCAAGTGATGAAGGAAGAAGAAATAAAACCTAATGTATCTGCGGCAATAGATCCACGCACGACCGTCCTTCCTCTTCAAACCGAGAAGAATCTTCCAACTAACCGGCAACACATCGCCGAAATCCGCGGCATCAACAATCCTGCGCTTCTTCCTACGACTCCCCCACTGGCCAGGCAAATCCCTCAAAAACCCTAACAGCTCCTCTTCGTTGTTCAAACCCTGTGTGCGTCTCTTGAGCTCATCGGCGAAGGGGTCTTGGGAGGTGGCCAATTGCGACAGATCAATGGCGACACCCTTTTGGTTAAGAATGTCGATTCCGCGGTAGCAGTGTTCCAGGTGGAGTTTGAGCTTGGGCTTGCGGCCTCGCTTGCGCTTGACGGTGGGTTGGGGAAGAGAATGGGGGGCGAGGTGGACCTGGTCGAACTTGGGATCCTCTCTGATGAGTTGCTTTAGGTAGTCAATGATGAGGCGGTTTTCAGCGTTCTCGGGGTTGTGAGCGGGGAGGGGAGGTAGCTTGGGGGCAGGGAGGAGGCCGGCGAGACGGCGGCGGCGCCCCGTCGGCGAGGACTGGGGGCGGGAGTAGGTCTGGCGGCGGGAGCCGGCGCTCTCGTTGAAGAGCGCGGGGTCGATCTTGGGAGTGACGAGGTCATTGGTGGCGCGAAGGTCGAAGGCGCAGAGAGAGGAAAGAGAAAGGGCGAGAAGCTCGGAGTGAGAGAGAGTGGTGGAGTCTATGCACGCAAGGGACTCCAATTTCAACGCTGCGGCTTCCATTTTTGAAGGATCAAGTTGAGTTTAAGGTTTGAGAACAGTGATCAGTGGTTCCTGCTACTCGCTCCTTCCTTTTTCTTCTCCTTTTCTTTCGTCATCTTCTTCTTAGTTCTTTTTTCACTCCACCTATTTTATTACTACACTTCTTTAATAGCTTTTACAATAACATATACCATAATAAGTGCTTTTTTGTCCCTATTTCCCTTTCACAAATATGCCTTTTTCCATACACTCAAAAATCACTTCAATCAACAAGTGTACCTATTTTAATATTCATTCTAAATATTATTAGATGCCTAAATAAATAATAATAATTACAGTTGTGTCAAAAATTAAAATACCCTTATTTAAAAATTTACTTCTTTTATCCAAAACCTATTATGGCATTTTAAACTTTATATTAACTGTTTCCTTTTCTATACTCGTTATTACTGTAATTATTTTTTAAACAGGATTACTTGTTTTCCGACAATGTAATAACCTTATTACATTATTAATTATTATGTATCAATGATACAATGCTCTTCATTTACTTTTAAGTATTGTAGAACTAAATTATCTAAAAACTATTAATTATATCTACAAATATAATTCATCTTCTGTCTTCCTCAAATTGGTTCTTTTATTAATGTTTTAAATAATTTAAATATAAACTTTTAGTGATATAAAATAAGTGGTTTTGATTTTAATGTTAAGAACAATCATTTATATTTTAAATTAAAAATAACCACATTTTATTCTTAGTATTTCATGACTTTAATGAACTGTTTATATCTTGAAAAGAAAACGAATAATCGTTTTAAGTTGTAAGTGATGTATATTATGAGTTATGAGTGTCAATGTGAAAAATAATATTATTATCGTTTCGTCCAAAATGAACCTATAAGCAGCGAAATTAAAAGATCACAGGATGAAATATGAAAATGAGATAATAAGTGGATAGCTGAGGTGTTTCCGAAAAGTTTAATTATAATAAGTGGAAAATGAGATAAAATAGGAAAAAGGAAACCAAAATCTCCTTCTCAACAATGAAAAAACATGGAAATCAGATAAAATAGGAGAAAATACAGTCTTGTTACAAAATACGCATACGGGATTGTTGATAAAATGTATGATTGGATAAGATTCATCAATTTCACATTTTTATTTATTTTTACTAATAAATCTTTTACTATATTTCGTTATTCATATTCATTTATTATTTATTATTTATTATTTATATTTTTTTATTGATCTCTTTCTTTTTTTACAATAAGTTAAAAAAAATAAAAAAAAATAATTCTTAAAAATTTATTTAATTAAACTTTTTTATTTTATAATAATATATTTTAATAATAAAATGATTTTTTATATTAATAATTGACTTACCATTTTAATATTGAGTGATTAATTTTTAATTCTCATAATAATATATATTAATAATAAAATAATTTTTTATATAAATTTTTATTATGAATAATTAATTTTTATAATTTATAATCAATTTTATTGGTGAGTATATCATTTTAAAAATATATAAAAAAATTAAGAAAAAATTTAAAAATTATTTGCTTTTAAGAAAATTATTTTATAGTTTATTGTTATTATTTTAAAAATTATATAATCAAATTATTTTATTAAATTTAAAGTTTTTTATTAAAAAATAAAAGAGATCAATCAGAATTTTTTTTTAAAAAAGTATTAATAATGAAAGAGCATACGAAAAGTTCGAAAGGTAAAAAGATAGAAGATTAAAGTTCTGTTTGTTTAAAACATATATTTAAAAAACAAAAAAATATGAATTTAAAAAAAAAATATTTATTTTAAGAGATATATAATAAAAAGTGAAAGAAAAATTTGTAAATAATTTAATTAATTTGATAGTTTAAAATTAATTTTGTAATTAATAAAATTATATAATTATTATTTTGTTTTTTTTAAAAACTAAATTTAAAATAAATATTAATAATTTATTTAAATTTATTTTTTAATTTTTTGTATCATTATTTTCATCTCATATTCAGAAAAATAAATTAAAAAATAATTTTAAATTATTTAACATAAAAAAAGTTAAAAATATATTTTATAAAAACTATATTCAAAGTGTTATATAAAATTTTAATAAAAAAATTATTTGTCGAAATTAAAAAAAATTGTAAGAGAAAGTGATTTCTATAAGCTAATTTATGTAGAATGAAAGACTAATGTGTCTAAGAAACATGATGTGTCGAAGAAACATAGGTGGCATTGCTAATTTTAGGTACAATAATAAGGTTTATAAGTAGTTATTTATATGGTAATACTAGATGTAAACGTTTCTTTTTCTAACATTCTTAGAGAGTGGTGGTGGTGGGTGAGTTAAAGTTAGTAGAGTTGGAAACATTAATATTTAATATTCTGGATGGGCCTCACAAATTAAAAACAGTGTCTTAGCCGGCAACCTCATTAATGCTGTCATTATTTTCTGCTGCTAATAACAACCACCCCACTGCTACAGATTACTATTCTTTAGAAAGATGAAAAGTATCCAAATAAATACAACCACTTGATAATTAAATATATTAATATATTATTAAAATAGATTATAATTTATAAAGTGACAATATATCAACATCCTAGTAGTAATTTAGCAATGGCAATGGGACAATCATCCCTTACCAGTCATGCCTTGTTCATATCAATACCTCTTCATTTGTTCTTCCACTCATGCATCACCTAGAAAGAAGAATGTCACTTTTTCTTCAATTATTGTGCATGGACAGCTATAAATTATAATCATAATCAATTACTTCAAACTGTTCTCAGGAGTAACTTTTTTTCTTTTTTTTTTTTATCAATATCCCTGGAATAGAATTAATTCAATGAAGTATTAAATAATTTTAGAAGCTTATAAAATAATTTTATGAAAGGAGAAGTCTTGTTAAGCAACTTTGCAAATTTTTTAGGGTAAGTGTCACTGTAAAATTTCAGATCTTAGAAATAATTATATGCAAACTATCATTTAAGTTTTATAAAATATATGAAAAAAAATCAATAATATAAAATATGACATTTAATCTTTTCATAGAATTCAAAAATCATTAAAGTCATTGAATCACAAAATATGCGGATAGGTCTCCGATCACACCCAAATTATTTCATTCTTTTTACTGTTCTAGTATTTAAAAAGGATAAAATAATCTTTTTTTTAATAATTGTTTTTCTTATTTAAAAAAAAGAATGTTATTATTTTCTTTTCTTAATAAAAATATATATAAAAATATAAAAAATAATTAATTGATATAAACAAAAGACTATTTAAAATTTATAAAAAAGATAATTTAATTATTTTTAATATTTTTAAATTTAAAAATATAATTGATAAAAAGTAATAAATATAACATTAAATTTTATAAATAAATAAATAAAAATAAATAATTTTTTTAATCATATTTATTTAGAAAGAGAAAAAATATTTAATAATATTAAATTATTTGAGTTATAAAAATTTAAAAATTATTTTTATTTAGTTTCTATTATCTATATGCATTAAATTTTGGGCGGCCAGACCCTTCCTTTCTCTAGGAAATTCCAACACTTGTCATTGTTGTCTTAAAGCTACTTCAAGACTACTTTAGAAACCCACTAACGATCGGTTTTGATTCTACTAGGATCCATGTCCTTGGAGACAATCACAGAACGAACTTAAATAAGAGAGGATAGGTTTACAGAAAGTCCATGAATCTTCTTCCTGCTTCTACATTGTTCATTTCTTTTTGAAAGTGGGACTCACTTTCCCCCACAAATAGGACTCAATTCTTGATTTATTGCTCCTTGAAGGTATCTTTGCCTTTGCAGCAGGAAGCAGGTGCATGACATGACCCATCTGTCGTTATGTGTCGACTATGGCCCCTTTCTCATTTATGTTACCCACGTGAACATATCTATATTTTGTCATTTGTGTTCCTCCCGAGAGTGAAATCTTCATTCTGGGTGCTATAATTATTGATGTTAAGGGGAGCCTATCTCCGTCCACTGTGTCTTTCCCTCATCTTTACACAACAAAAAGAAAAGCGAAGATGAGTTGCACTGCAGATAGAAAGCCTCACGCTGTGTTCACTCCGTATCCATCACAAGGCCATGTGAACCCCTTGTTAAAACTGGCAAAGCTGTTTCACCTCAGAGGCTTTCACATAACCTTTGTCCACACTGAGTACAACTACAAACGCTTGCTCAAATCAAGAGGTCCCAGTGCCCTTCATGGCCTACCAGATTTTCGCTTTGAGACCATCCCAGATGGACTTCCTCCCACGGACGATGACGATGTTACTCAGCACATACCCTCTCTTTTTGACTCTATCCGAAAGAACTTCCTCCAACCCTTTTGCGACCTTCTTCATACACTTAGCCATTCTGCCACTGAGGGTCTCATTCCCCCAGTTACTTGCTTAGTTTCTGACGGTTGCATGCCCTTTACTATACAAGCTGCTCAACAACTTGCACTACCTAACGTTATCTTTTGGCCTGCTAGTGCCTGTTCATTCTTGTCTATCTTAAACTTTCCTGTTCTGGTTGAGAAAGGTCTCATTCCACTCAAAGGTTGGCATCAACATATGTTCTTTCTTTCCTAAACTCTAGGATCTCTTTAGATAAACTTATCTATAGTTTATAAACAAGTATTGGGGAGAAAAATAAAAAGTTAAAAATGAATTGAATTTTTTGGTTGTCTAAAATCAATTTATATAACTCAGTTTCGGAAAAGTTATATATATTTTTATATGTTTGCCTTAATATCGATCAATTCATACATGGAGCTTTAAGCAATGGCTTATATGTTTATGATATGCAGACGAGAGTTATCTGACAAATGGGTTTTTGGACTCCAAAGTGGACTGGATTCCTGGAATGAAGAACTTTCGGCTGAAGGACATGGTTGACTTCATAAGAACAACGGACCCAAATGAAATAACTTTGCAGTTTTTCATTGAATTTGCAAATAGAGTTGAAAGAAACTCTACTATTCTTTTTAACACTTTTGACGGACTTGAGGGTGATGTACTGAATGCTCTGTCCTCTATGTTCCCTTCTATTTATCCCATTGGTCAGTTATCTTTACTTTTAAATCAAATTCCACATCACCACTTGGAATCTTTAGGTTCCAATCTTTGGAAGGAAAATACTGAGTGTCTTGATTGGCTTGAATCCAAGGAATCTGGATCCGTTATTTATGTGAATTTTGGCAGCGTCACAGTTATGTCCGCAGAACAAATGTTGGAGTTTGCTTGGGGTTTGGCCAACAGCAAGAAACCGTTTTTGTGGATCATTAGGCCTGACCTTGTCGTTGGAGGATCCGTGATTTTGTCATCTGAGTTTGTGAATGAGACTAGAGACAGAAGCCTAATAGCAAGCTGGTGTCCACAGGAGCAAGTGCTGAACCATCCTTCAGTTGGTGGTTTCTTGACTCACTGTGGATGGAACTCAACCACTGAAAGTATTTGTGCTGGAGTGCCAATGTTATGTTGGCCATTTTTTGCTGATCAGCCAACAAACTGTAGATATATGAGCAATGAGTGGGAGATTGGGATTGAGATTGATAGCAATGCAAAGAGAGAGGAGGTGGAGAAGCTGGTGAATGAGTTGATGGTAGGGGAGAAGGGAAAGAAGATGAGAGAAAAGGTGATGGAGTTGAAGAAAAAAGCAAAGGAGTGCACCAGACCTGGGGGATGTTCATACATAAACTTAGACAAAGTGGTCGAGAAGGTATTGCTCAAGCAGACATCATTCGATTGAAGATTGTTTCCTTTTTATAATGTTGTACTGTAATAATTCATTGTTCTTCTCCTTTAGAATGTGTTGCAATGTGACCGGAATAACGCGCAGATTACAAGTGCTAGTTTGTGTTTTGTGTTTAGTACCAGGTAATATTTTCTAGAAGTTCAAACAGCCATTCATTCATGTTTTGGATGATATTTAGAGACTTGTTATCAATTAATTAATTTTCACTTTATATTACTAGCTACGACTTTCATGTTACAACTTAGGTAGTAGACAGAAAATATCTTAAATGTGCTTCTTTTCTGTATATTTAGTTAAATTATGTCATAATGTTGTAATTAAATAATATGTTGAAGATAATTAATTAATATGTTAGGTATTATCCATTGATGGTAATGTAATGGAGTCTGTTAGTGATAACTAATCTAAATTATAAATAAAATATGAGTACATGTCATATGTAGCTAGCTACTTAATTCTTCCAAATTTGATGTTTGAATATAATATTAATTAATATTTAACAATTAATCATTTATTTAATTGGATATTTTAATAAGATGAAATAATTTTGAATCACTTTAGTTGCTTTTATATTGTGAAGCTACACACGATACTTAACTAGGCAAAACTTATCATATTTTATAGCACTCAACGAGTTTAAAAATGCCTTTATTTATAGTCGAGTTTTTGTATTGCACTTATTATTTGTGATATTGTTATTCATGAATAGTCTTCACATAGGAGAACAATAAAATCTCTTAACAAAGACTTTTCACAAATTTTAAAAAGACAAAATTTGAATTTTGTATAAATAGTTTAACTCGACTTGTTGATATATAGTGTATAAAGTTAACAAAATATAAAATTTAAGTTTGAGAGTTTATGTGAATAAGTTAATTTTAATGTGAAACAATTTCTGATACCTTACTCTTTAAAATATTAATTAAATATTTTAAAAATTGAAAATTATAATAAAGAAAATATAATGTTATTAAGAATCATGATCAAGAGGATATAATTTTTTATATTAAAATATTAAGAAAGAAATTATAAGTAAGTAAATATTAAATCAAAGTATCAATTATTTGATAAATGTAAAATAATTATAGAAAATAGTAAAAATGATTAAATGTATCTCCTAAAAATAATTTGATTTAATAAAATTGATGATTGCATCGTTGAATGAAATACTTTGAAAATTTAAATAAATTTTGTAGATATCGAACAACTTGAATTCTTAAAAAAAACAAAATAATTTGTAATAAAACAAAGATTTTTAAAGTTAAACTAAACTAAAGATTAAAAATAAGTTGTTTGTATTATTAAATAATCTAAAAGATTTATACAAATAAAAATATTAAAAAAAATATAAATAATCAAATATATTAAATAGACATACCAAATATATTGAATAAAATATATGAAATGGAAGTATATGTGTATCATTATTTTTATTATATACAAACTGATCATGATGATATTTTTCATATAAATTTATTCTATCATAAATAACTTTTAAATTATTAAGAATTATTTTCTAATTATTTATATATTTATTATTAAGTTATATCATAATATTTTACTTTAGTGATAATAAGTTATAGAAGATAATAATTAACTTGTATAGTTGGAGTTAGATATGAGTTTAAATCTCAAATTAAATATAAATAAATATAAATTATAGAAAATAATGATTAACTTTTATAGTTGAAGTTAGATATAAATTTAAATCTCACATTAAATATTAATAAATAAAGAAAATATAACATAAAAGTTTATTTTAAGATATTTTTCATCATTTTATATTTTTTTTAAGTCCTTAAGATATAAAATACATTTAATTTTTGTTCTAGTGGTAGATTTCACTTTTAAAACTTGGTTTTTTTCAAGTTTTACATAATAGAAGAAAAATTAAAATATAAATTTTATACTTAACATCATTAAATATTATTAAAATTTCTTATATTTTATGATTTTTTTATAAATTTGTAGAAAATTTATAAAAAAATAGTAAAAAACTTCTTTATAAAATTTTATAATAAATTTACAGAAAAATTCTAAAAATATAAATTATTATAATAGTGAAAGATTTAACTAAAAATTTAATGAACCGATAAATCATTCTACATATTCCGGATACTTCTAGTATAATATTGTTGTGCAACTATTTCCCTATTAGAGGCAGATTTTCTAAAAAAAACGGTTGATTACTCGGAACAGATCTAAATGAAAGTCTCTTCACGCTCTTTCATTCACGATTTGATGTTCTCGTCGCTTCTTCCCAATGGCCCTATACTGTTTGACTATTGTATTATTTTATTGTATCTTAGCATATAATATAGTAAATGTCTGCTGTTTATGTCCTCATGTGTGTGTTGCGTGATAATCGCTTGTGCATGTAGGCTATTTATAATTTGAGTTTCTTATATTTAAGTTCATAAAGAAGAGGTTTATTGGTGTCTCTCAACTTCAGATTCACAGAAGAAGACAAATCGCAGATGTGTATCTGCAGCTGAAAAATATTCCTGATATATAAAATTTGATATCAATGAATACAACAACAATAATAATAAAAATAATACTAATAATAATAAGGTAGATCCATCATCACTTATTTCAAAATAATTAATCCAATAAAATATGGTCATGCAAACCCTTTAATGGGAACTTTCTGTTTGGGTTGGAGTTGAATTTCTATTCCTACACCTAAGTCATGAAAAGATCAAGCATGAGTAACTTTGCGGAGAAAAAGGCACACGCTGTGTTCACTCCATATCCACTTCAAGGCCACATAAATCCCTTGTTCAAGCTAGCAAAGCTGCTTCATCTCAGAGGGTTTCATGTAACCTTTGTCCACACTGACTACAACCACAAACGCTACCTCAAGTCAAGGGGTCCTAATGCCCTTGATGGCCTTCCAGATTTTCGCTTTGAAACCATCCCAGATGGCCTTCCTCCCCTGGATGATGATGCTGATGGTGATGTTAGTCAACACATACCCTCTCTTTGTGATTCTATCAGAAAGAATTTCCTCCAACCCTTTCGCGAACTTCTTGCCAGACTTAACCACTCTGCCACTGCTGGTCTCAACCCCCCAGTTACCTGCTTGGTTTCTGACTGTTTCGTGACTTTTCCTATACAAGCAGCTGAAGAACTTGGAGTCCCTGTCCTTCTCCTTTCCCCACTAAGTGCAGGTGCATTCTGGTCCTTTATGCACTATCGTACTCTGGTTGAAAGAGGAATCGTACCCCTCAAAGGTATCCACTTATGTTCTTCCTCCATTCATTAGTTCGTATCTATAGCTCGAATAAAACATGTTTTCACTTCTTCAAGATTTACTCAATTGACTTTAGAGTGCCTATAATTGGGAAAGGATGACTTGACTTTTGTCCACGTACTTTTGGAATGCGGTGAATTTTGTGACCATATATGCCATTTTGACCAGACGAGGGAAAAAGTTCATCGTATTTCAGAAAATACAACGACCAAGATACTCCTTTTAAAGTGCAGGGATTAAAACCATATTTTTAGAATCTTAAGGAACTTAGAACAGCTCTTACGTTTGAATGTACTATGTTGTATATGTATTCGTGTATGGATCTGACAGCTATTGGCCTTTGTGACTATGACATGCAGATGAGAGTTATCTGACAAATGGATATTTGGACACCAAAGCAGACTGCATTCCAGGTTTGCCAAATTTTCGCCTGAAGGACCTGCCTGACTTTCTAAGGACAACAGATCCAAATGATCTAATGTTGAACTTTTTCATTGAAGTAGCTGCTGAAATTCCCAGCGCCTCTGCTGTTGTTTTTAATAGTTTTGACGAACTTGAAAGAGATGTAATCAAAGCTATCTCCTCTTCCTTTATATTCCGTTCTCTTTATACCATTGGTCCTTTCCCTTCACTTTTGAATCAAAGTCCGCAAAACCACTTGGCATCTTTAGGTTCGAGCCTTTGGAAGGAAAATACCGAGTGTCTTGATTGGCTTGAATCCAGGGAATCTGGATCCGTAGTTTATGTGAATTTCGGCAGCATCACTGTTATGTCTGCAGAACAACTGTTGGAATTTGCTTGGGGTTTGGCCAACAGCAAGAAACCGTTTTTGTGGATCATTAGGCCTGACCTTGTCGTTGGAGGTTCCGTGATTTTGTCATCTGAGTTTGTGAATGAGACTAGAGACAGAAGCCTAATAGCAAGCTGGTGTCCACAGGAGCAAGTGCTGAACCATCCTTCAGTTGGTGGTTTCTTGACTCACTGTGGATGGAACTCAACCACTGAAAGTATTTGTGCTGGAGTGCCAATGTTGTGTTGGCCATTTTTTGCTGATCAGCCAACAAACTGTAGATATATGAGCAATGAGTGGGAGATTGGGATTGAGATCGATAACAATGCGAAGAGAGAGGAGGTGGAGAAGCTGGTGAATGAGTTGATGGTAGGGGAGAAGGGAAAGAAGACGAGAGAAAAGACGATGGAGTTGAAGAAGAAAGCAGAGGAGGTCACTAGACCTGGTGGTTGTTCATACATAAACTTGGACAGAGTAATCAAGGAGGTGTTGCTTAAGCAGACATCATTCGATTGAAGGGTGTTTCCTTTTTATAATGTTGTACTCTAAGAGTTCATTATTGATCTTTTCCGTTACAATTTGCTGCAATGTGATGACAAACTGCCATGCATTTCTGGTTTGGATGATGTTTAGAGACTTGTTATGAAATAATTAATTTTCAGTTTATATTAGTAAGGTGCATCAACAACTTAAGTATATGCATATACAATATTGAAAAAATACTGTAGGATCAAAGTTTGATTTTTTGTAAAGTCAGTAAATTTGTCAAAATGTAAAGACGTGAAACTCTAACCATTATGGGTGGTTTAGAATGAGTTAAAATGTGAGGCTCTTAAATCTTCCATTAGGTTTCTTTCATCGTCTAGGGATTAGAACATCAAGAGTGTGATTAGAACATTCACGTGGTACTGGTATTGCAGTGGATGGGTGTTTATCTTTTGGTTAATGCTAAGGTGCACCCATTTATGTTCTGTCACGTCATCCAATGTCCATTTTTCACTTAGGCACCAACAAATTATTTTTAACTCCTTTAAGGACCCATCTACAAATAGCTTTTTCTGTGATTATTCTATGGTAAACTTTTTTGCAATTAGAACATTCTTTTCTTCAAATATTTCTTCTTTAAGGCATATTTAATCTTCTTCACCACATTCAGATCACAAACACTATTCTTCTGAAAACTACACGTAAAAGTTTTTTGTTGTACAATATTTATATTTGCGACCCATTTTACACAGCTTATTGCAACAACCTAATAGCACACCCACAGGCCGTACACACAATCCCCATGTCATTAGAGAATTTAAAAATTATTTGCAGATGGATCCTTGAAGGAGTTAAAAATAATTTGCAAATCCGTGCCTAGTGGGGAAATGGACATTGGGTGATGTGTATAGAGACAATACACGTGGCAGGACATGAATGGGTACACGTATGGGAACACTGAAACTCTCTCAAAGTAATATGCACCGTAGCATTAACCTTATATTTTTTTTCTTGATTAATAAACTAACCATTGACGTGTAAGATACGTTTCTCGTTTTAACGGCATTTAAAATGAGGAAATTATAACTTACAAATTTCTTATAACATAATTTGACAACTTTCTTATAACATAATAAAAAAGTGAAAAAAAATAAAAAACATACAAAAATAATAAGAGATTCCGTGATATTTTCCTAATTTAATATCATCTAAAATACATTCATTCACCTAATAATCCATTATAATAGTATAATAATATATATTTTGTATTTCAAAGTTAAAAGATAAATGAATCTAATTAAAATATTAATGACACAATGTTCCTACGAAGACAAGTTGAATTCTGACGGTAATTAGGTACAACTTTTTTACTTGTTTCTCCAATCATTTCATCCTCAAATCTTTCAAAAGTACATATCTTCCATTTTGAGAGAAAAGATAGTAAAAAAGAGAGTGTTTGTAAAAGGGAAAGTGAAAAGGAATCAACTTTTTACTACCTCCACTTTAAAAAAAAAAATCAACTCCACATGTATTAAAAAATAATTATATACGTCGAGTTTTCCTAATCTCTTAATCATAATAATAATTAAATAAAATAAAATAAAAAAAGTGATAAAAAATTACTTATATTTAAGAACATGAGAACATGGTTACATTCAGTACAATGGCTGGAACAAAGAAGTGACTCTGAAACCTCACGATCATATTTATTGTTCATCAGGCGGATCTCATAAAATATACTAATTTCTCCGTTTCAAATGATAAGGCATTTCAAATTATAAGGTATATTTGTGAAGGAAATTTTGTTTTATAATATAAGGCATTTTAGAATTTTAATAATTTTTTTTATATACTCCTATTAATCACATTATTATTTGTATTAACATTAAATAGTAGAAAGAGAAATTAAATATCAGAAACTAAGAATTAATTCTCTTTTATTAGTTTGATTATTCATCTTTTGCCATCATCTACTAATATTATATTTTAATTTTTTTATTAAAGTTGTAGTAGCAACTAATTTTAATTTAGTATTTCTATTTACAATTTGGTGAGACTTACAAATTTTGATTGAAATTTTGAAAATAAAATTTAAACATAGTCATTTACAATTTAGTAGAAAATAAAAATTTTGATTGAAATTTTAAAATAAAATTTGAGTATAGTAATTTGCAATTTTGTGGAAATTAAAAATTTTGATTGAAATATTTATTTAAAATAATTAGTAATTCTAATTTTAAATTATTTAGAAATAATTTTGAAATGATTTTAAAATTGTTAAAATTTTAATCTCAATCAATTTACAATTTTTTTTAAAATTAATTCATTTATAAATACTTCTGGTTAAATTTCAATTAATTCATTTAATAGTAATTAATAAGGATAAAAATGGAATATTTATAAAAAGTTGAAGAAATTAATTGCTTTTATTAGTATGTGGAAATTTGTCAAATATATCTTATAACTTGAAAGGAATGGGTTGGCTTGAGGATATTTTCTAAGAAAATTATTATATTTAAAATGAAAAAAATATAAATATATAACAATACTCTAATATAAATTATAAATACTTAATAATTAAGTTTATATTATTAATTATAATAAAATAATTTAATACGTATAAATAATTATTAAGTTAAAAGTATTTATTAACTTGTTGAAAGGCTTGAAAAATATTTATATTAATTTTAATTTTAATATATATATTAAAAATTTTAAAATAAGAAAAGTTTAAAATATAAAACAAACACTAGATTATATAGCTTTACAATTTTTAAAAATATTTTAAAAAATAAATTTAAATTAATTTTATTTAAAATTTTCCTATCTCAATAATTTAAAAAATTAAATATTATTTTAAAAAATTATATTTTATCCTAAATTAATATATATATATATATATATATATATATATATATATATATATATATATCATTCATAAAGTGTAGAGATGAAATATAACTTTTTAAAATACTTTAAAAACAAAAAATATATATTTAATTATAATTTTAAAATATTAATATTAATATATTTTTAAAACATTCTAGTTGGTGTTTTTTTTAATTTGTTAATATTTTTTCCATTGATATTGATAAAATATTTTTTTATTGATGTTGACCAAAATTGTTTTCATTCCACGCTAATCACAATTATTTTTGTTAATATCATTTTAAGTTATTTTTTCATGTTGATTAGGATTTTTTTTAATTTTTTAATTAATGATAGCTAAAAATCTCCTTCAACCTGCATTTGTCAAAAGTAATTCTATTTAAAAAAATTCCTAAAAAACTACTAATAAAAAATAATATTTATATTAATGAAAAAAAATAATCATTACAAAAATTGACAGAAAAATAATTATAATAAATGTCAACTAAAAAACTTCACTTCACATCATAAAAAATAGTCTTCTTAATATTGATGAAAACATGTCGAATGAGAAATAATAACAATAATAATATATAATAAAAAAATCTCAATAGAAAAAATAAAATAAAAAACTAACACTTATTAACATTTCTAAAAAATCTTAATTAACATTAATAGAAAAGTAATTCTTTCAATAATAACTAGGAAAACTTTAACTTACCTTCATAAAAAAAAATAATCTCAACTTATGTTATGAAAAAATAATTGGTTAAATATGTTTTTAATTTTTGAATTATTTGTTAAAATTGGGTTCCGTCTCTAAGATAAATTTCAGACTTATTTTGTCCTCATCTTTTATAAATTGGTGTAAACGATTCTCGATAATGTGTGAGAATTCTTTTATATCACTATTTCTTTTTTTTATATTTTTTTACTTCTTTATCATCTATTTCTTATGTTTTTTTTACTTTTTTTTCTTTTATTTCCTTTCATTTTTTTAAAGATATTTTTATTTATAAAAAAGAATTATTTTTATGTCTTTATAAAATATAAAGACGAAATAAATCCAAAGTTTATCTCAGAGACAAAATACAATTTTCACAAATAATTCAAAGACTAAAAATATATTTAACCCAAAAATAATTTATATTAATTACAAAAACCTCACTATCATATACTTAACAATTTCTCAATAACTTTTTTTCATGTCTCTAAATTTATTAAACTTTTTTACACAATAATTAAATAAAAAATAAATAATTACATTTTAAAAAAATTATAATTGTTTTTAGTATATGAATAATTTTATTATTTTTAAAATGTAACTAAATAAATATAAAATATAATTCCAATTAAATATTGTTGTAAAATTATTTTTATTTTAAATATAATTAAAAGTAAAATGAAATAAAAATTTAAATATGAAAATAAAATTTCATTATATAATAATACATATTAGTATCCATTTATCTTTCTCCTTGTTATTTTGCATGAGACAGCATGTGTCAGACATGGAAATGCTACAAAGGAGGAATTCTGACCCTATCTCACCCATTCCCTATTTCTGCAGTTGTCATATCCGTCAGTGTGAACTCATTTTATGATGAAAGTTGAAAAAATATACTAACCTAATCTTATATATTTTTAGATGAAACTTATTTTAAACCTACTCTTATATTTTATAAACTAAAATAAATTATTATTAATGATGTTAACTTTTTATTTTTTTTATAATTTTATATTTTATTTTTTTCTAAGTTTTTATTCATTTATCGATAATTTATTAATTTATAAAATATAAATACTAAAAAATTTTAAAATTTATTCATAGATAAAATATGATTTTATCAAATATTTAAACCAAGTTATAATTTTTTTATTTAATCTAACTTTTTATTAAACTGTGAATTAATAAGTTATCTCTAATTTAATTACAAATCATAAAAAGTTAGAATATGCTCATAAAAAATTATAATATATTATTATGTAAAAATTTAAAATTTAGTCTTCAATAATTACATAAAGCATAAAGCATACAATAATTTTGAATATATTAATTTAGTGTTAAATAAAACAACTTCATTATTAATATTTCTTGTATTCATACATAATTAAAAAAAAAACAAATAGGTTGGTACATTAATTTACAGAAACTGTGACCTTAGTTCCATAATCAGATTAAAGACTCCTGATACCACACTCATCTTGATAATGTATTGTAACCACTTCTCAAATCTGTCATATATGTTTTCGTATTATATCTACGGTTTGAACTCTTCCATTAACACACTTAACACAGGGACAATAAAATTTTCCATTCATCTTTAGACCATTTCGTTCAGCAAAACTCAAAAATTGTTCAACTCCATTCTCATACTCTTCTGATATATGACTTGCATTCATCCAACTTCGATTCATTTTCGGATTTTAGACTACAATTAAGAGTTAATAAAAAATGTATCGGTCATCAATGAATTTAGTATCATTGATTACTATAATCAAAATTATCATTTAGTACAGTTTGCTCTATAAGAGAGACAAACTCATTCTAACGAAATTTCATACAAAATCAAATACATAAACAACATCAAATAAAGCTCCACACAGTCAGATCATCAGAACAATCATCTACAGGCATTTAATAACCTAATCATACAAACACTATAACATTATTTAGTACAGTTTACTAGAGACAAACTCATTCTAACGAAATTTCGACAGAGTTTTCTCTGTAATTTGACTAAACCCAAATTTTTACACAACATCAAATACATAAACAACATCAAATAAAGCCCCACGGGCACAGCCAGATCATCAGAACAATCATGTACAGACATTTCAATAACATAATCATACAAACAATATCTACAAAACAAAAAACAATAAAAAAATAAAAAACACACTAACCTAGCAGCGGCACGGAGGCGGTGGCGGCGATGGCGGCGATGGCGAGCACGCTGGCAGCGAGGCGCAGGCGGCTGCAGACACGGCAGCGACGGCCGAGGCTGACCGCCGCGGAGGCGGCAGCGTAGCGAGAGCGGCACAGCGCGGAGGCGGCAGCGGATTCAGCGCAGGGCCTTCAACGTCGCGCGAGGCGGCAGATGCTGGCGGCACCGATGGTCGGCGACCTGCCGGCGGCAAGGTCCACGGCAGCTGCAGATGGAACGAGCGAACAGGCAGCGGCGGCTGGACTGTGCGCAAAGACGAAGAAGACGAAGACGCGAAGAATGAAAAGTGAGAAAGAAAGGGGGGAACGCGAATTTAAAGAGAGATTTCACGTCGGTTCGGGAAGAACCGAGCGTAGAATGTGTTTGAGCAACACATTCCACGTCGGTTACTACACAGCCAGAGCGTTACGTCGGTTGTGTAGTAACCGACGTGGAATGTGTTGCTCAAACACATTCTACGTTGGTTCTTCCCAGAACCGACGTGAAATCTCCTGCAACGTACATTCTACGTCGTTTTTGGTTTAACCGACGTAAAGTGCCGACGTTAATTCCTCTTCCTGTAGTAGTGAAAAGTGGTATTAGTCAAAAAATAAAATAAGAATATTATTTTCATACTTAGTAACAATGTGTTACATGACATTACAGATTCACAATAATTAATTGAATAAAATAAAAGATATTACAACCCATTTTAAATTTTAGAAGAATTCTTTTCTATAAAATAATAGCAATTGGATTGGTCTCCCAAGTGGTGCTTGAAAAATATTGGTGGTGAGAGGATAACCTGGACCAGAGTGCTATATATTTGTTGAGTTTAGGTGAGTCAGAGGTAAAAGAGACTTTTCTTTTACTTTGACTCCTCTTTCATTCTAGCCTAAAAAGGAAAATTCAAGATGAGCAACATTGCTGAGACAAAGCCACACGCTGTGCTGATTCCATATCCACTTCAGGGCCACATAAACCCTTTGTTCAAACTAGCAAAGCTGCTTCATCTCAGAGGGTTTCATGTAACCTTTGTCCACACTGACTACAACCACAGACGCTACCTCAAGTCAAGGGGTCCTAATGCCCTTGATGGCCTTCCAGATTTTCGCTTTGAAACCATCCCAGATGGCCTTCCTCCCCTGGATGATGATGCTGATGGTGATGTTAGTCAACACATACCCTCTCTTTGTGCCTCTATCAGAAAGAACTTCCTCCAACCCTTTCGTGACCTTCTTGCCAGACTTAACCGCTCTGCCACTGCTGGCCTCATCCCACCAGTTACCTGCTTAGTCTCTGATTGTTTCATGAGTTTTCCTATACAAGCTGCTGAAGAACTTGCAGTCCCTATTATTCTCCTTTCCCCTATCAGTGCAGGTGCATTCTTGTGTTTTATGCACTTCCGTACTCTGGTGGATAGGGGAATCGTACCTCTCAAAGGTATCAATTTATATTGTTCCTCCATTTAGTATATGTATAGATGCGTTCGTGTATGGATCTGTCTGT
This sequence comes from Lablab purpureus, assembly GCA_030347555.1. NCBI lineage: Eukaryota > Viridiplantae > Streptophyta > Magnoliopsida > Fabales > Fabaceae > Lablab > Lablab purpureus. The sequence continues at coordinate 10,762,470 of CM059259.1, forward strand.
TATTGGTCTTCGTGATTATGATGTGCAGATGAGAGTTATCTGACAAACGGATATTTGGAGACCACCAAAGTAGAATGTATTCCAGGTTTGCATAACTTTAGCATGAGGGACCTGCATAGCTTTGTAAAGACGGCAGATCCAAATGATTTCATGCTGGAATATTTCATTGAAGTAGCCGGTAGAGTTCCTACAGTATCAGCTATTGTTTTTAATACTTTTGATGAACTTGAGAGAGATGCGATGAGTGTTCTGTCTTCTATGCTTCCTTCTCTTTACACCATTGGCCCTTTCCCTTCGTTTCTGGATCAAAGTCCGAATAACCACTTGACTTCTCTTGGTTCCAATCTTTGGAATGAAGATCCCAAGTGTCTTGAGTGGCTTGAATCGCAGGAACCCAGATCCGTAGTTTATGTGAATTTTGGCAGCATCACTGTTATGTCTGCAGAACAGCTGTCGGAATTTGCTTGGGGTTTGGCCATCAGCAAGAAACCGTTTTTGTGGATCATTAGGCCTGACCTTGTAATTGGAGGTTCGGTGATTTTGTCATCTGAGTTTGTGAATGAGACTAGAGACAGAAGCCTAATAGCAAGCTGGTGTCCACAGGAGCAAGTGCTGAACCATCCTTCAGTTGGTGGTTTCTTGACTCACTGTGGATGGAACTCAACCACTGAAAGTATTTGTGCTGGAGTGCCAATGTTGTGTTGGCCATTTTTTGCTGATCAGCCAACAAACTGTAGATATATGTGCAATGAGTGGGAGATTGGGATTGAGATTGATAACAATGTGAAGAGGGAGGAGGTGGAGGAGCTGGTGAATGAGTTGATGGTAGGGGAGAAGGGAAAGAGGATGAGAGAAAAGACGATGGAGTTGAAGAAGAAAGCAGAGGAGTCCACCAGACCCGGTGGTCGTTCATACATGAACTTGGACAAAGTAATTAAGGAGGTGTTTCTTAAGCAAACATAATTTGATTGAAGGGTTTTTTCAATTTTATAATGTTGTACTGTGACAATTCATTGATCTTCTCTTCTCTAGAATTTGTTTGCAACAGAAATAATGCACCTGTTACTAGTTTTATGTTTTATTTGGTTATTTCCTTTTTTTTCAAACACTTTAAAAGAAAAAGTTGTTTCAATAATATTTTTTTATATATTTTTATTAATAATATAATTATATGTATTAATATTAAATAATAGAAAGAAAAATTAAAATAAAAAATAAAAATTAATTATTTTTTGTTAATCTGACTCTATCAAATTTATCTTAACTAATATTTTAAAATTGTAACATAGATTGAAGTTGTACTATTTATATTTTGATAAAAATTAAAAATTTTGAACATAATCATTTACAAATTGGTAGAAATTAAAGATTTTAATTAAAATTTTTAAATAAAATTTTAGTATAATCAGTTTGATAAAAATTAAAAATTTTAATTGAAATATCTAATTAAAATAATTAATAATTCTAATTTTAAATTATTTAAAAATAATTATAAAATAAATTTAAAATTACAATCTTAATTTCATTGAAAAATCAATTCATTTTATAAAAAAGTTTAATTCAATTTTAATCAATTTAATTAATAATAATTAATAAGAGTAAAGATAAAAAATTTATAAAATATTAAACAAATTAATTATGTTTTTTTGGTATATGAGATTTTGTTCAATTAATTTTCAGTTTATATTGTTAGCTTCAAGTTTAATGTATGTCACAACTTCTAGGTAGTAAACAGTCATAAGGTAACATTGGAATAACAATTATCTATTTATTTAATTTCTTTATTTTAACCATTTTAATAGTGTAAGCTGCATCAACTACTTAAATACGTGCATATTCGATATAAAAATGAATACTGTTTGATAAAAGTTTGATTGATGGTAAATGCCACAAATTTGATCAAAATGAGAAACATCGAACCTTAATTTGGAAAGTAAATTTTACTAAGGTAATTTATTTTTACGACAATTAGAAATGTTTTACAATAAAAATATGTTATTTAAAAAAAATAAAATTTAAGAATTTAAGAAGACTAACTAAATCACTTAGATTTTAAATCTTTCTTAAATATGATAATTTGAAATTTTGTAATAAATTCATTTGTCTTTAACTCAATTTTAACTATGGTTATAAACTTGATCAAAATTGAGACATTATTAAGATGACTAATTTTTTTTTATTGATGTTAGTTAATTTTTTTTTATTAATTGAAGTTATTTTTTTATTTAAAAGATTTGATATCATTGTTATCAATATTTTTATTGTTATTTTTTTAATTTATTATTATTTTTTGTTTGATATTAAGAAATAATTTCTTGATAAAGGTTAAGACTATTATTTTTTTATTGGATTTTTCGATTGAAATTTGTCATGATTACTTTTTTATTATCAACACACATGTTATTTGTTAAATGGTTTATTATGATATTTTTTTCCAAATATTGATTAAGAAAAGTTTTAGTCGATATTAACTAGGATTGTTTTTCAATTAATACCTCTTGAGAAGTGGACAAAAAAAACAACCAACAATACTATAAAATTAAGGCAATTAATGTCAACCTAACTAGACATAATTTCAAAACAATTTCATCTAACACATGTAGAAAAAAAAATTAATATTATTTTTTTAAAAATTTTGATGGAAGAATGATATCAATGGAAAACGAGAAAAAATCATTAATACTAATATTTTTAAACTATCTACATGACTTTATATTTAAATAATATTTTTATTTTTGTTATAATTAAAATCATTTATTCAAATGAAAAGATTAAACTTCCATACATTTAAATTGACTTATTCAAGTAAAACATTTGAATAAGAAACAATTTTGAGTGTTTTAAAAATTATAAAAATTATCTGGTAAAAGAACACAAGGTAAACATGATCGATTGGGGAGTTTGGGTGAAAATGTAAGGATCTTTGTATCTGCGGTTAGGTTTCTTTATTTGGGCGAGGAATATATTGGTCATCAAAATTAAGAGGAAGAGATAAAATGTAGATTGATATGGATAATTTTAGTTATAGATGCTTCTAGATCAACTTAAAAGTAACTTTATTTTCTCAGTATGATTTGCAACATTTCATTTAGAAATTTCCATATCAAATATGTTACTAATAGTACTCACCATTTTTCTAATGAACGGGGCATTGATCCTGATGTGAAGAGAACGTTGAGGTGGAGAAGCCTGTCCATGACACAAATGATCATGGAGATGAAAAAACCAGATTCCATGGTTCTTCATGCATGAACTGAGACTTGGTCGTTATGGAGGGGCTGCTAAAACTAAACTAACTTGGTTTCTTTTCTTTTCAGTGTTGTTCAATGGAACATCAATGTTTTAAATAGATTTGATTATTTCTTTTCTTTTAAATTTTTCCTGTATTAAACTTTTATGGTAACACTGCATATTTCTCCAGATGAAGCAACGTGAAAACGAAATTTTTATTATAAACTTTGAATTGAAGCTGGCACACTTGTTATTCCAAGCCACGACCGTTGTACAGAATTTAAGCCTGCTTTGGCGTTTGAAAATCTATTTTAAGTTTTGTTGTATTATAAGTTGTGCCCCTTCAACCAGCTGCTTTACCACCTCACCAGCAGGCAGAATTTCCTTGATGAGACCAACACCTTCACCAGCAAACATCACCATGCTCTCGAGATCTCCTGTAGTTGTCATGTTTGGAACAGTACCTGCAAAACGCCGTATATCTTTGTCCTGTTTCATGCAAAAAGTGTAGTCAAACACAAATGTTTTAGACATAACAGTTGCATATAAGGATGGTAGCTTTGTTACATACCACGCCATTAATTGTTGAATGGCCAATGACAGCTTGGTTGGTTTCATTTTCATGTGCCGGAAGCGATCTCCATTCTTTATAGAAAGGTGTCTGCAAGACACGATGAGGAGCACCAGGCCATCTTGCCCTCCCAAATACATCCGTGTATGCAGTCTCATCAAGTTCAACTAATTTTCTTTTGTATGTAGAATGAGCATTGCTTTCCTCAGTTGCCACAAACCTGCACATGAAAACATATATGAAAAGGTGTAATAGTGTCGGAAATAATCTCATTTAAATTGAGATTATTAGGTTGGACATGGAGATAGTGTTGGGCACCTTCGTATCTCTGATCACAACTGAGTGAATCCAGTTCAAGGGTGTGTTTGTTTGTGCATAAAAAGAAGTCAATGAAAAAGAAGCAGAAAAAAAACAGAAAACTGCCTTTTTCATGCAACTCCAGGTTGCTTCTAAAAAGACGGTTTGTTTTCTAAATAAATTTATCCAAACATATTAAACTTTCCAATAAGTGATTATTTTATTAAAAGGGTACTTTATTTTAAAAAGTTTAAACATACGTATAATCTCCTGAGGAATAGATTGTGGAATTTATAAGCCTCGTATAGGCTTCTATTATGGAGGCAGAATCCTTGAGTTAAACTCAAAAATTGCATATGCTAAGATATTACGATTAATGTGAAAGTAACATTTCAAAACCTGGTGCCTAGACAGACGCCTTGAGCACCAAGTGCTAGAGCAGCAACATAACCCCGAGTATCCACAATTCCTCCAGCTGCAATAACTGGTATCTCTCGGTCACCAACCAGATCGACCACCCTTGGAACCAATGTAATCAGACCATCCTGCAATTAGATGAAGGGGAAAGCATTATCTCTCAGTGACAAAAATGGAAAGTAGTAGTCTGTGGTACTATTGAAAAAATATGATTAGCTATCATGCATATCAGTTACCAATGATCAACTAAGCAATGGTAGACAGCAAAAAGATTAACTTTTTAAAAGGTTGTGAGAACATTACACCTACAAGTGACGGTCTTCCCCTCAAAACAACCAAGGACATGAAGCAGTAAATACTGAAAAGACCCAACATACCTCATTTCAACAAAACTCTTAACTAGAAAGGTTTTCTGCAAGTGTAAGGGGGAATATTTGAAATTACACGCTCATTATTTCCGATAGAAAAGCATTGGTGTGTGATGGAATTTTGCTTTTTAATTCATCACTTTCTCAAATTAATGCATTTCCAGATTTTTATAGAATACAAAACACGAGCAAAATGACCCAAAAATTATTCCTAATAATTAACACACGACAAGACACCTATACTCTATGCATATACATCAAAATTATACAAGCGTGCACACCTGACCCATTACATGACCGCCAGCTTCAAGTCCTTGTACAATTATCCCATCAACACCTGCTTCAATTGCCTGTTTCGCACCTTCAATGTTCCCGACCTGTAATAGGATTAAAAATATACGAGTAACAAGTTAGATACCGATGACAGACGATAAAATGAAAATAACATCTCGGTATGCAACAATAACCTTCAATTAGCTTTCAACATGCCTCATTAAAGGGACTGCATATCACTTATGTCAAACAACCTATCCACTACCAATCATCCAATTGCCATTTTGAAAGCATCTTAAGCCCTATTTGGATAAGTTTCTTCGTAAAACACCGACAAAAATAAGAAAATGAAATATATTTTTTGGTATGCTAAAATTGATTTATATAAAGTTTTGCAGAGTAAATAAAAGGAACACTGAAATTAGAATATCATTGTCTCTTAGGATTTGAGTATAGTTAGTAACCTAGCACCACTAATAAATGAACAGAAAACTCACTTGAGGAACAACTTTAACCCCAGCGGCATGAGCCTTATTTACTAATTCCCTTGTACAGTCACCCCAAGAAATTTGCAAGACTGCAACTTTTTCTTCCAGAATGACCTTCAAATTCTCCTCAAAAGGAAAGGCTAGAACGACACCAACCCCGAAAGGTTTATCAGTTAAGGTCCTAGTCGTCTTTATGAGTCCCCTCAAATAATCCGGCGATTCCTGTTAGAGTCAAATCAACAAACAATGCTTACACTTCATAACAATGAACTTGCACAAAAAGATCATAAATTTACACTGTATATTATACTCCTAGACAGTTAACAATGAAATTATGCACGAATTGAAGAACAGAAGTCAATATAAGCAACATCGGGAAGCATGAGCATACCCAATCAGGGGCCCTAAGAAGTCCAAGAGCACCAGCATTGGCAACTGCAGCTACAAGGTGAGCACCAGAGATATCAGGGCCTAATGGAGCCTGAACTATACCATATTCAAAACCCAGTATCCCTCTCCAACCCATCTTGCTCCCCTTGTTCATCAATCTTTATCTTCCTTTACCAATAAATGGATCTGATGAATGACACGACACGATACACTACATGTGTGGGGCTTTTAAAAGTCAAGTAAGATTACAACATGTGCCTTTATCATTTTAACGTAAGCAATCACGTCCTAGCAGGGCTGTTCAAAATTGTTGAGCTGCTCAAGCATTATATAAAAAATGAATTGAATTAGAAAAATAGTTCTACGAAACTAAACTCAGCTAAACAAAAGTTCATTCAACAATGTTTTTAGTTTCCTTGAGGTTGGCTTAAGACCCATGCACGAAAATTCTTGTTCTAGGCTCCCTGAAAGAAAACGTCCACTAATTTTTTTTAATACTAATATAATTTTATTAAATTAATTATAAAATTAGGTTTAAAATTAAAATTTAATTAAAATAATATGAGTTACCGTTAAATTTTATTGATACTAAAAAATTATATTTAATCACATAATAATTTTTTAATAAATCGTAATTTTTTTTAGAAAAAAGAGATTTGTTAGTTAATATTAATAATTAAAGAAGTTTTAGAGTTTTTTTTATTTTTATTATTTTATTAATCAATTTTAATTTTTATCTTTTTATTTTTTTTTTATGATTTCTTCTTTTCAACCATAATTTCAGAGAAGTTCTAATTTCTCTATTCCAAATTCGCAATCTTCAACAATCTTTTTTAAAAATTAAAGTCCACAACTGTGATTTAGATAGCGAAAGAAGTATTTTTATCCGATCAACTTCAGTTCCAGATAAGTTTTGTCTCTATTTTTTATCTTCTTTTTCTTTTCTCTATTCTTGATGGTTAAGCTTGCATGTTCGAATTGGACCTTGTAAGAGAATCATTAGACATTTGGCTCAAGGAGTTATGAGAATATTATTTGATATGATGATATATACATATATGTTAAGAATTGTGATGTATTTTATTAAATGGTTTATAAATAGAAGAAATTTTAGCTTATCCATTTTTTAATTATTTCTATAAACTGTAATGATCGTGCTAATTTTACATGGGAGCACAACATACTTTAGGGATGAAGTCCTTTGAAGAAAGTAATCAAATTGAGAAGTAGAGAAAAATAGTTATTTTGAGTGATTGTGGTTAACATAATGTATGTTAAAGTTTGTATGTATAATTTTTCTAAGAAGAAGAATGTATTTTGGAAAACACGTATTGGCATATAGGCCAATATTGTTTAGATTTTTTTTTATGTTTTCATGTTACATCTACCCAAAATCTTTATCAACTCTCTTATTCATCTTCAAAATAATTTTTTCTAATTATTTTATTAATGATTAATCTCAAAATAAAATGTGCAGATCTATAAAAAAAATTGAAACTTGAAAATTAAATTTAAGTACTTACTAAATAAGAGAGACTAAAGACTTCAAGATACTACGAGTCTAAGATGAAGTTTATTTTCTTGAAAACTAAAATCAGGTTTTATTGTTTTAACTCATTCTTTTTATATACTTATCTTTAATGGTATTTTATATATTATAATTTTTTATTTTATATAAAAATATATAAATATGTCAATTAAAAAATATGAATTAAACTATTTAAAATTTAAAAAAAAAGTTGAAACTTTGATTGCATCATAAAAATAAATATATTATCTATTGAAAAAAATATTAAATAAATATAATTACAACAATTTAATAAATAATTTTATATCACAAAATTTTAAAAAAAATTACCATAAATTATTTTAATAATAAATAAAAAATTTCATTTTAAGTTTATTTTAAGTCTCTCAGTTAAATATGATTTCCTTAATCATATTCAAACATTTTTAAACTGAAAATTAGTTATCTGAAATATATTTTTATTACAAGATGAAAAGTGAGATAACAAAGCTTATTACATAATTCACTCACTTTTTTAACACCTTCACATCATAAAAACAACTATTTTTTTAAGGTTAAATAGCCAGCAGACACAGTTACCTCACATATACCCAATAACTCATTTATATTATTTTATTATACTCAGACGTATTGGAGTTGAACTTGAACTCTTTTTTAATATGATGGAACTAGAGACATAAACTTAGTGCACAATATACAATTCATATACGACACTTCTCAAAGAATTTTAAACTTTTCTCTTTCTGACTTGTACAGTTGAATGCACATACAAGTGTCATTTCTCAGAGAATTTCACAGTATAAACATGAAGTAGGGCATCACAATTTCAGTACCAAGTTCTATTGACCTGTGTAATTGCCTTCGTTCAAATGTCCAAAATTTGAACGTGTTACATTTATAGTTTTATTCCATTCTAACAAGTTTAAATTGTAGTTTTTATTTTGTTACGGCACCAAGAGAATCTTTTCTTACTTTCCAACAATTTGGAAGTAAGTTTTTTTTCAATAGTTTTCTGCTACCTTTGTTATAAAGTATAACCAGTGAATAAAATTACTCAGTATAATTTAATATACATTCGGAACATAATTAAAAGACTTTTTTGTTAAAAATTATAATTATCATAAATTCATAAATATCTTTTTGTAGTATTTTGAAATGACATTTATTATTGATCTTGAGTTTTTGAAAAAGATGTTTAATTTATGTTCTTACCTTTCACAATAGTTATAACAACACAATTTGCACTATGAGAGTCTCTTTGCCACAGAAATCCAAGTCTATATTGAATCCACTCCTTCAACTTCAAAATTAACAAGACAATGCACTGCTTCTGAAGAGGCTTAGCTCTCTTTTTCTGGTTTTTCGTTACAGAAGTTAATTTCTGAAACTAATTGCTTTAAGTTGGAAGTAGAAATGACAAATCAACTTGTTTATGTAGTTATTATTTAAACTCGTTTTAATTTTGATAGAAAATCTCTATATTGATTAGATACAAGTATAGGTAATATCTAATTTTTTAAATTAAGTTTGAAGATGAGAATGGAGATATAGATATTTCTCTCATTTCTAGTCTCATACTTGTCTCAATACATTGTCTTTGTTATCGTATGTTTCCTTTTTAGATTATTAAAATACATTTAGTTTATTAAGTAATTTAAAAAACTTATATTAATTTTTTTAATTCTTATTTTTGTAATTTATTTTTAGATCATATATTTTATAATTTATTTATATTTTTTATAATTATTTGACATTTATTCATTTATTATTTGATTATATTCTAATTTGATATTATGCAGTTATAACTTTTTTATTGATATTTTTTATTGAAAAAAAAAATATGTGTGTTATTTTGACTTTAAATAATTTATAATATCATTTTTATTTTGTTGTGATTATTATTTTTTTATAGAAAAAATAGTTAATTAATAATTGAAATAGAAAAAGACAAATACGACTATATCTATTATTCTAGGAGAATAACCTTATTCAATAAAGATGGAGATGAGATAAAAAATTTATATCCATTAAATATGAAGATAAATTTTTATTGTGAAAAGATAGAAAAGTGAAATTTATCCCTGTCTCTGTCACGTCGTTGTCATCTCTAATTGAAAGTTTTCTTAAAATATTTTCTCAAATATATATTGAATTGGAAAATTTTAGAACATTTTTTCGTACGTACAAAATGAATCTTAGTCCGGGCCACAATATCTTTCTCATTTGGGCCATAATTTCTCAATTGAAAGTTGGCCCAGTCAGTGTGGAGATAGTACTAGTGATAAATATAAACCAGAGCAGGTCCAAGCCATAGTAGGTATTTGGCATGTGCAACCATCAAGGATCTATTATAATAAAGATCCAACCATAGTAGGTATTTGTATAATTATATAATATAGTTTTTTTATTATTTTATGTTATTTTTATAAATAATTTAAAATTATTGTTTATATTATGTATTTTAAATTAAAAATGTGGTATGTAATCAAGAGTATCGTTGTATTAACTATTGAATTTTATGGGTATGTTACATTAAATGTGTATTAAACGAACTTTTAGTTTATAGTAATACATTATATCTAATTGATGTATGATAATAGATTTATAGTGTTTTGATTTTTTAACAGGATAGACATAAATAAAAAACTTATATTATAAAGAAAATATACCTAAACAGATAAAAAAGTGTGTATATATATATATATATATATATATATATATATATATATATATAAGTTTCAATATAAAATGTTATTTTCTCTATAACAAATAATATAATTAGAGATATAATATTTTATTTGAGAAAACCAAAGTATAAAAATTAAATTATGAACATAGAATTAATATCTTAAAATATATAAATAAATTTAAATCATAAAAAAACGTAACAAATTTTTTTGTCGATTTATTAGAATAAGTAAAATCAATATAATTGAGTTTGAAAAAGCATGGTCTCCATCAATGTAAGAAACTAGAAAATAATTGACTGATAAAGAGATAGAGTATTAAAATATTGAGAAACAAAGGAGTGGGACTCACGTCCTTAAGTATTTAATTCCTTTTGTTTTTCATTATTCAAAGAACATTATCTCTTCTCTTTCACTCATTCTCTAGAGCTATTTTCTCTTCTTCCTTTCTCTCTTCGATTTCTTGACGGTTTGTTGTCCGATTGAAGAGCGGAGACCGCCTACGCGATGAGCGTCACGAGAGCAACGTTTTGCACCGATCAAAATTTTCGATTAGGTGAGTTTTCAAATTCGCACCTTTTTTTAGGGTTCCAATTTGGGGATTTTCATTCTTCGCGCAATTTCATGTCGCAGGCGCTGCTTTTGGGCTTGCTCTTCCTCTGTGAAGTGTTGGGACAGTGCTAATGCTCGTCGTTTTGCATTTAGGTACCCCTAGAGTACTAAGTGAGCACTTAGAGGAAAAAGGAGCACTTTTGGCGATAAAAGAGCTGCAGGAGCAACAGGTAAGGGGAAGTCTTAAATTTAGTCTCTTTAAAAGCTTCAATGAAAAGTGGGAAATTCCCAGTTGATTGAGGGATTGAATCTGCTTAGGTGCCTTTTCTAGCTAAGGTGAAGCGAAAGGCATTTTGTGCGTTAAATTGAGTTTCTCTTTTGTGAGCTTGATGCATTATGTTGAAATACCATTTAGTTCATAAATTGTTGAATTAAACTTGATTTGAGTAGAAGTGAATTGGAATATACTGTTATGTGTATGATGGATTTCATTTGGATATGAATTTGATTGAATCTCAACTTGTTGTGATGAATGTGAGTAGTTAATGAGTAGAAATTGGCAGGAATTGTTCTATGTGATGAATGAATGTTGAATGGGATGACCAATGCCCCAAACTGAGTATGATTGTATTGCTTTAGCTGGTGATGAACTATCTGCTATAAATTGTGTAAATTGAGCAGGTCAAAGTTGGAAAATGACCAAGTTTTAGGGGAGATGCTGTCCAATTTTGGTCAGTCCTCGCCCAAGCGAGCCCTGTTCTCGCTTAGGCAAGAGTCTTCCAGTGGCAAGAGTTGGTCTCTGTCCAAATCTCACTCAAGCGAGCCTTGTCCTCGCTCAAGCGAGCCTTGTCCTCGCTCAAGCGAGCCTTGTCCTCGCTCAAGCGAGCCTTGTCCTCGCTCAAGCGAGCCTTGTCCTCGCTCAAGCGAGCCTTGTCCTCGCTCAAGCGAGCCTTGTCCTCGCTCAAGCGAGCCTTGTCCTCGCTCAAGCGAGATTCTTCCAGTGGCAAGAGTTGGTCTCTGTCCAACTCTCGCCCAGGCGAGCCCTGGTCTCGCTTAAGCGAGCCCTGGTCTCGCTTAAGCGAGACCCTTCCGAGTGGCAAAGAATTGGTTACGTCCTGGTCTCGCCCGAGGCGAGATATGTTCTCGCCTGGCGAGAACCCCGCACCAGATTGTGTTTCTTTTATGAAATTGAAGAATGTATGACTTGTGTTATATGAGATTGATATATGTTGAGCTATATGATGTGAAATTGAGGAATGATATGTTGTGATGAAGATATTTGAGGGGTTACTTGGCAGTAAGGCCAGAGGGATAATTTCATGAGGTACCTGATAGTAAGGCCAATGGGTTATATTGAGGTGGAACAAGTTTGAATGATTGTGGTGTATTGTGCTTGTATGTGATAATAGTAGTGTGTATGGACTAGGGATTTCCTGATGGAATATCCGGACTTCACTGATGATAAGATTCACGTAGACACTGTCATCAGTTGTGAGAAGTCGACGGAGATTAGATTAGGATGACCTACGGGAAAAGGCCTAATTCTTTCACCCTGACTCACATGGTGGTAGAGGTTGAGATATAATATTTAATCCCCATGTCGTGTATCAGGTGTTAGTTCCAGCTGTCTGAGTCCATACAGTCTTCCGAAAGTCGTCAGTCTTATGTGTGTGATTGTGATTGCCATAGCCTTCGGTAGGCTGATTGATTGAATAGTGTGGATGATTAAATTAATGTTCATGTATAGACTTAATTATGAAAATATTGATTTTTGGCTTACCCCTTTTCTTTCATGGTTTGAATTTGTACCTGCTATGATCGTGTTTTGACACGGGAGCAGATAACAGGAGAGACGTGGCTTCAGGCAATGGGGCCAAGTTGGAGAAAAGCTAGACCCTCTTAGCTGCTTTATTTCTTTTGTAATCTGAGACTGCCTGCTTGTCGGGGCATGTGTTTAACTTTGTACAGCTATTTGAGGATGACTATATATGCATATATTCATTTTTTGCTTGTATTATCTTTATCTAAGTAGATGTTATTATGATAATAATGATACATGATATAGTGAATTACTTTGTTTATTTGTATTTTTAGGGTGTTACAATCAAATTTTATTGTCATCCATATTTTATACATTGATATTTATGTTTTTTCTGGAGTTGTAATTGAGTAATAGATTATAATATAAGAGTAATTAACTCAAAGGTTTGATATCTTTTTCAAAATTTATTAATATCATATATTATTGACTTAATATATTAAAGTATAAAGATTCTTTACATAACTTATAAAATCTCACGAGTGACCCAAAATCATAATTTAGAGGAAAAACACCTAAAGAAGTAGAAATACTCAACATATAAATTAATTAAAAAATATATTTATTTGAGAATTTTATTATATATACAACTAATTAACAATACTATTATAATAATAATAATAATAATAATAATAATAATAATAATAATAATAATAGCATCCCACTCCATTAATAATATTTTTACGATTAATTAAATAAATGAAAATTAACTGATTATGAAATTAATAATATTGTCAATTAATAATATGTTTACAAGTGATTAAATAAATAATTATTTAATTATTATATAATTAATATTGATTGTTAACATTAAAAAAGTAAAAAAAAAAAATCCATGGCTAAGTGTCGTGAATCACGTACTATCATGCATGCAATTAAGAAAGTTGAAAAGAAGAAACTCTTGTGATGTATTTGTGCAGCATTTTTGTGCTTAAAATTTCAGACATTGCTGCTGTGGCGCGTGCAACTGAGATATCACATTTGCATCTGAATCCTTCTCTTCTTCTCCTCCACACAATCATCTCAATGAAAAGTCTATGGCTTTTTGTGAAGAACAGGTAAAAGTGTCTTCTTTCAAAGACTTTGGGAAAGAAGCCAAATTGGAAGTCAAATGGGTCCTCAATAATGGAGTTCAGTTTGAACTTATCTTCAATCTTCTAATCTTCTAATCTTCAAATTTCCCTTTTTTACTGTCACATTCTCAAAGCTGTTTCCTACTAAGTACCCATTGCTTCGGATATTGTCTCCTAATGAAATTAAATTGTAAAATTAATTAGTGTTAACGTTTGAATTGGACCATACATGAGAATTTCTAGTAGCCATCAAAACAGAGCCAGTGTGTGATGATAGGAAACTGGTGTTGCAGTCAAATTTGGGTTCTGCAATTTAATTATCAAGACAGTTAAGTTAATTAATAATCTCATTGTTGCATACTGTTCACAATAACCAATATATAAGGAGAAGAGAATAATATAACTATTGTTGGAAATATTTAACAAACATAAAAGAAAGTAATTATATAAAAAATTGACATAATTTTAAGCATAAAATTAGTATATGTTGTTTTTAATATAATGAGACATATTTGCCTTATTCTAAATTAAGATTAATCAAATTTTGATATGACTGTTAAAAATTTATGTAAAGAAAAAAAGAAAATAATTATATAAGAAAATTCAATGTTTATACTTTTTTTTAGGTTTAATAGGATTTTAATTTTAATATTTTGTGAGAATTTGTGATATTTTTTTATGTATATATTTTTTTTTAATTGAGTTCTAAATTTTATTAAAAATATGTTAATTTGATCATTTCTGTTAAATTAATGTTAATGATATTAACTATGAGGTGTGATACATCTAAGTTAACTCGTGACACGTGAACAATGATAAAAAATTACAAATGAAAACACAAATACGACATTATAATCTATAAAAAATTTACGAAAAGAATCACATTAATAAATTTTAATAAAATTTGATATTCAATTAAAAAAAATAAACATAAAAAGATATTACAAATTTTCACAAAATATTAAAAAAATTGTTTATTAAACTCTTTTTTTTTTAAAAAAAAAGTTTGTGATTTTTACTAACTTTATATTTTACACTTAGATTCCTAATTAATACTGCATGTACTGTTTTTCCAAGCTTAATTAAGCTTGACCCATTTCAATTACAGCTTTTTGTTGTTGATGTATCATTAATAAATATTTTCTTGCAAATTATATGCAACTTGAGTGTGATATGTTTCATGTTTCAAATTCAACCATCCATTTCAAGGAATAGAATAAGATGCAGGCTCCCCCCTGTAGCCATAGTAATGTATCTGTCCCTTTATTATATTATTGAAGTTTTGAGTTCAGCAATTCAAACTCAAGAAGCCTCTTCCCTTTTTTGTCAAAAAAAACTACATTATGTTTTTTTAAATTATTAAATCACAAAATAGACCATAACAGGTTTGTTGAATTATTAGTTTTGTCCCGAAATTTCTCTTTTTAGGTTTCAATCTTGATTTTATTTTCTTCACAAATTTCTTACTTTCTTAAAATGAAAAGAAAATCAGAACTGTAACCTCAAAATATGTCATTTTTAAAAGAGGATAAAACCAGGGTGTACCTATTTGTGTCGAGGGACGTATGTAATTTTATTCAAGATTTTAGTCACATAAAAAAGTGTGTGGTTTGACATAAAAAAAAAACTAGAAACTTCTATAATCTTATGATAAGAATGGTTATGTTTGGTTTTAAACTAAAAATCATTCAAACCAATAATGTATACGTGTATGGTGCAATATTTTTGGCTTAAAATGAATTATGCAATTCAAAATAAACTAAATCAAACTTTTGTGATATAGTTAGTTTGATTTTTTATGATTTTAAAACATTTTTTTATATATTATTTCCTCCGTTTCAAATTATAAGGCGTACTTTGGAAGAAAATATTGTTTAATAATATAAGACGTTTTAGAATTTCAATAACTTTATTTCTTTTTTTTTTCTTATATACCTCTATTAATCACATCATTATTTATATTAACATTAAATAATAGAAAGAGAAATTAAATATCAAGAACTAAGAATAATTATCTTTTATTAGTCTGACTCTTCATCTTTTACCATTATCTATTAATATTATGTTTTAATTTTTGTATTAAAGTTGCAGTAGTAACTAATTTTAGTTCACTATTTCTATTTGCAATTTGGTGGGAATTGAAAATTTTGATTGAAATTTTGAAAATAAAATTTAAGCATAGTCATTTACAATTTAGTAAGAATTAAAAATTTTGATTGAAATTTTAAAATAAAATTTGAGTATAGTCATTTTCAATTTGGTGGAAATTAAAAATTTTGATTGAATTTTATTTAAAATAATTAGTAGTTCTGATTTTAAATTATTTAGAAATGATTCTGAAATGATTTCAAAATTGTTGAAATTTCAATCTCAATAAATTTACAATTTTATTAAAAAATTAATTCATTTATAAATATTTCTGGTTAAATTTCAATTAATTCATTTAATAGTAATTAATAAGGATAAAAATAAAAAATTTATAAAAAAATTGAACAAATTAATTACTTTTATTAATATGTGAGAATTTGCCAAATACTTCTTGAAATTTGAGACGGAAGGAGTATTTATTAAACAAATAACCGCTTAAAAGCATTACCAATTATTGAATTTGAAGTAAAGACATTACATATTACTTGTAATGTGTAAAAATAATAATAATATTATTTTCTTATTTTATATTTTAAAAATGATATTATTTTTTAATTTAAAGAGAAAAGTATTGATTTTCTTTAACTTTAATAAAATTGCACTATTTTCTGATGTGAATAATTGCAATTGATAGATACAAATATCTACATCCTATGTAAATTAAAATACAATCAAATTCAAGAAACTCACAATCATATTGTCGGTCCTCAAATGGTTGTTGTTGATGTGAGTAAATAGATGGGTTTTTATTTGGTCCAAAATATTATCTGAAATTTTGTGCCCGTTAATTAGTGTCTCAAACCAATATATTAATTTTAATAATTTAAATTAATATTTAGAAGTATATAAGTACATTTATAATACACTTTAAAATAAGGTGTTTGTTATTAATAGATGTTTGATAAGGTGTTCACTGTGAATTGGAAATGAGTGATTGAAAGAGAAGGAGATTGAAAGAAAATAGAGTATTTAGGTGTTACATGATGACTTTCTCCTAATTCATGCACCAGGACCAACTTTATCAGACAATATGTGTTATCCTACAATTTAGACAAATGAAAGCTAAGTTTAATGTCCAAATTAATATAAACATAATTCTTCCACACATGCATCTAACCCCCCTAAAGTTTTGCTTTAATCACTTTTTCATTTTTTAAATTTATAATTTCAAAAAAACATTTTTTTAACATTTTTACTTTATAATTGTAATATTAATTCATTCTTAAACATATTAATTTTAATCCCTTTAAATCATTATGAGTTTACACCATAGCAATTATAAGACGGGTCAAATTTGTGAATCGGTTGGCACCGAAAAAAAAAAGAAAAAGCGAAGAAAAATATACATCAAATTCTGAGACAGCTGTGATTGCCCCCATCAAATTTGTTAATGCTTTTATCTCTCTCAAATTAATTATTTTAGTACAAAAATTTATAAATAATTTATATTCTCTCTATTTTTAAATAAGATTAGATTAAGATTTAGAGTAGTTTAAGATTTTGTTACACAAACTAATAAAATAAATAAATTTTTAATTTTTTTTCAATAATACCCTTGTCATTTAAAAGAATATTTACTCTCTTTTTCTCTCTGTAATAAAGAATATTTAATTTATTCTCTCTCCACTTAAAAAACAACTTTTCAATTCTTAGAACTTGTACTTAAAACATTTTTTTCTCATGTCTACTAAAATAAGTTTTCCTCTATAACTTTTAATCTTAAAATTTTTACCACCATAAATTTTGATTTAAAAAATTTGAAGAATATTTTTGTTCTTACAAAAATTTGATATCACTATTGGTTTCGCTTTATATATTGAATTACTCTTCAACTTCAAAAGAATATTTAATTACTTTGTTAATATCATCTTTTGTGTTATCACAAGTTTTCAACTCTCTCTATATTATATTTGTCAACTCCTGTCTTCATTCTTCTACCATTTTTTTTTCATTTTCTTTATAATTTTATTCTAATGTCTTCTTTCTTTACAAATTAAATACATATTAATACATATTATTGATTAAAGAGAAAGTAAATAAAAAAATGAAAACAATAAATTATTTATTAAGTAATTAGGTCACTTAAAGTCTCATAAAGAGAATAATTTAATTATTATTTATATTTTGAAAAGTAAGAACATAATTAATAAAATCTTAAACTCCACACACGATAAATAAAAATAAATAAAATTATTTTTCTAAAATATCTCTTATTTAAAAACAAAGAGATTACTTAACAAACTTCATAAATCAAATAGTTATATATAAATTCTAAAATATTAAATTCAAATTAATCTAGATTATTAAAGCCGAATTCATCCAAATCCAACACAACCCAATTCATTCCCATGATTAGCACAAAAAGTTTAATCTCATCTCCTTTTCTCAATCTTCTCATTTTAGGCCCATATCATACCAAAACCAAACACCCTCTCACCTACGCCACTTCCTACCAATTATCACACACTAAGAATAGTACAATAACCTCGTCTCTTTCCATAAACAATCAATTAATTCAATAGTTATGCTCACTTCTTAATATCTTAAAACATCTCTAAAAATTTTAAAAAAAAAAACAAAGTCTTTATTAATTTTTGTTTATTTTAACGGGTTAAAAATTCCACCAAACTCTCACTTTCTCTCTAATCTAATTTTTAGACATCTGGAAATTATTTAATAGATATATTATGGTTCATACAGATATAAAAGAAATTAGCTTGTATTGTAAAATAATTATTTTTTGTTAAATTTAAACTTATATTAGACTTACAGATAATATTAAAAATTACAATAAAATTATAATATCTTTTAAAAAAACTAGAATATATTATTATCTAAAATTTTAAATTTTAATATTTAATAATTAGATATATTATACAATAATATTATACATTTTGACATAATATTATTTCAAATAATTATATTAATACATTTTACATTTATCAAAGTTTTGACATCTAATTACCTACAAAAGTGGTTAAGGATGTATAAATATGAAAAGTGGAATAATATAAGTTTTCCGTATACTTCTTATAACACTTTTCGCAGTTATTTCATTTGTCCGTCACATCAGTTATTTTATTTCATATTGTGATGTCTTCTCTTTTTATTTGATTTTGCATAATTGAAGAGTATGAGCACAGTAGTGAGAGTGGACTGCGCAGAGATCCAGACAAATGGTCATAAATGGTCGGACAAACACGTTCTACCCAGGTTTGACTTTATACAATCCTATATTAGGTACATCTGAACATAAGGAAAATATATTTATATATAAAATATATTTTTTATATAAATATTACATTAATAAATTATGCAACAAAAATATTACTTGTACAGTTTCTATACGGCAACTTCACTCACTCTACTATTTTTAGGTTTTAAATAAATAAATAATGCAATATATATATATATATATATATATATATATATTCGAGTTATTAAGGTTATTGGTGTAATGTATTATTTATAATACAAAATTCAATTTGTTCATATTTTTCTTTATAAATATAATAGTACATCAATATAGTTTTATATGTCTTTGTGTTTTATAAATGTCAATATTATGCTATAATAGCTTTAAATGGTAAACAGAATTGATACGTTATTCAATTAAATAATACATTTTCTCTTAAAGTATATTTGGAGCAAATATTATTTTTAGACAAAAATATTTTTTTTTATATTTTTTAATAACATAAATATAAATAACATAATAAATATAAGATAGTAATCATTCATTCATATATATATATATATATATATATATATATATAATAATTTCATAAAATTATTATTTATATAGATGTAATAATTTTACTTACATATTATATATTTACGTAAGTCAATTATAATTAAGACAAATTCTAAAAGTTATAGTTGTAATCTATAAATTTTAAAGACTAATGTATATAGATCATATTATAATATATTACTGTTATTTTTAATCACATAATAGTAATATGACTACTCAACTTATAAGGGAGGATTATTATAAATCCTATCCTATCTAGTTTATCTTATTATAACTTCAGAGTAAGTTTCTAGTATTTTTTATTGGTTTCTCACTAACTGACACTTTAGTTCATCTGATCGGAGTTACCATAAATTCATTCTAGTATAATTCATTATGTTAAATGTAATCATATATTTTTGAGTACCAAACATTTTATCAACATACTTTAATAGATTATGGATGTTAAACACAAGTTTTATTCGAGCTCACACACTGAGTAAATTATGGTATCAACATGTGAATTTATTCAATCTCACATCACTTACATGAAATGACACGTGTATAACCATTCAATTTCATCTTAAAAAGGATAAAAAACATTCAACAATTCTGGTTAATTTTTGATTGAGCAATTTCTTGTCGTTTGAGTGAAAATTAGTTCGAATTGATTCTCTTTTCACTATATTATTTTTAGTTGAGTGAAAATAGATAAAAAAAATACTTTTTAGCACTTTTTGTTCAATAAAAAATACAACTTTTAATTTCGTTTAAGTAAAACTTTTTGTCACTTGAACAAAAATTACATAATTTTAAGTTATATAAAATTTGTCTGACTTTTACTTAAACAACAAAGTTTTGTTTGAAAAAAATAGACTCTAAACATTCTTATAAAGAAAACCTTCATTTTAATACCTCCATTTACAAGTTTTTCATCTCAAAATATTAAAAAAAAATTATTATGATGCATTATTTATAAAGATCCTAAACGAATTAAAATGTTATATATAATAATAGACATGTAAAATATTACACCTAAGTAACCAATAACATAATTAAATTAATAAAAGTAGCTAAGCATGCATGCAGTATTATATAACTATCCAAATATAGACAGCGCAATGTTTAGTCACTCCCACGCTTGTGCCTTCTTATATAGATCAGATATGCTTTAAAACCTAACATAATATATCACAACCTCATAATTATGCAAATTAGCGAGGTCCATCTTTTAAAAAATTCAATATTTCACCTAAAGTAATAAACATTATTATATAAAATAATAAAACATTTTATAAAACAATCAACCTGATTTTGATTAAACATTATTGGATTAATTGAGAAAAACATTACACATGAATTGTTTGTCCCAAATAATTACGCACTATTTTTCAAGTTGAACTATCTTTATTCCTCTTTAATTTTTACTCAATACTACTTAAATTTATTTGTATAGAAAATATAAATCAACACACACACTAAAAGGCGTTATTAGGAAGTAAGTATGGTAGAAGATACACTACTACAGGAAGAGGAATTAACGTCGGCACTTTACGTCGGTTAAACCAAAAACGACGTAGAAGGTACGTTGCAGGAGATTTCACGTCGGTTCTGGGAAGAACCGACGTGGAATGTGTTGCTCAAACACATTCTACGTCGGTTCTTCCCAGAACCGACGTGAAATCTCTCTTTTAAATTCGCGTTCCCCCCTTTCTTTCTCACTTTTCGTTCTTCGCGTCTTCGTCTTCTTCGTCTTTGCGCACAGTCCAGCCGCCGCCGCTGCCGTTCCGTTCCGTTCCATCTGCAGTTGCCGTGGACCTTGCCGCCGGTGCCGTCGCCAGCCATCGGTGCCGCCGCATCTGCCTGCCCTGCGCGACGTTGAAGGCCCTGCGCGAATCCACTGCTGCCTCCGCGCCTGTGCCGCCTCCGCTACGTTGAGATGGATAGAAAAAAGGTGGCATGATCTCAATCGAGAGTCATTTTCCTGAGTGACTCTAGAATGGAATCAACCAGATCTTCACTTATTTATGTTTTTTTTTTTCATTTAAGTAATAAAGCCTTCTTGCTACTAACCCGCACCTACTCATAAGCATCTTACCCGTGGGAACTGAACCCTCTAAAAGACCCATTCATTCAGACCTCCCACTCACTGGACTGAATGGACTTCCCGCTCGCACTGTTCTTGAAGGAGGGGGAAAGCTGGATGCTGCGGCGCTGGTTGCTTGGACCTGCATTTTGACAAGCGGGCTGATTCCCGCTTGCTTCGGAGCTTTCTCCGGAGTTGCTCCCTCGGATCAATGTCCAGCCTGAGTTGTCCCCAACTGTACTCTCACCGTCAGGTGAAACATTGTGATTAGCCGAAGAAAGTTCCCAGCTCAAAGTACCACTGGAATGGTCAAGATCCATACATAAAGCGATGTTTTTGGTCGAAATGGAGCCAACAACCATGTGAATAGCAGTCATAACTTTCAACATCGGTTAACTAAATAACCGACGTTGAATGTTAACGTCGGTCCAAATTAAACCGACGTTGAAAGTTTTACTTTTAACGTCGTCTCTTTCAACGTCGGTTTTGGGACCGTCGTGAAATCATCCCCAGAACCGACGTGGATTCCAGTTTTTGTAGTAGTGATAAAAAAAACTGATTTATGTTGTTAATTTTGAAAATATTTAATTATTTGTCTAGGCAATTGCATTAACTTTTTTTCTTTTTCTTTTTATATTCAAATTGACCAAACTCTAATAAAAAAAATAACTCTTATATTGCAGTTGAAAAAGAAAAAAATCAAAAGATAATATGAATTAACACAACATTGGTATTAAACGATCATGTTATGTCAATTAATCATGAAATCAAATAACACAAACTTAATTAAAAAATATTAAAATTCTAGACATTCATTAATATAATATTTTTATAATAACTTAATAAAAATATATAAATTTATAAAAAATTTGAAACTTAATTAAATTATTTTTTTATATAGATATGTTAGTTATATAATAACTACATTATTTTAATTGATGATCAAATTAAATGATAAAGACTTAATTGAAAAAATAAATATTTTAGCTACTAAATATAATCATTTTTTAATAATATAAGTTTATAATAAAAATTTAATTAAAAATATTTAAATTTATAAAATCTTAAATTTTAATTAAATATTAAAATTATTTTATATTTAATATATTTCATTACTATGACATTTTTAAAAAAAATTAAAATATTTTTAACATGTTTTTTATTTTAAAAAAATAATAGAAATTATTTTATTTAATTTATGATGATATTAATATAACGATCTATTTATTGTTCATCTCATGTATAATTTTATTTAACAAGTTAATTTTTAATTAATAATATATTATTTGTTATTTACATCATATCTCATTGGAACATGTTAAGATATTTTTAATAGAAGAGTGGTTTCTTCTTAAAAAGTACGAATTGTAAGTTTTACAACTAAATAATCCTGATTTAAAGTTGTTTAGAAAAATATTTTTCATATAATTAAAAAAAACCTTTTATATCATATTATTTTATTTTAATAATAAATTATTTTAAATAATTGTTAACAAATATTTTTATGAGAGATGTTCTTAGTATCAACATGATATAAAAAAATTACATTAATTCTTTTTTAACGAAAACTAAGATGAAATTATAGATATTTAAAATATTAAAACAAACTTAAAAAATATTATAATAATAAAAAAAATTAAATTAATGTTTTAACTTAACTAAATTGACATTTCACTTAATTAATGTTTACTATATCATTGTTTTAGGTTATTTTCTAAAATTAAACTACTTCTAAATAAAACCTATGAAATTTAAAAATATACTTTAAATAAGATATTAATAAATAGTAATTTAAAAATTTAAACCATTAAAAAATTAAAAATAACTTAATTGACTGGAATTAATATATTTCAGTTACATCTAAATAGTGATGATATAATTTAATTCCTTGAATCAGTTATTTAATTTAATAATAATTGGCTTGATGATTTTCTTGGGCCTAATTTGAACGCATTGCGTATAAAACTCATCATGGGACCCACCCAAGTCAGCACAAAAATCTGCGCCGTTCTCAAACGCAAACTGAAGGCATGCATGTTTGCTGCAATACTACTGTTACTATATACTCTATACACACATATTTTAGGGAATTCTAAATAAATATATCAAAATATTACTCACTCTGAAATTATTATTTTTATTTTCTCTTGCTTTTAAAATAATATTAATTATTTTTGTTATCTAATTTTTAGTTGCCAACATATATATAATGTAATGTAAAAATTAAAAAAGTCTTATAAACATTTTATTAAAATATTACATTTTTAAAAAATAAACTTGAAGCACACTCTAAAAAGAACCCTCATAAACATAATCTGTATTAATTAATCTCTTAAATTATAAAAAAAATAATGGGTACTTACATTGGTTGAAGTTGACTTAATAAAAATGTTTGAAAAGAAGTGTTGATTAGGTTTAGAAGGTACGTTAAAAATGTTAAAGAGTAATAATATTTGTTATCTGAAACTCATATTGAAATTAATTAGTGTTAGTGAGAAGGAGAAGAATACATTGATTGAAGTTAAGGGATTAAAGAGAGTTGAAAGATGTAATTAATATTTGAAAGTGAGATTAGAAATGAGGAATGGGAAGAGTAGAAGGATTAGAGAGAAACGGAGTATAAATAGGGGTCCCTAATCACTCATATTCCTCGTCCACAACGCACACAATCTACTCAAAGATTGGCGTATAAAAAATGGATTCCAAGTGTTTGTTAGCGATGCTACTGTGTTGTGTTCTGCTGCAGCTCAAGCCCACCGTGGGGGCGCAGCAGAAGCTGGTGCTCCAATACCACAACGGCGCCCTCCTCAAGGGGCGCTTCACCGTTAATATAGTATGGTACGGGACCTTCACCCCAATCCAACGCTCCATAATCGTTGACTTCATCAACTCATTGAGCTTCCCCTCAGGGGCCCCACTACCCTCCGTGGCCTCGTGGTGGCAGACGACGGAGAAGTACAAGGGCGGCTCCACAACGCTGGCAGTAGGAAAGCAGATCGTGAACAACTATTCCCTCGGGAAGCACCTCGGCGAAATCCAACTACTCAACCTCGCATCAAGCTTCAGCGACCTCTCATCAATCAACCTTGTTCTCACTGCAAAAGACGTCGCGGTGGACGGCTTCTGCAGTGGCCGATGTGGGACCCACAGCTCCATTAACCGGAGGATCCCCTACGTGTGGGTCGGCAACTCCGAGACCCAGTGTCCCGGCCAATGCGCCTGGCCCTTCCACAAGCCCGTTTACGGCCCACAGACGCCGCCGTTAGTTGCGCCTAACGGCGACGTTGGCGTCGACGGCATGATCATAAACATTGCAACCCTTTTGGCTGGAACCGTGACCAACCCCTTCAACGGTGGGTTTTATCAGGGTCCTCCGTCGTCGCCGTTGGAGGCCGTTTCGGCGTGCGTGGGGATCTTCGGGAGCGGGGCGTATCCGGGTTACCCGGGTAAAGTTCTGGTGGACCGGAGTACGGGGGCGAGCTACAATGCGCAGGGCAGTCACGGGAGGAAGTTCCTCTTGCCGGCGATGTGGGACCCACAGAGCTTCCAATGCAAGACTTTGGTCTGAGAGAAGACCTGAGTCAATGAAGCTTAAGCTTGTGTTTTGATGTTCTTAGGTTTGTGCATCGTCCATGATTGAAATACATGAAACAATAAGATAAAGGAAACATACTGTTATTTTTCTTTCATTTGTCAATCATCTATTCTTATTATTTCCATCCACAAACTAAACTAATGCCAACATTAAATTTCATAAACTATTTAAACTCACAAAACAATGCATTAAATAATCTTTTAAGACTAAACAATCGCAATTAAAGAGATTACTTTGCGTCATCTTGATATGCTTGCATTCAATTTTTACATTAAAAATATATATCTTTACGTTTACATTAAAAATATTGCAGTAATAAATGTATATTTTCAAACACTGTTTTTTATTTTATTTTTAAATATTACCATATTGTATTTACTCTACTCATTCCTTATGTTCTAAAATAAAAAAGAAGTTTATAATTAATTTATATAAATAAATTTAAACTACGGAAACAGGATAATTAAAGAGCATTCAATGTATGCTATATATTTATAATATTTGCCAACATACAATAAATATCTACTAAATATGAAAATAAATCATTTAATATTTTAATAAATTATAATTTTATTTAACATTTTTTTTACATTTTAAGGCAATTTTAATTACCCTTTTATTATTTATACCGTTATTTTCACTAATTTTAATTAGTTTATGTGTATATATTTATTTATTACTAAAATTTTTTATATTTCATAAGATTTTTTTTATAAAATTATTAAAAAAAATTGTAAAAAAAAGAATTTTTTACTTATGTTTTCTATAAATTTATAAAAAAATTATTAAAAATAAAAAATTAATAAAAAATTCTAGTATATATAAATTAAAAGAGTAAATCACAAAATATTTTATTACAGTAAAAAATTATTTATTGATATCTTCAAAATGAAATTAAGTGATTGTTAAAAAAATGGAATAAAAGATAATTTACATATTAATTTAATAATGTAACTGAAGAAAAAAATATATATATATATATTGTGAAAATAGGTAAAAATATAATAAGGAAGAGTTGGATTATATTTTAAAAATTTTCGCAAAAAAAAATTCTTAAAAAACAACAAATAAAAATAAACAATCTTTTTTATGAATAATTTAAAGCCATAAACGCAGCGTTACTAAAGTTAAAATTTATATCTATTATTTTTTTAAAATTCACTAAATGTTAAATTAAAGTCATAACTGCAGAGTAATTAAAGAAAACATTTATATTTATTATATTTGTCAAAATAAATAAATAGTAGGAGTATTACATAAGAAAAGAGGAAGCACAATTTATTTTTATGAGCAAATTAAAGTCATAACGGCAGTGTAATTAAGGAGAACCTTTATATTTATTATATTTGTCAAATACATAAAATGACTAATAATGTTTTTATTAATTACACTGCAGTTAGTTTTATGAATAATTAAAATGGCCTTAAACAGAGTAATTGATGAACTGATATATATTATATATTTATTATTTTAAAAATTATATTGAAGCAGGAAAATAGTTTGTATTTATTTTTATGAATGAATTAAAGTGATAATATCAATGTAATTATTTAAAAATGTAAAAAATATATGGTGTTTATAAGATTTTTTTTAAGGTAAAAAGGGTGAAGTAACTAGTAAAAACAATGGTACGGTAAACACAGAAATACATTTAGAGAGAAGTTACTCAAATGTTTGATTCATTGCTACGAAGAAATTCACATATATTTTTTCTTTAAAAATTTATTGACATGATCTTAAAAACACCTATTTTATCTCATACATAAATAGTTTTAAACGTGGTATCTCTTCTTCACTTATCAATTGGAAAATTTTACTGAAAAATTTAGTAAAATGGTACAATTTATCATTGTAATTATATAAAATATTAAATATATTTTTAATTTATACTATTTATTAAAATTATATTTTGTCTTCAACGTAAATTTCCAACTTATTGTGTTTTTAAAATTTATAAACTAGTGTAAATAATTTTGTGACAAATAAAAACATTTTTAAAAAAAAAGTAAAAAAGATGATAGTGAATTAAGAAATTATAAAGAAGAAAATAAAAAGATAAAAAAAATTCTATATCATCAAGAATTTTTTACACAAATTTATAAATCATAAAGATAAAATAAGTTCAAAATTTGTTCACGAAACATAATTTTAATAAATAATTCAAGAACTAAAAACATATTTAACTCTTATACAAATAGACATATATTTCAAAAACATGACTTTTAAATAAAAAGTTATATTCTGATTCAAAATATTTTTTTATTCTAAAGTCGTGTAGCACGTTTTTTTAACTTTTTTTTAAAATTGTAATTATTTGCACTTTTTTTTTAGTTCTCTCAAAATTATGTTTAAAGACTCGTTTTAAATTATTTATTTTATTATTTATTAATAAAATTAGTTATGGTAATTGATGATTAATAAATTAAATTTGATAATTATCAATTACTACAATTAATTTCATTAATTTTTTATTATCATAAATAATTTTATTAATTAATCAATAATTAATTTTATTAATAATTAATGATCATAATTTATTAATTAATTTCACATTAAAATTTTTATTAATTAAGCAAATAATTAATTTCATTAATTATCAATTATCATAATGTTGCTAATTAATTTCATAATTAACCAAATTATTTCATAACTAACCAAATAATTTAAATTTTAAAAAATATTAAATAAATAAAAATAAAAATTATATTGAAGTATTTTTTAAAAAAACACAATAATAAAATTTAGAAAAACACACCTAACCACAAAAAAAATCACAATTAAACATAAAACATATTTTTCAAAAAAAAACCATTTTATAAATTTTTAAAGTAATTAAAAATATTAAAATAAAATTAAACCTGAAGACGAGCATCCAAACACAATGTCTAAAGAAATAAAAAAAAAGACTTACTTACTAGCACGATTTTGGAGAATGACAAAAAATAAAAAAACTTACTACACGACTTTAGAACAAATAAAAATAATAATTATTTTAAATAAAAAATCTTGCATTGAAACACGAGTTATTTATTTAAAAAGCACGATTTTTCATGCCGTAATTTTTTAAAATCTACCATTTACTTAATTATAATCTCGAATTGCACTGTTTGATAAATTTTGCAGTGTTGTTCTTGGGTATGTATAAAACCAAAAGCTTATAAAGTGACCTCGAGTTTTCTTAGATCATTAACTAATTTTCTGTTGTTAAATTATTTTAATATTTCGTACTTTGAGGAAAAAATATCGACAAGTTTAAGCTTATACTTTGTCTGGTAACTGGAATGGCATAAAAACATGAAAAAAGACTATTTTTTTTTCTGCTAATCTTTTTTCAGATTATCATTTAGTTACTTATTCGCACTGAGAAAAAAGAATTCTGAAAACTTGATGAAAAGACTTGTATAGTACTTTGTCATATCATAGAAATCAAAATTAAAAAAAATGATATCATATTTGATAAATTTCACCAGGATGCTTTATGATATAAGTTTTACCTCGAAATTTTTACTTATTACTCACTATTAAGGCATAAATACACACACACCCTACTCCAAACTTAAAAGTCCAAGTTTGCAAGTACAACAAGATGTTTTATCTGTCTTGTAACACTCATACAGCACAACTATTAACTGTACCAACTATTTAAGTTGTTATGAGACTTGGTGAGTGGCTCCCAGAAGAAGAATTTGTTCACTTTCCGCAGCAACAGTAAACACATGGTGGCCCAGTATTGCGATCCAGGAACAAAGGAAGACCCTCTTGTCTAAATTCCAATTGATTGCGCTGAGCTGAGTCTTCTTTTGCGCAACCTTTCTGCAATATTGAATGCAAGCTCCAGAGACTGAGAAGCATTAAGCCGTGGATCACAATGAGTGTGGTAGCGAGAGCTCAAGTCATCATAAGTAATAGTCCTTGAGCCTCCAACACATTCTGTCACGTTCTGTCCAGTCATCTCCAAATGAACTCCTCCTGGGTAGCTTCCTTCTTGGTCATGCACATCGAAGAATGCCCTCAATTCAGCCTACCATCAACAATAGCAACATCCGGGAACACATGAATTTATCATCAGTAGCAATAAACCTTGAATTATACACCAAAAATAAACCAATGAAACTGAAAGAGGGCCACATATTGAAGGACAATAAGAAAGCACAAAAGTCATAAAAATAGATAAACCACCGCCAAAGCAATTCCTTCCACTAAAAAGCTCAACTGAATTTGGATATAGCACTATTTTCTTACCCTAAGTAAATTACTTGCCAAAAAATGATCTAACTATTATGTGCCAGATCCATATATTCCAGGAAAAAATTGCATTAGAGGAATAGGGCAGAGGTGTTGAACAATTTTTATCATCAACTTTGATGGAATTTCAGAGTTGGGAAAATTTTATAGGAAATTCATGTGAAAGAGGCAGCCAACCACCAAATAAAAGAAATATTCCAGTAATTAATAGGTGATATGCAGAATATATGTTTAGTGAGAGTGTCAGACAATACAAAGATCGCAAAAGTACCTACCCACGGAAAAGATTCTGCTGTTTCCTTTACAGCGTAGAAGATTTGAGTTAAATTGCATGCATGGTCTAGGAAAGTTTTATTGGCAACTTGAACTTTAAACAGTACAGTAGGATTAAAAAACAATGACCAAGTAAAGACCATACTTTTTGTCAATTCTGTATTGCCCAAATATTGAATATAAAACAGAAATATATAAGGTGGAAAAAGGATCAAGTACAAGTGAAATTACCCTTATTGCATCAAAAGAGCGGGTTTTTAGTCCAGATGGTGCTTTAATGGTGTTGCCATGCATGGGGTCGCTAACCCAAGTGACAATTTGTCCAGCTCTGCGAACTGCTCTAATAAGATGAGGAAGCTTCACTCGCATATTCTCAGCTCCCATTCTTACAATTACTGTAATTCTGCCAGGCTTGTTTTTAGGGTTGAGAATGTCTATCAGCTTAACAAGTTCGTCTGGAACCATCTTATCACTCACCTGAAAACCAAGTACCCTTTCAGTAACCGCAATTTTTTTTTCAGCAGCACGCTAACTATAGATTATTTCCTACAGGACCTAGGCCCTTCAGACAGGATTGTAGTTCAAGTGTAGAAGCGGCATATCAAATCAAAAATGTAATTATAACAAATTAACTGCGAGAAGCTTATGCAGGGCATAATCTTGACTATCAAATGCAAAAAGAAAAACAAATAAACTAAAGCAAATGAAAGACCATAGGCCAAGAGCATTATATAAGCATCACCTTTATGCCAAGTGGATTAGCAACTCCTCTCAAGAACTCAACATGAGCACCATCAAGTTGACGGGTACGTTCCCCAACCCAAAGCATGTGAGCTGAGCAATCATAATGAAGTCCCGTAGTGGAATCCTCCCTTGTAAGTGCTTGCTCATAAGGGAGAAGCAAACACTCATGGGAGGTCCAAAAGTCTGTTGTACTTATGATTGGGTGCTCGGATGTGAGCCCGGCAACATTCATGAACCCGAGGGCCTCATCCACTCTATGAGCCAATTCACGGTATCTGTTTGCCCACACCAAAAATATTCATGTCATAAAAGTTGAGGGATTCCTTAGTCTTTCACTATCTTTTGAGCAATACGGAAAGAGTCCGTTCAATTTTTAAACACATCCATCCAAACCATTTTAAATAAAGAAGAATAAGAATTAATAAACACCAATGAGTCAAAATTCAGAAATAAATTTAGAGAAGGTTAGAGATGATACCTGTCTCCCTGTTCACTGTGCTCCATGAAATCAAGATTCCATTGGTTAACCCTTTGCATGGCAGCATAACCTCCTGTGGCAAACGCCCGCAAGAGGTTCAGAGTAGCCACAGATTGGCAGTAGGCTCTTACCATTCTCTGTGGATCGGGGATTCTAGATGCTGCATTGAATGCATCGCCATTCACATTGTCACCCCTGTAACTAGGAAGCTTCACTCCATTCTTCTCCTCAAATGGATCTGATCTAGGCTTTGCAAATTGACCGGCCATTCTCCCCACCTGAGTCACCATATAATTGAAGGATGTCATCCTCCTTCATCATACAATTTTAAACCAGCACAATGTAAGACTATCTAATCATTTCTCAATTGAAGAATTTGATCATGAGGTATGTTTGGATACATTCCAGAAGAGTTTATCTATTAGAAATATAGTTTTTTCTTTTCCAGTGGAAAACCTCTTCTAGCTTTGTATCTAAAAAGGATCCAACCACCATACATGAAAGACACAATCCTCTTCCTACAAGTTGGTTATTCACAAGGCAAAAAGCCAAAGCTTTGAATTAATATTTTTCTTAACCCCAGCACCACACAACATTCTCTTTTAAATTTGGGTCTGAACCTAACTCAATCTCAAGAACTAATTCATTACGTGAGGGTTACTTGTTACCCCCACTAGTATACGCTATCTATTGTGAACATATCGTGATTTCTAACACACTTCTTACACCAAAGACTAAATGTCTTGAATGTAAAATTTACAATACTAGACATAATTGTCAGATGACTAGACGAGTGGTCTGATGCTCTATCAGCAACTATTAAGACAAATTCTAATACCATTTTACAATTTGAGTTTTTATCTTTCTCAATCCAAAAAGTATAAGCTCGTGTAACGAATATTGTTCCCACTTACCATTTTTTTCTAAACCAGGGCTCATTCCTTCACTAACTCAAACACCAATGAAACATCAAACTCTATCCGAGAGAGAAACTAAATGAAAAAAAAAAAAACGAATATCCCCAAAAGAAAAATAACGAAATTAGACAACGCAATGAAATAACGGTGAAAAGATTGACCTTGATAACAGGCATTTGGCCACCGAACATGAGGACGACACCCATTTGAAGGAGTACACGGAAGGTGTCACGGATGTTGTTGGCATTGAATTCCTTGAAGCTCTCAGCGCAATCCCCGCCCTGAAGGAGAAAAGCGTTCCCCATCGCAGCCTGACCCAGTTTCTCCTCCAGACTCCTGGCCTCGCCGGCGAACACAATAGGTGGAAAAGAAGAAAGGGTTTGGAGAACTTGATCCAATTCATTCGCATCAGGGTACTCCGGAAGCTGAAGCGCCTTCTTCGTCCTCCAACTATCGATGTTCCAACTCGTCGCTATTGGGGACGCCGTTGGCTTGGCACAATTCCGAACCACGACGGATCTCCGCGGAGGCCCGAAAATGCAAGGTTTGACCTTGATCGTGATAAGGGATGATGAGGATGAGGCCAGAGCCATTCTCCCTTTTCTTCTTCTCAACAAAAGGTAACAGGTTGATTGATAGATAGATAGAAATCTGATGATTCTGAATGATGACTATGTACTATGTAGCATGCATTTATAACTGTCCCTTTTATTCTTAAAAAGGAAAAATAAACCATCTTCCTTGTTTTTAAAACAGTATCACTCATTCACAGAAAGAATCTGTCGTGGGATGACAGAGGTTTGACCCTTTTTATGTACAAAACTCGTTTTAAATAACAATAAATAAAGAATATTACTTCAGATTAAAAAACTATTAGAACAATAACCTCAAACTATCATTACTATTGTTAATTTTTATAATAACTATTTTAACGATTATTTCTAAGATAAAGATAAAATGACCGCATCTCTTTATTTTTTTTCTTCTAAAATTGAAACCAAAATGTCGATATGTAAATTAAATAAAATTGTCTTTGATAATAAATATCTTTTTATGCATGAATTTAATTTCAAACCTCTGCTCTGATAGTATTTTTCAACTATTAATCGTTTTCCTAATTATGTTTTGTGACATTCAAATGTTTTCTACTTTGTCAGTATTATTTTTATTTTTGTCATAAATTTTATAATCTTGTTTCTGATGGAATAAAAATTTGAAATTTTATCTGAGAATATTTTTGCAGGAAATATAGAAAAAAAAACTTATACAAGGAAAAATCGTACAAGAGTATGCAAATAAAAACTACAATTTTTCAATAAATGTAAGGAGGTAATCAATTTTTAAAAAATATAGAAAAAAGAATCACAAAAATTGGAACAATTTTTTTTCAAAAAATATGCACGAAAACCTAGTTTAAGTTAGCATATGCATTTTTCTATGCCATAACGAAAGTTTAAAATAAAAAAAACAGAAAAAAAGTTTGAAAATACAGAGTTTTATGTTTTGAAACAACAATTAATTGATCTACGCAAAATTTTATAGAATTTGTTGCGAGGGCAGATTTAAAACACATTATTTTACAGTGTTATGTTAACATATAATTGTCTATAAAAATAGTAACATCAATGAAAATGACCAAAAGTCCTTTTTTTTGTTTATTTCAGTGACATAATTTTAAATTTAAAAATGTCTACTCCCTTATTTTCAAATTATAAGACGTACTTGACAAATTCTTACAAATTAAGAAAAACATTTAATTTGTTCAGTTTTTTATAAATCTTCCATGTTTACTCTTATTAATTACTATTAATTAAATTAATTGAAATTAAATCAGAAGTTTTATAAAATGAATTAATTTTTTAATAAAACAATGCATTAATTGAAATTGAAATTTTAAAAGTTTTGAATTTATCTCATACTTATTTTTAAATAATTTAAAATCAGAACTACTAATTTTTTTAATTAAATATTTTAATTAAAATTTTTAATTCACACTAATCTGCAAATAATTATACTAAAATTTCAATCAAAATCTTTAGTTCCCACCAAATTGTAAATAACTATGCTCAAAATTTATTTTAAAATGGAAACTTGTTCAAATTACAACTTCAAAATGAAAACTTCTTCACATCAAATTTTGCAGAAACTTGACTGCATTGTTCTTTACGTTCTTCAGAGTGCACTTCTTCTTCTTCAGGATTTTTATTCAGATCAATGTGTATTGTTACTGCAATACTTTCATTAGTCTTCAACAATTTTACATCTTTTAATATTTTCGTATAAATTTTCAACAACTTCAGAATAACCTTTAAGACTCATCTCTATTTTGATGTTTAAAATATGAAAATGTTAAAAAAAACATAATAAAAAGAATAAATTTAGATATGATATTGAATTATTTATCTTGAAAGATAAACAATCTATTAAATGAATAAACAAAGATGAACGTAAAAAAATTAAAAGTTAAATTAGTACTCCTGAAGATAATATTAGTAAATGATAATGAAATATAAAAAGTCAGACTAATAAAATATAATTATTTCTTAATTACTGGTTTTAATTTCTCTTTTTACTATTTAATATTAACACAGATAATCATGTAATTAATAGGGATATATAAGGAAAAAAAAGAAAAAAAAGTTATTGAAATTCTAAAACGCCTTATATTTTGAAACAACTTTTCTCTCCAAAATATGCCTTATAATTTGAAACGGAGTATATTCTTTTAATGATTTAAATTAAGAATTAAAATAAATATATTTAAATGAAAAATATTAAAAATTAAAATACTTCTCAATTTCCTTTTTTTGTTCAGTTCAACGACCAAAAAAAAATTATTTGAATTGTAAAAAGTCCTGTAGAGCTTGAAGAAGCGATCACCCCGCGTATAAGCTGGGTGGTTTGGTATAGTAATTTAGAGATGTGGCTTCAAGCATAGTCACTCACCGATAAGGATAGATATCAAAGGTTAGCTGGTAATTGATTTATTTATCACACAAACCAGATATCGCCTGTAGAGTAGGTGTGATAAGTCAAGTTATGCATTGCCAAAGTGAATATCACACCAATGCAGCAATTTGAATAATTCGATATCTAAACTCAGCTCTAGGAAAGGGACTCCTGTTTTCTAAGAATAATCATTGGGATATTGAAGGTTATACTAATGCAGATTGGACAGGAAGTATTATTAACAGGAGATCTACATCTGGTTATTTTACTTTTGTACATGGAGGAATAAAAAGCACAAGGTAGTTCCATTATCTAGTACAGAAGCTAAGTTTTGAGGTATGACTAAAGGACTTTGTTAGCTTCTCTAGTTAAAGAAGTTGCTTACAAACATTGGTCTTTCACCTACATAGGTGATTAAATTATTTTGCGACAATAATGCAGCCATCTCTATTGGTCAAAATCAAGTTCAAGATGACCCTACAAAACATGTTGAAGTAGTAGACCATTACTACATCAGAGAAAAACTGGAGGCGGAGAAAGTGTTTCTTTGTCAAAATTGGAGACCAATTGGTAGATATACTTACAAAAGTTGTAGGTGATAGAGATTTTCACAACTCAATCAACAAGATGGGCATGAAAGAGATATATGCGCACCAACTTGAGAGTAGAGGGTTTTGACGTGAGCTGACATCAGCTACTGCAGGAATCTTGTTTTCCCTAATAGCGTATGATTGCAGATTTATTGGGATTTTTTTTACAGTACATGCAGACTGTCTTAGTTTCCCAAAGTAGGAGAGATGAAGTAAGCTATATGTATGAAACTTTGTACAGAGAAAGAAAATATAGCATTCTATATTAACAGGCATAGTACTCACAGCTAAGATGTTCATGAAGAAGCGAGAGAGGGATATTACTAAAGAGCAAGAATGACAAAAATAGATGAAACCCAAAACCCATGTATTAATCTAATCACACTTACGAAGGATACTTCTACCAGAACTTAATTCAATATAATATACCAATACTAAAGCAAAGCAGGCGCAACACAATAATTTACAAGGTTGGCTGATAAGTCAATGCTTAATCCTCACAGAACTGGTTGGATTTTCCCTCCATCATGTTCCAATGGCCAAAACTCCGACCATGACACTACATAGGGGGAGAAGGGCGTCATTTAGTCCCTCCTACCTGAATTGGACAGTTAATAGTAGGGGCTGTACCGCATTGCCATTCTGAACCTTGGAACCTTTCTGCAATTCAGAGACAGATGCTATTAATTTGACAGTTACAGTATAAAAAGATCTGAAAGGGATAATAGACTGTAATGTACCCATATCCATATGGAGAATAGATAAAGGGAGGTGCATATGGTGTTCTGCCTCGAAAGGGCCCTGTGTAAGGATTTGACTGGCGGGATCGATACTGTTTCATCCCTGGTATATTGGTCCTTTTAGCTGTCACCTGACAAATTCTCAAATAAGCAGAGATGATTAGAAAGGGGAAGCAATCTATTATTCAACAGCAACAGCCTCTAGCTCTCTAACCTTTAATTGGCGCCCATGAAGTTCAGATTCATTCAGCGAAAGGGCCTCCTGAACCGCTTCCACCTCAAGGAACTCAACATAGGCATAACCCTTGGGTTGACCAAACTTATCAGTTCGAATGGTGACTCTGTTTACTGTTCCACAAGACTGAAAATGCTGTTGCACTTCTTCAGGAGTGCACGAATAGTCCACCTGCAGAGAATATTAAACCAATGAGACATTATTCAAGTAAAATAACAGGCAGAGCCAAAACATTCACCACATGACATGTTTTCAAGTATCTGCTAACACCAAATTGAGGTTAAAAAGAAGAGACTTACCCGTTTCTAGTCTACTAGTACAACCAGAAGTAATTAGTGTCACTAAATATCAATGCAACATTTAACGAAGGAGATACATGATCGAAAATTCAACAAGCCTCGTCAACAAACCCTCTGAAACAGATACAATAATATATGCATTCAATAAAACTGTTCTGTGACAGCTATCAAATCACTAGCTCAATACCCAAATGATGAAGATCAAACTTTTTAGGCAGAACAACTAAGCTCTATTTATTTCCATGTTTGCAACCTCCATAGGCTGAAAGCAAATTATTTTTGCTTTAATAAAACTGTTACACGTCTCAGATATTGTGATATAAAATCCAAACTTGGTCTCATGCAGTAAAAGAGGCACTACAACTATACAAATGCTAATGGAACAAAATTTTGGGCTTAGAGGAAGTCTTCAATCAGAAAAAGAAAAACGGTTAACAACATAAAGTAGATTTCAAGACTTCCCCTAATAATTAATTGATTTGCCTATCCCTTTATCGAGGAAACAAAATCAAAAGCGTCTCAAAGCCATGTGTTATATCTGAAACATGGCTGGTTTAGCAAGCTGGAAAATTTCAGGGATGTAAGAATATTTTTCCTGGTCCATATGGTAGCAAGATTCATCTTCTAAAATGCAAGGTAGGTCACCGAATAAGGAGCCAGCAGACAAATGAAAAAAAAAACTAGGAATTGGAATTTTGCAAATCCACAAAATATTATTCAGTGGGTTCTTCAAACCATTGCTGGTGGTGGTGAAGCTCTGCTGCAATCATGAGCAACTAGATGGCTGCTGGGATGTGCTGCCTTGTGTGATTTGGAAGCCTCTGTTTCTGAGTGAATTATAACTGGGCTGGCTTCTGTACCTGCAACCATCCTAGGTTCCCATCATTAGCTAATTTGTGGGTAATTTGTTAGTCATATGCAAAGTTTCATTGCTTTGCTTGTCTGAGGGTGATGCCTTAGCATTCCCTGCTTTTTCCACTTAATTTCAGATTTTTCTCATTAAAAATGTCATCAAGAAGTATCTGGTTTTTAAAAAAAGCTTGTAATAACCTCACTCAAATCTATTATGCATTTTTAATTACAAGATACTTAAATGCTACTGTGAGTGAAATTTTATTATTATTGCTATTATTCCTTATTTGTTTTGTATATCTTTTACATAAATAATAACAATATAATTGTGCATTTCTACCTCCCTTATCCAATCTCAGAGAGGACCTAGGATTTTGAGAACCCTGCTCACTGAAGATCACCTCTTCCTTCATGATCACTGTTTATTTTTCCAATTTTCCTTTAGTTTTTGTGGTGTGAAGCATATTAGAGAACAAAAAAGCCAATAGTCTAAAAGAAATTCCTTAGATCGCAGAGTAGAAAAAGGGAACGAATAAGGAAAAAATACACATTACATCAACTAGCACCACAGAAAGTTTCATTTGAGTGTTCAACTAAATGACAGATACGCATGCATAGTATTGTACCCATAAAGTATGTCCTCTTCTCACCAGTAGGAGTCCAGATTCTTGATCTCCAATCTACCCTTAAATGATTTCCTGTCAACCCCATTGCAAAAACTTGGAATGTATACAGATAACAAAAAGTCCTAGCTATAGATTTTTCCTTTTCACCTTTGATGGCTTTATATTCTATTTTTTATTCTTTGCTTCTTTTCTTTTCTCGTTTCATAAGAAAAATATGCAAATTCACAAAACCACGATAATCACTTTCCTCAACAAATAATTCTTTAACACTCTTGTCATCTCCTTTATCCCTCAATGTTTCTTTTGTGTTGTATATTTTGCTTTTCCACTCCTTTCTTTAATTTCATACATTTCTAACACTTTTATCCTCCAACTACATACTATAACATATACTTTCAACTGCTGCATTACAAAACCAGAAAACTTCTAGGTGGAAGCGTGACCTGCGATTGTAGTAAAAACATTATGTCAAAGCAGGATGTCACTGCCTGGAAATATACTAAGATTTCAAAGCAGTAGAAAAGACATTCATCATAAAAGAACTTTCAGGGATAGAACATGATGAAGCCCGTATTTATTGACCAAAACACTTTGGCTCATAAATGAAACAGACACTACAGACCCTTAACCCATATCATGAAGAACGACAGATTGAGAAAGAGAATCAAGCACAATGACATGTTCTCATAGAAACAGGGTAAGAGAGAGCTCACATTGCCCACAAAGACTGATCGAGAATCTATTTCCTCTCTATTGGTCTGACTCGCCGAAGCAGTTCCAGGATCTAATTTTGGAGAAAACAATTATCAACAGATATTGGAGTCCAACAGTACATTGTAATAACATATGTTAGGCACTAAAAAAACAGTGGTATGCACAATATCAAGGAAAAAGAAACAATTAAAAGAAGAACAGGAGGGGAAAATAACAGAACTAAAATTTGTAACTCAAGCATTAAAGAAAGAGCTCTTCTGAAATTTCAAACAGAAGCTAGCAAAATTATCTTGAATCAGTTGAGAGTATGAAAATCTCAAACAAGCACAGGTATGGCGGCAACCGAACCCTGCCCGGTACAGTGGCTGCGGTGACCGAGAGGTTTAGTGTGGCGGCCTAGGCAGCATATAGCTTAAATTGTTAATTAGGAATGGTCATTGACTTTTAGAAACTTCCATCGTTTCTGACAATTTATATGTATCTATAAGCCTACGTAAAAAAAATCTAAATTGCGGTTATCCAATATCCGTTATCCTGCTGTAGCGTTTTTGGGGCAAGCCACTACATATTCAGGATTTCAAATATTGATCTCGAATGGGTAGAAGGATATCTATATATAGTTTGTGATTTATAACCAAACAAGTCAGAATGCCTTTCCCATTACCACCGGCTAAGAACCTAAATCTAGTCTACTAATCTACTAATTAAAACATTTATAACCAAACTTTAAAACACAAAAGATCGTCTCAGAGAAGAAATTAAGACTAGTCGTAGAATCCTACACAGACAAAAAGAAAAAAAGAACTAATTTCTATTTTGAATATTCCCAACTCACTGCAAACTACAATATTTTCTTCCCAAAAGTTAATTTTCCAAATTACAAAAGAAAGTGTCTTCAAATATACATCTTTTCGAGAGAGGAAAGAAGAAGAAAGAAAAAGGAGGGACCTTGCACAGATCCCATTTCCTTCTCGACCTTGGCCTGCATCTCTCGCAAAGCAGCAGCTTCATCCTCCATTTCTTTCAAGCGCTTCTTCATGTCATCCAATTCCTAAACCCAATTGATTTGACAACGAGGAAAGAACAAATTAGGGTTTAAGATTGAATGGCTGCAGCCTCAAACAAGCTTGATCCAACGAAATTAGGCGAATGCAGAGAGTTGAAATGAAAATAAAGAGCAGGAAAGGGAAAACATTAGTACTTCATTGGCGTCGGCTGCGTGCATGTCGACATCGTCGTCGTTTTCCATGCTCCCAGAAGAGGAACACCTGCACCTCACCCTTTGCTTTGCTCGCTCCTCTCCCTTCAACCTGTGAGAGCGTCAGAGTCATAGTGAGAGGGGTTGGGTCAAACTACTTTGGGCCTAAAATGCTTCTTCCTGCACCTCAACTTTCCTTATTTCTTTCTTACTGTACCCCCACAAATTTAAAAGATATCAAAATTACTTCCTTAAAAAATTACTTTTGATTGTAAATTTCAGAAGTATCTAAAAGTTACTTTGAGATAATTGTTCTCATATTACATAATTTAAAAGGTTATTGAAAAACATTTTTGCAAAAGAAATAGACAAAACGAAAATTAAGAGAAATTTACAAAAACAATTTTAGAATTTCTTAAATTTTTTTATGATGCACGAATGGAGATACAAAATGAAACACTAAGATATGCAAAAAGAAATATTGAGAAATACACGAAGAAGCACTCCAAGACAATCATTTTGCTTTATAATAATGAGAATAAACATTAACAAAAATATAAATATGAGATTTTAAACAAAAAAATATATATTATACCTTACTTTTCTTAAAATTTTGTATAATATATATAAATTCTTTAAAACCATAATATCATATTTCAATATTCATTAATCTTCACTAAAATCTTTAATTGTTACCAATTCAATAAGATTAGTGTTATATTATTTTCATTCAGTGACTTATTTTACCTAAACAAATCTAAATTCTCACATTTTCAAAGAAAGTTTTTAATGGAAACTAGCCAAAACTAATAAACTTTTGGTGGGAACATATTTTTCTAATTTCAGATTCTGAATACAAAATAAATCTTCTACTAAACATCTCAAAATTCTATCTCACAACAATGTTTTTCTTTAACATAGTCGATTATAAGGTCAATAACAAATTTTACTTGCACTTTTAAAGTTTGCATTCTTTAAATATTGATTTATTTAGGTTAATAGCTACTCTCATCTTATATAAAACAAAAAATACATTTTAATCCAAATTTTATATATAAATTGGGTCTCAAAATGATTTTTTTTAAAGAGGGCATTGATGTACCTTAATAATTATAATTGAAAGTGAACTATACCAAAATTATTATTCTTGTCAATGTAAGTAAAGGACTAATGGTTTTTTAAGGCCCATTTTATTATCTCATTTTCATCTTTTAAATAAAAATTTATTCATATTTTTATTCCTATATTTAATGGATATGAAAAATTTGTTTCATCTTCATCTTTATCTTTAAGGGGTACATACTTATACTTATATTCTTATTGTTTTAAATATTAATTTAATAAATTTTTACAAAAATAAACAAATTACAAAAAAATATTTATGATGTTATTAAGGATTTAATATCAAATATAAAAAAAAATTATAATTTCATACATCTTAAATCAGAATACTTAATAACAATTGATCTTAAATCATAATACTTAATAACAATTGGCAAAAGTCAACTAATTATAAAAAAGATTTAAAGATTACACGTAACAAAAAAATTATAACCAAACATCTATTAATTTTGTATCAAAACAAAAACTAAACATAAGTTAAAGAGAATAAAAAAAATAAATTTTTTATGTTACTTAGTGAACTAATGATTCAAGTGATTAAATACTTGAGAAGTAATGGTTCAAGTAATTAAATACTTAAAGTTGAGAGTAAAATATTTTCATATAAAAATATAAATAATAAATAAAAATATTATAAAAAAATAAAAATAATCAAATTTATAATCTATAAAATATTTGACTTATTGGAATCGAGATTTGTGTTTTCTCAAATGCAATACACAGTTGAACCAAATCGTACAAAGAGAAAAAATGTATAATCAAGGTTATGATAAAAGGAAAAATACATTGAGTTTTGAAAAAGTTGAATCCATAAGAGAGAATAGAAAATATATTACTGAAAGAGAAAAAGAATGATTATAAAACTAATAATCATATAGAACAATAAATATAAATTTTATAGATTATTTAATAAATTATGAGTGTTTTAGTAATTTCAAATGAAGACGACCTATCTTTGTCTTCATATTCAATTTAAAAATTAAGTATTACCCATATCCATATTCATACCTAGTTGAATTCATTTTTCATCTCTATTTTTTTGTTATATTAATTGATTGAAAAATTATTTTCAAAATTCTAATAAAATAATATAATAATAAAAATAAAAATACGAGTAAAGTAGAATTATTAAGTGATAATATTTTAAAAATGAATTGTTAACATATTATTACTTTAATTAATTGTACTTAATTACTTTAAGGGTTAAATATGTTTTTAGTCCTTAAATTATTTGTCAAAATAGTGTTTCGTCTCTGACGTAAACTTTAGACTTATTTCGTCCTTATATTTTATAAACTCGTGTAAACGATCCTTGATGATGTGTATCAATATATTTTTATCTCTTTATTTTCATTCTTTATAGTTTCCTACTTCACTATCATCTATCTCTTAAGTTTATTTCATTTCCCTTTCATTTTTTTTTTCTTTAAATATGTTTTAATTTATCATTGAGATCATTTACACCTATTTATAAAATACAAAGACAAAAAAGATCTAAAGTTTGTTTTAGGAACGAAATACAATTTTAAAAAATAGTTTAAGGACTAAAAACATATTTAACCCTTACTTTAATTAATTAAACTTAAAGACCTAGTATTTTTCAATTATCTTGACATTGATTTACGATTCTAAATTAAGTATATATTAATTAATTAGACTTAAAGACCTAGTATTTTTCAATTATCTTGACATTGATTTACGATTCTAAATTAAGTATATAATATTGGTTATGCGTATATATTAACTATTATATATATATATATTAAATATAATATTTAATTAGAAAAATATTTATCATTTCAAAATATAACAATAATGAAACGTAGTTTATAAGACATTAAAATATTTATTTTATTTTTTTAAAATTATGAAATGTAGAAATATTAAAATATTAAAATATTAAAATACCGACATGTGTTACTATTAAAAATATTAGAATTGTGATTTTAGATAGTTTAAAGAATTTATATAGAATACATAAATAATCATTTATATAATAATTTTAATAAATCAAGACACTTATAATTAAATTTTGGAACCTAAATATGATATAAGGAATATGTTAATTTGTGATTGATACAGTGTTGCCATAATTTATTAATATAACAAATGTTAATGGTAGATAACCCAATGATTATCTTCTTAATAAATATAAGAGGATAAAATATATTTTGTATTTCTGTGTCTTTTAATAAAACAAAATTAATAATGATGGGTTGTGCTCATTTATAGTATATTGTGCTATGAAAAATATATATGATTTGTAATATGTTTG
The DNA here is from genome assembly GCA_030347555.1 of Lablab purpureus. Lineage (NCBI taxonomy): Eukaryota > Viridiplantae > Streptophyta > Magnoliopsida > Fabales > Fabaceae > Lablab > Lablab purpureus. The sequence continues at coordinate 10,805,983 of CM059259.1, forward strand.
TGTGATTGAGGTGTTTGTTTTTACTTTTTTTAAATGTTAAATATAATGAAAGATAAAATAAAAATAAGAAATACGTATATTAAATAAAAAACTCTTTATATATTATTATATAATAATTTTTTTGAATATAATAAAGAATAAAAAAAATATAAAATGTATATATAAACTGGATTTTTTTAAAAAACCTATTTAATAGTATAAATTGAAATATATTTTCTTCTTCTTTTTATTATTTTCAACCAATCAACCTATTACTTTTTTTTTCTTGTTTCTCTTTAACTAAATTATCTTCATTTTCGTTATTTTTTCCTTTTTTTTTTTCCACATATAATGAGAAATTAAAGCTAATTTTGAAATAATTTGGCATACAAATGTTACAAAACGACTTGTAAATTCAGTAAACTAGGAACATTGGAGAATTGTTTCTTAATGGTAAGAATGGCTTAGTAATAAACTCATAAATAATCTATATTAAAATAATATTTTTATTTTCAAATTTTATCAAATATTTTCTATTAAAAATGCTCTAAAAATCATGGGAAAAGTGGGTCCAACAAGAATGAGAAAACTGAAAATTCTAATATAGTTTAATTAATGGTTTACTTATTTTAAAAACTTAAGAACCCTAGTTTATTGGTCAGTGATTGGCAGGAGGCAACTAGAAATTTGATACATCTTATAAATTTTTGTTTGGTAAAAAGCGATTGATAGATTAGAGGCGTTCATCGGAATGGCGAAGGCGTCGTCTGAGTCACACGGTTGCCGGAGAGTGTTGGAGTTTTACAGTGGAATCGGCGGCATGGTATGCCCTTCATATATGAAAGCAAGTCTTTTTGCTTCAATTTCATATGCTAAAGGTCTCTGTGTTTGTTTAGAGGTACTCGCTGATGAAGGCCCAAGTGAATGCCCAAGTGGTGGAAGCATTTGAAATTAACGACACAGCAAATGACGTTTACCAACATAATTTTGGTCATCGTCCTTTTCAGGTTCGCTTTGTTGCTTTTCGAATTGAAATGGTTGATTTGAAGTTCTGTTTACCTATTACTTTCTTGCTTATTCCATTAGCTGAATGCTTTTATTTTGTGTGCTTATTTACTTATACCAGTTGTAGTTCCTCAATTTTTATGCATTCTGTGAAAATTTAAATTTTTTCAGAACAAACTGGCTTTACTCATAAAGTCTAAGCAGATAAGATAAGCTAAAACAACTTTTTTTTTCATTTCATCTTGTCAGTCAGGGGTCCTTTTTAACTCACCGCCAAAAAAAAATCTAGGTTCTTTTTGGGGTTTGGCTTTGCCATAACTGTCAAACTTGATGAATGTGGACTTCAGATGATGTCCCAGACAAACATAAAATATGAAATGACCAGGATTGTCACGTTTAACTTGTGTTGGTTGATTTAGGGAAATATTCAATGCCTGACTGCTGCTGATCTGGACAAGTATGGTGCCGATGCATGGCTTCTTTCTCCTCCTTGCCAACCTTACACACGACAAGGTGAGTATTTCTTCTCATATTATGGATTACCTTTTCTTTTCTTTGTTTGACAAAACAGTTACTCAATAATCTCGCGCTAGGCCTTCAGAAGGACACTGGTGATGCCCGAGCATTTTCTTTTCTTCAGATTCTTGAGCTCTTGCCATTTCTATTGAAGCCTCCAAGTATGTTATTTGTGGAAAATGTTGTTGGATTTGAGGTTTGTCTTGTTTGATTGAACTCACAGTTATTGACCAAAACTCCAAATTAACTTCATTAATTATTTCTTCTATTATTTTTTTTCCTGTTTCCTTCCTTGGATACAGACTTCTGATACACATGCAAAACTGGTCGAAATATTGGAAAAGATAAATTTTATTACGCAGGAGTTCATTCTGACCCCTTTACAGTTTGGAATCCCATATTCGAGGCCTCGATACTTTTGTCTGGTAGTCTCTTTGATCCTTGGTATAGTATTTTGGGATGTATTTTATCTGGCAACAGGCAATATGTTTTGGAATATGATCATATGACTGTAATTTTATGCAAATGTGCTTACTTTTCTTAATTGTTTTAAAATTGAAATTCTAGTTTTTGTGTCCTCTGCTTTATCTGGAATGAAATGAAAAATTGTTGGGACCTTCGGCACAGCTATTCAGAGGGCTTATTATGGAAGCCTTCTTCTTGTTGACTTAAACGGTGTTCACCTTTTTGTAATTAAGTATGTCATCCAAATATCTAATGCAATTGTTTGAATTACTTGGAGTATGGACCTCTGTGACTTAGTGCTGTATGTATCATCAACATCAAATTACAATAATATGTTTTTAAAATATGAAATAACAAACACTGGGTCCTCCGCAGAGCAGAATTCACTCTAATACTGGATCTATTATTCTGACAGGTTTAAACAATACTATATTTTGAAATTATTTCTTCTACCTCAGAGAAGATGCTTTCTGTTTTGGTATATTGTTTTAGAGCTACAATTTGGAAAACAGAGGAAAGAATACTTAATTATAAAGTTGTCTGATAGATTTTTCCTTGTAGCCATTTATATTTGGGTGTTTATTCATATCATATTAATTTATAGCTGAGTGTAAATATAAAATAAAAGATAAACATTGGTTAAAAAGCTTTTGCATAGTCTTTAATTGGATTGAATAACTTGAAGAGATGGTTGGAGTAAGATTTCTTGTCAAGGTAATTATATTGTGTTGTAGTGCTGTTGATATTGCTGGTGTTTCCATTGCACTTTTAATCTGTCTGAAATTCTTGTTAATCACTAGATTTGCAAATTACATTTCACAGATGGTGGTAAAAAAACAGATGTAGTTGTACTAATATCATCAATTAGGATTCTTGCTAGTTGAATTGTAAACCTGTAGCGCAAATATTTTTGTATCTGTTGACTTTATGTGTATAATCCTTTTCAGGCTAAGAGGAAAACTTCATCTTTTGTAAATGAATGTTTCAACCGCCGGCTGATTCAGTCTCCAGGGCCATTGTTTGAGCACTTTGAAACAGTGACGGATGAAGATGATTCATCAAAAGAGGACGGACATAAGTTGTTGCAGTCATGTCAACCTATCAAGAATTTTATTGAATTGAAGAAACTTAACAATGATATAGCTGTTGAATCTGCAGCTTTAATGACTGGTTTATCTAATGATGCTCCTAGAACTTTGGTGAAAACTAATGGTCATGAATATGAATCTTTGGACCAGTATTATGTTCACCCAAGCTTGATAGAACGGTGGGGAAGTGCTATGGGTATCCTTGCCTCAGTAATTGGCTACATCATATTCAAACCATGTTATAATCTGACCACTATGTATTTCCCATCCCATTCCTTAAAAGAGCTTAGATGTTGTCTATCCTGATTCAAAGCGTTGCTGCTGTTTTACAAAAAGTTATTACAGATACGTGAAGGGAACTGGATCTCTTTTGGCAACTGTCCAGGTAGGAATTCTATTTAGTGCAAGTCTTTCTTCGTCGTATTGCTTAATATATTTACGTAATACTACAATTTGTTTGTTATTGAGCCACTCCGATGCTTTTCTTTCTATGCTCTATAGTCATCGTTTCATCTTATGTTTGGTATCTGCTCTTTGTTGCTAAATTCATGATAAAACTTGGAATGATTACCTGTGGTTGTTGAAAGTTTCTTGCTCAAGAAATTAGAATATTCAGTTAGCTTTTTTTAATCATAATTGAGATATAAGTTGATATAATATTTCTATGATACTGAAGAATATGTTTCTTGAAATTCACCTTTTGAAATCACCATTTAATTTCCATATTTTTTCCTTTTCAAGAAAACTATATCCTGATAAAGACTATAAAGCTATTTTCTTAAGATTGCTCTTGGAACAATTTGAGCAAATAAACTTAGTAAATCCAACTTTTTATTTTTCTTTGGGAAGGGGGCGTTGGGTAATTATTTGGCAGCAATTCCCTTGACCTCGAAACTGGTTTCACTCTTTGCTTTCCTCCCCAACTCAACATTTGAATGTGCAGCCGATGAAGAGGGACAAAACATCACTGAAAGAGCAATGCCTCAGATATTTTACCCCGAGAGAGGTTGGTGGATTTTCTTTATTCTCAAGAATGTCATTATTTTGAGTCAATGCTATATTTTTGCAAGAATGCTTGCATGTGAATGTACGTGTTTTAGTGTCTGAAGTTTTCATCTTGATTTCAGTGCATAGTACTAATCTGTATGATATTTGTCATCGTATACCTAGGTTGCCAACTTACACTCTTTTCCTGAAGAATTTGAGTTTCCAGAGCACATTAGTCTCAAGCAAAGGTATCGATCGCATTTTATTGGATCGAATAATATTTTTGCATTCCTAGGAGGAACCCCTTGTTTTGACTGGTAGTAGTGTTTAGTTGTTGACTTCTTATTAATTCCGAATACCCTGTTTTACATGATTTAATGATTAATTGAGTTATATGCTTTCGTGTATTTATTGCTTGTGTTTTATTATACTACTAATATTTTTCCTTTTTTAGGTATGCCTTGTTAGGGAACAGTTTAAGCATAGCAGTTGTTGCTCCCTTACTTCAGTATCTTTTCACCGAACCTTAATGCTTCAATCGCGACATCCATTCAACAGAAGCAAATAGATATTTCCCAGGCCCGGCCGAATAGTTCTGCTATGATAATGAGATCATGTATCAGAATACTGTGAGTTTGTGTTTCGATCATGATGATCCAGCACTTACACAAGCTTGGCCATTTTACTTCAGAATTCAGATGTAGTTGACTAATGAGGGACACAATGTAAATGAAATTTGGGAGAGATTCAAAGTATACTTGTCAGGCAACTTGTAGAACAAATGATAGGATATTGTATGAAATTTGAATGTAAACAGATTTGAGGAAAAATGCAGTTAAATTTAAGTGTTTTTTCATGCATATTTGGTGATGGTTTATTATGAATGGTTTCTTCCTATGCACTTGATTTTGCTTCCTTATTATACATTTTAAGGATATATGATGACAGGTTGTTTCCGAATCGTCAAACAAGTGATTCTGCGTAATCCATACCATACGCTGTACCCTTCCTCATAGCCCAACAAACTGGGAACAAAAAAAAGCATCATAATTTTAGTAGACACGGTAATGTCTCCTTAATATCATAAAAGTGAGATGTTCTGGTTAATTGAATGTTCCTTCCTAGGAATCGATAGTTAACAGCTTTTACTTCGTTAGCTAGGGTAGAGGGTATTTTAAAATATATTTAAAGATAATTTTAGTGTCTCTAAATATTATAATCTTTAATTCTTAAAGTTATAGCTTTATCTTTGTATTTCACAAAAAAGGAATTAGTTTTTGTAATTTTATCCCACATAATCTTCATTTTTTTGTCCATAAAGAGTAAATGTCAAGAATGAAAATATATATTTAGGTTGTTTAGTTTGAGACAAGTTATAATAAAAAGAAGCAAAAAACTATTACATTAGAGATAATAAGATTATTACTCCTAAGACAAGCATAATTATAATTCCCGACCAAGAAAATATTTTTTCTTGATGAAAATTGAATTTATAGACATAAAGATGCACAAATTAATCATATCTTGTGAGAATCATTTATCATAGTAGAGTTATGAGAGAAAAAAAAAATTATCAGAGAGGAAAAAAAAAGAAAAAACGAGAGTTAAAAGTGGAAAAGGAGAAATAGAAAAAAAAAACATAAAAGACGATTATTGTTCAATAGTGTGTGGAGTATTTAATTAACGAGTTAAACAGTCACATTAAATATACTTTCTCTTCTCATATCACAATTTCACTTCTATTTTACCTTTTCAAGAATGGATTTTTTCTTATATGGAACCACCAACATTAAGTTTTTCTCATATTTTTTTCTTTACCCAACCATCTTAATTTCAACAACTTTTTATGTTCTCTGCGCTTTCTTCTATCTGTTTTTCTATCATTTCTACTTTGTAAAAAAAAACGGCAGTGATTAGAGAGATGAAATGAAAAGCAAAAATTGTATTCAATGAATAAGAAAATAGAAGAGTGAAAGAATAGAATAAAAAAAATAAGAATTAAAGTATAATCGAAAAATAACTTTTTTTTAATATTTAAAGGAATTAATGATATATTGAAATCCTTTGATAAATTTTAGATATTTATACTTGAACAACATGAATATGATGAAACGTGTGCGTTTATGACATGTCACAGAAGGAAAAATGGTATAAACAATAAAAGGTGGCGCGCTCATTGTTTTCCCGCCCGAAGGAGTGAGAGTGTGCAGAGCAGAGAAGCATGGAGAAGAACGTCCCTGATCCAAAGGACTTCATGAAGCCAATGAGCTCCTTTCTCGTACGCCACCATTCCGACCAGCTCCGCTCCATTGTTTCTTCTCCGGATTCCGACCTTCACTTCCCTCTTTTCGTCGAGTATTAGGATTATTTTTATGCAATTTCTACCTTTTCATTTATTTTCTTTTACTGCAAAATTGACCAACCTCTTTCTCTTATTCAGTTTTGCAGAATTGATGGACGAGGAACCTCGGGTTGCCAGTCTCCTCTTTGCTCAACCCAATGCCTATTTGCGAGTATTCGACGCGGCTGCCATTTGGGCACATGTCCGTAATTCTCTCTTTTATTTGTTTATTTTGATTTGGAAGACTAAAGGTGGAAGCTTGACTTCTGTTTGTGATGTGGGTCGTCTTAGCAAGTCGTATTGGTGGATGGTAAGAAAGGGGTCGAGAAAAAGTCCATTCATGTTCGTATTAACACCGGTGGCTCAGCCCTTGAATTCCCTGGTCGGCTTTTGTCCTCTACTTGTTATTTCAATACCCCTTATGAATCTTCAGCTCGAATGTTGATTGATTCGTGTGTGCGTGTTATTTTTTTTGACGGAGTCAGAAACTTTTCCAAGCATAGGACGGATTCGCGTGCACCACCATGGAATTCTTCTCACTCTCAAAGGAATAGTGATCCGGTCCGGAGCTATCAAGATGCATGAAGGGGAGAGAACGTACATATGCCAAAAATGCAAAAACAGGTGTCTCCCACTTCAATTTTTGGTCCTCCTTCATTATTTGTATGGCTAGGATATCATGGTTAAGTCCTCTTTGTCAGAATGTTTGAAATATCATCTGTACTAGTCATAATATTAGCAATTGTGATGTAGTGATACAGCTTTTATTACACCATTCTTTTTAACAATTTATGCTACATACATAATTCCAATTCACTCACATTCACCATGTTTCACGAAGCTTTAGCTCTCTCCGTCATTGTACGTTATTAGTGTCTGGGTGGAAACCCTTGCTTCCCACTTTGGCTGTGCATCACTCTAGCACTTTCTCCTTGGCTGGGAGCTTCTCAATCGAGTTTTCCAAGGGTATTATCAGAAAGCATCGGAACCAAAGGTTTCCTGTTTTTGTTCTGAGTCACAAATTCGTATAACTCTGCTTTTTATTTCTCAATCCCCTGTATCAAACTCTTAATGGATCGATTGTTAAACTCCTACCAGGACAGTAGAAGCCTATTTTTTTTACCTTGGTAAGTGTTAAACTTGTCAAGAAGTCAAACAATGTCTTAAAAATCATTGAATCAGTTCTTCAACAATGTCGTACATAGCTTGATGCGAATATAATACGTATACCCTAGCATGAGGGAAATGCTTGAGTGTTATAAACAAACAACTAAACATTAGCTCTAATACCAGTAATTGAATTAGCTGCAAACTACTATTGTAGCACTACAGGTTGTAATTAATTGCTCACGCTATGTGTGTGCATGAATTCACTTGTGTACATTCACGAACCCATTAGGGTTGGCTTAGTGGGGGGTTGGGTGGCCTGCGTGATGTTTTAGGTTCAAACCTCATTGTCACCACCACTGTGCACCAAAAAACTTATGTACATTCACAACTTTGTAAAGATATCTGTTTTATACCAATGTACCTCTCAATAACTTTCCCGCATCAGTTAACTAAGTATGTGTGCAGCTTCCCAGTTCATCCTTTGGTGGAAGCTCGAAACTCCATATCATTACCTCCAATTTGCCCAATTCAGGTATGTTCTGTATCTGAGTTTTAAGTTCTACATTTTCCTTACAATAGTTGGATCTTTGTTCCCATTTCATAGCCCAAAACTTAATACATAATATGATATGCAATCATATATTGAAATATAAGATAAGAAACGTGCATCAGAATTTGCTTGTGCCATATGAATTTTCTTGCAACAAGTTGAGGAATCATAGGTCAGCTTTCTCAATTCATAAAATTTCCTGAAGTTTAAAATTTTGATTTTTGAACTTCTATCCTTTCAATTTATGTGTATGTTTTTCTGTAAATATTAGTATACTTTTAAATTGGCGGACTATATTTTTCCCTTTGGTTATGCTTGTTATTTGTTGCTCATAATGGCAGAATTCCAAGCCCTGTGGAGGCACAAAATTCCAGTATGTAGAGAATACTATAGTATGCCATGATTATCAGGAGATAAAAATTCAAGAAAGTACACAGGTGCTAGGTGTTGGGGCAATTCCTCGTTCAATTCTTGTCATCTTAGAGGATGACCTTGTTGATGTTGTTAAAGCTGGAGGTATTCACTTCAAATTTTGAAAACTATTGAATCGCATTCACATTACTTTTTAACACTTGGTCTTGGGGTTATTAGCGGTAAAAATTATGAGCAGGTTTCAGTATAATGCGTGGTAGCCCTATTTCTCATTCACCAATATTTGATCTAAGAAATCTAGTCCTTGAAATATGTTTTTTCCTTTCTGAAAATTATGAATGATGCATCTTTGGATTTTTTTATACAAATCTGGTATAGTTTCTCTTGTCATGTTGGTCTTATTGCTTGGACTTCTTGGTCTCAAATTATTACTTGGGATAAGTTGTTAGGATGTGCAAAACTCTTATTTATGTTATAAATGACTTTCATTTCATTTAAGCTTGGCTTGACTTTATGAAATACTATTTATGCTTACTGATTCTTAACGACGGTGAGCATTAGATTGCATTCGGAATTGGAATGAGTTCGCATGTTGAGTGGCCACTCTTTATAATCTTCATTGATAATTATGCATTTTCTCTGTTTTGTCCGTGGAAGCTAGTCTATAGTACAATGTAGGTCAGACCATATTGATTTTGTGCCTACTTTTTCTTTTCTCTATTTGTTTCCCATGTTACATCTGAAGACCGTTTCTGAAATAATCGGGAAACCTTGTTATGTATTTATTTATTTTAGTGCCATGCAGTATTGGGTCATTTGTTTTCAGTTGAAAATGTAATTTTTCTTGCGTTAGTTTCCATACAATTTTATGGTCTGTATATGCTAAAGCTGGGGTATTGGAAGAGACTGTTGATAAATAATTTCTGATAACTATCAGAAAATGAAAAGAAAGCATTTATTTTAAAATTAGACTATGTGTGCAGTAGCATGTAATTTTGCATAGAATATTTCCTTATTTGTTGTGATTTGGATTGGTCTTCCCTCAGATTTGTAGGGGCATACGACTATTACGACAGATTTGTAGCCTAAATCCCTAGGTTAGCAATTATTTATTTGTCTGTTTACATACTAGTAGCTATTGCTGTAAATAAGCAGAAAATAATATACAATTTCAGACTCTTTATGTAATTGGGAAGAGCGTATCCCTTTTTAATGATGTTGATGGAAGAAATAAAATACTTGTTAGTCCTTACCCTAAACTATAGTGTATAAGCGCTACGTTCTCATCCAAAAAGAGTTAAATTAAGAAATGCTCATAGTAACCTTTCATGTAGGTAAAATTAATAAAATTATCTATCTCTATTGAACAATATAATACTGTTACCATGTAAAGATTGTTAGCCAATTTGCAGGCTGCAATCTGAATTGATAGTTTTTGGAATTATCTCACACATACAGCATCCTACTCCTTTGTCTCGGCTAGGGGTGTAAATGAGCAGAACTCTTGATGCTTAGATTTGGCTTCTAAAGAAGTTAATGGATCAAGCTTGACTCATTTATTCAATTGAGCTTAATTAAAAGCTTGAGCTTGACTTGTTAAAAGAATATTAAACTTGAGTTTGACTTGTTTAGCACATTTATAACTTGATTTTGTTTTTATGAAAATTTTCTTAAATTATTTGTTAACTTTATCGATATAGCATCTGATTTTCTTAATACTAATCTACTAATAAAAACATGCAAAAACCTTTTTTCTCAGAAAAATTATTCAGATATTAAAAAAGAAGCTAGTTTTTTGCACAAATGTAACTTAATAGTAGCTAATATAACATGAACTCTGAAACAAGTGTACTGACATCTCAATAAGACGTAAACTGCAATATGTGTAAATGAGCTACTTGTGAGCCCTTAATGTTAATCTAAAATTTGTGCTTGAGCTTGAACGAAATAATTAACAAGTCTAGCCCGAGTAGTTCACAAATAGTTTGGTTCATTCACACCTTTAGTTCCGACCATTATAGCATGTATGCCAAGGGAATGAGGGGCATGTGATGAATTCATAAATGCAATATTTGATGTTTTGTTATGGAGGATTTGATTCTTTTTTGCCTGCAGATGATGTGATTGTCACTGGTGTCTTAACGGCAAAGTGGGCTGCAGAGTTGAAGGATGTGCGTTGTGACCTTGATCCTGTATTGATTGCCAACAATGTAAGGTGCAAAAGAAGTTCTCACTATGTTTACCTTAAAATTAGTAAAAAAAATGAAGCATCCTCGTGTTTGACATTGGCCATAAAAGTTTATCAGATGAAAAATATATTATTTATGCACATAGAAACTTTTCCCATTCCCCCATAATATATATAGACCATCTAGTGGTACCTAAGGTTAATACATTTATTTATGCACATAGATTCTTTTCCCATTCCCCCATAATATATATAGACCATCTAGTGATACCTAAGGTTGAATGCCAACCTACTCTGACAACGTTCTTCTAGTCATTCTCTTTTCAGTTTATTCAAGTGTTAGTTCTTTAACTGTGCAATGCCCTGATATGAATCTCACGTTCAAGTAGGGGTTGTTCTTCCAGCATTCAATTTACTGCTTATGATGATTTGATCCACTTTCCATTACTATCACTCTCCAAATCCCAGGATGTTAATACAAAACTCTTCATGCACCTTCAGCTGATATATTAAGCTTTTGGGCTCAATGGTTTCCTGGCATGGTATTAAAACTTGAAGTCCCCTCAATCACATGGTCTATAAATCAGTCCTTGTTAACCTCATTTTCATTATTAAATTACATTTTAGCCCAAGTTCAAGTGGATTTGAAGTACCATCCTAAACTGTGGTGTTGAAATAAGCTGGCCTGGTCTCATCATTGTCAAATTGATGATTCAAACACTGAACCCTTGACTCTATTTGGTCACGTTTACAATTTGGCCTTGTTTTTACTAGAACGAGTTCTTAACAGGAGAAAGCAACTTTCGTGTTAGAACTTCTTCTCAATGTTCTTTGTTTTCCTAATTCTGAATCCAATTTATTTGGTGACTAATCTGAAATTCTTTACAACATAAATTTAATCTGAAATACTAGGTATCAATAGAACTAATAAAAATTCTTCAAAATAAATGACGAAAGGAAAATGATATATATGTATATATAACATACAAATTTTGTAGCATAAATAGTTAGTAGGGCGAGCCCTGGCACAAAGGTAAAGTTGCACTTGGTGACCTGTTAGCCATGGGTTCAAATCCAGAAGCATCCTGTTTTTTTCACATGCAAAAGTAAGGCTGCATCTAATGACCCTCTCCCAAACCTTCACATAGCGTGGAGCCATCTGGTTTTAGGATATGTTAGTTTATACAATCTTTACATTATTGCTCTAAGCAGTCTTGGAGATAATAGCATTCTTGCCTTTTGAATATGTTACAACCTGCTTCCCAAAAATGACAAAGCTAAATAGGAGTGATTGCATATATGATCATTTTAACTCATTATTTTCTTCCTTTGTCTTCTCATATAACTCTACAAGATTTGTTTGCAACAATGTTTTAAATTTTTGCTCTGCATTGATATTATTTTTATGATTGTCCTATAGTTTTAGGATTTGGCATGAAGGAAAACATTACACAGTTTCATAAACTTTTGGGTTTCCTTCTTACCTTTAAATTGGCTGCATGATTCTTCTGTCAATATGAGAAGGTAGAATGACACAGACCATTGAGAACCAGGCCGCAAAGCCAGCCACTATGGTGGCATAGCCCAAAGCCATAAATCCAATATTAAAATCCCATACTTTCCATGCTGGATGCTAGTTCTATACCCCTCACCTTGTTATTGGGCCCTTACATTCTTCCATGAAGATCGTGCTCCAGAGACCTGGCACTGATAGGCTGGCTGTTGTGCATGAGCCATTTGACTAGTCATGGCAAAGACGGTAATGTCATCATTACCATCTTTATTTGCAACTAAGAGAATTGGTGGAATGCCACTACCACAAATGTGACAGTGAAGACAAAGGGAAATTCAAGAAGCAAATGAACCACAGCAGCACACAATTCATGCAATGCACGCCCACCTCACCTGGGTGGTCTATTAGAGAACAAGTTTCACATGATATATGTTTTAATATATTAAAAAAAGGCACAGATTAAGTGCTTTCAGGAATTGAACTTATGCTTTAAATTGTAGTCATCTACTGTGATCCAATGGAAGGACAGATAGAATCTGACCAAGTTTATTCTGAATTTTTATTTTCTCATTGTTGTCAGGAGGGTCAATGAACTGAAGTCAGAAATTGATATTTCTGATGATATTGTCATGAAATTCAAGCAGTTTTGGGCTCAATTCAAAGATTCACCTCTAAAAGGTAGTATTTTGATACACACCTCTGGTATTGCTTATATCAGTTAAATTTATATTTTTTTGAATCTTTTGTTTTATACCAATATTTGTGATTTTATATTGTCTATAAGAAATTGGTCTACACAATGCAGCATTATTCATCACAACCTATAATTTTTGGTCCAACTCTGTCCAGACTCCTCACATGCCAAATTTGGTTAATGACTCTAAATGTTTTCTGGGATGCTATATGTGAGATGAAACCTCTAAAGACTTTTCAAACTGATCCAGGGAGGAATGCTATTCTACGAGGAATTTGCCCGCAAGTATTTGGCCTTTTCACTGTCAAGCTGGCTGGTAAACACATTCACCCTAGGTTGAGTCTTATGACTATTTACACACTCATCTTGAAATTTGTTGCATTTCAATATAGGTTCTGTACTTGCAACTTAGAGCTTTCATCCTGGACTTACCTTTTCTTTTGAGGATTTTGTTTCAAATTTTTTCTACTTGAACTAAAGAATATAGGAATCTATATATGATGAGATTCCTTGACACATTTATTTCAAATGAATACCTTGGTTCATACGGGAACATTTATAGAAGGGATTGAGTTTGTGTAAATTTTAAACTAAAACAAAATTGAACCCTAAAATGAATAGTTCAAATAGAATCAAACTTTCAATTGATCTTGGAAAAGAAAATCCTAAAGATAAAGATGTGGTGTCTTTGAATTCCGTTGAATTTCATTCAAAAGAGGAACCTTATAAAGATTGTATAAGGAAATGCATGACTTTAGAAAGAGTTTGTAAGGAACTTAGTCCATGACATGATTTAGAGGGGCAACAGAATCTCAATGTGGTGGAAACTTCATTAATTTTGAGTACAAATTCTTGTTAGTATGGATAAGAACACGAGAGGATTTGTTCTTCTCAAACTCAGAATTATTTTTTCCTTTGATAAATTATCTGTGTCTTCTCTAACTGAAATTCTTCTTCTTTGTGAATCACTATCACATCTCTTTGCAAACTTCTCATGTCTTTTACTTCTGCAATCAGTTGCATTAACTCTTATTGGAGGTGTGCAACATGTCGATGCTTCTGGAACAAGGATAAGAGGAGAGTCTCACTTACTATTGGTTGGTGATCCTGGTAAGCAGTTCATTGCTATTACTATTTTTGGAACTATGTGGATTTTTCTGCCAGTTCTTATCATCAAAGTTAGGTAATGAAAAAAATGTTTTACTCCTAACTTTCCCTCATACTGACATTTGGTCTTGGTTACAGGCACTGGAAAATCTCAGTTTCTGAAATTTGCTGCAAAATTGAGCAACCGATCTGTTATTACCACTGGATTGGGAAGCACGAGTGCTGGATTGACTGTTACTGCAGTGAAGGATGGAGGTATGTTTTTCAAGTTTAAATTTTAAAAGCTACAGATTCTTAGTCTCATTCATACTTTGTTGTACCTATTCTATTTGCATCAATGTTTTGCATATCTGTCAAAATCTGTTTCTACTTTGAATCTGCCACATGCTGTTAAAGGTATTTTAAAATCAAGTTCTAGTTGCACGTGAAATCATAGATTCTGTTGATCATCGTTGTTGAACCCTTAACATGAGAGAATTGTTAGGTTGTTTGATTTTTTAATAATTGATTTTTGCTGTTGATACATGTCAATAAAGGGCCTTTTGTTTATGCATTTATTCATTTTTATATCTTGCTTCTCATTGTGTATTGTATAAAACAAGTTTGATGAAGATGATTGTTACAGTCATAATCTAGCATTTCAAGGGTACTTTAATTTAATCATACATAACTCGTTTAATTGAATAAAAAATTCAGCATGCATGAATCTGCGTACCTTGTGGATGGTTATACTAATTGTGAGGCTGCATTGTGGAATCTTTAGGGGAATGGATGTTGGAAGCTGGAGCTCTTGTTTTGGCAGATGGAGGATTGTGTTGCATAGATGAATTTGATAGGTAAGCTCTTGTGTAATTGCTTTAGTTTTGAAATTTCTTATGGAGATTTAGTCCTTTACCAAATGTTGTATATGGTCAAATATTATCCCAATTTCGAAGCTGAAAATTGAAATAAAGATCTTGATATTCATATTCGGAGGTTCAAATTGGATATGTAATCAGGAAATCTTGTGTTGGTGAGAATTATAAAATATTTGGTTTTTGAATGCGCATTTAGAATTTGATGTTTGTGTCTATTGCTTTGCACAAAGATTCATTCATTTAAGATATCATACTTTGTTTTCATGGGAACTACTGCACTAAGCTACTAAGTTTCTTCTATTTGAAACTTGGAAGACCTGGACTAAATCTACATTTAATTGATTATATTTTCTCAACACCGGAAAGCTTTGACACCCTTAGGTTGGGTGAGCAAGGTTCACTAGATGCTTTCATGAAACTTGAAAATTATGATTTAATGGAAATTCTGGCAGGACTGTGTATTTTCATTTAGCATCCTTACATTAGATATGTAACTAAAAATATTTTGACAGTATGAGGGAGCATGATAGAGCAACAATACATGAAGCCATGGAGCAGCAGACAATAAGTGTTGCCAAGGTAGAATGTTTGAGGACATTATGCAAAATATGAATGAAATTCAGCTTTCTCTAAAACACAAGTGAACTGGCTGCTAGCAGATCTGTGGTAAAAAAATGTTGCTACTGATTCACTCTCTTGCTTTATTCAGGCTGGTCTTGTAACCACACTAAGCACTAGAACAACTGTATTTGGTGCCACAAATCCCAAGGGACAATATGATCCAGATCAACGTATCACTTAATATATATTAGTTTAATTCTATTTGAGATTGATGTCAAACTACAGTCCTTATTACTCTTGATGTGCTATCAAGGGCATTGAGTTCTTTCCTCTTGCTTCTAGCTTATGTCTGAAGAAGTTTACTATTGCTTCAGTTTCAATACTTGTCTGCCTTAACACTAGGTAGCTCTGTCTGTCAATACAACGCTCTCTGGTCCTTTATTAAGCAGGTTCGATATTGTCCTTGTTCTATTGGACACAAAAAATCCTGATTGGGATGCAGTGGTTTCATCTCATATTCTTTCTGAGGTAATCTTTGTCTGTACAATGCATATAAGTTTCCATGACTAAGATTATAATACTTGTATGATAACTATATCCAGGCAGAACCGGATAGCACCACTAATGACGAAGATCTGGTAAATAGCTGGCCTCTTTCTACACTCAAGAGGTAAGGTGTGAGATTAATGACCATAAATAACATTGTTTACTGATCATAAATCGTACAAAAGAAGAGGATGTTTGAGCTTGTCTTGTTTCAGTGTTACACTCTTCTATCTCTTGATTATATTTAAGCTCTGTCAGCAAATTAGGAATCTAGAATTTAAATTTAATTTATCTTCTTGTAACTTGATTTTTGGGATCCATTGCCCATGATTTAATTATTTTGTCATTTTGAAATTGCTCATAATTTTAGGCATATTAGCCAATTGCGCACTATAATGAAGTGTTGGAGTGGCCTTGGCCTATAATAGGATGCAGTTGTCCTGGTTCTGTGAAAATTCAATATACATTGAGTTCCTTTTGGCCTGTCGGAATATGCTTCAAAATGAGATAGATCTTGTTTATTTCCAAATTTAGTAAAATTTAATATTGATGCCTTTGTAAGAAACTCTAGGTTACTTAAAATGGTGAAAAGAATCTTGCAGGTACATACACTATGTGAAGGAACATTTCAGACCAGTCCTAACGAGAGAGGCTGAAATAGTTATATCCAGCTATTATCAACTTCAAAGGAAATCTGCAACTCATAATGCAGGTTTGACCTCGAAACCAATTATTACGTAAATTCAGTGTAATACTTGAACGGTTTATGTCACCTTGATTACCAATTTGCAATGTAGCTAGAACAACTGTCCGCATGTTGGAAAGTTTGATACGCCTAGCACAAGGTATATAACGAGTACTGGATGAAACTTCTCTGGTAAACCTATCCCTCTTATTATGTGCTTTGACTCTTCGAATGTCACAGCCCATGCAAGGCTGATGTTCAGAAATGAGGTGACGCGACTAGATGCCATAACGGCTATTTTATGCATAGAATCATCCATGACTACCTCAGCTATCGTGGATTGCATTGGGAATGCTCTGCATTCCAATTTTACTGACAACCCTGATCAGGAATGTATCCTTGCTGTCTTTCTTTTCTTTGCATAAATTAGCCTCACATGCATTTAATATCACTATCTCAACCAAGCCTTCTATTAAATTGGTTAGTCACGTGGATCAATTAATGTCATTGGCTGGGCTCTTTGCAAAAAAACAAAATTACAGTTTTTGATACGTAAACTATTTCTCGAACCTAATAAGTGATAGGATAAGTAGTGTTCTTTAGTTTACATGGAAATTTTCTTAGAACTTTTTACATGGTAATGTTGTTTGCCCAAAGTCACAGAGACCAATATGCAGAAGAGAACAAGGGGTGGTAGAGATTGCGGGTATTACATAAAATGAATGCATTAAAATCGCCTGTAATTTTGTGCTTTTAGCTAAGTTATATTCTTTTGTTGCGTTATGCCCTCTCTTCACAGCTTTTTGACTCTGCTTCAACAAGATCTTTACTACACTATAAAACAGATGCGAAGCAAGAAACATTGATCCGACAAAAATTGAATAGTGTGGAGATTGAAGGCTAAGAAAGGAAATAGAAATGGAAGAGGGGTGTAGTATTAGTGGTTCCTTATGGTTGGCTTTGCTATTTTTATTACAGTGGAATTGATTGCTTTAGCATTTGGTTGAACACTTCTAAGATGTATACTTGAAGCTAGCAAGTTATCATGTTTCCTTCTTGATGTATATGGTCATGAAAAATGTTGACAGAGTTACAAGCTTTACGAATCACAACTTAATCTATGGAAAGATTCCACAACTTACACATCGAACTTAAGACTATCAAATATCCACTTGTAACAAAGTCAATTGCTTTTCATTTCTGATTTAGCAAAAGGTTTGAGAGATTCTTAGCCAAAAAATTCAAAGTGCATGGCTGTATCTGATCGGTCTTTTGTTAAGATGGTCTGTATTTATAAGCGATTCAGATAAAGTTCTCTTCGTGTTTTTCGGGACAGTGCCTTGGAAAACAAGAGATTGGGCCTAAACCACTGCATCTTCAGTTGTTATTCCAAGTTTTTATATTTGCAGTATCATGGGGACATGTTTCATCGATGAGCATCAGTAGGCGTATGACTACAAAAGTATGATGTCTAATGTCTCCAAAATTTAAATGAGAGATGGGATGATACATTTTCAATTATGTTGTTTCTTTTATCACTTTGGAAAAGGATAGAGCAAATTGATGTATTTAAATTCATGTAATCATCTTGAAATATCAATTACTAGTTAACACGATATTAAGTAAAAATGCGTAACATGTTTAATTTTAAATTGAGAAACCAGTTATAAATTCACAATTGATTGAATTGAAACAACTCTAGATAATTTTTTTAATTAGATTAAAACTAATGCTAAATTTTATTATTAACTTGTTTTAGAATAAATATATCTAGATATAAATTGCATGAAAATTTAGTTTGAAATTAATTTTACGGCGGACACAAGTTTTTCATCACAATACCAATGACATACTCTATTTTTACAAAAAATAAGCACAAATGTTAAACAAATGCATTAAAAAATAGTCATAGAGAGGTGAAGAGTGACCCATATTGTTATTTACTTCAAAGATAACTTAATTAGTGATTTTGAAAAACTCATTGATGTATTATCCTTATGGGAGACTTTATTAATTACCTGTGTACACTGGAAATAGAAGAACATGTGAACCGAACCAATATAACAACAAATAAAATGACAACCAAAATAAATAATCGGACAGCTTTTTTCTATTTCAAAACAACTATATAACTTTCTTTTAAAAATAACTATGGCATCATTTTTTAAATACTATATATATTTTCTAAATCGCATTATTTTAATGTTTGTTAATACCATTTTGCAAAATTACATATATCTTTAAAATTATATTATTTTAGTGTAATGTAATCAAAATGTGAATACGCGTAACCAGAATTGGATGTATTTTCAATGGTATTAAAGAATGTACGTTATTGCCATGTTATAATAACAAAAATAATCTTTTAAAATTCTTAAATTTTCTAAATAATACTTTCCCAAATATATTAAAAGTCTTCCCAAATATTTTCTAAATTTTAAAAAATTATTTCTATGGTTATCTTATAACAGATAGATGTATCAACAAAATATGGGAGTGCATAAAGTAATTTCTTAAAATAATAATTGAGACTGTCCATTTCATTTGATTGAAAAAAAAAAACATGGAAGGTCCGAAAGAAATTTCAGGGTGTAATATGTCTAACCGTGTGTTTATTAAATCCTGAAATGCAGAGGAAACGTTGTTGAATTATCGAAAAGCGGGTAAAGGGAGATTCTGCGAAGCTGTTTCAATTTTGGTCGTTTGGGTGCCCTGTCTCCGACAACCATGGTACGATCTCCCATCTTTACTCACTGAATCCAATACACTAGATCATTCATCATTACTATTCTTTTACAATTGTTCTCTCTTTTCAGATATATAATCTGCCTAAGTCAGTAGCTTCTCTTTGTTTCTTTTATCAAATCTAGGGTTCAGAATAAAAATTATTTTTAAGAAATTATTATGAACGAACCATTAACTTGTGCAATTCCCGTATCAGTCATCTATATACAGAGGGGAATCCAGGAGGTACAACAATAAACCAAGAGGACGCCATAATTTGACAACGCAGAAGAAGCAGGAAATTAGGGAAGCCTTTGAATTATTTGATACTGATGGCTCAGGTTTTGTATATACACTTTAGCTTGACATCAAAATACCAACATGGTGCAATATTTTTTTTTTCTTTCTTTTTTATTAATGCTATTACTTTGATGATTTTTAGGTACTATTGATGCCAAGGAGCTGAATGTTGCCATGAGGTATTGTTGTCGTTCATAGTCTTAAAATGATTGTCCTATCATTTGGTTGTGTTGTTGTGAATGACATCTTATCTTGACAGGGCTCTTGGGTTTGAGATGACTGAAGAGGTATTATACAGTAACCATTCAATTTTCTTCTGATTGAATTGAATTTTTCTAGTTTTCCATGATTTTCTCTGAGAATCCCCAATTGTCATGAGGAAGGGAACCGTCTATTCTTCTTCTTGTTCAGTATTAGGGAGTCAGTTTGTTGTAATGAAATCCATAAGTTAGCGTTGCAGTGGTATTTACTGATGATATGCTGTTTGTTAGATTTGCATTTCTGATAGATAACCTGCCGTGTCATTTCAGCAAATTGATCAAATGATAGCAGATGTAGATAAGGATGGAAGTGGAGCGATTGATTATGACGAATTTGAGTACATGATGACAGCCAAAATAGGAGAAAGGGACACTAAGGAGGAGCTCATGAAAGCTTTCCATATTATTGATCATGATAAAAATGTATATTTCTGCACTGCTATATTATACACAATTTATGCATCTTGATTCTCATTAATTGTGGTCTATTCAGGGAAAGATATCTGCATCAGACATCAAGCGCATTGCAAAAGAGCTAGGCCAAAATTTCACTGACAGAGAGATTCAGGAGATGGTTGATGAAGCAGACCAAGATAGTAAGTTGTCCCAATCATATCCTGGTCAACATTTTAATTTTACAAGAAAACTTTTACTTGTCATATTGTGGATATGTATTATATTATACGGTTAACAGGGTGTGGATGCGTGAGCTTTAGATTATGCTGACATAATTTGGTATATGAAATAGTATTATCATTACTTTGATCTTCTAATTGACATCTGTCTGCGTTCAAGACAGTAAACAGAAAATACTGTGGCAAAAAAAGATTAAAATGGAATTATTTATGAAGATAAGGGGTCTCTAACTTGTATGCAAAATTTACTGAAAAAATTACTCGTAGTTTGTCATTTACATCATTTTCTCTTGCTTTCCCATTTGTCTCTGTAACTGCTTCTCATGATTTTGAGATGTTATATCTGTTTTTCTTTTTCCTTAAAATGTGCAGAGGATCGAGAGGTTAGTCCAGAAGAATTCATAACGATGATGAACAGAACTCGCTTCCATCACTAGTCATATCAATGTGTGGGTAGTTATTTTCTTTGTTTGGCTGCACTTATATGGGAATGTTAAAAATAGAATAACGAAGCTATATATTGTACAATTTGTATGAATGATTCCAATGCTATGATTGTGTATTGCCTATGAATAACATTGATGTATGCTCATAGCTCTGTGTGATCTGAATCATTTCAGTTTTGTACCAAATGGGCCCAATGGGCATAGCGTTTTTCACCACCTATCCGCACATATTATCAGGATAACAACTGTTATATAATTTATTTTCAAAATTTATGTTTAATAATTTAGCAAATATAGCACCTACAGTAGCATATATCAAAATGCTGTTCAACTGCAATTAAAGAGTTTACAGATGCATTAAATTAAAATAAATTAGGGGTTGCTCATGTATATTCCCCTCTTTCTGAAATAATATTTTTGTAAGTTACATCTTTTGTTGTAATAAAATTAAGGGCCATAATTTTGTGAAACCCTTTATTTGTTTCGAAAAAAAAGTTGGCGGATTGTTTTTAGAAAAAATCCCGTTCATGGATGGCAGCAATAATCCTCCTTCATGTTCTGATTTGTCTGATTTCTTATTCAAATCAATGTCCATGCAAGCCTTTGGTTCCTTCATGCATTCAGTATTCAATTTCAGAGCCATCGTAGGACCTGGAAAGACATCTTCAGGACAACTGAAATTCAAGGAGGGGATAATAACCATGATGGTGAAACTTTTAGTTTCTTTTCGTCTATACACATAATTCTGTAGGTATTCAAGGAACGGGTCCTTAGAGACTGGTCTTCACCCTGCCTAAATTTTAATGTTAAGTTGGATTTTAGAAATACATGATTAAAGCACAATCGAACAATTTATATATAAAATACAAATAAAAGAAGGTAGTGGTACAGAGAAGAGAGTTATGCAAAGGAAAAAAAATCATTTAAAGGAGATCTAGAAGTAAATTATCTTCAATTTTAAGTGTAGCTAATTGTATGACTTACCTCAAATAATATTTTTATTCATAAATCATTTCTATTAGACGTGCTTTAAGTGAATGATTATGAATTTCAACTCTTATAATAAAGTTATCCTAAATAATATTGCATAATAAAATAACTAATCTGTTGGTATATTTTTTATTTATTAGAAGGGAATGAATAAATTGTTCTGTTGGTGTCCCCAACACTGATGGGTTATGAAGTTAGATGGTGAAGAAAGCGCAGAAAATGAAAGAGAACTGAAAGCATGGAATTGGCGAGAGAATCCCTGGTTTGAATTTGGTAAGGCGCAGAATCGGGAGAGATTTTGGAGAAGGAAAAGAATGTGATGAATGGAAATGGTTGAGGGAAAGATAGAGGGGGAGTTTCTGCCTCTGGACGTCGTGATAAACATTCTGAAGAGAGTTCCGGTGAAATCCCTAATCCGATTCAAATGCGTGTCAAAAGAATGGTTAAAGCTCTTAGAAAGAAGCCCTTTCTTCAGCAAACAGCAGCTGGAGCACTCCACCCACAACAACGCCTTTCTCCTCCTCCAACGCATCCATCGCCTACCCCCACCTCTCCCCTTCTCCACCTGCCTCATCGGACCCCACAACGACCTCATCCACCAAACCCATCTCTCCCACATCGCTTCCCCCGCCGCCAAGATCCTCGCCTCCTGCAACGGCCTCCTCTGCCTCCGCCACCAAACCACCCTCTCCCTCCTCAACCCCGCCACCCGTCAAATCAAACACCTTCCCGCCACCACCCTTTTATCCTTCTACTACGTTGGATTCGGGTTCAGCCCCCTTGCCAACGATTACAAGATCGTCCGAATATTCATGTGCGTCTTCGACCAGGACGACCAGGTTGTCGTTCTCGACAGCGTTAGGGTTGATCGAGCCGAGGTCTATTCGTTAACTTCCGGCTCCTGGAGGGAAATTGACGCCGCCAATTTGCAATCTTTTTGTCTTGTCTCTAGTTCCGTCGCCATCCCTGGAACTGTATTTTGGCTTGCCTCCATGATTGCTGATTCTGACACTGATTCTGAATTCTTGGTTGCATTTGACATTGGAAGGGAATTGTTTACGCTGGTGAATGGCCCTCCGATTCCACCTTCGCCCTCTAATCCCTACAGCAATGTGCTTGCGGTTTTCAACGATAAACTTGCAATGTTTCGCCACTACATTGTCGGGAACTATGAGTCTTCTTCCTTTGATTTGTGGGTGTTGGAAGATTTTGATGATCATTATCATGATCATGCATGCGATGGTGGTGGGGAGAGTTGGGTGAAGATGTACAGTGTGGGGCCATTTTCGAGGATTGTGTATCCTTTAAGCATTTGGAGAGATGAAATTGTGTGCCGGGAAGAGTTGTCTGCACAGGGGAATGATTTCAGAGAAGTGGAAACTTTTCTGGCTCTCTTCGATCCTTCCAGTAATGAACTGAAGAAACTGCCAGCTCATAGAGATGAGTTTTGTTATTTGCCCTTCGCCTATGCCGAGACTCTTGTTCCTCTTTGAAACATTACTTCACCATTAACAGAAGTAATCTTCATCTTTCATTTTATTTTCAATGCATATGTAGGTCCCTTTTACATTAGCCGTTTTTCAAAATTTGATCTTTCTTCTCATCTCACTTGTTCTACTCTTTACATTGAAAAAACTCCCATTATTAACTTTTCTTCTATGGAAAGAACAAATTACTACAGCATAAACTTTAAATGAATTATTCATATCTTTTTATTTTCTTGTTATTTAACCGCGACAACCAGTAATTCATATGTTTATATTAAAATAAAATTAAATATGACTATAAAGAGTAACTAATCCAATCTCGCAAATTAATTATGCATATCTCTATGTAAGTTAATATTTTTTTTACGCCTAAGTTCTCCGTTGACTTATATCATTTATACTTTAAATATTCTTTCTTTTAATTATTTTTTAAAATTTTATTTATATTTTGAATCTTCGTAATACTCTCTCTCTACAAGACTTTTAACATAATGATAGATATGATAAATAATATTTTAAACAGGTTAACGAGTTGTTATTTTCAACCTATCTAATGCATAGTTGTAAAAAGATTTTATTTCATATTTCTAATATAAAAAATTGTGAATTTTTCTAATAGAAAAACTTTTTGTTATTGATTGTTTTTTATATTATTCTATAATATATACATATTTACATTAATTTTTCTTAAAATATATAATAAATCATATTTAAATTGCTCCCGTGTCTTACACGGATAAGAAAACTAGTCATGATATATATGATGAATAATAATTGTGATTAATTTTAAAAATGAATGTAACAAATTTACTTTTAATATGCAAATTTTCTAAATTTATCTTATTATTAATTGATAACAAATACATGTTCTTAATATTTAATAAAAATAAAAATAAAATTTAATATTTCATAGAAACTATAAAATATGTACTTTATTAAAAAAAACTACAAATTTCATTTAAAAATCTTTAGGAAAGGAAAATGTATATTCTTTCCCGCTCAAACACAACTTAGTCCAAAATATCTTAGGCATATGTTTTTGTTTACTTACTTATATTACAAACCAGCCTCGGTAGGAAACATTTATTTTTCCTTTCTTTTTAATTTGACGAATTCCAACGATATTTGCATAGACGTGTTGGCAACGAGTTTTTGTAGTACTACTACATACACATGTGTGTTCCAATGAGTAGTACAACGTTGTACTCTATCGGAACACACACTTTCATTTCTGTGACGTGTACTGGAGTGTAGTACCTCTTCTAAGCCTACAAGTACCACTTTTGCATGAGCCTATATATCCCATTCAATAAAGTTGAATAAACTCACTACTTTCGTCAAACATAATTCAAACTTCTATCTTCCATTTCAGGCGAAGACATTTCCAAAACATGTGGAGGTAGAGTGGCTCTACAGGGTCGTCCTGAGACCACATGTGAACCAGATTCAGATTACAAGCATACCTGCTTGCTGCCTAAGCTCATGTGTTCTCAGGTCGCCCCTGCTGAACTTTTCTCTACCATGATACAGCACCATTGTCCAACTTTCCAGTTCTTTTTATTCCAAGGTATTACAAATCATTCTCATATTTCATGCAAGCTTTAAATATATTCTCAGACATTGTCGATTCACTCACAGTCTCTGTTGAGGTTAACAAATTAAAGGGATAGGAGGATAAAAAACATTGAGTGCTTTGGATAGGTTTCCTAAAAAGACTTGGAAGCCTACCACTCGACATCCTTTCTCCCCTTGCTTTGGCAATTCGTCGTTTAGTTCACCAAATTCTTTGGTCTCTCTCCTCTTCTTGCCACCATGATGGATCAATTTCCAATAGTTGATTCTGTTTTTCATGGTCGATAATGTCAAGAAAGGGAAGACAACCAGATGGCCCAACAGCATGGGACCACATGCCAAGTGGACATGGGTTCCATGATGTTGCCAAAGTCCATGTCTGTGATTCTTTAGTGTCGCAATCTTTTGCTGTTGGTTTTTTATTTTTCATTATCTGCTGTTTAACTAACTCTAGCTTTTTAGCTGCTTCCATTATGGAAAGGGTATTAGAAAGAAAAATGAAACACGAATCACTATCCTTCCTCTCCTGGACACCATTAGATAGATTTTTTTTTAAAAAAAATCATTCTTCCATGTGAGAAAAGAAAGGGTATTGGAGAGTGGTAGGTACTTGTATAACTACTTTATCAGAAAATGTTTGTCAATAACGATCTTTGATCATCTGCATTTCTAAATTGGACAAATTAATTGGAGAGGATTTTCAAACTTTATGTTAGATGCAACTCTTTTTAGTTAGAAAATGTAACAGGCCAAACACTATGATTTAATTGTGAGTTGTTCTACGTAGACTATGGCAGAGACAATTATATACCGTGTAACAATCTTCCAATCTGTCCAAACATTCAGTGTGGCTACCTAATAATAGCATATATGTGCGTGTTTTTCTAATAAAAATCTGTTATGTTTGCAATTACAGTATTCTGTGATTAGGAAAGGTAAGAAACTTACACGTCTGAGAGCAGAGGAAACAGAGTAAGGGGAATTGGAGAAGAGAGTGTCTTTAACTAATAGTCACTTATCCCAATTCAGCCAAGGGACCAATCTTCGTGCACTTGATGATGATTCTGTATCCACTTTCACCTGTTCTGCATACCCTAATATCAATGTCAGCTCCATCCAAAATGGGGTTTGACTTCTTTAAATAGATTAAAAAAATGATTGAAATGGCAAAGCTTCTGAGGTAAGGGTGTGTTTTGTTGCTGTTTAGGGACGCCTTCGAGTTATGTTTTGTATTCTGAACATTAAAGACAAAGAGAAGAGAGATATAAAATAGATGTATGTAAAATGAAGGTTATCTTAAATCAAATGATTCATTTTGAGATAATGTGTAACTTCACTCACGTTTAAACTCTAAGTTCAAGCAACATTCAAGACTGTTGTTTTTTTATTTTCTTGGAAGTGATGAGTCCTTTTACACAGCTTATTTCACAATGAAGTAGCAACTTGCAACGGAGTGATATTTGCATGATACACAAAAAATGAACTACAGTGAGGGTGCTGCTTTGCACTGTACATCACTTGGGCGAGTCAGGTTTGAGGAACCAAAAAACAGATAATCTAAGAGAGGACCAAAATTTGGAGGATTTTAAAGTCAAGTTGAGGCTAGTTTACAATGAAATTTAGAGAGTTTTAGGTTAGTTAAAAATTGGTAAAAAATTGAGAGAAAATTTCCTATTAATTTCTTACAATATGTATCATATTATTTAACTATTAACTAATTTTATATTAATATAAAATCTTGTATATGTAATTTATGTGATAAAAACACTCCATTCCATTCCCATGAATTTTAAGAAGTTATGATGTAATTAAACCAATTCATTTGACATATTTTATCTATAAGTATGAAGTAATAAAAATATATTTAATCATATAATTATACAATTAATTAGGTATAAATATATTTTAATTTCTCTTAATTATGGGTCTAAGTAATATGGCTCACTGTAATAGGTAAGATCCAACTGGAAAAGTATAAATAAGATAAACTAAAGAAACATGTATGACTTGATTTATAAATAATAGATAGGTAAAATGACTTTTTTATCTTTTAATTTTAATTTTTATTTATTTTGATTCCAGTACTTCAAAATATTTGGATTTAGTTATATTTTTATTTGAAAGTAAGTAAGGTATTCTCTTTCATTAAATTAAATTTCATAATGTTTATATAATGGCTCATTAGTAATTATATGTTTATCTAAGTTCATCTTTTTCTTTATTATAACACTTTCTAAATTTATTATGGCGATTTTGTAACCTTGGATGACAACCTTGGTTCCAACAAACTCTCCAAATCTCTTGTCCCGTTCCTTATCTCTTACAAAAATATATTTTGATATTATATAAGATAAAATAACACTTGTTTAACAATTCTCTTATATAATATAATAATATATATTAATGTTTTACATTAAAAAAAAAATGATTAAAATATTAATATTTTAAGATATAAAGTAAGAGTTTTTTTATGGTGTCAAGACCTAGTTAGTAATTAAAGTCTTGTCACCTAATAATAACATTTAAAGTAATTCATATTTTAGTAAAAAGATTGAAGCAACTGGAGAAAAAACGTTGTTCAATTCGAGGAATAAGAAAGTGAAGGTTCTCATTGATGCGAAGAAGTATATAAAAATATTATCCTTTACTTATTTGGTTGATGGAATGAAGAAAAGAAACACATTTTATATGATATTGTTTCAAGTCTAATGAAACTAACACTCAATTTTTTTTATAATATCTTTAGAGTGGTATTTTGACACTTCACTAACTGAAGAAAAACAAAACATTTGTTAATCTAGTTCTTTATTCAATAGTCAATAGATATCCTTCTCATTACCTTTTCCACTCTTGTAATGTACATTACTTATAGTTTAAAAGCTCTTGGAAGAAAAAAAAGAGAGACAATAGTTTCAATAAGATACTGTACAATATATAACACTTAGATTACAGAAGTTGTTGATCATACATAATTTACAAGTGGTAAATTTCCTGTGCTTCAATAGCATACCCTTGATTTGAAAATCAATTAGTGATTATGGTTCTTAGCACATCACGGCTTAATACAACAATTTATGTAGGTTAGCATCTTCCTTTTCCCCTGCATGATAATAACCAACAAATGAATTAGAAATCATACAATGTGATTATATGTCATTTTTCTTACCTTTTCTTCTATATATAACATAAACACTAAAATGAGTATAGCATAGATAATTGTTCTAAACCCTAAAGTTAAAACTCCTAACATGAAATCTAAAGCAATAAACATAAACAGTTCGGCAACTAAAATGGGAAATAAAGAAAATTGTTTCACCAAGACTGCAGGATCTTCATGAGCATGAGCATGACCGCGAGCATGGTGATGAGCTTTACCATGACTGGAATTGGAATAGCCCCATTCTTTATCAAGATTAAATTTAGGTTTAATTTCAGTTATATTAGTCTTTTGATGTTTTTTGTTTGCACGAGCTTGGGTGAACACCATTGAATAGTCAGTAGCTCCAGGTGCATTTTGGTCCCACCCTCCAAATTGAGGCACAGACATCACAGAGGGTTGATTCTGCACAACAACAATATTAATTACTTAATACATTTTTATTCTTCATTTCTCTTGCATGCACATTAACCATTTCAAAATGTGATTCATTGAACAGTAATCAAAATCTCATTAAATTAAGAAACACTCAGCTGTACATGAACTGATTATGAAGAACCTCTGAATTAACAACAACATACTGAAGTTTATTGACAAATATAAAACCATATTTCCTTTTCTTATTCCATATGTTTTTGTATGTTTGAATACTATGTTGTGGAATAAATGATTTGATAACTCTAATGGTTGGGAAGATCTTCTTCCCTATCTATATAGATTTGAAGCTTATAGTTACCTCCTTATGTTCCATGGCTAAATGGAGAGCGAGGGACCTGGAAAAGTGAGCTACAACTGCAGAAAACCTTTTTCAGAATACAAGGTTAGGGTGTGGAGATGTTCTACTCACAGGGTATTTGAAAGTAGAAATTTTGTTGTGCTTAAGGCTAAAAATATCTAGCTTCAAAGAGAGGATGACTGGAACTAACGCGTTTGTCGAATGAAATCTTGTGATTGGAGTAAAAGTAGGGCAAATAAATACGGTTGTCCATCCGCTGTTTCCTTCTGTTCCATATTTATATTCATATTTATATACAAATTAGAACATTATAATGTTCAAGTTATGAGGAAATAAAATTACTATTCCGTAAGAAAAACATGTACACATTTATAGTTATCCATTAAAAAAATCAAGTTCAAAACAAACTAAAGTTAAACTAATTTTTAAAAGTAATCTCTATATTAGATAATCAAGATGACCTAACTGAAGCATTGAATCACAATCATATATTTTCCAGGTTGTTTCAGTCCATGAAAAGTATCTTTGCCACTTATATTTGCTTTGCTCTCTTCTTTTTTTCTACGATGAAGTAGGAATAGAAATCAATAACTTCTTTTTTTTCAGTTTTATATATTTCTTCCTTTATTTTTAATTTTTAAATTACATAATTTTAACTTTTCTGCTTTTAAAGGAATCAAATTAGTATTCAATTTATTTTTACTTTTTTTTTTCATCAATATATGGATTAAATTGGTATATAAGCGTAATTTGAAAGAAAGCCTAATAATTTGGGAAAGCTATTTAAAAAGAAAGAAAAATATACAAAATTAACAAGTATGTGTATACATAAACGAGAGTCTTTCTTGTATTCTTCATTATCATAGGATTGTAGATATGGAAGACCACTTATATCTTTCTCAAACTTGTTCAAATACTTCCATTATTGTATTTTTTTTTCTTCTCACCTTTTAGTTTAAATTTATATTTTCAATTAAATTGGATCATTTTCTTTGTAATTTTCACCATTTCAATTTATTTCACCCCACATAGGAATGTAATGTCTTAATTTTTCATCCCTTGAATGTCACCTTTTTCTAACACAATTCACTCATTCTTTGATGAAATTCTTATTTTTGTACCAATTTCTTGAAACTGTTTTAGATAAAACTATATCTTTCTCATGTTCATTTTAAGCTTTGTTTTTATTTTAAAACAAAAAAATAAAATATTTGTTTTTATTTAATTCTTGTCGCTTGTATTGAGCCAATAGATTGAAAATAAGAAAGAAAACAAAAGGAAGAGAGAGATGATTAAAAAATAAAATGTATTTAAAAAGGTTACCCAGTTTTTCAAATTCTTAAAAGTATATATCATCTCTTCCTAAAAGTATGAAAAATAAAAATGAGTACTTTCGTTGGTTCTTTGTAATATAGTCAATCTCCTGAAGTAAAATTAAGTGATGAGTCTCCATTTTAGGGACTAAGAAGTGGAAGGTAGGAAATGAAAGAGTAACGAAGCTATGTAAATCCTCAGAAAGTACGAGGAGAACTATCCACGTGGCAACTAAATAGCAAGCCACGTTGTTGTTGGCTGAGACAGCGATGCAGTAGTTTTGTGAAATACAAAAGAAGATGAGGTCGAAGGAATGCACGAAGAGGCATTTGATTTGCGTGCTGAATGAAACACCGAACTGCGTATCCGCATAGCGTAGCCATGGGATTCACCTCTCAACTCCTTCCTCTCCTCTCTCTCACTCTCATCTTCTTCGTCGCCCTTTCTTCTTCTTCACTTTCACAATCTAACCAGGTCTCTCTTCTCTGTTGACTTTCACTCTTTCCTTCTACATTTTTTCAACGTTTACAAAATTCAATTATTTGCGTAACCGATCGAGATTTTCATTTTCGTTTTTTGATCATTCGTTGATTCAGTTTTGTGATGCTGGAGCTGGCGTTCCGTCTTCGAAGCTCTTGATCAAGGGAGGTACTGTTGTCAATGCTCACCACCAACAGATTGCCGATGTTTATGTCGAAGATGGCATCATTGTTGCCATCAAACCCACTATTACGGTATATTTTCCCAATCTACTTAAGGTTTCCACTTTTTGTGTTAAGTGTTGACCCTCTACTACCCACCTTGTGTTCCTGTTACTTTATGTTTTCCAATGTGTGATTGATTCCACTGGCAGGTTGGAGATGAGGTGACTGTCATAGATGCCACTGGCAAGTTTGTCATGCCAGGTTGGTTCTTAAACTTCCGGTCTAACACCTACACTATAATTCGATCCTAGTTAGTGTCTACACTAAGGTAAAGAAATCAGATCCTGCTAGAATGAATATGAAAGATATGGATCTGGGGGAAGATAAATATATGTCTAAATAGTCTTCTTGCATCTACTTAAAACAATATGTTGGTTTTTAGTTTGGCACTATATGCACTATTGGATGGTTCTGATACCATAGGAAGTTGGAATTCAACGCATGGTAGTGTGCTCTATTAAATTAGAAACTCTCTCCCCTCTTCCCAATTGGTGGAATTCCTACTCATGCCCTTCACTGTTACTATTATTGCTATTGTTATTATTGTTATCTTTTACCTGAGATTCCCGGAATGTATCTTTTTATTAACTGGCAGGGGGAATTGACCCTCACACCCACCTAGAGTTTGAGTTTATGGCTACGGAAACTGTAGATGACTTCTTCAGTGGTCAGGCTGCAGCATTAGCTGGTGGGACCACAATGCACATTGACTTTGTTATACCACATAAAGGAAGTTTAACAGCTGGTTTTGAAGCATATGAAAAGAAGGCGAAGAAATCTTGCATGGATTATGGTTTCCATATGGCTGTTACCAAATGGGATGAAACTGTGTCAAGAGAAATGGAACTCATGGTCAAGGAGAAAGGTCATAGTTCATTTCCTCGTTGCCTTTTGATAATTTGCCTGATTATGTGGCAAAAACCCTTTGGTTGAGTGTGGAGGAATTTATTTCAAGTAGTGAATCTATGTTTTGTAATTGTAGGTATCAACTCTTTTAAGTTTTTCATGGCATACAAAGGAGCTCTTATGATCAATGATGAGCTTCTTCTGGAAGGATTTAAAAAGTGCAAGTCTCTTGGAGCCTTAGCAATGGTCCATGCAGAAAATGGAGATGCTGTGTACGAAGGGCAGAAAAAAATGATAGAGCTTGGAATAACTGGTCCTGAGGGGCATGCTCTTTCAAGGCCTGCAGTGGTAAATTATCATATTTGCCCTTTTATAACAGAATAGTGGAATGAAAATATTCACCACCTATGGTTTCTTTTCATCTTCTTGTCATCTCACCAACCTATTGCCTATGTTAAATATCTGTCTCTGATATCATTTCCTATTTGACTTTGATATACCTATGTAGTTGGAAGGAGAGGCAACTGCTCGCGCTATTCGCTTAGCTGATTTTGTGAACACTCCTTTATATGTGGTTCATGTAATGAGCATAGATGCAATGGAAGAAATTGCACGGGCCCGGAAGTCAGGTTCTTAATTTTAATCCTTATAGAGTTATGCATAATTTTCATTAATATGGTCCCCAGTAACAGTGCATGCTTCATTCAAGACTAAGTAGACAATTACAACACACAAATAAAATCCTTTTGCAGAAAAACCAAAAGTTTTAAACAACAATATTCTATTATATTTAAAAAATAATGCAAAAAGCAGAATTGTACTTGAATTTCTGAAATCCATAAATAGGCTAACCAGAGAATAGTTTATAATTCCACTCTCGTCCTACTCTGTAATATTGTATCTGCTCTGTTATGAATGTAGAAACTGAGGGCAACTAAAATCGCTTAAACTTAATTGAGAGTTTGAAACTTGATTCCTATTGCTGTCTTTTATGTGATCTTTTTAGGGGGAAGGGTACTGTTTAGCTTACGATTGCTCACATACCCTTTTTCTCATGTTTTGTATTCAAGAGATTAACTTCCCAAGGAAGATTCCATTTCTGATTTGTAGGGAGATTGGCTTGCTGATTTTTTCATTTCTTTTATTGTTTCATTGTTTTTCACTTTTCTGATTTAGAGGATTACTTATCCTCTTCCCAAGAAAGGGTTACTTATCTTATCCTTTCCCTCTTTTCATTCTATCCTGAAAAAGGAGAAGAGTTTCCCAAGCCTAATCTCGTACTGATAAGTAATAAGACCTTGGTTATTGAAAGGATACAAAATTTAAGGCAAAATAATGGCATTTATTGCTGCTTCTATTTTTCTTCTCAATTAACGTGGGCAGGTGATAAGTTGATAACCAAATAAAAATATGAACTTACAAATTATGAAAATGGGAAATTTTACAGATACAAATGTCCTGTGAGATGGGATTTTAAATTTGAAGCTGTTAGGCCATGCTAGAAAGAAGTTGTCTCCGGCAACCAGATGACTAATATTAGTGGGACACTATCACTCTTTATGGTCTCTTTAAAATTGTATTATGTGAACTTGTTCTCTTTTCATGCCCCCTTGTGTTTTTCTTTTTCCATCTCTTCACTATTAACTAAAGCATTTTTTTGGCTAAAACTAATTTTTGTGGCCACGAAGGTGGATCAAATTTATACTCGTGTTTTATCCTCGGCTTCTAGTTTACATGAACTTCACATTTATTTTGTCTTTACCCATCTTTCCGAACCTGAGTACACCAAACCAACCAACACATTAGAAAATTGAATCAGATTGAAGATCCTTTTTATTATATTCTGATTCATGTCTTTCAATTGTAGCTATTTTTACTTAAGCACATAAAGATAGTCCAACATCCATTATTTAAGAGTGCCTCAAAACTTAAGCATCACATTAAGCTTTCTCTTCTACTCGATGCAAGGTTCATAACATTGCCACCTCCTTTAAGAGTCTATGTTCACAACAACTCTCTTTCGACTTTGATCTAGTGATAGTTCTTTCCCTTTCTTTCAATTTACTCATCTATTACTGGGTCTGTTTGTTTGTGCTTAAAAGAAGTGTTTGTAAAAAAGCAAAAGTAGAAAAGAAAAAACATCGCTTCTATAAAAAAAATCAGTTTTTTGTTTTTTTGTTTCTCTACTTCTGTTTCTTTAAACAAAATACCCTTTATTTGGTGCATTGCAAGTGTAGCCTATTTGTAGTCTTTCTTATTGACCAACTCTGAATTAGAGCCCAATTATACCACATTGAGTTTTCTGTTCTTGATGTGGGATTCATAGCACTGACATTGTAATTTGTATTGATGACTAATTTTAGTGATTTCCCTTGCTTGTTTGGAACTACAGAACATGCTGTTAGTTTATGCTTTTTTCCTCCATGACATTTTTGTTCCACTAATAGCTTTTATGCTGCAGGACAAAGGGTAATTGGAGAGCCTGTTGCCTCTGGGTTAGCCCTTGATGAATCTTGGCTTTGGCATCCTGACTTTGAGACTGCAGCAAAGTAATTGCCTGTACTTGTTTCTGTGTTTTTTGTTGTATTCTTTTATTGTGTTCAGTTTTAAGAACATGAGCTGTATTCATTCTTGTGTTTCAGGTACGTCATGAGTCCCCCTATTAGGAAGCGAGGACATGATAAGGCCCTTCAAGCTGCCCTTTCAACAGGAGTTTTGCAGGTTTCACATTATGATTTAGGCTAAGGTTTAATGTAAAGGTTTGAGTTTGTTGAAGTGATTAGGATAGTCTCAACCATGAAATGTACACTCTGCACTCTTCACTGATTCTGAAGTCTGTATTATCTAATAACCTGATGTCGGTTAATTCTTTTTCCTAAGACTAATTATTTGACCAAGATTACCTTTTACAACTTTGCAGCTGGTAGGAACTGATCATTGTGCCTTTAATTCCACCCAGAAAGCTCTTGGAATTGATGACTTCAGGAAAATTCCCAATGGTGTCAATGGTAATCACATGATGGATGGCCATAGATATTTCTAGCCTAAATATATTCTAGTTGATTTCGAAATATCTCCTTACTGATGTGCTTTGCAAATTGATATCTGTAGGTATTGAAGAAAGGATGCATGTTGTATGGGATACCATGGTGGTAAGATAATAAATTGTCAGCGTAGCCTTCCATTTCTTTTTAGATTGTCATGAAATGGAGGAGAGAATAACATTTTAACTAGAACTTTTGTTAAATATCTCGCAGGAATCTGGCCAAATATCTGTCACTGACTATGTGCGGATGACAAGCACTGAATGGTATATTTTCTGTTAATCAAAGTAAAAATGAGCTCCAGTTCTAGAAAGTTATTTAATAAAGATGCTGTGTTTTTTTATTATTTCTACAATCATTTTAGTGCTAGAATCTTCAATATATATCCAAGGAAAGGAGCTATTCTTCCAGGATCCGATGCAGATATTATCGTCTTTAATCCAAATTCAAGCTTTGAGATAACTGCAAAGTCCCACCATTCCAGACTGGACACAAATGTCTTTGAGGGAAGGAGAGGAAAGGTACTGATTTAACTATGGTATGATTCATTAAAGGATTGAAATTAACTAACTACTTGGTGACTGCATGATTACCGCACAAATCTCCTTCTTTTGGTTTAATATGGATTTTTCATCCATATCTGTTAAGTTCTTTCTAGACTTTTGATACAATATTGGGACTTTCACTTCAAGTGCTAGTTCATTTTTTTTTTGGAATTAATTTTTCGCTAGTATCAATCCTAGTGATCATAGATCGTTATTGTAAGGTAAGATTTGGGAGACATTTTTATTTTACTCGATCAAAGGCACTTCATTTATGTTGCTATATCTGGTCTGAATTAGGTGAGTCACTGTGGTTTGGCATGTGGTACATCAGTTCAGGATAAAACAAGACAGATAAAATTAATTACTGCATTAGGAAGATTACATTTATTCATAATTTTATAATTTCCTTGTACACTAGTTGTGACATTTTCCCCCAGTATGCCATTCTCTCTCTCTGTCCATCGACCTCTAGACTTAGTATCACCACTCATTACTTGATCTGTTCATGCCGTTGTTCACTTTTCCTCGTTAGTGTCCTACTGGTCCTTTCATCATGGATATAGTACAATAATTGAAGCTTTATCATGTAATATCAATATTAAAAATCTTTTCTTTTCCAGGGGAAAGTTGAAGTGACTATTGCAGGAGGAAGAGTTGTCTGGGAAAATAATGAACTGAAGGTTGCTCCTGGAACTGGGAGATATATAAAAATGCCACCCTTTAGCTATCTGTTTGATGGAATTGACAAAAAGGATGGTTTTTATCTAAATTCCCTTCAAGCTCCAGTGAAGCGATCCAAATCCAGCTCTTAAAAGTTTTATATCCTTTTAGTCAGGGTGGAGGACAAATACATACGTTGATCTAGTTTTTTCTCAAATAAAGTAAAAAAATATGTGTACATGTAACGGAAGCATCACATGTATATATGTCATTCTTGTTACCCTTTCCACTCATGTAATGTACATTGCTTACTCTCTAGATCTATTACAGAATAAGAGACAATAAGTTTAATAATAAGAACTGTAAAATATGTAACACTCAGATTATAGTTTCTGCTGTTCAGGTTTCTTTTGAACTTGTTACATCCATAATTAGCAAGTCCTAGATCCCTCGTGGTTTATTAACATGCCATTTTAAAAACATATATAGCATCTTAAATTTTCTTTTCTTATTTCATATACTTTCTTTCTGTACGTAATATGATTGAAGAGTAATGCAGAATAAACATTTTTGACAGCTCAAAAATGTCAGGAAGTTCTTTTCTTTCTAGCTCTGTCTTTTAGAGGAGAGGAACCTTGGGAATATGGAGTTGCTATTACTACACATAATAAGGTGTTTATTATTTCTACTTTTCAAGATATAATTGTAGAGTGGTTTCACTCATTCTACATTTAAAGTTTATGATATTTCATTCATTCATTTGGGTTATCTTATGCAGTGATTTTTATTTTAAATGCAATATATTAAATAATTAAATAATAAGTGCGTGGGTGGGGGATGAGAATGATAATTCATCTACACACCTTACATTCATTTTCATAATTTTGTCAAAATTATCCAGATCTAGTTTATGTTTGTTCACACCATGGATATTACTAGTAACCATCAACTTTTAAACGAGTGTGGTTTGAAAGGAGAATAATATTTCATCAGTTACCAATACAACAAAAGAGCTAAAATATTTTACATTAATAATTTAACAATATATAACGACTACAAATTATAATTCAAATTTAAATTTAACCACTCTACTTTCTAGTCATAGAAATATTTTAATTAAAATTTTACGCATAATTTAGTGTTCATTTAGTTGTTATATTGTGGCTCTTATCCACGTGTTACTTGGATTTGATGGTAAAGAATTGTTTAAAAAAAAAATAAGAAAGAAAATAAAAAGCGAAACATCTTGTGTGGAAAAAATAACAAATTTGAATAAGTTTATTGGTATATACAATTAGATTAAATTAATAAAGATGGGTAGATTTATTTTACTGTAAAGTCAAAATTACCCTTAAAATATATTTTAAAATATAAAATTTTTTGTTAGAAAAATTAATTAAAAACAAAAATAAAAATAAAAATAAATTATTTCTAAAAAAATAATTATTAATGTAGAAATACTATTTATTAATTGTCAATAATAATTTAAAACAATAAATAAAAATCAAAATAAACAAATAGTAACAAATTTGTCATTTATTTACAATACCCAAGTCCTTTTCTCCTCATCTCAATTTTTTCCATTTCAAATCTTTCTCCACAAATTCCCTCGAATCACCTGTACCAACTCTAACGTTTCTCCACAAATTCACTCAAATTACCTTATTTCAAAAATTACAATGTGATTTGTCAGCAACAAGGACATGCACAGAACCACGTTGCACCTGCTAAAAACAAAACCACACAGCTGTGGCATGTGGAAGTGTCTATTTGCACTCATATTCAATTCAAATTTATATTTTTTTTATGAACAAATAAGAATATTTTAAAATTGGGGAAATCATTAATAAGAGTGTAGTCAGGAAACCATGCTAAACCAAACCAAACCTCCACAGAAGATCATGCAATGTCATATGTTTTAGGTTCCTTGAAAAACCCTTCATAAGTATTTATATTATTAACGAGTGTATATAAACTAAAGAAAGAAAAGGGTAACAATAATGTTAAAACTAACAACGCCAGAAGCAGAAAGAAAATTTTCATGTATGACTGAGCTCATGTGTCCTCAATGGAAGGAACTTTTCTTTCGGCCGGGAAAAAGAAAGGCCTATAAACCGGGAAATGTGCTATTTACTTACATGGAAATGAAAAATCAATACAGGCCCAAAAATTTCCACCACAAAGAGCCAACACCTCCCCATATGATAGCATTAACAACAGCCATGATGAACCCCATTTTGAAGATATCCGGAAGGTCTACATAACCAGCTGTTGAAACAAAAGAATTGAAATCAATCATATATCAGCCACCATGCTAAGCTGGAACATGACTTACGTTCATAATAAAAAGGGGGGAAAGGATAAAGGTTTGACTTAACAAATAAGCCTTTTGGTCACCAATTGCTACTAGAATCAGCAGAACAAGATTCAAAATATTCTATAATGTTTCCTTCAGAAGGTTTTTAAAAACTACAGTTATTTTTTTTTTCAACCAATACGCCATTGAACAAACAGCAGTCTGAAGATTGAGAAGACAGAAATAAAGTGTTAAGAACCAAACACAATCGACTTGTTC
Source organism: Lablab purpureus (assembly GCA_030347555.1). Lineage (NCBI taxonomy): Eukaryota > Viridiplantae > Streptophyta > Magnoliopsida > Fabales > Fabaceae > Lablab > Lablab purpureus. The sequence goes on from CM059259.1 coordinate 10,844,542, forward strand.
GTATTCTGAGAGAAGGGTACTGAATAAACACATGCCAAATAATAATATAGCTAAGCAGGAAAGAAAAATAGAAAACACAGAAATTGGATGACATTAGAGAGAGACAAACCTCCGTAGTATACAGCAGCCTGGCCACTACTATAGTGTGTTATTGCACCAAAAAGATTTGTATTATAACCTAAAGCAAGTGCTGCCAGAATACTAGGAACACCGGCCGCCCTATGCATGGCAAGAAACGCAGAGTATAAAGCCCCCACATGTCCAGTCTGACTAGCGAAAAGGTAGTGGATGAAGAAATAAGCTGCCTGAAGAACAGCTAGTGAGGCTGGCCAGCTCAAAGAGAACGAACGAAGGTTGTTGGCCACACAGTCAGACATCCAGTTCACAATTCCGAGGTTTGTCAACTGGCTTGCCATACCTACCAAAATGGCAAACCAAGCTAAGGTATCCCATGCCGATTTTTCATTCAAGCAGTCATTCCAGTCAAGAACTCCAGATAGGAGAAGTATTGATAAACCGATCATTGCAGCTACAGTACTTGCTATGCCAATAGTGTCTCTGCAGGAACAAAAGAACATGGATGGTACAGAATTCAACGATGAGAAATTGTAAGAAAAACAACAATCTACATTGCCACACAGACAAGTATAACTAGTGGACTCTTGCATAATCATCAACAGAAGGTGTTATACTCGTAAGCATAGTTTGAGTTTGTGGGAAGACATCAACCGTACTATTTATTACTAATGACATCACATTATTATCATAAGTTAGTATGCATATAAAATAATTCCTAAAATTGCATCCATAATAAGCCAGAGAGCATAAACTAGGTGACCGGAACATTGCTAAGAATTAGAAAGTACTAATTATAAAAACATGGACCAAGTTCTCCACCAAAGAGGTCAACAAACTTAGAAATCAGTTAAAAAAACATTCATTCATACACAAACATAGATGTGTAGATATAATAGTAGGCAGGTGACATACCCAAATATCCACAAAGACACTGCAAGAAGCATTGTACCAATCATAATCCATTCATTTTTAGTGACAGGGCCCATACTTTCCAGTTTCTTGGCAGCCAGGGCAGGAGCCTCTGGTGTGTCCTTGATTTCGGGGGGATAGAGCTTGTATAAAATCAATGGTGTGAGAAGAAGACAAACGAGTGCGGGCAAACTAGCTGCCTTAAACCAAGTGACCCAAGGGCTTGGAACTATCACCCCAAGCTCCTCTGCTAATTTGATACACAGCAGATTTTGAGCTGCAGCAGTTAGGAAAAGAGCACTAGAGTTACCAGCAGACTGTCATAGGTCAAAGAGGCAATGCACAAGTCACTTTATTATCACATGATAACAATTTGTAAAAAGAGACAGGAGCATTAAAGAAAATTCATCAACATCAGCATAAACACAGGCAAGTTGCTTCACAATTTGAAAACACCCTGTAATAAATCTTATGTCTTATGATTTTTCTCGCAGAAATATCCACACGGTCCGCAGACAACAGGCATTGTGTTGTGTCAAATAAAATGCTCCTACTTCTTTATTACCTCTACTTGCATGTCTTTTTCCTTCAAAATTTCATGAGATTAATAGGTATACACTATTATTGTAAACAAAATTTACACTATCAATCGATTAGAAAACGTGTTTGCTGTAACTTTTGAAATAGTCATTATCAAAGTCAACTGACTTATCATTCACGATAGTTTTTAATTGAATGACGGTGTAAAAACACTTTACACTCTTGCATGCATATTTTTTTCTGTGTATACTGGCTTTGAGACCAGAATGTGAAGTTATAACTTGTAATAATAATTATATATAAGATACAACATGCAAAAGAGAAAATGAAAACCTGAAATTGGTTCTGAACGAGGTAAGCCCCGAGTTTCTTAGCGGAGGGAGTGGCGGGTTCACTGCCAGCAGAGAGTGAGAGGGACTTGATAATGGGCAAGAAAACCCCACCAGCCCTGGCGGTGGTGCTGGGCATTGCAGGTGCAATCAGCACTTCACTGAAAGTGAGCCCATAAGAGAGGCCCAGGGTGCTCTTTCCCATCCACTTCACGAAGTAGGTGGCAATCCTATCCCCAAGTCCAGTCTTCACGAATCCACGAGCAAAGAAGAAGGAGATGACGATGAGCCAGATGACCTCATTGGTGAAGGCGCTGAAGGCGGCAGGGAAAGTGAGAGTCTTGGTGACGACGGTGGCCGTGAGGCCCAGAAAGGCCCATGCCCCGACGGGTAGCGGGCTGAGAACGAGGCCCGCGATGGTGGAGAGGAAAATGGAGAGGAGTTGCCAGGCCTCGGGGGTGACTTCCACCGGTTTGGGGACGAAGAAGCGAACAATGAGGCCGAGGCAAATGGAGATCACAAAAGGCACGGGCTTTGCACCCTGTAGAGGTGTTGTTGGAGGTGGTGGTGGTGGTGGTGGTGGTGATGGGGACTTCGAAGGTGGAGGAGGTGAAGAAGAAGCTTGAATTGGGTAATGGGGTTTTGAAAAGGGGTTGAATTTAAAGGTTTTGGGTTTGGAAGAGAAGGAGAGGGGTGGGGAGAAGATGACGGGTGATCGGAGAGATGATGGGGCGGCGTGAGAGAATTGGGATCTGGAGATGATGGGGCGAGGACGATGATGGAGTTGGGAAAAGCGAGAGAAGGAGGTGGAGGTTGATGGTGAGAGAGAATGCAGTGCCACGCTCTCCATTGGAACCAACGTGTGATGCTGCAGATGCTTGCTTTGGTTCTGAGGTTTGGTTTTTGTGGTTTGGCTTTAAGAGATTTAGTTCGGTATTTACAATGATGTGTGAGTGAGTGAGCAGAGTCCTATGTGAGGTGGGAAATCGTAGGAACCTCTCTCTTTTCCTCTTCACTTTCTTCTCTCTCTTTTTTTCTGTTTTATCTTTTTCTATCCCACTTGCTACTTTCTCCAATCTCCTCTTTTCTGCTTGCCCTTGCCCCATCGTTTTCTGCTATTTTATTTTAGACAATGGACTTCGATCACTTTCCCATTCTTTTTCCCCCTCATTTTATCAACCTCAAAAATGGCAAACTATCAATTTCGTCACATTTGGAATCCATTTTCCTTCAAATGGTAACTTCAAAATCATCTTCAAATTGTTACAACCTTTTAATTTTAAGAAATTGTTTTTTTTTTCAACTAGTTTCTATGATCTTGATTTAAAGGTACGGCTATATAATAGTGAAACAGTGAGACATTGATTATAGTAGTTAAGGTGTTAGTTGTTGGTGATAATAACATTATTCATCATAGTAGTTAAGGTGACAATAATAAAAAAGATTATTAAAGATAATTAAAATATTTTTAAAGCTGAAAAAAAAAATATAATTTTCCTTTTTATTTTTTAAAATGAACATAAAAATGCTTTAGAATTGAATGAGAGAAAAAAAAAACATCTTTACTGAACATGTTTTTTTTCTTTCTAAATTACATTTGAAAAAAGTTACAGCCACCTGAAAAGAGCCCATATTTTTTGTTTATTGTTTGTTATATTGTCGTTAAGTGATGTCAGATTATAGACAAAACCCTAACATATAAAAAACATAAGTTTTATGTTTCCGAATTTTCAAACTTGAGTTTTAGTCTCCCTTAAAAAAATTTGACATGCATCATATTTAGTTTTTAAAAATTGTAAAAACACTGTATAACTATGATTTAACACTTTTGGACGAAATATATGCATTATAAAATTAAAAAGAAAAAAAAATAGACAGAATTTTTAAAAAATTTAAAATTTAAAATTTTAGAAATAAATGAAAGGCACAAATTTAGATCATACAACCATACATTAAAATTAAACTTCAGATTTAGGTAATGTTATAAACGATTACATGACTCTCGCTCTTTTGTGTTTAGGGCTAAGAAACTTGTAGTTTTCTATATAATTGTTAATTGATTTTAATCAGATGGGTTACGACGATAAGTTTAAAGTTGAAAAAAATTTAAATACAAAATAAATTGGATATTTTTGTCAGCAGATACAGTCTATAATTTAGATAAATTTATACGTGATTATAAAATAATAATTATATTTTAAAAATCAAAATATTAAAAAATATATATTTATATTATATCATATTATATATATAATCATTATATATAAAACTTAAAATTATGTATTTTTTTTTAATGTTTTAAAGCAGGGAAAAAGGATTTCTTAATTTAACATAGGTTTATGTCAAATTTAAAAGCACAGTCGTTCAAATTATAAATTAAATTCAATCAACACAAACTTATTAAGTGATCGTGGGACTCATTCAAGTTAGTATTTTATTTTACCAACTCTATTTTTTTTTAATTTATAGTGAAAAAACACAAACATTGAATCTATAAATTCTCATAACTTTGAGGATAAAGATCCGTTTTAGGCCCATCAATAATGATAACGTGAGCTTAGTCAGACCCAAAAGAAGAAAAACTATATGATATAAAGATCTTATAGAATGGTCTTATACTACTATAATATTATTTAGTTTGTATTTTGATTCTCTATAACTAAATGAACTTATATTGATTATAATGTTGTTTATAATATTAGAAGAATATTTATAAATATTATGTAGGATCATTATTTAACTTTTTTATGTCTTTTTATGTTATATAAGTGAATTATTTTTTATTTATATTTGCGAATGAAAAATCATTAAATAACTTTTATGTAATGTACTAACCATTATTGCTTCGTTGACGCTTGTTAGTGGTGCATAACAAAAAAATAAGCTTGTAAATGTGATTAATGTTAATTAGTTTTATTTGAAGCACCTAAACAAATCTTAAGATATTCAAAAGTAGAGTAGGTGCTTTAGTATTAAATGTGATGTGAGTCTCTTCTTTAATAAGAATTTAAATTGTAATTCCTTACATTGTTATATATATATTATCCTAATAATTTTTTTTAAAATAAGAAGGTATACCTTTCTTACTTCATACTATTAATATGTTTACTAACATTAATTAACACAAATTTTTTCAGTGTTTTAGGATTTAACTAAGTAATTTGAAATGATGTTAAGTTTATTTATTATTTTCATATCATTTTATCAATTTCAGAAATGATAAACAAACATTTTATTAAAATTTTAAAATTTATTTATCTTTCTGGTACTATATCATGTTAATTTATTATTCTCTTGTGTGTTTCAAATAAATAAAATAAATTATATATATTTTTAATATTGTTAAAATTCATTAATATTTTTTAAGGAGTAAAAATGAATTTGGTAAATAAGTCTTGTATTTATTATCCATGTACGAAAGTTCTCATTCAAAAAAGTGGAAGGTGAAAGTAACAAACTATTAGAAGTTATTTTTGTTTTAGAGGATTTTGTGTGTGTGCGTGTTTTTTCTCTTTAACTTTTTTTTTTCTCTCAACTTCTCAAAGATCATGTAAACTCTAATACCACTTTGTTGGTTGTATTCTAGAGGAAGTAATATTTTGTCGTATAAAATTTAGATTAAGAGAAAGATAATTTGGGTATTACTCAACTATATAAAATTGGATAACAAAATTATATACTATGAAAAGAATGTTTCACAATCACAACAAAGTCATTATTTCTTTTATTATAGGTTTAATAGACATTTTGGTTCCACTATTATATCAGAATTTGCAATATTTTTTCATGTTTATTTTTTTTCTCAATTGAGTCCCAAATTTTATATTTTTTCTTAATTGAGTCTCAAATTTCATTTTTTTTTCTCAATTGAGTTTCAAATTTTATTAAATCTGTCAATGTGATCCTTTTTGTCAAAAATTCACATACTGTAGTGTTCATATTCATGTTTATATTTGTATCCTTTTGTTATTATTCACGTATCACAAGTTAACTTAATGTGTTACGTCTCATATAGTTAACCACCGTTAACATTAATCTAACAGAAGAAATCATATCGAAGATTTTAATAAAATTTAGGACTTAATTGAGAAAAAAATTAAATATGGGAAAACATTGCAAATTCTCACAAAATATTGGGACCAAAATGCCTATTAAACCTTTATTATATTAAAAATATCTTATCAAAAAGAATTTCTTAGGAATTGCTCACAATTACATGGCAGATACTAAACTTTACATGTTCTCATATAATATGAATATGAATTCTAAAGACTTAACAACACTTAGTATGTCACTCAAAATAACTATCACACTAACCATGAAATTTCTTCTACTCTTGCTACTTTCTTGATCCAGATAGTGGTACTTCTCATCATATCTCCAATGATGAGGACAATCTTTTCATCAAATGCATAAAAAATGGTCTGGACAATGTCAAGATAGATAATGACATATGTCTGCAAATAAGAAAAATATTGGTTATTCTAAATTTTTGTTGTCTAATTCCTTTAGAAATATTATCTTAAATAAACTCTTACATGTTCCATGCATAAAAAAGATTTATTTAGTGTCTCCAAATTTTGCAATAGGTAATAATGTGTTTTTTTGACTTTTTTCCTGATTTCCATTGTTGAAATTCAGTTTCCCCACTAGAAATTTTTTTAATATACACTCAATAATGAACTTTATGTTTTTTCAAAAGTATAACACTTACAATCTTGTTCAGCTTATCAAGCATCAACTGACTCTTTAACATGTCAACTTGACCAAATTTCTTCTTATGCTTCCATGGAGTTGTAACATTCTAGAATTGGGCATCCTTCTTTAAAAATATTCAAAATTGTGTTAGATAAATGTACCTTACAAAATAAGTTCTCAACTTTTATGTCATACTTGTTGTCTAGAAAAATCAACATAATTGTCTTTTGTAAATTTGAAAACAATATATTATACTCTTTTAGAACTTATGTTCAGTGATATCTGGGTCCCTCTCCAATTGAATCAACCAATGGTTGTAGATATACATTATATTTTTATATGTTTAGTGTAAACAAAATTTTGGATTTTTTTCTTTTTCAGTTTAAATCTCAACTTTTTTTTGCATTCTTACAACTTAAATATCTTGTTGAAAACTAACTTAACATTAAGATTAGAGTTATCCAAATTTATAATGTAAAAGAATATATGAATTCACTACTTATTTTTTACAACAAGAGCAAGTTTTTTGTCTTCACACTCACCATCAAAATAGAAATATTGAGAGGAAACATATAAACATGTTTGATTCTTCTAGCCTGTGCATCTTTTCTCTAAAATTTTTTTGGGGGTAAATTTTTTATTAAAAGAGTGAAGTGGGTTTTTCAAAAAATTTCAATCCAATAGTGAAGCATACTATAAGGGTTGTCTTATCTCTAATTGTCATTGATCAATGGACAGTAAAATAAAATGAATGTCAATAATGCATTTCTACATGGAGAACTTCATGATGAAGTCTACACGTCGCACACTCATGGTCTCTTGGTTTATACACAATAGATAAACACATGGTCTATAAGTTCCATAAATCAATTTATAGGTTAAAGCAAACACCTAGAACCTAGTACCACAAATTAAGTGTAATTCTGATTCAATTAAAATTTAATAAAAGTAATCACTCACTCTTCTCAAGGTTTTCAAAATCTTCCAAACTCATGGTCCTCATCTATCTTGATGATATACTTATAACAGGAAGATTTAAGATTGAAATACAAACTTTAATTGCTCATTTTCATAAACAATTATCTCTCAAAGATTTAGACCTTCGCTCTTTTTTGGGGATTGAAGTCACTTATAACAAAGATGGTGGTGCTCGACTCAATTCAAATATGTTGAAGAATTGATTCACAAATCCAACATGCTAGATCCAAAGTCACAATCTACATATATGTTTGTTTAGTTGAAGTTAATTGAAAATGAAAGAACACATTTGTTAGGCCTTTCTTATTACATATCTATAGTTAGAGCATTTTAATATCTCATTTTAACTTAATTTGATATATATTTTTTCAATTAATAGTGTTTGTCAACTTATGCATTATCTTTAGAAATATCATTGACAAAGTGTAAAAAGAATTCTAAATGTCTACTAGAAACTATTAATTATAACCTAAATGTTACTAGATTTTGTGACTCTAAATACAAAAGTATTACATTTGTGTCTACAAAAATTACTTGGATTCACTCTTTTCTTAAAGAGTTAAAATCTCTTTACTTAAAGAGTTAAGAGTTCCTTCTTTACAATATAATATTTACTATAATAACATTGATGTAATTATAATAAGAACCGATTCAGATTTATATTAAAATAATATTTGAACTAAATTTTCATTTTGTTCAAAACAAAATCAAAGAAATTAAAATTAACAATAAAGTCTATAAATACATATATTTTTTTATATATGAATAATAATTTAATTTTTTTAAGTTTACATAATGAATTTCATTATATTCTCCAATTTTTTTGTATTTTCCCATTTTTGTCCATAATTTTTTCCACGGAAGGTACACATTTAAAAAGAAAAATAAGTAAAAAATGATAATTTTGAAATAGATAAAGGAAAACTAGTTGAAAGGATTTGACAATTATTGTGAAATGACACTGTTAGAGGTGAATAGGTGAAGAAAAAATGTCTAAAAACTTTTGTATGTACAAAAAATGATATTCCTTTTTATTAATAGTAATGGATTACTATTTTGCAGCTACATTAACTGAACGGAAACTAGATCGAATCAATCCATCTTCCTAAAAAGCAATTCAATGAAATATAAAATAAAAAAATGTTGTGGTTGGATTGGTAGGGTTTTCAGATATGCTTGTGGGAATGGATATAGGTTTGAGACCATAACCGTTAATGATTAATTGTCAAAATTGGAAGATTTACGTGCAATGGTGGCTAAACTATTTGAAGTAGTTGAACAGAGGAATAGTCTTTGGTCAAAGTGATACCACATTAGAATCCCACAAACCTCTCTGTTCAATGGATAAAGACCACCAAATCAATTCCTTTTCAACCTCTCTCTCACCTCATGTCATGTCAACAACACACACGTTCCATTTCCAAACGTAATCGCTTACCAACAAGGCACCACCAAATACATGAACTTTTATTATCAAAAGACAATTTTTTATGTTTATTAGTATATAAAAAATGAATGAGATCTGGTCCTGAGGAAAAGACATGAATACTAAAATTCAATATTAAGGAGGGAATAAGGACAATCGGAAAGTATTATTAATATTATCATGCTTGTTATGGGAAATGAGATTATGGGCAAATAAATATTTATGTGTATGATAATTAAATAGGAGAAAAATGGTGGGAGGAAGGAGGCAGAAGGGGGTTTTATGAGAGAGCTTCGAGGTTGGTTCGTTGGTGCAGTTCCAACTCCAAGTCCACGCTGCATTTCTTTCTCTCCTCTTCTTATTCGCAATATATAAAGTCAATTCCAGACACCATCTTCTTCTTAGTTCAATTCAAAATCCTGCATTCCACTTCAAACAATGTCTTCTTTCAATCTCTCTTATTCTTCCTCACCAGCCCTCTCATGTCCCCGGTGGGTTTTCTTTCTTCAAATACTTCATGCTCTGTATTTCATTCCTTCTTTGTACATTCCTCACGTTTTCTCTATCTTTTCTGCATGTGTGTGCTTATTTTCATTAAACTCTTTCATTCTAAATTCTAAACCCAATCTTGATCTTTTTTTAAAAGTCTATTTTTTTTAGTTTGTGGGGTAGCGTTCTGCATCTTCATTTCTGGGATCCATCCCCAGAAACCTTTTTGCATGTACGATGTTTTCTTTGATCCACAATTTGATTCAAGATCCCTCTTTTTGCGTTGATTTTTTTTTTGTGGGACACGTGGGTTGGTCCCTTTATAAAACCATGACGCTAACTGAAACTTCTCCGGTGACGCAGAATAGTTCTATTGTGCTAAGTGGAAAATTAATGGATTTTTCTTTCTTCTTGTGTGAGACAATTTTTAATTTGGAGTTTAAAATACGCCATGGATCGCTTCTGAGCTCTGTTTTTTTGTCCTAATTCAATCTCGGTCAAATTATGAATGACCACTTTCTTTGTGCATTTGTCCTGCATTACTGTATCTAAAGTGTTTGTCTTTCATGTAATTCTAAGTTTTATGCTGAAGAATTTTAGCTGCATACCCCCATTGAGCCGCTCATCCTGCCCCAGTGCTAAAATTTGGAATTCAGTATTCGCCCTCTTTTGTTTTTATCTTTGGATGTCACCATTGTTAAGTTAACCTTTGTTCAGTTCTTATATTCAATGCAGGGCAAGCAAGCATTTCAAATTGTTCAATGACGTGCCTTTTGTCCGAATGAATTCTAAATTTCCCTCAAGCGATAGTAGAATTAAAGCTACGTTGATCTCTGGAGGAGGAGACCTACTTTCCTATTCAAGTAGCAATGACATTGTGATAGGTAAAAATGTGGTTGGAGATGAGTCTGTTCGAATTGATGTACAATCTAATGGAACACCAGCAGCAGACACAGGGATAACAAGCAATGTTTTCTCGGTTGATGGTGATGAATTTGATCTGGACAGTCCAACAGCAGGTTTTGCTTCTATCCCTGAGGCCATTGAAGACATTCGCCAGGGAAAGGTTGCTTCTCTCTCTTAATAAAATTGTTTGCTCCCTATTTTTTAATTAGCACACAAGAGGTGTGTAGTGCCGAAGTTCTTCTGTTCTAGTATCATGACAGATTACTGTTATTAACGGATATATTTGTAAATGATGCAGATGGTAGTGGTCGTGGACGACGAAGATCGGGAAAATGAAGGAGACTTGATAATGGCAGCACAGTTGGCAACACCCGAGGCAATGGCTTTTATTGTAAAGCATGGAACTGGGATAGTTTGTGTAAGCATGAAAGAGGAAGATTTGGATAGATTGGAACTTCCTTTGATGGTAAACAGTAAGGACAATGATGAGAAGCTTTGTACGGCATTCACTGTGACAGTGGTATGTAGTACTTTCTTCCGTGCATCTTTCATGTGGAGTTAGTACAATATCTTTCTGAAAGTCTTCATTTTATCGATCTGCACTTGTATAATTGGGATTCTCTATGTCTAGACCGGCTTTTGCTATTATCAAAGGTCACTTACTGTCCCCTTGACAGGTGCAAACCCAGAGTTTATAGATCAAACATTTGTCCTGATATCTGGAAACCACTCATTGCCTTCCATACAGAAGAATCAATAGTTTGAGGGTACCAGACAAACCTCTTAGAAAAAAGAGGGAAATACTTGTAATTCTCAAAAGATAGTAGAAAATGAAATACCTCAAATGGTAAACATTTGAAAGACAACTTTGCATTATCATCCAACTATATGGTGGAGATTTTACTCTTTTGAACTAAATGCTGTGGTTTTTCCTTCTCACGGCAAGGGTTTTCCATCTTAAAATTCGAGTGTCTTGTCTCTTTTATTTTTTGTTTTTCATCTACTGTCCATTTTAAGTCACATAAGGGAGGAAATATTTTGACTTCCTTTGTTATCGTCTTAAATCGTCTGATATACTCTGATAGACCTGTGTTTCCCAACAATTTCATACATTTTAATAATTTAATATGCATGTGTAGGATGCTAAACATGGTACCACCACTGGTGTGTCAGCTCAGGATAGGGCAACAACAGTCTTAGCCCTTGCATCTAGAGATTCTACTCCAGGTGATTTCAACCGCCCAGGCCATATTTTCCCACTAAAATACCGGGAAGGTGGTGTCTTGAAGAGAGCTGGACATACTGAAGCTTCAGTTGATCTTGCTGTACTTGCTGGCATGGATCCAGTGGCAGTTCTGTGTGAGATAGTAGATGACGATGGTTCCATGGCTAGACTGCCAAAACTTCGCCAGTTTGCAGAGCGTGAAAATTTGAAAATTATATCTATTGCTGACTTAATAAGGTATGTAGTAACAATTCGCGGACTATGCAATATAATTCATTGTAAGCATTTTTATGTTATCGTTTGTGTTTGGATTCTGCTTTCTAGTGCAGCTACTATAATTTATATCTGCTAAGTTGTCTTAAATTTATCAAATGAGCCTGATTTAATGATTTGTAAATCTGAATCCTGAATACACTTTGAACTAACATGGATTCTGTGGTACTTGTCTTCTGAGGATACTTTCAATCAAACAACTTTGTGAGGTATTTTTTAGTGAATTTTTCACTGATAAATTTGTATATTATTAAGAAAATGGTAGCCTTTTTATTTTGAAAAATCTTTCATTTGATAAATTAAATTCGAAGTGTTTATTTTATTCCTGTGCATTTATTTTTCTCATGGTTTTTTCTTCTTGGGTAACTTATTGATTATTTAATTATATATAGCAAGAGATTAACGCTTCTTGTTATGGCAGATATAGAAGAAAAAGAGACAAGTTAGTGGACCGGGCTTCTGCTGCACGGATACCTACAATGTGGGGACCATTCACGGCTTACTGTTACAGGTCCCTTTTAGACGGAATTGAGCATATTGCAATGGTTAAGGTGAGCATTTCTTGTTGTTATATATGATACAACGCAGCGGTCATTCTTTATAGTAAAAATATGTAACATATGCTACATCATCTTGAGGAAATCACACCTTATTTACCTAGGGGGTTTAACATTTATTTGATTTCTGCCGATGTGGTTTAAGAATACTGGCAAAATGGAAGTGATTTAAATATCATAGCGTTCCTCCTAGGTTACCCTGTATAGTCCTTTATATATAGATGAATCTTGTTTTCATGAAATTGCCTCTATCAGAACCAAAGCATGACTAATATTTGTGCTTCTGCTTTTAAAGAACAGTATAGAGAACTAGCCAGAGGTAACAAATATTAATGTAGTTCCATACCACTCTTAGAATTAAAATCAAATTTTTGTTGGAATTTGAATGATTTCACTAAGGCCAATTTAGAGAAAAAGTTCAATTCACTTAAGCTTTGGCACATGGTCACAACTCTGATTAAGAGCTACTAGATGTTGTGTGTTTTAAAAAGGCAGAGAGGGGGGCTAGATGAGGAGGAAGATAGTAACCTGAGTAAATAAATGTCAGCTAGTCTACTCTAAAATCTAGAAGTTTTGTGAAGTTGAAAACAGTTTACCTTGTCTAAAAAATGTTGTTACCTGACATTGTTATACTATTCTGTTTTCTTTTCAAAAGTTGAGGTTCCATTTCTCTACATGCTTTGGAATGGGCTGTTTCCATATTGGTTCATAATAAGTGTTAGTTTAATTAAAATTGACATATATGACTGATTGGCCTCGTCTACTTGTAAGATCATAAAATGTAAGTTTCTTACAAGTGCTTTAGTTATTGTTAAGAAGCCTACGGTTTCCTATCCTATTAATTTAATCTGGTATGAGGGAATTAGCTGCTAAACTGTTGCTGGCTGAAATCCTTTTAACTAAGCGGGCAAGAAATGTTTGAGCATGAGATGTTAGTTAGGTAGCGCAATATGATTCGACATTTATATAGATGGGAAGCTTTTGTGCACTATCATATACCACTGGCAGGCTAACCTATTCCCCATTCTCGCATCTCTCTATTTTTTCTTTTTAGAAGTGAAAGTTGACATTGTCCATTTTCTTGAAGGCTGTTATACAAGACACAGGATGAAACAAGTGTTTCTTAACCTTGCATCTATTCTTGAATCCCTCATTGTGTTTCTTAGTTTGCCTTCAATAATGGATTCATTAGTAAACAGAAAGCGAGTAAACCTGATGATGGACTTGGACCTTGGAAATGTCTTTCATGTTTTCTTGTCTTGATTGATCGTTTCAATTGTAAAGTTTTAAGACATTTTATAGTACTGACTGTTTTTTATTTAACAGGGTGACATTGGAGATGGACAAGATGTCCTTGTGAGAGTACACTCTGAGTGTCTAACCGGAGACATATTTGGATCTGCCAGATGTGACTGCGGAAATCAGCTTGCACTCTCAATGCAACAGATTGAGGCCGCTGGTAGGGGTGTGCTGGTATATCTGCGTGGACACGAAGGACGTGGTATTGGATTGGGCCACAAGCTTCGTGCTTATAACCTACAGGACGATGGACGTGATACAGTAGAAGCCAATGAGGAGTTGGGATTGCCCGTTGACTCCAGGGAGTACGGCATTGGCGCTCAGGTATTAGATCAGAAGGACTCGATGGCTTATATTTCAAAGAATTTAACTTTTTCTTTGATAAATGGTGATTTACTATGCTTGTGAAAGTTAACTGAAATGATTTGTGTTCTCAACTTGCAGATGTTAAGGGACTTGGGTGTTAGATCGATGAAGCTGATGACCAACAATCCAGCAAAATATGTTGGGCTCAAAGGCTATGGTTTGACAGTTTCGGGTAGGATCCCAATATTAACACTCGTTACTTCAGAGAACAAGAGATATTTAGAGACCAAGCGTGTGAAAATGGGTCACATATATGGCATGGAATTTAAAGGCCAACTGAGCACACATGACAGCGGTAATGGTAATGCCAGTAAGGTTGATGACTCTAGTACTGTTACACAGCAGATGAGGGAGTAGATTTGCAAAAAGTTACAGAAACCAAACCATGATTCTATTTGTGATTTGATATTATTAGTTTCTCTGATAATCTTGGAGCATGCTCTACTAAACTATAAGCTTTACAAGAGATTTTTCACCTTGAAACATAAGACCATGCATCATAGATATTGTAGACAGCCTATTCAAATTTCAGGGTTACTTTTTTTCTTGTGGCTTTTATAGAGAGGTTAACGACGTATCACCTTGGAGGCCATTTGCCTATTTAAACACAGTTTCTTTCTTTATTCTTTTTTTTATACAATAACTAATGTAAGCCATCGATGATAAAACTCATGATTTGTAGCTCTACTGTGTATTATAAATAAATTCCTTCTCTACTTTGTCACAGTTAATGATCACAACGATGATGCAAATTCTTTTAGTACTCACTCTTGGAGTGTGTGCTTCATTTTATTTAAAAATCAAGCACTTCACACATAGTTATGTTTACTGGTTTAAATTTTTTATATGAATGTTTTTGTTCCTTACAAGTTTGAATGGTTTAAATTATTTTTTATATAAATGTTTTTGTTCCTTAGAAGTTTGAATTGACTCGGTGTTGGGAAGTAGAAAAGCTCTATGTGAGAGCTAATAAAATTGAACTCTTCAAACTAATTTGATCTAAACAAAAAAATTACTGATATACATACAAAACATTTATAAGAAATTATTGATTATTGATAGGGTAACATTTGGTATATAAGCCGAAATACTTTTAAATATTAAATTATTCTTTAATAAATAATCAATTATTCATTTAATTTAACTCAATTTATTACCTGAAACCATGATTTTCTTAATACATTTATTTAGGTTGATATGTAGATAGGGGGGTAAGATAATTAAGACATCTATATAAAGTTATATAACATATAAAATGAGAAAAATATAAAGATAGTTAAAAAATCATTTTAAATAAAAATAAAATATAAATAGTTACTAATCATAATAAGAATGTTTTGAGATTTTATATTGAGATACTTTTGTGAGGTACCTAGATAACAAATAGTTAAATAAGTACGGTTTAGAGTACAAAATAATTTCCATTTATTAAAATATTGTAATATAATTGTAATTGTAATACTATAGAAGTTTAAAATTTTCAAAAAATTATATTTATTTTGCAAAGATTGGATTTAACAACTTATTGATTAGAAATTTTGTTAAATATAATTACTATAAACAATATAATCAAAATAAAAAATTGTGAAGATACTTTTGGAGATTCTTAAAAATATATAATTTTTTCTAATAATACTGATTTGGATTAAAACTACTCTAAATATTTAATCTAATTTGTTCCTAATAAAGTAACTATAAAAATTGAAATAAATATATTTTACGAAGAACAAACTAAATAACATAAAAAATAATGCAAAAATTCAAAAAATGATTATATGAATTTATAAAATATATAAGGATTGTGTTACTCTTTAATGTAGAGAATATTTTTTCCTTCAACTTTGTAAATATCTATAATAATATATAAAAAAATTGTATATAAAATTTTTACTATTTTACTTGTTAAATTTTTTTTAACTTAATTAACTATACATAATAAAAAGCATACAAAATAATACAAAAAATATTTATAATAAAATTATAAAAATTAGTTATTTTATAATATAATAATTACTTTCATAATTTATTTATTTATTTTTTATTATCATAAAAGAATGTAGTATGTTTCTAGTAGTAGTAATTAATAAAAGGAGTTTATACACATTTATATTTTATATTTACTTTTCTTTTCTGAATTGGATAAAATTAATAACATTTATATATCTATTGACCTATTTATATACACTATATAAATAAATTGCCCAACTCAAATAAGCAAATATGATGTGTGACAGCTAGCAGTTCAACATGTGAAATGGTAATAAGGGAAAGAGCTACTCAAATTGTTCATTACTCTCCAAACCTTTCAAGTAACCTTTTTTTTTTCTAATAAATCAGTATACACATTAATTTCCTTAAAACGCGCTTATTGGACCTTTACAACGTTTGCCAACTCCACACGCAGTGTAACCTACGTGCCAGCATGATTGCTTCAACAACTCTCATTCTCTTTCCTTGTTCGGTTCAACGGCTACTTCTTCTTCAAGTAGAAGGACTTCTCATTACTCACGTTTTCGACCGTTGCCACATCTCTTCTATCCAACGGTAACATATTCACACGCCAACGTTCCAGATTTTGCAACAGCTGTGCCACCTCACCGCGTCAAGAGGCCTTTTACCCTCCCCACGCGGTTACTTATTTTCTATAAATACTCTTCTACTCTTCCTCTTCTTTCTCACTCACCTCAACCAAAACCAAACCTCTTCTCTTTCATAATCATACTTAAAATCCTTTCTTTTTTTCAACTTTCTTCTCACTCTCTCAAGAATGGCTCATTCCTTTGTTCTTTTGCTGCTTGCCGCATTGTTGTTGAGCTCCACAATGGCTCAATCCCCCGCTTCGTCGCCGGCCTTGTCACCTACCAACACTCCCGTTGCCACTCCACCGAGGAGGGCATTGTCTCCGTCTCCATCTCCTGCTTCGGTGCCACCAACTCCTGCTGCGGTGTCACCGTCGTCTGAGTCTCCTGCCGCTTCACCCGCCACCGGAACATCTCCTCCAGCTCCACCTATGTCTCCTTCTGAGTCCCCAAATGCTGTTACTCCCATCACCCCTCCCTCCACCATCTCGGGTCCACCTGGAGAAGCACCAGGACCAGCTGCAAATGGTGCCGTTTTGAACAGAATCGCTGGATCTGCCGTGGTTCTTGCTATCGCTGCGGCTATTCTAGTGTAGAAGATATTTTATGATGTTTTATTATTTTTTATTTATTTTTTTCTATTATTTTTTCACGAATACTTGAGTCTTGAACTCCAGTACTTCTTTCTTTTTGGTTGTTATGTGTCATTAAGTATTCCTTTGTTAAACTTTGTATATTCTATTATTATTATTTATAAATTATTTCATTATTATTATTGTGATTGATAATAATCACAGTTCACACCCTTCCTTGATTTAATAATAGATTCTTTTATAGCATTTGTTGTATATGAAAATGAAAAGTGGAATGATATTCCTTTTGATATTTGGCCTATTTCAAGTCAACCTAAATCTTTAATTCTTAAATCCTAGCTTTTTCTTTGCCAATCTAATATCAGCTTTTCTTAAACCTAATTCTTTATCTTTTCTTTTGAAAAGAAAAGTTTTTAGCTTTCAATAAATTTAATTTTTTAATTTTTGTTTAAATAATTTATATTTATTTTATTTTATTTTTTCATTAAAATATTTTTAATTACCACCTAATTATAAAATATTATTCAATATTCAAATGATGGGTAAAAAAATTAATGAACAGGTTTTTTTATAGGTGAAAAATATGATTCTGGTAAATTAATATAATTTTTTCACTGTAAACTTTTTTCCTGTTTTCTGACTTCTTTCTAATTTTTATCGCACAAAGAGACATAAATGATCTGAAGCTAAGGAAGAACATCCTCATCAACAACAGGACAACCATCGAAGCAAACAAATGTATGTCTAAAGTGAAACAGTTGGTAAAGAAAAGTGAAATGAGCAGAGTGGGACAGAAAAGTAGGACCATTTCCTGGTCAAAAGATTCCAACATAACAACAGACCTTATTCTGCACTTCTGCTTCAGTGCTTTAAAGAACAATTGTGTCACCAATGCTAAGATATAGTGCTTTCTAAGATGAATCATCTTCCTATTAAGATGAATCATCTTCCTATTAAGATGAATCAACTCTTATATGTCTTCTCCTATGATATAGTGCAAAGCTCTACCCTCACCTTTCCATATTTAATTAAATTTTAAGTTTTTCTCATAAATATTAATTTTTTAATTGAATTTTTATTAAAAAATATATTTTATTAAATATATAAAATATTTATATCTTTTAAGTAAATTCATGTAATTTGATTCTTTCAGTAAGGCAACTGTTTCACCCAATCAATCAGAATATCATAAATTTAAACAACAATAAATACTAAATATTTTTATTATGTTTTTATTTTATTATTAATTAGGCAACAAAAATTATGTAAATTATAATTAGTTAGTACTAATGCATTTAAGAATAATAATTAACATAAGCATATCTCTAACTTAGTTAAATTTGGTTGCCTGACTTATTTGAGTACACTCTTAATACTTTGAAATGTCTTTTATATAGGTTCTCTAATTTCAAATTATTGTTTATGTTAAATGCTAATGTGAGGGCAATTTTTTCTTTGTAAAAGAATAAGTAATTATCTACTAATGATTTTATGATCGTGGAGGAGTTCACATTGTTATAAAACTGTATATGATGTGTTAGAAATTACATTCAATAATTAAGAAATATATCTACTCAACAATTATGAAAGATCTGAATCTTTGAAACATTCATTGATTATTTTAAATAATTGATTATTCTTTTGATAATTTATGTATATGTTTGAATTATATGCACAAATGAGGAGAAACATATTTGTATGAATTTTTTACCTCAAGATATATTATCGATGTTTTGTAAAAGTGAGAAACAATTATTTTGTTTTATATATCCATGAGTAAGTTTGTTTTTAATAGATAAGTTATACTTAATTATTTAAATATCTTGCATAGCTATTTTTCAGTGCAAATATTATTAGAAATTGTTATGTCCTTGCATAATCATTATGTGATTTTCTCATTGCACAATAAATCTCTTGTGTACCTTAAACAAATAGTAAAATAGTTAGAAAAATCAATATTTTACATATATTATATTAACTTTATTTTTATTTTAAGTAATATTTTTGTTTGTTTTTAGTATATAATATATGGACTTGTGATCCATAAATAATTTAATTATCTTCATTTTAAGTTTCAGTGTAATGAATAAACCAGAAACTTCAGGTACGATTATTGCATAATGTAATGGATAAAAATGAAGACTAATATACGAGTTCAAATTGAAAGAGCTTGAAATTAGTAATTCCCTGTAATTTATGTAAAGTTGTGTAAATAGGATACAGCTTTTGAATGACAAACAATTACTCTTGTCTATGTTTATAATATTTTAGAATAATTGGCAAAGAATAATAATTTGTATAGTATATAATATAATTTTTATAATACTTTAATTATATTCTTAATAAATTATGTATTAATTCCAAATGACCTTTAACCATTTATTTATATTTTTTTGTGATATTTGATAAGTGGTTAAATGCAAATTGAGATAAGCAAAAAATAGAATAAATGTTAAAAAAGCAACACATATTGTTTGAGCTTATATAATAATCTTTTGAGTAAGTATTTATAATAGTTGAAACATGTAAGTCTTGTTTCATTTGAAATTGAGAGTGTGTACTTATTTAATTACAAAAAATATTGTTTTAAAAAATTATTAAATGTTAGTTATTTTGTATAAAAAAACTCACTCTTGGACATATTAACAGCTTGAAAAATTTATGCAAAAATTTTTAAGAATTCTTTTATGTTTTTGTGATTTTTATTTTTGAATTGGTGATTTATTTAAACCACTCCTTAATTAACAATATCAAAGGTCATTTCCATTAGATGGGATAATTCTAAAAAAATCTTAATTTAATTTTTATGAATTTTATTATCACATAATTTTTAAGATTTTTTTAAACTTTTGTTTCAATAGTTTTACAACTTATAGTTTGATTAATATTTTATTTGATTCATTCATAAATGTGTATTTTTTAAAATAATAAATTAATTTTTATTTTTATAATCCATTATCTTAAACTTTATATAATCACATCATATGATATTAAGAAGTATTATATTAAGAGGTTTTACTAAAACTCAGGTTAATTTATGATTTTATATATAATTCATATATAAGGGAAAAATATTAATGGACATCTAAAAATTTTATGCATTTTAATTTTATTAAATATTTCTTTTGATTCTTTAATATTTTTTAAAAGAAGTATTAATGTGACACTTAATAGGTTAATGACAATAGTTTATCGAAATTAGAAAATGATAAGGAACTATGGATAAAATCTTCCTCAATCTTCTCATTTTATCTTCCAAAATCATACTCATAACTCTCACAAAACAAGAATGGTAGAAAAGAGAAAGTTGTCTAAACTAGGCTCCTTCTATCTCTCAAACTCCACCGTAATTCACGCTTCCAATCACCAATCACTTTTTTCTACCAACTCATAAACAAAACAATATTCTTCCCCTCTTTCCATTCAATTTTCTATTTAATTTAAATTAGCATTTAATCCATTATTTTCATTTCTTTCCTTTCTCTACATTTTTAAATAATCCACAATTTTAATTAATTTATATGCATTAAATTGAAAACTTTTTATTTTTTATTTTACAAATTTCTCTAACTACTTTATTTCTGGTTCAAGTTTTTTTTTTTTTCTACAAAAAATTATAGAAAAATGTTTTTCATGGGATAGAATTGTGTATAAAGAAACTCTAGCCTTTTAAAGATGCTAACTAATTTAATTTTTCCAAAAAATATTTTAATTTATATATAAGCTAATTTTAGTTATTAAAAAGTTCTATTTTAAGGAAATACTCAAAGAAAAGAAAGTGTACCCTAGCAACATCTTCCTCCAATTCACAAATGTACCAATGACATAAAGTAATTTAGTCCATCTTAATATTCCTTTTCAACACAGATGCCAATTTGTTTTGGTACATGATACAAATGTCACAGAAAATAAATATTGATGTTTTACTATAAAAATATTTATAAAAATCAAATTTATTAATTTACTTCCTTTATGAAAATAGTATATGTATAAATCAATTAAAAATATCATTAAGTTTTTAAAATAAATATTAAAAGACTTAAATGAAAATTGAGGACGTTTCCTAAAAACAGAACACGATGGCCCACTGACCACTGGACCACAGAGTCTTCCCCCAGTCCTTACAGTTGTGTGTTGTGGATCCCCAAGAATTTCACACTTTCCTATTTCTTGACCGTTGGAATTCCGGCACCCCTTTCATCAACGGTACCTGTTTTCCTTAGCTCAGATCAGGTTCCACGTGTACTGTCCCGATTCAACTAAAAGTGCGTTTCTATGGACTCGACTTCTACATTACCCCATCCCATCATCACAACTTATCAGAGCAATCTCCACCCTCTGATCCTCCCATCACACCAACCTTCTTTTTCTATAAATTCTCACTCTCTGTCTCTTCATTCTTCTCACAGACACACTCGTCGTATAACTACAACCATCACTCCATCACTCCCTGCGTTGCACCGCTTTCACCGTCGTTTACTATTCGCTATTTACATCTTAGCCTCTCAGATGGCTTCGTCTTTCACTCTTTTTCTCATGCTCGCCGCTGCGGTGCTAGTCTTCTCCGCCGTTGCTCAATCTCCGGCGCCGTCTCCTAACGCGTCTAAGTCTCCACCCGCTGTTTCTCCGTCTAAGTCTCCACCTGCCGTTTCTCCGTCACCAGCCTCCGCTGTGAGCTCTCCGCCATCGCCTCCTCCATCGTCTGCTTCCTCTCCCTCCCCTTCCGCCTCTCCATCGTCGATCTCTACTCCTCCGTCCGAGGCCCCCGCACCGTCTGAGAACGCCGCTGTCTCGTATGGATTCGCCGCTGCAGGATCTGTCGTGGTTGGTCTCGTCGCCGCCGTACTGGTTATTTGAAACGCCGCGTAGGCTTTTGTTTTTGAGTTGGTTATAGCTATATAGTTCATATTATTATTATTTCATTTATAGCCTTTGTTTAAGTAAGACGCATGGTTTGACCTTGTTATTTTTCACTGAATTGGTAGCGATACTTGGTTTGTTCGGTGAAAATAATTTGGTGTAATATTTCGTCTTTGTTATTATTCGTCAGAGATTTGTGATTATGTTTTGATTGTCAACACTGGGAGATTCTTGCTCCTTATTCTTCTTGTTTGATTCAACATTCCTACGTTGTTGCTCTCAGCTAAACCCGGATTTTATTTTGACTAAAAAAAATAACAGAACCAAAACTTTCAACTGAAAATGAAAATGAAAAAGAAATAGAAATATCTTTTGCTCGAAACGAAAGAGACGGTTTAATCTTAAAAGAAAACAAGATGTATTCATTCTAATTGAAAGTCAGGAAACAAACCCAATTTCCACCACGAATAAAAATTTGATATTACAAGTATTTGATGAAATAAATTATCAGCAGTTTATAAATATAAATGATAACATAAAAATTGACTGTAAAATATATTATATAAGTTTTAATTTTTACATTAACATATATTTTCAGAGTATACTTTATTTTAATTATTTTATTAATTTTGAACTCTTATAATTTTGATTTATAGATTAGTTATTTTAAATATGTTTATTTTACTTTAGATTATCATATATTTTTCGTATTGTGTATTTATTATAAATTATTAATTATTAATTCCACAGTACATCTTATATACTTTTATTCAAATTTAAACGTAAAGATAACATGCTTAAATACACATCAAATATTCAAAATAAAAATACTCAATACGAAAATGTTTGAAGTAAGTGAAATAAAATAAATTTACCTTATTTAATATTGTAAATAATATAACATTTGAAATAAATAAATGATACTATATAAATTTTTGTCTAAATAATAATATTAATAATAAACTTATTTCTCATCATTGTTAGTGTGATATTTAGTAAAATGTAAAAGTAAAAAAGTTATACATTATTAAAAAAAAATAATAAAGTTGTGCCTAATGAATATATAAAAAATAAAATAAAAAAATAATAAATATAAATAGTTTTTATATAGAAAAAGTAAAATTAATAAATAATTTTTATAACAAAGTAAAAATAAATATAAAATTTAAGAACTCACGTTTTAATAAATTATGGAATAGTTATAATATATTATTAAAAAACTTTTAAAAATATATTATTTTATTACTATTATTACTGAAAGTTATTAAATTCAATGTAAAAAAAAAGTTAAACATTTTTAAAATTGTGTTGACAATTGAAATCGGTCAAAATATTTATTCAATGAAACCATTATAGTCAAAATAATAGTAAAAAGGTTAAATAAAATATTAAAATAAATACTAAAAGCTATTAAATTCAGTATAACAAAAAAAGTTAAAATCAATATTCTTAAAACCGTGATTGAATCAAAATATTAATTCAGTTTATAATAAAAAATAATGTTAATAACTTAATATAAAAATAAAGACTAACAAACAGGTATTTAACACTTGCATAACATATAAATATTAAAATCAATATACTATAATACTCATATTTAAGTTGGAATTACAACCTGATAGTCAAGATGGAATGAAAAGTCAGTCCAATAACATGATAACAAATTAATCTGTTATTTTGTATATAATTTTATTACTTTTTACTTTAATATATATATATATATATATATATATATATATAAATATTTTATAAATTTTTAACAAGATTGATTAATATTTTTTATTGAATAAAGCGAAAAAATCATTTTTATATATTAAATTCTTCAATTACAATTAATAATAACACTTAATTTATAAACATTAATAGTTTAAAATTTAATACTATATAATTGTATCTTTTATAAATACAAAATTTTTAATTATTATTTTTATTTTAAATATAAAAATTTGATAGATTAAAAATACCAACTTGTAAAATAAAATTAATTTAAAATTTGACAAATGAAAAATAAATACTTGTAAAATAAAATTAAAAATATTGTTTTTCGAAAGAACAAAAATCAACATCCTATTAAGTTTTTTTTTATAATTTAATATGAATGAAACTTTTGCTTATTAATTTTTCCTTTCTTTTTACCTATTTTGCAATCTCTATGTTAGTTTTATCCATTCAACCATTCAACTATTTTTCCTATATTTAATACACGTTAAAATTAATAAATTATGCTAATCCCTTTTATAAATCAAATTGAATAAATGTTATATGAAAATCATAACTATCTAATAAACATTATTTCATCAATAAATATTATTAATTATTAGTAAGAAAAGAAACATTTGTACCTCTAAATTTTTTAAAGAATTTTTTTAAAAGTAATGATTATACAAAAATATAAATAATTATATTTTTAATTTGTTAAGAAATTTAAAAATTTTATTTTACTATTCTTTTTTAGTTAATTTTTATTTTATTTGAAGAATTTTTTTTATTAATTTTCATTCTTATTGTTTGACTCATTTTATAGTTCACGTTATTTTAAAAAAATCTTTCTTCTCATTACAACTCTAATTATATATTTTTTATTTATTTATTTATTTATTTTTATAATTTTGTTTAAATGATATATTACATTTTATAAAATAAAAATATTAATTTTATTAATTAAAATTATTTTCAAAACACATTTAATCATAATATTTTTTTAATATTTTTATTTGTCACTTATTTTTTATCAAGTGAAAATATTTATTTATATTTTTTGATTGTTTAATTGTTCAAATCACCAGTCTCTTATGTAACCTATAAAATCTATTTTTTTAAATTTTTGATTTAAAAGACTTTTATTTCATTATTGAAGTTTTTTATTGATTTAACTCATTTAGTATCTCCCAAATTTACAAAATTTTTAAAGTACTTTTCTCTCAACATTTTAAAAAATTACATTTGTCATCAAGTTTCACAGAATTGATTATTCTTTTCTATTAATTTACATTAAAAAAATATGTTTAACATTGAATTTTTAATAATAATAACTTTTTTTATTTTCTGTAAAAATATTATTTAATTAAAACAATTATAAGTAGGAATATACTCTTTATTTAATCTAAAAAGGACAAAAATAAAACACAAATAAATATGAATTTTTTATTTTGATGATGTAACAAGTATAATTAAACTCCTTTTCTTTTAATTTTTTTTGTCATCTTTAATCTAAAACATGTAAGTCTCTCATATTTGTATTTTTATCATGTGTACTTTATTGTTTGGTGTTTGAATATTTTTTTTATTTTAAATAAATAATCTTATATTAAACTTCTAAAGGATTCTCGTTGATTTTTATCCTATTTTGGAGATTTTTTTTTGAAAAATTATTAGATTAAATTTCTTTTAGAATTTGATCAAAGTATATGGGATAAGCTACCCAAAATAAATATCTCATTTGCTTAAACTACACCTCCAAATATTTCTTTTCTTAAATTTGAAATATTTTCTTTATCATCTATATTATCTTTTAACTGCTCAACTTCTACACATAATAAGTATTTTTTTTTATAGCTTTCTTAAATGTTTATATTCTGAAGGTAAAATCTTTGAATTATTTATAAGGAAGAAAATGAATAAGTGAATGAAGTTTATTAATTAATTAATTTCTAATTTGTGTTTTAAGTAATAAAGATGTCATTTTTGCCCCTTGAAAATATAAATTGAATTAGTTTAAAAGTGATAGTTTTTATATGCAGATTTCCTTTTCATGCAGAGCAGGCGCAGAGAGTCGATTGGATGAGTGACAGTGAAAGAAAGAACACCACAATACAAGTCTTTTGGTGACACCCAAACATCTTTTCTTTTCTTCTTTTTCCTTTTCCTTTTCCTTTTCCTTTCTTTTCCAAACCATTTAACCCCTTCATTCATGCAAACACTTTTTTCTAGTAACTTTTAAATTAGGACAATGATATATATATATAAAAGTTATTTAACAATTAAAGTGTAGATTGAAGTTTAATATACCAATATAACATATTATTCAATTTACTTAAAAATAAATAATGTTAGAGTTGTTTTTCACAAGATTAAAAGTTAATAAATAACTTAATGAGTGGAACAATTTTAGTAAATTACCTATTACTGTTTTTAAATGCTATGAAAAGGAAAATGAAAGTTAAATATATGGAATACTTTGATATATATATATATATATGGAATACTGTTTTCACTATTTTTATACTTTGATATATATGGAATACTTTTTATTATAAAGTTATAATTCTTTTAACAATATTTCAATTATTTAAATTAGTAAAATAATATCATATTATAAAAAAATAGAAAATATATCAAGTTGTTCTAGTAATACTCTACCAAACCTAATTGATCTAGTAAAACAGAATGATATTTTTATTTTTCCATTTTTTCTCCTTAAATCTGAATGAATAATAAAATATATAAAAAGTGATATATTTCTTTACTATCAAATATGAAAAAAAATATTTAATTTTCTGAAAAGGTCACTTCTTTCTCACCACACTTGTCCTTAAGACAATACACACTATTATTGTAAATCACTATGTTATTATATTTATGGGATATCAGAATAAAAAAATTAATGTTTTGCTGAAAACTTAAACGTTATTTAATATGAAATATTTTCGTGTTAAGTGATATTTTCTCTCTTTTTAAATAAGAGTAGTTCTAAAAGAAGAAATTTATTTTATATTATGTGTCGTTTACAAATTTCAATGATGCATGTTTTTTATCAACTATACATTTATTTTAAAAAATATAAAAATAATTAAATGATTCTTTTTATGAGACTTTAATAGACCAGCTGTTTGTATTAACGAATTATTTTTTATCTTTTCATTTACTTTTTTGTTAATCAATAAATCATATTTAATTTTTTAAGGTTATTATTGGAATTTTTTTTAAAAAGTTATTATAAATTATAGGAGTTAATACTTTTATTGGTATGTGTGAAAAAATCTTAAACGTCTCTTATTTAGAAATAAAAAGTATTTATTATCAAATGAAAGGAACAATTCTATTGGTTTCACAACATTAAAAATTAAATATAAACACAAAATCTATGAGAGTTAATATTTTTAATTGAACGGTTAAAAAATCAAAGTGTAAACGAAAGGTTTAAAATATCTTTATATTGACATTCATTGAATTTTTCTAAAAAAAAGAAGATGAAATGAGAAATATTTCAACTTATAAACGAAGTATAGAGAGAAATTTAAGTTTAAAAATATAAATTAAAATATTTAAAATTATAAATGTTGGAAGTGAAATAAAATTAGAAGTAGTAGATAAAAACTTAAAAGTAGGCACATATATAAAATATAATATAAGCTTAAAAATTTGTTTGTTTAAGAAGCCCAATTTGATTGGACTTGGTGTGGACTGTAATTTTGGATAGAACACTTTTCACAGGAATAAAAATAAATTTTTAATTTCTTGAAAAATAATGATATTATTTTGGTTGTGTTAATTATCTAAAGAGTAAGTTTTATTGTTTATAGCTAGTGATTTTATTTTATTATATGTTTGAACAAAATTGTTTTGAGTGAATGATACTTATAGTTTCTATCAAAACAATTGTTCAAGTTCATTTTTTTATAATACTTATAGAGCGAATATAAATTTAAAACATGGGAATTATCAGCACACGAAAACATGTAAATTATTAAATTTCCTTCATAAAATGAATATACATAATACATTTTTTTATTTATAACCTTTTTAGCTTCAAATTTATGGTTTTTAAAAATAATTGAATAATAATTATTTAATTTAACTTTCATGATTAATTTATAATATGTTTTAACTTTATTTATAAAAGTAAGAAAGAGTGTTAGTTACACATATTGTCCACATCAGATTTGTCACTTAACCATCTATTTTGATTCTTTACATTTTTTATTTTCATTCTTCACATGTCATTCCACACCATCATAATCCATTAAACACTAAATAAAATATCCATATAATCATTTAATTTGAGTAAAACAAAAATAAAAGCATAATAATGTAATTTAAGTAAAACAAAAACAAAAACCACATATTTTAAAAGGAGAGACACTTTTTTCACCTCTCAAATTGATGCTCAAACAATATTAATTACAATGTTTTCTCTCTCTTTGGTTTTAATTAAACTAAAACAAATACTTCTTTAATTTAAAAAAATTCTTTTCAATATACTACTCAAATCATTATTGTTTTAATTCAATCAAATTGAAAAATAATTACTAACATATTCACTAAAAAAATTAAATTATTAAATCTAGATAACTCACACATTAAAACTAATTTAAAATAATATAAAATCATTTATGAGTCTACAAAATAATAAAATCTTAAATCATATACACTTGTATACAATATCAATTTCATCAATGGACAGTCTCTATCAAATACACTTCCCAGTCATAAAAAAAATTATATTTCAAATCCCAATAAGATAATAACACAATTAAATTCACTAGTTTTCTAAAATTGAAGTTTTTCAAGATTTCATTCTCATTATTATCAATATTTTCTAAAGTAAATCAAATCACACCCTCTTGCTTTAATTCATATGAAATTATTCTAATAAATTTAAAAAAATCAGATAAATTCTACCATATATAATGTCAGTTTCACATCTCAAAATATCATTAAAAACATAGATTAACAAATGTTTATTTTTTTTATTTGATTTGATTCACATCTCAAATAAAATTATTAAAACCTACATATACAAATAAACAAGAAGGAAAACTGAGACATAAAAAAATTAAAGACTAATTCGTGGTTATCTTATATTTTTTTACTTTCTAATTCATATGCTATAATCGATAAATATCATAAATCTAACTAAAAAGTCGAAAGTTTTATATTCTAGAAAGATTACTTATCTTAATTATATGTTTTAAGTTTACAAAACTAGTTCTTAAATATGTAATATTGTATCTAATTTTAAAAATAAAATAAAATTATATACTTATTTGAAGTTGATTATAATTACTTTACCTGGTACTTCCACAAGCATACTAGCTTATAAAATAGGTTGTCTAAACTCGGAAGTTTTATTTTCAATTACTAAATATATAACTAATTTAGTGATTTTAACGTGAATTTATAAGTTGTGAAGACTATTTATGTAATAAAAAAACTCATGTTTATTCTAATTTGGTCACCTATTAAAAAAAATGGATCAACAACCATTATAATATTGTGAACTAGATTAACCTAAGTGAACTTAAGAAACCCCTAACAAAAATAAATAGTAGTTCTAATGAATTAATTGGGTTGGGATGGGATAAAGTAAACTTGTAACCAGATAAATTAAAATGGGTGTAATTTTCTGTAAAATGAATAATTTTTTTAAGATGATGTGATAATAAATGATTAATTTAATTATTATTTGAATATTTAATTCTACTTCCAACCAGACCATGCTACGAGTGAAGTGACAGTAATCGTCATGAAAATGAAATCCAACTGTCTGAGAAAACCCTAAAGCCCCAATCATCACACAGGCCAACGTTGTTTTCTCGTTTAAAGAAGCAAACGTTGTTTTTTCGTTTGAAGAAGCAAAAGTTGCTTTTCCCTTTACGTAGACACACAAACACAGTGTTACTACAAGTTATTTAGAGGATTGCATTCAACTCATAAGATTTAACGTTTATTTTTTGCTAATGGAGAAAGATTTCTATAATCTCAATAATAAATATTAATTAAAAAATTAATTATTTTCTCAAAGTTAAAAGTTTGACCCTTTTATTCCATTTACTATTTATTATAATATAAAGCAAACGTTTTTTGAAACTTAAACTTCGCCGACCCACGAGCGGTGAATGCATCACCTTAATGTTAATTAATAGTCAACTTTATTAAATAAGTTCGTTATTATAAAATTAAACGACCATAAAAATCAAATTATATTAATCTCTGGATCTCATTCTATCATATATTTTAAATTTAAATATTTTTTCAAGTTTTGTTTCAACAGTAAAATCTTATAATATTTACACTATTATAAATTTTATTACATTTTCATTTTTTACAATTTGAAAAACTAATTTATTCATTATGCAGCAGGTTGTATTCATAAACTAACACCTGTTCTAAAAATGTTCTAATGGATTTATTATTTATTAAATAAGATGATGACTTTAGGTGCAAATAAATAGAATAGATATAATTCTAGCCACTTTTATTACTTAAGATATTGTTTTAAATATATATATTTTAATTGAAAATATAAAAAAATTAGTAAATTTAAATTTATCGAATAAACATCTCTTTATTTTATAATTTTAATTAATAAAAATATTAACAAAATGTGATAACATATTTTTATTATTCAATGCAAAACAACTGCTACCAGTAGGATGTGAAAGTCTTTAAAGACAAAATTCTGATGTATGGTTGGAAGTCAAAATTTGAGACTTGATGTCGTGATCATCATCTTCTTCTTCTTCATCCCTCTGAATTGTGATGCTGATTTGAGGTCTTCTCTCTTCCCGATTCAGCCCCTTCTCTGAAATGGGTCTGCGTCATCTCACAAAGTTGATGACGCCGTATCCAGAACTCTGTGCCTCACTTTGTCATGTGAAGGAGATTGCACCTTGTCCACCAGATTGCAAAGTCTGCCTCAAGATCTGCCTCACCAATCCCCTATACCCTAATTATGATTCGCCTCCAGCGCCGCCGCCGCCACAACTTCCTCCTTTCATTCTAGATAACGGTGGCGCAGATGAACCAAGCAGCCACAAAATCGCCACCTATTTGTTCCTTGCTCTTGCTATTCTAACTGCTGCTTTCTTTGTCGTTTGTTGTCGCACCATCTATACCAGGTTTAGCTCAAGGAGGAGGGTATCATCAAGGCACCACCCACAGAACACTGGTGGTGACGATGATTTTGTCGATGAAGAGCATGGACCTGTGGTGGATCACCCCATATGGTATATCCGCACCCTTGGTCTTCAGCAATCGATTATCAATGCCATCACAGTTTGTAGGTATAAGAAAGGAGAGGGCTTGATTGAAGGAACTGAGTGTGCTGTTTGCTTGACTGAGTTTGAAGAGGATGAGAATCTCAGACTTTTGCCAAAATGCTATCATGCTTTTCATTTACCTTGTATCGATACCTGGCTTAGGTCTCATACCAATTGTCCCATGTGCCGGGCTCCCATTGTTTCTGACCTTGCAACTGCTAGGTTGGACTCCAGTTTTGTTGATTCAAATTCCTTTGGACAGACCCATGAGGAAATTTTGGAAAATAGTGCTCCTGATTCTGATGAATTGGGGAATAGGGCAGAGGAAGGAGGCCAAGTGGAGGCTGAAGATGGAGTTAGGATTTGTGAAACTCAAACCCCAGTTGAAGATGTGCCAGGCATTCTTCCTAGAAGATCTGTTTCTCTGGATTCCTTTTCTATTGCAAATATCAATCGTGCTCTTGCAACACTGGGATCTAATGGCAACTCAAAAAGAGTGCTGGAAGGCGTGGATGATGCTGATTCTGCTTCTTCAAAGGGGGGTTTTGGAAACGATTTGGCGGCCACTTCCAAAGGTAGCTCTTCTTTCAGGTTAACTAGGTATCTGCAGGGTGCTCCTAGTTCTTCAATGAAAAGGTCACAGTCCTACAATGGAAAGTACCTTCTATCCTGGTACGGTCGCAATCAGAAGAAGCCAAATGCTCCTCTGAGAAGCTTTTAATAGTATTAGTACTGCTACCTTTTGGTAACTTGCCTGCTAAAATGTACATGTAACTCTCTACAAGGTGAGAGCTTCAATTTTTAATTACTGCATGAAGCAACTTATGTGATGCTCAAGTGTATGTAAATCTCTAAGTTGCAAATAAATATATTGTTGAATTTTGCTTAGATATAGTTAGTTTGTCTTCACATGAAATTGTGCTGATGGTAGAGTCATACATGATACAGAGAAATAAAATAGAAGAACTAACAAATCAATGAAATCCAGCCCCAAATCAGTACAAAAGCATGAATTATTTATCTTCTGCGTTTTAATTCTTGCTGGCTTGTAATGGATGGAAGATGAATACAAGGTTTCGTGGATCCGTGCTTGAATTTTAAGGATAAATAATTCCTCCATGTGTTTGTTATGGAAAAAACAGTTAAACCTCACTTCATTTTCTTTGACTCATGTTTATTTTAGGTTCCTTAGTGAATTTATAGAGACTTATAAAACTTTGTTGCGAGATTTTGTGGAGTGCAACAGAGTCTGGTGGAAGTGGAAGAGGTTTTTCAAATCTTGTTTGGCTCAATTTTTGTTGCTGCCCGGATGATTTGAAGGGGGAGGAGATTTAGAACATCTAAACTCAAATAAATGTATTATCAACAAAAGTAATCTTATTTACACTTTGAAATCTAAAATTAAAAGATATGAAAATAAAGATTTTTTTTAAATTTTTTTTGTACTCCAGTGAGAACTAAGCAAATATTCTCTCCATTAAAATCTCTCTTATCTTTACCTCTTTACTTCCTTAAAATCCCTCTTATCCTCTTACATTCGTTAAACCAAACAATCCGAGTTTCTATTTTTGTAGTACTTTGTTGGTAATGTTTCCTTTTCTTTTTGTTCTACATTTTCTTGTAAGGTTTTAGAGAATATATTTTCCGATGAAGCAAATTTTAACAAACTAAAAACTATATTTTGTGCCCTTTTTATGATTGAATTATAAATATGATACTTTCCTCATGTCACACCCTTTTATCTGCTTTTGAAGTTCCCACTATTTAAGAAAAGGCGATTGTTTATGCTCTGAGAAGTCTCAATTTATTAAGCCAGTGTGTGTTGGTCTATTAGATTTAGATGTACACTTCCTCAGATTAAACGTTTGCAATTAGAATAAGTTAATCCTTAGAGTTATGACGAAAATTGATAATGAACCTGAATGGCATAAAAAAGCTAAACTATTTTGAAAATAATATTAAACTGAATAATTACATTAATTTAACTTTAACATTTAAATTGTTTCTAGATATAATTGAATGAACAAAAATTAGATTGGTAAATTAAATTATAGGTTATAAAAAATATACTATAAAATAAAATGTAAGTAATAGTTTAAACAATTTAAATTACTTAAAATAAATTAATTTGATTCGATTGACTCGAATTACGAGTCAGTTTAATTCATTTAAGTTCTCATATAATTTAATTTAATTTTGACAATTTTTTTTTATCATTTGTAGAGTTCAGATTAGGTTTACAATAACTCAACTCTAGTTAATGAGTATTATTCCCCATCATTCACCCCGTACTCATGAGGTTAGATCATGTAGCATTCCAAACTTCCACCACCTTCTGCTTACAGTGTTTGACTTGGAGAATACATTCAAAACCTTTGCAACTCAATGCCATAACCTGCAGTTTCAGAAAATCATATGTGGGCAGTGATTTGAGTCAAATTTGCAACCTCCACCCCCCAGTCCTAAAAGCTCTTTAAAGTAGCAATTGACAAGGAATGTAACATGCTCTCATCTCTACTGCCGCCACGTTCCAGCAAGAAACAGAGCAAATACACTGCAAAATTCTCCATAAACAAATTCGTCTCAGCTTAAGTATGTGGAAGAGCTACGCATCTAAGCAGGCAAACATGGGCCGGAGACATGTCATTGAAGCAATGCTTAACATGTCAACTTTGTCAAAGGATTATGGAGAAACTGTAGATCTATTAAACGCTAAATAAGATTATGCATACTACACCTTTCCATAAACACTGTTGACGGAAAAATTGATAGAAAAAGCATAAGAAAAACTACCAAAATGTTGACCAACAACACACTAACCCAATGCGAAATTTTAAAAGATCAAGAAAAATAGGCATTACATAAAGAGTCCATTTAACCAAACACAAAAATATGCCTTCCTCTATTCTTCCTCGGCATCTTTGTTTTTCTTTTTCTTGTGCTTCTTCTTTTCGCTCTTGTCAGCATTACTGTCATCCTCCTTTCCATTGCTAATTTCAGCAGCAGCAGCAGCAGCTTCTTTGTCTTTCTTCTTCTTCTTTTTCTTCTCAGATTTGTCTAACTCCGGTGAACCATCTTCAACCTTATCCTTGTGCTTCTTCTTCTTCTCAGTTTTCTCC
The DNA here is from genome assembly GCA_030347555.1 of Lablab purpureus. Lineage (NCBI taxonomy): Eukaryota > Viridiplantae > Streptophyta > Magnoliopsida > Fabales > Fabaceae > Lablab > Lablab purpureus. The sequence goes on from CM059259.1 coordinate 10,878,747, forward strand.
TCGTCCGAAGAGGCCACTTCACTGTTATCCTTGTCCTTCTTCTTTTTCTTCTTCTTCTCTTTCTTGTCAACTTCAACCTCCACAGCCTCATCAGTTACCTTCATCTTTACCTCTTCTACATCCACCTTGATCTTCTTAGCAGGAACCGAAACAGGGCTATCAGTGCTTTCATGCTTCTTCCTCTTCCGTCCTTCCCCATCTCCATCCTTCTTGACCTTCTCATCCTCAGGTTCCGGCGCAGCAGCCATACCAGCAATCACACTATCCCCGCCAGTGGGCAAAACAAGATTCCTAAGCCACTCCTGGGGAGTCTTCTCATTGGGCTTCCCATGCTTATCCAGCTTCCCTTCAGAAATAAGCTTCTTCTTCATGGAAGCCCTAGGTCCCAACCCCCATTTCCTTGGATAAGTATCCCTGTCCATGACAACCCTCTTGATCTTGGCCACAACTCCATGATCACAAGTGGCCATAACAGCAGTTGTCATCTCAGCAATACCAAGAGCAATAGCCTCCCCCTTGGTGGTCATAAGCACAACCTCCTCCCCAACATCAATATCATTCTCAAACCTAAGCAACCCAGGAATCATCAACTTAGCACCATAGCAAATAGCATTAACAGCAGAGTCCTTAACAACCAGCCTCTTATAGCTAGTCAAAAGAACCTCCAAGGGCATAACAGCCCTCCTCAAATAACTCTCATCCCTATAATTATCATAAACCCACTGAGCATCCATGACATCATGCATGCTCACCATGTTATCCTTCTCACCCATGATCCCAGAGCGAACCCTCCTAAGCTCTTGCATATGGCCACCCACACCAAGAAGCAACCCCAAATGGACACACATAGTCCTAACATAGGTCCCAGCCTCACATGAAATCCAGAAAACAACCAAGTGCCTATCAGGGTCATACTCAAGGAGCTTACTTTCGTAGATGGTTCGAATGCGGAGCTGGCGTTTGACGGCGGAGATCAAGGGCGGGCGCTGGAAGACGGCGCCGGTGAGGGTCTCGAGGGCGCGTGCGACCTTGGAGACGTCGGGGACGGCGGAGTGGAGGCGAGCGATGCAGACATATTCCTTGCCGGCGCCCTGCTGGGACTTGACGAGGCGAGTGGCGCGGTCGATGCAGACGATGAGGTTGCCGGTGACCTTGGGATCGAGGGTACCGGAGTGGCCAGTCTTCTCGACACGGAGGAGGCGCTTGATCCAGGCGACGACCTCGTGGGAGGAGGGGTTGGCGGGCTTGTCGAGGTTGATGACTCCGTATTTGAGGTATTCGGGGAGGGGGCGTTTGAGGGGAGAGTAGCCGGAGGGGATGGGGGTGTAGTGGCCGGTGCGGACGTTGAGGCGGTCGTAGTTTTTGAGGAGAATGGGCCATTGGGAGGTGTCAATGGGGGGAGTGAAGCTCTGAGGCTTTATCATCAAACCATCGTCTTTGCCTGCCTGTTCTTCTTCCGTCTTGCCGGTGCTGCGCTGCTGCTTCTTCTTCTTGGTGTCGGAGTGAGACATGCTGAGGGTAGGGTTTTAGGAGTGAGGCCAATGGATGCCAACAAGCTTAGTAAGGGTTTTAATTAAAAGGACTCACTACCTCGCTTCAACTGGGCCGGGGCTCGCATGGGCAGGCCCAAAATATTATTATTATTATTTAGGCTAATTCTTCCTGCACCCCCAAGATTTCTTCCTGCACCCCTCGAAAAATTAGAATGCCAAAATTGCCCTTCTGATGTTATATATTGAAGTATGAGCAGATGCACCACTAGTGGAGATGGTATTGTGTTTAGAATAAGTTTGTGGTGTTAGCTGTGCATAGTGAATGTTGGTGGAGCTTTGAAGAGCTGCACTGTGATTGGTGGTCCTGGATAGAGGTTGAACGGAAGTTGGTGGTGGTGGGTCGCGAAGAAGAAAAAGCCAGGTTTTTTTTTCAATTTTTTCAGTAATTCCGACTTGTAGAATCCAGAAAGTCCCGCATTATACAAGCCAGAAGTCATTTTTTAACTTCCGATTTGTAGAAATCGGAAGAGAAGTTGAAAAACTTGACTTCCGGTTTCTGACTTCCGGTTTGTACAAACCGGAAGTCACTTAGCTTTGTGATTTTTTTGTTTAATATTGCTATTGTGATTTTTTTTATTGAAATGGAATGTCATATTCAAATCAGAATGTCAGATGAAGTTGATAAGGGGTCTGACTTGTACGAAATGTCTCATATTGTAAGATTTGAGTTAGGAGAAAATGAAGTTGATAAGGGAGATTGTGGTGAATGTTTCACAACTGATGAGGTAAGTATAATTACTCATTATTTTTTTATAAAATAACACCCAATTAATATGCTTATATGTAATGTACATGCGTAGGTTTTTGTTACACGGGATGACTTACTTGAATGGATCCGTGCAGTAGCATTTACACTTAGATTTGTTATTGTCATTTTTAAGGTTTGATATAGCAAATGGGAAAGCAGGAATAAAGACATATGTGCTGTTAGGATGTGAGCAAGCTGACAAATATAGAAAATACAAAAAGGATCTACAGATCACGATTACTGGGACTGTCCATTTAAATTGCAAGGTAAACTAGTTAGTAATGAAAAATGGTGGATTTTAAAGGTAATATGTGGTAGGCATAATCATGAGTTGGCTGATACATTAGTAGGTCACCCATATACTCGAAGATTAAAATCCAACGAGTATTCAATGTTGGTTGATATGACTAAAAGTTTAGTAAAACCTGCAAATATTTTACTTACTTTGAAGGAACATAATGAAGACAATGTGGCCACAATAAAACAAGTGTACAATGTTAGGTACGCTTATAAGAGATCACAAGAGGACCAAAAACATAAATGCAACAGTTGATGATGTTGCTAGAGCATGACATGTATATTCATTGGAGTAGGTTTGATGAGTCCTCAAAAGTTGTTACTGACACTACTACAGAATTAGCAATTAACGTCGTCGTTTTACGTCGGTTTAACCACAAACGACGTTGAAAGGGATATTCAGGGTATTCTACGTCGGTTATTGGGTATAACCGACGTGGAATGTGTACGTCAAACACATTCTACGTCGGTTATACCCAATAACCGACGTAGAATACCCTTTAAAAGCCCTTCCCCCCTTTTCTTCCTCACTTTTCGTTCTTCGTCTTCGACCTCCGCTCCCGCTCGCACAGCTTTTCCTTGTCGCCGCCGCGAACGCTGTTCCTTGCCGAAGAACCTCCGGTCCCTGCCGCTGCCGTCGCGAACCGCGCCTGCCGCCGCTGTGAATAGAGCCCCTGCCGCATGAACCGCGCCTGCAGCTTTCCTTCTTGCCGCCGCGAACCTCGCCGCCAGTCCGTGCCTGCTGCTTGCCGCTGCCAGTGCTGCCGCTGCCGCCAACGTTGCCGCCGCCAGGTTAGTGGGTTTTTTATTGTTTTTATTATTTTTTGTTTTGTAGATAGTGTTTGTATGATTAGGTTATTGAAATGTCTGTAGATGATTGTTCTGATTATCTGGCTGTGCCCATGGGGCTTTATTTGATGTTGTTTATGTATTTGATGTTGTGTAAAAATTTGGATTTAGTCAAATAACAGAGGAAACTCTGCAGAAATTTCGTTAGAATGAGTTTGTCTCTAGTAAACTGTACTAAATAATGTTATAGTGTTTGTATGATTAGGTTATTAAATGTCTGTAGATGATTGTTCTGATGATCTGGCTGTGCCCATGGGGCTTTATTTGATGTTGTTTATGTATTTGATTTTGTATAAAAGTTTGGATTTAGTGAAATAATAGAGGAAACTCTGCTGAAATTTCGTTAGAATGAGTTTGTCTCTCTTATAGAGCAAACTCTACTAAATGATAATTTTGATTATAGTAATCAATGATATTAAATTCATTGATGACGGATAAGTTTTTTATTAACTCTTAATTGTAGTCTAAAATCCGAAAATGAATCGAAGTTGGATGAATGCAAGTCGTATATCAGAAGAGTATGAGAATGGAGTTGAACAATTTTTGAGTTTTGCTGAACGAAATGGTCTAAAGATGAATGGAAAATTTTATTGTCCCTGTGTTAAGTGTGTTAATGGAAGAGTTCAAACCGTAGATATAATTCGAGAACATCTAATCTGTGAGGGTATCATGAAAAATTATACTACATGGATATGACACGGTGAACTTATTGATATTCCAGTAGTATCACAAACTGTGGAGGAGGAGGATGTCAGTATGGAAGATCGAATAGAGGATATGCTTCGTGATGTGGGTCAGGAGAGCTTTCTTCAAGCACATGCACCTGTATATGATAAATTGAAGACCGATTCAGAGACGGCTTTGTATCCTGGGTGTACAACTTTCACACGATTGTCTTCTGTATTAAGATTGGTGAATTTGAAGGCAAAGTTTGGTTGGAGTGATAAAAGTTTCAATGAATTGTTAGAACTTTTGAAAGAGATGCTTCTAGATGAAAACACATTGTCTAACCGTATGTATGAAGCAAAGAAGATACTTTGTCCAATGGGTTTAGAATATAAAAAGATACACGCTTGTCCTAATGACTGTATTTTATACAGAAAAGAGTTTGAATCTCTTCACAAGTGTCCAAAATGTGGTGTATCACGTTACAAAGTTAAGGATGGTGATGGTGATGGTGAAGATAGTCATAAAAAGGGTTCTCCTGCAAAGGTTATATGGTATCTTCCAATAATTCCAAGGTTTAAGCGATTGTTTGCTAATGAAGAAGATTCAAAAAATCTCACATGGCATTCAGTTGCAAAGAAATGAGATGGACAACTTCGACATCCGGCTGATTCTCCACAGTGGAAGAAAATTGACCGTCTATTTCCAAGTTTTGGTAGTGATGCAAGAAACCTTAGACTTGGACTAGCTACAGATGGAATGAATCCTTTTGGTAACTTAAGCACTAACCACAGTTCATGGCCAATTTTATTGGTGATCTACAATCTTCCACATTGGTTGTGCATGAAGCGGAAATATGTTATGCTATCTATGATGATTGCAAGTCCAAGACAGCCAGGAAATGACATAGATGTTTATTTAAGTCCTTTGATAGATGACTTAAGATTGTTGTGGGAGGAAGGAGTAGAGGTGTTTGATGCAAATCGACAATACAGGTGGTGGGACAGGCCCTTCACACATTCATTGTTTGGCCCCAACATTTAGTGAGACAAGTTTCTAAAAAGGTATGTAATTTTTTATGTTAATGACTTCTCAAAATGTTATTTCTGTATTAATTAGTATTGTTTTAAACATGTAGGATGTTCGGAAGCCTAAAAGTCGTGCTGCTTCTGAACATACTAAAGGAAAACAAGCAATTCTCCCAAAAAATCTAATTGTTGAGTTGATTCATGCCTCTGCAGAATATTATGGCAACTCCTTTGAGATTCGCTGGGATGCTAGGAGATTTGGGATAGATAATGCAAGCTTCCCTCTCTACATTTCATATTCTGGCATCTCAGAGGTCACATTAGGTAATAGGGATCTCAACATCTCTATTTTACAACTTTGGACAATGTAAGTACATATTTATTATTATAATTTCAATTTCATTATTTAATATATAACATGTTATTATTTTTCATTTTTAAGGATGATGGATGAATTGGCTGAGGAGCAGGGAGCTTCAGATGTTTATGGATTTTTTGAGCCTCAGTCAATCCAAGCAGCTGGAAATAAAAGAGAGGAAGTCCAAAGATATATCCAAAATTGGATCCTCACCTCTAAAAGGCAGATATATCTTGGAGCATATTTATTCCAGTAAGTCAATATAAGTTTATTATTGTTTTTATTGTGATTGAATTATATTCTAAACATTTTATTTTTCAAGGCATCATTGACAACTCTTCCTCATCAGTCATCAAGAGAAGACTGTATACTGGTTTTGTTCTTTGAATAAAAAACCAGATACTGATTTAAAGAATATTTTGAATAGGTAAGTACTTTAAAGTTTGTGTTTTCAAATATAAGTAATGTTCATATATTGACTAATAACTTCTCAACAGTGCTATTAAGGTGTGCAGTACCATTGATGGAATGCACATCAGCAAAGCCACTAACCCACATTGGGAAATCCTACATGTAAGGTTACTTTTAATTCTCTAATATCACTATAATATTGAATATGTATTTTTCACAACTAATGATTTGTTTAATTCATTATAGGTTAATAGACAAACGGGTAGCTACGAATGTGGCTACTACGTAATGTATTGGATGTGACTTATAGTTTTTGGGAATATCAGAGATACTTGGAGACAGGTTAGTCCTCCAAAACCCTATTCCTCCAAAATTGTATTGGTAAAGTTTCTTACTTGTCATACCTAACATACTTTCATTTTGTTCCAGGTATTCAATGATACCCAACCCTTGCCCACAGAGTCTATCGACCAAGTCCGAGAAAAGTGGGCACAGAAGTTTTTAGAAATTAGAAATAGGGAACAATAGGAGTACTTTTATTGTAATTTTATTTATACAATTGTAAATAGATCAAATTTAAATAATTATTCAATATATATAATTCATTTGAAATTTAGCTATTTGAAATTTATGAAATTGTTTGCTAGTTTGCTGGTTTGTTGGTTTGTTTGATATGCAGGTACTAAAATTTAGGGAAAATGAGAAAATTAGAAACTGCATTGCAGTTGTAGAGGACACTTTCAACGTCGGTTCTATTTGAACCGACGTTGAAAGTCCTGTGATTTTCAATGTCGGTTCTATTTGAACCGACGTTGAAAATATTACTTTTAACGTCGCCTTTTTCAACGTCGGTTTTGGGGCTGTCGTGAAATGATCCCCAGAACCGACGTGAAAAGTGGTTCCTCAAGCAGTGTGATCTTTTTTGGACACATCTCGATTCAGTGAAATTGCTAAATGCTTTTAGCATTGTATTGTTGATGGATAGCACATACAAAACCAATAGATATAGCCTACCTTTACTTGAGATTGTTGGTGTTACGTCAACAGGTTTGACTTTCTTCGCAACTTTTGTGTTTTTATTAAGTGAACGAGAAAATAACTTCATATGGGCTTTAGAAAGACTTAGATAATTGTTTTTGAGAGCGGATGTCCTCCCCGAAGTAATTGTTATTGACAAAGATCTAACACTAGTCAATGCAATTAACACTGTGTTTCCTGAAGCCTCTCACCTTTTGTGTAGGTTCCACATTAATAAGAACGTGAAAGCAAAGTGTAAAATGTTAGTGGATTCTACATAGGCTTGGGAAGTTATTATGGATGCATAGGGAGGTGTAATGGATTATGTTGATTGTCATACATTTTTGGAGTGTGTTAAACGTTTTGAAATTGTTTGTTCGCCATAGCCATTGTTTTTTGAATATGTAAACAATACATGGGTCATTCCACATAAGAAAAAATTCGTGAAGGCGTGGACGAATAAGGTTATGCACCTAGGGAATACCACTAGTAATAAGTATGTTTTTGTGAGTTTGTCATTTATATTGAAATAAATGTTAAAACTTGTCAAACACATTTTGTTTTATTTTACTTTACAGGGTTGAATATGCTCATTGGAACTTGAAGAGGGTGCTTCAAAAGAGTATGGGATACTTGTATAACTGTTGGGATGCGATAAACAACATCACAACATAATGAAATAAAAGCATCGTTTGAGCATAGTCTACATGTTATCGGACACATGTTCAATGTGAGTTTGTACAAAAAGTTACAAGGCTTTGTATCTAAACACGCATTGAACCACATTGCTGAAGAGTTTAATCGTGTTAAGTATGTTGGTATTGATAGTCAACAGTGTGGATGCACACTTAGACATACTCACAGTTTACCGTGTGCATGTGAGTTAACTAGATATGCCCTTGGTAGTATACCACTTAATGCTATGCATGTCATGTGGACTAGACTTAGCTTTGTCGATATATCATGCAGCCAGTCAACGTCTGAAATGTCTATTAAGCAAGAATTTGATGTCATTGCTAAAATTATTTTTTTTTGTTTCCGGCTTGTATAAACCGGAAGCCAATTTCTACTCCGTATCCGATTTGACTTCCGGTCTGTACACACCGGAAGTCATTCTCTCAAATCAGAAAAACACAAAAAGCACAAAACGAATGCGGGATACCTGTGCAATCGAAAAGACTTGCTTCTCATCACCAAATGCAACAACAAGGAGGAGGAGAGAGACGAAATGCAAGAAATAGGAGATGAAAAGTGAGCACGCTGGAACCGAAAGAGAATGCAGAAGGGAAGAATAGAAGCGGCACGAAAAGAGAAGGAAGAGGGATACATATGATTTATGATTGAAGGATATTTTGGTAATTTCACTGCGTGCTTGGAGTGCACGGAGAAATATACGGAGGTGCAGGAAGAATCTACGCCTATTATTTATTAAGACCCGCTCCTGACTCATGGGTCGCGTCCACCCGACCCGGTCCATCATAGTCCCGGTTTAAACCAACTCCGTTAAAGTTTGGTTTCTCTTCGCCGCTGGGATTGGTCTGTCTTGGGAGGTTTCAAATTTAATTCATTTTTCATTTATTTTATTCGTTTTTTCAATTGTTCTTCTTTCTCTTACGTTGCGTTATCACTGTGCTGTTCTCTAGGTTGTGCTGCATAACACAATCAATTAAGCCTTGATTTCGATTCCTAATCGGAATGTTACGAAGATGGAGCAGAGCAGTTTATCCAATCTCCAAATTTGGATCGCAGAGTCATTTTAATTTCGTGAAGAATGTGACGCGCCAAAGCTACGCTGGGGTTGCACCCGCGCCCGCGATAGAGGACAAACCTCAACCTCCTGCGGTAAGCTAACTTCACTTTCTTTCGCTCTTCAACCATAACTCAACTTCGCAGAACTAAAATGGAAACGAACTACTATTCATTCGATGCTGCTAACCCACAATTTGTACTTGGCAGGTTAACCTCAGCAAAATGTTTTGGTCTAAACCCTGTTCGCTGGCCCTGCCCCGTGACTCACCCATGAGAGTAGAAGAACCTGATTATCAGGGCATCAAGCGTTTCTTGCTCAAACTCATGCTGTTTTATAGTAAGCAGAGCAGGTCAATTCGAGGGGCTAATGTTGTGTACCTAAGAATCACTGCACAAGTTGATAGACCTCTCATTTATGAAGGTCCGTTCTCTTCATACCAATATGATAAACAGTAGGTGTAGCTTAGATGCATTTATGCTCTTATAATTATTCACTCACTTCCATCCAAGGTTTTAAACTGCGTTAGTGGTTGAGGACACCCCAAAAAGCTTGATGTTGTGCGCAAAATCACAGTCGCAGACCGTTTTTTGAAACCTTAATCCCACTAATTTAGTCTTTTCGGCAGCTTTAGGGTTGTATAAATTGCCAGCCTATGTTTTTCTGACAATACAAAGCTTCATACATATACGAGTTATGCATCTCTGGTAGTTTGGAGATTTGTAGCCATTTTTGTTTGATATTCTGCTTGTTTGCTATTGGTGAAGCTCTTGGTTTCCCCTCCTACTTTTTTAAATACCTGCAGTCTTGTACTCGGTAGAATAGGAATACAAGGTTTAGTGGATTTGTGCATGGAGTTTTAATAATGATATATTCATCCTCCGCATGTTTAATATGACAAACTGTTCACATCCCTTCACTCTGTTCTTTCTTTGATTCATGTTTGTATTAGGTTCTCTGGTGGTGAGTATACAGCGAGTTAAAAACCATGCTGTTTGAGTGTCTGTGTTTTGTAGTACTTTGATTATGTTTCTTTTTCTTTTTGTTCTATATTTTGGTGTGGGGTTTTAGGGAATATATTTTCTGATGATAGAAATCTTCACAAACTAAAAACTACACTGGCCATTTTATGATTGAATTAAAGATGTCATTTCCTCCTTGTTTACATTTTTTGTTGCTTTTGAAGTTCCCACCATTTAAGGAAAGGCAACTGTGTTATGCTTGTTTGGGAAAGTTTATCCTTTTCAGTGCTAGTGTGTCTCCGCTGTTATATATATATATATATATGATTCAACAAATTAGTTGTTTGCAACTATAATCAAGTAATCATGGTGTGGAAGGAGTTTGACTTGTATTAGTGTGACTTTTGTTAATCTAGGGCAAGATCTTCTAGCATTCTAAACTTCTTCCCTTCACTTGCAGTTTTTAACTTGGAGAAAACATTCAAAACAACATTCTCTTTACTTGTACTTCACATGTGGTTATGTTTGCGTCGCTTAAAGCAAGAGGGAAAGGAGGGTGTTGAATTTGGGCAGTACCTATATGAGCAATACAATCATGATGTGGAGCTAAGGGTGTCAAAAGCTGGAGTAAGTAGCCATTTATGAGTAGAAATATTTTCACGAACAATGTACAAAGAACATTTAGTAGTTATTTCTTGACATCATTATTCGTTCATAGTTCTAAACTGGTAATATTTTGCCCTAAATTCCTTTTTTTGCAATTTTTCCAAAGTAGCCTGGGGACTTGCCTCTGTAATTGTGAATTATGATCATTCAATTTGAAATGTCAGGTTAACCTACTACTGACTAAGTGGATGAAAGAGCTCGAGAAGATATTTTATGGGAACATTGTTGCTTATGATACTGCAATACTTCCAGAAGCTAAACCGGGTGATTTCTCCAATGCTATATGGAGGTAGGTACTAATCTGAATGTAATTCTGTTCCTGTTGAAAGTAGGAAACTTTAAATCAATTCTTTGCTTCTCTCAGTTTTGGATATTGAATCAGTGACGACTCAGTCCTCTCACCTAGTACTTCCTTTATATTCGTAGTTTATCCTTATCTGTATTTTTTTGGGGTTTCAGGAATATATTCTCTGAAGACGGGTCTTCAACAGTAGCCGATGCTGCATCTCAATCAGTGCAGGTATGCTCCTATATATGTAACATTTATCTGCAGAAAAATATAGTGTGAATTTGTAATGTAGGCGGCTTTTCCTGGTAATTCAATCTAAAGCCAAGATGTTGAACCCAGGGGCAACTGGCTAATCAAGCCATACAACTTGTTAATATTAATTAACTATTCACCAATGAAGTTACTTCTTAATCTGCTGTCATTCACCAGTTGCCTCCACTCTGGGTTAATTTTTGGCATGACTTGACTTTTCAAGAATTCATCCTTTTATTATTGATCAAATTTTGACAAATTACGCTGGAGTTTCTTTTCCAAACTAGGGGAGCATAGTGATCACTTTAATGAAGTAGAGACTACTGAATGAGTGGCTTTCTTTTCTGAATTCGTATTGACTGCCAATTACTACCCAGAAATGTTTCCAAAGTAAATTTTTAATCATAGTCATCATGAATTTTTCATTCTTTCCTTTGCCTTTCATATTTTAACTAAATGCCCGATGCTTTAAGTTATACCCTCAATGCTGTCTTATCTTCCTTGTTTATATGAAGTATGCACACACATTCATACCGAACTATTTTCTTATAGGCGCTGTCCAGGTATGCTCGCCGGGAAGTAAGTTGCATGACTTTAACAGGTAAAAAACACTGTCAGTTTTTTCTGTCTGTAAGAAATGTCTGTATATATTATAATTATTATTGATCGTGAAGTGCATGATTTTAAGAGGTAGAAAACCCTGTCCGTTTTTTCTTTGTCTGTAAGAAATGTCTGTATATATTATAATTATTATTGATCATGAAGTACACGACTTAAACAGGTAAACACCGTCTGTTTTGTCTTTGTCTGTAAGAGTTGTTTGTAGATGTAATTATGCGTTATATTATTATTGACCATGAAGTGGATGAAAAACGATGAGCCAATGCCTTCTGCTTTATACTTAGTGGTAAAGTGAGCTGAAGAGCTCCCCATCACACCACGAGGGTCTCATTTGAAAACCTGCTGAAAATGTGTTTTGAGGCCATAGATAGCAGGGAACTCGGCCTTAATTTGGTGGAATTCTGATCAATATGTCTGGTTTCATACACGTTTCACGAGTTTTTTCTCTAATTCATAGAGTTGTGCATCTTTATATTTCTGGCCTTCCTTCATGCTATACTGCTATCTTACGGACTGCAATCCCTCTTTCAAGTAGATAATTTTAACATTCTTTGTTATTTCCCTGGTGTTTCTGATGATGTAGTTTGAAGACATACATAATTTCCATTAGTCATTAAATATTCACATAATGCTCTCTGCATTAGCATTTAACTTGTCTTCCTAGAGAAACATTAAAAGTTATTTTGAACTCAGATACTCCATTCACATTAGTTGTTTTACTAGTATAATACATGAAACTTTGAAAGAGATGTCAATGAAAGAATTCTAGCAGATCATATTTTTTTTCTTTTAATTTTAGTTTTATTGGATTGGCAGATAAAGAAGCACTATTTTCAGGGAATTTCATGTTCACCTCATTGAAGCATGAAAATAGAAGAGAAGAGGGGCCTAAACAATAAGAGACGATTTCTAAATTTGTGATTGGGTAATTGAAAATACACGCTGTTATTTTTTTTTTTACTTTTCTTGCAAAAAAAATTGTTGAATAATTATGACAAAAGGCTCGTGTACTTCTCCGTAAGGCTTTACACCTGATTAGCTTGGTGTCTAGATACTAGATTTTTTATACTATTGCCCTGTAAAACGAGAAAAGAAAGAGGGCAGAGTGATTAAAAAGTGGTGCTCTCTCTTTTTTCTGTCTTCTGTTGTTTACAGTGGCTTTAGCTGCTATTAACCAGTGTTTATTCATGCTTGCCTTCGAAACGGAGGTTTTACTGCAGTAATTAATGACATGCATAATTTCTGTGTCTGATAAGCTCATGAAAATGTTGAGCAAAATGCGATTTATTGTTAACTTCGACAGGTAGTTGTAGGGTTAAACAGTAGAGAGGCTTGTTTTTTACGTAAATTTTGGAAGCTACAAAAGGAATATTTTTTGTATGTAAAAGCATACTTTAGGGTAGGAGTTTTTTTTGGAGTAAGGTAGGACAATCTTTAAGACTTAACCAAATGAGTAGACAAATTTAGGGTTGAAGATGTAATAGTATAATGATATTTAGGTATAATAAATTCGTATGAGTTAACTAACTATTAAAGAAATATTTTTATAATTTTAATTTTTCATTAATATAATTATTTTCAAAATTAAAATGTAATAAAATACTTACTAGATTGAATGTTTATATCGATATCAAAATGATAATTTTTATTTGTAAATATAACCTAAATTATTCCTCTAATACTTCAAATATTAATTCAGTAAAGTATAGTATGAAATAGTCAGCAACTAAAAACTATATTAACATCCAAAAAATGATTAAAGGTATTGGTGTTCATTTTAAACTAAATTAATATAGAAATCTTAAACAAAAATAAAATGCAATGTATATTTATCAATAAAAATGAAATATATATTTATTAATAAAATGCAATATATATTTTTATAGAAGGAATTTCAGTTTTAGAGTTTTTAAATAATATTTTCTCCAATACATTTTAATTGAGGTATAAAATTTTGACTAAAAGATTTAACAACTATAAATAATATATTAATATTTATAAAAAAAAATTAATTCTTAATATTTTATATTGATTAAATTTGTTCTCATTTCTATTTTTTTTCTCACTTCATAAAAAATTATTAACAGTGTAATATAAAAAATGTAATACTGATATTATATAAAAAGATATTATTAATAACATCCTCTATAATATACTTTTTTTATTATTGATAGAAAATTTTAGTAAATTTCCCTTTCTTTTTTTTTATATAAGTAAATTCATCTTCTCATCTAATAATTATTTCCTTATTGTAGTTTAAATAAATTTCAATTAATTGCAAAGAGGGTATTATAAATAATACGTTGCCAAAACTCCTGTTATGAAATAAAAATTATGGAACAATTTTTGTTTTTACTAAAAGGTCAATCAAAAGTTCTTTATTTTGTTTGTTTAAAATTAGAAAAAAAAGGGTGAAAATAATAGAAGTTATTTGGTGCAGTCAAACTATAATATAAATATTTAAAAATAATATAACTCAGTACATTACTTTTCACTTATTTTTACTTAACTTTTTTATACTTTTTAGTTAAACGTATTTTATTTTGTTTAAGATTTTTTATTTATCTGCTAATCTCTTCTTGTATTTAGGTTTAATAAATATTTTGGTTTCAATATTTTATGAGAATTTGTAATATTTTTCTATGTTTTTTTTTCAATTCAATCTTAAATTTTATTTTATTTTTAATTGATTTTTATTTTTTTTAATTGAATTTTAAATTTTATTAAATTTTTTTTCTTCAAAATCTATAGATTGTAGTATTCATTATTGTCACGAGATTAACTTGAATGTGTTAGTTGTCGTACAGTTAACATTAATCGTATTTAAGATTTTAAAAAATTTAAAATTTAATTAAAAAATAATTAAATATAATAAATTCTCACAATTAGTACAAATTTATTTACTAAACTTAATTTTTATACTATTTACGTGTTACATACCTAGTTGTTAACCTGTTGCTGTGAAATGTTGTGGTTAATTCTGTATTTTATGAAATGAAATGTAACAGTACTTAGAAGAAGAAGACGGTCAAGAAGGGAGGGAGCAAGTGAGAAACGCCGCCAATGGCGCATCGGTCACTCTTCCTCTCTCTCAGACGGTAAGCCCATTTTTCACATTCTCTGTTTGGTTCCCCGCTAAAGCACAACCCAAAATTGCAAGTTTTTTATGATTCTGCACCTTAATTGATTTTTCTGACCCCCAGACTCGGATCAGAACCAAGTTGCATACTTTCTCGGCAACCAATCATATTTGAGTTTTTTGGGTATGGGTAATTGATCTCAAAATTGTATATTTTCATCATGCAGAAGTAGCGGTTTAGCTTGTGTCCTGAACAGAACAAGATTTTCGTCTTCGGGTGCTGTGAGCAGTGATTTGGTGGAAGAGAGTGTCGAAGGCGATGATCTAAGGAGCAGAATCTTGAGGCTAAGGCTCCCCAAGCGAAGCGCCACCAATATTCTTCAGAAATGGGTCCTTGAAGGGAATCTCGTTACGCTCTCTCAGCTTCGGGATATTTCCAAAGAGCTTCGAAGATCTCAACGTTATAAACACGCTTTGGAGGTTTCACCTTTTCCTGTCTCATTCATACCCTCTTTCCATTATAATAGCTAAATTAGAGCAACACACCTGATTCGAGTTTAAAACACTTTAGCTACCCTAGCACTGCAAAGTTTATATAGTTCTGTGATGGTGAATTAGGGATAATTTTCACAAATGGTTAGGATAAAGTAGAAACAAATATCTGTAAAAAACCACCTAACGGATCATGCAAGCTTTTGGATCTTTTTCCGTTTCAACAAATTAGAGCATTTTGCTGAATTTCCAAGTCACGAGTGGTTATTATCAAGAGTAAATCATACTATCATCTCTGAGTTTTTTTAAATTCGCACTTCGTCTTTTTTTGGACAATAACCCCTCTTAATTGGTTTAAATTCATTGCATTGATACCCCTATTACCCCAGAAACACATTACACTGTATTCTTGTAAAGGGGGTTGTTGTAAAGTAAAAAAGACAGAGGTATCGTGTGCATTTTGAGGAAACCTCTAGGAATGTGAACGTAATTTGCTATACTATTTGTAGTTTTTGCATGGTTCAGAAGAAGAAAGATCATTTAGGTAGTTTGGTTTACTTATTTCTGTAGTGCCTATAACTGTTGGAATGAAGATGTGTTTAGTACTGTGGCCTTTGGCAAATAAGGTCATCACAACCCGAGAAGTTTCCTGAAGTGAATATGTCTGAATTAATATTATTTGGATATTACTTATTCCTGACTTTTCTGATTCTGTGTAGTTTCATATATTAGTCTTTCCTCCAACAAACTACAAATCTCTCTCAATTTCTAATACTTCCAAATTCCAATGACTCAGTCATACACAGTTTTATTTATTTTTCCTTTTCTAGTGATTATATTGCATCCAATATGGAACACTTGATTATCATTATTATTATGATTTATGAATACTGCATTCTTTTTCTGTTGGATATATAGCTTTGCAATTTGTGACTATTGATGATTGCAGATATCAGAATGGATGGTTAGCCATGAGCAATACGAGTTATCTGACTCTGATTATGCAGTGCGCATAGATTTGATGACCAAAGTTTTTGGCATTGATGCTGCAGAGCGCTATTTTGAGGGTCTACCTCCTGGGACAAAGACTACTGAAACTTACACCGCTCTCCTCCATTGTTACGCAGGAGCAAAATTGACTGACAAGGCTGAGGAACTTTATCAAAGGATAAAGGATTCAAACCTCTACTTTGATGCCCTTACTTACAATGAAATGATGACTCTTTACATGTCGGTGGGGCAGTTTGAAAAGGTTCCGTCGGTTGTTGAAGAACTTAAACAACGAAAGGTTTCCCCTGATATCTTTACCTATAATCTATGGATAAGTTCCTGTGCCGCTATTCTTAATATTGACGAGGTTAGGAGGATTCTTGTTGAAATGAGTCATGGTACTGGTTCTAACGAAAGTTGGATAAGATATTTGAACCTGGCCAATGTGTATATTAGTGTAGGTAATCTTGATAATGCAAGTTCCAACGCACTTGTTGAGACTGAGAAAAGGATCACCCAAGGGCAATGGATAACTTATGACTTCTTAATCATTCTTTATGGTGGGTTGGGAAGTAAGGATAAACTTGATCAGATATGGAATTCCTTGAGAATGACCAAACAGAAAATGATCTGCAGAAATTACATCTGTATCATTTCTTCCTATCTGATACTTGGTCATTCGAAAGAAGTGGGTGAAATTATTGATCAATGGAAGCAATCAACAACCACAGATTTTGATATGCTTGCCTGTAAAATGGTTATGGTTGCTTTTAGGAACATCGGTTTAGCTGAAATAGCCAACAACTTGAATAAGATTCTCATTGAGAATAATCTCAGTCCGGGATATGATTAACTAAGGACTTTTCTGAGCTTGAATGTAATGTAATGTAGAATACATAGATTTGAGATCAATTTTTCATTTGCAATTTGCTTATTCATCCCGAATGAATAAACCTGCTGGGTGAATGAAATTTAAGTTTTGCAATGTTTTTGAGTATGCACAACATTCCATTGGCTAGCAGCATCTTTGATGTGAGAATATTCAATTATTCCCTTTTTCTGATTGAGTCGTGATGCTTCTGTCCTTATCATATTTGTGTCTATGAATTTGGATGTGTTTTTCATTAGTTGTTAAATTATTTTCCAACTTTTACTGTTACCTTCTCGCCTGAACTATTTTTTTTATTAAAACAAAATATCAATCCTGAATTTCTTTCGTTTGTTATTGCACGAAGTACATGAACAATGAAGGACCAAACACATCTATTTAAACAAAATTTTGGTACTGTTTTCTAAAAGTGAACATTTTTTCAGTCACAAAGTGTTATACGTACAAAGGAACTGTTGAATGCCTAATGCTTCGATGGCCATGAAAAAAGGAAAAATATGTTGAATGAAAATAAGTTGTCAAATAGAAATAAGTAGAAAATAAAGTGAAAATTAAACGAGTTTGGTTTAAAATATTAAAAAGTGAGAGTTAATAAATAGAAACGTGAATATAAATAAATAATAAATGATACACTAAATTTTACCATTTTTTAAAATCTTATTTCTCTTTTCAATTACTTAAAAAACAATCAATCTTTCCTTGTCAAATAATATGTAAATTATTTTTAGGATTAAAAGCAAATAAAAAATATTTATTAGAAGTCAGGCACAAAAGACTCTTTTATTGGTCCTAAAACTTATTCTTTTCATTAAATAAAATTTTATAAGATTTTAAGTGTGATTTATTTCTTAAAAAAATATTGTTTTATCTTATTTGGCTTATTTTAACATTTGTTAGAAATCTCACTTCTAAAAATAATTTATATGAACTCAACAAATAAATATTACTATCATAAGACTTTAATAATGATAAACATGTTTTATAAGAGATTAACATTTAACTTATTTCAAAGTCTTGTCAAAAAAATTTCAAGGTCAAATGGTATATTGTAAGACAACAAATATATATCTACTTTTAAAGTTTGATGTAACTTTTTTTCAGCTTCTTATCACTTAAAGTTTTGTCTACATAATTAAACAATAATGAATTTAGGATAAATATGTTAAGCAAGTGACATGTTTACACCACCTACCAATATTATATATCATCCTAAGTATCCTTAAGTCATCCATGACTTTAAACACCACTTGTCAAGGGATCTAAATTTTACATACATATATATCACAATCATATATATACCTAAGCAATCCATACAAATTTCACCACTCTTTGATAGACTCCAATCATACGTACAACATGTTATGCATTGCAACAACAAATATATATCTATTTAGAGCATATATATATATAACTTACCCTATATATATTATGGAAAGTATTTGTTCCACTCACAACATTATTAATCTTTCCAAGAATAGGACCTTTATCCATCAAACAGACATAACAAGACATTCACATCTACGTCATTTTTGCTTCAGCGAATTTCTTTCACTTAAGTGAAAATGAGACCGAAAACATCTCTCATTTCTAAGTTCATTTTAGCTTAAGTAAAAAACTTGTCGTCTAAGTCAAAATGAGGTCGAGAGCACCCTAATATCCTAGCCCATTTTCACTTAAGCGAGATATTTGTCGCTAGAGCAAACCGAGAACAATCCCAAACTTTAAGTTCTCTTTCACTTGAGACAACACGAGTTTGAATAAATCTAGACAGTAAAAATAGTGATTACTCACCACTTCATTTTCGTTTGAATGATCACATATCGCTTGGACGAATACAGGATCAAGAATTACTCTAAATAATTCAAACAACTTGTGTTTTCTAACATATCTAGCCTGTAGAATCTCATGTTCATCATCAATAATAATAATCAATATATAGTGTATAAATTAACGAAGTCAACATATAACTTTATCAATTAATTCAAATATTTTATTACAAATGAATTTCATACATTTTTAATCCAAAATAACAATACAACTATCAACAGTAACAAAAATAAGGTTATTGACTCTCCTTACCTAAATTAAAGTACTGCAACCCCTAACTTTTACTATTTGCTCCAAGTCCTGGTATCCACCTCAATAAGTCTATGTAAAACTTCCTCTTGAAACTCTTAACCACAAAATATTAAAAAAAATTGAAACACTAAATATAAACAAAATTATTTGTCAAAACAAATTTTTTATCTATCTAAATCGGTTTATTTCTCACCAGTTCTATAAAATTCTAATATAGTAAAAATTTGGACTGCCAGATACTGTTTAATTTTAAAAAGTATATAAAGAAAAAGAGTTTTTTAATATGAATATTTTAAAATGAATCAAATATTTATTTCTATTTATATAAATTATAATTAATTTACTTTAAAAATTATTATTTAATAATATTAATTCTTATAAATTATAACTTATGTAAAAACAGATTTATTTAAAACAAAATTATATAATTTTGATTATTATACAAACGTATCATACTAATGGACACAAATAGATTGACCATTGAGAGGTTTCTATCCCATCCTACACTCAATATTTCTTTTAGAAACAGTAAATACGTTTTTTTTTTTAAAGTTCAACTGAATGTGTGGTTTGAATATTCTACTAGACTCTGTTTGAATACGAACATTAATTAATTTTAAATTTTTTCAAATTCATTTTGATAGATTAAATATTTATGGCTAATGATATGTTAATTGTAACCGTTTTAATTTCAATTCAGGTTTTATTCAAAATATAAATATTTATGTTTTACTTAATAATTAATCTAATATGTCCAAATAAAAACTTGAAACAAAAATTGAAATTTGAAATAAAAAACCGAAAAACTATTTAAAAAAATGGAAATGGAAATATGAAGTTTGAATTAAAGTTGATATAAAGTTCTAAAGTTGCACGTAAAATGGTACAGTTTGGTGTGGTTAGTTGAAAATGAAGCTTGATTTTCAACTTTCTCTCCCAATTCATGTTATATGGCAACACTTTTAAATCATTATCTCATAACAAACGTGAAACACTTTTATAAAAAAGTATATATTATATATATATATATATATATATATATATGTATATATCATATTATGATTGAGTATGGGTATATAAAAAAAGTACATTTGCATCATGGATTCATTATAGCTAAATTTATATATCTAATCATAATTTAAAATGACATGTCATGTATGGATGTGATTGAGAATATAATCGCCCACATATAACCACTCAATTTTTGTACATAGACTAATGGTGAGTAATTTATATGAAAATTATGAGATTAAAAATGTATTATTCATGAATTCTTAAAAATATTTTTTATGGAGTTAATTGATTATAATTGATTGACTTTAGGTTTATTATAACTTGTTACACAAGATTGATGGAATAATTAAGAACACATGCATGAGACACGAGATGTACATGCATCATGCTCGCATTTTCAAAACTATTTTCTTCGTATTTATGTGAGCTTGACTTCTCAATTTCTCAATAAAAAAAATTAATAGCTTTGATTTTATACAATAAAATAAAAAAAAGTAAAAGGAAATTAATTACAACTGGAACAGGCATGCAGCACAACACATTATATAATACATTATATTAATCAAATGTAATATATAAATACAAAAAAATAAATTAACCCGAACGTGTCTGGAATTTTTTTCTGAAATAATTTCATCGTAATTTTTTTATAAAATCGATCTTATGTCAAATTCCACGAAAACTAAGCTCTTAACATGCTAAATACATAATTATCAGAAAAACAGTCAAAATTTGATTTTTTTAAGTAGAGTTCACCACATTATATTTTTTTAAAACATCATTGAAAAAAAAATACTTAAAAACGATTTTAAAAATAATAAGTGAAACTTTTATTTAAAAGTATTAATTTAATTATTTATATAATAAAATAAATTTTTATAATATTAAAATTAAATAATTAATAGAATCATTATTATATTTAAGCAAGCTTGTAACCAGTGCTCGAGAACTTAAAATAAATTATTTTATGAAAATTTTTGTAGATGTCTTGTTGAATTTGTTAGGATTATTTTGTTTTCCACCATATTTATTTTATTTAATATTTATTATTTCAATAACAGTATTAGTTCCAAATTTATAATATTTAAAAAATGTGTAAGAGCATTTTCATTCTGGACAAAAATGACATGTCTCACACTTATTTCTTTTTCTAGTAATAGCAATAAATTAGAAAATATTTTTTTAAATAAATAATTTTTAATTTCTTTAATTTTCTTTTGTATTTCATATTTCTTTAATTTTTTAAGCTCAAATATTTTTCTCTTATTAATATTATTTTAATTAAAATTAAAAATAATTCACTCATAATTAAAATTTATAATAAGTTATAAAAATTAAAAATTAATCACTCATAATTAAATATATATAAGTTATTAATATAAAAAATTATTTTATTATTAATATATATTATTATGAGAATTAAAAATTAACCATCTACAATTAAAATTTGTGTCACTTGTTGATACAAAAGTTTATTTGATTACTAATATATATTATTATAAGATAAAAATTGAATTAAATAAAAATTATAAAAATAATTTATTTTTAAAATAATTCTTTTATAAATTATTGTTATTATTTTAAAAGTTATATAATTAATTTATTTTATTAAATTTGAAGTCTTTAATTAAAAAAAGAAAGAGAATAGTGAGATAAATTTAAAAAAGTACTAGAACAGTTGTTATTATTAAAATATAAATAGGTAAAATAAGAAAAAAAAAAGTGAAATAATAATATGTGTATTTTTATTATATGTCTAAATTTTATTGATGAGATAATAAGAGAGACAAATATGATTTCTATTTCTTCATTCCAAAAATCATACTTAAGATTATAAGTTTATAAAACACTTGTATTGGAATATATACAATAAAAATAAGATCTAAGATATTAAACAAAACTCAGAAAAATATAATAAAATATTATTTTATATTAAATATAATTATAATGTGAAAAAATTAATAATTTTAAATATAAATAATATATTATTAAATGAGATTTTATAAAAAATTTATATCAAAGAAAAGTAGATATAAAATTTTAAAAATAATATGAAATTAATAAATTTAAAAAAAAATAAATTAAAATTAGATATTAGGACTCTTTGCCATAAAAATGTCCTAAATGTGTTTATAACCTTCGAAAACTTGTAAATATTCAGAATATAGAAAAAAAATATAAAATGTTAATAGTTGACTTGTTTCTATACGCGTACGAAATAAGAAGAATTTATATAAATTTTTCTTTTAAAAATAAAACTGTAATGGAGTTATATACTTTTAAAAGGAACAAAGAAAAGGAAGTGAAAATTCCTTGATTTTGGGATGGAACAAAATTGAAATCAAGAATTGAACCTCAAAATTAAATAAGTGAGTTGGATAATTATTTAGCTGATTTTTGCTAAGAACACCTTCCTATAGCTCTTTTTTTCTCCATTTTCTTAGCTGTCGGGTACGGGTTTAATTAATAATCCTAATAATTTATTCTCAACTAATCTTTCTTTAATAAAAGTGCGTGTTATATATATATATATATATATATATATATATATATATATATATATATATATATATATATATATATAACAAACAAAATCAACTATTCTCAACTACCCCATTTTTGGATTTTTTTAATAAACAGGTGCAATTTTTTTTTCAAATTTATTGCAATGAATAAATTTTGAAAAAATTATCCAGATGGATAAGCAGTATTTGAGAATTAGGACTTGAAAAAAAAAATACTTCAAAAGTTACACTTTGCAAACATGATTTTTAATTTTCTTTTTCTTTTTACGAAAGACATGTTTACCCACACAAACTTCCATCCTTTTTCATATTATATATAATCTCCTTTTATAGAAGTCGTGTTGTTTTAAAAAAGTTATATATATATATATCCTTGTTCAAGTATATTTTTTAATATAAAGTTATATTTGTTAAATATGATTTACCTATTTCTAAAATTTATTTATTTTGATAAATTTAGAAAACAATTGCAGGTAAAAAAGAAAATCTCTTTTTTGATAAATGTGCGTTATATAAAGGTCATTGATTTTTTTTTCCCTTATATAAAATACAAAGGAAGTAACGTACAATAATGTGTGATATACAAAAATACATAGGTCGTTTATTACATGAAAATAACACAAAACAAGTCTATTGCTTCCAATTTGAACATCCAAAAGAGTTGCTGCAGAGAATATTGACTGCGTGCGCTCTGTAGAGAAAACCTAGGCGGCATTGTGTCTCACGTATAAATCCCTATGACTTTAATTTTCAACTTCCTATACCTTAGACTTCATGTTTATCCTCGGATGGGTAGACTATTCAAACCATTTTTAATTCGTATAAAAAGATTTAACATTCATGAAAACAAATAAACATATAAAAAATATGACATTATTTTTAATTTAATATAAAATTTTAAAATTATATTTATAAACTTTCCTTTCTTTATATTTATAATAATTATATTTATTTATTCTTTAAAATATTTCTAAAAGTATTGCAGTGTTTCCAATTTCTAGTAAGAATCGAATCATATATAACTTTGATTTTTTATAGATATTACATTTTTAAAAGAATTTACAGAGATATATCCTTTCACATATTATTTTCATAGATACCACACTTTACTCTTTATGTCAGAATTCAGTTATTGAAAAACTGAATTTTGACCTATGGGATCTCGTTCACTAGTTTTGTCACTCAGAATTCGAAACCGAATTCTGAAAATACTATTTTCATTTTTTTTTTCTTGTTTGTCACATGTTCTTCCGAGTAGGTTTTTTAATTTTATTTTCTTTTATCTCGGGCGACTGTTCTAATCCTGAGAACGACTATTCAAAGTCCAAAACAAGACTACAAAGGCAAAGTTTAGAATAACTATTGTTTACTTAGAACGATCATTTTCATACTCAAACTAAAATGACCGTTCTCATGTTTCTTTTACTAGAAAAAAAATAAAAAAGACCTACTCAGAATTTAGTTTATCGGAGAACGAATTCTGAGTGCCAAATTGTGATAGCGTAGATATCTCGTAGGTTAAAATTCGTTTTTTCAAAAACTGAATTCTTACATGAAAAATAATGATGATATCTCTATAAATAATTTTGAAAAATGTGTATATATTTTTTAAAAAGGTAATATTTTGAAAATAAAATCCACAATTTTAATTATTAATATCATATCTTTTTCAAATATGTTCCAAGAAAATCAACATCTTTTTTGATAACCCAATTTCAATAAATTTTTTTAAGCAATCAAATTATGTTTTGACACTGATAACATGCAAAGGAACAGTCAGAATACTCAATAATGGAAAGGAAGTTCACCATACACATACTCAAACATTTATATAGAGGGTAACTTCCCGTAAATCCTTTTGTTTCAGTTTATTATTCTTAATTACTCTCTCTCTTTTACAAATTCCTTTTAAGTTAAGTTTTAGTTACACAAAATCAATAAAATATTAAATATTAAATAATAAAAATATTAATAAAAAACAATAAACCATTTTTCTTCTTCAAATCTAGTCATTTAAACAAACTCATGTGAATATAACCCCTAAGTACAGGACGGTGGCGGACCATTGAAATGTTGAACCCTCTAATTTTTAAAATTTACTGTTAAATAAATTAATTTTCCATTTTGTTTTACTTTTTCAAACTTATATATCTATTCCTTTATGAAGTTAGAAACTATAAAATATAGAGATTTATATATTAGACGATAATAATATTTAATATTTTAAAATAAATTGTTTACACTGCAAGATGGCGTATATAAATGCTGGGGTGTTTCAAATCTAGTATCTCCCTAGTTGGTAGCTGTCGCAGGTAATACTAATATAAAAAATACTAATAAAAATATGATTATAAAATAAAAAACATTAATATTATATATAAAGATTTATATAATAATAATAATAATCATAACAATAAAATAAAAATATATAATCAATTATATATTATATATATAAAGACACATATATACAATAATATAATATAATAATTAAAAATTTAAAATAATAATATTATAATATTAATATAAATAATAATATAAAAGTAACTTTTAAATAATAATAATAATAAATTTATTAAATAATAATGATAAATTTGAAATAAGTTTATATTATTTTAAAACATATTTTATATATTTTTATACATTAATCACGTCAATTAATTTATAATTATTTTTATAAAATAATATAATGATTTCGAATAAAAATTTTATAATTTTAATTTTTTTTTCAAATAATAAATTTATGACAAAAGCTTTGGAACGTCAGTTTCACTTACTTCTCACGGACATTGGACATTGGACATTGGACCTGGCCTTTGAACTTTAGCAAAGAGTCTATTGGAGCTATTTGCTAATCGAGGGCTTTACTTCCCTGCTCTGGTTCAAGACTAGCTAGGTATCCTTTGAATAGTCTCAGAGCTTGGCTACGATTGCCTCGAAGGAATGCAGAGCTGCTTATAGTAGCAAGCATCCCTTATCTTGCTTTATTGAGATCAAGAAATTCATATGGTTTTATGAAAATATTTTTCAGCAGTTCACAATTGAATATAATTTTTTTCAAAATTTTCTTATTTGTAATAGTATAAAATTGGATTTGGTCAGACAATGTATGATTGGGAAATAAGGATCGATTTTTTAGCAAGGTATGAAATGTATCATCAAATCTCCAATATGTACGAGATCTAGTTTCATTCAAGTAACAGATTCTAGCCAATTGAAAGGATCTTCTGATCAATCCAAGGATTCTTTCGATTTCAATACGAATGGGGATTCGAAATATCACACATTGATCAATTAAAAAGAAATTCAACAACTAAAAGAAAGATCGATTCTTTGTTGGGATCCTTCCTTTCTTCAAATCAAACGAACAGAAATAGAATGAGAGTGATTCATTAAAATCTTTCATTCATCGAGCTATGATCGAACTTTCCATGAGATTCTTAGTTGAATTAGTTATAGTTTCCTTGTTCTTAAACAAAGCTGATTTGAAATTCTCTATCGTTCTCAGAATTATTATTCGATTACCCGCATCCAAATAAAAAAACTTACATTGGATTTAAGGATAATCAAGATCACACTCTACCGCTGGCGCATCAATTCCTTGCCTTTGCTCTCATTGCTGCTGGAAGTCCAGTCTTTTAAGTTAAGTGAAATCCCAAAAATGGAAAGTAAGTAGTCATTGTGGGGATGTACTCTTCAACCACTTATTTAAGCGCTATGCACCTAAGCTCAGTCTTTCTGACAGCTATTTTGCTAAACCTAGATTCTTTTCTATTTTTTACTTTTATTTTAATTATTTTAATATATATATATATATTTAATTTTAATTACATAATCAAATGTGTATTAAACATAATTTATATTATATTTAAAATTTGATTTAAGTGATGTTTCAATCTTTTATATAATTTATTTTATTAAAATTTTATATAATACTTTAAACATAATTTTTATAAAATATATTTTTAATACTTTTACATATTAAATAATTTAAAATTATTTTTAAATTTAATATTCAGAATACAGAATAAAAATAATAAAATAATAAATTAAAAAAAATTAAATAAATTATAAATATTTATTTTAAATTTACATTTTATATAAAAATAAAATAATAATCATATAATTTTACTAATTACTAAATTAAATTTAAACTATTATATCAATTAAATCATTCTCAAATTTTTATAAATTTTTTTATTTCTTCTTCCTCAAATCCATTAATTTAAACAAACGAATATGACCCGGAACTGCAGGGACGGTGGCGGACCATTGAAATGAGGGTGATCAGTAATTGCACCCTTTAATTTTTAAAATTTACTATTAAATAAATTAAATTTCATTTTGTTTACTTTTTCAAACTTATATATTTAGTCCTTTACCAACTTAGAAATTATAAAATATTGAGATTTATATATTAGACGATAATAATATTTATTATTTTTAAATAAATTGTTTCCATTAATTAGAGGTTGGCCACTGCAAGATGGCGTATATAAATGCTGGAGAGTTGTTTCAATCTAGTATCTCAGTAGTTGGTAGCTGTCGCAGGTAACAGATAAACAGATTCCTAAGAAAACATTCACACTTTGAATTGTTTTTGTTTTTTTGTCCTTCCATGACGATAACCAGGAACAACACATGCAACAAGGTTGTTGGTTTTCCCACAAAGGGAGCGAAGGAAAGCACCCTTGGGCACCACATTGCACGGCGTCTGGTTGAGATTGGTGTGAAGGATGTTTTCACGGTCCCCGGAGACTTCAACCTTACCCTTCTGGATTATTTGGTAGATGAAGCTGAGCTTAACCTGATAGGGTGCTGCAACGAGCTCAACGCAGGGTATGGTGCAGATGGTTACGCCAGATACAAAGGTGTTGGTGCTTGTGTGGTTACCTTCAATGTGGGTGGGCTCAGCATTCTGAACGCCATTGCCGGTGCTTACAGCGAGGATCTTCCAATCATCTGCATTGTTGGAGCTCCCAATTCCAACGACTATGCCACCCAAAAGATTATTCACCACTCCATTGCCTCGCCAGATTTCACTCAAGAGCTACGTTGCTTTCAGCCCGTCACTTGTCACCAGGTACACACTAAACTTATTTTGACTCAATAATTAGTTTAATTAATGTTTGAATCTCTATTGGGATATCTTCAATTAAATATTTTTAGAAACAATCTTGTTTTAATGATAACTTGTAACCTTTATATTATTTATTTGAATTTTATATAATTATTACATTGTCCTTGCTTTCTTATTTCTAAATAAAAAAATAGTTTCATTAAATTTTAAATTTTTAATAAATTTGATTATTTCAATTAATTTTCTATTATTTTTTTTCTTATATTAAATATAAAAAACTATATTCATCGATTAGTTGTGGTCAACTTTATACTTCATCTTGCAATATTAAGTTTAACATGATGAATTTCAATAATAATAAAAATAAAATTTTAAAATTCTAATTATCTTATTAAACAATATTATTTTATTTCTTTTTTATATAGTTAGTTTGATTTTTGTTTTCAATGTCAATTTTGACAAAATTAGAATTCTAGAAGTTTATTTTTATTAATATAGTGTTGTAATTGAAATTTCAAAATCAAATTATCAAATCGCTTTAGTTGATGAAAAAATTAAATCAGAAAAATTCAATTGAAAATATAACAATTTTAAATATTTAATAGAATAATTTTTTAATAAAATTTAATTAAAATTATTTAAATACATGAAAAACTTAAAATTTAATTAATTTTTTTAAATTTTTATGTGAAAATATATAAGGGATGATTTATCCATAAAAAAAATATAAGTGATGACCATACAAGATGATAAATATCATCTTAATTGACAATAAATTTAACCCATATGGATTCCACTGAAAAAATATAAAAAATTTAAGATGAATAAAATAAAAAAAATTTAATAGAAAGAAGAACTTAAAATTTAATTAGACCAATAAAAGATGTTAATTTAATGTATTTGCTTCCGGAAAAGTAAAAGAATGTAATAAATAAACTTATAATTTATAATTTCTTTAGACAACTTTAAAAGCGATAATATTTTTATAGCCTTTTTATTTTTCTTATCCTTAATATATCTTTTGACTAGTTGTTCTATTTTTAACAATTGGATTTATTTATCTTTATCATTTCGGGATGATGAAATTAAAAAGATCAGTTAAAAAGTTATTTTTATTTTTTGTACATTTGGATTTTTTAATATACAATATTTATCTAACTGTTATCTATCTACACTATATTTTAAGTTTTTAATAAAAAATTTAGAATTATAGTTACCTTAAAATACTTTTTTATATACCAAAATTCTGTGCAAAAAATCCATATAAACATGTATTTATTCATTATTTTACTCTATGATGAGTAATTTTCAAAAATTTCTTCGCAATTTTTACTTGAAAATTATATTGTCAATTATATTCACTAAACATACTCCAAACCAACTCTTAGTAAGAACTTAGAATTATTATTTTTGCAAGTTTTTAATATTCAAAAATCTTTTTCCTTCGAATTTCAACTTTAAATACTTTTAAAACATAATTATATGAACTTTCTTTTTGCGTCAAATTTAGTCACTTGTACTCCTCAATTATATCTGAATTTCTTTTAGAGTTTATTCTTTTGTCCTTAAATCTAGTCTATGTTTTTTCACTTATATATTTAAGCAATTATTATAACTTCGAAAACTTATTTTCTTTAATAGTTTAAATTTAACTTCAATTAAAATTACTCTTAGAATACCCATAAGATGCTTGTAGAATGCTAATATATGATTATGTGTTATTGTATTTTCAGGCTGTAGTAAACAACTTAGATGATGCACATGAACTCATTGACACTGCCATTGCAACTGCTTTGAGAGAAAGCAAGCCTGTCTATATCAGCATAGCTTGTAACTTGCCTTCCATCCCTCACCATTCCTTCATTCATCAGCCTGTCCCATTTTATTTCACTCCCAAGTAATGATAATTCATTAATGTGTTATTTTCTTATCAAACAGTTAACTCATTCATGTTGGTTCTTGTTCCTTTAGTTAAAGCCTAACACTAAGTCGTGATTTCATGTGCAGGTTTACTAATGAAGAGTGTTTGGAAATTGCGGTGGAAATGACATCAGAGTTCTTGAACAAGGCAGTGAAACCAGTGATGGTTGGAGGGCCAAGGTTGCGGATGGCAAAGGCTAGTAATTCTTTCATGAGGATGGTAGATGCTTCCGGTTATCCCTTTGCAGTGTTGGCTTCAGCAAAAGGGACGGTGGCAGAACATCATCCCAACTTCATTGGCACTTACTGGGGACCAATTAGCACTCCCTTTTGTGCAGAAATTGTGGATTCTGCAGATGCCTACCTTTTTGCTGGTCCAATATTCAATGATATTATCACTTTAGGGTTCTCACTACCCTTTAAAAAGGAGAAGGCAATTATAGTGTTGCCTAATCGGGTAATGATTCCAAATGGACCTACCATTGGATGTGTTTCAATGAAGAGCTTCTTTGAAGCACTTACAATACGTCTTAAACGCAACACAACTGCTTTTGACAACTACCAAAGAATACACGTCCAAGATGGCCTTCCAATTCATCCTGATCCAAAGGAAGAATTAAAGGTCAATGTTTTATTCTTACACATACAGAACATGTTGTCCCGTGACACTGCAGTGATAGCTGAAACAGGAGACACTTGGTTTACATGTCAAAAGTTGAAACTGCCACAAGGCTGCGGGTAAGCCATCTGTATATTGAATTAAGAATTCAAGAAAGAGACTAACATATTAGGTTTACAGGTATGAGTGTCAGATGCAGTACGGATCAATAGGTTGGTCAGTTGGTGCAACTCTTGGTTATGCACAGGCTGCTCCCCATAAGAGAGTGATTGCTTGTGTTGGTGATGGTAGCTTCCAGGTCATCCAATCTCACTTGTTTGTATTTATATATGATATTTATTATGACATAGCATTACCTCTTTAATGTCTTATATTGAAGAATGAAGAGGTTAGAAATTTGCATATCATGTCTTAACACTTTGGTTTGAGACTGATTATAATAATCAATTAATTGGATACCAAATTACCAATATTGTGAATTTGTAAACGATTAGGTTTCAAACTGTCTTGCAGATGACAGCACAGGAAGTGTCAACAATGTTACGGTGTGGACAAAATTGCATCATGTTTCTAATTAACAATGGTGGATACTCTACAGAGGCAGAAATCCATGATGGACCTTACAATGTAATAAAAAACTGGGACTATGCTGGACTGGTGGAAAAAATAGACAATGGTGAAGGCAAGTGCTGGACTAGCAAGGTGAGTGAGAGATATCTTAAAAAGCAATTGGAATAATTTGGAAACTTCTGCAACACATGAGTCAAACAAGTTAAACAAATATAAGATTTAAATAATTAACGTGGTCACATTTATAAACTCGTATATGATGGTGTCAAATTATGGATGTACTTGAAGGTGCACTGTGAGGAGGAGCTAACAGAAGCAATAAAAACAGCAATGGAAAGCAAAAAGAATTGCCTATGCTTCATTGAAGTGATAGTTCACAGAGATGATACAAGCAAGGAACTGCTTCAGTTGGGAAGCAGGCTTGCTGCTGCTAATGGTCGCCCACCTAAAGATGGCTAAGGTTGCAAATTAATTCGCAGATGTAGCATATTATCATTTTGTTTCCATTCAACAGAATTCAATAATATTACTAAGAATGTAGTCTGTGTAATAGGTTTGATTTGTTGGTAATTTTGCTGCTTGTGTTTTTATTGGTTTGTAATTGGTATTAAGTAATACTATTTCTTCTGTTTGTAATACTATTTTATTTCTAATTCTACATGTGTTCTTGTCTGTATTTTTGAAGGTTTGTTTTTGTAAAAGGCTGAGAGTATCTTTGTATTCTTATTTAATACTATGATAGTTGGCTAAAAAATTAGTCACATTTAAAAAAAATAAAGACTTGATTACATATTTTATTATAACTTAATCATCATTATTTTACAACTTTTATTATCTGTGTATTTTATTTTCAAATTTTTTATATTTTCACATTTTTATCATCTAGGTGTTTTCTTTCACAGATTACCAATTAACAGCCACTTTATATACGCATATTATAGTGACAAACAAACCATCGTTATTTTAAAAATATTAATAATAAAATAACTCTTTTAGAGGCACATCTAGCATTTCATTACAAATTTAACATATTGATTTAAGTAAAAATGAAACTTAATAGTAACATATGACAAAAAAATTGATGCTATAATATTTGCTGGTAATTAACATTTAATAGTAAAATGTGTGATTAAAAATAAGAGAAATGATTACATAATATGATATTAAATGGTCTAGTTTAATGTATGTGACATACTATAAATAAAAATAAATGACAGTAATTAATAAAGCTAGTTAATAATAATTAAATTTACAAATTTTATTTAAAAAATGAATCTTTTTCTACATATTGAAAATTAGACGAAAAAGAAATTAAGAGATAGATAGATAGATAGATTTAAATGAAGTTGGGCTCAAAACCTAGCAATAATGAGTGAGCCCAAACAGTCCATGTACTGGTAATTGAATAAATGCTGCAATATGGTACTACCAACTCATAAATACTCCCATTGCCCAAATATTACCAACATCACCAAAAGTCATATACGCCACAAACATGAATGCATTAAATTTTAAATTTATAAAATATGGTAAATAAAACTTTTAATCAATAAAATGTTATTATATTTAATTCTGAGGAAAACACGCACTCCTCGAATTAAAAATGATAAATTTAAATAAAGTTATTAAAACAATTACTTTAGTTTAATTTAACATAATAGTATAAATAAGAAATGCTATATTAATAAATTACGAGTCATACTCTATTTTATCCGATAAGGAAGTCAAAGTGACTTAAGAATTTTTTTGAAATAGATTATTATCATATTTTAAGAAAAAATTATAATATATTATAGTTGGAGAATAAAAAGCTTAATATTATGTATTGTTTAGATTGAGTTTGGAAGTGGCAGAAGTGAAGAGTTGGAAGCAACGCGGCAGCACAAGCACCATGCAATCCTGAAACACTTTCTCTTTCTCTTTCACTATTTTGACTCTCTTATAAATCACCAACACCAACCAAAAACAAATTATCAGCAATGTACAGTGTCCATGATTCAGCTTGTGCACATAATGGCAGAGCATATCTAAATGAGTGGGGAAGTTTTCAATATGGGTTGGCCCAACAATACCAGATGTGACTTCAAGAATGACATCTATATCTCCATTTCTCCCATTCCTTTTTCCCTTCATTTTCTTTTCAAATCTCACCAAAATATAAAACAAAAGTCCACAAAACAAGCCACTACCTAATACTTGCTTGTATTATTCTTCACTCTCCACTTCAAATCTTCATCATTTTCACCCAATCCTCTAATTTGCATCCTCTAAAAGTTACAGTGCATCTGGGAAAATGAAAAAAAAGTTATTTCTACTCAATTTTTTCAAAACTTTTCTCATTATTTTATTTACCATATAATTCATTTTATCTCCTTTTTTCTATCTTTTGGGGAATCTATATTTCGTGATGACAAGCAGGGAAAGTACACCCTAAAGAGACAAACATGACGCGATGTTCAAACTCCAAATTTCAGTACCAAACACACCCAATAATTTTCTTTCACAGAACAAACCTTAACTATCTAACGATTCTATATGCTTCTTTTTTGGAAAGGAAGGACAATTTTAAGTCATTCATATGGTTGGTTTTCTTATGTAGAAAATATAATTTCTTATGTACAATTGAAATTAAGACTGTTGAGACAGTTTCCCTATGTTTTGTGAAATGTTATTAAGATAAATATGAGATGAAAAAGATAAACTATAAAAAGAGTAAAAAGTGTACGTACCAACAGTATGACTTTTCTGATGTTTTAGTTTAATAACAGCAACTTTTATCTTTTTCTCAGACACTTGGAAGTGTACCTAAAAACTGCTGTATTCATAATGGTTTGTTTATAAGAGAGGTGGGAAATGAAAGGGTGAGAGAGTTACATTTTGAAAATAGTGAAATTCATTATATAATTTCTTATATATTTTTACTTATTTTTTTATCAGATTAATTAAATTATATCATTTAAGGATATTTACCTTTGTTTTAAATATATTTCTACTCTGCCTACTCTAATATCAATTAAATGTTTAATTTGATTTCTTACTTATATTTTTTTAATTTATTCATTCTCTGTTTCTATTTTGTCAAACCAGTCATGCCACAAGACAAGATGCAGAGGAGTGGATGTTGCAACATTAAAAGTTATTATTTTTATAAAAGCTGTAACTTGTAGAAACACAATTCCTGAAATCCACAGGGATGCACTTATCTTAGCCAATGATTCATTTGAAATTCCCAAATATACCAAACAGTTATTACAAATCTCACAAGTTGTGAAAATGCAAATTGTGCATGTTGGTATCAGTAGGACAAAACATATTCCACAAATCACACTCATTTTGCCTTCCATTCACGCCACTTGTTTTTCCCTTCACTGTTCTTTCTTCAAAATTTATCCTCATTCATAGGGGAAAAGAAATATGTTTATGCTAACAAAGAGGTTTCTTTTTTTAATTTGACTCTGATTAAACATAGAAAAGCCAAATGGTGGGATCATTAGTAATCAATTGGCTATATCGTAAAGCCAAAATCCTGTTACTGAAGAGCAATTTTCATGGTCAAAGGTATGAGGTTGTGATGTGTGAAATTCAGTAATACGAAACTGAGCTGAAAAGGAAGAGACATGTATGGTCAGTGGTCACACTGTTGAGGCATAAAGAAACTGAAACTGGCTGCCTTTAAGCATTGACTCGGAGAGTACAAATATTCAAAGCTGGAAGAAACGCAAACTTAGATGATCATTCACAATAAAACTGATTATGCCCATTTCATCACAGCCTGTAAGAGGTCCTTCAATTTTTTTGAGAAGAAACCGACAATTTTAACATGACTAATAATTCCAAGTTTCCAACCATCCCATGTGGCTCCCTCCTCCTTTCACTGAATTCTGTGCTTGCCTAGTCACTCTGCTCTTTTTCTCTGCCCCCTCTTTTTTCTGGTTGTGACTCTCAGTTGAAGGTACTGTCCCAACAAAAATCCAGAGCTGTGCATTCTGTGAATCTGGTTTTCAGCATGTGGGAATCTGAGAGTGAGTCAGCGGCAGGACACAAATATGGGGGTGGACTTCTCACTTCAAGTAACCATGGTGTCAAGACAGAAGGATTTGTACAAAGAGGCCACTCTTGGTATGTTAGATGCATAATTAGCACAGTACCAATTGAAGATGTTACAAGTTACAACAACTGTTTTGCTGTGCTAATTCTTGTGAATCGAAATTGTAGGACACAGACAGAAAATAAGATTGGAAGTTCTGCTAATATTGTTTGTACTATTAATTTATCCATTCAATGTCTTGGACAAGCTTCATTTATAGAGCATGAAAGCTGCCTGAAAATATTCTCTCTCCATGCAGGTATGTTGCTACTGATATTCCAAGTGACTTACAAGTTCAAATTGGAGAAGCTAGCTTCCACTTGCACAAGGTAGCTATCTTGTTTTTCTTTCGAATTTCGCGATTTCCTTTGTTCTATTTCAAGTGATCAGAAACCATTCATTTGTACCGTTGAATTTTGTGTTTTTCCCTCCCCTTCGGTGTGAAAGTACCCCTTGGTATCTCGAAGTGGAAAACTGAGTAGAATCATATATGAAACGCACGACCCAGATTTGAATAAGATAGTTATGGACGATATCCCCGGTGGGGCAGAGGCTTTTGAGCTTGCGGCCAAGTTCTGTTACGGAGTGGCTGTTGATTTAACAGCAGGCAACATCTCAGGGCTAAGATGTGCTGCAGAGTACCTAGAAATGACTGAGGACCTAGAGGAAGGGAATCTTATATTCAAGGCAGAAGCATTCCTTAGCTATGTCGTTTTGTCTTCATGGAGAGATTCCATAGTAGTGTTAAAAAGCTGCGAGAAGCTGTCACCATGGGCAGAGAACCTTCAAATTGTTCGCAGATGCAGCGAGTCCATTGCTTGGAAAGCTTGCGCTAATCCCAAAGGGATAAGGTGGTCCTACACGGGAAGACCAGCGAAAATTTCTAGCCCAACGTGGAATGACATGAAGGACTCAAGCCCAAGCAGGAACCAGCAGGTTCCTCCTGATTGGTGGTTTGAAGATGCCTCAATCCTCAGGATTGATCACTTTGTTAGAGTCATCACTGCCATTAAGGTAAAGGGCATGCGATTTGAATTGGTTGGTGCTGCAATAATGCATTATGCAACTAAGTGGCTACCAGGATTGATTAGTGACACAGCAATCCCAGGTGATGAAGCAAGCAACTGTAGTGCGAGTAACAGTAGTAGTAGTGGTGGCAGTAGTTGGAGAGGGGGACTTCATATGGTTGTGACTGGAACAAAAGATGACAGTTCAAGTTTTCAAGCTAAAGAGCAAAGGATGATCGTTGAGAGCCTTGTCAGTATTATTCCACCTCAGAAGGACAGTGTCTCATGCAGCTTCCTTCTTAGGCTCCTGAGAATGGCAATCATGTTAAAAGTTGCACCTGCACTGGTCACTGAATTAGAGAAAAGGGTGGGAATGCAGTTTGAACAGGCTACACTGGCTGATCTTCTAATTCCTTCTTATAGTAAAGGAGAAACTATGTATGACGTGGATCTTGTTCAGAGGCTGTTAGAACACTTTATTATTCAGGAACAGACTGAAAGTTCGAGTCCGAGCAGACAGTCATTTTCTGATAAACAACATATGGGAATGGGATGTATCCTAAATGCCAAGGCAAGAGTGGCAAGACTTGTTGACAGTTATCTTACTGAGGTGTCCAGAGATAGGAACCTTTCCCTGACCAAGTTTCAGGTACTTGCAGAAGCTTTGCCTGAGTCAGCTAGGACCTGTGATGATGGACTTTACAGAGCAATTGATTCTTATCTCAAGGTAATTTCGTAGGAAAATAAAAAAAAAGGTTTTAACCTCTTTTTTAATGATTTTGAGTTTCCTAGCATTACACTTGCACCTCAGCATAGTTGAATTTTTTGTTAAACATTGTGGTAAAATAAGAAATATGAATTTGGATTTCATGCTACCTTAGCATGCTTCTTGTTCTCATCTCGGTAAAGGAAAAGTTGATTGGTGGTTCTGTTTTTCAGTGGCAATACATTTTTTATCTATACAACATTTTCTCCTGATGCTCCAATAAGCCTGATTTAGTTCATGTGGTTCCTATGTTTACAGATATAACATCACTAAACATAAAACCAATCGATTCCCTAGCAAAATATTTTTTTTTTCCACTTATGTACAGAAGGTTAGTTTAATACTTTTAGTGTTATAATTTGTTTTCTAATGAATTTCAATTACCTAGAATTGCACTTCATTATACTAGGAATTTTTGTAAAACACGCCGGGTGAAATTTGAAATAAGTTTATAAGAACTTGTTGTGAGAAACTTTGTGGACGAGTGCTTGACTAATCAATAATTGCGGAATGATGAGTTGGTATGTGTAGAACTTTTCTGATGGATTTGTAGTTCTGAATTTCTTACGTGTGTTACAAATTAACAGGCACACCCTACACTTTCTGAGCATGAGAGGAAGCGACTCTGCCGTGTAATGGACTGTCAGAAACTCTCCATTGATGCATGCCTGCATGCTGCCCAAAATGAAAGGCTTCCATTAAGGGTTGTAGTGCAAGTTCTATTCGCGGAACAGGTGAAGATCAGCAATGCACTAGCCACGAGCTCTGTGAAAGATGTTGAATCTGAGAGTCATGCAATGGTAACAAACCGGAAAACACTTCTAGAAGGAACACCACAATCATTCCAAGAAGGATGGACAGCTGCTAAAAAAGATATCAACACATTAAAGTTTGAGCTTGAGAGTGTGAAAGCCAAGTACATGGAACTTCAAAATGATATGGCTACTTTGCAGAAACAATTTGATAGGATGCTAAAGCAGAAGCATACTTCTGCATGGAGCAGTGGGTGGAAGAAACTCAGCAAACTTGGAAAGACCACAAATGTAGTAGAAAATCAGGACGATTCTCCTAAGATTCCAGATTCGATAGAACAAAACAGAAAGACTGCTAGAAGGTGGAGAAACTCAATATCCTGATTCCTGAAATATGACAATTCTCAATTTCTTTGAAAGTCATTCTTCTTCCCTATTCATATCTTAAAGCAATTTCTACAATCTTGTAGCTAAATTGTAATTTTTCATCAAAGCTAATCATATCTTTCAAGTGTGAATTCTACTGCACTTCAATCACCACCAAGCCCCCTTTTTAATGCTGTTTTTTCATGAAATATAAAACATTTGTGTACATATTTAAAAATCTTCAGTTATATTACTCCGAATAAAACAGACACTTGCATTTTACATTTGAACGTTGTTTCTTTTTATTTCCGATGCACTAAGTTATTCTATTGAGAAGACTTAGAGAAAGAGGATTATACTAAAACAATAATCAACTGATATTAGACCAATTAAAGTAAACAGGACTACGCAAATACTAATTTCACGAGATGCACAAAAATGAAGATGATGTATGCTATAATGCGTGATCTTGCCCCAAGTAATCTTTGGTTTAAAAAATGCAACATCAGAGAAGCATGTTCCAATGCACTGCAACATTTTCTGGAGGTTAAGATATGTGCTAATTGAGAAAGACAGAGAAGAAGGTGAAAGATCAGTAACAGAAAAATAGCTAATGCCAATATTTTATTTTTATTTTTCATTTCTATGTTATAGCGAACAGAATCAACCAGTGAAAAGAGAGAAGAACAACAAAATGTTTGTAGATATATACAGTTTTTAAAATAAGAAACTGTCCAGAAGCAGTGAACTAGAAAGGAAAAAGAAACATGATTAGATATTCCAACATAAATCATGTCATCTTGCATAAAAACAGTGGCACAGTTGCCATGTGACAAGAAAGACTTCCATGAGTCCAAATCGGCAACAAGTAAATCTTTCAATGAGATTAGATGACCGTGAAGGATTCTTTGATGCTTTCATCATCAACTACAGTTTACCACCCATGACAAAGGATTATCATGGCATGTGCTTGAAGTGAAAAACCAATCAACGGCTTAGAACATATCACGGCACCAACCAGGAATTGAAGGGTAAACTTTAATCTGTTAATTATTATCTTTCAGTGCTAGTCTTTTTCTTCAATCTATTTCATCCTAATAATGTTCTTCTCTGTGCTCATTTGGAAGAACTTTATTTGACATGAGATACACAGAGGTAATATATATAATCACTGATTTTCCAACCAACTCATAATTATAGCCTCCAGTTTCAACAGTCGGTGCCAAAGAACCACTTCTGCTAAACAGTGACCATAAATGATTTGTAGGCCTTCAGTTGATTAGATATTATTCATGAGATTCCAGAAGCTGTCATTGCACTGCATTGTGGCCAAAATCAATGTCAGATGCTTCATAATTGCATGTTGTGCTGGCTTATAAGAACACAAGGACTTTATTTAGCAAAAGATTGGTTGATTTTTGGAAGGAAAATTCGAAAAAATTTGACAATAAAACGTGAATCAACTGGTATGAAAGATTAAGACATCACCATATATATTTTTAACCAAAAACTTATCATAGTAATTTCTTATATCTTTTTTTTTTCTGTTATACTGTTCTTGTCTATTTTTATCTGATCTGTGGCATTCTGTTTGAATCCACATTTCAAGTTGCTTAAGCTTTTCATCTCTACAGATGCAAAAGTAGTGACAACTAACAGTGTTCTTGGCTGAAGAAGCAGTACTATGAGTTATGCCTAATTTAAAGTTGAACCAGACCAAACACCATGAAATATATTGCAGATAACAAATTGGTGCCATTTTAAATTTTAATCATTTTTAAATATGGTATTTTATTTTTCTTAAATAATTTCAGGCGGACATTATGAAGTGTTATTTTGAATTAATCTTTCAATTATTTTTATCGTCAAATAAATTTTCTAAAGTTGCAAAATAATTATTAAATTTGTCCTTTAGTGTCACCATTATTAAAATTGTCTTTAAAAAACAAATTTTGTAACAAAAATTGTTAGAAGAAAAGCGCTATGTGGTACCAACCGATTTTGACAAAACACATGAATCTCGCATGTTTTCTGTCAAATTTCACCCATTCTTTTTTTTATAATTTAATTTTCAAAACCAGATAAAAATAGAGTAACTTTTGTACTTTTCTAATTAAAAAATGTACTAAATAGCATGTCTCTGTTAAAAAAACCTACGCTAGTATTTGAAAAATCATTTTTAAAAGTTTATATATATAAAAGGTCCTGTTTTGGAGTTATTATAGCAGTTTTTATGGTTTAGTTTTAAAATGTAATTTTAAAAATAAATTGTTAGATAAAAATGGAATTGAAACATTTTTACTCAGTTTAAAAATATTTGTTTACACATATTTCAAATAAATTGTATATTTGATTTTTAGTTTAAAAATGCATTCATATTATATTTAGTAATATTTTTTTTGTCGTTATTACAGCTAGTAGTTCTAGTATTATCATTATGATTAATATCATTGTCATAATGTTGATAAAAGAAATCGTTATTATTATCTGTATTATCATTATAACCATCGCACAAAAAGTTATTTAAACTGATTTTAAAATATTAAAAATTAAACTAATTTATTTTAAAAGTAGAAGTGAAATTAATTTTAAAGCTAAAAATCACCCTAAACCAAAACCAAACTATTAAAAACTAAAATTTGATTTTAATAATTAAATTGTTAAAACTTAAAAAAGAACCACCGAGAAGGAAACCTAAAAAGTAAAATTCGATAAAATCCTGCTTCCAAAATTTCATTTAGAAACCTTAATTATTTTTTTTTTCAAATTGAAATGCTTTATGCGCTAGTTTTAATTTCGTAAGAAATTGAAAATTTTGTTAACTCACAAAAAGTTCAAAACAAAAATGGAGTTGATTTGAATTCTCATTTTCATTTTTAATTAGGAAAGTATCACTAATACCTTGCGTTTGCTATTAAAAAAAATGACAAATTTTTAACTAAAGGTATCAAAAAATGGAACAAAGACTTTCAGAGAAGTTGATTACAGTAATATTCTCTTTGAACAGACTTTCACAGTTAACTTCATACATATGAAGTGTTGTTGGAAGTTAGGACAAAGATTATTTCTACTGTTCATGCTTTATGGTTAAAATATCTTTAAATTTGGAAGTGACTGCATGATTGAGAGATTAGTGTTCATACCATTGCTTGATGTCAACAGAGTGTATCTATCCCATCAGGTGTGTGAAATTTCCACTCTTTCGGTCTCGGGTGAAAAGATAGGGTTATCATATTTTTTTATATTTGTTATTGAACACATAAGACAATGAGAATGAGAATGAAGATAGAAAATACGAAGGGCAGCCATGAAAGCGGAATACACACATTGACACTCCAATTATTCAGACAATCACACAACCGACAGATACATACATAATAGCATCATGAAAAAGAAACCTAGAATACTCGACCCACCTCTCAATTACAACGTAGAAAATAGAATCACCTGTGATTCCAACCTCGACACGTAAAACAAAGAAACCTTTACCACAACATGTTGTGTGTATCCAACAAAGGGCCCCAACAAGTCATGATGAAACACCACGCTCCTCATTCAAGCACGCCCCAACATCGAACTTTCTTGGTACTTTATAGTCTACGCTAGCATGATATGTGTACAAGCCAAGCTTGGAAGAGAGGACAGAGCATAAAATCAGGAATTAAAGCGAGGGTGGAGAGTGGGACCCCAGTTACCTAACGCGCATGCATTCCATCAACAACAGAATTCAACACTCCGGGAGAAAAAAGTGTCCTCATTTACAGCACAACCATCCACTACCATCACCCATCCATTCAATCTCTGACCTTTAATCCTCCAAAAGCTAAAAGATAAAATGTCCTCGTTCCATCTATTGCTGCTTTCGCCCCCTTTATTGCCAAACTATAAATACACCTCGAGAAACAGGATTATAGAAGCAAGGGTGCTAAGTTGAAACTTATAATGCAACAAATCTAATAATTCAACACACAACTTTCTTTCACCATCAATGTGCCCTTCAACCATTTTGTAACCACCACAATGACCACTTAGTGATATTTCAGTGTACCAGTTTTGGACATCAGAGATTCCAAGTACTCAATAGTACCATCGATGACTAATAGGGGATGCTTTCCTTTTGCTCCAGGAATAAAGTTCTCAAGAACTCTCAACAATTTACGGATTTTATCCTTTTTCAATTGAATATCAGCAGCTTTTGATTTATCTTCTTTAGTTTGCCTTGTGGCATACACCTCACCACTACTAGAATAGTTTGATTCAGCATCACTGGCATACTCACACATTTTATGTAGCCTTTCGGAACTAGCACTCTCCACAAGTGGTGGTAATCTATTGAATCCACCATCAATCATCTTCTGCCTTTTGTTCGGCCAATCAATGCTAGCAACCTCCTCCTTCCAATCCACAAACTGTTCTTGAATCACACAAGTTTTTTCAGTAACCAACGGAGAATGACCTGTACTTGTTACCTCATCATCATCATCATCATCATCATCATCAGAATCATCAGAATAAAGCAACGCATTGATTTCTTCTGTGTCTTCATGCATTTCACTTTCTTCATTATCTATATGATCCTTACCTGTCTCTTCCGGTGAAGTGTATATGGACCAATGCTTTAGGCCTAAATTAGTTGCCTGTGCTTCCTCGTTTACATCATAAACTTGAGTAAATTGGGTAGCAGTAACAATTGGACTCTGGACAAAAGGGAAGACAGGACTGTAAAGCAACCTTGTCTTACTACCAGAGTGGTCAAAAACAAGCAACTTCTTCTGCAAAGATGCATCTTGCATAGTCTCTCCTGTATGTGTTTCGTTCAAACATGGTTCTAAACTGGGATGCTGAAGGAATCCTTGAACTTCATTGGTCTGCTCACTCTTCAAATTTGGGATAGCAGGAGCTGTGAACCCGGGAAATATGCTGACAGCAGGAAAGATGCATGACCTAGGGTTCATGTATGTTGAATGAACCAGCGAACTGGGCTCTGCTAACGCGCAAGGGCTATTTAAGTAAGGTGATGGCCAAGCCACGTGCTGTGGGTAAGGCCAAGACCTATGAGCCTTAACCATCCAGTGAAAAATATGACCTAAAACACAACAGAACTGACCGGTCAGTGCTGATGATGAAAAACTTGAACCTTTCGGATGTAAAGATGAAAAGAGCATTTGAAAATACACACCGGTAGATGTTATGGCGTCTTGATACGGGATTTTCAATGACTTGCTGCTTCTCTTAGGAACAAATGACAGAAACAGAAAACTACAAATTCCAGCTTAAAGAGAAATAAATGCAAAGCAATCTACGTGACAGGCTTAAGCAAATGACGGAAGTACTCAGCCTGCAAAGAGTTAGAAGACAGAACTTATAAAATTATCCAATAGCTGATACCATTCGGTCTAGTGATCATTGATTGTAAATGTTCTATACGCACAAAAGAGGCATAAATGAAAGTTTTCTTCAAACAACTGGTTTCAAAACCATGCCTACAGTATTAGGAAAGAAATGCAATTGCAAAACACTAAGAATCATCAGCAACAAGTTACTAACCTGACAATCGTGCAAAGGTTGAAAGCATGCTATCACTCTAACAATAATTGTTGGTTCACCTTCAACGCCATTCTCATGTTTCAAAGCCCGGAATCTTGTTTGGCTCGCTGCTTGGCACACCATAACTTCTTTTGGATCCTATCACACTAGAATGTAATGCACACCCAAGAAAATACCCCAATAGAATGTGATAATGAAAGAATCAAGCTAATTATAAAATCAAAATCAGTTAGAACCACAGAAATACATGAGACGACAACAATACTGAAGACACAAATACTAGGCTCTATCTTCACTCCCAATCTTTCAGCCAATTCTATACTTATCTGAAGAAGTTATCAAACAGTGGTTGTCTTCCATGGCAGTAGTTAAGAATAAGGAAACAAACTCCAAAAGTAACAAAATAAAAGGATTGATGGGACTGGGGACCTATAGAATAACTTTACAATATAAGTTCAAGCGTACAACTTGACGATATACATAAACCATAAGACCCAACCACCGCATGCTGATTTCTTCCTATGTGACTTAAGATTCCACAATCGCTTAGAGAGTCAGCAAGATGTTATGCCCCCAACAGCAATTACTCTGAATCAAGATTAAAACAAATTTGATGTTAGCAAACATAGTAACAGCAACGAAAACAATAGCAAAGTGTTCTATTCTAAATGAGAAAACATCAATAACCACTGTGACAACAGAAAACTCATTGCAGCAAACAACTC
The DNA here is from genome assembly GCA_030347555.1 of Lablab purpureus. Taxonomy (NCBI): domain Eukaryota; kingdom Viridiplantae; phylum Streptophyta; class Magnoliopsida; order Fabales; family Fabaceae; genus Lablab; species Lablab purpureus. The sequence goes on from CM059259.1 coordinate 10,922,715, forward strand.
ATCCATTCATTTCTTCACAAAATTAAAACTGTAGAAGCCTCAGCCTCCTCTTAATTTTCTATCCAATTGGGGGAGACACTAATCTGGCTAAGTAAGGAACATAATAAGATTATAGCGAATGTAATTATCATGATGTTAACATGTTGGCAACCAAGGAAGAAGGCCATGAAGGCCACATGGCCCAGTACGGCTATTACAAATTTCTTTATTTAATTCCTTGAAATTTGTAGTTGTTCTACTCGGCGACAGAAAATAAAAAATAAAAATTAAACTACTCTGTAATCCTGAAATTTGTCAGCAACCAAAATAGGTTGTTAATTTAACAACAAGAAGATCCCAATTAAAAAAAAAGATTGAATTTCACAGCCAAGTTCCATGACCGAGATGGTAGCCCCAAATGAATTAAAGCCTTGACCTTTAACATGTTTATGTGTCACCCAAAAACAAACCAAATGACAGATAAGAAAAAAAAAATATAGAAGCGAGGGAAAAGTTAATCAGATTTAGAAAGACTTACAGTTGGAGGGATTGGTTGAGAGAAAGGAAGTGAAGAGAGCGAAAGGTTTGAAGAAAATGAGGGAAAGAGGCAGTGGAGGGAGGTTGGACAATGGTGTGCATGCCCACCACTATATACACAATCAAATCCCATTTTTGCCCTTCCTTTCCTCCCTGCCTCTTTTCCTTTTCACCTTTTCTTTGCCTATGTTATTTTGTTAGGTAAAGTTATGATTCGAAAAATTCAATTTTTTTTTCTATTTTGTCTTTAAAATTTTCAATATTTAATTATCTAAAAGATATATTTATCATTTATTTTGACTAAAAACATTAGTTGAAGATATATTTTTTACTTTTTCATAATGAAATTTGAATATATTTTGTACTTTAAATAAAATAGAAGTCTACTCAAAACTAATTTTTTTAACCATTTTTTTCTATAACATTGTAAAAATATTTATGCATCATTTTTATTATTTCACCTCTAAATAATATTTGCCAAACATTAATATCTACGAAATCTGATTAAAAGTTCTTCATCTTTTATGATATTTTTTAGAGTTGAAAAAAGAGTTAGTTCACTTAACTTATTTAGAAAATGAGTTAATGTAACTTGTTACTCTTTAAATTATAAAATATTTCAGATATATTTATTATTACATATTAATAAGCTGAACCACTTAATTTAGAAATATATAGTTTTTTGAAAAATAGAATTTTTTTTCAAAAATTATATTAAAATTAAATAATAATTTCTCACTAATTCTTAATTTTTTAAATAATCATAAAATTAAATTATTAAATAAAATATAAATCTAAAGTATGTCCGTTAAAATTACAAAATAATAAAAATAGTAAAAAATAATTGTACTCATCATTTTATTGTTATTTGTCCATTAATATCAAACAACATTAGAATATTAATAAGATAAACATATAATAACTTTATTACTTCTTCTGTTTACTTTATCTTCTTTTGTAATGAAAGTAAGAAATAATGTTAGTTAACTAAAACAATTTGTTAAGCCATAAAAAACGAGTAGAAAAATAGTAACACTTTAAAGAAATTACCATATTTTTAAAAATCATACCACCAACTTTGGGTTAAGATGAGTAGATCAACATTGGGAAGAAAAATGAAGAAACTCTTTTTGCTACACTCATTATTTATTTCTATTCAAGTCTAATTTTTTTATTGAATTTAGTAGGGTTTTGTAGACCTTAATATTTAAAAAAACATATTAATATGTAATATAATAATTTTTATTAACTTGAGTGTTTTTCAATTGGGTCAAGGAAATAATTTAAAATATATCATCAAAGTGTTTATTCAATAACTTTTTAATCGAGACTCTCACTTTTTTAATGTTAGAGAGAGAGCTTTGAAGTTCCTCACCCAAATATATTAGATAGTGTAATGTGATGATTAAAGAAGTCACCACAAATAGGTTAAAGCCACAATGAAAAATTCTTGCTTTAGTAATTAGTTTGAGGGAGTTTTATCATTAATCTCCAAAATTATTTGATTTCCAAATCGTATTTTTTAAGATCTAAATATGTTCAAGAGAATGTAAAATATAAAAACTTTTTATTTTAGTTCCAACAAGATTTTCGAGTTTTTATATTTGCAAAAATCATGGTTACCTATTTTGGCTTTTAATACGACTTAACCTTAAAAACAATTTTTTCTTACTTACCTATAAATGTAGCATTTTGTCTTTTATATTTTACAAAAATATGGCGTTTATATTTATTTTTAAGTAGTGAAAGTGTAAAACATGTGCCGACAAATGTTATAATTTAAATATTTAAAAATTATATAAAATGAAAACATAAATTTCTATAATTAGATGGGCATAAAATATATCTAAGCATAACAAAATGATGATTTTGATAATTTATGAATTATTTATATTAAATTTTACGTTTTAAACCCAAAGAAGTGAAATTTAAAAATGACATGATCTTACTAGTTGTTTTGTAATGATTGAAGATTTAGCGATGATTTAGTTTTGGTGAGATGTAAGTTCCACAACAGTTGTCATTTATTGATTGCTTCTGAATCTATGAAGGAAAATGTGAGAGTTGGTTAAGAAATGAATTGATGAAGGTGTGCCTAATTATCAAAGCAAAAGCATTGGCATACTTGTCATACGGTTGAATGGTTATAATTGATTGAAACAATTATGATGCCAATAACATTGCCAATAACTCAGGCAAAAGCCAGAGTTCAGTAGAGCAGAGACACAGACATGTGCCATTCACTCATCAATAAACCAATACACTCATTAACATCGTAATTTGTTGTTTGCTAGTCATTGAAATGGAACCAAACTCCAGGGCCCAATCGCCCCCACCAAACTCACCACATCCAATGAATCATGCAGCAACACCATGACCATAACAATAACACAATTATTATGCAAATGCTACATCATATCCATCAAGTGCAACTCCCATTTTTAGCCCACTAACCACAATCATCCAATCTAATATACTACACCCGTGCATTTCATGAAAAAGCCCAAAGAATCACAACAAAAGACTCCAAATTTGCAAAAGGGCAATACCATTATACCATCCAATAATTCATGTATATATTGCAAACTATATGCTTTAGGTGCATTCTTTATACACTGTGAAGATAATCCATATAACAAGAAACTGTGTTTAACAAACTCTTTAGATCAACATAATCATAGTAACATGAATATCATTAATCTAATAATTAGTATATGGTGGATTAGGAAAAACATGTCACAGAACAAAAAGAAAGTAATACCATTTTGCTTGGAGGGGAGGGCACAAGCACCAAATACCAAAATCTATGATGAGGTCTTTCCTTTGGGTTACAGCTACACCAAAGTGCGGTTGGATTTCAGAAACTAGATGCTACAATTCAGGGATTCCTTCCACCTTTTCCATTAAATAACACATACATGAATTGATTGCTTTCTGATTTTATCCCTTTTAAAAGGCAAAGGGAAAAAAAATTCAGACCTTTAGGCTCCGCAACATTTTCTTTCCCACTTCAAATGATTTTTCAGCTAGCTTTATCAGAGCCACTGATAGTAGTTGTCCTACTAAATAGTTTTTCTGAGCAAAATGGCAAATTATTAACCAAAATGAAACAAGATCTTTGTTCTGAATTGCTCTGCTTGAAACCAACTTTAGCAGTATTGCTGATTGGAATATTGGAATGATTTGCAATGCACAATTATACTACTTGAAAACCTTCATCAAAGTTTAATCATCACAGCATCGAAAGAGATCTTGCATCCTTTCTCCATTAAAATTTAGAAGGTCCTGTGATGGGAATGCAGAGTTGACAATTTGAATTATTTTCCCACATTTGAATATTATATCAGGTTATAGTTTGATCCACCATATCAAAACTAGAAATAACTCATTTATTCGTATAAAGAATGTAAACCTTTTTTCTTTGTATTTCGATTTTTTTCCCTGCTTTTCTGAGTGTGCATATATGTATGCAAGTTTTACTTAATAGTTATCACGTTGAGAGTAAATTGCGATTTGCAGTAAACTTTATCTATAATGTGAAGGTTTCAATATTGGAGTGACCACTCTGAGGACTTTACCCAACATGTAATTGGATACTAGTGTCATATTTGTACCTAAAGAAACACTTCTTTAGTTTATATATACTTGTTTATGCTACACCAAAAAAATAGCACAGAAGCATGTTTTTTTAAAGGGGAAAAAAACTCCCTATGTAAAATCTTAAATGACCAAATTGTGTTATTTTTTAAAGATTGAGTTTTGATCTTTAGTTTATATATTAAATTGTAATTGAAAGCATCACTTTATTCTAAAAGGATTGACCTATGAGATAATTACCTCCTAGTTTAAAAAGAAAATAAAACCTTAAGACCGCCTCTCAAACACTGATGCAAACATGCTACAAAATAATATGTTAATTTCACTTTGCTTGAAGAATTAAAAAGAAAATACCCATAAAAGTGGTTTGGACGAATGATACTTATAAAATTTTCATCACCTTTTACCTTGCTTATTTGGAAATTTTTTAAAAAAAAGGAAAAAGCTCTTCATGGAATTCTTTTACGTACAAACTGAGTTTATTCAATGTAAATCTAAGCAAAAGAGGTCGCGTCATTTTAGGTTTTTGTATCGCAAAAGATTAAAAAAATTTAAAAATTATTATATGAATCGTTTTTCTTTTAATAACAAAAAGAGATCAAATATTATGTATAACCCGATTTTAAATAAAGAAATTATGTTCTATAACAATTTTTGTTTAATTTTTTATTTTTTTAACTAAAATCGTGTAACATAATTTTAATTTTTTTTTTGGTAAAATCGTAACACGATTTCACTATTTCGGTACATACTTTAAGAAAACCCTAATTTGTATAAAAACGGTCATTTTATCCTTGAGCCCCTTCAGAGGAGATGAGTATACTTTTTAAGAAGCAATTGCATGACATTGGCACAAGTAACCCAACGGGCTAAAAGATCGAGGGATTCTATTTGCACTTAGGACATTGCTATTTACACCACATTTTTCCGTTCTTTGTGCTGCCCACATTTATTTTATATCTTTCATACAAAAATATTTCTTTAAAGTAAAAAATAATACTACAAAAAGTAGTTCTTATAATATAAAAGAATTACATTTCCGTTAAGTACATATATCACATACGCAACAAAGAATTATTTTCTTTGAGATAATTTATTTGAGAACTTCTTTAAAAGGTGTAATAATAAACCCTTGCTTTTAATATCATTGATTCAAAAAACACTTTGCAGTGGGCAAGACTATTACTGTTACCCTGATTAAGGCCCATTTAAGGGCATTAAATGAAACAATTGCTTTTTAAAAATGGATGTCAAAGTATTAGTTTAGGGTTTAATATTCTCGGGCGTAAGTCCAACAGTTGGGCTGAACTTACGAGTACCAAATTTTCAAGTAGGGAAAAGGCAAAAACGAAAGATATAATGCCCAGTGACCAGGTTTAAAAACAAGGCTACACCAAATATAACGGTAAATAAAGAATAAAAAATTAAATATAAACCTATAGTCTAATAAAGGTTCTGGACAGGAATGGGGCGAGATTTTCACTTTTACTTTCCCTCAGTCTGAATTTTGTCTCGTTCCTAACCTTATCAAGTAGTATTTTCCAGATATAATCGTATTTATTTTTTATTATTTTAAATATTAGTTAAATAATATTTTACTAAAATAAAATTCATAACAAAAAATATATAATATTATAAATAATTTATAATAAAAACTAAAAAAAATTAAAATAAATTTTTTAAATTACTTAATAAACTAAATATATTTTAATAATTTAAATAAAAAATAAATATAAAACATTACAACAGATACAGAGACAGCGATTTAAAAAATCAAATATTAATAAAATATTAGTTATACTCAATCAAAACGGAACTTATTTTCCGTACATATCGGAAGAGAAGATTGAATAGTTGACCAAAGTCGTTTAATTTTACGAGGTCACGGGGATCTCCGATATAGCTACACACTAACTAGCTCACTATGCCAGTTCATCGTGTTTAGTGCTGATAGTCTATTATTCATGGATGAAGTACCATCATCATAATTTCTTAACTAACTTCTTTCAATTCTCTACAATAATAAAAATAATTGTTCTCATAATTTCAAATTGCTCTGTTAACTGGGCTAAGCTAAGAAATTGTATCAGTAGAGGAAAATAACTGAAGAGATGTAACCTCCGAAAAAAATAAAATAAAAATTGGGTTCATGCTGTGCCTAAATTCCTCATGAGATAAGCAACACATTACACACCTTGGCTTGTAGCAAGTGCTCTATACCAACAAAAGCAAATTGTGATAGCAGTAACGGCAGTAACTAACAAAAGCAAATTGTGACAGCAGTAACGCTATTGTCTATTAACATAATAAACTTGGGATGAGTTGTCAAAGACTAGATTCTTTAGGATAAGCAAAAACATCTACAGCCTTTCACATGGAAGCAGAAATTAAGGTCATCCGTCACAAGATAATATTAATTTGCGGAAGAAATGAAGAAAGTAAAGGGTGCGAAATATACTATGAAGCGAATTCAAGATCATTCAAGTAATTTAGCATTTGGGTTAAACAACTCAGCCACTGTAGATATCACTCACTGCAACTGGATACCATTACACATGTCCATGAAAATGGATGATCTTATTCTTTGGGCGGAGAAAGACAGACTAACAAGGTTTTCAATTCACACTTAAAACTTCAATTTCAAATTCCAAGACAGAGTTGGGCTGTATTCCCCAAGCAGGAAAGCCACCAGTACCATAAGCATAATCAGGAGTGCACTGCAAGATCATCAACAATGTAAACAACAGGGTCTATTCAATTCAATAACCGTCCACCCCCAAAAGAAGCAACAAACAAACAGCTAAATTAAGGAAAGTTCAGTAGACACAGCACCAACACATGGTAAGAGAAAAGATTCCAAGGCGCTATGGGATTTTTCTGAAGTGGGAACATATAAAAGAAAAGAGTTGCTAGCATTAATAGATATCTTACCCGGAGACGAGCAACTTCACCAACTTGCATGCCAATCACACCTTCATCCCATCCTACAGACACACAGATAGTTGAAAGAAAAGACAAACAAAGATATTACTAAGAATTTACATTCGAAAAGAAAATAGAAAGAAAGTGAAAATGGTATACCTTTGATGACAGAACCTTGGCCGATTTTGAAGGAGAAAGGAGTCTGGCCAGGATCCTTTGTACTGTAAGAAAAGGAGCGATAAATGAGTGTAATGAAGAGAAAAGGATGAGGGATAATTAGAAGGAGGAAAATGGAATGGCAATTAGGTAACCTCCAAAATTTCTGAGTAAGGTCGCCGTTCTTCCCTGCACACAGAATCGAGATCAGTGAGCAGTGCAGTGACTTAGGGTTAGATCTAGCAACGATTTAGGGTTCGGCAAGGGTTCAAAAAGGAAAAGGAAAAGGAAAAGAGAGAATGACAAACCGAAACCAGTGCAGTGAACCGTGACGTTTTGACCAGGAACTGGCTTGGGACCGGTGCCAGGACTCAACAATTGCTTCTCCACTCCCATCTTCTTCTCTGATTCTTCTTCTTCTCTCCTCTCCTATGCCTCCTTCCCTGCTCTTATTTTATACTCTCTCTTCCAACAGATCACCGCTTTAATATTGTTTAAATTATAGTAATATTTTTTAATTTCATAACTATTTTACATATAAAAAAAAAGTATATATAAATCTCATTCACTGCAACAGATAATTAAACATATTTTAATTACTCTAAAGTAGAATTGTAATCTTTTTTATACTTTCACTAAATTCATAATTTATATTGTTATTTTATTATAATTTGATTCAAATGATAAATTAAATATTAAGTATTGAACATAATAATGTAAATATTATATTTAAATAAATTCATTAAAATTATAAACATCAAAATAACTTATCATGTGACTCCGCTGATAATAATAGTAATAGTTTTGATTTAAACTATTACTATATATTATACAATGACTATAATATAATACTAATAAACAAATTAAAATATAAATTATTAAAGACTTTGTAACAATTTTAAAGGCTAAATAACTTCTTACAATTTTGTTCGCTAAAAAATATTTAATTTCTCTCTCTAAAGTTACTGGTTTTTTTTAATCTTTAGTACATGTAAAACTCTGATTATAACTTAAACAAGTGTCTCTTTTGAAAAAACATTCACTAATAATTATGATATAATTTTAAAAGTTTAAAATCTATAAAATAAATATTATTTATTTGTACTAAAATAAATTTTAAGGACCAATATTAACAATTTGAATGATGAAAATTAAAAATAAATATTAAAACTAAAACCCTACTAATTTTACAAAAAAACTAAAATAATCTTTTTAAAAGTTTGAAGAGATAAAAAAGTAAATCCAAACTTTTATAAAAATCAAAATCGCTGATTTAATAAAGATTAAAAATATATTTTAATTAATATATAACCGAAATTTGATAAAAACATATTATTAATTTTTATCCATAGTTATGTTATTCATGTATTGTTTTATTATTTTTTTCATAGATACACATTTTCTTTTCTAAATGCTTGGTGGTGATTATATACGTATTATTTAAATAAAGTGTTTGTTATTATTTAAAAAACATCTGTCATTTTAAAAATAAAAAATGTCAAGAAAATTGAAATTCAATAAAATGGTAATTAGTGTGTATATATATATATTAGCTTTTTACTGTTATTATAATTGTTTATATTATTAATCAATTACAAATTGTGATGATGTGATTTTAAAAATTAATAAAAGAAGTGAATAAACCTATTATTCAGGATAACATGAGTAATTGACAATATATGAAAGCGTTAGAACTTTTAAATTGTGTTATATATTTTTACATACATTGAATCAATTTTACATGTTAATTGCATAGTTATACATATTCTTATAATATGAATATTTGTGACATGATTTGTTGAATATTATATGATATGATTTTGTAAAAAGATTATGCTATTATATTTTTAACGCATGAAAGGATTGTTAATATTTGAGATTGTTTTCTACTCAATGAAATTATAGTTAATCTAGGATATGCACTGAAAATCTTGTTGATTAGAGATTTCATATGCATTCATAATATTTTTGAATGATAACAGTTTTTGGAAATTAATATATTAAATTTAAAGTATTTTTTCATATTTTATATTAATTTTATTTATTAAAAGAATTTTAAAAAATATTTGTAATCTATATTATCAGATAATTCTATATTATAAGAATTAAAGAGGCAGTTAAAAGTATTTTGATGATATGATGCAAAAACCTTTTTTGTTAAACCTAATTAGTTAGAAAAAAACACCTTGAAATCAACTTTAACAATCTCCTAACCCCACATGATTTGGTTATTTTTTTCATTATTTTGGGGAAACAGAGTATACAAGTACAGACACATTTTATCTCAAATTGAATAACACGCCCCCACAACAAGAGTGGCCACACACCTGTCACATGATTTCAGAGGTGAACCTTGTCTTCGTCAATCTAGCTCACTTTCACTGGAACTTGCAGAGATTCATCACCTACAGCCAAAGGTTGAATCACTGATAGGCATCACAGATAACTAAGAGTATCCAAACTCTAATATTACCTACAAGAAAATAATGTGCCAGAAAAAAAAAACAAAAGAAAAAGGTGACAATTGCTTATGATGGTGATAAAAGGAAAGATAGAAATTAGAAGTGTTTAATAGATGGGTCTATCTGTCATCACTCTAACTCAAGTTCGGTACCAAAATTTTTTGAAACAAAAAAGAAAGAGCATGTGAACCGAACAGAAAAGAAGGGGTTGAAATCTAACATAACAAAGCAGTAACAACCTTGTACCAAGAAAAGAATCCTAAATTTAACTTGGAGCAAAGAACTTTGATGGTGGTGGAAGTTCGACACTAAACATAGTATTTAGCAAAAACACAAAAGTCATCTGCGCCTAATACAGACACCCTCCCGTCTCCCTGTATAAAGTTCAACCACTGTTCCGCTCTATTCTCAGTCACAAACTTCATATTCCTGTCTCGTCTTCTTCTTCTTCTCTTCCTGGTTCTGGTGGCACCCTTGGTTTTCAGATGAATAGACCTGGGTGATCCAACGTGAAGGCCACCGATCTAGGTTACCAAATTCGTACAATGGAGGTTGAGAAGATGAGGCAACTGATTCGTGGGCGGTTCGGAATACGAAGTAACTGTGCCGGTCTCAAGGGTGGAAACCATACCGGTTCCAGGTTTTACTGTCGCTGAATTTATCTCCTTCCTTGATTATTTGCTTTGTTAGCATTTCTTCTCCTCTTTGCAGCAACAACTAACCCTCAACCACTCTCGATCTCCATCACTGTTTCTTAAAAAAAATCTCATTTTGCTCCGTTGGAAATCGCCAAGGGGAGCACCATGGATAAGCATTTGCATGATGGAGAAACAAATACTCTTAACCCCCCAGCTTTCCTCGTTATTAGGATTCCCAATGCGCTCGTTTTGCGCATTTTGTCTCGCTCCTTGTTCTTGGCCTTCGTCCTTTCCTCCTTGCCTTTCTTGGGAACAGCTCTGAAAGGCTTATATTTCTCGACGAGTTTTGTTCCCAGCTCCGAGCCCGCTGCATATGGCTCTCTCGATGCGGAACTACTGGATTTGATTCTCGATGATTTAGCCGATGAGGGTCTCCTCAAAGATAACGACAAGGCACTCCTTGTCAACTCTCCCCTTCCCAATGGTTTTGACAATAAGATTCATGTTCTCATGGACTCTGATTCGGAGAGAAAGAGGTTGTTCGCAGACGAGTCTTACCATTTTGTGTTCACGAATGGTGCTATTGATGCCGAGTTTATTGACCGCATTCTGAAAATCGACGGCATTGTGGCTTTCCCCTTGGGGGCTAAACCGTCAAATTATGCTTTCAGAAAACAAACTAATTACAGAGTTGTTCACATTATGCGATATGGGTTTGTTATTGTTGCGATGAAGAAAACTGGGCCAGCCACTAGGTTGGTAGATTCTGATTCTTCCCCTAAGAGGAGGCTTTTGGACACGGAGACAAAGGCCAAGAGCAAGTTAGTGGCACTGGAGGGTCTTGAAGATGTTCATTTGGAGCCTCCGAGAAATACTTGGGTTAAATCGAGAAAGTACATGAACAATATAAAGTATCTACCTGATTTGGTGGGTGATTCTCTTGAAGGGTACAACCGAAGAGTGTTCATTAGTGCAGGCTTGCCTAAGGAGAACAAGAATGTGGTGAAATGGTTCAAAACGAACTACCCCAAGAAGAATAAAAAGTTTGAGACTCACAGCCTCGTGGCTGCTCCGGAAGACCATTTTGATGTTTCTGATTGGTTATCGAAGAATGTGAAGGAGGAAGAGTATGTGGTGATGAAGGCAGAAGCAGAGGTTGTTGAGGAGATGATGAAGAAGAGGACAATAGGTTTGGTGGATGAACTCTTCCTAGAGTGTAAGAACGAGTGGTGGCAGACCAAGGAGAGAATGAAGAATAGAAATAATGGAAGAGCTTATTGGGAGTGTTTGGCCTTGTATGGAAGGGTCAGGGATAAAGGAGTTGCAGTGCACCAATGGTGGGGCTAATTGAATATCGAATATTGAAGCTTTAAGTTAGCTTGGTTGTTCTATGATGCGCTCTGCAATTGCTTTGGCTCTCTACTATCAAGTGTTATCTGGTGTGTTAAACTTTCAGTTATTGTTGTTTGTTTCTGTCATTGTGCGTGTGAATTTGCGTCTTAGGAGAACTGCACCTGCCATCAGTTGTGCATTCGCGTGTTACTTTTTCCATGGTGCTATGAACTCTTACAAATAAAAGGCTTGAATAATGTGATCATGTGAATAATGGGCACCATTTTTATAATATTCTTCTCCAACAATGACGAATAACATGGTAGATAAAACTCACAACCAACTGATATTATATTGCATGATCAATAACGAATCCTAGCTTCTAATACTTTGTTTAATATGAGATCTTGGCTCTTTCGTTGGTGAAACTTCGTATGATAGAAAACAAATCAATATTGATATAGTAAGATATCTTTGCTAGGGAGAAGAAAGATGGATCTGGATTCCTGGAGTCACATTTCACACAATTAATTAACCTCTTTTCTGTATTCAGTATCTTTTATTGTTATGATATTTTTTTTTTTAAATTGATGGGTTGAGATTGAAGTTTCCTTTTCTCTCTTACTACATAATCATCCTCATCCAAAAATGATATACTTAAGTTTTGAACTGCTCTCTATTTTGGGTTAATGATTGAACAGTTTTTTAAAAGTATGAGCATGAACCCTGAAACTGAATAAGAATTCTATAAACAATACTTTCATTCTTGTAGGTAAAAGCTATCCTTAAGAAAGTTAGAGATGAGGTGCCTTGGCTTATTGTAAGTAATGATAGAAATTATTTCTGTTGTAGTCTTAGGTTGTTTAAAATTTCAATTACATCTGTTTGTGCGTCAAATGCTAGCCATATTTTTAGGAATTTGTTTCTTAAGTTGTTAACAAGCTTTGTGTATTTAATTGATGTTAGCAAGCCTTGTGTATCTTAATCTTGGTACAAGAGCTAAATTTGCTGCCTTTATAATCAGTCTTGGTGACCACATGTGCTGATGCGATGCATTCAGAGTGGGATTGGAGAAGCTGTTCAAGCGTTCAAGCCTATTTTCAAAAGCTAATGATTGTGCCTGCAAATCAACCCAAGTGAGACCAACTTTCTCAACAATTGAACGAAACAACTATTGGATTGCAATAGAATCCAATCCAGCCAAAGTTTGACACCGGGTATCCCTGCAAGTTCATGTTTGTCGACTATAGCTCATTTTGACAAAGTAATCTTCACGTCTCTTTTTCCATTGCGCCATAGCAGCGTTGCGACATCAATTGTTATGAAATTGATGAGCAATCCAAGGAATTGTTGACCATGAACATGCCGTAGGCAAGAATGATTTTCTTGCAGGAGTCTTCGGTGCCGAACTGTTTCGATGTGATAAGTACGTGGATAAGGAGGATCTCAAATAATATTAAATAAATATTTGAAAAATAGAGATTATTTTGATTATAAATTTTAAAAATTAGAAATTTATTTTCACTTTCTTCATCAGTAAAATAAGAGCAAATAACAATTTTGTATTTGATCCTGTTAAGTCGAATAAGTTAGGGTTTGTGCATATTGGAAAGATATCAAACATGGAGTATTTTGAAGCCAATGAAGTCCATGGAAGTTCAATATGAATATGGACCAAGATAGCAAAGACAATCAAGGACAAGTTACGGAGAAGTTTAAACTATGGAGTTGTGAAGTAAACATCAAAAGTATGACTCAAGTATGAGAAGCATGGACTGATTTAAGTTATTATTCTAGATCTAGATTTAAATTTTAATATTTAATTTTTTTGACAAAGCTCTTTAGGAAATTCAACACATGAAAGTTGTAAATAGTCATTTATTCTTGTAAACAACTTTTGGATATTGAATGTATTTCTTCTTCTAGTTTCATTCTAATCTTTATTTTATGTGAAGGCTTATACTTTAACTAGTGATTTTAATTTAGGATTTTATAAATATATATATAAATATATAAAAATACAAAAATATAAAATATAAATACATAAAATATAAATATATAATATATAAATATAATAATATATAAGTTAGTAAGTAAATTTTGATATGTTATAAAATATTACTAATATATGTTGTCATTTATTTATAAATTAGTTTAATAATTACATGATCAAATATATATTAAATAGACTTCCTAAAGAATGTGAAATTATTTATTGGTGTACAGAACTAAGATTTTTTAATTTTGACTTTAATTAAACAAAATATAGTCATTTTATAATATCAACAAACAATATCATATTATTTATTTTTATATATTGATTTGGTTAAAAGAAATAAAAGAGTGACAATATAAAAAAAACTCAAACTCAACATTGATATTACGACTCAACATATCTTGATATTGTAAGCATTAAATTTTAAATGAAAGGAAAGTTCCCTTAAATCATAAATTGTGTGAAAGAAATGTTAAAAAATAAAAAAAATGGAAATGAGAAAAATGGTAATGACTTTGTGTTATATAAAATGTAGGACTTAATTTAAAATTGAAAAGTAATTTTAAAAATCAAAACCACATAGTAGTTATAATTATTAAAAAATGACTTTCTTTTAATGACTTAATTGAAAATGACATTATAATTAATAAATAAAATAAAATAAAAATAAGTTTTAACTGCTGACTAAGAAGTATTACTTAGTATAACTTTAACTGTAAATAGAGAAGGGAGAAGATATTATATAGATATACTTTAGTTGTCTGTTTTAACTATAAGACAATATTGATTAAATCATGTTAGTTTCAAAGATTAAAATAACATTGTCAAACACCTTTATAGAAGACTATTATCCTGTATCCAAACTAAACTTCTGAATAAAGTTCCAAAGTCACCGTTGTACAGTGAACGTATTATCCTTCACTTGCAGTCCATTTCCCTTCATACTATTATTAAAACGAATCATTAGTTGAATCAAAAGGTGGCTGTAGTTTAGTGGTAAGAATTCCACGTTGTGGCCGTGGAGACCTGGGCTCGAATCCCAGCAGCCACACAGTATTCTTTTTTTTTGTTAAATCTTTGAAACAAACGACGGCGTTTAGAATGTGGCCAAAAGTCTAGGTCAACGCACACACCCTGCTTCTTAAAGAGTTGGGGCACTGCATGTTCCTTACCGAATCGCGATCCAACAAACAATTTCATTCTCCCACTCATCAGGTCAATTTCTTATTATTTTAATTTCTCTATTTTGTCTCTGTTCGCAGAATAATATGACGAGAATTCAATCCCTTTACGGTGATTATTGTAAAGTAATTCATGTTATGTGTTTCTTAATAATTTGATTTTATTTTTTTCTTGTCTTGTCCAGATCTAGAACGTAAGAGCTATGATTGATGATGAAGCCTTGGGTGTCATGGCCAACTTTCTTGGCATCTTGATTTTTGCTCTGGTTATAGCTTATCACTTAGTCATAGCAGACCCCAAATATGAAGCCAGCTAAGATACATACTTCGAATTTTATCTCTGACATTTATTCAGTTTTGTTGATTGAAAGGTTTTATGTATGAATTTTTTATGAAACTAGAATTTGATTGAGGCTTATAACAGCTGAATCTTCAATATTTGGGAGTTCGTATGTTAACCATGTTGTTTTGGTATATCTACATTACCTATGGATCCCTAATTGTACGATGCCCATGGAATTGTGTAAATTAACTAATGGTACACCAAAATTGTAGAGGAAAAATAAATCGTACTTTAATGCAACAGAACTGACATTTTACTCAAAAGCAAATGGAAAAATATGATATGATTACATTATGCTACATGGCATAGTTTACTCGATCAAATGAGAGCAAACAAAGTAAATAAACATGATGGGAATTGAAAGCTAGTGCGTGAACCTTTATTTTAGTGCAGAATTGTACACACATGCTAAGCAACATTGATTACGCTAGATGTATCTGCTGTGGAGCATGTAGATGTTGTAGCAAATTAATAATGGAACTAGCTGGTCAAGGATTGGTAGTTGTGGGAGGAAGTGGTGGGAATGGTGGAAGTGTGGGAAAGAAGGGTGAAGGCAACCTATACTCTGGCCAGTCCGATATTGGGGGAAATGGAGGATAAAACACGCGAGCAGGAGAATTCCCCATGTTGGGCAATGCTGATGCCACAAGCTTTCTACTGGCTTGGACATTGCCAATGAACAGAAGTGACAAAGTAATGAAGAAAGAGAAGAAAAGCACACGGAAAGAGGCCATATCAGTAGTATGTATATGAGACATGGCCCAGCCCTTGAGCTTTTATAGTGAACCTTAGAAGAAGAATTCACCTCCAGAACGGTGTTTTATGTGTGAAGTTCCACCGCATCAACGTCGGTTTTAAATGGCATCAAATGTTGGGAGGACTCTACTCTCTTACTTTGACTACGGTATGTTGATATAGATGAAAACATGACCCACTTTTTTTAATGGCGTTTTATCTTTCAGTTAGCGATCTTTTTCTTGGGATTAAATTGATATGGAGAAGATATGTCCAAGGATTTATTGCGAAATGTCTGACTTGTTTGCGGGGAGAGGAGGGACTTCTTGTTAGAGGGCAAGTAGTGTAGTAAAAAGTTCTGCACTGGATAGAATGTATAAATTGTTCAACATACATAGCTTATAGCATTTTCGGACTTCAGTTTGCAAGAAGTTGAATGTAAATTTGCAGAAGCATATTTAAATTCATTGTAGTTCAGAGGATAGAGAATGGTTTCCTGAACATAGGTTTATAGTACGTACGTTTGCTTTCATGGAGGAGATGTGAATTTTCATATCTAATAATTGGAAGCCAATAGCTTAAGCCTCTGCATTTTTTTAAGAGAATTGGGGTGATTTCTTTAGTTTAGTGTTTTTAAATTTTGGGTTGGAGGAAGTGCAGATAGATTTACCTGTGTGGTTTTGCTTCTAGTCCAATAATGAAAATTTCTTCAGAGTCTTCGTCGTAGATCTACTTCGTGTATTTTAATGGTGTTCTATCTTCCTTTTAGCCATTTTGTTTATGTGGTAGCAGGGGAGAGATAGTTTGAAAGTTAGAGTCTCAGAAGAAAACATGATGGATATTTTTTTTTCCTGTTCTTATTTCTTCTTCAATATTAGAAGAATTTAAAGATAAGAACATTGATTATATGTCATGAATTGTAGGAATTAAATTTTGATATATTGTTTTATATTTCATCTCCTTCATTAGACTTAATTACGAGAATATATCTTTATATTTTTCGTGTTTTTAATTTTCTTCATTAACTAAATAACGTGATGCTTTCATTTTTTTCCTTTTCTATTCTCTTCCCAAAACAAACTACATAAACAAAACATTGAGAACGAACCCAAATACTCTTTGTAAAAGTATAAATGTAATTAGTTAGAGATGTAATTAAGATGTTGGAAGAGTGTTTTTATTAAAGTATAAGACATTATAATTCGTATACTTTTATAATAAATTGCAATCTGAAATCTATAATACAAGAAAAAGTGTAAACAATATCGATTACTCATACATAAAATTAAAAAGAAATACAATTTTTCACACTATAGAAGTAGGAGGAAAATACCATACGTTCTTACATGAATATACCTGTTGAAACTTCATCCTAGGAATAGAGAAAAAGGCTTCTAAGTTTTTATCTAACTCTTGATTTGTTATTTAATTAGTTCGAAATATGATACAATTGATTCTCCCTCACTCAATATGGCAAAATCATCATCAGAGAAGAGTCATTGCCTTTGTCAGACTGATGAACATATTCTTCAGCCTTGACAATAATGATTTTGTATTACCAAGTGAGATACAAGACGTTCAAATTTTTTTATGAAATTCATTACATTAATTAGTTGAAATTATTTAGAAAAGTAGAAATCATTACAAGTTCACAGCAATAACGACTCACACAATAAAAAGTTCAGAAATTAAAGACAAACTATTGCGGAAACGTGAAACTGGTTCTGCAATAAAAAAATTGATTAAAATGAAGTTATGTAAAAAATAATTAAATAACTAGTTAAAATTTTAGGTGGATAAATAAGAGATCTTAAACTATCACTTGATCTAGTCTAATCAAAATCTAAATGTTACGTAAAGATAAAATAATTAATAATATTTATTTATATGTACCAAAAAAATTGGTCGAAATCATAAAGTAATGGTCGTACAAAACTGCTTAATAATTTCTCATATAACTATTTGAGAATACCGATTTAAACAAAAATACACTCATATGTGAGAAGCTTGGCTTTTAACTTCTATTAATTGTCATTATAAAATATGCAGAAGTTGAGAGCTGTCTTGTCACAGTTGTATAGGTTTTCGTCTGAGAAATATAAATTTTGCTATGGATATTATTTCTGGAACAACCTTAAGTCTAATAGCATAAACTCTTAACTCATAAACTACAAACCTGATTTCGTTACAAAATTATGTGAACCTTTAAATTCTCATTAACACGACACACCTATATCTTCAAAACCCCAACTTATGATCATGAACACTTAATAAATTCAGTTAACTAATCAACTTAAACTCAAGGCCATTGTTAACCTTCTAAACAGTTTATTGTTGTCTAATGATATCCTTGGATACATTAATTGCTATAAAATTGCATCTGCCTACTAAAACATTTGTAGTACTCCACATTCTGTAAGATAATTATCTAATGCGACAAAGGTGGCATAAATATGCATTCTATATAGGGGCGAACTAGGTAAAGCACAGATAATCAAATAAACCAAATTTTCTCCAATATTGAATCATTGTGGCATCTAAAACTAAAAATGATAGTGAGTTTTTTTAATGTTTACCTCTTCAGAGTTTATTGAATCCTAAGAATATATATGCTTCAAGAAGAAAAAGAAAGTAGTAAGCTTATACTTATCAAGCTCTAAACCACACACAGTAGTAAAGTTCACTTAATATAATTTTATTTAAGTAAAGTATTTACTTTTCAGTAAGGTATTTATCCAAATGTGTCCTCCAAGTATCCCATAAAAATTGAACCTTGTGTATATTTTATCAAATTATGATAGCTTTAGAATACAAAGCAGTGCTGTTTGCATATATTTCTATAATATAACTCGGCAAATTATCTTTTACAAAGTGTATCTACAAATGTAGATGATGTTCAAGTACATTGTAACACGGAAGATAGAAAGAACACAGAAAAATGAAAGATAGAAAGAACACAGAAAAATGAAAGATAGAAAGACACGGGCACACACATTCCAAAGCTAGAGGAACAATGTATAATATCACGATTGGTATAACGATCAGACAACAGGAAATGAAGCTAATGATGACTGAAAGGCAGAACCAAACTCCAAGGGTGAGTGCTAATCCAACATAATCCGAGTAGCTTCATTCAGGGAGTGGTGGCTGAAGGTGGTGGTGAAAGGAAGGGGAGGGAGGGGATGGTGGGGAGGGTTGGAAGTGAAGTGGCAGGAAGTGGTGGAAGAGTGAGCTGTGGAAGAGTTGGCATGGTAGGAAGAGATGGTTGTGACAGAGATGGGATTGTAGGCAAAGGTGGAACATTGCCCTGAGGCTGAGGCAGTGTTGGGAGTGTAGGCTGAGGCAGTGTTGGAATTGAAGGCAAAGGTGACAATGTTGGATTAGGCAGAGAGGGAATGGCTGGCAAATTTGGTGCAGTTGTTTGCATAAGATGACGAGCTGCTAGGCTCATGCTCATGCATGAGAAGATGAGAGAAAGAATGAAAGAAGTGATCACAGAAGTGCTTGAGGCCATAGCTGAAAGAGTGATTAGAAGAAGTAATGAAGAGGAACTGAAAATATGAAAATAGTGCGTAGATTGTATGAGAGGGTGAAGGATAGTGGTGGCTTATATATAGGTGAAGAGAGGTGGGAGATAGAGTGGTTGAACTGTGAATAACCAAATAGAGCCTAAGCATACCAATACCAATGGTTTTGTTAGTTCACCTCCCTTCAGTATTGGAATAACTAATTTTGTTGTGTTTGACTAATGAGATGGTTAGGTTATTATAATAAGTTATATGTGAGACATGTTTTGATGAAGCAAAGAGAGAGAAATGGAGTTGGAAAAAGGGAAATACCTAATCCAGTTGGTTCATCTAACTGAGTTAACCTTATATCTTCCAAATGTCACCCTTTGCAGCCAATGCTCTTATTTCACACTCCAACTACATGCAAACCAGCTATAGATATTTCTTAGTTCATATTAATGCGAGGATTATGAAGATTCAATCAAAATGACTTGAATTTTTCTAATAAACTCAACTTCAACCCAACCCATAATTCTAACTAGTTCAAATGCTGTTGTTACTGTATGTATTTTTGTTGAATTGAAATAAAAATCAAATAGGGAGGGAAACAACAGTAATGAGTGGCCAAAATTTAATAAATATTTAGCTATTGAAATTTATGTAAAATATTTGTACTTTTAAAATAATAAAAAATTATTAGATATTATTTTTTAAGATCCAAAAGTAAAAATAAAATTATTAATTTTTTACAATTCTTTTAATGTATTTATTATAAAAATTAGTATTAGAATAACTTTTATTATTCATTAAAATATCCTTTAAAAAATAGTAAGCAACAACCCTTTGAAAAACAATTTGTTTTAAGACAATTGAAAAATAAAAATATGTTGTACCTTAGCAAAGACAACAACTCTAAGAATAAATAATGATAAACATTTGAATTTGAATTTGTTTTTATAATACCTGCATACTACATGAATTAGCCACTTGAGACTAAAAAGTAGGTTAGGAAGATAATATATTTCTTAGTATAAATTAATTTGTCAATTACATATATATATATATATAATGTTTTAAAATTTATCCATCAATAAGATTAGTAAATAATATTTAATTCTCAAATCGATATAAAAAATATCAATAACATTATGAAAGAAAAATATTGACATAAAATTATCCATTAAAAATATAATATTATTTGAAAAATAAATAATAATAATTAATTGATATCATATATGTGTATATATAAATATATAGATATATATTTATTAAAATTTATAAATAAAACATATATATATATATATAAATTCAAATTAATAAAATTCAAGACGGCGAATCCAAGCCCTTGTGAATCTATCTCTGAAATTAAATATTATTATTGTTTTTATTATTTTTATAATACAAAGTCTTAATTTATTTTTTTATGATTTATTATATCATATTATTTTTTAAATTTTATATATACTTTTTTAATACTAGTATTTTATAAAATATTTTTTAATAATATATTATTTATATTATAATTTACTAATTTTTTAAAATATATAAATAATTTTTTATTCTAATTTTATTTTTGTTATTAAATTAACATTCTTCTATACAAGATCTTATAATATATAAATCTTAAATTGAGAGTCTTATGGAGTCGCAAAAAAGAAAATCCTTAAAGTGCAGTATTACAAATGATCCAACAAGAATTTCTGGCCCATTTCTCCTGGTGTTATCCTTGGCCCACATAATATGTTACTGGAGTTTGACCCAATGAAGAGACCTGTTGAAAGTTCATTCTAGAAATAGGGAAGAAGACTTTTAAGTTTTTATCTAACTCTTGATTTGTTATTTAATTAGTTCCAAATTTAATACAATTCATTCTCCAGAAATATAGCAAGATCTATTTTTTTTTCTTGTTATATTATTTTTCAAGGAAAAATAATTTGGAAAAAAAATATTTTAAAATAAATTTAAAACAGTTAAACACTATTTTTTTACTTACATTATAGACTCCAAAAAGATTCTTAACGTGTCACAACTCCCACACAGTATAAAAAATTCTTTAACCAATATTGGGAGGTTCAAATAGTGCTATAATGACTTCTTTGTTTTATCTTTACCCATTACTCTCTTATATACATTAAACCATGGATTAACAGATTCAGAAGTATAAATCCAAAATCACTAAATATAGCTTTCTTTTTTGGAGAGTTTCTTCCCAAATTTTTCTAAGTGAGATACATATATATTTCTTCTATAAACTAAAATTAATTTAGGTGCAAGTTAAAAATAATAATTTAGAAAAATTAAAAAAAAAACCTTTTATAAAAACTAATTTTATTTTACCAAGAAACTTATAATTAATAATATTTATTTGTATGTATAAAAAAAGTGGTGGAAATCATAAAGAAATGGTGGTAAAGAAAAACTGCTTAATAATTTCTCATATAAACTATATTTGAGAATACTGATTTAAACAAAAATACACTCACATATGCATGTGAGAAAGTTTGGGGCCTTCAAATTTTATGAATTGTGATTATAAAATATACAGAAGTTAATTGAGAACTGCCTTGTTACAGTTGTATAGGTTGATGAGAGAAAGTACTAAATTCATATGAGGAGTATAAATTTTGTTATCAATATTATTTCTGGAACAACCTATTAACTCTTAACTCATCAACTATAAACATGATTTCATTACAAAATTCTACACCAACCTTATTCTCAACACATGACACAACTATATCTTCAAAAACCCAACTTATGATTATGAATGCTTATATTATTAATAAATTCAGTTATTGACTAATCAACTTATACCCCGATGAGGTCATTGTTAACCTTCTAAATAGTATCTTGTTGACTAATGATACTAACTGCTATAAAATTGTATCCACCTACTCAAACATTTGTAGGTAATCCACATTATGGTAAGATAATTATCTAATGCAACAAAGGTGGCATAAATGCATACTAAAGGGGCAAAGGTAAAGCACTGATCATTAAACAAACCAAATTTTCTCCAATATTCAAGCACTGTGGCATTTAAAACTAAAAAATGGCAGTGAGCTTTTTTAATGTTTACCCATTCAGAGAGCTTATTGAATCCTATGAATATATATGGTTCAAGAAGAAAAAGAAAACAGTAAGCTTATACTCACCAACCACAGAACCACACAGTAAAGTTCACTTAACCAAATTTTATTTAGTTAAATTATTTATTAAATACTTTTAACTAGGTATTTATCCAAATGTATCGTCCAAGTATCCCGTATAAATTGAACCCTGTGTTTATATTTTATCAAATCATGTTACCTTGCAAATACAAAACCGTGCTGTGTGGATATATTTCTATAATGTAACTCTGCAAATTATCTTTTACAAGGTGTATCTTATAAATGTAAAGGATGTTCAAGTACATGAGTACCAAGGGAGGAGAAAAAAACAACAATCTTATAGTATGTATACAAGACCGAAGAACACAGAAAAATGAAAGACAATAAAACACTCAAGCGCACACATTCCTATATAGGAACAATGTACAATATCACGATGGGTATAACAATAACGGGAAATGAAGCTAATGATGACTTAAAAGCAGAACCAAACTCCAAAGGTGAGTGCTAATCCAACATGAGCCGAGTAGCTTCATTCAGGGAGTGGTGGCTGAAGGTGGTGGTGAAAGGAAGGGGAAGGAGGGGATAGTGGTTGGGATGGTGGGGAGGGTTGGAAGTGAAGTGGCAGGAAGTGGTGGAAGAGTGAGCTGTGGAAGAGTTGGCATGGTAGGAAGAGATGGTTGTGACAGAGATGGGATTGTAGGCAAAGGTGGAACATTGCCCTGAGGCTGAGGCAGTGTTGGAATTGAAGGCAAAGGTGGCAATGTTGGGTTAGGCAAAGAGGGAAGGGCTGGCAAATTTGGTGCAGTTGTTTGCATAAGATGACGAGCTGCTAGGCTCACGCTCATGAATGAGAAGATGAGAGAAAGAATGAATGAAGTGATCACTGATGTGCTTGAGGCCATATCTGAATGAATAGATTAGGATAAGTAACGAAGAGGAGAGCTGAAAATATGAAAATAGTGTGTAGATTGCATGATAGGGTGAAGGATAGTGGTGACTTTATATAAGGTGAAGAGAGGTGGGAGAGAGAGTGGTTGAAGTATGGATCACCAAATAGAGGCTTATCATACCAATACCAATGTTTTTGTTAGCTCACCTTCCTGCAGTATTTGAATAAAGAATTTTGTTGTGTTTGACTAATAAGATGGTTGGGTATTATAATGAGTCATATGTGAGACATATTTTGATGAAGCAAAGAGAGAGAAAAGGGGTTGGAAAAAGGGGAATGCCTAAGAATTGAGTTGGTTCATCTAACTGAGGTAACCTTATATCTTCCAAATGTCACCCTTTGCAGCCAATGCCTTATTTCAAACTCCCACAGCACCCAAACCAGTCAAAGGTATTTGTTTTGTTAGTTCATATCAGTCTGAGGAATAGGAAGATTCAATCAAAATCACTTCATTTTTCTAATAAGTTCAACTTCAGCCAAACCCATAAATGTAACTCCTTCAAGTGTTGGTGTTACTTTATGTATATTTTTTGAATTGAAATCAAACCAAACAGGGAGGGAACCAGCTGAGTGGGCCAAAATTTAATAAATACTTAGGTATTAAAATTTATATAAAATGTTTGTTATTTTAAAATAATAAAAATTTATTAGATATTAGTTTTTTAAGATCCAAAAGTACAAATAGAATGATTGATTTTACAAGTCTTTCGTGAATTTATTATAAAAATTAGTATTAGAATAACTTATATATTTAAACCAACTACTGCTACAATAATAATAATTTCACCGTTTTTAGCTTTTAAAATTGGAAAAATATTTTTATCAGTAGTGAAATATGGTAGATGACAACTTATAATAAATTTGGTTTTTCTTGAAAAATTTAAAATATTTTACCTAACTTTTTATTATTAGTTATAGATCAGTTTATTTTTTAAAATTAATTCTTCCTCTTATAGTTAATAATAAATTAGCTTATTATTTTAAATAATTTTCATGTTTCAATTACATAAATAATATGTTTAAATAATTTTATTGTTTAAATTATAAAAATTTATAATTTTAATCATTTTTATAACATATATAATTTATATATTTTTGTATTAATTTATTAAGGAATACATCTAAAATAATATAAATTATTATATTTTAAATAATTTCATTATTTACATTATAAAAAAATATAATTTTATATAATAATTTATTGACAATCTTACCACCTCATTACTAATAATAAAATTACAGACAAACATTCAAGTTATCTTGTGATATAAAAAAAGATACTCAATTTATCTTAATTGAGAATGATAACAAAATTTACACCTGCTGCAATCATTTGTGAGTAAAATTAGTAATTCATACCAAATAAATATTTTTAATGAATATTGATGTGTAATGTGTATAAATATTTTAATTTTACACCTTTTGATAAAATTGGTATGATATCATAATGATATTGAAGACATATGAGTATATAATGTTTATTGGTAGTTAATTTTATTATGATATTAAAAAGATCAATTAAAATAAGATTATTAGGGTAAAAAATATTAACTATTAAATAATTGTTTATTTTTTTTATATATTTATATTCTTTTATTTATATTTATAAAATTAAATTTACTTTTAAAAAGATTATTTTTTTAGAATTTTATATTTTCTAGTACAACTTGTTTTAATATATATTTTAGAAAGATCAAATTTATTTACATTGATATTTAATTATACTATTTTATTTCAATTGTACTTTAAAAAGTAATTTTTTTATCTAAGTTTATATTTTAAACAATTTTATTTAAAATAAAAAAAAATTATTTATAGATATTCATAGATACATGTAATAATAAAAAAAAATTACAAATATTTTTGTAGCATATACTTGACCCATAGCGGAATAGGTAAAGAAATAAATTTATGTCAAGATACTAAACAAGAGTTAAAAATACACAAAAATTTCTTCAAAGTCCATGCATTTTAATGTTATTCTATCTTTTATTTAGCCATTTTGTTTCCCTAGTGGGAAGGGAAGGATAGTTTGAAATTTAGGGACTCAAGAGAATATATGGATTTTTTTTCCTATTCTTGTCTTTTCTTCACTATTTTAAGAATTTAAAGAAGTGGACAATATATAATTATATGACATGAATTGTATGAATTAATTTTTTATATATTATTTAATATTTCATCTCCTTCATTGTACTTGATAATGAAAATATATCCATATATTATTTATGTTTTTACCTCTCTCCATCAACTAAATAATGTGATATTTTCTTCCTTTCTTTTCTATTATCTTACCAAAACAAATTAGCAAAACACTGAGAACGAATCCAAGATATGTAGTTAGATAGAGATCTAATTATGATGTTGGAAGAGCTTTAAATTAAAAGATAAAACATTATGATATAATTAAAATAGGTCTCAATCTATAATATATAATAAAAAAAGTAGAAACAATAGTAATAACTTTTACATAAATTGAAAAAAAAAATTTTCAAATAAAAATACTTGGAAAATAGTATAAAACGCTCTCACATAAAATTGTCTAGCTTTATGAGAGTCAATGCTAAATTCATGTGAGAAATATAAATTTATTATCAAAATTATTTCTGCAACTCTTAACTCACTATAATCCTGATTTCATTACAAAATTCTACATAAACCTTTAAATTCTCTAATATCATGACACACCTATATAAAAAACCCAACATATGATCATAAATTATTATATTATTAATAAATTCAGTTATTAACTAATCAACTTAAAGTCCAAATTGTTAACCAAATAAATAGTATCTTCTTCACCAATGATATGTTGTGTCTTCTTCACTAATGATATCACATTCACCTTTCTCTTTATTCACTAGTTAAATTTTGATATATAATTAAAATAGATATATTAATATTTTAGTTACTTATTTTTTTTTATTTTGTCCAATTGTATTTAATGTTATCTTTTTAATATAGAATTTTTGTATCTTACTACATTCCAGTACTAATAACTTATACTCTTTGACTGTTGATACTCTTTAAAATATCCTTTTTATTTATATCTTTCTTTTTTTTAATTAAAGACTTTAAATTTAATAAAATTATTTAATTATTTAATTATGTAATTTTTAAAAGATTAACAATAAAATAAAAATGTTTTTTTTTAAATAATTAATTCTTATAATTTTTTTATCTTATAATAATATATATCAATAATAAAATAATTTTTTATATTAATAACTGCCACATAAGTTTTAAATGTGAGAGATTAATTTTTAATTATCATAATAATATATATTACTAATAAAATAATTTTTTATATTAATAACTTTTATATAAATTTTAATTATAAATGACTAACTTATAATCCTTACAATTTACAGTTAATTTTAATTGTGAGTAAATTATTTTTAATTTTAATTAAAGTGATATTAATGTAAAAATATATTTGAATTTAAAAAATTAAAGATGTACGGAATACAATAAAAATTAAATTCTAAAAAAAATATTTTCTAATTTATTTTTATTATTTTAAAAGCTACACAATAAAATTATTTTTTAAATCTAAATTTTTTTATTAAAAAATGAATAGATGATTAAGAAAAAATATTTAAAATAATATCAATAAATAAAGAGCATCACACATTCTTTGAAATGTAATAAGATAAAAAATTAAAAATTAAAAATATAACATTAAATATAAATAAATAAAATAGAAAAGCAAATAAATAAGTGGAATGCTTTTATTTTTATAATGTGTCAAAAACATTTATTGGTGAAATAGATAAAAATATAAAAATGTGAGATATGTTATTTTTATCTTCTTCAAATACATTAATGACTATAAAATTGTATATGTGTACTAAAATATTTGCATGTACCATTATAAAAAAATGTTTTTAAAAATTATATTGTTGATTTTTAAAATGAAAAAGTTAGTCACTAATCTTATTTAAAACTAATCTAGAGTATAATTTAGTAATTAATTAAGACTTAGTAGTTAACTTTAGAAATTAATTAAAATTATAATTAAAAACTGATTTAATTAGTATTATAAAAATCAATGTCAAATAGTTAAAAGAATATAACTTTTATTTATTTTATTAATAATGAAAAATATTTTAAATATTAATAATTTTTTTATAAAATAATTTTTAAATTAATTAATATAATTATTAAATTTTTTTAAATAGTTTATGATTAATAAATCTCTACTTATCTATGACAAACTAGTTAAAGCACAGGTCATTAAATAAACCAAATTTTCTCCCATATTGAAACATTGTGGCAACTAAAACTAAAATGGTAGAACCTTTTTAACATTTACCTCTTGAGTTTGTTGAATCCTACCAACATGCATGGTTCAAGAAGAAAAATAAAGGAGTAAGCTTATACTCATCAAGCACAAAACCACACACAATATAAAGTTCACTCAATAAAATTTTATTTAGTTAAAAGAAATCCAAATGTGTCCCCAAGTACCCCACTGAACCTTGTGTTTATATTTTATCAAATTATTTTACCTTTAGAAACAAAGTAGTGCTGTGTGCATATCTTTCTATAATATAACTCTGCAAATTATCTTTTACAAGGTGTATCTCATAAATGTAGGTGATGTTCAAGTACATGAGGAACAAGAGAGAAGAAGGAAAAAATAATCTTATAGTATGTATAGAAGATGAAGAACACATGAAATGAAAGATAAAACACACGGGAACACATTCCCAAGCTATAGTGGAACAATGTATACTATCATGATGAGTAATCGATTTGAACAACAGGAAATGAAGCTAATGATGACTGAAAGGCAGAACCAAACTCCAAAGGTGAGTACTAATCCAACATGAGCCGAGTAGCTTCATTCAGGGAGTGGTGGCAGAAGGTGGTGGTGACAGGAAGGGCAAGGAGGGGATAGTGGGGAGGGTTGGAAGTGGAGTGGCAGGAAGTGGTGGAAGAGTAGTTGGCATGGTAGGAAGAGATGGTTGTGACAGAGATGGGATTGTAGGCAAAGGTGGAACATTGCCCTGAGGCTGAGGCAGTGTTGGAATTGAAGGCAAAGGTGGCAATGTTAGGTTAGGCAAAGAGGGAATGGCTGGCAAATTTGGTGCAGTTATTTGCATAAGATGACGAGCTGCTAGGCTCATGCTCATGCATGAGAAGATGAGAGAAAGAAAGAATGAAGTGATCACTGATGTGCTTGAGGCCATAGCTGAATGAATAGATTATAATAAGCAATGAAGAGGAGCTGAAAATACGAAAATAGTGTGTAGATTGCATGAGAGGGTGAAGGATAGTGGTGACTTTATATAAGGTGAAGAGAGGTGGGAGAGAGAGTGGTTGAACTATGGATCACCAAATAGAGGCTTAGCATACTAATACCAATGTTTTTGTTAGCTCACCTTCCTGCAGTATTTGGATAAATAATTTTGTGGTGTTTGACTAATAAGATGGTTAGGTATTACAATAAGTTATATGAATGCAAAAAGAGAGAAATGGGATCCCAAAAAGGGGAATAAGAATTGAGTTGGTTCATCTAACTAAGTTAACTTCAACCGAACAGATAACAGATAATTGTATAAATAGTTCAAATTCAAATGTTGTTATATATATATATATAAATTAAAATCAGACCAAATATGAGTCAATTAACCAGCTGTAATGAGTGGGCCAGAATTTAATAAATATTTAGGTATTAAAATTTATATAAAATGTTTGTACTTTTAAAATAATAATAATTTATTACATATTATTTTTTTAGATGCAAATGAAAAAATAAATTTATTATTATTACAAGTCTTTCATGAATTTATTATAAAAAATAGTATTAGAATAACTTATATTATTCATTAAAATATCCTTTAAAAAAATACTAACTAACAACCATTTGAAAACTAATTTGTTTTAAGACAAATGAAAAATAAAAACAAATGAATGTTGTGCCATAGCAAAGACAACAAATCTAAGGACAAATTATTATTAACATTTTATATTTAATTTATTTTTGTAATATTTACATAATACATGAATTAGCCACTACACTTGAGACTAATTTTTTTATCATTAATATAACGTCACATTCATTCATTAATAACTTATAAATTAAATTTTCGAAATTATATAATGCAACATCCGTGGATATGTATATACTTAATAAAATTCATAATCGACAGTAAGTGATCTTAAATAAACAATAGAAATGAGCATTTGAATTATTCGTGATGGTTGAACTATATAACTATCATAATATATTAATTATTATTTGGTAACTTTTATTTAAATATAAAAAATAAATGATTAGAAAAAAAGATTAACTATTAAAAAATTATTTAAAATCTTATTTTATATATTTATATTTCTAAATTGGAATTATAAAAATGAAATTATTTTTTTAAAATATTTTTAAAAAAAAATTATATTTTGTTGTGTAATTTATTTAAATTTAATTTTTAAAAATAGCTAATATTTTATTATATAATTTAATTTAAATTATATTTTAAATTTAATTTTTTTATATAAATTTTTATTTTAAATAAATATTTTTACATATTTTATTTGAAATTAAAAAAATATCTGTGAATATTATGGATATCAAAGAAAATTCACAAATATCTTTTCTTTCTTCTACATATACAAGGTAGTGGGAACAAATATTGAGACAATTTTTTTTACGGAGTAAGTAAAATACTCAAAATATATGTGATCAAAATGTTTTTGAATTTTATTTGTTGATAATAATATTTTAAATTAGTACTCATATATTTCACTTTCGAAAGTTAAAAAAGAGAAAAAAAATTCGAAATGGTGGTTCGAGTTGTAATATTAATGTTTATAACATTGAATTATTTTCCCTTTATCATATTTTAAAATTTTTATTATTGTATTTCGTAAATATTTATTTTTTGAGATCATAAATTAGTTTAGTTACTTATTAATAATGTTGTGTCATTTTATTTATTTTAGTTTATTTAAATATTTTTTTTCTCTTTAACAACACAAGTATCAAATTAATAATTTTTGAAAAAACTTCTTAAATTAGTAAAATGTATATAATTTATCTTTCTAGATATTAGGGAGTAAAAATAATAATTTTAATTTTTAGAAGAATATATTATTTTTCATTGAACGTGAAATGATGTGTAATTTTTACACTATATAAGAATAATGATACATGCACATTTGATCCTTGTAGATAAAATTGAGACATTAATGACATAAATTTTTTAATTTTTTTTCTATTTCCCATTTGATGAATCGGTAACCAACAAAATTAAAACTAAAAACATGATTTCTTTTTCAATATTGTGAAAACTTAAAGTAAGAAAAGAAGTTGTTTTTGAAGCCCAAAAACGAAGAAAAAATGTGAGTGAAGATAGAAAAATATTGTTAAAAACCTTAAACAAAAATAAATCGTAAACAAAGAAAAGTCGTAAGTGAAAAGGAATATTGAGTAAAGATAAATAATGAATTTAATAAATCTAATTGAAGAAGAAAGAAGGAAAAATAAAAATGGTGAAGAAAGAAAAGAAATAGAAAAATGAAGTATTAGGAGTGAACCATAATAGAATAATACTATAAAAATATAATATAAAAGTATTTTGTTTTTTTGTAAGTATGAACATTCTTATTTTCACTTTCATTGTGATAAGTTGAATAAAATTTTCAATGTTGTTAAAAAAAATGTATCACCTTATACCTATTTTTTTCATTGCAATTAAAAATGTTATATCAATTGGGTTAGATAGCTGTCCTTGGTGATGTAAGTGGCCCATTTCCAATCGTCCCTCTTTTTTTTTGTCTTGTAAGGTAAAGTTTTCCATAATATTGTTAAACTCAAATGGAACCACACAGCCCACATGCATAAGATGTACGTTCTTCTCTGCCACACTGAGAGCGACACTAGGTAACCAGAATTATACAAATTTTAACCTTTATTTAATTTTATCTCATATTTAATCTTTTTAAATTATATAAAATATTTTTTTTAGTTCCTCTTGAGAGATAAACAGGGAATTAAAAATATATTATTTTTTAAAATGTAAAAATTAAAAACAAAATTAAAATAATAATAAAAAATTACAAATTTTTATAACAAATTTATAAGAAAACTGTGGTGTAAAAAATTCTAGTAGTAACATATATATGAATTATATAGTTTAGCAACTTTTATATAATGTTTATATATTATGTTGGGATGAAGAATTCGTCTGCTTTATTAATCATTGGTTCCTATATACTATTATTTGACATAAACATTATTGTTTTAAATTCCTGTACTAACAGTTCAAATATCAAATGTATTTTGTTTCTGGAAAGACTTTGTAAACACACCTATTTTGTTTTCTATCTCAAAATCTTAATTATGTTGATGCAGAAGCTAGTATTGGTAGTTATGTTTGGTTCTAAATTTTCTGCAACCACACTTAACTTGTCAATTTACTATTCATTGAAAGAGAAAACAACTGTCCTGAAAAGGCATGCCTTTTTTTATCTAAGGTGTGATCTTTAAAAATTAAGTTCACAAGTGTTGAGCCAAAAGATAAGGCTGTGTTAACATATAAGAATGGTGTTTTTTATAAGAAAAACAATGAAATCAGAAATAACATGTCCCGTGTATGGCAAATTATTGAAATTATTCATCATCTTGTTTTACTGAGAAGTCACTATAACGGGGGCTGAAATTGACAGAAATGCATATGGAACTGCGCTGCTCTTTTGGTTAGATTTCTGAAGTTCATGTTACTTCTGAAGCTCTACAAATACAGGCACCATCTGAGTCGTCCATTTACTAATACTAACACAATTATTCCTTCATATAACATCAAATTAATTAACCGATGTCATTTTTGAAGGACAGAATACTGAAGGTATCTTGGGATAAATGATGTAAAAATTTAATTTTTGGTTGGGATTTGTAAAGAATGTTGAGAATTACAAGCCATGATGACAATTAAAAGTGTTTGATAAAGAATGTCTGTAGATGGTGAATGAATCCTACCAAAGAGAAAGTATCATAAAGGGAAGATTTGTAGGGCATAAAGAAATTGTAGAATTCATTGAACTAGAAGACAAGAAGTCTGATACATATCACAATAATTATTATGCTTCAGTGAAACTGACAGAAACATACAAACTGAACAATACATGCAATTGAATGACACATAAAGTACCCAACAGAACCACATTGGGATTGCAACAACAACTTAAACAATACATTACGTTGAGGAAGTGACATTGGAAGTGAGTAGGGCAAAAGAAGTAGTTGTGAGTGATAGATTTGAGGAAGCGTAGGTGCTCATGGGATGATTTTGGGAAGTGGCACATAGGGAATGACTAAGTCAAGTGGCACTTTGGGAGGTATGAGGACATCAGGGATTGTGATATTTGGGAGTGGCACCGGCAGAGCTGGTGAGTCATCTGGAAAGAGGTCTTTTGGCAGGAGACGTGCCTCTGCAAACCTTGAGTCAAAGTTCATGCATGAAAATGTTAGAAGCAGAAGGGGCAAAATGAACAAGAAACTGCTACGACCCATCACCACAACACCTTTCTTAATCAGTAGTCTGTGCAAAGGAAATTGGTTATGATATGGTTGAGGTGGTAGTGGCCTTTTATAGACCAGTACTGCCATTATTGGCACATATAGGATGAGTGTTCACAATAAAACTCTATAAATTTTTTCATACCATATAATTACCATCCACAATTGCTGCATTTTAAATATTTTAAAATATTTTATAATAAATCAAGTTGTTTAGTTAAATTTTAAAAAAATTAAAATTATAGAATTTGAAATTTTTTATATTCTATCGTATTTTTATGTTTTTATTTTCTTGGTTTAACCTTCTTGTGCATGTTATTGATTTGAGTAATTTGTGTGGGCTTTGTTAGCTGAACATTATATGTAGTATTTTTAATTTATATCATTTTTTGAATATTGATTAGGGTTATTTTTTAATTATTGTCAATCAGATTAATTTTCAACCTACATTTACTAGTGTTATTATTTTACTAAAATAATTCGACTATTTGTGTCATTTAGAGTTTTTTCTAAAAGGTAGGACTATTTTTTAACATATATAATTAAGTTGGTCTTTTTATTCTACATCGATAGGAATTATATACAGATTTTTTTTATGTAAAACAATGTTATTGTTTTTTTAATGTTAGTCAAGCTATATAACTGCAATCAATGTAAAAAAAAATTCAACATCAACTAAAAGGATCTCTTGATAAAATTTTCTGAAAAATAGTTTTAGTTAGTTTTTACTAAAAAATCACCACTAGTTAGGTGAGGGTACAATACAATAAATAACAAGATAATTCGTATAAGAAAATTAATATTTTATTTAATCTAAAATTTTAAGGTAATAAATTTTTTTATGTTAACTTAATTTTTTTGCATATAAGACTCAAAATTAGACTTCCTAACACTCCTCAATTTGGTGATGGTAAAGGACCACCTAATAACTTTCCTGTTATTTACACAGCCTAATTTTTTAAAACCAATAAAAATTAAATAATTAAAATTTCGTGTTTTCATTAAATTCAATCCAAATCTGCCTATACAATCCTGAAACGATAATTTCTACTATTTGAAGCTTTCACAGTGAATCATAAAAAAATCTATTGCAGAACCATAGGAATGGGGATTTTTTCATTATATTAATTTTATTATTTATAAAAAAAATATTTTTCAATTCCTATATTTATTTGAAAAACGTTTGTCTTTAGTCCTTTCTGTGTGAGCGACTAACCCTTTCGCTAAATATCTGTCCTTGCTTTCAGAGATGTTTGTCTATCTACCAAAGATGAGTGTGATATTTTCTGAGATTCTATAAGGGTTGCTATCAAAGCCATTCATTAAATCTTTACCTATGATTATATATATATATATATATGACAAGGATAACTGAGAGATCCCTTATTAACTTCTCAATCCCTTAAATTATGTATCTTAAATTCGTCCTAAATCTCTAATTGTTGCATAACAATTAAAGATTCAAGAGTTTATATAAAGAAATAATTATGACTTAACTATAATGAGAAAAATGGTGTAAACTACTTGTTTTAAGTCTCGAGTATAATTTGAATAATTGAGTTTAATTAAGAAAATTAATCAACTAACATTTAATTTTACTAATCTTATATTAACATAATATATTTCTTGAGTTGTACTTTATTGAAATCATGTGTGTATGTGTGAGAGAGAGTAATGAGAAATACAAAACCCAGTTAAATAAAAAAATATTTAAATAAATAAGATAAAAATAATTATTATTTGTATATATTTTCAATTAATATACCGAACTCTTTTTTTCATTTATATTCAAGTCATCGACAAATAACTATTTTAATATTATTTGAAGTTACGAATATTGAGATTATTTGCAATAACATTATCAATGCATGAAATTTTATAATTAATGGGAAATGAATTATTTATTACAAGGTGTATGTATCCTATAACAATAGATGACCTTCAAGTACATGAAGTAAAGAGAGGGAAGAAAAAACAGCAATCCTATGCATACAAGATTGAAGAAGAAAGGAAAATGAAAGATCAAAATAAAATCTCCCAGCAATAAGCATAAGCAGAGAACGTATAACATAATCATCACATGTCTAATACATATCGATCAAAGATAAATGCAGTCAATGATCACAACAAACTCCAAAGACCATTGCTTAAATATCCAACACAAGAAGAGTAGCTTCATTCAGGGAGTGGTGGCTGAAGGTGGTGGTGACAGGAAGGGCAAGGAGGGGATGGTGGGGAGGGTTGGAAGTGGAGTGGCAGGAAGTGGTGGAAGAGTGAGCTGTGGAATAGTTGGCATGGTAGGAAGAGATGGTTGTGACAGAGATGGGATTGTAGGCAAAGGTGGAACATTGCCCTGAGGCTGAGGCAGTGTTGGGAGTGTAGGCTGAGGCAGTGTTGGAATTGAAGGCAAAGGTGACAATGTTGGATTAGGCAGAGAGGGAATGGCTGGCAAATTTGGTGCAGTTGTTTGCATAAGATGGCGAGCTGCCAAGCCAAAATCCATGCTTGAGAAGGAAATAGCAATGACAAAAGCAAAGATGAAGCAAGTGTTGGAGGCCATGGCAAAAGACTAACTTATAATTTGCTCTGTTAAGGACTGTGTAGGGAAGTTGTGCTTTGAGCTTGTGAGTTGTGTTCATATCCAGGTTCTAATGGCAGGCCTTTTATACAAAATCCATGCCTGCAAACCTTTTTGAGTTTTTTCTCAGTTTGTCAACCTTTGTTGGACATCTCAATATGTTGTTGGACTACCTCAAAGTGGTTGGCCTGTAAAACATTTGAGCTTCAAAAGTAGGACATCAAACTTTTTTTCTGGGAGAAAAGTAGTTTTTTACATCTTAGTTAACATGTGTTAGGTAGTCCAACATTGAAATCAACTATAATATTTCACAGCTTGTTTTAAAAGTGGTCAGACTTATTTTCTTTCTTTTCTCAATTAACTTGTTTATTTTTATCAGTGTACAGTAATTTCTACACATAAATTTCTCTAATTTAACTTGTGATAATAATCTACATTTCCTACTAAAGCTACTCACCTTTAATTATTATAGCTTCTTAATTATTAAAATTGAGTATTAGTTTGGATGGAAAAAGCAAAGAGAATAAAAATATATAAAGTCTAAAATTATTTAAATTAAATAAAAAATAAAAAAATATTTATTGTTAATAATTTGATTTTATTTATTATTATTACTGTAATATAATACAAATATTTATAATATAATATCAGTAAAACATGTAAAACATAATACATCCAAAAAAATGGATGTTTTTTATTTAGTGAGAAGGTTTGCTTGTAACATTCCGGCCATTCAATCTGACGGTGAGGAATAGGTAGAACTTTTCATGCAGTATAATTTGTCCTTCTTGCATTTTTTTTTCTCTTATAAGGTGAAGAAGTTTTCCCTTCATAATATTATTAAACTCAAATGGAGCCACATCACATCACCCACATGCATAACATGTTCTTCTCTGCTACACGGAGAGGGACACTTGCTAACCAGAATTATAATTTTACTTTTTCAAATTTTTATTTTTATTTCATTTTATCTCATCTTTAGTTTTTATAAATTATATAAAACCTGTAAGTTCTCTTGAGAGATAAACCCTAGAATTATAAATATATTATTTTAAATACCTTATACACAAATCTACATCTTTAGATGAATTCTGTTCAGCTTTATTTTAGTTAATTTTTAGAAAATTTTGATTCAATCTTTTATAATATTTTTCCCTTAAAGTTTTGGTTCTTTGCAAACTTCTTCCTTGTAGAATCATTACTGATATTTATATTCAGTTTTATGGTATTGTTATTAGTTTCATGTGTAGTTTTTTTTTTAAATGTTCAGAAAAATTAATATAATTTATTGTTGGAGTGTTTTTACCATTCTAGATTTTGGTGTTGGGTTTCTTAATTTTTTTTAATTTTTGTTTAAAATTATAATAATGATTTTATGTCTTTGAAGTCCTATAATTTGTAAGATTAGACTCGTAGTTGTTTATGTTACTTACATTATATAAATCGTATGGAAATTCAGAAATCTTGAGAAATTTAAGTATATATTTCAGCATGTTCAATTAAATAACATATTTAAAAGATGGGTAATTTTTTAGTAAAAATGTGAATAATGATATTATTAACTTATTTATTTTGAAATTTTTTATATATATTAGGTCGAAATAACTTCTCAAATTAATTTAGTTAATTAGATGATATTTTCACTTAAATGAGTTAAAGTTAATGTGGATAACGTACTTAGAAGTATTTTAAGGTATACTATTAGTGGTGGTATCTTCAGAGTACTAAATTTTAAGTTAATTATCTAAAAAATCATTTATACTGTTTTATATGTCCAAATCTAATGCTCTCAATCTTGCTATGAAATTTTTTTGTGAGAAAAAATTCTAAAAAAATGTGGTTAAAATGAACATTTAATTAATAACTTTCATATCATGTTTTAACTTTTTAAAATTGATGGAATAAAATTTTAATGAATTATGTTATTATTGATTTTAAAGTCTCCTACATTTTTTGAGAATATAATATATATGTTGATGTTGTGAATAATATAGAGATTAATAATAAATTAGATTTGATTTTTTTTCCACTAAGATAAACACCAATTTAAGAATTGTTTAAATCTTCTGAATTTAGTTTTTGCTAACTTTTTGAAATAACTTTTTTTGACATCTGTTTGGTTTGATCCCATATGCTTGTTTGTTTGTTTGTTTCTTTTTTTCCTTTTATAAGTGTAAAATTTATGGAAAGACTTTGTAAGCATATATTGTGATTTCCATCTCAAAATCTTACCTTGATGCTACAGCAGTCATGTCTGGTTCTAAATTGTTTCTAACTTCTCAATCTGCTATTTATTGAAAGATAGCATATCTGTCCTCAAAAGGCATGTCTTCTTTCTTGACCTGAGGTGTGATTTTTTATGTTCACAAGTGTTGAGCCAAAAAGATAAGGTTGGTTGTGTTAATATGTAAAACAGAGATGTACTTTTTACATTTTATAAAATAAAAATCCACCCACTTTACCATCTATTTTAATAATATAATAACATATATTAGTATTTTATATTTTAAAAAAATAATTATCATATTTTTTATAGCAGGTATTATCTACCTATCCGCTACATGATGTAAAAGAAATAATTTTAATTGAAATTTGTAAAAAATACGGAGAATTGCGGTTTTTCTACCATAAAGGGTTAAAAAAGTTAAAAATTATGCATATAGATAAATATTTTTTTAATTACTAAATAGAATTAAGAATTATAACATAATTTTTGTTTAGTTTTTTATTATATTTTTAAATGAAATCTTTAATTTGTTTGTCTTTTAATAAAATCGCATTATTTAATACGATTTTAGTATTTAAGCCAGTAAATTTCAAATTTTTTAACTGTCGTAAAAACTGAGAATTAAGATTTGTAGCACATAAAGAAATTCTAGGTTGAACTAGAAGACAAGAAGTCTCATACAGTATCACAGATCACAACAATTATTATGCTTCAGTAAAACTAAGTGGAACAACATATAAACTGAACATTATATGTAATGGAATGAGACATGAAGTACCCAACAGAACCACCTTGGGATTGCAAGACTTGAGTCAATGTTCAAACATGAAAATGTTAGAAGCAGAAGGGGAAAAATGAATGAGAAACTGCTACAACCATTACAACAACTTTCTTAATCAAGTGGTTTTGATATGGTTGAGGTGGTAGTGACCTTTTATAGACCAGGTACTGCCATTATTGGCACCTATTAGGATAGGTGTTAACAGTAAAACAGTATAAATTTTCTTTCATACCATATCAGTACTATCCACAGTTGCTGCATTTCAAAATTAGGTTTGGGCGCAGAGTTCTTTAACATAAAATTAACCATATCAACATCTACTCCAGAATTTCAGTGCCAATGGAGATGATCCGAAAACAGACATCATCTTGTCAACGTAATAATTAAAATTAAATGTAAGAAGAGAAGTACCATAAAAGAAAATTCATGTTTACTTTTCCTATAAGATACACTAATTTTATTTAAAGTCAGTGCATGTTTGACATTGCTAATTTGAAGACTCATACTAGCTTCTTCTTTTTTTAGAGTTGGTATATATAAAAAATAAACAATTGTGTTTTCAGTAACAAGCTTCACTAAATACAGACTTAATTAACTTCCTTGTTCTTTTACTTCATCCTTTTAAGAACAAAACTTAAGGCAAGTAAAGTTTTTTCTTTTTCTAATTTACTTACTCTGCAAATGATGAGATAAGTCCGGTTTTATTTATATTCATTAAATGTAATCTCGTGTTTGAATAAAATATTTTTGAAAATAGTTTTTTTAGAAAGAAATTGAATTATTTTATAATATTACGTTGTTCAAATAGAAATTTAAAAAATTATAAAAATTTATCATCATAATTTGATTATTTAAAAATGTAGAATTTCAAATTATTAAATATCAAAATAATAGCATATAAAGTCACAACTAAAATAACATAGGAAAAAAGGAATAAAATATAGAACAGACAATAATATGATTTACTATGGGAATGAATTGGAGAATCTTAAAAGGAAAAATTACTTTTTCTGTTTTAAAATTTTTCTTAAACACTAAAGTAACATATAAGAAAAGGAAATGGCTATGACATGTTTATGTACTCTTTTAATAAAAATGAAAAATAAACACTAAAATAAATTTAATCTAAAATATAAAAATTCCAAAGTTTTTGTACTTCATATGTATATGTCTCTTATCTTCATAGTTTATCAGGTTGAATTGAGAATAATTATTATATTGTGAGTTGTATGGTCATATATTTCTTTTGTTTTAGTTTATATACTTAAGGTTATTTTTTATATAAGTTTATGTTCATAATATTTTTTACTTGATCACTGTCGAGTGTTTCTCAATTAATATTGATGATTTTATTTATAATGCTAATGAAGGCTGTTTTCGATGTTACATCTTTCTCCTTTGCGGTCGATGTGATCCAGAGTTTATTTTGTGAGAGTGTTTTAGTTAGAAATTGACTGGAGATATAAACTGAGTGAAACAACATATATAAACTGAGATTACATAATTGAATAACACATAAGGTACATACAATTTAAACCCCAACAGAAGCACCTTGAGATTGCAACAACAACAACAAATTATAAACAGTACACTGAAAGAGTAAATGTGGAAGATGACTAGAGCAAAACAAGTAGCAGTGACTAACAGATTTCAGGAATAGTGTTTAGGTACTCATGGGAGTATGTCCACGCCTTCAGCTTTTACCTTGGGAAGTGGCACCTTAGGAACTGGAACTGTTGCCACATTTGGAACTGGCAACTTAGGAAGGTCAGGAACTGGCAGGTCAGGAACTGGCAACTTAGGAAGTGCCGGAACTGGCACCTCAGGAAGTGGAACTGGCAATTGAGGCAGTGGCAAGTCAGGCACTATTGGCAGATCAGATAACCCAACTTTGGAAGGCAGTGGAAGGACTGATTTTAGCGAGCGTGCCTCTGCAACCCTTGAGTCAATGATGATGGATGAAAATGTCAGAACCAGAAGTGGTAAAATGATTGAGAAACGGCTACAACCCATTGTTGGAGCTACTACCAAATCACAACACCTTTCTTAATCAATAGTGTTTTCAAAGAAAATTGGTTTTGGTATGCTTGAGATGGTTGTGGCCTTTTAGATGTCAGTTGTGGCCTTTTATAGATGAGCGACTCAATCCTGCTGCACATGGACAGCCATTATTTGCATGCATTCATTTAGGATAGCTGTTAACAGTTAAACTTAGCATATTTTATACCATATAACTACTCTGTACAATTTCTGCATTACAAAATTATTTTTTGCCTCGCAATTCCTTAAAATCAAGTTAATCATATCAACATCTACCCACTGTTCCAGTCCCAATGCACGCGATACTTGATATCAAGTCAATCTAAACAAGTGAAGCTCGTATACATTAAATAAAAAAGATTTTTAATATTTTTATAATTAATGTTAATAGCTATTTCTTCTGTTTCTTTTAAATAATTATTTTTTTCTCCAAATATTTTTATATTTATTTATAGTTTTAAAATTTTAAAATTATATTAATTATTTGTTATTTTTTATTTTTTTTAAATCAACCAGAGTTAAAATATTACTTTTATTGAAATTGAAATTTGTAAATTAAAAAATAGGAAAAATTCTATAAATATTGACATTTCTTTACATCATATCATAAAGAATGTTAAAAAGGTAAAATTAAATAGGATTTTAAATTTTGTGTGAGAAGTTAAATTTTTTCTAGTTTAATTAAAAAATTTTATGGTAAAAATTTTAAAACTAAAAATTATAAAAAAAGAAGATTATTTTGAAAAAAAAATTTAAATCTTTTAGAAAAGTCTCTATGATAAAAATAAGAGAAACTTACATATAAGATATAGAAAAAAAATATTATAATTTATTGTAGAAAGAAAAAATAAATTATAAATTATAATTAATTGTAAAAATGTAAAGAAAGAATAGTATTATTAGAAAAAATTAATAAATTTACTATAAACTATAAAATTTAATAATTTTCTTAGTTTATAAAGTCTAACATTAAACAAATCTTAAAAAGAAACAATTCATAAAACTAATTATATGAAAAAATAAAAAAGAAGATAAAACATGTGCAAGAAAAGAAAATTAATATATTTTTTTATATTTTTTTCTGGTAATGTAACAGTTTTAAATATTTCTTCCGTTAAAAAATATATTTTTTTTTGTCTATGTTTAAAATTTTTTGTTATATTTTTAAGTTCTTACTATCTAATTAATTTGAGTGTTTTTATATTTTAAAATATTTTTGTATAATTTTTGTTAAATACGTAATAAAATCTTAACTCTTATATTTTTTATATAATAGACATCACTCCATATTTAATAATATTTTTACAATTTATTTTTTAATTTTTAACTTCTATTT
Organism: Lablab purpureus; assembly: GCA_030347555.1. Lineage (NCBI taxonomy): Eukaryota > Viridiplantae > Streptophyta > Magnoliopsida > Fabales > Fabaceae > Lablab > Lablab purpureus. The sequence continues at coordinate 10,964,649 of CM059259.1, forward strand.
TATTTAAATAAATATATTGAGATGAAGAATAAAAAATTAAATTTATTTTCTATTATGAAAATTAGATGAATTTCTGGGTAATAATATAATTATTTTTATTAAAAAAATAATGAACCATTTTAATTCAAATTTAATTATGGTTAAGTTTAAAAATATTTGAAAAAGATAAAATACAATCTTTTAAACTAATATAAATTTTTATAGTTGTAATTAGATTAACTGATATAAATTTTTATAATTATAATTATATTAAATTATGTAATTATTATAATCTTAAATATATTATTTTGATTTCACAATCACTCGTCTCAACGTACGCATCATCTCAATAATATAAGTCATTACAATTATTTCAACGTCATTGCATGATTGACGATGCTAATTCGAAGATACAATTGCTTGTTTTTTTGGCAGAACGTATAGTAACGAAATAATCAACTTCTTTTGGTTAACGATGCATAGTTTTGGATGTGCTGGTGAAACAACGTAAGAATCTGAAAGACCCTAACTGTAGGTTGGGTCGATAACATCTGTATTAAACCAGCATTGGCGTGTATATGCATGCAATCCCACACAAAACATGGTAATAGCATGCAGTGCCCTCTGATGTCAAAAGTAATCATACCTATTTCATACTTTGGATATTATAATAATAATAATGTCGTGCTGGCACTTCAGTGGAGGATGGGAAGTGACGTTATGGTGGAGAGTGAACTTTAGCAGACAACAAAAAACTTGAGCCTGAAAGCTTTTGGGCCAGAAGCTATTGAGATAAGAACTCGTTGGCTCCAGCTTTTCTTTTACCAGACGATAAAATGGAACATTTTGTCATATTGGAGGGGTCGAATCCACAGAATGGGGCTGGCACATGTAATAAACCAAAAGAACATAGTAGAGTAAGTTGTCCCATTATGCATAACTTGTGGCTTTTGTTCAACTTATCATGATAGTATTCTAAACACGGATAGAGCCACATGCACATCAGCCTATCAGGTTCTTCTCTGCTACGTACAGCTAGATCCCTTAGCCGGATTTATTTGTTTACTTTATTACTCATATATGTGATGAAACACATGCTAACTATTTCAAGACATTTTATCTTTTTTCCCTCAAAATAGTTGCTAGTTTAGTAAATTTTATGATACCATACTGAAACAGATGTAGAAACATGAAATCCTATTGATAATAGTATTCAGAATTTTTCGAGATTTGATTTCCATCTTCAATGATTAACTATGTCAGGGTCAAATAAAATATTTCAATCAGAAGTGATAAACTTGAATACTCGAAATTCTTGTCTTATAGTACCTAAGAGGCACCGCTTTAGGGAAAACCATGTGCAATTTGCACAAGTGACAATGAAACCAGAAGCAACTTGTTCCATATACTGGCGGGTTCTTAAAAGTCAGCATGAATAGTATAGATCACCTTGCTGTACAGCAGGTGACCTCTACTCGGGAGGATGAAATTACAGGAGCTTTTTGATTGAAATGCATACAATACAATGTCTAGAACCTCAACTGTTCATTAGTTTTACATAATGTAGACAAATGCAAGATTGCCATGAATGCTAGGATAATTTCTGTATGGTGTATGAATCCTACTGCTCAGCTCTTTCCTATCTGAAGACAAAAACAAATGGATGGAGTTAAAAACATATGTGCCGTAACTTAATTTAGCTGTATTGGAAGAATTTTCTGCATTCATAACTAGAGTATTCAGAATTTCAAGATTTTATTGGACTGGAAGATTTGAAAACTTGATATAATAGTGAATACAATCAATGTGCTGCAGGAGAACTGATTATGTAATTAAATATTACACATGAAGTGCAAATAAACTCTCAATAGAGCGATTCTATGATGGCAACAAGTGATAAATAGTAAATGGAATAAACTGTACAAGTTAGTAGAACAAAGTACCAGTTTAAGGAGTAGTGGCTGGTGGGGACTAGAATTTTCAGAAACTTGGGCACTTGTGGTAGTAGAGGCAGATCAACCTCGGTAGGTGAGGGGTTAGTAGTGGTGGAATCAAGTTTAGAAAAGCTTGGTGCTTTTGACAATAGGATGTTAATTGTAGGATTTTCAATTGAATTAAGACCCTTTTTCTCGTTTACATGATTTCTCGTTCCATTAGATTATACAAACTCGCAGAAAAAAATTAGGATATAACATTCTATCACAGCAAGATATATGTTAAATTCCAAATGATCATACAATATTTGTGTGGATTCTATATTTAAAATAAAATTGAAAAAGTTATACCTTCAATCAAATATTTATTCTCTATTAGACAGAGCTTACACATGATATTTTCAACAAAGTAAATATGAACATCATATAATAAAAACCTTTACTGATACTATATTTAAAACTACTTCTTAATAGAGTTTGCAGTTTTCACACGACATTTAGCATTCGTATCATCAAATCAGTTAGCACAGTAGCCATAAAAGTCATGTACTGACAATTGTCTTTATAATATCAATCTGTTTGATCAGATCAAGAAACTTAATTGAAACACCTGCCATGAAATAGTTCAATTTCTGCACATGACACCATTACATAAAATCACCAGCAAAACAAAAATGGAAATACAAGAAAATCAATTTGTTATGAATTTATATCCAGAAAAAATAACTAAATATTGTTCAACCACACCCAAAATAGATATTCAAAATCGAACCAATTAAAAAGTAACTGAAAAATGATAAAAAATTATTAATTAATTAAAAATAAATTTAATAGATTTAGATAAATTTTTTCTAGAATTAAACGATTTAGATCATATTAAAATTTAAAATTTCAAAAGTGATCTAAATTAAATTAAAATAAATTATTTAAATATTATATATTACTTATTAATCTTTCATCATATGAATATGATTATAATTTAATTTATATTTATAAATACAACTATATTACATTATTAATTTTGAAAGAGAAATTTTAAAATAGAATAAAATATTCTAAAAATATATATTTTTTAAATTTAGAAGAGGAATTTTGAATTTTTTATACGAGATATTTGTTATGTTTATAAAAAATGAATTTTATCAATTATATAATATTTATACTAAAATATATAAATATAATATATACATATATATTAATAAAAATTATATAATAAATTTGTAAAATTAATGTAGTTTAGTTTAAATTATTTTTTATATTGAAAGTGAAAATATAAATGATATGTAGAAATGAAATGGTAAACATCCCTATTGGAATATGCATGTCCATATCGAATACCAAACAGGATCATGTGCTGATGTGAAAACAGTGGACATGTGCATGTTCTAAAAGCTACAATGATAACTGAATTATTAAAGAATCATGTAACAGGAAAACAGCTAATAAGCTATATGCCTCAAATTCAATTAAGAAGATGTGACATTATTTTATGCTTCAAAAGCTGTGAACCACCCAATTATACAACTAACCTCATCACAGTAAACAGAAGCTCAGAATGAGGAAGAAATTGAATCAATGAATTGATTTTTCATGCATTTAATAATTTAACCTCATCATATTAAACGTTTACAAAATACTTAATTAATACTAACTTAAACAAAAATACCTTCATATTTTCAATTATTCTGTCTCTCTTTTCGATACAAATAATATTATATTATCTACTCTGAATTATATTTAAGGATGTGGCTGGAATAATAATTTTTTTAATTCAAAATAGCTTAAAAAGAATAAAAGAACTATTATTTAAAAAAATAAATAAAAAAGCTAGAAAGATTACTATTTTGAATGGAGAGGGTATTTGGTAAATGAGTTTTTTCAATAACTTGTAAAACTCTAGTTTCTAATTTTTCATAATTATTCTTTTTTCCCTTTTAATACTTAATAAATTTGTGTTTTATCCCTTTTTAAATAAAGTAGATTTTATTACAAATTAGATATTTTAACTGCTACTCAAATCAACATATAATGGAATTGTGAAGTTTATTTTTATTTTAAAATCTGATTAATATATTTTAAGCTATTGTATAATATTAATAGTAAAATATACACTATGAAAAGAAAAATATAATTTGAACTGAAAAATTTAATTAAAATAATTAATCTACGAATGAAATTGTAACACTTTAATATTAATTGAAAAAATAAATTATAGATAACCAATAATACATTTGTATGAACCAAATAAAATAAAATTAATGTGTCTTTTTCTATTTTACTTTTATTACCTTTTAACTTTCTATCAACAATTAGATTTTGCCTAAAATAGTCTTCATCTGGTCCGGGCTATGCCACTGTCTGATAGGCTTGGACTAACAAGCAATTCACACAAGCTCATTACTTCCTGCACTCCTATAATTAGTTTATGCACCTACCCATTATTTTGAAATGATAATAATAACCTTTCAAAATTCTTGCACTTTTCAAAAAGATGTTATCTAAAATGTAATAAATTTTTCATTATGGATTCGGAAAACATTCTATAGAATTTAATTGTAGAATGAATCTAGGATATATAATCTTGAATAAATATTTAACTATTTTAGATTATTTATTCTGGAATACCCATAAATTTATCATTAAAATGACATTCTCAAAAGGATTTAAAACATACATTTCCAGAAGTTAAAGTAAGTTCACCGTAAACACTTTTCTTTTTATGCGTTACTTCATTGTAATTAGAGAATGGTATTTTGCTGGGAAGATACTTTATGAAGTAAAGTGTTCAATATTGCAGGATGTGAGAAGTTTGTGCCACTTGTTCGGAGATATCTAAGGTGCGTTTTTTTCTAAAGATGAAAATGAAGGGGAAAAAAATGATGGATTTGAAGAAAGATAAAGTAAAAAGTGAAGTTGATTCATTAAGAGAAAAATAGTGAAAAGCAAACGGAAAATTTATGAATAATGTGATTCATGTGATAATTTAAAATTAATTTTGTAATTGATAAAATGATATATTACTATTTTGCTCTTAATTAAAAAATTAATTATAAAATGAATTTTGATAAAGATAAAGAAAAGATAATGAAAGTAATTTTGTATTTTCATTGTGTGAGATCATATCTAAATGTGTTTTTACTCATCTTCTCATGTAAGCAAGGGTCAACCATACAATCTTATACAAATCATCTCCTCTAAATCAACTCAAATCCATATAAGAAAACACACTTAATTATTTCTTTTTCATTTGTGTGAACAGTCATTAGAAATAAACATAACGTAAAAGTCTCTTATCACATAAGAATAGAGATAAAGAGTTATTTGTACTAATTTTTCTCTTTTAATTTAAATTATTTTTTAAATTTTGACAACTAACTTTACTTTTTTTAACAATAAATAAATAAATTTAATTTGATTTTAAGTATTTTATAATTTCAAATATTTTTCAATTGAATTTTTATTAAAAAAAATTGTTCCATTAAGTATTTAAAATATATATTACTTTTTAATTTAATTTCTATCATTTAATTTTTATATGACCAAAAGTTATTTATATACATATTTTTTCTCATAACTTATGATGATATTTCTTAAGGAGAAAACCTTAACAAAAAGATTTATCCATATTTACATTTTTATTACATTAAAATAATGTAATTTTATAAAAATGATATTAAAAATATTAAAATAATATAATCTAATAACAGAAATATAGTTGTAAGAATAACTATTTTTAAAAATTATTTAACTATTTTGAAATAGAAAAATTGTTCCCTACTTACTTTATTAAATAAAATAGTTAATTTTTATTTATTAAAAAGTAAAATTGTCTAATCAAAAAATGAAAAATTACAACAAAATATGTTAATCCTTCGAAATAGAATTGGTGGATTAGTGGTGAGAAAAGAATTTTGAAGAAGTCTGGTTTTAAACAACAGTTACAAAAAGCCAGGTAGATTATTGGGAAAACAGTTTACACTATTTGGAAGGCAATCAAATAACATAGATTTCATCAAAACCAGAACACGTCATGAACTCAACGTTTCTTCAAAATGCTACAGACACACCAACGTGGTAGGGGTTTATTCAAATCAATCCATTTATATATCTAATAAATACTACAAAATACATAACTCGGCTCGTGTCTCTAGCAAATTTCCAAAATGCAATACGATGCATTACACAGGAAAATAGAAGTGCAAACTTCAACACCAAAATATTTTGTTTTTGGCAGCAATTCTTCCATTTTCTTCCAATTTGGTTCCTCGGTAATCCAGTGTCCATTTCTCAAATGTACAGTCAATAAAGTTGTAGTAACCACCATGAATAGAGAGTTCTTTATTCGCCACCTTTTCTTCTATCCAAGGGTAAGTAAGTAGGTTTAACAGGGAATGGTTGATTGATTCCTGACAAAAAAAATGCATTCGAAGCATTAAAACTTGGAAGTATTCAACATTCTTCATGAGTCCTAGTAGTTAGATCGATGAAAAACAAAAGAGAAACCTCAAAGAAATACACGTTTTGTTCCTTTACAAGGGCAAAATAAGATAGGTGTTGATTTCTCAGAATGAACTCGGGTTAAGGAGTTAGGACTGGGAAGAGTGACTCATCGAGGCACTATCTTTTCTTTTAGACTGATTTTGTTTCTACAATGCTTTGGAACCCAATAATAGGAGTCAACATTCGCCTCCAAGTTACCAATCCCCAATTATCCATTACAATCAAGTACTTTTAGATAAAAAAATCCAAAACTGGGGAGAAGGATTAACAAAATGAAAAAACAATAGAAAACATAATATATATATATACACACACACCAAATCTGCTTGTGCTTTCTTTACTTGGGATTTATGCCCCCCTCTGTTACACCCTCATATCCTAGCAGATTATATGGATGTAAATGAAGCACCACACTGGCACTGGGACATGTCCAAAATATAGGACACAACCACATAGCTAATGTATATAATTAACATGACAAAAACCTCGACTACATTAAAATTTATATAATCCGCACTATAAAAACTAGTTTGCAAAGTTTTACATTTTATCTATAATAATGGCCCTCACAGTGAAATTTTAAGAAACAAGCATCACAAAAATGTGTTGAGCCTCATATAGTTTATAATGCAAGTTGTTTTCTTTTCATTTCTTCTTACCCTTTTCTGATATCAGTGTCTACAAAGTCTTTAGCCAAAAATAAGTTCTAGTTGTATTCAAGAAGTGTCAAAGGCATATGGAACAAGTGTCTATGTTGAAAAGGTCTCGGATTCGGTGACATGCTATTCTAAATGGTGTTAGTCCTTCTTAGGGTGTAATTAGGCATAGATCTTAGTTTGTTATTATCTTTCTGAATGATAAAAAAAATTCACTAAAATCAGATTAGAACTGCAGATAAGTCTTCAAGATAACTTCTGTCAATATACTAGTCCCAAACCTTCTCAACCCCCTTTACCAAAAAACATATGGGGGCTGCTAAATACCACAAGCCACTTTTGCCCTATTTGAGAACAGTTTCTAAACTTTTTTGAAATTTCAACAGACAAATCACACATTCAAATCTAAGAAAAAAAATATAAATCACCTTCTCACAATGCGTGCACTGCTCATCAAAACTGAGGTTGGAAGCAGCAGCCTTGGCTTTTATTCTTGCATTCTTCCCACCAATGACCCAACTTTTTATAAAACTACAAGGAAAAGAAAAACTTTCAAGTTAGATATGTATGTCACATTTTAATAAAAAAGAAAAGGACAACCAAAATCTACTAAGAAGCACCTTTTTTCAACATCGTCATCTTCCATACTCATCAGGGCACGTATACCACCACAGCAGCTGTGACCAATGACTAAGATGTTCTCAACCTGCAATGCAAATAAGAACAAATCTCATAGTTTTTATACCAGTAACTAAGAAAGCCATTAGAATCTTACGCAGTCAAATATTTTGAAGATATTTCTTGCAATCAACTAAGCATTGCTGCTATAAATAAATAAAACAAAAAAAGTCATTCCTCCAGCCTCATTTCAGAAACCAAAATCTTAAAATTCAATCTTTCCATAAAAGTTGTTGTTATCATAGAATCAGTCATCATTTAACCAAAATCACTTTGTACTTCAAAAAACTACACAATCCGCCAGAAGAAAATGTGAACAATTAAATAGATGATAGATAAACTAACAAAAGCATTAGAGTTTCAAAATGACGAGGATAAATCCTTCCTTACACTTCTTAACTAAAAAATTGCTTACCAGAAGGGTGTTCACAGAAAATTCAAGAGCGGCATTTGTTTCTGAGGGTCCACTCTGAACCGGGAAAAAAGAGTTAGAAGAAGGGTATCTCTTTCATTCAAACTTTAGCAATGACAATTATTTGGTCAACATAGGCAACCAAACCAAGAGTAGTGAGACTTGTACCTCAAAGGTAGGAACCAAATTAGCAATATTGCGAATCATGAATGCTTCTCCTGGTTGAAATCCCAAAATATTAGAGGGGCATACCCTAGAATCTGCACAGGCAATAACCATAAACTGTTCCGGCAATTGTTAGTAAAGAATGCTTATTTGCAACTGTTTCAGTAGACAACTTGAAAGGAACTAAAAGGAATAAGAAACAAACCACAAATAATAAATTAATAAACAACAAAAAGCTTGGCCGAAAGGGTGGGTAGGCAATATAGAGGAAGACAAAAGACAGAGGTCAATTACCTTTGGTGTTTGAACCTTCGCAAGATTTTCAAACTGATCAATATCTTTCCTGCCATAAACAGTATCATCTAAGTTTCTCCCTAAATTAGGCATAAAAAATTAACATTTCAGACAAGGGCTTTCTGAAGCTTACAAGTATTTATTCTTTTTAAAATTTAAAAACCTAACTTTCAGGTCGTTAAATATATCACACCCCTCTTCAGCATCAGCTAAAGTATTTAGCTTGTTGTTATTAAGTTTCTCGGTAAATCCCGGAGGCCCCATTGAAGCCTTTAAAGTGAAACCTTTATTTCTCCTGCAAACATTAGAGCATCATATAGAACGCATGTCAAAACAAAGCAAGAATTGGTCAATTTAATTAATTGTTTTTACATCCAAGAATCTATTCAGGCAAATATTAGAATTAGGGCCCGAACATACAGATTACACGGAAGAAAAATTACGTCTGCATACTCAGTAATAGATTTTGTATTAACAGATTTGAAGTTATCAGACAGGAGAAGATTGCAACAGCAATAAGTAATTAAGCACAAGGAATCTGCAATTCTGCAACCTAAATCACCTAGGGATCAAAACGCGGAATGCTCAGTTTCCTCCATTAAATTCGTTTTTCACTCAGTTTTAGGGGAGACTCAAAGTTTATAACCATTTTCATTCATCCTTGATAGATTAGTATTTACAAATCCATTATGAAACATAAAAACAGAGCAAAAATTGGATCTTGAAAGTTTAAGCTAATTACACTAGCTAAGAACGAACACAGTGGCATGAAAATCAACACAAGACTAAAAATAAGAGAACCGAGCATGATTGAAGCAGGGGAAGCAGAGAATGACGGGCACTGACCTAAATGCCGTGAAGAATCTGAAATGGGTACGCCCAGAGTTCCCTTTTTTCGGCGCGGCACAGCCAAAGATCTGCTTAACTATAACGATTAGTTCATTCACAATTCACAAGCAGAATAACAAAATGGGCATGTAAGAGAGATAAAAGAAATGAGATGTGAGTTCAGAACAATAAATACCGTTGATGTGGCAGGTTTGGAAGCAAATGGATCAGAGGAAAGAGAGAAGGGTGCAGCCATAAGTGAAATGAAACTGAAATGAAGGTTGGGGGGGAATGAATAAAAGAGGCATTGTTTTGTTGGGAATTAAAATAGTAGTTGGTGGGTGAAGTTGGTTAGAGTCATGTGTTGTTGGATTGCCTCCAAGAAAGACGGAGAAACCAAGGTATTTAAACAAAGGTAAAAGGGACAAGAAAAAGTTTATTCCTTTGCACCTCCACCACCAGTTACCCATGATGTGGTGATCATACTCCCAAGCTTTGATTTTGACTTTCTGACTTCCCTCACAGATCACAATTCCATTTTGGCCCTGGAGAGGATAGGACCAAGTAAATTTTTGGAAAGTTCTGGAATATTACATATGTACGGTGAAAATGGAAACTCCCCCCCAAAAGGAAACGCAGATGGATCATATAAGCCTCTGATCCTATCAGATCAATCATAAACCCTATTTCTACTGTTACTCATCACATCACTCCTTCCCCTTGAAACACTTTATATACAGTTACCCTTTTTATTTTTTTATTATTATGATTGACATACACTCTAAATTATTTCATTGTTTAGTAATAACAACATAATATATATTTCTGATGGAGTATATTATGTTATAAATTCAATTTTTAATATTGTAGAAAAAAATCAGATGCATGGTGATGTGGGGATCATTTAAAAAAATGGTGAGCAAATTAATGAAAATAACTAAAAGACTGAAATTGAAAGAAGCAGTCTTCAAAATGAAAATATAGTTGTGTCTTATTATCTAAGGCACTATACATGGATGGTGTAGAATTGAGATTCCTTTTGAAAAGCTAATTTGACTACAGGGGAATTAGAACCTTAGATTATAATGATAAACATGAATTGAACTCCTTTATGTTTGAAAGGTAAAACACATGGATGGAATTAGGGTGTTTTTTGAGCATTTATATTTTATTCCTACACCATATTTTCTTGAATTTTTGTAAAAATAAAAAATTATGAATGTAGATTTTTATGTTAAAATCATGTTAAGGAATACAATTTTAGTAGAAAATAAAAAAAAATTAAACTGAAGTTAGTATAACTTTACTTAAAAAATTTAAAAATTAAAAGAAATATGTTATGTAACATAATTTCTTTTTATTTAAAATAGTACGACTTAACCTAATTTTGTAATAAAAAAATAATTCAGATTATATAAAAAATATTTTCAACTTCTTTTATAAAAAACCTATTTTCTTTTTATATAAAGTACAAAACCTTTTTAGAGATGAAAATATTATAAGTTTTAATATATATTTGTTATTTTTAAATTATATAATTCAAATTATGTATTTTAGAAATATATTTAAAATTATTTATAAATACATTTTGAATTATGTAATTAAAATTTAAAACTATGATAAAGTATATTTTTGGATGTAATTTAGAATAAAGTTTTAGAGGATAAAAATAAAGAAACAAACATTGTTTAAATTTGTTAAAAAAAGTAAGAACAATGAAATAAAAATTTGGTAGATCTGCTTTTAATTTTTTATTCTTTGGTCTTGGGTTGCTTTCTTCCTTATTTATTCCCACATTAACAGAGAAAAGACGACAAGAAAAAAGCGATGGAAAATTCCAAAGGCATGAAAATAGAGAATCTTTGTCTTTGAAATTGTAGCTATAAATTAGCCAAAGACGTCTTGTTCTATGGATTACACGTGTGAAATGATGAGAAAGTGAAGGCAATGGCATAGATTGAGGCAGATTCTAAGGGTGGAAAAAACCAGTTTTATAGCTTATTAGGATCACAATCAATTAAGATTTCTCTGTAAAAGTCACTTACTTACTACTTTTAACCAAATTTAGCCATTGCTACATTTTTCAACAATTGAAAAATAAATATAATACATCCTCTTACTTTATTCTCTAAAATAATTTAATATTGTTTTTAAAAAGAGTATACATAATTATATGAAAAATACTTATTTAATAGAACAAGTAGTTAATTTTTTTCCCAAAAAAATCACTAAAATCCAAAATATAGTGTTTTTTGCAAAGTCGAGATGAATTTTTTTAATCTTATGTTAATGTCGATATATTGTTGTGGTCTAATACTCATTTGATGATGTGGGCTAGAATTCGAAAAAATGTCGGAATGCCTACAAAAAAAAACACTTCAACGTTTAAATTAAGTTTTAGATATTAAATAAGTTGTTAATATATTTATAATTTTGTTAAACCTCTTCTTTTGAATGGAATTAGGTTAATCACTATTCATATCTCTTTAATACGCGATTAAGTTATAATATATTTTATTAGTAGTAATAGTGTAACTGTTCCCTAAATTTATAGTGCATAGTTATGTACCAATAAAGATCATGTTTCGTGGTGTGATTAGCCGAAGTTTTCTCGGTACAGTATAGATAGTAATTTACATCTCAAATTACGTTTTTTTACCTGCAAGACTTATTATGCTCAATTCCAAATGAGCTAAACGAATTTATATTAAAAGGATTAAAAATTGAATTGTTTTATAAATCCAATAATTATAAATAAAGGTTAAAATTTTATTTCTACTAGTTAAACGAATTTAGACACCGAATAAGTACACGAGCATGTCAATCCTAGCACCTTAATCAAATTGAAACCATCCAACCCCAACGGTTTCTCGGAAAGGATTGGGTCTATAGGCTACAACTTAAAAATGGGGTTATATTGGGCTTTTTGTTAGCCCAAACTGGCCTGTTGACCAGTCCTATTAACAACAATATAAGAAATTAAATTAACTGATAACACGTTTTATAAAAAAAACTCATTTATAATTAAAATCGGAAGGTAAATTTATTATTCATAATATGCAAAACGGAAATTGTAGTTAGTATCAATTTAAACAAAAAAAATTATTGTTTCACTAAAATTTTTAAAATTGGAGCACGACAAGGGAAAAATGGACAGAACAGAGCAGCTGAGATGAATGCATCGAAAAACGCAGACCTACTGAAATTAGGATGTTTGATTTGGGTCAGATCATTTTCTTGGAATGGTCGTAGTTAGTCTGATAAAAGATTGGGTCTGCACTAAGTGTGAGGGACCCGAAACAAAAATTGAAAGCATTGGAATTTAGAGAAGAAAACAAAATCAACATAGTTCAACAAATTTATCACACCCCAATCGTGGACCATTCAATTATTAGTCATTCAATAAATAAAGGCAGCTAACAAGTACCCATAAAACACGGTTAACATGTTAAGAAATCCGAAATAAAAAGTTTCTATTGAAATTCGGAATGAAAATATGTCAATAGCATTTTTTAATGGAAACTTTCCCTTTTATATTTCTTCACAAGTGTCTTAAGAGAATTTGTTAGGATTTACCAATAAATAAACGGGTTTGGTGAGGAAGAATGCAAACCTTTGAGAGGAAGAAAAGACAAAGCTCAGCGTGCAAATAGAGATGGATCAACAAAACCTATATATAGGTATCCCATTCTTTCAGAATTCATTTGGACTCCTTCCCAATATTCAGATGCACAGCAGAAAGGAAGTAGAGGAGGACTACTACTTATTCTCGTTCATTTTCGCTTAAAATCAAGTAGAGGACTAAAAGCAGTTACCAACATACCACATCTGAACCAAGTGTACGCTTTAACAATATCCTCCCTTAAAACTATAAAGGGAGATGTTAACTATATTAGCCTGTTTCTGAAAGCAAATAAAAGCACAAGCAGAGGATCACCAATTTAAAAGGGGCAAGTATTACCAGGTACAGATTCAACAGTTTATAGGTCAATCTTTTGAAAAAAAGATGCTCGTAACATACTAGGTAAAATTTATTCAATCACATGAAGTGAAATTGTGGATGAGCCATAGTATTAGATATATAATGTGGAAGAACCCATACCATTTCATGAATCCCAATCAATTTCAACCAATAGTAAGGAGTGTGTAGGAACTTAAAAGGAGTATGCTATAGAGTGTTTGCTAGCACTTGTCGAAGAATAATACACTAAAACACATACCCCATTGGACTTGTAGGCAAATACCAGTTAGTTGGCACGTTTAAAAAAGCTTGGTCAAGTAGACAATCCATAAGCTATCTCTAACAAGCATGCCCGTGTCCTTAACCACGAGCATCTAACAGTACTACCGGAAACCGAAAGTTATTGCCACACAACACTACTTTGGAGAAATGAAAAGAGAGAAAAAGACTAGACATGGGCAAAACAACAAGATACTAAGTAGGACTACCACTAATGCTCCAAGATAAAAGCTTCTTCAGATAATTTCAACTTCCTTCAACTTTTCCCATTCCCAACATTTGAACAGTGGGAAACAATTAGCAAGCAAAAACTTTTATTGTTTAGAAAATCTTTCCATTGCAAAACACGAGATCAAATCCACAAAATTACCAAAGAAGAGTCCAACGGACAAAACAACACAATACAACTGAAAAAAGAGAAGAGATCTACAGACAGCATTGAGCAGAAATTAGGATCATCATCTACACGAATCAATAAAACATGAAAACAAACAACGCAAGACTGTATAGATTAGAGAAATGTTTTGCATATAGGGTATTACAAACAAACATGGTTAGTCTGCCAACAAAAACAATCTACTACACACAAACACCGGTAGTAGGTGACTATCACACATAAAGTTGGATTTAAGGACCAATGGAAACTCCAGCCCGAGCTCCCATGGTTATTACTTAGCAGTGCATGTGTGTGATAGAGAGAGGCAGAGAAACTAGATAAAACTTGAATGAGTAATATATCCCTCCTAAACAGAACAGGAGAGAAAGAAAAGAAATACTCCCCAGATAGTCGAAAACAAGGTGAGGAAGTATTTGCAGCTAGTTATTAAAAGACTAACATAACAAGAATGAAAAAGGAGCTCATCAGCATCATTTGGTGCGAAGAGTACCAGCATACAAGAAAGTAAACATCTAGCACAACAAAAAGCAGGGTGGGCTACCTAGCACTAATGACCCTTAACCTTGTCATCTGCAACAACATTGAGAATGGGCAAGCTACTAAGGAACTCGTCCAGCCCCTCAAAAAACCCAATCCCTTCAATATTATCCTCAGCGTTCCCAGTCCCGTTTTCATTCCCTTCATCCACTCCATGCAAAGGCTCCTCCACCTCATTGCTGAACTCTACATTCAAATCCAACTTTCCCAAGTTCCTCTCACTCCTCCTCCTCGAACCACCCAACGCAGCCTTCTTACTATATTCTGGCACCGCCGCAACAGCATCACCATCCGCAACCTCACCATTCTCCACATTACCAATAACATTGCCAGCACCACCACTATGATTATGAGCCCCTCTCCTAGGCCTCTCGATCGGTACCCTCCTAACATCACCACCACCATTGCTTCTCTTCCTCCCCCTCTTTCTCCTCCTCTTCGTCACCGTCACCATCCCCTTCTGATTCCCGCCATGCCAATCATCATCATCTGAATCATCCTCCGTCGTGTCGGAACCCTCCGCGAACTCCGCAGACGCGTCGTCGTCGTAGAAAACATAAGGCCGCTTCTGGTGCTTCCTACTCTGCTCCTCCTCCCCTTTGAAAGCGCAAGGAATCAAAGGGGAAAAAGGGTTCCAGTTGGAAGAAGAACCGCTGATGTCTTTAAAATCTCCAGAAAACCCCACAGGGAAAAAACCCCAACTGGAAAACGAACCCAAACCATCTTTCGGCGGCGACCGTACCACCACCGCATGAAACCCCCTCCGACAACTCTGACACCGCAGCGTACAATCCACGTACACCTTCGGATACTCGTACATAACGTAACAATAAGGGCAAGCGGTCCAGAAACTCGCCCCTTCGCTCCCGGTCTCGCTCTCCCGAGTCAACTCACTCGCATTGTCCTCCTGACTCGGCGCCTCCACCTCTACCCAAGGCCTGGGGCTTCTTTCCCGCTGCGGGACTCGGTACGGGGTCGGGGTCGGGTTTAGGTTCGGTTGCGGAGGTTGAATCGGGAAGAAGGTAACCGGAGGAGCGGGAGGTTGCGGCAGTGGCGGCGGCGGCGGCGGAGGAGGAGGAGGAGGGGGTTGAGTGAGGAGTCTGAGCTGGTTGTCGTAGAATGCTTTCTTGGTGGAGTTGGAGAGTACGGACCAGGCGTCGTTGACGAGAGTGAAGGCGTGAGCGGCGAAGGCAAATGGGTTGTGGTGAGGGTCGAGCTGGGTGGCGAGGCGGCGGTACTGGGCAGCGATGTAGTCGATGTTCTGAGTGTAACGGAGGACTTGGAGGATGGCGTAGCAGTCGAGGTGGTCGTTGATCCGGGCCTCGCCGGCCATGAGAGTATCGATAACCGTCAAAAGAAGCTGGGTGGGCTCGTATCTCGGGTCGGATTCTCTGGCCCGAATGGCAAATGAGCGAGCCCCGTGTAAGTCACGTGCGCTTAAAACCTTGTTGGCCGTGTACAGCCAGCGCTCCGCTTCCCCTCTACTCCCTCCTCCTCCGTGACCCTCCATTTCAAGATCACAACCACCAACACCACTGTCTCACTCACTCACCCACCCACCCACATTCTCACTGCTTAGCTTAATGGAACCACCGAGTGAAGTGAAGTGAAGCGATGAGAGGTTCAAAAGGGCGTTTTTGTAATTGCGAAAGGGATTCCACCAACGAGTATCACATGTCCCTGAACTGCTGACATCGACATTGACCTCGCTAACGCATGAACAACCAAAGAGAAAAACGCCTTTCACCCTTCTCCTCTTCTCCCATTCCTCTCCTTTCCTTTCGCTTCTCTCATATATACCCCTTCTTCTCTCACTCAGGGACAGGGACAGGGACAGGGACCCACTTCCCCCACATTTGACTTCCCTTCTCCCCTAAACGCTGTCGCTTTTCATTTTATCCACTTTTTTCTTTTTTCTTTTTTCTAAATTTACCACAATATCTTCTATTTAAACCCTCTTTTCACTTTCTTAAATTATATTTAAACCGGATTACATCAATCTTCAACGGTCAATTAGAGTTTAGAAACTCTTTATCTGTATTTCTTTTATAGCTACTAAATGTAACTCGCATACTAATTAATGTGCTCAAAATATTTATTCAACACAGTTAATGCAAAACTACTAAAATTAAATATTTATTATACTTTTAAATACATTAAATACATTTTTCTTCTTATTTTCTACTTTTATTACCTTCATTTTCGTTTTTTGAATTTGTGAATTTTAGCATTGTTAAACAACAGTGATCTTATTACGTTTGCAACTTCTCCACCCACCATCCATTTCAACAGATAATGACTTTTTTTTTGGGATTAAATCCAACAATTCATAGTTATTGAAACCTCACTTTTCATGATTAAAAATGCAAAAGTAAAAATAATACCTTTTCTATAAGTTTCATATGTGGAATTTACATAAATTGAAAGCAAAAATATTAAAGCTTAAAATTATAAACTTTACTTTAATTAATGAAAAACGGTAGCTTTTAAAAAAAAAATGCACGTAACATAAAATCAATTCAATTACCGAAATTCGAAATGTTTTCGTTAATTAATGATTGGATTGGAAGTGAATTACATAATAACAAAATTACATAAAGTCAAAGATAAAAATAATAAATTGGATTGAAAAAAAGAAGTAAATAAGGCAATAAATAATTTAAACTCACCAGGGATTGCAAAAATGAATTAATGTGTATAATAAACGGCTTTCTCATTAGTTATTGACAAGCGTTATATATTTTTAGTATTTGTATTTATTTTTCTGGACCCCTCTATTTTTATACTTCTTAACCGTTATTAATAACGTGTCTTATTTTTATAAGTATATAAATGTAAATAAATACAAATAACTTATTTGGCAAAACAACTTAATCAATAGACTTGTTAATGAACTGAGTCATTGTTAAGTACATCTAATTTTTAACTATTAACAAAAGATATTACTAATATAGTCTGTAAATAAACTAATAACTAAAAATATTCAATACATTACACAAATATTTATCTACATCAATATTAAAAAACTTTTATTACAAAAAGATTCTCATTACCCGTAGTTTTTTCTACATATAAAATAAGAAATTGCTGTGATGTGAGATAGAATCAAATAAATTTTCATTATTTTTGACAAGTCAATAATTGGTAAAATGAAAATTTTAAATTTATATATCAAATAATATGGAATTGGTGCAGTACTAAATAAAATAATAATTATTTATGGATTTAAGTTTTTACAGAATTAAATATAATCGCTATAAATAAAATAAAAAAATATTGAAAAATAAGAGATAAAAAAAATAAAATATAAGATACAAAATATAAAAATATTAAATTCAAATTAAAGTAGCTGTCAAAATAATTGGTGGACATACTCAAAAAGGGACTTTCTTTGTGCACCCTCTTTATTTCTATACGCACCTTTGTAGGAGTGAGTAAAAAATAAAATTATCTCACTCCTAACTGTTGGTTTAGAATGAGACACATCCAAATGGCACACATTTCCAAAACTTTGTTTATAAAAAACTTATTTTTAAATTATGTATTTTGAAAAAAAATTCAAATTCTAAAATCTAAAAATAAAAAAAATTGTTTTTTGGATAATTCAAAACTATGTTCAGATCACACAATTTAATTTTCTTTTCATGAAAATATAACTTTATAATCTAAAAGTGAATTTTAAATAGGGTGATATTTTTTTTTTCAAATTATAAAATGTATCGATAAATCCTGACGTATAAAAAAGTAATTAGTTTGCTTAATTTTTTATAAATATTTTATTTTTAATATGATAAATTATAATAAAAATATATATTAAGAATTAAATTTACAAAATCACATCAATTTTAATTAGGTGATTCTTCCAACATTATAGGTTTAAAAATATTGTATATTGTAAATCAAATTTCAATTAAAAGTAAAATATGATCAAACGAATAAAAATATTAAGCATAGAAAATAACGATATACTTAAAATAAATATTTGATAGATTCAAAATCAAGTGCTTATATGAGTTTTAATTTCATTACATCAAACATATAGTCAATAGAAAACAATTTTTATATATAAAAGTCAATCACTGCTGAATGCTCTAAAACAAACTTCTCAGTCATCACTGTGAAAATTTTGGATCTAATATAGCTATCAAAATTTATATAAAATTTCTCTCCAAATATTTATTTAGAAGAATTCTAATGAATATAAATGTGTAATTTTTTTATGTTAACAATCTCTTACTTAAACAAACAACATGTCCAACTTAAACGAGATTGATATTTACTCATACTTAAGTATAAAATCGTTCATGCTTTTGGGAGATTATATTTAGTCAGGCGAAAAAAATATATACTATAAGTGAATCTTGCTATAAAAAAATACTTTAAGTGAATTTTTTTGTTACGTTATGATATATTCTTCATTAACTTCATTTTAATGATTTTATTTTACACTTTCAATAATCATCAAAATTACTCTATCTGTTAACAAAGATAAAAACTCTAAAATAAAATGTTTTTTAAATAATAAAATTTTAATAATAATTATTAAAAATACGATTATTAATAACTTTATAATATGTGTACATGTACATTATATTGGAAAACATTGTCTACATAATGTTTTAGTATTTGTGCTTTAAGAATTATAAATAATGTATTTCTAACAGTAAAAGGATAAAAATATGATTTTTTTTAGACAAAAATTCCCCCTTCACACATAACGTGGATAAAAGATATGAGACACAAAATAATATTGGAGATGAAAAATAACAAAAAAATTATAAATTTATAAGAAAAATATTCACATACATTTAAAACTTTAATTTACATCTTAATCATATCTAGAAGGAGAAAGAAAATTATAAATTTATAAGATATATAATAAAAGAAAAATAAATAAATAAAAGTGTTAAATAAATGTATAACAAATGAATATGTATGTATATTTCTAGTAAACTCTCTTCTTAAATTAGGTGAATTTTCTCTTTTGCATTAATAGAGAGTGAACTTTCACTATCACTTCTTATTCTACATGATAAAAAAGAACCCTTCAAAGGTCAAGCTATATCTATCACCTCTTTACTCTTCACCTATTTATATTTATTTTGAAAATTTGAATTGATTTTCCTAATAATAGAATTAAAAAAGCAGAGAAAATAGTCATTGACATAAGATGAATGTGCCTAAAATATAGCAAGTTTCTGATAACATGTATTGAATTATGCTACTAAACTATGAATGACGGGTCAGACATGAGTAATGTTTATCTATTAACCGTTTTGCTTAAAAGAATTCTTATGTTATTTGTCGTTATCCATTGTTAGCTGTCGTTATCCGTTTTTTTATGTATGTGGTTATCCATAGATACTTACATATATTTTTTAATTCTTTTTTATTTTAAAATAAAATTATTTAAAATATAAATTTAAATAAAAAATTAATTTTAAAATGTAATTTAAATAAAATTCTATAATAAAATATTTGTGTAAGTAAATTTAATTTTTTAAAAAAATAAATTTAAATAAATTAGATGATAAAATATATATTCTAAAAATTTTGCAACTTCAATTTTATAAATATAAATATAAAAATATATAGATAAAATTAAAATATAAATAATTATTAAATTATATATATTTTTTATACTAATAACTTTAATGTGATGAATTTATTTTTTAAAAATATTTAAATAAAATTTATTAATAATAATTAACGAATAAGAAATACTATAATACTAATATTTATTTTATTAATAAAAAATTAAAATATTCATATTTATTATTTAGAAATATTTCTTTAAGATATTATTTTATTATTCATTACGAAATTTACTCACAAACATAGTTGTGGAGACTTTTGTCGAGCTAAAATAGAGATTCAAGGCCAAAATGAAGAAAGAAAAGTATGAAGATACTTGGGAGGCTTTGTGCATGAACTTAGACAGTTATTGATTTTAGCATACATAGACAAAGTGAAGTATAAATACGCATATAAAGCTACTGTTTTCATCTGCTAAGTGCTATATGCTGTAACTTTGGAAACTATTGGACGAAAACTTAATAAAATTATTCTGAAAAAAATTATAAACTATATTCATGATACAAAATTATTAAAAAAAAAAATTACAAACTCTCCTGGTGATAGAAAACTACTCAAGTTTTGACCTATTTATTGAGTAGAGAGAATACTCAAATTCATTTTTCATTTTTTATAATAATTTTTGAATTTTTCTTTGTTCATATTACTGAATATAAAATTTTGATTAATAGCTGACATCACAGGTTTTTATATAGAAAGATTGAATCTTTATTGCACAGAAAGCAGGAGAGTGGTTACCTTTTTATGGCATTCATTCCTTATGGAGTTTAGTGTAGCATGATAGACAAATTGAACACATTATCGACAAAGACTTGTATTTTGTATAGGTGAAGATAAGGTTTCATTCGAGAATGAACCAAGTAACATTATTGACCAGGGCTTCTATATCTGAAGACAAAATTTAGATATAGAACTTTCATGTGGTCAGCAAGCATTGTCCTACACCTATATGCTTTATGTCATGTTTTATTATGCTTCTGTGCTTTATTCTCTCAGGGCTTGTTTATCATAATTTATACAAATTATAGTTCTAAAATTCAAAATGACCATTAAACATAAATCTTATCAAAATTAGGTTTTCAGTCTCTTTTTACTCAAAATTTTGCTTTAAAAAACTATGCTTGTGATCGAAGAATTGAAATATGTTATTATGTGAGGTCATAGTTAGCATGAATCTAAGACAGCACAAGTAAACCTAATAGTTTCTGCAGAGCCATTTGGAGTGTGAATTAAAGAATCTCATCCGGTCCCAGAATTGGACCATCTTCTAAGGTTCTACCAAATGACATGATATGGTATTCCACAAGCTTTGGGAAAGTGTCCATCACATTTCTTGGTTGTCAATCTTTCAATTGTTACAATGTAGTATAATTTTTTTGTTAATGATTAAGACAATAATTTTTAAATCTTCTTTACTTGAGTTTTCAATTTTCGATTTGACCTTTTTAATCATAAACTATTATTTTGTTTTCAATTTATTATCTTTATGGGAATTTTTGCATCCCATTCATAGAAAAACATTTTTTTGGAAAATAGGAAAAACATAAAAATATTATTTTTGTTGTTTTTTACATTAATATTTAACAAAAAAACTAAAAACAAAATGAAAGAAAAGATGTGGGGTCAATACGATATAAAGTCTCATCCCACTGTAGACAATAGAAGGCTAAAAACTAGGAGTTTACTGGCTCATTAAATGTTATGTTGTATGAAAATGAATGTGGTGTGGACGTAGTTGTGTACTGTAATAAACATTCTGAGATCCAACCACTATACTTATATCAGTTTGACATCGCATTTAGAATAAATTTCTTTTTAAACAACCAAATTAGTGTAATAACTACACTAAAAAATAATGTAATTTTTTGAAAAAAAGTTACCTGTGTAAAAAAATTAAATGAACGGGGTAAGTTATTCCCCATTTGAGATTTTTTCAAAAATCATACTAATTAATAGTTTGAAAAGAATACTTAACTTTAAAGAAAATTTGAAGAACAAAAAGAAGAGAGAAGAAAAAAAAAAGGTTGATTGGATGGAGTTACAAATTACTTTTAAGATTTTATATTTTAATCTATGATTTCACGGTAATAATATTTTATTTTATAATTTAAAGACTTAATTATTTAAAATTTTGAATCCTATTTTTATATATAACTCAAATATAACGTTATATTTATTTAGAATTGATAAAATGAACGGTTTAGTGTAAATTAATCTAAAAATTAGTTTAATAATATATGGTAAGTTAAAAAATCTAATAGTTTAGTTTGATTTACAATTTAAAATTAATAATAATTTTTTGTTTAGTTTAACTTATGTCAGTTTTACGAAGTAACATATCATTTTTTTATTTAATTAAAAATTAAAATAGTTATAATTATATTCATACAAAAAATATGATATATTATTATTTAAAAATTTAAAGTTTAATATTCAATAATTAAATATATTATTTAATAATATCATATATCTTGTTTTAATATTTTTTAACAACAATATATGTATATATAATAAAATAAAATAAAAATTTATTCAAAAATATTTATAATTAAATAAAACAAACTAAATATAAAAACATTTAAGTCAATATGCATAGAAAATAATATAAAATATATCCTACTCAAGATAATGAAAAAAAAACTTTATCTAATTACCAAGAATAATATAATTAATGTCGAATTTAAACTTATATTTCTTTATTATATCATTCAACCTCAACTTGACTTATCAATATTCTCTTTCCTGATATCTATGTTAAACAAAGTTATATATATGAAAATATAAAATAATTGATTTTATCTTATATAAAAATAATAATAATAATAATTCTATTACTTAATTTTTTTTTTAAATTAGATCCTTTTATCTATTTTCTATTCATCGATAACATTTTACTTTTAACAACAATAATTATCTATATTTTTTAATACTTTTAATTTATAAAAACCTAACAAGAAAAGCAATAACAACCTTTGTCACAAATATTTTAAGATTACTTTGGTATTGTAATGCTCCATGAAGTTAGAAACTATTTTCCCTAGCGAACACAAACCACTTCAATTACTCACACATCAGAAGGATACCAAGAACGTTCAAGCTCTGATACCAGGAGAGAGGGAATAGAGAGAGGGAATAAAAAGCAGAAACATAAAAGCTCTTCTAAGATTATAAGAGTATAAATCTGGCATAGCCGGTTAGATACTCTCTTATAAGCTTATACAAGCTGGAAACGTAAAAACTGTACAGGTGTATTAAGCCTTTAAATGATTATCGCATCTTCTAATGAATAAAACTTAAGGCATCTGCAGATGCCTATAGAAAAATTACTCCATGAAGGAGCTACTTACTTAGCAAGGGGAAGAGGGGAGTGAAAAATTTCCTCGTTTATTGATGATTGAAAATAGTTACAAGGTAAGGAGGGAGAGAGGAGGTTTAGAGAGAGGAGAGGAACTTGGGAAAGAGGAGGATGTATGGGGTGTGCTCTGCTCAGCATAAGAGACTTACGAGTCTATTTATAAAATAAACATACACTGTTGATGGGAACGAGCGTTCCCTTTGTAAGAACAGTCATTCTTATTGACTGGAAACTTGTTTGTCTGGTTTTTACCCTTCAGTCTATCACTCTTTGTAAAAGAGTAAAATTACTCTGTCATAGGTAAAAACTTTTAACTGCTGTTACTTTCGTGATGCTGTTGCAGAAACCATTTCTTCGATCTCTTCTTCCAACATGTGGTCTGAGAGTTCGGTTTCTTCATTATCTGATGGAAAGGACGCGATTGGTGTCCCTTGTCCATGACACCCTGTTTGTTCATAGATTTCTTTGTGTATCCTTTCTTTTTCGAAATGTCTGACCAACACTGGACTGGCTTCGATGGGGAAAGGATGAAACCTGTTGCCCATGTGCTTCTTCCAATACATTTTGGTGTCGACTGTTTCTTTGAGGAGTATGAACTCCTGTATGTCTTTCTTTGTGAAATTCCAGTTTGAACCTTCTACGAAAGCTTTCCATAGATGGTACTGATATAACTGGTCTTTGTTAATACACAGTCCTCTGAACGGATCGTCTTCAAGTGGAGTATAGTTATTTAAACTGGCGTTTGTGTACAGCTTTATTACATGGGTTGCTGTACTGTTTGGAAACGAAGCACTTCTGGGGGAAGAAGTTATGTCTAATAAGACATCGTTCATTTGCTCCGCTTGAATCTCATTTATCACTATGTTGATCTCAGGGGTCAGTGCCTGGAATCTTTCTGTTGGTGGGATAGAGATGCTGTGTAGACAACCAGCCTCTAGGAGTGCTTGAGGACTTATGACCACGTCCTTGTAGAGTTGGCTAGTGAAGGTTCTTAAGTTTATTTGGGCCTGTCGGATTATAAATTTTATCTGGCAGGTGCAGTCTGTATCTACTGTCTTACAGTAGTCCGAAGATTCTATGCATGGGTTTCTTTTTAGGACTCTTAAATTACGCTAGAAATTTTATTCCAGATTTAGGAAAATACACTGCTCCTTTATACAATAAGACTTCTTTAAAAGGAGAAAGGAAATTTAATTCTGAAGACATAAGGTTAGTTCAGAATATTAAACAAATGGTAAAAATTTTACCCACATTACAACTTCCATTCGACACTGATTATCTAATAATTGAAAGTGACGGATGTAAACTAGGATGGGGAGCAATCCTCAAAAAGAAGAAAAATAAATACCTTCCTAAAAATACAGAACAAATATGTAGGTATGCCTCAGGCAAATACACTACTAAACCACAAATTTATCAAACAAGCACTGACTACGAAGTCAATGCTATCATACACGCTTTAGAAGCTTTCAAATTGTTTTTGATTAACAAATCAGAAATAACCATCAGAACAGATTGTGAAGCAATTGTCTCTTATGGAAAAAATCAAATTAATAATGACAAAAAACCCCACCGAAGGTGGTTACTTTTCAAAGAGTATATGAATTCTGGAAAATCCATAAACTTTGAACACATTAAAGGATCTAATAATATGTTCGCAGATATACTATCCAGATATGTGCTACAAAAATAAAAACCGAAAATCCCCTCTGGATTTAGGCTCATACGAGGCCCAGAAAAATCCCCACTGGATTTTAAAGCCCACAAAATTTTTACTTGGCCACAAAATAAGATCCTTTCTTCTAACAAGTTTTTTGTTTATATGTAGCAGTACATGGAACAAGAGTATCGAAAAGGTGCAAATAACAAAGTACAAAGTACAAAATACAAAAGCACTAAAGAGTACCACAAAAAAGGTAGAAATACCAACAAAAGGTAGAAATACCAAATACAAAAAAAAAATCCAGAAATGGATTTCATACAAACCACAAAGAAAGGACCTTTGGGTCCTAAACCAGTAAAGTCTCCCTTTGTTGTGGAGCAATATACAAAATACGGGAAACAAGAGTTACCCGTACTTACAAATACCTACAACTTCAATGGTAGGAACAATACAAACACTAAACTAAATGTCTTAATTGACAACATTTGGAATATTCCAAAACACACAGCTCAGAATGAGCAACAAATAGTGAAAGTTAAACAAAGTATTATATGTGCTTTGTATAACTTTTGTGATACTGATAACAAAGAGGTTCAGTTATCTTCCCCAGCCTCTTCTTCGGGAAAGGGTTTCACACACTTCGCTCTAATAACGGGTCCAAACAAAGGTGTGTATACCAATTACAAAGACCTGTGCGAAGCAAAGCAGGACCAATTCTGGTCCAAATACAAAGGATTCTATTCCATGGAAGAAGCCTCTCTAATTTTTTGTCCTAATTTTCCGGGAAGTTTAAGAAACATCTTTTCTCCTACACTTAAATCATGGAAGCATCCGGCTATGGATGCATACATCAAGTAATCTTGTAGGAATTCTTTTATCTTTCCGAAAAAAGAGATTGACAATCGTTCTAGATGACCTAGATATATTTGTTGTCTAAGTGTATTCCCATCATTTGCAGATTGAGATGTTAACAATCTCTGTATTAATGAACAGAAATTGTAAATGTTAGGACCTGGTTCGATCACTAACGTATTTAATTCGGCTGGGTAATTCTTTTTGAAAGATTCCCAACATGCTCTTGCTATGTCACCTAAATAAGTTTCACCCTTGGTGATCATGTCTTGAGAAGTTTGGACTTCTTTTTCATAATGGATGCTGTAATCACGGATTACAGTCGCCGTCCATTGTTCAATGTATGTTGGAAGTAATTGGGGATCAATTCCTCCTATGTTTAATAAGAGGTTTGGTAACACGAAATTTGGCTCTACTGGAAGCCTTTTTCCGTGCGTAACGTATTGGTTGTCGAAAAACGTGTGACATTTGTGGGTGATTCTCTTGGTATGAAACCAGTTGAATAGCTTTGTGTACCGTCGTGATCTAGTCGGTAACTGTTTGGATTTACTGATCCTATACTTTCAATAACAAAACCAATCTTAGATACTGGTTCTGAAATTATTGACATATTATCTTCTGAAGATCCTGACGAGTTTTTCTACACCCCCCACAAAGTCTCCACTACATGAATTTTAGAAAGTTTTCTCTATTTTTTAATGTCTTCTTAAATAATAGTCATGCATTTATATTTTTATAATAAAACTTAACTTATAATTTAGTGACAATATAATTTTTATAATATTTTTAATATTTAATAATTAAATTGTTCATATATTTTTTTAATTTTTAGATTTAAAAACTTTATTTGTAATGTTTATGATTTTTATTTAAATTTTAGTTAATATACTATTTTTAAATAAAATAAAAGACTTAATATCAATTTATTAAAATATAAAGGATATGAATATCATTTATTTAAAGTATAAAAGTGAGAAATGTCTATTTTAAAAACTAAAATTAAAAAGACGTAAACGTAAAAAATATAAAGGAAATAGTATTTATTTTAAATATAAAAGGGATGTGCATGTTATTTAACATAATCTCGATGAGAGATAAATATAGTGTGACATATTTATTTATATAATTTGATTAGTAGTAAATAATTTTGATCAAATATTTATATAAAAGCATTTTAGAACTTTCATAAGATATTAACCACATATAAAAGATAAATTAAATTTTTATTTGGACAATGATAACACACGAAAAAGGATAAAATTTTAAAACTTAAAGAAAAGTAAAAATATACTTAACACGTATTTTGTGAAGCATTTTCTTATGGAACAAAAAGTTTAATAAAAATCTAGTTAGATAAGCTAAAAGGTGGAAGGAATAATTTGACTAACATAAGCCTTTTAATTTAAAGATGGGTTTAAGTATTAAAGAATTATTATAAAATATCTTCATATTTTTAATTTCTGAGCAATTAAAAGAAGAGTTAAGTTGGTTGATTGACATATATGTATTAAATTCTCATAGATAAAAAAAAAATAGTATTTGTGAATAAACTTTCTTAATTTGAATTACTTAAATGTAGTCTACTTAGGAAGTTGACACTGGAAAAAGATAAAAAGTCTTGGAAAATGTTTGAGAGCAAAGGGATTACCACCAATGGCTAAACACCATATCACATCAGTTGGCCATTTACACAGTAACTATCTGTACGGAAAAAGAATCTAACAAGATAAAAAAGAAGAAAAAACCTAAATGAGAAAAACTAATAAAATATAAAAAATACTTTTTTTGGTAAACAATATAAAAGTGGTCTTCACTTCTCCTATCTAAATTCCAAACTGAGCAATAGCAGCCAGAAATTGGAAAACAGACACACACGCAGAGTTTTCCATTGAGGGTATCATAACATCTTCCATTCCCTTCTCTTTCACTTCACTGTAACTTACTCACCAACCATCCTAATCACCCATTTCTGCTAATATAACAACCAAGCTAGGTAAGGTAAGCCTTCATCATCCCCTTTGCTCTTCAAACTCAAACTCACACCTTAATCTTCTCTCAGATTCCTTGCAAATTCACCTCTTTCTTTTATTTCTGCTATTTCAACAAGCTTTCTGTTTCTTTTCCCTTTCCTTTTGCATATATATATACACACACACACACACACACATATATATATATATATATATATATATATATATCTTAATTTGTTGGTTGTTCTCAGAAGATCTACAACACATATATGTTCCGTTTTCACCTTGATCTGTTGAGTCTGTGACACTTGTCTCTGTAGGGCAAAAGTTTGGCTTGAATTTTCACACACGGATATGTGAGTGTGCATTAATTGGGTTGGAATTTGGATGATTATGAAATTGATTGAGATGTGTGAATGTATAGAATGGCGAGAAAGAAGATACCGATCAAGAAGATAGACAACATAAACGCTAGGCAGGTAACATTCTCAAAGAGGAGAAAAGGTCTTTTCAAGAAGGCTCAGGAACTGTCAACTCTCTGTGATGCTGAGATTGCTCTCATAGTCTTTTCGGCCACAAGCAAGCTCTTTGAGTACGCTAGTTCAAGGTATATATCACTTTCCGTACCATTCTCTTCTTCCCTTTTTCTTTTACAGTTTTCTATTCTATCATATATGTATTAAGCATGTGATAAATATCTCACACACGTACCTACACTATTGCTCAGTGTGTTCCCTGTCATCATCTTATTCTTATCCATTTTCGTACTCTTCTATGTCTCCTTTTGTTTGTTTTAGATTCATAGGTTTGATCCATACAAAATACCAAGGTTTTGTAGAAATGTTTGCATAATACAAAGAGCATGAGATAAGTAAGAAGAAAGAGGAATAACTGATGAGATAAGAGAAAAAAATGTGATAATAATAATATTTTAATAGTGTACTTTTTATACTATAATTTAATTATAAATTATTGTAAATAACATGAAGTTGATTTTTTATAATAACTATTTTAGAGTTATATCTAAATTGATTTCTAAGCAGATGCCACTGTAGACTTTCACAGCATGAAAATTAAACATTAAATTTGATTTTACCATACTTTTAATGATAAACAATACATGATGTTTTTTATATCTTTCTGTTTCTGTAATTAACTGTGTAAATAGTTCTCCTGTATACCTAAACAAAATGCCATCTTCACAATCTTTTCCTCTGAACGGGTTCTCTACAATCATGCAACCTTGTTTTTCCATAAGCTCTTAT
Organism: Lablab purpureus; assembly: GCA_030347555.1. Classification (NCBI taxonomy): domain Eukaryota; kingdom Viridiplantae; phylum Streptophyta; class Magnoliopsida; order Fabales; family Fabaceae; genus Lablab; species Lablab purpureus. Next base: position 10,993,969 of record CM059259.1, read on the forward strand.
TTGTTTCAAGGTATGTTCTTAATAATTACATATATATTCAACTTGTAGATTTTATTGATTTGGGATATTATTTCCAATGCTTGGTTAAAATTTAATATTTTTTAATTTAAATGATAAAAAGTAGTAAAAATACGTATAAAAAGTTAAAATTATATTATACTCAGAAAATAGCCAAACAAAATATGAAAATGCTACTTTATTATCATGACAATAGATCATATCTGAACATAACTTTCTATGTGAAATTTAAAACTGAGATTTTTAACTTCATTTTATCAAGAATAACTGCACAACGAAAACACTCCTAAGTTACTTTGTAAAGTATAAATTTTTTCTCCATAACAATGACCAAAACTCAATGCTGATATTTATCAAGGACAGTATAAAAATATTTGAATTTCTTTCATAAATTTGATGCACTTCAAGAATTTTTTTTGTATAATCTGTTAACAGACAGAAACGTAGTCAACGAATATGATCAAATACAATTCATGATAGACAGCACGCAAGTTCTATACAGAGAGAATAAAACTACATCAAGTATATCGGTTATTTCAATTAATAATATTTAAGTAAAATCTTATATTTCAAATACATAACTTTATATTAAGAAATTCTAGATTTAAAACCCTTTTTACTCAAATTATCTTGATTAAGCCGCGAGAATTAATGGAGATTATTAAGAAACTCATAATTACAATGTTCTATTCTTATTAACACCTAAAATTATGCTAATCAATCACAATTTTTCAATTGTAATACAAACTATCAGAACATTTTTTATACGAGTTAATGGAAAAGTATACTTAGAACATAGAGAAAAGCCACAATGATTATGAAATAAGTAGGATTAGATAGGAAGAATACACATTACATTTATGAGTCCAATTTAGGTTCATCAACCCTTGTCAAAAGGGGTTCTGTTACATGTTATAATAGAAAGAAATCTTGAAAATAAAAATGAAGGTAAAGGTCAAATGCATTTGTTGCAAGCACCTTTTCCACAGGCCTCTACAATTGCGGTTTTAAGTTGCCATTGCTGTTTCTTCACAATCATTGATTTTGCGTAAAATTATTAACAAATAGAGTTGATGTAGCTGCAACTGCAATCATGACATGGCCATGGAGACTCATAAAAATTAAGAGAATTACTGACTTCTCTTAAAAAGAATTAATAGGTCATTATCAAATATTATGAACCATCTTTCCTAGTTCAATTTCTCCTTGGTCAATTAGAATTCAGGGGAAGTTTAGGTTCAGAGAGAAAGATTGTTGCTGTTCTTGTTTGTTCAGTTAGAAAATGCTCAATATATTTTGACCATTATATCAGAAAAAAAACTGATGTCTGTCACGTGCTCACGTACAACATGGTCGTGTAACTTGAATACATGTGAAACACTATTTTTGTACACAATGACTGAGCTGAATGTAGCATAACTGTGCTTCGTGACTTTCAGCCTATGCTAAGTGAAGCACGAGTGTGCTTTGGTGGTAGCTGCTAGTTCTCTTGCTCTGCACGGTCGTGCTTCATTTACCATGATTCTGCTTACCTTCTAGTCCTCAATTTCACTGAATGAATTTTTTTAAGTGTATCACAACAACTTCTTTATTCCTTTTCATTCTCCTCCTTTTTACTATCACAGTTCAATGAACAAAAGTGAGTTTTATACTGATGATATATAACAAAACCAATTATTTACAGGCACAAATATGCATATAAAGCATCACTAAAAAAAGTTGATTTATTATTCTTACATGTTGAATAGAAAAACATGTATAAAGAGAGAGAAAAATGGATTTACCAATTATAGCCTTACATTATAAGAAAATCAAGTCTAGATATGAAAAATAATTTTTTGAGTAATTTGACCATTCATACTTAACAGTTCTTAAAGTAATTACAAGTGTTGCCTATTTTAGTTCTTCTCATATATTCTGCTTCAATATCTCAAGCAGTGTTATTCCCCAATCAAACCATCCTAAAGCTAGAAATTAAAGAATTAAGAGAACATATTATCTTTAAATCTAAGAAAAATGCGTTAAATATGAATAAAATAACAGGTTACATATGATAAAAAAAACACATCAAAATTGTGCAGACAATATATTGTGCTGCTTCTTTTCAATTATCCCATTTTTGTTGGGGTTTCTGCAAAGCTAGTTTGATGGAGAACATCTTTAGAACCATAGAAGGAAGGTGGGTTAAATTCTAGGCCGTTGTCACTTCTTGATGGAGGCATTAAATTTGTTCTCAATAACTAGAACCAACTTCTGATTTTTGTCTCAGCCTTCAAATTTTCTCCATGGCTTCACACGAACACTTCACTGTGCATGTGCACTGGGAATCGGTTTATAATTATCCAATTCTGTCCACAGTCCTTTGAGGTGAATGGAGAAATATATTTACAGAATGCAGTTCTTGTTTGAAAGCCAAGAATTCTTGCTGTAACTCGATTTCCTAACGTTCTATATACATTATTTTGCGCGATCTAAGGTGAAACAAAATATACCAGCCAAGAATGAATCATGAAGTTACATTGCTCTCAAGAGTTGTTGAAGCTTAGATCAAAAGTATTAGCAGTGTGGGAGCACTTCATCAAGAAAACCAGAACTTGTTTTTCTAACCCATCTTCTTGCCCACGAATAATAGTTTGAAGCATTCCATGTTTGGATTCTCCCAACTCAGATAGTTTTTAATTGAGATGTAGAAAATAGGGCTTTTTTTGGCAAATTTGGATCAGTCCCTCGATTTCTGAGCATCGTGAAAGATGGCACAAGAGAACTAAACAAAAATGAGCTATGATATGATATCATGAATCAGGCAAAGAATGAGAAGGGAAACTAATTCTTACAAATTGAAGAAAAATGAATTGAATCATTTGAAGTTGGTAAATTGTAAGACTAAAAAAATTGTATATACACATGTGTGAATTCCTTTCCCTTATTAAGAAAGAAACTGTAGTGTTTTTTTTGGTAAAACAAGGAAAAAATATAAGGAATATGATTTGAAAAATTACCTAAATTTTTAATAATCAAATTTATGAAAAATTTAATAAATATTGAATATTATAAACAAATTGATAGTAAAATTTAGTCAATTATATTTATGTTCCTAGATTATTTTTATTAGGAAAAAATTATAAAATAAATTTTTTATAAAACATTAAACAAACAATCCACTAACACTAAAAGAAATATAAATAATATTTTTGCCCATTAATTCATTCTCTTTTCTGTTGTTAGAATTATACATATAAAAGTTAATAGTTTCCAAATTATATAAATATGAAGAAATTATCGTTTACATTTCTTCTATTTTCTATTTTTATTTTTTATTTATATTTTCGTAATTAAACACAACTTTATTCTGTCAATAATTACTATTTTATAAACATGTTAGTTAGATTTTTATTTTTTTCTGATTTTTCTCAATGTTAACATCACATCTTCAACAAAATATATGACAAAAGTGATGATGAAGATTAATGTAATTTATCCTAAAATGAAATATTGAATACTTGGTCATATGTATTTTATTTTATTTATCTTTATGTAAAACATTTTTCTTAGTGAATCTTGATTCTGTTAAGAATCGTTGAAGATAGATAAGTTCTTTATTGTCTTTTATTATTAAAACATATATTTAGTCAATATTTTGTATTTAGAAAATGTAACTTAATTTACTTCTTTTTAAAGCAGCAAATAAATTTTAAAAGGACATTGAGTGAAATCACAATACTTTTTTTCCACAAGTGTTAGGCATTGTAAGAACAAATAATTACTAATTAGAATTATTGGACTTTGTCCGATTCTTCTTTAAGAACCTCTTAAAGAGTTCTATTCATATGAAATGATTACAAAGTGAACACACCAACCACTTCTCTTGATGTAAACTTTAGAAGATTGGAAGGATCTTGATCAACTCAAGAAGATATAAAAAATCCAAAACCAATATGATTTCTTGAATATAGAAAAAATTCTTTATTACTATTATTACATGTCGTGCATAAAACATAGAGTTGGTTATAAAATTTCTTAAAATAAGAAGAAGTTAAGAAGTTCCAACCAACACATGCACTTGAAAGTGACATGTAAAAGTTAAGAAAGTCTTCATGTGTCTACTCCTTATCCTAATTTCACCAAAATCTTCTAAAGTGTCTCTTGGATTGTAGAATATCCCAAGAGAATCAAGTAATATCCTATAATTACAAAAATAAATGCTTCTTCAATTCTTTTTAGTCTTCCTCTAGTGAGTCTTTCTTCTTTTATTTCCTCTTTTTTATTTCTTCTTGTCATGCTTCTTGATTTTATTCCTTGTTGTTCTTCTTCCTCCTTATTTAAATCATCTGGTTATTCTTCTCAACAGTTTCTTCTTTGCAAAGATCTCTTAAGAAATAAAATTTCACATCAATATGCTTGCTTCTTCCATGAAGGACTTGAATTTTTTGACAATTTGATTGTTGAATTATTGTTACAAAAAATTGTAGTTGCCTTTGTTTGCTTGAATTGTAGTTCTTCAATAATTTTTCTCAACCATATGGCTTGACAAACACAAGTTGTAGCTGCAACAAACTCAACTTCAGTACTGGATAAAGTAACAATGTGTTGCTTTTTAGAAGACCATGAAATAGCACTTGTTCTAAGCATAAAGGCAAAACCAGATATGCTCTTTCTATCATCTAGATCATCTGCAGAATCACTGTCTGTGAATCCAATCAAATCACGTCTTTCACCTTTCTTATAATATAATCCCAAGTCACGAGTAAGAATTCTTTTGACAGCAAACATATGTAATTCAGTGGGATTCTCTATGTACCTGCTAATCAAACTCATAGAATACATATTTGACCTAGTTGCAGTAAGATACATACATTAGACTGCCAACAATTTGTTTGAATAGTGTGTTATCAACCTTCTTCCCATCACGATCTTTGTGTAACTTTTCACCACATTCAACTTACATACGGGATGCAATCCTTTATTTGAAACCTGTTCAAGATTTCTCCAACATATTTCTTCTGAGATAGAAAAATCCCATGTGTTGATTGAATTACTTCTATGCTTAGAAAATAATGCATTAAACCCATATTAGACATTTCAAATTCATTCATCATAGACTTCTTGAATTCACTAAACATGACATCACAATTTCCAGTAAATATAAGATCATCAACATATAAACACACTATAAGCATTTTTCCTTTATCTCCCATCTTAACAAACAAGGTATGCTCATAAGAACATTTCACAAATCCAATTTTTAGAAAATAAGTCTCAATGCGATTATACCAAGCTCTTGGGGCTTGCTTTAACCCATAAAGAGCTTTTTTTCAATCTATAAATCTTATTTTCATGTTCAAATTTAACATATCTAGGAGGTTGATCAATAAATACTTGTTCTTCCAAATATCCATGCAGGAATGGTGATTTAACATCTAACTGGAAGATTTTCCAGGAAATTTTGTGCTGCTAATGCAACCACCAAACGGATTGAGTCATGTCTTGCGACGGGATAAAATACTTCTGTATACCGTTGGTTGTATCCTTTTGCCACCAAGTGTGCTTTATACTTGTCTACTCCACCATCTTTGTTTAACTTTGTTTTGAAAACCCATTTTACTCCAATGATTTTTTGATCCTTAGGTAGATCACATAGCTCCCAAGTGTCATTCTTTTCAATGGAATTAATTTCATCATCCATTGCTTTTCTCCACTTTTCTTCTTTGATTGCAGTTTTAAACTTGTAGGATCACAATCTGTAAATAAAGCAAAATGAGTAATTCCCTTATTATTAATTTCATCTACCACAAAATTCTCCATCCATGCTGGTCTCCTTCTGTTTCGTTGAGGGCGTTCATTTGTAGGTTCAACTGTTTGTTGCTCACTATGCACTTGAACTGTTGGTTGTTGCCTCCCTTCTTCATTGTCACCACCATTAAAATCATTATCACCATCAAATCAATATCATCATCAACATCTGCTTGCAGATGTTGTTCAACTTTGTCTGCATCCCAACTCCAAAATTGATCTTCATCAAACACCACATCATGACTAATAACAATTTTATTGGTAATGAGATTATACAATTTATAAGCTTTTGATTGCTCACTAACACCAAGAAAAATACATTTTTCTCCTTTGTCATCAAGTTTTTTTCTCTTTTGATTTGAAATATGGGCATAACCAACACACCCAAAAAATTCTGAAATAATCTACTACTGGTTTTCTTCCATTCCAAGCCTTCTCAGGTGTCATGTTTTGAACAACAAAGGTTGGACTTCTGTTTAAAACATGAACACTCTACATACAACTTCTGGCCAAAATGTTTTTGTAACTCGCCCTTTTGTTAGCAAACTCCTCACCATGTTGAGAATTGTTTTGTTTTTCCTCTATGATACACCATTTTGTTGTGGTGTATAAACAGTTGTTAGCTTTTTCCTAATGCCATGTTATGCACAAAAAATATAAAATTCATTTGAACAGTATTCTCCATCGTGATCTGTTTGAAGAGTTTTAATAGGCTTTCCTTATTCCTTCCTTTTCAACTCTTGCTTTAAATGTTTTAAAAACATCAAAGGCTTCTGACTTTTCCTGTAAAAAATAGACCCACACTTTTCTAGAATAATCGTCAATGAAAGTAATTAAATACTTATTACCTCCATTGGATAATGTTTTATTGGGCCACATAAGTCTGAATGCACAAGTTCTAAAACATGTTTTGCTCTCCAAATTTATTTATGACATCTAAAACATTCCTCTACCTTTAAAGTTATTGGAATGAGTATTGGTAGAAGCGTTCAACCTTGCTCCTCAACTTCTGAACCTTGCTCTGATACCATTATAGGAAAATTTTATAAAATAATATATCTAAAAAGGAGACAAAATAATATATCTAAAAAGTTCCATAAAACATTTTAAAGGTTTTCATGTATATTACATAAACTTCTTAACCAATTGGATGTTATCTTTTGCAATAAACAAATGTTGAAGTACTGAAAATGCTTGACTATCTTAGAAGTGTTTAGTAGGTGCTTCAAATTTGTTTTATAAATTGTTCAAATATAAATAATTTATACAAACTTTTATGTAAATTTGTTAAATATTTATATATTATTTATTGCTTATAATTATAGATATATTAATATATTTTCTCTTTTTAATTATGCCAAAAAATGGTCCCCGGTGGCCTAACATGAGACTAGACTAGGCAAAAATTGATGGTCCATTTTAAAATATAAGTCAGACTAATATGTTAGATTTTTATCTTGGCCTGTAGGGTCTGACCCGAACAGGCTGGACTGTAGTAGGGGTCTATTATACTAAACGAGTATAAAATGGAATTAATATAAAAAATTAATCAAAACTTAATAAAAAAATTTAACTACTTAGAAAATTTTTATTTTATTTTATCAATAAATGTAGTATATAGGGTTAAATATGTTTTTTGTCTTAAATTATTTGTTAAAATTGTGTTTCGTCCTTAAGGTAAATTTTGGACCTATTTTGTTTTTATATTTTATAAACTAGTTTAAACAATCCTTGATGATAAATAATAACATCTTCAAGCAGAGGGAAATAAGAGGGAGAAGAGGAAAAAAGAATAGAACAAAGTTAGGAGACAAAGGATGTCAGAGTGAGAAGTTATGGAGAAGAAAAATGAAGAGATAGATAAGAATTCTGATACACCATGATCTATTATAAAGTATAAAGATAAAATATGTTCAAAATTTGTCTCAAAAATAAAAAACAAATATATATGTACCAAAGACTAGTATTAAGTTTAGTGTAATAATAATAAGAAAGACAAAAACTAAAATGAAATAAACTTATTATATTAACAAAAGGTTCTATATACAAAGAAAGTTCCCTCTCGATTTTATGCATACAAACATGTGTTCTATATATATATAACAAAGATAACCAACTAATCGAAAACTGTTAAGCAGTTCAAACAAAACGTCATTTAAAATACCACGTAACTACACAAAAGACTATTTAATTTCAATGTCCTTGTCATTTTCAGCATGCAAGAAATACTTGAAAGGCGTAATCAACATTCAAGTGTTCAAGGATCAAACATTGCATTTACTAGACAACAGGTATAACTATGTTTACTTTCTAATATTCCTTGAATGAAATCGAAACAGCTTTGTTTCTGATGGAATCTTTTGCAGAATCTTTCTGATTTTTTTTTTATTTTCTTTGTCATATTTTTTATATTAATTACTGAAGTTTCCTTTTTATTATCTTCAACAAATACTTCTTCATTTAAAAATAACATAATATAAGAGTTTCAATTCAAAATCTTAAAATAATAAATTTATGAATCTTTTTCCTTATATATTGTTGAACATATTTATTTATACGAATATATTGTTGAACATATTTATTTATACGAATATAAGACTCAAATCGTATTTGGATTCCAACCATGAATTTAGTAGAGTAGCCCGACTGTTTTGTCTTTGTTTTCTTTTTACTTTTGGTATCTTGGTTTGTCTAATTATTTTAATATATAAATTTGTTTTGAATAAATGTTATTGATTTGATCTGTCTAATAATTCTACCTAGTGAATAATATTGTTGTTTCAAGCTATGCAATTGCTCATTATCTGAGAAAGTGTCTCATGATTCTATGAATTCATGTCACTTATCAATTTTTCATATGGTAGATTAATATTTATGCTGTCGTTTGTATGTAAAGGGAATCTGCTTCCTGTAACTGTTTGCAACGAGAGAATGATATGACAACAATATTTCTACAGCATTCTATATCCTTACCTTGAGAGAAACATTGGAACAACGAAAAAAGGAATTAAAATAAAATGATTTGGACATAGTTGTCTTTGATAGCTTGCTTACGAACAATTGAAAAATCATGAAAGGAATTCTATTGTTATGAAAATCTAATATAGTCTATGCATAGCTTGGAAGTGATTCTTTTGACATGCTGCGGCAGGAAATAGAAGATAAGACTCATGAACTGAGGTATGCACTCACTGCAACTACTTTAGTTTAGACTTAGATATATATTATGCATGCGCCATAAAAATATACATACATTATTGAGAGATATGGTTTCCATAAATGCATCTTTAATGCAGTCGGTTGAATGGGGAAGGGCTGCAAGGATTGACAATACAAGAATTGCAGAAACTGGAGGAACTTCTTCAAAGACGTTGGACAACTATTTCAAAACTTAAGGTTTCTCCCAAATTGATTGTACTCTAAGTTCCTTAAAGTTTTCCCCTTATGGGATGAAATCTAGAACTTAATTGTACCTCTAAATTCAACATTGTACTTGTAAATGGTGCATGCTTTTGAAGTAGAATACTAATTAATTAACGTGTCAATTTCAGGATGAAAAAATTACACAAGAGATGAACAGCCTTAAAACAAAGGTGAAAACTCATATACATTTCAAATCTCATATGTTTTTGTGATATTATTCCATTTAATAAATTTGTATCCTAAAATATTGTTAAACATTCGAAACCAACGGAACATGTTGTGTGCTACAGGCTAATTAATGACGAAACCTAAAACTGGACACTGCATATTCAGTTATTCAACCAAAACTCCATGGCCTTGAATAGCCACACTTCTGTAGGTTTTTTCTCAGTGAATGTTAATAACTCATACTTGAATTTCTAAGTGAAACCTAGAACATATAAGTTCAACTAGTCAAGTTATTTGATGAAGCCATCTATCTCTGATTCAGGAACAGGGAGAGACCGCTGTGATAGAAAACAAGCTAAAGATATTATTTATTCGTCACAGTGTTCGTTAGGAAGTAATTTCAAAAGGGCATTTAACTTTAAAAATCACGTCTTGATTGATGTTGGGAATCGCTGCTTCCACGTTTTTTCTGCTATTGGATGTGGAAAACTACGTTCTTGAATAATTTTCAAACACCCTAATAGTAAAAATGAGCATTTTTTGTTTATTTACAATAATGCAGCCTGTTAGCAATTTTTTCGTTAATCTTTATTCACTCAACCTTTTTCTGCAATGATATTTGGCAATGAATGCTGGTCATGAAGGAAGCGGAACTTGTGGAAGAGAACCAGAAACTGAAGCAGGTGATATGCTTTTCAAAACCTAGCTCATTTATTTGTGGTTCATGAGCTTTCTGATAGACAGATGTTATACTTTGAAGCTTATACTTGGCAAAATTTAAAACTAATATTTTAATAGAATTTATGCACAGAAGTTGGTTCGAGAACAAAGGCAATCGTATGAGTCAATTACCAGCAGTTCATCAGATTTTCCTCCAGACAACGGTAGTTCTGACACATCTCTCAAGTTGGGGTTAGTTAACACTTCATTCATCCTTCTATAATACTCAGAACTTTATCTTATTACGAAATGTTTCAATCTTTTAGAATAGATCAACATCTCAACATGTTTAATGACATGATCTGGGAGATTACAGAATTATGAAATGCCTCATATTCTGGTGTTACTTGAGAAGCTCCTTCTCATTTGTGTTTATCTTAATTTCTGTGTCTATACAGGCTGCGTTTATTTGAATGAAACAGAAATATTGGTTCAGAGAACCATAGTGAGAAGTGAACGGATTTACTTCCATTTCTGTATCAAAGACAAGATCAATGTTGTTTTTGGTATTTCAGAAACAATTTGCTTTTGAGAGTACCAGCTGGAAAAAAATTCACAGCTGGAGCAACTTACCTTGTAACCTAAGCAGAACATTTACGTGACAACTTAAATAGATAGGAATGGTTATTTATGAAACTAAAAACTCAGAACAGACAAAAAGAAATCTTCTGAGTTAGTTTTGGTTTGTTTTTATTTTTAATAAATTGAAGATAAATAAATACTGTTCCCTCCACCCGATGTTACTAAACATATAGTATATCATATTAGTTATCTATTATGATAATAATATTTGTTTCAATAAAAATATTAATAACCATTGAAAAGAGAACCAGTTTTAGTTAATGACCATGTGTCTGACATTAATGCATACAGAAAGGTAAACCTCAATGCACATGTTTGATATCTATTGAATTATAACAAAAATATTTAAATCCACTCTTGTTTTTATTTTTATAGTAATTTTTTCCTCTTCACTTTTTCTTATTAGTTAATATATGACTTTACTCATAACAACCATTTAAGAACAAGAAGGGCATACCCGAAATCATTGAATTAGTTTCTCAATAGTCGATAGTTGAATCCACAATTATTGTCAATAGTTGAACCCACAACTCTCGTGGCTCCTCAATTGTCAAACATTGTCACTGTCATGGTTCAGATTTCGTTATGTGTTATTTTCAAACTTGTCTATTTTTGTGGGCACCTCTTGCACTATTTCTTTCTCATTCTATCAATTTTGATTCTTCTCTTAACCATATAAGTTTCAACTTTGTGTTTTATTTCATGAATCTCGACTAAGTATCTCCCACTCTCGGTTGGATATTGACAATAACAATTCATGAAAAATAAGTTATTTAATTAATGATGTTTTGTCTAACATTTTGTGTGAACCAACTTTACCCAACATCAAGATTCTTGAGCAAATTTCTTGTCAGTTGGAACACACAAATAAAAGTGAAAACAACCATCATTCGTAATTCCGATTAACTAAACTGGAATCAAACTCACCGTTTTTTATTTAGATTGTAAGAAAAGTTTCGAAAATCAAGCCAAAAGTAACTAATGAAGATGATTGAATCAGATTATATTTTATTTTTAATCCCATTTAAACCGTCTCACAAACCTCATCAACAAAATTTTAGAGAAATAAGCACAAAAATAATATATATATATATATATATATTACTCACTTAATTTTCATCAATTCACACATCATTAATAATTCTATATAACTATAATTATTTTTATAAAATTTTGTCAAGATTAAATACCTACAGATTAAAATGATGAAATAATTATTTTAGTGTATTTAAAAAAGTATATCAAATTAGTTTTAATTTATATAAAGGAACACATATTTTTTTTCTAAAATGGAACTTTTAACTTTTGTAAATTTGTGTATGTAAGTAAGTCTTACTTTTTTAAAACTGAATTAACTTTAATTTAATAATTTTATTATTTACAAAAAATTACTCAAAATGAAATTATAGAAAATAATAAAATTGATTTCTTTTATAACGGTAACAAGTGCTTAACAATTTTAACAATAATTTTTATTTTAACAATTATTATAATAATGAACTTTTATCTTTTATTATGAAAAAAGTGAGACACAGAGGTGTATAAATATGTATTTTGGTTATAATTAATCTGAGATTAACATAGATTATTTAGATTAAAAATACTTATATAAATATTTGTTGAAAAGTTATACACTCTTGATTCTTTAAATGCTTTATTTTATGTTTTTAACAAAGGTCTCTAAATATTTAAAAATAAAATAAAATAAATTATCTCAATTATCAAACGATGACCTATTTTTTTTCAAGTTGAAATTTAAATTGCTCAAGTTTTCGGCAAAGAAGAATCTTTAAATGATTTTTTTTTCAAAGTGAGATTTAATTTTAAATATTTAACTTAATTTTACTAATTTGCATTCCAAAATTATACAAATGAGTTTAAGTTTTAACTATATATTATTATTACAGTAAAATGTTTATGATATTAATTAATTGAATATAATATTGAAAGCAGTTCTTTATTTCCAGCTGTCAAATTTTTTTTAGAAAAGTGAGAGATTTATATTGTAGAATGACAATGAATAATTGAGTAATAGTAAGAAAAGGTATTGATAGTTTATAGTTAAGCTAAGTTGTTCCTCCAGCTTGTAAAAATCTATGGACCGATGATGATGGGTGTATGACAGTGTCAGTGGGTACGATAATAATAAATGGTGAGTGAGATAAGTTAAATGAGGCATTCCCATGTCTTCCCTTCATCCTTCTTTCTTTCCAGACAACCACTGAGGTTAGGTTTCTTCTTAACTTCTTCTCTTCTTTTCTTCTCTTTCGCCTCCATTTAGCTACTCTTCCTTTTGCTTTTGCACTTGCTTTGCCTTTGCCTTTTCTTCTTTTCCATCTCCGACAACCCTTTTCTCAACTTCTTTTCCTCTCTTCTTCGCCTTTTCTCTCTACTGCTCAACCACACAAACTTTTCTTTCCATCACAATAATCCATGTGACCCCCTTTACTTTCTTTCTTTTTTATGAGAACGGGGTCACATCTACACCCAAATTACCAATCTTCACTTGTTTTTTCTTAATCTCTCAGTACAATTTGTGACATATACCTTATTTCATGTGAAACCTTTGATCACTTTCAGAAGCACAGAATACAGAAATTTTCTGCTGTTCAAGAAAATGGTGAGGAAGAAGATACCGATCAAGAAGATCGTGGACGTGACTGCGAGGCAGGTGACATTCTCAAAGAGGAAGAGTGGCCTTTTCAAGAAGGCACGTGAGCTTTCTCTTCTTTGTGATGCTGAGATTGCTCTCATAGTCTTTTCACCTGGTGGCAAACTCTTCGAATATGCAAGTTCAAGGTACTTTCTCTTCCTAAGCACAGTAGCTTCAGCTATTTTGGTTCCCCAAGTTAAGTTCGGTCTAATTCATCAGAGATAGATCAATTCATAAAATTCGGGAGTAGAAACTTTTACTTTCCATCATACCACATGCAAATTGCTCACTACAAACTATATATATATATATATATATATATATATATATATATATAGATAGATAGATAGATAGATATTATTGTCTTTTTTCATCTTATTCTTGTACTATGGATCTCCTGTATGTTTGATTTTAAATTTGATCATTCCTTAATTTATAATAATGCTTCTAGGGTTCTGTCTACGAAGCTGCAAATAAATAGCACCATGGATTTTGTTTCAAATGTTATCATCATGTTTGAATTTCTATTTGAGAGCTTCACTATTTGAAAACATTTCTTTTAGTAAAGAAACTCTCATAAATTCTTCTAATATTGAATGAAATAGGACTCATGCTATTTAGGTTTCACATTTTTGGCTACCATATATACATCTTCCATCCTATTTAGCTAAGGAAAATGGTAGACAGTATGAATTCCTGTCATGAGAAAACTATGTAAATAAGGCAACCACCAGTGTTTCTTTCTTTGTTTTTCAAACTTCTTCCTTTAAATTTTTTTTATTTAGCATTCATGATTCATCCCATAACATATATGCATGCCATATATAGAATTGTTGTTTCATTAATCCTCATTTTCTATTTCCCATCTACTTATAAGATAAAAAAAAGTCTTTTATAAGTTAAAATTAGTTTGTGTATATATTAATTTGTAAAAGTTTGTTCATATAATTTTTAAAAAATTTGATTTTCCATTTTATACATAAATTAGTATTATTTTAAAAACAAATTCTTCTAAATATTATTAAGAAAGAAACTTCACAAACATGTACTAAATACTTTAGGTGTATGTAGTAGTAACAGTTGACATATATCAGTAGTATCTATTTTTCTAACTTCTCTTTGATCATGAAATTATAAATGAAACTGTCTAGTATATACTTTATTCATACACTCTTTGAACTATTTAAGAAATGCCTTATGGACTGTGTAGTGGGAATGTAAGTATCTAGGGAATGATGAGTTCATTGTGCTGCTACTGTATGTAGGGATGAGATGCAGGTTTATTTGCAGGGGTTAAGGGCTCCTATCTACTACCAATTTTTGTGGTTTTAAAATACAAAATATTCTAGACAAAATTTCTTCCTATCCTCTAATACTACAAATATAGTAATTGAATGTTTGAAATCAGTGGATACTGAGAGTTTTAAAAAAAAGGTAGACCAAAATATTGGAAGACATATTCATAATTAAGCATCACTATTAAGAAATTTCTATATTTTGAAAAAGTCCAAAATGCAACTTGTGCTCAACTCTTAATACTTGAGTGTAATTTAAAATAAGAGAAAAATCAAGTTTAATTTAAACATTATTATTTTATTTTATTGTTATTTTATTAATCAGTCATGTATTGATAAGGCTGTAACTCTATACAGGTCCTGGACTTAAGTAATTGTTAAGCGATGTTTTAATAATTTCATTAAATGTGAATCAATAAAAATGTCTTATTGGTATAAACTTCTGTAATATTATATTTAATAAGAATTATAATTTTTTTTAACTCAATTTAAATATGTAAAAAAATTCTATTGTATTTTTATGAATAAAAGAATTCAATAATAAAATTAAATTAAAAAAAATAATGATAAAATAATAAAAATCTATTAAGATTGAATTTCATTTGTTTTCTTCCATTCTGATTTATTGAATGTTATCAAGGTTAACAAAAGTCTTTTTATACTAATTCCTTTATTCAAAATTTATAAGAATTAATTTATAACTTATTTACCCATATTATTGATTACTCATATTATAGTAACAAATTCTTGTTTTAATTTTATAACTAATTTAATAAATATATCCAAATTTATTCCTAACATTTAAATATATGAGATTTTTCAATTTAAATTAATTTAAGATCAATTTTATAATATAATCTTAAACTATATAAAAAATTAAGTGATTAATTCACCTTCAAATCAAGAACAAAATTAAATTATTAATATTGAATAAAAGATATCAATATATCAATAAGAATAAAATAGAAGAATTTTATAAATTACAAAAAAAGTTTCGTGGCTTATAATTATGAGTAACTTATATACTAAGATAGATGTGGGATAATGAATTAACCTTTAATTTTTTTTAGTTAATTGAGTACTTCTTTTCTTTTTTTTCACTCTTTTCTTGAGTACATGAGACTCACCTAGATTGGATACTCAAGCACAATAACAACGGAATTACATTCCGTAAGTGTCACTCAAGCAATAATTTTGCTCAAGCAAAAATATCTCACTTGAGCAAAACTTCCTTCTATCTGGATAGTTTCAATTTTGTTCTTTTATTCTTATGATTTCCATTATTTTTAACTTTTGCTTATTCTTTTCTCAATTCATTAGTTTTTTTTATGTTCTTGTTACATATTCATTTATACAAAAATATATAAATTTTTTTTCATTTGAAGCAGAATCATTACTTTTTTAAGAGATTTCTAGTTGTTAAATTTTTAATAAATATTAAAATTTTGCCACTTAAAACTGATTGATATATCATTGAAATATCTATCACATAATTGTTTTTATACTCAAATAACAGTAAATACATTATTTATATCTGGATTTGGTTTTAAATTGTTCCATCGAGTGTGAAAAAAAGTTATAAAAAGTGCATCAAAATTGAACTCATAAACCTTATTGATATATTGCATAAGTTTAAAACCAAATTAAGTAGGATAAAATCAAGAAGAATATACTTTCAAAGCTATGCTTTTACAAATTTAATCACCAGAATAAGAACAGGTTACTGGAGATCTGATAACCAAAAAGTTAATTTATTATTGGCTAAAGAAAGGTATTATTAATTTTCTTTCTTTATACATTAGCTTAATTATCAAATGCCTTGCAAGGTTTGGATTAATTAAATCTGAATTTAATTTCTATAGATTGTTAGTATAATTTTTTAACAATGTTAATTAATTAAAAAATTTCGTTGATATAGCTTTTAATTAGTTATTATAAAAGTAAAAAAAGTTATCTTATATAGTATCTTTATTAGAAGAGAAATTTAAATTTTTTACACATTTTCACTGGAAAATTTTTGGTGCAGAATTATATCTTGAGTAAGTGGAACAAATTTAAAAGGAAATAAATTGTATCATAAATTGTTTAAACATAAAACACAATGGGGAAGATAAATTAACCCAAGTTCTCCCACTAAAGAAATTAACATGCAGCCAATTTTTTTGTTATTTGAAGTATGCAGAAAATTACTGAAAGGCATATTTTACGGTCAGACCAGTCATATCCTACGGAGCAGGTACTTTTTTGTTCTTTTTAATTTCATAGTGGTTTTCAATTGTGTATCAAAGGATTTGAATGACAAAAAAAATCAATGTTTGTGAATCTGATTGTTCTGGAAAGAGTATTATGATTAGGAGGAAGAAACAATGCAAATGAGTCTTGTGGGTTGGCCATAAATTTCAAACTAATTAACTAAAGTACTTTGTGAGAATGTGTCATGCACCATCGAATTGAATTGGAATGACTACTAATAATAGCTAGTTGTTTGTGTCATGCAAGGGTTTTATTGCTCTAGTTGTTTGTCCTTTTTTTAACCTCCGTCTTCTTCTCAAAGAGTGAAACCTGTCTTGTCGGAACTCAAGAAGCGAAGACAAGGTGATTGTTCAGGTGCAAGTCCCATGGTGTCTGGTGTGTTTAGAGACTCATGAGTGGCATGTCGTGTTTAAAAACTAGAAAGTGGAAGGATGAAGTTCTGTCCTAGATAGGTCAAACCCTACATTTGAAAGTTAAGTTCCATGCGAAGGATCGTTGAAATATATGTTATGTATGAGAGCACCAAAGTGGTATTACGAACTCCAGAAAATATGAATTTAATTCCTTTAGAACAGTTTTTTATATTCAATATTTAATATCTTGGAAACAGATGAAGTGAGTAAATTTAAACCAGTTGAATGAAATTAGAATTGGAGAAGAATACATTGTTAGTCCCAATTCATTCTTGAGATTTCTTTCTAAGTCAATCTATTACAGAGCAACGAGTTGATTATGTTGACATCTACTACAATCTCCCTCTAGAGACCTCTAGAACATGCCTAGCCATCTCATACTTGTTCTAATACCCCAAATACATGGCAATTCCCAACCAACTCAAGTGAGAAACTGAACTATGGCTTTTATTTCTCCAACGCCCAATCCAATGGCTACTAAAGAAGTGTTTGAGGTTTCCCCAGCCTTTTTATCTGTGTCGCTAATCATTAGCAGTCGTTTCTCGTGGATAGTTTGTTTCTTTGTTGTTCGTTTGGGCCACACAATTTACAGTAAACAAGGGCTATGTGGTTACCATTTTTCATGTTAGTAAATGTCATCTTTTTAGTAGTGCGATCTAATATGCCTGGTCATTGTACAGACTAGACGTAGTTATGCTGATTTGAACAAGGAATTGGAAGACAAGACTCGTGAAATGAGGTATTTCTAAAGTGGAATCTGTTCATAGTTTCATATGATGCATTTGAATCCATATCTATTGTAATTTTACAATTTGATCTTAGACAACTGAATGGAGAAGAATTGCAAGGATTGACCCTAAAGGAACTGCAGAAATTAGAAGAACGACTTGACTCATCCTTGAACCGTGTTTATAAATCCAAGGTTTATGATTCCCTCCTCTCATCACTTTTCTCTTTATTAGACAAATTTATATTTCTGCTCAGACTATTTCACAGGAAACATCTGCTATGTCTTTCAGGTTGAAAATTTTGTTAGACAGATCAGTATACTTACGCAAAAGGTAGAGCTAATCTTCATCATCAAAATAATCTTATGCATTTATTTTTCTCCCCCAGTTATAGTGAACAACCAAATCAATTACTCAAAATATCAATCAAACGCAACACACTCATCTCTAATTTGAATTGAGCAAACTTCTCCTACAATGAAACCATTGCAAATGGGATGGATTATAAAATACTACTACTTACCCAGATGTTATATAGTGGAATTCATCACCTTACTGGAACGAGATTGTTCTTACCAAAGAAACATAATAGTGTAAATTGGCCATAAAATGTGAACACCTCAGTTTCAATTTTCTAATAATAGTTGTACTTAACATTTGTTGAACTGAGGTTTGACGTGTAAAGCACAATGCATCACTAAAAAAACATTATATAAATGGTGCATCGCATTAGTTTGATGAATTATCTGTAAATCTGAAGACTTTACATTAACAGTCCTAGAATCTAGACATGGGGTGTTTGAACAGCTTTTATATAGAATTTATTTGAGCTTCTTAAAATATTTTCAGTCTCATTTTTTTTTTTAACTTCTTTTAATATATTTTACTAATAAATTGGACATAAATTCTTGTGTGATTAAGTTATTAAATAAGTATTTGATTAAACCGACAGTGTCACTTACCAAGAAACAAAAATATTGGTAGGTATTAGAATTTTTTTTATTACGTCATAAATGTGATGTAGACTTTATTAAAGATCAATCTTTATTAAAAAACATCTTTAGCTTTTTTTAAAGTAACGTTTCTTTTTTTAATTATATTTTATTTATCTACAAGATCCAAACCTAAGATTTTGTTTAAAATATCCAAAATCAATTACACTCCTATATCAACTTAATCTCAATGCATTGATTTAATTGGTATAGCCTGTGTCCAAAGAAAATTGAATTGGTATACACATGATTGATTTATATCATGCATTTTATAAATGCTTGAAGTTTTCATATATCGAATTTTTATTTGAATAAAATTACTTGTTATTGTTTTTTATAAATAAAACAATTTACTGATAGAAAAAAATGTGTTATTATAACATGTTACGTTCACACTACTACAACATAAATCCAAAACCAATAAGTTAGTGATTCCTTGCACTTCTGTTAAAAAAAGGTGAGTGCTGGGACTAGAGTGCATGAAGAAAACCCAACCTAAGACTAATTGAGTGAGAGAGTTTCAAAGCTTAGTACTGTGAAACCAATAATATATGTTATCTTTATAGTAATTCAAACGTGCTCAAAGTCTTCATCAACAAAAGAAAAACTAAACAACTATGTTAGGATACAACAAAGTAATGCTTTTTCTTAATGAATTTGACTGCTTGATTTGTTCATTTCTTTTAAACATGTTCAACTAAAAAATCTCGGATATAGTTTTCTATTGCTGTCATAATTCTGCTCATTATATGTTGTCTTCATAATCGCTGCCATACTCTGGATCTATCATGCTTAATTGTCACTTCTGATTTCTCAATGCAGGAAAACAAACTCATGGAAGATAACCGGCTGATAAAACAGGTAACGAGTTCTCACTAAATTCAAGTCTTTCTATTGTTTTCACGAATAAAATTGATTAGTCGTTAGGGTTTTTTGATTGCTATAAATTTGACTTACTAAACTCATTCATACCAAAAAAAACTGTCTATTGAGATGGAGTATCATATTGGTAACTTGTCTATCTCAGTTCGTTGAGTAAGACGTGTTGGTTGAGTAGGGTATGTTTAATTCCTACAAATAAAGGCATACATAATTTCTTTTTTTAAAGAAGTAAACATATTGAAGAGAATACAAGGGATATTCTAAGTCCCTGTACAAAATAAAATCACATGAAAATGTTATCTTTCGTTATTTCTAACAGCAAAATCTAAAAGGAATAGAAGGGTTAAAAACACCAAATAGAAAATAGTATATTTGATGCACTTAATCTAGCTATATACTAAGAATCATGTTTTTTATCGGATTAACCACACCACAACACATCTGCCACGTATTTTTCTTTTTCTTCTTGCTGTCTTTTGATATCGATTCGAAGAAGTTGATCATGAATGTTTTGGAACCTCTCTTCTAGCACCAATCAAATAAATTCGTTTATCAGAAGAATAATCATCAAAATTGTTATAAAATAAAATGCACAGAAAGATGAAGCAATTGTTTCCTACATAAGAATATTCAAGTTTACCTGCTCCTTATTCTTACTGGTGTCTGAGACTAATTGATTAATATTATTTAGGAAAAACTATCCTAGTCATTGATCCACTCTAGTTAATTTACTCCTACAACTATATATGTGAGTCCCATCCCATCACCTATGCTTGCCCTTCTTTGATCTTTGTATGGTTTTGAATCGCTCCTCCTACTATATCATGGTGTTCAAATAGAACAGCGGATCTGCAAGATGATTGGAACGTCTTGTTCCATATATAGCAGCATCAGAAATTCATGATCTTCTCTGCACTTGTCAAGCTTGAAAGTTATTGCACAACTGTAGCCTTCACATTTGCACATTGGTATTTTTGCTCATAGTTTGCAAGTTCACTCCACAATACAAAATTTTTCACAACATGTGGTCATTCATTCCTCCTTGTTCTTGTCTAGCAATTGCACCTAAGTAAATAGGTTCGTTCCTAGGATTGTCACTCGACCTTTAAACCCCCTTAAGAACTCTATCTGGAATTTAGAAAAGGATGATAATATTAATGAGTACTTGTCAGAGTGAATTTAGAAAAATATCATTCAGTCACTAAAGAAAATATACTTAATTACCTTTCCAATTAAATATTATTTTTCTGATAGTTTAATGTACAGTTGCTAGGTTGAGAATCTTTCATGGATTTTCTACCTGTATGAATGTCTATGCTAATATTTTCAAATTTGTTAAAGAAAAATTATACCAATGAGAGAAACATTAATTAATAAGTAGTTATAAAAAAGTAACAGGTGACTTCATTAAGAAATCCAAAGTAAAAGGTATTTTATGAAAAAGTGCTAACATTATACTCTGCTTTGGTTTTCAATGTAATTCAATCAAAATTAGCAATAAAATTTATTTATTAATTGTTTTAAATACTGTTCTTAAGATACTTACCTTGTTTTTATTAGTATGTGATATTTTTTATAGTTCCTCTTCTTTGTCATTGTAGAGGATAAAACCTTGGAATGAAATATGTTCAGTCCTGAGACATGAGCATGAACTTTGACACCTCCCTCACATTGGGGTAAGTTTCTTGAAGGCACGCATGTGACTGATTCTTGAAAAAATTCAATGAATTTTGTGTTATGTAGTTTTAGAACTCATGAATGAACATATTGAGGAATAGGAAATCAAAATTGGAATATTTGGTTATAAGAAAATTGAAACTTCATTATTTTCATGCATGCACATTTTGCTTTCTAAATGAGTGGTTGTTTTGCTATGCCTTGCAGACTACCTTCTCCTTCTGACCCAAAATAGAGTTTATAGACATTGAGGGAACAAAGATGCTGTCTTTTACTTAGTGAGAGAAAAAGAAGAGTGAATCACCAAGAAAAGAATAGTTCATTCATTTTCTCCCACTTATGCCAAAAGTTCTTTTCTGGTCATTTCTGTTTGTTAGTATAGCAGTAAATGCATTTAGTTAAAACACTGCAATATTTGTCTCCAAAGTTGCAGAGTTAATATTATTGAAATTAATATGAAAAATCCATAAAACAACTAAATTTAATCCAAAAGTACACATAATCTAATTAAATAAGCTTAACTATATCTTCAATTTCCAAATAAAATCTAGCTAACTGTGTTGGTGATGGAATGATGATATAAGTAAAAATTAATAAAAGAATTTGTCAAATTGATATGAAAATTGTGTTCAAATCCTTGCCTAAATGAAAATTGTGTCCCACTGGGCAAAGTAAAAGAAGGGGATTATCCCCCATCTACTGATATAAGAGAAAGTGTGTAATTAAAGACCTATTGTCAGAAAATCGATATTAGTTTGTTTAAGTTAATCTAATTCATAATTACATAATATTATTAATATTTTTAATAGAAAAATATTTATGAGTAAGAAAATCATTAACAAATTTTGATGATAATATTAATGTGCAGAAGTAAATATTTATGATCATACTACATATATGAGAAATTTTTTTAAAGTAAAGTGAAATATATTAGCAAGAATTTTTTATTAAAATAATACTTTGAAAATTATAAAATAAGTAAAAAATATAAAAAATTAATTTTATAAAAAAATTGATAGAAATTATTATTTTATTTATACCCTATTTTATAATTTGATATATGTCAAAAACAAAATTATGTTTCCAGATGAGTTCTTTTATACTTTAGCCCAAATACGACATCTTATTATCCACTTGTGCTTGTCCCACAAATAAACAAATAAGAACATGCAAAAACATGCTAGAATTAAAACAAGTGCACCTTTTCTTTTCTTTATTTTTCAAATCAGCATCATGACATGGCAATAGCAACAGAGATTCTCAGGCTTAACTTAATGACATGTCTGATTTTGGTGATATTGGACATGCCTTCTCGGTGTTCGACCAAATTCCTAATTGGAATTGTTTGGTCTGTGATAAGGGCACTTGCTGAAACCCAAGATAGATTCTTGGATGCCTTGTTGGTTTTCTGTAGAATGGTAACTGAAGCAATAGCAAAGCCTACCCTATTCTCTTTCCCATCAATGTTGAAGGCTTGCGTAGCCATGGAGGAATTGGAAGAAAGGAAACATGTTCATGGTTTGGTTATGAAGTTTGGATTAGTGGAAGAATACTAATTTATATCCATTATTTACATTACTGTCATTAATATTAATATAAATATGTAATAATACATTTTTATCCATACCAAATTGTCAAATTAGATTTATTATAAAAATGATAGTTTTATTTTTGAAAAAAAGATTATATGAAAAAATACTTGTTACATATTTATTATAAAAATGATAGTTTTATTTTTGTAAAAAAGATTATATGAAAAAATACCTGTTACATTTTTAAAAAAAGTGATTAAATAAAACATAGTATTTATAATTAGTTTTAAAATTTAAATATTTTTTATTTAAAAATATTAATTAAAAGTAAAATATAAATATAAATGTATCCATTATATTAAAAAATCTTCTTTATGTATTATTATAAATATCATCCGATTTTGAAAATAAGTTGATAATTTAATTATAATTATTTAAAGAACTAAATAAATCTCACTATACATTCTTATCTTAATAGAATGGAAATATAAATTCCTTCATATCTTAAACTCAATATTTTAAAGTGAAAATTCGATTTTTGTTTCTTTCCTTCTTTCCTTTACTCATTTCAAGTTTATTAATTTTGCATCCATTAAACTATTTAAATAAATCAACAATATTAAACTAATCATCACATTTACTAAAATACAATATTCAACAAAAGCAAAAATTGTAAGAATTTACCAACTAAAATTACTTTTCTTAAAAAAACAACCAAAATTTTAAAAAAATAATGTGTGTAATAAAAATAAAGATTAGTGTTTGAAAAAGTTTGCATTATTGACCAGCTCCACAAGTATATTTTCAACTTTAAACTGTCAAGTTCATCATTTTCCTACAGATAAATTATTTCAACCAATTCAACAATTCACAACTAAATCTTTATGCTTGTTAGATGTTTATTAGAAGAAAGTAGAATATTAAGAATAAAAGCCAATTTTGTAAAGATTTGATGAACAAAAATTACTTCTTTTTAATTAAAAACTAAAATAATTTGTCATTAAAAAAAGTGTTTATATTTTTTTATCATGTTAATAAATATAAGAAAAAGTAATTATTTTTAAGAGTGTGGTTGTAGTGTTTTTGACATACCCAAAATAAAACAAAAATTGTTCTTTTATATTACCAATTACCAATTATATACAAACCTTAAAGTAACAATTCCTAATTTAAAATCTTCCATTTCTTGACAAAAGTGACTAATACTTTTCTACAAAGAAAATTGAAACTTTTGAATTTGGAAAGAGAACTCTTTCACTTAAATATTTCAATAATTAGAGTTATGTTTCAGAGGAGACAAAAATGTTAAAATTATACTACTATTTATTTTCATTGTCTCTTTCGTCTTAAAAAATTATATATTTTTTAGTGTTTGATCATTATACCTTTCAAAAACAATACTTCTAAATTAATATAAAAATGCTTATATAAATTGGAAGACAAAATACTAATAAGTAATGAAAAATATTAATATATTGAATTAATCCGATAAAAATTATTTCGGATTGAAGTAAACACAAACTTAAAAGTAGAAAATTTAACAAAATACATTTATTTTATTTTATTTACAAACACAAGTCCTAGTTAAAAGTCACTAACAAAGTTAGTAAGTTACTCAAATTAAAATTTTACAAAGTTACTCAAATTAAAATTTTACAGTAATAATCAAATATAGATAATAAATGTTTCAATTAGCTACAATTTTAATCATTAATGTATTATTATTTTTAAAATAAAATCTGTACATGCTTTTTATCATTTGAACAATTTTGAAATAAAAACTTAAATAACATTTTTCAGAAATATATTAATTCTAAATGTTGAAAGTTTATTAACAAAAGGTGAAAAAACACTAAGAAAAAGCCAACACTAATTATATATTTGGTTAGAAGAAGAAAAGTAATGAAATTAATTTATAGTGTAAGTGTGAAAATCATTTCAAAAGGGTGTTATACCCATTTCTTTCTTTCTTTATTTCCTAACTTTTTTTTATTTTGTAAATACTTTTTCAACTTTCACTTTATTTATTATATAACTTTTTTTTATCAATCTTGTTTCTCTATTAAATATGACATAATTAACTCTTTTTTTCATTAAAATTCCATATTAATTAAACATTGTAAAAAATTAATTATTAAACAAAATAAAATTAAAAAATAAAATAAGTTCTATATTCTAAAAAATAATAGATATCCATGGGTTAAGATAAGACAAATTACTTAGTCATAATAATTTTTAAAAAATGCTTTTATGTAGAAAATTAAAAAAATATTTTTGGTATGACAAATGTAGTTGTACAAGTTTAATACAGGCATGCCTAAATGTTACTATTTGTTTTTTAATACAATTATCGATTTAAAAATAATAAAATTGATGAAGCGTGGAAGGTGAAGGTGCACTAGTGATAGTGAATAATGTAGAGAGAGAAAGGTGTCCAATTGTTGAAATTAGAAAGAAAAAAAAGGGAAATGGAGAAGACAAAAGTGGCTTCACTGAAAGCATATATACATTTGTAATTTTTCTTCTTAGCTATTTTCTCCCTCTCTCCAACTCGCTCTCTCACTCGCTCCATGACTCGGCGCACGCGATCATCTTCATCTTCTTCCTCAACCAAGAAATTTGATGTTTTCGAGTTCAATGACGAAGACCTCAGCATCGAGAAGGCCTCTATGAGGATTCTCCGCAAGTTCGAAAACCCTAGCAGGTCTCGCTATTCCCCTGTCACCAAATACGACTTCCTCCAAGCCTGTAAGTAACTCTCTCCACTCTTTCAAATTTCTTGTTCCTTCATTCGTCGGTTCCCATTCCTCCTCACTTTTCTCTGCAGTTGCCAGCGGTTCAAATTCCAAACCTACATCCATTGACGTTACCGCGGATCATATTGACCTCGATGACGAACAAGGTACGGATCATCCATGCACCAACTCTTTCGTCCTTTTTCTGTGTCTGATTATGCTTTATGTATTATCTTGTGTTTTGTGATCAGAAGAAAAAGTAACACAGTGCTCATCAGAGGGAGTTGCCACCCAACCGTTAGAGGTTGTTGACGATGATGGCCGGGGACACGGTGATGGTTATAATCCAGAAAAAATTGAGAATCAGTGTTCGATAGACACGCCGACACAACTTTCTGCTGATAAAGAGATTTCTGGCTACAGTGATTTCCTAGAAAGCGATTATGACTCGAAAGTAAGTTGCTGTCTGTGTTTTTTTTTTTTTTTGCTATTCGTGCTAACATGCTTGGGGCGAAAGAAACTCGTGGTTCTTTTTGGTGACAGTTAATTTAATGGTGTTTCAGAATCAGTCACTTGTTATGGCTTCTGATGACGATAAAGCTAGTCAAATGAGTTCTTCTTCTACTTCGACTTCAAATCCCTCAGAAGAGGACGGTATTTTTTCCCCTGCTTTAACATTTTTTGAAATGATATCTGTAGTATTCTTTTTTCTTAGCAGTACTGGTCGTCTCTTGTTATGTACTGGTTTCGATTTTTTTTTTTTTTACTTTAGTTAACCTTGGAGACCAGCTAGTGGGGCATGATGATTCTGCTGCATTTGTAATTGTAAGTGTACTTGTCGTGTTCTTATAATTATTTGCATATTTTTTTACCATATTGTTGTAATTTGTGGAGATTATGTATCAAAACTTATTTTTTCATTATGGAAAAAGATGAAATTTGTTCTATGTTCTCTTATTCCTTTTGCTTTTGAGGAAAGAAATCTGATCATGGCATTTAAAAGATTATTTACTTCTGTATTCAGTAGGATATGTTGTGCCCAAAAAACTTAGAAATTCAAAAGCTGTTATGCACACGCATGGCTCTTCAAATGAGAATCAAATGAGAAGCTTCTTAAAATGAGAATCGAGAACTATTAGTAAGTAGCCTTTGGATTTACTAATAATCGCTACGATTAAAACTTTCCTTAAGGGGAAGGCACATGCCGCAATGAACTCTTATCATTGTTGTATCTCATGTTGGACTGACAACAGAAAGAACTCCCTTTGTTCGTGTTGGAGATCCCACATCGACTAGAGATGAAATCAATTTAGTGTATACAAGTGGGTGCAAACTTCACCTTACAAGCTGGTTTTGTAGGATTGAGTTAGGCTTAAAGTCCACTTCTTAATATGGTATCAGAGCCATATAAGTCCATCCTAGCAAGGTTGTTGGGTCACCCGCTATCGGACCGCTATTGGACCACCTATAAATCTATAGTCCCACGCTCGAGATGTCCAGTCCTCGGTGTGAGGGAGTGTGTTGGAGATCCCACATCGACTAGAGATGAAATCAATTTAATGTATATAAGTGGGTGCAAACCTCACCTTACAAGCCGGTTTTGTGGGGTTGATTAGGCTTAAAGTCAAAACTCTCTAAAAAATGACCCAAAATGACGGAGGCCTCTTGTTCAAGAAACCGCAATTCACTCTTTGGTACTGCCACTACAGTAGTTGTTTTTCATCACCATTTTGACATGAGAAAGGGCTTGAACTAAGAAGTTATTGGTCACATGACGACTTAAAAAAATCATGCATTCATCTTTTAATCTTCAGCATTCAAATATAATCTAATGGTCTAAATTTATAGTTCCCGTTTCTCAACAACTGGTTTCTTCTCATTTGATAGGCTTCCTATACATGGAATAGGTTGTTAAAGTGAAAAGGAAAACTGTAAATCATTGTACACGCACTAGTGTCATAAAAAGCACAATTAAAACCACACCCTCAGTTTTATAATTTACTTAATATTGATTACTTGCTGATCTTGAAAGATAATCATTCATCTGAGAATAGTTTTGAAAATGGAAGGAATGTATGAAGAAAATAATAAAATTAAATTGTTGCAGGTATAGTGTAGTAGAAGATTCCCTTATAAATGAATGTTATACAAAATGGAATTATTTGTTTCCATTCTATCTGGTGGAATGGCATTCTGCACTTGATTTAGTTTTCTAAAATCTCTAGGTTCCCATAGATCCCCCCAACTTATTTTTTAAAACAAAAATCTGTTATTTTTTTCGCCCTGCTCTGCTTGTGTGATATGATCTGGCCAACTCAGTCTTCAACGACAGTTCCTAAAATCCTGGTTGTTGTACAACATTTAATTGTAGGTCTTTTATTGGAATTATTTTTATCTAATAATATTTGCCTTAAAATTATTTATTTTTATGCCGAATCTAGTTCTTTGATACATTGAATGTATGTATGAACTTAGTATTTTTTAATGTTGGCTAGATATTTCTGGTAAAGTGAACTGGTTTCTTCATGTGCAGAATGTCATGGAAAAGGTGGTTGATGTCATCCCTGATTTTATTCAATGCGAGGATTTGTATTCCACTAGGTCTCAGTTAACATTCTCGTGCAACTCCCTGAAACTTGAAGGCTCAACAGTCAATGGAACTGGGGAAACTTTTAAAATTGAGTGGGCAACTGAAGATATCATAAAAATTGAATCATGTTGGTTTGGAAATGTAAGTTGCATCTTTCCCCCCCTTTTTATTAATCTCTTATCTTCTTACAATTAAATTTGATTTTCTTCTATCTTTAGATTGAAACAGCCTTGATCAACCTTCTTCTCAAATCAAAAGATTGTAGTGAAGCTGGAAATACAAATCAAAATCCAGGTGTGACTGCTTTCAATAATTATGTTATCAATCTTTTTTATTATCTATGCGAGAGTATATTTGATCTCTCCTTATTTTTAAAATTTGAAATTCTTAATTAGTTGCATTGCAACTGTAATGGTCAAATGCATGGATATGATGATATATCTTTCATTTATTTTACTTTATTTGATATTTCATTATAATAAATCCCCTTCTTATTCAGGGATAATTTAGTCGGATTCCATACTATTTGCTGGTTATAGTTCATTTCTTTATTTTTTTGGGTGGGGAGGGGTTGTGATAATCTTGTTATAATATTTCGGCAACTGTACCTCCTGTAAAACCTATATAATTTGCTTAAAAGTTTATGCAGGCTTTAAACTGTTAAAGTTTGCAGTCTATGATTCCTTTTGGTACAAGGCAGAAGAAGCAATCAAACTATTGGACACAAGATACACAGATATATGGAGTACATTTTTTGAGTAAGAATGTTATTTGTAATTTTGTGGAGTGTAAAATATATATTTTGTAATTGCAATAGAGTTAAATTTTATGGATCAAAGAAAGCATGACAAATTCTCTTATCATCACTGATCATAGGAAATGAAGAGCGAGGCTGAAGGTGTATCTACATAATGTTGTGCTCTCTTTGCCTTATTTAATATATACTTCACAAGGGTGATTGTTTTTTTACTTGGATAGAGATCATATATGTTGATACCAATTGGTATTATGTTTTAGTATCTCATCCTATTTAGTTTTCAGTTTCCGTTGTGGTGAGATTGATTTAGTTTATGATAAGTTTTCAATGCTGTTATTATGTGAAATGTCCAAATTTTGTCTTTCAATGTGGTGTTTTTTGGGTGCTTAGTACTTGACTGTTCAAAAGTTTATTACTTAACTGGTCAAAATTCTGTTACTTGACTGTTCAAAAGTGTGTTGCTGAATATTATAAGGTGTTAATTGGTATTACATATTATTCGCCCATGCAGCATTGATGCAGATAACAATGGAAATATTTCTGCATTGGGGCAGCACTACTTTTTCTCTCAGAAGCGTTATTTTCCCAAGTAAGTCCAACTTTTTTGCTTCTGTTAAATTTTTTCAAAATATGATCCATGTTACATTGTGTGTTATATCAATAAATTTTACAATTTCGATTCTTCATTACAGTAATTCACCAGTTGTCTCTGTTACTTGCCTTGAGTATGAGCGAGAATTTCTTGAGCCCCTAGCTATTGAAAGTAAATTGTTTACTTTGCTGCTTTATATATTTTTTTTTGTACATTTAGGGATATAGAGTATGATAAAAAAAATACATGAGAATGCACCTAATTGCTTATGCTATTGATAGTTGGTTCTTGACACGGTATTTCTACCTCTTCAGTCAAGCATTCAAAAGTTGAATCCACCCTATTGATCCCAATTATATTAAATTTTTCTGTGCTCATTATCCCAATTATATTAAACTTCAGTTCAAGGGGGACTAGCACTAAATTGATCTACACTTAAAAGTAAATAAAAAATAGGTGTTTTGTTTATCCAAAAAACATTTATGAGCTTGCATTTGATAGCTTGAACTTTTGTGATGTTTTATGCTGAGTAAACCTATAACTTTAGGTTGTGTCCTTGCCCTTATCTTGTTTTTGCTACCCACTCCATTTATTTTGAAAATATTTTCATAGCCTCTTACTTATTGATGAGAAATTGTTTGTTTATGTGATGTCATGTTATGCAGTTTTGATGAGGCTTTTGATGAAGTTATTTATCCTAAGGGGGAGCCTGATGCTGTTTCTATTAGCAAGAGAGATGTTGAGCTTTTACAGCCACAGACATTCATTAACGATACTATCATTGACTTTTATATCAAGTAAGCATGGTAGTGGAAATTGTAACTTTTTTATGGATTCAAGAATGTTGCTATAATTGACTTATATTAGTCAGAAAGTGGTGTTCACCTACCTTTTCTCTCGTACATGCATGTACATGTGATCTTTGTTTCCCTCATCACTGATACTTATATGTTCCTTTTTATCTTGATATAAAAAATTATTTTTGTTTGCCAACTTCTCTGAGATCTTTTGAAAAAAGATCATTGCCAAAAAATCTATCCAAACAAACACTCCTTGACATTTGTTTTAACTTTTATGTTTTGAGACTTTCCTCTGCATATGAACTGACATTTGCTAAATTTGGCTTATGTACAGGTATTTGAAAAATAAACTCCCTACTGATGAACAGAACCGGTTTCACTTTTTCAATAGCTTCTTCTTTCGCAAGCTTGCTGATTTAGACAAAGATCCATCAAGTGCTTGTGATGGTAGAGCAGCATTTCAGCGTGTACGGAAATGGACAAGGAAAGTGAATCTTTTTGAAAAGGATTATATCTTGATTCCCATAAACTATAGGTAAGAGTCCAAGACAACATCTTGCTTGCTGATATTTTGTTACATCCTGAGAATGATTAATGTTTTTTGAATCTTGATGACAGTCTTCACTGGAGTTTGATTGCCATTTGTCATCCTGGTGAAGTCACATGCTACCAAGGCAAGATATCTTTCCTTTCAGTCGTTCTTCTATTGTTATTCCTACAATTTTATCATGTTATTATTTGATTGTATTGTAGATGAAGAAATTAACGAATCTTCCAAGGTACCTTGCATCTTGCACATGGATTCCCTAAAAGGAAGCCATAAAGGTCTGAAGAATGTTTTTCAAAGGTAGCTTGCTGATAGCTGAGATTGACATATATATCCACCTTCTATTTTCTAGTCAATGACAATTTGGACCCTCTTCTCAAAATTTCATTCCATACAAAAATTGACATTTTGCTTTGATGTCTGGAAGGTATGCTGTATGAAGTTGCTTGAATACTTTTTTTGGTAATTTGAGGTAAAAGAATAACATGGTATGGATTAATGGAATTGCCTCCACCTATATAATTGGTATGCAGTAGATTCTTGTTTCTTCCTGAAACCAAACTGATGTTGAATAGATTCAGTGTGCCTCATACTTTGGTATGAATCTGTTGGAGCCTTTCTTTTGTTTTTTTAGGGTCAGTTTGATGAACATGATAGGATATGATAACTATCTTATTCTACTGTAATCTAATGTTTGTTATCTTGTCACTTATTCTATCTTATCACTATAGTTTATTTCTTATCCCAAAGGTGGAGTTTAGTCAGGTTTAACAAGACAGGATAGGCTCTCTCCTCCCCTCTCTGTAATATTCACACATAAATTTAAATTATAATGGTATTTAAAATATACAAAAAAATCTTATCATTCAAATATGTTTAAAGAAAAATATTTGCATTATCTTTTATGTATTTATATTTATAATTAGTGACACATAAATTTAAATTATATTCTTGATTAAAATCTTAAGTTAGATAATAATTATTTAAATATTTTTTAAGATACTATTATAATTTTAGAATCTTAAAAAAATTTGTATAGTTTAGTTAAATTTATTTTTTTAATAATTTTCATTTATAAAAAAATCAATTAAAAATCAATTTTAGAATATTATATATAATTTTAATAAAAAAGTATCATTTAAACATAATGTATGTTATATCCTAATATTATTTAGTTTGTTATATTGTGTACACCAAAACATAATGTATGTTCTATTATTATCCCATCATGTTCTTATCATATTGTATTCTTTTATCTTATCCCATCATGTTATCATGTCTACCAAACGAGCCCTTGATTTATTGAGACACACAAAGATAGGATGTATACATGGTGTGTGTAAAATAAATTACATCAACTGACAATAAAGATTTGTGAAAGGTCTCTAGGGGGAAAATATACTGACACCAGGAGTTTAATTCTCTCTGGCCTGAGCATTCTTGAGAATCTTCACATGACAGTAGCTTTCCAACAGTTACTTAAGCTACTATATTAATCATTCGAAAGTAGTCACCTTTTGATTTTACTAGTAGTTGACTTGTAGATGCCACTTGTCACCAACAGTAACAATGAATGGTGAATTTGGTGACTATCATCAATCGCTAGAATGTTGTCACCATTTGTCATTGCCAGCAATTGATTTGTTGACTTAAGCCACTGCCACTTGTTAGCAACGAATGGTGACTTTTGCTCCCCATAGTCAATCACTAATGACCAAACTTCTGCCAAGCCCAAGACTGCCAGCATGATAGTAGTCATTCCTGTTAATGTTTTGTCAACTACATGTGACATTAGAGTACATATCAAACAATTACCTCAAGTCATTTAAGTCTTGACCAGTGAAGTTTTATTTGAAGTGGCAAACAGCTTAAGACTTGCGTTGATATTTTGTCTGAGGCTGAACCCTGGGCTTAGGTAGTTTCACAAGGCTTTGTTGACAGATATATTTCCTCACAGGAATTTAAATAGCTACTACAGAAAATTGTTTTGAAAAAATTTAGTAGAAACGAAAATCTATTTAATCAACTATAAACTTGTATAAGTAGAATTCATCTGTTTTCTATCACTGCAGAATCTGACTGTGCTTTCTTTTATATATTTTGAATGGCAGTTACCTATGTGAAGAATGGAAAGAGAGGCACGGTAATGTGGTGGATGATGTTTCTTCTAAATTTCTACGTATGAGATTCATCTCACTTGAGGTAGTCTATTATTAAACTTCCATATAAGGAATCCAGTGTAATTTTTACTAGACTGGTTTTTCCTTTCTTTTCTATTTCAGCTGCCTCAGCAGGAAAATTTATACGATTGTGGCCTGTTTTTGCTCCACTATGTGGAACGTTTTCTGCAAGAAGCTCCAGTAAACTTTAACCCTTTTGTGATTACGAAGTTCTCTAACTTTGTAAGTGACTTCCCATGTCTTTAAAACTTGGACATGATATGTAGTCTCATTGTTCATTTTCAGTATGTTTCGTTGACTTTCTTTCAAATTTCTCTCAAGTAGCACCATTGTCCGTTCTATCTTGATTTCATGATTCTGTAATCTGTTGATGCAAAGTATTATGCTAGATGGGAAAATTTTAGGGAATTCATATGACAAAATGCTTGCTGCTATGCTCCTCTGCCTTTTTTTGAATTTGGGAAAACATTAGAGAACCTGAACTGAGGGATATATGAGAGATTGATTACCCAGTGTTTTCTATACACTTTTTTTCTCTTTTTAAAATGAGGCAGTCAATTTCAGATTGTGTTTGGTGCTAGTGCTTAGGTGTGTCAGATGTGTGTTTGATTGTTGTGAATTTAACATTATTATGTTGATTTGGTTATATAGATGAATAGTATTTCTTACTTGCTGTCATTCTTACATGCATCTGTTTTAATTGGCTCCTGCATTTATTAAAAACGTCTTGACCATCGTCTGTGTGAGATGCTACATGTTTCCTCTGTTTATGTTATACAGCAGTTGAGTCACACTTAAATTTCTTCTCACAATTTCCAGTTGAGCAGTAATTGGTTCCCTCCACCAGAGGCTTCTCTGAAACGATCTCACATACAGAACCTAATTTATGATATATTTGAGAATAATTGTTTGCAAGCACGTCCTACTGATTGCCTTGACAAAGGTCTTCCCTCTGAAGACCCTGGCATTGTTGTCCAGACGAAAGTGGAAGAAGATTCCCCAAGGAGTTGCTGCTATTCAGATATGTGGTGTGTAAAAAATCCTTTAAATTCATCTACTGAACTAGAGACTGCTGATATTCAGTATCCAACGGCATCACCAGGAAAAGTTTCATCTTGTTTCGGAGGACCTGCACTTGTTTCCAAGGACTTGCAAGTAATTTCACGTTCTGATTGTCTGCAGATGTCGGCATGTCATCAGAGGGGCTTCTTGTCATCGTTAGAGGTAAATGAATATGTCATTGATTACTGTGATTATTATCAGTTCATGGTTATTTATCTACAAACTGTTCCAACTCTGCTGGTATGTTTTCTACTCAACGTTAGATTACTTGAATGGCAACCTAGGG
Organism: Lablab purpureus; assembly: GCA_030347555.1. NCBI lineage: Eukaryota > Viridiplantae > Streptophyta > Magnoliopsida > Fabales > Fabaceae > Lablab > Lablab purpureus. The sequence continues at coordinate 11,028,644 of CM059259.1, forward strand.
TTGAATTGAATAATTCGGATTTTAACTTTCTATGTTCAGTACATGCTTTTAACAGCCCCCTCTTTTTTTCTCATTTTCACTATGTAAATTATTAGAATTAAGATTAGAAGTGAAGAAATAAATGGTTACCCAGTTATTCATCTGCTTAGAATATGAAAATGTTGCTATACCAACTGAAGAATTTCACTTTTCATGCTCTAATACAGCAAATTGATGAATCCGGTGAGGAAACTGCTTTATCAGTAGAGAGGGAGAAGTCCCAACTGGTATATGATTTCCCATCCACATCATATGTCAGCAAAGATCACGGAGCATCGGAATCATCGCAGCATGGATTTTCTGTAAATTTTGTGAAAGCTTTTGATAACCATTCTCAGTCAAGAACCTCTACTAGATTATCTTGGTTCCCATTGAATACAAGTACTGATGAAGATGAGCTTCTTAAGAAAATTGATGAGTCCAAAATTGAAGACAAGACAGTAGTTGAGCATTTATCGACCTCTGGTGAGGAGCTTACAGACTATGTTGTTCCGGATTCTCCAGGGGAAAATGATGCTGATGTGAGTTTTATTAAGTCTAATTCCTCATTCCATGAATATATGAATTCATTAATAACCCATCAAATACTTGATTTTACTCAGAAGACGAGTCTTGAAGAGGATACTTTAGTTAACAAGGAAAAGCCAGTGGCATTTGAATCTGATGAAGCAGATGCCGAAAGGCCAAAGCCTATAAATGCATACGTTGTTCCGGATTCTCCGGAGGCAAACGATGGGCATAATAGTGATGTGAGTGTTGCTGAGTCTCCTTCCTTGTTCCGTGAATATATGAATTCAGTAACCCATCAAATACTTGATTTGACTCAGCAGACGAGTCTAGAAGAAGATACTTTAGTTAGCGACAAGAAAGAGACAGTAGCATTTGAGTCTGAATCTGAATCTGATGAAGCAGATGCCAAAAGGCCAAAGCTTATGAATGATGGCGGTGGTCCAAGGCGCAGATTCACGAGAAGCATGGTAAAAAAAGCTTTTGTGTAATGTCTTGTGAATAATATTAAATTTTTGAAATGACATAGGAAAGAAATAGATCAAAAGGGTTTTGGTCATACCTACCAACTTGTTGCCCTCAAACGGTGAAACAATCTGCTAAAAACTGATGACGTACAAAGATGTTTAATACCATTTTTTGGCATAATTTTGGTGGGACTGTTTTAATTTAGACATAGACACTCAAACTTGGTCGTTGTATAAAAATATATATGCTAAATGTTTAAGTAATCCTTTAGTTTTAGTATGGTTGAGTCCTTCCGGCTGAGTTTGATAAGAGAAAAGGGGACAAGAAATTTCAGGGTCCTTTCTTAGAAAAAAAATGTTTAACTAAGCCATTTGCATATTATAAAATATTTCATAACTTATTACGATAATTTATTGTGCAAGGATCTTAAACCGAAGTTCATCGATGTTATTCTATACTTTAAATGCTTCCAACATTACTTTTAAATATAATTCCCTGTAATTTTTGCTAATGTAAGATCTCATCAAGGTTTATATAACTATTTTACTTATACTTCATTTTTTTATAATTTTAAATTAGAAATATTTATAATTATTAAAATTCGTAACAAGGAATAATTTGAAGAATGTTTTTATATCACGTGAACAATTCATTGATTAAATTTAAAACATAAAACAGTATTTTTAAAATTTTGATCGCATAACTAAAGTTAATTTTAACTATTAAATACAGTGATTTAATATTTAAATTCTTTCACAAGTATATGTTTCACTGAAATATGATTTTAAATTATAATAATCATTTTAAAAGTTAGTTTTCTCATAGCCTCAATCGGTCCATATAAATCTATCGTGTCAGGATAAAAATTAATCCAATTTAATTTAAATCAGTAGAACGAGTGTTTACTTTTTTATGATAATTAAAAATAAAATTAAAATCGAATATTTTAATATCGAATATTTTAATAATGATTAAAATAAAATATTATTACTAAAGTTATAAAAATAGAAAATTGTAAACTTTTATAATATTATAATTAAAAATAGTAATAAAATTAGAAAAAATGAGCGTTAGTAAAATTAAGATGTGTAAAAAAACCCGTTAGAAAGAGAATTGTTTTGAATTGGGTGCAGTATGGAGCTCTACAAATAATGGACTTGTGTCTTCTTCCACTCTGTTTCCGGTGACAAAGTAAAAGATAAAAGTGGTATTATTACATTGCATCAGTGACGAGATGAATGAGATTTTTTTTTCTCACTATTTCTTAATTTCAAATCTACCAATTCCAGATTCTAAAAACTAAACCAACCCCCAAAATCAAGAGCCCGATCCTTGAATTGAGAAATTTAGCCATCACAAAAGGAAAATGGGCAGAATAAGAACTTTTCGGGTCGGGTCGGGTCGCGAAAAGGCTTGGTGGTAGGCTATACATACACACTCACATAGATACAGAGAGATAGAGAGAGATATGGAGAAGACGGAGAAGGTGAAGGGTGAGGCGCTGCCGATAATTGAAGCGTTTGAGGTTCTGCCAAAGCTTGTTGTTTTCGATCTCGATTACACTCTCTGGCCTTTCTACTGGTTCATTCCTAATTCCTACCCTCTTTTCGTTAACCTAATTTTATTTTTACTCTCTAATCGATGAAATCAATCTTGTTGGAATTTCAGTGAGTGTCGATCGAAGCGTGAAATGCCCTCTCTGTATCCTCACGCCAAAGGCATATTGTTAGCGCTCAAAGAGAAAGGCATCGACGTTGCAATCGCTTCTCGCTCACCGACCGCTGACACAGCAACAGCTTTCCTTAACAAATTGGGCCTCTCCTCACTCTTCGTCGCGCAGGTGAATTCTTCTAGTTATCTTGCGCTTTCAATTCAAATTTAACACGGCATGCATTAGATTCTTATTTTATTTCTCTTGTGAATTGTGATTTGTTTAGGAAATATATTCCAGTTGGACACATAAAACGGATCATTTTCAGAGAATTCATTCGAGGACTGCTGTTCCCTTCAACTCCATGCTCTTTTTCGATGATGAGAATAGGAACATCCAATCGGTAATAATATATACTCTCGCACGTTTTCTTCTAGATTCATTGAATCATCATAATCATAATCATAATCATCATCATGTAACATTGCCATAGGTCTCCAAAATGGGAGTAACTAGCATTTTGGTTGGAGATGGGGTAAATCTTGGGTCGTTAAGAGAGGGTCTTACTCAATTCTCTAGAAACTGGAATGCTTCGCAGAAGAACAAGCAGAAATGGATTTCCAAGTACTCTAACAAGCCAGATACTTCCAACCCCGCTGCATGATTTTTGACATCCCATTGAGTTCTCTCTCTCTCTCTCTCTGGATTTTACTCAGAACCACACGATATGGTGTACCAGTTGTTGCCCATAAAATAAAATGAAGCAAACTGGGATTTTTAGTTAGAAAATTATATTCAGGTCTTAGCATCAGCCACACAGACTCGTATATGCTCATGGGAAACCTCGTATTTCCAACAGCTCTGTACTTTAGTAATGGATTGGAATTCTGTGTATTTCGTTCAGAAACCAATTTTTTGAATTTGCGGGTGTTGTATTGTAGTCACTTGTCTCTGTTATACAGCGTTAATGCTATTGACAGTAAAATTCACTTTATCGGAAATTTTGGTTAGATGAAATTCCAGTTTGCAGAATTCGGCTTCTCTACCTCTGCCTTTCTTTCTTATCCTCTCACAATGGATTAAAAAATTCGAGACTCTATGCACTAAACACAACGACTACTATTACATTTATAATGTGCTAAAAATAGTGAATGCAACTTCAGCATAAATTAACAAATAATACAATAATTTAAACAGTCTTGACCGTATGGCCAAAGAATCGGAAAGAATGTTGCCAACACTCTTAATTAGTTTTTGACCACTCTTTTGATCCAAACCTCTCCCAATACAACAGATATTGCCAATTACTAAAACGACAGAATACAGACTGATATCGCGTTTTATCTTCTGCTCCTTTCTTTATGCATTTGCTAATGCCAGATGTAAGATGTTTGAAGTCCCCGCTTGCTTGTGAAACTGGCAAAAGGGCAATACCTGCATGTTCCACACAATTTCACAGATGACTAGTTAAAGGAAAGTACCAGTATAACACCCAATTAAACAAGTTAAAACATAACTTGGTTACATTTCAATTCCTTGTAGTTTGTTTTATATGCAATTTTTATTCTCAAGCTTTTTCAGAACTAATTGAATTCATCTTTAAACAAACGTGGCCGTTTATTTTTTTATGAAAAGTTCGAATTATCATTTTTTACCTGGTTTTCAAACTCAAACGTCACTGACTAGAATATCAAAATTTACCCAAAATAAAATAATTCCTAATTCTTCTCTCTTTAATTCTTAATCTCCCCTTCAACAAAATCCATTTTCTTTTCAAATTTTCGCTAAAGAAAAACTGAAAATACAATTAAACCTTAAAATATCAATGATTAGCTATTAGCTATGGAATTATGAAACAAAATAGCGCCAACTTTTTACAAGATTCAATAACGGGGAACTTTTTGGTGTCTCAAGTATTCAAATGGAAAATTCAGTTAATTCTACTCTAAATGTTAGGGTTTACGAAAAAAAATACGATACTAAGTTCCGGAAAAGAAAGATATAATAAGCTTCCTGTCTGCAGCCTCATTACCAGCATTTTTTTTTTCTCTAGAGATAGTTTTGAGGGACAATTTGCCTACACGTGCATTTAATGTCATAAACAACTAAACATGCCAATGCAAGAGGAAAATATTTCTGAAATTGTATACCTTTTGGCATTTTCATCAGCAAGATCACAGAATCTACTTCTGGTCTACATACGCAGGCTATTAACCTCTCTCAATGGCGATCGTCCATCAAAATTTTCTTCAGCTTTTTTAGTTGTGGGAGTAATATGAGGACCATTTATATCATCTCTAACAGACTTGTGTGATTTATCACAAACTACTGAACCCATTGGTGTCTTATTTTCATTTTCAGAAGTATTCAACACATTACCCAGCATCTCCGCCAACTGCATATCCCCACAAGACAACTCTCCAATTTTGCCAACGATGTCTTCAAAATGTGCCAACATATCTTCCCTATTTGTCGATAAGTTCATGATCTCTTGGAGCAAATTTCCGTTCTCAAACTTGAGCTCCGTTATTACGCATTCCATGGTCTGCTGTTTATCCATCAATTTTTCATTTTCAAACTTCCTGGCTTCTATTGATGCTCGAAGCTGCTCTGCTTCTTGTTTTAAATGGAAGAATGCTTCTTCTGATTTCACTATTCGCGTGCTCTTTTCTTCAATTTCTAGCATTGCCAGGTATTCTGCATTTTTCAAGGCATCCCTAAGCAAACTGACCTCAACGCAATTTTCCACTTGTTTTGAGAAAGAAAAAGATAGCACATCTAACAAATCTTGTTCTGATGTCGTAGCTAGCTCTTGAAAGTGTTCTATAGTTCTTTCTTTCTCGTCTTTAATCTTCAAAAGAATCTCTCTCTCCTGCTTGAGGGTTTGCTCTGCTTCCAGCTGTGCATGAATTGCAACTTTTAATCCGTTTTCCGTGGATTCTTGTTTCAAATAGGCGATGGTTATTTCTTTCTGTAGATCCTTTATGCAACATTCCTTATCCTCTACAATTTGGATAAGACCCTCTTTCTCTTGCTTACATATTTCCACTTCTTTCATTTTGTCTGCATTGCACCTTTCCAATAAACCAATCTGCAGTAGAAGGTCTTCAGTTTTTCTCTCCTGATCCTTGACTATACAGAGAAGGTTTTCATTGGCCTGCTTAAGGGCTCGCTCATTCTCCATTTTTGATTCAAGGGAAGTTGCCATCTCTTTACTAGTTCCCTGAATTTCTTCATAGGAAACTTTAAGGGTTTCAGCCGCAGACTTCCAATCCTGTACTTCACAATCTAACCGAAATATTTCATCATTTTTACAGGTTATTTCAAGTTCCAGCCTTTCTAGAGCCTCAAACGCAACACTTCTTTCATATTGTAGTGTGTATTCCATCTGCATTAGTTGCTCTAATAACATCTGATCACCCTCAGATGATTCCTCAAGCTTTTTCTTGTATTGTTCCAGCTCTTCCACCAGCAGAGAATGTTGTTGTGCCATAGTTTTCAGAGAATTGTCTTTCACTTTCAATTGCTCTGTAGAAATTAGAATCCTATTTTCATTCTCTTTGATACCAAATGATGCTTTCTCAGAGTCTGCACCGAATGATTTGGAGTAAGCCTCAACAAGTTCTGATTTAAATATCAAGAGTTCCATACGATTCTCTTCAACGGCACAGTAACAGTTTTCCAATTCCATCTGAAGCTTCCATATTTCTTGTTCTTTATTGGTCAGTACAGACTTGTATGTAACAATATCTGCTTCCATCTTCGTCAATTGATCACCCCATTGAGATTCTTTAGACTTGAGAATTGAGGCACAGCTTTTATGCACATCTTCCAACCGTCTAATCTTGTTACGGAGCTTTGATGTCAGAGAATTTGCACCACCACTATTGATCTGAGCTTCCCTGAGTTCTTTAAGCAAATCTCCCAATTCCTTATTATCCTGTTCAAGTTGAACAATTTTATGATCCAGTTCTCTCACCACCATCTCTTTCTCCCCTAGTGAGTTTCTCAGCTGTGCTATCTCATCATTCCTCAGAATGGTTAATTGTTGTATCTCTGACTTCTTCTCCTCACACTGACTATAAACATTCTCAAAACTAGTCTTAAACTCGGATATTTCAGCCTCCAGGCGTCTCCTCTTGCTCTCTTCATGAGCCAATGCGTGGTTACACATCTCCAAACGGGATTGCAGTCCCTCCACATTTCTTATTTGAGAATCCAACCTAACCTGCAAGGAAGACATTTCTTCGAGCAAAGCAGATCTCTCCTTGTCCCACTCCTCCCTGCACAATCGGAACTCAACTTGAAGCTTTTCGTGAGCTTCTTCAAGATGTTTAAACTGTTCATTCCTCCATTTAATCTTATCTTGCATTCTGATATTCTCTTCCTCCAATTGCAGTATCACACCATCTCTCCCTTTCAGCATTGTACCATGCTGCACTTTTTCCTCCGCTTCTGAACACCTCTTCTCTGCGGCCAACAAGAATGCCCTAAGACTCAAAATTTCCTTACTGCTGGCACAAGCACTCTGCTCCAGAGATTCATTTCTTACTCTAAATTCATCTAAAGCCAACACCAGCTCTCTATTACTCTCCTCCAATGTGACCAACCTATCAGCAGAACTTGCTTGGATCCTTTTATTCTCCGAACTCAAACGCGCAACGTGTGTTTCCTTCTCGTGCAAACTAGACTTCAGATCTTCTAGACCTTTCTTCAGTTCATAGATCTCCTCAGACTTGAGATCAAGCTCGCGCGCCTGTTCCTCAACCCGCTTCTGAGTTTCTTGAAATCTGAGAAATTCTTGGGCGCGATCTTGCTTCAAACCCTCAAAGAGTTGAGCTTTGAGTCTACATTCAGCCTTGAGCTTCTCCACCTCTGCTCTGGCATCTTCCAACTCGGCGTACACATTTTCCATCCCTTTCTCTACCTTTAAACACAGATTTTAACTCATTACTAATACAATAAAGCACACACGCATACACCGTTATTTGGATTCAAGCACGCATTAAGCCATACAATATTACACGCACGCACACAAATCAAAATCAAACAACGGCAACGTTAGCGGATCTCAGAAAATGAAATGACGGGTAATTGTAATTGTAATTGAAATTCAAAAATCGTATTTTTGAAACGTAATAACATACGACAAGCGAGGTGCAGTTGAGAGTAGATTAGGTTTGGAGGTTTACCTGGCGCACGGCAGCTCTGAGTTGTTGAGAAAGCGAACCGAAGAGCGCGCACGGATCTTAATCTCACCACACTCTTTTCGCTTCACTAATCAAACTGCGGCTGCGCCGGTGAAGACGCGCTCTTTTTCGATTTTGAATTTATTTAAAAAAAAAGTTATTTTTGCCAATTCTTGCTTTAATTTTTACCAGGCTCCTTTGTTTTTAATTTTTTTATAAGTTCAAATATATTTACTTGGTATGTAACTATTTGATATGAAAAAATAAATATGATAAATTATAATAACCTTTTTGGTGCTAATTATTGATATTTTTTTCTATTTCAATTTTAATTAATAAACTTGTATAGCAACTAAAAAATAATTTTAAAAAAATAGTATGGTTTTGCAACTGTCATTATGGTTTTTTAATATAATAATTATTAATAAAAAATATTATTAGAATTGAAAGGTTTAATACTAATAACATGGTAAATTAGAATTGAAAATTATAATATAAGAAAATAAAAATATTAATAATTTTTTAATATTGTTAATTAGAAATCAACTGTGATTGTTAAAAATTGTTACTAATCAGTCTGAACAATTTCTTAAAAAAATTAGTTCCATCATCAAATATCTATCCATACAAAGGATATGGGTTCATATTGTTAACATTCTATTAACGGAATAAAGGTAAACTATAAATTAATTTTTAGATTGAGATCGGGATTGGGATTCACTAATCAAATCAATAATTGAAGGGGTGAATGTATGAATTGATATAATTACCATGATAATTAAAATAACATTTATAAGTAATTTAATGATAATATGTAATGACACTTGATTTAAAACATTATATTTAATGACTTACATTATTATCTATCAATAATAAATTTAAAATAAATTAAGTATTAAATAGTTAATAATTAAATAAGTTTAAGAAGAAATTGTAGTTATTTTTAATAAATTTAATTTAAATAGTACTTACACTATCTTCTAGACAGTTCTAAGATAGATATTAAAATCTTATAATTTTTAATAGATAACTAGTTGGAAGATAAGGCCTATTTTTTTACTGTTTTATTTTAAAAATATTTAGAATATATTTATGTTATTATTAAAATTATTAAAAAATATAAAGATTAATTATTTATTGTGCGAAATAGTAGTTTATAAATATTAAATTTTTTTAATGTTTTATTTTAAAAAATCTTAAAATATGTTTATGTTATTATTAAAATTATTAAAAAAAATAGAAATTAATTAAATATTATGTTAAATAGTAGTTTATAAATACTAATCTTTATATTATGATTTTAATAGTAATTTGTAAAATTGTTATGTTATAAAGTTATAAAATATTATGTATAAGTTTTAAACTTTTTATCTAATTAATTTTATATTTAAATTAATTTTTTGTTATTAAGTTATTAATTTTCTTTTTCCATATTCACAGTGGTAACCTATTTGCACCAAAGTTATGACATTTAGTTAATGGTCATGATTTGGAATATTGGTTGTAATTGTTTATTTTTTGTAATATGTTATTAGTAGTTGGAATAAAAGAACTAAGATAAAGAAAGTTATACATTTTCTTATAGATGGAAATGATAATGTATGTCAAATAATAATGTATGTACTTTAAGATTTGTGAATAAATAATGAATAATGTCTAAACTCTTGGATGTCATTGTACTTTTTATTCCACAAATGAATAAGTTAGGCTAAGAAAGAAACTTTTAAGAAAAATTGAATTTATGGTCTAAAACTTATCATGAAAGCAAAAATATGCACTCAAGATACAAAAGAAAGAAATCAGAAATGACAAAAACACCCATTTTTTTGGATTATTATTAGCATAATAGACACAAATATAAAGTTAATTTTTTTAGTTGTTACGACAAAAAGTCAATATTTTTCATTTTTTTTCTAATTGTGAAAAGGCTTAGTACTTTGAATTCTATATGAATTGTATTTAGTACTTTGAATTCTATATGAATTGCATATAATTATATTATTAAAGAAAACAACAATATGCAAGATTTTGAATTAAGAAAAGAACTAGTGATTATTCAAGAAAAATAATTGTCTGATTGTTTAATCTACTTCTATTACATAAATCTTTATGAGAGATAAATACTTCATCAAAACTTTTTTATACATACAATATTTAATATGATATAATTTATAAATCATGTTTAAAATGTGTAAATACTTCATCATATATAATATATTAGCAGCATAGAATATGATTATGTGTGTAAAGTTAAATTATTTGTTCCAATATAAACATTTGTTGTGTTGTCTCTCGGTGTTAATGTGCTTGAGATTTTGGAAAACTTCTTTGAAAATTACACTGGTAATATAATTCAAAGACCTCTTTTAATTGTCACGAATCTTCATTCCAACTTTGGATTGTACTGTAGAAATTGCAACATATAGTTGACCATGACTAAAAATTGGTGATGGTAAGTACAATCTTACTGAAGCTAAAGATTGACCTTGTGATTTGTTTATTATCATTGCATAAGATAGCATAATGGAAAATTGTACCCTAATTAGCTTGAAAGGCCATGGTGATTGTAATGGTGGTGAAATAGACATTTGTGGTATATAGACTTCATTATCAATATTCTTACCCAAAATAATTTTTGCACCTATAACGTGACTTGCTAGTTTGGTTGTTATTAGTCTACTTCCATTACATAAACCTTCAACTTGATCCAAGTTCCTTAGAAGCATGATAGAAGTACTAATCTTGAGTATACTTTTATGTTTTGACATACCTAAAATAGTTGATGAGTTTAGAAATTCAAACACGATTATGATATCAGACCATGATATAATATTATTGTGCATCAAACACAATTTATAATTTATTAAAATTATTTTTCTTAAATTTAGTTTCTATCATAGTGGATCATATAGTCTAAAAGGCTATCATAGTTTATCTATCATACTATCTATCATACCATTAAATGTTTAATAGTCTAACATATTATGATATCAAACCTTCACATCATGTTGTTATAACATCAAACACAATTTATAATTTATTAACATTGTTTTTCTTAAATGTACTCTTTATCCTAATACATTAGACGGATAACAGTCTATCACAATACATGAGACTATCTTTCAAATTATGAGATGATAAATAGTGTAACAAATTATGTATCAGGCCTCCTTACTATAATATACATAAAAAATAGTTTTAAGATAAATATTAAGATCTTATAAATTTTTAATAAATAACACTTACATTCTATATATTTTAATAAAATAGTGTTCTTTTTTATTTTATTTAAAAGTATCATATTCATTTAACTTAAAAAAAGTTATAAATATTATAATAATTTTAAAATATGTGAAAAAAGGAATTATATAAAAAATTAATGAATTAGTTGTAATAAATTAAAAGGTAAAATATATTATTGGTGCAATAATTATTATTGAATTTTTTTAATACTATAAAGAAAAAAAAAATCGTTGGTCTTCATACAATAAGTATATCCATTAAATTTTGTTTAGATTTTAGTGAAATAAAAAATGTTGTGCACACATGGAAAATATATAATGATAAAGGTAAGTAATACGACAATGTTTAAGTCGATGATTATGATTAAATAAGATATGTGAAATACTTTTAGAAATAATAAATTTATGTTAAAATTAAAATAAACACAAGGGAGACAGATGTATTATAAAGAGAAATGAAAACATGTAAATTCTTATGGCAAGCTTTAAAACACAACATAGTTGGAAGAAAACATATATTTGGAGAAATATTAAACAGCTAAAACAAGGCAAAACAAGAATTGTGTGCTAGATGAAGGTAAATTTGTGTTGGATTGAGACAAGTTCTAATTTTTAGTTTATTTTTCTTTGTGGGTGGTGTGTCGTTTTCACGTATCATGTTTTTCGTTAGTGAAAATGCTTCTCAAGGAGTATGGAGTTGGAGTTTGCAGCATGCAGTGTGGAGTAGTTGAATGACTTGGTTACCATCACCTACACCCGTCCACCCTACAAAATTAACCAAAGGGCAAATACTTCTTAACTTCCATAAAAATATATTTTCCATCCAAAAACATAAATCATAACTACCAAGTTCACTAAACTCATCCACCAAGTACCATGTGACCCATATTTATTGTATGAAGATTAGACATTTTTTATTTTTTTTACTAAAAACAAAATTAAGTGATAGTTGTTAAACCAAAAGTATATTATATTAAAAATATATTGTAATTAAATTATACATTTTCTTATAAAATATAAAAAAAATATTTTAATATGAAAATGAAAAAATAGTTACAAATATATTAGTTGATTTATTAACTAATTATTAAATTTAAATATGATTTTAATACAAGTATAGATATAAATAAATTAAGAAATGTTAATTGTTACTTTATTAATAGCATAAGAGAGGTGAATACCTAAAATTAGAGTGTGATGTTTTTTTTTTATCTTGCGACGAGTTTTCTTTGGTACTCTAGGTCAAAGACTATAATTTCACTTAATAGTACAATTGTCATTGGCTCAACAATTTTTCACACTTGTTGAGAGTCGAAACTAGATTATTCGCTACATAAATCGTTCTCACAGCACAGTATGTGAGCATCGTTTGAAAATACCTTAAAAAATATTGGAGTAATTTTCCTATGATTAAATAGTTCAATTTTTTTTATAATTTTTTAAAATTATATACTTTAAAATTTTAATTTTAATTTTCAATTTTTTAATTTAAGTTTCTGTAAATATATTTTAAAATAAAATAAAGAAAACAAACGTCGCTTTATTCAAAATATAAAGGAAATGAATGTTATTTATGAAACGTACAAATGTCATCTTATTGAGAAAATAATACATGTCTATTTTAAAACTATAAGTGAATAATTTCATGATATCTAAATACGATTTCTCGGTCGTCTATATTTCTTGAAATTGAAAAAAAAAACTGTCTTTTCTTATATATGTAAGGAACAAAAGAGAATATTAAAGATTTTTCACCATTTTTACAGAGCATCTTCCACATCCGGGTTACTTGGGCAAATCCATTTAGAACTTTAAATTTGAGTTAACACAATGAAAGCCAAGAATTGAAGTATTTGTATATCCGTTAAAGTTACGAATTCTGTTTACTGGTTATAATTTCATGCTCTTGTTAATCTAAGCATCAAAGTATAATTTTTGCAACAGGAACTACTCTATGGTAAAGATTTTATCTGAACATTGGTTATGAGATCGAATCTAAAACATCTTTTTGAATATCACTTTTACATGTTTACACAATAGGTAAAAATCCACTTAAAGAATGTATTATTACAGTAGTAGCCAACAAAACTGCCAGAAACAGGCATTCATAGCTTGTTGCCTGCGGAGGTTTGCTCAATGTGTAATCAGACAATATCAGCACAACTTTCAAAAGCTTCAAACTTATTCTGTTATAAGCAGTTGCTCAAGTTCTTCTCTACGCCGTTCCAACTCCTGTTAAGTGTTCATAGAATCAAGTAAATTTCGGTTGATCCTTTAGTAAAAGTTAAGATGGATTAAATGGAGCTAAGAAGGTACTGAGAGATACTATTATGAACTTTGTTAGTTATTAAGAACAAAAACATAAGTCGAAGCTATGAATCTTTGTGCCCAATCTCCACGAAAGATGATGAAGAAAAGGGGCAAGAGTACACAACAAGGATAGTGGTATTGCCATCTCTGAGAACAATGGTGTTGACAAAGAGAAGCAAACCTCTAATCGAAGATTATTGAAATAACAAGTATGATACACTCTTGTAGACAATCCTTTAAAAAAACAGCAATAATCATATGGTTCCTAAAATCTGTGATTTCTTTTCTCTGTTCTTTAGCTGATTAAGGAAAATTAGAAGTTAATTAATATCTTGATTTGAAACAATGCAATTTGGAGTTCAAAAAATCATGGGCTATTATGAGGTGGATAAAAAAAGGTTGCAATAAAAGGTCATGGACAAGGTTCCAGATGTGAATGGAATACAATATATCCCATATTACCTCAAGATCCTTTGCTGCTTGCTCTCTGGATATCTCTTGCTTCTGGCGAGAACGTTTCAGAAAACCAACGCAAAGGATTCCCTTCAAATGGTAATACAATGTAACATAAATTCTTGTTTAGAATTCTTAGAATATTGACTAGGGAAGCTAATATAAATATCTATGTATATACATAAGAACATTAATCTAATCCTAATAGAAAATAGTTAGTACAAAGAATCTGTCCAAAGGCAGCAGAAACGAATTAGATATTAAATCTGCTCGGAAATATGATATGCAAGTTAAAATATTTTAGAATGGTTTTTGTAAAGCGAAAATGAAAAGTATTAAAACAAGAGCAAAGGTAAGATGTTACAGAACCTGGTTTAATACAGATCATGATGCTCTTCAAAAATATTAACCTCTGTCTAATTGGAAAAAATTCACAGCGCAATAATTTGAAGAATCAACAAAAAAATTATAAAATACAAATTGAATATAACTTTTTGCACATATATAAAATAAACATCAATTCATTTGAATTATGTACAAACATTCTAGCATACACAACTAAAGAAGCCAAGTCGTTTGATTATTTAGTTTGTTCTCTTCAATAATCTTACCGACACAACGTAAATTACGCCACAAGCAAGAAGCATATAGCACGCTATGCTCTGAAGAACCACAAGCTCTTTTCGCTCCCCACTATAATCAGGGAAAGCCCTAGTCATGACTGCAACACTGCAGAACAGAAAAAACCACGACTAATAAACCAAATTTATGCATTGTAAATTTATATTACATACAATTTTTTTTTTTTTGCAATCCTACACCCTACACTACATTGGGACATTAATGACAGAGGAGTCGTCAAATAGACTGAGTAGAGTAGGTTGAGTCAAGTTAAACAAGCCTAAGTCATGTAAGATTAAACTAAATTAGACTTTGGGACAACTTGTCCAATAGGGTAGGATTTACATTAGGTTGAATCAGGACTGTCTCACGTCATTTCGAGTCGAATAGGCCAAGGTCGGACTCAATGGGAGTAGGACCTTAGTCAGATAGGCCAATGTCAGACTCAATTGGAGTAGGACCTTAGTTAGACCAAGCTGATGGGGCCTAGATCGGACTAAGACAATCCGATTTCAAGTCAAGTCAAGATAACTTTTGGTCCATGTAAGGCCAAATCCAATTGAAGACAAGTTGGGTCAAGTTTAGATCCAACTGAGACAAGTGAGGCCTAAGTCAAGTCGAGATAGATTTGACCTAAGTTAGGCTTAATTTGGCAAGCACGAGTTAAGCTCAGTCCATATTAGGATGAGTCAACTTAAGTCTACTTTAAGTCAAATAAATTAAGGTGAAATCAAGTCAAGTCAAGATGTGATCACTTCAAGCCAAATTATACTAAGCCTAAGTCAAGTCAAGTTGGACAATATCCACATCAAATTGGATTGAGTTGAATCTAAACCTAAATCAGATTGAGTCAACTCGGATTGAGATCAGACTAAGTTAACTTGAACTTAGGTTAAGCTGAGTTGACTCAGACCCAAGTCAAGTTAGATCTAAGTCAAGTTGGATCCAAATCAGAAAAGACTGGGTTGGACCAAAGTCATGTAAGATTGGATTGAGTCGGACCAAAGTCAAGTTAAACTTAGTTGAGATTGGGTTCAAATCAAATTGATTTAGATTAGGTCTAGTCTCTATTAGACTTTAGTCATGTCGAACCTAAGTCAATTTAAATTAAGACAAACCAAACTCATTTAAGGTTAGATTAGGTCTTGTGCATATTAGGATGGGTCAGCTAAATCTAAACCAGGATAGGTCTAACTAGATTAAACCCACATTTGAGTGAGTGTGGTGGGATCAAGCTCATTTGTAGGTTCCACGTCTAACTAATTTAAATTTAAATTTAAATATAATTTAAGAAAATGATATATAATAAACTTAATGGAAATATTTGTGAATTTTAGAACCGGTGTATTTATTGGATCCGGATTGACAAAGTCCAATTATTATGTAATGTTAGAAACTCGTGCATATTGTTTCAATTAATTTTTATGCCACACACATTATTACATTTTTTAAATTTATGGGAGAGAATTAATAGCATTACGTATAATGTAGGTACTAAGAAAAAAGAAGAAGCAAAGATAATTGAATACAAAAAGGAAGAAGAAGAAAACATGAATGATAAAGTGAAAACGTACAAAATGTGCAGCATACCCCTCGCAACCCAATACTCGATAACCTGTATGAACGAAATTAGATGGCAGGAAGTGGGAACAATAACAACATTTATCAGCTCAGCATCTACGTTCCAGTGACAATAAATTAGAAAAGAAAAACTACTAACTAATTAACCTTCCAGAACTTGAAGATGAAGGTCCATTCCGTCTCAGCCAGAACCACGAAGCACGCTATGAAAACGGCGTAACAGCGAAATATGCCATCGAAAATCTGAAAGACACAACACAACAGGCAATGAAGATTGAACGCGAAGCGAATGATATTAAATTTTAGAGAGAGAGAGAGACATCGGATTGATTTCTGAAGGAGCGAATTGCAGAGAGGACGTTAACGGAGATGCAGAAAAAGGCAGAGAGAACGACAAGGAAGCTAAAGCATCTGCAGAGTGACAAGAAAGGGTCTGGTCTGATTGTAGTTCTCGTTCTGACCCTTCTCCTGCTGGAACTTGCAGTTAGTTGAGGCACGTTCTCTCTCTCACCTTCGCCTTCTCTACGCATTTTCACTCCTCAAATCAACTTATCATGAACTTACAATTAACAATACAAACTCTTTCTCATGTCATGGCTTAATATAATTTCTTCATTCTGATTTTTCTTCTCTATCACTCTTTTTTCTTTTTCCATTAAATTTCAATTCCAATTCCAATTCCAACTCCGTGTCTCACAGTTTGCTTCTCCGGGGTTCGATTCTTCACCTGCCATTCAAGCCATGCAATCCCTTTTAACAACTTACACGTGTCCGTTTCCTCTTCTCACCTCACTTTGCCTCTCAAAACGGTTAATAAAAGTTAAAAATATTATTATTTTATTTTAAAATTTTATTTATGCTTATTATTATTATCTCCCTATAATATTTTATTATTAATAGAAGTAATTAGTTAGTTACTTGAAAAAAAAAATAGATGCCAACAAATAATTTTTCTCGGTGAAATTGAAGTTACTTAATCTTATTTAACTCTAAAACTATTGGTTACGGAGAGTTAAGCAAATTATAGTTCACTTAGAATTTTTAATTTTTTTAAACTAATAATAATGAATTTCATTTTTAGTATCTTTATATATTTAATAAAATAATTATCATTATATTTAATAATTATATTTCACTATTTTTTATCATTATATTTTTAATGGCATTTTTTATTAGTGTATGTTGAACAAATAAAGAAAACTATATATGTGGAAGCATTTCTTTGCCTAAAAAATCCGAAATGAATTCTTTCTTAGGGTTAAATTGAGTTGTAAGTAAGGAACTAAGGGTAAATAAGTAACATTATCAGTAAACTAATTAACTTTGATCTGTTAAATATTCAATCAAGTTTGTTAAGTTTGCGTAACAAATTAACTGTCACAAGTGTACAAGACTTACAACACAGAAAAATTAAAGATTAAGATACAAAACTAATTTACTAAAAAGCCCGCATCCTGATATTTGTCATCAGTTCCTACTATTCAAATTTAAATGGATTACGTTTCGTCTCTTTCTAACAAAAATATATATATTATTTATGAAAACAATTTTTTTTTTCAATTATGTACTTCGTACATTGAATTATCCATATAATTAGAGTTGGATATATATAAAATCCCTATATAATTCATATAATTCGAACCAATTTTAGTGTTGATTTTATATAACACCATATGTGAGTTAAACTAATTTTATTTTCAGGTTACTTGTATCATAAAACTTAAGTCTATATTTAATATTTTTGTTTCTGTTTAAATATTAGAAAGTTTAATTTAACCAAAATTAAATAACTAAACTCAATTCAATCTAAAATATATTCTTTTAATTTTATTAATTATGCATTATTTAATAAATTAAATAAATTGTTATTACAGAAATAAATATAACTTTTTATAATGCAAGTATATATGCCACAGATAGAGTCATCTACATACTCAGTTTTGCATCTAATATAGAAAAAAAAACCTCTCGAATTTCAAGATATATTTTAATACATAGAGAAATTTGAGTTTAAATACAATTAATTTTACAAAATCATTTTAAAATAACATGATTTATATTTAAGTACAAAGTTTTATTCCAAGAGTAAATGAATAGTAATATTAAATGTAGTTTTTTTATTAAACATAAACTTACTAAAAAAATATTTCAGTTAACTTTAGACCAATATTCAATGTGAAACTGAATATTTCAACATAATTTTAAAAAATGTAAACAATTAAGTTAATTGAACATATAAGGCTGGCGAAATTTTAAGAAGAATAGCTTATTAAGACCTATAATAACTTATGTACACGAATGTTGTTTCTTATCCACGTCAAATTCATCATCTAACATTTAAATAATTATAATTTCAAAAAGAATTCAACATCTAAATAATTTACAATCTCAAAATAGGTTGAGTTTGAATTATTTTTTTATATTATTATTGTTTTGATTCTTTTAACATATAAATGAATGAAAAATGGTATTATTTATTATATTTATTAAATGGCTATATTTTATTCCATCAAAGTTAAAATTTAGATAGATTATAATAAATCTATTAAAGTTATATGTTAGATACATGACTATAGTTTTATAATAATAAGTATTAAATAAATTCAAGATTCTACTAATAATAAAAAACTTCTATATAAGTTATTTAAACTATTAACTTATGATATTAATACCTGTTTTAGTAATATATTTAAAACATTTTAAATATTTATGTTTGATCTTGTAAGTATTTAAGTTTTAAATTATGAATCTAGTATAAAGATATTAAGAATGAATTATAAATTTTAGCAGTATAACCAAAGTAAAACTTTATAAATATATTTTTTTATATATAAATTTTTTACTTTAAAGAAGTAGAATCACACTGGTGTATATACGAAATTTGGGTATATTATTTATGATAAATTTCAGAATGTAGAAGTGTAGGCCGTTTTAGTCTCTGACCGAGTAAAGGCGATGACACATCATGGAAGCATGTAAGTTGGTCCTTATCCCTTGTTGCTGAAACCATAGCATAACCTTCACACCCTCGTGTTTCTCTATTTATTTCCATTCCTTCATCCCCTTTCTCTCTTTTTCTCTCTTCCTCACACACTCCACACAGATGGCGCTCACAACACACTTCAACTTCCCAAACTCCAAATTCTGCTCCTCTTTCCCCTTCTCATTCTCTAGACCCTCGCTTCCACTTCCTTCCATATCTCACGTCGTCTCCAATTCCCTCAACAAATTCAATTCCTACATCAATTCTCTGCGCTGTTCTGCTTCCCTCCAAGACGCCGAATGGGATTGGGAACGATGGCGCCACCACTTCCACGAGGTCGATGAACAGGAGCGTCTCCTCCACATTCTCAAGGTACATACACACTCACTATTCTACCAACTACAAATGTTACTCTCAATTTTCAGGTAAAAGGATATTTTCACCAACGGAAGTATATGATCTACGTTACTCTTCAAACTAATGAAATAACATAAAAACTCTCATAAAGGTGCTATTTGTCAAATATTAGCAATGTTTAGAGATTAAAAGAGAAGTCTCTCAAATAGTGAAAAGTTTCAAGGACTTATTTGAAATTTCTTTAATTTCCGATACCTGTTCAATAACGCTTTCAAAGACCGAAATAAAAAATTTAAAGACTTACTTTAATTTTAGACCATACGTGACACTGACCAAAGCGATGATTTACCCGAAATTGTTTGTTTGAACTTTGAACGATGATGCTAACAAATGACAATGACATGTTTTTGTGATTAACGTAACAGTCTCGAATCGGTGATGCTGTGAGTTTGGAGGATTATGATGCTGCTGCTACGCTAAAGGTGGCCATTGCAGCTGTAGCTACCAGTGACACTGTTGGAACGGTCATATCTCATCTAAATGTACCAATTTTCACTCCCATTGCCTTTATTTTTTATGTTGCATTCCATTGGACTTGCTTTATTTTCCTTCCGAATATTTCAGAGGGCCATAGAGGAAGAGCGGTACAGTGATGCAGCTTTCTTCAGAGATGAAGCTGGCACCGGACTTGTGAGTTCTCATTGCAAGAATGTTTTTGTGTATTTTTTATGGAAAGGAATCTGACATGCAACGTCAAAGGTTGATCCTAGAGTCTGTAATAATTGTAGCTATACTTAGCTTGCTATCACATAGGTTGGAAAATTGTATGTGCTATCAAGGTGACATTCTCCTTACTATTTTATTTATATTTCGTACTCGTGATTTGAGCTGTTCTAGTTCAGTTAAATCTAAGAAGGTGGACCGTAAACTTATTTTTGTAGAATGGAATAATATCTTGGTATGACACTTTTTGTTTTCCTTACCTGCCTCTAAAGTTCTCTTATTTTTGGACATGTGATTTTCACCTACTGGTTATGTTTGAATTGATACAATGTGTAGAAAAAAGGTTTGAAACCCTTTGTTTGGGATATTTCAAGCAATAAACTGAAATGGGAACTGATAGGAACCATAACCATCTCCCTTATTTTTTGGTAGCATGATATGGTGGGTTTGAAAATGGAACATCCCGTTAATCTCTTTTTTTTTTCAATGGTCCAAAAGAAACTCTCCAATTATTTTAGTGAATACTTATGTTCCATATCGATTGGGACTTGATGAAGGTTTCCCTAGTTATAGTAGGCCCCCCTTTTGGCTTATGTGGAGGTAGAGGAGATGAAAAGGGAAAAGGGTTGGAAAATATAGGAGAGGGTTCAATCCCTACCCACTTTCCTTAATGGCCTGATCTACAATTCACTTTATTCCCTTCAAAACACCCATATATAACCATGATGTTGTAACATCACAATACTTGGGAGCTTACCGGTAATGAAATACTTTGACATCAATATGTTTTGGCTCTTGCAGGTGGGTTGGTGGGCTGGAGTATCGAAAGACACTAATGATCCACATGGTCTAATTATTCGCATTAGTCCAGAGCACGGAAGATACATGGCAAGGAGTTATAGTCCTAGGTATTTTCTCTTTCTTATGGTTCTTTCATGAAAGGGAAAAATAATTTTGGAGAGGGACGTGCTACCACTTTAGCACTGTAATTATTGAGGAATAAATTATCTGAATTTGTGAGAAATGTTCAGGAGTCAACAAAGTTCTACTACCTTAGAATTTAGATATGTCTGTTAGAATTTCAAAACTTTTATATATGTTAGAGATTCTATATCGGTTAAAGATATGACCAAATTATAGTATATAAGTAAGTGAAAACCTCACCTCACAAATCAGTTTCGAAAGATTGAGTTGGGCTAAATTCACATTTTAAGATGGTATCGAGATGTCTAGTTTTCAATGTGAGAGAATGTGTTAGAAATCTCACATTAACTAGAGATATGATCAAATTATAGTATATAAGTGAGTGTAAATCGTACCTTACAAGTCGATTTTGTAAAGTTGAGTCAAGTTTAAATTTACTTTCTAAGACTAAGTTTATCTATAAAGCATGGGATTCTTTGATAGCTACCGATCTCTATGTTTTTCCATTCTGTTAGTCTTAGACTCTTGGGTTCATATGCTGTTTTATAAGCCTTCTTGTACAACTTTGGTTTACACAAATCAATGAATAATTGCTTCTTCAGTTCACTATGTAGCATACAGATCTTAAGATACTGATCTGGGCTTGTTTGCTTACACACTTGTAACTTTAATTCACTATAAAGTAATAGAATGCTTTGAAATGAAACATCTTTCTCTACCACTTTGTTGATCAAACTTTCTGCACGATAGTGTGACCGGGGCAAGAGTAATTGG
This sequence comes from Lablab purpureus, assembly GCA_030347555.1. NCBI lineage: Eukaryota > Viridiplantae > Streptophyta > Magnoliopsida > Fabales > Fabaceae > Lablab > Lablab purpureus. The sequence continues at coordinate 11,050,466 of CM059259.1, forward strand.
AGAAGACACATGAGCCTGGTCTTTAAGTATTTAATTGGTTTGCATCCATATATAAACAGCAGAGAAGATTGTGATGGAGTAATTAGGTTATAAGTCTATGATATAAATCAGATTTCTGTACAATATAATTGTGACAGGGTTAAGTTGATTTGAATTTGACTTCAACTTCCTATTTCTCAATTTGTGCCTCTTTAGTAGTGTGAGTAAATTTATTATCTATTTTGTCCTTTGTTGCTGATCTTTGATCAACTTGATGACAATGGGTTTAACCTCACAATTAAGCACGCAATCATATTTTGGGGTATCTTTTAAACTATGTCTTTCGGTTTTCAAAACAATTGTAGGGCAACATACATTATAAAATTGGGGGTATCTAAGTAATTTTAAGTTGTGGGTGACCACAACACAGGTACGTTACTATTGGACCTGCCTGTTAATGACTAAAGAAGTACTTCATTTACTTTACCTGCGATACCGGCTAAACTATCCAAATCTAATTTGTGGCATTTTTACTTGTGAGCATCTATTGATGCTGGTTTTTTTGTCATCCTTAGTTGCATTGGTGACCCCTTGAACTAGGTTGAGAAAGTTATCAATGATTGAATGAAATACTTTAAAGGTAGACAACAATCTTCTAGATAATCGAGATTAATTGTTTTATGAATTTAATGTTCCATAAGTTCATGCACTGGTTGCCTTGTGTGCTCCTTGTCCTTATCTTATGGTGTTAATTTACTATGGCAAATTTTTAAAGAAGGGAATGTTGGTAAAATATTCTAACTTAGGTACACTATTCAGTTAGTTATGTCAATTAGTGGTACTCACCAACCTCTCTTGATAATCGTTAACCAGTTGCGAGATTAATTGTTCCCAAGCTAGAGATGTGTTTACCATGTTTTTTTGTAACTACGTCTTCTATCATAGAAGTTCTATTCTGTTTTTCTAGGGCATTTCTTTACATAACTTCAGACATTTTAGGTGGTCACGGTATTGACCCTTCACTGTAATTTTTCAGGCAACTTGCTACTTCTGCTGATGGTGTTCCTCTATTTGAATTTTTTCTTATAAAGAATAAGAATGGTGAATTTAAGTCACAGGTATATCTTCTAAACTAATCCCTTAATTTTTGAATATTTTTGCTATTACAACATAAGCAATTGGCATTCATCTCTAAAATTTAAGCTCAATTATCTTATTTTATTAGCAAAAGTAATTTCACTCAAGATGGATTGTTGTTCATTGAATTTTTTTTCTAGCTGAGTATGAATGGCTGTGCTTATGATGATCTTCTGTAGGCTGTTATTCAAGTTTCTTTCAATAATTATGTTGGTAATTTTTTTTATATTAGAATTATGGTAGAGGAATCAGGGATTATATGCAACAATGAAATATATTGCTCATTGCTTATGATCCAAAAGCTTTGTTCACTTCATAGTCCATACAATCTGAATTGTTATCATGAAATCTTTTACACAAATATTTTTATTTCTATAACTTATAAACAGTCTAGAAGAGCAACCAATTTATATTATTAATACTGAGTTGGATTTAGAATATTGATGGAAATGATTAACGAGCATGCTAGTTTTGGAGGTTCACATTGCTTGACTCTTAATTTTCTTATAACAAATGTCATCCCTAAAATTTAAAAAAATCGTTTTTCATGGCAAATTGAGATTGGGTTACACACATATGTAGTATTTTTTCTATAATATTGCTAAATAAACTTGATAGTGAAAACTTAGACCAACTTATATTTCTAGCTGTGGCCTATTGGTCATGTTCCAGCTTGATTTGTTTGAGGATCAAAATTTAACTAAACCATGCTTCAAGCTTTACAAATTTCAGAAATCTAACCAAGTGACAAGTCATTTATTTAAGAATTTCTTAAACCAATCCATGGTTTGATTTGGATTTAATTCACAGTCTGTTGCTCAATGTACCTTTGGTCTTATTCATTCTTACAATTTTCAGGCTGTGTACTTAAAGCAGAGAGGAGGTTCCTATAGTCCCCCAACAACATCCACCAAAGCTTTGGATGCTGCTGAGAGATTGAGTTCTGTGGAGTCACCGGAAGATAGAAGCGAGCTATTTGTTGGGAGTCCTGAAGATCCAGAGGTTGTTGATGATAGGAATGATAACTCTGATCCAACTGATGGAATGCCTGGATTTCAGAATATCTTGAAGGATACAATCCCTGGTGTAAAGATGAAGGTTTTAAAGCTCACAACTCCAGACAAAGTAGACAAGGATATAATTTCTAAGGTGATTCAGCAGATAACTGAGGAAGAAGGGAATGAAGATGAAGATGCAGATGCAGATAAACATTCTAACAAGGACAATGAGACAAAAACTCCAGAACTGAAAGATGTTGAGTCTGAAACTGACGATGGGAATGAATTAAGTTCTAGTCTGGAAGCTTTCGAACATGCAGAACAAAATAAAATTGCAGTCAAAGCTGTCATTGGTGGTCTTGTTCAGAAACTTTCCAGCAGTTTGACTACTAGAGATTTGCTTCGAGTTCCTGCTAAGCTGGAGACATCTGGACAGGGTTCATTTTCCTTTACCATAAAAGAAATAGTCAAACAAGAGGTTGGTCATGGAAAAGGGAAACCTTCACCAGATAAATCAACAAAAATTCAAGGTCAACATAGTGTTGATAGTATTATGTTAAATCTTGCTAAGTTCATTGGAAAGGGGAAAATACCCTCAAAGGTAGGTCAATTTTTACTGTTTGATAATTGATATGATCTTATTCTGTGAAATATAAACCTGCAAATTATAGAGTTTGCAAAGTTTTTTGCCTTTGTTGAGTTTAGCTGAGAAGTTGCTTGTATGATAATATTTTGCTTCAAATTTTTAGGTGCTTAAGGATGTGGGAGAATTAGTAAGACTTAATCTTAGCCGGGCTCGAAACCATGAACGATTGTCTGGGTCAACTATGTTCAGTCGCATTGAAATACCAACTTCTTTAGATCCTTTGAATGGTGATATTTTAGGGAACTTGTTAATTTTAGTATTTTGAGGTGCTGAGATTGCCTGCTCATTGTAAGATTTTAATCCGAGTGTATACTGAATATCAAATATTTTTATTTTCATCAGGTCTATACATTGGTGCACATGGGCTTTACTCATCTGAAGTAATTCAACTGACATGTAGATATGGCCATTGGCAAGAAGATGGGGCGAATAAGGAGTCTTCCGATCTTGAATTTTATGAGTATGTGGAAGCCTTGAAACTGACTGGGGATCCTTATGTACCAGCTGGCCAGGTAATACTCTAAACTTATTTGATATATTTAATAGACAATGTAAAATATTTTTTTGCTTCTATCCTTTACTATTTTATTATATTGGTTTCTTTGTAGCAACCTGTTCCCTGTTTTGTTTGGGAAAAATAACCTTGTATCTGAGTCGGAGAAGAGCAGCAAGTCTTGCTGTGATTTGTTTAAATTATTTTTGAAGAATTTGCAATTTGATGTATTATTTTCAGATTTTAGTAAGTAGGACAGTGCATTAAGGTCTATCCTGCAAATTGACAAGTTTAATACTGATTTGTGCAAATTTGTGAACTGAGGAATATGAAATTGTGAGTTAAGAAATGCTGAATTTATGGTTTAGGGAACACTTTCACTTCTTTCCATGTAATTTTCAGATTAAAAAGACTGTGCTAGTCTGAATCTGAACACTGACACTACAGTCTCACTCTGAACACTGAAACAACAGTGTGAAACTCCAGTTAATTCACACTTTATTTCCCATTAATTTTTAAACATGTATCTTTCATATACCATGTGTCTAAATAAATAAGCAAAATGTATTGCTTATGTTCAAATATACGGAGAAGAGTCATGAATTAACATCTGTGTACAAAATGTAGCAGAGGATGATGTATATATATAAATGTCTCAAGAACAAAGAGATGACCAAGACCCATATATTTAAATATATTTCACACTCTTTTTCAAATTAGTGCATATAAATTATATGAACCAAATTTGTTATAAATATAATTAATTCTAGGACCTGCAAAAATTTAGTGAAGATATTGACCAACTAATCATCAGAATTAATAAATTGAATAGTAATATCTACGACTCTTTGTAGAGTCGATAATTAACCCTTTTGTATAAGATACAGCAGAGGAAGATGTGTATATTTAAATGCCTCAAAAACAAAGAGATGGGTCAAGGCCCATATATTTAAATTCACTTAACAGCTTTTGCAATTGATAAGTTTATTTAGACAATTAGATACTTAAAAATGGAAATATCAAGACGCACTTAAGTTGCATCTGCACGGTTAAGATTTTTAAATTTTGATACTTTTGCACGTTTTCACTCAGTTGCATGGTGAATTGATGACTTAGGTCACATGGGTTGTAGAGGTTGAACATGAAATCAACCAACATCACTGTAATTTAGTTTGTGAGAAGGTATGGGATTCATTTTGTGGCCTTCAATCTATTGCAGGGATTTTTTCTGGAGTTTACTGCTGTAAGTAGGATGTATCTCATCGAGCTTAAATGAGTGTGGGGATTAAGTATACAATAGACAAAAGGCCACTACTAAATGTTAACTCAAAAATAGTGCTTTCAGTTTGGAAAAACTCAAATATTCAATGTATTCTGTTTGGTTATGGAAGCATCAAAACTTCAAGCTTGTTACTAGGTTGACCATTGACGGAAATTATTCAATGTATTCTTTTAGCAGTTTTTCCTCTGAGAATTAACTAATCAATTTAATACAAGTTAAATTATTTCTTTGTTGCTTTTTTAATCTGCATACACTTCTTTTAGCAATTTTTGTTCATTTATCTTCTTAGGTAGCATTTCGAGCAAAAGTTGGAAAAAGGCATCAGCTTCCTCTCAGTGGAATAATTCCCGAAGAGTTGGGACTGGTAAGCAGTGTGTTTTCGCTTGGTGACCCAGTAGTTATTCCCACTGTTTTCTCTATCATTTTTCTCCTCTTTTCATTAAATTGCTATTAGTTCAGAGTAAAAAAAATTATTATAATTTTTTTGTTTAATATTCTGACATTATTGTCATCACAGATTGCACGTTATAAAGGCCAAGGGAGGCTTGCAGAGCCAAGATTTCGGAATCCTCGATGGGTTGACGGTGAACTCGTGATACTAGATGGAAAGGTTCTTGTTCAATCTTGTCCAGTTGCTTTCTCCTGCTATTTTAAGTCCGGTTTTAAATCATTCTTTATCATTGTCGTGCAAATGGCTGTGATTGAAACTTGTAGTATGTTGATTTGCAGTACATCAAAACAGGGCCGGTTGTTGGATTTGTGTACTGGGTCCCTAAACGTCCTTTTTTGGTATTGTTCAGTCGGCTGAGGCTTCAAGAATAGGGTTGATTTTGTTGTACTTGTACATAATGTCAACCTGTAAATTCTTTCTACTGATTTTGAAGGTAAGTTCTACACGTTTTAGATTCCATAAAGCATTCACTAATGAAATATCATATTAATCTTCTGCTCAGAAAATTAATTAATTTATTTTCCTCTTCTCAGCAAGAAATTGTATTGGCATGGTTAGTGAGTAAAATTGATCTAATATGCGATTATCTTCTTGGCTGGAGCAAAAAGAGCTTCTATTCATAACAGAGTATTTTGAATCTAGCTTTTCTGTGATGACTTTTATGGCGTCTCAGTCTTTGTTAGCTCATGATTTCCTTTCCTTATACTAGGATGTCTCCTTGTTAGACAAAAAAGAGGGAATGAAGAGCTCGTTTTGCGTTACGTCTTGGCTTCCATTCCTTTCTCTTTTTGTTTTCTCTCGGTTATGAACTTGTAATCTTATTGCCATATGTAAACACTAGAGAATTTATGTTAGAATAGAAATATAATGATAGATCACCACCAATATAAATATAATTTTGGGGACAGAATAGTCTCTCGATCTAATCTTCTGGGTGTTGGTGGAAACACCATTATTGCCTCGTTATTAGCTACGCGGTTGTTATCTCCCCCATTAATTAAACCTCCATTATCACAGTGTTTACTTCTAATAATAGTGGAAGATTTGGTTCACAGGTTGAAGATCTAATTACTTTTTCAACTTTCTTCCTTTGACTTCCCTCCATTCTATTTCTTCTTTATGTCAAATGTTGAATTGCCCAGTAGTAATTAAACAAGATTAACAAAAATAAAACAAACAAAAAGTGCAAAGAAATCTTTAAAGAAAACAAATGCAAATAAGAAAGAAATAAGAAAATTCTAATTGTTTTGTTTTAGTAGAAGATATATCATTAATGAGTCATGAGTTAACTTATAGAAACAAATTGACATCATTCTCAATTAAAAATATTAAAACATTAAGTTCATGAATTTTGTTATTTATATGTTGTTGAATTTACTTCATTCATTTATATACTTATTTTAATTGGCTAATTGTTGACTCTGATATTAAGGTTGAGTCTTTAAAGAATGTTAAAGGATAATCTTTTTTTTTCTTTATATGTTGTTCAATTTATTTATTTCTATTCAATATAAAATTCGAATTCGAACTTGAATTCTTAATACTAATAAAAATAAATGTTCATAATTAAAAGTTTTCTTTTATTTATATTTATCATTTTATTATATTATTATATAATTATATGTATAATTTTAAACATAAATTTTATTCAATTTTATTTTTCACTTTGCTTACTAAATTAGCTAATTCAATTAGTTTTACCCATAATTCTCCTTTGTCTTGAATTTGAAATCTAACTATTTGAACTCATAATTCCTAATAATAGTTATCTAATTTCACCCAAACATATACAAATTCTTCAAAACATTCCCTTTTAAAATTAAATTCCTTACAAAACAATCTTCTTTTAGCATCTCATCCTTTGTTCCTGCATTTTCATTGGTGTAGGAAAAAATTGGTAAAAAGCATTATGAATGCATAATTTAAAAATATTAAAAATTTTATTTCAAATTATACTTTTAAAAAATGTGTGTTTATTTCATAATTTAAAAATATATTTTGGATTCAACATTTTATATTACATTTTCACATATTCGAAGATGTATTTTAAAGTATCAAATTCATAAATGCATTTAAGATTATATATCTAGTTGGAACATATTTTTAAATTGTATAATTTAAAAATATATTTCAGATTTCATAATTTAGTGTACATTTTTAAATTAAGCAATTTAGAATATATAATTTAAAATTTAGAAATATATTTTTGGATAAAAAAATATGTTTTAAATTTAAAATATATTTTTAAATTTTAGAATACAAAAATTAAAAAACATGATTAATTTAAATCTTTTTAACATGGAAGTGCATAAATAAACCATGGAGTTGAGGAAGAAATCGCTTCCTTATAAACCTTTTCAAATGATGGTAAACATAGCAGGGTTCATAAAGTTTAAGTTTGAAATATATATATATATATATATATATATATTAATTAGGGAACCTGAATTTTATTATCTCGTTTTTATTATTAGTCACATAGTCTATGAGAGAAAGAGAAAATTATTCACTTGATAATAAGTCTTATTGTCCCAAAATTATCATGTATTAGACAACATGATAAAAATCTTTGAAACAAATCAACAAAAATGTCTTATAAAACCTTCATAATTAGTGATGTATTTTTTTATATAATTTCATCCATGGCTTTGATCTTATTTGTGTTTAATATTAAAACATTAAACATACTTATATCAATTAACATATTCTTTTCACAAATAATATATTTTTTTTTTCATTTTTTAAAAAAAATATTAGAATTATGAATTGAAAAATTTTAAATTATTTTTTAATATTTTTAATATCTTCATATTAAAAAATAATAAAAATAAAATATTAAAATATATAATTTATTATATAAACTCACCACAACTCAGCTCAAACCTACGTAACATGTAGGTTAAGTGGATTATGCTCCCTTTGAATCAACCCCACTTAAACTCATAGTAAGTCGAATGTATTTACAATTTCAAATTATATTGACATGATTATTTAAACGAGTTTGTATGATTTATTACACATATCACTTTAAGTAACCTATAAATAAGTAATTATTAATTTTCTTAATAAATAACTTTTTCCTAGATTTTTTTTCTCAAGCAATACATAACCATTGCATTTGTATTAAAGTTACATGAAATCTATTATTGCAAAACCAAAATTAAAAATACCTTATTGATGCAATGTAATGTCAGCTCAAACTACTACTACAATATATACCTTAGATGAGCTACAAACTATAAATATTTTATATCTAAATTTGAAAAATTACATACCTTTAGGATGCACTTATGAAAACAAAACAAAAAACAAAAAAAATCTAAAATCTAAGAACCATTTTCAAGCAGTGATAGAAAGATATTTTGTAGTGCAAATATTAACTAGGTTTGGTATAGAATTTGAAAAATGATTTTGTGAATTAATGATTTAATTAAAAAAATAAAGAAAAAAAATATTATTTTAGATATGGAAGTAATTTTAAATTCTCTTAACTTTAATCCAAGATATTTTGGTGGTGACGCCACGCCAGCAAGTATTGAACGTCGTCGTCACACTCAGCTGAGATATATATGTTATTATATTGTGATTATTATGTTATTACATATTATAATAAAAAAGTGTGGCAAAGTAAAGTCTTCCTTTCCGCGCGGTTGAGAAACCCTAGGCGCGGTGCGCACCGGTGTTTCTCCTTCTGCTCAATTTAGCCAGTTCAGAACTCTCTCCACTGCTTCCTCTTTCTGCAACTCTTACTTCGGATATTTTGAATTTATTTGTAGAGAGGAAGAAGAGAACCATGGGAAGCACATTTCATTCTCCACCAGCAAAGCGTTCCGCACCCGACCCCAACCGTTATCCTCCAAACGGACCTTCCAAACGTTCCAGGTCGTCCAGGCCTCCGCCGCCGCCACTTTCTGTGCCGCCTGGCCACACGGCTTTCCGCCTTCTCTGCAACGCCTCCCGAATCGGCGGCGTAATCGGCAAGTCCGGCTCCGTCATCAAGAAACTCCAGCAATCCACTGGCGCCAAGATCCGAATCGAGGACGCGTCGCCGGAGTCACCGGACCGCATCATCCTGGTCGTTGCCGATGCCGCCCTCAGCAGCAATGTTCTGCTGGGAAATGATGAGGCCGTTGAGGTGTCGAAGGCGCAGGAAGCGCTTCTGATGGTGTTCGATAGGATCCTCGATGTGGCAGCTGAGACGGAAGGCGTCGACGTTGGGGACATGCTGATGTCTTGCCGGCTTTTGGCTGACGCGGCGCAAGCTGGCTCCGTCATCGGCAAGGGCGGGAGAGTGGTGGAAAGGATCAAGAAGAATACTGGATGTAAAATTAGGGTTTTAACTGACGATTTACCGCTCTGTGCCTCCTCTTCGGATGAAATCATTGAGGTATTTTTGCTTCCTGCTCTTCTTCACTTTTGCATTTGTTGCTCAAATTTTTAGGTTAACACCACTGAGGCCTTCGATTACTACTGCTAGTGGTTATTCTACTCCGTTGTCCAGTACTCATTTCAGCTTTTAGGATTAAGCGTTTCTTGCGGAGCTGGTATATATGGTTTGTTAGTTTATTGTAATGGATTAGTTTTTTTGTTTTGGTAGGAATCTAGTTTTCAGGGTCATGTTTTTGGGGTCCATTTAAGATTTCAGGATCAAGATTTTGGTGTTCATTCAAGATTTTAGGATTAAGTTTTTCATCTGGAGCTGGTAGATACGAGTTCTTAGTAGTTTGTTGTAGTGCAATTAGTTTTTCTTGTTTTGTAGGTAAATAGGTAAACAGGCTTGAAATTATTTATGGTGTGAAAAATATTCTTATGCTGAGAAAATATCATTTGGTTGTGTACTGTGATAGATAGAAGGCAGAGTATCATCCGTAAAGAGGGCACTTGTTGCTGTCTCCCAACGTCTTCAAGATTGTCCTCCTGTTGATAGAACAAAGATAATGGGAAGCAAACCTTATGAAATAGTTCAGTATGAAGCCATAGATGCACTTCCTCGTGCGACTTTAACTGCAGCTCCACATAGGACTTTGAGTGGAGTTACTGCAGTACCACATGAGACTGAAGATCGTCTTTTGCTGAGGAGCTCTGCACTGTCTACTTTATCCAGTTGCTCTAACAGCTATGCCACCAGAGTTCATTCATTGCCAACAGAAGTTAATAGAGTGTCCTCCCTGGAACCAAAGGCACTTCAGCAGGAAGTCACCTTCAGAATACTTTGTTCAAATGATAGAGTTGGAGGAGTTATTGGAAAGGGAGGCAATATTGTTAGAGCTCTTCAGAGTGAGACTGGGGCTACAATAAGCATTGGTCCTTCAGTAGCTGGGTGTGAGGATCGAATAATTACCATTACTGCTTCCGAGGTCTGATAACTATATTCTTTCCATTTTTACGTATTTGTGTCTTTCTTTTGTGTCTATATCATTATTTTTATCAAGTTATTGATGATGGCTTCATTTTATATAGAATCCCGAGTCAAGATATTCCCCTGCACAAAAGGCTGCTGTGCTTGTTTACTCCAGGTCCATTGAATCTGGTTTTGAGAAGGGGCTAGACTCTGGATTAAGTAACAGGTCAATTGTTACTGCACGTCTTGTAGTCCCATCAAGCCAAGTTGGTTGTTTGTTAGGAAAAGGTGGAGTAATAATATCAGAAATGCGGAAGGCTACTGGGGCTGGCATAAGAATAATTGGGACTGATCAGGTGCCAAAATGTGCATCAGATAATGATCAAGTTGTACAGGTTTGGAGACTATACTTTTTTTTTTTTTTTAAATTTTACAATTAAAGCATGCTGAAGAAGGCTTTCTATTTTTAATTTTTTTGATGGATGCGATTCTGTGTATCTGGCAACTGCAATAAATTCTTACCCCTCAAACTAAAATAAAAAATTTCATCGGGCTACTTTCCTGGTGATGGTTGCCTTTTTTGACAAAACCCTTCAACCTTAATTATGTGACATTTAAATATTGTAAATTACATGCATCTACTCTTTCCTCATGCATTCTGAAATATTTATCATTCTTAAGTGTTTATCTGTAGTTTTTCCTTTCACCAATTAGAATTGACCGGAGATTTATGTTGTTTCCCAGAGCATTCATATGTTTGGCTAAAACTCCTAAGTAGTCATGATAATGATGTTTAGGTGTTTATTAGTTATACCATCTATATCCTCTTTTTCCCTCAGATATCAGGAGACTTTTCAAGTGTGCAAGATGCATTATACAATGCAACTGGTAGACTGCGAGACAATCTTTTTGCCAGCACTCAGAATAATGCTGGAACATGGAGTCTTTCTTCTATACGAGTCGATAACAGTCCATATGGGAGACTGCCGGATGTTGTTCCTCTTGGAAGCCAAATGCCCTCAGCCACTTCTCATAGTCTGAGTAGACATACCTTTGCTCATGGCATTGATCATCTTGCTCTTTCTAGAAATTTAGATCGTCCTTCTTCCCCAGGCTTATGGACTAGAAATTTAGACCGTCCTTCTTCACCAGGACCATGGGCTAGAAATTTAGATCTTCCTTCTTCACCAGGACTATGGGGTAGAAATTTAGATCGTCCTTCTTCACCAGGACTATGGGCTAGAAATTTAGATCGTCCTTCTTCACCAGGGTTATGGACGCCACCGGTATATCTCCCTCTTGCCGTGCTGTCAATTTTACCCTTGTAAATTATTATTTTATTAATTATTTTTATTTAAATTTGATTGCAGACAATGGCTGGGATGAATTCAAGAGGAATTAATGATTTTAATTATGGATTAACATCTCGAAAAGGAGGCTTAGAACTTGTCAGGTTGTTGATTTACTAAACAAAGTATACTTGTTTTAATCCAAATAGCAAATCTATATGTAGATTAGAAACAAGCGCTAAGGTTTCTTGTTATCTCAAATTTTAAGATTTTAGTATTATTAAGTGCTAATTATGGTAGTGATGTAATGTAATGGATGTGGATGGGCTTGAACTTCCCTTAACATTTTCAAATAGTGCTCACCAGAATTTGCTTAATTTTACCATCTTATGATATTTTCTAACATACAATAAGTACCGAGGGTGCCTTCTTTTTTCAAACTCTAGAATATTTAGAGATATTGTATCATGCATTATAAGTACTCTGTATGTGACGGGAACTATAAATAATTTTCTTAGACAGTCGTGTGTTTTTTGGGTATAATTTAATTATAACTTTTACCTTGGCACAAGTTGGGAAAGGTAATTTATTATTTGAATATGCAATAGAAAATAACATATCCTGCATTAGCTGTTCTTGTAATAAATCTGTATTAGATTTAGATACTGCCTTTCTCTATTTTAAGTGACTTCTGTGTTCATTCAGCATTTGATTGATGTTTCGATTCTGGTGACAAACCATTATACTGTTTTTGACACTGATATTGTTCATTTGCTTTTATTTGAAATCCTGGCTTTGGGTTAAAGTTGTGGCCAACAAAAAGTGTTGGAAATAGTCAGCTGAACATATAAAATAGAATGCCGAACTTTCAATTTCTTATTATTCTTTTTGTGTTCTGCAGTGGAACTAAATCTGCTATCGTGACTAATACGACAGTAGAAATTGTGGTTCCTGATGATACTATGGATTCTGTATATGGGGAAAATGGTAGCAATTTGGCTCGTCTGAGACAGGTACATAAACTTGAATAAGCTCGTATACGTAATTTTTTTGTTGACTTGTTTGCCACTTACCATGTTATCCTTATGAACTTGCGTTTGCGATCTCAAATTTCATTTGATTTCTAATTATCTATCTGTTATGGAAATGTCTGTTTCGTCCATCTGTCATTTTCTAAAATCATGTGATTCTTTTATCATTATCTACCTGGTCTGTTGATATTTTCACCAATGGACTGAGTGAGGGGTTGATGGAATGCCAATTTTATAACAGATGATAAAATAGTCCATTGTTCTTTCAATAATTGAGGTGATTCAATAGCTTTTTAATCCCTTTTAAATTACGTTAAATAACAGAATTTAAAATAGAGTATTTTTTTTTATGTTTTAATGTTTTTATCATTGACATTGTGAATCCTTTTTCTTATTTTGCTTGGTCATCTGAAGTTTATTTATTTTATTGTCCGTATTAGATATCGGGTGCGAAGGTTGTTATCCATGAACCCCGTCCTGGAACAAGTGACAGGACTATCGTCATATCTGGTTCACCTGATGAAACCAAAGCAGCGCAGAGCCTTCTCCAAGCATTCATTCTCAGTGGCTCATCATGACACCACAGCACAGGACGTCACTAATCATGTAATATCCAGCCTTGTATGATTTATTCAGCCTCAAAAACAGTCACTATCTTCGGTCAGTGATGTTAGTGTAGTGTAGTGTAGTTATTTAAAATCAATCGATTGCTTGATTCTTTAGTGCATGCCAAAGCAACACTGAGCAGCAGTTTCGCTCCATGGTTTCATTTTAAGATTTCTTGTTAGTAATGTCTACTACCAAGATGTCTTCAATCAACTCCTCATACAGTTTAGATCGGATAATTTTAAGCAACTCCCCATCAATATTCTCCGTTTTAAGAAAATGAAAACTGAATTCATATTAATTATCATGTACTCTAGTATATTGATGTGTATGATTTAATAACCTACTACACTTTTTTGTGCTGATTATAATTTTAGTTAATTAGGAAAATAAATTAAGATGACAAAGGAAATGGGGAAATGAATCTTACAAGATAAATTAAGATACGGTATTTTGATAGTTGGCACTTCTCTTCAAGTTTAACTTTTTTAGAACTCGTTACAATTTAACTTCCTTTAACAAGTCTTGCTTTAAATTTATCCACCTCTCTATTCATTGAGTTTGGTCTTAGAGATCCAATTTACACATCCATTTTTTAGTATTCATAACTAATTTGTAATAGAGAGGATCAACAACAGTTGCATACTTAACATGATCTTGTTGTAGGAATTCCATTTTCTGTCACTTATTCCTTTGAGCAAAAGAAATTCTTCAGGAGCATCACCCAATGATCATAATTTTTTTTATCAGCAATCAAGTATATTAAATGGTACAAAAGAGAAGAAAAAGAATCGTTACATGCACATATCCAGACCCCATTACCAGAGAGACCAGCAGTTAGCAACCACCAAAACATCACTATTTCTAACATTAAATCTGCAGATTTTTGGAGGCACATACCAGGTTTACTTTCCCAAAGAGAAAACATGGGACAGTCTTCGGGATTCACTACTACATTGTTCCAACCTCAACACAAATATTTTATTTGCTGAACGAATTTTCCAAAATCAAAAGATTTATTCTGAAATATGCATTTACTTTTCTCCTCCCAGATACATTAAATCATGCAAATCACAAAATTTTCCTTTCCAACTTCTTATCATCATGTCGTAGAAAATTTTGGATAGCATTACAGAGAACAGAAATCCTCCCCACCCTAAAGCCAATGCTCATAATGACCATCTTGACGTTATTGGTTAAACAAAATTGCTCTTGATTGCTATATTTGGTCAATTTCTTCTTAAAAGACTGCTGCTTCTAATAAGCCCCACAAGGAGATTATGATGCTGAATATTAACTTGACTCGAAGAAACAAAAATGAAAGCGATTGTGAATATTAACGTGACTCAAAGAAACTAAAATGAAAGTGAAAGTGAATTTGTGAGAGGTAACACTTGTACTTTATTGGAAATAACTTGATTATATATATAGCCTTTCATTATCAGTCGTTTGAGAACAAAGATTTATTTACATCACTAAACAATCATTAATTAATTCTATAAAAGAAATTTATATCAAATTTCATTCAAATTGAATAACAATAACAAAGTGATTTAATGATTCGTATTTTTACTTTATTTTTAAAAATAATATATGGAGTTGGTTTTATTCTACATACATTAGACACTATATAAATTTATATTGACACAAATATATATATATATATATTATAATGAGTCTTCAAAAGAGATTATCTGATGTAAGGATATAGAAGGTGTAACATTTGGTAAAAGTGAGATAAGTGTAATTTAATCTTCCTCTCTTATCTCTTTATAAACATCTAGCCACTTGCACTCATATTATCCTTTATAAGCATTAATAGAAAAATAAAACAAAATAAACCAAACTTCTAATATAGTTAAATCCAGTTTATACATATTAACTTCTTTTAGGAGTTTTTTGAATTTTGTATAGCGTAAATTGATTTTTTTAACTTCAATCAAAAGCTTGATTCATTATACCTTTATGATTTTATGTATAAATAATTATTAAGAGTTTTATCCAAATTTGATTTTCATAGTACAAAGCTTACGTGTACGACCAAGATTTAGTAGAATATTCTAGAAGAAACAGTTGTTTAAGAGAATTTATTATTTTCTTAAAATAAAGTTTTTGTTAAAAGCTTCTTTCGTATTAAAATAGTCGAAAACACCCACAGATAACTTTCGTGTTGATTAGGAGTTAGTCTATGGCTTTTCATTGCATTGGAAAGTCTGAAATTAGTTTTCTGGAGATGTTAAAGAACTGTCCTATTTAGTGAAAAATTAGTAAAAAACAAACCAGTTGCTGAAGTGAAGCAATCTCACCAGAGGAGGAAAATCATAGAATTATGCAGTGAAGTCTTTGAGTACTCCTGCTGAAGGTACACTCAGTTTCATGCAGACCTACACAGTCCTTCAGTATATGCACCGGCATCTCTTGCTTTCTCGCCAGCACATTTCAAAATACCTTTTATTTCTTCCACTGTTTTGGAGTTTCGTGCAGACCTAAACATTTTTTCTACTAAAAGACTCTGTTACATCCCGAATTTTATACAGAGAAGGTCTCGTTCTAAAAAAAGTACTTTTCCGGTTACAATTGTTTTTGCAGATTTTCCTACTTGGGGTCAGAAGTGGTGAATCAACATTTATGTACAGAAACAATTCCTTGCCAATTTTGAGTTCAGGTATTGTTTTGCGGATTTTCCAACGTGAGGTCAGGAGTTGTGAATCAACATTTACGTATAGAAACAATTCCTTGTTTTCTATAACACTGCGTAAGTTCATTGAAAAAATCAGTACCTAATCAGATGGCGGCGCAGCCAGAGTTCATACATGACCATATGAAACGCATCTAGTCTGACAGGAGGTGTATTCCACTTGAAATGCTTTTGGATCTGAACAAAAGCAGAAAATTAAAAGAGAGATAGGAAAAATAGAAGTTATTAACTTCTGAAGAGAATACTCAATGTCTCATTTCTTTTCTTTGATTTAGAAATTTGGAAGGATGATATAACTGAAAAGAAAGATGTCAAACTTCCAACTTCTTATACCACGGAAAGCAACATCAATTCTTTTACTACCATCCCATCCTCACAATTTCTCATCAAATCGCATAATATTTATAAGTTGACAAACTGAACTTTATATTGATAGTACCTTTACTAAGTTCTGATTCAATATCATGAAATGTTTCTCAGATATGCTTCTGAGAATATCTTTGAGCAGATAAACGTCAGTCTCCTTCAGTATAACAGAGAATTTCCTCCAATCCAGAATATCATTAAAAGGCAAGTCATAATAGTTTGACATGATAACTGTAGAAAGATCGACAAGAGCTTCCATTAGGGAACAGCATTTCAAGACAAATAAGGGAGATGGTTAACATCATATTTTTTATTTGAGGGAACTAATGGCACAGCTTATATGTGAAGTAAAACCAAAAGTTTGAGGTAAGCTACATAACCTTTTCCATTGTGATCAATTGCAGAAATGGCTGAATTAGAAGGTAATAGGTTAACTACCATAGAAGGGAATGTGCAGCCACAACGACTTTACATGATATGTGTAGGTAAAAGATGCTCAAGTTGGATGCAATACCGGGCTACCATCATGATTCAGCAATTGGTGAGGTGCACTAGAGAAGGGACCTCTTTACCTTAACAATTTTTTTCTTTATTAATTTTTGTAAATTTTATTCTCCTGTGTCTATGTAACGTTAGCTTCCCATTTCCGGTTTTAAGAAGCAAATGAAATTTGATAAAAGAATATATCCTCACATCTTTCAGACCAAGAGTGTGAATGGGGTAAGTTGATTAGTAACTTAGACTATTATTCTATGTTTCAAATGTGCAAAAGTATGTTCTCGAGAGCAAAATCCGTTGGGTAGCCAGTAATACAGCAGGTTACTTCCTATTGGAGTCTGGAGACTCTTTCCAAGAGCTATAATAGTTTTCTGGTTGCAAAAGATCACATCAATGTGCCTTGCAGAAGAGGTATAGACAGGTTGACAAAAGGCGGCGGTAACTAACAATAGGAAGTAATGATTTTCAGCTAACAGATATGGTTTACCTGGTACACACCCGAAGTGGATTGAGTCTGCGATACGACTGCTGCCGATAGGCCCGTGAGGGCACAAACAAAACTTGGACTTGTAAAGTCTCTCCATGAATACCATTTGTCCAGTCGCTCGAAAATCAATTCTGTTGTTCTGGATGTCTAGTTCAGTATCATTGTCCCACATAGCTGTTAGATCATCTTTCAATCTTGAATCAGAACGACCAGCCCAGAAAGCAAGTGTGTTCCTGCAATATTTCCGTTGACATGAAATGAAATTTCTGTTTCTGGTGGGAGAAAGAACTCCAGTTTTTGTTCAGATATTAATTCTGTTGGATTGACTTAGAAAAAAAAATGTGAACCTACCTATTCTTGAAGTCATTCCCTCCTGGAGGGTGAAAGAATGGTAGCTGCACTTGTGGTAGGGTAACATCCTTGTGTGGAATATAATCATTGTCGTCATAACTTGATGAACACACCACTCTAATAGAATTTTTCATCATATGTGGAACTCCTTTGGTGGCCTTGACTCCGATATCGTGGCAAGTCACAAAAAAATGATCAGCACCCAAGGTTCTGTTCCAATAAGGGTACTTAAACTTTACGTACTCTACATACTTCTTTACTTCATCAATCATACGGTCGTTAGTCAACCCCTGCATAATTCATTTGTGTATTACAACTCACATCGGAAACTACGATAGGCGGCTGCCACCACGACTATGTAAAACTTGAATGTCATAGCACAAACATATCCCAGGCAGAAATACTATTCGACATTATATTAATTAATGATTTATTAAGAATTTAAAGTTTAAGCAAAATTAACTTGTAATGAAGAAATTATAGGTATGGAGACCGTTATTCCTTATTAATCTCGACATGCTACTCAATTAAGTGTTGTTTATTATTTATAAAATTTAGAAAACTTAAATGTGTTAGATAAAGATTGGTCACAACTGTAGACACATGATAGTTTTGAACTACTTAATAATTCTCTTAAAATACTATCAACTTATATATGGTGTAAATAAAAAGTATAACTAAACAGGATTGTTGAATGGTTAAACCATTTGAGAACCACTAAAACACCATTTTCTTCATATTATCCTCTCCTAAATGGAAGTAAGTAAGTAATTCTCCAATATTTAAAAATAATTCAAATTAGTTCTAAAATTTTACTTAATTCATACAGTTAGGAACTGAAGTGAAGATTATTCAAATACTTCAATAATGACTTAAATAGTTTCATCACTGACTTCTTATTACTGAGGTTAAAGTTTTGGAGTCAAAATTAGTGGGATATTAATTTCAGAACATATCGAGTCCAATAGTGAAATTTATCTTATTAAGCTATTAACTGCAATATGGCAAGAATTTAGTTACATTATTACACAATCTGATCGATATGGTTGAATAAAGAGATCATGCTAGAAAATCACCTGGTGAATTCCTTCATAAATTGGCTTCGAATAATTTATTCAACTAATGCCTAATCGAAAAAATAGGACATACTCTGCCTCGCATTTTGTGACAAGAAATGGGGAGGAAGAAGAGGTGAGCTCTACGCGGATCGTCGGTGACGAATCGGCTTTCTCTGATGTTCTTGAAGAAGTATCCTTCGCTGGCGTATTTTCCGGTGAGTTTCCTCGGGGTGTGAAAATACTTTTCAGGATCTCCGTCGGGATACACGAACACCTTGAACTCCTCCTCCATCTGCTCGTAGTCTAAGCGAAAAGTT
Source organism: Lablab purpureus (assembly GCA_030347555.1). Classification (NCBI taxonomy): domain Eukaryota; kingdom Viridiplantae; phylum Streptophyta; class Magnoliopsida; order Fabales; family Fabaceae; genus Lablab; species Lablab purpureus. Next base: position 11,069,494 of record CM059259.1, read on the forward strand.
TCCTCCGGAGAGTGGAACACGCTAGAATCGAATGAAAACGCACGGTGCGCATAGGAATCGAACTTCGATGAAACGAAACGGTGTGAGCGTAAGATTGAATTTGGAAGAAGAGAAAGAAGAGAAAAGATGAGCACTGGAAAGGAACCTGGCGGAGGGGAGAGCGTAGTTGCTTGGAGCAGAGGAAGAGCACGAACATATAGAAGACGTTGACGACAATGCACGCGGTGGTGGTGAGGTGTACGCAGCCGCAAGAGCAGCGAGGACCACGAGGGCGGTTCCTGACCGCCGAAAAGGTTGCGACAGAAATTGATTTTTCTCGGGAAGGTGACATTGTGGCGGGAAAATGAAAATCGTTGTAACGATGTTCTTCCTGCTAAATGGAAGTCTGAAAAAATGGTGCCTTAACTTTAGTTTTATTATAGTCTTCTAAATTATTTTGTGAAACTAATTTCCAGAATATAGAAAAAAATTATGCATGAACAGTAAAAAATGGGTTGAAATTAAATATCAAAATATAAAAAACAATAAACGACAGAAATGAGCCTGATTATAATATTTCAGATTAAATGATAATTTATTCCACGTGGAAGGAAAAATGTCATTTTAAAATAGTTATACTTCATCATCATATATAACTATTAATATTTTTGTCAGAAAATGCTAACAAGTATATTATAAATACATTGATTGAGAAATTGAAATTATTTTTAATAAAACAAAAAAATTACGCTTTTTAAATATAAAATATTTCAATTTTTGAATTAATGTTCTTCGAAAACATTTGGAAGAAGAGTAATTTTCATGATAATATTAATTTTATTACATTATTTACAATATAATAAATTATTTTTTTAGTAAAAATAATACATTATTTATTTTTCATTATTTTAGAAAATAATAATTAGGTGTTAATAGAATGACGATGAATTTTATTTTTTCTCGTCTTTATCTTTGTTTATTAATTTAATGAGTATGTAAATTTTATGTTATCATATGCTTATTATTGTTTAAAATATTAATTAAAGATTTTTTATTAAAAATTAAAATAACAAAAAATATAATATTAAAAATGATTTTATATTAAAATAATATATATATTTTTTAGAAAACTAATATTAATAAAGAAATTAAATTATAATAATTTTAAATTAGAATATCTTTTGATAATAACTAAATAAAAGTTAACTAATTATAAAAAAATATAAATAATTAAAAGAAAATTTAATATAATTTTTTTACATTATTTAAGAAACTATAGTAATTTAAAATAGAAATAAACGGATATATATATATATATAAATATATATATATATATATACTTTTTCTTATCTTCAATTAAGAAAAGTCGAATAGTATTTATTCGCATAAAAATACTTACATCATCTCCATGTGAAAATTTTCTATTAAGTTTGGACAAGTTCAAATTGATTTGTTATCCTGATAATAATAATTTTGTATAAATTTTTATTATCACAACAAAGATCTTTTAAAAGTGTCGATGAAAATAATATTTTATTTAGGTGAAAAAACACAATTTTTAACGTGTTCAAATATAGTTTCTGACAAAACTAATTTCATATTAATGGTCTAGGAAACAATTGGTTGATGAGAATAATTTTAATTTACTGCAAATAAAAAATATAGCACAATATTTAATATTTTATTTATCTTTTAAAAATAACATTTTTCTGAGAATAGATTTTGACATTTTTTGGAAAAATCTAACTTTCTTGATAATATTACTCTTCTTAAATTTATTTAATATAATAAAGTAATTTTTATTAAAAACAACACATTAATTTTTAAAATTAACTATTTCCCAACATCATTAATTATCTTCAGAAATCATAATCATCCCTAGGGTTCAGTCTGTGTTGTGTTGAGTGAGTTACCCCTTTCTTTTCATTTCTGTGCTCCCTGTTTGTGTGATTTATATTTATTGATTTAGTAATTAAGCAATTGGTGGTGATGCAATTAGGATTAGAGATGGTAGCAAACACTGTTCCAGCATAAAGCCCCACAACTCTCACACGTCACACACAAAGGCAAGTCTCAAGTCTTATATTATTATTCATTCATTCAATTTGAACTTTTCCAAACGCAAACACAATACAAATTAGAATATACGGTGAGGGAGAGCCGAGCCAGCAACGGCAGAGTGAGTCCCCACTCCAATCATTCAATAGATCGATCGTTTCGAACCAAAACCCTAGCTAGGGTTTCATCCATCGATTGATCCATCGATCATGGCAGAAGAGGTTTCTTCTTCTACTACTTCTCCCGCAGCATCTGCTACTGCTCCTCTTGGTTCCAGCGTGATCTCCCTAGTGAACCGCCTTCAGGACATCTTTGCCCGCGTCGGCAGCCAGTCCACCATCGACCTCCCTCAAGTCGCCGTCGTCGGCAGCCAGAGCAGCGGCAAGTCCAGTGTCCTAGAAGCCCTCGTCGGCCGCGACTTCCTACCCCGCGGCAACGACATCTGCACACGCCGCCCCCTCGTCCTCCAGCTCGTCCAGACCAAGCGCAAGCCCGACGCCCCCGACGATGAGTACGGCGAGTTCCTCCATCTCCCTGGCAGAAAATTCCAAGATTTCTCCGACATTCGCAGGGAAATTCAGGTGCTTAACTTTTTAACTCCAAGCTATATGTTTGGCTTTTACATGTTTGTGACGCCGACAACTAATCATCATGGATTACTTTGTATTTTGAATTGCTATTGAACACTAGAGCACTGCTTTCCCTTTGTAACATTACTTTCGCTTGCTGACATCTAAATGGAAGGGAGAAGAGAATCCTTAAATAGGAGGGTGACCCTTTCAATAATGAAGATTATTTTCTCTCTCACTCAGTTTTCTTGACCTGTTCATCCATTAACAAGACATGGACACGCTCTGGCACATTAACCTGCACTGAACTGAGTTTGCGTGTCATCCGATGGCTAACCATGGTGCTCATGTGCATGTCTTGTGTTTTGGTTTTGGTATTGTGTGTTCGTGGCTTCCAACGGTCCAACAGTAAAATGGAATAGATGGATACTTTAGAGACTTTAGCCTTTGAAATTACTAAAATGGAGTATAATTGAATGTGTAAGTTAGTTGAATGAAATTTGAGGAATATAGTTTGCTTGACAGTCAACATTTTTATCATAGCAATGGGTAATACTGTTTTGGTCGAGGGTCCATTATCCATTGGAAGTGATTTTCATGGTTTAAGCTTGAAGTGTGGTTAGATTTAAGACTTAAACTATCTGCATCTATATAGAATGTAATACCGTGGCCGGTGAGGTACTGATAAGTATACAGTGTATCAGTTTAATCCTTTTCATTTACTTTTATATCTCTGTGTTGACCTGTATATCTTTACTCTCTTTCTTTAGGCTGAAACTGATAGGGAAGCAGGAGGGAACAAAGGAGTCTCAGACAAGCAGATTCGACTGAAGATTTTTTCACCAAATGTTCTTGATATCACACTTGTAGATCTCCCTGGCATCACGAAGGTTCCTGTTGGTGACCAGCCTTCTGACATTGAAGCTCGAATCAGAACAATGATCATGTCATATATCAAAACTCCCACATGTCTCATTCTGGCTGTCACACCGGCAAATTCAGATTTGGCTAATTCAGACGCTCTTCAAATGGCAGGGATTGCTGATCCTGATGGTGAGATTTTTGCTTCCATGTGTCTGAAACTTTAATCTTTTCAGGCCCCTTTAACTGGATTTTTAAAGGTTTTCGTTTTTGTTGTAGGTAATAGAACAATTGGCGTAATTACAAAGGTTCAGTATACTCTTGTAACAATGCATTTGTTAAATTTATTAAGCTGTTGCCTTCTTCTGACAATATTAGGCACTTATTAATTGGAATGCAGTTGGATATCATGGACAGAGGTACTGATGCCCGGAATCTGCTACTAGGAAAAGTTATACCCCTCCGACTTGGTTATGTAGGTGTTGTCAATCGTAGTCAGGAGGTAATGATGTTATACTATAGTTGTAAAAGCTCTTTAATTACTTTAACCTGCGTGCATGTTCTTTATAGATATATTTTAAAAGTACTGGTCATTGTTTACTAACGCCATGCATAGGATACTTTGTAAATGCAAATAAATAAAAAAATATGTAATTTGCTTGATTGGCATGGAGGTAAATATGTGCTGATTTCTGAAATATAATTTGGCTATTGTTTATTCCTATTAGGATATTCAAATGAACCGGAGTATAAAGGATGCTCTTGTTGCTGAAGAGAAATTTTTCCGCAGTCGTCCTGTAAGGATGTTCTTATGGTAGTTAATTGTCAAGTTCTTTTGCTTATATGTACTTACTTTTATCTATTTATGTAATTCATAGGTATATAGTGGTCTGGCAGATAGTTGTGGTGTTCCTCAACTAGCAAAGAAGTTGAACCAGGTAGAGTCTTCATTACACTGAAAACACATTTGTTGTTTACAATACTAGCCTTATTTAGGGATTTCAAATGCAGAGTAAAAGTTTGCTTCAGTCTTTTTCCTTCTTTACTTGACACTATGTATTTAGTTTTTTTTCTTTATACAACAGCATCAAAATCATTATATTATATCCTTTATCTATGGGAGGGGGGTATCAAAGAAATGCACTTAGTTGTTTCACCTTCAGTGTTGATTTTGGTGGTGGCTTTGGAATTTTTCTTTGAATAATTTGTATATTTTTTTTGGAAGCGAGAAGAGGAAGGAGAGTTGAAAGAATGAAGTATCTTTCTTTTTAGTACTATGAAAGAATGAACTTTATTTTTTGCATGGGTCTGTCAAGTATAAGAGTTTGAAGAGTGTATGCTAATAGCCAGATTAATACTTGCTTAGAGTAAAGGCTTACTGGGTCAAATTTGTAGGGATAATATTGTTAGATACTTCTTGGATAGAACTGAATTCTTTCAAATCCCATAAAATATTAAACCATTATGAATTGACACCAAGATTGAGGTTTCTGGTCTAATGCACGCCAATATGGCACGCACGTTTGCTTGTCCATATTTTTGCAGATTCTAGCCCAACATATAAAGGCTGTGTTACCTGGATTGAGAGCACGGATAAGTACTTCACTAGTCTCTGTTGCAAAGGAGCATGCAAGCTATGGAGAAATCACTGAGTCCAAGGTATGTGCTAATACTGAAATGTGTCTGGATACGTCCCTATGACTTGTTAAACACTGAAATAGTTAAGTATGTTGTATATATATGTTCTCCTTATTTTGTTAAAGAACAGCATTTTTTTTACTTTGGCTATAATTATACAGTGCATTATTTATAAGTGTTAACCTGTAACAGGCTGGTCAGGGTGCACTTCTCCTGAATATTCTCTCAAAATATTGTGAAGGTACTTAACTATCCCAACCGTCTAGTTTCTTATCTTTTATTCATGAACTTGTGTTTTCTTTTCTTTTGTATTTGTTAACTGCTATGCCACATATTGTTACTTTTCCCTATTAAGTAAATGCTATCTCCAATTTCTTTCTTCTTGGAAACAGCATTCTCCTCAATGGTTGAGGGAAAGAATGAGGAGATGTCTACATCTGAGTTATCTGGTGGAGCACGAATCCATTACATTTTTCAATCCATATTTGTCAAAAGTTTAGAGGTATACAATCCTACTGTATTTACGTATGGTAATATTACAAATATGTTTTCTCTCATGCTACAGTTCAATTTGAGATGGAAAACGAGGAGGAGGCTATAGTTAAACCCATTAGCCTGTCAACTTTGCATTTCATGGATGGATGCACTATTATCCCAGCTTTTATCATTATTATTTAGATATACTACTCAATTGATATTAATCAAACATTGTTAAACAAATAAAACTGAACATGCGTAATTGTATGTATGATTGAACTATGAGAATATGTAATTTCATTTTTGTTGCAAAAAAAGATTTTCATCTTAATTTTGTCGATGCTATGCTGAATGTTATTATTATGGGGTAAGCAAATTGCAGATTATAATTCAATGTATTTCAAGGGAAAGAGAAATAGCGATTTTATTATTCGCTCATTATATGATGTTGAGTTTTAAGCAATCGGCATAATGTGCTAATTCCCTGTGTAACTTAAATGCTATCATGAAGGAGGTGGATCCATGTGAAGATCTGACTGATGATGACATCCGTACTGCCATACAGAATGCTACGGGGCCTAAATCAGCATTGTTTGTTCCAGAAGTAGGTCTTTTTACCCAAACCCTTTTCCTTAAAAAATTAAGAGATAGAAGTTATATTTTAAAATAAAATACTAATTATATTTTAAAAATTTTGTTGATTTTGTAAATTTTTAGGTATAATTTGCAAATCCAAAATCATAAAAATGTTTATAGAGAACCCCTACTCTAGAACAAGTTATCTATTTATTTCCATGTAATCAGGTGCCATTTGAGGTCCTTGTGCGAAGGCAAATATCCCGTCTATTGGATCCAAGTCTTCAGTGTGCTAGGTTTATATATGATGAATTAATAAAGGTAGTGACAGGGCTTTAAGCTTGCCATCTCTCTTGTCTTGTATTATCAAGTATGTGCCTAAACAAAATCCCTTCTCTTCAGATCAGCCATCGCTGTATGGTTACTGAACTGCAGCGATTCCCTTTCTTGCGAAAGCGCATGGATGAAGTTATAGGGAACTTTTTACGAGAAGGCCTTGAACCTTCAGAGAATATGATTGCACACATGATAGAAATGGAGGTATGCTGAAATTTAACTTGTTTGAAGTATAAATGCATGCTTTCTCCATCCTCTACTTAAAATAGCTAATCAAAATTTGGTTTCTGGGCCAAAACTTGGTGTCACTTAAGTAATGCCCAAAATATCTTTCAATTTCCAGGTCATTTTTAGTCTGAAACTGATGAAACTTGATAGTACTTTCATTTTCAACTGTATTTTTGTAGTTAACTCCTTGACTTCCTTAATACTATTCCACATAACAGAATGAGCCATTTATTTCCTATGGAGTTGTTATGAAGTTATGCCATTGGTGTGTATATTGAACCTTCCGTTCTTATAGACTTCATCAGTACTGAGATGAATTCACCCAATTCTTGTTTAATGACTGAGCATGGCTTGGGATGCTGTTCTAGAACATCAGTGAATGATGATGTTCTCTTCGAATAAAATGGATCAATCATCACAATTAAAGACATTCTTAAGTTTTTGGTGTGTCGTAGAAACCATTGACATGCCAATTGTGATGGGCAATCTATTAGCGAATCATCAATTTCCATGTCCATGATTTCTTATTTAAACTGCTCAATAATTCTACAGATGGACTACATAAACACTTCCCATCCAAATTTTATTGGTGGAAGCAAGGCATTAGAAATTGCTGTGCAACAGACCAAGTCTTCTAGGGTTGCTATACCAGTTTCTAGGCAAAAGGTATACTTATTATGAGATCTAGTTCCAAATATGCCCCATATTTTTCATGAGATATGTTTTGTAATTTATGCAAGCCTTTCTTTTCTTTCAAAATTTTCTATCTATCTCCGATAGGATCCTTTGGAGTCTGATAAGGGATCAGCCTCTGAAAGAAGTGTGAAATCTCGGGCTATTCTTGCAAGACAAGCTAATGGAGTAGTTACTGATCCGGTTTGTAATTGTATACTGTTTAATTCACAATAAATTTTCCTTGGTGGGAATCTAGTTAAGGGCTACTAAATTTAGTATCTCATTGTTATATAACTGTATTCTTATGATATAAATGAAAAACAGGGTGTCCGTGCTGCATCAGATGTTGAAAAAAGTGTACCCTCTGGTAATTTACATGTTCTATTTAATGTTTTCATTCATTGCACTTATTTTATTATGAATTTGTTTTTAAGCTTCTCTTTTGGTTCTCCAATCTTTAGTCAAGTGATTCTATTATCTATGGGCTTTATTTTTATTTTAAGGCATTTACATTTTTAATGCTTAATATTTTTCAGGAAACACTGGTGGTTCAAGTTGGGGTATCTCGTCCATTTTTGGTGGAGGTGATAGCCGAATGACTGTGAAGGAGAATATAGCTAGTAAACCGCATACTGAACCAATTCACAGTGTGGAGCATTCATTATCTATGATCCATTTGAGAGAGGTATGTGTATATGACACATTTATTGTTACCTTTAGCTTGATCAATATATTCCATAGGTATAAATTTTAGAATGTGCTCTGAATTTGTAGCCACCTCCTATCTTGAGGCCATCGGAGAGCAATTCGGAGACAGAAGCTATTGAAATAACAGTGACAAAGTTGCTTCTGCGATCATACTATGACATTGTCAGGAAAAATGTTGAGGATCTTATCCCTAAAGCAATTATGCACTTCTTGGTACTTTACTACCTCATCTACTTATACTAAGTATTGCAATTATAAATCTAAAAATAGTTTTCTTTAAGATGTTTTTTATGTTGAATAGGAAAATTAGTGTGTGTTTGATTGTGTTATTTCTTTAGTTTTTAAAATTGTTTAATAAAACAATTTTCAAAGGCTAATTTGTTGGCAGAAGTGGGAAAAGATGTGTGTAAGGAAGAATACCAGTAAGAAGAAACTGAAAGCTGAAAAATAAGAAAACCTAAATAACTAGATGTTCTAATTTTATTTTTGTTTAAAAAATTAAAAAAACATACTGGTTTTAAAATATTTTTCAAAAACTACACTATCGATTGAGTTGTTCTTGTTAAAAGAAACAAAGCAGAGTTTTCAAAACTAAAAAAATTAACGTTCCCTTATATTCCATATTGTTATATCTATTTTCTAAGGAAAAGCTTGTGTAGACAGGTTTGTGTGAGTGTGCGTTAAACCAATAAACAGCAAACAAATCCATTTAAATATATAACAATTATGGTACTCGAATTTATGCAAGTATGCGCAAAATTAAATAAATCTTTTCTACACTAGAATTTCTCAGTACTTTTAACCTAAACGACATTTGTCTACTAGATCTGAGTCATATGGTCTCTTGTACTGAAAATGGTGAGTGTACTCGACAAGTTTAAATTCAGTTGGTTTTATTTAGTAGGCACCTATTTTTTTGCACTATTGCAAGCAATATCAGTAATTGTGATATATCATTTATGAATTTAAGTATATAAACTCTACATTTCACCATTTTTTAAGACGGGTGTTCTTTTTCTTATGTTCTTGATATTTGATTTGTTTATGTATGTAATCTGCTATTTATTTTGGAGTGGTTGAGAATATTTTCATGCATTCAATAATTACTGTCTTTTACAAAATCATATCAGGTAAACAACACCAAGAGAGAGCTTCACAACGTCTTTATTAAAAAGCTATACAGGTAACAGATAGTGGTTGTGTTGTGACACGCTAATTCATTCTGATGTATGCTTCTCTAATGTTGATTGCTGATTGTACTTTGTATGTTAAAATTCAAACCAGAGACAACCTGTTTGAAGAAATGTTGCAAGAACCTGATGAGATAGCCTTGAAAAGAAAGCGCTGTCGAGAACTTCTTCGAGCTTATCAACAGGCTTTTAAGGTTGACAGTCCTATCACTTTTAATGGGCAATGTCTTACAAAATTTCTGTAATACTTGGCATGTTAGTTATGTTTTTTTTTTAAAATTGATTGCTTTCTCATGTTGAGGTGTATGTTATTGTAAGTGGTGAGAGAAACTAATCCCCTTAGATCATATAAATGAATGGCCAAAATTAAAGTTATGTGATCAGTTGAAAAGGTCACCGAATTTTGTTTAGTCATAGTAATTCACGTATCATCTAATAGTTGAGATTTGTTCCCTTGCTTTCCCAACAAACCACTGCTTTAAAGAAAAATTTGGTTCTTGATTCTGATTGATAACTTCTGACAATATATGGTTCACGTGGGTTTACTCACCCCCTTTATTTTCTGCTAAATAGCAAGTCAATTACAAGGGTTGTAGTAGGTTACAACATGATGTGCCTTTTCTTTTATAAATCATGTTTATGGTTGCAATATGACGTGATGCTTCATTTCTAGATGCTATATGCTTTTTGACTTGTCAGCAATGCTGAGTCAATTTTCTTCTCATTGCTTCCAGATGTATATGGTCCGAGATTTATTTATTTTATTTAGGTTTTCTACCTAACAGAACCAGTAAAAACATATAATCTCTGGTCTGATAACTGTATTACGTGTTGGTAGGACTTGGAGGAACTGCCCATGGAAGCTGAGACAGTTGAAAGAGGATACAGTTTGCCTGAAACAACTGGATTGCCCAAAATTCATGGATTGCCAACATCATCTATGTACTCTACAAGCAGTTCTGGAGACTATTATGCAGCGTCTCCAAAGTACTCCAAATCGAAAAGGTCTTCACATTCTGGGGAACTTCAATCACCAATGCATGCTGTTGCAGATTCCAATGGAAGTGGAAGGCCATTCACGTCAGGCTTTTATCCCGCGATTGATACATGAGCTATAGGTGAATGGTGCTCACTGGTTGGTGGAAGAGTTAACTCGGTATTTTATTCATTTGATTACACTGCAACTTTCGGGATATAGAATTCTGCCTCCCGGAGCTGGACTGCATGAAATTACACTATCTAACTAAAATGGTCTTGTATGTTGGCCACTGCCGTATCTTCTTAAGTTCACTTTTTCTTCTCATATAGCATTGGCATTTTTTACAAGGCTCCAGAGAAAGAATAATAGGAGCAGGTGATCATTCACATTTTTGAGAATCGGCTTTCTATGCATTCGTGTATATGATGACCTTATCTTTTTTGGTTAGTCAGATGATTTTGTTATAAATCGACAATTATGTAGTTCGAGTTTTTGTTTTAATGGGTGAATTACAATTTTGAAGTAATAGCAGGTCATGGCTATATGGATTAGTTAAACAATATAAGTTCCACTTATTTGATGAACTTTGCTTATATTTTAATAGAATTCACATAGAACAGTAAATGATATTAAAAAATAGTATATACTAGTAATATTTCTTAAAATAAATTGGTGAAGAAATTATTTTCCTTTTGTGTAAGTTAAATATATTTTTAGTCTTTTTAAATATTTATTAAAATTATATTTTGTTTTGAAATAAATATTAGATTTATTTTGTTTTTATATTTTATAAATTTAGATAAATAATTTTTATGGTAGAATTTTTTACTTTTTTTTTTATAATTTTATATTTTATTATTATTTCTTTTTAAGTTTGTTTTATTTTATTTTATTTTTATTTTTTTAAAGATATTTTTATTTATTATTGAGAACCATTTATATTATTTTATAAAATATAAATATAAATTAAATTAAAAATTTGTCATAAAAAATATAATTTTATTAAATAATTAATACATAAAAAATATATTTAATTTTTGAAAAATATTTATTAAATTTTAGAATAAATAAAGGAAATGACATGAAATGCATGTGAAATAGTCAACGCTTCCTCCGAAAAGATTCTGGGTGGGATAGTCCTACTGTTTCTCACTCCTAAAATGATGATGGTTGAAAAAAAAATATGTATGCGAAACTTGTTTCAAATTCTGTAATTTGAGAGTGTTTTTGGATTTTTAAATTTGGAAATTCTTTTATTAAAAAAAATATTTTTAAATTATGTAATTTAGAAATATATTTTGGACTCCATATTACTTTTAATAAGAATTTATTTTTTTAAAGAAATTTTAAATTACATAATTCAAAAATTAAAATGAAATTTAAATTATTTAATTCAAAATATAATTTTAATTTTTGAATTTTGAAAGTGAATTTGGACTTTTAAAATGGTATAATCTAGAATTTAATTTTGATATTTTATCCAATTTTAAATTAATTTTTAAAATACGGTAATCCAAAAAAATTAAGAATAAAATGAAAATTGTCATATATTACGAAGGTGTATAAGAAAAATATAGGGGGTGTAAAAAGAAAATTCGCTATAAAATATGTAAGTTTAATGTTTTGGAAATTTGAGAATAACGTCTCACTAAATGCCTTTTACACGTGAAGGAGATATCTACTTGCCTAAAAGTTTAATAATATAATTACACTGGTCGCAAATTTAAGTTTTTGTTTGATAAAGAAAGAAAAATACAATATAATTACACTGGTCGCAAATTTAAGTTTTTGTTTGACAAAGAAAGAAAAATATAATGTAATTACACTGGTTGCAAATTAAGTTCTCGTTTGATTACAGCGCTTAGTTTAAGAGAAAACGAAATAAAATAATTATGATTTTTTCTTTATTTGTTTGAAAATAGAAATAAGAATAAATAATATCAATTTTAATATGTATAAGCCTATGACAATTTGACAATATGATCATTGATGAAGAAGAATATCGAAGCTAGATGATGATTTGAAAGACGTTCATATCTGGCGACTTGGTGGTGTTAGTTTTAAGAATTTTTTTTTTTTTAAATCTGTTCATATGTAAATTTTTTAAAAACGGTACCATTTATGTAAAAAAATCCACTTTATTAAACATCTCCAAGATATTTGGACATATAACTCTGTTTATTATTTATTTATTATTTTAAGAGGTACATCTATTTATTTTTACTTTGTTATATTACATGTTTGATGTAGAATATATATATATATATATATAAATCCAAGAAAGGACCAATTGGCAGGCGCCACGTCTCGCAACTACCGTGACCGCCTCAAACAATCACAACTATAAATACGGCGTTGGAACTGCTACAGCATTTTATGTTGTTCATCGTTCAAATTCTATAACAGCATCAGAATCAACATTCATATTCTCTCTTCTTTGTCTCATAAAATGCCTCGCCGTAGCTCACGTGGTCAGCCTCTCCATCTCTTCCCATCCTTTCTTTTTTGTTCGATTTTCTTTATTTTAATTAATCCTCAGTTTTATCTGTCAGATTTCCGCCTTTACAATTTCTAGTTCTTCTGTGTTTCTCAGTTGTTTGATTCAATAGTTCTGTTCTTTCCAGCAATTTTAGAGCATTTTCTTTTTTCTCCTTTTTTATGCTTATTTAATTTCAGTTTTTGTTAAATATATTTTCGGTTCGGTTGGTGTCTGTGTTTCTGGGTATGAACCATGCCGACGATTATTATACTTTGTGATATTTGTGTAAATCGAGCTTTCTTAGACATATTTAATTTTGTTGCTGCCATGATATACCTACATAGGATCGGGATCACAATTGAAGAATGCCTTTAATAAAAATGTGTTGGTGTTAGGAATATTAAACAGTTAGAAGAGATAGATTGTATTGGCCGAACAAATAGTATTTGTTTATAGAACATGGATTTTGCATTTCAATGCCCTTTTTCCAGTTATGACAATCATACTGAGTTATTGCTTATGTCCGCAGGTAGATCTGCTCACTCAGCTCCACGTCCTGCTCCACGGCCTGGTCTGAATTAATATGATAATATACTTGGCTAAGTTTTGCTGAAGCCTTGATAATATCTTTTGAAATCACATGTAGTTATTTTTCTGATTTGCATTATATGGATTTCTTGATGCAGTTAATCCTGCTCCACCACCTCCAGCTCCTGCTCAGAGTGGCAATCGTGGATCTCTGTTTGGGACCGTAGCTGAAGGTATGTCATGCAACATCACTGTTCCATCTGCTACATGTAACCTATTACTACGATTTTTCATCCATCATATGTATATTCTGGTACCGAATTAGGTTTATTTTCTTTTTCATTTTCTAGGAATGGCTTTTGGTGGTGGAGTTGCTGTGGTAAACAGGGCTTTCGATTCTGCTTTGGGTCCTCGAACTATTCAACATGAAGCAGTAGCTACTGGCCCTTCTACTGCTGTCCCTGCAGCAACTGCTAATAGTTTTGGTACTGATGCATGCAATATTCACTCCAAGGCTTTCCAAGATGTACGTGGCAATATGTTCTGGCTCTATTCTCTTCTGTTGATAAATTCCCACTTTAATGTTAGTTATGAAGTTATGTTTTTGGTAGGCACTATGGTATTGTTTGTTTGCTGTTTTCAAAAACATAGTGCTCTATGGTTTTCTAAAATTTGTTTTTCCTTTGAACATATTTTAGTGTTTGTCTCTTGAGCACATTAATGCATTTTGTATGAGAAATTGATTCCTGAATAGTGTGAAATTGTTCTATAAAAAAGTTTTAAAACTGAAAGGTGAAAGAGAATCAAACATGTCCTAAATCTGCTAGCAACTCAGTATTCTAATATCAGTAGTTGGACTGGAACATGCAAAGATGTCTCCACATATATGATGTAATATCACTCACAAATCATGCTAAGCTATAGCAGTTTTCACGTATTGTGTTCTACGTACATGCATATATGTTTTCTAAGAGAATATACTGAAGGTGATGTTGAATTGCTTGCAGTGTCTGAACAGTTATGGCAATGACATTAGCAAGTGCCAGTTTTACATGGACAGCCTAGCAGAGTGCAGAAGGAACTCCGGAGCCACATTAATTGCATGAACATGCTTCCTTCATTTTTGCTTTGCCTTGCAATGCTATTACTAAGGAGCTTGCATTGATACCCATGTGTCTTATGGTTAGAACTACTTTTTTGTTAATACATATATTCCATTTTTAACAACCCATGCTGCCAAACACCCACAAACTGGAATGAACCCCTTGTGAACTTGCTAATTTATTACACATATTATAATTGTTTATTTACCAAATATGCACTGGAATGTAATTACTGTGTATACGAGTAAGGAATTGGTGAATAAGATACTTATTTTATTTATGCAAATATTTATGGTTCTATTAAAAGATAACACAAAAGTATGTTATTTAGAGATGTACAAGTTGTCAAAAAAAAAAATCCAATAAACACTTTTCCTTGAGCTTCATTTTACCATTGGAAAAGTTCTTGTTACTTAACAATTTAGAATTGATAAATCAAGACAATTGAAAACTCCCTAATATGATGGTTGTTTGGGTTAGTAGAAAGAGTAATCTATTTATCTAATTAATTTTAAAATATAAAGAAAAATATAGGCTTTAGTAGAAACATTAAAAATTATAGGATTTAGTAAGACCCTATAGGAATCTCCTAATGAAGAGAGATAATTCTACTCAATTTGAGTGTTTACTATAGAAGTTTTCTTTTTGTTTCTAATTAATTGCAGTGACAAATTTTATGACATAAATAAATTATGATAAAATAATAATATAATACAGATAAATAAAACTATAATAGAAAGTGATGAAAAAATATTATATAAATAATATATCTAATTAATCATACGTTGTCTTTCCTTCTTCGATAATTTATGTAAATTATTTTAGTTCACAGTGGTTGTTCTTTATTTTAGATTCTTTGTTATCATTTGTGAAAGATTCTTTTGTTATCATTCATTCTTCTAGGGAAGATTAATTTCATTCACACATTTTAGTGGAGATTCTCGGTGTGCCTTTAATACATCTTGTGTTTTTTAAATGGCTTCATCGTATCAAATAAAAAATAGAAATAAGTTTCAATAACTATTTTCTAACATAATCATATAATTATTTTTTCCAAATACAAATCTTGTGTATCAAATGTCATTTTTTCTATTTATTTCGATACACGATTACATAATTGTCGTGAATATTATTTATAGAACACCGAAAATTTCTGTCTTTCAACAACTATTTTCTAGACTTTTCATGTATAAAAAGAGAAGGAGAGAAGAAGAAGAATAGCTATCAATAATCAACAATAAGGAAAAACCATTTTCACTTTCTACAAACTATATGTGAATACGAATGTTCAAAAATCTTATTTGTAATTCGCTACTCTTAGACTAAGGATGATAATTTTATCCTGTTTTATAAATAACTTAGTTTCAATTGAAAACTTCCAACCTTCTTCAGAGTACAAAGTTCAGTAAACTACTGTGCAAAGAATATTTATCAGTTAACAAAATAACCATTAAAGAATATTTGTAATAGTAAAGCTTAGAAATTTTGCATGAACTAGATGCAATTTTGATAGATGAGACAAATTAGTATAAAATCTCTGTATGCAATTTTTCTTTTCTCCTTCTGTCTAACTCTATTTTTACAAAAATCTTCGTTTAGCCTGACAATTTTCATGGGACACATAATCCCAACCCACACTAAATATTATACATCGCTAATTTCTCAAAAATACTTCTTATCATCTTTTATAACGGAATTATAGATTAAATTATGTATTCAATAAAGATTTTAGATTTAAGCGTCACAACAAGGATACGTTTATTTCTTATAATCTTTTATATCAAAATTATAGATTAAATGCTGTATTCAATAAATATTTTAGATTTACCTTAAATACATTTTTCAACTATTATTTTTTACTTTCATATTAATTTAGTTCTGACCCTTTTATTTTAAAAGTTTAGTTTATTCTATGATTTTTTCACTTTTAGGTCTAGATTCTCACTAAAATTCATTTTATTTAGATTTTACTGGATACCATTTACTAAATACTAGTCTTAAGGGTTGTCCTTAGAAAATTAATTTTGTTGATTTTAACAAAACTAAAGACAATGTATTTAACTTCTGTCTCTCAAGTCAAGAGAGTGTGTGTGTGTCTATATATAGATATATATTATGTTCTATGCATTTATATAAAAGAAAAAACAGTGGGAGTGGAATCAAGTAAAAGAGAATAGGATGCTATGGAATACACCAAAAAAGAAGGGCTTAATCAGCACAGGTGGACTTAGCATTATTTGTTGATAACGTTGAAGTGAAATACTAATAAATTGGACACAAGTATTAATAGTTAACTAAATGGGATGACCAAATTGGATAATCATTGTGGAATTCTGGCATATCCGTAGTCATTGTTCATAATGGATGCCAACTTAGTAATAGGATGGCTAATATTAGACTGCATCATCCTAATTCCTAAGGCAAAACAAGACCACACGCAAGTTATGTATTGCTTCTTTAATTAGTAAAGCCCTCTTACACATTAATAATAATAATAATAATAATAATAATATCTCAAATATTACCACGTTACTATTTTACAGTACTCCTTTTTTTTTTCTTTTTGAATTCATATCTTATTGAATAGTAGTAAGTGACAATCACAATCGACCCTTTAGAAAATTGACGCACAGTCTTTTCAAAATCTCCTTGTCTGGCTCTACCAATGCCGCCTTATCCTTTGCATCCAAAGCAAAAGCTTCCTAATGTTCCAAACATCCATAAAACCCAACCTTTAATTTCATTGAAAAATCACAGGAAACAATGCAAGACAAGAAAATGAGCATTTAATGTATATTACCTGGACCAAATTTCTGGTAATGATACGGTCTATAAAGTGCAAGAGGATGTCATGGGTGAATTCTGGGTGGCCTTGGATGCCAAAGATGTGGTCTCCATAGCTAAACATCTCAATTCCAGTCATTTCTGACCAAGCAATCACCTCTGCTTTAGGAGGGAGCTCTAGGATCTACAATTCAACATACTCACTTTAATGCAATAATAATACATCATAACTCTAAGAAAAAATATGTTGAAGTGTATTGTGAGTATGTTTAGAAATTACACACACTCACCTCATCCCTGTGGCATTTGTATATGGAAAGCTTTGATGGGAGGTTGAGAGATGAGAAAGACAATGGCAAAGATGATGACACGTCTATAGCTCTCACACCAATGTCCCAACCCTTGGGAGAGCGACCCACTTTTCCTCCCAGTGCACGCCCAATTATCTATTACATCCCACACACATGTCAACACTGTCACTTGCTACAATCATAAAACAAAAGCAATACCAACTTACAGAACCATAGATTCAGAGTTTCCAACTCATCTATTTATGACATTATAATAGAGTTTTACATTTTTAAGATATTAATATATTTTCTCTTATGTAATAAATATGTTTTATATTTTTAAGACATTAATATATTTTCTCCATAAGATGATCACAAGGTTTATTCATAGAAACTTTCCAAATAGAATATATCCTCACTCTTGTTCTTATGGGTCTGACATATAGCAAGGAAACAAGAGTTCAGAATAAAAACATGGGTTTTTCTAAATCATACCCGTAAAGATACAATAAGAAATTTTAAAAAATGTCTACAAAAAATGTGTATTGTAATTATTATTTAAAATATATTTGTAATAAATATGTTTAATATTTTATACCATGTATCCTCGAACACGCAATGGACAATAAAAAAAGCTGAAAATGATACAGAAAAAATCAGCCACCATAAGTCATCAAGATAAAAAAGAAAAAAGGATCAATCCTTTAAGTCCATAAAAAAAAAGAATCAATCCAATGACTCTTAAAAGAGATTTTAAAAACAAAATCACATCCTTGTGCTATCTTTATTTTGCCTTTTACCAGAACGCAGGCTCACCACAAACTTTATGTTTTTGGTGGTGGGGCCAAAATAGACAAATTAGGAGCACGCAAAAAAGGAATATTATCATGGCACAAAATTCCACACAAATTTCCAAAATGAAGAACATTATTAACACAGTATCATGTAATTCCACACAAATATTTGAGTGGGTACTGAAACATTTCTACAGGTGAAATGTAACGTGGAGAAGACATAGACACTGGACCAGTGCAGGATTAGTTACAGGACTCAAACAAGAACTAATCGCTGATCATTTCTTAAATATAAGACACTCCAAATTTAACCTAAAAATTTAATCCCGTAAGTTAAAGGATCATTGTGGATAAGACCAACAAACTTTCCAACATCTATGGACAAGAGTAAGAGAACATAAACATAGTATTCACAACTTTTTTTCCGGTGGACTGGACCACACGTCAATTCCGAAATATGTATCCAAACTTTTTTTTCCCTCGTACTAAAATTTCTCTCTCAGCTTATTTGTTATTTTTCTTGAAAAGGTTAAAATAGTTTATTACTGCATGAGTAAATAGAATGGAAAAGCTTTTCACCCTCTTCTCAAATTTGAATCAAACTATATTTTGAGCTAATTAATACGCAGAAGAAAATAAGATCAAAAGAAAAAGAATTTGTACTCTCCTTCATAGAATTACTTATTTTCTATGGTTCCATTTTTAAACAGATAGAACAATTCTTTTATAGAAACAGTTCATTCCAGTTTGTTATAAAGATGGTTCGAACTGTTCAATATTTAACTAAAGATAATATTTACTAAAAATAAAAAAAGAAACGTTATGTTGTTTAAAAGAGTTGGACATTCTTAACTATACGCATTTAGGTAAATTGCTTTCATTATTTGACAATCATACAATGAGCATATCATCAAACAAATAAATAACAGTAGATGAAAGAGACTTATCTATATTAGAAAATTTGAGGATCATTTTCTGAACATTTTAAAATAAAAACCCGGGGAATAGAAAAGATAACAGCAACAATAATTGATTCAGACCATAGATATATGAGAGAGAAACTAATTAAAAAAAACTTTGAAATTGAAATTAAAATTAAAAGTAGGTGATGAATTGATTGTGACAGAGTAATGAACCTGGTGGCCAAAGCAAATGCCGAGGATTTTCTTGTGCATAGTGTCTAATTTGTTAACGAGTTGGAGGAGGTCAAGAATCCAGGGGTCGTTGGCATGGGCGTCGTAGCAGCTTCCAGTGATGACAAAGCCGTCGTAGAGAGACAAGAGGTGGTGCTCCGGAAAGTGTCCCTGCACCACCTTGTAAAGGTCCCACGTCTCCCCCTCCTCCGCCAACACTCTCCCGAAGATCCCGTAACAGCCGCCGTGCATCTTCACCAAGTACTCGGAATCCTCACCGCACATCAACAGCGCATACCTCTTCTCTCCTATGGAACCCATCTCAGAGACAGAGTCGGAGTGAAAGAGAAAGAGAGAGGGAGAGAGAGAAATTGGGTGTTGTTGGTAGCTTCTTCCAATGGAGACAATCACCTTCCTAACTCCGGCCTCCTTTTAAAGGCTTCTGCCCATCAAATTCCCCACCTTCTCACCTTTTATTACCATACTACCCCTGTCCTCCTTCTTCTTACACCCTTTTTCTTCTAATTATACCATTTTACATTCTTATCTTCTCCTTGTTGCGTTGTAAGAAAGAAAAAATAACTTTGCCCTCCCTTTTTCTATCTGTCTCTAACGTCCCACTTTCTTGACAGAAAAGAAAAATATACTTACACTTCATAACATAATAACTCAGGTTCTAGGTTTACTATTTTTTATTTTTTTTACTATTATTGTTTACGCTGCATAATAATAATAATAATAATAATAATAATAATAATATTATTATTATTATTATTATTATTATTATTATTATTATTATTATTATTATTTCATAAAAAATAGTTTGCATTTAGTGAGTGACATCGCTATCCGTGGGTATGCTTGTGAGGTAGGTTACGCGTTAGAGTTGGAAGAAAGTGTTGTGGTGCGCGTATTAGAAGGTTTATACTATGAAATGTTTAACGTGTAAGGGTATATTAATTATGTGTGTGGTAACAAAATTCCATTAATAATGTTCTTTTTCTTTTTTGTCTGTGGTCCATATTCCTTAACCGTCTACCCCAACACTTTGTTTTATTATTTAACTCACACATTCAAATATTACATAAACTAAAGTAAAGGATATTTGAAAATGGCCACTTTCACATAAAAAGAATCCAGTGTGAAGACAATATTGTTAGTGTTAAATTCCACACTTTTATATTCTCACCCTCCTCGTAATGGATTCTTCCCCTAATTAACTTTTTCTTCTACTCAAATATAATTACTTTTTCTATTAGTGTTTACATCTTTATTCAATTTTTAATTAAAAATATATTTAAATTGAACATAAATATTATATATGAATAATTTTGATTGAATTTTAACGTAAACAAATTTAAATCAAATTAAATCAATTTTATTTAAATTAATTTTATAATTTTATTATATAATTTTATTAATATATATGTTATATTTATATATTTTAACATAATATTAAAAAATTTATTAAATTTACCTTTTATAATTTTATTAAATTTTCTCCATATGTATATATATATATATATTATTTTTGTATAAAATTTAAAATATAAATATAAAAATAATTCTTCTAATATATTATTATTTTAATAATATTTTATTTTATTTTAATATTTTTATAAGAAAATCATATAATTTAGTATTAAATATATTAAACATGTTATATTATTTGTCTTATACATATTTATAGTTATAAAATAAGTTAGACTTATTATGTAGTTAGACTTATTATGTTATGTTATACTCTAATATATACACATTTTAAATATTAATATGATAATAAGTAATACGATGATATTTAAATAATTAATTTTAATTTAAATAGATTTAAATTAATTTTAAAAATTAAAGTATAATATGATCTAAAGAAAAAATATTAAATTAATTTAAATTTTTTATTTGAATCTATTATCAATTTTCTGCGTCAGTTATCAATTTTTTTAATCTTAATTT
Organism: Lablab purpureus; assembly: GCA_030347555.1. Lineage (NCBI taxonomy): Eukaryota > Viridiplantae > Streptophyta > Magnoliopsida > Fabales > Fabaceae > Lablab > Lablab purpureus. The sequence goes on from CM059259.1 coordinate 11,090,832, forward strand.
TTATAACCATTGTTAATTTTCTTCAATTAACTAGACGCATGACGTAAAGTGTTAAATCTACCATGTTAATTTGGTCGTAATCATCACACCGTCAAGTCTCCAATAAAATTAATTTTACTTTTGTTTATAAAAAAATATAATATTATTAAAATATAAACAAACTTTAACTACGTTTCTCTTATTTAATGACTCTTGATTATTACATTACCTAAATTTAGGTAAAAAATATCATACGAAAAAATTTCTTTTATATTAGTCATAATATCAGAGTTAGAGTTTATCCTAATGGACTTTAATCAATGGTATTATTCACTCTCGAATGTTCTTTATTCTCAATGTCTTTTATATGACAAGATACGTTGAAAATTTCACAATTAAAAATATAATTAAATTATAATACATAAGTAAATACAAATGTTTGATTTAATTTTTAACTTAAAAATATATTAAATCAATTCAGTTTGATTTGGAAAAAAATATCATTACTACTATTACTATTATTATTATTATTATTATTATTATTATTATTATTATTATTATTATTATATTAATAATAATAAAATATTAAAAATATATTACAAAATTAAATTTGATTTAAATTTTTAAATCTTAAACTCTAAATCATATTATATTAATAATAATAAAATATATGTTAAAAATATATTAGAGAGTTAAATTTGATTTGAATTTTCTTAACTCTAAACTTAAATTAAACTACATAGTTATTAGAAAAAAAATCTAAAACAATTTAAAAGTTTTTAATTTTCTTTTATTGTCAATTATTTGAATTGATTTTTAATTTTTTTATTAATCGAGATGTAATTTTAAAAATTTAAGTTACATAAATAAAATAAATTTGAAGTTTTACATTTAGTAATTGTTATATAATATATAATATCTAATATATGTATGCATATTAATAAATTAATATCATTTTAACTTTTATAAATCATAAATATGTTTTAGAAATGGACTAGTCAAACAACCTAAGAACTAGGTGAACTTTGGTCTAATTCAAAATAATTATAGTTATTAAACATACTTACGATAGTCTCAACCACTCATTTAAAAAATAGTTAATTTTTTTTATATTTAATGTTAATCATTTGTCTTTTTCTTATCTTATTCTACTGTAATGTTATTCATCATTATCACAATGATGAACTATATCTAAAATTTTTTATTGGCAATTTTCATTATTTATTATATCATTAGAGGATTAGTCATGTTAACTTTTAGTTATTAAATATTGATTATAAGGAAATGATTAGATTTTTTTGTAAACATGTTTTTTTTTACCTTAGTCCTATGAACATGTTACTTTTTATTTTTACTCCTTACAAATATTTTTTTTAGTTTTTAATCTATGTAAATATGTTATTTTTAATTTTTATCCTTACAAGCATATTATTTGTTTAGTTTATATAAATATGATATTTACTTTATTTTAGTTCCTACTAATATATTATTTTTTACTTTATTGTAAATAATGTCATTGGACAAAACGACTTAACATAGAAGGGAATACCAAACCTAAAATACTTCTATCTTTAAAGAAGAAAAATTATAATTAAGTCTTAATTCTTTCAAGTGGTACTATATAATATTAGTAATATTTTAATTTAATTTTAATGTCTATAAAAATGTGTAAATATCATCATAAATTATATGAGATAACTTTTTCTTTCCTACATTTTGTACCAATTTTTTTGTTGTCCAATCACATGCATATTAATTTCATGTTCTATATAATAATTGTTTAAAGTTTTTTTCATACAAATTTAAACCAACGTTTAACTTTTGCATGTTCAATACAATTTTATTTTAAATAAGTTATTTATTATATTTCTTTTTATTTATCTCTTTCTAAACAATTTTTAATGTATAATAAAAATTAAATATAAAATATAATTAGAAAAAATTATATTATCCTAAAATTTAAAAATGAATAGATTTTCTTTCAAAAAGTTACTATTGTATAGGAACTTAGGAAGGGAGGAATTACATATTCAAAAGGTCCATTTTGAATATTAGTTCACGAAAATTAAAGCTTGCTGTTGTTATTATTATAGCACCATTTTGGGACTAATTAATTGTTTTAAATAACATTTTTAGTACAATAATTGTGGCGATTAATTCCTTCCCACGAGACTATATTGATTGTTAAATTACATTCCAAAAATAATATTAATTACTTTTTATGTATGGATTTATCAAAGAGTGAGTTTTAAATATCAATTCAAATAATTAAAGCATGCACTGTCATTATTATAACACCATTTTCAGACTAATTATAATTTTTTAACATGACACTTTAAATTCTAGTCTATATAAAGCTCAACTCGTATACTCTCATCGAGGAATACAAATAATAATAAGAATAAAAAAATTTGAATAATTACACATCTATTAGTAATAATATTTTATGCGCATATTAAGATATTTTTTTAACATTATGTAATACACCAAATATGATATACAATCATTAAAATAAAAAAAAATTGTACAAATGTCACAAATCACTACGCTAATTATGAACTGAAATATAACACAAAACTTGCAAAGAAATGGAAGAACATATTAGCAGGAATATAAACCTAAGTTTCTATTATAATAGTCAAATTGAATAATTCAAAAGATTTTGTGATAAACCTAAGTTGTTTCTTCAGCACATGATTTACCTATATTTATAATTTTTCTGAAATCTATCTATTATGATAATATCGTATAAAAATTACCACAATTTGGTAAATGAGTCCATACAAACATTATAGCATTTCATGATTTCATGATGCATTTCCAAACAAATATTTGATATATATATATATATATATATATATATATATATATATAATATTGTACACGTATTCAACTTAATTCTGTAAACCAAAGTTTACAAAAAATATAAAAGTATTTTTATGGTATTTCTTTCTATTCATGATTAACAAATCATTATATTATTTAGAAAATTTAAATAATACTATATTATGTTTCCAATTTATACGATTATATTTAGAACAAAAAATTATATTTTGAATGGTGTAAGTATAAATTATAATTACTCATAACACTATTGTTTTTGGTTAATTAGATTCTCAATCGATGGTCACAGACATTTGTCAACGATTCATAGAAAGTCTTCAAAGCATCAAACAAACTTAAATGGATTGATGTGTATTGAATTGGATCGATATGGGCCAAACTTTAAAGACGAGTTCAGCCCAAATTACGACCATATTCAAATATTATACACTCCATTAAGTCTCAAATATTAATAGAAGAAATAAAAATGAAGACAAATCATGCATAAAGTATATACTATTTTTTAAAAGTATATGATTATCCAATTTTTTTTTTCATGTCGAAATCTTAATAATAGTATAGAAAAACATGAATGGAAGAAAAAATAATAATGGTTTTCATTTTTTCCCCTAACGTGGCTTTATCTTTTCTTTCTCCCACCCACTACGTAGGTTCAAATAGAGAGTGACAAAGACCGAGAAGAGACTTGAGTCGTTGAAAGAAACTATGAAAATAAAATAGCAATAATAGTGACTTTTATTTCACTTCAAGTCATTCAGCTTCGTTGACTTTCACCTAACAAAGACTAAAAGTACATACAATTGTAATTTATTCTCAATTTATTATATTTTATTAAAAGTTATAAATAGTTGATATTGCACTTTTAATTTTTTTTAGCCTAAGGCGTAAGTTGTGGCTATAATTTTAAAAAAAAATTATATAGACCAGCCATAGTTTGACTATTGATATGGTTCTTGCAAGTTTTTTTTTTGCGAAAATAATATAATTTTCTCTAATTATTATTAAAATGGAGAAGTTTTAAAAATTTAATAATTTTAAATAAGTCGTACTTAAAAATATAATTTTAAAAATAAACAAATTGTGTTGGTAATATAAATTTCCTCCACCTTCATAATTTCACCCTGCAACTCATAGGCATTATAAATTTATCAAAGTATTCCATATATAATTTTTTTTTAAAATTGAAATGTTTCAGAATTTTTTGAATGGGATGTTTTGAAATATAATTTTAGAATGACTGAATCTGAAATATGTATTAAAAATGGTAAAAAAAATATAGATAAAATTTTAGAAAAAAATTATAAAACTTTTATTTTAGAATTTCTTTTTCAAAATAAAATAAAATTCTGGAATATCTGTTCAAAAATTTTTAACAACATCTTTTCTGAAATACATTAAAGTTTTTCCAAATTATGAAATTAGAAAATAAGATAATATTGAAGTGGAAAGGGCTTTGTTACAAGGTCTCTGCATCAAACATCTTCTTCCCAACCATTTTGGTTGCTTTCACTATCACCACAAGAGCACTGCAACCACTTAAATATATTTTAATCACCTCCTGTTATTAAAGGTGTAAAATAAAAGGTTTAAATATGGTTTGATTCCCTAAATTTGAATTAATTTTTTAATTCTCCAAACATAAAAAGCTATTAATTGATATAGCTAATGAAATTCAAATTAAGAGTGATATGTGTAACTAAAATAATAGTTTAGAAATTTTTTTTTCTCTATTTTTTATTAAAATATATTTTTAATTCATTGAATTTAGGTTAAATTTTATTTTAATTCTCACAATTTAAAACTAATTTTTTTAATCATTTAAATTTAAAATATATATTTTCGGTTCCTCAAATTAAAAAAATGAATTAATATCTCTAATTCAAAATTCAATATGAAACTTTTGATTCATTCAATTCCTATACATAAAAATGAGTCATACTATCTATTTCAACCCTTTTATGTTATATGAATAGGTTTGACCAGGTTTAAAATGACAATTTTAGTAGTAAAAATTAGCTTTTAAATTTGAAGATTAAAAATTATTTTTACAAAAAAGATTAAAAATACATTTTCATATTATTATTTTAATAACATTTAAAAATATTTTTTGAAATTCAAAAGTAAAAAAATTAATTTTAGTTTTGATTTCTAAAAGAAAAAAATGTACAAATATAAATAATTAATAAAATATTCAAATCAAAATAAAAAATCTAACTCTTTCCCAAAATGCAGGGAAGTAGCTTTGAAGACTAATAAATTACTTGCAGGTTGGGCCATGAACTCAAGAGATCTGGGCCAGCTCAATACACCTCTACTTTTACTCCTGCACCTCGATACTTTCCTCCTACACTACCATATTTTTTTAAATTGGCTATTTTATTCTTTCTGGAAAACTATTTTTAGCATAGATATTTTAGAATGTTATCTCACCATATATATTTCAGAAAAATATTTTAAAATAAAAATTTTAAAATAAAAATTTTTAAATTATGTTTTAGAAATGACATTTTAGAATAAAAGTGTTATAGCTTTTGATACATGTTATGAATTCATTTATTTCAGAAAGATATTCCCAACATTCAATCCGAAATTGATTTTTTCTTTGGATGCAAGTTATTTTGTAATTTTACATTGACTATAAGAGTGCAGGGTAAAATGTTAAGGTTTCATAAGTAAAAGGTTTTGATGCACTTGAGTCCAGTAATTAATTAATAGTAATTTTAAAAGTCATGAGGTAATTAATTTCCTTTGTTAAATTTATACTAGACCGATAAAATCGAAAAATCCAATCTAAGAATAGAAAAGCATCCAACAAACTCTAATATAATAAATTTTTAATAGATATAATATTACATTGAGATAGTAAAATTTAAGTTGAATATAATATTACAAAATTAACTAAGTTTGTATTCATTTATATATTTTTAGTTCAAGAAGAATTTTCAACAAAGTTATGGAAACTTTTTAGAAATGATTTAAAAAAATTAAAATTAAAAATATAAAATTTATTTTTTATTAATTAAAATTACTTTATGAAAAATTTTAAAATTTTTATAGAATTATAAGATTTTTTTATAAACTAACTTACATATAAATTGATTTTAATTTAAAAAAAATTACTATTATTTATTTAATTGTTTGTAGAAAACTGTATCCTGATATTATTACTTTTTTATAATATTATTTTAGATACAGGATAAATTTTTAAATCAAATAAGAATATCTATATTTTATAATCACTACATACGAAAAAAAAATTGAAACTTGCCCCTCCCATCTGAATTTGAAGTTTAGCTGAAATAGTATATTAAATTGGAGAGACAACACAACAAACAGACACAACAAACAGACACAGTAAATGCATTAACTTTAGGAACCCCACTTCCTTATCAAAGAGAGAACCTTGCAGACTGTTATTAATGTTTCTCTTTCTTACTTTGTTGTGAGTGTCTTGTGTATAAGCTTAATATTTTTGAAACAGCTTAATACTTTTAAATTTAAGAAAATGTTAATTTCAATTTTTATGATCACTGTCTTCTATTAAAATTCTCAAAAAAGAAAAGTTGTTATAATAAGAAAGCAGCTTTTGAACACGTGTTGCTAAGAGGATTTACAACCCCCAACCACAACTTGCATGGAAGGAATTGGAGAGAAGAAAAAATGAATGAATGATTGGATGTAAACAGATGGAAAGTAAATGGAGAAGAAATTGTGGTTAGAATATGCAGCAAGAATATTTAAGTGTTGAGAGAGAAAGCCACTGTAGTAGGTAGCAGCTAGTCTCTATTAGTTAACCCAGCTAGACTCCATTTCTCTCAGCTCAAAGCCCACCAAATTATGGCAAACTCACATGAGCAGAAACATGTTGCAGTGTTTGCTTTCCCCTTTGGAAGCCACCCTACTCCTCTCCTAAACCTGGTGCTGAAGCTAGCTAATGCTGCTCCCAACTTGCAATTCTCATTCATAGGCACTGAACAGTCCAACAAGCCTCTTCTCATATCAAAACCCCACATCCCAGACACCATCAAGTTCTATAATGTAAGCGATGGAGTCCCAGAGGGTCATGTCCCAGGTGGCCACCCAGTTGAGCGAGTGAACCTTTTTCTTGAGGCTTGTCCAGAGAACTTGCAAAAGGGCATAGACATGGCAGTGGCTGACACAAAAGTGAGAGTTACTTGTGTCATCGCTGATGCTTTTGTCACACCTTCTCTCACTGTGGCTCACCGCTTGAACGTTCCATGGGTTCCAGTTTGGCCTCCTTTGTCGTGTTCACTCTCTGCACATTTTTACACTGATTTGATACGCCACAAGTGTAATCTTGCAGCAAGAGACACCCCTCTGGACTTCATTCCTGGATTGTCTAAGATGCGAGTTGAAGACTTGCCGGAAGATGTGGTCAACAGTGTTGGTGAAGAGGAGACACTGTTTTTAAAGACATTAGCGTCACTGGGAAGTGTGTTACCTCAAGCTCAGGCAGTGGTTGTTAATTTTTATGAGGAACTAGACCCACCCTTGTTGGTTAATAACATGAGGTCGAAGTTTAAGTATTTTCTTTACGTTGGTTTTCTCACTCTTTCACTGCCTCTACCACCCTTGCCTCCATCAGACACAGATGGAACTGGATGCTTGTCATGGTTGGACAAGCAGGAGGGTGGGTCAGTGGCATATGTTAGCTTTGGGACAGTGGTGACACCACCTCCCCATGAGATTGTGGCAGTGGCAGAAGCACTGGAAGCAAGTGGTTTTCCCTTTTTGTGGTCTCTCAAGGAGCATCTCAAGGGTCTTCTGCCAAGTGGGTTTCTTGAGAGGACAAGTGGAAGTGGAAAAGTTGTGGCTTGGGCTCCTCAGACTCAGGTCTTGGGACATGGTTCTGTGGGAGTGTTTGTGACTCACTGTGGTTGTAACTCAGTCTTCGAGAGCATGTCCAATGGAGTGCCTATGATATGCAGGCCTTTCTTTGGGGACCATGGGTTAACTGGGAGGATGGTTGAGGATGTTTGGGAGATTGGTGTGAGAGTGGAAGGTGGGGTGTTCACCAAAGATGGGTTGCTGAAATGCTTGAGGCTAATTCTGGTGCAGGAAGAGGGGAAGAAGATGAAGAAAAATGCTGTGAAAGTGAAAAGGACAGTGCTAGATGCAGCCGCACCAGAAGGGAAGGCAGCACAAGATTTCAACACTTTGGTGGAAGTGGTTTCTAGATCTTAGTTCATGGCCAGTTGTCACTGATATTGATATTGCTGCGGTTGGTACCTTCACACGTGATGTGATATTTTTTACATTTTTTCTCTTTGAAGGGTGAAGAATAAGATAACTGCCTCTTCTTTCATTGGTAGGAGTAGTTGACCAGAAATAAAAAATGGAGAAACTTGGATGAGGATTTCTACCAGTCATGTAAGAAGGAAACTTAATGTTATTTTTAAGGCCTTTTTTGCAGTTAGTTTTGAATCTCTTACAAAAAATTAATAGAATATAAGAAAAGATTTCGATAATTGGATCATGAATATGGGAAAGTGTTGTTTATCTGTTTGGATATCAACTTGCAGCTTCACATATCAGTGATCAATCGTACTGATAGTCATCACTGTTGACTGGTCAGTTTAGACTAACAATCCATGATGCTTATATAAATGGTGTTTATGATAATTCTAGCCCGAATTAAAAGAAAATTAAAAAAAAATATTTTATATATTTATTTTTAGTTTTTAAATATTAAGAATAAATCGAACTAGTTTATACTTTAGTCTTACCAAAACAAGCAGAAGAAATGGTGTACATTTCTGAGTCTAAATAATAAATTGATTTGTTACTATCTCAAATGAATTCTCTTACAAACTAATATTTTATCGAAAATCATAAATTTGTGAGTCTTATTTTATATTTGACTCGTTATTTTATACTTCTTTATAAATTTGTAACTAAATAATACAAAATGTCGAAAAATGTGAATTTATGCATTAATTTACGCACACAGGTAGTCATAAATTACTAATGTTGGACAAGGATAAAAAACGATTTAAATTTCGTATGTTAATTTTAAATATAATTTATTGAAATTAAAACATGAGATATCCTATCTTTATGTTATAATTCTGATTAGCTGGTTATGAGGAAAATAAACCATTTTTTATTATAAAAAATAAACAGAAGTGAGTTGATTTACAATGACTAATACATTTGTTGACACTAATGGAGGTTGCTTTTGTTTCTTTATCAAGTGATCTAAGGTTTAATTGTTGATTTGGACAGTTTTTGGTTTTCAAAATAATTTTGCTGTATTTTTTTAAAAGGAATTTGAATTATATTTTAGATTGTGAATCCGGTTTAGTGTTAATATTCAGTAGGAAAAGGCAAGTTTTTCTAATTATATACTATAAATAATAAAATATTTCATAAATACTATCTGTCTAACATGTATTATATTTATAATAAATGAATTTATTTTAGAATATCTATTATCAAATATACCTTATTTAAGTTATAACCATACTAAAGTTAAAATTGATATATTGCATTGAAATGCCAAATTAAGACATTTTCTTATTTATTTGAAGTCTGATGAAATCAGATCAGAACTTAAGCAAATGACACAATCAAAATTTTAGGCCAAAGACAAGGATTAACATGACCTATTCTGTCCCTATCTATCCGGTCTTAATTATAGTTGTTACAAAAAAAATTGAATATAATATTTATCCATTCATGTTTCAAAGGTTTTCATTACTCCAAATATGTTCATAGTTATAGGTATTTTGTTTATAAGAATAAACAAATCTTTGTGTTAATTTAATTTTTTTATAATATTTGAACTTCATTGGTAAGAAATTAAAATTTAAAATGTATATAAAAAACATAAATAAAGTTAAGTTTGAACAATAGAATATAAAACAACAAAATAAGAAATGTGGATAGATGTATTATAGTGCAAGTGAACCCATCTTGAATGAATTGAGTCCTTAAAAAAATTAGTGCATGACTCTTGGATGAGGATGTGAATTGAAATTGAAAATATAAGATAATAGTTTGACATGATTTATGAGTCCAGATGTTTCAAAAGCAATAAAATTTCTTACTCAAGATTTTTGAGAAGTTGGCATAGCCAAATTAATCTTGCTCTCAGTAGCTGAATCCTTCCATTGCTGGGTCACCGTTTTGATCTGTGTATAAAAGTTAACCCCTGCTTTTCCTATCATTAGAAAAACGTTTACCAATTTCAAATCCAAGGTATAACCAATATCACATGCAAAATTGAAAAAAAGAAAGAGCTTTCGGGAGAAATTACAATACCATAGAAATTGAGATCGCCGGCAAATGATGCCTTGTTGCCAGTAAAAGAGAAAAAGGGCAAAGGAACTGGAATAGGAACATTGATGCCCACCTAGTTCAAATGCAGTGACAAATGATGATCCATAACAGTGTCAAAACATATATATATATATATAATCTTTATTATGTGAGAATAAAAAATAAAAACTGACTATTAGATTCTATCATAAATGGTCAAGATTAAAAAAACACAAGACATTTTTAAACAGTCTGTGTGATGTTTTTAGAAATGGTCATATGATAGAAAACATCCTCTTAGATGACAAACCTGTCCAGCCTCAATCCCAGTCTGAAATTTCCTTGCAGCCACACCAGATGTGGTGAATATAGAGGCACCGTTTCCATACCTGAAGTAAAAGTCAGAGTAAGAGATACATTGAAGTTAAACAGATACAAAAAGAAATGGGGGTAGTTATTGACAAATACTTGTTCTCATTGATAATGTTTATGGCCTCTTCCAAGCTATAAGTCTGAAGTTAAAAAAAATGAAAAAAACATCAGCACAACATTATATTGAGCCAAAATGAAAAATATGAGCCTCCCACATGACCATATAATAACAGATAAAATGATTCCAAATTAGAGGGTGCTAAGTATGAGCAAATAAATGCACCTCCATAAGAAGAAGAACTGGTCCAAAGATCTCCTCCTGCACAAGCAATGATAGAGATAGTCAAGTTTAGTTCAGTCTAAACTTAAGTCTTCTTTCTGGAATTCTTTATTAAACACTTAGAGATTGGTGATTAGAACAGTGAGAAAATACCTTGTAGCAATCCATATTGGCAGTGACATCTGATAATATGGTTGGGCCTATAAAATTGCCACATTCATATCCTGGTACCTACTTGATATGCATGGGAGAATTGTTGAGTAGTCTTAAAAATGAGATTAAAAAGAAAAAAATCCATTGACTATATGGAAAAAAAAGAATTATGCAAGGACTGATCTACAAGATGTGGAATAGAGATATGCACCGAACTGTATGTCCTTTACAATATACATTTTAATTTTCATTTGGGGTGATTCATTTTAACTTGGTGCGTCTCAGCTTGATGTGTGTAAAAGGAGGAAGGGAGAACCAAGGAGCAAGAATAAATAAAGAGCCACTTTTCAAGGTTTCAAAAGAGTTATACATAAAATTATGCATATAAAAGGTTTCATTTCTTTAACTGGTATTTAATTGGTTAACCAGTACAACTGTGCCAGAACTGTTTGTTACCAACCAAATCAAATGCTACGGAAAGAATAAATGTTTCATGATCTCCTATATGTTTCTCTTCTTTTTAATGAGGCCTTGGGAAGAAGATTGCTATAATAGAAGATTGTTACTTTAATTACAATTTTTGTATGCATGAATCTTTCTTCTGCCTTTTCAGTTTCCAAACATTCCCTTGTCAATTTCTACGCTAAAGATTGAAAAGGTAAATTGATCATGCATGAAAAACTGTAGAAATGACTTTGAACTACGAAATAAGAAATGACAGACGATAAAAGCTACCACTATATTTCTTCCATCGAGTATTAGTCTGGCACCACTGTCAACCCCAGATTTAATTAATCTGTGAATTCGCTCCTTTGCCTGTCAGTAAGATTTTTAAGAATATTTATGATGTATTCAAGATCGATATGAAAATGAGGTTCACAGAATAATAATCCTAAAGAATAATCTTAAGATTTGCTACTAGTTCAAGAATGATAACCATCCATACCTCTTTGCTAATGACCGGACCGAGGTCTGCATCAGGTTCAGTTCCAGAATTTACTTTAAGAGCTTTGGCATGCTCCACGAGTTTACTCTCCCTTGAAAAATATTGTGAAGACAGGATGAAGTCATTAATACTTCAAAACAATATAAATACACGGTCAAAAGAGTAAGCTTCATGAGGCTAAAGAAGAAGTCTTCAAGTCAATTTCCTCAGCAAGACTGCATTACAGAAAAATCCAAATATTGGAACAGTCTGTTCTCGGAACAATCCCACCAGAATTACCAAAAAAGTATGGAAATAATTAATCATCCATACTAATTTCCACAGAGGTAACTATGTTCACAAAATGCCATTATATTTTAGAGATGTTGAATTATGTCTTAGTAAAGGAAGATTGGTGATTCTGTTTGGTATACACCAAAGATATCCAGATCCTTTAGGAACAAGCACTAGAGGAAGAGCATAAAATTGCTTCAAACGTGAAATGATACCACAAGAAACATAATGAAACAACTTGAATAAGAAAATGGTACAGGAGGATACAATGATTCGGCGCTTCCAACAAAAACAACAGTGCTGAGAGCCATGCATCTTTGTCCTGCAGCACCAAAACCTGCAGCAACTAAAGCATTTACAGTAGCATCAACACTTGCATCAGGCATTACAACTGCATGATTTTTGGCCCCCATATTAGCCTGAAAACAAATTTTGATTAGCTGCAAAACTTCTGATCATTACCATGAACAGTGAGAAGCAATTTTACAAAGGTAAGGAGAAAGCTAAGAAGTTAAGTGCACCTACCTGAACACGTTTCCCTTTAGCAGCTGCTCTAGCATATATGTGCATTCCAGCCTATACAAAATAATAACATCAAAGTTTAATTACCAATTTGTGGTATTATTTATTTACTTTGTTTGATTTGGTCTACCTATTAATAAAGGTTCAATGAAATCTCTCAATAGAAAAACTGCAATAACTTCTTCAAATGAAACAATGTATAGTATGTTGAAATTGAAGTCGTCAGTTTCATAATCAACATTGATATTTTGACAACTCATAACCAAAGAAACAACAACTAGACGACTAGTTATATTAATATTTTAATCATAATTTTCCTTTTTTAAAATTAAATTATTGATATATTATTATATTATTAAAATAAGTTGTTAAATGATGGATGTTAAAATATAATTTTACTTTTATAAATTATCGTTCTGTATTGGTTATAAATTATATTGTGTTTAAATTAAAACTGTCAACATTAAGGATTTTACAACTAACTTGATATGAGACTAAATTGGATAAAATAAGTAAATAATGGGAAGCCTAAAGAAGGACATGTAAGGGGAGAATACTAGTTAAGTAAAAATAGCCTTTGAATCACTAGCCCTCTTTAATCTTTGTGTATGTACAATCAAATTGTAAAATGATTCAATTTGTCATGACATAAAACAGGATTGTCTTTGGTTTAAATAATAAAAAAAAATATCACATAATATCAGTTAAGCTAAACAAAACATTACTTACAACATTTGAACCAACAAAAGATATGGCTTTGATGTCATCATCATCGCAAATAGCATTCACAATATCCTGTCATCAATTGGATTAATAAAACCACCAATAAACAAGCAAACCAAAGTTCCCGAGGTGGTGTGGGTGCACTAAAATGCAAAAGTAGTTACATGCAACTCTCTAATTTAAAACTTGAATACAAGATGGAATTAAGTTCCTTTAATTGAAAAGTTTCACAAGAAATAAGAGAAGAACAAATGTTAATTAGAAAATATCACAGCATACATGGGTTCCATGAACTATATTTAAGACACCCTCAGGCAAACCAGCTTCCATTGCCAAGTCTGCAAGCATTATAGAAACACCTGAAAAAATGTCAAAAGTTATGACATCCGTTTCTCTCTGCCATATGTTACAAGTAACAAAAAATGATGAATCATGAAAGTGGACAGAAGACAGTATATTTGTAAGTTCTGCTAGTTATGTTATCTGTGATATTACCATAGGAGCATGCTGCACGTATGCTATATGGATAGGAAAGAAAAACTCGGATAATAATTCATAATTCCATTACTAGATGGATAAATAAGACCACATTAGTCAGTCATCTCATCACAAACAAAAATTAATATAGGCTTCTCAAACTGTGAGATCTGACCATGTTCCATTCTTCCTAATAATTATTCTATTCAGCAATCAAATTTAATAAGATGATCCATGTGAGGCTAGTTTCAATTTCTTGCCAGACTATCATTTGCAAAATGCAAACCAGCAAAGCAACTCATCCTTAATTAATTTAAATGGATTTACATAACAAAAAAAGCAGCTGCAGACAGAGTTCAAAGCAGTTGAGGGGTAGTTATCTATTTATTTAAATTAGAAAATGAATATTAGTAGAGAAGATATTGCTCCTACAAATATTCTTTGAAAATTTTCTTAGCAAAGAGCACAGCCAAAAAAGTATTTGAATGTAACAAAACACTGGCTTAACAAAATTTAGATGTCAAGAACATTATTTTTGGAATTTTATTCTCATTTGTCATTTTCAAAATTTTCAATTTATTAATAGGTCCATTTGCGTTATAGATGTGTGAAGAGAATAGAGAGAAAATAGCATGTGGAGAGAAACTGAATTCTGTTATGGAAAAGAGGAGAAACAAAGTATATATACAAGACTATAGTACTGAAAGCTGTAACCAAATTGTAACTAACTAATGATCCCTGAGAGTCATTAGTCTCTTCCAGTATATTCACACCCCTACCCCTCCTAAGAAAAAAAACACTAGGTGACTTAGAATCAAGAATGATTTCAATCACTTTGAGTATGTCTTGGAAAAAGAAATGTAGGAGACAGGTTTTGTGAGAGCATCTGTCCACTGCTTTTGAGCAGGAATATGTTTCAGTTGGCAGCTTGACAATGACTTTTTTCTCTAACAAAAACATATCCAGTTCCATGTTCGGTTTTTCCATGAAGAACCTGGATTTGATCCAAAGAAACCAAACTTTGATTATCATTCTAAGCAATGAGTGATGAAGAAGAAATTCCATGTTCAGCGAGAAGAGTTTGGATCCATAACTTTTTTTGCAGTAACTTGAGCCAGACTTGACTGACTACTTGTTTCTTTTAAGACCACTTGGATATAAGATTAGGACCAAAATAGACTGCTGCACCAGAAATGAACTTTCTGCATCACATAGTGCTTGCAAAGTGAAAGAACTTGAGCAGCAGGATCTAAATGTAACCCATAATGCTATTCTATTTGTAGCTATTCAATGAGATCCAAGAGGATTAGCCATGTATTGGCAAAATTTATTAACATCAAAGCTCAACTCAGGTCTATTTCACTCAAGAATCGAAGAGGAATCTTTGGGAAAACAACGAAATGTTGTATATCAATGCCCTTTGATAATAGGTTCAACTTGTTGACAGCAGATGAGAAAATTTGTATAGGCAAGCTTCTCAGAGATGGTGGGACAGAAGGTGCAAGGGCGGAGGAGGGAAGTGAAGAACCTGAGATCGATTGAGATTGCACTTCCATCATCGAGTTTGCTAAGCTCTGATCATTATGAAGAGAACTGAGAGAGAGAAAGTAGCATGTGGATAGAAACTGAATGCTGCTATTGTATTTTGTTATGGGAAAAGATGAGAAAAAGAGTATATATACAAGATTATACCACTGACAGCTGTAATAATATTGTAATTTATTAATGATCCGTGAGAGTTACAACTCTCTTACTGATATTCACACAATGATACGCAAAGCAAGTAACAGCAAAATCATTATCAGTTGCTGAAGAAAAGGTGAAAATAATGAACACACTCATTTTATTAAAAATTATTGCTCCTGGTACTCACAATACAATTTATGGGGACATGTTCTGATGCCATAATGCTAATAGCTCATTAAAGAAGCATAGGCTTGCTAAAATTTACAGGAAATATCAGACACCCTTTTTCCATTAATGCTAGGATATTGCTTAGCAACCAAAATAAGTAGAAAGTATCACCTGGAACTTTCTCTGATGGTTTTAGAATAAAGGTATTGCCACAGGTAACTGCCACTGGAAACATCTGCGAAAAGATCATATATCTTTGGAATTTGTTACCATGGTTCTTTAGTGAACAGGATGTAAATTTTGTGTTCAATACAATATCATATACAATATATTCCGGTAAGAAATAACAATAACATTGAAAATTGGAAAGAGACAAATACAACGGTATTCTAGCCTAATATACTGGACCACTTTTTTATATAACTAGATATCTAGACTTTCCTATCTTATGCATACTGATATGGACGAGATGACAAAGCAAACAAGAAACAAAGGAGTACCTAAGAACTTGTAAGAGAAAAATAATAGCAGACCAAACAACCACCAAAAAAGTAGATGGCAACTTACCCACAAGGGAATCATGGCAGGAAAATTGAATGGACAAATACCAGCACAAACACCAAGTGGTTCTCTAATACTATATGTATCAATTCCACTTGATACATTGGAAACATATTCTCCCATTTGTAGAGTTGTCATCCCACAAGCATGTTCCACCACCTCTACATGACATAAATATAAAAATTTTCAGAGAAGTCCATCACCAAAGAGTATGAGCATCTCATTTAAAAAAAGTTCTCTAGCAACATATTAGAAAGACCAACCTAAACCCCGGAACACGTCCCCTTGTGCATCCTTTAACGTCTTTCCTTGTTCAGTGGTCACATTCAGTGCAAGTTTATCCTGAAACAGTTGCAAAGTAGTGATATGACTAAAAAAATTACATGTGTGCCAATATGGTGTCTAGGCCTAAATCTGTGGATATATATGACAAGACATAGAACATTGTTAAATATATACTATATCTCTGCGTATAAGCTCCTGGAATTTCAACATAACACGTTGGCGTTTTGTGATTGGAGTGTTTCGCCATGATGGAAATGCCTTCTTTGCAGCAGATACTGCAGCTTTAAACTCTTCATCTGTGGTGCAAGGAACTTGTAAAACAACCTCTTGTGTTGCCTTATTATATATAAGATGAAATCAACATTAGAAGCTTTCTTTCTTCAAAACCAAAAAACAAGAGACTCAGCTTAACTATAAGCTCAATTTTTTTTTTGGTCAGAAAACTATAAGCTCAATGGTGAACCATAAAAAGGAAAGAACACTTACAGGGTTGATAACATCAATGAGAGTCAACGATTTTGAGTCCAGAAAACTGCCCCCGATAAGATTCTGAACCCTCTGATTAATTGGATATAATCAAACAAAACGGGAGGCGAGGTGAATATTGAAAAAAATATCCATCACCATGGAATTAAATTTTGCGGGAATTGAAACTAAGTTTGAGCTTACGGGGGGATTATGTTGTCTTGTAGGTAATAGCTGAGAAGGTGTTGATAAATGAGAAGTTGCCATGGCAGAGTTATGACGTCTCAAAAGATTGAAGTTTTCCCCTGCAACAACATAAAAATTGAGTTTTTCTTCATCATATAAGAAATCGAAATGATAGAAGAGGCATGTACAAGCAAACAAACGAGTAGTACCTCGTTAAAATGAAAGCGGGAACGTAAGTGACGTGCTTGGAATCTGATTTGATTATTATTTGGGGGAAATTAAGGAACATGTCCATGAAGTTTTGCTTATTTATTTATTTATGCGCATTTGGATTGAGATTGTTGTTCTTTTTAATTAATTATTAAAAACTAATAGTGTCTCTAATAACAGCCTGCTGTTTTTGGTAGAAGGGCCATGAAAATGTTACAATTTGGAAGAAAGTTATTGTTTTTTAAAGTATTTGTTATAGAAATAAGCAATCTTTTATAAAACTATACTTGCAGAAAAGAAAGAAACCATACTAAATGTAACTTATTTCAACTATAGCATCATTTAATAAAATTTAAAGCGATAACTTTATTTCAAAATTTACATTTTAATTGAAAGTTTTTTTATATATTACTATATATATATATATAATTTTTATATTAATTTAAAATTACTTAATATTTAATTTATACATTGAAATTAATTGAATGTAGTTTTTTTAAATACAAAAATATTAATCATTTGATTATTTGGTATTATTTTGTGGAGAAAATTTGAGAAAGATGATATAGATAACAATTTACATAGAACATTGAAGCATTGGATGAAGTGGGCATGCAGTGTGTCTGAGTGTGAATTTAGAGAATCCTCTGCCCTGCATGTCTTTCTTCGCCCGACGCCTTTTCACCACTGTGGTCCCCACATGTTCTTCCCCTTCCAACCAGATCAAAACATTCCTCTCAAAGGGTCTTTATCATCACATACTTCAACTTTTCACTCAACTCCATCTCTCTGCCCACTCTTCCATTCCCTTTGTTCTTCCATCAGTCATCAAGGCAAGCTCCTCTGCCCAATGTCATGCTTTTGGTACGCAGCTTCATTGCTTGGCTCTCAAGACAGGCTCTCACTCTGAAGCAGTTGTGTCCAATTCTATTATCACAATGTATGCCAAGTTTTCAGATGTTGAATCAGCACGGCAAGTGTTTGACACAATCTCTCACAGAGACCCCATCACCTGGAACTCCTTGATTAATGGTTATCTGCAAAATGGGTGTTTCGAAGAAGCTTTGGAAGTGTTGAAAGATGTGTACTTGCTTGGTCTTGTTCCTAAGCCTGAGTTGCTAGCTAGTGTGGTATCTGTGTGTGGGAGGAAAGTTGGTTCAAGGAGGATAGGGAGACAGATTCATGCTCTTGTTGTTGTTGATGAGAGGATAGGACAGTCAGTGTTTCTGTCAACAGCTTTTGTGGATTTTTATTTTAGGTGTAATGATTCTTTGATGGCTTTGCGTGTGTTTGATGAGATGGAGGTGAAAAATGAGGTTTCATGGACTGCTGTGATATCTGGATGCATTGCCAGCCAAGATTATGATGAGGCTTTTGCATGCTTTCGAGCAATGCAGGCTGAGGGAGTTTGCCCAAACAGAGTGACATCAATTGCTCTGTTACCAGCTTGTGCCGAGACAGGCTTTGTTAAGCATGGGAAGGAGATTCACGGTTATGCATTTCGTCATGGGTTTGAATCATGTCCTAATTTCTCATCTGCACTAATAAATATGTATTGTCATTGTGGAGAATCACTGCACATTGCCGAGCTGATTTTTGAAGGGTCTTGTTGTAGAGATGTGGTGTTATGGAGTTCGGTCATTGGGAGCTATTCTCGAAGAGGGTATAGCTACAAAGCATTGGAGCTTTTTAATAAGATGAGAAGTGAAGAAACTGAACCGAACTATGTAACTTTGTTGGCAGTGATCTCTACCTGCACAAATATATCTTCACTAAAGCATGGTTGTGGACTACATGGCCATGTCTTTAAATGTGGATTTAATTTTATTATCTCAGTGGGAAATGCACTTATAAACATGTATGCCAAGTGTGGTTGTTTGGATGGTTCTCGTAAGATATTCCTAGAAATGTGGAACAGAGATTCTGTTACGTGGAGTAGTTTGATCAATGCCTATGGCCTTCACGGATGTGGTAAACAAGCTTTACAACTTTTTTATGAAATGAGTGAGAAAGGAGTGAAACCTGATGCAATCACCTTCCTTGCAGTTTTAACTGCTTGTAATCATGCTGGCCTTGTAGCTGAGGGTCAACAGATATTTAAACAAGTAAATGCAGATTGTAAAATTCCGTTAACTATTGGGCATTATGCATGCCTAGTTGATCTTCTTGGAAGGTCAGGAAAGCTTGAAGATGCTTTGGAAATACTGAGAACAATGCCCATGAAACCAAGTGCCAGAGTATGGAGCTCTCTAGTATCGGCTTGTAAGCTTCACGGCAGACTGGACATAGCAAAAATGCTAGCTCCACATCTTATAAGATCAGAACCAAATAACGCTGGTAATTACACATTGCTGAATATGATCTATGCCGAACATAGCCAGTGGCTTGATACAGAACAAGTGAGGGAAGCCATGAAACTACAAAGGTTGGTGAAATGCTATGGGTTCAGCCGTATTGAGGCTGGAGATGGGAGTTTCTAGCGTAGCAGAATGTACAGCTTTATACTAGAGTGGAAGAAAAATTCACATGATTATGGATACCAATATATTGGGCACTGATTAATCTATATTCTTAACAAATCTCATCTTTATTTTTTGTGCAAAAAATACCTGTTAACAAGTCTTCCAGGTGGATTTGTTGAAAGAAGCAATGCAAGTTCACATGTCTGACATAATTATTATTTTTTTACTCGACAGTATTCTCTACAAAAGTTTACTCACTGTACTCTAAGACATTACAGGGAACAGAAAGTGTAAATAGTAACATGTTAGGGAAAATTATGAATGAAATTCTATATATTGTCCAGGTATATACAACAGTCCCAAAAAGGAAGTGGGTGGGGGAGAGTCTAGCACAAAACCATTGATAGCCTCTAAGCAAAAGGCATTTCAAGTGTTGCTTCATCACCGTCTAATGAATCGGTCCATTGTTTGACAACCTTCTTAATGTGAGTATAAAATTGAATTTCAGCTCGGCCTGCGGAAAGTTCTCAAGAATCGAGAATAGGGTCATGTTCTAATGCACTTAACGGGTAGCAAATAAAGCAAGGTAGGATTCTTACCATCAAAGTTGAAATCACCAACAAAAGATGGTCTGGATCTAATAAATGAAGAGAATTGGGACATTTACGCCAACCTGACCTGATTCAGATCATATTCAATAACTCATTTGAAAAATGCAAATTGGCCAAAGAATTTAAAGTGAAATTATCTCAAACAGCTTTGCATAACATTGCATGGGTATGAAACAATTTCCTAAAGTTCTAAAAGCTTGATCCGAAATATAAATAACAAAAAAGGCAACGTGCATAGGATGTTCTGCATTATTGAGAAAAATGACAGCAACTGTTTAAAAAAGATTATTTAAGAATCTTACATGTTGTATATAATAAGTCATGAAGGAGAATGCAAAAACAAGACAAATCACTGATTAGCATGCAAACATTGTATCTGGATTTTCGATGGAGATATCGACTAACAATCTTGTATGATTTCGAAGTTTAGCAGAGAGGCAACTGTTACTAATTACTTGTCCAACTTCAAACTCAGTCTGGAATTTTCTTGCCGCTGCATTAGAAGTTGTAAAAATGTATGCTCCATTACCATATCTATGGAATGACAAACAATTAGGTACTGTACATAAGATAGTTATATTTTTGTGTGTGTGCGTGGGTCAGTATTTCTATATATATAAAAAGGTCAAGAGAAGCTAAACTTTTATTACCCAGCATCTAAACTTTTATCATTGACAATCCACGAGGTACCAGGATTGAACTTTAAGGAGCTAATTAAAATGAGCTTTCAGCATCCCATGTCAACAGTGACATATGACAAGATGATAGTGTTGGAAATCGAAAACACATTAGAAAAAATAGTGTACCGAGTAATATATAAGAAAAAATACTTGAAAACTTGATTTAATATAAGTTGAAAATGATGATAATTTCCTTAAATTTAGATCTTTCATTTATTGAAACCTACAAGGCAACATTTCACTTATGCAGAACTAGTATTATGGTTTCCCAAAAGACTAATCAAATTTAGGAGTAGGTCATCTCAGTGGACTTCCCAAAGATATTGATAATGACTGATTACTAAAATCAGTTCATTACAAAGGAGGTTATGCTTGCAGACAAATCTTATAACAATATATTATCCCCTTATCAGTATTATGATACTTTCATCTAAAATTGAATTATGTTAACCGAATACTCTTTGCATATGTCATTTCATATGGAGCAGTCCAGAAAGATTTTAATCATCTGGATTCTTCTCTGACGGCTTTAGAATAAATGTATTGCCCATGTGGCAGCAATAAGAAACATCTACACATATGAATATAAACACACACACACACACACATATATATATATATATATATATATATATAATATTCAATTTAATCCTTATAAAAATCTAGTCATTTCTTCACCCAGTTGCATCAACTTTCCAGCCAATAGTGCAAACCTATTACCTAAATAAATCAAATGTCAAGTATAATATACTTTTGTCCTACTCAAAAACTCAATAAGTGCAAAACACAAATAACTCTCTAAATTTTAACTGTTACCTAAAAAGGGGTTTCAAATAATAATTTTTACGCGAAAAGAAGAAGATGAAAGAAGAAAAAGAAACTTTCAAATAATGTACGAAGAAGGAGATGAAAGAAGAAGAAAAAGAAACCCGAAAAGAAGAAAAAGGAAAAAGAAATGGAAGAGAACGAAGAAGATGAATAAGAAAAAGTAAGAGACTTCCAATAACTAAAGCCACAGACTAATTGTACTTCTACAAATTAATTTTCAATTTCAATACTTCTAACAATTAATCCAAAAAACAATATACACCTTTAAAAACTCAAAAATAATATTTAACTAAGTTTCCTAATAATTGACGCTAATATTATTAATGAAAAATTTAATAGTATCACTTTAGTTTTAAAATTAAAAAAAGAGATGTTTAATAAAAAACTGGCGTTAACTTTGACAAATAAATGTGTTTTATATATTTCTTCTTCTTAATATTTATATTTTTTATAAAAGGCGAAATTTAATTATTAATTATATAAGATAAAAAGTTTGTTTATTAAAATTTTAGATAAATTTAATAATATTTGTAAATATATAAGACTAGTAACATTTGTGCAGAGTATTAATTATTTTCTATTTTATTATCATATTAGTAATCATTTACTCAATCTTTTATATTTATTTTTTATTTTAATTTTTCTTTCCTATAACATTTAGGATTATCTAGTATATTGTAAATAAAATAATACCTTAGTAATAAAACAATATACTTTAATGAAAATATAAAATTTAAACTTTCAAAATTTTGAATTGTTATCTTTCTTCTTTCACAATAATAAAATTTTAATGAAAATATAAAATTTAAACTTATCTCTTATGCGTAAAAAAATTAAAAAGTTAAAAAAGAATATAAAACATAAGATAATAAAAAAAAAAAGTTTAATTAAGAGAGAAAATATAAAAAATAATTACTTTAATTTTTTTGTTAGTGGATAATTAATATGTTTTAAGGAAACGTGTAATATTAATAATTTTATTTTTACTTTTTCAAAAATTATACCGTTTCACTATGACGTTTATTAGTTAAATTCAACAATTTAATACTATCATTTTGATTTCTGAAAATATTTTTCAAATTTTCAATTAAACACAAATTATTATTAGCAACTATGTCACTTTATTGTCTTTTAAGTGTATTTCAAAATATGTTTATTACTTTTTGTACATTGTAGATAAAGTAATTACCACACTTTAAAGTAGATTTGAACAATTTAAAATATATGAAAATATTTTTGGTTTTTTATTTAGTATTAAAAAATTAAAGTCATTAGACTCTATACTTTTGAAAGAAAAATGTTTAAACCTTGAAAAATCTTTGAAACATGATAATTTATTGGATCTTGATGGATTGAATTTATTTTCAGAATTAAATATCTTAAAGAAAATTATAAGATTGGAAAATGATAAATCAATTGACATTCTTAATTATATAAAAAGAATAAATTCTTTTCCAAATGCATATATAACTTATAGAATAATGTTAACAATTTCAGTATCAGTTGACTCAGTTGAAAGGAGTTTTTCAAAACTAAAGATAATAAAAATTTATTTAAGATAAAAAATGTCTCAACAAAGATTAAACGGATTAGCCTTATTATCTATTGAAAAAGAAATGTTAAATAAAATTAATTATGATAATTTAATAAATAATTTTGCATCGTAAAAAGCTCAAAAAATAAATTTTAAATAAAATTATAATATATTTTAGCATAAATTTTTTTTAGTAAATAAAAAGGCCTCATTTTTTAAGTTTGCTTTAGACCTCTTAAAGTCTTGAGTCGTCCCTACTCTCAAGCTAATATTGTGATTACGAAATAATCATATTTTGTTCAATTACAATTAAATTCAAAACTCTTATATTATGTTTTAAAGTTGTTTTTGCATTATATATATTATATTTCATCATTTAATTATTAAACTAATATATGAATGATTACATATAGTAATAACTACTAGTTAAATCCAAGACATCACTAATAAAATTTATAAGATTTCAAACAAATATTTTATCTAAATCAAGTTGATAACTTACATATTTGATGATTATAAATTTTTTGAAGTTACTTCTAAACTCGTGATATTTTAAAATTTATAGTTGAGATGTTATAAGTATTTAAAATTTAAATAGTAAACTTGATATAAAGATAAATAATATAAAAGTTAACGTGGCTTATACAACATAATTCTTGAAAACGTAAAGGAAAAAAAGCCAATTTTCACTTTAGTTCAATTGGGGATTCTTTCTTACATTTGAAGACTTTTTATTAGTCATTTTATTAACTGTTAGTTCCAAGGACTAATTTTTTTCTTTTACATTTAAATTTAAAGTCACGCGCAGCAGTTTTTCATTAATGTGACCCTTGACTATCCCCAAAATATTTTCAATCGCTTTGCACACGCTTATTTTGCCTTTTTACAATATACTAAAACAAATATTTTTCATTCTTAGAAAATTCATCTTTTGTGTGGAAATCAGAAACGTCGCGTGAATTGGACAGTGCAAATTAAGTAAGAGATGCAACGTCAGTATCTTCTTCACCTTCTGCCAATCACCAAATGAACTCTTTCCAAAAGGCAGAAGAAGAAAAAAATCAAGGATATATAGGAGATACCGATACCCATCTCTGAATTGTAATAAAAATAGAAAAATATAGGGATAGAGTTAATAGATACACAATGTAACAGCATGCTTTAACAATAATGTTTTTATATGTTGTTAATACGATTCTATTTACTAAAATTATATATAAGCACAATACTACATATACAATGTATCAGCATGTCTTAACAATAATGTTTTTATATGTTATTAATACGATTCTATTTACTAAAATTATATCTAAGCACAATACAAGATAATATATTGCAAAAAATATATTTCACTGCGAATTAAAAACATTTAACTCTAACCGGATATTCATATTAAATTATCAAAAAGTTTAAATCTTCAATCTTTTTAGAAATGTTCAAGTCCCTTATGAACTAGGACGAAAGGTTTACGCAATATTTTATCAATTATGCCTGTCAAATATGGTTAGCTAAAGGAAGTTTTGGAATTGAAATGAACTTCCTGCAGTAGTTTATACTTTATACAAAATTGAATGTTATCACCAAATCCCAAACGTTCAGAAATTAATTTCTGGTTCTTCATCTCCTAAAGATGTAAAGTACCAAAAAGTATAATACTTTAGGCAAAGACTGGTACATTCTGGTTCTTCATCTCCTAAAGATGTAAAGTACCAAAAAGTATAATACTTTAGGCAAAGACTGGTACAAGCCTGAGTAGAAGAATTTTAGTGATAAAGTAGCGAAGAAAGGTCACTCTCGAATAAGTGCTTCTTATATCCGCTTGTGACATTACCCGACAAACCCCACTTGACACTAGCACTGGCCCGTCTGATTCAACCAATCTGCAGGACCACTTGACTAGGTTGTTTGCTTCCTCATTCATGAGATACCTACCTCTACACTCGTTCAATGAAACCAGCAACTTTTTTATTTTTCTACAGTTAGGTTTTTAACAAGATATTTTCCAACAAACCAGATACAAAATCAGCAATCCAGATGGTAAAGGAGTGCACAACAAAACCAATTTAAAACCTGATCACGGGACAGATACTTGAGCAATGCGAAATGTGCATCATGAAATTCATTCACAAACACACCTAATACATGAACCAACTTTGAACCTATATTCCTGTGTAGCTATTTCATCAACACTGTTAATCAAACATGTGGATAAAACAAACAGCAAAGAAATATATAAATGAAAATTTACATTTGAAAGGCAAAAAGGCACTTTTTTTTTTTCATTGAACAACCATGTCCATGTGTGAACTTACAAGTGCGGTGGTGTGTGTGGGGGGGAGTGATTTTGTGAAGAGGCCACATCTACATCATCGTATTCAACAGAGAAATTCAAGAACCCGCTACCACTACCGGTGTCCTCATCACCTTCACGATCATTATCTTGGCGACCAACATCAAGATCAATATCAACCTCACTGGCTATGCCTTGTTGATGTTCTAGTTCCTGTTCCTGTTGATGTTCCTGCTCCTGTAGCTGCTGCTGAATCTCGTGATCATTGACGAAGTCTCTGAGCCTCTCCCTCAAAACCCCTAACTGCCGTTCGAGAAGGTTCTTCTGCGACTCCACCTGCTCCACCGTCCACTGGAGTGACTCGATCACTTCGAGATCATACTCCTGTTTCTGCTCCACCACCCTTCGGAACTGCTTCGCCTGAATTTCCACAGCGCTCTTCTCGCTCTGCAGCCGCAGGATCATCGCCATGGCCTCCTCCGCCGCGGAAGCCGCTGCCCCCCTCTCCTTCTCAATCTCGGCGCATGCCGCATTGAACCGATGCCGCTCCACCTTCACCAGCCTCCTGAGGGACATTACGTCGAACAACTCGTCCTCCAGATTCTCCTCCCTCGAACTACTGCTACTATTACTATTATTATTATTATTATTGCTATGGTTATTATTATTTTCTGTTTCCTCCTTCAAACGGTCGTCTCTGGGCGGTTTCCCGTCCTTGGAGAGAAACGGAGAACGGAGAAAGCGGAGACAGAAGAGGAAGATCAAGAGGAGTCCGAGGAGGTTGAAGAGGCGAGAAACGTAACCTAGGAGGAGAAAACCGCAACCGAGTTCAGTGAGTTGGGTGAGGAAGTTGAAGGTGGAAGGGAAATCCATGAACATGAGGAGAAGGAAGCGGATAGAGAATCGGAGGAACCTGTGGTAGAATCCAAGAACAGGAGCCACCAACAAACCCAGAGTCTGCATCTGCGTCTGGGTTGGGTTGGGTGAGCCTAACGGATTTTGACACAACACCCAATCTTAGCTTCAAAGGGATAGGGATGATGCAATAACACACACCCAATCCAATCCCAACCAAAGGAAGGGAATGAAAATGTAAAAAACTAAAAAAAATTAAAAAAAAAAAAAATGGATTGAGATTGGGATTGTGATGGGTGCAGGGAAGAATACAAAAGAAGAGAAAGAGAGGGTTGTTGTGATTGGGCAATTGGGGTGGCAGAGAGAGAGAAAGGTGAAGGTGTGTGGAAATGGCGTTACAAGGGTAGAAGGAGAAGTGGCATCACTCTTGTAAGCGCAGAGAGAGAGGGAGTAATGTAGTTATGTATGTATGAAGACGAACAAGATCAAACAACAAACAATTCAATTCAGATTGGGGATCTGACCGACTACCGAAGAAATAGATGTGTGAGCAATTCACATTACTCGGACCATTTCAGACATCCATTTTTCCATACCGTTACACTTCTCTTCTACTATTATTCATTTTCATTTCTCTTCTTTCTTCATCCTAACATTTATATACATCATCATCACTAAACCAATCTTAATTATTTAATCAACTTTTTTTTTCTACAAAAATTCAATTAACTGTTCCAAATGCTTTTCAGATCAATTTTTTTACCGTTTGCTTCCTCTTATCTCTCTCAGGACACATTTACACAAATAAATAATTACTAAGTAAAAAAACTCATCATATATTTTACTCAGAGAGATTAATAATACGACCGTTGCTAATCATTAATAATTAATACTAATAATATATATCACTGATGACTGATTATTAGTAGTAAAGATTATTAATACTATTAATGGATTTCTTGTCTAAATGTTCACTTTTTTATAATAACCAAAAATCACTTTTAAGAATTGGACTCTCACATTTAAAATGAAAAAAAAAAAAAGCATGATTGATTAAGAAAACACTAAAAATAGAGATTCAGATTTTTTTTTTTAAAAATTAATTATAAATGAAGTTAATAAATATTTCATACTTTACCACAGTGAACAAAAAAAAATCACAAATCTAACAAAAATTAAATAGGTTTTGATAGCAATTACCAAAAGAGTTAGATTCACTGTACAACTAAATTTATATCTTTTAGTACTTTAATATCTTTATATTTCAGCTTCACTAGTATCTTTAATTAAGTTATTTATTCTTTGATTTTGGTAGATTTTTCTATTTTAGATGGGAGTATCATATCTTTATTTTAATTTTTCTGTAGAAATTGAATAAGTATGTGTAAACTCATTGTTAATAAATTAATTTACTTGATAAGTTATTAATTTATATTTTTTTAAAGGAAAATAACTTTCCTTTGCTTTTTCCTTTTCTGAGTTAAAACATGTAAAAATAAATAAAATCTTTTATTATCCCTCTACATGCACTAATTCAATGTTATATATATATATATATATATATATATATATATATATATATATATATATATTATAAGGAAATAAACAATTAAGCACCAACGCTGATAATAAATTAATATGCTTAATAAGTTATTCGTTTATAATTTTATAGGACAAAATAACATTCCTTTTTTATAAATTAAAATATGTAAAAAAAGTATAAAGTCTTTTATTATTATTCTATTCACCAAATGGATAATTAATATTTATCTTCAACCTTTCTACAGAATATAAATAATTATGCAGGGGATCTGATAATAAATTTTCTTTTAAAAAAGATCTGAGAATAAATAAATAAATGTATTTCTATACTTATTAATTTATAGTTTTCTATGACAAAATAATAATAGCAATAAGAAACATAAATTTTCAATCCCAGATAATGTTGTAATTTAGGTTTACTTATACTTTTTATTTCTAGATAATATAATTTAGATATTAGCTGTATGTAATTATTTAATGATTTAACAAGCTTCATTATTTTACATATATATATATATATATATATATATATATTAATTAGACACTGACATGTCATTGATGTCATACATTACTAATGTAATTTAATTATATTTTTAATCTCATATGGTGGAAGTGAACCAGAAAAACTAAGCAAAATCATGTCTGACTTAGTATATAAGAATTGTCTTATAGTTTAGTATTCCATTATCAAAATATATTAAATATTTAATAAAAATTATAAAACCACTAAATTTAACCAGTTATAATATTTAAAAATCTAAAATATAAGTAAGTCTTACATATTTTATTGATAAAATAAAAATATAAAAACTAAAATAGGTAAACAAATATCTACTAATAACCAACAATTTTTTACTATAGTAACTTATTCACAATATTTTCTTATTGAACTTTTTATAGAGGGTTGAACAAACAATATTATTTTATTGATCAATCTAATATCAAGGTGAAAATATCATTGACTTTGATATAATTTTTTCAAATGATATTATCATGGATTGTTTTAGGTTTAAGATGATCTCTTGATTATCAATGTTAAGACTATTTTCGGTTTGTAGTTATTACTTTTTTTTAATTTTTGAATAAGTGTTATTGGTCCTCTTTATTTATCATTAGAATAGTTTAAGATTATATTAATTATTTTTTATTAATTATATTTGTATTTTTAAAAATAAAAAACAATTAAATTAGTTATTTGGCATGTCACGTGTATCAATTATTGTTTTTACCTTTTTACGTATTTTTTAATCAATATATTTAATTTTTTAAAAATATTATTAAAAAATTAAAAATTATTATAAAATGTTAAAAATTAATAATTTTATTATTTTAAACACATTTATTAAAAAATAAAGAAAGTATTAATTATATTTTTTTTCAAGATAAATAGTGTTTTTGAGTCTTGTTATGATTGTTGGAATTATTTGTGCACGAATCAAAATTATTTCTTGATTTAAGTTTGTTAGGGTTTACTCTACTAATCTTAATAGAACTATTTTTTTATGAATGATAACCATATATTTCTTAATTGAAGTCTATAAAAGCAATTTAAATTTAATATATATCATTTTCTTAAAAATTGTAAAATTCTCTGTTGTAAGATTTTTCTGGATTATTAAATAAGTGATATTAGGGTTGATCATTTTTATAGGTTTTTTTTATTCCTTGTTTAAAAGTTCTTCTTCATAATGGTTTAGTTAAGTGTATCCCATTGTGTAAAGACATTAAGAAATTATTACACTTAGATACTCCTAGATGAAAAAAATAATCACACTTAAAAAGAAATGTACAAACAATTAAATCAAGAGAAAAATTATTAAAGTTTAATTGTGAGTTTAAATTCCTTATAAATTAACAAATTAAATAACATTTAAGTAAGAAATGATTCATAAATTTATTGACTTGAGATATTAAATTAAAAAATAAAGTCATATTGTCTTATATGGTTAATTCATAAATGGTTTGTGATAAAAATATTCTTAATATTTATTTCCTCATATTTTCAAATAAATAATATTTTTTCTTTGAATTTACTCAGTATATTTTAAAAAAAATACTTAACACTGTTCAAATATCCTACTTCTGTATATAAAAATTAGAAGTCTGTTCTTATATTTAATTATGATTTTATTAATAAAAAAAATTGAACTCATCTTCAAATGTATAACTTTTTAAAATAACTAAAAGTACCTTCTTCTATATTTACATTTGTGTTTAAAAACACCACTTATTTTTTTTTCTTTTCAAAATGATATATTTTTTGCAATTTTGTGTAAAGACTATCTTGTTTTTATAAATTTTTAATGCTAGTAGATGGAAATATTTAAGTTTTCGAAGAATTTAAGATTGAAAAACTATATTTCCATATTTGGTTTACAATTTGAAAAATAATATTAAGGAAACAGGAATGGTGTTTTGGTCAAGTTTAGTAGGAAAACACTGTGGTAGAGAAGGTGAGAATTTAACTTTCCCAAGTTGAAATTATTTCTTTTATGAAAAACAAATACTATATATATTACTCTTATTAAAACATTTAATATCACAATAAATTTAATATTTTAACAAAAAAAAAACTGCACTTAACCTTATTTAAGTCACTTTAAATAAGGTTCACCCTTCTTATAATTTTTTACATCCTTTGTTTTTAATAAAATGACACACGATAAATGAAATTCATCTACACTATCTATTTAATAAGGTGGCGCATATTTTCTTCACCTTATTTATTTAAAAATTACATAATAACTAAGACTTGAATTAAAAAATTATGAAAATTAAAAAATATAAGTTTTAAAATATACAATAAAGATTTTTTATAAATAAAAATAATTAATGATTCACTTTTAGAAAAAATTACTAATATTTTTTAATATCTTTTTAAATGGTGTGAACACGAAGTTGTATTCAATCCTAATAAGTTTAAAATGATTACTAATCACATTATTGCATTATGATTAGTTTCTAACTTAATAAGTTGAGAAAAATCTATTGTAGAAAAAACACTAATATAAAAAATCAATTTTAAATAAACATTATTTTTTTATGTTATTGATAAAGTTGCCCTCATATTCTTATTATAGTTATATTTAAATTATATGTTATCATATTATCAAGTTAATAAATTTAATTATAAATTTCATAAATATCTATTTATTTTATATTAAAATAATATTTTTCTTAAAAATATAACTTTTTTATTTTTATAATATAATTTATAATTTAGTGACTATATAATTTTTATGATATTTTAAATATATAATAATTAAAGCATTCAATTTTTCATTAAATTTATTTAATTTTATATTTTAAAACTTTAATTTTAAAATACTATTTTAAGTTTTTAATAAGATATTTTAAAATTAAATAACTAAAGTGGATATTTATTTATTAGAAGTATATTTTCCAATTTTATTATGTCATGTCTAAAGTAATAAAAATTACAAATAACTATACTAAAAATTCAAAAAAAAATTATGGATAATATTAAAAATCAAGATATCAAAATTATGTAAAAAGGAATTCACAGATAAAGTTGATGATAATTAAAATAAAGGGCCTAAAGTTGTAAAGAAAAACTAAAAAGGTTAAAATCTTTATAAAATATAAAGAACAAAATTACCTTACTTCTAAAATAGACTTGATTAATTTCTAAATATATCTTGAGGATAAAAAATTATTTTGAAAATAGGAAAAGTTCTGCCTGTCTGACTACTTTCTTTGTTGTTATTTTCTTCTTATATATCTCTTAAGTATTAAGGATTATAGGAGAAAAATATAAATTTAAAAAACTTAATTCAACAAATTGAAATAATAATTATTTTCTGAGAATTAGAGGTTAATTATATGAATGAGTATATATATATATAATGTTTTTGTAAAGTTTGATGAGAAAGGAACATGGGTTGTTCCTCAAATCAAACATTTCTAAGCACAACTGCATTATAGGAATGATCATTCATACCTTTGTGTTACTTTAATTTTGGACAGTAGTGTGGTCAAAGGAATGGTTACCTCACAAAAGATTCAGTGCCATGCAACCAGAAAATGAATTATTTCTAGGTTAGATCCTATCAACAATGTTTAAAAAATGTTTGATACTCCCAAACTCCATCTACACTTTCTGTTGGAAATTGGAATATGCACTTCACCACTTTTCTATCCTTGAGATTAAAAAAAATTATTAATTATAAATATAAATAAATTTTTTAAATATAAAAAATGAAAAAAATTTAAATAAAAATCATACTATCTAAACATTAAAAAAATAAAAAAAATAAAATAAAAATTATGCTATCTAAACAAAAAGTCATATTACCTACATACACTCCTATTTGTCATCACACAAATTCATCATTCTTTTCATGTTTCAGAGGAATTATTAAATGTCTCACATTTATAAAGCTACAAGTTTTGTCATAAATAAAACATTTTCTAAGTAAAAAGTTTATGGATATGTTTTGAGACTTTATACTTTTTAGCAAAAAAACACCTTGAGAAATAGAGATTTAAATCCTTAAATGTAATTAAAGTAGTGTGTAACATTTTTATATTTAAGAAATAATAAAATTATTAAAAAAAAATGTGATGGGAAGGTCAAATTCTCTAACTTGTAGTGTTTGATGTAACAAGGAGGAGTGAAGTGAAACCAATGTTTTCTCCCAAGTTCTTTCACCTGGCTATGGATGTCATACTCCACAATAAAAGAATATGCTTCCTTTTCCTTCCTTTTCAGGTTCCTTTCCCATTCTCCAACATTGAAGCAATGAATTAATTTTTTTTGCAAGGATATGTTTGATTTAGGGAAAAAAACGTAAATGACTAAAAAAAAATTAGTTAATAAAATATAAATAGTTAAATAAAATTTAATGTTTCCCTAATGTAGAAACATGTAAGAAATACTGAGAAGTGTTTTAAAATATGAGTAATTTGTAAGAGTGATTGATGATGGATTGAATTTTTTAAAATGGAATAATTTAGATTCAATGAAATTGGATCTAAAATCTAAATTTATTTTAATTAGATAAATTAATTTAGATTTTTTAATTATATTATATTAATTTAATTTTTAAAATCAATTTAAACTTTAAAATTTGAGCTACATCATATTTAACTTAATTTCGATTTAACTTTACTTAATTAAATTAATCTGGAATTACTCCATTTGATTTGAGATTGGGTCAACTTAACTTGTGCTAACTAAGCTCTACTCTTTATTGACTTAAATTCATTTAAGTTTTAACCAACTTGTATGGTCTTGAATTGTAACACGAGAAATTCAAAATTTACAATGATGCAAACTTCACCTAAAATTAGTTTTATAACTATTATAGTCATATAAATTTATTTTAGAGAGTTTTTTTAAAACTATTCTATCACCTATTTAAGAATTCTAAACAGATCACAAGTATCTAATTTCATGCTTAAAAACATTTCCGTAGATTTAAAAAAAAACGCGTGACATGACGAGAGAAATTTATTATGATTATGTATCAAATCGGTAATAGAAATCACACAATATAAGTTTATTTTATTAAGTTACCAAATATTTTGTAATTGGAGAATCACATACAACAGTTGTTTCTTTCGTTTTTTCTGTTTCTATAACAGAATTTTACAATTGTAAGTAACCACGAGAGCACGCACACACAAATGCAAAGAGTTTAAATGATCTTTACACATAACTGTAAAATTTTACAGGTCCCCATCGGTATAACTCGCTTTATAGACTGTAGCCTATGCTGTACTAGAATTGAGTTGAGATGTCAGTACCAAACTTAAGAAACATGAATATTCCAATAACTTTATGTACATTAAATTCCCCTGTTGGTTACATTGTATTTGGTTCTAACATGTAGCCGGAGAGAGGAGAAGAAATTGAAGCAAATATTGTACTCATAGTTAGAGAATAATAATTTGGCTCAGGCAATTTTTGTGGGAGAACTGGTAAAGGAGCTTCAAACTTAAGCACTTGAATCAATTGCCTTACAGATGGCCTGGATGTATAGTCTGGATTGGCACACCAAAGGCCACCGATCACTAAATGTTTCATTTGTTCCTCATCAAATGCTCCACCAAGCTTTGTGTCTACCACTTCAAGTAACTTTCCCAATTTATAGAGCTCCCAAACCCACTCAAATATGGTTATTTGACCTTCCTTGGCATTAAGGTCAATCGGTTTTCTTCCAGTGGCT
The DNA here is from genome assembly GCA_030347555.1 of Lablab purpureus. Classification (NCBI taxonomy): domain Eukaryota; kingdom Viridiplantae; phylum Streptophyta; class Magnoliopsida; order Fabales; family Fabaceae; genus Lablab; species Lablab purpureus. The sequence continues at coordinate 11,125,236 of CM059259.1, forward strand.
AACTCCAGTAAAACAACTCCAAAACTGTATATATCAGATTCCTTCCTAGCCTTCCCTGTAGTGAAGTATTCAGGGGCTATGTAGCCTCTTGTCCCTGCTAGAATTGTAGTTTGTGATCCTTTCTCATGATCAACCAGCCTAGCTAAGCCAAAATCCCCAAGCTTAGCATTGAAACTTGAATCCAACATTATGTTGCTGGATTTAATGTCCCTATGAACCACACACTGCTCCCATTCTTCATGAAGGTACAACACTGCCAGAGCCAAGTCCATGGCAATGCTGTACCTCATCTGCCATGTCAAGATGCTTTTTCCACGATATAGGTGGGAATCTAAGCTACCATTTTGCATGAACTCATATATAAGGAGGAGATCTTTCTTCATATGGCACCAACCAATTAATTGCACTAAATTCCTGTGCCTTAGTTGGCTGATGATCTTAACTTCACTGGCATATTCCTTTGCTCCTTGCCTAGATTCTCTTGATATCCTCTTTATAGCAACGTTGGAGTTCAACTCTTTCAAATAGCCTTTATACACACCACCAAAACCACCTTGTCCAATCTTTTGTGACTCTGCAAAGTTATTTGTTGCACTTGCCAATTCTTTATAGCAAAACCTTTTCGGTCCAATGCCCTTTCGGAACTCATCATCCATGCTCAGATCAAGAAGTGAATCTTCTTTCTTCCCTTTAGCCATCCTCTTCCACATTAAAATACAAACCAACCCTAAAATAAGGAAACTTGCAGCTATGCCTACCCCAACTTCCAGTGCCATCAATGAACCCTTCTTTCCCTCTTGGTTAGGGCTAACATTATCAGTGGAAATTGGTGAAGGACTAGGATTTAGGATTGGTGAGGCTGCAATTGGAGGTATCTTATTTGACACATTCTCATTACTCTGTAAAGTCGAATGGAATGACCATGACTGCAGTGTGTTCAACTCAAACATAACTCCTGTGGCAGCTGAGAAGCCAAATATAACCCACTCTGGTAGGTAATATCTCAGGTCAACATTGCATGAGATATAACTTTTAATTGGCTTGCCATTGACTTTGTTTCCAGTGAAAGAAACATTTAAATTATGAGTACTTGCATTGTACTCAATTACACAATAATAAACTTTCATTTGCCTAATATCAATGTACCATGGAACAGTTTTGTTAGATCTCATAGAGTTGAAATTTATACCTACATGAGTGCCAGGTGGATCCCATGAATTTTGGTGTGTGTCAAACTCCACTGCTACAAAAGGATGTTTAGTTGACTTCAATAGTTGGTTACCATCCAGAAGACCAAGACCACCTCCTTGTTGTATTTGATTGGAAAGTGGGAGCTCGGGATCTGCAAAGAAAAAAGCCAAGCCATCTCCAAAACTAGTCTCATTAGAGAAAATGACAAAGGAAAATTGGGTAGTGAAATCGGTGAGTTTTCCTGTGTTCATGTCCCACAGGTGCAATCTCTCAAAACTTGTGACTCTCCCAACACTGTAAGCATTGCTTTGGTACCTTGTGGTTTTAGTGAGTTGGATTTCTGACACTGACAAACTAGCATCTCCTTCAATCCGGGCATCATCATACTCAAATCCATGGTAACGAAATGAAAGTGGGCTTGCAAAACTAATCATAAGAAGTAAGAACATCATTCCCACTGCATAACAGAATAGATGGTTGGTTGCATGGAGACCAACATGGCAAGGAGCCATCTGTGTGAAAGTTGATTTGAAATCTTTCTTGGCTATAGTAATCATATAATACTTTGATTTTTCTTATTTATGTAACTTGGACAATGATTTTATGCGTTGTTTTTTATGAGTTTTGGATTTGTATAATTGTCTTGTAGTTCTGCCTCAGCTAACCTTGCAATATAGAAAAGAGGTTAGAGTTCAATTGTTTTGATCAAAATCAAATTGACTAAGTCACAGTCACAGGACCCATAGGCCTGCTGATTATATCATTCAGATGATCAAATGTAATGAATTTACATTCATTTTAATAGCAATTTGAGCTTAATGTTTTTATATTTACCTCTACTTTTTTCTAACCAATACAAATTTATGCCCTTTGAGACTTGATTTTTTATAGCATCACTTTAGGCTAGCTTATTTTATTTTAAGAAATAGGCACAAGATTGTACGGTAGAATTAACATTTTGCTATTAGAAAGATAAGTTGTATCACATTTTCTCAACATGCATGCTACTTCTTGACCAAACTCAGAATGAACTTTCCTAGAAAAGGAGGAGGCCAGCTAGAAAATACGACAATCAATAATCAAAGAGAGGCAATTATGGCATTAGGCCAAGGAAAGTGATTTTTTTTAAAATATTATTATTTTAAAAAAATTACAAAATTATATTTTTTTCTATATTATTTTCATAGATATTATATTTTATGTTTAAGTCAGAACTCGGTTTCGAAAACTAAATTTCAAGTGATAAAATTGATTAACATAATTCAGTTTTTTAAAAATTAATTTTCTGGATTCGGTTTCCTAAAAATTTCACATAGAGTAAAGTGTGATATGTATATAAATAATATAGAAAGAGATATAATTTTGTAATTTTTTAAAATAATAATATTTTGAAAAAAAAATCAAGAAAAGTTCCATTAATCTCCGTGAAAAGCACTAAAAACAAATTATGTGAGGAGTGGAATAATTTTATATTAATGTAAAGTTTTATAAATATGATTTACTTGAAATAAACTTGTGAGTTTTGAAATAATTAAAGTATAATATATTTAATATAAATTACAAATTCCCTTTGCATATTTGAGTTTTCATTGTGTCACAAGTTTATTTCCCTATGGTAATATACGACAAATGCTAAAATCCAATAAGAAAAATCTTTCTTTTTGCAACCAAAGAGAAGCTATCCTTACATCAATGAAGGTGACAGAATTTTTATTTTAAAATGTGGTATGAAACATTGGTAAAGAAATTAGTTTGTATTTTTTGGGGGTGCAAGGAGATATTCCTACGTTCAGGAAGAAAGAACTGGCAAGGCCCGTTCGAAAAGAAAGGCCCAATCCAGTTGCTAAAACCCTTGCTGCAGCTTTTTCTCCGTGCTAAAACCTAAAAACGCTTCCGTCGTGACTCTCACTCAGCCACCACCGTCGCGTTCAATTCCAAATTGGCCACTAACGAGGTATTTCCACTCCTTTATTGGCATTAATTTATTTGATTTAAGCTTACTCGTATTCCGTTATGCGTTTGATTGTCAATCATAGCGTTACCTACCTGTAATTGATTCTTGTTTCATATGAATTTCGTATTTGCTGTCTCGCTAATTCCGTTGTTTTGTTTCGTATTTCATTTCGTGATTCTAATTCCTAAATGTCAAATTGGTTGAATTTTATTTACCTTGTAGGTTGGGTTGTGAAGGATGAGTTTGATATCCCAAAATGCTCGCACTAAAAACGATGTTGTTAAGAGCAATAGGGAGGTTGAGGACGATGTCGAGAATAATGATACTCTGAAAGTGAGGAAGAGGAAGAAAGATGTCGAGGGGGACAAATTGGCCGTCGAACAAGTGAAAGAGATGAAGAAACTTGAGAGCTTTTTGTTTGGTTCTCTCTATTCCCCTGTTGAGTTTGGAAAGGAGGATGAAGAAGTGGAACCCGGAAAGGCTGCTGAAAAGGTTTCGGATTTGTTCTTTACTGACCGTTCTGCGGATAGTGTTCTCTCTGTTTACCAGGAAGAAGATGCTGACTTGTCTGAGGGAAGTCGTGGTCATGATGACGAACGTGCTTTGCAAAGGAAACCTGTGTGGATGGATGATGAAGAAGAAAAGGCGACTGTGAACATAGCCAAGGTTTACAGATTGAGGAAGTTGAGGAAGGGAGAGGACGAGGATTTGATCTCGGGTTCGGAGTATGTGTCAAGATTGAGGGCTCAGCATGTTAAGCTCAACCCAGGAACAGAATGGGCACGGGTTGATTCAAAAATGGATAGAGATTCTGATGATGAGTCGACTGATGATGAAAACGAAGCTGTTGTGAGCCGAGGTTTTGAGGATTTGGATGGTGTTCTCCAGACAAATGAAGACCTGGTTGTGAAGAGTGGTGCAAAATTGTTGCCCGGACATCTTGAATACTCCAGACTTGTGGATGCAAATAAACAGGATCCTTCTAACGGTCCCATAAATTCAGTTCAGTTCCATCAGAATGCACAGCTGTTTCTTGCAGCTGGATTAGACCGGAAACTTAGATTTTTTCAAATTGATGGCAAGCGGAATACTAAAATTCAGAGCATATTCCTTGAAGATTGTCCCATTCGAAAAGCGTCTTTCTTGCCAGATGGGTCTCAGGTGATTGTATCCGGAAGAAGAAAGTTTTTTTATAGTTTTGATTTAGTTAAGGCTCGTGTTGATAAAATAGGTCCTCTGGTTGGTAGGGAGGAGAAGAGTTTGGAGGATTTTGAGGTGTCTCCTGATTCTCAATTGATAGCATTTACAGGTAATGAAGGTTATATATTATTGGTTTCAACGAAAACAAAGCAATTAGTTGGTACTCTAAAGATGAATGGAACAATCCGTTCATTAGCTTTTGCTGAGAATGGACAGCAGTTGTTAACCGGTGGTGGCGATGGCCATGTTTACCACTGGGATCTGAGAACGAGAACTTGCATGCATAAAGGTGTAGATGAAGGTTGCTTAAACGGCACAGCTCTATGTACTTCACCAAGTGGGGCTCATTTTGCTGCTGGTTCAGACAGTGGAATTGTGAATATATACAATAGAGAGGAATTTCTTGGGGGCAAGAAAAAGCCTATCAAGGCCATAGAGAATTTGACTACGAAAGTGGATTTTATGAGATTTAATCATGACTCTCAAATATTAGCAATCTGTTCGGCCATGAAGAAGAGTAGCTTAAAATTAATACATATCCCATCTTATACTGTGTTCTCCAACTGGCCACCGTCTAACAGGAGTCTGCGTTATCCCCGTTGTATTGATTTTAGTCCAGGTGGTGGTTTCATGGCTGTGGGAACCGCTTCGGGCAAAGCATTATTGTATAAGTTGCACCATTACCAACATGCCTAAGGTAGATTTTAAATAGTGGCAGATTTTGAGAGGTTTTAGTGTAATTTTTTTGTTGGAAATTTTGAGACTTGATGTGTATTTTATCATTATTAATCAATGAAGCTTTAAATGTTTCTTCTTCGAAGTTAGAAGTTAGCAAGCTTCATGTATTTTGTCCTCAATTATATTGTGATTTAGCTGTGTCCTTTTCTGTTCATTTTTTTAAACATAACGTTGGTTTAATAATTTATTTGTTTATTATATTATAATTGTGTTCTGTCATTCTTCAAAAAGGTTGATTATTTTGACATCCGGCTTATCTTTAAGTGACATGGTTGATTTGTGATTTGATATGTTTATTGTGCGTTCATATCGTTTACTGTAATTGTAACTTTGGGGGTTCAGTTTATGGGACTGAATCCCATCCCGGCTTTGTAATACACGGTTTTGATTTGCACTTGAGATTGCTGTGTTACTGAATTTCCAGTTTTTATTTCTATGTATTGTTTTCCTGGTTCCTTTGTCATCATTTTCTTGTCAGTTTCTTCAGAAATGAAAAACTATTGATAATGCAAAGTCTCAAGAAATTGTTAGATGTAGCAGCAGAAAAGGATTTTTGGATTGATTGGAATCAAGCTTAAACTGGCTGTTTCTACAGGAGCTATTGTTGTTGTAGTGTGAGATCTAGAAATCCTGTCTCAGTTGAGTTCGATCTGGTCTTAACTAGCCAAATTATTATTTTTAAAGGGTTGAAATCCTGTCTCACTATGATTTGTTATATATTTCATCATCCTCCCAATCTGGTAAAGGGTCGAGTATACCACGGAGCCAGTTGTGTATGACCCATGCACAAGAAAAAGAATCTCTTAATACCTTATCATAGTGAACTTGCGTCAGAGAAATGAGACATCGATTCCATTGGTTAAAATGGTTATGAAGTTTGTAATTACTGTAATAATGTTACCCCACGCAGTTATAAATCATTAAAGCTGCACGTGACATCTTGCTAAGTACCATGACCAAAATCTTACACAGGGGTGTGTAGGCTATATGACAGATAGAAAAAAAAAACCAAGAAATACATGTTTCAATAACTAAATTATCCAGATCATGCAAGGATCCATCAAAAGAAGTTAGGTGGTTATCAGTGTGACGCGGTTTTCATTTTCAATTTGTTAAAGTTTCAAATTTGGTTTGTTTTTATTTTTACCTTTACAGTTCTCAAGTCAGTGAGTGACAAAAGCTTTTATACTTTGTCCTAGAAGAAAGAAAATAAAATAATAGAGAATGGAGTTTTGTTGTATAGAAATATGATGAGATTTGGGTGACCACATGCTTAACATTTTCCACTGCATCTCATCAGAAGCGTGAGGAAAGATGAGTTGACTATTGAGTTATTATCAATGTGTCCCTTTCTTTCTGTTTAAATCGATTTTGTTTTACACCCATGAAGAGAACTTGTGTCCCATCGTTAATAGTATTGTTAACACTGTTAAACCCAAATTGATAATATCCACCATATTGATTAATTATTGTGTTTTAAATTGACCAACAAATATATGAAAAAAATTCAAAATGACCATTAGAAGTTATCACTTCCAATTTTTTTCAAAGAAAATATTTTTTAATTTTAAACTAAATATATTTTCAGCTTCATTTCTACTTTTTGAAAATAAAAATAGAAACCCCTAACTTCTTAACGGTCATTTATGATGTCACTATCCACGACAAACACAGATCCTGTGTTGCCTCTACTGCATAAATTTTAACCACTAATCATTCACTCTATCTTTATTAACAATTGTTGCAATAGTTAATCAGTGGTGAACATTGTGCATCTTGTCCACTACCATTGAGTCGTAAAAAATAGCATGGAATGGGTTTACGTATTATAAAAACTGACCAACGTCGCCATACTTTTGGGTGGGGTAGTGAAAACGGAAAAGAAGAGAGAATAAAAAGTTATATTAAAAGAGAAAAAAAAAATTACGAGTGAGCATTATCCAATCCAATAGCTTATCCGAAGTTGATTTCAACGAATTTGAAGATTCAAATCGTTTCAACTAAATTTCGTTTTAGTATTTTCTTGAGAACAGAAGTTCTTAAAACTATTAATATTAATAAAGAAAATCTTGTGTATTTATAATAAATTTGTTAATTTTAAAGTACACCTTTATAAAATATACCTTAATTTAAATTTCATATTTCTTTTATTTCAAAGTTTAAAAATGGAGAAAAGTGATATATTATATTATGAAGTCATATATTGAAGTAATTTTGTTTCACTTGTTTAGGTCAAATTTAAATTTAAACTTAATGGTTAAGTCTAATGTTTGGGTTGAGTGAGATGTATCCATATAACAATATACTATGTTAATCATAATTTATAATTATTTGCATAACCGAATTTATAACAAATAATATGTATGATTTTTTTATATATTTCATATTTTCATTTTATCTTTTAATAAAAATTCATAATAATATATAATAAGATTTTTCTTTTTATAGATATAAGAATTTTTTTATTAAGATTCTAGAAAACTTACACTTAATAGTATAATTAATTAATAAAATGTGTAATAAAAAACTTAATATATAAAAACAATTCTTTTTAAAGAAGGAATTCTTTTTAAAGAAGACGAGTCGGTTTGCAAGTCCACAATCATGTGGAGAGGACTAGAGAGAGAGTGTATAACTATCCTATGTATAGTACTTTTATTTATTTGTGATGGTTTCTATAATTTGTAGCTACTAGATGGGGATTGTAAAATAATTGAGGTCGTGGTAAAAAATAATAATGGAACACAATTTTAAGGGAAGCAAAGAAAATGGGTCAACACAAACTTACGAGGAAACAATCTTACTATACAAATCAATTTAGATTAAATAAATCAAGTTACTGTTCATAATTTCGGTGCACAGACTATGCACTCTATTATTAAAATTAAAGTAACACAATATTGATTTCCATGACACCAAAATATCATAATAATCATATAATATCAGTTACACAAAATAATTAAGAAAAATTCAACATTTTATTTAGATAGCATACTCCATTAGAACCATCTCTATGGATGTAAATATGAACACTAAGCTTCATTACCTTGTGAACAAGGTAAACTCCAATGATGTCCGGTTTTGCAAGCAACTCCTTAATTTTCTTTTAGGGAGTTCTCAATATCTATTACAAACCGGTATTTGATGTCTCTATTTATAAGCCTCTCAAGAGCTTCATTGGCATACTCGATTGGAATCACCTCTATATTTGGGTGAATACCGTTTGCAGCACAGAAGTCAATCATTTCTTGGGTATCTTTTGTTCCACCTGTAACGCTTCCGGCAACAGTCTTCGATCCTGTCAAACAGGAGGTGCATATTTATTATATGCAGTTCCACTGCTCTAATAAATTGAATTACCCGAATGAAACTCTTAATTCGAACAAATCTATGCTTCAAAAGCAACATACCTATATTAAGACTTGCAGGGCTGAATTTGACTTCACTAGGGAAACCAACCAGGACAAAAACACCATATGTCTTCAAAAGTGACATGTAAGGATCAAATGGGTGATCACCAGATGCTGTGTCGATTATAAAGTCCAACGATTTAGCCAACGCCTGCATGGGAATCACCATCAGTTTTGACGACAAAGAAGCACGAGGGTCTGTCAATATCAGTGGTCTATTCATGGTTTGATGAAAAAGTTATGAGTAGATGCTTCATGTTATGCTTACCCTCATTTCCTCTTGATTAGATGAAACAACAAATTTGTCCGCACAAAGCAGGCTCAGTGCCTCTTCTTTCTTGGATATACTAGTGCTAAAAACTGTTACACTCAAACCAAATGCCTTTCCAAATTTCACTGCCATATGACCAAGGCCACCTAGACCAATCACCCCTAGAGATTTTCCAGGTTGATTCATCTTGTGGCGCACCATCGGAGAATAAACAGTAATTCCAGCACAAAGCAAAGGAGCTGCTGAAGCCAATGGATAGCCTTTTGGTATCGTGAAGCAGTACCTGCAGATGCAACACTAAATATGATATGAAGCAGAACTATAATCTGTAGTTAGTATGAAATCAAGCGTGTCTAGAGCTTATGATAAAATTCAGAATAGAAGACCTTATAAAACTCAATTTGCATTTAGTCATCTATCAAGTTTACCTCTCATGGACTACTATGTAACTTGCGTATCCTCCTTTTGTTATTGTACCATCAAAGTCAACACCATTAAAAGTTAAAACTGATCCCTTGGTACAAAGAACTTCTTGTTTTTCGTTACAATACTCACAATCCCTACACGAGTTGACATAAGTCCCTACTCCAACATGGTCACCAACATTGAAACGGTGGACACTAGAGCCAACCTTTGTCACAACCCCAGCAATCTCGTGACTGATATGGAAAAAGAACCATAAGCAGATTAGGTAAAGTACATAGGATTCTCAACTTCTCATCCATACACAGAAAGAAGCATGCATACCCAGGCACAACAGGATACATGGAGTCACCGTGTTTATTCCTTGTCCAAACTACATCAGCGTAGCAAACACCACAGTGTGTTATTTTAATATGAACATCTTCATTCCCAAGAGTCCTGAACAATCATATTATCATAAGAAAAAGGTCAGAAAACTTTTATCTCAAGACAAGACAAAAATGATAACAAAAATATATACATGAACAAATTGATACCGGTATTATTAGCAGCTAACCAGGAACTGCAACTACTAGTAACTTTTTGGAAATAGGGTTGCCATGAAAAAAGAATATATGACCATTTACAGAAAACAGATACTCCACCAGTCCATTCTATAAAGGGATATATGAGAGGAACATACCTGCGACTGAATTTGTAAGGAGATAGAACGCCGGATGCATCTCTTGCCGCCCATCCCAGGCAATGTTCACCAACACCTTCGGAACTCATAATTTTTCTACTCCACCAGAACGCAAATAACTATTGAGTTTACTTTTCATGAAACTAACATAAGAAAGTTCCGCAAGAATTTACTGGTTATTATTATCCTCGTGTAAGTTCTAACAAATCAGAGAAGTCAGGGATAGATAGAGAATGCCAAATGCCATAGAAATGGAAAATTGTTGGTGGATTGATGATTGTAATTGCAGGAAAAATGTAACCCCAAATCATCAATATTCAAAAATGAAAACTACATTTGACATAATTACTTCATGCTTGCAAGGACTAAGACCAAAACTCATACGCTGAGTTGACAATAACGGATACAAGAAGAAGGCAAAGAATTATCTAATTCATTAGCTAAATTAACCAGATTAACAGAGGAACATATTAAACCTTTTCTTCAATTCAACAAATGGTAGTCACCTTGCTATATACCAAATCCTGATCCTAAACAGAGATGGTCCAAATTTACGAAATCGCTTCGTAAATTATAATAGTTCTGCGAGAACGGTTGATAGTGCGAAGAGTCAATGAGAGAGTCACCTGTGCTGTGTTGAGTAAGGATTCACGAAACCAAGGGGACGAAGATGTAAAATAAATTACCCTTTTAATTTTTGTTGTTTTTCTTTAAACAATTACATCATCCATCATATTAATTTAATGCAATTTAATAAAAATCCAGGATTCTTTTCACATTCAGATTTTATTAATTAATATTAACATAAAAAAATGAAACTAACCAAGTCTAGACTCTACTCAATACTGAACATGTTTAAAATAATAATTCATCTTCAAATAAACATAAATATATATATATATATATATTATTTATTTTGAAATTTTCAAAGTTATATTTAAAATTCAAATTAGAGAAGGTAAAATTTTCGGTTTTAAATTTTTTAATTTATAGTTATTTTAATTCATTATTAATTGATGATGAATTATAATTTTAAATATTTTTTGAGAAATTACATTCACCTCCCTTGACCTTATGTTATACTACACTCGGATTTTTTCTACTTTAAAAATATATATACTTATATTTTTTATATTTTTGATAAAATGACACTCCTATTCTGTAATATTAAATAAATATTTATTTTTCTTATATTTTCGTAATCTCATACTCGTTTTTTATTTTATTTAAAAATGTAAAATTCATTAAAATTTAAATAAGAAAAATATAAAATTTATTTTTTATAAAATAAATAAACATTTAATTATAAAAAAATGGTTTTATCTTTCTTATAATCTTATTTGATAGATGAGTTTCACATTTTACAGACATGATGACATATTTGATACCCAATACATAAAATTTGTGAAACTAAGGTCAATATATGAAATTAGTGTCTAACTTAATACTAATAAAGCAAGAAGCTGAAATCTGAGCCGTGGACAGTGTTATGGAGATAAATAAATAGATCAAGAAAAGCCTTCTAAATTCCTGTATATTAATAATGCTTATTCACTATTTTACTCTTGTGATCTTCACCAACTATATCATCACAAGTTTAAAAATAAAAATAATTCAGAAAGTATAAAAAATACACAATGCATAATTACTTATTAGTTGTTTAAATAATTTTTCAGTAAATAAAGTTTTATTGATTTTTCAATAATAATCAAAATTGCTTAATCAAACATTTTTTTTTAATTTTAAGGTTGGTTAAACATATAAGTAACAAAGTTGGTTAAGTAATGTCATGCTATATTTATTCATTTTACAATGTAAACAAAAAACAACTTAATGTAAAGTGAACTCCCAATAGTTTTTTTATGTAGTTAGAAATATAATTAAAGTTTTATTTAAAGTAATAATATTTTGATCACTCTTTTTTTATATAAACAACCTTATTATAATATATATATATATATATATATATATATATATATATATTAAAATGTAACGCAAGATAACTTTTAAACTTGGTATTATATTATTATAAGAGAATTGTTAATTGATTATATACAGACTTTTTTTTTTCAAAACATCACTTTTCCTGCTTTGAAAACATGTGTAAATCTTGTATACAGACCATTATTATTTAAATTATCAGAAGAAAGGATGAATGTTAATTTGAAATTGAGCCAAAAAATGCTGAAAATATCACATCTAAGTTTTTTCCAATGTAAAAGGGCCAGCAACATCCATTTCAAATAGTTTATACTACAAAAGCTCATGCTTAAATACACTGTCTGAAGGTGATGAAAAATAATTGCTTTTACTGGAAGTTTGTGACAGGCATCCACTTTGGCAGAATTGGCAAATCAGCTTCAAATTTAAGCATTTGGATCACTTGCATCACAGAAGGCCTGAATCTGTAATTTGGATGAGCACACCAAAGGCCTATAACCTTTCCATTTGCTCATCAAATGCTCCACACAGTTTTGGGTCTGCTATTTCAAGTGTCTCTCCCATTCATAAAGCTCCCAAACCCACTCTACTATGGTTACTTGCCCCTCCTTGGCATTCAGGTCAATGGGTTTTCTTCCACTTGCTATCTCCAATAAAACTACCCCAAAACTGTATATATCAGATTCCTTATAAGCTTTGCCTGTGGTGACATATTCTGGTGCAATGTACCTCCTGGTCAGCTATAAATGTGGTTTGTGACTCCTTCTCATGATCCACCAACCTAGCCAAACCAAAATCTAAGCTTAGCGTTGAAACTTGAATCCAACATTATGTTGCTTGATTTTATGTCCCTATGAAGAACACATTGTTCCCACTCTTCTTGCAGGTATAGCAATGCCGAAGCCAAACCTAGAGCTATGTTATACCTTACAGGCCATGTCAAGAAGCCCTTCCCGTATAAATGGAAATCTAAGCTTCCCCATTTGGCATGAATTCATATACAAGAAGGAGATAACTTTTTCTATGGTACCAACCAAGGAGTTGCACCAAATTCTTGTGCCTCAACTGACTAATGATCTTAACTTCAGTATCAAATTCCTTAACCCCCTGCTTAGACCCAGTGAAAGAAGCACTTAAACTGAGATTGGTGGAATTTTACTCAATGCTACAACTATAAACATCTTTTTTTAACATATCAGCTAACCAAGGCACAGTTACATTGGACTCCATAGAGTTGAAATTCATACCTACATGAGGGTTTTCCGGGTCCCATGGATTTTTGAAGGTGTCAAACTCTACTGCCAGAAATGAGTGATGAATTGAGTTCAACACTTGGCTACCATCCACAAGGCCAAGACCACCCCCTTCTGTGATGTTATTCAGAAGGGGAAGCCCATCCTCCAAGAAGAATGCCAACCCATCTCCATACTGAAGTCTATCTGAATAAACAGAACGAAAATTGGGTAGTGAAGTCTGTAAGTTTTCCAGCACTCATATCCCAGAGCTGCATGTTTGGAAGAGGTCTGACACGTCCAACACTGTAACTGTTGCTTTGGTCTACCTACCCTGTTAGATGTGACTTGGATTTCTGAACGTGAAACTTCTGCGTCTCCTTGCAGCCATACATCATCTTCCCAAAAGTCGGGCTAGCTAAACGATAGTGGATTCGTAAGAAGGAGGAATGAAACGATTACCATTGCATAACACAACATAAGAGTTGGTGTGCTGATACCTCCATTCCCCATATATGCCAGTTAGTCACTTTTGGTATCAATCAAACCTAACATGCATACAGTTAACACTTCAAAGGCTTGTGTCATGTATATATAGTAATTTCTTCTCACTGTGACTTGTGAGTTTTTTTTATATGATTTGTCTGATACTCATACGTGCCACTTCATTCGCTGCCTACTTTATTCTTTATATGATTGGTGGACTTTAAGGATTATTCATCCCTACCTTTGAGATTTCATTAACTATTTTTCTTACTTTTACATGTCATCCTATAACGATATATCATCTTGTTAACGACACATCAGCACAATCTAGTTTTAGTGCGTAGGATTTTAATAACAATTTTTTAAAATTTCTAAACTATTTTATAATAACTTTAACTATAAAAGACTTAATTAATTAAAAACTCAATAATCTAAATTTAAATAATCATCTTATTTTATCTTATCGCACTCAAGACTTACTATTACACTACAATATAATATTCAAGGACAAATAAAAAAAATATTAAAACTATCTGACTTTAATTAATAAGCGAAAACATTTGACTTTTTTAACTGAAGAAAATCATATGACGGCACGACCATGTACGGCTCAACCATTAGGACATAGGATATTTGTTGCATTTTGTTGACGTAAAAGCCCATTGGGCCTACTTTATGTGTTCTTTTCATAACTAATTTCATGAACCGGCAATTATTATGTCATGAACCAAGAATAAAGATAATTTTATAAAATAATAATTTCATAATTAATCTTCTATTAATTTTAATTTATATTAGCTAAACCAAAATATATTTTGGTAAATTATACCGATCTTCTTTCATTCCTCTTAACATTTTATTTTCCTTCTTTACTCTAAATAACTTTTTTTTATTTTTTTCTTTATTTTTGCTTTTTATTCTCTTTCATCCAAATAAAACATCAATGCCTCCATAAAAGTAGACGATAAATTAATTCTGAAGAAGTATTATTTTAATTTATTTTAATTTTACAAATATTATTTAAATTTATTTTAATTTTGATAAAAAATTACGTTGATATGAATATAAATAATACTTAATTTTTTACTAATTTTAATATTTTGACATGTATCATTTTTTAATTTATTAAAATATTTTTAATTTATTAAATAGTTTCAAAAATTTATATTAACTTATTTTTTGTGATTTTCAGTTTGATGTTTTATTTTTAAGACACATATTTAATTTTTTATAATTACTTAAATTTTTATACAAATTTTATTTGATATTATTATTTAATATTTATACAAATGTTTATTTTTATTTTTTTATATTTTTATAAAAATTATTTAATTGATATTAAAATAGAGTGTAAGTACAACGACAGGTACCAGTATAATTATTATCCTAAAAAGCAATGATTAAATAAAAAAATTATATCCATTAAGTTATGATAAATTTTAATTTAAAAATAAAAAAGGGAAATTTATCCATACCTCATCCATTCTCATCGTATGTAAATGTCAGCACTTTTTTTTTTTTTGCATTCCGCACTCTCTATTTTCAAATATAAAAAAAGATTTTGAATTTAAGAATTGATTTAATTTTGTCAACTCTTTGAAATCCTACAACCTAACAATTTGCTCCCAAGTCCTAAAGAAGTTGGGTTCAACTTCCATTTCGAATCAAAACTTGATACATGGATTTTATTTATTCAAAAAATACATTATCTATTATAATCACATTTCGCCACGTACATATACTTCTTTAGAGCTAAAAGAAAACCTGATACATTCAAAATTACATGCAATATAAAGACAACCCTATATTTAGAGTTTATGCCAAAACTAGAGTAAATGGCAGATGTACGCATTATGAATTAGTACCTACATTCTACAACTCCCATTCACAAATCTTCCATTGTAAACCAAAAAAGTTCTAATTCTTGTCGCAGCTTTTGCGAAATAGGTAAGAAAAGGAAGGAGGCTCTTGTTGGATGCTGATTTGGTTCCCTATAGTATGCTCAAAATTCCTAATTACAAATCACATTACTTCTAATAGTTTGTTAGATATTGAACAATTTCTGGAAAATATAATAATTATTTTACTCCATCAAATAAAGAGAAATAGTTGGCTTTTTATTTTAAAATAAAAAGTTTAGCAAAACCCAAAAAACAAATGAATCACCCTTAGGATCTGAAAGAAAAGGCGAAGCAAATCTACATAACTTTAGAGCTTGTTCATCATAAACTGTATGTGGCTATCCTCGTACTATAATAATGATTCATAAAACTCTACTAATTTAGGGCATAATAATTTATGTAGGATATTTAGAAGAAGATATATATAGAAAAGATACTAAATAAGTCACCAATAAATATATATAAAAAAATTAACATTACATTTTAATTTAAAATTTTAAAATAATAAATTTATGAGTTCTTTTTCTTGTATATTATTTAACCCACTTATCTTTTCTTTAATATAAAACTTATATTTACACTCACTCTTATATTTCTAACAATTTAATAACCAAAACACAAACAATAACCCTCATATTATTTTTTTTATTATTATTTTTTATGATACAATAGTATATGCAAATGTGAAATCTGGTGTGTATGAAGGATTTTCTTCCATTAGTTCCATTTTTCATACAATAAATTGACAGACATAAATTAGTATTGACATAATATTTATTCATCCAAGAAATAAGTTGTGTGATGGGTTTGATGGGTAGTGAGAAAGTGTGTGTTTCTCTGTGCGGGAGTGCAGAAGGAATGGGAAATTAGTATTAATATATATGGGTGTGTGAGAGGCAATTAATTAATGAAAAGTTCAGAATGTGCAGAGAAGGATGAGAGAGTGGGGTATATTTTAAAGGGGCATTTGGGTTGTTAGAATTATGAGATATGTTAATTAATTAGGATATGTAGTTGAGTCGGTTTGACTAATAATGGCCATCATTTGTTGATGATTGACACCTGGCTATAACCTTAGTTGGAGAGGTTAAGCCAATGTTTTTTTTATTCTCATTCCTTAAATAGAGATTAAGGTACGGTGTGAACATACACAACAATTCATGAATCCGTTGATTGTTTAAGGAAACAAGATATCTTGATTGGGCACAAAATCTCCATCACGTGGGCTAAGCCCAATCACTGCCACAACTTCCAAAACTGTCCTATTCAATCCCAATATAAAAACAGATTAGTAATGGCAAGCACTATAATTAAAGATTGTAATGCAAATGGTTTATTTATAATACTCTTCTTTCATCATCTATTTAACCTCTTAAAACACAACCCATTCTCTAAATTGCAACCTTCCATTTTGGATTATGCACTAAACATACCAATTAAACTATTATTATTTCACGTTAAGGACATTAATAGCATTACAAGGAGATCAATAATGGTTGTAATTTTTTATTTTTAGTTAAATAATTTTACTTTTTATCACGTTAAAATACTTTTATCATTTCATAAAATAAACAATTGTACAATTTTTTATCTAAAAATAATGATATAACCTCTCAATTCGAAAAATAAATCCTCAATTGTCTTTACAAAGCTTTTTTCAATACTTTAAAATTTATATTATTTTAATATAATAAAAATAGGGACACTTACGTAAACACACGCTTTCGCTAGCAAAAAAAGTATACCTTTTTTTAATTATCGAGTTTTTCAGTATATATATAATCTCGTTAATTTTTTAATCAATATTTATTGTAAAATTAAATTTTATAACTATTTTATTAATATTGAGAAAATTTGTTATACAATTTGGTTTCTACGTAAAAACCTTCAAAAGAATAGATAAAAAAAACAGAGTAAACCGTGGATTGTATATGTTTAAGAATAAACGTTTCACGTTTATCCTAAATTTAGGAAGATAGGTGTAAAAAGAAAAGGATAAAAATATCAATAAAAAGGAAAAGAGAAAGTAAAAGAACAAAATATAAAAATTGATGGAAGAAAAGGTTGGTATAAATAGAACTACCCATCTTTTAATAAACACCTCCAAGCTAAATAGTTTAATTCCAAAACTTCGATTGCTCAATTTACTTTATTTCAAGTATAGTATCTCTATATTTTTGAAGGAAAATAAAAAATAATAATAATTAAAAAAAATAGTTGATGATTTGTAACCTGTTGTATTATTAAAATAAATCAGTAATTTATTATGTATTATGTTAATGATATACGTAATATCATAGGAGTAATTTATATTTATTTTTCATTTTTTTTAATTCTAAAATATAATTAATGATAAGATAAAAGTATGAAAAGAAATGATCAAGCAACAAAGCATTTATAATATTGAAGATACTTAAATAACATCTATAATAATGTATATGTTTCATATTTGATAACAAAATATTCTAAAGTTTATCTGTAAAAAGTTTTTTACCCTAAAGAACGCACTTGAAAAAAAAAACGAAAAGACTGCTATAATGTCAGATTAATTAAATAGATATCACTGCTAATGCACGTGATAACCTATTTTCTATTTTATAAATTAATAATATTTATTATAATAAAAAAAATGCATTCCCCTAATTATTGATCATTTATAAAATGGAAAAAATATTGATCGAAATATATTGACATAAATTTTTTATGTAATAGTATTGTGAACACTCCTTTTGTTTTGTTCTTTTAATGTGCATGAGATTTTAAAGTGTTGATATAATGATGTGGTTGATTAATCAAGTAATGTGAAATAAGGCCTTGCTAATATAAAATCATTGTCTAAATTTAATGTTAAAAGGTAAAATTATTGTCTAAATTATTCTAGTTTTTGGCACTGCCCAACAAAGTAGTAAACTCAGTAGTATGATTTGGTGAATTAGTTTAGATAACTTTAGTTTTAAAATAATTGTTAATGTTTGATGTGATTTTCATATATTCTTAAGATGGTATGAAGTTAGAGCAAACCTAAACGTGTGACGAATTTTGTTACAATATTAAATTCAAAAGAACAACAACTTTTGATACTGTTAATGTTTAATGTTAACCTAAAAATATACTTAAATACGGTTAGAAGAATGACGATAATGAAACATTAGAAATGATAACTATCAACATGACGTGATTCGATTATGAAGACTTAATCAAATCTCAACACGACTTCCTTTATATTTGAATATTTTCACAAATACATCCTAATCATCTGATTTAAATTTATATAAAAAAATCTTCCTACTAAACACTTTTTGTCAGATATAAAAGCTTTTTATATATATATATATATATAACTTTAATAAACTATTGCACCATTTAACATTAATTTTTTCCAAGTTTATTGTTAAATTTAAATTTTATTTATATAAAATAGATTTTAAATTTTATATTAACTTATTATATAGATCGAAAACCACGTATAATTTTTTAAAATATACATTATTTTATTATCTTGTCATGAAATTATAATTTAAAGATTCAATAAAAAAATTATTTTTATTGCTGAGATAATATTAATAAAAATTATATAAATATGAGTTGATTCTAAACTCTTTATAAATTTAGATTTTTAAATTGTATATTAAAAAAAATCTATCAAATATTTAAAATATTTATACTTTTTAATTGATTCTTGATGTTATTATTAATTTTGTACCATTATAACCCGCATGAAAAATAAAAAATAAAAAAATAAGAACGTTAAGTCTATTATGAATTTAAATATTTTTAATAAAAAAATTTGTTTTATTGATTATTTAAAATTTTATATTTTTTAATTGAATTTTTATCTTTTGATTTTGTAATTTTAATTCCAATACTTTGAGTTTGGACAATAATAAAAATAAAATTATAAAAATTTAATATCTTTATAAAAAAATTGCATCATTTTGTTTTTTTAAATTGAATATTAAAACAAAAATTAAAATCAATTGTGTCGAAATAAAAAATAATTAATATAATTTTAATAAAGACAATAAAGATTCAACAACTTTATTTTTTATTATTGTTAAAATTTGCATTATTCTTGATATTGTAAAATCAAATCGTAATGTTACTTTGATTGATTATAGAAACTCAATTTAAAAATACATAAATCTTGGATACTTAACAAATTGTTTTAATAAAAACTCAACAAAAAATATCTAATTTTATAAATAATATAAAATCTAATTAAGTCATTTGTTATATTTTCATGTAAAAACATATTAGTGATAACAGTACAATACAAGTGATAAGTATAGTTATTTCAATTGAAGACAAAATCAAACTACTTATGCTTAATTAGAAAATATATAAATATTTTAAATATTAACTTTAACAAATCTTTTAATAAATATTCTGTCAAAAAAATCAAATTTGATAGATAACTTAAAATTTAATTAAATTTTTATACTATGTAGTATAATAATTTGATACTCTCAAACAATAATTAATTAGAAAGTGATTTTGTAGTTTTTATATATAAATATAAATATGAATGATGAAATTATAATTATATAGAAGAAGTTTGAATAGTAGAAATAGTGGTTAATCTGAATAGTAGAAAGTGTGGTTAATCTGCCTTACCCAACTGTTGGCAGAATTTGAGCAATGTACTCTTGTAGTTGCAAAACCACATTTAAACTTATAAATTTATTAAACTTAAATAGAGTTATTTAAAAAATAATTCTATCGAACTAAATTATCGTATGCTTCAAAATGCTAATTTAAGTCATTTTGAATTTTTGAATTATTAATAAAATATCAATTAATTTTATGAAATGCCTCAAATTTAATAATCTAACTTAATATCTTTAATTTTTAACTAAAAATTATCAAATAAAAAAATAAATTTTACTTAATTTTCAAAATATGTTAATAAATTATCAATTATTTTTGTCAAATATAAAAAAAGTAAACAAATGTAAATGATAAACCACAACCCATATGTTGAATCAATCAATCAATACACGAGAGATATCACAGGTAAAAATTATTTCTTTTATAATACTATATTATAATTAATAATTAAAGATTAAGTTGTAAAATTTGATATATAAATTATAATATGATTATATATTTATGTTTTTTAATAATATAATACCAAAAATTATTAAAGCTATTTTGGAATACGAATTATGAATTATGGTAGAAGATAATTAATCAAAATGCCCAAATTCAATTATAAGAGCCTTCATTAGCTACTGTATACTATGTGTTTATCTAACATGAAAAAAAAAATCATCAAAATAAAAAGATTTTGAAAAAAATATTCAAATTGTATTTCCAAAAACCGACTATAAATATTGGAAATAGTATCTTCTTGCATAATTTTTTAATTTATATACATTTTCTAAATTTTCCAATAAAAATTGTTAAAATAAACGCGACTTTCGTATTCTGCTTAGAAATCACGAGTTAATACACCACGAGTATTTATTTATTTATTTTTATTGAAAATCAGTTTATTTTAATAATATTTGTTCAGAAATTATAAATAAGAATATGACTTAAGATAAATCAGAATAATTATCCTAAAATATTATAATCAATTATTTGGTATATCTACCAATGTGTTTGGTATATTGACGTAGTCTGGTTCTTTTTCTATGACATAATCAAATATTATATTTTTGTTTTTAAATTACTAAACAATATTACATTTGGGTCTTTCGAATCTCAAATTACAAAAAAGTTATAAATACTTGTAGTAACACAAAAATTATTATAATATTAATTTTCAAAATATGCTTATTTTAGTTTTTATTTTTGTGAAGATGTAAGAGATAAGAGGTTAACACTGTGTTTGAATCCAGATGAGTTCTATAGTAAAAAAGAAAACAAAAGAAAATTATTGTTTGTTTCAACCAATTTGCTAAAAACACCGACGGATTTGGGGCTTAAGTAGCTCAAGTCTACGCGGAAGGTAGAATAATAATAATTTAAAAATATTAATAATAATAATATAATTGTAAAATAATAGTAATAATAAAAATAAATTTTCAACATAATAATAAAAAAATTAAAATAAAAAGTATTAAAAGTAAATTTATAAAATAATAATAAATAGCAATAAAAATAAAACTACAAAATAGTAATAATAAAATTATGATTTAATATTTAATTAAAATTAATTTATAATTATAAAAATAATTTAATCATTTAATAAATATATTACTTTATAATTCTTTTAAAAAAATTCGTATCAATTAAATTATTCAGATATTTCTTCATTTTTTTCACTTTTTATTTTATATTTTTTAATCCAAACAATCTTAATTTTTATTTTTATTTTCACTCTCTTAATGAAAGCATAAGCCTTATCATCACTTTCTTCCAAATCTTTTTTCTTACACTAGCATTTATACCGTACATTGAACTAGATACATGTTAATAATTTTTCTTACACTGATTAATTTTAAATTATATTAATTAGAATGGATAATAGTGAAATTTAAAACATGGCCTTTGGAAATATTTAACCAAAAGTGAAAGCATAGTAAAGGTATTTTAGCATATATTTTATAAAAATAAAATAAAATTACATTAATATTAATTTTAAATATCTATTTAACAGTATTTTTTTTTCAATTTTAAAGACTATTTTAAGCATATTGTATGATTCAAGAATTAAAATGAGATTTTACTCTGTTATCTAAGAAATTACATAAAGGAGATAGACTTTTCTTTTTTTGTGTTGCTTATATCATTATATAAGATGATATATTTTTTAAAATATTTCTAATCAAATAATTTTATTTTTATTAAATTAAAATAATTTTACTATTTAATAAAAATATGTAACAACATAATCTTTCTAAAAAAAATAGCAATAATTTATCCATTTGAAATTAACCACCCCAAATGATAAGTTATTTAGAAGTGAACATAGTTATCTCATACAATCAATTATTTTGTATTTCTTGAAACAATACTTCTAAAATCGTTCTTACGAAGTTATCTCATTTTTTCAAAATTATATGGTTTTAATATAATAAAAAATATGCACTCTGAGTGAGACACATGATAGATGGAGATGATATGTTTCCACTGTTACCAATAAATTTATCTCAAGCTTTGAGTCCAAAAAAAGCTTTTTTTATACTCCTATGCAATCAATCACACACGCGATTCCACTTTAACCCAATAATATGCCTCTCCTCAACTTGCTTCTAAAATATGAAGTCATAAATAATTATGTATTATTATTTTATTATAATATATTACATTTATATTTACTTTTATTATCTTAATATAATATTTTATTATTAAAAACAGTTATAAGATTATGTAGGAGAAAATATCAGTGTCAAATAAAGGTTTTTCATATATTTATCTGGGGATGTTACTTGCAACGGATACAATTGTCAATAATGGAAAGCAGACAGACTGAAGAGCCATTTTGACGCTTTTTGCAAAACCTAAAAGCAGGAAAAGTAAGCGCCCTCGGTTTTGGAAAGCCCACGTGTCACTTCCCCATACGTCACACTTTTGCACATTACAGGGTCCCCACGATTCCTGGACTCTCAAATAGTACTAGGTTTAACACTTACCCAATCGCACCTCTCTCGCGTACTAATCCACTCGCTCTCTCCGTCCGACACGTGCCCATTGCGATCTAGTTTAGCCTTCTCAGTACCCTCGCGGATCCTCTCACAGTACATATCATGCCAACTCTTAACGCAGCGGGCGAGTAAGGTGTGTGTTATGTACCGGAGCGGGTAAACCTCGTATGCCTCACGAAAACCACTAAAGTGCTCCGAAAACCGCTTTGAGGACAAAAACCACAAAGGGACAGTGGTTGGGACCTTTGTCCAAATAAACCACTCTGGCTTTCCATATAAAGCATATAATAGTATTGCATCATATAACTCTCCTAGGATTAGGAACATTCATCTACGGAAATCTTGTCCTTCTTCTCCTTCTCTCCCCTGCTTCTCTCTCTCTCTCTCTCTCATTACAAGCCACTCCCATAATTTTCAAGTAAGTTACTTTCATTCTTCTTTGACTTTTCACTGTTTATTGAGAGGGTTTTATTTTTCACACAGAAAAGAGAAAATTATTCCTTTATGTTTGCAATTTCATGATAGCTTTTTAAGCCAATTTTCTACTCATTTTCTAAATATGTGGTCTGATTAACGGTATTAGCGTTCAATAAGTGTTGTTGTTGGCGATCTCAGTGGAGTTTGTTCGCTGATCTAGCAGGTCAAAGGTGGTATCTGTGGAGGAACCCTAGTATACATATATTTTGACTAAAGATGGGGAGAGGGAAGATTGCGATTCGAAGGATCGACAACTCCACTAGCCGTCAAGTTACTTTCTCAAAGAGAAGAAATGGATTGCTGAAGAAAGCTAGAGAATTATCAATTCTTTGTGATGCTGAAGTTGGATTGATGGTGTTCTCCAGCACTGGCAAGCTTTATGACTATGCAAGCACAAGGTAATTAAGATCAATTTATTTCAACAAAATATCTCACCCCTTTCTCTTTAAATCGATCTATAATTTTGGGTGCAATATTATTCTATCACTTTTTTAACACTTTGCTGATGTTTAAAATCTCTTCTATAAAGTGAATATATAAAATAATTAAATATTTACATAGATACACGTTGATTGCGCTTCTCATACACTTCGTGGTTGGTGTCATGTTGTGCTGTACGAAACATTTTATATATCTCCCACTTGCATTTAGGAATATATCAGTGAGGTTAATTCTTTAATGCTTTCCCAGCTATAACTTGCTCCCTCTTATGATATTTCATAGGTTGATATAATAAGAAATACTATGTATGCATGCGCTTCTGCATGGTACGCTGTTAATGTTCATCACTCTTATCCTAATCTGCTTTCTTTTCTATCTCTTAAGGAAAGAAAACTATAAACTATTGAATAATTTTTTATAAAAACTCATCTTCTTCTCAATCTTTCTAGGCCTTCTCCTTTTTGTCCCCATTGTTTGGGTTATTATAAATGGTTCCAAAGAACAGCGCAGTACAGTTAATATTCCCAATTAAGTTATGAAAATAATACAAACCTAACCTTCCAATTTCATCTATTAATCTAATTAAGAACTCACCAGGTTTTGAATAAGATAAAATATTACATGAGGTAATATTTGGGAATCTGTAACTTACACTCATGAACTCATGGATAACAATGCATATAACCTTAGATTTGATATTCTCGAAAGGTAGTTGAGTCTTTTTTACGAATTAATTAAATCTATATATATAAAATGCAGTCCTAAAATTGCTTTTATGATAAATTACTGGAAGAAGTGTTCTGCAGTATATTACACTCCACGCATGCATGCGATGCATAGATAAAAACTACAAAGGAAAAACACCCAACAAAAAAAGTGAGGAAACAATAGATTTACCAGGAATATAAAAAAATGTGGCTATCAATTATAACGGCAATGACATGTTGTGATAAAGTTTCAAACCATCAGGCTAAGTCTTCGTGATATGATATATATGTCTCATATAGAAGCCACATGGATGAAGCTCATGCAGAGGTAGAGTTAGCGAAATAGGGCATCCCAGAACAGACAAATGCATGAAGCTCAAGTAGAGGTGGCGATATCAAAATGATCATCCCAAGTCACTGATTGAGCTAACAACTTAGTTCCATTTAGTGACTGATGAGTTAAAATTATGCTAACCTACCTCAAATGTTAGTGAATTGAAAGCCTAGATTCAACAAGGCGTGGTTGATGTTAACTACCACGGTAGCTCTATTGGTAAAACATTGTTGTGCAAATGACATCTCGTAAGACATGCATGGTGGAAGGTCTTCTTCACCACCATTAACATTTTAT
Organism: Lablab purpureus; assembly: GCA_030347555.1. NCBI lineage: Eukaryota > Viridiplantae > Streptophyta > Magnoliopsida > Fabales > Fabaceae > Lablab > Lablab purpureus. The sequence continues at coordinate 11,150,513 of CM059259.1, forward strand.
TGTGGAGGATTTCCCTTCAAAGGTCTAAAATTCTTATATTTCTTCCAACTAAGAATTGAGTTGAATAAATGCATTTCTTGAACGTACGTAATGGTTGATCGTAATTACGCAAGCCTAAAAAATAAGGGATCATTACCGTAATAAAGTATTTACTTGTTAAGAAATTGGATTTTGATGAAATATCTGTCAAGGGTTAAAACCTTTTAAAAAAGTAAAAGATAATTTCCATCAACATTTTTCTGGTTGTTTTCTTTTTTATCAGGTCATTTTTCTGGTTGTGAGTTGGATATTGCACATTTCCAATGCCTCATATTAGTTCAGTGGAATATCAATAGTTGATTTCAACACTTTTAGAGTATGAGGTAGAATTAAAAGTGTGAGATTGTGATAACTCTAATAGTCCGGGCCTAGATAACATCACTTGGTTTTATAAGCAAGACTTTTAGGAGACAGAAAAGTTATTTATAGTTTTTGGAAGGATTTCATTCTAATAGTTAGAAGATCAAACAACCCATTTGGTCCTTAAAAAAGGTAATCCTCAAAAGATAAGGGAAGATTGGCCTTTATCCTTGACTTGTAAAGGTATTATCCAGATTTTTGAAAAAGGTTATATATATATATATATATATATATATATATATATACACATATACATATATGCACTGATTTGGGAGAATCAAACAACTTTCATAAAGGGAATATAGATTCTAGATGGGTGTTCATTGCAAGTGAGGTGGTAGATATTGCAAAGCGAAGGACATGGGATCTTGCACTTAAATGGTTAATCTGAGAATGTATATGATTTAGTATTTTGGAATTATTTTTATATCATGTAATCTGTGGGTTTTGTGATAAAATAAAGGAATATATCAGAGAACGTTTGTTGATTTCAAGAATATTTGTATGTATGAGAAAAGCTAAAAACAAGGAGACTGATTGTCTCATTTTCTATTCCCAATTGTATGAGAGGAAATCAATATCATGTTTAAAGAAGTTGTGAATTACAGATATTATTCATAGGTTTTTGTATGGGGAAGGAGATATATATTTCATATCTCCAATTTGTTCATGACATGGTCAGAAAAACTATGAAAACATTTAGGTTATGAAAGATATCTCGTGGAGTTTTGAGTGAACATTCAAATGTGAACTTTAAGAGGAGTTAATGGAGGTACATATTTAGGACTAATAGTTAGTTGAGGTATGTTAGATAAAAAAGATTGTTATTTGTGAGAGACTTTTGATAGTTGTACTAAGCATACAATAGTAAAATGAATGAATCTGAGTATCAAATCCTAAAAGACTAGTGTAACATTTAAATAAAGGACATTTGCATATTAATTTAAGTTTAATTTAGACCAAATATAATTGCATTGTGCAGTACTAAAGTAAATTATTAAAATGGGATAAAACTTGTTTGTAGTTTTGTCAAACAATTAGCGTGCAAAATGTACTGGTGCGGAATATAGATGAGAAGTGAAGTTAGAGTTGGAATTCACTTAAACACCTCTCCCGCAATTAATTAAGTATTAATTCAATTTATATTTATATCAAGTTAGCAACCCACTCAATTATCTAATATTAATTCTTGAACCTAAATTAATTTACTATAATCTCTACTTCTTGATAATTCTAATCTCACTTTATTATAAAATATGTATTTAAAACAAACCTTACCCATGTAGTAATTTTAATTAGTTTTTTCTTTTAAAATATAGGTTTAAAATTATTTTTCAATTTTACTTAATTCTCAAAAGAATAAATAGAAAGTGAATAATTTCATACAAACATTTAATACAAAATAGAACAATATTAGTGAATAAGAACTTAGATTAAAACCAAAGATTACAAGAGTTTAAGTTAAGTTTAACTACATCCAACCCGACTTATGGGTGATTATTAGCTAGCTACTCATGTATCCATTAGTTAGAGTACAATTTTTTCTACAGCAACCCAACCCAAATGTTGCTATTTAATTGTGACTTGATCCACATTGTCTTTGACCCACTCGGCCCTAACAAGTATTAGTATTTATCTAAATGTTTGTTGGTTTCATGTTTTATTGAGTGAATATTTGACAAAAGACTCGACTTAATAACATGTTTTTAATAATCATAATTTACATTGAATCATTGTCTCACCATTTCTACTTTCTTTCATCAATATTCCAAAACATATTATTTGAGTTCCTTGAATATATTTGTAAGGATATCTTTTTGGATGGGGGAATAGAGAAAAATAAAAATAAGTTGGGTAAAATAAATGTACGTTTGAGGATGGAAGAAGGTGGGTTATCTATAAAACACATTTGAAGACATTTAACTTAGAATTATTAAGAAAATAAAATTATGGAAAAAGAGAAAAGAAGAGATATGTCAATATAGCAAAAGATGTTTTAAGATAAAATATTAAATACAAGGTAGAATAAAGAAAACAACACAATCTATATAGTGAGTAGATTGTCTTTAAAAGACACAACACTAATGTCCTATTGGGTTTGGTGACAAGGAACAAACAATAATACAACAACAAAAAGAAAGAAACTGAATTGTATTAATATAATAACTAGTAGAGTTTCAATTCAAAACCAATCATATTCTATATATGTTGGAAGCTCCATTTTTACATTTAGAGCTAAAAAACAAATAAACTAAACAAATAAAACAAACCTAGCATAAAATTATTACAATAGTTCCAACACAAACCATCCATTAAACCACTAGATGGTCTAACTATTATAAACTACCAGACGTTTTTCGGTAGACAATCTTTTATGCTCTTCATCATACAAACATAATTTAAGAGGATAAGGAAATGAAACATTATGCTGTGTAGAGGGTGAACATTTAAGCGCAAATTATGCACAAAAAAAAAGTTATATCCTATAACAAAAAATAAAAATATAAGGGTAATAGATCTAAAAATAGGATTTTAAATAAGATTTTTTAGAGAATTATATATATATATATATATATATATATATATATATATATATATATATATATATATATATATATATATATATTAAAGAGAGTATGTTCCAACCCATATACAACTATGTATAATAGAAGTACTAAGATATATCCTTAAATTACAAAGCTGTGTCTCTCCTATAAAAATCCTTATGCACGCAAAGATTTTAACCAACCTATATTATATAAGCAATATAAGTAAAAAGATCTAAATTAACCTATATCATATGAGCAATATAAGTAAAAAGATCTAAAGTAGCCTCCAGAACTTATAACACAAACAAAGAGATTTGGTCATGCAAAAATAATAGTCTCCAATACTTTTTAATGTACAACTTGTAAATTAACTCAAATCAAAATTTGAGATAAAGACAAGTTTAATCTAACTACCTAATAGAATTATATTCAACTCATAACTTAACTTGTGCTAGAAACGCAAGCAAATTAACATTTGATTAATTTTTTTTTATCACGTTACATATTTTATTATTTCATTTTATAAAAAATAAATTTAATACTTATTTTATTTTCATTCTCATCCTCAATTTTTTAATATAAGTAAGTGCACACATACACACATCTATTATAACATAATAATAAATAAATAAATAAATAAAATCTTACCTCGCTCAACTTTAATTCATTTACTAATATCATCAAATTAAAACCAAACTTAAATTGTTAGGGCAATACTCTCTTAGGATCGTAGTGTGTCCTATTTCATAAGAGGATCAGGGGTTGCAATTTTTGTTTGGTGTTTAGTGGTGTTAAATTGTCTTCTTTTTTTCACCAATGTGGCACGTCCCTTGTTTCCTTGATATATTGATTTGAAGATTTTTCGCACTTTACTTTAAGATTGTACAGGTGCTCCTTGTCTACGACTTGTTTTAATTATATTATGAGTTTTTTATTATTTGTTTTATTTACATAAATTTGGACGTGCTATTTTTTAATTTATTTTACAGTCTTTGTTTTTTTACCAGTCTCATATTTCTAGTAATTACACTTTTTAAATCATTCTTAAAATGTTGCATTTGACTGTATTACCTCTTATACAAACAATTTTAAGAATTTATATAGTTTATATTCAAATTATATCATTAGTACATTTAATTCTTTAAATAATTAAATCTAACTATTTTAATTATAATTTCAATTATTTGACAACTTTAGTGAAATAACTTTCCTAAATAAAATGTTTAGAGTCTAATTAGAAATAACTTATTTCTATGATTAGTTCCAATTAAGTAATGTTCTAAAACTTAATATCTAAAAACATTTTTCAATATGAATTAATTCTCAATTGAACAAGTAAAATGTAATATAAGCATTAAACATAAATAATAATAATAATAATAATAATACAGTTAAACGAAATTCCAACTCCAACAATAGAAAATTTTGCTAGTCATGACTATTTCAGAAAACAAATTCTTTTGGGTAAAGGTTGATTCTCGATGAACATTTTTAAAGCTATTTTCCAACCATCACTTTCAGAATTCTAAATCTTTCTTTAAGATGCTAAAACATGTTAAAATGTTGTATAGAATATTGGATCAACTAGCATCCCTTAATCAATTTGTTTAAGTAGTAATAGTTAATTGATAGTATTTTGTAAACGACATACTGAATAATGTATTTGGGATAGTGGAAGAAGTTAAATTCGATTGATTACACATAATCAATTATTGAATAATCGAAATTAGTTTTTGTTTAAATAAACATCTTAAAAAGTGATTTTAAGATAATTATTTTTGTTTCTATGCAACTAAATATTATTTTTCACATAAAAAAAGAAAAATATATAAAAGTGAAGAGAAAATTTGTTTAAAAATAATTATAAGATACCATTTTTAAAAGTAAATTACTAAATTTAAGCTGGTGTCTTGAGTATTCGATTTATTGCATATAAAAGCAACTGAATTAAAGAAGAATTAGAAGAAAATCCAAAGATGCTCAATCCATGTACTGATAATTTAATACATATATATAAACTATATATATGTGTGTATTAACAGTATATTAAAACAAAATTCCTTGTGAAAGAAATTCTTGAGTCTTCGATAAATTGAGGCTTTTTTTAAACCATTACGGATACTGACATGTATTTTAAAAATATTTTTATTATAATTTATTTTTATTAAATGATGCTAAAGTGATGTTTTGAAACACAACCTGTTGTTTCTTTAAAAAATAAAATTGTACCTTTTATTGGAAGTAATTTTTTAAAATAAGATTCTCTTCAATAGTATTTTCAAACACAACTTACTAATATCTATATTTTTTCATAAATTGAACATAATTTTGTAGTAGACAAGACATTATCTTCGACTCAGCTTTACTTTGAGTAACTTCTAGTTGAATTGCTCAAAAGAAAAATTTCAGCCTTAATGTCTACAATCATTTTGCATCAATTTATTCTCTCCATCATGAAAATAACATTAAAGTCACAAGCTTCTATAATAATTTGGATTTTTGTTTCCAAACTTACTTACATAACAATTTAGAAGCTAAGCATTATATAGATGTTATCCTTAAGTACTTTAAATACTGCCAATATTTCTTTGAATGACTAAACTAAAAGCATAATGAAGTTTAAAAGTTAAGCTAGTTTGTCTGAAATTATATTATGGACAATTCTTACAATAACTTAAATTATGTTGATCAATATCCTTTACTTACAAAAAAATACTAATATAATATACTCTTGTAATGTCTGGCAGCATGAAATCTGTTTTTGAGCGCTACAACAAGCTGAAAGAGGAACATAATCACCTCATGAATCCGGCTTCAGAAGAGAAGGTAACTGTTTCTGTTTCTACACCATCCTTCCTTCTAGTTTTATTTCAAGCTTTGGGGCATTACATTACATTTTCTTAAACCCAATAATTCGCAAAACATATTTTTGTTCAGTTTCTTTCAAATGATATCTGATTACACCAGATTTGAGACCAATGCACAAGTCAAACCATTTATGCTTTGATGTGGCTACTACAAATTGCTAAGTCCGATATATATAAACTCTATTGCATAGCCACTATAGATAGTATATTGCTCAGTAATGAATAAAATAAATAATTTTTAAATATAGGAATTAAAAGATAAAAGTTATGCACCTTTAATTACATGAATAATTAAACTAACTTAAAATAAACAACCATAAATTTTGTCTTTATTTTACACTATACACAATTACCAAACTCTTAATCCAAAAAGATATCTGCTTATACTTAGAGAAACTATATAATCTAACCAGTAGCTTTACAAACCAATCCATACAATTAAATCTTTGCGCAGCTTTATATGCTCTCTTAACCGAGTTTACTAACAGAATCCATATAACTAAATGGAATAACGACTCATGTAAGTTTCTTAGTATTCCCTTACAATGTGTACACTTTGACTTAAATTGGAAGGCATACTTATAGTATTACATAAGGTTATTTTCACGTTGTACATAAGCCTACATAGAATGTCTCCAATGAACATTTTTGTCCAGTTTCTAAGAATTACTAATTTATTAGTAAAATAAAATAATACGAAAATTACTTATAATTCTATAAAAAACATTTTTATAAACAGAAATTAGTTGTACAAAACCGGCTTAGTAAGGTGAGGTTTGCACCCACTTATATAGACTAGATTGACTTTATCTCTAGTCGATGTGAGATTTCCAACACACCCCCTCACGCCGAGGACTGGACATCTCGAGCGTGGGACATAGATTTATGGGTGGTCCAATAATGGTCCGATAGCGGGTGGCCCAACACCTTAGGATGGACTTAATCTGGCTCTAATACCATATTAAGAAGTGAACTTTAAGCCTAACTCAACCCTACAAAACCGGCTTAGTAAGGTGGGATTTGCACCCACTTATATAGACTAGATTGACTTTATCTCTAGTCGATGTGGGATTTCCAACAAGTGAATTATTTAAAGTATACTTTTTGACAGAAAAAAAAAGCAAACCACTAAACTTAAGTGAAAATTTACCACATAACTCTAAAACATTCTATGTCATATGTACTAGATGTAAAAAGAAATATGTAATCTAACACAACAACGATAAGAAGTTGTTTTTTATGTGTGTACATATTACACGAGATGGCATAAAAAGTTAACATTTTGATGTAAAATCTATAAAATCTAGCCCCAAGTAGTGTATAAATAGAAAAAATGCATAACCCAGATCTTGTAATGTCGTAGTTTGATTCTAAATCTAGTTAAAATTATGTAGAATCATATATTAGTCTATTAGTCTATAATGGGTATTATGAATTTGTTGGGTAGATGAATTTATTTATAAAACATCTTATTGGAAATTTATAGAGAAAAATATAGAACAAATTTAACATAAACAAACCATACAAAAGATTATACACCAAAAGATTATACACCTGGAAACCTTTTTCACATCAGCATCTCATTGACCAATTTTTTTGAAGATCCCAAATTAAATATAAGGTAATCAATGTATGTAAGTAAGTGTAAACTTTGTCATAAAAGTGAGAATTAAATTAATATTTATTTTAATAAAGTTATTAAATCTATTAGACCACTCTCTATCGGATTACTATTAAATTAGTTACAAATATTATATATTCGAAATGTTCAATTCTAGAATATATTAAAAATTTTACATAGACTAGACATAAGATCATAGTACTGTACAAAAAGTAATAATACATACTCTTTCTCACTTCCCTTGCTTTTCTGTTTCCAAAAAGGGCTTCCCGGTGCTCTTGGGTGACTCTCAAGGAGAAATCCTAGATCCCTTTTTGTGTCTATCACAAACAAAGGAAATATTGATAGACCATGGGTTAAGTATTTTTTTGTCCCCATTTTTTCGTCACCAAATCCTTGTAAAGTGATTTTGTTTTCCTACTTCGTGTGCCTTGCCTGACTCCCATATTTCCTGCTTTTGTTGCCTCTCTAACAAACTTTGGCGCCAACTAACCTTCTTAGCATGTTACAATACCCTTTCCTTTAAAAACAACCTTCTCCTCAAGATTAAAGTGTGTATAAGTTGTTGTATCCAATCTGTACTCTCCCATAGTCTCCTCTGGTTCCAATAACTCCCATTAAATTAACACTTGTAGCACTTGCAAGAAATCATTGATGATAACTCTAGAATCCATAACTGTCATTGGGCTGCACTACTGGACCATTATCACTCATTCTAAAAATGGTAAATAATGTTGTTCTCCAACAAATTTCTTCAACAAGGAAATATGGAAATTTGGATGCATGCGAGCATTTTTTGGTAACTTTAACTTATAAGCAACTATTCCCACCTTCTCTATCACCTCAAAAGATCCAAAATTCCTCATTCCCAACTTCTGATTTTTCTTCAATGCAGCATATTTTTGTCTATAAGGCTGCTGCTTCATCAAATCAAACTCTCCCAACTGCAGCTGATAATCCCTTCTCTTTTTATCTGCATTTTGCTTCATAAATTCTGAACCCTTGGTAAATTTACTTTCAACTGCTGAAGCATATTATCTCTAGCACTCAATGATTCTTGTATTGAAACTGGATTTTTAGCATCACATACATAATGAACGAGTGATGATGGATGACGACCAAAAACAGCCTTGAAAGGAGGCACACCAATGCTGCGATGAAATGAAGTAAACTGAGCCATTGAAAGCATGCTAACCCAAACTTTCAGATAATCAAATACAAAGCACTCGAGATACATTTCTAATGTCGTATTTCAACACCTCAGTTTGGCTATCCGACTGAGAATGATAAGAACTCATAGCAAATGTTGTGTCTTGAGCTTTGAACAACGGTTGTCAAAAGAAACTTATAAAAACACAATCTCCGTAAAAAAAACAAATGGTTTTAAGAGAACCATGAATCTCAACCACATGAGAAATGAATGTCTCAGCTACACTTTTACTATTGAAAACAGCTTTCAAAGCAATAAAATGTGCAAAGAGTCTGTCTACTACCAGAAGAATAGTAGACACCCGTGTGAAAGAGGTTAATTGGTTATGAGATCCATAGCAATATATTCCCAAATTCTGTGGAATTGGTAATGGCGAAGAGTCCTGCTGGTAAAGCTTGCGCAACCTTCGCTTGTTGGCAAATACTGGAATGCCTTACATATTGCCTTATGTCCTGCTGATTTTTGGCCAATAAAATTGGGGAATATTGATACACCAGAGGGAAAGTTTCTTTTTTCATCCCCCATTTTTTCATCTCACATCTGTTGCAATGTGTCCATCCTCTTTAACAAACTTTGGCACCAATTATGTGTCTATCCTCTTTGACAAACTTTGGCACCAATTTACCTTCTTTGCATGTTACAGTTATCCTTCATTGCTTGAAAATTCTATTAACTGTTGTTGAAATTTTTCCATCCAAAACACATAACCAAATCATGATATATAAGTTACAAGTTGATTTTATAAGATTAAGTTAGACACAAACTCACTTATTAAAATAATACCAGAGTTATTAAAAAGTTTATCCTAACAAGATTCATTGAAACTATACTCAAGAAATTTATTTCTCGACATTAAAGTATGTATTGGATATTTCACATTGATTAGAGATACAACTAAATCATAATATATAAATAGGATATTTCACTTTGCAACCTGATTTTATAAGATTAAGTTAGATATAAACTCATTTACTAATTCTTACTTGAGTTTGCACCTCCTCTTTTAATCAGTTCAATAAAATGAACATAAAATGTTGCTCAATTCCCCTTGAAAACTCCTGAATATCTTGCAAAATTTTCAACCAAATCTACTACTACCTCTATCTGTTGCTGACCTAGAAGGATTTCAAAAAGGATTTTTGACCATGAAGGGTTGGAATCTCTTCACACCTTTACCTTGAATTGCTCCCAAGAAGGATGTGGGTTGTAATTTTCCCACCACTAAGCCAAGATGAAGCTCAACCATCTAGCGTAACCATAGAGCTTGCACATACTTCTCTTCTGTTGCTACTTTGATGAAAAAAATACTGTTCCAACTCCCAGGCTTCTGGTCATAGACTCCTCATTCGGAGATGTGACATTCTGCCTTGTTTGATGCCCGCTCTCTACAATTTGGATTGTTCTCTCCATCAAGCACATCAATCATTCAACCATTTCCCCAACTTCCTCGAGTCGGACCTCTCGCACCTTGTGGATCTGTCACTCGCTCTTTCCTTTCTTTCCCGGAAATGCATTCTTCCTCAAAACATCTACCCACCCATTTCAATCTTGAGCCCATTTCTCATACCAATCATAAATGCTTCTAACCTTTATTTGTTTGCATTACGCCTGGGTCTACAATGGAGCTTAGATACCAATTGCTAGAACTGGATCAGAATTGCAAACTAACAAATGAATCGTTATTGGGTTCACCAAGACGCAACCAAGAACTAAACTTACATCTGGATGAAGAGTGAGTTTCTGGATGTCTGACAGCTCTAAGGCTCTTCCCTCTGTTTTAGCGAATTACAACTGCTGTCCACTAAATTTCCTTATTTATTCTTTCAGCTTAACTATTAGGGAGTGAAACCCTCTTCAAACTACAGCAACCCCTTAAATAACTCTAATATATCGTCTGCTTACCTTTTATGATTCCTATACAAACCCTCTTAATCAGCATCATAACCAGCATGGTGCCTGGATTTTGAATGACAAAAAACCAAAACAAGGATTAAGGACATTGATATTTTTAGAGAGCCTTTGGTAAAATGCGATTATTTTTTCTAAAATATTCTGAACCATATATACACAGGTTTTCTCATTTAGGAAGGGTAAGGAAAACTAAGGAGAACTCATCCACTGATTAAAATCATTCCACCATCAAATCAAGATGTTAGACAAGAAAATTGAAGAACATTATATCCATTTAATTACCATCTTCTATACAAACAAGAGCTGGTATTCCCACGTTCACTTTAAAGTGTAATACATCATATTAAATCTTCACTTGCTGATCTTCTAAAAACTATTTTCTCCAATCATTTTGGCTTAGCTCAAGGGAGTTGGGATAGACAGTGCAGAACTGAGAAAAGATTGTATAGGCTAAAGCCATGGTAACGACAACTTCATGCGCCAAAATAATAACAAATAGTGGACCCCGTCCCCTTCTCTAATTTCTATGCTTAAAAAGACACTAGTTGCTTCCTAGGGAAAGCCACTAGTCTAATTTGACCACTTCTCTTTATTAGCTTGCATCATGCAGCATAAAGTATAGCAAATAATACTAAGGATACTAGGGTATTCAAGCAGAAGCTTTCAAGACTAGAATTTATCACAATTCAATCCAAATATTCGAAAATACAATTTTCATTTTATAATTCACATCATCTTTATTCACAGCCATCATGAATTGTCATAATGTTTGGCAGCTACATGCTAGGATTTAAGAATCTTATAGCCTCACTTAATTTTTTTCTTGACATAAATATTTCTTACATCATGTAACCAAACCAACTTTGAAATTTATTTCTTGATCAGTAAGCTTAGAAGACAGCTATTTTGCTAAACTATCTTAAAAATAAATCTTGAGGCCACATACACATACAACAGCATGATCTGGGAAAGAAACCCCGAAGGAAGCATGTAACGGATGCATGCCTACCACACAATGTTGGTGTGAGGATAGAAAAAACATGGGACAAACATCAGAAAATGAAGAAGTAAACAGGACATTAAGAGATAATTATAGGCAATAAAATTAAGAAATTAATAAATGTTCCAAGAAAAATACAAACCAACATAAATTAGGTAACAGACAAGTATAAACTAACTTCATAAAGCCTACCTACCTTCCTTGAACATGAAAATGTAACATATTCACCTAACTGAAGTCAACCGTTAGTGAAACAATATACTTAGGGAGATTATCAAAAACAAGGTTAGAACAAACAAAACTACACGAAGCGTATTAAATGTACAGGACAACATTAGCAATAATTTTAGTCTTAAAAGCATCCTCATTTTGGTTCTCAACTCTAACGTTGCTATGTAAGTCCTCAAATTGTCTATCCTACAATTCTTTGATTTAAAATAATTTCCTTAAGTAATAACTGTTTAATTGATATATGCATTTCTTCTTGCTAGTATTGGCAGACAGAAGCAGCAAGCTTGAGGCAACAGCTTCAGTACTTGCAAGAATGCCACAGGTAAAAAATAAAAATAAACTAGCACCCATTAGTTGCATTAATGCACTATATACCAAGCCAAAGATATGAAATCGAACTAGTTATTTCATCAGAGTTGACTCTAGTAAAGAGATATTTGAATTGACCTAGTAATGGATATCTATCAACCATTGATTTAAATTAGCGGGTTAAATTTACAAGGCACTTTTTTTCAATTCCTCGGTAGATGTCTTTACTTTCTCACTTTACGCATCCAAATTCAACATCACCACCTTTTGGGAAGAAAAAATATATGAAGACATAAAATAGGAAAAGGAAAATGGCAAATTATATAATCCACCTTTCTCAATGTCCATTACAACATCCAAAAATGATCCATCTTTACTTCTTTTCTCTCCAAGCATTTCCAGAGAAAGAAATTAAAATATATTAAAAAGTAATTTATAAATTTGCTATTTGTTAGTATGTCAACCTGTCATGTCAAACGCTTTAGGCACCATTCGGTTGTATGAAATGAAGATGTTAGAATGACCCAAAACATTGATTCAATAGCTCATTCTGGAAACAATCGTATGGTAAAGCAAACAATTTTGTTCTACAGACTCTGTAGAGTTTTTTATCAGTTAACCACGTGATGCCATCTTGGAAAACTTGCTGATATTTTCATAAAGTGGTAATGGACAGCTTAGTTTTTTAAACAAAAAGACGGAAAAGCTAAAAAATCTTAGGATATTTTTTCTGTTAAAGAGATAAACAAATCTAAAATGGAGAAAGCGTTTAATTTTTTCTTTCTTTCTGCAATAGCAGGCAATTAATGGGTGAAGAACTTACGGGTTTGGGCATTAAAGAACTACAAAATCTGGAAAACCAACTGGAGATGAGTTTAAAGGGTGTCCGCATGAAAAAGGTTTGATTAAACCTCTTCCCTATAAGATTTCATCCTTTCATGGAACATTTATAACTTACATTATCATCTATGTCCCTCCAGGATCAAATTTTAACAAGCGAGATTAAAGAACTGCGCCAAAAGGTTTTCAGGAGTCTGGTTTTATTCTTGCCGAAATTACTAAGGTTTTGCCAAAAAATTCTGACCAATTGTCATTAATACCACTGTAGGGAAATCTCATTCATCAGGACAATGTTGAACTCTATCAAAAGATGGACCAGATCCAAAAGGAAAATGCAGAGCTACAGAAGAAGGTAAATGATCCAGCAAATTCTATAATTAAAAAAATCTATTCTTTCATCTTTTCATAAACGCACATGCATACCTAAGACGAACAAAGGCTTGTACAATGAACAAGTCAGCACATACACAGGCACTTCATATGTATAGGACCATGTCAAACAGATTTCACTCATTTATTGAGCTTAAATCTATTTATCTAGAAGCTAAAGGCTTAAAGTTTCCTTTAGACAAACCTAAACAGAAGATTTGGATCTTAGGTTTATGGAGCCAGGAGTACAGGTGAAGAAAATGTCGCATCTAATCCTTCTTGCATGGTCAGAAATGGATACGATTTACATGCACCTATCAGTCTCCAGCTAAGTCAGCCACTGACTCAATACACTGAATCATCAGCCAAAGCAATGAAACTCGGGTATTCCCTCAAACTGATAATATATCAAGTCAATAATTTCTTTTCAATTTCACGAGACACTAAACACTTAATCTTTGTACCAGATTGCAGCTGCATTAGCAGAGAACTGTTCAGTAATCGGGGAGGGTTGTCATTTTGCTAGAAGAAAGAAGCCAACTATGTTACAACTTCTCCCAAGAATGATCAGACTTTCTACGAGTTGGGTCTTGTAGTTCCTCTACCACATTTGTTCCATTGAACACTACAATGAATGTTTGGTACGAGGTCATCTATCAAGAAGCTTATGATTGCCTTTGTAAAGTTTAAGCAATAAAAATATCAACAATTGAGCCTGGTGTTGTTTTCTATAAATTCTAAATAAATATTTCGTGATCAATTAAATCAGATTCAAAACACAACCACCTGCGCCTATACATTTAATAAGTAATCCAAAACACATGGGAAACTATGTAGGTCAGACTGTTACAGAGTTATTGTTCACAACGACCAAAATGAATTATGTAGGTCAGACTTACAGACTAGATCAAGTAAGTCACAAATAAGCATGACTAATGACTCCTCAAAATGATTTACAAAGAAGTATTGTTAACAACAATGAAGAGGAAATCAATATCCCCAAATCATACAAAACGGTATAAACAGAAACTTATCTACCGGATCATACGAAAAAAACTCAACTTCAAAGAAGCACACCTGAATTTACACTTAAATAGTTAAAGCATCTTAATATTCTGACCATGTTGACAGCGAGTTATGTAAATGCATAATGAAGCTGACTCAACAAACAGAATGCACAATGAAGCTGACTCAACAAACAGACAGGGAAAAGTTGCAAGCCTGCAACATATATACTGTCTGTTGAAGTTTGTTAAACAAATTAATGAATAAAGACATTCATATATATTCATTCCAGTCAGCAACAAATAGACACTGCCGATGGTAAATCAGCATTTCCGACTCATCCAAGAAACCCTGATTACATTTAGAAATGAAAATTCAGCTGTATGCTGAAAACAGTCTGTACGAATGAAAGAATTAGAAGAGTTGCAAAAATAATAAAAAAAAGCTCAGAATACAAACTACAAGACTTTCCTTATGGCTGATAGCAATAATTCAAATTTTCACAAACTAATAAATTCAAATATTTGTACTTGCAACATCTAAGATTCTACATATAATGTTAATCAAATATCCACATGTCAAGTATCTCACTATCATCCCAGTCAAGTGCCACCAGAGCAAACAATATACACCAGGAATTAAAGACATTATAGAATAGAATATCATATCAAATGTAAAAATAATCATAGTGCATAATGCAACTGAAAAGAGCAATGGCAAGGCATGATACCGCACTTAATATTTTTGTGAATTATAAGCACAAAATCAATGAGATTGCCAAGAATAACAAAAAATGGAGCTTTTTCTTGCAGATGCTTCAATCATGCAATAAAACAATCTGAAGAGATATCAAAGTCCAGGTACATATTATAAAGAATTAGCCATGAATTACTACAAGTTAAGGCAAGTTCAAGTAGGAGCAGACATTCAGGCCAGATAAAAGACTTAACAAAAGGAAGCTTACAACATGAGTATAACCCATCTTTTTATAAATAAATCTGCGTCACCAAACAAGATTATCAAATTGCAAACCTTGAAGTCAAACTTTTTTTCTTACCTAACTTGACATCTCAAACAGGATAACAGAAATAAATTATTGATTTGTGCCAGTCATGTGATATTTGACAGTTTGACACAAACATTGACAGTTGATGCAAATGCACCAATTGTTCATAACTACATTAAGGGATTAACTTCGGCGTACTGATTAATGTATCGCTGGGTTACCCAGGGAACATGGTCATTAATGTGTATAAATTTAGTTAATATTATTTCACAAGTGGCCAAAAGAAACGAACATGATTGTATATAATTATCAATGTGATTAACACTAACTAACCACCATTGGGCTTTTCAATAACGTGGTGATATTATTTAACTACTTGTGAAACAAGTTAACCAATACAAGACATTTCAGTAACCACTACACTGTATTTCTCTATAGGAGAAGCAAATAAATTCAAGACAAGCCACACATCCATCTTAACATTAGTTGGTTTTTTATGGTTGAGTAACTAATATACTTGGTAACATTCATGATAGGCCATATATCCTGTCTGTTATGGAAATAGTTTAGAGAAAGCTGAAATTCATGCTAAAACATCCAACACAAACGAATTAGAAAACATAACAAAACAAGATATGTAATATTCACAGGTAGAAGGTTCACACTGTAAGGATCAAGAAAAAATCACACAAAAATAACATGATTCGATTGAAAAGTTAATGAACTTCAATCTACATTCACAACAAAATTCAATAATCAACAAAGATTACAACTTGAAGTTACTCTCTCAGTGAATTCTTGCCCAATACAATGTGAAGCGTTAACAACTCAAGGTTACATAAAATGTGATACAAGGTTCCCTTAAATATCATCATGTCGTTACAACTAACTCTCAAAAAATGCGCCTATACTAGAGTTGAGGTCACGTGAAACATACCTTCCTTAAGGAACTCTCAACGTCACTAGACGATCTACCATAAGCACAGAGAAACTAGACAATCTAATACCACTAGACAATCTATTGAGACATTTTACTATATACAAAAGTTTGATCTTCTACTGGATGACAATATAGAGTTAGAAGGTTTGGAAACCTTGAATTAGATTTATACTGGACCAATCTTCACATTGTCCTTATTCTCTTATTTCTACTACTCTTAATTTTCTCTCATGTCATCCCTTTAAAGTCCATTCATTATTATATAATATATAGTATAGTCGAACGTATAGCAATACAATAAAACTTGCTTTCCAATTTAGTAAGTAATTTAAAGTGCAATCACAAATAACTATCGATGTCTTTCTACATTTTAGTCATCCTACTTGGACCCATGTGTGACATCCCCCTTAGTTTCTCTATCATTTTGTATTATTGATCCTAGATATTTGAACATAGAAACATGTGGTATGGCATTTTTTCCCTATCTTTACTTCGAAGGCATATTCCTCGTCTCTTACAAAAAAATCCAATGTATATTGTCTTATTCCAGCTTAACCATAAAACCCTTTGTTTCCATAGTTGTCTCAAAGTACAAGTTTGATGTTAATTGATTTTCTTGATTCCTCAATTAAGACTGTTTCATCCGCAAAAAACAAGCAGTTAGGGATAATTCTTTTGTATGTCCCTAATAAGGACTTCAGGCTTAGACTTGATGTAATCATATCATTACAGGAAACTCCTAAGTCTTTCCTGTTAGAATTCTCACACTATTAGTTACCCCCTTCTTACTTTGTTGTATAGCCTGGATAAAAGGAAATTAGCAATGAATATACTTGAAAGTAGTCCTATGTTTCTTAAAGTTAGGACCAAAAAATTGTCTACATTTGTTTCTTATAAAGAGGAATGGAGGTAGTACTACCCAATCGTTGTCCATGGTTGAAAAACATTAAAAAACAGTCCTCCATGTCTCTTTGACATCATGATCCCTGACAAAAAATTCCCTTTAGCCTTGATGCATTTTACATTATCTAAATCTCATAATTTTTTTTTATTGTTGGTTAGCTTATATATCTCATGTTCTCCATTCTTTATCTTGACATCCATGTTTTTAAAAGCTTTATATCGTGCTTTCCTCACAGTTTTTCTTGTTTCATTATAGTATTAATACGATTTCCAATTTTTAGCATTATTGCACCTGCTAAAGAATTTAAAGAATTATCTTTTTTATTTCCAACCTGGTCTTGAACATTCTTGATCCACCATCACTAAGATTTCTTATCTCTTTGTTAGATAAATTATTACTCTCATATGTAATATCCTTTTATACACCATACAAAAAAATTATGCTGAAATCTTAAATATCATATTTCTCAAAGTACTCTAATTCCTATCTCAATTTATATCTAAGAAGATTCAAGAACTTACTTGCATCCATTCTAAAATACTTCAAGATTGTTTCTTTGACTAAGAATTGATGTTTTTTCTTCTCTTACTTCCTTTTATAACTTTCCTGATGATAATATGAAAATTGTCTCTAAGAATTTTTCCCTCTTACCTTTTGTTCCAGAGAACCTAGTTTTCTATTGAGAAGAAGATAATAAGAGAGAGTGCAATTGAAAAAGATAACTCCTCATAACTTTCACCATAACTTCTTAATCTTTTATTTAAGTAATTCAAGTTTTGAATTATTTATCAAAATACTATTATAGCCTTAATAACTTTGATACATTTATAATCTAATCATCACCATATTAAATATTCTTACATTAAACTCATTCTATAAATTACAAGAGTCATTATTAAAATAAAATAATTTATAACTCTTGGTCCAAAATCTTTTGATTTGCCCAAAACCTCTTTTAGTATTAGAAAAACCCAGATATTATTTCTCTAAGAATTTAAGGATAAAGTTTATTATAAAAATGATTTATTACTTCAGAAATTTATTTTTCATGGTTCTTAATAATTTAGACATGCATATTTTATCAACTGGGATATTGTATATTACAATGTGGTAATACAGATGCCAATAATTCATCTTAAAACTAGAATTAATTTGTGATAATTTAAATAAAAAAGATGAAAACTAAACTCTTAGAATGGATTTCAATTGTAAAATGTATATGTAGCAAACAAAATAAGTGCTCATAGCCCAACTGATATCGTTCACTATAAATAATGTATCTATATGCACATGGTGTTATGAAATACGGGTAAATTCCCATTTTGCGCCGATACAGTTTTACCGGCGCAAGCCGAATGAATATGTGCGGTTTCATATGATAGTTTTATTTCTTTTATCTTCTGCACTCTTCTCTTCTCATTAAGTTATGAATTTTGAAGATTAATAAACTAAATTTGATTTGTACAAAACAAAAAAAATATTATCAAAACACTTTTTTATATAAATATTT
Organism: Lablab purpureus; assembly: GCA_030347555.1. Classification (NCBI taxonomy): domain Eukaryota; kingdom Viridiplantae; phylum Streptophyta; class Magnoliopsida; order Fabales; family Fabaceae; genus Lablab; species Lablab purpureus. The sequence continues at coordinate 11,169,184 of CM059259.1, forward strand.
TAATATAAAAATAATAAACTAAAATATAATTTATCAATAAAATAATTTAAAATTTATAATATTAAAAATATTAATTTATATATAAAAAAATAATATATAAAAAAATATTTAATATTAAAATGTTTAATCTCTATAAATTTATCTTTTAGTAGTATATTTTTGTGATGCATATAATATTATTATATATTTATCATAGTCATATGGTTAAATTTTTTTATTTGTCTAATTTTTCAAAAATTTATTTTAAAAAATAATTTTTCTAAATTATATTTAAAAAAAATAAGACGGAAAACTTAATCTTTGATAAGATGGGTGTGTAGATTAAGTTTTTATCCCTAATAGAAATCGGGATTGAGACAAAGATGATTAAGTGAATTTAGGCCAAACCTGCCCCGCCTCATGGTCATGCCTCTCATCCTATTCTTTTTCCAATCGGATTCTCAAGTTGCAGAGTAACTAATGAATGCAATTCAGCTACTATATTTATACGTTGGATTGTCTACATCAACTAAGTGAATGTGTTTGTTATTATGGAGATGTTGAAAACATACTAAAAACTGTTTAATTTTCATTAAATATACAATTTGTTAAGCTATGTGTTTCCAGTTTAGTACTATTGTTGAGCTGATCAGGCTAAAGGCAATTGCATTAGTGTTCACACGTGCGTTGGTAATATGGCCATAGAAACGGTCATGACAAGAGCAGCACAGTATATCATAAAATTTTAGAACATTTACAATGCAAAGCTTCTAAGAAACTCACATAGTCTTATCTATTTTAAATGAGTATCACTATGTCACATCACTTCTAAACAAATAAAACCATAACTTACAAGTCTTGCACCAATAATAAGATCATATAACAATTATAGAACCCAAACCGACCCAACTGGCACACAGTGGGTAGAAGGGGTAGGATTAATGTTCATACTGAAAATTTTAGAACATTTACAATGCAAAGCTTCTAAGAAACTCACATAGTCTTATCTATTTTAAATGAGTATCACTATATCACATCACTTCTAAACAAATAAAACCATAACTTACAAGTCTTGCACCAATGATAAGATCATATAACAGTTATAAAACCCAAACCGACCCAACTGGTACACAGTGGGTAGAAGGGGTAGGATTAATGTTCATACTGAAAATGTATTCAACCCGGATTGACCTGGTTTGACCAAGCTAGATCAATTGAAAACTCTGCGAACCCAGTTGACCCACTTCAGATTTTTTTCTAATATTTGTTTTGCCTTTTCATGGGGTTGTGTTGCTCAATTTCTGTTTACCAATTTATATTGTTATTAAAATCTTTATTTTATACATTAGCTACTTTACCATAATAATGTTTAGAAATATGAATTATAGAATCACATTGACTAGAACTATGTTTGCTTGTTATTTCATATATTATTATTTTTAAAAGATAAAAATATTTAATTTAGGTTAGACCTGTCGAGACAAATATAAAATACTTTTACTTTTTTATAATGTCAATTACCAGTTGTTCAACCACTAATTCAGTGCCTCAATTGGATCAATGTCATACTACTAAAATTTGACAAGTCCACCACGTCACATAAAAAAGATTCTAATAAGAACCAATGCTAACATTAAAATCTTCCTTACTGCACTTGAAATACTCTTACACATCTCTTTCTCTATGAAAGAAGAATAGTTATGTGTTTCTTCATTTTTCATCTCTATAAATTTGTCTAAAATTATCTTTGGAAACTTTAATTTTTCTTTTCACTTTGATTTTAGTTATTTTGTTCTTTAGTCCGGTAGCATGTTTATTATTTTTTCATTTTAGTTCTATAATATTATGTATTTTGTTTTAATCCAATGGTATATCTATTTTTTCATTCTAGTTCTTATAATATTTAGTTCAGTTGGAATACATACACATATATATATATTACAAGGACTGAAAAATAATAATAAGAACCAAAACAAAATAAAATAATTATATAATAACAGTTTGAACAACCTTAGACTTAAGAAAGGGAATAAATACAAACAATTTTTATCGCAGTTTGAACAGTTCAAAATGGCAGGTGATACTACCCAACTTATCTAGGATGGTCTTTCCTATAAGATACATGTGGTCTAATAGGACAAACTAAGTTCGAAACACCTGGGACAAATATCTATTGTTTTATGTCATACACCATGTTCAAGGTTTCTACTTAGACAATTTTGAACTATAAGTAAGTAACACCATACCAAATAATTACATAAAATTTTAAAAAAATAGTATTATAATTATCTAGACAATTATAAAATTATTCAGACTTTTAACAAAGGGGTATTTCAAAATTTCTCAAGGGCACACTCCTTATATATTGTAAAATTTTATTTTTCTATCATTAAGTGCTTTAAAAAATTATAATATATAAGATTAGTTATTCTTTATTTTTATTATACTAAAATTAATTTAATTCTTCAATTATAAGTTAAGTCTTTGACAACTAAAGAAATTTCAATAGCATAAAATCAGCATCAATGTGTTATATTAATAATACAACATTGTATTTTATTCTTAAGATCTAATTATTTTGACATTTGTCATCTCCACAATATGAACTTTAATTATTTTTCTAATACTACAGGTCAGCTCGAGGTTTAAGAGTTTAAAATAATCAAATTTAAACTCGAGTGTTTTCACAATGTTTTGAGTAATTAAATAACACCTCAGCTCAGCTCCTTTGTAACTTTCTAGAATTGGATCGAAGAGGTTCTACCAGCAATTTGTTAACATTGTTCGAGTATCAAGCCTATGTATAAAAGTATAATTTTTTTCATGATTTAATGATGTGTTAACTGTCAATAACACCAAAAGAATTTGATATTTAAAGTAATTATTGCTATAAAACTTATCCTAGTGATGAAATATTCCATAATTTGACGAATAATTAGATAATAATGAAAATTCGTTCTTTTGTTTAGTAGTGATAACAGATTAAAATTAAAATCATATACTAAAGAAGTTCCTATTAGAAACTTGTACTGGAAGAGTATTACATCTCCAATAAATTGTAAAATAATTATTAACTACTGGTCATAAGGCAATGTCTTCCAGTCCTACTGCCTTGGGTGTAAGACAAATCCTATCCTAACCTAAATGTATTGATGTGATTGTACCCCACAACTGACTTTCCGATACTTAAAAACCCTAATGTTGTAAGAGCCGTTTGAGTACTCAAATCATGTTTCACACTATTTTCAAATCTAATTAGATGCATAATTCTCTTCAAACTACACTTAACTTCAAAGTTACAATATTTTTTTTTCCAATTTCAATTAAGGGCAACTCAACTTAATTTTATAACTAAAATTCAAACACATAATTCAAGGATGAGGAACTACTCTAATTAAAAATAATAAAAGCGTCATTAGCTCACTAATTATTTTATGAATAAAACTAGCTGAAACATATAGTGAGTTAAAAATTTATATACCCGAACAATCTGTTCACCACATACTCACGTCACTCAGGTTTCGACGTGAGTCCCACTACAGTCCCATATAGTTGAAATTTGAATGTTGTGTTTATAGTGTTCACTCAATAAAAAAAAATAACATTTTTAACAAACATTTTAAGTTTATCATCAAATTCGGGACTCAACCCTATACAGGAAATGAAAACACCAAATTAGAGTATGACAGGGAATGAAGGAATTTGCAGTGAATCGGTGAAATGCATGAAGATTGGAAAGAATACAAATGGCGGAAGTACACTTGTGGCTGAAACTAGCTAAATGCTATGGGAGTAATTGTGAATTGATACCCCACTAGTTATATATGAATATTAGACTCTTTTCTCTTTTTTTCAAGGCCAAATAATTCTATTGTTACAAAAAGAAAAGGTAGATGTCCGTCACAATCTAAATAACGACATCTAATACTGAGATACTAAGTCTCATCCAATCATTATGCTTATAAAACTAGTACACAATGTATTTTCTTTAAATTAGTTCATTTTTCTTCAAAAAAAACAACGCATTTTGATTAGATTGTTCATGATATTCAAAAAAATAATTTATTGTAGAAATAATTGTTTATTGTTATAATCAATTATATGAAATAAATTGTATGTTAGGATATGCTATGTTAAAAGTGAGTTTAAGATGTTTCATTTGGATTATTTAAAATAATCAAATTGTTATAGGAAAAAAAATGCATGTAGTACTTATTTATTTTTATATAAATTTTTCAATTATATTATTATATTTTACTTTTTAAAAAATCCTATTTTTTAAAATATTATTCTTGTAATTGTGCTATTGTCGACAAATTTAAATTAATTTAACCGTCTTTCAGATTTTAAAACGTTACAGAAATTAATTATACAGAACAAAATAATATAATAAAGTGGTTATAATTTATATAATTATAACTACTCGATACATTTACAAAGATTATAATGCTAATTATAATATAATTTTTGACAACATAATTATAAACAATTCTTTTCTCATGACAAGAGACTATATAATTATAATCCAAAAATATAATTCAATCCAAAGCGTCACTCCATATTCCAAATATGATAAAATTGTGTAATTAGGCTCCTCTAAAATGAGAAAGTCTTTAGAATGTGATTATTTTCAACATGAATTTGTATCCTTTCATGTTTAGTTAACATGATATCGTATTGGAGAGAAAAGGATACTTTCTTTATTAATTAAAGATCCAACATGATTAATTGTCGCAACCACTAATCATATTAGATTAGATAAACATTACTTAATATAAGAATATTCAAATACCAATCTTATATTCAAATTGACAAAAAAAAATTGTTATTAATGTTACTTTTTAAATATGTTTGATTATTTAGATTACAAACCCATATCAAAATATTAACAAAGAAAAAAGTTATATAAACAATTTTTAAAATTATGATTAAAAGTTTGCAAGTTATTTTTCAGGTAACATTCGTTTCCTACTTTATTCTCAATAATTAATAAATTTAAATACAAAAACAGTTATAAGAAATATCTTCATAGTACTTTCATAATTTTTAATAAAAAAATTGTTTGCTTTAAGACCATCAAACCAAAATAAATTCTTCCAAACCATTCTCTACATTACATATCTAAAATAAAAAATAATAACATAACCAACTATAAAATAGTTCATTATATATTGTTCTACATATTAAAAAAAGTCTTTCGAAAGAAATAATGGTTTATAAACATCTTTCTCCAGTAATTCATTAATATATTGAGACACTTTTAAGACAAAACCATAAAACATCTATACAAAACTAAAAGCTAACAATATCTCAAATTAAGCTATGCAAATTGAGTTCCAAACAGGTATAATTGAGTATAGAGATAATCTCTAAAAATTATATCGACCTTTACATAAAAGTACACTAAGTTCTTCTAGACATCTTAGAATCAACTTTCTTTAAGAGTAAAAATATATCCTTATTTTTTAAAAGCTCACTCACTCCTCAAAGAAACTTACACTAAACACGCATTTGGTTAGAATGATCAATGTATACACCTTCACATGTATACTTTAGAGGTTTTCCCACAATAAAAGCTATCTCCTAAATTGGAATCAATCATCAATTTGATCTCCAAAAGTATCACCCTCTCTCCCTCCAGAATATGTATGTGATCCATATAATTACTAGAAATCATACTAAATAGTTTTTTTAAAATTAGTCCTTCAACATTAGTAGAATACATCAACCAAGGAACTATTTTAATCAATATTCAATATCATAGATATTACTTTAATAATTTTATTATTTTAAAGACTAAAAATATCTCCATCCGGACTTGCTTATATGAGTTTCTTATAAAGAAAACGTGATATTTTAATATGAATCTAATATGAGTTATTTAAAATTAAAAATAATATGCTACTAAACACTCCAGATACTTATATTCTTCTGGGAAAGAGAGAAAGAGAGTACTGTTTGAAGGAAAAAAAGTGATGGTTCATTCCCAAGGACTCATGATTGTAATTATATAAAAATAAAAATTATTAATGGTAAGCCGAACCATTACTAACCTAGGTAGATCAGATGTTTTAATTATCTATTTATCCAAAAACATTATCATTAACATATGTAATCTAAATAAATTGAAAATTAATTAATGCTAAAAAAAGGTAAAGCAACAATCACAAAAACAATGTTGCACCATATGCGTCTTGCAATCGGCAAAAATTGGGGGAGGAAAAAAACTGATCAGCTAATTCTATTTACCACAGAATCCATGTCAATCTCTCATAAGAAATGAGAAGAAGCGTGAAAACCAGGAAAATGTACATGTACCTCAAAACTTAAAAAAATAGGGGCTAAAACACATGTTCGGAGAATGAATCACTCGCACAATCATATATATACACGTCAAATGAAGGCTAATAAATGCATATGTATGAAGATGAATTTGAACAGTACCTTGGCAGATCCGTGTCTATTCTATGGCTTCCTCTTTCTCCACGTTAGGTCACAGAACTAAGCATCAAACTGTTCACAACAAGCAAAAGCATCAGTTGAGTTAAAAACGCCGGAGAAAACGAAATAGAGAAAGAAAGAACCTGTGGCTGGCGACGAAAAGCGAAGCACGAGCGCTATTGATCCGCGAAGAGAACGAACTAATGGTTCTTCATTTTGAATGATTCTTCATTTTGAATGATTCAGATATTAGAGGGGGATCACTAATCAGCTTTCTCGTGAGAGGAGTCTGGTTTGAGGAAGGGCATGGGGTACTATGAAAACTGCAAACGTGGTAGAGAGAGAAGAAAATATCTTAGTTAAGAGGTATTAAATTAATAATTAAATTAGTTACTGGAGAGGCAGGATTCTCTGCATCAGAGGTAATGGTGACCCTGCACAGCTGTTACTCACTGAGTGGAAGTTCATTGCTGAACAATACATTATTAATATATGTATCTTTTAAATTACTAATTTCTTTTAACCATTTTTTTTGTCATCCTTATATTTTATCATGATTAATTTAACAAATAAAAAATACTAATTAATATAATTAAAATATTAAAAATATTTTAAATTAAATATTTTATTAAATTATATATATTATTATTATAAAAAAATTATTTTTATCAATACATGTAAAATAATGAAATTAGTTACTAATTAAATTAAAAACTAATGTAAAATCTAATTTCTTAATTTGTTAAAATTTTAATAATTAATATTAAAAATAAATTTAGATTTTAATTTAAAAATCAATTTAATCACTATTATACATAAATTAATTTCATAATATTTTAAGACTAACAGCAATAAAAAAATATAATTTTTATTATAATAAAAATTATTTTAAATACTAATAATTTTTAATTTATAAGGATAACTAATATTAAAAATAAATTTAAATTTTAATTTAAAAGCTAATTTAGTCACTTTATACACAAATCAATTTTATAATGTTTTAAGATTAATAACAATAAAAAATATAATTTCATTATAATAGAAATTATTTTAAATATTAATAATTTTTAGTTTATAAAATAATTTCTTATTTAGTTATTATAATGACTAATTATTTTTTTCTTTAAATTAATTTATATTTAATCAACTTTTTGATATAAATAAGATAAGTATTGTATTTCTATTTTTTCAATCAATAATTTATTTTAATGTTGTATTTCTATTAAAAATAATTAAAATTTCTTTGGATGTTTATAACTTATTTTTTATATGAATTTTGACATTTTAAAATGAAATGATTGTAAAGTTATTTATTTTTAATATTTTATAAATAAACAAAGATGTTTTTTCTAAAGGCAAAACCAATCAATTATATTTATATTTTTAAGAATTAATAATTAATAATTAAAATGTAGTAAATTTATAAGTAATATTAAAAGATAATTATTATTTTTATCTAAATTTAAAATAATTTTATTCATAATGTATTAATATATTTTATCATTAATTATTTAATTATATAAAAAATAATAAATTAAATAATATATATATATAAATTTTATTAATATATTTTGTCAGTAATTATTCATTATATTCAAATAATAAATTAACTATAGAATAAAAATGGTATATAATAATTATATTTTTATAGCAATATTCAATATAAAAATCTAAAAAATATTATTCATAATATATTAAAAATAAAAAAATCATAAGTTGTTATGGAAAGAGACATTTTATATCTCTACATTTATTAAGAAAATAAAAATAATAGTTACATAAAAATATTTATATTTTTTAAAAAATAAATTTATTTTCAGTATTTAAATAATTTTTATTATTATTTTAAAATATAATTAAAAGTAAAATAGAAATATAAAATATGAATATAAAAATAAAAATCAATTATTTTTATCAAAGATTTTTTTTATTTTAAAACATAACTAAAGAAAATATAGAAATATAAAATTAAACACCAAAAAGAAATTTTATATTATATATTATTATAAATATTAAATATATTACTTAATTTCATTATATATTTAAAGTAATCTTGTTTTTTTAATTAATATTTTATAATTTTTATAATAAAGTAAATTTAATTAACATTGAGAGATAAAAAGTACTAGCAAAATTTCAAAGAATTAAAACTAACAAAAATTAGGGAGACTAAACCAAAACAGATAATATTTACTTGGATTTAAAATATATACGAGTCAACTATTTTATATTTATTTCACATTATTTAAGTATAGAAAAAAAATAATAATAACTTTTTATATTACATGCTCTTAAATATAAGAATTTTTTTATGTGTATACGATGGATTGATTATAATTAAGTGTTTGACTATGATAGCACGTGGTATATTCATGTTTATTTTTTATTTTTTAAGGTTAAAAAATTTATAAATTATGGATATAAATAATTTTTTAATTTGGACGAAACAAAATTAAATGAAAATCATATTATTTAAGCACGATTTTATTAAAAGAGAACAAAATATTGAATATAAGTCGTGTTACTTAAACACAACTTCACTCAAAAGTTGAATAAAAATTACTTATCTATTTTCTACTTACTCCATTTTTATAATAAAAAAAATTGACTCAAATTTGTAATTTACTTTTATTTTTAACCTTATGCGATATCAAAACCGTTTATTTTCATCAAGTGATTGTTTAGCCTATTGGGATAATCTTTACTTTTGGCATAAGGTTACAAATTCAGATTCATTGAAGGGCTAATTTACAATTTTGTTTGTGTATATAAAATTATAGAGTGGGAAGTTTAATAGTAAGCTTGTTTGGTTTCTATATGGTGCATTGTATAAGAAGTTTAAAAAATGTGAGCATCCTATTGATGAAGTTTGTGGTTTAGAAAAAGGAGAGTGGTGTAAAGAAAGAATATGATACAAGTTGTGTAGTGTGCGTGTAGAACAGCAGAGCAAGTGTCGGAAATAGGAAACTTTGGAGACAAAGACAAGGAAGAAGAGTGTTTCTTCTCTGCCCTTTTGGCATTGAATGTGGACTAGAAAAAAGCACGTGGGCAACTTGAGCATGCTTCATGTAGCTTTGCCCACCTCCAATGCTCAAAATTTATAATATTTATGCATTTAAGAAGACAAATGTTCCTTTTCTGGTTCCAGCTTCCACTTATCTTTTCACTATTTAACAATCAACATGTTGATAATCACCATGAATTATATATACAAGTGTTTCCAAAATGTATTGAACACGAGAAATTGTATTCAACTTTTTCAGAGTTTATTCTACGTCATGTTCACATTTTTTTTTTAAGTTTTAAAATAAACAATTCACCTTTTTCATGTTTCTTTTAGCAAAATGACATTCATATTAGCTTTTAAATTAATATTCTTAGTATATAATATTCACACTCTCGTCCTGTTAATACATCCGTCTCATATTTCATTAAAGTGGTGTTTAATTCTATTATTTTATTAAAAAATATTGTATTAATTTAAAATTATAAAGCAAAATTTAGAATGTAAAATAATACTTTTATGAAAATAAATAAATATTTAATAATATATTACAATATTAAGACATACAATACATTATAAATTAGAATCAAATATGTTTGTAATCTTTAAATTATTAGTTATTTAAAATTATATTTTATGTTTTGGATAAATTTTTAATTTATTTTATTTTTATATTTTATAATGAGAGAAAAAAGTAAAAAAATATAATAATAAAATAAAAAACTAATAAAAAAATTAAAAGATCAAAATACATTCTAATATATTATTAAAAATTATTTACATAAATTTATAAAAGTATAAAAAGGAGATAAATATAAAATAAAGACTTAATATAATTTTAATAAATAAATTAAAAATTAAAAATATATTTAATTTTATAAATTATATGATAAAAATATTAAAGAAATGTATATTTTTTAAATGTTATTTTAATATAAAATAAAAAATATTTACATGATATATTATATGACTTTAATATATTATTTACATAATTAGATAAAGATATACATCATTTGATAACTTATAATAATTTATGGAATATTAATTGAATAAATTTATTTTTAATAAATAAAAAATATTTATTTATTTAATAAAATAAGTAATTCAACAATTTTTTATTTTAAAATAGTTATGACATAACTTTTTTAACACTATTATTATAATATTATCTATATTTTTAAATTAAATTATTTTATGTCTTTATAAAATTATATATTTTTTAAAATTATATTTTTTAATGAAATAAAATTATAAGTATGCAAGCGCGGGAGTATATATCTTTCCGCTAATAAATATAAATAAAATAAAATAAAAGATATGTTTATTAATATTATAGGAAGGTAAATATTTATTTTAAAATTTAAATGTAATGTCTTTTTTTATTATCTTTGCAATATATTTTTCTCAATTCACTATATTAAAAATTAATCTAACTTGTTGGATTGTGACTATCATTAGCTCGATGAGTTTTAATTATATGAAATATTATTTAGAAGACTCTAACAATTTTTCTATAAGTAAAATATTATTTTATAAAAAAATCTTTAACTTTCATATTTAATATTTTTATTGTTAAATTTATAATATATTTTATTTAAATTTAATTTAATATAAAGTAAGAATATATAAGTGTTATTTTATTAAAAAAATAATATAGTTCAAAAAAATATAAGGAGAGAAAAATGTCAATTTAAAATATCTAGGATGTCATTTTATTATATATCTATATATATATATATATCTATATATATATATATATATATATATATATATATATATATATATATATATTAAAACTAGTGAATTAATTTAATTATTTTTATTTTTAACTCATTATCTAATTGTTTTAATTTTATCTTATCCAATTTAAGAATATTTGGATAAGTTTTTAGCTTTAATTTTACTTTTATTTTTAAATAAATAATAATAAATATAAAAAACAATTTAAAATATGACATATAAAATAAGAGACCTTAACTGTACATAACATTAGTATTTTCTTTTTAATATAACTTATTCAGTAAACAAAATAACATTAGGATTTAAATTGTGCTTAATCAATTAATCGATGTACACATATTAATATTTATCTTAATGTAACTTAAATAATTAAAGAAAAGTATTTATTTTTCGTAAATAAAAATAAGTTAGGTGATAATTTAACAAATATATCTAGAAATATAAACACCAATAATATTATAATTTTATAATAAAAATATATACTTTTGGCTCAATTTGACCATGTTTTTAGAATAATTTATAATTTCATTTTTGCCAATGGACCAAGTGGTAGTTTAGTTTGGAATAAATTATTAGAACAAGTAGCACTAAAGAACTTAAAAGGTGGATTTTAATATTCATTTTGTGAGCTAAATTTGACTGGACTTTAGTGGAAGCTAATAGAGATGAGTTTATTTAGATGTTGAATAAAGTTTAATATCTCTCACCAGGCTGCACAATTTGCCAGAGTCTCAAGACACCGTGAGCAAGATCAAAGCCACTCTCGTTAATCTTTAACTTTATAATAATTTTTCAAATTGATAATATAATAAGTATTTATTTATTTTAATTACATTGATTGTATCTATAGAAAACTAAGGAACTTCTATATATACTTTTACTTTCAATTTTAAAGATTTTTTTTTTCTTTTCTATTTGCACAAAGGTATCTGAAAATAACTGTTTTTATTTTCTCTATTATTATATTCAACGTTATAAATTTAAAATCGAGATATTATAAGATAATAAAACTAAAATGACAATAAAAATAAAATTTATAAAATAAAAGGCTAAAAATAAAAAATTATTAAATGAGATATTATAATATCCTTACATAAAAAAAGATATAGTATTTTAAAACTCTTAAAATACATTAATTATTTTTTATTTTATTATTATATTATTAATTATTCATTTAATTTCTTTTTTTAATTATTGTTTTAATTTTTATTTTTATTTTAGTTTTTTATTTTATAACTTTAATATTATACAATATATTCTAACAAAATAATATATTATTAATAAAATATTTTAATATTTACTTTTTTAGAAAGATTTTGAACTGAGCTATTAAAATGTTTTGATATGTCTACTATCTAGGACATATTTCTTCTTGCGATATTTTATGAGAAGTATTAAAATATCTTTTAATGTTATTTATTTTGTTGGAAAGATTTTGAACTGAGCCATTAAAATGTTTTGAAACTATCGAAAGATAGAGAATATACAATAAAAATTCTTTTAATATTACTCAACATCTTAAACTATATAATAAAGATATATTTTTATGTTACAAAATTTAAATATATTTTAAATAATACAATTAAAAATATATTTTAAATTAAATATTATAAAAATATATTTCGAATAATATATTAAAAATAACTTTTTCTTTTAGTAAATTAAAATTTTAATTTTCTATTAAAAACTAATGTGAAATAAATTCTAAATCTTAAATTCTAAAATGGTAAAGTTCTATTCGAAGAATGTATTGTATATAAATCCTGAATATTTTTAAATCAAAGTATTAGGATTAAAATAAATTAATTTTAGACCAGTTTATTTGAAAGTGAAAAAATTATTTTTTCAATTATATAATTAAAATATATATTTTGAATTATAGAATTTAAAAATATATTTTAGTTGGTACAAATTTTAAATAATAAATATTAAAAAATTGATAAATTATGTTTTATATAAATTGACACGAAATTTGTAATTTCTAAATTACGTAATTTAAAAAACTTGTTAATTAATTTAATCTAGAGTTTTTTTCGATGAAACTAATAAAATGATATTTTTGACATTTCCAAAATTATATAAAGGTGTAAAAAGAAGCATGAAGATTCACTAAGAAAATACCTCTAAAGTTGTAAAAGGAAACATAAAGATACAAGAAAAAAAAAAGACCTCTTTGAGAGTATCACTTTCTGATGTGAGAAACAATTATGATTAATTGGTTATGAGAGTCAAATTTCTTTCATGAAAAAAAATTCTAGCTAAAAATAGTAATACAAAATAATTATTTAAAAGGAATAAATATATTTTTTCTTCCCAAAAAATTCTATTTCCTGTTTAAATGTCTATTAAATATCCATTATAGATTTTAATGGTGGGTATTTATAGGTACAATTTTTTTTATCATCTATAAATAGTATACATGAGTTATTCTAATACTATATAGATTTGAATCTAATATGAATTAATAATAGGTAAATAGTAATGTATAACTTGTAATGAAATTGTTTTTTAGCATTTTCTAAAAGAAATGGATATCTTATAATTATTGATATAGATTGGGGAAGTCTGGGTCATTTTGTATTTTGCATTGTCTAATCTATATCCATTTATAAATAGGGATCTTTCACACTAGTCTTTTATGCAGCTCAACATACAGTATGAGAAACAATTAGGGTTCACTGGTTTTGAGTGTCTGATTTTCTTTTCATAAGAATGGTTTATACAATAAGTTAGGTTTTGGAAAATAACGAAATAAAAGTAAATAAGAGGAAAGGAAAAGTAAATAAGAGGAAAGGAGGAAGACAGAAAATAAAATGATTTTGCATCCAACACACCCATGAGATGTTTGTAAGCGTTGTGAAGAAGTATCTGCATACTCTACTCTACTATGTGATTGCATGTGAAACTTTCAGTGCTTCGCACATGCTTCTCTTGTTACATGGCGACAATGTCTATAACTATGTCACAAATGCATCAAATCAAAACACAGTTTGCGTAGAAAATGGTTGCGTGACTCTTTTTATTGGTGATACCATTACTCAACCTATTCACTCAATCAAGATTTTGAGTCTAATGGATGGGTTTGTGGTTTTTCTTTTATCCAAAAGAGCATATGGTTAATATGTTAGATTTTGTTAATTAAAAAGAGTGATATGGTTCATTATTAAATATAATTTATTTCTTTAGATATTCTGTGACTTTCTAACATGTCAATTATTTAACCATATTTAAAAAATTTAGTTCCTTTAATAAAATGTAAAGTAACGTATGTTTTTACTCCAACATCTTTTGGAAATATTTAAAGTCCTAGTCCCTAAACATTGTTTCTTTCATGATTTTTGTTCTTGTTATTAAGAATGGCAATTAAGTTAAGGAATGAATTGTACGATACATCTATGTTTTAGGTAGATTTTGTTTTTAATCTTTTATATTTTTTTATAAATTTCACTTTAACTTTAGTGAGTTAATAATTGTTGGATTAATTTTATTCTTTAACAGTAGTTTCTTTTATTAATTTTAGTTTTTTATTATTTTATTTATAATTGTGAAAATATAATTAATTTAAATGCGGCTTTATCCTATTGATAATAATTTCAAGTCAAGTTGCATTAATTTTTTTTTACAATTAGTCATAAAATGAGACCTGCACACTAGTAATCCGTCACTCGTAGTGGGTCTGAATGACCCAAAATCCAAGGGATTTTAAGGTTAAAGTGGGAGTTTCGTATATATGGAGTCCAGAAGAAAAATATAGGGTGCATAAATAAATTTCCACAATCCATTTAAAATAAGAAAAATTTTGACAGATTCTTTATCAATTTTTAAACAATATCTTTAATTTTTTAATTTATTTTTATTTTTAATAATTTTAAATTATACAATAAAAATTGTGATATAATAAATGTTGGATAGAGATACGTATAGTTTCTACATCATCGTCTTTTAAAATAACAACGCCTAGTCCAGCAATCTACCATGCCCCAACTCAAACGAGACCACCCGCACCCTCTCATAAATTGAGTGATTATTAAATAATTAAAATATTATAAAATATAAATTCATTTACATGTATTTTAATTTAAATTTTTTATTTCATGTAGAAAAATTGAAAAGTAAAGAGTAAACAAAGCTGTTACAATAAAATTAATGATTATATAGCTTATTTGATGAAAAGAAAATATGATATCGATATAATGAAAAATTAACAAAAAATGAAGTATATTTTAATCTAACTTTTTATTTTATTTTAATTGATGTAAGATGTATTGAAAAGTAAAAATTAAATGAAACACATATAGAAAAATCGTCGTTATACAACTTATATGTGTAGATGAAATAATTATATTTAAGTATAATTTAAAAAATTGTATAGATTAAATAAGAGATTTTTCGTCATATATTATTATAGATAAGACTATCAAATCAATAATCAATGTTTTATCTTTAATTTCTCATTCCCTAAAAGTAATCCTTATTTCTTTTGTATGTCTATCTAGTAATTCAATATACATTTGAATACTATCAAAATAAATACCTAACTCAAATTTATGAGTTTTATAATTAATTTCATATTAATATTAACATAAAAATGGGTAATTTATATTTGACGTAACAATAATAAGTCCACATTGATTACGAAAGTAGCGCAATTGGTCATAGCAGTTGATTCGTGAGGCCCATGGCCATTGACTTCATTTATGCTTCATAGTCGTTTCCTTATTGCTGGTCAAGCACAATTGTTACGTTAATTCTAGGACAACCAAGTTTTTTTCTTCAATTTTTTCAGATTTTAAAATTATTCTCTTTTATATTTTTTACTTATTATTTTAAAATTTTGTTATTCTCTTTCCATCCCAGACTTGTTTGTTTTTTATTTTTTTATTTAATAGCAATTAATGAATTACTCATTTTAGATTGTTTAGGGTTTAAAGCACTAGTAAGATAATAGAAAATAATGTACATATTAATAAGGTTAAAAAGGTTATATTATTATTATTATTATTTAATAGATTATTATATATTGACATTAAACTCGTAAAATAATTGGGAAAGTACAGAACATGTGTTGATTGTAAATAATTTTGATTTTGATTCACATACCGGAAAAGTGAGACTTGGACGAGGGTGCTGGGCCACCACATATGGGCTGGTTCAACCACGCACTTCCTCAGTATCCCAGCCCACCCGTATCCTAGCACCTGCACGCGCATCTTAGTTATGGTGAATGAGTGAGTGAGTGAGTGAGTGAGTGAGTGAGTGAGTGAGTGGTGACTATTCACCTCTAACCTGTGTAGTAACGATGAGAAGCCAAGAGGCGAAGAAGGAGATGTTGTGTCCGTAAAAGGCTTTGATAATGTTAACGATGCCAACCGCGTATGGAGACCCGGTTCCCCCATTGGCGAACATGCTAATGAGCACGTGCTCCTTCACGTTAAACGGACCCGGGTTGAAGGAGAAGGTCCTGGGTCCGAACCCGGAGATTGTGAACCTGGTCTTGGGTAGAACCACGGCCATGAAGTGCGCGACGGGGAGGCTAGCGACCTGAACGGATATCTGAGTTATGATAAAAGACTCTGTGCGGTAGGCGAAGAACTGGTTGACGAAGGAGAGGATGGAGCAGGAGAGAAGAACCAGGAGCCACATCCGGAAGGTCCACATCGGTAGGGACGGGTCGTCGGTGTTGGGTACCGTGAGACGAACCTCCTCAATGGGAGACACCTCGTCTTCGTCCACTTGGCTAGTGGTTGGGTTCTCTGGGTCAGACCACATGCTGTGTTGTAGTGTTAGAGACAAGGGATTTTTGAGGTTGAGGTCTTGATAAGTTTAAGGGTGGTGTTTTTGTTGGGTTAGATTTGGAAGTTGGAAGATGATAGTAATAATAAGGAAAGAGTTGAGTTTTTCCTCGGAGTTGGTCGCAGACTAGTCTTCCATCTCTCTAGCCAGATCATTCCATGCATAAGTTTGCTCTCCTACATTTTATTTAAAAACTACATCATATCTACAAGAAAATTTTTCTAGAATTTACTTTAATTGTTCATTTTTACATTTAGTTAATATTTTTTAATTAATATTTAATAAAGTTATGTGATGTATAATAAACTAATTATAAAATGTTAATTAAATAGTCTTTAACTTTGATGAATGGATATTTTTTATGTATATTTATCATTACTCAATTTTTTTATATTTTTGTTATTAAAAAAAGAAAAGTGTAAATATGTCATTTAAAAAAAATGTGTACGTCAATTTATTAATATTATATATAATAATTTAATTAAATTATTTAATTTAATATTTTATTGTGATTTGCAATTTTGAGATGGATGCAAGTGTACATAGAGAAAAAATTGTAGTGTCAAACTATTTTTTCACAAGAATGATATAGGTATACTTTTTTCTAAACTTTATTTTTCAATTTTTTTATATTTTTTGTTATGATAGAAAGAAAAGTGTATTGAAAAAGAGTAATGTATTTTTTTTTATTTTTTTATTACATAAACAAATGTTTAAAACAATTTAAAAATAACCAAAGATTTATATAATTTTTCTCCATAATGTATGTTTTATATTTTTTCCGCAATCATTTTTAGAAATTTATTTTTCTTAATAAAAAAATTATTTTTTAATTCCTACTATTTGTCATTTTTTTTAGTTTCTATCATTTGGGGGTGAATTATTCTCTAATTAGTATTTTATTAAAATTATTTTATTTAAAGAAAAAATAATCAAACAAAGATGTGGTTTCCTTTTCAGATATGTTTACTTTTTCAAACACTATTCAATGGTGAAGGTGAAGAATATGAAAAATTATATATATTAGGATTTCTGGTTTTTTATAGTCAAATAGGAAATATTTTAAAAAATAAAACTCTTAACCAAAGAGAAACAAGGCAATTTCTTCATTCATTATTTTTTGTTCTTTTCAAACACAATATTTAAAAAAAAAATAGGTGTCGCGCCAACATGTCATTTAATGAACAATCCATTACTAAAAGCAAAACGTGGAAGCAAAATAAAAAAAAATACACGTATCAATAATAAATTAACAAGTCACCTTATATGCTAGTAAAAAGTAAAGACCAAAATATGAATAAGATTTAAAGAACAAAATAAAAGAAAAATTATTAAAACTATATATAATCCATAAATTTATAAAAAATCAAAATTTTATTTTAGTCCAAATAAAATTAACTTCTCACTGTCTTAAAATTATTGTATTCTAGCGAGGTTTTAAAGAGTATTACAGGTTTCGTATTGCTTAAAAAGATTTTATTCTCAAGGAAAATAAGAAATGAAGCATTCTCCTACTTTTCTTAGACACCTTCACATATGTTTTCTTTTTTAAATTTTATTGTTTTATGTGAGAGAGGAAATGAAGTTAGAAAATGATAGATAACTCAATAGTCTACGTCTATAATTATCCTATTTCAAATGTCTATGTACTATTGCTAAGTTTTAAAAAGAGTAGCAAGTAATGAAAGTAGTAAATTTAAATCTCAAGGGGTCTTTTGTACTTATTGTGGAAACATTTATAATCTGTGATTAAATTAATTTTGAATTTGATTCCAATTTTATTAGTTGTTACTATTTAATGTTTTGTTTTAGTCAATTTCATTTTTTTATTTTTCTCTCTTGCCAATGCTTGCTTACCAAGAAGTTAGTCCTCAAAGATACCCTTCTCTCTTATGTTCACTGTTGATTGATCTCTCTAGGTACTTCGAGAAGTTACTAAGTTGACCACTGCAGCAATTAAAATTGGATATAATTTCTAATCACTTTTCGAATATTTAAAATATATTTAACGAAAAGATAGAAAATGTCATCATTAATAAAAATACTATTTTAAGCGAACTGGTCAATTCAGACAAAAAGCATCAACAAATGTGTCCATAACGTAAACATTACGAATGTGTAATTTCTACTTGTTCCCAGCTTTTGGTGTATATATAATAAGACTTGCATTTCCTGGAAATTTAGCACATTTTTTTTCCTTCATGGCCTAAGCATTTATTTTATTAGAGACGTTTATTTCTTGAGCTCTAAAAGGCCAACCTAAAAAGGAATGGTTCAGTGCCATTTTCATAATAGCATTAGTTTATATATACATATATAAAATGGTGGATATGATCTTTTTTTTTCTTGTATACTAATATAAGATTTATATTCATATTTGAATCTTTAATAATTTTCATTTCAAGTGAGGAATTTTTTTTTCAATTACGAGTACATGTAATTTTTACTTGTATCGTCGTTCATTAACGGAACACGTTTACTTAAAATTTTTGTAAAAAAGACTTTTAATACAAAATCACTTTTACTTATTCGTCTTAACTGATAAACCATCAATTTTGATACTATTATAAGTCTTTCAAGAAAGGATTTCTAGAAAAAACGACTCCAAATAAACCACCAGTCAACTCATTTCTTTCTTTATTATATATTGCTCAACACACTCATTTTATTTTTAATATAGAATTTACACTAACATTTGAATCTCAACTATATATATATATATATAATCGTTCATTATTTATTTTTGGAGTAATAGATGCTTAAATGAATTTTTAATTGAGATTTTATTTTCTATAAAATTAATTATTATATTTTTATCAATATTAAAAATGCAATTTATAATAGATTAACACCTACACTCCACCACCTGAAAAATGGTAACCCAGTTTTCGTTACTATGGCAAATTTTTTATCTTTAATCAATGTTTTGTAGCCTTCCGTATTAATATTTCAATATTTGCATTAATTTATCATATATAATTTTTCTTTAAAGAGTTGATTGTATATGCTGCTAATGAATGAATTAACGTACCAAATTTGTCTAAAAATAGACAGAATGATGAAATTTTTTTATCTCCTTGAATGAATGGTAAAAATGCAATGGTCATTAAATTATTTCAACTTCATTTTAATTCGAATATGTAAAATATAATTCACTGAATTAAACAGCAATTCCGTTAAACTAATTTTTAAGTTCAATTTAGTTTAAATAAACTAATTCCTTTGTCAACTTAATCAATTTTTATAAAATTTAATTCTTATTGACACTTGAAATAATAAAACTATTATTATTATTATTAACACTCTTTTCTAAACGTTTGTCCCAGTTCCTTTTTGTTTTTAACAAATAAAACACTTTTAATTATCAAATTAGTAACAAGTCAAGACAACCAAAACCCAAAGACAAAGGAGAAACTAAAATTATATCCATATATAAAAAATCATACATGATTAATAAAAGTATAAAAAATAAAATTATATGCATACAAGATCCACAATCTTAGCTATATAATAAAGATATAAGAAGTCTGGTAGTATATAAATCTTTTGAAACAGAATAACTCCAGTAAATTGGGATTATTGTGACTTCTGTAATATTCAACATTACTAATCATTTCTGCCACTAGTTATACACCACACTAAGAAAGCACATCCATGTTCGATGACAAGTGCTATAAACCATGTAAAGCTAGCTATTTACTTGAAAATATAGGTCTTTTATTTTTTACATGTGCTACAAATAAGTGCTTTTCCTGCGTGGTGTTATAATGAAGCCGTTAAGAGGCACAAAACCTATCACTGATTTGCGGGGCAACCATCAATGATTACGCCTTTTGCAGTTGGGCAAGCTGCGAGTGGACAATGTTCACCATCATTTCCCCACCAATTTAGACTTTTGTTTTCCAAACCCAATGAAAAGTAGAGTAAGACAGTCATAAAAGCAACCCCACTGTCAAGTGCCGCTGACAGAACATAGTTGTACCTCTGCCACCATTTCTTTCTGTAACGGAAGATAAAGAAGTTAAAAATTGTCCCAACAAAAATCCAGGCATTGTAGTTCAATGGTGTTGCTGGTGGCATCATTCCAGTTGCTCCCAGAAGAACAGGGAGGTTGATTAGTGGAATCCATGATTGTTTTGGAAATGCTTTGTGCAATAGCCAAACAATTACGGGTCCTAATGCACCTCCAAGGAAAAACCAATTCATTGCACTGTAGTTTCCTTGAGATCCAAAGATACGCTTTGGTCCCACAAGACCCCAAATAACTGATGCATCAAAGAATACACGGTCACCAGGACATGTCCAGGGACTGTCTGCAGGAAGGAGATCATCATGACATATGTTATTGATGGTGTTCAGCAACCACCATGCTACCCCAATGTTAATGGTTCCAGCGAGCATTGTACCTATGAACTATGCATGCATACGTACATGTGTGAATAAATTGAGTGAATCAGAAGCTACAGAATAAATGCAATATCTTTGTCAGCATATATACAAGGTGAGCTGTTTTTGCGTGTATACTTTAAGAATGTACCTGAACTAAGAACATTGATCTGGGAGGGATTTTCATGTAGTGCCCAAGTTTGAAATCAGCGAGGAAAGAGACAGCCTGGGCCATGCTAATGTAACCGTAGGTTTTGAAGCATACATTTGCAATCGGTCTTCCCGGGTAAATGAGACCAAAGACATACTCAGTGATGATATTCAACCCTGGTGTCTGAACACACAGCAAAAGAGGGCAATAGTTCAAACTTTAGATTCTGCGGTCGCATTAACAACGTAACTATTGTTTAAAACACCAGGAGAGCCCTCGAGCTAAAACTAAATAAAAAGACGCAAACGCTATGTCTCCATCTTATCTTACATATTTTAGACATTACTGTATCTAGTTTAGTCACGAGAGACATGAAAAGATGAAGTTTCTAACTCCATGTCAATTCAGACAGGATTTTTTTTTTGTATACCAAATTGTAATGTGTATCTATTCATGTCATTTTGTGGGTAAATGTTAGAAATAAAATATATCCTATATGCTTATCTCGAAACAATATCCGAATTCCTATGATGAATTGGCTGGTAGCTCTATACCGTCCTTGGTGTTTTAAATCAAGTTAAATTTCTGCACAACTATGCATGTGCTATCACATAACGGGGTGCAAAAGTTGCAGTCTCTTACCTGGTTAGTGGTGGCAGTGATGATGCTAATGGGGAGGGTAAATCCGAAAGCTAGGGCTCCAGCAAAGAGAAGTCCCCACCAGGGCATTTGAACCTGGTCGTTGAGAAAGATGCATAGTGCGAGAGAAACCAGAAGGGTCACAACCAGCAATAAATAAAACCACCAGGAAGGTATGTCTTTGTATCTTCTCATCAATTTTGTGTGAATATCTTCTTTGCCTTTGGAAGAAGCACGATAGCGCTCCATAATCTCCCTGCATATTTGGTTATACATCAATTTTGTTCAATGATATAGCTGTCGTAATGTGTCATAGCATTTCATGTCAAGACATTGCATAAGAACTTTAAGAAAATTGTGGAAAAAATCATATTGGTCTAATCTGAGTTAACACTACTTTTCAAGTTATCCTGTAAAGCATATAATTTATTAAGCTCCAGCTTATATGAGTACATTGTCTAATCTGGTGTTCTGAGAATAATTTCTCAAATGCAAGACATTTATTGCTTTGCACAACATGCAACTGTAAAGTGTACTTTACATTAAATTACAATAAAAAATTTGACAACCAGAGCAATATAGAATTTAGAACATTCTAGTCCATGTTTATTCCAGAATTTCAAAGGCAATAACATCATCAGTCTTATTTACTATCATCTTACTAAGTTAATATAGTGAGAAATTAAGCATCACGGCAGAATAATTTGGGTGGCATTACCTTCCATAGAAGCAGAACACATGTGTGAGGGTGGATGCTATGGTGGCAAATCCAAAGCCATAAGTGAGGGCGAAAAACACACTGAGATGAATTCTACCTTGCTTTTCATACTCTGCAACATTTAACTCAAAATGATTGTCTACAATAGCAGGTATGTTGTACTTTTGACCTTGGGCTGTAAACAAGTGTGAGGAGAAAATGGGAAACCTATTGGCATTGTACACATTGAGGCCCCAGTATGCTATAGGAATAACAACATACACTATTAATGAATAGCCCACAAAAACATTGACAATGGCAAAGAAGGGTGAGATAAGAGGGCTGAACAAGAATGATGCCACAGCAGTCCAGTCAAGTGTGATGGCTCCAACTCCAAGGCCCCTCATGCCTGACCCTATCTGCTGAGCTGTAACTGACTTGGAGAATATCCAACACACCCATGATATGTTTGTGAGCGTTGTGAAGAAGTATCCAGGGATCACGTACCACGAAAAACTGCACAATAGTGCGATAAAGAAAAACTTTGCCCGTGAAAGTCGTTGGTCATCTTTCTCATGCAATGCTCTGCATACAAAGAATGCATTTATGTAAGTGTAGTGATTCACAAGTTCGTCAATGCAGAGTCTGCATTCTATGTGATTGCATGTGAAACTTTTATTTGTTGACACATGTTTCACTTGTTACATACGTAATTTCCCGGTGTTCATTTAAATGTTGTTACCTCACAACAGTAATATACAACTCATAAATACAGATGTACGAGTCTCATGTCCTACTTCCTTTAAGGTGTAGAAGACCATCCTAAACATCCAAATAAGGAGAAAGATTGAAAGATTTTTGATAGACGTATAAAAGAGGTAACAAGTTCTGATTGCATGTTGTAAGCAGTTGGTCAAAACAAAATCGCCTGTATCAGAATATTTTTTTCCCATATATGAGTTGTCAGTCATTGTCAATATATCAGAATCCAAGTCACGTAAAATGATGATGACAAAAATCTTGTATCGGTAGTCAATATATGAATCCAAGTTAAGTGAAATAAAGATGATAAAACATCCTGTGAATATTAATGGGTCAATTATATCTTACTTTTTTAAGAAATAAGTTCAAATTGATTACGAAATTATCACGATGGTCACATGCTGCGGCTTCTTAGTGCCAACCGTAGCCATTTTCTCCATGTCTCATTCGTAGTTCATAAGTCGATTCAGCATAGCTGGTCATGCTAAATTGGGAGGTCAATTCATGGACCCCATGTTTAAGCAATAGAAAAGGTGAGATTAAATGCTTGATATTAACGTTATTGTAGTCAACTGTGAGGTAGTTCTAAAGTCAACTCTGGTATGGCTAGACTAGAATCTTAGAACCCAGCTGGGCCAGCTCAATATGACTTTATTTGAACAAAAAATACAAAGTCTTTCCCTCACTTTACGCCTTCCAGGAAAATTAATGAAGATTTGGCTAAAGTATTTCTATACACAAATAATGAACCCCACACACTTGTACTTTATCCTCATTCAAATACCACTTTTGTAAGTGCACTTGATCCTAAATTCAA
This sequence comes from Lablab purpureus, assembly GCA_030347555.1. Classification (NCBI taxonomy): domain Eukaryota; kingdom Viridiplantae; phylum Streptophyta; class Magnoliopsida; order Fabales; family Fabaceae; genus Lablab; species Lablab purpureus. Next base: position 11,193,593 of record CM059259.1, read on the forward strand.
GTCAGATTCATGCAAGGGTAGAGGTTTTAATAAACTCTCCCTCTGGTTTAAACCCATCCACGCTCTATTAATATTGGAAAAAACTACTATTCATTTTTTACACCATTTAACAACTTTAAATAATAATAAAATATTAAATTATATTTTAAAAAATATAAAATGATTAACAAAATAAAATAATAATATATAGGATTGTTAGGTGGGAGTGAAACACTTTTACCGTGTCAAAATATCACTTCCCATTAATATTTACTGCGAGGATGTAACACCTGAACATTCTACCAGCAAGTGGGCTATGTGCACCATTGAAATATGAAGAAATATAAATTAAAAGTATAAAAGTACTGATAGAAAATATAAATACAAAGGTGCTGACATTTATAATTTTTACTTAATTTTAAATTAGTAATTAATAAACCTACAAAAGATGTAAGCGTCAATTTAAATCAGAGAAAATAGACTACCATTTTCACATTATCATCTAATCACAAACCAATGTATTATTAATTTTAATTATACCTTTATAATTGCATAGATGGTAATTGTACAAAAAAAATTACGTCGACAGGATATATTTATTAAACTATTTAAATAATTAAGAAAACTTAAAATTTCTTTTAAATCAAAATATTATTGATTTTTACAATAAAAAATATAAGAGATGCATTATGACATGAGACAGAGATGTAATTATATGAAAAAAAGAATGCTAGTAAAAATTATCAAAAGTTTAAGATAAAAAAAAAAAAAAAACTCAATAAGGAAGGATTTGACATACCGGAAAAGTGAAACTTGGACGAGGGTGCTGGGCCACCACATATGGGCCGGTTCCACCACGTATTTCCTCAGTAATCCGGCCCATCCATATCCTAACACCTACAGACACGCCGCGAATTAAAAGCCCATCATTTTTGTTTTTTCACACATTTAATCATCTGCAAAAATCGATAAAATACTATGTATGCACTAGTAGTTATTAAAAATAATTAATTAAATTAAATTAAGTATTCAATGAGTTTTATTAGCTGTACAACACTTCAGTAATCAGGATAGGATAAATCATACTAAACTCCAAATTAGAAAACAATATACGTTACGTTCCTTCAACACGGTAATTAGTAATTGCGTATAAAAACATAATTCTTCTCTTTCTTTAAAAGTAATATAATTATAAACATGAACTCTGGAAAATTGTTGTTGTTATTAATTTGAACGAAAACAAATTGTACCATCGATTAAGATAAAAGATAGAAGCCGAAAATACTTAAATAGAGAATTATGTGAAAATTTTAACTTGAAATTTTGAGTGTAATTTATTCTACAGAATCATATCTTATTTATTCACAAAATCTAAACTCTGAATCTAAATGATTCCACTGGGGTCAATTGGGGAGGAAAAGATAATATATAGATGCAAGGGTGGGAGAAAAGGAATATCCTTAGATAATTAATATATGAATTTATAGTGATTGGAGAATAGTTTAAGAATAATTAAAGTAATTAAAAATAATTAGTAGGTGAATGAAGTGGTGGTGGTGAGCACCAACCTGTGTAGTAATGATGAGAAGCCAAGAAGCAAAAAACGAGATGCTGCGCCCGTAAAAAGCTTTGATAATGTTGACTATACTAACGGCGTAGGGCGACCCGGATCCGAAAGCGCTTCCGGCGTTAGCGAATATGGTAATGAGGACGTGCTCCTTCATGTTAAACGGGCCCGGGTTGAAGGAGAAGGACTTTGACCCGAACCCGGGAAGAGTGAACTTGGTTTCGGGTAGAACTGCGGCCATGAAGTGGCCAATAGGGAGTGTGGCGACTTGAATGGTGATCTGAGTAATGATGAGAGGCTCCGTACGGTAGGCGAAGAACTGGTTGAGGAAGGAGAGGAGGGAGCAGGAGAGGAGACCCAGGAACCACATCCGGAAGGTCCATACGGGTCGGGTCGGGTCGTCGGTGTTGGTGACCGTGAGACGAACCTCCTCGATTGGAGAAACGTCGTCGTCTTCTTCGTCATCATCCACTTGGGCTGTGACGGGCTTCTCTGGGTCAGAAACGGAGGTCATGGTTAGCGAGAGTGGGGTTTGGATGTACGTGAAAAACTTATGAGTGTTGTTGGTTACGTTGGGTTTGGAAGATTTAAAATGAAAAACGATTTGGGTTTCCACTTTCCAACCGTTGCACTGTGTGGTTGGTCCCTCTTTTTCCAACGACTACTGTGGGCTAGTGATAATTGGTTTCATACTTTGGATCAGATCACATTCTACACCAATAATAATTGGTTTCATACTTTGGATCAGATCACATTCTACACCAATAATATGCTACACACTCTTTCTACAGAACTAATAGATTTTTAATGTGTTAACTCATATTCGAGGTTGAGAAATTTTTTATTCTTAAAATCTGGCGTGAACCATCACACTAGCATAGTCTGAAAAGATGGCTGTGAAATGTCTTTTATCGGTGATAGTGCGTGAACGAGATATTTGTATCAAAACTGTAGCATTAACGTATGATTTTTTGCAAAAGGTTATATTAGAAACATTAAGAGAATATATTTGCTAACATAGAAGAAATCATTGTAATCTGCTGAAAAGGAATAGTATAACCTATGTATATACTAGTGAAAGGTTTTGGTTATTAGGATATGTAATGTGGTAGAATGGTGGTCCCAAAGGATTCAGTGTGTGTTACTTGTTTCTCGCCTTTATCAGCCAAATAGGCCATTTTTTTTGGGTAAGATTGTGGCAAGTGGCTTTACGAATATACGCGGTGAGCACATGTAAACGCATGATTCCTTTACGCCATTTCTCCAAAAGTTTCTTTTCCAGAATGGACGTATATACATCATAATCAGTTCTAGATATCATAACGTGTTATATTATCAAAATTATATATATATATATATATATATATATGGACATCATTATTCAAAAATATTAAAATAATATCATAAATAAATGTTGAATTTTAAAATATTTTAGGAAAATTGAGACACCAATTTTAAAATATAAAAATTTATTCAACCCAACTTATTATTATACACAATATATAAAATATAATCATTTAATTGTTTTATTTGCTTATTTTATTTAGACTTTACATGTATATAGAAATATTTAATGTCGGTACCACTTGATTAGCGTAGAAGTATTATTTAAAGATAATAGTCCAAAATGAATTAAATGATTCTGCCATTAAAAACTTTAAAACCAAAAAACAGTCACATGATCATAAAATATGGAATTTTTAACACATTTCCTCACGCCGAGAACTAGATATCTCAAGCGTGAAACTATAGATTTATGGGTGGTTCAATGACCTGATAGTGGGTGGCCCAATAACGACCCGATAGTAGGTAGCCCAACATCTTAGGATGGATTTCATCTGGCTCTGATACCATACTTTAAGCCTAACTCAACCTCACAAAACCGGCTTAGTAAGGTGAGGTTTACACCCACTTATACAGACTAGATTAACTTTATCTCTAGTCGATATAGGATTTTCAATAATTTTAAATGATATGAATTTCAATAATGTATTTTGGAGTGGAACTTTTGTTAATGCGGAATTTTGTTTATGATGTTGACCCGCCAAAGTGCTCCGTTGCATTGTCTAAATGTCTATCCATGTTAAAAAAAAAACAAAAAACGAGGATTGTTCACATTTAGAATATGGTTTTTCATTACATTCAAGTCAACTCCCTCAACCAATTACCAATTAGCATTGGGTTTTAATGATACTTTTTCTTTTCCATCAAAATTACATTCAAAGACTTTGTTTAATTGTTTTAAACTAATTTTTAAATAATGTCAACAGACTATTCCGAGACAAAAACACACACACTAGAGATTACATGTAACCAAAAAAGTATTAAAAAAAGTGTGTAAAATACATATTACACACATAAAAATAAAAATAAAAATAAAACTTCAGTAAGATCATAAACATTTTTTTTTATTCCAAGAGTTTCTTGGAAAAAATAAGAATTAATATAAGTAAAATAATATAAAACAAGAAAAATTATGAAAAAATAATTATTTTTCATTTAATGAAGTCCATTGGGAAACGTAACGTGCAAAAATATTAAAATATACTCCCTCCGTTTCAAATTATAAGGCGTACTTGACAAATTCTCACATACCAAGAAAAACATTTAATTTGTTCAGTTTTTTATAAATCTTTCATCTTTATCCTTATTAATTGCTATTAATTAAATTAATTGAAATTGAATCAGAAGTTTTATAAAATAAATTAATTTTTTAATAAAACAGTACATTAATTGTGATTGATTGAGATTGGAATTTCAAAAGTTTTGAATTTATCTCAGAATTATTTTTAAATAATTTAAAATTAGAATTATTAATTTTTTTAATTAAATATTTTAATTAAAATTTTTAATTTAAACCAATCTGCAAATGATTGTACTAAATTTTCAATCAAAATCTTTAGTTCCCACCAAATTGTAAAAGACTATGCTCAAAATTTTCAATTCCTACCAAAATGCAAATAGAAATACTGAATTAAAAATAACATAACTGCAGGAACTTCAATTTATATTACAACTTCAAAATGTCAGTTGATATAGATTTGAATATTACTCCACCCCATTCAGATAATGAAGATGAATCTTCAACAACTTCAGAATAACCTTTAAGACTCATCTCTATTTTGATGTTTAAAATATAAAAATGTTAAAAAAAATAATAAAAAGAATAAATTTAGATATGATATTTGATTACTTACCTTGAAAGATAAGCAGTCTGTCTATTGAATGAATGAACAGAGAAGAACAAAGATGAACGTGAAAAGTTAAAAGTTAAATTAGTAATCCTGAAGATGAAGATGATATTAGTAAATGATAAGGAAATATGAAGAGTCAGACTAATAAAATATAATTAATTCTTAGTTCCTGATTTTAATTTCTCTTTCTACTATTTAATATTAACACAGATAATCATGTAATTAATAGGGGTATATAAGGAAAAAAAGTTATTAAAATTCTAGTACGCCTTATATTTTGAAACAACTTTTTACTCCAAAGTACGTCTTATAATTTGAAACGGAGGGAGTAGTATTAGATAATATATAACGTAAATATACAAGTGTAATAAAATATAAATAATTTAGTCACACTATTTCCAGAGAAAAAAAAGAGTAAAGGTTACATATAACCAAAAATTAGTTATATATAAAAAAATGTAAAGATTACATATTACGTATGTGGACAAAATTGAAAAAAAATTCAATAAATTTGTTAGAAAAATCTTTTATCACATATATGAACTTCTCCTAAAAAAATAAGGATTAATAGAAGTAAAATAACGATAAATAATCAAAGAAAATATGAAAAATAATTATTTTTTATTTAATGCAGATAAATAAAGAAATCGAACAAAAAATGTTAAAATATAACATTAAATAAAATAAAATAAAAATTTTGTATAAATTTATAATTAATCAAATATAATTTTAGTGTTAAACTGAATTATAAATTGGTATTTTTAAAATATAATTAATTTTTAATAGAATGAAATAATAAATAAAAATATTTAATTGTTTTTAAAATATAAATAATTATAAATAAGAAATAGAAAATTAAATAAAATAAGTAAGTTGTGAGTTACAACATAGGTTAATTGATTTTTAACTTTTCTTAAATTTAAGATTTTCAATATATTAAAAAAAATTATTCTATTAAATAACTGTATTAATTACATTACTTGAGTATTAATGGATGCTTAAACGATATGACTTATTATTTTAATGACAATTTTACATTTTAAGTGAGATAGGTTTAGTAAATTTTCATTTATTTTAAATAATAAAAGTCGGTCAAACAATAGTTAAATAAAGTTAATGTGCAATTATGTTTAATTAATCAATTAATTTTTTATAAGTGACATAAAAATTTACATTTTACATTAAATACGAAATTAATTAAAAATGCTTAATTTTATGTTATATACAATGTTGAAAACAATCAGTGTTAATGTAAGAAATTATAGATAATCATATATTTATAATTATGCAATCCACACTTATATTTTAAAAAATCATTACACTATAAATCGAACTTATTAAATAAATTAACAACTATATTTTAAAATCCATACAAAGAATAAAGATAAGATGTTGTGAACAATAAATTATACTTACATGGTTTGATTGTTTAAATTTAAAATACATAAAAAAAAATTAGAAGAATATATATATATATATATTGTGCTTCATCCACTCTGAAGATATAATTAGAAAGTAATTTTAAGGAAAAAAAATGTTGACATTGTATTTGACTAAATGGTTAGCCTTTAAAACATAAAATTATAGATAAAAATCGTACTATGAACTCGTCCTAAAATAGAAAATTCTTATATTATCTAAATATAAATTATGATAATATTCAATTTTTAAAATTAAATATAAAAATGTAAAATTTAAAATTAGTCATTACATTACAATTCAAATAATAAGTATTATAAATGTGTTCTTTCATTACATCATTAAAACTAACTTATTACAATATATTTCATAAAGAAAGATAAATAAATAAAAATAATAATAATAAATATAACAAAAAAATAATAATCAGAAAATTTAATTAAGAAAAAAATAAATATTAATTATTTTTATGTTAATAAATAATTACTATACCTTATTAAGAACACATGTTATACTAATCAATAAATTTATAATAAATTGATAATAAAATCTAAATGTTTACATTTTAAATTACTTTGGCATCATAAATTTTATATCTAATATCGGCATCATCACATTTAACCATATTGTGTTGTTTCATGTTTCTCATTTATTTTAATTATTATTTTTGCCAATGAATAGTCAATTACCGTTGAAGAAATCAAAACAAAATCAGGATACACTCGCTGGGAACTTAGTAATGTGGCCCATAAGAATAATTCAAGGCCCAAATAGGCTCATGGTCAAGGCTTGCATTAACCCATCAATTTGGGATTTCCGCAAAACAATATTTACAATTTGAATTTATAAATTTTATTATATTTGTTATTTTAAAAATATAAGGAAAATTACATGGGTAAATTAATTTAAATTAATTTTGCAGTGTTTATTTAATATTTAAAAATTTTATATGATGTATAGATGGTTTTTAAAAAATTTAATAATATATTGAGTTTGAATTTCTTTGACTGACTTAAAATATTTTAATAACACGACTAAAAATATTACATTTCAAAAAATCAAAATTTAATTAGCCTATAATTTTATAAGTGTTTAAATTTATATCAATATTTATATTATCTGCTTGTCGCATTTATTCGGTAAGAATTATGAGTGGAGTTTATTGAATAAGATATGAAATTTGTACATTTTTTTAATAAAATTCAGTCTATAAAAAATTGTATAAAAAACATGGCTAATATTTTTATAAAATTAATTAGGTGTGATATTATAAGAGAAAATAATTTTAATCATGCGTATATTTCTATGGTTTTAAATATCAATGGCAATTAATTTAACATACTCCATTTTCTGATCTAAAAATATAAAGTATTTGTTTAAAATTTAGATAAAATATAATAAAGTTAATTTAATGTATTTTCATCTTATTTACATGTTGCATGAATTAAAGGACACTTATTCATAAAAAAGGACAATATATATGTACTACGTTAAAAAAACGTTCCAAACACATTAATAATCTTCTTTTGATAAAAAATATATAATGTACTTTGTGAATATTTTTCATAATATGTTTGTTTTTTATTCATTAATTTATTGTCAGTGACAAGTAAAAACTGCTTAAACTTTATTCATAACAAAACTTTAAACTTCTTGTTATAATTATTTGTATCAAAATATGATGTAAAACCTTCATTTAATAAAATATAAACACATAGTTCCTAAAAAAAATCAATAATAAAACATACGTAAAAGGTATATTGAAAATATACTGTTCACATTTATTAAACAATTCCTCTTTAGCTGTGTTTTTAATGTAATTTACGAATTTTCTTCATTTTACATAACAATAAAAATAATTTTTTAATTCACGTAAACAGTTGACCATAGGTAATAAAAATATACAGTTGCATATAAAAATTATTACCAGACAGTAAGTATATATAAACTAAAAAATACACACCATTTTAATAAAAAAAATGTATTACAAAGTTCTTTATCAATAATATTGATATATTTATGAATTCATTTATATTATATTGATAAATATTTGTATTTTATATTTTTGAAATATGTTTTACAAAATACTTTTTTAAAAAAGTGAAAAGAAATTATAATTTTCGGAACATATTTTAATATATTTATGTTAAATTTTGTGATAATTATATTCTTATTTTCTAATGATTTTTAAGATACACAGATATACATATGAAAAATAAAAGTTATAGATTTCTTTGGTACAAGATAGGTTTTAATTTTTTTTATTAATATTAAATTTAACAAATGCATTATATTTAATAATATCACGACTAATATGTTACAGGCCAATTAACTTCACAATAAAAATAAATATTGTATCTATTAAATATAACATATAACTAAATTAATAAAAAAATTAAATTCATTTTTATCTCTATAATTTCTTAAATGTATAAATTTAGTTTATATTAAAAGTTTACCTATGCAAGTAATTCTATATTTTTCAAAATTATTTAATTTTGATGATTATTTTTATATTATCTAATTGTTCTAGAAAAATATTACATCTCTGTCCGTTGTAATCGTGTCAATCACTACTTAACGTAAAATGATAATAAGTATCCTTAAGTTACATACGTGTTAATCGCTTATTAAGGTAAGATATTAACATCAAAGTTTAATATAAGCGTTAACACATGCAATTATACATTAATTATGTAATATTTTTTCATTTTAAAATTGAAGAATTAATTTTCATAGAAATCAAAATTACATAATTCGAAAATTTCGAAAACTCAAAGTAGATTTGAAGCTTGATAAAAATAAAATTAAGAAATAAATTATTATTTATCTACATACTCAACAATTTATTTATACCATATTAATATAAAAAATTCGAGTATAATTTCATTGAGTGGAATTATATGTTAGTAAAATACTTGTTTATTAACAAAATTAAAAAATGTGTCTTGACGTAAAAATAAAATAAAAGAGTTTCTTAATTCGGGATGAGAAAATGACTTGTGTCTTTTAGCTTGAGGCGAACATGGACAAATTAATGTTTAATGTTAATACTATAATTAATGTTTAATGTTAATACCATAATTAATGTTTAATGTTAATACTATAATAAGGTACAAAATATAAAAAAATAATTTTGCGTCAGCACAAATTTTCAATTTTAAAAGAAATGCAAATCTGGGAGTTCATAACAGCTACCGAGGACAGATAAGAATTGAGTTTTTATAGTAAGGGAAGTTTCCAAGAACCTCAACTATTCTACATTACAATTCAAATTCTTGTACTAGATAATTGGTTTTCCCCTTTCTGTCTACCAACAAAAAGGGAAACATAAAATCCCCTCACCCTTTGAACATTTCAATACTCAGTCGCTTTCGTTTTAGCCAGTTCAACGTTTGAGGTTTTTGGAAATTCATTCGTTAGTTTCATAATCTGGGCATTCAACGAGGTAATGCATTTCTTCTTGAGTGTTTTTTTTTTTTAAATTTTGTTGTGTTACTTTGCTGAGTTGCGTAGAATCTGAAAGACTGCAACTTTGTTTCAGGGTTTGGTTCGTAGTGAGCCTGGTGGGTTTTTGTTGGAAGATTGTTGTGAACCTGCCTATTGGGGTTTGTTAGATTTTTGGGTACAATTCTAGGTGTACTTTACTTCCAACCAATTTTGATCTGGATCAATTAATTGGATTACGTTGGATTTGTTGACTTTGGTTTTGAGATTGCGAATAATAGCGCATTCATTGCTCGTAGGTTGTTTTGAAGGGCGTGAGATTTGAAGTGTCAAGTTTATGAGATAGGAAAAAATTGAGTCTCTAAGTTGGGGTTTTTAGATCAAGTGGTTTAGTATCTATAATTTTTTCTTCATTAGTTGGGAGGCTAGTTGGGGTAGCTGCAGAAAGTTTATGGAACTAGCTCAGCATAGAGTTATGGAGAATGGGGTAGGTGAGGAGATGGATAGTGAAACTTCTGCACGGCTTCCCCTCAGGGATCGCCGTGTATACCCTGGCAATCCTGCAGGCTTGGTGAGGAAGAGAGCTTATATATTTGACGGCATGGGGAACTTTTATCATAAGGATTGGGATCTAGCAGACCTTTTTCAAAAAGAAGAGAAGGAACTGGGGTTAAGGGAAGGCCGAGGGAAGGAGTTTTCTTGGTACCATGTGGAATTACCGAAAGGAAATCAGAAGTTGTCACAATCTGCACAAGACCTGATTGGTGTTTTCTGCCCGCCTTTGAAACTCCAAGACATTCTTGCACTTGTTAGCAACGGACCCTTTTGTGCTCATGTAGATGGGGCGCTTGTCTTCCGTGTTAATTCTCCTGGTCCTCCCTCCAGTGACTTCACATTTAGGATTGCTGCTAGAATTACTGAACATTCAGTAATTACTGTGTCTTTGGGACGTGTTCCCAGGTTAGGCTTCTCACGCGTGGGCGAATCTCTTCTTTCGGAGATTCCTAGTCTTGAAAGTTCTTCTTTAAGAGGTCAGCCGGAGGAAGTGAGGGGGATAGTAATCAAGGAGCATGTTCTTGAATTCTTATTGACTATGAATCACTCTGAGGAAGCTGACAACCCTGTGCCCAGATCTGCCTCAAATCTTGTAGTTCACATAATTGACACACATGTAGATCAACTTCAAGATCTTGTGACTAAGCTTGAGATGGAGTTGGATTCTGTGGAGCTGGACTTGGATAAAGGTACTCGCTATTTGTTCTCAACTTTCAGTACTTTCCAGAGTTCCTGTTACAAATTCAGGCTGTTCTTGATTACTGAAAGAATGTCTCAGTTTTTAACTTCCTGCAAATTGACTTGAAAAGAATACTAATGTGAATTTAGACATACTCTGTGGCCATTCTGATATAGAAGGGTTGAAATTGTCTAACAGATGACGTTTGAAGTTTCTGATGATTAATTTGTTTGATATTCTTACCTCGGATTTCCTTCATCAAAATTTGTTGATGAAATTAAGTGAATACAATAAAAAGATGTGTGTTAGTTTGTAGACATTGAAATAGGCAACACAAATTTAAGTTGTTATTTTTTTTTGTGCATGTGAAGAGATGAAAGAGACCAAGTTGCCGACTAAAAGCCTTACCCCAAAGCCTCTTTATGATTGTTTCTTTCGTGTCTGTTAACTGAACTAAATTATTTCTTTATCTAGTATGTTAACGATGTAGTGTCCTTGGAAAGATGTTATATGGTGCACTACTGGTTTTTTCATTGTTGGCTTGTTTATTCTTGCATTGATCTCAATGGGTTATTAATCTAATGGAACAAATTACTAGCTAATTATCAGGAAAAGAGAAATGCAAACAACACACTTTCTATTTTTGGTGAAATCCATGCAGTACCAGTTCCCACTAGACATGGATTGGGGGGTATCTCAATGGATGATTAGCCTGATGGAACAAATTACTAACCATTTATGAGAAAAGAGAAATATAAATAACACACTTCTTATTTTGTGTGAAGTCCAGAAAGATATGCTTCATATTTTTTCTTAGTATTTAGGCATACATTTAGTTAATGGTAATACGATTACTGAATTTGTGAAGGCCTATATATATATATATGTCCATACATTTCAAGGCCCACTTAATATATTTTTACTTCAAAATATGGCATTGCCATCCCTGCTCTTGATCCTTGTGCCTCCTTATGTTAACTGTAGTGTTCAAAATATTTTGTTAATATTTGAAATGGTTTTATAGATTCGAGTAAGGAACTGTTCTGCTTATTGTAGGTGGTTATGCTCTGAAGAAACAAATGCTAGATGACAGAAGATTCCCCAAACTGCATATTAATTTGCAGCGTCTCTTGCAGGTGATACTTTACTCATCTGTTCATTGCCTCTGATAAAAAGCATCAAGCTGTAATTCAAATAAATCTTATTTAAGCTCATCCTATTAGTGGATCATGAATAATTAAACATCTTAGTTTTGTGATCAAGGAGTAAGGGTTGTCGATTTCATCATCATAGTATATTCAATGGCATCAAGATTGAACAAGGATGTCTTTTGAATTCACAAATGCAAATAGATCTGGGAGAGAGTGTATAAAAGGATAGTTATGTCTTTAATCCTGCATGCAGGAAAATACGGTGTCCATTTTCCTTTTGTCACAATGCTAACAGCTTACTCAAATTCACTTTCAAAAAGAAAAATAGCAAGGCTTTATCTGAACATAATTGGTACTGAAAAATGATTCTGCTTTATTGTCTTGGAGGAGAAAATCAACAAGGAAAGAACAGAGTGTAAGCATATGTTATAAGTTACAGTAATGAGAACTGTTACCGTGATTGAAAAGACATGACTGTTTTCATCTGATATATTCTCATATTTATCAAATCAAAATTTATTTGTATGGACTAAACTTCCTTTTGGTTTTGTATCAATTAAATTCTTTTCAGGTGATTGCCCATGGAGAGCAAGTATATCTCCGAGTCAAAGAAAAATGCTCTTCAAAAAAATGGTTTGCCAGTGATGACCTTAGCTCCCTTGAAGAACTAATTGGAAGGTTAAGGAGAATGAAGGAGAATGTAGGGTTTATAGTAAATCGTGTTACAGCAATTCAGGCCGGTCTAGACAGCTGGCAGTCAGAGCAAATAAACAGGAAGCTGTATTATCTCTCTTTCCTATCAATAATATTCCTCCCTTTATCGATCATAACAGGAGGTTAGAGCAACTTCAACCCAATACTTTTTTCTTATCTTTTTACATGTGTTGGGAAAAACTCAAATCCCGTATCAACTAGAGATGGTGTCAAAATACAATATATAAGAGTCACTCACCATGTTATCCATGTACCAAACGCAAAGTATTGGATATGAGAAGATGTATTGAGAAGAATTCAAATATTATATTGACTACAGATAATGACAAGAGAGTATATAGGTTGAGATAATCGTTCACCTCACAACCCAGTTTTATAGGATTCAGTTAGATTTTAAATCATTTTTTAAGAATATGTTTTAAGTTGGTCTCACCATCATGCATAACTAAATTTTATTTTTCACTTCTCAACAAACTCTTCTCTCCAACCTGACATATTAAACCAACATTTTAAGCAACTTCTATCTTCTACCATTAAACATCACTAATCTTTACTTGTTTATAGAAGTACACAGTCATGATCCACAACAAATTACATGTTTGGAGTCATGTCAGTTTTAATAAAAAAACCCGTGTCCATTTTGTTGCCTGTAAACGTGAAACCAAACAGGTTAAAAGATTTTGCACCGATATTTACCTGGTGTGTCACTGAAACTTCATAAACACTCCCTTTATTGGTCAACTTTTATTAAGCACTGATGCTTAATCGGTTTATATTTGTTATGAGCTTTTTGTTATCAATATCTGCTGGGCTAATTCAATATTGGTTTTTTTATTTTTTTATTTTTGAACTCCGATTGCAGTATTTGGCATGAATGTTGGAGGAGTTCCATGGACAGGTCAAAATGCCCCAGAGCTAAAAGATGGTTTTCGCAATGTCATCTTACTGTGCGTTGCAATGTTATTTCTTGTACTACTCTGCTTCATTTTCCCGGCTCTTTATACCCGTATAGTTGCTGCATGGCGAAACAAGAGAGCTCTGGGAAGAAACTGGTCACTGAGCAGGAAGTCATTGCTGAGGAGATCATTAAGAGTAGGAGATCAGGATAGAGGGGGCTATCTTCGGATTTAGTGCTTCATGGCATTGCCTATTTCATTCTATGAATGAAAAGCATTTAAGTCGATCAGTACTTCCTTCTGTTTTCCCAGAATGCTTCGCTTGCAAGCAATTTTATCAGCTGCTTTTCAATGACGCGTACATAAGAAACGTAATAAACTGACAATTGTTGTCAGTAAAACGATCATCTGAAGTCTGACTGACTGAAAATGGAGATTGTGATCAAGGCAAGCTATATTTCTTATTCTTTCATTGTTACCTCCCCAGGAGAAACTTGTACAGTGTACTTTTCTCTTTTGGTTAGCGGCACAGTTTTTTATTTCTGATACTATTAATTGTCACTGATAGATCATGGAGAACCATATCAGGTTGTTTCCCTGGGATTGTAATTACTTGTTTATCAGTTCATACCCATTCCCAAACAATTCATTTTTGGGTTCTTATATTACTTTACTTTTACACATAATTTTTAATTACTTTTTTATAATTTAACTAACTCATCTTTAATCCAACAACAACTATAACTTTTTTATTAATTGGACTTAGTAAGCAATCCCAAATTCTTGCATTTCATCAGTAATTTCCTTTATTAAACATTCTAATTATTTGAACAACAAAATAATAAAAAATATAGCTAATTTTGGTGAGTTATATTTTATTTAAATTTTAAAAACGTTACAACAGCTACATATTAAATTCAATTACCAGTAACTAACTAATGTGGACCTTATAAAACTACGGCAAACTGTCATTCGCACAGGGGAATATGATAAACCATGTCTAACAGTGGTTCAGAGTGGTCTGAGTCCTAAGTATGAAAAAAAGAAAAATAAAAAAAAAAACTTTCTCTACTATTTAGTGGTATTCATTTACTACATTAAATTTTGCCTAAATATAGAATTGTGACAGTGTCAAAACAAAAAGTAGCAACCAATTGAGGAGTTGTGTGCGTGGTACTCCTACGTTACGTGGCACATAGCCCAACCAAACACGCCTGACGACATCGTTTGGGAGTGATCATCTAGAACCTTCCTACAATGACTTTCTCTCTCATACAGAGTAGAAGAACTAGAATAATCTGCCACCATCCTCTAGAACCGACACCGTTTTCTTTTCTTTTGCTATTACAAGGACCAAAACCCTAAACCCTTCTTCTCAGATATATAGAAACCCATCTCACCACCTTCACGCATCTCCATTTCCCTTCTGATCAATCTCCCCTCCCGGCTATGGCTGCCGTGCTTCGCTCTCTCCGCCGCCGCGATGTCGCCTCCGCCACCTTCTCTGCCTATCGCTCGGTAGCACCTTCTACTCTTTCATCACCTCTTCCATGCCTCCTTCTTTTCAGTATTTATATGATTACTTATTGTGATGGTTGCTCATGTTACCCCGTTTTCCCCATTTGATCCGTATAGGCCTTATCTATTTCTATTTCTTACGTTTTTGTTTTGAGCTATGTTTTTCTTGATTTTTTAACCAGGTTTCGTCTCAAATTGTGTAGGAATTTAGATTCCTAATTTTCGTTATTGAAATTCTTGTTGTGGGATATCTATGCGTTGCTGTGCATTCACTTATGGTCAAGGAAAAACAAAAGCAGAAATATAGCCCACCAATCCTTATGCTCTAGATCCTTTACTTTGAATCTTTGGAAGCTGCTTTATGAATGTGATTTTTATGGCAAAGGTTTATACGGGCTATATAATCAGTTATCGTACTGGCTTAAGATTTTTTCAGGATCATCCGTGTTTTGGTGGACTTCGCAGCTGCTCGATGATACTGCTTTTATCAATTCTAATCTGTGTTTTTGATGAATTATGGCCTGCTTTTCTAGCAATTCTTTAATTGCCTTATCCTACGTCTAACCTTAAATCTCGTCGTTCTTTCTTTTTATTCATTTTGGACTTCTGGGGACTCAAATAAGTGCACGGGTTATGGTTGTTGTTATGCCGTTGTCCATTTTGAGTTGTGTTCTGAATAATGTGTGGCAGATATAGTTTTTGAGGAAGATTTTTCTTACTTTCGCATTGTTGTGCAGTTTACGGGAAGCACTAAGCCAGCATATGTAGCTCACAGGTGGTCTTGTTTGGCTCGACCATTCAGGTGCAATTTGTTGTTATGGTTTTGTAATAATCCTCCTCATTAGGTGCTGGGCAAAATTGCTCACTTTGGTTTTTCATCTTCACTGCAGTTCAAGGCCTGCTGGAAATGATGTCATTGGTATTGATTTAGGCACCACCAATTCGTGTGTTTCCGTCATGGAAGGAAAGGTAACAGTAATGTATTTTCACTTTTGGGTTGTTCGTTCGTGTATATATGTTCTTTGTGCTTACTCGAAATATATCTTTTCAGAACCCCAAAGTTATCGAGAATTCTGAGGGTGCTCGAACAACCCCATCTGTGGTTGCTTTCAACCAGAAGGGGGAGCTGCTTGTTGGTACCCCAGCCAAGCGTCAAGCTGTAACTAACCCGACAAACACCGTCTTCGGTACCAAGCGTTTGATCGGTAGACGCTTTGATGATCCTCAAACACAAAAGGAGATGAAAATGGTTCCTTACAAGATTGTTAAGGCTCCAAATGGTGATGCGTGGGTTGAGGCTAATGGACAGCAGTATTCTCCTAGCCAAATTGGTGCCTTTGTTCTCACCAAGATGAAGGAAACTGCAGAAGCTTATCTTGGAAAGTCAGTTTCTAAGGCTGTAATTACTGTACCGGCTTACTTCAACGATGCTCAGAGGCAGGCAACTAAAGATGCTGGTAGAATTGCTGGTCTTGATGTGCAGAGAATTATCAATGAGCCCACTGCTGCTGCACTTTCATATGGGATGAACAACAAGGAGGGTCTTATTGCCGTTTTTGACCTTGGAGGTGGAACATTTGATGTATCCATCTTAGAAATTTCGAATGGCGTTTTTGAGGTATGCTGATTTGTTTCTTCTACGTCTTTCAGTCCTTCTTAGCATGTCAAAAGGAATATGACAAAATTGTACTGATAACGTCTTCATATTAAGGTGAAAGCAACAAATGGTGACACTTTCTTGGGAGGAGAGGATTTTGATAATGCCTTGTTGGATTTTCTGGTGGCCGAATTCAAAAGAACCGAGAGTATTGATCTTGCAAAGGACAGGCTTGCACTGCAGAGGCTTCGTGAAGCTGCTGAGAAGGCTAAGATAGAATTGTCTTCAACATCTCAAACTGAGATCAACCTGCCTTTCATCACCGCTGATGCTTCTGGTGCTAAGCATCTGAACATAACATTGACTAGATCTAAGTTTGAGGCTTTGGTAAATCAATTGATCGAAAGGACCAAGGCACCATGCAGAAGCTGTTTGAAGGATGCTAACGTCTCTGTCAAGGATGTTGATGAGGTTCTTCTTGTTGGAGGGATGACTAGGGTGCCTAAAGTCCAAGAGGTGGTTTCAGAGATCTTTGGAAAGTCTCCCAGTAAAGGAGTAAACCCTGATGAGGCAGTTGCAATGGGGGCAGCAATCCAAGGTGGTATTCTACGTGGAGATGTTAAAGAGCTGCTACTCCTGGATGTAACACCGCTTTCTCTGGGTATTGAGACTTTGGGTGGTATCTTTACTAGGTTGATCAACCGCAACACCACTATTCCCACTAAGAAGACTCAGGTAATCCTTAATTCTACTAACGATCGCTTAAAAAATTCGCCCATGAAGTATTGTGTATCTACTGCAATACACACACAGTCAGGGTTTAAGTAGAGGTTTTTTTATTTAGTAGTATGTATGATTGCTATGTTGTTGAATCTTTTCTGACTTGTATCATTGTTTCAGGTCTTTTCAACTGCTGCTGACAATCAAACTCAGGTAGGAGTCAAGGTGCTACAAGGTGAGCGGGAAATGGCTGCAGACAACAAAAAGCTTGGAGAATTTGATCTTGTTGGTATTCCTCCTGCTCCCAGAGGTCTTCCTCAGATCGAGGTCACGTTTGACATTGATGCCAATGGAATAGTTACTGTCTCTGCCAGAGACAAGTCTACTGGGAAAGAACAACAAATCACCATTCGATCATCTGGCGGACTCTCGGAAGATGAGATCGAAAAGATGGTCAAAGAAGCCGAGTTGCATGCTCAGAAAGACCAAGAGAGAAAATCTCTCATTGACATTAGAAATAGCGCTGACACTACTATATATAGCATTGAGAAGAGTTTAGGCGAATACAGAGAGAAGATTCCCAGTGAAGTGGCCAAAGAAATTGAGGATGCAGTTTCGGATTTGAGAAAGGCGACAGCAGGGGATAATGTTGATGAAATCAAGTCAAAGCTTGACGCTGCAAACAAAGCTGTATCCAAAATTGGGGAGCACATGTCAGGTGGTTCTAGTGGCGGTTCCTCAGCCGGTGGTTCACAAGGGGGGGACCAGGCTGCAGAGGCAGAATATGAGGAGGTGAAGAAGTGAGGCGAGGAAGGGTTTGTATTCCACTTATTCTGATGTATTATCTAGATCACAAGTTAGAGAGATCAAATCATCTTTTTTCTTTTAGTATAAGGTCACTTATTTTTGTACTGAAGTTGTAGTTCATTTTTTACCTCGAGGCCTTTCCAATGTGTAGTACTGTATTATGCTACTTGAATGACCATCATATTCAAAGTTTTGCCTAGGAGTGATGCATTTATTTTTTATTACAATTGCAACTCATACTTTGCTCTGCTCTGTATCTATACCTCGATTTCATAGCTTCCTAACACTATCTCTGAAGGGAAGTTTTTACCCTGAATAATTCATAATTTAGGAAAGGCCGAAATTGTCAGTACTATGCTTGTATTAATTACAGGATTAAACTCACTTTTTGTGGCTTTTCCAAGATTCTGTCTTTATAGAAGTTTAATATTTTTCTAAATTTAAAACTTCTGGTTCAATATAATGTATGAAAAAATGCTAGTCAAAGTTTGTAATTAAACGTGTATATGTATATAACTAAAGAGAGCTTATAATTAAATATTATTAATATTTTATTTACAAGTTTTCTACTAGAAATTGAAACTGGTTGTGATAAAGGTGATAAAAGTTACTTAAGGTTAAATATGTTTATGTTTTTATCTAACAAATAGTGTTGTCTCTGGGCAAATTTTTGGATTTAAAGAAGGTAAAAGAGAGTGAAAGAGACAATTTTTTGTATTTAAAGAACGGAAAAAAGAGTGAAAAAAATATAAGACAAATTTTTTGGATTAAAAAAAGAATGAAAGAAGCATGATAATGAAAGCGAAAGGGACAAATTTTTGTATTTAAAGAATCAAGTGAAAGAAGCATAAGACAAATTTTTGAATATAAAGAAGAGAAAAGAGAGTGAAAGAAACATAAGACAGATTTTTGAATCTAAATAAGAAAAAAGAAAGTGAAAGAAGCATGATAATGAAAGAAAAAAGAGGAAAAAAAATTTAAATGATAGGCTTAATTGAAAAATCGAAAATAAATAAAAATATATGTACGAAAAACAAAAACATATTTACTCAAAACTGTAGAAGTTTAATGTTTTTTTAAATTTAAATTGTAGTTTTTCTAAGATTCTGTATTTGTAGAAGTTTAATGCTTTTTCTAAATTTAAAGCTTCTGGTTCAATATAATGTATTAAAAAATGTTAGTCAAAGTTTGTAATTAAACATGTATATGTATATAACTAAGAGAGCTTATAATTAAATATTATTAATATTTTATTTACAAGTTCTCTACTAGAAATTGAAACTAGTAGTGATAAAAATTACTTAATTTAGAATAAATTATGCAATTAACTTCTTATATAGTAAACGCATGCATTCACGACAATATCGAATTGGCTCTATTAGCATTTGGGGACAGTATTTTAATTATAAAAATGTTTTAATATTTATAATTTAATAAATAAATAAAATTATTAATTTATATATTAAATTATTTAAAATTAATATTTACTTTCAAATAATTGATTTTGTCATCGTAACTAAGTATTAAGAGTGTTTGTGGTACACTTTTAATTTTATTTTTCCTGAAAAATATATTAGAATAAAAATATAAAAAATATATATAATTTGGTATAAATATTAAAAAAATATATGAATCAATCTAAATTATTTTATATGATGTGGTATAATTTTTTTTGTGATTTTATTGTATAATGTATACTGTATTATTTTTTTATAATAATATTTTAGCGTTATTATAATAAATAAATTTATTCTTTATTTTGTTATAATTTAAGATTTATTTTTTAATATTATATAATATTGAAGAATATTTTACGCAACTTAACAATTTTTTATTAATAAAATAACTAAATTATAAAAATAAAAATTGTTTATACTTTTGCAATAAAAAAAAGTATGTATAATATTGTTTTAAATTAAAAAGAAACATTAAAATCATTATTTGTCTAATATTTCTTTCAATTCATTTATTTTATTTTAGTATTTTTTTCAAAGTTAATAATTTATTTTATTATAATTTTTTTATAAAAATAATAATATAACATTTACATTATAATAATTTTTCTTTTATCTCATTTATATGTTACATATGTTGTATAATTTATTTATAATAGGTTTATAGTGAATAAGAAGTTTTTATTTTACATATATAATATATAATATTTAAATAATTATTTTTAGTTTAATTTAATTTGATTTTTACGTACCAAATAAAAAACGTTTGGGTGTAACAAAAATTAGACATAAATAACCAGAAATGTGTATAAATTACGTAATAATTAGTATTGCATAATATTGTTGATATATAAGTATAGGTATTTTAACATTTAAGTTGATTTTAAAGTCACAGTGATTTGGATATAATTGATTACGAATTTTTTATTTTTATTTTTATAATAATAATATTATTATTATTGAATAATTGTAAAATAGAATAAGAATGTATGTGGTTGAATAAGAAAATTAAAAGTCTGAATATTTTAAGCCCTATTGGGCACTCCAAGTTCGGAAACCTCTCATTTTAGTCAATTGTTTTATTTAAACTGAATTTTCAAAAAAATTAATTTGACAATAGTTCTTGATTTGATTTTATTGTTGATTGGAACCGAAGTTGTCTCTGGTTGACCTTGGTTTCCCCTAGTCTAATCACTAAATCAAAATCCTCTACAAGTTGTTTGCAAGAATTGTTATACTTGGAATAAGTAACAGTAAAGTTAAGGAGCTCTTTATTTTAACTTCAATTTTCTGATTTTTTTTTCATATTTAGAAACTTTATATCTGAATGTTTTAAAAATATTTTATAATTTTAAAATAATTAAAAAATAATAATTATGATAAAAGTAACATTTCACTTCTCACTTTTTGATAACTTTGCTCAGGAGAACAAAACTGTTATTATTGGTATCTCTTGAAATACAACTCTAATTTAGAACAAATGTTATAAATAAAAATATTTTTTATGTAAAAACAAATAATAGAGATTATTTAAGAGCCCATTCCTATTTAATTAGAACAAAGACTTCAATTCTGTCATATTATAACCACAGCAAAAGCTTCATAGTTTTTTAGTTATTACAATAAGTTTTTTTCCCTTCTTTTATATATAGTTTTTCAGTGTGTTTTTCAACATGATAGCATGATTTTATCATCTAATTTTGCTCTCTTCCCATATTCAGAGAATAAGAGAGACATCAAGCTATTTAAAAACCTTTCTAATTTATCGATAAAAATAATTTTTTTTTTTATTTTAAAAAAATTATAAGAGTAAGCAAAACAAGAAAATAGTTGTCTTCTTTTCTTTTTCTCTTTTCTCTCAACTAAACATATATTTAATCAAAATCTATCCATCTCTTCTCTTTTTCTCTTTTTTTTTTAAAACCAAACATTCTCTAATTTGAGTTCCTTTAAGTCAACCAACATAAAACCACTTTTTACAATGATTAAAATAAAACATAAAACTATTTTTATCTTTTAAGAAAATTAATTGTGCTAACTTAAATATTGGAAAGCTTCAACTCCATCTAGGTTTGAGAAGGTTTAAAAAAAGTCTCATTATTTTGAATCAAGGTTAGAGTACAAATTATTTTAGTATCCTTCTTTAAATTTTATAAACGTTTTTTTTTTAGATTTTCCCTGTCATTTTAAAAAAAAATATTTAAAGATATTTACCACTACATATAAATATTATGTTTAGAAAATCATTTACTAATTTGGATTATAATCTATATTGTGTCATATTTCTAGAGAATTGAGCTTTTAGACCTTAATTTTATATATGAAAATTAATTATTATTTTTATTAATTTAAATTTAATTTATTTTGTTTTACTTATAACAAATGTGGTTTTCTCTAAGAAAAAAATTATATTGATATTATATAAGATAAAAATTTCACACTTCACAACTCATTTTAATAATATAGTAATATATATTAATATATTATATTAAATTCTTAAAAAATATTAATTTTTTGAGTTTTAAGTGAATGTATTTTTTAATGAGAGTGTCAACGTATAACTACCGTATTGCTACGCGTACCTCTCCAATCTCTACAGGTAAGAACACTATGAATCTTGGATAATTGAATGGCTGTATGTATGCAAAGTATTTTGTTACACAAATGAAGATATATTATAATGTAAACTTACTTTTGTGATTCTATTATGGAAAAAGCTTTATTGATATCATTATTTTTTACACTTTTATAATAAGAATAAAATGTTAAATTATGTTTTTAATTAAAATATAATTTGTAAATTATGAATTAATAAAACGAGTTGTAATCTTGCAGTAAAAAATGAGATAAATGTGATGAATTATTATTCTAAGGAAATTAAATGTGAAAACATATAATCAATACAACTTTATCTTGATATTAATTCGTGATTAACAAATTTTTCAAATAGAGTGAAACTACCTATATTATGAGCTTTTATTTATTATATAATCGAACTCTTTATTTATGTCTTGGAATGAAATGGACTCACCAATCAAAATTAATTAATAGTAAATACATTTATATTCTCTACATAATTTTGAAATATTAATATTTTATATTTTTTTTCAAAGAAATGGCATAAAAATAAAAGGAGTATTTCGAAATAAAGAAATAAATATAAAGAGTCCGACATGGCAGAAAGCATAGCCTTCAATATTATTAGGTTGCTGGCAGAGAAGGGAGTCCGAGTGAGAGGTTTAAGAATTGAAACGGACCCTAACCCTAACCTAAACCTCCAACGACGCCGTCTTCCGCTGCAAAACCAATGGGTAGTACCAGTAAGAAGAGAAGCTCCGTTGCCGAGGAACAAACCCTCGCCACCGACGATTCTCCCAAACCACTCAACAAGAAACCCAAGAATACCGCCGTTGGTGATGGCCAGCAAGAACCTTCAGTCAAGCCAATGGAGAGGAAGAAGAAGCGCAAAGCGTTCGATAAAGAGCGGCACCGTACCTCATCCCAACCCCAACCTGAGCCTGTAGCTTCTGAAACCAAACCTGTTCCGAGTGCCGGCGGCGGCGCTCTCCCGGAGTTTCACATTGGTGTGTTCAAGGACCTCGCGGCGGCTTCCGAGGCGGCGAGGGAAGCCGCCGCAAAACAAATGGTGACGGAGTTGAAGGCAGTTCAGAATGCCTATGATGAGCGTGAGGAGGAAGAGAATGGCGAGGGTGGATTCAAGTTGGAAGCGGAGAAAGACGATGGACTGGATAACTGTGCTCCGTCTGTGAGATACGCTGTTCGTAGGCTCATTCGCGGTGTTTCTTCGTCCAGAGAGGTTTGTGGTATTGTGTAATATTGTTGTTTTTTGGGTATCGGAGTGTTGGAACTGGCTTTGTGTTTTATTCTAAATTCTAAATATACGAATGATTGCTTTATATTTTCTTAAGATTTATTTTCTTCCCTATAGATGATAAACGTTCTGTTAAACTGGTCTGAAAAAGTCTATGTTTTAAGCTTTGAAATGAAAGAAGCATGGATGCATATTCAGGATTTTGTATTTGAAATTCCGTTTTTCTTAGCTAGCAATGCTGTTTTTCTCTGTGGTAACATGGATCATAAACAATTTTGCTGCAACTTTTATGTAGAGAGAGATCTCACGATATTTGATTATATTCTCTCTCTCTCTCTGAATTGTGTTAGGAAAATGTTGCCAGTCATGTTGAATTTTTATCGTGATGTTGGTTGTATTGGTTTTTGCCGAATGCGAAAATCTGCTCGTTGACTCTGGAAACTTGCTTACTGATCTGTTACTAAAATAACACTTTTTATTTCTTTTGCAGTGCGCACGACAAGGCTTCGCTTTAGGTTTAACTATTTTAGCTGGCACTGTTCATAACATTAAGGTTGAACCATTCCTTAAACTTGTAGTCAATTTGCTGGAAGTAACTTCATCAATGAAGGGTCAGGTAAGAAATGTCAGTGGCGTTGTTATTTTGTTTTGGATCATTACTCAGCATGATAAGTGCTGTATTTGCATATTCCTTGCAGGAAGCAAAAGATTGTCTGTTGGGGCGCTTATTTGCGTATGGTGCTCTGGCTCGATCAGGAAGACTTACAAAGGAGTGGAATATAGATAAAAACACTCCTTATATACGAGAATTTATCTCTGTACTTGTCTCTCTTGCAAGTAAAAAGCGGTACTTGCAAGAGCCTGCTGTTTCGATAATATTGGACTTGGTTGAGAAGGTTTGTAAATTATTAAAATTGAGACTTTTGCCCGTAAAATGAGTATGTTTTGATTGGCTTGGGTTTCAATTAGTCATGACATGATCATTCTTCACTTATATTCCACAAAGATTTTCATATATGTGTGTAATATTTGTGTGGTGGAGATTTTCTATGGCCATTGCTTGTATCCTAGTAAACATAGCTGTAATAATGAAGGAACCTTTTGACTTATGGGATATTTTGGGATTTCCACTACTAAATTGCTTGTGCATTTTGTCCGATTCTTAGATTTTTGTATGATATTCTGCCATTTCTCCTGGGTATAATGCTATTGTTATTCTCTTTTTGGTGCTATTTTATGATTTGCAAACATTTCTACCCTCTGCGATCCCTCTTTACGTACATGCAAGTGCATAGGTCCTCATAGGCACATGCAACCAACCACTTGCGTGGTTGGAAGTGTCTATAATGCAAGTAGATAATTTTCTGATAGGATCATCTGCTGAACTTTGAAATTCTGTCACGGGTCATTTGTTTTACAGTGCTTTATTTGACTTACTGTCTCAACACTCGCTTGTTATTCTGAAACAAACTTTACACTGCTACTGGCTATATGTATAATACCGCGGGACGTATTATTTCAAGCCTATTGCTTATTACTTACTTTATTATTTCAGTTGCCCGTTGAAGCAGTGGTGAATCATGTTCTTCAAGCTCCTGGACTACATGAGTGGTTTGAAGCCGCTATAGAAGTAGGAAATCCTGATGCTTTGTTCCTTGCTTTAAAAGTTAGGGAGAAGATTTCTGTTGATAGCTCCTTATTTGGCAAATTGATGCCAAATCCATTCAGCTCTGGCCAGCTTTTCTCTGCCGACCACCTTTCCTCCCTAAGTAATTGCTTGAAGGTAGTAGAATATATACATTCATCAATGTGTGGCCAATACTGTTTTGAATGAAGTAATAGAAAAAATTCTTACGTATTTTCTGAATTTGGCAGGAATCAACATTTTGTCAACCTCGGGTTCATAGTGTCTGGCCAGTTTTGATAAATATTCTTTTACCTAATACTATTCTGCAATTAGAAGATGCAGCATCAGCTTCAAATTCATTAAAGAAACACAAAAAGAGTCGGAAATCTGGCTCTTCTGATGAAGAGATTGCGAGGAGCCTTCAATCTTTTTGTGAAATAATTATTGAAGGATCCCTTCTCAGCTCATCTCATGACCGTAAGCACTTAGCTTTTGATGTTCTGTTTCTTCTTCTCCAAAAGCTGCCTGCATCTTTAGTTCCAGTTGTTCTGTCAAATAAAGTTGTTCAGTGCATGGTAGACGCACTATCAACAAAGAACACATGGCTGTATAAAGTAGCTCAGCATTTTCTTAAGCAGTTGTCAGATTGGGTAGGGGATGACGATGTCAGAAGAGTTGCTGTCATAGTGGCTATTCAGAAGCACAGCAATGGAAAATTTGACCGTGTAACACGAACTAAACATGTTAAAGATCTTATGTCACAGTTCAGAACTGAACCTGGTTGCATGCTTTTTATTCAGAATTTAGTGAACCTGTTTGTGGATGAAGGTAATGCCGTGGAGGAACCTTCTGATCAGAGTCAAACCACAGATGAGAATTCTGAAATAGGGTCTATTGAGGATAAGGATTCTCCCAGGTCCAATGGGAATTCTGACCTTTTGAAGAGTTGGGTTATAGAATCCCTTCCCAGTATTTTAAAATTCTTGAAGCTAGATCATGAAGAGAAGTTCCGAGTACAGAAAGAAATCATGAAGTTTCTGGCTGTTCAGGGTCTGTTCACTGCATCTCTTGGCTCTGAGGTGACTTCGTTTGAGTTGCAGGAGAAATTCAGGTGGCCAAAATCCCCCACATCCAATTCTCTCTGCAAGATGTGTATAGACCAGCTGCAATTGTTATTGGCTAATGCTCAGAAAGGGGAGGGCCCTCGTCCTTTGACTAATAGCACTGAGCCAAATGATCTTGGTTCATACTTCATGAAATTCTTTGGTACATTTTGCAACATTCCTTCAGTTTCACTCTTCCGGTCTTTAGATGATGTGGATCAAAAGGCAGTAAAAAATTTGCAGGCAGTGGAAGCAAGATTATCCAGAGAGGTAATTATGCTTGTGACTTGCTATTGATACTTAGACAAAAGGTTAATATGGTCATAATTTTCCTCACTATGTTGAAAGCTAGGTAAATTCCGTGTACTAATGGATACTATCCTTTGTGTAAGATTCCACGAAATCTTCAAGTGGAATAGTATAGTAGTTTGTTGTTTGTTGGTTGTCTTGCCTGGTGTAAGTCGCCCTACCATCCCTGTATACATTGGGGTCTCACTATTTATGCGCATGGGTTTGTCACTTTTGGGGGCTTCTTAGTGTCTGGTCTGTTTATGTTTATTGTTGATCATGATGATAAGTTAGGAATATGACAGATAGAAACACTAATACGTTCCTTGCAATTTACATGTTGATAATGAAAATGTTGTATCTGATCAACAAAAACAGAAATAGGAAAAATAAGTGGATGATGATGTTACACCTTAGATATTGTTATAATCTTTTATGTGGCTTTTGCATATATAAGTTCTTATAATCTTTGGCCTCCATATGCGTTATGTTTGATAGTCTGATTATCTTGTTATTCTCCAGATGAAGAAAGTATTGCTTTATCGTTGTGTTCTCAATATATCAAATGCCTTTGCCTTTCCATTTTATGTCCTGTAGTTTTAAAGTATTAGGAGGATGAATAGAAGCGTGTTGTACTGTCTGCGTGTTTGTGTATTTGTACCATGAAATAATTTTTGGTTGAATTGTGTGCACTATGTGTGTTTGTATAAATTCTTCTCTTTTATAATGTTAATCAGGAAAGGAGCCATGACTGTAGCACTGATGCTAATAGATTGCATGCACTGAGATACTTGCTTATCCAGCTGCTTCTGCTAGTACTTCTTTGTCCAGGGGAGTACTCTGAAGCTGCATCTGAACTCATTATTTGTTGTAAGAAGGCCTTTTCTGCTTCTGATCTTCCTGAGTCCTCTGGAGAAGATGTGGAGGTTGATGATGTTCCTGAATTGATGGACGTTCTTGTGGATACATTACTCTCTTTGCTTCCACAATCATCAGCTCCTATGCGATCTTCCATAGAACAGGTTATGATGAAAAATGGGTGTTTATTTTTCACAACTTTCATTGAACAGGTTATGATGAAAAATGTTGTGTTTATCTTTTACAACTTTCATAAGAGGTTATGATGAAAAATATCCTTACAACTTCACAATTGTACATCAAGTAGATTAGAATAACGAATTGTAATACCTCAGTCCAAAATCTTACATTATGCTGAGGGAATGACATAAATCTTCACCTTGACTATATGCGGAAAGTCTAAATTTCATATTTAAGGATCAGTGATTCTTGATTTTATTTTCATGGGACGGTTCAGATTTCAGGTTATTCAATTAAAAATGGAAAGTATGTGTTCAAACTTCTCTCCAATTTAGACACCTAATAAAATTCCTTCAAATTTTGATTATAATCTTGACATAATCAGCTATTACATTGAAACGAGTCTTGGGCCTTGTGCAAATTGAAGATGTCATGAATTTTCCAACTGACATGTATATGGTCTTTATGGAACCTGCATCACACTTTAGTTCTATCCAGGGTGGGTGGAATACTGTTGTATTCTACTAGCCGAAACCAGAATATCCCCCCTCCCAACTCATTTGTTGATATTTCGGACATCATCTTGATTTGTGGGTGATCAATGTAGCTTCCTCTAGATTTCTTTCTTTTTTTCCTGAAGTTATGCCACAACCGTAGTATTTAAAACCAACATTTGCAAGTCTCAATGATTACTTTTTTACCTATGCATCTTCCTCTAGATTTTTGTTTTTTGCTAGTTATGCAGCAATCATAAAATCTGAAACTAGCATCTGCAAGCCTCCATGATTTTTTTACCTTCTGATGCCAGTTATGATTCTTGAACTGTCTGTTGATTGAGGCATTGGTCCAGTGATTATATTCCCTCATCAAATAGATTTACCTGCTTGGTATTTGCTTGTCTTAGAACCTTGAATGAATGATATGGACATGCTAACCAGTCTAATGAAAGCAATCTTGGTTGCTGTATGAGTTTTGAACTTGTTATGTAGATTTGTCTGAGAAGGATTGACAATTGTGAAGTGTTCATAGGAGATCCTGAAGTACTTTGTTGCAAGACAATGTCCTTTAAGAAAATGGCTGGAATTGTAACTTAAATTTGACCTAGATATCATGTCTTATCAACTGTGTTTCTATTTATCTAACACGGCTCTATGTATAGGTATTTAAATATTTTTGTGGTGATATCACTGATGATGGACTGGTGCGAATGTTGCGGGTCATTAAGAAACATTTAAAACCTGCAAGACATCCAGATACAGCAAGTGCAGATGATGATGATGATGATGAAGATGATGACTTTATCAATATTGAAGATGAAATTGATCAAGCTGAAACAGGTGAAACAGCTGAGAGTGATGGGCAGACAGATGACTCCGAGTCTGTAGTTGAGGTGGAGGAGGCTGATCATGGTCATTCCGAAGCTTCTGATGATTCTGATAGTGGGATGGATGATGATGCTATGTTCAGGATTGATACATATCTTGCCCAGATATTTAAAGAAAAGAAAAATCAAGCTGGAGGTGAAACTGCCCATTCCCAGCTTGTGTTGTTCAAACTTCGTATCCTTTCATTGTTGGAAATTTTCCTTCATGAAAATCCAGGCAAGAATACATTGCTTATATTATTTATCACTTCTTGGATTAGCTTTATTCTCAGGACACTACTATTCTCATAATTTATAAATCATATGTGATAATGTTAGTCAAAAAAATAAGTACTAATTTACATTTTGCTGTAAACAGTTTTAAATTGCCTTGCTTTGAAAATGCATTCCTTAATATGTAAATTGGGACTCAAAAGAATGAAGAGTACTGATAATCAGAGAGGCTTTGTGGAGGTTCAATAGTTTCTGTTTTATTGCAATACTAACAATGCGTTATTGACGTGATTTTCTGATGAGCTTTTAACGTTTCCTTTTTTTAGTGTATAAATGTTCAGTTGCTCATGTTGTGTTGCTGTACAGGTAAGCCTCAGGTTCTTATGGTCTACTCAAATTTGTCTCAGGCTTTTGTTAACCCTCATACAGCAGAAGTTAGTGAGCAGCTTGGACAGCGTATATGGGGAATATTACAAAAGCAAATTTTTAAAGCAAAGGATTATCCTAGAGGTGATGGAGTCCATTTATCTACCCTTGAATCTCTGTTGGAGAAAAGTTTGAAGCTAGCTTCAAAACCATTTAAAAGACAGAAGTCTGCATCTAACCCATCAAAGCAGTCAGCTGCCTTGAACAGACAGAAAATGGTTTCTTCTCTTGCCCAAACCTCGACCTTCTGGATTTTGAAAATTATTGATTCAAGAAATTTCACTCAGTCTGAATTAGAGAGGATTATTCAAATTTTCCGTGACGTATTGGTGGGGTATTTTGAAAATAAGAAATCTCAAATCAAATCTGGATTTTTGAAAGAAACATTTCGAAGACGACCATGGATCGGACATGCTGTATTTGGCTTTATTTTGGAAAGGTGTGGAAGTGCCAAGTCAGATTTTCGGCGAGTGGAGGCTCTTGATTTGGTAATGGAAATAATGAAGTCACTGACATCAGGCAACAATGATGAACAGAATGCATCGAAAAAGATTCTCAAAAACAGTTTGGATAAACTTTCTCGTCTGATGAAAGAATTAGCGACTAATGTGCCAAGTAAACCGGCAAGGCGGACAGAGGTACAAAAGTTTTGTGTCAAGGCTTTGGAGATCTTGTCTAAGCTTAATCTCAGCAAGCATTTTCTTAAAGCTTTGGCACCTGATACCCAAGCTGCCCTTGAGGCTCAACTTGGTGAGCAATTCATTAGTTTGAAGAAGCTGGAAAAATGAACATCGCAATTTAGAATGCTGCCACAGTCTGACTAAAGTTTTGCTGTATTACCACACTCGACACAAAAAAAAAACAAGTTGGAAAATACAGTGCCGTTCAGAAAACCAATCCCCCGATACTTGAGTTTATTCTGCGCGCCCCTTGTATGGCGAAAAAGGTGCTACGAACACTCTTTGAGGTGTTTGCAGTAAGAATTTTTGGTTAAACTTTATAATTGTTAAAGAAGTTGTTATTCTTGTTTGTCTTTTGAACATGTATGGTTTTTGTAAAACTTGTGAGCTGGTAAAAGAGCTTTTATGGTTTTAAATCCTATCGTCTCTCTCTTGCATGGCTGTTCTGTTCTAATGATTCCAATTCGCGAGCGTTAGTTATTCAAAGGAAGATTTTTTCTTTGCCGAGTATGCTTCTTGTTTTGCAGTTGTGTGGTGATGCTACCAACTTCCCATTCAGTAAGAATTTGGCAATTAATTAAACCTTCAATTGTTATTTTCCGGGCAAAGCGACCTTCCATCACTGTTCCATGTATTTTCTTTAGAAAACCATATTTAATTTCAACATGTTCTTATTATATTCAATTATAAATTTTCCGTCTGAATTTTATAAAATATGAAATAGAATGAGTACATAAAATATGAAAAAATGATTTGCCCTTTAATTAAGGATCCCAAAATTTCAAAAGCAGAATACACAAAGAAAAGCCTTTTCAAAGGAAGTTGTTCCATTCTATTTACTGTTGTAATGTGTACAAGGTAAACTCAAAAACACTAATTCTCTCGGATCTATTCCTAACCTTTAACGATTCTATCTTAGAATTTTCACCACATTTAAGCCTACTTTCTGGCCTACAGATTGTTTTGACGATTACTTCAGTTTCCGAAATCATTTGTACAACTATGACACACCACAAATACTGGAGCAAGTGGTAAGCGCCACGGTCCAACCGTTACTACTACCAAAACGAACCAACAAACAACGGTCACAATCCCTGAAAAGAAATGAAAGATAATCACAAATTTAGCCTAACATTCCATAACGTCAGAAACTAACACAAATTGGAAGGTTGTTTGCTTACCTCGTCCATGTATTCAAGCGCCCTCAGAGGAAGCAAATAAAGCAACCGTTTTCTTCATCCGCCTACCCCACATGATCAATTTGATCATCAGTTCCAAAATCGCACTGGGTGGACTGCTACAAATGCCCATTGTCTGCTTCCGAATCGCTCCCCGAGGAACTCCCTGAATCCGAATCTGCAATAGCGACCAAACATTAGCCATCTTTTCTCCGGAATAATAGTTTCAAATGCAAACCAAAGGCTTTACAGGGGCAGGTGAAATACCACTTGACGATGAGGAATCACTGCTTGAACTGCCAGAGCTACTGGAACTACTACTTGCATGCCCTCCACCAACATCTTTATCTTTCTCAATCTCCACAGGGGGGAACATACTCATTGGCATCTCGTCTCCAATGTCAATATCCTCATCCCCTGCTTCTACTTTCTTCGGCTTCTTCACCTCAACTGCACCCCCATCAACCTTCTCGCTAGCAGCCAATTCCTGTCAATTGAATGATATAAAATCAACAACGAAGTTAGTATCCCGTTCAACCCTACTGCCAAAGCTAGGCAAGAACGCAAGTCCATTAAAGAAAACTTTAGAGAATTTACCCCATTCCCTTTGCTAGACTGTTCATTGTTGTTGTTGATGTTGCCCATCAAAGCTTGCCTCTTAATCTTGCTGACCATCTTCTTATAATTGGTCACCAAGCGATCAAGTTCCCAAAGGGTCTCTGTGTCCACAGCCTCAATGTCGAGCTCTATCTCATCCCCATCCTGCTTCAAATGCCCGTTCCTCCTCCTTATGATCTGCACCACCTGCTCCATTTTCTCCGCTGGCAAACTCTGCAACCCTAACCCCAATTTGTGTTTCTCCTCCAGACTCATCTCTCTCTTGTTGGGATCCTTAGCCTTCGGCTTCGGTTGTTTCAAAGGCTTCACAGGAGGGGCTCGCATTGGGGATGGCGTGCGCACCGGAGACTGCAGCAATGGAGGATTCGACGAACTTGCAGGGGGTTGCGGAGGCTCTTGTTGCAATTTCGCAGGAGGGATCGGATTCTCCTTCTTCTTCACCCTATCCGGCTCAACATGGCTCCAAGAACTAGCCTGCAATTCCTCATCGAAATCCTGATCTTGTCTGATCCAACCTTCAGATTTGTCACGCATCGGCCGATACAGCTCCTCAAATCTCGTCAGAAGCTGTTCCGCCATGGTGTATACATCGTGACCCTTAGGGTTATAAGTCAGTGCATTGTTGAAAGTTAACCTCACATCAGAGGCGAAATCCGAAGGCGTCGCGTACACGTTTTTAGAGAGATTCGACTTCACCGTACCCAGATCCATAGGTTGCTTAATTATATCGTAGTAATCGTGGAGACCCATTCCGACAACATCGACTGGAACATTGAAGATCCACCCATGTTTGTGTTTCATCAGCTTCTGCAAAATCTGCGAGCAACCCTTCATCATGTTCCCAACTTCCGAATGCGACCGTTTCAATTCCTTTACAGAATTCAACTGTAAGGGACGCTTGTTGCCGGAAATCTTTTTGCTTGACGGTTTCTTCGGGTGACCGTTAGAGCTCTTTCCGGGCTGTAACTCGCCGGATTCGATTCGATTTCTGCACTTGCGAACCTGTTCAAGCTCCGATACCAGGCGATTTTTTATGTCGTTGAGCTCCTTCTTTGTGCACGAAGAGATGCTGAAGCACACATATTGAGAGTGACTTACGGCAGCGTCGTTCGATCGCCGGTTAATAGAGGAGGCATCGTCGGACGCCGATTGGGTCCTCTTGCTAGTCGCTAATTTAGGATTGGAATTAGGGTTAGGGTTAGAGAAAGGTACTTTTCCCATGAATCCAGCTCCACCAACTCTATGCTGTGGCCAATTAGGTTCGTTCCGGTTAGCAAGGACGGCGGAAGCCATAGAGGTGCGCAATCACGGCCGTCCGGTGAGATTCCACCGTCTCTCCGGCGTGAACTCTCCAATGCGGGTCGAACAAAGCATAGGTCAGCGGTGAACTGGGAATCACGCGCGGTCGATACCCTCACGCGCCTTTGGAAACCCTCACGCGCCGCCGACAGAGACACCGATTTGAAAGAGAGAGCCTGAAAAGTTTAGACGTAGCGTTTAGGGTTTGTAGCTTGGGTTACCCTAATCTGTGCGAGGAATGAAAGGGGCAAGAGCCGCTTCTTAAAGGCAATGAGATCTGCCCGTGGGAGCTTCGGGAAGCTCTATCTTCCGTTGATTCGTTCTTGATTCTTCATCTAACGGATGACGATGTTTTCTCAGCTGTCCCAAAACCTGACCGCAAGATCTGGCACGGACGGTGGTGATTTTTTTATTTCCTCCACGTGTTGCATTCTGAACCAGTAGATGGAGGGAGGCCCGTGTTTTGATTTGGATTTGAGTTTGAAGTGCATTTGGGGTGAATGTGTTGTGCATTTAGGGTTTGACAGTGTGGATCAGGCCCACATTGGTGACGTGGATGGAGGCCAAACTGGCGTTTCCAGCGTGTGGGAGGGAACTTACGCGCAGCGCGTGGTTACGAGGAAAACGCGTGTCGATATGAAGGGCAGTATAGTAAATGATGTGTAGTTTGGAAGAAGACCCGTTCTTCAATTCTTATGTTTTCACCTAATTATAATATCACCCACATTGGCGCTTTTTATTATTTTTTGAACCATCATTTTTCTTATGCAAATAAAAATTTATCTACTCACTTATCAATTTAGAACCTGTCAAATCTGAAAATGCATTATAAAATCTAGTCATTCCATGAAACAATTAAATACCTTTTTTAATATCCCCTTTATTTCAGAAAATATTTAAGCATTTCATATTTTTAAAACACCTTCAAAACTATTTGTTAAAGAAACTAAATGGTTAAATTTAATTATTAAAATATATTAAAATAAGATAATTACCATATTATACATATATTGCATCCATATAACATAACATCTAAATATAATTTTTAACATTTTATATTTGTATATTTATACATACTAGGTAAGTATATTAAAATATTTTACCATATCCAATATATTATATCACACACAATGATGTGCGGAAAGAATATTAAATTTTATATTAGTATTTTATCTTGTGTCATTTTTTTATAATTTTATGAAAAGTAACTTCATAAATAATACAATTTTTTATTTAGTAAAATATTTTACATTTAAAATTTAAAATTTAAATTTAAAACTTCTAAAATATATAAAGAAATTATCAAAATAGTATTTTTATCAATTGAGAATATATTTATACTTTACTCTATATTTTATTTGGTTTGTTATTAGATGCACAAAACATCATATTATATTTATTATCTGGTCACCAAAACAAAATTGTTAATTATTAGTTAACTTAATTAATTATAGGATGGTCCAACAACCTTGTTAAAAGATATTAGAAAAAGGATTTTGTTGAAGTTATATTAAAGTCAATATGAATTTTTTTTTAAGTATAGATATATTTGAGATAAATAATTTAAGTTGTCATATGATTTATAATTAATTGACAATTTTTTTTTTTGGGAGGGGGATATTGAAAATTCATTTAGTTGTGGCAGAAAATGAAATGGTGGAATGATTTATAGTAAAAATCAAAAGAAGAAAATGAGATGATGGAATGATTTTTAGAAAAAAAAATTCAGAAAATAATGTTCTTAATGAACATGAGTTATTGAATAGTGCTGAAGAAAAAATATATATAAAAATTGACTAACATTCAACTAACTAAGTAAACAAATAAGTAAAAGCTTTAATTATTATGAGAAGGAGTGACAGATTTGATTACTTCATGTGAGATTTTATAATAACAAATTAAAAGATAAAATAAAATATATTACAATGCTTCTTATCATTATTATTGGTAATATATTAAGAAAATTAATTAATAACTGATTAGTTAATAGTGAAGTAATATTGTAATTGATAGGTATATATTTTTACTATTATAACTATTAATGGAAAATAGAGATGAATTTATTAAAGAATTTTTTTAAGAACCATCATTATATAAAAAAAATGAATAGTTAGACTTTTGAAACGAAATATATATTGTGTAAATTTATTTTATATTTTAAAATATAATTAAAGATAAAATAAAAATATATATTATGAATATTAAAAGAGAAATTTTATTATATATTATTAAAAATTTATTTTTATTTTAAAAATATAACTAAATAAAATAAAAAATATATACGTGGACATTAAAAATTAGAATTCTTATTATACATTATTATAGTAGTTTAGTATTTAGTGGACAAGAGAGACTCAGTACACCTGTGTATTTTAATTTTTTTTCTTCATAATAATGATTACAAGAAAAATAGATGATTATATTTTTTGAAGTGGTTATAATTATTGTTAAGATTTATATTTGATAGTGATTGTTACATAAAAAATAAATGTTTATATTTTGGAGTATTTACAATTATTTTTAAATTTTAAATAATTTATTATTTTAATTTTAAAATATATTACACGTAAAATATGAATATGGAAAGTGGAAAAAAAGAAAAATTCTCTTTATCTCTAATAATATCTATATATAAAATAGATTTTTCATTTTTTCATGTTCATGTTTTTATTTTATTCTTGATATATTTTAAAATAATAATTTATAATAATTTATAATAATATATAACCTGTAATAATGAGAATTTTCATATTTGTATTTCTATTTCATATTTTTATTTTATTTTTATTTTAAAATAAAAGAAAATTTATAACATCTACAATAATATATAGTAAAAATTCATATTTTTGTGTATACATTTCATATTTATATTTTATTTTTAGTTATATTTTAAAATAATAAAAAATTATTTAAATACTAAAAATAGTTACGAATCTTTGAAAATTATAATTACTTATCTTTTATGTAATTATCATTTAAAATAATTCTTTATAATTTTAGAAACATAAAGTTTTTACTTTCCACTAATTTATAATTATATATAAAGATGGTTTTTATGTGTCATTTTTTATATTTTTATTTTATTTTTAATATATTTTAAAATAAATATCTATAATTTATTTATAATTATGTATAAAAAAAATTTGGTGTTAACTTTTCATATTCTTATTTTATTCTCGGTATATTTTAAAATAAATATCTATAATTTATAACAATATATAATCTATGACTATATATATAAAGAGATTCTTTTTTGTGTTTACTTTTCATATTTTTGTTTTATTCTTAATATATTTTAAAATTCATAACTATATATGTATAACCAATTTTTTTTTTCACTTTTCATATTCATATTTTATCTTCACTATATTTTGAAATAAAGATCTATAATTTATAATAATACATAATGTATAACAATATATAATAAGGATTTTTACTTTAGGTGTCTACATTTTATATTAATGTTTTTTATTATAGTTTAAAGTAAAAAAAAATTGACAACATCTACAACAATGTGATAACTATAATTTACTCAACCAATTAAACAATGCATAATTAATAAAAGTAAAATAAATAAATTTTAGATTGAATTGAGCTAAGTGATAACAATTAGAAGAAAAAAATATTAAATTTTAGATTGAATTAAACTTAGTGATAACTTATAGAAATAATAAGTATTAGTTTTTTTTGTTATATATAACTTAATATTGCAAATTATGAGTAGTCCACATAAATAACAAATAAAAACCATTTAACTCACAGTTATGTGAGACGAGTACAAAAACACCTGCCCTAAAAATTTATCAAAAAAATACAAGTCCATACTTGCTAAGTTGAATATATGCAAATTTTTGTCCACCAATTCTAGTTGAAAGTCATAGCGGGTAAAGTTTTTACCAATAATTTAGTTCTAATAAAAAAATTTAAAAGATATCTTAAAAGTAATATATACTATTCCATAGGTAAAAATTACAACTAATAATTTTTAAAGTAGAGATGAATAATCCTCTAATTGGCCAATATTAATAGCTTTGGTAGTTGTAAAATAGACAATGTAGGTAATTAGTGTTAGAAGCATATGACATTGCCAAATTAGATCACTTAAAATTAAACCCATTGAATTAAACAATTGTATTAAATATGATATCCACATTTAGGACAAAGAATAAGAAATATTTCAAATTTACAAAGGGACTTGGCAAAGAGACTGACTACTCATATATGATTTACAAACTCTATAAAATTAATAAAATTCAGTTTTTGTAATTAATAACGAAATGGTTTTAAAAATAGTTATGATTAATATTTTAATTATATTTCATATATAAACTACAATTTTAACTATTTAGTAATTCTTTTACAAATTTTACTTTCTTTAAAATTCTTTCTTTCACATTTTATACATTCCCTTTCTAAAATTTTGAGGCTATTTAGTGTTAACATAAGGAATCTTAGTTAAATAGATTATTTTTTTTTCTAGTTTAGATTCATCTGTTTCATTTGTCAATTAAGCTTAAGGGAGTAAGTTAAGACTTTCTTAATTTTTTCTAATTTTTGAATCATTTTCTAAAAAAAAATAGAGGATTTGATAATGGGAAACTATATTATTAGTTAAATCTCGATTTTTTTTTCTTTTTTACAAGGTGGTTTAGGGTCTGGATTTTTTAAATTGATAGTTTCACGTAAAATGCTTAATAGAGTTTGAGAATTTAATTAAATTGAGTATTTTGGGTAATTTGGAACACTTGGTAAAATTTAATTGCAATTGTTTTAAAATATGAGAAGTGAAAAAAAAGTGAAATTTGAATTGAATTGAATTAAGCGTAAATGATTTTGATTACGTTGTAAAAGGGAAAATGATTTTGATTTAATTGTAAAATGGGAAAATAAAGTGAGTAATATACTATTGGATCTCAAAATTGCGCAACAAATTTTGAGACAATTTTGAAAGAAGACTTAGAATTTTTTTAATGGATTAAAAATTTGTTCAACAAAATTACTCCTGTACAAATAAAACATAATTAAATTTTTTTTAAAAGATTAAAATTTCACTTAATGGATTTGATAGTCAAATTTGTAAAATTCTTCCATTTCTCACTCCTTCACACGTGCATTTTTTTTTTCCTTCTCCAAGTTTTTGTTCTTTCATCTGACATGTCTCTTAAATTCTTACTAGATTTCATCTTGTTCAAAATGACTCTACCAATAGCAATTGATTGGTGATATTTTTATCCTATTACTTTTCAAATTAGAGTAGGTATTTTGTTTCTTTGAATTTTTTTTTTCTTTTCGTGATTGAGATCTATCTTACTTTTGTTAGTTGAGTAAGTATTATTTGATTGTGGAATTTTAAGTGAATGATAGATTAAGTTTAAATATGAGTATTAGATAATTGAATTTTAACATAGAGTTAAAAGCATTTGAAATTCGTTAAAATTATAAATTTGGACTTGAACTTAAATTTTTGCATAATTTATTTTGTGAATATTTATTTTTTACATGAATGTTGGGGGATATTTTGTTTGTATAGTAAAATTTATTTAATTTAAACGAAAGAGGTTTAGTTGTTGGACAACTATTTTCTTCACCTAACAAAATTTATTAATTTGTAAATTGAAGATGTTTGGTTATTGGACAATTATAGAGTCGTTGAATGAAATTCAATTCAATTAAATGAGAATCTGATAATTTTGTTGTTAGTCGACTAAACTTTTAGCTGAACAGGTAAGATGATGGTTGAATGAATTTAGACATTTGCTTAATTGGCTAAGAGAGTTGAGTGTAGCTCAGTGTGAATAAAATGAT
This sequence comes from Lablab purpureus, assembly GCA_030347555.1. Classification (NCBI taxonomy): domain Eukaryota; kingdom Viridiplantae; phylum Streptophyta; class Magnoliopsida; order Fabales; family Fabaceae; genus Lablab; species Lablab purpureus. The sequence goes on from CM059259.1 coordinate 11,232,781, forward strand.
TTATAGACTTTAAATAATAGGTGTTCAAGTGTTTCTAAGTTATAAAATTGTTTACATTTTATTAAATTAGTATATTTTATCAACACATTATACTTAAACATTATTATAATGTGATGAATGGTTAATTGTTAATTTTTTATTTCTATATGTGTGTATATATGATGGAATAATTATGATTCAAATGTTAATACATGAATGCAATGCATGAAATTTGAGGTTATAAATATTTTGGAGATATACGAACCATGATATGAATTCATGTATTAAGGAGTGAGCTTATAATAGAAATACTTTGACTTCATTAAATGTTTAAATCACATAAATTAAAATTTTATACTATGAGAAGCTAAACAAGAGATTATTTTAACATCAAAATTTCGAATTTTAGTGTCTTAAATTTACCTTAAATACATAAAGTTCAACTATGTTTAAATGGTAAAGATTTTAGTCTCTAATAAAACTTAGTTAATAAAATCTAAACCCTAAACCTTAAATCTTAAATCCTAACATTCTAAAATCTATATATTTATATGTATTCACATAATTAATTAAATTTCCAATTTCTTCCTCTTGATGAACCAATAGTAAGTGTTACAACCATGATCACTTTTATTTTATTGAAGATGTTTATAGTCCAATGCACACTATTGTAAGTCTCTTAAAGGGAAAGCAGTGAAGGATAGGGTGTTTTCAGAAGCACATAAACAACATCACTTTATATATTTGATCTCATTTTATGTATTATCGGATATTCATCCATGCCTTAAAATTTATCCCCTTTTGGTGTTTTCTATAATAAAGGAAAATAAAAAAAGAAAAGAAAAGCAGGCATCCAAATGTTTATAGCATTGAATGCTTTGTGATGCATTTAAAGGAAGCTTAGAAAAGCAAGGTAACACATGCATGCATTCTCTTACTTCTTTTTTTCCTCATATTTTATTCATAATTCTTTTATTTCACATTTTATAATGGTTACTAATTTGATAACTTTTTGTATGCAATAGAAACTGGATATGTATTTTTTTACTCTCTATCATATTAATTCATCGAGTACTTTTATTATTAGTTTATAATGAAAATATACCAATAACATTAAATGTAATATTTTGGATAATATTTTTTTTTGGTTTTTTAATCTTTGTCTGGTATGGAATAAAAAATAGTAAATTTATCTATGATGTTTTCGTGGAAAAGTTACAAGAAACATCGTATTTACTTGTAAAAAACAAAATTTGCAAGAGAAAATATGAAAACAAAAAAGCCCTATGAATTCTCATCACAATTAAAGAATTAATCATACTTTTGTAGAAAATATAATTGCTTATATTGTTTAATAGAAACGAAAAATCTACATAAACAATCCATTGGAAAAATGTGTAGGTTCACTTATTTAAAATTTCAAATTAAGTAAACACATGTTTTTATCATTATATAAATAAACATGTATAACATTTGTATTGATTTAGGGTAAACACTTATTTCACATCATAAACACACACATTATTTATCATCTATATCTATCTATAAAATAAATTATTATTATTGTTTTATTACCATTTAATATTAGTTGTCTGATACTAGTTTACCTATACAAGTCTCAGTAATTTGGGTTATTATTTAACTTCACGTGTGAACTTCTTTAAGTCCTCTTTCAAAATATATTTCCTTCCTTACAAATTCTTACATACTAATAAAAATAATTAATTTAATTAATTTGTTCAATTTTTTTATAAATCTTTCATTTTTATTCTTATTAATTACTATTAAATGAATTAATTTAAATTTAATTTTTGTAATAAAATTATAAATTGATTGAGATTAAAATTTCTAAATAATTTAAAATCAAAATTATTAATTATTTTAAATAAATATTTCAATTAAAATTTTTAATTCTCACGAAATTGCAAATGACTATACTCAAATTTTATTTTAAATTTTTAACTAAAAGTTTTAATTTCTACTAAACTGCAAATGACTATGCTTATTTTTTTTAAAAAATTTTAATCAAAATTTTCAATTCCCACCAAATAAAAATGGAAATAATAAATTAAAATTACTTGTTAATGTAACTTTAATAAAAAAATTAAAATATGATATTAGTAGATGATAGTAAAAGATGAAGAGTTAAACTAATAAAAAGAAATTAATTTTTAGTTTTTAATATTTAATTTTTTTTTACTATTTAATATTAATACAAATAATAATGTTTTTAATAGAAATATATAAAAAAAAAAACAAATAAAATTATTGAATTCCAAAACATTTTCTTTAAAATAACATATTATAATTTGAAAGGGAAGGAACTAGTATTTCTCACTTAAAAGTAAATTTTATCTGAGTTTAGTGTTAGTTACCTTATAGATAAATTAGTAATATTTCACGTTTCAATTTAAAATTAAATTATTTTCTATCACTACTTCACTTGGACGTGTCTTTTGCTCTCTTTACAACATTGAGATTGCGATATACGCTTATACTCGTCAATTATTCGTATCGTACAACGAGATTTCCATGGATTGGTACTTTTTCGTCCTTCTACACTCTTTTTTTGCTTGCTTTTGTATCAATTTTGTTTTACTCGTGCGTCATTTACTTTTGTTTGGTTTTGCATTTGGAATGTGTGATCAACCATTTTCTCTATTTATCATTTCTTCTTATGATTTTCTTATTGATTTTTCATATTTACTTCATTTCTTCAGTTTTGATCTCAAATATGTATGAGTGATTTTTATTTAAATTTACAAACAGATATTTTTATACATGTTTATTCTTTATTTTATTATAATTTTTTTCGAAAATTTTAATTTAGTTGGACTCGATATAAGATTAGAGAATAATCTTAATATTATTGTATTGTTTGATTTGTTGATAAACAAAATGTATTTTGGTATTGTATGAAGCTCATAAGCAATTTTCTCTGAAGGGTTTTTATGAAGTGTGGTGAATATATTGGAATAGTGTTACAATTGCACGACAACCACAGTTTTCGTATGCTTGAATGAATCTATGGATGAATCTCAACAGAAAATTGGTCAAACACAATTCCCCTGTGCTGTCATGGAATGACATAATCAACCACGTTTAGTTTCATAGTTTTTAAGAAACTTCAGTTGAATAAAAGAATGTATTCGTAATAGGTCGTTAGAAATTAAAACGGGTACGATGATAGGCAAAGGAAGAAAAAATGGGGTTTTGATGGATTGAAGATGTGCAATGATCAGTTCCTTTTTAAGCTCATAACTCATAAACACAAACTGTTTCAGGTTCTGCGTGCTGCTAAGAATTAAAATACATGTGATTCAATTCAAGCTTTTCTTATTTTGGTCTAGGGTTTATACGTGATCTATTTAGAGATTGAAAGATGGATCACATACGATTTGAATAAAACGAAACATGTAGGGTTCTTAAAAGAATGAGAAAAACTACCATTCTCCCATTTCATCATTTTTTCAATTATCGATTATTATAAGAAACTAAATATGTTTAATTATGATGATGTGTGAGTTCAATGGGGAGTATTATCCATAATGTATTTCAATATATCCAGTGTCTTAATTCTAACTTAATGAATAAACTATATATGTTTATCCTAAATAAAAATTATATGATATTTTTTACAAACAAAAAAATGTATATAAAGATAAATGAGAAAATATTAAATTGGATAAGACTTTATTAAAAAAATCTGTATAAAATTCTCAGAGTTTATTTACTTCTATCCTTATATGCATTGTAATAGATTTTAAAATAAGGTAGTGTGGATAAAATATAGTATACTTCATATATATTATCACACACTTATTCAAAGGACGAAAATGCTATATATATAAATATAGATTACTAATAAATAGTCTTTAGTATCAAAGCTAAACTTAATATAACTTATCATTAAGCTAAGCAATTGTTGAACAGGGAGATTGATTGATATTCTATCAATTAACTTAAAAAGATATTAAAATAAAATATAATTAAATATTATATAATAAATAATTGTAATTTTTTAATGTATAAAGTCAATATTTCAATTTTTTAAACTCTTTTATCATTTATATATCTGACAATAGATATGCATTTAATGTTATTTTTTGTGTTCGAGTTCAAGTCTTAGGAGTATCTCTTAACCTATTAGATTAACTCTCTTCGTTACCACATAAACCTATTATCAATTGGTTACACATATACATTAGAAACTATATATTTACGTTCAGTAAAAAATATTTATATTTTATTAAAAATTAAAATTAAAAAATTAATTAATGTACACTATAACATAAATTACCCTTACATCACACAAGTGGCATCGTTAAGTTAAATAAGCAAAGAAACTTATGCTCTATAATGTTGAATTAATATATTTTATCGAAACTTTTATGTATAAAATTACTGTGATCCGAACATATAAAAATAAAATACATAATTTATATTTGAATAAGAAATATATTAGTGTGGTAGCTTGAATAAAAAAAATCAATATATATATTTGGTTTTGAAAAGGTCTTAATGGTATATGTATGACTTCGAACATAAACCAAACATTACAGAATAAATAAGTATTTACAAAACTTCAAACACCTATGATATTATTTAGTAAATATATTGATTTGGTACAAAACAAAAGTGAGATTGGTACAATGTGTTTCTCTACTTCAAGGGTAAAGACTACGAGAATCAGGATTCAGGACTTGACTAAAAGCGTCGGGATAAATTGTTAAATTTCTCATCACTGTAGTTAGGTAAACTCAGCTTCAATTACCAAGTTTCTTTCTTCATCAGATGAATTGTAGGTTTTAAAAGGTTTATCCTCCATTTTTATATGCTACCCACGCTTATCTCAGCAAAAAGAAAGAAAGAAAGGAGTCTTCAAATCAGCAAAAACATTAGTTAAAGAAATTAAACCTGCAGAAAACGTAACGGGGAAAAAATTTATTTACAAATATTATCCCAACAAAAAATCAGTCTCCAAATAATGAGATTGATTGAAGCCTACAATGAAGTGAAAGCAAAGGTAATTGTTCATATGCCTTTGAACAAGGGACAATCTAACTACTCAAGCGTCTACTACGCCATATCAATCGGGTGCACCCAAGCGCGGGGGAGGCAATTGATCCAACGCTATAACATTGGTGAGACAGTGGATCCAGCATTTGACGAGGGTAAGATGGGCCATTAAGAAAAATTCATGACATCCAATGCAGCAAGTGATGATGATGATGCCCACGACTTAATCAATGAGAATGAAACATTAGTAATGGGTAGAGAGACTGGTCATGGTCATTCTGAACCTTCTGAATTCTGATAAAGAGGGATGGATGACGGATTGGTGTCTGTTTGATCATATCATCTAAGATGAATTTCCACACCATAACACATATTTTGAATCCTTTAAAACCGCATTTTTAGTATAAGGTCAAAATATAAAATTTACTGTGCATACTAATTTTAACAATCATTCTAGCACATTTATCACTTCAAAATCAACTTTACCATACTGCGGCTTGAATTTCAAACTTTTCGGCATAAGCCTAGTTTAGTTTAAGTAACCATCTTAAAGTGGTATCCCTCTAAAAAACCGTGATGCCCACCAGAACATGAACACATTACACAATCATACCAGAAAAGGGAATTCGAAGGCAGGAAAACCTGAAAGTCTACAGAATGACCACAATTAGCAAGAAAGTGATGTGCCAACTAGCTCCCGGATGCTCCTGACAAGAAGAGCCATGGAGAGAAAATTCTTATTCCCACCAGATCAAGTTCAACGTAACTTGAGAATCCATTTCAACAAAATCGTTGGTGACATTTAAGGATTAAAAAAGCGTCAAACCATGGTCACAGACCTCCCAACTCACCCTTAACTGTCGAACAAATGCCAACCGACAACTTTAACTGTCGAAGACCGATCCGCCCACGTATGTTTCATAGTACTCTCCATATGATGGGCAATAGGTGAAGTTGAGATAGGCACAAGAATCATGCACATTTTGAAAAGTTATCCCAAGAAAAATGTGGCCACAACCAAGAAAATAGCCCATCGGAGAAGGATGAATCTCACGTCTTCCCTTCTAGTAGGTAGTAGGTATATTATATTACATCCAGTTGTAAATCATACCCCACCTGAAGAGTTGATTATCTTTGAGCAGACAGAGAGCACCAAAACTCCACAACCAGCAAACTGAAAACAGTCCAGAGGCAATGCATCTCAGGCACTTCAAACACCTTCCACGTATAATTGTCCCAGTTACGCCTCTCTCTAAACACGCATAATTTATATGCATGTAGAAGAAATGTTTTGATCCTTCGAGGACCCACGACCCTGTCTGATAGGACGACCTTAAATCGAATGATCCATCTTCATAGTTTTTTCACTTAGTTTTCATCTCCAAATGACTCTTAGTGGCCATTTTTCCTCCCTAATTACCTCGGTCTTTTAACTGATTAACGATCCAAAAAAATCCAATGCACAGATCCACAAAATGGTTTTAAAGAGGGAAGTTCCATCTATATACTGTTGTTAATGTGTACAAGGTAAAACTCAAAAACATTAATTCTCTGCGTTCTATTCCTAAATCTTCAACGAGTCTATCCTAGGATTTTCACATTTCAGTCTACATTTTGGCCTACAAATCGTTTTGGTGATTACTTTAGTTTCTGAATTAATTTGTACAGATTTATATCACACCCCAAATCATCGAGCAGGTGTCCAGCTCCACAATCCCAACCGCCACTCAAACCCAACCCACAATACAACCAACTATTATAATCCCTGAAATGAAAGGTAATCACAAATTTAGCCAGCCTATCACATCATCTCTGAAAATACTCACTGCATCAAAAGAATAATATACAAAATGAAATGGGCATACCTCGTTCATGTATTCAATCCACACCCTCAAAGGAAGCCAAATGAAGCTAGCATTTCTTCATCCACCCACCCATATGATCATGTTTGATCACTAGTAACAAATCTCCCTCGCTGCTACGAATGCCCATTGTCTGCTTCAGAATCACTTCCTGAGGAACTCCCGGAATCCGAATCTGCAATGGCAATAAAACTTAGTTTTTTCCTCAAAAAAATAGTTTCAACCCCAAACCAAAGCCTACACACTAGGGCAGGGCAATACCACTTGACGATGAGGAGTCACTGCTCGAACCACTAGAGCTACTCGAACTACTAGTTGCATGACCAGCAGCAACATCTTTATCTTTCTCAATCTCCACAGGGGGAAACATACTCATTGGCATCTCATCCCCAATGTCAACATCCTCATCTCCTGCTTCTACTCTCTTTGGCTTCTTCACCTCAGTTGGCATCCCATCAACCTTCTCACCAGCAGGCAATTCCTGCCAATTAAAGCACCAAAATTAGTATATGGCAACGATATTACTGTCAATGCTAAGTAAGAATTCAAGCCCATTAAAAAAAGTAAACTAACTGGTAGAAAATATACCATATTGGCTTTGTTTGGCGCGACATTGTTGTTGATGTTGCCCATCAATGCCTGCCGCTTAATCTTGCTAACCATCTTCTTATAATTAGTGACCAATCGATCAAGTTCCCAAAGGGTCTCTGTGTCAACAGCCTCAATATCTAGCTCGATCTCATCCCCGTCCTGCTTCAAATGCCCGTTCCTCCTCCTTATGATCTGCACCACCTGTTCCATTTTCTCTGCTGGCAAACTCTGCAGTCCTAACCCCAGCTTGTGTTTCTCTTCAAGACTCATTTCCCTCTTGTTGGGATCCTTAGCCTTCGGTTTAGGTTGCTTCAAAGGCTTCACGGGGGGGGCTCGCATTGGAGAAGGTGTGCGCACGGGAGACTGCAGCAAAGGAGGATTAGAAGAACTTGCAGGAGGCTTCGGAGGCTCTTGTTGCAATTTCGCAGGAGGGATCAGGTTCTCCTTCTTCTTTACCCTCTCTGGCTCAACGTGGCTCCACGAACTGGCCTGCAATTCCTCCTCAAAATCACGATCATGTCCAACCAAATCTTCGAATTTCTCGTGCATCGGGCGATACAGCTCCTCAAACCTCGTCAAAAGCTGCTCCGCCATGGTGTACACATCGTGACCCTTAGGGTTATAAGTCAGTGCATTGTTGAAGGTTAACCTCACATCAGAGGCGAAATCCGAAGGCGTCGAGTACTTGTTTTTGGAGAGATTGGACTTCACCGTTCCCAGATCCATAGGCTGTTTAATTATATCGTAGTAATCGTGGAGACCCATTCCGACAGCGTCAACTGGAACATTGAAGATCCAACCATGTTTGTGTTTCATCAACTTCTGCAAAACCTGCGAGCATCCTTTCATCAAGTTCCCAACTTCCGAATGTGACCGTTTGAAATCCTTCACGGAATTCAACGGCAATGGTCGCTTGTTGCCGGACACCTTTTTGCTTGACGACTTCTTCGGGTGGCCGTTGAAGTTCTGCCCAGGTTGTAACTCCCATGACTCGATTCGATTTCTGAATTTCTGAACCTGTTCGAGCTCTGCGACAAGCCTATTCTTGACGTCGTTGAGTTCCTTCTTCGATAAGGATCCGATGTTGAAGGACACGTATTGCGAGTGAGTCACTACTTCGTTGGATCGCCTGTTGATAGAAGAAGCATCGTCCGAAGCCGATTGGGTCCTTTTGCTATTTGCTAATTTAGGATTAGAATTAGGGTTAGGGTTAACGAAGGGTGCTTTTCCCATGAATCCAGCTCCACCGACTCTATGCTGTGGCCAATTGGGTTCGTTCCGGTTAGCTAAGACGGCGGAAGCCATAGAAGTGCAAAATCACAGCCGTCCGATGAGATTCCGTCGCCTTTCCGGCGCGAACTTTCCAATGTTGGCGGAAGAAAGCATGAGTGAGCAGTACTAAGAGTCACGCGCCAAAAAAACACCCAAGCGCAGTTGAAGATGCTCACGCGCAGCTGGCGGAAGCACCTATCTGGAAGAGAAACCGAAAAAGGTTACAAGCTTAGAGTTTAGGGTTAGGAAGTCTGGTTACCCTAATCTGAGCGAGGAATGCGAGAGTGTTAGGGCCGATTCTTAAAGGCGTGAGATCTGCCCGCGGGTACCTCGGGAAGCTTCCTCTATCCTTGATTCTCAATTGAACTGTGATCCAATGGATGAAGGCGATTTCCCAGCTGTTGCAAAAACTGACCGTAGATCTGAAACCAACGGTTATGATTTTCTAATTTTACCACGTGGCGCTCTCAGGGCTGGAGGATGCAGAAGGTGTTGGTTTTGATTTGGATTTAAGTTTGTCCTGCATTTGGGATGAATGTGTTGTGAATTTGGAATTATCACATCTCATTCCAATATGTCTAATAGTATATATTTTGGAATAAAAATTCAACAGAGTTGATATAAACATTTATTATTTTTAACAAACTATTATTGTTTTTAACAAACTATTATAGTTAGTTAAATGATAAGATGTTAAATAATTTTTAAATATTTAAGATTTACCATTTCATTTTATACCCTTTTGATAGAATCATAACCACCAATAAAACCAATCACATCAGTTTAATTTTTAAAATATTACCAACTTAATAAATTACTTTTTTACTCTTGAATATTTTATTATAAATTAAACAACTTTTTATATTAATTTCATATTATTATTCTGTGTTTATTATATTTTAAAATTACAAAAAAGTACATATTATACTATAAACCATCCATTACTATTTTTATGTAACTATTAATATTTTATTTTATTTAAAAAAATAAAGAGACAGAGAGTGTACCTTTTACTAGTATTTTATAATTCAAATATATATATATATATATATATATATATATATATATATATATACTTTGAGTTAAAGTTTAATATTGAACATTTCTATTTTACAGATCATTTATGTATATTCTATCCTCTAGAAAAAATAATTTTGTCATTTTCAGGGAATAAAACTTGTTAAAAAGTAGTTAACATATTATTAGGAATAACAATGAGTAGGATGAAACAAATTTTACTTTTTTATTCTTAATTTTTTTAATAAAATTTCATTTATATTTATGTTTTTATATTTAATATATATGAAATTTTATTTTATTTTTATTCTCATAAGATACAAATACATGTTCATTGAGTATAATCATATCTAGATATTAATTAAATAATTTTTTACAAAAAATAAAAATTATTAAATATAATATTATAAAAAATTTAATATCAAAATTATATTTTTTTACTGACAATAATAAAGAAATTGTAATTACATAAATATCAATTAGAACATTGTTATTTAATATAAATTATAAAACTAAAAATTAAATAAAAATTAATATAAATTTTTTATGTTACTTAAAAAGATTTATTGTTTTAACATTTAAATTAAAACAAGTTTAAGAATAAATATGGAATATTAAAACGGGTATAAAAATGGAACAAGGCATATGTACATATACTTATTCCGATCCTCTATTTAATTTAAAAAATTAGATATTACTTGTTTTTATATCTAGTTAACCTAAAAATATTTTATTAAAATCAAAACAAATTTGAGTAATATTTATGAGGTCATTTATCCTCCTTATTAAAAAAAATAAAAAAAACCTAAATTATATTATTTTTTAATTATTAAGTATGGAATAAAATTAATATTATACATAAAATTAACAAGTAATTAAATACGTGAACCTATTCAAATGTATAAAAGAAATTAAGTTTTACAATTTATTTAATTATGTAATTTTTAATAAAAATAAATTTTAATTATATTTGAACCATTGTATGTAAAATTGATATGTAATTTTGATACATAATACGTAAACAAATACAAATAAATAAATTGAATTTTTTAGTTTTTATTTTACTTAATAAAAAATTTATTTAATATATACCTTTTGCATTTCAAAGAACAACTCCAAGTTCTAAAATTATGCAAAATTGAAGATACATGTAACATTCTCCTCTTCTTTAAAAAATAAAAAAAGAAATTTTGCTTCTTTAATTATTTATTTTACTCTATCTTTATTCTTTATTCTTTATTTTTAAAGTTAAAACAACACTTCTGTATCAGTAAAACTTTATTCTTCAATATTAACTCGATTTTAAAACTATTTTCATTATTTTCACATGACATTATTGAACATCGTAAATAAATAAAATCTAGATTAAATTTGTTAAACCTGATTTTTATAGTAAAAATGAATTTATATTAAATATATAAATTGTAATCTTTATTACTTTGATATTTGTTTACAAAAATCACTATTTTTTTTCTGTGTGCACTATACTTTGTTGATTTTCATGATAAAAAATATTAGTGAAATGAGAGTAAAGTGAGAAATCATTTTGTTTGATTAGAATGTTTAATAAAGTAAGTTTATTTTTTATTTGATAAATCTTTTTTTAATCTTTTTATAGATTTTGTTGTCTGTATTTAAAGACATCACAAGTTTTTTGAGATGAAAAGATTATGTTGTACGATATTAAACTTTGATTTTGATGTTCTCTGAAGTTTTTAGGAGTAATTTCAAATTCTTTTCTATTATAAGACATCTTTTGTGACTTTGAAAATAGGTTGTGATTAGATAAGGACCAATAATTAAACTTGTTTTTGAATTTAGATGAAAAACTAATTGAGTCGTGATTTGATGAATTTAAAGTGAATTTATAAGTTACAAATGTTAATCTAGTTTTGGGGTTGGAGTAGTTATTTTAAATTAGTATTAGTTTTTGAGAGATTAAATAGCTGAATTAATTATACCTTAATGATTAATTTTATAAAAATAAATAATAGTTTATTAAGATTTGGTAGGTAAATTTCATTGTATAATTGAATTATTTTAAAAGTACGCATGTTTAACATGAAATATGATTATGTGAATGTATAATTTTGGAATAATTAAAATAATATACTCAAAATTTATATATATTATTTATATGAATAATATAATAAAAATTATATTTTTAAAAGATTTTTTTGTTTTTTAAAATTTTTGAATTTATGAATAAAATTATAATTATTATTTTAATTATTTATTTTTAACATAAATAATAATATTGTCAATAAAAAAATTCTTCTATTTTATTTTCTAATTTTTTAATATTTTTTATGATAAAATATTAATTTTTTATTATAAATGTAGGAACATAAAATGTTAAAATAAAATTAGTCAAATAAAATGTAATTGACTTTCCTTTAAAATTCTAAAAATAAATTAAGAAAATATAATTAAATACTGAGAAATATAAATTATAAAATAAATCATACAAAAATATTTTAAAAATTAAGAATATTTATCTGAGTTAAATTATAAAAAATTGAAAAAGAATACAAGATATTTCAAATATGTTTTACACATAAAAAAAATACACTAAAAATTCTTCCTAATATATAATAAATATTATAATATAAAATTAATATTTTAATAACATTATTTTTATTTTCTTCAAAAATAGAACACAACATATGAGTAATGAATATAAAAAAAAAAACAAAGTTTGTTTATGATTTTAATATCTTAAGTTTTTTAACCTTAAATATTTTATTAGCTTTTTATTGTTTCTATAATTAATTGTAAGTTATAAAATTTTAGAGGGTTCAAGTTCATTCTTCCGTTAAAAAGCTTCGAGTGTATATATTGATACTTAACAAGAAAAAAATTATGGAGGTAGTAGATGTAGTATAGATATAAAGTTAGGAATATAAAATAAAGATATTAAGACTCTATTAATACTATACTAAATCAATATATTATATGGTGAGAAATCTATTTAGTTGAAAGTAAAAATCACTTCAAAGTGTAAAAATGATTAGATTCTCAAATACAGTTAGATATTAGTCTTTTATATCGGAACTTAATATTAATCTTCTTAAGATAATAAATAAACTTTTCTTAAAATAACGTAAATATTTGAGATGACTTTTATTAGGTATTTATTAATATTATTGATATATTATTTGTGTTATATATTAATTAAAATATTATCTCACATCATTCTATTCTAACGCATAAATAGATGTTTTTCTGAAAGAAATCAGTAGCCTTATACTAAGTTTTATTATATATATATATATATATATATATATATATATATATATATAAAAGTTTATAATACTTATATATATCAACATACTAAACCTATAATGCATAGTAATGTGACATTACAAAATTAGCATGATATAAGGTTGGTAACATTTTGACTTTTTATTATTTTCCTTTTATTTAACCATTATAACTTTTTATATAGTTTTAATTACTAAATTTTTTATTTAAGTCCCAATTAATAAATATAAAATAATTTGATATAGCTTCTTCCTACAATAAAACATTTTACTTTTAACCTCAATTACGTAAGAAAATCATTTTTATTTTTATTTCACGCTGTTATTTGAAAAAGATAAAAAATAAAATAAAAAATGTAAAAGGACGTAGGAGAATTTATTTTTTCTATTTTATTGAAGGAAATAATATTCTTTCCATTTTTTTTTTGTGATTGATGACGAATATTACGTTAGAACGTGGAAGAAAAAAATTAATCAAAGCTGAAGCTGTACTTTTTTTTGCATTTCTTTTTATTTTAACAATATTATATATTAATTATAGAATATCAGCAGTTTAAACATTGAAATAATTCATCTGAAGCAAATTTTATATATGGCTCTAAATAAAACATTCTCCATCAAATGCAATAACAAAAACAAAATTAACAGGTACCTTTGGTCAACTAGGTAGGGTTTACATACCTGAGAAAAGAGTTTTATTTATGCATACTTATCATTTGAGCCCAATAATTTTATTTGATTTTAGGAGGAAAACAAATGTATATAACATTAAAAATAAATGAAAGATAAACATGATTATTTGTGTGTATTATTATTAATTATTTGATGGTCAACAACATACCTTATTCTATTCTTAAAAAAAGCAAGGGAATTTGAAGTATGCAATAATACAACAGGAAAAGAAATATATTGATTACTACTATTCATACGTAATAATCTGATGGGATCCACTGAACAATAGAAACTGTTATATCAAAATATTATTACAACAAGTGTTCTTTTTTTTTTTTTTGTCTATTAGCCAGCGAAAATAATAGTTGGGTCACAGCAACACTCGTCCAAGAGGCAACAGCAACACAGAGCTGCTAAACTACATATTAGAGAAAAAAAAACAAAAATTAGAAATAGTCTACTTTTGGTATTAAATTAATAAGAAAACGATTTTTAAGAATAAAAACAAAATTTTTTTATCAACAAATTATTGATACAAATTTTAAAGTCGAGATTAGAAGGAGAGATTTCACTTGATCGTTAACAAAATTAATTATGAACAAAATCAATAAATAATTTCATTTTTTTTAAATTAGAAACTAATATATATAGTCACCCTTTTAATTTTAATAATAGTAAGCTCAAATTTGAAGAGGAAAACCATTGAAAGTCAAAAACTTAATTTTACTTTTGCTTAATTGAAGATCTTGTAATATAGCTTACCATCCCTCAAGGAAACCCGGTTCTCTTCTGGGCGGTGGAGCAGCATAGTACTGTGGAGGTGCCGCCACCGGAGGTGGTCCCTGATAAGGACCTATGTGGGACATAACAACAACAAGTATTCAGTAATAATTGACAAAACTACAAATTAAAAAATGTTTCAAATTCTGGCGATGACATATGCACTGGACAAAACCATTATCAACTAGCAACTAAACAACAACTTTCTTTTATTGCCATACAAAAGAAAGAGATCAATGAAATTCAGAGACAGAACAGTTGAACATGATTATTTGAGGGCTAAAACTGAAGTCAACCTCTCTCTCTCTCTATATCTATCTATCTATCTATCTATATATATATATATATATATGTAAACTACCTTGAGCTGGATATGGATATCCATATTTGATCTCACTCATCTCAGCAAGATTAATACCCTTTGCAAAAACCAGATAGACCCCAGATATTGCTTGGAAGAGAGGACTTGTTCTTGGGTTGGGATACAAGAGTTTGATGTGAGTGTGTGTATGTATATATATTTATATGTGTGTGTGTGGAAGAAGATAGAGAGAGTATAATTGGTGGAGAGAATTAAGAAGAAAGATCCAGAAATGGCATTTCATTTCATTTCACACTAATTGGATGTTGGCATGTAACTTCACAGTCACTATTTGATGCTATTACAATTTTCTTTATATCTTACTTTGCAAAAGTTATCCACCAGCCACCGCCACCATCTTAGAAGGAGAATAATTGAACAATATCATCCAAAACAACTTCTGCTTTTTTTAGCTATGGATTCCAGAGCAAGGTGGCTATTTAATCTAACAAGAAAATTTAAATACAATACCATAATAAATACTGTTTTTCAAGAAGTAGAGTTTTATTTTGATAATAGTTGTGATAAAAGATCTCATTGAATACTTCTGTTTTGATAGAAGAGCAGTAGAGGTGGTATCATAAATACAAGTTTTATTCTTAATTTAACTTGATTACTAAATACCACTAAAAGAACATCTGAAAAAGTTTTTGGCTTCTTTTTGACACGTGGATTGATTCGAGGGCAAGAATAGTTTCTCTTTCCTCCGAAGCTTCTTGGATTGATGAGTTGTTGTAATAAATAAAAAGGTGAGAAAGGGTTGGGTTGGTGTCCTGTAGCATGTGAATACAAAGTTTGAGTCCAAAAAGCACTCACATGTTGAGTTGAGGGTGCTTGCTATTCGTGGGGAATGGTACCTATCTTAGCATTTTGGGTTAGTAGAAGCTTTAAACCAGAATATATTCCTTCGACAGTTGTACACGCCATTACCGCGTCTTCTAAGTTCTTTATGGGAAACTTTGATTAGGATAACCATAACTTGGGTAATTATTTAAGAATCTAACAACTACTTATTCTGATTAACTCATCTACCTCTTTATCTGTTTCATCTTTCTACACAAATCTCGTAGTTAACATGTTCATTCGTGTTTATAAGGTTGTCCTTGTAAATCATTCATGGCATTTTTTCACATTTTGGGCTAATGGGTAGCTATAACGTGCCCCCAAATAGCTTGCCTATGGGGAAAGGAATCATGGAGGTAAAAATCAATCTAGATACAACTAATCAACAAGAAAAGCTATTTGTCCATCAATGAGTAATGAAGTCTTGTTGTGGTATTGTAAAGTACCTTTTCAATCAACAAAATGATCATGTTTTCCTACCAGATACTCTATACCAGAAAAAGGATATATTATATATATTCAACACGATAATTAACTGTGTTTTTATTATGTCATATTCACAATATTATATCTTTGTAGATCATTTGTTCTTGATGAAAACATTTATAAAAATTATAGTAAATTATTAATATTTGAAGTATATGAATTTTTGTTTAATTGAATCAAGCTTAGTTGGAGAGATATAAATTATTTTGAGTTCATCTAGATATAGTTTTGAGAAGCCTCTAAACGAGATGCTTAGTGGTTTCAATAAGGTATATAATGTAAACTTGACAATGAACAGGGTAAATCATACTACTTTCAAAATGTAAAATGTTCTTACGTGCAAAAGCTCGAATTCATCATAAAGTTAGTTTCTAAGTTGTTTCTTATTCTGGATATGATATTTAAAAAGAATCTCAGAAGCTTTTATTTATTTTACAATAGCTAATTTACATATTATTAGATCAAGTTTAGGTATCTGGAAGCAGAGGCAGAGTTGCTTATAAGAATCAAGAATCAAACAATAATATGTGAAACCTTAAATTATTTAATTTCTAAAAAGATTATTATATTTGTCCTCATTAATATTGTGTTATGTGTCTTAAAAGATGAAAAAAAAAAACAAACCTTTAAAACCTTGATACTTTGTTCATACAGTTATATGAGTTTTACTGTGTAATATGTTTTAAATAAGTAAAATGTTACAATTTTCAAATGAATGATAATTTATAATTAATCATAATGAATTTGATACACTTGTAATAAAATCTAAGAATAAGATTTGTAAGTTTTTTTTATTATTTGGATGATACTCAATTATCTATTTTTATTAAATTTGAAATTTCTTATTTTCATGGTGTGTTGAAAAATGGTGACCATTTTCATTATTTGACATTGGTACCAAATACATAACTCAGAGTATCAACCTAACCTAGAATCTAGATCTTAGTAAAATCCAAATAACAATAATGCATTACTTAAATTTTTGTAGAAAATTGCTCTAAATGCGTAGAGATGAAAGTTTTGTGCAAAACAAGTGTTGGAGTAATTATTATTTCTAGTATAAAGTGATTGAATTAAGTTTTTAAACCAAACTAATTTCACACAATTAATTTGATATTGGACTAAAATTTGCAACCTGATCAAATTTAAACAAACTCAGTCAACATATACTTAAAAACTTGTATCTTGCTTGATTAGACACAACTGAAATTTGGTTTGTGCATATTGTGCCTTGACTTAATCATAATCATAATCATAAACATGATAAATTTGACTTCAATTGGATGCCATACTCAACTAATCCTTCTATTAAATGGGTTCGAAATCTTTTCTTCTTTTATAATTGCTTAAATATTTAACTTCTAGTAAATAATAATCTAAAAATATTTAATAATTTTACTCACAAAATTAAAAGTATTTTTATTCACTGAGTTATTTAACGTTACATAGCCCTTCATGAAAAAATTATAAGATATAAAATTATCCACCTCCAATACTTAATCACCTTCACCTATTATGATTTTGTTTTTAGACTTTTGGTTCATGCATTCCTAAGTGTCTCCATAATTTTTAAACTCACTATTCAATTTCAATGGTGATTTATTGTTATATATATTTCAAAATAAATTTTTAAAATATTTTTTTTAAAACATATGATATACATTTTGAATTATTTAATTTAAAATAAATTTTCAAAATTCAAAATATGTTTT
This sequence comes from Lablab purpureus, assembly GCA_030347555.1. Classification (NCBI taxonomy): domain Eukaryota; kingdom Viridiplantae; phylum Streptophyta; class Magnoliopsida; order Fabales; family Fabaceae; genus Lablab; species Lablab purpureus. The sequence continues at coordinate 11,250,638 of CM059259.1, forward strand.
CTGATTTCATAATCCAAAATTCATAATTCAAAATATGTTTTGATTTGATAATTTCTGTATTAAGTAACATGAAAAGGTGTTTCGAAATATCTAAAACATTCGCTATTAAATTTTTTATATTTTATTGATTTTTTTATAAATTTATAAAAAATTTATAACAAAAAGTTATTTTCTTATGCATTTTTATAATAAATTTATAAGAAAATTTTATTAAATATAAAAAGTTTGAATAATAACTATATAAATATTATCTCTATGTTTTTAAATTACATAATTTGAAAATATTATAGATTGGATAGTGATATATTGAGAACCATTTTTAAAAGTTCCAGAACTGTGTAAAGCTAACACTTTCTCCTGCACTTATCTTCCATACTTTCTCTCCTCCATAGCACCATTTCAGACAGACTCTCACACCCTTCACCACCAGTGGATGCAGCGGAGGTGTAGCAGAGAAGAAGAAGAAGACATAATGGGACAATGGCTATAGCAACCACGTCTGTGTGGTACATTAGAAGGGTATTTTAGTCATTTTCTAAGGAGGTGCATTTAATAATTATAGGGTGCACGAAGTAAATATTTGATCCATATTTCCTTTACTGTCTAATTTCCAGTCCAACACAATCTTTGGATCATATTCACTATTTTCATTTTCGTTTCATTCTTGTAGTGAAAATATATTTTAGATAAAATACATTAAGAAGAAAATATTATTTTTTGATAATTAAAATATTTTTTACTATTTTAAATTATATTTACGCAATATCCTATTCTTTAATCCAACTTAAGTAAACTATTAGCATATATTTAAAATTACACGAATTGTACAACTTTTATGAGTTTATTATTATATATGATCTCAATTCTAAACTACTTCCAAACCTATGTTAGGTTAATAATATAATATTGATATAAATTGTGTCATAAAAAATACTACAAATTTCAACTATAATATATATAACGGATTTTTTCTGGTATATATTATTTATATTTATATTTTTAATATATTTTAAAATATAAAAAATAATTTTATTAGTATCATTTTTTAAAATATTATTTAAATTTTACAAATAATTTAAACACTTCAAAAAATATAACTTCATACTTTTTTATATAATCATTATTATTATATTTTTCTTTTTAAAAATATATAAAAAAATAAAGTGTCTCTTTCTCACTACTATTTTATAATAAAATTAGTATATATATATATATATATATGTGTGTGTGTTTTTTAATAAATATATTGATAAGCATTTTAGTGAGTAAAAGATAGACAACAGTAAAGTCAAATAAGTAGATGCATACGGGTAATTAAGTCATGGGTTTAGTAATTTAATTAGGAACTGAACTAGTGGTTAGTTGTTTTGCTTTGCTTGTGTCATTTATTTATTAAAACTAAATTTTACACTAAAATCCAATCACAAATTACTCTCTCTATATAACACACTTATTGACTTTTTGTAAGTAACTATCTCAAATATTATTATATCAGCTGTAGTTTTTATATCTATGTTGCACAGTTATTGAAATTTTAGTGACATTTCCCTTATTTGTGACAAATATCTTTGAGATTTTCTGTTATAATTTATTTATAAAACAATCAATTTATAGTAACAACTCCATCCACATTTCCAAAAGAGATTGGCGGAAAGAGCCACGGCGCCTCGAAGTTTGTCATCGAAACAGCGACTTGTGAGTGTGAAGCCATAATGGAGGTTGAAGGAAAAAAAATTGAGGGTTGAAAGAGACTCACCCTTCTACTTAAATTCAAAGGAAGAAGATGTGGTGGGGGCAATCATGGGCGTTTGATTCTTGAGATAATGCACACCTGGTGTTTGTAAAAACGAAATTTTAATTCCACCTGTTATGGATGCGCTTTTTGTTTTTTCTAGCCTAATGAAATAATTATGATTTTGTTTTGGATGGGAGCGTCTAACTAAACCCTGCGCACACGTCAAGCGCTGCTATATGGGAAAATGAAAAGGTTCTATCCGAAATTATCTTAATTGTCCATAATATCTGAGGTGTGATTGCAACACTTTTGTTCCCTTCTGCAGTAGTAGCCTTTGATGCACACTCAAAGTCTAGGATAGAAGGTGGACCAAGACCAAGACGAATTTTTTATTTTCCACATTTGAACGCCCTTTCTACCATTCTGAACTACCTTTTGGTAATACAACTTTTCACTGTTTAATTTCACCCATTTATTTATTTTAAACCTCATTATCTCAACTCTCTTTTCAATATAAGCTGTATCATATATGCCCTCATAAGAAAATATCAGGGAGACAGGTTTACTGGTTACTGATGATAGATAAATATCTTTTTAGACTAAAAAAATGGATTGACTTTGAGGGACAACCATTTTTGGACTCTTCAATAAAACAATCTGAATACACTCTCTTATGTTTGAATATGCTAAAAGCCTTTATAATTTACCTTGAGAGATCGAGGATAAATATAAAGAACTTCAGATGGTGGTAACTTTTTCTATAGAAAAAAGCAAAGTTTTTGTCATGACAGTCGATATTCAAAATTTGAGTTTTGGGGGTATTTTCTGAACTCAATTTCAGTGTACCGAACGATACAAAAGAAAATTATGAAAAGGGATTAGTTTTTTTTAATTATTTACAAACTTTCAATTTCTTGAAAAACTGTTTTTTTTTTTTATGTAGTGTTAAAGCAGAACTCTAGAGGCCAAAAAAATACAGGGTAGGATTAGAGGTGAATTGGTGAAAAGTGAAGATGCCTATTAAGTTTTTTCCTTTCAACGAGTTTGTAAAGATGATGGCGTAACAATGGCCAATCTTGATATCGGCGCGATCATCATTACATAAAAGAATGTTGTTTATTCGTTAATGGAAGGTACATGCATTTATTTTAATAATGGGAGAAGAAAGAACCTGGAAGATCATACCAATAAAACGAACACCGAAAACATCATTGTTAAAGATGGAAACCAAAGAAATTACTGTCTCTAAGTTTTGTTCCCCGACAATTAACAAGCAAGTATCCATGGCGACCGAATTCTGCGGGACAAGCGTTCTGGTCATATGATAATGAAATATTGGGAATTATTTCAAAGTAAAATTGTTAAAAGAATTAGAATGAAAAAGAATTGAAGAGAAAGAAAAACACAATAAAATCAAGACAGAAATCAATAGTGGCAGAAAAAGAAAAATCCACACGAAGGCATAACATAGCAATATAATATGTAACCATCATCGACATAGTGTACAAAAATAGAAGGCGAAAAATAAAACCTAATGATATTATTCCTATTACATAAATAGGATTTCAAACAAAAGATAGTAAGAAATAAAAGAGAAACACATAATCTTAATGGGTAATCACACTGAAGCATTATTTTTGGATAATCACACTGAGCCTTGAGTAACTTTGTTTAACACTTTAACATCTTGACCCAACGTCACCGCAGTTTGTCTCATGTCAGAGGTGACCGGTGGAAAAATGCCTTGGTACGGAGGGGCGTGCACTACGCCAGCCGGTGCAGTGTAATAAACCTGTCTCCCACTTGCACTATCGTACGCTACCTGTGCGTACGGAGAGCCCGAATTATCCACTATCCCACTTGGCCGCATCACACCGAATCCTTCCGTATACGCGGGAGCCTTAACCGGCTGCTGCCCTGGCGCCAAGTTAGCCTGAGCCGACGGTTTAGACGGCGTCACACCGCCGTACACCGCCGCTTCACGGTAACCATCTGAAGCCATTCGCTGCACCGCGTAGTATCCTTGGGTGGCCGGAGGCCGCACCACCGGAGCATGGTAAAACGTCCCCGGCGCCGGAAACATGTAAACCGGCGCATCTCCTCCACCAGACGCAGCCGACACCGCTGGCGAATATGCTTCGCCGGAAACATGCTTTTCCGGCCAATAACCCGGGGCGCTGGCCGGTAAATTCGCCGGAGGGAATTTCTCAGGCAGCTTCTGAACGTAATAATCACCGGCGGGGTAATTCTCCTCGCTCTTCCTCCGATACGCGCCTTGCTCGCTCTCCGCAATTTGCAATTGCTGCAACTGGCGCTGAATCGCGCTCGGATCCGAAGCCGAAACCCTGTCGACAGGGTTCATATTCAGCCGCGACTGGTACTCCGGCGGCGGCGCAACGGGCTCCGGCACCGGATCATGAAATTTGACTGCCGCAGGCGGAATCTGAACTGGCGGAGCTGCAACGGCGACGCCAGCGCCCTTCTCGAGACCAAAGAGGAAATCTACGTTATTGGGTTTGATCACAGGTTGGAGCGGTGTGGAAGCAGGAAGCGGAGAAGGAAGAGTATCGGCGAGAAAGAGGAATAATCGCATGCGGGCAGGTCTAGCGGAAGCGCGGTAGAGGCGATCGTACTCGTGCATCATGTGGTCGAGGTCGTCGTCGTTGGTGACGGAGATGAGAGCGTCGAGGTCTTCGCCCGGGAGCTGGTACTTGAAGATGAGGCTGTTGCCGTTGCTTTCTTGCGGCGGCGCCTCGCAGAGGGCGGAGAGCTTGGCCAGCAGGGCGCCAAACTTAATGGAGCGGTCGACGGCTAGGATCTTGGTCTCGCCGCCGACGTATGAGAGTTGGTTGTCGTGGGAGCGTGGGTGGATCTTGCCGCCGTAGCTGCACATGAACTTTACCTTGTAATTTTGTTGTTGTTGTTCGTCCCATGGAGGAGGAGGGTTGTCAAAGTCGATCTCTCTGGAGCGTGGAGAGGAGTCACCAGAATCAGGGTATGATTGGTATGAATAATTCTCCATCTTTTTCCTTCTTCTTCTTCTTCTTCTTCTTCTTCTTTGGATTTGACCACCGCTTCCTCTGCTTGAGACTGCGATCTTTGTTAAGCTTCCATTATGCCTTGTTTTGTGTTGAGAGAGACACGATCATAGCACAAACACCTTTCAGACTTTTGAGAGATCATTCAACTGCATTTATCATCATAATAATAATCCTATTAATATATCCTTCTTCCTTTTCATTCCAAATATCTTAATGCTCTCTTTTCTACTACCTTTCATATTTTATTATAATTCATACTACTATTTCTTTTCATCATATCTGCAATTTTAATTCTCCAAAGATCTACAAATATTCATTCACAAGCATTCTAAAGTGTAAAATATTTTAGATAAACATAATTTGTTTTAGAATTATTACAAATTTATTGTCATACTACAAAAACAATTATACATGTATTAAATGTTTTTTTTTCTAAGATTATCTTTGAGTAATACTCTATGTATTAAAAGGATGAATAAGAAGTTAGAGAAATGAAAAAACATTACATAACCTTAAATGTTATATAAAGTGCATAAGAATGGAGTGATATTATGTTCAAAGAAGTGTGGTGTTAGAGAAATTAATCTCCCAATGCGATGTAAAAGGGGAATTTAATTAAAGAAAAGTTGAATTCAACTTAGAGGATTATTATTATTATATATGCATAATTAACTCACTGGATTCTTTATTATTGGAGTTGTGTGCCTTGCAAGGCTGGCATCTTATTAGTCAAATTACATCTATCTTCTCCACTTAACCTTCTCATAATTATTCATATCTTAGTCTTCTTTCTTAATCTTCATATAATTAATATTTTAAAATTTTTAATTCTAATTATTTTTCTCGATTGTACTTTTATTTATTATTTATTATTACTATAGTAGGTCATGATTAACTAGTAATACAATACTAGTACGTATTATTTGACATTAATTTTGGTGCAGAAATTTTAAAAATATTCATATGTTATGTTTCGTAATATTATTATGTAATTTCTTAGTTATATTAAATATTTTTAATCTACTTAGATTAACATACTAATGACGAGGTAATAATCAATGTCTACGTTAGGTGAAACCTACTGAGTTTACTAGACATGCACCCCAGGAGAAATAACAGTGCTCCCGCGCATGAAAACCTACGTATAAAATTGCATGTTAATATCATTTTTTTATATGGTAGCTAAATTATATTTTAATAATAACATATTTAAAGTAAATTACATGTTGATAATAATGTATAAAGATTTAATCCAAATAAAAAAAATTATGTAACAAATGAAAATTGCTTTCGAGAAAATAAAAATTAATGAAGAGTTTTAAGAAAATTACCTAAAGTCTCCAATTTTTTTGTTCCATTTGGTGGTTAATAAACTACTTTAAGAAATATCCTGAAACTATGAATTTTTCTAAACCTTAAATCACATAAAAAAAAGAAAAAAATATATCATATTTGTGTTTATATCAAAATCTTTAGATGAATAATAGGTATTTAGAAGGGGAATGCAACCACCTTTAGTGTTGCTTTATTAGTGGAAAAGACACAAAAAGAGATCATGAATTGCGTTTTCTTTAAAAATTGTAATTAAATATTTTTTTCTTTTTTAAAGATATTTAAAAAATAAAAGACTTATTCAACAATATAAACAAAAGAATGACACGTTATTTTTATACTTATTTATTTCAACTACTAGATTTATTTAATTTTGAATTTTTTTAAGTTATATTCTGATGCAACACATAAGAAGAAGTATTTTTTACAGTTGTTTCTGGTCACACATCTAAATATTTCTTCACTCATTTTTCTAAGTAATTTTTCAAGTGTTTTTTTTAAGTAGTAGCTTTTTAAGTTTTTATATCCTTCAATATAAATTAAAAAAAAGTACAAATCAAAATGTATCAAATAACGAAAATAAAAATTAAACTCAAGTTTCTTAATGAGACATTCAAAAAGAGAATTATATAACTTTTTTTTTCAAAATTGAATTTCACACAAAATTCGTAAATATTTATGGTTTTCTTCTCATTTTTATGGTTATATAATGATGTGAGAGGTTGAAAAATATTTTCAAAGAATATCATCTAAAGTTTGATAAAAAAAAATATGATTGACATGGAATAAAGAAAATATGTTTTTAACTTTTATATTGTTTTTAGTATTGACTTTTTAGATTATTATATTTTAAAACATTTATTTTTTTAGTCTTTAAAACATGTTTATTGGAATGTTATTCTTTAAAAAATAAAGCATTCAACCATTTTTTTTTACGTGGCGCACATGGTGCTTCCACGACCATGCAAGTCTTCTTGATAAGATTGCAAGTCATATTACTCTTCTTTTGTTTTCTTCCCATTTTGATTTATTAGAAGAAAAACACTTAATCATTTCAACGGCAATTACTTGTAACAGTTAATTATATTTTGTGTTCAGATTAAGTCCTATTTTATCCCTCTTACATGATATTATATCATTTAAATAAGAGTTAAATATATTTTTAATTCTTAAATTATTTGTGAAAATTATGTTTTATTTTTAGAATAAACTTTAAATTTATTTCGTCCTTATATTTTATAAATAGATGTAAATAATACAAATAAAAACATCTTTAAAAAGAGGAAAATAAGATAAAATAAAAAAGAAAAGAGTGAAAGAAGTAGGAAACTATGAAGAAGAAAAATAAAAAAATAAAAAAAATTCTGACATATTCTCGAAAATTGTTTACACGAGTTTATAAAATATAAGAACGAAATAAGTTCAAAATTTATTTCAAAAACTAAATTCAATTTTAACAAATAATTTAAAAACTAAAAATATATTTAATTCTTGCCTAACATGTAAAGACAAAAACATAAAAAATACACTATATATATCTACACACCTTGGTATAGATGAAAATTGTATATTAAAGAAGATGTCAAATTTGTGCCATTTTAAAACTTATTAAAATTATCGCATAAAGAATATATTAAGAATAATCTTCAAGTTTATAATTGTAAAACTCAAACTATTCAAAATAGTTGTAGTTTTAATTTAAAAAAATATAATAATTAACTGGTATTTTTTTAATGAAATATTAATATATTTTTCTACTTTGTTTTCAAATAAATTGCATTTATAAGAATTAAAATACTATAATTATCAAGACAATAAATTTATAATATATACACACACGTAAAAAATCTTAAAATACAATTATAGGACACGTGATAATATCTTATATTAATTTTTAAGAAGAAGTTAGGGATTTTTCACCTTTCTTTCTGATAAATACAAATGGATAGGTTGTCTCACCCTAACATATGACAACACTGCACAGAGACCCATAATTAAATGGGTTGGTCCACTAAGACCCATATTTAACATTGTGTGTATTTAATACAAAAATCAATTAATGTAATTAAAAGTTAAGGGGTCTAGGTTGAGCAAGATAAATTTTGTAAAATCTTCTATTTAGGTTTAATTTCTATGCATAAAGAAAATATTATTTGTTATTTTTTTACATATTTTTCTAATTTAAAATGTTTTTTTAAGATGTTGAGAATTGTTGGATTGGTGAATGAGGTCATAAATTCAACCCATTTAAGTCATAAATTATGCCTATGGATTTGCATAAACTTAGAATTAAATATAAAAGGGTTACTTATTAAACACGTGACGTCATCGTATTTGAAAACTAGAAATTGCAAAAACATACGTACATTATACGTACTTGACTCCAAAAATATGTACCTAGGTTTTGATCAAAGGAAATTCTATTTTCTAGTCCTGCTCTAGGTTTTACTATGTTTATAAATTCAAATCCTATTTATTTTTATAGATTAAAATTTATAAAATAACTCAATCCTTACTTCTCCTATATTATTATTTTTGATAAAATTTAATAAGTAAAATATATTTAAAGATAACTATTACTTCTTCTATATTTAATATGAAAATATATGATATAAATCTAAAATAGAATGTTTAGAATTCTGAAAAAAATATAATGTTTAGATTTTGAAAAAAAATAACAAGATAACTTTGGTGTGTTTCCCTTTGCAGAGGGCACTCTTATTAGTGTTGGTTGGCATTATCTAGAATGGAGGTGGGCCACACTAATTAAATGGTCTCAGTTCCATCCACCCCTTTATCCTGAATGAAGTCAAAGTCATTATCAATGTGTGGTGGATCCCATCTTAACCAAACAATTGAAAAAAATGGTTTATATTGAAAAATAAATGGTTAGGTTATGACTAAATAGGTAATCATATAATATTCATCTAAAATATACTTTAGGCTTACTTTCAATCTAAAATTTTAATGCAAAGTGTTTGTGAATTTTGTATTTTTTATATATTTTTAACTTTTTATTTGTATATTTCATGTGATATTTAAACTTATATTTAAATGCGTAATAATATAAATCATTTTTAATAAAATAATAAATAACAAATAAATTATTAGTTTAGTTATTTTTTTGAGAGAATGTTATGAATATACTGCATTTATTTGTTATCATATTTTTAATATTAATAAAAGAAACACACACTTATAATTTATGATCTATATATTAATAATATGTGACGAAGATTCTCTCAATGATATATGTAAATTGTTCTTTATTTTTATTTTTTAAAATATTTTAAGATTTTAATACAAAATTCAGAAAACACCGATATAACAAATAAAAATAATAAAAAAATAAAGTATAGGGAAGAAAATAACTTTAATACAGTGTAAAATAAATAATATATTCAATTATACTATTTTTATATGATGAATAAAATTACATAAAATATATAAATAATACATATAATGTTTTTATACACACGAGTTATAAGTTGGTATAATAAAAAATGCAAACATATAGATATAAAAAAACGTTTATGTAAGAATTGAACAATTTAACCTTGTTTAAATGGTATAAAATATAAATATTGTATTAGTTAAATTAAAAAAATATATAAGTAAAAAGTTTAATTATTTAAATTTTACTTTATAAAAAAAATATTTTTCTAAAATTATTTTTTTCTATCTTACTTTCAAATTTTTGAGTTAATTGTTTGTTATTTTTTAAGTTTTAAGTTTTAAGTTTGTATCAATAAAGATTGCAGATAACTAAAGTTATCATTTCAATCAATTTTGTTTTAACTATTTAAATTTCAACTATCTTTTTAAAACCAAAATTTATTTATCTCCAGAAGTTTGGAGTGACTATTTATCATTTTTAGGATTTGAGTTTATCTTGGTGAAGCTATTAAAGAACAAAATATATATTTCTGGATAAGGTTGTGGTTAGAGTAAGATTCTCTTTGATCCCCTTTCTAGTGGTTTGCAATATTTGAGAAAAGTGTTTGCAAACTAGGTTTAAGGAAAAAATGAACCTCTACTAGTCGATCATGATAATATATTTAGTTTGACGGTTAAAGTTTTATGTGAACAAGTTTGAGCTTCATGTGTTAAAGACATAACTAGTTGAATTTTGACTTGGAGTAGTTAAATATTTTAATTAAAGGAAGGTAGTTAAATATTGATATCTCTTTAAGGTAGATGTTATGGATCTTGGGTGTGACTTGATCATGATGTTGTGAGTTTTATGTAAAGAATGTGTTCTGTTGGAAAATATTCAAGTGTTTTGACTTTTGATATGAATAATATGTGTGATAATGATTATATGTTTACAATATAATTAGTGTCCCTTATAGACATTACTAGTTAAAATATATTGTATGAATGAGATGTTGAATTGTCGAAAGTAACTAATATGACAAATAGTTTAATTTGAGTGGATGAAATTTCAAGTGAAATATGTTGTACATTTAGTACATAAGAATATAGAATGTTACAAGTGGGTCAAGTTGGTTCAAAATAGTCTTATTTAGAAATTAATTACTTAATATTATGTATAAGAAATAAAGTAAAACATTTTTTTTACCAATTTAATACAATTGTGAAATTTTGCGTGAATGTAATTTATGCCATTAGACAACCATTTTTCTCATGGGAAGAATTTCATTTAATTAAAAACTCTAAAGGTTTAGTCGTTGAACAACCATCTCTTTGTTAAGCAAAATTCATTTAATTAAAACCTCGAGAGTTTTAGTACTTGAACAACCAATTTCTCTCTAAGCAAAATTCAATTCAGCAAAAATCTAAGAATTTTGGTCATTGGATTGGACAATTAAAAAGTCATTGGACGACCAAATCCTTTAACCAAGTGAACAAAATGGTGATTTGACAAGTTTAAATACATACACTTAATTTGTTAGAAAAATAGAGATGACTAAATGAGACAATATTTAAAAAAATATGTTTTTAGATGTTTATAAATGATAACATTTGTTTGTTTATCTTTAAATTAATTGTTATATTTGTCAAGATCTTACACTTAGATATTATTATATTATATGATTGGTGAATTTAAATTTATTTGTATTTTTTTATGTTAGAATAATACATGATTTTGAATGATAAATTTTATATGTAAGTCTATAAATTATTATGCACTTGTTGATGATGTATATGATGAGATGTGCAAATGTATGATATAAATCATGCATGATGTGAAATGAATTAAAATTTAAAATTAACTTATGATGATTATGATATAATATGAGATGGTGTATTGTAAATATAGTTATTTTCAAAAAAGAAATATTATGTTGAGAAGTTTAGGTTGTATGTTGAAATTAAGATATTAAAGGAGATATTTTGAATCTATTGATATTAGACTCACACAAAGTAAGAGATCTGTTGGTGAGATTGAAGGAAATTTCTCAGTTTCTCGAAGAAAATTTCTCTAACCTAATTTATAGTGTGAAATTGAATTATGTTCAGGAAATCATTAAGATTTACACCGAAAACTATGTTTAATAAATAATGTAAATGTCCATGAATGCAAGATTTTAAAATAATGACTTATCTAATTTTATACGTATGTGTGTTGTTTTTAAAAGTGAGATGACCATATTCTTATATGAAAAGAAATATTATAATAAGAAATATTTTATAAAAATTAATTAATTTACGATAAAAGATAATTTATATGGTATGTTTTGATTTTTTTAATAATGTAAGTAAAAAAAGTTAACTTTTTCGGAGCATAGGTAAATGTACGATATTTTGGAGTATTATAATTTGTATTTTAATAAGAAAAAAATATAATATTATAAATTTATAAATTATTTTATGAAAACATTATATATTTTAAAATGTGTTTTATATTAAAATGAAAGTGGAAGTAACTATTATATATAATTTTCACATCTTATATAATTATTTTGCCTAGAATTTTGTTTAAGTTTAGTTTATTTTTCAATATTTTTATATCAAATCAATATTGATGAATATTATCGTGTTAGATCCATGCATTACTTTTTAAAATTAAATAATTGTCATTATTTTCAATTAAGGTTCGACGATTAAAAATATACTTGCTCCATTTAACTTTAAATTTTGGTTTCTAAAAGTTTTTATTTTAAATAAACTATTACATATAACTTAATTTTATGAAGAAAAATATATTTTATTTATATTATTAAATATAAATTCCTTGCATTTTAGGGACAAGGTCTGTGATGTTGACAAAATACAGAGACTTTGGTTAATTTGATAAGTTAATTATTTGTAAACTATTTAGTGTAAATTTACATTATTAACAAAGAAAATTATCATTAAGATGTTTCTCAAAATAATTAATGTAAAATTTCTAAATTTATTATATTGATGTAAAATTCACTAAATACAACTTTAAAAAACATTTAAACACAATTATAGATATGAATACGAATATTAAGTATAATTATAAAGTCTTAGATATGTTTATATCGCTTTCAAATGAATGGATTTCCAATTTAGTTTCTCTATTTTTTTTTATTTTTTAAGTAAAATTTGAGATTGTTTTTTAGTTTTTGCAAAATTATAAATTTTGATTTTATTTTTTTAAAAGAGAATTTTCATCATTTTTTTAAAAAAGTTTACTTTTGGTTTTTTATTTTAGGATAGATAAATAATATATATTTTACAATTCTAAATAAAAACATAACTAGTTATTATATTTTCACATATAAAATTTTTGTTTAATATATTTCCTTTAAAGGTGATTATTCCTATTCATAATTGTTCAACTAGTCTTGATTAGAAGTCTTAAAAAGATAAGAGAATAAAATAAATAGGGTTGGTGTAACTAAGCAAATTAGAAGTCTTAATTACTTAACCTATCGATTTTTATTTTATTTTATTTTAACACACATACATAAACTTATATATAATTTAAAAATCACTTAATTATATAAAGATCTTTTAAATTTGTAATTGATTAATTAATATTTTTAATTAAATAAATTAAAATAATTTAAATTATAATATTATTATATATTTATATTTTTTAAGTAATATAATAAAAAAATAATATTTTAATTTTTTTAATTTATATTTTAATTTAAAAAAAGTGAACTTGTTGAAATCCACTACTTAATCCTGGTGAATTCTGCAAACCTAAACCCAAATTATCCTTCCACTTCCAAAATTAAAAAACACAATTATTTTATCGCTATTAAATCAATATATTTGAATTAATTATAAATGAGTTAAATATGTATTTTTATTTTTAAATTATTTATTGAAATTATATTTTATTTTTGAAATTATTTACTTTTATATTTTATAAATTAATATAAATAATTTTCGATGTATCATAATTTATTTATTTTTCTAAAATTTTTCATTTTAATTTTGTTTTATTTTTAAAAGATATTTTTATTTATTATTTAAAAATTTATTTCACTTTATAAAATATAGAAACGAAATATATTAAAAATTTATGAAAAAAAGAAAACAAATTTTAACATTGAGAAGTAAAAAGATATTTATTTTATTATAAATTAAGAAAGAATTTCTTCTAGATTGTTTACTTATACTGTGGGTTTTAATAGATTAAAGGAGAAAGTCAGAGAGTTTGTTGGTTTCACCAACCAGAAGAAGGATTTGAATATGGAAACGTGGTTTTTGTGATAAGAGCATTTATGAAACATCATCCACATGACAGTGACATGGCCGGACTGACAGAACCATAGATGCTTTCCAACAAATGAAAAACATTACGATCACTTTGTTTACTTCATGGCTCACATCACAATTCGCTAGGTTTTCACTCTGCAATTGCAATTTCCTATCCTATTCGTTTTTCGCTTTCGTGTTTCTTTCCCGGCGATTCGAATTTACTTGTTTTGATTTTTTAAGGTTTGAATTCAGTTACTAAGTTCAAAGACGAGGATCGTCAGTGTTTCAAAATCTCTGAAGATGGGAAAAAAACGTGTAATGTTGCCAGCTAAGGACGTTGACATGTCCTCAGTTAAGTACGAAGGTGAAGTGGTTCAAGGTAATTTAACTTGCTTCTTTTGCAATCAAGTTGAATTTCCATTTTCTACAACTAACATTTTATTCATATTTTGTTTGCTCTTTTGATTGTTTATTTATTTTTTGCAGCTCCGCATTTGACTGGATTTATGTTTAGATTATTTGTGAGGATACTTGAAGCTCCGGTGATCGGTCCTATCATAATGAATGTTTTGAAGAAGCAAAATAAAATTGACCAGGTGTGTGTTTTGTAGCTGAAATTAGTCATTAATGTCTGTATTCTTATATCTCATAGTTAAAGGTGTTTTGTTTCAGTTTGTAATGACTGTTTGTGAACAATATTTGAGTTGCGGGTGCTCGACAGTAACATAGCAAATTAACTACATGTTGTCTGGTTTTTTTCTTATTATTATGACAGATATTGCAGCACACTGTGATACCTGAGGAACCCATGTTTAAGCCCGAATACCCACCTCAAGGTGGCTCCCTCTCCTCATCTGTGAATGGATTGCTTCTTTTCAATATTGCAGTCGTAGAATATAATTGTATGCTTAAATTGCAGGCGGGTTTATATGTTGGATTTACTTAAATTTGGAGTTCTTTGAGATAATTAGAATGGTAGAGCAGGAACAAATTCCCTTGATATTAGTAATTGTGTCAAATTATTTGCATTGCATTTGAGGATGCTTGCTTATTAGTATAACCTGCCGTGATGCTTGTAATGTTACTTTAGAAACGGAACCCGGTGTTGTTGTCCTTGAAGAAGATGGGAGACCTGAAGATCGAGTTGAGTCTGCCTTGAAGTGTCTTCCACATTATGACGTTGCTAAATTATGGGAAAATTCACATGCATCCTTTCGGTACTGGAAAATACGTGACTATGCTCACGCTTATCGATCTAGAAAAGTAACCCCATCCATGGTATGCCACATTTTGTTGGTATCAACTCTGAGTACAGTTTTGTCTTCTCTTTATTCAAATTAAATTGTAAAATGAAACAATTTCAATTTCCATTTATAGGTTGCTGAGCGCATCATCTCCATTATAGAGGAGAATGGAAGAAATAAACCTCCTATACCACTATTGATATCCTTTGTGGCAGCAGAAGTCCGGGAGCAAGCAGCAGCATCTACTCAGAGGTTTGAAGCAGGTAATCCTGTGTGATTCCGATGCTTACAGTCTAAATCTTTCGCACATGATTATGTTGAGACATGGTGGGAACTGACACACACGTAAGTTATATATTATTGGACATTGATTATGTAGGAAACCCATTATCAATATTGGATGGAATTTTTATGGCTATCAAAGATGACATAGATTGTTATCCTCATCCATCTAAGGGTAAGTATATCTTGGCTTCATATTTTGTCGAAGTAATTGTAAAAAGCCTTTGAATTTTCTTCTGATGATGACAGGTGCATCAACATGGATGCATGAGGTACGCACTGTAAAGAAGGATGCAGTCTGTGTTTCGAAACTGCGTAGCTGCGGTGTCATATTCGTAGGGAAGGCAAATATGCATGAGTTAGGAATGGGTACAACAGGAAATAATCCTAATTATGGGTAAGTTTATAATATATTGTTAATTTAAATCTTGAAGCCACTATCAACATAAAGATCCCTGCTTGCTTTATGGAATATATTTACAGGTTTTAAATTTAGCCCATTCTTCCTTCTTCCATATAAGGAGACAAAAGTAAATACGTTAACAAATGTCTTTGTGTTGTCATTCACTTCACTTGTTTTTCATCTTTTTTATAAGAAACTTAAGAGCCAGTATTGAAAGGTACAAAGTGTGATATGACAACATGATAGACTCTGTCCCATAACAAAGTTGTGTCAATTATCATATAAAGAAGTAGAAGAGTAGCATGGGATTGCACACTCGTGTAAAATGAAGAGAGCATGAGTAAGGGGATCTGCCAATGTGACAATTACGGGCAGGTAAGGAATATGTCGAAGGGAGTAAAAGGAAGGAAGGGAGTGGGGTTGGGGTGGTAAAAAGGAATTGAGTATGGACTTAGATGTGATGTTAAAGATCTGTTGAATGACATGCGTTGTTGATGAGATCTCTTGGAAAGTGGACCGAGACAACAACTGAAAGGAGTTGTCGTATCCTCAGGGATTAACAAATATTAATAGTTAATTAATTTCTAAATTGAAACAGAAAACAAATTTACAGTCAGAGATTGAAGTGCAACACACATAACAGAGATTGAAGTGCAACACACATAACAGAGATTGAACTGCAATAAAACGGTGTAAATTGATTGAGAAATTTAAATGTGATAAAGTGTTGGGATTGGACTCACTTGTTCATTACTCTGCAACTTCTTGTTCACTATAAAATCACACACTCAATTTTTGTGTTCCTTATATTAATCAAGATAATTCCTTACTCTTGATTACCTAAAAATCTAACATCAATAAACCAATTCCTTGATTTACCTAGATTGATTCTTGCATTAAGAATTGAACATTTATGATCAAAGACATTAACTCTGTTCCCAATAACTAATGTCCTTGAATGATTCAACTTATTTCAATATTAGAATGTATTTCCCAATAGCAATCTAACTCCAAAATCATGAACACAAATTCGTCTATCTTCAAGCATTAAACTCAAAGTTAAATCATGAAATGTAGAAACAGAGCATGTATATATGTATAGAATTGAAAGTTGGAGAGAAATTACAATTTGTTCAATCCCAACAGAAGGGAAGTTAGCTACACATGATTATAATAATCCTTCAAATCCAAGAATACCAGAGAAAAAGATGAAAAATTGGATGTAGCTTATGTTTCTAATATCTTCTTTTCTCTCTCCCGCATAGCCTCTTCTTTCTTTTCTCCCTTTCTTCTTATTTATAGTCCCAACGGGTCATTTCCTTCTCACAGCTTACACTTAGCCTCATTTGCATATGCTTAGCAGATGAGGATTCTTCACACTAAAGGAATTTAAGGTGCTGACTGGGAAAAATCTGCTCAACCTCGAGGTAGTGAGCTCAAAACCAAGGTTGATATTTTAACCTTACTCTTTGGCTAAAATGTGCTCAACACCAGCATTCGGTGTTGAGCGCAACTCCCTCGTTTGGTGCCTAATGCTCAACCTCAATCTCTAGTGCTCAGCCTTATAGTTGGGATCCTTGCATTACTTTCTACCATGAATCCACTGAGCACCAACCTCCTGTGCTTAGCAGATTGTTTATATCTTGGACTCCAATTTCTGCACATAAACATAAAATTCAATCAATCCAAGTATCTATTCTCAAAATGCAAGAATTTCTATTTCTAACAAGCTTGGGCTCTTTTTTAGGCGAAACATATCTATTTTGACAAGAGCTAAGCCTATTACAAGGAAGAAAACCAAGTATTTTTGGAACTTATCATTGTCTTTTCTTCTTTGTGTTCTATTATTTCTTTCTCAGTTTTTTGCAATTACTAGGCCTGATCCCTAGTTATGTGAACTGAGAAGAAGTTTCTATCACAAGGACCAGTGTCAAAGGCCTCTAGAAATTAAAGGAGAGTTTCCACACCAATAATTGCTGTCAATCTCTTACATAACCTTGCAAACCGTTTTGGTTTGCTTGTATTTTCTTGTGTTCATCAGAATCTACCTCCGTTGACTACTCAACTGGTTTTTCTTGAGTTGCAGAACGGCAAGAAATCCTCATGCACCCGATAGGTATACTGGTGGATCTTCGTCAGGTCCAGCTGCAATTGTTGCTTCTGGAATATGTTCTGCTGCATTGGGAACTGATGGTGGAGGTTGTACAAATATAATGTATTAAACTAATTGCTTGACTCCATTTTTGTATGTAATTTATTTTTTAAAATTTTGGAAAATGGCAGGTTCAATCCGTATTCCTTCTTCCCTTTGTGGTGTTGTGGGATTGAAGACAACATATGGACGGACAAGCATGGAGGGGTAATTTCTTGTACTACATGATGAATCAATCACTACTAGCTCTTTATGTGTACTATTTGCTCCTCAAAATGTTTTTTTTGTACTACACTGCAGTAACAATTATGATTTGTGATCCCATTTTATTAGCTGGGTCACGGTTTCGACCATTTTCTATTATGACTATGAAATGAAATTACTATTTTCTCCCTGGGCGTTCACATCAAAGACAAGACGCTGAGATGTTCAAGGAACAACAAAACCATGGTTGAAAATTAGTTAACAAGATGTTGAAGAAACTCATTTATGGCTAATTGAAGAAAGTTTGTTGTGTTAGACTTAAAATATATGGACCAAATACCTCATGACTAGGACTGCAGTAACAATTATGATTTGTGATCCCATTTTATTAGCTGGGTCACGGTTTCGACCATTTTCTATTATGACTATGAAATGAAATTACTATTTTCTCCCTGGGCGTTCACATCAAAGACAAGACGCTGAGATGTTCAAGGAACAACAAAACCATGGTTGAAAATTAGTTAACAAGATGTTGAAGAAACTCATTTATGGCTAATTGAAGAAAGTTTGTTGTGTTAGACTTAAAATATATGGACCAAATACCTCATGACTAGGACTGCAGTAACAATTATGATTTGTGATCCCATTTTATTAGCTGGGTCACGGTTTCGACCATTTTCTATTATGACTATGAAATGAAATTACTATTTTCTCCCTGGGCGTTCACATCAAAGACAAGACGCTGAGATGTTCAAGGAACAACAAAACCATGGTTGAAAATTAGTTAACAAGATGTTGAAGAAACTCATTTATGGCTAATTGAAGAAAGTTTGTTGTGTTAGACTTAAAATATATGGACCAAATACCTCATGACTAGGAGAGGAAAAAATCAATAATTAAATCTCTTAAGATGATAATGCTTCTGTTTTCATCTTAGGTTATTATTCAATATTCCATCAGATGGCATTGGTATGAAAGTATGTTACTTTATCAGTTTATCTGAAAGACTAAAATCTAAGTGACTGAAAGCTCTGCCAGTTATTTGGATTTACTAGTCAATACTCATATGGGGTAATTAATCTGGTCTTCCAAGTGGTGAAGGAACTCTTGTTTGTTCGGATTTTTCTTCTTTTTATAATGCTTATGCCTTTTATTGGCAAGCATTGTAATAGAATGCAGTTCCATAGTTTCTTTGAATTTGTCACATTCTTGACTCTAATATAAGGCATTAGTGGAGAATAGATGAATAAATATCGTGAATGCTGGTTCTACTCAGAGGTTAGCAACATTTTAGCTATCTTCCAATATTGAACAGGATGCATTTTCTGGTTGCACTCACAAAAGTCTATAGTATCATTTGATCTTTCGCACTTGTTTAGAAAATTTTGAAGGGCAACAGGCCTGAATAGTATGAAGTCTCCAAAAATTTTGACGTGCCAGAGTTTTTGGTATTCTCTATTTAATTGGTTAGAATTAAAAAAAGCTACAAAAACAAATTATTTAGTTGTATTAGAAAACAGTTGTAGTGTTTGGCTAGCTAAATTTGTTATGAATGGAGTATTCACTTTCTTTTTTGGTTTTATTTACAGGTCATTATGTGATTCTGGGACAGTGGAAATTATTGGTCCCATTGCTTCATCAGTAGAGGACGTCATGCTAGTGTATGCAATGCATACTTCTCTCTTTCTCTTTTATGCTTTCTTTTTCAGACTAACTCTTCATTTTACTTGACCGCTCTCAACTTTACATGTACATGTGGACTTCTAGCTGTTTGGTTTAGTAATTCAGTTGTTATCAAGTATAAAACCCTTATCACTATGGCTTGATTCTTGAAGACATATAACAGATCTTTTGGTCCTAATGATTCAGGTATGCGGCAATGTTGGGGGCATCTCCTGCAAATAAAATCAGTTTAAGACCGGTAATTTTTCACCCTAAGCCTGCCTTATTCTGACCTCTTTGGGATGCCTTAACTGCAATCTTTAGTGCATTAATTGCCTAGAGACGTGACCAATATAATTCTTATAAGGCTTGAACTATTCTCACTTTAAAAACTAGTTTTATTAGGTTAAATTAGGTCACAAGTCGCAGATTTTGTGGATTAAGTTAGTCTCTTTGTAGTAATTTTTCATTAAATAAAGCCAAGTAGTTTTCCAAAACATCTCTCAACAAAAGTTAGTGACTAGAAAGGATCGAACTTTAGAACCTGGACCTCAGTCATTTAAAAGCACTAACCGAAAAGGGGATGTGTCAAACCTAGGAGAGTAGATTACCCGACATCTGGCAATTTCTCTGTCCTAGCCATAACTGAGTAAGCCTGTATCTATAATAACATATGACGCTCCTTTTGTACTGCTACTCTTTCTAAATAGTAGTCTCTTTTAGACCTCTAATTCTATGTTATGGATATGTATATGACAAAGACAAAGTACTAAACCAACTCCTGAGTCTGTTGTTCTATACTTTATTCTCTATACAAAACTTTGCCATTTGTTGAGGAAGTCTGATGCATATATATTTTTTTGTTTATGGTAGTCACCACCTTGTTTGCCAACTCTGTCATCCAATGACTATTCAAATGCCTTGGGATCTTTAAGAATAGGAAAGTACACCCCGGTAATCGCCTTATCCTTTCAAAATAGATTTTGTGCAGTTTTACGTGACATACTTTTTCTAAATAATATATTTATTCTTGTGAAGTGGTTTAATGACGTGCATTCAACTGAAATCTCTGCTAAATGCGAGGATGCACTTAATCTGCTGTCAAAGGAGCATGGTTGTGAAGTAAGTTCGTCATTCTATCATGCAATGCTCTAACATGATAGATTTAAACAGGGCTAAGTAGTCTATATTTATTTGAAGATGATAGAAATTGTTATACCAGAGCTTCTTGAGATGAGAACTGCTCATGTCGTTTCCATTGGTTCTGAATGCTTATGTTCGCTGAATCCAGATTGTGAAGACGGGTATGTTTGCGTATATTCTGAAACTTAGTACTGCTAATTTCGTTTTGCAGTCCAATTGTTAAAAGAAACCCTCTCGTCCGTTATTAAAAGTGGTTAATGTTAGACCGTGGCTATAAAAGTTTATTGTGGTTTTCTCTATTTCTTTGCTTCCGTAGGAAAGGTGTAAAACTGACATATGATACTCGGACAAGTTTGGCACTTTTTCGGTCATTTACTGCGGCAGATTATGTTGCAGCCCAATGTATTAGGTGAGGCAAGACTTTATAATTTAATATAACAAACTTATTTTCCTTTACTTACTGATGACCTCGGAA
This sequence comes from Lablab purpureus, assembly GCA_030347555.1. Classification (NCBI taxonomy): domain Eukaryota; kingdom Viridiplantae; phylum Streptophyta; class Magnoliopsida; order Fabales; family Fabaceae; genus Lablab; species Lablab purpureus. The sequence goes on from CM059259.1 coordinate 11,271,958, forward strand.
TATGGTATACTACAATCTTTAAAATTAATCACTGTTACAATGGATTGACCAATGTAAACCATACTGAAAAAAATGTCTTATGTAGCTTCTAAAATTTATGGTAAATGTTTCAGACGAAGGAATATGTATTACCACATGGAGATTTTCAAGAAAGTGGATGTCATAGTAACTCCGACCACTGGGTATGTATAAATGGTAGAGTACTCCTTAGTGTAAAGGACCCCTGTACTGTGCCAAATTCAGTTCAGTTTATCTAAAGCGGGTTTGCTTTCTTTTATATTCTTTGAATGGCTAGTATTTTACAGTATGGGTAACAGAATATATGTTCGATGGCATTACTGGTATGAATATAGCCATATTTTCACAATAGCATAAAACATCTACTTATATTTTTATTGTCAAGTGTTAATTGTTAATATGTTAGTTTTGTTAATGGAAAGACACTTGAACCCACGACTTATTTGTTCTTTTCTATTTTATCCACGAAGTCCTATGTATCTTCCTGCCAAGATAGAAAAAGATTGAAAGACAAACCGGCCTATCAGATGTGATAGTCTCTGGTCTCTTCTATTACTAACAGCTTTTGTGGGTTATATTTATGGTTAATTTTGGGGAGGGTGGGACTGAAAAACAAAGATCATTGACGTGGAAAAGGATTTTTACAAAATTCTACTACATCTTATTTTGGATTTAAGGTTTTGTTGTCTTAGGGAATACTTGATATGGAGGAAGTACGCCTGAAGTGTCTTTTGTTTATAACAGCATGACAGCACCCAAAATACCTCCTAGTGCTCTTAAAAGTGGTGAAACAGATATGCAGACTACAGGTAATCAATTAGCATCACCTTTAAGTCGCAGCTTCATAATATTTTTCTTCTGAAATGATTTGCATTGCAGGATTGTAATTAACATTATATCCGATATCACACTGTTTACAATAATAACAGCAAACAGAATTTTTAGCATTTTTGGTTTTCTCTAATTAAAATTAATGTTTCTCTCGGTACCTAATGATAATTTTAAATGCCGACCTTTATTTAATGGTTACGAGATAAGACTTTAATTTTGATTGGAAAACAGCATCAGAAGTATCTACAATTGCAGTTAAGTTTTGTTATAATCTTTATTATTAAGTTATTAAATCAAAAGATTTTTCTGACATTAAATAGCCTTCATTAAGGAAGCTCCAGAATTAAAAAAGAAAAGAAGAAAAGAGAAAATTTATCGTAATTATTTAATTTGAGAGCTTGAAAATAAGAATACAAGGAATATATCTAAGTATTGCCCCCGTTGATAAGGTCAACAAAATAAATGTGTCACCAATTATGGCCGCAAGACTTTGAATCCATAAACTATTTTTATCATGAGTAGAAGAATTTCAAGTTCAATGTTGGTGGCAATTATTTACTCTGAACATTGTTGGACTCCATTCGAACAGGCCGTAGCACAAAACATCTTTAAAATTTTCGGATTAGATTTGTACTGAGAAATGGTCTCCTGATTCATTTTTCCTTATTAGACCAAAATCATTCATGACCTTTTATCTAAATAAATAACTTGTCTCTTTATATATGTTGACTCAGTTTTTTTTTTTCAGCTAACCTTATGCAGTTCGTTGTTCCGGCAAATCTTCTTGGACTTCCAGCCATTTCTGTCCCGGTGAGTGTGAAATCAATCAGTGATGAATAATGTTTGTTAAGAAGTTAAATGCCCATTATAGCTCATTTTTAACAATATTTAGTCAGTTTGGATAATTTTCTCAACAAGTATTTATAAGAGGCGGAAAATAAAATGAATTCAACGGTCCTTATTAGATTAGTTAACATCAACTTCATTGAATCAACCCTAAACTTATGTCTTCTCCATAATAATTCACTACAACGCAATCGAAAAGTTTCGATAAACTAGAAGTTAATCCAAACTGGACATTTATCCTATACAGTTTATTCATTGAACAAAAATGTTGTCTACAGGTTGGTTACGATAAAGAAGGACTTCCAATAGGTTTGCAAATAATGGGTGGACCATGGGCGGAAGCAACTATTCTGCGGGTAGCCTCTGCAGTAGAGGTACGTATATTTTAATAATAAGGCCTCCCCAATGTTTATATGTGATATGTAACTTATTTTGTCATTCTACCTATTGTTATTATGATTTTTTTTGGTAAAAATTCTTCCTAATTTATTCAGAAACTCTGCGGTGAGTCAAAGAACAAGCCCGTCTCCTACTATGATATTCTGAAGGCTAACTGAAGCTAGAATATATTTGTTGCATACGGTTTATAAATGGCTGGATTTAATATTTGGAAATCGGCATACTCGGGGCATCCCATTTCTCCAAACGATTTATGATTTGATAAGTTCCTAGGAAATACTTTTTGCATAGAAGAATAGTAATAATTTAAAGACAATCAATCATCATTTAAAAAATCATGGGTGAAGGTAATGAGCACATTATATTTCATATTTACCGCACAGCTATTCGTTAACTAATTCAGTTATTCTATGTTCAATGTTTTCAAATTTAACTTGCCATCTTTTATCTAAAAAATTCTACCATCAGTCTTTATAATCACTAATAAACATGATTCATGAATTACCATGTCACAGTAAATTGTAATAACTCAGATTCATTTATAATGAATTGGTTGGACAAGGATTCCATATAAAACCGTTCCCGCTGCAAACAATCACAAAGCAACTTTAAGCATAATTTGTGAAATATGCTGCATTTTCCTAGTCACGATGAAAATTTCTACAGAACCTTTTAAGCATCCTGAAAGTATCTTGGCTGAATTTATGTGGTTAGAGCATCCTATCCTGTCACACTACAAGGTAAAAGATAAATCGTAAAAAATCCTGATTAAGGTGAAAGGGGGCTTTTAAATTGTTTAGAATGTATTCATACCGATCAACAATGACCACGGAGCGAAGCTCACAGTTGGCAAAGCTGCAAAGAATTGTTGAAACCAGACGATTAATTCCTACTATACAAAAACGAAGAATACCGCTGAACATATGAAAGCGCCAGTTAAAAAGAATCCCAACAGTCAACTCAGTAGGCTCAAGAGGATAACAAATAAGCACATGCAAGGCATCGGTGAACTTACGGCTTTGATAATTCTTTCTTCTCTAAGTGATGACTGTAATTTGCAAGTGCACTTAGAGTATGAAACAAAAATGCTCTATGCGTCACAATTGCTATCTCCTTCTCTTTTCTTGTCCCCAACCTGTGATGCAGTGAAAAATTAAGTTGGAGTCACATATATGAACCGAACATATGTGGATAGCAATTCTCAGTTAGATAAGACTCATGGAAGTTACAAGGAAAAAGAAAGAATATATTGTTTTTTCTTAACAACAATTACATAAAGGTAACTATTGACAATTAAAAGATATACAAAACTTAGTATTTGATGGCATGTGTAAAAAATCGGTATTTGATGGCAAATTCTAGTAACTAACATATAAAAGTAATCCGAAGTTACAAGAAAAAAGACAATATTTATTGTGCTTTTCTTAACAAAAATTGCATAAATATTTAAATACCAATAATCACTAGATATATGAATTAATATAAATAACAATAATCTATTCCAATGACATAAAAAAACAGTCAGCGAGAAGTTATCTATTTATTTTTCACAAAAGTGTGATAGACACAAATGGTTCCTGTGACAGCACCTTAGAGAAGATTCGCACATTACTCAACATTTCTAGTAACTGTTACAAAATACTAAACGTGATGGCTACATTAATTTCAGGAAAGGCAATTTGATCTTGTGTTTCTATCACAAAGAGAAATCACAGAGTAGGAATATACTAAGTATTAGCTTTCTAAAACATATAAGTTAAATTCTACTATTCTAGTGTAATTCCCAAATTCAGTAATAGCTGAGTAGTAACTTTTTATTTAGGGTCCTTACTAAAACACCAGTGTGGAGTAATACAGTATCAGAAGGACAGTAGCAAATTGGACATTAATATTTTGTTTTTTCTTAACAAAAATTACATAAAGATTATAATTAAAAGATATAAAAAACTTAGTATTTGATGGTGTGCGTAAAATAATGGGTATTTGATGGCAGTTGAGAAGCGTGTGTTTCTGGGTCAACAAGGTCTCCTTAAAAGCTTTGGAAGGTGAATTCAAGTTTGATACTACCATGGCTATAAGAAGAACAAGAAAACGCTTTTAGAGAAGACTCACGACATTATTATTCTTAGCCTCGATGACAAGGTATTAAGACAAGTCTCGAAGGAGAAGACCACAATGAAACGAGAGCTTGTACATGACTAAGTCTCTGGTTAACTGTTTGTATTTGAAGCAAGAATTATACTCATACAAAATGAGTAGTGAAAAGAAAATTAGCGAATAACAAGTTGATCTTGGATTTGGAGAACATTGATTTTTAGGTGATGAGGATCATCTGGGTCTGGTAGACCGTCTAGTGGTGATAGATCATCTACAATTGGTGAAGTACTTTTGGTGGAAGACGGTTATGAATCATTAAAAGTTCTTATGGTGTCTAGTGTTACTGATGATTGTGAGTGGACTGGACTTAGGATGTTCCTTCCACATGACACCTAACTATCTATGGTTCCAAAAAGTTAACAAAACTTGAAGGAGGGCTAGTTCTTCTCGGAGATAACAAGTCCTGTAAGATAATTGACATTAAAACCATAAAGTTTTGTCTGCATGATGAAATCAAGAAAGTGCTTGAAGAAGTTAGGTTTGTACCTAGCTTGAAGCGCAACTTGATATCCCTTGGCGAGCTTGAGAAGAAGAGATACATGTTTAAAGGAGAGAGGGGAATGTTGAAGGTGATAAGAGAATCCATGGTAGTGATGAAGGTTGCGAGGAAGAGTGGCATGTATGCCCTGGATGGTGTTGTAATGTCTAGCTCAACGTCTATTGCTAAGCATATTGTCTTGTCTGAGCCATGACATAGAAGGTTTAGATCATGTAAGCAAGAAAGACTCAATGAAGGTCTTAAAATATCATAATCCCTCTGATATGATTACGAAAGTTTTGCTGAATAGTAAGTTCTTTCATTGTTTGGATTTGATCCAGCTAATTGGTGATTAAGTTTGTAACGAACTTAATGACAGTTAGTGATTCTCGTTAAGAAGATTTTTGTTGAACCAAGATAGAGATTTGTGAAGAATTGGTCTAGTAAAAACTTTGTTAAAGATTTCTAGACTGTTTAACTCTATCAGACCATCCAGTAGAAGGTCAAGTTTTTGTATATGATAAAAAGTCTCAATAGACTGTCTAATACCAATAAATCGTCTAGTCATGAGTATTGTTTGGTGAGACTCTATAGTGACGTTTAGAGTTTTATAAGAAAGACATTGTTCACGTGTCCTTCTCTTTAGTATATGTGCGTTTCATGGGATTTAATTGTAACGACCTAAAACTATATATATCGTATCACGTTTATAGTAACTTTGAGTGTGTAACCTTGAGTTGTTAACATAATGGCTACATTAAGTTTATGAATGGCAATTTGATTTTGTCTTTCTATCACAAAGAAAAATCAAAGAGAAGGAATATACTAAGTATTAGCATTGTAAAACATATAAGTTCAATTCTACTATTCTAGTTAATTCCCAAACTCAGTATAGCTGAGTAGTAAGTAACCTTTTATTTAGGGTCCTAACTAAAATACCAGTGTACGGTAATACGGTATCAGAAGGTCAGGTGGCAAATTGGACACTAATGTTTTTGCCAAACTGATATAGTTCACAATAGGAAGAGAAGTTCCGCTTACTTTTCAAAAAATGCCTGGAGTAATCACATGATTCGCATCTGCTATGCATGACTATTCATGCAAGTTGTTCTGAAACAAGGTGTCAAAGGCCAATGTCCAAAAAAGTGGTCCTGAGATACCTCTAAGATTTGGAAGTGTTTCCTCGAATGTCACAGCTCCTACTACTTGAGTGTTCACACAAATAGGGTGTTTTCTCCCCCTTCTCGGTTGTGGTTGTATGCACCATAAGGGCGATGAAGTTTTTTTAATCAGATTCACCTGACTGCAATCTTTGTCATTTGGCAATGTTAAATGTGAATATCTGATTATGTTCCTTAGGTTGGATCTAGTGTTCTAGTAGTCAGGTCTATCCTAGCAATTGATGGGGTTAAAGGAGTTGGTCAGGCTAACGGGGGAACAAAAAGTATAAAAGTTAAAAATTCCCACTAACTGAATCGTACCAGTTCATGAACTTCAGCCCTCTAGCTACAAGCTCTTCCTTTGTCTCTCTAACATCGGTCTTCCACCAAGTATCTTCATCACTGTCGATCTGAAAAGAAAATAAAAAGTGACTGGGCAAAATTCCTAACTGAACAAACTATAATTTGCCAGAATTTTTACAGCTAAAGAAAAATGATAGCCGTCTACTATGAAACCATGAACCACAAGGGAACAAAACGTGAAAAAATCTTTGTACTTGCCAGTGAAAAATCAACTGCAGGAAATAGAGATTGATACTCGCTGATGCTTCTTCTTTTGTCGCAGGGATGAACCCCCTGCATGAGAAAACACATGGAGAAATCTGTGAAGGTCCATATGATGACCGCAACAACAAGCTTAAGGAAGCTTATATAAAAACTAAAAAATGTACTAATATTGTTTATAGATATAAAATACAACTTCTTCCAATATTGAGGTGGGGAAAGTAAATTAAGAAGCAACCTTTAAACCTTATTAGTGATTTTATATGCATCCTCTATTTAAATTTAATTTGTGATTTCATACTTTTATACATCAATTATCCAATGATCTTGAAAATTATCTCCAACTTTTATAGAAAAATAGCAAAGTTTGTTGAACAGGATATTTCACATTTTCATTTCGTTCAAGTCTATTAGAAATAAAAAGTCAAAATAATTTTATTCAATTTCTATAAATGCCAACTAGCAACAACTGCTATATGATTAAAGTTCGTCAAGCTTTTCTATTATGTATCATCAAACAGACTCTCGGAGTTACAAAACAAAAGAAAATATAATTAGAATTACCATTTTTTGAAGGGAATTATTAGCCAAAAAAAAAAGACAAGAATACGATGGGAATAATTTGAAATTCATGTCATAAAATTGAAAACAAAAAGTGGAGTTGTGTAAATTTTATACATTTGTGTGCTGGCTTGTATTTGTAACTGTTTGCCTAGCTTGTGAAAAAAGCTAAAATTTGGGATAGAAAATAATTTCTATCACGATAATACGTGTAATAGAACTAATAGAGAGAAACCTTATTTTATAATGATGATAAAAGATATATTAGACAGATATGTGAAATCAGCCTCAAGGTTGTGGGCTGTCTAAACTTCAACATTTGGAACGCAAAGATGTATTGTTCTAGGAGAGTCACAGGGCTAGGAAGAAGTTTGGATAGTACAGGTTGTGACCAATGATAGACACTGATACCATCTTGAATTTGAGCTATGCCTAACTCAAGCCCAAGAGTAGCTCATCATGTGATGATTGCCACCATTATAAGCTTTACTTTGACCATAGGTCTATAGTTAATGTGGGATTTCAATAACAACAGATATGGTATTAAAGACGGGCATGCATGAAAGCAGCCTCAACGCTGTTGGCTGTGTCTAAAGTACAACATCTAATGGCAGTCTAGACTGTTTCCAATGCAAGAAAACCTGAATTTAAATACTTCTCTTGCTCCATCCTTCAATCTCAGTGCCTAAGATAAAATGTAGGAATAAGTCTATTGATTTGGAAGTAATAGCATTCTGAATTCTTCCTGCCCCCTTATAATTACAAGATATCCATTTTTTGACACTTGCCCAAGCCGTGATGGAGAATGAAATTTCACTGTAGTACATGTATCAATATGATATGTAAACTGTCTCCTAAAAGAACGTCTTTGTGTCAATAGATAAAAAAAAGGTTAGATTATAATTGACATACCAAACGTTCCCGACAAAGTTCAACAGCAACAATTGGAGGGCAATTCAGACTCGAGATTGCAGCATGGCTGCTATTTCCTGCATTTTCGACCGTAAGAGGTAGTACATCTGTTCTATCTGTGTAACCCTCACCTCCAAACACTCCAACAGCAGTTTGTAGTGTCCTAAAACCTTCCATTGTAAGTCATTTCAAACAATTCAAAAGAATAACATTCCAATATGAAGTACATAAACCTAGAATATGCAGAAATATATACCCCAACACAGCTTTATTCAACTAATGCAACCTCATTCATGAAAACACTCCATAACAGAAACAAAGTAGCATAATAATTTCGATTTGATATTAAAGGAACTCACATTCCCCCCACAAACTATGGGCAGGGATAGGCTTTTAGATGGCATATTAGTGAGTGACAACTGCGTTCTCATATGGATAATCTAAACCCTGCTAACATTAGTTTACCATCCGACCCCCACAGCACATACACAGAACACTCTTGAATTGAATTGTTTCCAAGAAAAAAGTATTTCCCATTTAAAGAGACAGCAATTATATTTTTCAGCAGTAACTTCTGCCTGGAAAGATAATATACCAGATCAATGGACTTGCTGCAAATGTTTTTATTTACACGACTAAGTCACACCAATATTCAAAATGTGCAAATTAAAGATTGAACATCTGATGTTGCTTCATATAATTAGCCACAACAATAGTCCATCACATTCATCAATCAATAAAAACTGATCATGTTGCATAATGCAGATACAACAAATATAAACACAGGACACGTTTATCAGCCATTGCAAAATAGTGAAAGTGTTTCCATACCAAAAAAAGTTCCCAGAAAACACAAAGGAGGTCTAAGCCACTCAAAAAGTAAAAGAAAGAAAAGCATGCCAAGCCCACATGACATTGGTAATTTGTGAAAATGAAAAGTGAATAATTTCCTGATCTTCAGCAGTTTTTTTTTTTGTACAAGAGTTGAGAAATTAAGTTCTCTTTCAAGAATAAGGAGACATTCAGTTTCTCAGTCCATACAAAGCATTTGAGTCACACACTAAAGAAGCAAATGCACGTTGATACCTCAATAAAGGAGATACTACGACTAGATCAATCCTCTTCACAGTCCCAGAATCACGAACATGCTTACGCAAATTGTCAACCTGTCAGAAGCAAATGATATTACACATTCGTAAAACTAAACAATCATTTCCATCTCTAAACTACATCATGACTCATGACACGTAAGCTTCCTTCTAAGCACGTTTCACACAATAAGCTGCGGTATTTTACCTCTTGCCAGCCTAACGGCGTAATATGCGCATCAAAATATTCAGACTTCATGTATGCATCATAGTTCTTATCGCCTTCCACATTGTGGATCCCCTGTCCATGCCTGACCTGGACATATGCACTTTATAAATTGGCAATGTCTTGATTTGCATAGTGCAATCTTAAATGTACTTGATAATGAAATATATAACATGTCAGCTTCGAGTCCACACCGGATACAGTGTGTTGACGGAAAAAGTAAGTTCAATTTCAATACGAACCAGGTGAATGGTTTTGCAACGGTGCAATGAAAACACACATGGACCACCACCACCATCACCCCAATCCGTAGCCTCTGACAAGCCTAGCAAACACTCACACAACAGAACAGAACGGGAAATAAAAGCAATATATATAGCATGAGAATCCAAGCGAGAGTCCAAACGATAACATGAAAACAAAAACAAAAACCGTTATCATAAGTATTCCGAACTAATAATTCACTGAACAACGAGTTATGCACATGAAATCACGTCGAGAGAAAGAAGGATTTCAGGAAATCTAAATCAGCATGCAATTCAACAATTATCAGTAGATTGTTACAGTTGACGCAAATAGATAGGTTGCAATCAGTCAATAATTTGTTTCTTAATTCTTCGAAGCATGCTTCGGTAGATCTTCTGTTCTCACAACAAATGTAACCTAAATGTTCTCTTACACACGCGCAAACTACGGAAAGTAGAATTTACGTGGCCATTGGAAAAGAAGGAAAAAGGAAAAGGAAAAGCGACGTGAGTGAGGAGGCAGCGTACCGGCGAAGCAGAGAGCGGAGTGAGAAGAACGGATCGGAAATGGGCGGCAAAAGCGTAGAGAAGAAGTAAAAGATGGCTTCAGAGTTGAGATGCTGCAATTTATACCGACTGTGCTCATCCTCATGTTCTTGCCGCTGACCAGAAGGACCTTCTAAATTCTAGTTTAATTTCGTTTCTTTTCCCGTAATGTTGTTACCCACGTTATAAACAGGTATAATTTTTCTTAACTTAATAACCTTCATAACTATTTATAAAAATACAAATATTTTTAAATGAAAAAAAGTATTAAAATTAAATTAGTGAATGAAAAAATACCCTATTATTTTCAAATTATAAGTTATATTTAACAAATTTAAAAAAAAAATTTGTTTAACTTTTTATAAATTTTTATTTTTTTAATTAATATTAAATAAATTAATTAAAATTTTTAAAAATTAATTAATTAATTTTTAATAAAATAATAAATTAATTAAGATTAAAATTTTAATAATTTGAAATTTGTTTTAATTTTAATATTTAATTTTTTTTACTATTTAATATTAATACAAATAATAACGTTATTAATAAGAATATATAAAAAAAATAAAACTATTAAAATCTTAAAATGTTTTATATTATAAAATAATTTTTTTAAAATATAATTTAAATCAAAGAGAGACAAACATTAAAATAAAAAATATTTTCATAATTAATAAAAAATCATATACAATTATTTATTTATATAAAATAATAAGTATATTACTTAATTAAATTGCGTGTTTACAACTAATTTAGGTGTTTTATTTAAATTATTATGTTGTCTTAATTAATATTTTTACTTCTTTAATAAATACTGGAGTAACTAAAATTAATAATACAGATTAAAAATAGATATTTAGAGAATATTAGAGATCTAAAGATGAGAAAACAATTTTAAGAACTGAAATTAAATTTACGACTTAAAACATGTTTAAATTAAAGTAAACTTTTAATTTCCGTCGAATATATTTTATTTTTTTCGAAAGAAAACCAGATGGATGTGTTGGACAATCAACGAAATGTAAATAAAAGAAAACGTAAAAATCTAAGTTTACTTTGATATAAAATAAAATAAAAACAACAGTAAAATATAATAAAAAATTGAAGTTGATATTTCAAAGTTATATTCGTTATCATATCGATTATTTATTTTATAAATTTTGATTATCACTAATTATTAAAAGATTTATTCTATCATTTTTTTAAATATTATAATTTAATCCTTTAAAAATAATCAGCCATACTTATGTCTATGAAAAATTAGAGTAACAACACAAAATAATTTTTTGGATTTGTAATGCTAAATTAATTTATGGGAAAATATTTAAAGATTAATATATGTGTGTGTATTTATATATATTATTTTAATCCTTTAATAGAATTGTTCAATAATTAAAACATTTAAACGAAATAATATGATGACGAGTGGAAATTCAAAGAAGTGATTTTCAAAGGTTTATTTTTTTAGCCATTCCTTCTTATAATGAAGATATTATTCTCAATAAAAATAAATAAATGTAATTATACTTTTTACTCTAAAATTATATGCAAATCGTACCTTAATTTTTTTTCCACAAATTTTCGCTCGTTTATAAATTATTGTGAATTTTCATCCTGATATAAAAATCTCCGCAATTAAAAAAAAGTGGATTATTATTAAGAAAATTTTGAAGCATTAGGTCACTACAATTAAAACAATTCACAATATTTTGAAATTAGACGACACAAATTGCAAAAAGAAAATCGTTGACTACAAACGTTGGGAAATAATTTAATTTTTAAAATTAAAAAGTACAAATAAATCTAAAAATAATAAATATCAGAATTTATTATTATAATTATAGTTAATTTTTACATGACACGTGATTAAATATTGAGGATGTTCGATGTAAGTGCTTTAGAAGGTTTTTATCCTGCTTTAAATAGGTTTCACTTTCTCATATTATATTTAAAATTTTACAACAAGTTTTACCCTAATACAAAGCTTTTATTAAACTCATATCTTTATAATTTTTTATTTATAACTTAAAATATTAATTTAATTATTATATTAGGATTGGAAAGTATTTTTTGTTCTTAAGATGACAACCTTATTCAAGACCCCTAGATTATAAATTTAAATTTTTTTCATGCTACACCATTATATTCCATTAAAAAATAAATCTTAAATTTATGACTTCAAATGCTCTTAACTTTTTTTCGAAATTTATGTCAATTGAGTATAAACATGGTTATCTAAACTTTGCTAATTCATTACTAAAAAATTTAATACACTAGTAATTAATAAAAAAATCTTATGAGTTATGAGATAATTATTTAAAAATATTATATAATTAGTTAGTTTACAATGCCTAATTATTTTCTATCACTCAAAGGATATTGCACCAATCCGTAAATCCACAAAAAGGAAACGTACCTTCCTTGATCGACCTCCAACTTCACCACTCCGAAACAAGAACACATCAATTCAATCCATCCATCCGAATGGCTCTGACAATTCAGCTCACTTCCCCTTTCTTCTGCTCCGCCTCGCCCATCACTCTCTCCACCCAAAAACACACCACACGAATCTCGTGCACCGCTGTTGGCGACGGCGGCATCAGCGACGCGGCGCTGGCGTCAGAGCTTGCGGTTAGGGTTGCGAGAATGAACGCGCATTCGGTGAAGGCGGAGGAGGCCATGAGCAAGAGCAGAAAGCTCCTCTTCGGAGAGCTGTGCGAGTATATGGGCCTCAACGAAGAGCAGGCCCAACATAAATGGAGCAGCATGGATGAAGACGAGAGATTGGTTTTGGTGAAAGCTTTTCTTAAAGAGTGGGGTTCGCATTTTCACCCCTTGTCTGCGAGGTCCACCAAAGAGATGTTGGAGGAATATCTGCGTCAGGGGAACGCACCTCCTAAGCCTCCTAGTTCTTCCTCCTTCTTTTCGGGACTCAACAGAATTATTGGTTTTCCGTAGAAAGTTACTCCGTTTAGTTGGACTTCAACTTCAATTTGGTTCCTTGTATTTCATTTTCTTTTACAAAAATAAGAAATGTGGCATGGGGTTGTATGCGGTCATAGAAGAAATGAATGCCGTTTTTTTACGCAACAAAATTTGAAGGGTTAAAATTGTAGATGGTATGAATTCGTTGATGGCCTACTCTCAAGGTTACAGCATTGCTAGGGTTAGGATTCCTCATGGTGAAAATTTTGCCATCATATTTATTTCCAATTTAGTTGTTCATATTTCTTGTATTTCATATCCATCTGTCGTCTAGGCCAGATAAGAAGTTTTGTAAGCAATGAAAAAGGGATCTGATAGGATACATGTATTCCATAATCTTTTTAGTACAGAAAGGAAAAACAAATTTAAGACCAACAATTATTTGTGGACACCTCAAAACTGATACTCATTTGATACCTGATAGGAGAAAGAGATACCAGAGAAAAGTGTACATGCTATAAATGTTGTCACATGAAGAACGAGATAAACAAAACTTAGGTGATATCCACTTCGATATCCACTTCAAGGACTATTTTACGAGCTCCTGTTACTTTCTTAAAAACTTCTTTACTTCTTTACTTCTTTACTTCTTTTACTTCAATATAATAGTATTTTAATCTATGTTAAAACTTCTTTGCATCTTTAATTTCAATATAAAAATATTTTAATCAATATTTTATTTGATTGACAAAACCATATATTTTTCAATTCAGAAATTTTTTTATTTTTACAATCTAAAGTCATACATTTATATCATGTCAATATATTATAATGAATTTTTTTTTTATGAAAATGAAGTCTTCAGTTTATAAACCTATTTATAGATAATTCATGTAATAAAAATGCTTTGGTGAATATCAACAAGATATTTGGAAAGAAAGAGTGTTCCACTATATTTTTATTTTCTTGAAGAACTAATACAAAATCAATAGAAAATTAAGTGCGCAGATACCAACTTGTATTTGTTTAAATCGAGAAATCTTAAAAGAAATACTTCCTCGTAATACGCTAAAAAGAAACATGTTAACCCGCAAAATGTATATCGCGCTAAATTCATACACCGCAGAGATACACGCTTAAAACCACTGCTGCTGTATCTAAACGCTCACGTCACAAAATCCAGTGTCGCGCTTCGAATAATTCCATGCTGAGTTTCACGACTGACCGAATATAGTCCAAGCAGTGTATGCTGTAAAATCCAATTACCTGATGACATGTACAAGCTATATGCGATCGTATTATACAAGTCTGTAGTTGTAGCAGTAAGATCATGGAAGCATCTGTAAAGTAGCTTAGACAGAACAGCAAGAACGGTAGAATAGACAAAGCTCCCGGCTGTATAGACAGGTTCTTTCAATTTTTATTCACTCGTTGGTCTTATGGAAAGTAAAAAGATATTTTGGAATATTTATATACAACCAGAAAGCTGTAAATGATGTATTGCACAATGAAATGTACGGAACACAAACATCATCAGAAATACAGTTGTCTGCAGTGTGTAACTGTCGCTTCGGCTGGACAATATGGACACTTGAATGTTCGGGTGGTGCTGTTTTTTGATAACTTCATAATTGATTGTTTGCAAAGGACATGTAAGCATGGCAACAGCATTGGGGGATTCTCTTCACTTCCTTGATCCCTACTCACAGGGCAAACAAAAATCGAGTGAAACTGAAATTCCTTGCCCAATTCTACAGGCACAGGCAACTGTTTCATTTCCTGCCACTCCTGCTTCTTTGCTGCCATTACATTTGTCAGCTTTAACAGGGTAGGCAACCCCTCAACTCCTGCAGCAACTGCTACACTAAGTGGATTCTCATAGGACTGCCCCAAGAGAGTGCAGAACTGCCGTGCCAGCTCTTCAGTTGTCATCTCCCAATGAATTGGAGACATCAACTCAGAATAAGGGGAGCTCTCTAGTCTTCCTGCATACAAGAGGCAACCCATGAGCTTTGGGAACTCATCCTTGTTGACGGATGCAAAAGGAGCAAGATAAGTTCGGGCGTACTTTAAGGCATCAGCCCGCGTCCCATTTTGCAGGACCTCTACAAACTGCAGTCTGTGAATCTTAAGCTCAAGATTAGAGCCAATATCAAAAAGTTTCTCTCGATTAGCAGAGACCCATGTCAGAGCAGGCTGAAGGTTTTTCTCCCTCATAGCTCCAATAATCTGATGCATTTCCGAAAATTGAGATCTAAGTGCAGTTGCATCAGGCTCTCCAGCCTCATTTACAATGCTATCTCCAAGATCAAATAAACCTTGACGGTAAAAGTGGTTTGCAATGATCTGATTGATAATACGAGTATCAAAGTCCACATTTCTGTATGCCTTGGATATGTCAGGGTTTAACAATTTTTCAAGGAGCTTTTGATACTTGCTAAGACTTGCGTTCAATTCCTTATTTGATCCTTCCAACTGTTGAAGTGGTCCAATAGCATTAATCTTGAACTTAAGTTCTGTGAGAATGGATTTCTGGTCAACAGGAGAAGAGAGGTCATGGGGTGATTGAATTGTTGCCAATGCCTGCTCAATTTCACGCCCCACCTGGTCAACAACTTCCTGAGACTTGGAAGAGGATAATTTTTGCTTCTTGGCTACACGATCAAATGCATCTTTAATGCTACTCAGCTCCATCTTTATGCTCAGATCACAAATTCCTACAAAAAACTGTCACAAAGAACAATTAATCCTGTTAAAAAAGACACAACATATAGTTTTCCTAGGGTAAAAGTTAAGAATGTAGCATTACACGAGAGGCACTACAGCATCACAGAGCCATACACTATTGCAACCATTGTAGTCCCCATTAAAAATTATTAAGTTAGTGCATGTTTGGAAAAGAATTACGTTAAATGTAACTAGGATTTTCGTAAAAGCAACAACAGTGTTGCTTCTGCTTTTGTGCACTGGAAAGTGAATTTTTCCCTTCAAACACATACCCAAACCATGCTGTTAGCAGTTAGAGCAGTATAGCCACATTCAACCCAAGAAGTTGAAACTATTTGCATATAAGCTGGTTTCTCCACCAGAACTTAAAGTATACTAACCTTAGTTCAATTTATATTTGAAGGGAACAATAAGTTCAAGTTGGTTATAAAACATCAATACAAAGAAAATACACAGAAGTTACCTACAAAGATGTTGAAGCCCCTATTTATCATTCAAAAATCACACAAAGCTCAAACCATGCATAGAGTTTGTGCTAAGACTCAAAAATAACAATATCAGGGAATCTCAAACTGGATATGTTTTTTTCTTATGTAAAATGGCCACTTAAAACTTAAACTATTGGTAAGCAGAAACATACTAAGATGATCCTCCAACTTTATTTATAATCTTGAATGAGGAAGACTCTAAGCTAAATGTAGTACAATCATTACTAGAAAGACATATGGATGACATCAATCAGCTTTTAATAGCTTTTTCTTTTGCTAAATCTTCCTCTTACAACACAGAAAATAGAGATTTTGTTCATATTGAGTAATACATCAACCAGGGAGTTATTTAAATGAGAAACCACAGTAGGATAGGAAATGAGTTAAAAAGTTAAATTCAACTATTTGTGGTATGTTGATGGAAGTCTCACAAGTACACTATCACGTGGTACCTAAGTCTTGAGATTCTCTCATCCAGTGGATTAGGCTTTTGGATTAAGTTCTCCTTTCGTGCTTAAGTTCTAACTGTTGGTACTTTCATTAAGAGTTGAACTACAGGGTGAACTGTCAATAGATTAAGGCGCAAACCAAATTCAGATAGGTGATTGAAGCCATCAAAGAGAAAATTGGTACCATTGGGTCATTGTCGATGGAGTGAAAGTTATCATGGACATTGGCCCTTAAAGGGGATGACAATAAATAGAAGTCTCACATAGAGTAGAATAAACCACATGACGTAGTACTTAAGCCTTGAGGATCTCCTACCTAATAGGCTAGTCTTTTTGGTTGAACTCTTCTTGTGCATAAATCCTAACAGATGTCCCAACTGAATACGGAATAAGATTTAACTAATTAAAATATCCTTATGATAGAACCAACTGGTAAGTTGGAAAAATGAAGAACACTCAAGACACAAGAAATTTTATCATCATTGCTCAGTTACTATTATTGAACAACTGGATATACTTCATTAGGTTAATTCTAGAGTACCTTAGCACCTTTCCACACTTCCTATTAACACAATGAACAACTCCCGTCTTCCCAATAATACATATCATCACCCACTAGACCAACTGACTAAACACCTACCTAATCATCTAGGGGTTACATAATACATCTCAAAAGAGGACCAGGGTCCTCTTTTTTACAATGAACATGAGAAGTTCTGTTAAATAGATTTAACCCTTTATTGCATTTTCTACTTAATATACACAGTGGAAATAAAAACTAACCCACCCATTATCCCATCAGATTTCACGTTTATTTTTACATTTTTTATTGCTTAAATTGGTTTTTGTTTTAACCGCTAGATTTAATAACAAACATAATAAATGGATAGGATTTATTAAACAGGATTCTTCTGTTTATTGTGAACAAAAGAGGATCTCAATCCCTAAAAGACATCATCAGTTTGTGGATCTTTCTAGCATGGGTTCAGACAAAAGGTTAAGGCTTGAATACAGACTGTCAGGCTCAGGTGAATTTCCAGGCATATGGTTGGGCATAGACATGTGGGAGGCTCTTTGGACAATGACAAGTCCAAATCCAGTAAAATTTCTCCTTATCTTCCCTTGAACCTAAAGATAAGCTTAAGAAATGTTGAGCATGGGTTTAGTGAAAAAAGGCTTCTTTTCATGGAATGTTTTAAATTGAATTACAAGGAATATAATTTTAGTTTGTATTGGAATTGGAAGTATGAGATTCAGGAGTGAGGCTTACTACGCCTTGAACTCTCACATTACAACAACTAACTTTTGTGGTATATGCTTCTCCCAGGTGTATGATCTGGATTATGGTCATACTTTCTCACGAATAGCAAAGATGGCTTCATTTAGTTTCTTCTTGTCAATGGCCTGGAGGAGATCTGCATGAGCAAACTTGATAAGGACTTGGGTATGGGGTGCCCAAGTCCCGCACCAAGTAACATCGGATGCTAAGTGGAATGTTTAAGTGGTTGGTTCTTCCCACTTAAAAGCTCCTCAAGTGCTTGGGAGCTGATCCAACCTCCAATGTTTATTTAGTAAGGTGAGTTGGAAGTTGTACATAAACTACAAAAACCATTATATTGTTTGAAAAAGTCTTCCAATTTGGTGTGGTTAGTATTAGGAAGTGAACTTTACACCTAACTAAACCTCACAAAACCGACTTGTAAGATAATATTTGCATTTACTTATATAGTGTAATTTGGTTATATTTTTAGTCAATGTAAGATTTCGAACACACTCTCTCACACTAGGACTTGGCATCTCAAGTGTGTGACTAAAAATTTATGGGTGGTCTAACAACGGCCCAATAAACCTCACTAGAATCAGTATGTTTCAAGACCAAATCCAATCCTAAAAGATCTTCGATAAAATCTACCAATAAGAGCTCCTTTCCTTGACAATATTTTATCTCTTTTCTTCTTTGTAGCCAATACCTCATGTCCATAATTTGAAAATTAATGGGTAGTTTCCTTTTGACATATATGAATTCTCAGTTATACAAAGATTACAACCTGAGACCCAAATTACTTCATTAAGTGTATTCCTACATCATAAATGTAAGTGATAAAAATTGTAAATACGGAAGAATTGGAATCCTTATCCAAGTAAATCAAAGAAATCTGAAACCTCAAACAAATAGTCTGATATCTTCAATCAACTAACAATGGCAATGGTCCATCCATTTGGATTAATCATTATGTGGCAACAAATATCTACAAGTGTCGATTTGGTGCTATGGAGTTGAGCATGGAATTGAAACTTGAAACTGGAATTGTGCCTATTAACTAATTCTAATTTTTATATTTAGATGTCCCTTTGGAATTCAAATCATAAATTCCAAGACCAGTCAATGGAATTACAAAATAACTAGCTCAAGTCATTTCCAATCCCTAAATAACACCCTATAGTTGTCTATTCCTCTCCCCCACATTGTGCAACTGCTCTCCCTCTTTTCTATTACCATCACCACTGCAGGTAACTTCCTGCATGGCCACCAACCAGCTTTATAACCACTACCACAATCCTTATTACCACCACCCTGCCACCACTGCCCCCATTATCATAGTTATTAGCAAACTTTAGATTTTATAATCACACACTTGAATTGAAATTGCACTTAAAGTTCTAATTCTGTGTCAAAGTCTGCATGATCATACATGAAATCTACAACTCTAAATCAATTCCAATTCTCAGAATTGGAGTTAAAATTACAATTCTAAACTATAATTCCAAATTAATAAACTAATAGTTACAGTAATTAATACCTTTAGTTTATTGTCAACATCCAATGAAAACAAATCAACTAAGTTATTTGCCTACAATGACTTCACAAACTACAAACAAACATATGTTTTAGATAGAATCAATCTTTCTGATTCAACATCATTTGTACATTACAGTATTCACGACGACAAGTGAGTGGAAACTGAAAACTGCAAAGCCAGCATTGCACAACAAAATTTTTAAATCTATAATTTACTGCAGAAGCTAAATAGTACAAATACAGAGTATAGTTAATCTTTACTACAAGACAGAATCAAAATGGAGAAAGTAGATTGCATTCTTAAAACAACAAAATTTCCACGCATCAGCTACAAAAACACAATGTTCATATTAGACCAACTTAATGCAAAAATCTATTTACAAAGAATCAATATTTTACCAAGGGATGATATCAAAATGATAAATAAAGATTACAACGTTTGAAGTGACTGAACATCACAAAAATCAACACAGTCAACAAAAGACCTATGAGTATGAGACACTCCATTGTCAAAAGGAAGGCACAACATAACAAAATCAAAAGGTGTAAGCAGTAATTAGTACAGCATAACAAACTTCATTTATTTTCGATCACAAACAATCCCTTCTGGCGAACAAAATAAATTTAAAAATTATTTTTAAATCATTTCTATTCAAAATTCCACTAATTAGGAACTTTTAATCAATATTATTAACATCTCAGGGAAGGCGGAAGCAAGAAAAAACAAATCAAAAGTTGCATAAACTAACAAACGAAGATGAATTTCTCGGTTATTTGTCATTTAGGGTTGTTCGTCATCGGGTTTCTTGGAGTATCATAGAAATAAAGTAAGACAACAATACAATAGAAAATTCGAATGAGAGTGCGCCTTCTTGCAAGCAAACCAAGAAGGTGTGGATGGATTTTGTGTTACCTGAGAAACTGAGAAAAACAGTGAGAGGAAGAAAGCGTGTGCGATGTGAGGGAGACGAGACGAAGAAAGAAAACAGGCGTGCGACTAAAACGGGTGGCCAGCAGACACACGTGCCAAAAAAAATCCTCTTCTGGACTGAATTTGCCCCTACTCTTTTGTGAATTTACTTTGAAACCCTTTGGAGTTTTGATGGATCGACGCATATGCATAATAAGTGATGTATTTTGTTCAGAGTCTCAGGGTCTCTGAGAGAGGATCTTGTCATCTTGTCTATGAGAGGTAACAATGGGCCTAAAGTGTAAGTCCTATGATGCCACGTGGCTTATTTGTGCACGATAAAAAGAAACACCTACCACAAATCATATATAGGTGTGTAATCTATGGATAATGAATCTTTCTGAAAGTATTAAAGGAAAGAGTATATATATTTAATGGTTTTAAATATATATGTACTCAAAATTTAACAAATGAAAAAAAAAAATAATCCATAGGAACATATTATAAATATGAAATATTTAAAAATTATGTTTGATATTATTTTATTTGGTTTTCTTAAAACTAAAAATAATATCCTTTTCTAATAGTTATATTAAGATATCATGTTTTTAAGGGTTATTTCTTAACAATAACTTTTTTTCATCACAAATTATATAGCATTAATTTCTTCATCACAAATTTAAAATGAGTTTATATATTAAAATCATTTAGTTATAATAATGGTATAATCTGTGCATTTAAGAGTATTTATTTATTTTAGTTGTATGAATAAAAGCTTAAATTCTACATTTCAATGAATGACAAAAAAGCATAAATAATAATATTTTTTTATTGAATATAAATGGAAACTTATGTACCAATTTGTCCCAAATTTCATGAGAATTTTTCTTGAAATGGCTGAAAGAGATTTCTAAAAATAATATTTTAGAATAAAATTTTAACTTGTATTCATATATATTTTTTTATGGATTTTATAATTAATATTAATAAAAGAATCTTAATTGATGTTAATTGAAAAATAATTCTTTAAATATTAGTAAAAAAATCTTAAATAACATCAACCAAAAAATAATCTAACCTATATTATTTAAAAATTAATTTTAAATATTATTAATTGAATTAAGGCAGAAAGTTAAACAGTAATAATATGAAATATAAAATAAACATTACTAATTTTGATATATATATATATAACTATATTCTCATTTCTATCAACAGAACTTAGATTGATTATAGGGATAAAAAGATAAGAATGTATGGTGTAAATAGAAAACACAGTTTAAAAAAATAATTACAAAAATAAAAAAATTTAGAGAACCAAACATTTTTTCCATTTATGTAAAGAAAGTTGATTAAAATGATATAATATAATATAATGTTAGACATTATAGTTTAGTCACATAATCAATTATATGAAATATTATATTATATCTATATGTACATATAATTTATAATTTATTATATTATTATAAATAATATTTTTAATATAATTTTTTATTAATAAATTATATCTTATACATAAATAACTAAAATAGACATTAAAATAATTAATAAATAAATTTAAATAATTAATTAAATTTTAATATTAAATAAAATAATTTTTTTTAATATTCAAAATATAATTTTTACATATTAAACATTATAATATTTTTATTTAATTTTAATTTTCACGTTTAAATTTTTATATTAAATTAATTTTTAAAAAGTTATAAATTATTTTTTAAATATATTAATATAAAATTATATTTATTTTAACACACAAATTATATTTATGGGAACATTTTACTTATTTTTTTAATCGAAAAAATCTTACTTCTATTTTTTTTCTCTTTTTTTTCTTACTTTTCTAATCACTCATGGAAACACACCTCCTTAATACCTCATAGAGAATGAGATGATATACTTGTATTATGTTACTTAATAATAAAAGAGAAAGAACAATCAAGTTTAACAAAATGAAAGTGAAGTTGTCATGGATATTATTTTTATATATAATGTATTTTTTATTTCAAATTCTAAAATGAAAACAATTTTATTTTAGAATATTCATAAAATTAAAAAATAATAATATTAAAATTTAACTTATTAAAATAAAATTGTGATAAAAATATGTACATACATTTAAACAGATTTTTTTAATAATAATAATATAATAGATTCTAACATAATTCTTTCTGGTAAAAAATAAATTTATGATCTATAAAAATTATAGACTCAATTAATTTTTTTCATTATTGGTTATTTTATTTAATTTAGTCTTACTTTTAATTAAGTATATATTTTGTATCTAGTATATTTTAACATATCAAGATGTTATCCTATTATTTCATTCTTGAAGTTAAGGAAGTTGATTGAATGTTTTATTAATAGTAATCACATTGAACAAAATAAATACATAATAACAAAATAGATTGAGAATACACACAAAAAATAATAAATAATAAATTTTAGGAGGTATATTTTTTAGATAGAATTTACTAGACACTTTTGAGGATTTTTTTAATCTCCATTACTTCAACATATAACATATATAGAAAGAAAAAAATATTTCTCTAATATTATTTTTAAACCATTTTAATTTTGTATTTATGTATTTTTTGAAATTTTTTATATTCTGAATTGTATAATTCTAAAAATTATTATAAATCACTTTTATACTGTGTAATATAAAAATTATTAATATTTTTAAATTATATAATCTGAAATGTAACCTATAAATAACTTCTAAATGTAACTGTATATCTATTATTCAAATAAAAAATAAACCAAATTACATAAATAAATGTGTTCTATTTTGTAGTTAAAAGACATTTTAGTATTCTTGTTGATACTTATGGTACATGTGTAGATGGAGGTCGAAAAAAAATGACACCTTTTTAGAGTTAGAAAATCCACTTGAAAATTGTGTGAGCAGCCACCCAGAGGACAAGAAATAAAAGGAATATATAGCGATAATGTAAAACTAACACAGGAAGATAGCCATGGGCTTCACCATTCTTAGAACCACTTCGACTCCAATCTGTTCCAAACCCATTTTCTCAACTCTTATCCTTTCTTCTTTGTCCACATCTTTCTCCCTCTCAAACCCCATTGTTCTCCCCACTCTTTCAATTTCGATCTCACCCTCTCTCCAACCCAAACGTCGTTTTCGAGGTGGGTTTGTCGCCATGGCCGCACCTGGCTCGCTCCATAAATCCGAGGAAGAGTGGCAAGCAATTCTCTCCCCTGATCAGTTTCGCATTCTCAGGCAAAAGGGCACCGAGTAAGAACTGTTCTTTCTTCTCTTTTTATCAATTAAACTTCTCAAACGTTCACATCGCAAACAATTAATGGGTATGTCAAGTTTCTCCTTGACTTTCTTTCCATGCCAATATTCAAGAATGGAACGAAGTCATGAAAATACAGTTTCTTATTGGAAGCTGTTTGGATAAACTTCTCTCTAAACACGAGCAGGATAAGAAAAAATAAAGTAAAATAAATCGAGTTTTTGGCATTAGATCAAATCAAGTTTACTTAACTCCAAACAATTGAAGTGTATAAGTTGATTTTAGCAGTATAGTGAAGTTAAATGCAATTTACATTCTTATTCTTTTCTCTTGCCAGTGCTCATGTTTATCCAAGTAAGTCTAAATTGGGAAGGTTTGATTTCACAAATTTGCTTACTGCTGGATCATGTAAGGTATGTGCTGAGTAATTGCGCGAACTAAAGGTTAATCCCTTGTAAGTGTAGTCAAGATTTTAAGCTGCGGTCGAGATGTTTGTTATTATGAAAAATTGTGGATAAATATGCTTGTGATGTGGTTGCGGACTGTTGTTTAAAACCATGTCTGTGGTCTTTCTACTTAGTTTTTATGATCACGGTAGTTAGAGGGATTTGTAATGTGTTGTCCTAGCTAATTGGAGCATATCTTGAAAGAGAATGTTGAGCGGAGAGTGATTGATGTTGCATTAACTGATTTCTTGATACAACTCTAGTTAACAAACTTAGCTAACAGTAAATGACTTTAAACTGTAACTAATGATCGTAACTAATAGTATTACAGCAAGGTCAATGGCTACAATGTAATCTCCTCTTAGGTTGGTTCATTAGTATGTATGCTTGCAGTAGAGACAAGCTGTCTATATGCTTATGGTCCTGTGCTGCGATAACACCCTCACAAGATGTGTTGTGACTAATTTCCCATATGTGGTTCTGGGCACTTTGAATGAATGCTTAGAGATGCACAGAGGAAAACTGAGGGGAGAGAATGATGCATGGAGTGGACAAGTCTTAGTAATTTTGAGTCTGCTCCGAATTTTCGGTGGTTCTTGATTTTCTTAGCAGCAAAGTCCATGCAACAGAGTTAGTTTGAAGATGGTAACTAGTTTCATTCAAGATGGGAATTTGTGTCTCTGTTGTAAAAAAATGTTTTGATATTATGCAGGTTTCCTGGAACTGGAGAGTATGACAAGTTCTTTGGTGAGGGAGTTTACAACTGTGCTGGTTGTGGGACTCCTCTCTACAGGTCCATTACAAAATTCAATTCTGGTTGTGGCTGGCCAGCCTTCTATGAGGGTCTTCCCGGAGCCATAAATCGGAATGTAAGTCAGTATAGTTTGATCTTAACAGCCTTTTTATTAAGTGTCTAGTTAAGAACAGTTGTTAATAAATGAAGAAAATGAAAAGTAGGATTTAATAAAAGGCAAAAACTTAGATACAATATCTTAAGTATTTTTATAACGTTCTCGTATCAAATTTTAATACATCTATATTTTTGTGCTTTAATGTTGGAAAATCTTTACTCTTCATTTAAAACTTTAATCTTATATGGAATCCTTAACAAGTATCTGAAGGCACTGGCTGTGTTTGTCATATCTTAAATTTTATCAACGAGTGTATACAAAATTGATAACACTGTCACGTATCAACAGCCGGACCCTGATGGGATGAGGACAGAAATAACATGTGCTGCTTGTGGGGGACATCTAGGTCATGTTTTTAAAGGTGAAGGATTTCCAACACCCACTGACGAACGCCATTGTGTCAATAGCATTTCACTGAAATTTGTACCAGCCAATTCTCGGTAAAAGTTGTGTCTGCTGTTTGGACATCACTGCGTAAGTTCTTAATATGAGAAAAAGAATTATGTATTGCGTCTGCTGTTTGGACATCACTGCGTAAGTTCTTAATATGAGAAAAAGAATTATGTATTGAGCTTATATTACGAATGAAGTTCATAAAAATGATGACTAAATAACCATGCTACATAAGTAAAGAGTGATTTGATGATTTGTACCTTTGTTCCTCTCTTGGGGCAATATTCTGACATGTCCATTTGTGCTTGGGTATATATTTGATATGTGGGAAAGGTAAAGGCTATTATAAAGTATGCAAATAATGATGTTTATTTTGATATTTTGGAATTGTTACCCTTTGATGATGTCTTCAGATTATTACTTTTATATCAAAGAGCCTAACTGACATTTTGTTATGTTTCGTTTGGATGAATAAGAAACCATTGGGTTAGCTGATCAACTCTCAGAAAAACGATAAAGATTGATTTTTAATCATTATTTTATATATATATATAAGTCTTTTTATGCACTTATGTATAACACCCCCAAAACTTCTACACCTACTATATATATATATTGCAAATTCTAATCAAATTAATTCTTTTTCCATAGTGTGGTTTACATTCATAACTAAAATTTTAAAACAAAACAATGTAAATTATTCTTCTCCTGTACATGTTCATTCACAGATAACTTTTTCACCTACCATCACATATGTTCGGTGTAAGAAAACGATTATTACAGTTAAATCATAAAATGTAAGTTAGGATTTTAAAATTTGATATACGTGCATATATAAAAAAATTATACACATAATTTTTCATAATTAATATAGTCCATTTTTATTCATATATTCTTTTATGAATAGATATTTAATTCATTCATTCATTAAACATTTGCATATACATATATATAAATTACATATGAATTTATATAATAAAAAATATTTATTAAGGAATATGTAATTATGCCTTCAATAATATTTATATTAAGTATACCTTATCATAGTTCAAGACATATCTTGATTTCTCCTTTCTCAAAAGCTTAACATATGTTTTGATTCACTTTTTAAAACTGTACATGTGTTTTGATGACATATGAATCCTTTTTCACATACTATCACTAAAGACTTAGACTATCTCCAAAGAAAAAGATCTTCGTAATACATATGTATTCGTTTAATATTTTTAATACATACTATCATAAATTTTCATATTCATTGGAGTCATTGACTCACATATGAAATTTATTATTAAAAAGTATATTCCAACATAAAAATATATACTAATAAATTATAATTCATTATTTATCATTATAAAATGATTTTCAATTATAAATAGATTGATAAAATATACAAATTTCGTGAAAGATAAACAATTTTAATATTTAAAAACATTGAAAACATATTTGAAGTTTAGAAAATATTATATTTGTTCAGCTACCACATCTGATTGTTTAATTAATTAAACTTGTGTTTCATTTTACTATCTTAGCCAAAACTCTGTTTACTTACCTAAAAATATGCTTGACGAGCAACTTTTTAATTGTTTAACTAATAAAATATTTACATTTTTACTGAATTAAATTTTGTCTCATAAATAAACAATCATTCAAAATAGTAGTCGAATGACTTTATGCAAAAAAATAATTATCCGAAAATACAAAATAAACACGTGAAGGAATATAATAATTTATATTAATTTTTTAAATTTAGTTATTTATATAAATCTTAAAATTAATTTATTTAGTATTTAAAATACTTATAATATATATATATATATATATTAGGTAAACGCAATAATTTGAATAGTTAAAATTTTTATTTACAATTTTTTTAATTTAATTAATAAAATATTCATATTCTATCTTATTTAAATCAGATATAGTCTTGAATAAAATTATCTCATCCATCCCGTATTTCTTAAATTAAAATTTTGCATATATAATGAATCGTTTTTAAAAAGCCTATTTAGGTGTGCAACTTAATATATAAATGAATAATTATAAATAAAATAAATAAATGTTTTTTTGAAATTGAACTATAAATAAAAAAACAAATGTTATTTTTATTTTAAATTGAACTACAAATAAAAATAAATTTTATTTTTGTTTAAATTGAATAATGCTTACTTTGTAGACAAAAGACATGAGTATTGGATATGTACAAATATATCAATAATAAACTAATCATTTTAAAGCTATAGTTGTAGTTATCCCACATAAAAAAAGAATAATGTACTTGCTATAACCATTAATTTATAAATAATGACTAATTTCTATTTTTCTTTAGTGATAATATTTTAGAGTCTTCATTTTAATATATTCCAGAAATATTTAGGTGATTAGATTCATTACATGAAGAGGTAGGAGAAGAAAATAGGAAGATGCATAAAACAATCGAGGGGATTAAACTGAATTTAGTTTTAGATTTTATTTACAATCTTTTCTATTAACCTATATTTTAGCCTGTGGGTTTATTATACAAGATAAATATTATTCTATGCAATAAATAATTTTTTTAATATATAAAATTTATTTTAGGCTTGTAATAAATTATGATAAATGATTATTTTTAACTAAATATTTTTTAACAAAAATTATTTAAATATAAGTAATAAAATATATTGAAAGTAACAAATGATTATGAAAATCAAATACGTTAATAAACTAAGTAGTTTGAGGTAATGAAAGAATTTGTTTTTGCTAATTATAGAAGTAGCTTCTAAAAGACTAAATATTAAAAATATTTAATTTAATTGAAAGAATATGAGATTTATACAGAGTAGATTTCTTATCCAACTATTCATATAACAAATTTAAATTTATGAATTTTTTTTTCTTGCTTCTCGTGTTCTTCGTTAAACATATTTTTTAACACCCTTACTAAAATAAACACAAGAGAACAAAAAAAAAGGTAAAAGAAGATAATTGAAGTGACAGGGAATCGAAATTACAACAAAGTAGCATAAAGAATTCATACAGTAGCATAATTATTTCCGAAGAAAGTCAAAAGAAAAGGTTTAGACGAGGCAATGATCCACCGGAAAATGCAAATTCCAATCTAACGGACAAACTAAAAGAAAGGAAGAATGGGAATCAATTCACTGTATGGTAAAAAGTAGGGTAGAGAAAACTGACATAGCTTAAGAAGGAAAGAGAAAGACCTCTGAAATTCGGACGAGTTAACTACCATTCAACGATATTAAATTTTAGTACAAGTGTTGAGTGTCACAATATTGGTATGGCTCAACATGAACACTCTCAAGTGAAACCAAAGCCTCCCCCTCATCCTATGGAGCCTCGAATCCCCTCCATGATTCCCTCAACTTCATGGTTTACACCCAAAAGGTAAATGTATTGCTCCTTTTCGGTTTACTTTCCCCCTCCAAGATCCGTGTTGGGCAAGTAAAGGTCAGAAATATTCAGTCTTTTTCAGTTTTGGTTATGTGGGTGTGGGAAGAAAAGTTTTAAGCAATTCTGGGTCTTTTTAATTTTTCATCTTCTCTTTGGTGGTCGTGGACAACAAATGACTATGTTTTCTATTTTGATTACTTTATCTCTTTTGTCTTGTTTTGTAGGCTACTTGCTATATTTTGTGTGATTAACTTGTTAAACTATGTGGATCGAGGAGCCATAGCAAGCAATGGTGTTAATGGAAGTAGGGGAACGTGCACTGAGGGTGGTACCTGCTCTTCTGGTTCTGGAATACAGTAAGATATACTCAATATCATTTCTCTCGCTGCTTGGCATATTTAATTTAACTTTCCATACACTGATTTCAAATTCTTGGGTTTATTCCAATTTCTAGGAGAGGGGTTGGATGATGTTTTCCATTTTAAAGCTAGAGATTCTCATATGGTAGAGTAGAGTAGAACTTATAATTGAAAAGGGAGGGAGAAGCGAAACCAAAAAA
This sequence comes from Lablab purpureus, assembly GCA_030347555.1. Lineage (NCBI taxonomy): Eukaryota > Viridiplantae > Streptophyta > Magnoliopsida > Fabales > Fabaceae > Lablab > Lablab purpureus. The sequence goes on from CM059259.1 coordinate 11,301,256, forward strand.
GGGGAGGAGGTTTGACAGATGGAAAAAGCATTTCCTTTTGTTACCTTTTTCTTTGGTATTTGGAAGATTCTTATTAAATCAATGAATCTTAAAAAGGAACCATCAAATTATTCCCAGTACATGAAACTCCAAAGATATAAGCTGATCGAAAACGAAGTCAAGATTTTATCATATATACTTGTTCTTACAGAGGTTGAGGTGACCTCCACAAAACCTTAGAGAATCTTTCTTTTATTGCCAGAATATCTTCTTCTAGTTTCATCTCGAACCGAGTTTTCATCTTCATTTCTTAAGCTGAAAAGGAGTGTATGCAAAGATACTTCAGCGGAGAAGTAAGTGATGTAATAAATGCCGAACATTGAATCATCCATATCTTGGGACTATCGTTTATGTAAACTGTTACTCGTGAGTCTTCATTTACATGGGTCTGTACCCGCGGCATTTATGTTAGTTAAGTCTCAGGATTAATGGTGTGATGATCCAATTACTGGTCTAAACCCTTATTAGCGAATAATCAAGGTGTTAAGTCTTAATTAAGGAATTATAGGTGTCATCTCGGTATTCCGGATGTACTCAAACCATATTGGTACAATACTAAAAAACAGTTCTCACATAAAAGGAAATCTGAATTGCTGTTCAAAATATCATAATTATTGTTCCTGTAGCAACGACAACTTGTTCAAAATTTACAAATGCCTTGATTCGTTTTTTGTGTTATATTCAACGACAGCATGGTCAATGTAGCTGTCATAAGTTTTGAATAACTATTGAACGGGTGAGTAACGGAGGGTTGCTGTCATGGATTTAAGATGTGGTTTACCTGAAAAGCTAATAAGAATCAGAGTATTCTGATTGAGAAAGCATTCATGCAGGACATCTTAAATTATTTCAATAAGAGAAGGAATTTGGGACTCTTGCTTGGTTAACGAGTTGACTTACTATTATGCGTGCTTGTCAAAATAGTTTGATCTCCCTGCAGGATGCAGAATTTAGTTTTCAGTCTGTAGGATAACTGTTGCTGTTGCCTGTATGAACTGTTCCCAGTGTTGCGCGCCATGACATTAATATTGTAATATGCAGAAGCAATTTTCAGCTATATAGTAGTTTTTGTCTATATATTTTTCTCCTTTTGTGCAGAGGGGATTTTAACTTGAACAACTTTGAAGATGGAGTTTTATCATCTGCTTTTATGGTTGGACTTCTTGCGGCTTCTCCAATATTCGCCTCTCTAGCAAAGAGGTAAAAACTGGTTGTCTTGGAATTACTTGAATACTCTAACTGCTGAACTTTATTAACCTTAAATATTCAACCCATTAATACTTCAGAAGATGAATTTTTGAATGACAAATTCCGAAAGTTGAAGATTTGTTGCATTGAATTTCATCGTCTTTCTCTATGTGCAATTTGATATGTAGTCAGGACAATCATTGCTAATACTTTCAAATTTTATAATCAATGAGTTCGTGCATCTAAAATAATTTGCAGCATAAATTATCATGAAAGTTGGCTTATCAATTTATTCAACCATTAGTCCACTAGTGAAGTCTTATATTTTATAAACATTACTATTTCAAATTCTAACCTACCTAGTGATGCCTTGTACATGTACCATATGGTTGTTGTGATTTATAGTTACTATTAGATTGAATATTAATCCTAACACAACTATTATATTTTTGCAGTGTAAATCCATTTAGACTTATAGGTATTGGATTATCAGTTTGGACTCTTGCAACCCTATGTTGTGGTTTTTCTTTTAATTTCTGGTCCATTTCAATCTGTCGCATGTAAGTAGTCTAATTCCTTTATTTTTCTAGTTATGCAATTTTGGTTGGGTAGCTAAACAGTAATGCAATTTCTTTTTCTTTTTTTTTCTTATGCTTTCAATTATAGGCTAGTTGGTGTTGGTGAGGCTTCATTTATAAGTCTTGCAGCACCTTTTATTGATGACAATGCCCCTGTTACTCAGGTTTGTTTCTTTCCGTTGGAAGCATCTCCTGCTTTCAGATTTGAAGAATGTCTATTCTGTCAGTCTGTTATGCTTAATATTTAGCTCTCAGGTGTCTTTTGTTATTAAACTGCAAAACAATGGATTTGTGGAAGTTTGGGTTGGTTGAAGATCATTGTACAAGTATGATTTGATGTTAACATATGCTATCTACTGGTCTGGGGGATCATAAATAATTACCCAGAGTAATAGATTGTTGTTTGCTTCATTCAGTTGTGATTTGGATTCAATTCTTGAAGTTAATATTGAAAAACTATTTCTTTTAATCTATTAAGCTGTCAGTGGGTTTTGGCGGCTGTATTTATATTACTAATATCAAGAAACTAATCAAGCTTGGTGAGGGACTGTTCCAATGTTGTTGAGAACCTTAAAGTTAATACTCTATACTGATCAGATTTGAACAGTTTTAGTGATACTTAGTGCTATTAGTCGTTCATAAAGTATACCAGCTCTAATCAGTGTAGTCACTTGATGTGCCTAAATTGTGTTAAGTTTGCTTAAAGATGTAGTAGAAAACTGGATGATATCCTCTGTATCCTTCTTGCTAGTTGGAATGTCATCTGCCATTATGATTAATTGCTTTTTTCTTTCCCTGATGAAGAACTCTTTCTCATATCGGGTGTATGTACCAGAAAACAGCATGGCTTGCTATATTTTACATGTGTATACCATCGGGATATGCACTTGGCTATGTCTACGGTGGTTTGGTAAGTCATTGCATGCATTTTTGTACCATTATTAAATACTAATTGTAACACTTGTGGTTAGTGGAAATATACAAGTTTCATTATTTAAATTTTTATTTGTACAGATTTATTTCCCTGTAATTTGAATATAGGATGGCAGCAAAGTTATATTTCGAAGTTTTAAAAATCAAGGGAAAAGTAACAAAGTTGAGTTTAAATCTGCAACTGATTAAGCAGTTTGAAAAGATATTTTCTTAAAAGTAGGAAATGGATCATAATTAATTTGGAATAGCTATTTACTCCTTCCCTTTCATTTATTTATAATAGAAGCAAAATATTGGCCTTTTAATAAAAGAAAACATAGGATGACAAGTGGGGGAATCCCCCCTTAGATACTCGCACTACAGAAACAACCAGAGTGTATTTTACTTCTGATTTCATCCTTTGTGTTTATTAACAGGTTGGAAGTCATTTTGGCTGGCGTTATGCATTTTGGGTAGAGTCTTTGTTGATGCTTCCATTTGCTATTTCAGGATTCTTTATGAAGCCTTTGCAGTTGAGAGGTTCGTCTTACACCGATTTCTTGTGAACCCATACCACTATTTTTCATCTTTAGACACTGCTATTTCTGGATCCAGGTTTTGTTTCTGCTGGTTCAGAAAAGGGACCGACACCCCAAGCAGTTGTATCAGTAGTTCAAGGTATCTAAGAATTATGCATTATCTAAATACAGCTCCTTTTTCAAAGTACCAGATAAGAACCTAAATATAAATCTGTTTCAGGCTCAAATAGACAGGAAATTTGGTAAATATTATACCAAAAAGAAAGAGAAACATTGTAAAGAAAGTTGAGGAAAGAGAAAACTTATCTATAATTTATAATGATATATTTACAACTCTAAAACCATATATAATGAGTTTCGTTTATGTCCAATAGTTTCACATATTTTGAAATCGAGCCTAACAATTATTTATATTCCCTTTCTTTCCTTAATATTGTAAGATGTCTTTTAAAAATAAAATCATGACAGAACCACCAACTTGGATATATAACCTTATTTTGTAAAATGTCTTAGAAATTGGATAGTGGGTAAGTGTGCCTTCTTGTGAAAAAGATCTGAATTCTGTTATAATACAGTGAATTTTCAGTATTGTTCTTGTTATTTTTTTAGTACCCATAATTTCTATGATCCAGAATAATTTTCTAGTGATTACTCTATACATTTTTTTGTATATTCATGGCAGTGTCATAGGTACTAATTTATGAACGATAAATCTATTAGAAAAAATAAATTTGGGAAGGTTTGTGGAATGGGTTCACATTCCTTCTTTCACTGTAGGTTACTGCTTTTTATGGGGCCTTCAGTGTAGTCTGTTGATCAGATGTGTGTAGGGATTGGTTTGCTTCTTTGACCATTCTTTTAGTACTTTCCATTTTTCTTCTTATGCTTTTACTGTTTTTTTTAGGACGAATCGTTCTTCTGTTAAATATTTCTCTATATTCCCATGTTATTGTCTCTTCCCTTATCTGGGCAAATAAAAAATCCAATTTATCTTGTAAAAGACCTTTGTTGTTGAATACATTTTCAGATTGACGTTCTATGCAAAACTAGGCTTGTTTCTTTTCCAGCTTTCTTTTTCCCGTTATTTAAAGCAACTAGGGAGATAAGTTTCATTTTTAATGGAAGATATTTAACAACTAGGGAGATAAGTTTTATTTTTAATGGAAGATATTTAACGTATATAAACAAAAGCTACAATTTTTTTATAAAGCTTAAAATCGCCCATGCTTGCATTGCCTATTCCATTGCCCCCATTCAAATCCTATTTTGTGAGATGTAGTATTATTTTTGTTTTGGGTCAAAAGTAGGAGTGTAGAGCTGGTAGTCTAATACTCACATCTCATCTAATATATTGCAAAGCACTGAAAATTTAGGTTTCCATTTTGTTGGCTGGTTAATGGATTCTGATTAACAATGTCTCTTTATTTTAGCCTTAATAAAATTCATTTGTTTGATTCGAAGTTATGGAGGCTTCCAATGGTAAAGATGAGCCACTGTCCCTAAAAGCAGAGCTTAGAGATAAAAGCTCAGATGGTCATTCCAAGTGAGAACGCTTACTCTGATTCAGAGAACACTCACCTTCTGAAATAACTGTTTTTGTCCTATTATTGATTTATTTTGCTGTTTGACATCCATCATTTAGTGACTGAAATATTGAAAAATTCTATCTGATTGATTCTTCTTTTAGGTCAAAATCTGCAACCCAATTATATGAGAAGTTTTCAAGATTTTTGAAAGATATGAAAGCACTTTTGCTTGATAAGGTTTATGTTGTCAATGTTCTAGGTAATTCTTCTCCCTCTAACTACTCTATCCATTGACCGTGTTTTGTAATATTGACCATATTTTTGTTGGGAGATTCAATGAGGCTGCTGTATAGCTTGCATCCTTGTGAACTTTCGTATATTAATATCCTATATGTATTTTATTTTTAGCAGTCATATTGTTTTACTCTGTCTATTTATTTCCATAACTTGAATGTCTATTTGCAGGTTACATAGCGTACAACTTTGTCATAGGTGCTTACTCGTACTGGGGGCCCAAAGCTGGCTATAATATATATCGCATGGTGAGAATTTGCTTCATTCAATCACGGCTTATAGACAGAAAATACACTTTCCATGTAAGATATAGTATGTATTATTGTAATATTAGATTTGGATGCTTTGGTAGGCTGATGCAGATTTGATATTTGGAGGAATTACTATTGTATGTGGAATAGTGGGCACTTTGGCTGGAGGCTTTGTTCTGGATTATATGAATAACACCTTATCAAATGCATTTAAGGTTGGTATTTATATTCATTATTTTTCCTGCACACTATTTTTCTTCAGTGTTCCTTACAATATGTTCCTATATAAACATGTTATTATATAAACTTGATATGAACTGGATTAGACTGGGCAGGCTTATGCTCCTCTAATAATAAAAGTCCTTTAGACCAGATAATGGTAGTAGACTATGAGTGCATGTCCCATCTGGGATAGGCAAATTGTGTTTAGAGTCATGGTTTCTTATGCCATATGGTCTTCATAATTTACATGGACCCACTTAACATTCTATTTGTGGGAATTTGATGATCTATAAACCATCCCCAATGAATGGCCTCTTTGTTTGAGCATGATGAATCACTTTGTGCGGACCTGTTGTCAATAAACTTCCCGCATTTGGATTATGCATCCTCACTAAATAGATGCTACCTTAATTGTAGAGGCTACGATTTGTAAATGGCCTTTTTGATCAGGCATATGCACTTGAAATATTAAGACTTTAATGTCAATTATGCTTTGTTTAAATTGCTTCACCTTAGGTACTTGGATACTGATCAGCTGAGGCATGTGTAACAAAAAGTTGAGCATCATGGTTGCAGTTTTGAGATTCTTAAATTGCACATGACAGGGTTGGAAAAAAAGTGTTGTTTAATACTAATATTCTGAATTGGCCCTATTATATTGAATAGATTAACTTAAAGTGTGACCATCTAGCCTTAAATTGATTGAATTGCTCCATATACAACGTGATTTTTATCAATGTAACAACAATAACTAATATCACCTATATTGCTCGAGTCTAATTTATTAAAAAAATTCAAAATTGAATAACAACAAAAAGATAATCAGATGGTTCATATTTTATTTATGCTAATTTTTATGTACATGAACTAGGTATCAGAAGATTAATATAAATTTTTGTAAACACGATCTATGTGAAAGGACCTTTAATCCATTGGCAGGTTTTAGGATAAAGTTGTCAAATTAAGAATTACTGAATAGTCAGAGTGAAAGTAACTTGCACCAATGTAATTGGATTTCTCCATGTTCTCACGTACTAAACACACAAAATTCTTTTGCAGCTTCTCTCAATGACTACATTTATTGGTGCAGCATTTTGTTTTGGTGCCTTCTTATTCAGAAGCATGTATGGCTTCCTTGCTCTTTTCTCTATTGGTGAACTTCTTGTTTTTGCCACTCAGGTACTTTCCTTCTATTCAAGGAATCTCTCTTTATGTTGAAATAATATCCTTGTTATATGCTAATCAATTATAATCTATGAATATTTTAGGAACTGAGCTTTTTTGTTAACTTGATGTTGCCAAGTTAAATTCTTGATAATAATCATGTGTTTTTAAGTAAAATTACTTGTACATTTGGGAAATTACATGCAAACATGCTCCTGAGAAGAACAAGCAGACGTCCTGTGGTTGGTTGTCATTTGAATTTTATGTTTGTTCCAGGGTACAATGTTTTTTTATCCCTTTCTCATATTTATTAGCATGCGGAGTGTCTATCCCTGCATCTTTAGATCAATTTATGTTAGTTTTATCCTTAAATTTGAAATAAAATTTAATCGTAGCACGGTACTAACGAGTAACTATTGAGTTTGTACAGCATGCCTAGCTTAGAAAATTCCTAACCTGATTTCTGCACTATATGAGCTGAGATGAAATGTGATCATTTGAACTAATGTAAATTATTGTTCCTTAAACCATTTTGTAGCCACATCAGATGATGGAAGTTTAGTGCTGAATGTTTTATTGCAATTTTCTTTTCAGGGTCCTGTGAATTACGTATGTCTACGATGCGTTAAACCAAGTTTGAGGCCTCTATCTATGGCTATGTCTACCGTTGCCATTCATATCTTTGGAGATGTACCTTCCTCACCTCTCGTTGGAGTTCTCCAGGTCATTCTTTTGCTAACGGTTACTTGTAGTGGCATTGCTGAACACTTTACTTTTAAGTTGTTAGTGTGTAGTTTGAAATTGGGACTTTTCCACACATAATGCCTGAGTTTGAGAGAAAAATGTCAAACAAGTACATAATGCATAAAATTTGCTTGTTATTAAAAGAAAATAAAAATACTCGGCTTTTAAGCCAAATGCTTATGATAAGAAATAATGAATATTTTTTAAGCCCATGGGACTGGGATGTGTTGGTAGAATCTCTAGGGCGATTTTAATACATCCAAAATGAATATGCCTAACACACTTACGTCAATTGCATTGATAGCCATCATAAATTAACATGGCTTAAAATTTATTCCCAAAGTTCCACTTTTCTCATTCAAATTACATCATAACTGTTGTGTCCATTACTTACCAAAGGGAGGGACACGCACAGAAATTTACAGATCACAGAATGTATTGAGTTGTGATATACAAGATTCTAAGTTCATCTTTAAGACAAGAGTTATCACATTTCATTAATTTACTTTTGTGAATCTCTGGTTGTATCGTATCATATTTAACACCTTTTATGCAAGGGTTTTATAATATTTATACTTAAATATTTTTTATTGACTTGTTGGCAGAGTAAATATCTTTAAGATAAAAAATAATTTTTTACTCTTATAATCTAGAATTTTAAATTTTACGTCATGTTATCATATTTTAACTCCGAGGTTTTATAAAACTGAAGTCTTTGTATTGAGGATGCTCTAATGGTTGTTTACACATAATGATAATGCAGGATAGCATTAACAACTGGAGAACGACAGCATTGATTCTAACATCAATATTGTTTCTAGCTGCTGGAATATGGTTTATTGGTAAGTTATCATGGAAATTTCTTGTTGATTTACGACATAAGAATCTTGTTTGTAATTGTTTTTACATATACTTGTTTTCAAAGCACTACTGGACATGAGAAAAAAAATTCACCCTTAAGATCTTTGTCCGACCCAACTCAGATTAAAATAAAAACATATTACAGCCTTTAAATGATACCTGTTATGGATGTTACTTGGCCACATGAAAAGTAGCTTGTCTATTTTATAAAAGTCGAGATTAACCATTGAAATTTCTATAATCGTTGTCAATTCATATGTCTAATTCTCAAAATTTCTGAAGGTTTTTCAACACGTCTTGTGATTCATGTATATTATTATGTCAGGGATATTTTTGCATAGTGTGGATAGATTTGATGAAGATAGTGAACATCAAGTATCAAACGTTGAAAGGTCAAACACCACGCCGTTGCTTCAAGAGAAGAGTGGAGCAACATCAGCGTCTCCTTCCCTATCCCAAGAACATTGATTTTTTTTTTATGCCTGTCCAGGCATAACGGTTGCCAATATGATGTAAATAGCAATATTTTTCAGTACATATAAGTATGTATTTTGATCTAGGTTGATGAAAATTATTTGGCAATAGTATACTTCAGTTTAATGCTACATCATCTTGTGCATGGCGTCCCTTGTATTTTTTTTTCTTAATTAAATTGCAAGCGGTTATCTTCATAGACTCGTTGCCAAAGCATAATAGTTTATATTTGGCCTCTTGTCATTTGAAAATAAACTTTGATCTGAACATTTGACCCTGTCGTTCGTTAAACTCGGTACCTGGCAGTAAGAAATTGCCACTGTGAACTGAGTTTTTTCCAGGAAGAAAACTGAATGTGATTTACTTATTAAATAAGGTACAACCACCCACTATTTACATCAGGTTTAAAGTTTCTCATTCACTTATTTTTCTACTTTATTCCCCCAAAACCAGAGATGTCAGTAGTTTTTATTGCCGGTTGAATCCTACAATAGTTCAACTATAAACCTATTTGCACTCCAAATCGAGAATCAGATAGAGTTGCTTCGTCAGAAAGAAATATGAAGAAGGAAGACAATAAAATGTAGAATACACAAACAAGATGGGTTTATTGAACTAACGCCTGATCAAATGAACATTGTCGAAGAAATAACCGGTAAGCTCAACAGAAGAAATTGCTACTTCGTAAATAGAATTGTACAAAATGCAAGCAACGGCATGAACAAACCCTCCCCAAATAAATCTCTACGCAAGTGACAACTCTCCTGCAGGAATTGATCTCTTGATAAGTTTATTCCAGGACTCATTGGTCTCTGTGATAACCTTAAGCGCATATTCCTGTTCACCAAATGTAAGTTTAGAGAGCTAAGAATCAGTTGAGACAAATTGAGACCATGACCAGCAGAGATATTCACATTAACACCAATAATGATAACACATAGCTGAAGATTAATTCCTTTGCTTTTAGCTTTTTTATTGTTAATTTATGTTAGGTTCAAGAATCTATTTTGGTAATCATACACAAAGAAGAATACATTATATCACTTGTTTCGTAAAACACCCTCTTATATACAGTTATCAAGGCAACCGACTTCTTCCAGGAAAAACGCAGCCAGAAAGACACTGTATGAGTAAACCTAACAACTAAGAAAGCATTTAAAAGAACAGGTAAAGTGCTAAACTCTTTCATGAAGTACAGAGTAAGGAATTCCTTGTAATACTTTATTCAAGAGATTGATAAAGTAAAACTACCTTATTAGCTGCCTGGTTGCCGAGCCCAAATTTATTAGCAGGCTTTCCATCAGGTATCTTGTAGTCTCTGAACCAGTCTCTAATTGCAGTTAGAGTTCCCTGAAGACAACCAAAAGATTATATAACAAACAAAAGTTGCTCACCATGACGCCAATTGAGCATTTGGCACAAAATTAGTATCTTAATGAAAGCAGCTTCAGGGGGGGGGGGGGCTCAGAAGAACTTTCGTGAAACTTTTGAACTTCTCTTCTCATATTATAAGCACTTAAGCAGAAAATCCCTAATATCTACTGTATAACCATTACTGTTTATGTTGACTCAGCAATGTTCTTAGTCGATATGCAGTAACAGTAAATAAGCTGACTTCCCTTAGTAGGTAGCTTGGATCAAACCGTTAAAAAAATCACCTAGATGCTCAATAATATAATCATAAACTAATAAATGAACAAGAACAGACTTATGAAATAAATTATCAGCTAGTTAGGTGATAGAGAGATTACAGGAAAATGCTTCTCAACATCATTAACATCATTCACCAACGACGCCTTTGGATCATCTAATGAAATTGCAACTATTTTCCAATCAAGTTCTCCTTCATCAATCATGGCTAACGCACCCAAGGGTTTGACCTTGAGAACCTCACCTATTTTCCTCTGTCTTTCACCAATCTCAACAACGTCAACTGCAGAATTACAATGATTTCAGACATATTTGTTGCATTCGTAAACATTATGACAAAGACTGGAGCCTACAATTACTATTAATGGAATACCTGGATCGTTATCTCCCAATGCTCCTTCAACTTCAGAGTTTGCAAAAGATGGATCTTCCCATGTTTGTGGAAGTAAGCCATAGTTCCAGTGTATATTATAGCTGGAGAACATGCATAAGATGTGTTTCAGAATAAGCTAAATTTGGAACCAAATCAATATAGCTAGATCAACCAAACACAGAAAAAGAAGCCAAAGAAGTGAAGGATAATTATCAAAGGCCAGCAATGGGTATTGAAGCTCCCAAGTAGATTTATGGTAGTAAATAGACAACGATGAAGAAGAAATACCACACTACATTTGTATCGACAATAAATCAATAAAATAATGTAAAGAATAGATTTACGTTAAAAATGAACTGCCAAAGACAAATAATGCAGTTTAGAATAAGAAAAGAACAGCATGAGCTTAGAAATTGTATCTCACGGATAAAATCGGAGCTTTCCCTTTTTTGTATCCTGTTTTATGGGAGTGAAAGCCTCATCAGTGGCAACCTCCATCTTTGCACTGGATTCTTTAGGAATCTCAACGATGAAGTTGAAGATATCATCACCTGATCGCAATGGAATATCATGCCAGGGAGAAACCTACATATTTTGCAAATTACATTTTAGATACAAGTAACAGGATCATAGACTTACAGGTAGCTCACATAGCAGAAAACTCATTCATTGAACGTTACTTCCATTTTTCCTAGTTGAAAAGCGCAATATCTCATTATATAATAATTCTTATTGCATAGCTACACGGTAATTAGCTTCCAACATATTAAGCAAATATAAATCATGATGACTCCCCAGAAAACATTGTAATTTGGCACCTGCCCTACATTCTTTTCATAAAAGCAGAGAAAATGTATAACAATAGAATATCTCAATTAGCTAATGAAGTACAAGAAATATTCTAAATTATTTAACATCAGCCAAACAAACACTATCCTTAACAACTTAGCAAGCCATTGATCCATAAAAGAAAACACAACTATTAAACCAGACAGTACCCTGTTTACCTCTAACACTTCCATCACACAAATAACAAGCAAACACAGAGAAACTGAAATCATTGCATTTCAATTTCACGTTTCCATTAATCAAATACACAGACCATACACCATCATCAGTCCACAACAACGATACAAAAAGGAAAAAACTTTGAACACCCAATATCTCATTATTCTAGTCAATTGCAAAGCCCACAAAAAAAAAAATCAATTCCCATTCAATAACAAAATATAAAAACAAAACTGACCCAATAAAAAAAGGTACCTTCCTTCCAGATTTGTCAACAAAGAAAACTCTATAATCGAGGGTTTCGGGTTGGCCTTCTTCCTTGACGACGACCTGGGGATTGTAGATGGCTCTGCAGGTGTAAGACCTCCTAGTCCTACAAAATTTGAGGTTGTTGAGGGAAAGGGCAGTGCCACCCAGAAAGGGTTTCTTTCTTAGTAGAGTGCAGGTGGAGTTGCTCGCTATAGTTATTGCTCTAGTAGCCGCCATGGATGATGCTCTTCCTTCTTCACACACTCTAAAGGTACAAACTTTGTTTGCTGATAGGCCTCTTGCCCTTTGTGGCAGTGTCTCTGTACTGTGGAGTGTGTTGGATTTTTATTATTTTTTTTTTCTGGTTCAAATTTTATTATTGGGTGTCCATTTACAATTTGCTCAACGTCACCACTGGCTTCAAGCGAGTGAGGGACCATACTGCTAAAAAATTAGAATATGACTCTCTTTTCTAGTGCGGATAGTGTGAATGATCCTCAAATCAGGCAAATCAAACTTAATAAATTCGACTCTTAACAAGGTGATAGGAACATATTATTAGCTAAGATGATTATTAAGGAAAAATTATTTACAAAGGTGATTATTAAGGAAAATATTATTCGCTAAGGTGATTATTAAGGAAAATATGATATACTAAGGTGATTATTAAGAAAAATATTATTTGCTAAGGTGATTATCAAGGAAAATATTACTCTCTCAAATAATAAGACATACTTCACGCATTTAAATAAAAAAATAATTAATTTATTTAATTTTTTATAATTTTTTTATTCTTATTAATTATTATTAAATAAATTAACTTAAGTTTAATAAAAAAATTATAAATAAATTAATTTTTTAATAAAACTATAAATTGATTGAGATTAAAATTTTAATATTTTTAAATTTATTTTAGAATTATTTTTAAATAATTTAAAATAAAAAATTATTATTATTTTAAATAAATATAATATTTCAATCAATTTTTAATTTCATTATAAATTATATTCAAATTTTATTTAAAAAATTTCAAAATTTATAAATAATTATATTCAAATTTTATTTTAAAATTTCAATTTTCACCAAATTAAAAATATAATTTTTTTTAAAAAATTCGCTTTATAATTTAAAATAAATAAAATATTAAAACGGATGAAATATTTATTAAGATAATTATTAAGTAAGGTATTATTGATCAAAATCACAAACCAACTTTAATGTACAGACAGATATGTTTTTATTCTATATTTTTAAATAAAAAGAATTATTCACATTCAAATTTCAGTGCTGCTAAATTAATGTTAGGAACAAGGTAGTTCAAATCGAGATTTTATTTAAAATCGTGGAGGGTTCACAAAACCATAAATCGTGAAATCGTAACACGAATCGTAGATTTTATTTTTTATAAATTTTGTTAAAATATATCTATCTTATCAATGAACTGAACGTGCAAAGCAAAGTTATGAAAAAGAAAAACAAGTTTTAATTTTATTTTTAGAAAAGGAAATATTTTAATTTTTAATTATTTTTATTAGATTTAAAAAGTTTTAAAATTGTTTAACTTTTAAAAAAGTAAAAACAATCTTTTGAATTAAATATTAAAATAATCTTTAAAAAAACTGTTTAGCTTCTAAATTAGTGAATACTACTAAATATTAAAAAATATTAAAAATTATTAAAAAATTAAAAACTATTCACCTCCTAAATTAGTGGGAACAGTGTTTAGCATTAACCATTTAAAAACCATTGAAAGAAGTAGGAATAGTACTCAATGTTAAAGAAATTAAAATCCATTAAAAAAATTTAAAATCCATTAAAATGAAATTAAAACACATCCGTCAGATGCACTTGTGAAAACTTTAAAATCTACAATTCTACGTTTTTTCCGATTTTACTCTACGATTTCACCAATTACACTGTATTACGATTATAAGTATACTCTAACATGGAATTGAACTAAAAATCGTACGATTTTATGAGTAAAATCTCGATTTTGACTACATTGGTTAGGAGAACCATTGTTGTGAAATTAAATTTTAGCTTTTAATAATAATAATGTGATGTGTCAAAATATTATTTACTTATCATATATATTATTTAAAAAAAAATCAGATTTTGAAAATGCTCCTTCCCATTTTTAACATTTGCATAAATATTAGATAACAAAACATAGAATAAAAATCAGTCCTACTTAAATCTATATTTCTCTTAGTTCTTACATTCAAATTTTGACGTATAAATAAAATATATATATTAACTTTTATTTATTTGTTTATTTTTTTATTTTATTTATTTGTATTTATTATCATATTTATAATATTTAATTTTTTTTCTTCTTACATTTCAAACATAAGAAATACATTTTACTTTTTCAAATATTTTTTTTAACCGATATTTTCTTCTTTAATTAAAAACTTTAAATTTAATAAAATTATTTAATTTTGTAGCTTTTAAAATAATAATAATAAACTATAAAATAATTTTAAAAAATAAATCATTCTTAACGAAAAATTTAATTTGTTTTTTTATTGTATTTTATATATTTTTAATTTTTTAAATTTAAATATTTTTTTTTATTAATATCATTTTAATTAAAATTAAAAATAATTTACTCATAATTAAAATTGACTTAAGTTATAAAAATTAAAAATTAATCACTCATAATTAAAATTTATATATCAGTTATTAATATGAAAATTATTTTATTATTAATATATATTATTATAAAAATTAAAAAATAATCATTCACCAATAAAATTTATATGTCACCTATTAATATAGAAAATTATTTTATTATTAATATATATTATTATAAGATAAAAAATTTAATTAAATAAAAAATTATAAACATTATTTATTTTTTATTCTTTTCTAATTTATTATTAAAAAAAGAAAGAAATTATTGAAAAAAATATCTAAAAGACATCAATAATAAAATGTACTTATGTTAAAAAAATAATCATAAATACAAGTCAATAAAAATGAAAAAGAAAAATAGAACGATGACATGCTTGTTGTAGTTATGTGTAAAAATTTGATTAGTAGGAGATAATTTCAGTCCAAAATATAATAGCCAACATTGTGTGAACCAAGCTATCTAAAGCAAAAGCACCCAATTCTGCATTTCCATGTATTCTGCAAGTAGCAAGGAGAGTATCCCGAATGGAGTATATATATATGCCTTCTCCAGATACCTATCTTTGCCAAACAAATCCACCATGCAGCCATAATGTTTCAAATTAGGCTTGATCCCACAATCTTTCTGCATCAGATCAAAGTACCATTGGCCCTCATCAACTAAACCTGAATGGCCACGAGCAGACAACAATGATACAAAGGTAATATGGTCTGCTTTTACCCCTTCAGCTACCATATCTTGAAAAGTTGCAGAGCTTTGTCTCCATGCCCATGAATCCCGAGAGAAGATATTATTGCATTCAGAGGGACTGAAGTTTCCCAAGGAATTTCACAGAACAGGGATATTGCATCCTCTAACCTCTCACATTCCCCATACATGTCAATCAGGCAGGTAGCACAAAGACATCCAAATAGAAACAGTTTTTTAATAGCCTCCCGTGAATTTTCATTTCTTGTTGCAAAGCTCCAGTATGAGAATATGCTGGAAGAATGATGCTCACCCATGTCCCTTGCTTGGGGATTATCTTCTACAATTTTATTGTCTATCTTTGTCATATTTCTTTCTAACGAGGCAATTCAGTCTGATTCTTTAATTGAAGTAGAAATATTATAATTATCGAAAAAAAACAAAAAGATTGTGTATTAGAATATAGATGTGATATTAAAATTTTACGTTGAATAGAAATGAGTAAGTTGAATACTATACAAGTAAAAAGACCTACAAATTTATTGTTTTAAGGTTTTATGTAAGTAAAAAATTTCAACAAATCTATTGTTGTAAGATTTTGGATTAGAAGTAGTCTAATAACACTTGTATGTTAGATGCATGTATGTATGATATTACTGAGTTGATTAAAATTGAAGTAAGAGATAAGATAAACTAATTGCCATGCAATGGTAGCAATATATATGTTTAATTTTGATGTTTTGCATGTAGTGGAAAGAATTTTATGAGGATTTGATTCGATGGCATTAGATATGTTGTCAATTGTACCTGATTTCTGGATTCGAGTTGTCTTCAACTTGTGTAATTGTATTAGCTCAACAAGATTCCTAATACCTAGTATATAGTAAATAATAGTAGAACACTTCTTTAATATAATAATAATAATGTATTTCTTTAACTTTTATACTCTAATGACTATAGAACACGTTTTATCATTGAACAATTTTGAGCATTAAAAACACAATTGACAGTGAGAAAAGAATGGTTGGCATATTGTTGAGTTACTATCCTATCCTATATGACTATTTCTTAATGAGGATTGGAGAAGGATGAGTCCTGCTCTAGTATCATTTACATATGATTCTTTTTAAAAATAATCTTTAATTCATGATTCAACTTGCATGTTATAATGTGTATTTGTATAATTAATAATAATTCATCTAATAATACTTTTTCTTCCGTTTGAATCAAATTAAAAGCTTAAGCAAATTCATACAAAGACTAGTAATCAGTCTTTTTTTAATTTTATCAACTCTAATGTGAAACTCAGGACTCTGATGTTCCACTTAATAAAATTTAATCTGTGATTTTAATATTAAAGTATATTTAATTCAGGGAGGGAATCAGTTCCATGTATCAATGGTTTTGTATTACAAACTGATTTAGAAAAGTTAACCAATTGTTTGAATGTTGTGAATCATGTATGCATCAACAGACCTGAATATAACTTGATAACATAACGTGTGTATATATATATATATACCATATATAAACTGTTATAATCTCAATAATTTCATATAAAAGCAATTTTTGTCAATTTAATTATGAAATTATAATTTCATATCGATACAAATTACTTCTTTTAAATTTTGTTAAAATCAGACAATAATAACAAAAATATCAAATAATTTATATTTTAATATATATTTTAAAAACCACATAAATAATTTTAAAAATATTTACAATTTTGTATATATAATTAACCTGATTAAAAGCTTTTAATTTAACAATAAGTTTTAAAAAGATTTATATATATATGTTATATAATTTTATAATTTGATCTTTCTTTATATATACATATATATTAATTAGAAGTTGTTTTCCATTTTCTATATAATAAAAAAAATGAGATAAGTTATCGGCACTCCTTTTACATATTTATTATTGTTTAAAATTATTAAAAGGTACAAAATAAGAAGAGAGCGTCATAATTAATAAGTGAAACTAAAAAAATGATTTACAATAAATTTCAACAAATAAAAATAATAATTAAAAAAATATTTACTTAAAGAGAGTGTTGATGACATTTCTCATAATTTTGTTACCTTTTATGTAATGTAAGGTAAAATTCTATTTATTTTCCATATTTTGTGATGATTGACTTATTTCTGTCCAAACTAGAGAAGTTAATATTGGTTCAACTTGGTAGCCCAAAGTTAGAACAAAATTGGGTTTTTGAGAATGATAACATAAAAAGGATTGAATGCATTTGGTTTGATTTGACAAGTTGCATGAATCTAAGTAATAAGTATAATTTTTGTTCAAGTCCATTATATATTTAGGATTCAAACAAGACCAATGATCAAAATATAATAAGAAACTAGCCCATTAATTCAGATCCAAACTAGGTTATGAAAATGATGACCTAAAAAAGATTTATTTTACCCGATCCTATGAGTGTAACATAACTTTACAACATGCATAACTGATTATTATTATTATTGTGACCAATTATGATAAATTTTTCTTTGTTAGAGTAACTTTACTAAAATATAATTTTAAATATTCTTTTTATAAAAAGAGATATATAATTTCCTTTGAATGCAATAAAAAAGTCAGTTTTTACTTCAGTGAAAAAAAATACACAAAAAAGCAGAAAAGGAAAAAAATCTTAAAATTAATCATAAAAAGTTTAAATGAAAATATTTTTTTTAAATAAGAATTTTAGCTATAATTCTAAACACACAACTTATTTTCCAATTCTTTTTACTAACAAAACAGTTAAAAGTCTTGGTTGAATCCTAATATTTCTGTACAAACATGTGTAACTGTACAACTTTTAATCTCGAGTTTTGAACTTAATTCATGATTAAACCTACTAAATTAATTGAATTAGTCTAAACATGTAATAAATTTCCTTAGTAAGACTTTTTTAATTATTACTTTGAAATTAAGAAGATATCATTTTCAATTTACTTATTGTTTTTAAGAGGTGGGATAAATTTACTTATTAGTCTATACAATGTGGCATAGATAGTTCCAGTTTCAACACACAGAGAGCATCATGGCTATTTATTTCTTAGCCAGCATGTCCAAAACTGGACTCAACCATTCATTTCCCACTGGAATCACCATTTGTTAGCCACTTTGGCTCCGAGTTTCTAGGATTGGCGTCAACTAAGTTGGAGAATTATTTGAAAATGTTAGCCACCATGATTATTTTATACCCTTTCATCATAACACTAGCACTATTTTTTTCTCTAATTATTGGCTAACTTGTATTCACACTCCTCAGCAAAAGACAAAAGTATCATCTCTACAATTTTGAATATCCTTTTAATTATTGTGTGGACTCTTTAATATGCCGGTTCTGCTGAGGCCCACACTATCACTGAATTATCAGTTTTTCTCTTCCACAGATGCCCTTTGCCAATTGGCTACAATTTTCTTTAGTCAATGGAAACTTTGCTGTGTTTCAACTAAAAAAAGAAAACTTAGAACTGTTGTTTATAACCAACCTTTTCATTCATATTGGGAAAATGACAACTTACCAACTGGTAATTATTGCAAACATCGACTTACAATATACCACACATGCTTGCACTATTTTGTTAATTTCCAATTAGTTGTCTCAGATCTTTCTTGTTTGCTATTATGATTTTCAAATGATATATTTGACCCAGAGAATGAGTAATTGATGAGGAGAGATCTAAGAAGGGTAAAATCGAGTTAGGCAAATAACCTTTTGAGGGACCACATGCCGAGGAACCATCCTTGGATTTGCAAAGCCATCATCAAAATTTCAATGTCTAGTTGGTGAAGAACACCGCCAAAGTCCACAAAATAACAATCGGTGGAGGTATTTATTTGTCAGCATGAAGGGGGCTCTAAAGTATAAAATAGGACGAGTGTTGCCTATTATCCTTGGTTGAAAATAGGCTTCCATGATTCACATCAACAACCTGTGAGCATCACAGTGCAACTGTGCTCTATGTTGGAATACAGTGGAGGTAGAGTACACAAAAGGAATTACATTATTAAGCTTTTTCTCCATCTTAGAACATTGATTTTAAGATCTTTGTAGTGTGTGTATATATATGAATATGAAAGCAAGTTCAGAAGAATTATTCTCACTCCAGTTGAGATATAATTGATTTTAATGCATGTACATGGGATGTTGTAGTCTGAGTATGTGGCTTTCCTTCTTCCATGAGTTTTTTGCGTAATGGCTATTAAGCAACCATTACTATTAGCCACATGAAATTTAAGTACCAAACTGATAAACTTCTTCTGATTTCTCTTCCAGGATATTTTCTTCAGCCGTTTTTCATTGCATGAGGAGTTTTCATATGGAGATTTCATCAATCAGAGGGTTACCTGAATTGGTAAGATGCATATCTCATGTATATAACATTTATTACATTCACAGTGTCTGACTATATTTTGAGATCATTTAATTGACGGAGATTAACATTTAGTTAGGAAACTAGGAAAATATGTAATGCATGAGTGAAATATATATATAAAAGCTTTATTCTTTCTGTCTACTGAGTATAATTTTTTTCTGATTTTTCAGGGGATAATAGAGGACCCTAACTTTCTCCATCAGTGGCAGTTAAACCCTACTGATACAACTAGCTTAACAGGTGGTGCTTTTGGTGAGAGTTTGCAAAAGTTCTCATTCTCTGGAAACTCAAACTTCAACCCCAAAACATCCATGGAAACATCACCGCATGGATTTGAAAGACCAACAAAACAGCTCAGAAACAACAGCTGGAATAGCAATAAAAGTCAACAACAGACACCAGAGATACAATATGCTTCATGCTCAAATCTACTTTCATTTGTTAATTCGAATTACTCAAATGAATTGGAACCAGTGAAGCCTAAGGTGGAGATGGTGTGTCCTAAAATTGATAACAGTACTCTTGCAGAGATTTTGATCTCTCAAGGAACCTTTGGGAATCAAAACTATCACTTCAAGGCCAGCCAGGAGGCCAAAAAGATTGAAACACGTCCCAAACTTTCTCAACCTCAGGACCACATAATAGCTGAAAGGAAGCGGAGAGAGAAGCTCAGCCAACGGTTCATTGCTCTATCTGCTCTCGTTCCTGGCCTAAAGAAGGTGCCGGATAATGTTGTTAATGTTTTTTAATTTTGTCATGATGATTCTGAGTTTAATGCTCATGTCATTTCTTCTTCTTGCTTCATGTTGTCTAACATGTTTCATCTTAAATAGTCTCCTAAGAAACTATCAAAGATTTTATATCTTCTTTTGGTATTTCATCAATTTGATTAAGATGTGTCTGAAATCTTTTGAATGAAAGACAGAAAGAAAGCTCTTGAATTAAATAGGTAACATTACATGCTAGTAAATAGTAATAGTTTTTGTTGCTGCAGTAGTTGTTACTATTTAATTTTTTATCATCCTGTTTCCACTTCCTTACTTAGGTTATGACTCCTTTAACTGGACATAGTCTTTAAAATCTCTTCTTGTTTTTTTTTTTTCAATTCCCTACTAACAGATGGACAAAGCTTCTGTTCTTGGAGAAGCGATCAAGTACTTGAAACAAATGCAAGAGAGAGTGAGTGCACTTGAGGAGGAACAGAACCGGAAGAGAACTGTGGAATCTGTGGTAACTGTGAGGAAATCTCAGCTATCTGAGGATGCTGAAGACTCTTCTACTTCAGACACTGGTGGTACATTGGACGAGGCACTTCCTGAAATTGAAGCAAGATTTTGTGAAAGAAATGTTCTCATAAGAATACACTGTGAGAAGAATAAAGGAATCATAGAGAAAACAATCAGTGAAATTGAGAAACTCCATTTAAAAGTCACCAATAGCAGTGCGCTGTCATTTGGGAGTTTCATTCTTGATATAACAATTATTGCTCAGGTAATTTCTGCACTTGTTCCATTGGCTAAAAACTTAGTTCCCACAAACCAAGTCCAATTATATCTATCTATTTATATTGAGTAAATTCCAGTGTAGCAATCACACCAGGTTCAAATAATTAAAAAAATAAGTGTTCACGTCTAATATTAAACCATTTCTGCAATTTACAGATGGATATGGAATTTTGCATGACAGTGAAGGATCTCGTGAGAAGTTTACGCTCAGCTTTTTCATATTAGTATGAACAAGTTTCATATCAATTCATGACCACTTTCTGCATATTCCATCCTTCCCGAGAGATCCACGAGGAGTGCACCAATATATTCAGTAGTTCATATAAATCATTATCTAGTTTTATGTTCTTCAATAATAATTCTGTTCTCAAGGTCTGCAATGTCTGCCACTTTCACCATTGCTCTAAGGTTCATTTTGCAGGAGGGTTTTTGCATGGTCAACTTCTTGACAGTGTTATTGTCACCCTCCTGTTTCATGAGTGAATGTAGAGCTTATTATGCTTTTTTGGCAGGAAGTTGAAAAGATCAACTCTACCTGTTTTCCATCTATTTCTTACCCAAATCCTGACAAACAGGCCTTTGTTGAGTGACTTGTTATGTTCTTTTTTGCCAAGTGTTCTTGAGTTGCCTTTTTTTATTCGAAAGAAATATGCTTGTAACAGTTTGGTTGATACTGGTAGAGTTTGGTTGATATCGATAGTGATGGAATAATGGTACTTTTTACATCTTACGTGTTTGTGTTATAATACACGACATGATATTCTGCAAAAGCGATAATGCTAGTGTCTTTTAGACATTCGTGTTTGGTTGGTACGTGATCCAATATTCTGCTCTTTATTGAAGTTTGATACAAGAATAAAATTTCACAAAACATATGAATATGATTCAGAAAAATTAATATCGAGTTTTCAATGTCCATATTTTTATGACACCAAAACTATATAACATGATATATAGTTTGTCTTCTTAATCAACTTCTCATTTCGGTAGTTGAAAGTGCTTAAAATTTAAAATAATTAAAAACCTTTCGTCCAATCTCATCTATCTCTAAAAAGAAAATTTAAATGAGTTCCAAATTTCTCTTTAATGTTTATATTATCTTTGGGCTTATCCAACTCATACAGAAGTTTCTTTTTTCTGACAGATTTGATTTACCTTAAAACCCTTTAAAATATACGATGTTTTCTTAATTTGATGGATTGAATTCCAACCACCGTTAGATATGGAATGAATATCTTTGAATACAAAATTGGCTCCATCAATCCACCCAACGTGTGAAGAGAAAAATAGTAGCACAAGACCACGAATTTTAAGATGCTTCTTTTGGAAAGTCTAATCGGATTATTTTTTAAAGGAAAATATTATTTTGCCATCAATCATTTAACAACTCTAAATAATAAAGGTCTCAACCTTATTAAGTTAAAGACAATACCAGATATGAGATATTGTTTATCTTTGAATTGGAAGTTCTTCACCATTTTGATTTTAAAAAATATCTCAAAAGATTAAAATATATATATATATATATAAATTATTCTTAATGTCAATTTTTAAACAATAATATAAATCTCTTAATATTTTAACCTTAACTTGATAAAATAACATCATTATAATCTATATATGGTTGATTTTGAAGTTTCAAATTTTATTCTTTAAAAACATTTCATGGATTTAGAAAAGAAACAAATATATAAATTATCTCTAACTTGTGTATGAAAACTATAATAAAATATTAAACTTTACCTTTTTAATAAAATATAAACTTATTTGTTAAATAAAATAATAATATACATAGTATAGGAATGAAAAACTTTTGGTCTGTGAATGTATCAATGCTCTATTTTAAAGTGCTACATGGATAATTGTTAATTAGAATGTGACTTTCATCTTAATTAATTAGCATTTCGAATTTCACGTCATTACTTTTGTTTTTTGTGTACGGCTGGGTCGTCTGTTAATTGTACTCATGTTTAAATATTTCTATTTATATAGAGAGAGAAAAAGAAAGATAGATACATATATATATATAGATATGAGGAGATCATGGACTAAAGTAATTTTTTTGTGGGCTGAATATAAAATAAGCTCTGAATAAATGTTTTATATATATAGTTGCAAGTAGAAAGGGGTTTTATAATGTGTATTAAAATGAAGAGAAGTTGGCATTGGGCACTTATGTCACTTGACAATTATACAGAACCCGGTCAAGAGGCTATACAAATAGCAACTTCATCTAGACAACCCACAAAACTTGAGGACTTTTGTCTTCCTAAGATTGGTACTATATATTTTGTTTTAACAATATAAGTTCTATCATCCATGGGATTTCTTTATAATTCTAGTCCCATAAAATATTGAAATATTAGGATGATTTTATATTTATGTTATGTTTTTTTATCAATAATACGAATAATAGGATATTAAATATTTTTTTATTTTTTTTATACACTTCAACTTTAACTTTATTATTGTTATTTAAGGTGAGACTTTATATTCACTTTTACACTTGAATTCCTAATTGTCTCTCTCTTAAGTGTGTGACTATCCTAACTACAGTTGAATTTACCACAATGGTTGATTCATTTTCTCATTAGTACACTCTCCTTAATGGATTTCCCAATCACTACCTTAATAGTAACCCTAACTACTGGTAGGTTTTACTACAATATGATATGTTTACCCTTACCTGAGTCAATTAACAAGACAATCATACTATTATTATTATTAGAAATTATGTATTGATAGATATTATTATTATTAGAAATTATGTATTGATAGGTAGAGTTCTTGTCTTTTACATAATTTTACTTTTTATTAAGGTTTCAATTTATCTAACTCATAATTACAGAAAAAATTTATAATAATTAAAACATAATCATCTAAAAATAAAATAAATTATTTTAAATCTTTTATTAATTGGGATAGTATTTAATAAAACAATAAAGAATCAAAACTCTTAAATTAGATAATATAATTATAAACTTTTAAAGCAGTAAATTCTTTTTGGTCAAAGAATAGATAGGTAATTTTGAGTGTTTAATTTAGAGTCCTTGTATCTTAATACTATAACAATCAATGCAGTTTTTTTCTTTTTTATAAAGAGAAAAAAAAATGGAAAGATAAATTATATTAAATAAAATCTACAATGTAAGTATTATGATATTTATTGGACAAAAAATTATAGTTAATGACTGGTGTGCCCCTTTTTATAATTAGAAACCAAAGAATCTAGGTGTATGGTATAAATACAAATTGTGGCCTTGATTTGAATATCAATTGTTACTACTAAAAGATAAATTATATTTAATCAACTTTTTAGTTAATTCTAAATTTCATTATTCGATTATTAGTTAACTTGTCTAATCTTCACCATGAAATAATTAATGTGTGCGTATTGAATATAAAATGCAAGTAATGAATGGATATTTAAGTATATAGGTATTTGAATATATACGTGCATTTTATGCGGATAATAATATTAACTAAGTGTTAACAAAAGTATGTTTCTTAGTTTATTTAAAACAAAAATGAAAGGTATGTGTAAAATTTAGTTTATATTATTTAATATATATTTTTTATGTTTTGGCAGTGAGTGTAACATTACTTTATTTAAAATTAAATCAAAACTTTATATTATGTTGGGGTTGGGTATGATTGCACGCGGTTATTTTGGTCCGTGTCGCATAAAATTAATAATTTTTTTTAATATGAAAAAAATGAATATATACACATATATTATAATTATTTACCTAAGTAAGGTATTTTAGACTATATTATAATAATAATAATAATAATAATAATAATAATAATAATAAAAAATAATTGACATGAATAAAGAGAGATTATAATACATATATCTATACATGCACACATCTTCATTAAAATTTATAAAAAAGTGCTTCTAAACTCATCTCAATAAGTTACTTTTTGCCTCACCATTCATGAGCTAAAATACATTTTGCTATTCCTTTTTCGCGAGAGTTAATATATCCAAGATCAAGAATTTGAATTTGTGTCATTTTCTTAACGAGGCATGCAATAAACGACAGTAGCATTGTTCACATAAACATTTACTTACAAATGCGTTTATCATAAATGTTTTATCATATTAAGCTAAGAAACACACATCTTTCACAAGTATTCAAGTTGGATGCAGGTAACTTCTCTTAATCCCAACCAAAATAGAAAAAAAGAGGTTTTACCAACAAAAACTCAACATTTTAGTCCATATAAAATCCTAAAGTTTCAATTATTATAGTAGAGATCATGCTATATAAACCAACAATATAGTATCATAGTAATTTTTAAAGTATAATCAGAAGTGTGAGTAATTTTAAAACATATAGAAAAAGTCACAAACATAAAATAAAATATGAAAATGTATAGAATAAAATTTCATATTCCCTTAATACATGATTTTTTCATAACTTACTATTTTCTTTTTAATTGGAGGAAATTTTTCGGTTATAAAGTTATACTTAATAAAATTAGTTAAATTTAGGTTATATGAACATAAGTAGAGCTATATAAAAGTTTGTAGATTACTTATAAAACTTGTACGGGAGTTTGTAGTTTTTGACAAATTTTTAATATAAGTATTTTTATATTTGTTCCACATAATTTAGGGATTGTACATTGATTCGTTGATCGAGTAAATTATTGTTATTTAAATAAATGTTAAAAAATATTAATATATTTTTTACGGTGGTAAACTTATTCGTTTATGAAAATTAAAGACAATCTAAAATAAGAACTAAATAAATATACTATAAATTTATGCGAGTTCGGACTTTAATAGATAGACTCATCCATATATCCAAGTATAAGTATAAGTCTATAATTTTTTAGCAAAGTAATATTGAATTAATTCTTTTTGAAATTATGTTATTTTTAAATACATTATCTAGATAAACTAATTTTTAAATTTTTTTGCATAAAGTATTTTAAAAAAAAATAAATATCAAACGGATGATAATAGTTAATAATATTATTAATGTTGCTGAAATATTTTTTAAAAAATTTCATATTACTTGATTATTTTGAAAAGATAACTATAAAAATAGAAATGATGTCGATTTCTTGTTAACTTGTTATATTTTGCTATAAATATTATGTTTATCGAATACTATTTGATACATTAATTGGATATATTTTTATTAAACGTTAGTTTATTGTCCATATTAATTGGATCAAAATCTGCATATATCTTATTCCAAACATATTTATTACTTAGATTTATTCTAAACATATTTTTGGAAATAGAAGATAAAAAGTTAACTTTTACGGGACACGTGATTAGATTAAGTTTTGTTCGTGCAAGACTATGTATAAATTAGTTATAATATTCATAGCAACTTCGAAATCAACAAGGTGTCGTGGTGTAGTTGGTTATCACGTCAGTCTAACACACTGAAGGTCTCCGGTTCGAGTCCGGGCGACGCCAAAAATGTTTTGTTTCTTGACTTTTAGCAATATCTCATAAAATCAGTAAAACGTCGCCGTTTGAGGCCAAACATGATTTTTAGCAAAATCAATAAAATAAAATCATGCAAAACGTCGTCGTTTGGGGGCTGAATTTGGTGGCCGCAATAAAAGCCGCGTAATTTGGGAAAGCTATATGGTTAATGGAAAAGAAGGAGGAAAATATCCGCGACCTCCACGAATAGCAACCAATCACATTTCTCCACAAATAAGTTTCTCCATCCTCATTGGTCCACCTCATCACCCCAGAACCTTCTATCCCAATAAACAAACAACTATAAATGTACACATGTTTTCGTCACCTTTTCTGCCCCAACCCTACCGAGAAAACACTTTCATCGTCGCGGAACCAATTTCGAATCACACCATGAAATCGCTTCTCCGCTTCGGAATCGCGTTCCTCCTCTTTCATTCCTGCCTTGCCTCTGAGATTCCTTACCCCAAGGCCTTTTCCGTACGTCCCATTCATTCAATCCTCTCTTCTTCTTTTTTCTCTGAAGAATAGTGTTATCGTAGGTTCTGAATCTAATGTTTGGCCTTTGTTGTTTGTGCAGGATTTGAGGGATTCAATTGTGAAAGGATTTGGGATTACGGCGGAGGATGAAGTGAAGATCACGGGGTTCGATCCTCGAGAAGCTGAAGTAGGGCATTCCGTGGAGTACCAATTCGACTTAGAAATCGATCATCAGGTTATTCCCTTCAAGCTTCTCGAAGACGTGAAACGCTGGGATTACGTGGATCTTCCCATTTTCCGGGCTCAGGCCAATACTGGCTTGGTCCAGAAACGGTCCTCGACTAACGGTCTTCCTGTTCTGGCTCCCTTCGTCCTCGCTGGGCCCATGGAACTCTGGATTCACGACGCCAATGACATGAGACTCTCTCTCCCTGTAAGCCCTAATTTCAATTTAACCTAGTTTTTCTATTGGTTAATCATTGCAATTTGTGCTTGTGAATTGATAAAACGTTGATTTGGCTGTGTAGCATGACGTGGATGCTGGTGTGTTGAAGAAAGTGGTTTTGGCGGAGGGAGCGGCGGTTACCGTTAAAGGTGCAAGGTCCGTTAGTCTCCGGCAACCGCTTCATTTTCCTCTTCCGTTAAACCGGACGGAGAATGGTTTTGCTAACGGTCTTTTAACTCTTGCTGAACATCTTCGCCATGCTTCTAAAACCCAGGCTTCTCCGGTTCTGTCGCTGCGAATTGTTGGTCCCACCTCGATCGCAGCAGCGCCGTCCGACTCAACAACCTCAACCTCGTTGAAGCTCAAACGTCTTGCACCTGGTCTTGTGGAATTGTCTTCGCCCTTGAAGACCAAACAGGTTGAGTCATTTTCGAGCGTTGATCTCGACGGTGAAACGCCCTCGATTCTTACACCCACTCAGTTTTCAACTTTGTGGCCTCTTTCTTCGATTAACGGGTCGAATGTGAACTTATTGGGGTTTGAGAAACTGTTACATACTGTGTTAGGGGACAAGGCTGACAAGAAAGGTTCCTTTAGGTTGTTGAAGGCTGATGTTTCTGCTCAGACTTACGTGAAGCTTGGTTTCAAGGCGGAGAAGAAGGTGAAGGAAGGGGAGTTGGAGGGTTACCCTGCGTGGAGGACCAAACCTGAGATTTCGACGACACATTTTGAGGTTCTGGCTAAGGTCGATGGGGAGAAAGTGGTGCCGGAGAAAGTTATGCCGGTGAAACCTGTTGTTGCGGTGGATACTGTGGCGCCCAATTTGCTCACTGGGAATGTGTCTATGTCGAAGATACAAGAGGTTCACCCTCCGCCCAATCCCTTTTACTTGTAAATTGTGGAAAGGAAACGGGATTGGTTTATTTTTCATACTCTACCGAGTAATTATGATAGAGAGAAAGATTGAACGTCTTGTTTCACTTTTGATTTTGGTATATACAACACTTGACATGTAAAATTGTAAGTAAAGAGAAATTTGTTTTATTTGGTCATCTTCATTTGCTTCTTGTACTCTTCAAATTAACTATTTTACTCAAACTAGTTAACGCAATCGCTTATTTGTTTGTTAGTCTGCTTCTACATGTTTCAACTTTGCTCCGTAGTTAGGAAAGAAATTCCGTTATGAGCTAAAAGAGATAAAGTGTTTGAATCTAACATGCTTTGGATCAAATATATACCAGCTTTTCTAAACTCTGCAATTGCAAAGTGAATTCACTGGATTTATAATCAAGTTGACGATTACATTGAGTTTTTACTTGGTAATTCCTTCGCAAGGTATCTTCACAAGTCCAAAGTGTATATAGCTAATCCTTCTACGCCAACGAGTGCTTTGATTCCCGGGCTCCTCCCCCAGGAACCATGTATATAGTAACCCAAAGCATTTCATATATCAACGCATCATTTACTTCTGTTATCTTTAACTAGGAATAATTCACTTCTCCGTGGTCTCTCAAGTCTCGTCTATTCACTTTTCTGTCTATAGTTCATCTGTCGTCATTTATTTCTTTTTAGCAACGGCAAATTTACTAAAATTAATTCACCAGGCTTTTCAGAATTAATAGTGTTAATGCAGTTACTAAATTTATTTTAACATGCTTTTCTGAATCAATTTATTTTTTGTGATTTCATCTTTTTTTCGTATACAAATCCTCTCGCTGGTGAGACCCCTCATAACCCGAAAAACTTCTGCTATTACACGTTCTTTAGCTTGATGCCTTTCTCTTACTATTTTTCGTTTGCTCATTCCTTATATTCTCTTTTACTATGTTAGCATTTCTTCGCGGTTTGTCACTCCTGTGTTGGTGTTCTTCCGTTTTAATCAGAGTTTGATACATCTTCATTAGTTTCAGCGGCAGATTGCAACTTACGTTCAGGAATTTGAATCAGAGAAATCCCATTTCAAGCTCCATTCCTCATTTTTTTTCTGTATAAAGTATTATTTTTCACACTTCTTTTGATTCTTTGATTTCAATTTGAAAAAACATACAGGACACTTAATTCAAGCATGCTGACTATTTTTTTTGGTGTCTTCTTTTTTGCCTTGTTTCTGTATGTGATTTCGCACTTGTTTTTTCAGGGGGAAGTTAAAGGACCAAGTTGATTCCAAAATTGAATTGTGTGCTATTTTACATTAATCACCGTATTGTTATAGGGGGAAGTAAAAGGACCCTGTTAATTACAAACTTGAATAGTCTTGTTACATGATTCACACGCATTCAATTCGGTATCAAACAGAAAACAAATTTCTAATTTTCATCATTAATTCCTATTTTTTTTTTTAAAATGTAACAGTATTTTATCTACTAGTCTATTTAAGCCATTACTTATGCTAGGATGGAAAAGATATCCAAGAAGTCACAACAACATGAAAAAATGGCTATAATTTAAAGTAGTTTCATTGCATGTACTACCTTCAACCACAACTAAAATAAGTCGGTATGTTTGTTTCCAGAATAAAATTAGAAGTTTTGTATAGCAGGAGTTACCCCACACCCGAGTCCAAATCATTGTTATTGTCAAATGCGCCCTGCCTAGATTCTTCAAAATTTCTGCTCTCTTAGATTAATAGTATCACCTGAGGCACCACAGGCAAAGCCATTGCAGAAACAAAGAAAAATTGGAAAAGACATACATCAACCACGACAGTGTATCAGCAAAGCCAACAAAATGAATAAAACCAGGTAAAGTAAAATATATTAAGGTGAGAAATTTCTCCACAAAAACTTCTTCTAGAAAAGAAAAATAAAAATTGAATTAATTTATTTTCGTTAGCTAAAGTTAATTTAATATATACATAAGTTAATATTAATATGTAAAAAACATTTTTTCATATCTTCTTCAAAATCTAATTTTAATTAAATTTATCTTTTAGTAAAGCTAGTTTTTATTTTATTTTCTAATTTTTTATATCTTAAAATGCTTGTGGTCAAGTTTTCTTTAAATAGACCCATAATAACATGTACTTGGTGCACTATTTTATCTGCCAAAATTACATCACCTAGTCACGATGTATATATTTTTTCCTGCTACTAAAAATTTGTTGTGCAATGTCATGGTCAAAGGTAGCTACGGGAACTAAAGTTTTGCCCGATTCTCCCAGGCCCGATAGCACCTAAGATGGCAAACAACTTTTTTCTCTGCAGTAGGCTCTCTTTATAAGATCACTGTCTTCCTCCTTTTACCCTGTCAATATAAACTGACCAAGTTCAAATCTACCTCCGTGCTGTAACTTTTAGAAAGGTTAGATGAAGTGCTAACAAGTTCCCCATAGCTTAATGAAAAGTTTTTGCATACTACGGTATTGGGATAGCTCAGTTGGTAGAGCAGAGGACTGAAAATCCTCGTGTCGTCTATGATATACTTTGTTGAGCAACTGTGTCTTCACTCCTCCCTCCTATATCCAGTTGGAACAAATTACCAAGTAATTTGCAATTTTTAGATAAAAGAGAAAAAATAGGAGAAAATTTATACAGAATAGAAAAATAGAAAGAAATGCAGGAGATATTTTCTACGGAGATATAGGAAATATTCTCAAATCATATATACTTTTAATCATATAAAAAGAAATAGGAGTAAAATATTTCAGTGAAAAATATAGTTTTTGTAATCATATAAAGAAATATGTCCCTGCATTGTGCCTCTTAACCTTGTACTAGTTCTACCCTGAAAAGAAAAAGAACTCGTACAAGTTTTACAAGATGGAGATGCCTTTCTAACCTAATTGATGTTGCACAAGATGGAGATGTAGGGTGTCATATTTTGCTATTAGTTTATCATTATGAGTGGTATATAAAATTGTAGGAACAACTTCATTATGGATGGAAGGCCCCTCCTTTCTTACTTCCACTCCGTTTACCACATCATCAACTTTTTGAACTTTTTGAAACTGCTACATTTTGTAGTAAGTTTACAAAGGTAGATAAGAGATGTTTTTGCTTAGAAGTTTGTGAACGTAGTGTCAGGCAGAGAAGAAGCTGAAGGAAGAAGATGTGGATGATTTCCTTGAGGAATAAACCTGAATACCTAATTTGGTTATCTTCGAAAAAAGCTTTTAATTGTTTTCAAAAAATGATTTTTGTTTATGGTTGACTTCTCATAAATGTTGAGAGAAATGTTGGATGTCATTTGTTTTCTTATTTTTCCTATGGCTGGGGTACAACAAAGGTAGTTTTTCATTATAGGTGGAAGAAACCTGCTAGCATTTCTGCAGCGTAGGCACCATAACTAGCCCAAAACAATTTATAAAAACAGTATTACTTCGTATGTGAAGGCAGACCAAAATATTTCTGCTGGCACATACAATAACCTACAATATGAAAAACATCGGTCACTGAAACAGTGAGCAAATTAAAGTGTTTTTCCTCGTAATATCCAAGGGTTACAGCACTCAGTTCTCACTTTGGATCATATGTACTAGCTTTATCTTCACAGCAACTGTAGCTATATATTCGCTGGATTGCTAATTAAGTGGACAATTGCACTCAGGTTGCACTTTGCAATTTCTTGGTGAAGTCTCTTCACAATTCCAGCACATATATCTTCATATCCTGTCTTAACTACTTAAAATAGTGACCTAATATTAAGGGGAAAAATATCAATATTAAAGAGTTTGAGCTAAATTGTAAATCTTAGCTGATAATCAATTTTGAAACAACAATTCTACTGTAAGAAACCTAAAAATAGAATTAATTGCTGTCATGACCTTAGAAAATGTGCTCTGTTGTAGTCCATATGTGTAGTCAAAAACTGTTGTGAGCACAGTGCTTGTTTTTCTTGTGCCTTTTACTAGAAATATGATGGGCTCATAACTAAAGTGACATGCCTATGTTTTTGCTGGATTCCTTGTAGAAGGTCCCCACAATTAAGTTTCAAGGTTTCTCACAACCAGGCAAGGCAGCAGTTGTCTGGTTTCTACTCTGAAGTGGAGAATGCAATAGAGCTGTTATTTGTGGAGTTGGATTTTGGCTATATAAGTTATGGTTTGTTGTTGGAGTAGTTTCATATTGTGGGGTATATAGTGAAGGTATGGTAAAATTTATATGTATAAAAATGAAATTTAATATTGCTGCAGACCATTCTAAATCAAACTTATTAAACATGGAATAATTAAGCTGCTTTTGACATTCTAAATTCATTTTTGGATGACTTTGTGAGGTATTTTTTGTGCAATCAATTTCTGAACCCATGTCCTATATGAAAAATTACTTAAATATAGTGTTTAAAATACATTATTTATTTTGATAATTTATCACCATTAAATAAAAATAATAACTAATAGTTTTACTGAGAATGGTTGAAGAGATGTTTTTGTCTAGAAGTTTGTGGAGACAGATTTCAGCAGAAAAGAAGTTGAAGGATGGCGATTTTGATGCTTTAACTCTGCTCTAGTGTTTTGAATAAGTTGAGTTCCACATTGATTAATGTAAAAAATTCAAAATCTTCCTGCAATATATATTACTAAACTTACATCTGAAGCTGTATGGAGCCATGTTGTGATCACATAGCAAACTATTCTTTCGCCTTTTACTAAAGAATACCGTGTGTTCATAACTTCTGTGGCATATGTTTTATTTTTGGAGGGTACCTTCCTTGCGGGAAGGTCTCTGAAATTTAGTTTCAATGTCTGATTGTTCATAACTTCTGTGTTCATAACTTCTGTATTCTTTAGTTTTAATGATTTCTGTGTTCTTGAAATATGGTTTTGCTGTTTTATTGAATTTAGTTTCAATGTTTGATTGTTCATAACTTTGTTCTTTTTTAGTTTCATAACTTCTGTGTTTTTTTAGTTTCAATAACTTCTGTGTTCTTCTTTATTTTTAATAACTTCTGTGTTCTTCTTTATTTTTAATAACTTCTGTGTTCTTCTTTATTTTTAATAATTTCTGTGTTCTTCTTTATTTTTAATAACTTCTGTGTTCTTCTTTATTTTTAATAACTTCTGTGTTCTTCTTTATTTTTAATAACTTCTGTGTTCTTTTTACTTTTAATAACTTCTGTGTTCTTCTTTACTTTTAATAACTTCTGTGATCTTGAACTTTAGTTTCAATGTTTTATTGTTCACAACTTATGTGGCATACATTTTATTTTTGGAGCGTTAAATCATTTCACATTCTTTCACATGTGACATCTATGATTTTGGAGGATTCCTTTTTGGAAAGTCTTTATAAGTAGGGTTACAGAGATTGTAATTAACAAGGCAGTGGTTTTCAAGTTTCTAATCTGAAATGTTAGGCATTTTGATTGGATGGGTTTGGGCCAAAAGCTATATTGTAGGGTGTATAATTAAAGTAGGGTAAATTTGATTTTTGATAATATTTTTGCAGTACATACTTTGTCAAAGTATTACTTGAGTCAGAGGGCACCAATAATTTTACATGGTTCTAAAAATTTCATCTAAG
Organism: Lablab purpureus; assembly: GCA_030347555.1. Classification (NCBI taxonomy): domain Eukaryota; kingdom Viridiplantae; phylum Streptophyta; class Magnoliopsida; order Fabales; family Fabaceae; genus Lablab; species Lablab purpureus. Next base: position 11,335,381 of record CM059259.1, read on the forward strand.
AACATGGATCAACCACTATCTAATCTAAAAATTACTCAAATCTAGTATCTAAAATAGATTATTTATTTTGATAGTTTATGACCATTCAAATAATAAAAGTAATAAAACAATATTTTATTTTACTCAGAATTGTTGAAGACTAAGAGTGTTTTTCTGAAGCACTCTAAATTCCACATTGATTAATGAAAAGAACCCCCCAATTCTTTCTGCAATATATATTGCTAAACTTACGTTTTCTTTCTCATGGAGCCACGTTCTGTGCGCATAGCGAATTATTCTTTCGCCTTTTACTAAAGAATACCGTGTGTTCATAACATCAGTGGCATACATATATTTTTGGAGAGTGCCTTTCTTACAGGAGGTCTCTGATGAGTAGTTCCAATTATTTTTTGTCACTATTTATATATATATATATATTCATACAAATTCATACAATCGTATGTTGTCGATATAAAACAATTTAAAGCTATAGAGATGATGTGCTACCATTTTAAGAAAGAGTGTTGCAATAAAATAACTTCATTAATTATACATGAAAGTTTCAAGAAAGGAAGAAAAACTTGAAAGTTTCAAGAAAGGAAGATAGACTATAGAAAATGCACCCTTAAGAGGATAATAAGTCACAGAATATTCTAGCCACTTCCAAGAAATCTTGTTTATCAAGAAAATAGGAAACTTTTCCTCCCAGGAGAAGGGAAACTATTCTTTTTTTTCTCAATATATTATGACAACACAATTGTTTCATGTTTTTTTATTTGTTTTACACCTTCCAAATCAATATACTAATAAAAATAGTCTCTTAAACTTTTTCCAAAAATATAATTAAAATGTGTCAAAAGGCTTCTTAGATTACATTTGAAAAGTATTTTGAAAAAAATGGACTGAAATTGATTAAATTGAAACTGCATAATTAAATTTATTACTATGAAATAAGATTTCTGAACAACTAAAATATATTTTGAAATATTCTTCTAAAAGACTTGGAAATAATTTTCAAGATTGTGTTTTCTTTTCTTTGAAAAATCAAAAAATTCGAAGAAATGGTCTCTTAAAAATATATTTTAAAAGTAAAATAATTTTCAGAAAAGACTGAAGCAAATGAGTTTAGATAAGTACTGAGGCAGAGGCTTTGCTGTAGAGATGGTCCTACAAGTTCTGTGAGATTAGACTATGGTTTCAGTGTTCACGTGACATATCAACAAAAAATTTTTAACCCACACTGTTCTCTTTATTAACAGTTTTTGTATTTTTTAATAAATTACTAATTTCATATAGTTTTATAATTCCTAAAGTAATAATATTTATTTAAATAACTTTTAAGAGTATTGAATATTTGTCACGTCTCCAAGTTAATGTATTTTAGTAAGATTTAAAGATCAATTTAAATGTTTTTGTTGTGAATAATGTTATTTTAAACAAATTTTATAAAAATTAAGGAAAAGAAGCATGTTGTGTTTCTAAAAAATGGATAATACATAAAATGCATAAGAAATCTAAAAATTATTAAAATAAAATTATAAGAAATTCAATATTAATGAAATATAAACAAATCATATAAAAAATGTCATTACTAATTTAAAATTTGAAAATTTATTTATAAATTTTACTTTTTTTATAAAGTATTTAATTTTAAAATTTATTTATATTCTCATATTTATTCTTAACAAGAAAAATATAAATATAAAAATAAAGATATATTAAGAAAATTATACTAACAAAATATAACATAAAAATATGTGTATTAAAATCTCCTATTCTCATTATATAATAATAGAAAAAAATAAAAAATAAGAAGTGAATTATGATTATCAATATAATAAAGAGATACGTAAATTATTTATAATAATATATGTCAAATTACATGATTTTTAATATTGCTTATATTATCATATAGTTTTTATTAAAGAGCTGCATAGAAAAAGAATAATTCTTATTGCAAGGTCACTGTTTTCCTATGCATGCACATGTCATTGTCAAGGATGTGGAAATGGAATAGTTGCACTTTACCCAAACAATAAAGTGTATGTTGTGTAGGCTGAATTGGAGCTTCCTTCTTAATTATTTCTAGTTCTGTTCTACGAAATATTTAGTTTGTTCACACACTTAAATATTATTAATTTATTAATTTATAATTCCTTAAACATTTATCCACTGCCATTGATTTCTTATATTATGTTAATTAGATGTTTATACTAATTAAAAAGTAAGGATTTACTTAAAATTCTGTATCAAGATAAATGATATTTTTTAATATTTACTAATGATAAAGTTATATGAGTATGAACCCAAAGAACATTTGAGTTTTAGGACAATTAAAACTAGCCACCAACACAAATATTAGGAAAGTTCAAGGACTTCTACAACTACACATAAACATCGTTAATACAACTAATTAACTAATAATACGCGTTTAAATCAATTATCACGCCGAAACAATAACAAAATTAAAATTGAGAATAACATAGCCTATTTTTAAAGACTCATAAGTACAAACACATTAAAAAAATATAAATAAACAATTATTAACTATTTATTATTATATATTATTTTTTTCTTTATTATATAAGCTCCATTCAAAATATTCTTTGTGCAACTTTTTTTTACCGAATATTTCTTCTCTTGCAAATTAATATTTGTCTTAAAAATATAAATTTATGGATATATATACATAAAATTAGTGTTTAAGATTCACTCATTCATATATAATATAAATCATGGAATATAAATAAATTATTATAATATTATATCTTTTTTCTTAAGAAAATTTTTTAATAGTGATATCAGAGTTTTGTTGTTTTGGTAACCGGCTCAAGTAAAGATTGGTAAAGTCCAACAGGTAGTTAAGGTCACACTAAAGTAGTATTTGAAAATCCTTTTGAGAGAAGTGTACTAATGAGAAAAGGAATCGAATGAACCATTGTAATAAATTCGCATTAGGATAGTCTCACACTTCAGAGAGGGAGAGACTCTTAGAAATTCAAGTATAAGAGTAGACATAAAATTTCACATTAAGTAGAAATAATAAAGTTGAGGTGTATAAAAGAAAAAACAAAGACTCGTAAACATATTGATTGTTAAGATTTTAAGGTTTTAAGTTAAAAGTGATATCATATTTTTTATATATCTTTTTTATCAAAAATATATTTAAAATATTTATTTTAATATAAAACTCTGTCTTGCTCGTGATACCAAAACTAATTAAACATAAAGAAAATAGGTGTGGTAAGAACAAATTCAAAGGAAATTGTGTTAACAACAACTTAATACAAATGATAACAAATTAAAACTGTTAAAGTTTTATAGTTGAAAAGAACACCGATAATAATACACTTCCAGTGCTACCAGTAACTCTAACACACTTGTGATTTTGATTTACAATAAGTAAAATGTGGAAATTGTGTGCAAAATTGAATTAGTTGGAGGAAGTCTGAAAATGTCACTTCAACATCAACGTAGACAAAACTTAATATACTTTTGAAAAGATGGCAACACGAGCTTAAACTATGATCACTTTCAGCACAAAATTCAAAAGATGGTAGGCATGTCCTGAATTTATATATTACGTGTTCATCCTATATATTTTATTTTATGCTGCAACCACTTCCTAAGTGACGTCTACAATTTATATATTTTCTTTATGCTCTTCACTTTCTTAACATGCTTCCACTGTTTAGTCATTCAATTATTTTTGTTGCAAATAACCCTTTATCATCATCTTCTGTGCCCATTGTAACTTTTTTTCCTCCTTCTTATTATTCATTTACTTGATAAAATTATTATTATAAATGATTAATATAATTGTATATTCAAATTCAAAAGTGGTGATTATTCTGAGACATAAATTTGGTTGTTCTTTTTTCTTTTGATGATGTTTCAAAGTTACGATCATGGGTTGGTTGTGTTGCTTGTTAGTGTACTCATCAATCACACTTACAGTGAAAGATATATGAATTATAGAATAATTAGTCAATGAATAGTTTTAATTAGATAAACGTATCTTTCATAGCTTTCCTTATTCTTCTTCAATAATAATCTCATTCTTCTAACGGGACTATGACACCTTTCTACTCAGATATGTTTTCTATATTACCACACCAAAACAATTAATTTAATTTAATTTAATTTAATTTAATTTTCTGCCATTTATTATTTTAATTTTATAATTCTTCAAATCATAAATTTATCATTTTAATTTTATGAAATCAATTTTAATATTTTATATACACAATAAAATTATTTTTTTTAAATAGCCGAATGGACTAATTCCTCATATTCACCAAATTGATTGAGACTAGTTATGGACTTGACCATGTTTGTGTTGTGATTTTGTGTAAATATTGCAAAAGTTAAGTCTACATTGTCTAGTTCTTACTTTTTTTTATATACTAACACACTTCCAATACGATTAAAACGGGTAATAATACGATGAATCTTATCATAGAGAAAACATTCTAATAGTTTGCCACACTTCTAAATTCACATAAAACAATTTTTATTTTCTCATAAAATTTGTGAATTGGTAAATTAAAATCAAATTCATAAAAAAATATTAATTTCATGACTTTGCAATAGAGTTAAAGATTAATCCTGTATAATCTTTTTCTTGGTAATGATAAAATTTCAAGTCTTTGTTTTAGAATTTTTGTGTTAGAATATATTGATGTCATAATAAATTTAAGATTTAAAAGTTTAAATAAATTATTAATCATAAAAATAAATATATTTTCTATATCAAAAATATTTTTTATGTCAAATAATTTTAAGTTAAAATTTATAAATAATATATTATTAAATTAAAATTTTATAAAAAATTATTAAAATAAATAAATATAAAATTTAGAAAAGTGTGACAATAATAAGTAAATTAAATTTTTATATAACAATAATAATGTTAATAATAATAATAATAATAATAATAATAATAAATGCAAAAGAAAAGCTTGGGCCAATGATGTGATGGTGGAAATTGAATGTGAGGAAACGTAGCCAATATTGATGACAAAAGCAGCATTGACCTGAAACTCAGTCGGCGGCAAACGTGGAAAGAATCCTCAGCCAGTCAGCTTTGGCGGCCACTCCCAAAACCATTTATTTCCTATAATCATTAAATATCTAAATATTCTTTTAAAAATAAATAATGCAGAAAATAAAGTAAATATAAACTAATTATAAAATTAATAGTTGTAAAATACGATGATAACTTTGAAGAATTTATAATGGAACGAAGCTTTAAGATGAAAATGACGTTGAGTGAGAAATATTAAATTGAAATAGTACTTCAGGTATTAAATGGAAGATTGCTATGAGTAATCAAATAAATATTATATTAATAATTTGATTAAAATTCACCCATAATAATTAAAATACAAATTTAAGGAAAAATAAGAAACGTAAATACTAACATCCAATCAAATGAAAGGAACCTTTATATTATGTCATTTGCGATTAGAAGCTTCCAGATTAAATAACCAATTTAAAACATACTCAAATCAAATCCTAATGAAGTTGATCAATTGTGGATTGATGCCAGATTAACTGTCACAATTGAAAAGTTGGTCACTTCTAATTTTATGCTATTATGTAAATGACTAAAAAGTAAATAAACATTTATCAAAATTTATGGTAGTTAATCTCGCATCAATATATATATATATATATATATATATATATATTATGCTATAATGTAATTTTTTTAATTGTAAGTTTATTTTAACTTTAGTTTCATGCCATTATGCAAATGAGTAAAAAACAACTGTTAAATGAAGAAGCTCTTCCTTATTAACGCTGTCAAAATTGTGATTTCTAGTTTTCAGGTTCTTTATTTTTTCCCAATTAATATTCAAACTCATTTAATCAATTTTAGGTATTATATATATATATATATATATATATATATATATATATATTATTTGATATCAAATCATTTTAGGACTCAATGTTTTTATTTCTTAAATAAAATTATTTATAGTTAGGATAGTTAATTTTTTATATTTTATATGACACACACACACACACACATATATATATATATATATATATATATTCAGTTTTAAAATCAGTTAAATTTTATATTTCTATTTTTTTCTCGTAATCTTTTTTTAAAATTTTTTAAAATTTACTTAATGAAAATATTTAAATAAATTTATTTTAAAATTATACTTATATAGAAGGGGGTTAGTAAACCCACAAAGTACACTTAAACAAAAATTAATGAAAAGTTTTGTAAATATAATGTTACAATAAAAAAACAAGTGTAATGATTTTTTTGTTTTCTAAAATTTGAGATAAATATATATTCTTCTCTCAAATTAGAAAAAAAAGTCATTTTATTTTTTCAATATTCAAAAAATACAATTTTATTCTTTGACATCTCAGCAAAAATTAGCACTAGAAAAAAGAGACATGTCAAATAATAATAATAATAATAATAACATAGAATTGCTTTTTATCATTTTAATCCATCAAATTTTATTTTGATAACTCACGTACTTAAAAGTTGACATTAATATTGATTTCCAACGATTAGGTAACATAATCTTAATCAAATAACAAATTTAATATTGAAACCCCACAATCAATGAAGTCAGAAGAACATTTGGATTACATAAATATTTCTCTTCTAATATAATACTGTTTAATTTTGTATCCAATTGATATTTGTATTATATTTAAAATGTTTTAGTGAGCTACTACACATGTGGCTGTTTTTTTCCACAGTTTTGTGTTTTTGAGCTCTCATAAAATGTTTCTCAACTCATAAGATAGCATGTGAAGTTTCAAGAGAGGCCATTGTAACTATTATTATATACTACCAAGTTAAATCCTTTACCATCTTTTCTTATTCATCATTGTTGAAGTAAGTAAAAAAAACCAATATTATATTATATAACCATATATTAAGTATTTCCACCATTTTTATTCTTTACACCTCCTAAAAAATTTAGGATAATTATTTTGGTGAATGCCCAATCAATTATGCATAAATAAAACACAATCAATTATATATAAACATAATCAATAATGTATGATAAGGTTGTGTTTTTTTAATACTATCATTTGTGATATGTAATATGAATGGTAATGTATGAAAAAAATAACAATATGATACTTAAATAAATAATTTAATCATAAGCTGTTTTTCTTTCTTTTTTTTGTCTTCTTCCGTTCCCTAATCCAAACAAAACTTATGAAGTGGTTTTGTCAAATTTTCAAGTTAAAAATAAAAAATAAAAAATAGAGATTGTGTGTCAAATTTCACTTTTTAGGTTAAATGCCTTTGAAGCTACAAGTTATTTGGATTTTTTTTCCAACTTCATTTTTATTTTAAATTGTTTATCTCGTATAATAAAAAATATATAATCATAAAATAAAAAAGATATTTTTTTAAATGTAATATAATGAAAAAATAAATAAACATATTAAATTGTAAATATTTAAATTTTTTAATTTTTAAAATATAAAAAATCTCTTTGATTAAAATACTTTATATAATAGTATAAATTATATTAGTTAAAGAAATTTAGAATTTAACTAAAAGTTATAAAATATTTAAGTTGCATATATTGTTGTTCAGTAATATTTTTAGAGAAATTAAAAATAGTAGGAAAAAATCAATAACAGTGGATTATAATAAGAAATATTTAATAAATAATTTATAGTTAATATATGAATGATGAAGCAAGGTGGATACAACTAAGAAGAGTCCCATAATAAGGCAGCAGAGTCAAAGTTGAACCATCTTTGTCCTCATTTGCCCATAATTGTGATGTTTCCATGCACGTGGATTTATTTTCCGTGTGAAACGAAACCAAAATTCAACGTGCAAACCAAATCAAACCACCCTCCATTCTCTTTTGGTCCATATCATTGCCACCAACTCTTACACTTACTCAACACTAAGAACCTCCCCTCGCCGCCGGCATGCTCGCCGGAATAATTTTCCGGTTCGGCTCGTGGCCCATTATTCCCACTACTGCCCTGTTATTCCTCTGTCTCGTTGCTTCCTCCCTCTCAGATGAACTTCAATCACTCATGAAGTTCCAATCCTCGGTACAAAGTTCAAATGCAAGTGTTTTTAGTTCATGGGCACAAACAAATTCTCCATGCCTATTCACTGGGATTGTATGCAATTCCAAAGGTTTTGTTTCAGAAATCAATCTTGCGCAGAAACAGCTGGAGGGTACTGTTCCCTTTGATTCACTTTGCGAACTTCAATCGCTTGAGAAGATATCTTTGGGGTCCAACAACTTGCATGGAAGCATCAGTGAGGGCTTGAGGAAGTGCACCAACCTGAAGCACTTGGATTTGGGTGTGAATTCATTCAATGGAGCAGTGCCTGATTTGTCGAGTTTGTACAAGTTGGAGTTCTTGAACTTAAACTCCAGTGGAATTTCTGGGGTGTTTCCATGGAAATCATTGGGAAATCTAACCAGTCTTGAGTTCCTGAGTCTTGGAGATAACCGGTTGAATGAAAATCCTTTCCCTTTGGAGGTGTTAAAGCTTGAAAAATTGTATTGGCTTTACCTGACAAATTGCAGCATCACTGGGAATATTCCATTGGGGATTGGTAATCTCACTCAGCTTCAGAATCTTGAGCTTTCTGACAACCATTTGTCTGGTGAGATTCCGGCTGATATAGTAAAGCTTCGGAGGCTGTGGCAGCTTGAGCTATATGATAACTATCTGAGTGGGAAAATCCCAGTTGGATTTGGCAACCTTACTAGTCTAGTTAACTTTGATGCTTCTTTTAATCAGCTTGAAGGTGATCTTTCTGAGGTAAGGTCCTTAAAAAACCTTGCATCCCTTCACCTTTTTGAGAACAAGTTGTCAGGAGAAATTCCAGAGGAGCTTGGAGATCTTAAGAATCTCACTGAACTTTCTCTTTATGCTAACAACCTCACTGGTCCTCTTCCTCAAAAGCTTGGCTCTTGGGTAGGCATGCAATACGTTGATGTTTCAGACAATTTTCTTTCTGGTCCTATACCACCTCTCCTGTGCAAGAACAATCAAATCAATGAACTAGCACTGTTGAACAACAGCTTCAATGGAACAATACCAGAAACATACGCAAAATGCACATCTTTGGTTCGTTTTCGTCTGAGCAGGAACTCACTTTCGGGTGTAGTTCCTTCAGGCATATGGGGCTTGCCAAATTTGTTACTGTTTGATCTTGCAATGAACCAGTTTGAAGGTCCAGTGACATCTGATATTGCCAAAGCAAAATCTCTGGCTCAACTGTTGTTATCTAACAATATGTTCGCAGGTGAGTTACCGATGGAAATCTCAGAAGCTTCTTCATTGCTGTCAATTCAGCTAAGTTCAAATAAAATTTCTGGTCACATCCCAGAAACCATTGGCAAGCTGAAGAAACTAGCCAGTCTTACTTTGAATGGGAACAATCTTTCTGGTGTTGTACCAGATTCCATTGGTTCTTGTACTTCTCTTAATGAGATAAACCTTGCCGGTAACTCTCTTTCTGGGGCTATACCAGGTACCATTGGTTCTCTTCCAACTCTCAATTCATTGAACTTGTCCTCAAACAGGCTTTCTGGTGAAATTCCATCCAGTTTATCATCTCTGAGACTTAGCCTTCTTGACTTATCAAACAATCAGTTGTCTGGTTCCATACCAGGACCACTGTCTATTTCAGCCTTCAAAGATGGGTTCATGGGAAACCCTGGCTTATGCAGCCAGACTTTGAAAGGTATCAGGCCATGTTCAATGCAATCTAAAAGCTCCAGGAGACTCAGAAACTTTTTAGTCTGCTTTGTTGCTGCTGTAATGGTTCTGCTGGGAGCATTTTTCCTCTTCACAAAACTAAGGCAGAACAAGTTTGAGAAGCCACTGAAGACTACTTCCTGGGATGTCAAGCAGTACCATGTGTTAAACTTCAATGAGAGTGAAATCGTTAACGGGATCAAGGCTGAGAATTTGATTGGCAAGGGAGGATCCGGGAATGTTTATCGGGTTGTGCTAAAAGGTGGGGCAGAATTTGCAGTGAAACATATATGGACTTCAAATCTAAGCGAGAGGGGAAGTTGCAGGAGTACCTCAGCTATGCTTAGGAGGAGTTCAAGGTCACCAGAATTTGATGCAGAGGTGGCCACTCTTAGCTCTATAAGGCATGTAAATGTTGTGAAGCTCTATTGTAGCATCACAAGTGAAGATAGCAGTTTGCTTGTTTATGAGTTTTTACCAAATGGGAGCTTGTGGGACAGGTTGCACATCTGTAAGAAGAAGTCTGAGTTAGGGTGGGAGGTTAGGTATGACATTGCATTGGGTGCTGCTAGAGGATTGGAGTACCTGCACCATGGGTGTGATAGACCAGTTATACATAGGGATGTGAAATCCAGTAACATATTGCTGGACGAGGAATGGAAGCCAAGGATTGCTGATTTTGGCCTTGCCAAGATTCTGAATGGAGGAGCAGGCAGTTGGACCAATGTCATTGCTGGAACACTTGGATACATACCTCCTGGTAAGCTTTAAATCACCTTATTTTGGATTAGGAAAAAAGTCATGTTAACTTCTAACTTTTAGCATTTGGCTTAAAGTGAAAAAAGTTGAAATAATCTTAATCATTGATGAAGGAAAAAAAGCTAATCTGTTGATATTTCAACACTTCCATAATTATATTACTGGTTTTTCTTAGTAATGTTTTTTATGAAACAAAAGCACATACTTTTTAAGCAACTTACTTTACAGGTTAAAAGTAAATAATCTTAGTTTATTGATGAGTAAATCGATCATTCCTAGTACAGGCATATGCATAGTCATATCTTACATGTATGTGCGTTAGAATATCAATCATTCATTTCTTGTGAAGAAGTGAAAACGTTTATTTTATCCTTAGTCACTTTATAGGAGAGAAATAGCAAAAATAGGATCATGTTCTAATAGTTTGGTGTTAGGGATATTTTCACTTGTGGGCTTATTGTAGTTGAAGATTGATGATGTTGATTTCTGTTGTGGCAGAGTATGCCTACACTTGTAAGGTGACAGAGAAAAGTGATGTTTACAGCTTTGGGATAGTCCTGATGGAGTTGGTAACTGGAAAGAGGCCAATGGAGGCAGAGTTTGGAGAGAATCATGACATTGTGCATTGGGTATGCAGCACTATTAGGAGCAAAGAAGAGGCTCTTGAATTGGTGGATCCTACGATTGCAAAGCATTTCAAAGAGGATGCCATGAAGGTGTTGAGAATTGCATTATTATGCACTAGCAAAATTCCACCTTCAAGACCGTCAATGAGAATGTTGGTTCAAATGCTGGAAGAGGCAGATCCATGTACCCCAACCAAAATGATTGTGACCATTGATGCTTAATATGGTGCTCCAAAGAATGGACATTTTTTTCTCTCAACTGCAGACATTTGAGCTTTCCTCTTTTCTAAGCAGCACATAAAACGAGGCTTAGAAGGGGTGATTGCATGCCTTGGTCTTGTGATCAATTAGGTGAAATTTTGGCATGACAGTGAATTCTGTTATAAACTTGAAAAATGTCTTGCAGTTAGAATGGGATTATCTCCTGTCACTTGAAATTTTTGTTAAAAATAAAAATTCTCATGTAGGATTACGAACCATCTATGAATGATAAACCAAAAGAGGATTAACTTGTATGCTGTAGGTTTGTAGAATATGTGTAGTAGTAATGAAATTCTCTTTCCAGTAGAATTAGATTTTCTCTTGGTATTAGCTTGTAGCCTTGTAACATGGTGTACCTAAATCAATGAACACTGCTAGTGCCATTTGAATCATTGTGTAATACACTTCAAGTATGGAATCTAAATCTCTATTTGCCACAATGACACTTTCTATTTTATTATATCATTCATGACACAACTTCATATTCTATACCTGTCAATATAATTCTTAAACCTTTTAACTTCTTTCAAAAAATTATGTTAAAGTTAATTTTTTTCCCTTAAATCTTGGTCTAATCCCATTAATTATTTTTTATAATAATTTTTGCTTCTTAAATCTTATTTATTTATTTTTAAATTTATTCTTTCTTTTCTGTTTAAGCTATTTATATTTGTATTTATTTACTTGAATTGATTATGCACAGTTGTTTTTTTAATTTTAAATATACTTTTTATTTATATTTCTTATTTTTACTTAAGTTGAATAATTGCAATGTAATCCACACAAATTTGCCCTTAATTACCAATATAATTATGCATGCTAAAATTTGTTATTTTTTCTTTCCTCTTTTACATGTTTTCTAAATCTGTTTTTCCAAAAATAAAGTGAAGATGTGTAACACAATCAATATTTGATATTGAATCCATGACAAAAAAATTGCTCAATTTAATTTAATGTAATATATCAATTTTAATATTATGTATATTTAAATTATAAAATTTAAGTCAAGATATATTTTATAATTTATTTTAAAATCAATATACTTACTATGAATATCATATTATATTGTACAAAATATTATCTGTTAAATAAATATTTTTTATTAATACATATTTATTTAAAGAATTATTTTTTTAAGAAAGTATAAGATATTAAAATAAATTAAAAGATTCCAAAATATAATCTAAATTAATGTTTAAATATATATTAATTCTAATTTCTAAAATTCTTTCGACACCAAATTAATTTCATTAAGTAACCCCTAATATTAATCTCACCATGTTTTTATCAAATCTATTGTTTTAATATCTTAGGTTAGGAGTAATATCATAATTAGTTTATAGATGTCAAATTTCTACTATAAATATTCAACAGTAACATTAAAACTAATATAGCTTGAGAAAAAAAATACACTAATATGAAAAAAACTTATGTTATTTTTTCAATAAAACCCTTCACCATTCTTTCACCTTATTTTTTTTTTCAAATAATTAAAAAGATTGGTGTAGTATATTTAAAAGAGTCACCATAATATTCTTTTTAAACAAATGAGACAGACTTAAGGATAAAAATAAAAAAGTTTATGTTTGTACAAAATTTCAAGCATGGGTAATGTAAACTATTCTAATACTTATATTCAAATTTTTACTCATTTTTTAAATTTTACCACATCAAATCTCCATTTCTTGGTTCTTTCCATTATGTATCTGAAAACCTAAAATCAATGTAAAGATAGTGTAGTAAAACACTGCATAACTTTGTGAGCAGAATTGTTTGCTCTAATATTGTTTTGAGATACTTTAGGTAGGCACAGACAACCTCTTACTCCAAATACTTCATACTCAATAGCTTTAATCCATTTTATAACTCCGCAATGATTGCTATATATTCTAAGTTAAATACATTATTAAAACCCAATTCAGAAACAGGGAAGATTGATTAATAATAATAAACCTAAAACACCAAACAAGTTCGTAATGGTATTGTAATTGACTTGTTTGTTTGTATCAAGGAGGTGATTTTAAATAATAAGATGATTGTAACAAACAAAAGACACGACAAGATCACCAATTACGAGATGACACACTTTTAGTGAGTGGGAGTGCACACGATCTTTACCTTGCCAAGTGCCAATTGGATAACGATAATCACTGTCACATGTTCATAATAAACCCACGAGAATGAACTTGGGTTCTGTTCCAAACACCCTCCCCACCTCTTTCTCCTTACCTTCCCTAATTTTCAAATTTCCCATTTCACTTCTATTCTCTCACCCACCAATCCCTTCTTCAGGTTCTCTCACTCTCTCCTTCTCTCTCTCTCTCTCTACTTTCCAGGTTTGTGTAGATAGTTTATCAATTATGTGATACGATGATAGAGTTATGTGGGTCACTATTCTCATCAAACGTTTGTGTTCTATTACTGTTGACTCTCTTTCTGCATTATTATGTTGAACTAGTTTATACCTTCGTGATGGTCTTCTAAAATTTTCGTTCTTGGTGTGATGCGCAGGCAGAAAGAGCTTAGTTTTTCGCACGCAAAGCATTGATCATAGAATTGAACCAATACCTAGTAATTTGATGGCTTCAGAAAAGGAATTCCAGGAACTGAACAGAAATCTCTACCCGCAAATAGAACCCTACAGCACAGGATCTTTGAAGGTTTCAGATCTTCACACAATCTACTGGGAGCAATCAGGAAACCCCAGTGGCCATGTGAGTAGCAATTGACTCGCCTCCAACAATGGCTTGGATATGTGTTTTTAAAATTTTTATCTTTTCTATACATGCCGTAGGCTTATATGTTTATATTTGGATCAAGACTGGAATGGGAGGCAACGGACTTTTTTTTATAGGTTCTAAGTGGATTGTATATTAATGCAGCTGTATGAACTGTCATGTTAAAACCTATCTTTACACATGCATGTGTGGTTGGATGAATCTAAGCATTTTACATCCTTTGGGAAAGCTAAATTATACGCATTGACACACTGGTTGTTTTATATTTGTTTAATTTGATGGAAAAGTGTAAATAACGGTAAAAAGAAAATTTGATTAATCATTTTCTAAGCATTTTATGGCAGCCGGTTGTCTTCATTCATGGCGGTCCTGGGGGAGGAACTTCCCCAAGTAACCGAAGATTTTTTGATCCCGACTTTTATCGAATCGTGCTATTTGATCAGGTTAGTTTCTGAACTGTAGTGTGTAATAATGGTCCCCAATCTTTTGTGCTATGAAAAATTGACGAATATTATCTTTATCAGCGAGGTGCAGGGAAAAGCACACCACATGCTTGCTTAGAGCAAAACACCACATGGGATCTCATTGATGACATTGAAAAGCTAAGAGAACACTTGGAGATTCCAGAATGGCAGGTTATTTTTCACCACCGGTTGTGTACCGTATAGATTTTATGCTTCAAGTTTCTTATGTAATGAGATATGATCTTCTGCCCTACATACTATGCAGGTATTTGGTGGATCGTGGGGAAGCACACTTGCCCTTGCATACAGCCAATCTCATCCAGACAAGGTGCTTAACCCTGTTCTTGATTTGGTTATCATTGGTTTCTTTTTTACAATGTCATGTCTCCTTTTACTATTATTTTTTAGAGTTCTGCTCAAGATTGTGTAATCTCTAATTAGGAGTTTGTCTCCATGCTATGTTGTTCACTTTTTAAAATACCTTATCATTTTGTTACAAGGTTACTGGCATGATCCTCAGGGGAATTTTCCTCTTAAGGAAGAAAGAAATTGATTGGTTTTATGAGGGTGGAGCTGCTGCAATATATCCTGATGGTATAGAACTGTCTTATCATCTGATTTTCTGGTGCATTTAAGTTTGAATACTTGCCATGCATAATAGGGTTTCCTTTTAATGATTTGAAGAGGTTTGACTTATTTGATATATGGAATAGTGTGGCAGCCTTGTATTATTCTATATTTTAATAATTTGATGTTTTCCATTGTAGCTTTGCATAATCTCATTTGATTTGATTGTGATTTTTGGCTTTCTGGTCATTAGAATCATGACTTTTAAGTTTTAAGTGGTTGATATTGGTTTATTTGTCTCATGTCAGCTTGGGAGCCATTTAGAGATCTTATTCCTGAAAGTGAGAGAGGGTGCTTTGTTGATGCCTATAAGAAGAGATTAAACTCCACTGATATTGAAACACAGGTTAGTGTCTCTGTAGTTTTCTTTTCTCAGCTTGCCTTTCTATACCATTTCGTCCCTTAATCATCACAAGACTTCTTAGATATTAGTATGGTTTTAGAGCTGCTGTTCCATCATTTTGGCTTGAACTCTTCTTAGAACTAGTTTAGAAATATATCCTTAACAATACCATGTTTTCAACATGTCTTCATATATAATTAGCTTATCTATGAGTATGTTACCTGACTGGATTCTCTAGAGTGGCTTTCTTGCATATATTGAAAAGTTGAGTGTCAGTACACATGGGGTTTTCTATGTAACTGAAGGGGTTTGGGGCACAGTCTCTTTGTTAAATGTAGAAAGGACAGCCCTGAAATTTTCTTTTCTTTCCCTTATCTAAATGCAGCCAAAAGATATCAAACCCTTTCTGGAACAGTACTTGTTTGAATATGATTTATGAATGAATTCAAGAATTTTTCTTGTTTACTTGTCTATGTCTTTGTTCTTAGTATGCAGCTGCTAGAGCATGGACCAAATGGGAAATGATGACTGCTCATCTCCTTCCTAATGAAGATAATATCAAAAGAGGGGATGACGATTACTTTTCATTGGTAAGTCCATCAAGTGAAGAATAACCTGGATGTTGTCTGGAAAACGTTTGCTAATCACTTTCCAAATCCCATCCCATTGTGCTGTGTAACTTCCATAATTTGTAATGCTAACTTCCCCTAAATCTATCAATTTCTCTGCATGTACGTATGGTTGAAAATGATATGCCATTGCTTGTGTAAAAATTTGCAATTCAAATGTAAAAAATACTGATATATAGCAATTATAAGGATATTTTTTGTGTTTTCTAAAATTTGAAGTGCACAGACTTTACAAATCTCTGTTGCAGATGGATGTTGCTATCAGTCTTTTGGGTGTTCTTGAATTCTGTTATTAGTTTGTGGAAAATATTTTCCCCTTGTAGAGAAATAGTTAATTTTTGCTGTTTGAAAGGAGGAAAAGAAGTGGACAGAGAAACAAACGGGTGTTTTACTGAGCACTTTGCTTCTGTATCGTAGTTGTTAAGAGCCCTTTCTTCTTCTTTGGGCACTTTAAACTTGTTTTCTCCCGTCAAAATTTGTCAAGTCAGACAATCCCTGGTCAAGAGTTACTTTTAGAATATAGATGTAAAAAAAGCATAAACAAAAGAGTCTACTATCTTTTCCCTTTTTAGTTTAGGTTAATTTACATGTGTCTTGTTGTTGTTTGTGGTTGAGATTCTTTAACTTGTAATGATGAGTGATTACAAATATATTTTTCTATCAGGCATTTGCAAGGATTGAAAACCACTATTTTGTGAACAAGGGATTCTTCCCCTCTGATTCATTCCTGTTGGACAGAATTGATAAAATAAGGCATATCAACACCACAATCGTGCAGGTAAAATAACTTTAATACTGTACCCTTTAAAATGTAGATTCTTGATGTTTTTCTTAACTTTGTAGGGAAGATATGATGTTTGCTGTCCTATGATGTCAGCCTGGGATCTTCATAAAGCTTGGCCAGAGGCAGATTTAAAGGTGAGACTAAAATGTTGCTTTTGGTCATTTGCTCTTGCTTATGTTGGTTTTTTCTGCATCCTATGATAATTATCTATGAAGTTTCAGGATAGCAGTCTTAAAGTCATATTTTCTTAAATTTAGTTTTTTCTTATCAAGAAACTCACACAGGCAGTTAGGAACTAAAATGTTGTTCCACATAATCATGTGCACCACATCGTCAAGTTACTGAATCGTACGATGAAACAGGTGGTTCCAGATGCAGGGCATTCAGCCAATGAACCAGGCATAACTGCTGAACTTGTGGCTGCAAATGAGAAATTAAAGAACATAATCAAGAACAAAGGGGAGTGAAGTGAGTAGACAAAGCAAATAAGGAGACTGAGTTATCAAATGCTGCAAAATTCATCTATTGACCAGTTTGATGTGTACCAGCAACATATTTCAAGTGACCATATATTTAAAAGCGCTGGCATACCTTGTAAACTCAGGTTGTCTTTCTCCTTGTCATTGTCAGAACAAAAACACCAGATTAACCCAATATCTTTTTTGTGCATTTACAATAAAGGAAATAAACTATCATAGTTACGAGTTTTGTTAAAGGAAACTATAATTCGAAATGAATAATGGCACATGGAATTATTTTCTTCAGTTTCCATCCATCTCTTTTTAAAAAATAATTTCTTGTTTATTTTTACAAGATCTTTCGTTGAATAATTCATTCATTATTTATTTTTTTAACATTTACTTTAATTATCTATCTATTGGTATTTTTTTTAAATTAATAAATATTTGAAAGGAATGAGATAAAGTTTGTTTCTCCTAATCTGATTTGAGAATATAAATATATTCATTAATACCAAAGTCTTATTTTCACTATTATAGTATTGAATATAATAAAGGTAACTTTGGAATATTGATGAATTTATTGTTTTTAATTAATTTAAATAATTGTTTGAAAGGGTTTATAAAAAAGCTAGTGGTACCAAAAAGAATTCATGTTATTCACATATCAAAACTTAAACAAATAGAACAAATGAATCGTATCTCAACTTACAATGAACACAACTTTTAGTATGCTGTGGTAAACTAAAACAGTTTTCTTGAAGATTGTCATAATTAAAATCGCCACATTTACAACGAAAAATGAATAGAACTTAAAACTCAAGCACATACAGAGACTAACTCCCAAGTTACATTACTAGTAGAACACACCTGTTTCATCATCCATTTTCTCAACTAAAAATTCAATGATGATATTGAACAATGGCACTCCACTCCATTTCTCAACAAATAATTTTCTCAAGTGCATTTCCTGGTGTTGCAACCCTTTGGCACATGTAGACTGTGAAACTTTGGTTCCATAGGAACAGTTAATGCCCTCCTTCCCCGAGAAGAGGGCCTAGGAGTGGAACCCTTAGTTTTACAAGTAGGTGAAGACGCTGCTTCAACCTTACGTGGCTTTGCTGCCTTTGGCCTCACAATGTCTGATGGCTTTTCGATAATAACACTCAGTTTTGTGGCAATGAGAACCTTTTCTTTCTTCCTCGGTAAAGCACTGCAATAGACACTTCCGTTGGAATCAAAGATACTTAATATAAACACAATGTGTTTCACAATCTGATTATACTTACCTTAGAGGCCTTAGAACTTTACGTTTCGTCATTTCGGATTTTCTTTTGAATTTATCGTTCGCATCCATGGGTTTCTGAAATTTAGGACCAGGAGGATTTTTGTAAGGTGTTGTAGCAGATAATTTACGTTGCAGCTTGCAGTTGGAATTGTCAATTTGAACGCTACCCTACAAACGTTTTGCGAGGTTTCAGCCACTGTCTAAAATACTCTTTATGCTGAAATATTTATAGGTGAACATATTCTTCTGTGCATGAACTTACAGATTTGTTTTCTTGTGTGTTTGGACTTGATTTCTCATCACAACTGCTACAATAATCAGTGTCTGGTTCATTTTTTGTGGAAAAAGCTTCACTTTTCTGAAAGAAAATAAGAGAAAGATCAATTTTTTTATATTCAATTATAATGAAGCTTCACTTTTCAAAATGAAACTGAACTCACTCGGTTTACAATCTGATGTTTCCTCATTGCCTTCCCAGCTCCTTTTACTGTGGTCTCTTTTAAAGGTGAGAGAAGTTTTCTATCGAAGTTTGCTTCTTTAAGAATTCCCCTTTCCTGCAACATAAAAAATAACATGAATCACACTTGATTAAAATAAATTGTTTCTTAACAAATAAATAAACTTAAACGCAATCCCCTCCCTTTACTTACATCAGTTCTCAGCTTAAAAGGCTTAGGGTTTGTGGGCTTTAATTTTCTGTACTTCACAACTTGAGAAACAGTTGTGGTCAATGACGATTTCTGTTTAAGGTCAAAACCATAAAGGTTATACATATAGTCAAATCATTGAATAAAGTGGGACTGAAAGTAACATCAATCGACAAGTAGACCAACCTTTTGTGTTTTTCTCGAATCCTCATGCTTGCTCCCAAGAACAGCCTTTTTTTTGGGCACGTCATTATCTGTACTCGTCTCTCTGCAGCCACCGAGATTTCACCAAGTTTAAGAAAACAGTCGAGAGAAACATTTTGAGAGAAATCAAATTCCTTACATGTTTTCATGAAGGATTGAAGCATTTTCCTTGTCATCGTTCTCAGTGAGCTGCCTCACATTTTCTTTGTCATCAGAAGAAGGCAATGAATTTTCTTCAGCTTTTCTCTTCTTGGATTCAGAAAGTTTTCCCTTAGCAGAATCCGAGTTCCTTATCTCTTCATTTTCATTCCTTTCTGTAGTCATGTTCTCTTTATGGTTGGAATTTGACAGTGAGGTAGTGTCAGCTTTCGAAGCTTCTGACAAAACTTGAACTCTAACTAAGCTCTCCGCTCTTGTTCGTTCTTGAGAAATTTCATCTTGTTCACCACCACTTGCTGAAGTTCCCGATTCGTGGCATCCTTCTAGAGAGCCACATCTAGATTTCTCATCTCTCTCCATATCACTAGAGTCATTTTGATGAGGCTTAGCAACCTGGCGTTTCTGAATGCCTTTTTTCACTTTCTTCTCCTTCAAACCTGACACTGAGTTAGTTTCTGGTTCCTTACGATTATTAGAAGTCAAGGAATCAAACACACGGCTTTTAACCTCTCTTCCCCTTAATTGTTTTTTGGAGGCAGTCACTGGCAATGAGTTGCTTCCTCCTTCTCCATCCTTCTTCACTCCATTGAGTTCAAGCTTTTTCATTGCTGAACACAGTGCTCTTATCGGTGTTTTCAGTTCCACAGAACTCTTGATCTTTAGCACCTTCTTAGGCGAGTGAAAAACAAGAGCCTTAGACACCACTCTGCTCTTAGGTACACCAACAGTCAAGGCTTTCTTGCTCTGAACACTTCTAAACTGTTCTACATTGGAAACCTTCTTCTGATGATTCCTGGGAGTAGTCAAAGCCTTGGCCACAGAAGGTGATGGCCTCACCTTAGCATTGGGGGTTGCAGCAACCTTAGAAAGAGGTTTAACTTTCACGTTGTTGTCCGTCATCTTGTGTGATAATGAGGAAATAAAGTCCATCCTTGACACCCTTGACTTTGCAGGAGCTGTAAGAGGGCACTTCAAATTTGCGCTGAAAACAACCAAATTGGACTCATAATAAATAAAATGATATGAAAATAATTGAATCAAACTTCTCAAGTTGAAATATAAACTTAAAGTAGCTTAACGTTCTTGAAGGTTTTAAAAAGTACTCCGTAAACGGTTAAAATTGTGGTTGAATTCCTGCAATACCAATTATGGCAACAAAATTACAAGCTTTTAGTACAAATTATTTTGTAATAATAGTAGTCAGAACTTTTGACTTAGGCTTTTAATTCTTGTAAAAGTTCCTCCTTTGTATTACCATTTGAGCCACATATTAGGTAAAATAAAATTTACAGAACAAAAATAAGAATCTTGAAAAACATATATTTAAGGTGTTTAAGGTTTTGGGTTCATTTTGTTTTACATAACTTTGTTATATGTTTGTTTAGGAGTGTTAGTTGCTTGAATATTAGATACCAACCTCACCTCTAGAATACCACTACTCACTTTAGAAATCATCGCTACTGTCCAATAACGCATTTTGTGCGAATCAAACCAAGACATTCTCAAGCTCAATCTTATTGTCTACTGATAGTGTTTAGTTTTACGTTACGGTAACTACATTCTAGATGTAATTTTAAGAAAGAAAATAGTAGTTATATAACTTTTACATCTATTAAACAAGACTACTTATGTTCAAACATACTATGAGTTACACATACACTCTCTGTAAAGTTCAATTCAAAACCTCCCTTCTTCAATCTTACATTAAAACAGTTTTCCAGTTAAAAATTCTACATTAATCTAGGTGAGTGTACGAACTAGTTTATTGGTTGAACGATGGCTACCTTGCTTCTCTTCTATTCAAAGCTTTTCTGAGGCGTACATTGGGACTTCTGGCTGCCATGACCTGAAAATGCAAGATCCATTCATCTATCCATCTTCATATTTACGTCCATAAGTAGAGTGAGTGAAACAAAGCTGAAGAAGAAAAGGCGCACTAACCCGAAGAACAAAATCCTTGTAAACTGCCTCCGAGTCCAACTCTTGCTCATGCTTTTGGTCACACCCTATTGGAAAAAGTCACGTAATTCATAATCAAAAAGCTCAAAAAGATTTCGGAATAAGATGTGAAGAAACGAGAAATTAAATTACCAACACGGAAGCAAAACCAGTGGCGGTCATCACCGGGGCGGCGAGAATCAGGTGCGGTCAGGTCCACGAACTTGGGAGCTTCGATGTTCTCGTAGAAGTCATCGTCTACTTCAATTTCCTCTTCTTCGATGATTGGTAAACACTGAGTTTCTGCCATAACCTCTTCCTTTTTTTCTTCTTCTTCTTCTTCTCTTCAGAGCGTGTTTTTTTCTTTTGGTTTTGTTTTTGCTTTGGTGGGAATATTGTCCGATTGTAATAACGTAAGACTTGGATTTCTCGCCGCCGACATTTTTAAAATAAAAAATGTCAGTAACTAGCCGTTATGATTCCGACAGCCTGGTTAGAGGGAAACGGCATGAAAGGGGTCCTTTCGTCATTGCACTTATTTCTTTCAGCTTGGATTGGATCCGGACCCTGCGTGACCCAGGCCTGCTTGGTTCTCTTGGCTCAAGCCCACTTGTACTTATTGTCCAAAACATTCTAACAAAATAATACTAAACAATAAACGCTAATTACGTGAACAGAAAAATGTGTTATTTTTGTCCCAAATTAGAGAAAACAAAAATGTTTGGAGAAAACTTAAAGATTGTGCTAACTCTTAGTTTTTTTCTCTGTCTTTTCGTCTTAATAATAATCAATGTTATAGAAGATATTTGACACAAAATAAACTAAAACATACACGAATAATCATTTTGTTATACAATAAAAAAATTAAAAAAATACTAGCTAAAATAATCAAGCGATTAAAAAGTAATATAAAAAATAAAAAGTTTCAATTAGAATTATCGAATATACACTTACTCTTTTATGTTTTTAATCACATACGGTTCATATTTTATATTTAAATAAATATTCATGTTTTTAATAATAACACATTTTTAACAAAGTGACTCGTTCCTTATTTTATATATAACTTTTTATACAAAATTTAACTTTTATATTTAAAATTTTAATTTTTAATTTTCACAATTTTTATTTAAGTTTTCTTTATATGATATTTTAAAATAAAATTTAGAAAATAAATATCATTTATTAAAAATACAAAATAGGTAGATGTCATTTATTAAAAGTATAATAAACATGAATATTTATTTAAAATTTGAAAGAATATATAAATATCTTTTTCGTTAAGAAAATTAAGACTGATATACATTGAAGTTTTTATAGGTGAAGAAAATTTGACTGTAATTGATTTTGTCCAAAGAGTTTATTATTTCTAAAATTATAAAACTAGTTTAAGTTGATTTTTTTTAAATTCATAAAGTAGTAAAATAATTCCTATAATTATATATTATCGATTATTTTAATCCTTGAAGCCATGAGTTGATTGAGTTTGAGTTAGATCACTATAAAAACATTAAATAGTCCAAATTTGTTAAGTTGCAATGAGCCATCAGTGAAATTTTATTCCGTTTTATTTAGTAATAAAATGTTTAGAAGATGAACCGATGACTATATCCTCTAAAATTTGCTACATGTATAATTATCATTTTAGCAACCAATTTGATACCATGTATAACTTATTACAATTTTAATTTTTTTTTCAAGTTGATTTTTGTTGTTTTTGTTATATTTGTAACATTTTCTATAAATATGTGTTCTCTTCTATTTACGTATCACTGCAAATAAATAGCATATGTTTTCGCATTTCTTCCCTTTCCAAAATTTCATGTTTGACAACGAACACAACCTAAAAGGATATTTGTTCCTTGTTAAAGAGATATCTACATAAATAATAAAATCACATCTTTATTTTGATTTCTGTCTTCTCTTGCTTAGTATGAGAGCATTAGGAATTCATAATTTTTTAGGGCCAAAATAATAATCTTCAAGTTTATACATTTAAGTGGTTACAACGAAACAAAAGAAATACATAATTTAATATAATTAATTATAAAAAAATATATTTAATTAAAGATTTTTTTGTCTTATAAATTTTTTGAAATCATCAATAATTGAATTTGAATAAATTTTTTTAACTATCTTTTAGTTTAACTAATTATATTATTAACAAAAAAAAATTCATCTTTCATCCTACTTTTTAATTTTGTTTTGACAATTTTTATTGTAGAAAATAAATTTATTATTTTATTTTTCATAATATATATATATAGTGAAAGTTAAAAATTAAAAAAATAAATATAAAAATATGATTAAATATTAATATATGTAGGTTATAAAAAAATATAATTATTAAGAATTTATTATATATTTAAAAAGAATTTTCATACTAAATATTTTAAAATATAAAAATATTTAAATTAATTAGATGGTAAAAACTTAGAAAAGATAAAAAAATATGGAAAACATTTTCTTTTAATAAAAAAAAATATAATAAATAGTAAAATTTTTTGAAAAGTTTAAAATAAAGTTGAACGTGAAAACAATTTTTTTTTAGAACAATATTAAGTTTGAGAAAAGATATACAATACCTTTATTCTCAATTTTTGAATTTAAAATTTTAATATTTAAATTTTTATAAAAATAAAATTTGTCTTTCTTAATTATATGTGTGAAGTTGTTATAATTTATTTTAATTTAAGATTATAAATATATAAAATAAAATTAGATAGGATATTAAATTTTGTTAGGAAATTAATTTTTTTAATAATTTTTAAATTAAATTTTTTATAATAAAATTTTTAAAACTAAAAATTATAGAAAAAAGATTGTTTTGAGAAAAATAATTTCTACATTTTAAAAAAGATATTAATAAAACAATTTATTATAAAAAACGAATATATGTTATAACTAACTATGTAAAGAGAATGTAAAAAAATAAATATATTATTAAAAAAAGTTAATAAATTTTAATGTGTAGCCAAGCTTCATATAAATATTAAAAAGAAATAAATGAAATATTTAATAATATTAAATTAGGTGAATTATAAAAAAAATAAAAATGATTTCTATTTAATTTCCATGTATGTATATTGAATTTTTGAAATTTTGAGAGATTGGTATCCCTCCTAAGAAGCTCCTCCCTACCCTTTTCACTTGTCACCCTTCATATTTCAGAATTTGACTCAAATAGTCTTTGCCAATTATATGTGCAAATCATCTCTTCCATGATTTGAGAGTGTGAAGAGTCCAATTATGATAACTATAGTTATGATAACCTAATAAATTTGTTTCATATTATCTTGTCGTCTGTACTCCTTTATTTTTAAATAAGAGTGGTTTAAGATTTTATTCTGTATTCCTTTATTTTTAAATAAGAGTGGTTTAAGATTTTATTACACAAATCAATAAAAAGAGTAACTTTTGTTATTTGTAATAAATTTTTAATTTGTTTTTCAATAATATCCTTATTATTTAAAAGAGTGTGCACTCTCTTTCTCTCTCTAATAAATAGTATTCAATCTATTTTCTCTCTACTTAAAAAAATAACTTTTCAAATCTCAACAATACATCTGTACCTTAAACATTTTTTTCTTATCTCTATCAAAATAAGTTTTTCTCTACAACTTTAAATCTTAAAATTTTCACCACCAGAAATTTTGATTTAAAAATTTTGAAGAATATTTTTGTTCTCGGAAAAATTTGATATCACTCTTAGTTTCACTCTATATATTGAATCACTGTTCAATTTCATGATTTTCAGTTACTTTGTTAATATCATCTTTTGTGTTATTAAATAAGTCTTTAATTATCTCTATAATATAATTGTTAACTTCTGTCTTTATTTTTTTTGTATAAGTACCAATTTTTTTATTTATAATTTCACTATAACATCTTTTTTCTTTAAAAATTAAATACATTTTATTGATTAAGGAAAAGCTAGATGAAAAGGTGGAAACAATAAATTATTTATTAAGTAATTGGTTGATATAAGCAGTAAGTCACTTAAAGTCTCATAAAAGGAATCATTTAATTGCTATTGATATTTTCAAAAGTAAGGGTATAATTGGTAAAAAATAATTAATGCAACCTTAAACTCTACAAACCACAGATAAAAAGAAACAAAATTACTTTTCTAAAATGACTCTTATTTAGAAACAGAGAGAGTAAATTTTAATGATGCATTAATTGTTTTTTATCAACTATACCCTTATTTTAAAAAAATATAAAAATAATTAAATGATTCTTTTTATGAGGTTTTAATGGACCAGCTGTTTCTATCTTTTCATCTAATCAATAAATCATATTTAATTTTTTAAGAGTATTATTGAAAAAAAAATTAAAAATTTATTATAAATTATAGGAATTACTCCCTCCGTTTCAAATTATATAGGGAAAGAAAATCTTGGTTTAATAATATAAGGCATTTTAGAATTCCAATAACTTTATTATTTTTTTTCTTATATACACCTATTAATCACATCATTATTTGTATTAACATTAAATAGTAGAAAGAGAAATTAAATATGAGAAACTAAGAATTAATTTCCTTTTATTAGTCTGACTCTTCATCTTTTGCCATCATCTACTAATATATGTTTTAATTTTTGTATTAAAGTTGCAGTAGCAACTAATTTTAATTCACTATTTCTATTTGCAATTTGGTGGAAATTGAAAATTTTGATTAAAATTTTGAAAATAAAATTTAAACATAGTCATTTACAATTTAGTAGGAATTAAAAATTTTGATTGAAATTTTAAAATAAAATTTAAGTATAGTCATTTGCAATTTGATGGAAATTAAAAATTTTGATTGAAATTTATTTAAAATAATTAGTAGTTCTGATTTTAAATTATTTAAAAATGATTTTGAAATGATTTCAAAACTGTTGAAATTCTAATCTCAATCAATTTACAATTTTATTAAAAAAATAATTTATTTATAAATACTTTTAATTAAATTTTAATTAATTCATTTAATAGTAATTAATAAGGGTAAAAATGGAAAATTTATAAAAAGTTGAACAAATTAATTATTTTTATTAGTATATTAGAATTTGTTAAGTATGTCTTATAATTTGAAACACAGAATATTGGTTTGTGTAAAAAATTTTTAAGTGACTCTTATTTGAAAACAGAAACACTATTCATTAGAGCATATTATTCTTTTTTTTCAGAATCTGATTTCTGTAGATTCTAAGCTGTTTTTTCAGAATCTGATTTATTCAAGAGAGAATGATGATACTTAAGCACAAAGGAAATAATGGTAAAAGTTGAAGCATGGGTAGTCAAACACTTAACATTTTAAGTAAACATTTATAATTTGAAAATACCAACTTTCGTGAATAAATTAATGATGTATCTAATATCTAATACCTACCAGCATGTTTACGGGTAACTGTCTCTCAATCGCCATTTATTATATTAAGCTTATATATATATATATATATAAATGGCATGAGGGCAGTTATCATTATTATATTAATTAGTGAAAGAAACACTTTCTACCTTTAAATTTATTAATTTTTAAAAAAATAATGTTTACATTTAAAAATATAAATAGTGTTATACTTTTAAAAGATTTATAGTATTTGAATGATTTTTTAAAATATAATTAATAAAAGTAAAAAATGTATATATCCTATTATTATTGTTGTAGATTTTTTATTTTATTTTAAAATATAATTAAAAATAAAATAAAAATATAAAATATGAATATTAAGAATGAAAATTTCATTATATATTATTATACATAAATATTATATATTTATTTTTATTTTAAAATATAATTAAGACAGAAATAAGAAATATAAAATATGAATACTAAAAATAATTTTTTTATTATATATTGTTATAAATCAATTATTATAAACTTACTTTTATTTTAAAATACAATTAAAGATAAAATAAAAATAATTGTACACCAAAAATATAAATCCTCGTTATATATTACTTTGAAAATATAAAATAGGTGAATGTTAAAAAGTGCTGATAATTAAAAATATTAATTAAAATTAAAAATTATTAAACTAATCTAATGAAAAAAATATAAAAGTGAATACACTTATATGATATATTTATATAGTTTCTTCTCTTTATGAAAAAATAGTTGAGTAACTATACTTTTAGTTTTAAGCATTTATAACTGTATATTCAAATAAATACCAATTGTTTTAATTACATTTCTGTTGTAAATCATTATATTTATTATTATTATTATTAGTATTACTATATATATTATGCAAACAATATTTGTCATATAAAAATATTTAAAAATTAAAAAATATGTTATCGATTGTTTTCTATTAATAATCTATTAAAAGTTATCCTTAATATAAGATACTATAGTTACTATAAAAAATTAACAACGCATTTAAAAATAGTTAATGATATATGAACTTCTACATTATTGGCCAACTCTCTCTTTTAAACATCCTTAGATGAATTCATTGTTAATAATAATAATAATGTTAGATGAATTGTTTTATAATAATGTTCTTACAAATTTAACTCTTTTATAATTATGTTATTACTAATCTAACTTATTATCGTGTGAAGTTCTTTCACTTATATTTTTTTTTCATACATATTCACTACTTTTTCTAATATATGCTAATATATGAGAGAAAATCATAAACCACTTGCAAGATAAAATGGAATTGGAGAGATGAAGAAGTGGTTGCACCTGTAATAACTAGAATTGCACATATTTAAGTTGCACAGTTAACACGTCCAACCTCCCTGGTAAACTCCACACTCAGTATTTCCACCTTGCAACTCTTTCAATCATCATCCTTTTCGTTCATTTTTGTTTTTCTTTTCAGGCTTAGTTTTACAGATCTATTGGAGATGGATTTTGAATACATTTTGGTGGGGATTACAGCTTCTACTATGGTGCTTCTGTTTGTTCTATTAGGTTCTGCATCGTCAAAGAAGGAGGCCAAAGGTTCAGTGCATGCAGACAACAATGGTGGCGGTATAATAACAACATCATCAGAAAATGGAAACCACCATCAAGAAATTTCACCAACCACAGACATCATCATTGTCGGTGCTGGGGTTGCTGGCGCAGCCCTTGCTTACACACTTGGCAAGGTAGAACAAAGTAGAAAACTTCTCTCTTCATCTGTGAATGTCTTTTGCCAATATGTTTTGATTCATAGATATATGCAAAAGTACTTATTTTAAGGTAAAGTAATAACAAAAATGAAGTTACAAATCAAGGTTGGAACAAAGAATAATATTGTAGAAGTTTAATTTATACAGACTTCATCGAACATTTATCTGAAGGTTAATATCCCGTATTTTTTTTCTTGAATATTTTATTTCTTCAGCCAGAAAAAAAAAACATAAAAAGTTAAAAAAAAAACTGAAAAGTCCAATATTTTGTCTTCGTCTCAATGTTCCGTTCTTAGAGCAACACCACAAAGTACATATTATGCAGTCAGATTCATATTTTTAGTTATGTATATAAGTTCTGGGTCGCTTTTCGGGTTGCCAAAAAGATTTTTACATCATAAATTATTTAGTTATTGTTGTAAAAGGATGAATGATGTTTATATATGGTTGTTTCAGGAAGGAAGGCGAGTGCATGTTATTGAAAGGGACTTGACTGAACCAGACAGGATTGTGGGGGAATTGCTACAACCTGGAGGTTATCTCAAGCTAATTGAGTTGGATCTCCAAGGTAAAAAGTATATGTGGATGGAAGATTGTGTGAGAATTGTTGTAATTGATCAATTTTAGATGTGAAGAACTCTATATTTT
Source organism: Lablab purpureus (assembly GCA_030347555.1). Classification (NCBI taxonomy): domain Eukaryota; kingdom Viridiplantae; phylum Streptophyta; class Magnoliopsida; order Fabales; family Fabaceae; genus Lablab; species Lablab purpureus. The sequence continues at coordinate 11,364,784 of CM059259.1, forward strand.
CCTTGGCTGGTCAAATTCATGACTCTTATTAACTGATGAGTGAGTTGTTGCAGATTGTTTGGGTGAGATTGATGCTCAGCAAGTCTTTGGCTATGCTCTTTACAAGGATGGGAAAAATACCAAGCTTTCTTATCCCTTGGAAAAGTTTGACTCTGATGTTTCTGGAAGAAGCTTTCACAATGGTCGTTTCATACAGAGAATGCGAGAAAAAGCTTCAAATCTTCCAAAGTAGTACAAACTTTTACCATTTAAAAAAAATGTTTCTGAAAAGGATTTTTTTTATTGAGTCATTTCCTTCCTTTGCATGCTCTAATTGTTCCACATTCTGTGCAGTGTAAAATTAGAACAAGGGACTGTGATATCTCTGCTAGAAGAAAATGGAATCATCAAAGGGGTAAACTACAAAACCAGGAGTGGACAACAGCTCGCAGCTAAAGCTCCCCTCACTATAGTATGTGATGGCTGTTTTTCCAACTTGAGACGTTCTCTTTGCAACCCAAAGGTAAATATACCAAGTTTCTCTTTTTTTTATCATGTCACTAAGCCGAAGTATTCATTAGTTTTATCAATGATCAATTTTTGTTGAAAAACTTGATTAAACACTTTTAATAAAGTTTTCGCTCTTAATACACATTATATCCTGTGCGTAACATATCTTGTAGTGAAATGGGTATATTTATTTATGCAGGTTGATGTACCCTCTCATTTTGTTGGTCTGGTCCTAGAGAACTGCAATCTTCCATATGCAAACCACGGGCACGTTATCTTGGGTGATCCTTCTCCCATTTTGTTTTATCCCATAAGTAGCACTGAGATTCGGTGTCTGGTTGATGTGCCTGCAGGCCAAAAATTACCTTCCCTTGGTAATGGTGACATGGCTCGTTATTTGAAAACAGTAGTAGCTCCACAGGTACAAACAAATATCCTAGTCTTTAGCTTAACTTAACATTCCAACTTATCAACAAACACATTCTTCAACTAACACACATTTGTGTCTTTCAGGTTCCCCCAGAGTTGCGTGCTTCTTTTATAGCAGCAGTTGACAAAGGAAACATAAGAAGCATGCCAAACAGAAGCATGCCTGCATCTCCTTATCCCACACCTGGTGCCCTTCTCATGGGGGATGCCTTTAACATGCGTCACCCTTTAACTGGAGGGGGAATGACTGTGGCTTTGTCTGACATTGTTTTGCTAAGGAACCTTCTTAGACCCCTCCAGGATCTTCATGATGCTAATGCTCTTTGCAAATATCTTGAATCATTTTACACCCTGCGCAAGGTTAATATACATTACTCAAAGTTTAGCAGTCATGCACTTTTGTATTTACAGTTTAACATCATCAGGAAATCAGAAGTCAATTTTAATACATAAGTGTTATAAATTGAGAAAATTTTTTTTCACATCAGTCATTTTCTATTTTGTATTGTTTTGTTAGGTTGACACCTGTCTTTGTTCTTATTTTATGGGAAAATCAGTAATTTAATGGTAGTCTTTATTTTGCAGAGATTTTAACATCTCTTCTATATATATTAACCGAAGCGGCAACCTTTATATACAACCTACTGCACTTTGAATATAATAGACTACTGTTCTTTTTGCCTTCTTCCTGTTGCAAAACTGTCCAGAACACTCTTTATTTTTCTAGTTTTACAATATTTTTCTGTTTTTCTTATTTTATAACACGGTATCAAGAATGACACCTTGTAGTAGTTCTTTACCTCCATCTTCAATTTTTTGTTAGAGAAAATTATAGTTTGTGGGCTGAAAAAATAAGAACTTATTTGAGAACTCAAATTTTATGGGAAGTGATAGAAAATGGAAGTAATCCAACCCATTTGCTAAACAATCCAACAATAGCTCAAATAAGGCTCTCAATGAAGAAGTGTCAAAGGAAGACAGAACACTTGGCATCATACATGTAGCAGTACATGATGATGTTTTTATTTTTTAACAAACTTTCTAAAGTAATTACTCAAATCAGATTGTTGGGTGAAAAACTTAAAGATCAAAGAGTTGTGGAGAAAATTTTGAGGTGTCTTCCTAAGAAGTTTGAGTAAAAAATCTCCTCTCCTAAAAAAAAAATAAGGATATTTCTCATATTTTACTTGCAGAACTTTGCAAGCCATTGAGCATAGAAGATCACTAAGAATGGAAGAAAGTGTTGAAGGTGCTTTTGTGGTAAACACCAAAAGCAAACCTCAAAGCAGAAGTAGATATGAAAAAAATCCTTTTGGCAGGAATAAAGGTAAAAGACAAAAGGAAGAAGACAACAATAAAAGAGGAGGTTGGAAGGAGAAGTTTCCAACTTGCCCCCACTGTAAAAAGACAAACCATACAAAAAATTATGATTGTTCAGGCCTTGAGTCAAATGTAGGACATACAACCAGCTTGGTCATACAGATAAAGTTTGCAAAAACAAGGCAAAGTAGCAAGAACAATAAGCTCAAGTTGTTGAGCACCAAGAACAAATTGAGGAGCAGTTTTTTTGTTGCTTCTTGTTATTTTGCAAGTAGCAGTAAAGAAGTTTGGCTCATAGACAACAGGTGTACCAATCATATGACTCATGATGCTAGTTTTTTCAAGGAACATGATGAGTCATACTTCTCCAAAGGCATTATTGGCGATGGAGAAAGTGTTGACGTTAAAGGAAAATAAGTGGTTGTTGTTGAAATCCCTTCTGGTACTAAATACATTTATGATGTTTTATTTGTGCCTGAGTTAAGTCAGAGTTTTTTAGTACGGGGCAAATACTTGAAAGGGATCAACTTTGCATTTTTAAAATATGAGATATACCATATTTGATCCCTCTAGATGTGAACTAATGTCTATTAAAATGAGAGAGAGAAGTTCTTCTTTAGAATGGAAAAAATGGTTGTGCAAACTTTTCCAAGCATAGTAGATGATTCTTCCTTATGGCACAAAAGGCTTTGCCATTTTAGTTACTCAACCTTAAGGCTAATGAAGTCTAATAATTTTGTTCAAAATATGCCTTCTATTCAAGAACATGATGATGTATGTAATATGTGTCAATATGGAAAGAAAAGCAAACAGTCATCTCTTACTAAAGCAAGCTGGAGAGCAACAAAAAAATTACAATTTAATGTGTGAGGTCCAATGAGCACAAAATCCTTGAATGACAGTAGATACTATCTGTTGTTTGTAGATGAATTTTCAAGGATGAGTTGGATATTTTTTTTCTAAAACAAAAGTCAGAGGTGGTTGCTTTTTTTTAGAAGTTCAAGTTTGTAGTTGAAAAAGAGGCTGAATGGACAATTAAAAGCTCAGATCTAATAATGTAACTAAATATACAACATGGGAGTTTAAAAAATTCTGTGAACAAACAGTAATCCAGCATCCATGAATTGTTGCTTACACTTCTCAACAAAATGAGGTGAGTGAAAGGAAAAGTATGACAATTATGGAGATGATAAGGTATTTGCTTTTAGAAAAATATTTTTTCAAAACCTTTTGTGTAGAGGCGATTAATACCTCTACATACCTGTTGAATATGTTGCCTACCAAAGCCTTAAAAGGTAAAACATCTTTTGAAGCATGGTATGAAAGGAAGCCTTCAATGGAACATCTCAAAATATTTGGTTGTGTATGTTATACTCTTGTTTTGAATATAAAGAGAGACAAGCTGGATAACAAGTTAAAAGTTGGTGTTTTCATGGGATATTCTAATAACTCCAAAGGTTATAGGATATGCAATTCTTTGACAGAAAAATTCTTATTTGTAAAAATGTGAAGTTTGATGAGTTTTCGAGATAGAATTGCAGGAAATGCAAAGTATAATTCTCAAGAAAAAAACAACTTGGAATAGACAATCTTCAGGAGCAATATTCGGAAATTGAAGAAGAAGATTCAAATGATGATGATGATGTTGATTGTCCAGTTACTAAAAATTATGACAAGTGTAACATTGTTGCACTAGAATCTAAAAAATATGATAAAGTTGTTGAAATAGATAGGTGGAGATGTGCTATGCAGTAGGAATAAATATGATTGAGAAAAAACAAAACATGACAACTTGTAGAAATGTCAAGTAATAAAAAAGTTATTGGTCTTAGTGGGTTTATAGAACCAAATTTAATCCTGATGGTTATATAAAGAACCTAAAGGATGAGTTAGTTGTTAAAATCTATCATCAACATCATAGAGTTGATTTTTTAAATACATTTGCTCCAATGACAAGGCATGATACAATCAAATTGTTAGTTGCATTGGTAGTAAAAATGAGTTGGAAAATTTATCAGTTTGATGTGAAATGAGCTTTTTCGAATGGTGTGCTTGAAGAGGACATCTACATTGAACAACCTACAGACTTTGTTGTACTAGAAAATGAAAACAAAGTTTACAAACTTCAAAAAAATCTTTATGAATTGAAACAGACTCCAAAGACTTGGTATAGTAAAATTGACGATTATCTACTGAACAAGGGATTTGAATGAAGTGAAAGTAAAAGCCTCTTTGTATGTAAAAAGGTCAAGCAATGAAGTGCAACTCATTGTGTTGATGATTTGTTGGTCATTGACAATAAAAATTTAAGCATGACATGGAAACTCAATTTAAAATGACTGATTTGGTAACAATGAATAATTTTTTAGGAATTGAGATACACCAATGTGATGTAGGAATCTTCATTACTTAAAGAAAATATAAGAAGTTTCTCATGTAGAATTATAAATCAGTGAACATACCCCTTGTAGAAGAGAAGTTGTCACTTAATGATGCTATCAGCAAAGTAGATGGTTCTATGTATTGAAGCTTAATTGAGAGTTTATTGTATCTTACAGACATTAGACCAAACATAATGTTTGTTGCATGTTTGTTGTTCAGATTTATGCATTTTCCTAGGCAAACTCATTATCATTCAACAAAACTTGTATTGAGATATATAAGAGACACAACTAAATATGGTCTATGATTTTTAAAGGATGAAAGTGGAGATCTTCAAGGATATGTAGATAATGATTGGGTAGAAAGTGTAGATGATGCCTTTTTGACTTGGAAAAGTTTTATATGATGTGGGGTAGCTATATGATAAATCTACTATCATATGGGTTGATAATAAATTAGTCATTCAAATTGCAAAGAATCTTGTCTAACGTGATAGAACAAAACATATTAAGGTGAAATATCATGTCATTAGAGAAATAGAGAAACAAAAGAAAATCAATATGGAGTATTGCAGTTCAGAGAATCAGATTGCATACACGTGACCAAATCACTTTTCAATAACAAGTTTGAATTGTTGATATTAAAACTTGGAGTATTCAAGACAAATTTCAAGGAGGAGTGTTGAAAATTGATACTTTTCTAGATTTGTTATCTCACAATAATCATTTTCTACTTTACTCTATTTTGCTAGATTGAAACTTGTGGTAATCCTTATTTTATGGGAAAATATATTATATGTTGGTGATTAAATAAAAAGTAATGATAGTCTTTACTTAGATGGAGATTTTTATATGTCTTTTATGTATTAACCTAAGAGATAAGTCCTAGTTATATATATACACAACCTAGTGCACTCTGCATAATATAATAATAGACAACAATCTTTTTTCTCTCCTCTCTATGTTCAAATCTGTACAAAATTCTTCTTTATGCTTTTCTAGTTTTTGTCTTTATAACAGTAACACTCTAATTGTCATTATAAAAGAAAGTCAACAAACCTCATCATGGATGATAATTCCTGATTAGATAATTGTATAAAAGGTCTATGGTGTATTATTTATTCTGACTAGAAGAGTTTAATCATATATATTATCATTTTATAAATTTTCACCTAAATTATTAAGCTCGTTTTATTTTAGAGTGAATAACAACCAACAGTTTGAACTTTTTTTTTAATCAAATACCCTTTTCAAGAGTATTGATTTGAGAAGATGTTATTGGTGGTTCCTGATTGTGTTTGCAGCCAGTGGCATCTACCATAAACACATTGGCTGGAGCATTATACAAGGTGTTTTGTGCATCGCCTGACCCAGCTGGTAAGGAAATGCGCCAGGCATGTTTTGATTATTTAAGCCTTGGAGGTGTTTTCTCAGATGGACCAATATCTCTACTCTCTGGTCTAAATCCTCGTCCATTAAGCCTGGTTCTCCACTTCTTTGCTGTGGCTATATATGGTGTTGGTCGTTTACTAGTACCATTTCCCTCTCCAAAACGCATTTGGATTGGAGCTAGATTGATTTCCGTGAGTGTTTTTTGCATTTCTTAACAGTTGAACATCATATATCAATCATAGTCTTTGCTGCAACATTATCATATTCTAAATGAACAATTCTTGCATGAGTATTAAATTTGAATATACATCCAATACTGACTAATATTTTTTATTATTTTAATGTAGTCCAAAAATATATCAATGGAACATTAAAACTTAAGATTTTAAATCAATTCTGTTGCTGAGATTTTCAGGGTGCCTCTGCTATCATTTTTCCCATTATCAGGGCTGAAGGAATTAGACAGATGTTCTTCCCGGTGACTGTGCCAGCATATTACAGAACACCTCCTACCAATTTGCATGATTAAAGATACATCTTGGAAGAAACGGCATGCATGAACATATAATCTGTGTATGCATTCTTTGAACTGTGATTACTTACACCTACCAGAAAGGATAAATAAGTGAGTAACGCATAATTTTGGTGTACAAGGCGCACAGGTTTTGTCTGTCAGCAATATACATATTTTGTATGAATACAATTTTTAAATGTATTGTGTCTTCTTCAGGACAAAACTGAATACTATTTCATAATACTTAATTCAAAACATATGATATGCATTTTAAATTGCCTAATAATTCTAAAATTCATAATTCATAAACATATTTTAGATAAATAATTTAAAAAGATGTTTATAATGACTGATTCAAAATACATCATAAACATATACTTTCCCTTTTTCAAATTACATAGTCTATAAGCATTATGAATTGAATAATATGATAGTTTTTTAAATTAAACCATCCAAAAGTTACATCTAACAACTTGTCCATCTAAATCCTTTCCTTTGGAACTTCTAAGCAAATGTTTTGGTCAACTATTACAACAAGTCATTGTCAAAGTCAGTAAGTTGTTGCTTCGATTATTTTCTTCCCTTTGTTTAATAAATAGAAGTTTTGGTGATTTGGTCATTCAGGAAGTAGTGTTCAAGACCAAGTGATATGTGAGGAGTACAAGGGAGAAGAGAGAACCAACAGAAAAATGAAGGTGGAGAAGATTATGTATTTTACTATTAGGAATTAAATTATAACTAAGGGAGTTTATTATTAATAGAGTTAAAAGTCATCTCTTAAAATATTTACATTGTGACATTAAACTGATGACTTAATAAATTAAAATATCAGCTTAAATCAAACTTTAATGCTTCAAAATATTTTAATATATTAACGCAACTTTTTAATTTATAAAAAAAAAATATGCAGATATCTAGGATAATTTTTAAGATGATTTAGCATAATAATTTCAATATTAACATGATCATCTAATTGTGTAGAGAGAAAAGTTTACATAACATTCTAAAGAAAAAATTACAAATCAATGAAACTCTTCCATCTTTAAAGATCTTCATACTGTTAGAAGTGATTCTAACCATTAGATGGATTTAGTTAAATAAATCGATTTGTTAGCTTATCATTTAGCCTTCAGATTGTTTTGGTTGCTTGGTATTGTATAAATACAAATATTGTGTTAGAATGTAATATAGCAGAAAATAAAAAGCATATTTTCTCTCTCTCATTCTTCTTTTCTCTGTTACTGTAGTACGTAAGTGTGCGTTTGATTTCTATTTTGTGCTCCAACAAATTGGTATCCAGAGCCAAGGTTCGATAGAGGATCCTTGCAACACACACAATGGGACCAAATCGGTGTAAGTTTCTCAACAAACCTTCCCATCTTGAATGGCAAGAATTGGGACCAATGGCGTGTGCAGATGAAGGCAATTCTTGGTTATCAAGAAGTTGCAGAAATTGTAGAAGAAGGGTTTCCAGTACTCACATCAGATGCCACGAATGCGCAAAAGACAACTTACAAAAAAAATAAGAAGAAAGATTGTAAAGCGATTTTTTTACTGCATCAATGTGTTGATATGGTGCACTTTGAGAAGATTGCAGGTGTTGCAACTTCACGAGAAGCGTGGCAAATTTTGGAAAAAACTGCAGCGAAGGCGCAGAGCAATTGAAGAAGGTGAGACTCCAAATGATGCGACGACAATATAAATTAATGCAAATGGAAAACAACGAAAAGATAACTGAGTTTTTCAACAGAATCATCTCTCACACGAATGCAATGAAGAATTGTGGTGAAAAGATCACAGATCAAGCAAATTCAACCACATTGTTGTAGCCATTGAAGAATCCAAGAAACTAGAAGATTAGAAAGTTGAAGAGCTTTAAGGTTCTCTTGAGACGCATGAACAAAGACTTATTGAAAGAAGTTCAGAAAAGCCTGGTGATCATCAAGCACTGCAGGCTCATACTTCAAGAAGAGGAGGCCACAACTTCAAAGGACATTTCAGAGGTCGAGGTTGTAGAGGTGGCTCTGGAAGAAACAATCAAAACCAAGATCAAGATCAACCCAAAAGCTCCAATAGAAGAGGAAACTTCAATAATTGGCGAGGAGGAAGAAAAAAAGTTGATAGGAAGAGGATTAAATGCTTCAATTGTAATCGAATAGGACACTTTTCTACAAAATGTAGTCACACAGATTGTCAAAAGAACCAATCATATGGAGATCATCATGCACACATGGTTAAAGAAGAAGATGAAACAAGCTGCGAAGAACAACCTTTGATGCTAATGATGATCACCAATCCAGAATCTTGCAATAATGAAGTATGGTACATAGATTCTGGATGTTCTAATCATATGACTGGACATTGAGATTGGATTGTCAATTTTGATCTAAAGAAGAAGAGTACTATAAAATTTGCAGACAATAGAGCCACTCAAGCTGAAGGTTCTGGAAATGTAATGGTTAAAAGAGAAGACGGAAGACAAACAGTGATTACAGAAGTATTATATGTTCTTGGAATGACCACAAATTTGATCAGTTTAGGTCAGCTCTTGGAAAAAGGATGTTCAGTAAATTCAGTTAAAGGTTTTCTAGAAATCTATGACAAACAAAAGAAACTTGTGATGAAAGCTCCATTGGCCAAGAACAGAACCTTCAAGGTAAGCCTAAACAACATTGAAACTTAGTGTCTTTCCGCTGCTACTTTGTCAGATGATTCTTGGTTATGGCACCTTAGATTAGGCCACTTAAATTTTAGAGATATGAGTCTTTTGAAATCCAAGGAAATGTTAATTGGTCTTCCTTCAATTAAAATTCCTAAGAAGATATGTGACAGTTGCTTAATCAACAAACAACCTAGAAATTCCTTTAGTAATTTTTCTCAAGCTAGTGAAATACTACATGTTGTTTACTCACATGTTTGTGGACCTTTTGACACTCCATCATTAGGAGGAAATAGATATTTTGTCTTTTTTGTTGATGATCTGAGCAGGAAGGTGTGGCTCTACCTAATCAAAGTCAAGAGTGATGTATTCAACATTTTTAAAGATTTCAAAACTCTTAGTGGAAAAACAATCTGGAAAGTGCATTAAAATTTTTAGAACAGATGGTGGAGGTGAATTCACATCTGGAGAAATTGAAGATTTCTGCGAGAAAAAGGGTATAGTTCATGAAGTAATTGCTTTTTACACTCCCCAACATAATGGTATTGCAGAAAGAAGGAATAGGACAATCTTAAACATGGTCAGAAACATGCTTAAAGAGAAGAATCTTTCTCACAATTTTTGGGGTGAAGTAGCTATGACAGCCATGTATGTTCTGAATAGATGTCCAACCAAGAGGCTAGACTCCATGGTTCCAGAAGAAGCTTGGTCAGGTAACAAACCTTCAGTCAAACATTTCAGGATTTTTGGATCCTTATGCTACAGGCACGTTCCTGATCACAGGAGAAAGAAGTTGGATGATAAGAGTGAGCCAATGATTTTTGTTGGATATAATTCTACTGGTTCATACAAGCTATACCAAAGAATCAACAAGTTCTATTTAGCAGGGATGTCTATTTTGATGAATTAAGCTCATGGACAGAGTTTCAATCTACTTCTGAAACAAAACCGAAGATTCAGCTTGAATGGAAAAATAATGATTCAGTAGGAGAGATACATCAAGAAATGGTCCATAATGAATCTCAGATGATGGTTGATAGACATGCAAGAACTAAAAGTTTTCCCTTAAGAATCAGAGATTATCAGGTTTATCTTGATAATATTATTACTGAAGATAGTGATTTGCCCAACATATGGCATTTATGGCAGACATGAAACCTATTACTTTTGAGGAAGTTATCTCTAAGGAAGTTTGGAGATCAACAATGGAAGAAGAGTTGAAGAGCATTAAGAAGAATGACACCTGGGAAATGGTAAATTTACCTCAGAACAAAAGGCCTATTGCTGTTAAATGGGTTTTTAAAACTAAACTCAAACTTGATGGGTCAATTGCTAAACATAAAGCTAGGTTGGTGGCCAAAGGATTCATGCAACAAGAAGGTTTAGACTATACTGAAGTATTTGCTCCAGTAGTAAGATTGGAGACTGTAAAATTAATTGTTTCACTGGCTAGCTGGAGAAATTGGAAACTGTGGCAACTAGATGTTAAGTCAGCTTTTCTAAATGGGTCACTTGATGAAGTTTTTGTGATACAACCTCCTGACTTCATATGTAAAGGTAAAGAACAACAAGTTTTGAAATTGAAGAAGGCCTTATATGGATTGAAACAAGCACCTAGTACATGGAACAAAAGGACTGACTCCTTTCTCATTGGTTTTGGTTTTCAGAAATGCTCTGTTGAGCATGGTGTGTATATCAAAACAGTAAGTGAAATTGAGATTTTGGTGTTGTGCTTGTATGTTGATGATTTACTCATCACTGGTAATAGTTTTACTGCTATTGAATCACTCAAGCAAGGATTGAAGAGTGAATTTGAGATGACATATCTAGGCATTCTATCCTATTTTTTGGGAATTGAATTTGCCTACACCGAGAAAGGCATTTTTATGCATTAAAGGAAATATACTTCAGAAGTCCTAAAGAAACTTAAAATGATGGGTTGTAAACCAGCAGAGACTCCAACTGAATTGAATGTGAAATTTGTGAAGAGTGAAGATGAGAGCTCTGTTGATGAAACACTATTTAGACAAATTGTTGGTAGCTTGAGGTTTATTTGTCATAGTAGACCAGAAATAGCTTTTAATGTTGGTTTGGTCAGCAGGTCTATGAATAATCCTAGACAATCACACTTGATTGCAGCTAAAAGAATCATAAGATATTTAAGAGGAACACTCGGATATGGCATTTTATTTCCTCATTTCACTAAAGGAGATGATAGTATACATCTTGTAGCCTATTCTGATTTTGATTGGTGTGATGATTTAGTTGACAGAAGGAGCACCATGGGACAAGTTTTCTTACTGTCAGGGTCTCCTATATCCTGGAGTTCTAAAAAGCAAACAGTAGTGGCATTATCTACTTGTGAAGCTGAATATATTGCAGCTTGTGCAGCTGCCTGTCCAGTCTTGTAGTTATCTTCTCTGCTTAAAGAATTGAAGGTGTTTACTAGTAAAGCGGTGGATTTATTGGTAGATAGAAAATCAGCAATTGGTTTAACTAAAAACCCTGTATCACACGACATGAGTAAGCATATAGACACTAAATTCCATTTTCCCAGAGATCAAGTGAGTAAAGGGAATATTAGATTTCAACACTACAGGACTGAGAAGCAACTTGCTGACATTATGACTAAATCCTTGAAGAATGAAAGGTTCAAGGAGTTGAGAGAATTTTTAAATGTTGTTAATATATAACTGGTTTGAATCAAGGGGGATGTTAGAAGTGATTTTAACCATTAGATGAATTTAGTTAAATAAATCAATTTGTTAGTTTATCATTTAGCCTTCAAATTGTTTTGGTTGCTTGGTATTCTATAAATATAAAGCAGAAAATAAAAAACATATTTTCTCTCTCATTTTTTTTCTCTCTATTATTGTAGTACGTAAGTGTGCGTTTGTGTTCTATTTTGTGCTCCAACACATACTTCATCATCAAGGAGATTGGATATTAACTTTATCAAATCATCAAACCTTATGTAAGTAGCTCCAGCTTCATCAAAATGATCAACATATTTGTTTAGTTAAAGAAAATTAACTCCAAAAAAGTAAATTTTTTTATGAAATTATACCTCTAACACACTATCTACTACACATCATATAAACAACACACCAATATTACATTATGTAAGTTCATTTTCTAATACATTAACCATTATTTTTATTAATATGACACAATGCAAGAGCTTCAACAACAAATCTAAAGAGAATATCGTTATAAGATATTTTTAGTTATAAGATATTTTTCAAATATTCACTATCAATAAGTTGACCATTTCATTATAAGTTGATAATTTTATTATTAAATAACATTTTCATATCAACAAATTTCTTATACCTATAACATTTTGTCATGTAAAGTATTTTTTTTTTCATTCTATTAAATATCTTTTTCACATTTACCATGATATAAATCTAATACTATCATAACTATAAACCATTCCAAAATTTAAGAAATAAAAAAAAACCAACTTTTGTAAATACGTTTTTACTTTCCTTAACAATGTTATTATTAAATGCTATTTTCATTTGAATTTATTTACTAAAATTAAAAGTTTAATTCACAGCTATTATTTTAATTTTTATCAAATTACATTCAATTAATATGATTAATTTAATTAATTAAACAAATTATCTAAAAATATTCTTATAAAATAAATAAAAGTGGGTACAGTAACAAAATAAAACTGCGATCATAAATGTTTATATTAAAGTTTTTTTTCCTAAAAAACAATTTTCATAATAAACAAATAAAAAACATGCTTTTGAAGCAGTAGTTTAAAAAATATTATCTTTTACAAAATCATGTTAAATAAGTATGACTTCTTTATTTTAAAATTTATATTTTATAAATATGCCTAAAACATTTTAAAAGTATGTTTACATTTGTTCAAACTAATAAATTCGATTGTCTCTACCTTTCTCTCTCTCATCGCGTAACGAAGACAGGGATCGCGACTGCGAGCCCCATCGTCACTGATCGGAGAGAACTTGAGAGACGGAGCTCGCCGCTGCGACCACCAACGTTTCAATTGGCCACCCTGCACTTCTACCATCTTTCAGTTAAAAATCGGTACTTTCTGCTGCATCATCATCGTCATTATCTTCTTTTTAACTGTGCTGCTTTGTTCGTTGTATTGAAATCCCATCATTTACATACTTTGCTTTTCTTCACTTTTTTTGTGTGAATGGTCTTCAGACGAGACAGACGACAATTTACTTAAGCGTTTCAAGGATTTAACGCTTGATCGTTACTTTTCATGCCTTAAAGTTTCTCTGGGATTGGGAATTTGAGATTCAATTTGAAATTCAGAAAGGTTTTTGCAGGGTTTTCCACTTAACAAGTACAAGCGGGTGAACAAAAAAGACTTAATGGTGCTTATGGTGCATGATTTTAGGTTATTTGATTGATTTTTGCATCTAGAGGGCCTTGGCAACTTATCAATGTGTGTAATATGTGAAATCGTAGTTTTTGTTTTTATTTTTTTGCTACTTATTTTGTCTTTCCGCTTCTCAACCCAAAGCTGCACAGCATCCTGAAGTTGTTTCATTGTTTTTATTTAAGGTTGTTCATTCAATTAAGGTCTCATTTCTTTTGTTTTTTCTTTTGCTTTTGGATAATATGGTCAGACACTCAGATGGATTTGGAGACTGAAAACAGATTAGCTGCTATCCTTATGAGGGAAGCAGCAGAATTACGGCGGCAGTCTGAAAGGGAAGGTGTTCTGGCTTATCTTCGAAAGCCTGACGTACGGACTCGGCCAAATTCGCGATTCCTCACTGCTACTGTACGTGGAGTTCAACAAGGTTATTTTTAGTCATGTATTTTAGACAAGGTTATTGGCTTGTGTTTAATGGCTGTGCTTCTGAGGGTCAATCGTGTTGGAATTAGAAAATTATATTTATATCACTGTTTCACAGTTTGATGATTGTATCAAAATCCTGTCTTTCAATTGACTTTTTTTGTGGGTGCTGTGTATACCCATAAGTTTAAAACAATTCTTATTCAACTTCAATTTTGGGGGGTGAGGGTGGGTGGGAAGTAGAAGGTGGAAAACTACAACTTACTATTTCTAGGGGTGACTCGTGGCCAGTGTTATCACTGGCGGAAAGGCTGAAGTTTCTTCATACAAGCACACCATTGCGGCCTATGGTGTCATTAACAACAAATTGCCTATGGTGGATGGCAAAAAACGTAGCACCACTGTTTAAGAAGAATGCTCGTGGCTTATATGAGAATTGGACATGCAGATTTGTTAGAGTGGTTTGTACGTTGGGAAGCTGGATTTTGGAAGGGAAGGGAAGCGAGGAAATATTTTATTTGTAATAAATATTCTTTAATTTGTTAATTTTTTTAAAAAAATGAAAGATTTGCATAAACTTCAGAGGCTAGAGGATGATTATGTGGAGGACGTGGAACCTGCTAGAGGGCTGTTTGGTCGTGCAGATAATTTTCGGCAGGAAATATTACTGCACAGCATTTTGGAAATGGGAAATGCAATTGGAGAAAGAAGGATGTGGTGAACACTTATTAAGATAGTGAACGTGGTATAGATTTTTTTTTGGAGAATTTTTGTATTGAAAAGAAATTGTTTGAGAGAAATGAGAAAAGTCATAAAAACAGTGGCAAGGGAATGGTGGAGGGGTAGATGTCATCTTTAGCTGCCTCATTATCATACCTACTAGTACATTATAATTTATAACAATATGGCTTGGGACAATTAAAACTTTTAGAACATAAAGTGTAAAAGAGAGTCTTTCAAGTTATATAAAGTTTATTACTATTAGAACATAAAATGTAAAAGGGAGCCTTTCAAATTATATAAAGTTTATTACTATTAGAACATAAAGTGTAAAAGGAGCCTTTCAAATTATATAAAGTTTATTGTTAGCGTTCGCTGACTCCATATATTTTCCTTTTTCTTTGCATGAACACATAAGAAAAATAGAAAAGAATGCAAGAATAACCAATATTTTCCCTTTTTTTGGGTGTAAGGTCATGAAAAATAAAACAAGAAAAAATCTTTTACAGAATTAGTATATCATAACTCATCTATCCATAATTTTTTGGTTACACTTCATCCATATTGTGTGTAAGATATAATTTTGATTTTTTATTTAGTATAGTTCTTTGAGATGATGATTTAATGACATGTTGTTCCTACTTTATTGAAATAGGTAGACTATAATAAAATTTATTTCAATGGTCAAACTCACTGATGATTGAATGATAGTGCAGTTTATTTTGGCTAACAAAATTTTAGGTGAGTTGTATATTGGGAAAAGTTGTTAAATAACCCCTATAGCATTGCCATGTCATTTTTTGACCCTTCCACCATAAGCAATTTGTAAAAAGAGGTCAATGGTAGTACCATCGGCTACATTGATAACCTCAATGTTTATACGGCAGAGTTATGGCCTTCTGCCATCTATCATTGATAACCTTGATCAAAGGGCATGCCTCAAGTTTTGACTAGCATGACACTGGGTCTCATGAGTCATGACTACATTACCCAAGTTGAATACTGAATTTACTTTCATTTCTTTTAAGTGTTTGTGACAGACAAATCGCCTTCCTCCTCCGCCTCCTCTGTTTCTGAATGTTTTACATCTAATATGATGTCTATATGTTGAGCTGATAGTTTATTATTATTAATCATATTGAATTTCTTTTGGTTTTCTCTATCAGCAAATCGAGCAGTGGAAGTGAATGAGATGTGGCGATTGCGCCAGAAAGAACTGGAGCTTGATAAACGGATTAAAGAAAAATCAATTAATAAAAGAAGTAAAGACAGAAGTCATAGGGATGATAACTCATCAAGAGGCACGGGAAGACATGCTGGTATTGATAGCAGCACTAGAACCTCTTACTCACGTTCTAGTAATAGAGAATATGATCTGGATAAAAAGGATAAAAGCAGCAGTGACAGAAGTCATAAGAATGCTAACTCATCAAGAAGCCCAGGAAGAGACGCTGTAGTGGATAAAAGTCCTAGTGCCTATACTTCATGCTCAAGTGAAAGAGAACATGAGCATGGTGTGGAAGGTTTAAAAGATGAAGAGCTTGAAGAGTTTCTGCACTCAAGGTATTATATCTCTCTTATACCTTCTGTTGTTTTATGTGTGTGCATGCTCTCGTATAACATCTCTGATTATTTTAGAACTGAAGAAACTCCATTTTGGTATTAGGACCAAACGAGGCAGAGGTGCTGTTGGCCCAAGGATGGATGAGACTGGACCTTACCTTCCTCCTGATCCAGATGGGGAGCTTGGTACTAGTCCAGATGTAAGGGGTCGCCGAGTCATTTTTGGTCCAGAGAAGCCCATGTCTTTGAGATCATATGAATCTTCTGATGAGGAGGAGCTTCATGAAGAAAGGCGGAAAAAGAGAAAAAAGTCTCACTCTAGGAGCTTGGACAAGGAGCATTCTAAGAGGCGCAAGTCCAAAGATAAATCTAAGCATAAGAAAAAGAAAAGGGAGGAGAAAAGAAGTAAACATCATCACTAAGTCCCTTATGTAACTTGATATTCTCATACTAAGGTAACTAGCGGATACGGTCAATTTGTATAAAGCTCCTGTTTGTACTTTGCACAGATAATTTTATGTGACATCAAATGCAAATCCAACTAGTTTGGCCACGGAAAAGATTACTTAGACAACTATCAAACATTTTAAACTTCAGCTTGTGGCGTAGTCTCTTGCGCTGATTAGGTTTCTTAATCCTTCATCAGTTGCTTGTCGCTACCTCATTAGCTTGTCTTAACTCACTGTCATGAATATCATGTAGATTTTCCCATTCCGTGTTGTATATCTTATCTTTCCATCAGCCTCTTTAAAATTACAGCACCACCCATTTCATTGTTGGCATTCTCTCTATATTATCATGGTTCATGGAATTTTCCTGAAATCACAAACCAGAAATTATGTAGCATGTAGAAAATTCAATGATGGCACTTTTTTTTAAGTGTATTATGGCACATTGTACACCTCTGTTTTTGTTTGGACTAAGGCAAAGTTCAAATTAGAAGATCCGGAAAGAAAAGAAAAATCCTGAAAATGAAAAAGAATTTAGAAGAACTTTATTTGTGAAGAATCCTAAAACAACTTGAGTAGTTTTTAGGATAGTAAGTGTAAAAATGTTTTCCTTATTTTAGTACGAGAAAGGTTGTTCTCAAGCTAGGAGTGACCGTTCTTATGAGAATGACCGTTCTTATATTGGGAATGAGTAATTCTCAATGCAAACGTGTTTGTTTTGGGAGTTGAGAACATGCAGTCTCATAAAGAGAAAAATTATTCTTTGTATCTGATAAAGTCGGTAACAGAAAAAGTTTGCTTTGGAGCTTTCAATTTCCTTTTAAAGCTTTTTATTGCTTTCCTAGTAGATTAGAGTATAATACGGTAAAAACCATGTAGATAGATAAGTGAATATACATGTTATAATTATTGGAGGTAAAAATAATAACTAAAAATAATATTTTTATTGTGAATACATTATAGGATACCAATAATGGATGAATGAGGTGTCTAACGCCTTCCTCATTCGTAGTTAACTACCGAATTTAAATTTTGGTTGTGGTAACCTAAGTTTGATTTTTGAAATAAAATCCTTTTTAAAACTAATAACTGAATAAGAATCCAGTATAATATATTGAGCATTTCAAAATTAATGAAAAATTTTCAAAATGAAAGTTCAATCATCGAAAATCAGTCTCTGATATACATATCCCAACTTTTGTGTTAGGGATTATCATAGGTAGAAAATTGTTTCTACACTTACACCGAAGGAGTAAATTTTGTTTTAATATACACCCTGAAAAGAAAAAAGGTCCAAAGTCCCTAAGACTATCCAGGATTTGAACTTGTCATGCATTGTTAATGACATTCTAACAAAGAGTATAATATGCGGGACATTCCAAACTTAATGAAAAAATTTTAAAATAGAAATCTAATTATCGAAAATCGATTTGCAACACACATATAACAACTTTTGTGATGGCGATTATCATATGTAGAAAATTGTTTCTACACTTACACCAAAGGAGTATATTTTATTTCAATCTACACTCTGACGAAAAAAAAGTCCAAAGTCCTTGAGATTATCGGGATCTAAACTTGTCCTGGTGATGACATTTCAAGGTTTATCTACAGTCTCCTCAGGTTTCCCAATACTAATAAGATTATTTGCTAATATTAAATACTTGATAAGTAACGCCATGTAGGAAAGGGGGCCAGAAATGATACTCCAAGCGCATTGCAGATGTATAGTTGTATACTTTTTCAAATACGTGTGTATCAGCAATTTTTTTTATGTAAAAATGGTGATATTATCACTGTTTTTCTATAAAAAAGGATAAGGAATAGTAATTATTAGCTATTAAACTCCAAGACAAGTACAGGAAAGACTAATCTACATGATCATATGGATGGCTCAGTGTCACAAGTCTTTAAAACGATGATCCGTCTCATCACAAGTCTTTAAAACGATGATCCGTCTCATCAAAGATCTTATCCTACAAAGAAAAATTATGTCAATTCAAGATTCCGTGAGCAAATAAATTTGTTCAAAGTGACTTTAATGAATTCATACCTGTAAAAGCTCTTCAATGACATCTTCAATTGTAATAATTCCAACAGCTTCTCCTTTTTCTGGCTGCTTTTGAAGTTTATTTCCAAAATATCGGAGTACATATTTTTTGACCATTTTCTGCTATGGGAACCACCCCTCTTCCAATTATTTGAGTTTGGAAAGCTTTTCTATTTATGACAATTTGGTTTTCAACCTATTCTCTTGGGGAGGCTTATCACCGTCAACATTCACCTTCACATCTGTCATTCAGTGTATTTCACAGCCATTATTATGAGAGACAAGGAGAACTAGTTGAGACGTGAAAGAAGTTTACAGTTTTAAAGAGAAAATCTAAATAAAATGTTAACATAGTTTAACTTTATTACAGCGTGAGCTTACCATAGGCGTTATTGTTGGAAGGTTGTTGCTCTGTCTTGTCACAGTTTTTGACAGCAACAGCCATGTGGTTATGACCCTTTTGAAACTCATTCAAAATATCATACAGTGGCATCGATTCTGGAACTCTGTCAATCATGCAATTTTTAGATATGAATGTATTTTAATATAATATGATTCCAGTGCTTATTTTTTTCAAGTTACAGTAAAATTGCAAAACATAAAACAAAAATATACCTTGGAATTCTGCGTAAGGTCACACTTTTCACTGGTGCTTAATGTTCTGGGTCAATTGTCAATAAATGCTAGACCTGAAAGTCCATAGAGTATATGCTTAGAGTTAAAGGAAACATAATGCAAAATCACTCTTGGAAGAAAGTTGATGTACAACTTGAATCTCATTGAAATTGATACAAAACTGTTGTGTGGATTTAGCTGCCAATGCAAAATGGATCTTACTGATAAGTTAAAGAAAAAGAACAGAGCGTGTATACCAGGATAAGCCCAATAATATTTGTAGGCTGCTCATTATAGACTGGGACTCTGCTATGCCCATTCTCCATTATCAGATTCATCAGATACCTGTTAAATAATAACAACCCTTGTTTACAGAAAATTGTAAAAAGTACAAAAGCTAGAGCTCACATTGATAATTTTTTGAGACACCTTATGTCCTTATCTATCAAGCTTTGAATTAATATCAACACAAAATGTTTCGGTTATGTCAGTCATGGCATCACTGGCTATCTTCTCAGCAAGTTCGAGTGCTCCAGCAATGATTGTTGTTTCATGATGTGTCAGTTCCCCACCTTTTCCAGCCTAACACAAATCATGGGTGTTCAAACGGAGTCTAAATAACTAGAAGAGAAGAAGATAACCCTCTGTTACATTATTCAGTTTGGAAAAGAAATGGGAGTGAACTGCAGCATACTGTTGAAATAAACGAAGAGCACTGAAGACAAGTCTTCAATTTCAAGAGAAAATGAAGAAACAAACTTATAAACTATAAATGCATGCCTTGTTTCAATCAAAGCATCATGTAGCTCTGATACTGACCTCATGGCCATGCAGATTTACAAGTGTCTTCAACTCAGCTCTGTGAAATAGGGCTTCATGTCGATGATGCCCGAGCAAAAAGTCCAACAACTGGAGTACCAAATAAATATATGCAAAAAAAAAGTCAAGAAGAAAAAGAAAGTCCATGGATAACAAATTAAATTGGTTCCTGGTTGGTTACAGAAAATAAAACTAAAGAAGTATCAATAAAAAATTCTGCTTAATTTGTGCCACCTTACTAATTGGATAAGCAACAGGAAAACATATCCATACAAGAACACGGACAACTGGAGCCACTGTTGCACCAATTGCTAAACCATACCGAGAAAAAATTGATTGGGGTATAATCTTCACAGAAGTAAGCAGATGTTAGAGAATATTACATCACAAGTTGAATAACTGCATGCCAAGATTTCCTAAAAAATATTGAATAAAAATTTGTGCCTGAAAGACGCAATCCAGCAGTGTTCAGGACTGCAATCACTACCAAAGGTGTCATTAAGCAGATTGAATGTGCCAGTAGAAAGTCTGATTTTACAAAAATTAACTACATATCACGATTTCATCTGAGTTTTTTTTACTTGAATGAATCATGGTTGGAGTCTAGAAGATGAGCTTCTGATTTTCACAGACACGTTGTGTCAAAAGGGATGTGGTCACCTCATGAGTTTTTAACCTGTGATATGTATGCATTGCATTTGATTTAACATTTATAAGAAAAAAAAAATTCTCACCTCACCGAAGAGAAAAATTAATGTCGCCGAAATCAGGATAGCTCCCCACCAAACAACAAGACTATCCAGAAAAACTGGAAGTGCCTGACAAAACCAACACCATTATCCAAAATTGGCTGCATCTTTCTGTGTATTCATGTGATTATGATTTTAGTTGTACCTCCATGGCTACCGCATTGCAAATTAGGAGGGTGCAAAAGCAATAAATGTTGATTCCTGACAACAGGCAATATCCTGGCTGTAATGACAAAACACGAGTTCAAACAACCGGAGATTTATAGATCTAAAACTTATAAAGTAAACTTATTTTAGTTTTAGAATTCAAATGAAAATGTTGTGGTTTGATAAACATATCCATAAATTACTTACAAGAGAATAAAACAAAAAGATAAAATGAATTGACCTTCCGTAAGTTATGATCAACTTATGATGTTTATCCCAATATTGTAAGAACTACGTGTTGGAAATCACATGTAGACAAGAAATAATGACCAAAGTAGTATATATAAATGGACAAACAACCTTGACTCTACGAGCTAGCTTTTAGGAATGAATTAGATCCAAATTGAAATTCCAAACACAACTATAATGTAAAGGTAAAAACTTAAAACCAAAATAGATTAGAATGAATTCAACTCTAAGTTTGAATACATGACTTGTACTTCTAAACAACTGATTAAGAACACATGTTTACGTTATGGTGAGTTTCCACAAGGCAAGGAGAGAAATTTCACCAGCATTCTTGCGATTCTGATAGGTTGCAGACTTAGCAAGGACCTCAAGATCAACGAGACTCAAGGACACGAGGCCTAAAGTGAGCCCTGACATCAATCCAGCGAACATCACGAGCAGCACAATTATCAGTATGCGTTTTGAAAACTCTATATCACAGCACTCATACTGCATTGCCATTGAAACCACTCTATACACAAACACACCTTCCTTGTTGTTGTTGTCGTCGTCGTCAAATGTATGGTTATATGCTTGTGTTGGGAGGAAGGGAGATCATGATGATGACCATTGTCATGGTCAATTGGTCATCGATAATGTAGCTTTGAAGGGTAGGGACCCACAGCAAACCAATGAAGTGTTTTTGCGTTGGATATGCCCATGCAAGCACAAGAATCATTCTCTGGAATGATATTTCGTGATACTTATTCTGCTTCTCTTACTTGTTTTTTTTAAACGGGAAATTCCAAATATGGTACGTGTTTTTCTAAGACATATCCAATGATACAAAAATCATGATGGTGGTTTAACTCTCTTTTGATTATGGGCTTAAAAATGTCGCATCAAATCAAGTGCCGCCTTCAATTATTAAACCAGATACTACTGCCAAAATTTTGTAATAAAACGTTAGCTTAGATAAAGCAACTGTCAATTACACTATCACAGGGATGCAAATGATCGGTGGAGTTTTTGGAATTAAATTCTAATTGGGAAGCTAAAATTTTATAGTGATACCTAACATGGTTTAATTAAAACAAAATTCTCCAAACTGCATAATAACTTATTCACATATTTAAGAATAGTTTTTAATATTTGGGCTTAAGTGTAATTTAATATATATCATAAAGTTATAAGTTTTAAGATGGGTGTCTTCTATTGATATATTTTAATTTTACTATATTATCAGTTGTGAAATCTTACACACTTTCTTTTACCGACAAAAAAATATCTCATAAGACTATATATTTGAAACATGTGAGTTGATAATGAGATCTTGAGTTCAATGTAAATAACTAAGATGAGTTTTGATGTCATTTTATATTTGAATTTTGAAGTATATTTGGACGAGTTTTTCATAAAAAGAGTTAGTAAAAAAGTGAAGAAAATAATACTTTTTTATAAGATAAAATTAGTTTGTACACAAATTAAAAACAAATTTTTCAAAAAAAAATTCAATATTTTTGTACATAAATAATTTTAACTTATAAAGAAATTAATTTTATTTTTTTCTTATTTTTCTCTCTTAAAAATTCTAATAGAAAGTTTATCCAAACCTTCTCAATTTATAAAATGAAACCAATAAAGTAAGAATTATCCTTTATTAAATATTTTAATTTAGTCCTGTAACTGGTTCACTTGTAATCTGTTTTTGAACCCTTCAGAAATTATGATAAAAATACATTCTTATATGTTATTAATATTTGAAAATACGTTTTTAACTTATCGTATTTTAAACGCTTTGGGTTTTCTTATTTATTTATTTATTTATTTTGTTTGTTTTTAACATTACTTGCTTTATAGAGTAATTTAATAAGTTAAACTGTTATAAATACATAGTTTTGTACCCGTATAACATACGCAATTAACTTCCAAAAAAAAAGCCCTCTTTAATGATTTGATTAGATTAGATTAGAAATGCTGAACTTTAATCTCTATCCTTCTTCCACTACAACGAATCAGAAACTTACTTTTATTTTCACAAATCTATACTATCTTCCTTTTTCTTGAATCAAATAAAATTTACGATAACGTCTTATCACGCCTTTTTTTAATAAATTACACGTCCTTGAGAAATATTTAAATTATGTTGCATTAAACTTTTAGTTTTAAAAATTACATTATTTTATTTTAAGATTAATATTTTAATTTCTAAAGACGTGTCTTTGTCCTTTTGTATTTTATTTCATTTTAAAAAATTGAGTTCAACTATTGTATTCAATACCTTTATATTTACACTAAGAAATCAACATTGCTTACAACAAGTAATTGAAAGCATCATTTCCCATGCAAAAAATGCCCTGTACTAATAGTAATACAAACAAAAGGAGAAGACAAATGCACTTTAATAATTTTAATATAATATAATCATTTTAGAAAGTATAGTAGCTTTGATCGCCACACCTAAAATATAATCCATTGACCATTTTTACATTCTGATTAAAGTCACGATTCTCTCTTGAAAAAACAATTTATGTTGAACCATGTCATAGATTCATGATCCAAGTCAAAATTAAAGATACTTTAAATCATTTTCATTTTCCAAAATACAGATGAAGATTAAACTAATAGCATATGCCCAAATGAATTATTGTAGCTCAAAATCAATGCAAGCAACGTATGTATGTCGCATACTGCATTTGTTGTCATGCTCCACTGTCTTACAACAAAATCCACTGATGTTGATGCACATGATATAAAGAAAAAGGGAAATAATTTTGATGTAAACGTATTAACAAAAATAGATTCTACTATGGATAAGGGCTTGTCACGTTCTAATCACATTAATTACACCCCCCAACTGTTCTTCTGATTATCTAATGTAACCATCTTCGAATCTAATGTGAAAAATTAAGGTGAAAGACTATAGGAAGATCATAGTCATGAGTCTTCAAAGTGATGATCCGTCTCATCAAAGATCTCCTCCTACAAAGAAATATTGATGTTAAAGCAAGATTTTCAAGAGCAAAAAAAGTTATTCAGAGTGGCCTTAATGAACTTAGTACCTGTAAAAGTTCTTCAATGACATCTTCCATGGTAATAATTCCAACAGCCTCCTCTTTTTCTGGCAGCGTTGGAAGTGTATTTCCATCTATTTCCAAAATATCTGAGTACATATTTTTTGACCATTTTCTGCTCCTGGAACCACCCCTGTTCGAATTATTTGAGTTTGGAAAGCTCTTCCACTTTTGGAGTGACCTCTTGGTTTTCAACATATTATTCTCTTGGAAAGTCTTCTCCCCATCAATGTCCACCTTCACATCTCTCGCTGAGCTCATTTCACATGCATTACAGAGAAAGGGAGCATTTATTATGATGTGAAAAGAAATTCTCAATTTGAAACAAGATGAAAACGAATTTTTTTATATTAAGCATTAGATAATCATTGATTGTGATGACACTATGTATAGATAAATAGTTTAACCTAATTTGAGCATATGATTACCATTGGCATTATAGTTGGACGAGTGTTGACCTGTCTTGTCAGTGTGTCTGACAACAACAGCCATGTGGCTATGGCCCTTCTGGAACTCGTTCAAAATATCATACAGTGGCATTGTTTCTGGGACCCTGTTATTATATGTATTGCAATTTCAGTGATTGTGATATGTCCTCCTTAAAACTTTCAAAGAATAAACAGAATACCTTGGGATTCTCCGTATGGTCACACTTTTCACCGGTACCCTTTCTTCTGGGTCAATTGTCAGTAAATTCTTGACCTGAAAGTAAGATGTTTGCATGCTTAAAGTTAAAGCCAATGTAGTGAATCTTGACAAGTTTGTAATAATCTTCTTGGAAACAAAATTAACAGATCGAAGCTCAGAGAAATTGGTGTAGTTTATACAACAAGAAACAATTCATACCAAGATAAGTCCAATAATATTTGTAGTCTCGTCGTAGTAGACAGGGACTCTGCTATGCCCTTTCTCCAATATTAGATTCATCAATTCCCTGCTTAAGAGCAAGCATTGGGTTTGATGACAAAGTGCTGTATAAGAAACAAAATCCAGTCTGCAATTTGTAATTTTTCGAGTCACATTTACCTATCAAGCTTTGAATTAATATCAACAGAAAATATTTCAGTTATGGGAGTCATGGCATCACTGGCTGTCTTCTCAGTGAGTTCAAGTGCTCCAGCAATGATTGTTGTTTCATCATGTGTCAGTTCTCCGCCTTTTCCAGCCTAATATAATAAAATTCATCATGGAACAACAACAACGTAAAGAAAGAGGCATGAGTTTCCAACTGAAAGGGTCTAAATAAATAAGCACAAAAGAATATAGGATAATCCTTAGTGACATTATTTACAGTATCGGAAGTAAAAGGTAGTAAATTGCAGCATACTAATGAAGTAACAAGATGAGAACAGAAAATTGCAAGTCTTCAACTTCAAGAGAAAATATATTTATAATGAGTAGATGCATGCTCCATCCAAAACATCAAAAGCTCTGATACAGACCTCATTTCCATGCAGATTCACCAGTGTTTTCAACTCAGCTCTGCGGAAAAGTGCTTCATGTCGATGCCCCAGCAAATAGTCCAACAACTGGAAAAACCAAATAAAGGGAAAAAAAAGAAAGGCAAGAAGATAAAGAAAATCAATTATTAATGAACTAAATTGGTTCCATGTTTACTCAAACAAAACTCTAGAGAAGTACTAGCAATTGTATGTCACCTTGCTAATTGGATAGGCAACAGGAAAACATATCCATACAAGAACACGGACAACTGGAGCCACTGTTGCACCAATTGCTAAACCATACCGAGAACAAATTGATTGTGGTATAATCTACACACAAGTACAGTTATATGTTTAGAAAATATGAGCTATAAATACAGCATTCTTGGTGTTTGGACCACTGACCCTATTATAAGTATCATTACAAAGATTGGAAAAAAAACATAACAAGTCCGATTTACAAATCAAAACCTCAACTACTTCTAATGATCTGGTCTGAATTATTTCCACTGATTGAACATGAGCTTCTGACTTTCCCATGTTGCATGTGTTTTATGTAACATACAAGGAGAAGAAAACTTGCTCACCTCACCAAACAGGAGAATTAATGTTACTGAAATCAAGACAGCACCCCATGCAACAACAAGACTATCAAGAAAGATAGGAAGTGCCTGACAAAAGCAAGACCAATATCCAATATTAGCTGAATCTTTTAGTATAACCATTTGATTTTTTTTCGTGCATGTGTGATCAAAGGGGCCTGACCATTTGATTAAACACACACTAACACATGATTTAATTCTACCTCCATGGCTGCAGCGTTGCAAATTAGAAGGGTGCAAAGCAACAAATGTTGATTTCTGACAACAGGCAATATCTTCGCTGTAAAGACAAAAAACACAAGTTAATCTAGATTCAATAATAACGTCCATAACAATGTTATTTATATTTCTTCAGTGACAAAGCTTTCAAAGATTAGGAATGACACTCAGTATCTGAGTAGCTTAGGAAGGGAAAGAATTAATTATATTTAAAACTACAAACCACCAAGCACTTAATTTCTGCCCTGCTTACTATTCCTCCTCAATATTAAAGTGTCACTGAAAGAAAGCTGATTAAACCGACCTTGTTTCAGTTTTTCAATTCAGGTAAAAATAAAGTTGAAATGTTCTAACTCTGATTCGAGCAGATAGTTTAAACATTTTAGACAATAAACAAAAATCTTAAAACTGATGTATGTTTGATTCATTATGATGAGAAAATACCGGCATGTTTGCGATCCTGAGGGGTGCCAGACTTAGCAAGAACCTCAAGATCAACAAGACTCAAGGACATGAGTCCTAAAGTGAGCCCTGACATCAATCCAGCAAACAACACAAGCAGCACAATTATCAGTAACCGTATGAAAAACTGAGTTTCACAGCACTCATATTCCACCGCCATTGAAACCACTCTCCAACTGGTTGTCGTTGATGATGATGTCCTTGTGTTTCAATCCTAGCAGGAGTTAGAGCAACACCTCCATAGCTTTAAAGGGTGTCCTAGTTATGTTGAAAAGATGGTTTTGTTTAATAAATGGAATGCGATAGAAGGTGGAGGAGTGGTTTTTCCCGAAAGAAGACTGTTGCCAAATGAATGCTAGTGTTGCTCTAACAAAACACTTTATGTGGCTAGGTCGGTGAGAGATCATAGTCATCGAATCGATATGTAGCTTGCGAAATAAGGGACCCACCACAGCACAAGTTGGCATTTTAATAAAGATGCCATGTGTTCTTGCGTTGGATTATGCCCCTTTACTACTCATGCAGACACAACACAACACAAATACGAGATTGTTCCTGGTTCTGATTCTTGTTCTGTTCCCTTTAGGTAAATTAATGTTCCTCGTCCCACTTCTTGTTGGAAAGAAGATATAGATAAAGAGATCCGGTGAACAAGACATTTCTAACAGTGAAACAAGAAAGAGGGGATGCTTCTTTCTTCTGTGCATGTTTCTTTTCAAAAAAAAATTCTATTGATGAACATGTTTGAAATGTTTCTTGGTGATGATATACGTCAGGGGTGGATAGAGAGAGTAACTTCAAACATATAACTTGTACTATTGTAGTACAGCATAATTGTCAAAAGGATAATTATACATACACATAATAGATACACTTACAGTAAGGTGATGCTATCATATTAATATTTTATATTTAATTTATTATTTATTTAATAAAAATATTTAATTTATTATTTATTTAATAAAATGATACAGTAAGATGTAGATATACATTTATATTTTTTTATATTTAATTTATTAACATTTAATAAACTAACATAAATTAATAAAGATAAGTATACAATATATCATCTATTGTGATATATTTATATTTTAAAAAAAAAATAATACATAAATATCATAAAATACTTATATATTAAATTGACATTATCATATTAATATTTTATATTTAATTTGTTGTCTATTTAACTTATTATTTTTATTTTTTAAAATTGATATATTAAGAAAATCTTGAGAAGGTCATGTTGGTCACGGTTAATTATTAGTTAATATTTTAAAAATTTTAAAGTTATAATAAATTAAGAAAAATGATTTTCTAGATAGTTATAAGAATAATCCATCTAGAAAATAAATATTATTTTAATATTTTATTAATTTGGTACATAATTTTACTTATAAGTTCGGAGACTAAGATAGTTTACATAATAAGCATATCATTCAGTGTAATAGTTTAACACTTTTTATACCCGTTACTTAAACAAACATTAAAAAAATAAACATCGCCCATAAAAAAACTTAACAAACATTAAATTAATGTAATATATATTGAATACATGACAAAAAAATAATCCTAACAACTTTCTCTTTTTAAAGGGAATCCATTTTTTTTAAATAAATCTATCTATAAAGTTCAAATAAATATATTTATTAACTAAAAAAGCTAAAATATTAATATGTATAATTTGTTAATAGTTTTATATTAATTAGAAATAAAGTTAACATTATACCATCTAAACCTTGTCTTATAATGGGGTTAGATAAATTTATATTTAAAATCTATTTTTCTAATATTTAAGGATGAAGACTATATAAAGATGTTAAGATAAACAATTATGAACACAATCAAACAATATAAAATAATACCAAGTTTTTAGAATTATTTAAGAGTTCTATATGAGTGTGAGCTAAACCATTTTATTATTTCTCTTTTAAGAGTACACCTTCTGAGTTAAAAATATTATCTTTTTGAGATATTTTTGTTTTATCTTTTTTGTGAAGTCTTAGTTTTAGGAAATATTAAGATGATTTATGTATTTGTTGTAATAATTTTTTATTAGTAGAATCTCTTAAAGGAGAACTGAACATAACCTGTGAGTTTGAGTAAACCAATATAAAGTTATGTGTGTGTATATTTTTATATGTTTGGTAATTAGACTTTATTCAACCCCTTCTAGAATGAGTTATTCCAACAGCACCTAGAGCGAATTTGAACTACAAGTTGTCATCTAGCTTGAGACAGTTGGTAACAGGTCCCGATGATAGGATTTCCTCTCTCCATTCTTGGAGTTGAGTTTGGTTTGTTCGAGTGACACCTAATATGTTGGAAATTCCAGTTGTACACTCCTTCTACATTTTCATGAATTTCAATTTTATTTCTTTTTAACCTCATGTGTTTCTTGCTTAATTGATAGACAAAAAATAATGAGACTAGTTGTATGATTAGATGAGAGTAACTAAAAACTAATTACTTATAAAAAGAATATCAAAAGAATAATTAAGTAAGTTAAAAACTACAGAGAAGAGTTTATTTTTTAATGTGAAAATATAAAAAAATGGTAAAAATTAACATTATCAATATATACTCATCGAACATATTTTCTTTGTATCATAATTTATAATTTGTCCCATAAAAATCATATATATATATATATATATATTTCTTTGTTTGAAACACAAATAATTCACGAGAGTCTAGAATAGTTGCAAAAGTCATCACAAATAAAATTCTCACAAAATTTTTAAAAATTTATTTGTCTCTCTTTTAAAAAATTTACACAAGAGTAATTAAAACTTTTATTACCATTAAAAATGTCCTTCTTAGTAAAATCGAAAAATCTCTTTATATCATTTTCATATTCATAACTTCTGTGTCTCCTATTCATCTACTATAATTAATAATTATGTTTTACATTCTAATAAAAAATATATTGTGTATGTGA
This sequence comes from Lablab purpureus, assembly GCA_030347555.1. NCBI lineage: Eukaryota > Viridiplantae > Streptophyta > Magnoliopsida > Fabales > Fabaceae > Lablab > Lablab purpureus. The sequence goes on from CM059259.1 coordinate 11,394,843, forward strand.
ACTTTATCTTAATGTCTTATACCATAAATTAAATCCAAATTAATCATTAACATAATAAGAATACATAACCCCAAATTACAAAGTGTTCCAAAATCAATTATATTCCTTAAAAAAACTAATATTATATGTATAAAATTACAAAACTATACCTTAGCAAAATCATCAACCATCAACATCCTTTATCATATACTCAACAACAATATCATCCACAAAATATATTTATTAGGAACAACTTCATCATTAGCAAAACACATTTATAATGTACCAATTGTAGATGGATGATATGATGAGGAAAGAGTGGTGGAAGGAAGTGTTGGTGATGGAAAGACAAAGTAGGGAGACGAGATTGAAAGACATACAAAAGCGATTTGTAAAAATTGTGTTTAATTTAAAATTTTTCAATATATCACTCGTATGAATAAAAATGAATGTATAATGTAATTTTAAAACCTAAATATAAACCATATAATTAATTTTTATTATTATTCAAAATCTACATACACAATAACTATGATATAGAATTATAATTCCATAGTTAGATTAACAAAATTTACTTATGTGTATGAAGTTATTAAATATATAAAAATTAAAGTTAAGATTTTATATATATAATCATTCTTTTGGTTCCTATTTTTATTTTAGCTGTTCAAATTAGTTTTTCATTATTTTAAAATGTTCAATGTAATTCTATAAAAAAATCAATTTAATCTTCTAATGTTAATGTTATTGGAATCATATAAAAGCACTGCATTGAATATTTTTCAAAAACTAGATAACAAAATAATTATATGTCATTTTGTAGATAAAAATCATATGATACTTTTATAAATTTTTATTTCAACTTGAATAAATAGAATTTCACCTCTCTTATGATAACGGAGACTTAGATGAAACTCATTATAAAAAACCATTTTTTCTTGAGAACGTTTTTAAAAGATAAGTCAAATATAAGAAATATAATTTCATAATTTCAAATTTTTAATAAATAAAGAATTCACTTATACATCATCAAGCATTATTGACTCGCCTATAGTGCATTCTTTAATGTTTGACAAGTCACTTTGTGTCAAATATGTTTTGTTTTGTACTTTTTTTTAAAAGTTAAATCGACGTGTTTAGTTTATTATTATTTTCAATTTGTGTTAAGTGTAGCCTTTGATTTTCCAGATTTATGGAAATAGAAATAACCCATGATATATTTTACAATAAATTAAAAGAAAATGTTTTTAGAGCTATTAAAAGTGAGCGTTATTTTATTTGAGACTAAAAATATTAAATTTTTATTTTTGTCAAAAGATAAACGTTTATTTTCTCCCCTCATTTTATATTAGTGTATAAAATTATCCCAACAGACACCTCCACACGTCCACAATCAGCCGATTTCCTTGGACAGAACCATCGCATTACATTAACTTTGGTCCATTCATTCATTATTAGGACCCAAAATCAATCCAACAAATTTTCGTGATCAATTAAACTTATTTCAATCCAATAAAATATCCCAATATTATCTCTTCAAAAGCACTCCAAACTCCGTCCATTTTACCTCCAAATCATACAAAAATGATGGTGTAGATTCACTTTAAGTGAAAATAAACATTTAATGCAGATAGATTAAATTTAAAAATTAACTTCATATTTTTAAAAATCAGTAACGTAACCGAACATTTCCTTAAAATAAACTAAAGGGTCATAACTATTTATAAGATAGTTTATGCATAAATTAATTTTATTTTTTATTTTATAATTTTCTTTTTATTCTCCTCTAACTCAAAAATATCAAATGGAATTTTGGAATGTATACTAAAAGAAATTTGAAAATTTGGTATGGTAGTGAGTGAGTGCACAAATAACTAACCCAACCCAACAGGGAAATCAACACTCGAATAAATAATGAATAATAATTAAAAAATTTATTTCAAGACAAATAAAGAAAAAAGAAAGAAGAAGTATATATTAATGCATGAACCCGAATCCACCGCTTTGAGTTGTGAGTCTCTTTCAGTCACAGCACAGAGGAAGAGCGCACTGCACAGATCTGGGTGGTGACGGAAGGGATCTACCCTCTTTCATTTCTCATCACTATTTTTAGGTAATCCCTTTTCTTAATTTTCCCTTTTCCCCACTTTGCTTCTCGTGCACTCTATGTGCTACAAGATCACACTTTTAACTCAACTCAACCTTTATCATTTTTCTTTCTTTACTACCTTCACAGGTATATCACTCACTCTATTCGATCTGTTTCGTACTTGTACTCCATTTTAACTTAATCCCTTTTTTGGGTTTAGTTCCACTGGATCGATTTGCTTTTACTTGTTGATCTTTCATTGTGTATGTTCTGAAACTGGTGTTGTGTTGTTGTGCTCAAGCGTAGAGTATTCAGTTCTTAGAAGCTTAGTTTTCTTAATGATAAGGTAATGTATTGGAGCTTTTTGGAATTAATTATGTTATGAGTGATGTGTTTGTTAAGTAGGACTAATAACTTCCCGCGTTGTGTGTTGTATGGGAAGTGATGTGAAACTTTAAAAAAGAAGTTTCGCAATACTGAGCTTGATGAGATTGTTAGGAGAATTTTACTGTGTGTAACTTTGGTACTTGGCGCTGCAGAATATACTGTTTCCTTATGGTAACCGCATTGGTTTAATTGGAAAAAACTGTAGAGATATGGCACAAGATTCTTGTTGCAAGTGTGTTGTATCTTGTATTGTATTAATAAATGACCATGCTATGTGGAGCCTTTGAGCATTTGTTATGCATATTGTATTATTTATTTCTCAACTAAAGTTAAATGGTTGGCCTTAGCTTCAAGAAAAGTTTATCTCTCGGAAAGCAGCTTAGACAGCAGATACTTACAATTTTACTTATTTGAAACACAACCGAGCTTGTTTCCATAACTTGTGATAGGTCTGAAGGCTCATTGCCATTATCATGTCAAGGAGGCCGGTAAATCCTTCACGTCGGTTAGCTGATGATGGAAGTATAACATTTGTTGCATCTATCCAGTCTAAATCTCAAAACTCTCCCCTCCTATCTGTTGGGCTTGTAATTGTGGTATGTTTTCTTTGAAATATATATCTTAATATGGAAATAGTCTGATTTCATTTGCAAGATATAACATGTGTGCCCCAAGCTGATCCTGCATCTGTGATATTTTGTACCTCTTCCCCCTGTTCCTAACTCAATATACAGTTTTCTCAATTTACTTTATCTAGCATATTCGTCACTGCTTGATGTCAACACATTGTATTTAATAAATTGACATTTACAAATTTTCAGGGTGCAATCCTCTTGATTGGTTATTGTTACAGCAGTTCAGGTTTGTACTTTGTCATGGATCTGTTTCCTTGAAGTCTGGAGTCCTCATAAAGGAGTTATAATCAAATAATAAAAGTATTTTGAATTTGTCGTCCTCCAAATATTGTGTTTCAAATTCCAAGCTACCTACAATAGTGAACTTTTGACTTTGGATACAGTCTGTTAAACCTGATTACTGTACAATTTCCTTGGGTTTATTTAGTTTGGATCGTGACTTTTTGGTCATTAAGAAAAATATGGTCAAGGAATGACTGATCTAACATTGTAACTGAAGAAACACGTACGTGGAATGTAAATGTAACAAGTTGCCGAAGTAGTAGGAGAGAGAGCTAGAGGGAAAAAATATGTAGAGTTTTGTGGAGGTCATGCTTTAAAAGTAAAAATTTAAGAAAAGTGCTTTGTAAACATTCGTATTTGAAAAGAAGTTTTATGTAGCTAAAAGGGCACGCTAGTCAAATTTAGAAGAGAATGCAAATCCTCTACTGAGCCGGGCTAATTTCTTGATTTTTCTTTGAATTTATATCCACCAGATTTGGTGAATTAGTCAAACTCGTAAGGGAACTGTATTAATTCCTCTATCACCTTGTAAAAATGTAGTGAAGAGCTTTAATGTGGGTTAAGTCTTCATTCGAAACCAAACAAATTCAAGCTAGATCAACATGTTGATTAATACATATTATACCAGCCTCATAGATGCTAGTCATCATATCATTGATCATTCAGTCAACTCAATTATGAATTTTAGCGAGAAAATATTTGTATAATAAAATACAAAGAAAAGTGACAAACATCACTGCATAAACTAACAAGAAGACACTCTGTTTTCTGAAGTTGCACTTGCTATAAAATTTTATCGGTACTGATATTGACTTTGATTTGTTTGGTCACATGGCAGGTGGAGTTACCAGTGATATTAAAGATTTTAGTAAACTTGAAGGTAAACAAAACTAACCTTATCCTGTTTTATGTTTAAAAATGTTCTGCTTGCTTACATAGAATTTCCCGTTTAAGGCAGCTTACGAGAGTGTTTATATCAAACTAAGGTAAAGAATCTTTGAAGTGATTCATTTCTTTTAAATTTAGTTAGTCCTTTGTGTGTCTCTTTTTATTTTTAATTCATTTGTGTGTCTCCCCAAAGAATCCTCATTTTTATTTTTAACCTTGTGGTTTCATCCCATAACTTGCTCTTGATTGAGGGTGAATAGTATGGTTTGGTTTAAAACTAGAAAGTTGTTGGCTGTTTTGGTATTGTTATTGACATACCAGTATAGAACTATAGATAGGATAATCAGATTATACACAGTATTTTACCTTCAAATCTTCAGTTTATTAATAATGTTTACTGGTTTTGCTGATAAAAAAAATTCTGCTGGTTTTTGGAAACATGCTAAGTTATGATTTCCTTAAATTTGTATCCGTTTTCATGTTCTAAAATCTGTATCGTGAAATTTATAGTTGTTTTCTATTTTCTGTTTTCAAGTCTCAACAAAAATAGTTTTATTGACCATGTTTATAATATCTGTGTACACCATTGGCATATCTTGGTGCTCAAACATGAGAAATTCTGACTATTTGGACTTTACCATGAACTATTTTGATCAGATTAATAACTTTAAAGGCCTTGCAATTTTGTCGTGGCTGTTCCCAGTAAAGTCTAGCATAGAAATCTGCCTTGGGGTTTGGCTGACTGGAGTGAGTTAGTGTCTATCACTAGAGAGAGAAAAGTAGATAATATATAAATGTGAGTCTTATCAGCATTGAGGAAAACCAACAAAGAACAAGTGGCTAGAAAATTTATTTTTCCCATTTCCAATAAAAAGTAGAAAATACTTTCTATATAATATTTTCTCTCAAACTCAATGAAACTAATTTTGTTAGAGTTTTCTATTCAACGAAAATGGAAACAGAAAATGCAGAAACCAAATAGACTCTTATATTGTTGTCCTAAACACATGAGAAAATAAAGAATTGACTAGTTGATGATACTGGATAATATCTTATGGCTGGTTTGTACATTCTTACTGGGAACTACATGATACTGGTACCATTATCGGAATGTTACACATTATCAACTTCTTTTTGTACTATAAGTATGTACACATTTTGACATTTAATATATGGAATTGTAGATTTCAAATTTCAAGCAATTTTTTTCAATTCAAACAGCTCTAGTGTGCTCATGCAGGTGGTGCATCATGCTCATCAGAAGTCGTACAGGCATTACCCATTTTGAAGAAAGCATATGGAGACAGCATGCACAAGGTTTTGCATGTTGGCCCTGATTCTTGTCCTGTGGTATCTAGTTTGTTAGAAGAAGAGGATACTGAAGCTTGGGGAATAGAACCGTATGAGTTAGATGATGTTGGTGCTAGGTGTAAAAGTCTTGTACGCAAGGGCATTGTGCGAGTGGCTGATATAAAGTTTCCTCTACCTTATCGAGCAAAGTCATTTTCTCTGGTCATTGTGTCCGATGCATTGGATTACTTGTCTCCAAAATATCTGAATAAAACCCTGCCTGAGTTGGTGAGGGTATCTGCTGATGGTGTTGTTATCTTTGCAGGTACATTACAACTTAGTATAGAACTGGATTTGTCTTGGGCATTTGTCTTGGCATATTTATTTGTCTGATTGGGGTCATATTTGCCTAGACCTAGGCTATTCTAGTCATGCATGTTAAACTGATGATCTTAGCAGTTTTTTATTGTCTACAAATCATGCTCTTTTACTTTTATCATTCACAAGACAACAACTCATGATAGCAGGGATAGAAAATTGATTTGGTCAAATTTACTTTTATCATTCTTTTTCCTGAATCTCTCTTTCATGCATAGGTTATCCAGGTCAGCAGAGAACTAGAGGTGAAGAAGTGGCCAAATTTGGTCGTCCAGTAAGTGACTATATTTTATTGAACTTGATGCTTTTTTTGACAACATAAAAATTTAGGCTAATGACTGATCTGCACCATCAACTTGATTGCAAGATTGCCCATTCTTCATTTTTTGGTGGTGGTTAGTTAGTATAAATAGCTGGATGGAAGGGTAACAAAAATCATTTTATCAGAAGGACAAAAAAGAAAGTACAGAGAGGAGGTTCATAAGTTCATATTGTCTTTTTTAAAATGAATATGAACCTTGGGCAGTATTAAGTTACTTCATGAATCGCTTCCTTTACATCTGCTAATGAATAATGACCAAGTCATTTTGATGTTCATAAATAATGAGTGCGGCCAAAACTTGGAAAACAAATTATTGGTCTGTAATAAACTTCTAACAATATTGGCAAAGAACTAAGAATATTGCACATGTCCTGATAAGTAACGGGAAGTTATTGAATAGTGTTAGTTAGGTATTACGCAAAATATTGTCATTAATTCAGCTTATCCCTTTTTGGTTCGTTTTATGAAGGCCAAATTGCGCAGCTCGTCTTGGTGGATAAGATTTTTTGTTCAGACTAGTTTAGATGAAAATGAAACTGCTGGAAAGAAGTTTGAACAGGCTTCGGTCAAGAAGGCATACAAGCCAGCATGCCAAGTTTTTCACCTCAAATCATACCCTTGAAACTTCACTCTTATTTTTATACTCCACTTAATTAATGGTTACAAGCCATGCTGATAAGATGGCCTTCTTGAGCACCCGAAGGGTAAAGTTCCATACATTATTCTGTTGAATTATAGTCCCATGGTGACCACATATTTTAGATTCAATTATTATGTATTTTTTATTGCCAACCCATTGTAAACTATTTTTGTCTTCGTAGTGTTCCACATGTTTTGTGCTCACAAATGTTCTTTGTTTCTTCAGTAAAGTATTTACTGTTTAGGAAACCCACTGATATGACGCATTTATGGCTATTACAGTTAATTTTACTTTATTAGCAAAAGTTGTATTATTTTAGTCTTCTGTAGTATATGGCTGGATAACCATATTTGTTTCTCTTAGCAAAATTTCTTGATGTGCATCTGGTTTTACACTTATCTAGAGTTCGTTGTTACCGAAGATTTATAACCAACTTTGTATATTTTTATATTTTTAAAATAGTAATTTTGAATTTTTTAATTATCTATATAGACTGAATTTTAACTTCATCTTGAATAGTGGTTTCTTTTAAGGTTTAAAAGTCAAAATAGTTGAGAAACAGAGAAACCACTCCATGTAAATAAAATATTTAACATCAGTTTTGGCCACAGTACGACTGACAAATGTAAATAAAATTTGTTTATTTCTATTCCTATTTACTTTGGTTCAATCATCTGCTCCATCTTTGCGGCGAAAGTTAATCCGTTAACTTCGTTTACTTTTTTTTATTATCGCTTCTATTTTACAACTAGATTTACTGATATGGAAAATTAAGCCCCTTATTATGACATTTATTTGATGCTTATAACAAATCACTACTATAGTCTATACTCTAACCTAATCTATTCCAGTATGTCTCATGCAAAGAACTAAATAAATTTTATCAATTACATAAAAAGAACACAATAGAAGAACACTGCGAAGCTGATATATCAAATGACAAAATCATACATAGGCATTTCATATGTTGTTGAAAAGATTATCATGTAAAACTCATACAAACCACAATCTATTGAATCATTTTAGAGCTTCATAGACCCCTTATAATCAACTCATTCATTTGTTCAACAATTTCTATCTTTGACTCTTTCTTTCCATAATTTTTCTTTGATTCTTGCGACAATAAATCAAACAACACCTGTTAAAGTTAGTATTAATATATCTTAGACGTAAAAAATTAAAAAAAAAACACTCATGAGAGATATTCAACATAACTGTAAGAGACAACAATTGATAAGTATTTCAGTTTCATATCCATTCTCGTGTGTGTTCCGTTCAGAAAGAAGATTCATACAACATGTTAATATAATATGCTCCAAAGATAAAGTATAATACTAAAGCAAAAGGAGAAGAAGAGAAAGTTCACACGACTTGTGACATTTGACACCAAATTTTCACGACCAAGAGTTCCGAAATTTATGGGCAGAAGTGTCTTGTTTGAGTCCTCTCCCCATATCATCGCCAGATTCACAACATGTGAACTTATGAATTATAGATATAATCATATTTCATCGATAGTGATATGTTTGAATCATACTTTCAATAGTACCAAGAGAGTTGCTCACATGTATCACTTTACTGTTAAACGGTTGCTTCAATAAATAAGCAAATATATATATATATAATATTATTATTAAAAAATGTAAATTACGCAACGACGAGTTTTTCTTTTTTTTAATCAGAGGTAATTGATTAAATTTATCGAGTTTAGGTTATACACATAATGGAAAGCGATCACGTTTGCTTCCAAGATTTTCAAACAATTTTGATCACATAAAGCACTCATTTCAATTCTCTTTTTTTTTTAAAAAAATGGATTTGTGCAGCAAATAATAAACAGGAATATTTTTTCATAAAATATTTAGAATTTTATAAATAAATTTCCTCGAGTATGTCACATTCAGGTTGTAACAAAGAAAAGAAAAAAAATTGAAAAAATAATTTGAAAGTCAGCAATATATTTAAAACTAATTAGGGAAACATATATTTACTTTTATTTCCTAAATTATTCTATTCTATTTATTAAAAATGTTGTACTGGTGAGGTTACCGGACATGCATAAAAGAACCTTTTTTAAAATAATTATTTGCATATTTCATAAGAAGAAGTCGATATCATAAAAACACATAAATGCATTGAAACCCTTCCTTGAAATAATAATAAATAATAATATTATTGTAAAAGTAATTAGCAGAATTGTAATTTACCATATTGCTTTTCCCCAAATAAGACTTTACACAGTGGAATCCAGAGAAAAGAGATAATTATGGTATATATTAGTGACAATAAAGAATAATACTAATGTTTTTAATTTTTATATACTTTACTTTTTCACTTATGCCACACAGAATCACACGCGCCTTTTGTTTGTATTCTATTCTCTGTCTAAATTATCTTTTTTACTTTTTTACTTTTTCCCCTTCTACTTTTTTCAGCTCATATTCTTTTATCATTTTTACCGCAAATTAAAGCAATGAGAAGAATAATTTTTATCTACTGTGATATTTACTATATTGATATAAATTTCTACACCATTTTTAGAGAGAAAAAATATTTTAAGATATTAACATCCATATTTTCATTCTTAAAATAAAAAAATTTATACAGTGATATAATCATATTGTGAGCATATTTGGTTTTCTTTTAACTCTTGTATTCAATATTGTAAGAGGGAAAATGTATTGGAACTTTTTTTTATCAATTAAGTAATTGTTTAACATGACTTAATTTAGTTGGGCTGATGATTAATTTGCAATAATCTCAGTTATTCGTTTATTTTTACCCGTCACGTGTTTTTTCCGGATATTCCCAATCTATTTGAAACAGATAATTAATTATTGTTATTGAATTTGGAAATTGAAATATATATAAATCTCATTCTGAAATACCTAATTTATAAGTTGAGTATTTAAGTAAAAAATCGTAAACCATTTATGTTATTCATAACCTGAAAGAAAGTTCAACGCTATCCAACCATACGTGAGTTAACTAGTTTTTATTTATATTTTTCTGAATTATTCATAATATATTATTAAACTAAGTTCAATTTAAAATTCAATATTTTTATTTTTATAAACTATTATTAAATATAACTCAATTTTTTTATTAATTATCATTAAATTTAATTTAATTTAAAATATTTTTTAATTTAATTAATGATGTATAATTTAATTAATTAAATAAATTATTCCTATTATATAAAGACTAAAAATTTCTATCTGTGAATTAGGTTGGTAAGTTTACGTGAGTACAAACTTAAATGGAACAAATACCTAAATATATATATATATATATATATAGAATAATTGTTAATTAATACGTGTTAAATTCAAATAATTGAATTCACTAAAAATATTAATTGAATACCAGCAAGGATAAAAGGGATTTTAATTGCAATTTTTCTTGGAATTAAACAAATGACATAAATATTTTTACATTATAATTTAATATTAAATTTTAGTGGACTTTTATGATGATCATTTTAAAAGTTAGAATTAAGATGATATTCGCCGAACATGCAATTTTAACATGAAATTTAAACTAAACTTTCCATGACTTGGTGTTACTTTAGACTTAATGGTAATTTTGATGTTTATATCTTACCAAATTCACAATTTTAGTCCTTAATTTTTAATTATATGTAATTTTATTTAATTTTCAGTAATTTTGTTATTTTTGAATATAACAAGTGAGATGGAAGAGAGACTCAATATATTTGTGACTTTTTTTTTACAACATGAGAAGAGTAGTAATTGCATTGAGATCTTACTAAATATAATTTGATAATGATTTAATGTATTTTAAAATAAAAAATCAAATAAAATTATTTATAATTTAAAATTAAGGATAGAAAATTTGTAATAAATTCCAATATCAGAATTAACAATAAAAGACAGAAATACTAGAAAAAAATAAAAATGATAATTACATTTTTTTTAAAATTACAATTAATCGAAGTAGTTCCTTTTCATGGAGTCTAGAAAGGAATAGCAAAGGTGTGAAAGGGTCCCCCACCTAATTGATTAAGAAAACATTACTTTTTTTACTTTCTATGACCTCGAGTGATCCACTCTCTTATAAAAACCTACATTAAACAACACCTCCTTCATTCACATTCACATTCACTCTTCAAAACAAAGAACAAAACAAGAGAGAGAGAGAGAGAAAAGAAAGGAAAATGGTGATGTCCCCATGGCATGTGATCCTAGCCATTTTTGTCTTGGTGTGTACAACAACACTGAGCTTAGCTCAGAGCAGTCCCCAAGACTTTCTTGAGGTGCACAACCAGGCTCGAGGCGAGGTTGGCGTTGGTCCAATGTCCTGGAACCACACCCTTGAAGCCTATGCTCAGAGGTATGCCAATGAGAGGATCCCTGACTGCAACCTTGAACACTCTATGGGACCCTATGGAGAGAATCTGGCAGAAGGGTACGGCGAAATGAAGGGTTCAGATGCTGTGAAGTTCTGGCTCACTGAGAAGCCTTACTATGACTACAAATCCAATTCTTGTGTTCATGACGAGTGTCGGCATTATACTCAGATTGTGTGGCGCAATTCTGTTCATCTAGGTTGTGCTAGAGCTAAGTGTAACAATGGTTGGATGTTTGTCATTTGCAGCTATTCTCCGCCAGGGAACATAGAAGGAGAACGACCTTATTGATTCTCTTCCTCATTAATATTAAAAAAGAATATAGTACCTGGTAGTGTTTCCTATCTTTATTTTGGAAATCACCATTTGTAATATTCAAATATATATGGCTATGATATGAAAAACTTTCCCAGTCTCAGTATAATACTCGAAGGTGTAGTCTTAAAAAACATGTTATTTGATAATGGAGTGTGTGCTTGTTTGGTTTTGGGTGATGGCAATTGTTTCAAAAGAAATCCTTATTTTTATAATTATTATGATCATTTGAAAAAATAAATTTGTATAACTATAAAACAAAATAAAGAGCAAAATAATGAATGCCATCTTGTATAAATTTACTAAAATTTCAAGGTATTATTATTTGATCAATAACATTAACTGCAGCCACAGTTATATATATATATATATATATATATATATATATATATATATATATATATATATATATATATATATATATTTGTAACTGTTATTAGATAAATAACAATAAATGACAAATACTAGCAGACAAAAGTTGAAATAAATTATAATTAATAACTAATATATAATTATTTAAATTTGAAATTGGTTCCCTAAAATTATTCTCCAACCTTACAATTTAGTGCCTTTTTACCTAGCCAAATGCCCATAGAAACAAGACAATAATAATAGAGTTAGTCAAGTCAGGTTTCACCCATTTTTTGACCAAATAAATACTCTTGATTTAATAATCTAATTTTGAAAAAAAAATTACTATTTTTAACGTTGAAGATGATATTATATATATATATATATATTATTTTTATTTATTGTGATGTAGAAATTAAAATGATAAGAGAGAAAGTGTACAAGTACTTTGTTAAGATAAAAAGTTATTAATATTTTTCAATTTTCCAAATAACCTTCAACCAAACTTCAAAATACAGAGTAAAAAATAAAATAAAACAAATTAATGTTAATGAATGTTATAGGATAAAGATGAACGAAAACTTAAAGGAAAGATAATATTTATCATAAAATATTTAATGATCGTATAAAATATTTTTACGAGTATTTATTAACATGATTGAATTGTAAAATAATGTGATTATTATTGTTGTAAAAATCAAATTAAAAATAATATTTGTTTCATTTTAAAAAACTCAATTCATAATGTCATTTATATAAATTATTTTATATTAAAATACTCCTAACTAAAAGAAGAAAAAATATACTGAGAAATTAAAAAGAGAGAAAAAGTATGAATATTAGTTTTTTTTAAATTATAAATTTAAAACACATTTACTATTACCAACTAATTTGAATAATTTATATAGAAATGTTACATTAATTAATTACTTTTATCTGTATATAATTAAGTCTTACAAATAATAAATAATATCAGTAAGTCTCTCGTCCTATTTATCTAGATTAATAATTACACTTTTTCTGTAACTTTAGAATTTTATCCGTATGATTAATATATTAATTATCAGTTTATTTAACAAGTGACTTAATTTAATTTTTGTAAAAATATTAAGTAAATTAATTTAAAGTGCTATATTTCAAGAGTTCTAGTTTATAAGTTATAGTGAAATATTTTAATTAAAAATTAAAATTTTAGTTTATTTTTTTTTATATATTTTAATATATCTTTTTATTATTCTTAATTTTCTTTTACATAACATTATTATTTATTTTCAGTTTTACAAAAGACAAAATATTTTCTTCTTAATTAATATAAAAATTTCTTTATAATTTGTTTAATTAATTTTTAATATTTTATATTTGAAATTAAAAAAATAACATTACAAATTAAAGTAACATAATTAATGATTCATTACATGTGAAGATTGTCTATACTCGAAATTGTAAAAAGAAACTCAAGTGACAATAGTTTAAATTAAAAATTTTAAAAAGTTAAATTTCTAAAAAAAATATTAATTAATACTTATTAAATCAACTAAATATATAGAATGACTTGTACGAATAAAAAAGGCATATGCAAACTTTAAAAAGCATATGCAAAACTTTAAAAAGTAAATGAGTATTTCTTAAACTTTGTTAAATCATCTAAATATATAGAATGACTTGTAGAAATAAAAAGTATATACAAATTTAAAAAAAAAATACTCTTAAATTATTAGGATTTAAGTCTAATTCGGTCTTATAAAATGAATTTATAATCCGATATCGTAAAATAAAGTTTGGATTCATTTATATATTGAAATTTAGTTTTTTCTTTAGTTAATATAGACTCTTGAACATTAATATATTTAATTATTATTTTAATAAAATCTAAACTTATAATTACATAATAATTTTTAATATAAAAAATAAATTTAATTTATATAATTATATAATTTTACATCATTTTTATATATAATAGCTAGTTTATCACTTAATTATACTGCGTAATATCAACTCGAAATTTATACATACTAACTTATTAATCAGAAGATTCATAATTGAGTTATAAATTAGTGTTGGGACATTTTGCAATATATAACAATCATATATATTTTATGGATAAGTATGTATTTTGTCTACACTAACAAGATTTTGTCTGAATATAGTTGGACTTTTTCAGGAAAATAACTATTTTTTGTTTTTTAAAATATTTAATTAATTGATAATATATTTTTTATGTTACTGTTAATTATATCAAATAAGGTCTGTTAACTTTTAATTAGTTAATAATATATAAGAAATTCTATAAAAAATAAACTTTTATAAATCCATGTTCTTGCTGATATATGATATTTAATTTATCATTTATGGAGCTTGACATTTGGCACAAGGAAGTCAGAGTGATGCCAAAAATTTGTTCACGGATCACTTTTGTGTGAAGCAACACATGTTCACTTTCGTTCTCATTTCCCCGGCGGCTGACAAACCAACCCATCATTGAGCACACCACCATACAATTTTTCAATACCACATATTTTTTCAACATTCTCAATTTTTTACTACAAAATGATAAACTATTTGATAAAAGTAATCAAATTATTATTCTTTATAATATTTAATAATAAATGTCAAATTCTAAATTACATTAACTATATAATAAAGATGATTTTATATTTAGTAAAGATAAATTTAAAAACAATAAATATTAAATTCCAAATTATATTAAAAACTTAAATTATAATTTTAAACTATTTAGTTATTCGATTAAAATAACTCATTGTTTTTTAAATAAATTATCTTTTCAGTTTTTTATTTTATTTTTTATGATCAGTTTTCATCCTGATGATAAATGTCAAATGATGATGGAGTAATGATCAATTAGAATTTTAATTAGAGTAAATCTTTGCTTTTTTCTATTTAAAGTTTCATTTATTTTATTTTGGTTGTATGTGAGAATTTTTGTTATCAAACATATAAGACCAAAGTGAAATAGATGAATCCCAATTAGATTATGTTATTAGTAATATGTTTGATTTGTAAATCCCAATAATAAGTTTGGATTTCTCTAACTTTTATAACTTTATGGAGAAAATATTTATAAAATACAAAAAGAAAGGTAAAGAGAATTAATAACTTAATGAACTTATTTAGTTTTAGAAATAAAATGAAATTTTATTTGGAGCTGATATTTGATTAATTTATGGTGAATTTACTAGTCACATTGTTAATCTGAGTTAGAATTTTGGAGTATTTTAATCTAAGATTAGGTTTTTACAAAGTGCATAGTTGGAGTAGTCATGTATTCGTGTTTCAATCTTGATACAACAAGTAATTAATTAATGAGTAAAAAAATGTTTTAACGAAACTTTTGTTTGAAAATGAATGCTTTTGATATTGAGAACGTATATTGAGAAGCAACATATTGCTTTTGAGAAAATATTTGGATTAAAATGTTATAAATTGATTTGACGATGAAATTGTGATTTTGAATTCAATGATAGGTCATAGAGAAGTTATGAAACATGTTAAAATATGTAAAATTGGTCATTTTGGTCGTTGATGCATATTAGACATTTTGCATAATTTTGTTTTTTAATATTTTTTCTCAAGTGTAAATAAGAGTGAGAAAAATCTCGGAGAGTTGAGTTGTTCAAGTGATGTTTTAGTTGTTAAAGTAAAAAATCTTGAAAATGTTTTCACTTAAATGAAATTGTTCTTGCTTAAAGAAGGTTTTGGTTGTCGAGAGAAATATATCTTACGCAAGATAAGTTTTGTTGTGTAATTGAGATGTTTTGGAGTTAAGAGATATTTTGTATATGTATATATGATTAAATAAATATGTTTAATAATATCATATATTGAATAATATGAAACATGATGTGTGTTGTAGATGATAAAATTGTGAACAAGTAAGTGTGACAAATAATATATATTGCGAATATATATATATATAAGTAATTATCTTATATAGGTATAAAGTTAGCATAATCAAATAAGATATTTAGACTTTTATCATACATGGTGTTAAATAGATAAAAGTATTATGTGGTAAAGAGGTGATGAAAATTTTGTATACCAAGTTAAAAATGAAAATCACCTATATTTAATTAAAAGTGTATAAATCATTTTGTCATAAGAGATTGTCAATTTTTGGTCAATATAAATCAGGTTTATTGTGATGTGAATATTTGATGTTATCTCTAATAAATATTTGTAAAAATTATTTATATATTAATTTTTTTTATATATTTTATTAAAGCATTGGCTCACCATTTTATTTATGTTTGTTATTATGATTTTTTTATTATTGTGATATATATATATATATATGATAATTATGTTAATGTTTAAATTAAAGGTCAATAATCTAATTTGTTAGTTTTTAATGATGTAATTAAGTTTTAAGTTCTTTATAAATTTGAGTATTTTCAACTAAGTCCTTGTTACAAAATTTTATTTCATTGAAAACCTAAAATTTTTATATTTTTCAATTGAGTCATTGTCAATTGATTTTACTAGAGATGACAATTAAACCCGTATCTATGGGAACAGAACTGTACCCGTCCCAAGTTTGATGGGGAAAAATCGAGTTGACCGGATTCGGGTTCGAGTTCGGGTTTTCCCCGTTTAAAGAAATTGGGTCGAGGTTGGGGATGGGTAATGCAATCTCCACCTCGCCCCATACTCATCCCCACCCCGTCTTTAAATTTAAATATAAACCTTAAAACTAACCATATTCTTTCTTAGTATTTTTGTTATTTTTCATACATAAAGGGTAACGATGTATTCACTGTAACTCTATTCTTAGTATTTGTTTCACACTTTTTTCTTTTTTTCTACTGGTCACTCACTCCTTTAAATTCCTCAATATCTATCTGATTTGAGTATGCCTATTTTTATTTTTATTTTATTTTATTTTCATTTTGTAGTATGATTTTATTTCTATTTTATTGTTTTCATTTTCATCATTTTAGCTTTGATTTTCTTCATAATTAAATTTTAAAAGTGTCTTCTTTGCAAACTGTATAATTGTTGAGATTTTTTATTAATTTTGTAATTTATCTTTATTAGATTTTTTTATAATTTGTAATTTCTTTATGACTAATCTATTACATTATTAGATACATAACATTTTGTATAATTTTGCATCTATTTGTTATATAGGTATATTGATATGAGTATGTCTATTTTTATTTAATAAAATTGACTCTAGTGATGAATGTACTCCTTTAATAGATAATACTACTTTATTTATATATTTAGTCTCGTGAAAGTATTTATTCTCTCTTTTAATAATATATATATTTTTAACTATTTAGGTGAACTAGTGAAGTAATGGAAAGTGACGTTATTTCTCATTTGGAAGATGATTATTAGATTATTTGATATTTTTTGTTAAGAGTTTGTTTCTTTTATATAATTTGTTTTGAAGGATTAGTAGTAGGAAATTATTTATTTATTAGTGTTTTTAAATATGTATTTGATATTCATTTTAAAATATTTTAGACTTTATATTATATGTTTTGAAGATTGATAAATTAAACTTGTATAAAACAAAAAGAAACATTATTATTACATACATATTATAATATAAAAATAATAAACTAAAATATATTTCATCGATAAAATAATTTAAAATTTGTAACATTACATTATTAATTTATGTATAAGAAAATAATATATAAAAAAAGATATTTAATATTAAAACTTTTTGTCTATATAAATTTATATATAGTAGTTGATTTTTGTGAAATATATTAGTTATGCTTAAATTTTTAGATTCATTTAAAATCTTTTAAAATTATATTTTAAAAAAATAAAATGAGACATGAATAGAGCGCACTGTGAAAACCCGTCCTCCAATAGAGATAATTGTGGAGACTAAATTGTTATCCCAGAGAAGATCAGGAGGAGCCCCGCCACACCCCATCCTGTCCCGTCCCATTGCCATCCCTAGTCCTCACTATAACTGTGTGACAAATACTAAAATTTAAGTGTGTATAGTTCCCAATAATTTGATTATTCTATCAAATACTTTACCATTGTATTTACAGGATCATGAGAGAAGATCATGAAATAGAACGTTAGACTCATACGAATTTGTGATTTTTTTTTGAAGAATACTAATAAGAGAGTATATTTAAAAGAAATAATGTGTTGCTAGTATTTTTCATTAAAGAATATCAGTTTCTCGTTTCTATGTTTCTAGATGTTTAAGGTTAATATAGATAAATTAAAAAATAATGAATGTAAATTTATTTTATATATATTTAGAATAAAATATCTTTAATGTTTGCAGTATCTTAATGGGAAATATCCAATAAAAATGTTTGAAAATATTAATTAAAATTTAAAATTCTAAAATATAAATTATAAATTATTTTGATATTAGGTAAGAAAGCTAGAACAAGTATAAGATGACGTAGTAATGATGCTACTAATTAGAGTACATAATGTTAATTTGTTGAGAGGTTTAATAAAAATTCCAAAACTACATGGGCACACAAAAGAACGGTGGGGTCCAGCAAGGTTAATAGGCACAATTTACTGCTTAATTTGTGGTGGATGCAGGACTTACGGCTTAAACATAAACAAGAGGGGAATATTCAAATTGGTTTTCAGCTTTCACCTAAGTCTAAGATGTTGTTTTTAGGGATCATAATCATGGCAGGGTCGATACAAGTATATTTTTAGAGATAAATCTTAACCAATATTATATTTTTCATCGTTCAAGTATAATGAGGTCTAAATAAAATGTTTTATTTTATGTAAATTTACTTTAAAACACTCTTTAATATAATTTTAGACATCAAACTTGCACCTACCCACACAGCAGTACAACCCCTGGTTTAAAGACTCCAGGGTGTTTTATAGCTTAGGACGCACTTTAGTGTTTTAAATGGTCAGTATACAAAAACTTGACTTTTCTTACATGATTAATATAAAAAAATAAGTTTAGCTATCATAATTTCATAAATGTTTTTTATTCCATGATGAAGACACTTTCTATTGTTATTAAAAATTAATAAAACTAATTAAAATTCAATATTTAAATAACATAATTTAAAACATATTTTGATGGATAAACCTTTAAAATGAACTTAATCACAATTATACAAAAAGAAGAACAAGAATTGTTGTGATTGATGTAGAAAAGTAGTTTTAAAATTGAAACAAAAAAAATAATAAAATTTGAAGTATTTAGATAAAAGAAAGATCTTTTTTAAGATTTATAATCCTAAATATTTATTAAATTTTAAGGTTAAATATATTTTTAGTTATTGTGTTTTGTTTTTAAGACAAATTTTAGAATTATTTTATTTTTATGTTTTATAAATTCGTGTAAATTATTTTGGATAATATGTCAGAATTTTTTTTTATAATTTTTAACTTTATTATTATTTATCTCTTAAGTTTTTTTATTTTTTTTTCTTTCTTTCTTATTTTATTAAATATTTTTATTTATCATTAAAAATTATTTACACATAAGTTTAAAATTTATTTAAAAAATAAAACATAATTTTAATAAATAATTTAAAGATAAAAAATATATTTAATTTTAAATTTTATTCTCTTATATTAGTTACTCAAATATAAGGTGAGAAGTTATTAATGACATTTTAAGATATTATAGAGAACTAGCAACAAAGCACAGGGATCAAATATACATGGACAAAAACTAATGTACTTTTCAATCTACCACTAAGGTCACTCGATGATAAAAGGTCACGTGTGCTTATAGTGAATAACTCGTATAAGTAAAAACTTATTAATAATAGTGTAGAGAAGTAAGAATATTAATGTACGCTCACTAATTTTTACATATTTATTGTGTGACTTATTTTTCAAATAATTTGAATTTTAAAGTGTTATATCTACGTTACATCGTATTTTAGAAATCTATCTAAATATTAGAAAATAGCTACTCATCTTTTTAACTAAACTGTATAAATTGACAGCATGAGAATTTTTTTATAGTAATGCGGATCCAATCTTGATAATAAGTACATAAGGTGAATCTATTAGAATAAAAGAATATATGCACGTGTCTTGAAGTGAGAATATCAGATGATGGTGGAACATGTATCATGTATTGACCTAGAAAATGCAAATAAACTTTGTACTAATTTATTGACAGTTTTTATAGTTTATCCACCAAACACGTGCCACGCGTTGATTTCAAACTGCGATGACAGAATTGAAGATGATGCAAAATTATGTCCTTCATTCATGGGTTCGGTATTTGGATAAATTATTTTATAAATATTTTTCATGATGATGCAACGTTAGTGTCCTTCGTGGGTTGTTTCAGATATACGTGTAAGGAAATGCGTTTCAATAATTTCTTAACATTATACAGTATTTTTTATGTTTAAATAAAATAAAGTGAGATTTTTATAAATTAGTATATCTTAGCTAAATTAATCAGTTTTCCTATTTAGTTACAAAAGGTATAGTAGATTATTAACCCTGGTAGAATAGATGGACATGAAAAAAATTATTCTTTTGCCGAAAATAGAGAGAAAAAGAATTAATATTCTATCTATTTGATGAAACAAAAACATATATTATCTTTTATCTATTTTTCTCACTATTTCATATAGTTTTTTAACATTTAACACAACATATATATATATAATATCACAAATAACTAATGTAACATTGAGTTTATATATACACAAGCCGTTACAAAATTAATTAAATTATATAATATTTAAAATTCCTTATTTTTTACCCATTACTACTTTATTAAATAAGTAAATATTCAATTTGATTTTTTTTACAACAAGTTATACAGATATTCTGATAAAGTAATATATTGTATATACATTTAACCAAAGAAATACTACATATGCAGACATTCTGAATAAAACTTATACATTTCATAAATATAAATATGTATTCCAATGCTTAAAACTAATATATATATATATATATTAAATAAAATCTTTGATTATATATTTTGTAAATTGAATAAATATAATAATTAGTATTAAATAAAATATTTGTTTATATATTTATTAAAAATAGAATTAATAGCATTAAGCATTATATTAATATCTAATAGTCCTACGTTTCTTGATAATCTAGGTCAAACATAATTCATATTTTTTTTTTTCTTTAACTTTTTGTCACACAATTTATCCTTAAAAAATGAATTATGTGGAACTATTGAGTATCCAATATCCATGTAATAAGTATTTCATTAATATAAAATATTTATTATTTTTAAATGTTTATTAAATTTCATTACAACTTTGTCGAGTTCAAGTTTCAATTAATAGTTATAAAGCTTTGAAATTGTTAATAGTGTAATATTAATTAATATTTATAAATGTTTTTATTACCAAAGTTAAAATTTATTTAAATTGTTTTTTTTAAATAGACCTGGTTGTTAATTATTTTGAAATAATATTTTTAATAATTTGATGATATTAATAATTATATTTATTTAATATTAATAATTATTGTATTTATAAATGTAACCAATTAAATCTCCATTACATGCAAACTTCAAGTCTCTAATATAATCTAGTTTTTGAATTTTTACGATTAAGATTTTTCTTTAAAAAACAATTAACCTCTTTATATGACTTTTTATATTTAAGATTACAACATCAAATAGTCATATCATTCCAATAGATTTTACAGAAACTTAATTAAAATATATAAATATTTTAAATATTTAATAAAATAATTTATTTAATAAAAACTCAACTAAAAATATTTAAATTTATAAAAAATTTAAAACTTAATTGAGTTATTTTTTAAATGAAGATATATAAAATAATGTTGATAAAATAACCACCATGTCACCTCAGATATCCATAAAATTAAACATTAATACTTTAACTATTAAATAGAATAACTTCTTTGATAAAAATTCAATTAAAAATTTTTAAATTTATAAAAAAATTAAAATAATTAATTTTATTTAATAATATTATATATATATATATATTAATTATGTTTAATGTTTAAGGTTTGAGGTTTAAAATTTAGGATTTTTAATAATATATTATACATTTATGTTCTCGTCAAAAGTTATACCTTTAATGAATATATTTTTTAATTTTAATTCACCAAGTTATTACATTTAATAAATACAACAATCAATATTAAATAATAATTTCTTATTATAAATTTATGAAAAATCATATTAAGTATTGCATTAATATAAATGTAATAAGTATTATTAACATAAAGTATTTAATTCTTTGTTAAATGTAATTAAAATTTTATTAAATTTATTAAAAATTTATATTACATTCAGTAAATATATTATATTTAATAAATGTAATAATTAATTACTTTTGAATAAATATAGGTTTAGAAAAGAAGTTTTATTTCTTTTTATTTATGGTTTGTAAGGTTTAATGTTGTATTAATTATTTTTTATCAATTATACTTTTATGTTTAGAAATATTAAATTATTTTTTTATAAATTTTAAATAATCTATTACTTCTATCAATTAATTATTTTTTATTATTTATTTATTTTTTTAATCAATAAATTATATCTAATTTTTTTAAAATATTATTAAAAAAAATTAAAAATTCATTACAAATGATAAAATTTAATATTTTTATTAGTCTGTATAATAAAATTTTAAACCATGTTCCTTTAATATTGAATGAAAATATTTACTGATATTTTTATAAAAATACTAAATTATTAATGTGAAGTGTCGCATCAATAGTGTAAACTAATAAATATCATTAACGTGAACATTTAATTCTTTATGATACATTAACGTCTCCTTTAAATATATAAATATATATTTAAAAAAGTTTACCTTGCTCGTAAGCTATAGTTATCTACTTTTTTTCAGTCATCCACGCATTATGATTTTGAAAATTCTAGTATTCTTTCAACCCAACCTTTTCTAACAAGCAATCTTCACCTTAAAAGCCCTATAAATACCTCACAAGACCTCCAATCTTATTCATCAAACACCTCTCTTTCAGTATTAGTTTCTGCATATCTGAAGAAACTAATACTCATATAATGTTGTGCCTTAAGGTTTGGTTTTGTGTACTGAGTGTGTTGGGGTTGGCGATTGTGGGTGAAGTTGCCAAGGCTCAAGATTCACCTGCAGACTATTTGAA
This sequence comes from Lablab purpureus, assembly GCA_030347555.1. Taxonomy (NCBI): domain Eukaryota; kingdom Viridiplantae; phylum Streptophyta; class Magnoliopsida; order Fabales; family Fabaceae; genus Lablab; species Lablab purpureus. Next base: position 11,417,859 of record CM059259.1, read on the forward strand.
TGGACATAACGCTGCACGATCAGAGGTTGGGGTTGAAAACATAGTTTGGAATGACACGGTTGCTGCTTTTGCACAGAACTATGCTAATCAGCGAAAAGATTGCCAACTGATCCATTCGGGTGGCGGCGGCATATACGGGGAGGATATTGCAATGAGCACCGGTGAGATGAGTGGCACAGAGGCAGTGAAATTGTGGGTGGATGAGAAACCCTACTATGACTACGCTTCTAACTCTTGTATTGGTGGGGAGTGTCGGCACTACACTCAGGTTGTTTGGAGAAAATCGGTGCATCTTGGATGTGCCAAAGTAAGATGCGACAATGGAGGCACCTTCATCACTTGCAACTATTCTCCTCCTGGCAACTATCTTGGCGAAAGACCCTACTAACAACTTCTTTCATTCTTGCTGCTACCACCAACCATGCATTTCAGATGTATTACATATTATGACTATAAAATATAACATCTCCATATCTTATATAAATTCGTTCTTGTCATGTTTTCCATTGTAGCAGAAGACACATGTGAGTTCCTACCTTAATAATATATATGTTGTGGTGTGCATTTGATGTTCTATTTGCCTGTGAGCTTTTCTTTTTCATTTCTTTTCTCTTTGACTTTAGTTAATGGTATGTTTGGAGAAACATTTAAGGAAAAAACAAACTTCACAGAATATTTGAATGTGGAGACACTTTGCAATTTCTCCCTTGAAATAATTAAAATCTTGTATAAAAGAATATCTCATGTCCCCAAATCATGATTCTTGAAAATTATAATTTATTAGAAGGATTAAAATCTGATTTGTTATTATATAAGTCTCTGGGAACTAAAGTGACACAACAATGTTTTTATCGAAATTTTTAACTAAGTATAAATAATTTAACGAAAATAATATGATATTTTATCACAATAAAACATTTTCTATCGGAAAATTTTGGATTCTTAGTTCCTCTCGGAAGAATTTTCTTATACAAAGTAGATCTCTTTTTATGAAACATGATTTTGTTATCATGTTATTTTTTTCCAAAAAAATGTCTTGTACTAATTGTCTCGTGAACATAATCAAAAGAGCGTAATGACAAAATATTACGCTGTTTAGACCGTGTTTATTCCTGTTATTAATAAATGGATTTAACTTATGAGGAAATATTTATCATAGGAGTCATAAGTGCATCTTTACGTTATAATGTAGGGTTTAATTCATTTTTGGGTCTTATAAAACCCAACTTCTAAACTTATCAACTTGAGTATAAAAGTCTTGTAATACAGAGGCTTTAATATAAAGTCTCAATTCATTTTCATTGATTTTATTATGTTACATTATTTTTAAAATATTTTTTAATTTTTATTTTAATGTAAAAAAATTTATTAGATATATATTTTAATTAATGTTTTATTTTAATTATTAATGAAATATATTTTCTTAAAACAGAAAAATATTTTTTTTTATTCTCATAATCTATAATTTTATTTAAGACAATTTGAAATTTTATATTATATATCATCAATTTATAACCTTCTATAATTTATATTCTTAATGTAATATAACAATTTGATATTATACATATTTAAATAATATAATTAAAATATATAATTAAAGTTAAGGTATATTTTTCCGTATATATCTTAAAATAAATAATATCATCATATATAAAACATAGCTATCTCAAAACATTATTGTATTATAATACATAATTATTTGAAAGGTATTTTTTTTAAATAAATGGATGGACCATGTTAAGATAACTTCAATATATAACTTAAATTTATCTTAAAACTGTATCAGATCTATTTTATTTTTAAATTCAAATTTGTCAAATGTAAAGTTTAGTCCGAACATGATCGGTCAAACTTATCCTTACTTATTTCTGTCTAATTAAATAAGTAATAGGAAATAATTTTTTTTCTCTTCAACTTTCCTTTTCTTTATATAAGGAGTGTTTGAAATAAAGATAAATGTTTTCATGTTTGATTTAATTTTAAAAAATAAAAATCTTAAAATCTAAATGCTTCTCAGGAATATTTTTAACTACGTTTTCGCAGAATTATTTTTATCGGAAGACAAAAATTAAACTTTTTTAATAAAAAAAAAAAAAAAACTTATTGTAGTAAAAATACCATATTACTCTTGGTAAATAATTTAATCTCGTAAAAAATAATCGCGTTCTTCTTTAATTTTTTAGGAAACTTCTATAAATGTTTTTGTCCAACTAAAGTATTGCTTATACCTTAATTATTTCTTCTCAATTTTATATGAAGATTAGTCATACTACATATCACCATATGTTAAATGTTGATTTGTCTCATGAAGTACGTGTCCTTTGCCGTATTTGAAAAGCCTTCTCATAATATATTGGAGCTTATCAATTCAAAGTTTCAATTGATCATCATACATTATATTCTTTCCACCCTAAACTATGCTTTTTCTCAATTGAATTTTCTCAGAAGATGATTCAGTGAAAAATTCAAATAGTATGCTAAAGAATTAAAAAAAATGTTATACTCTTTATTCCTAGCAATTTTTTCCTATATTTTTTTATATACTATTATATAATAATAGTTAGAAATCCCACGTTCATTATAAATAATATCAAATTATACTCTATAAATCTGAAAATCTCATCTTATAAGTTTTGTGAGACTATATTACGTTAAATTCAAAGTATAGTTTATCTTAACAAAATCTATTCGTCTTATTATAGCACTAGCCGACGATGACGAGTAGGAAATTAAAAATAAAATTTAGACTTTTCATTAAATATTCTTTTTATCTTATTTATTTTGGATTTGTATGTGTCCAACTACTCCTTTAATTAACAAGTAACAAGTTTCTCTATCGTCACAAACAACCTTCCATTCTTTTATAGTCACAAAAAACCCTAAATCCTAAATACGTATAAACTAAATTTTACAACAATTTGATTTATTGAAAGAATTATAAACTTACACTAATTTGTAAAATTAAATATAAAAAATTATCACATTCTTATATACGAGATTAAAATTGGTCTTGATGAATTAGGAAATGTGAAGAAATTTATTTGTGGTGGAGTATAAATAAGCAGCCAAATAGAAGTTGCATGCACATATCCATTGACCAAGAAAAGAAAGCAGAGTTAGTGTTATACGCATTAATGGTTACTTTTCTTTCCTGGTAAAATCCATGAAAACATTTGACCCGCCTTGATTGAAGCTGAGTGACAAATTAAAGCCAAAAATTTGCTTCCAAGAGAAGAAAATTCAGTGCAAGCTATGTAATAAGTTGGTCATGTTTCTGCACATATCATGTGTTGTATTTGTGTTCATTTCACAAGGTCTTGGTCCATGCCACCTCCAATTGCTTGTTCTCGTAACTTTGTATGCAAATTCTAAAGACTTTCCTTAAAAAAATAATTAATCTATGGCCGAGTAGAGAGTTTGGTAGATGCATGCACCAATTACCAACTTTTCTTTCTATTTACCTTCTTTTAGACGGCAGTGTATGATTATAGTATGAGCAAGGCCATGGTCACCAACACACATCATAGTCCACGTTATGTCATCCCATCACATTCAAATCCCATATATGCTGGAATGAATGACAAATGTACAAAAAACTATGCTATGGTTATTTTACATTTCCCAGAGGATATATATTCAAAGGTCCAAATTTTTTATGTTAATATGGAATAAACTAATATTTGTTTATTGGATATATAATGTTCTTTATAATCTTTATATATAATCTGATAAAATAATTTGCATTCGTTATTTGATTTTAATCCCTTAGCATACTCCCAATTTAATTGGATTCATCCTAACACGTGTTTAATGTAGTATGTGAAAGTCATATATAGACTCAACACCACTAAAATAGATGCTAATTAAACATATGTGAAAGTCATATATAGATTCATCCTAACACGTGTTTCAGCGTGTCATACTATTACGTGTTAAATTTTGTAAAACTAGTGTGTGTGTGTGTAATGCATGGGATATTGTTCATTTTACTATTCTGATTCATATACAATATTAAATATTTATAGCATAATAAATACAATTTTTAGTTATAAGTAAATTTATAAATGTATTTATTTTAATACTTTTTATATAAAAAAAAAGACTTTAACTTTTTAAATATGGTCATGTCTATTTTAATGTTAATATCGTAATAAAATTTGTATTTTTAGTATATATATATATATAAAGTTATTAAGGGATGGAAGAAGATCATCTCCATTGAATCTACGCCTTTATTTTTATTTTTTATGTTTGATTAAAAGATTAGAAAAGAACGTAAATATAAGTTAAGTGGGATATTAATAAATTTTATAAATATTCGTGAACATTCATATATTCATGAATATGTTTCAAAATATAAAATTTAACATAAAACAAAAATAAAAGATATTAAAATAAATAAATTCATGAATTACATAGACTAACTCATAAATATGCGAATCTAATATTATAAGAAATAAACTAGTAAAATTAGTTTATAAAATTAATATAAAATAAGATAGACTGATCTATTTTTCAGGAACAAAAAGAAGGGGAGCATAAGCTGGGCGGGCCAACCGCATTGGCGTCCCTACAGAGGAGTTTGGTTTGAACATGAGCGCTGGTGCAGAAGCTATTAAGCCCTTATACAGGAACAACAAATATTACTGATGTATTCCTAGTATAACAACTTAACAAGTGGAACAGATAATTTACTGAACTATTCCTAGTTTAACAACCTCTATAAAACAAAGCAAAAAAGTATGTTTGGTAGAACACAACTCTGTCATATATTTGGTGGTTACGATGATTTTCTAGGTAAGTAAATTCTAAATTCTAAATTAATTATTAGAATAAAAACTTATTTTTAATAAAAATTTCAAATCAAGTACATTTATTAATTATAATATCAAAATAATAATTTCAATTAAAAAAATATCTGATTTTAAAATAAAAAATTTTCAAAATTTCAATTATATTATTTATACAATTTCAAATTTTAATCTTAGTTATCTACTTAAAAAATATAATTTTATTAATTAATAATTTCTTATTACATATTTCAATTTTATCTTATTAATTAATATTTATTTTATTATATATTTTTAGTTTTGAAATTTTTCTTTTATCTTAGTTTTATAGGGACATAAAATTTTTAAAAATTTAAATTACATTTTATTAAAACTTTTAATACATTTTAATATTTGTTTCATTAATAATTTTATTTTATTAGATATTTTTAATTTCTAAAAATTTCTGTCGTTTTAACTTTTAAAAAGTTCTCTCATTTTAATTTAAAAAGATTCTCTCATTTTAATTTAAAAATTCTCTTATTCTAATTTAAGCAATTTACTTTCATTCTAAAAATTTAATTATAATGATTAAATCATTTAGTAATTTTTCACCAAAAAATTAAAACATATTTCAAAAAGAAAAAACCAAAAAAAATCCAGATGAGAACTCGATTCTCCAAAAATTAAATTCTATATTTTTTTGGCCAAATTCATGACATTCCAGTTGAGAATTCGGGTTTTGGCTTTGAACAGTGAACAAATTTGTAGATAATGGTAACAGTGTGCTATCTGGATAAAAAAGCTGCTATAATGGTAAAAATTTATAGAATAAGTAATTTATTTTCTAAAGATAATAACCATTTTAATTTATCTAGTTAAAGATATTAATTTATTAATTAAAAGTTTAAAAAAATACTTATATCATTAAATATGGTTTAAAATTATATATTTTAAAATAAAAATTAATTTAAAAAATTTAAAAATATAAAATAAAAAAAAAGTGGCAGGTTAGTTTACTGGCCCACCAATTCATTCTTTCATCGGTCAGGCTAGAAGATTCAACCTGCATAGTGGTGACAAACTAGTTCATTCCATTTTTTGTAAGCTGGTGAACTGATCAAAACAGGGCAAGCTAACCTATTTTATCATCTGGAAATTTTTTTCCATCTTACACCTAAACTCCTCTCACATAAACAGTAAAACTTTTAGGAAAAAAAAGGTGACAAGGAATGAGTGAGATGTGATAAAGAGGTACTCTAATAAATTTTTATACTTTATTATATATTTTATTATGTTATAAAGTATTTTTTTATTATGAGTTTTTTTAGTTGTTTTGGGCTACTTACAACACTAAATCATATTTAACAAAAGAATTTAATATGCATTGTTTTTATAAGTTATTATTAAGTTTAATTTATTTAATCTAAAATCTATTTTTTTCCTTCTAACCGTTATTAAAGTCTAATTCAACATAAAATTTATTTATTTTATTTTCATTGGAAAGTGTTGTTGAATTTATTAAATAAATTATTATTATATAAATAAATGTTAAAACATATCAATATAATTTTATGGACGTGAAGTTATCTGTTTAACCTATAAATTTTGCGAGGCAAATATGATTTATAAAAATTAAAAACTGTTTAAAATACAGACTAAATGAACAATTTTTTTTATAATTTAATTTGATGCAAGTACGAATTTAAAGAGGAGAACTCATCCATAAACTCAATTCTACATCCAATGTCCACTCATTCATAAAGTTGACTCTACTTCCATCATTCATCTTACTATTAATCACTTTTAAGAATGTTAGTGTAACATATTTTAATACAAGGGTATAAAAAAGTAAGAGAAAAATTTATTAAATAAAATATAAGATTTATATTTTTCATAATTTTATCAATGAAAGAGATGTTTTTGAAAAGTCAATTTCAAAGAGTTTGATGTCAGTATTTATCTATACATTAGGTAATTCATTAACTGCAATTTATTTTTTACAGCGGTTGATTGATAATTTATTAAGAACTAAAGAAAAAAAGGAATCTTTAAACATGTAGGAAGTGTGTTATTATTTTTAATAAACTTTAATTAATAAAAGAAATGTGTTTAAAGTGAATATATGATTTCTCTCAACACTTTTTTATATGATTATTATTTATTTATAGGTTAAATCTAGTTTTAATTTTTCAATTATTTATTTTATCTTTATATTTTATAAATTAATATAAATTATTATTAATTATATGTAAATTTTTTATTTATAAAATATAAAAATAAAATATATTAAAATTTTACTTTCAAAAATAAAATATAATTTTAACAATAAATAAAATTATATTTAACTTTTTATTTATTAAAGTAGATATTATTTAGACGTCATCTGCGGCACGTCAGCAAGCTTTAAATCATCCACTTATGATTTTGAAAATTCTACAGTTCTATAGTCCACAAACCTACCCTTCTGATGACAAACTTTCTATGCTAAAATCCCTATAAATACCACTCATCATCTCCAACCTTCTTCATCAAACACCTCACTTTTATTATTAAGTAAGAATAATCAAAATGGGGTTGTGCAAGGTTTCATTTTGTGTGTTGTTTGTGTTAGGTTTGGTGATTGTGGGCGATGTAGTCTATGCTCAAGACACCGCAACAGACTACGTGAACGCACACAACGCTGCAAGGTCACAGGTTCGTGTTGCAAACATAGTTTGGGATAGCACAGTTGCTGCTTTCGCACAGAACTATGCTAATCAGCGTAGAGATTGCCAACTGATCCATTCGGGTGGTGGTGGCATGTACGGGGAGAATATTGCAATGAGCACCGGTGACATGAGTGGCACAGAGGCAGTGAAATTGTGGGTGGATGAGAAACCCTACTATGACTACGCTTCTAACTCTTGTATTGGTGGGGAGTGTCGACACTACACTCAGGTTGTTTGGAGAAAATCGGTGCGTCTTGGATGTGGCAAAGTAAGATGCAACAGTGGAGGCACCTTCGTCACCTGCAACTATTCTCCCCCTGGCAACTATATTGGCGAAAGACCCTACTAACAACTTCTTTCGTTACCACTTCTTCACACTGCTTATACAATATTATGAATAAATAATAACATCATGAGTTTAGCTACATGGTATAGTAGCTACCATATTCTCATGTTATGTGTTGGAATACATGTGAGTTCCCAACATCATGAATAACAGCTACTGGTCTTGAAGGTTGTGATATGTGTTTGATGTTTTATTGTTAGTCATTTAAAAATATATATATTTTCCCTCTGAATTTAATTGATGGCATATATATACTATAAAGCATGTTCCGAACATTCATGCAAGAAAAAAACATACAGAAAATTTGAATGTGGAGATGCACGTTCTCATTTGATAAGAGAAAAGTAGGGTTAAAAGAATTTGTTTTCGCATTTATCTTATATTTTCCAATCTAAAAAGACAAACAAAGAAGAAATTGTAGGCAATAAGACAAAAAAATCTAATATTTATTTATTTATTTGTTTATGTCTCTATAATTTCTCACAATAATATATATTCAAAACCAAATGAATCATATACACTTAAAACTTTAATATTTATTTAATTTTTTTTATAAATTTATAGAATATATAATCCGATAAGAGGTGAAAGATAAAAAAAAATATTAAATAAATTTATGTCAGATGAAGATGTATGTCATTGTTATTATTTAAATAAAAGCTTCATTTAATCATGTAAGAGAAAAAATCAAATGCGAATTAATTCACATGATATATTAATCATTTATTTTTTTTATCTTCTATTTTGTTTTCTCTAATTTGATTTTAATAACTTTTAAAAGTATTACTATATGATGGTATTATTATATTTAAATCAAATTAAACATTATTTCAAATTTTTATACAATTTTTTTATATTTGTTTTTTTTCTTCACATTAGTTGTTTAGAATAAAAACATAATAAAGTAATCACAATAATAAATTAATTTTAATTATATTTAATCAAATGCATTTAAAATATCAAAATACTAATCACAATCCAAGGAAAGGTGAAGTGCGGAAATTTTATGATAGTTATGAAATTATGTATAACATATATATATATATATATATATATATATATATATATATATATATATATTGTCGATAAAAATACTAAGTAATTAAATGAATTTTAATATATATATATATATATATATATTATATTTTTGTTCCCATAGTGTTAATGACTTGCTTTGATCCATAATTAAAAGTAGAAAATTTTGGTCCGTGTAACTTTTGATTGTTCTTAGTCACATATAATGGACAATTTTGGTTTCACTCTTAATATCCAATTTATTACTATTTTGATAATGAGACAATTTTGTTTCTAGTTGGATAGTGGCTTTTTATGATTACATTTTATTTTTATAATGTATTTCATAATTTATTTAATATTTAATATTACATTATTGTAAAAATTAATAATATCACATAGATGTTTATAGGAATTTTTCACTTATCATATGAGTCAAAAATTGGATAATAAATTAACACTAAGACTAAAAGTTCATTTCTTTTGAAAATGTGTAGATGAAAATAAAGTAATTGAAATTATGAAGATCAAAGTTGTCACTTTTTAAATTTATTAACCAAAATAGAATAAATAAAACCGTGAAGAAAATTATATGCAGATTATATTAGATGAATTAAAAAAGCAGTTAAATTATACATAGCAATCTCCAATGTAGAAAATCAAATATAAATATATTTATATATCCATTGTACCCTGTTTAAGTACTATTATTTGCAGACTTATTAGTAAATTTTATTTTTTAAATCTTTTTTATCAACAATTACCTATATATAATATATAACTAATATAAGATATATTAAACTAAAAAAAATCAACTTGTATATATAAATTCCACCTTCACTATAACACCTAATAATTTTTACTTTTCAAACACATTATTGCTGGTTCACCGATGTAGACATTGGGATAACCTTCCTACTGCTATTTCATATTCTATTTTAATCCTACACAAAGGTGATAATAACACCAATGATATTCAAAGGAAAATGATATTTTTAATAACATTTATAATATCTAGATATTTTATGGTAGACTAAGAACAGTCTAATATAGACTTTTTGAATGCGCCTCCCTTGACCAAGAAAATAGGAAGGTATCTTTACTTGCCAATTACTGAAATTAAAAAGAAATCCAAACATGAGAGGATAATATAGGTAGGATTAATAATTATATGCTTTTTATTTCTTGATTTTCATAATTTTTTTTTATTTTTTTATTTTATAAATTCGTGATATTTTTTTTTTATGTTTTTATTTTTTTATAATTTTTTATTTTATTATTATTATTTATTTTTTAATTATTTATTTCTTCAATTTTTTTTATTAATTTTATTTTTTTTATTTTAAAGATATTTTTATTTATTATAAAAATCATACATTTTCATAATATATTTGACCCTAAATTCTAACGCCAATATCTGAACCAATTTAAGATTGTAAGACATAATCCATCTTATATTGAACCTCCACACCCCAAGTGCTTATTTGTCACTCTCTTTCGTAGAAAAGTTCTATAAACTTTCCACAAAATGAATTATTACTCCTATTTAAACAAATTATCATTTCTCGGGTGTTAGCTTTAAAATTATTTATTTTATATTAACAATTATTTATAGATATCCATAAATATATTTTTTAAACTTTTAGATAAAATTATTTAAAATTGATTTTTAAAATATAAACTTAGATAGTAAATTAATTTTGAAATATAATCTAAATAAAATTATACCATAAAATATTAGTAGAAATAAAATATTTTTTTTTAAAATATATTCAAATAAATTATTCCGTATTAAATATAAAATTAATCTCTTTAAAATAAATTTTAATGTCATAAAATTAAATAAAACTCACTGAAACTAATATTAACAAGTAAAATTAAAATTGTCTAATCATTATCTGCATATGTAGTCGCCTAAAAGGATTTTTTTTTCCTTCAAAGATGCATCTTAGAAAGCCTCTAACTTTTCTTTTCTTCTCTTCCTATTTATCTTTTTCTAAGCTTATGTGCAACTATATTTTTTGAAAAATAATTTTAACCGTTTATAATTAAAGAAAATTATTAATGTACATTTAGAAAATTCATCTCTATACATTTACAGAAAGAAAAAAAATTATAATTTTATAAAATATATAATATTATAAAAGAAAAAAACACATTAAATTCTTTCACATAGTGATGTATTACATGATTGGACAAGACAAACACTACAGCCAGCCTTGTTATGAGTTAGTAAGAAAGATAAATAATATTCTTAAAGAAAAGAAAACTTTAATTATTAGAATTTATCATAAATTATAGTAATAAGTAAATTGTCAAAGTGAAGTTTTTAAAGAAAATATATAATAATGACTTTTAGAAATAATCAATAATTTGATTTTGAGACTATCATATATATTTTTACTACTACAAAATTAAACAACTTCTTTGTAGGATTTGTATATTTTTTAGTAAATTTTTAAAAATTCCAGTTAGATAAATCTTGTTTTAAAACATAACTTTTAGTAATAAAAAAATCATTAATAAGAAATTTTGAATAAAAAGTTATATGTTTTTTAAACATGACATTTATTTTATTCTTATATTTTTAAAAAATAATAGAACTTATGTTTTAAAATATTTAAACACCACATTTTTTTGAAAAAAAAAGTTAAATCTTTTTAAAAAATGACTTAAACTAAAAATTTCTGATGAAGTTGTGTAACTTTAAATGTTTGGTTTTAAAAAAGTGAACTTGGAGTTTAAAACACACTTTGATATTATTTTAGAAGTTTAAAAATAAAGTTGTGTCTTAAAACATAATTTCTTTCAATGTAATTTTTTAAAATGAAACTTACTTTGTAATTTTTTTTAGAAATTATCCCCAAAAAAGCTAAAATAGAAAAACTTATTTTGTTGAGTAGTTTTGGAAGCCATAGGTAAAAAGTATGTTCCCACACACGGGAAAGTATGTTCTGAACTGGGCTTACCGTGAAATCAATAATATCCAGTTTTAGTGTACAGTTTAAATTTTCAAATAATAAAAATGAATATTAAAAGATTTTCGTCTACAATTATTGTTATTATTGAGGAGTGAATTGTATAAAGCTCCTTTGATTGGTTAGCCTTACCTGGTCTTACAATCCGGAGTAGTAAAATCACTGATAAAAATAAAATAAAAGGATAAGCAGAAACAATGACAGCAATAATTTTTATGAAAGAACTTTGTCTCTGATTATATATTTTGAATACATAATACCAAAATATAGCAGTAATTAATTAATGTTCTAGTCATAGCGTTGTGTGAAAATTCAAATTGGACTTCTGGGAAATTTCCATGCATGAATTGATCTAGTTTATTTTGTAACGCAAAACGAAAACCTCTGACGCAGTCAAGGCGTTTGGAAGTCTTCGCTATGATGATAAACACTTGACAAGGATATAATAGACAGCAACCTAGTCCCATGTTGTTTTAGGCATGCATGCATGTCATGATATTAATTCTTTGATCTTTGGGATTTCAATGGAGGTAAACTTCCTCAGAAAGTGAAGACTTAAATATGAACAATGTTTCGATTTGTCCATTTTTACTAGTTTTGTTGTACTCCTATATGTCTACAAAAATGAAGCCTACCACAAGAAATTTTAATCCCCTTGTTTTCTTGTGGTCATTATTCTGTCTCTTTATGGCGGGTTTTGGTGCTGAAAGTGACGTCTCTTGCTTGCAAACCATCAAGAACTTGGACCAAGTTAATCTCTTATCCAGCTGGGATTTCGAGAGCAACACTGAGGGTGGCATATGTAGATTCAGCGGTGTTGAATGCAGCAATCATGTGGAAGATAGAGTAATCGGTCTCTGGCTTTCTAACATGGGGCTGAAGGGCCAGTTTCCCCCTTGCATTGAAGATTTCACTTGGTTGCAGACTCTGAGCCTTTCTCACAACGAGCTTTCTGGATATATCCCAAATGAAATGTCAGCTAAGCTGCCATATCTGGCAACACTTGATCTCTCAAATAACTATTTCTCTGGTGAAATTCCAAAGGGTATTGCCCATTTGTCAGGCTTAATTACCCTTCTACTTGATGGCAACCAGTTAACGGGCCAAATCCCACAAGATCTTGGGTTGCTTCCCTGGCTTAGAGATTTTAGTGTTGCTAACAACTTGTTGGAAGGGCCAGTGCCTGTTTTTGTGAGCAATGTTAACGTGAGTTTGAGTTATGCCAATAATAGTGGACTCTGTGGGGGAATACTAGGAACCTGTGATGAGAGCTTGTTTGGTAGATCGTTTTGGTATAGTTTTATTGTTGGTTTTGTTTCCTCAGCTACTTCTGTTATAGTATCTTTCATGTACTATTATGCACCTTGGACAGAACTAAAAAAGAGGAGGAGTAACGCTATTCATCCCCTAATCAAGAAGCAGAACACTAGACAAGAAGCTGAATTGCTACCACTGACCTTGCGAGAGCAAGGAAGCAAAGAGGTTTTCTCTCTCTTCAGTTGTGTGCGCCCACTATTTGAGATCAAACATTGATGTCATCAGTCGTTACTAAATGAACAAATGTTCAAGTTATTTCATAGGTTAACGTAATAAGAAAAAGTTTGAGACTATACTTCATCTCGTCGAAGTTTTTAAATTTAACCTTTACTGTCATTTTATTTCTCAAACATATGTTAATATTATCTAAGACATAAATTACATGAAATTTTGATGTAAGTAACTTTTGGATTAAAATAAGTGACAAATTATAGTTTTTTTTTTTAATTTCATTGATTTAAAAACTAAAGTCACAATGAATTACAATTTCAATGAATAAATTAATGATTTATTCTTTCATTTTTGCTTGGAGGCATTAACACTTCTGTTGTGTCAAACCACTTTTGATATTAAGAAATTCTAGCTGCAGTTTGTATCTCATATATCAAGGTCATATTACATATTTACCTTCAAAATTTTACTGTCATCCATGATACGGGCTGATGTATAGTGTTACATTCCATCTGCAGCTATCAATATGGTTGGAGAGATTGGTTACTAGAATGAGTTTCACGGAGTTATGCAAAGCAACTGATTACTTTTGCACAGATAACGTATTGGGGATAGGAACGACAGGGATTACGTACAAGGCAAAAGTATCAAATAACTGTTTTCTGGCAGTTAAGAGATTATATGATGCTGAGAGGTACAGGAGGGAATTCTTACTTGAAACAATGATTCCGGGAAGACACAGGCACAGAAACATAGTTCCACTGCATGGATTCTGCATAGAGAAACAGGAAAGGGTTTTGGTGTATGAGTACATGTCTAATGGAAGACTCAGTGATTGGTTACAATCTGATGAGGGACATCAACCAATAAAATTAGAATGGCCTGAGAGGATTCACATTGCACTTGGGGTTGCAAGAGGTTTATCTTGGCTCCATAAAAGGTGCAAGATAGTCCACCTCAGTTTAGATTCGGAGTGTGTCTTGCTGGACAAGAACTTTGAGCCAAAAATTTCCAACTTTGGCAAGGCAAAATTCCTAAACCAGACGGTTGAAGATCATGTGAGGATGAAATTGTTTTTGATTGATGGACTTGGAGTGAAGGGTTGTGCTGAGAGAGATGTCTATAACTTTGGAATAATCCTTTTTGAACTTTTAACAGGGAAAAGACTAAGTTCAACGACTGATTCTTCTGACAGTATTAATGGCCATTTGATGATGTATATCAGTGAGAACTTGTTCACTGATCCTGCTGACTTTTATGACGCCATTGACGATTCTATCATTGGGAAGGGTTTTGATGATAAAATCCGACGTCTTCTTGAAGTTGCATGTGACTGTGTTAAGACATCTTTAAAGCAAAGGCCAAAGATGGTTGAAATGCACCAAACTATAAGAGCTATGTGGGAGAGCTACAAACCCTGATTTGATTCTGAAAGTCTGAAACTGTCTACGGATTGTGCTGACCATATAACCTGTATCAGCCAAATTGAATGTATTGAATAGATTTCTGTGTATTTACAAGAAAAATATATATAACAACAAATTGCTTTTAGTTTTTTCTATAATCCAACAATCAAACGTGACTTACTTTGTACAGCCATTAAATTGGAAAACAAAAATGAAAAATTAATGAACTAAGCGAGGGCTCATGCAATGCATCTTGAACGTTTGCTCTTTATAACAGTTGTTTCTTCGTAAGATGACGCACCCTTCTTTTTCTGCTTATTTAATTGTCAGAGTTTTATCAGATAAACGCAGAATTTGGTTTGAGAGTTACGGTGGTTTTAATGCTGCAGAGGTAGCATGTTGGATGGTGACAGGAGAAAGACAAGCCGCGAGAATTCGCGACTTGTACTTGAAAACTGTATTGAAGAAGGACTTTGCTTTCTTTGCCACTGAGACAACATCTGGTGAGGTAATTGGGAGAATGTCTGGTGACACCATTCTCATTCAAGATTCCATGGGAGATAAAGGTATCATACTCAAGATAATCTCAATTGTTATTATGTGTCATTGCAAGTATTACATTTACTAGTCTAAAAAATTTTAACTGTGATAATAATGATTAAAAACACTGGTAATAATGATGAAAAAAACACTGGAAAATTAGCAGAAAGAATTCATTCGCTGAAATTTCAAAAGGTTGTGCATCAAGAAATCAGTTGGTTTGATGATCCTTCAAATTCAAGCTATTTTTAGTCAGATATATTAATTATCATGTGTTGCAATTTCTTATACCTATCAACTGAAGGAAATCATTCACCTTCTAATGGTGCAGTTGGTGCAAGGTTATCTACTGATGCTTTAACAGTAAAAAGTCTAGTTGGTGGACATTGGCTCTCACTGTGCAAAACTTATCAACAGTCATAGCTGGTCTAGTTATCATTAACTGCTAATTGGATTCTTGCTTTCATAATTCTGGCTGTCACCCTTGGTCCTAAGGCATGGATTTCTTCAGATGAAGTTTTTCTCAAAGGATTGTGCATATGCCAAGGTTAGTCTTTCGATTTTGCTTGAAATTATGCATTCTGGAATATGGATGGACGCCAAGAGAATCTTTTGTCTGCTGTATAGGTAAAGCGTGAAGAGGCAAGTCAGGTGGCAAATGATGCTGCTGGTAGCATCAGAACCATCCTAGCATTTTGTGCAGAATCAAAGGTGGTGGACATGTACAAAAAGAAATGCTTACACCACCTATCCAAAGAGTGAAGGGGTGTGTATGTCAGTGGTGCAGGATTTGGTTTCTCTGTCGGCTCTATACTGCACAAATGCTACCTGTTTCTATATAGGATCGGTTCTTGTGCAACATGCAACTTTTTGAGAGGTTTTCAAGGTGAAATAAGTCAACCAAAACTTTATGCTCCATCTTTATTTGATGTTTCGTTTGATCTAGTTCTCACCACAAAATTTGTGCAGGTCTTTCGTTTAACAATCACAGCAATCGGCATTTCCCACCTAGTGCCTTCGCAGCAGACACCAATAAAGCCAAAGAATCAGCAACTTCAATATTTAACATTCTTGACATTACACCTATCATTGACTCCAGCGGCAATGAGGGTAGAACACTAGAAGCCATAGTTGGTGATATTGAACTTCAACACGTCAGTTTTAATTACCCAACTAGGCCTCTATTCAAATGTTCAAAGATTTGTGTCTAAGTAAGCATTCTAGCTGGAAAGGTAGTTAGTTGCTACTTTGATATTCTAGTGATTAGGCTTTTGGGCTGTACAGATAAACTTTCTTTGAGAACATCTGATGTAGTTACATGGCTGATATATATTCTTTGTAGACTGTTGCCTGGGTTGGAGAAAGTGGCAGTGGAAAATCAACAGTGATCGGCCTCTTCGAGAGTTTTTACAACCCCCATACTAGACGTATACTACTAGATAGAGTGCATATCGAACAGTTTAGACTAAACTGGTTGAGGCAGCAAATGGGTTTAGTTGGTGAAGAACTTATTTTCTTCAATGAAAGCATTCGTGCCAACTTAGCTTATGGCAAAGAGGGAATTGTTACAGAGGAAGAGATGAGTGCAGCAGCTATAACATCCAATGCACACCAGTTCATATGTGCTCTGCCTGAAGGCTATGATACCCATGTTGGAGAAAGAGGCACATAATTGTAAGGATGAAAGCAGCGGATAGCTATTGGAAGAGTCGTTCTGAAAGGCAACTAGTTCAATTGATTCTGAGTCAGAGAAAGTAGTTCAAAAGGCTCTCGATAGAATGAGTGTGAAAAGAACTACTGTAGTAGTAGCTCACCGTCTTATAACAATTAGAGGTGCTGATGCGATAGCTGTAATGAAAAATGGGGATGTTGTTGAAAAGGGAAGACATGATGGGTTGATGAAGATTATTGATGGAATTTAGGCATCATTTGTTGCTCTACATATGAGTGCATCCTAAATTTCCTATCCAGCACCATTGCTTAGAAAATGGTTCTTATTATAAAAGTTCTTAGAGACTTGATCGTATCACTATTTTGAGTTCTTGTACTAATAAAAGAAGAGTATGTCTATCATTAGAAAAGAGTGGTGATGTTTTATAATGTTATAAGCAAAAATTCATATTCTTCATACAAAAAGAAATTTTGCAGCAAGTTATGCGAATAACACAAATTAGCTAATCTGTAAATTGGAAAAAAAAAAGGAGGCAAACAGAATAGGAGAAAAGTTTTGCATCACAATACACCTGCACTCCTAAAACATCTATCAAAAAAAAAAACAAATCCCACAGAAGAAGTAATGAAAATTGAATTAAATAATCACCCGCTGCAAATTCTTGACATTCTAAAAGAAATTATACAATAAGGGCCATAGTTAAAAAAACATCAAAAGGGCAGCTGAGACAGCATGAGTCAAGCCAATTATTAATGTTGTGCAAGAAGAGGGCCTCCAAGCAGCTGTACCACAAAGCAAAGCTATGTATTAAAATTCATTCCTTTAATTATTAAACATGACAAGGAAACTAAGTCTATCCTTATAACCATGTCTTAATTTCTATTCAGTAGGATAAACGGTTATAGTAGGGAAATAATTTCAAAGACAAAACTTAGATACATTTCAGGTGTTTCCAGTGTTGTCTTCTACAAGAATTAGAGTTTCATATCACTCGTCTGCCTAATAAAAGTTATCAATTTATGTCGTTATATTATCAAAGTAAAACTTTAATTCTGGTGAAAGAATAAATAAAATCTTAAAGAATTGTATCTAAGTTTTGTTCTAATTTCAATTGCTAAAAGGGTAAAGTAGTGCCAAAGGACTCACCACTTAGAAGTGTAGAGCCATTAGAATAAAACTGATAGTCATTGTACCACATAAAGCAGTTAGATCCATAGATTTCCCATCTTCTTTTGTTTCCAATGACAGTTCTGAAAGTGACCAACTGAGCATCCAAGCACCTTCTGCAGTCCTCCCTGCTGATATCTCTGGTGCATTGAGCCATGCCATACCTCTTCCCACTTTTACTTGTATTCAGTACTGCTGTATGGAACATGAATGACTTGTCTGGAGCCTCAGCTGCCAGTCCACTCATGAAGGGAAGCCCTTCTGAGACCACAGACGGGTCATCAAAGTCAGTTTCATTTATTATTGTCACAGCTGTCTGTTGCATGTCTCCAAAGAAGCTCTCATTTGAATAGCGTAGGAAACACCATCTAAACCAAATTGTAACATCATTACTCATGGGACAAACATTCGGGGCTACTCTGGTGGAATTAAGGGTGCAATCAGAACAATTGCTAGCAGATATGTCTCCTCTACATAACACTGTACCATAAACCCTGTTGGCCTTTTTTCCTACAACGTTTTGGTAAAAACCATGGTGTTCCACTACATTAGATGCAAGAGAGTCCAACAAACTTCTCAGATTGGTCTGGAATGTGCCATCACTGTCAGAATAACCAGCTTCTGAGCATTGAAAACCCGATTTCATGTTGGTATCAGCACGGCAAAAGCCATTTGGAAAGACCAAAAGAAAGAAGATAACACATGGCACAACAGAGTACAATGTCTGCATCTCTTTGTAACCCCTTCTGTGGCAGAAGAGGATGATCAGAAGCAACGAATGTGTATCTATGTGTGTCACCTACATCGCAAAATATTGAACTTTTATCCGTTGGCATAATATTGACCTTTAATAAACATTTTTTTAAGTGCAAGTGTGAAAAGTCAACTCTTGAGTGACGAGCAAATGATCATGTATAAAGTTGTACGCGACAATTTATTATAAGTCAATAAAATTTTAGACTTTGTTTAGTGATTAACTTATCTATATTTCTGAACCTCGGAAACACAAACAAAACGCTAAATAAGTAGTTGAATTTGTGGTGGATATCCATTCAGATTTGATTATTACAAAATTAAGATTAGGGAAGCCTCAAACAAGGCACAAGAATATGTATATGCTAGCTGCACCAATATCCCTAGCTGGTAATTCTTGAACCATGTCTTGATTCGTGCAGAATTTAGTGGAGTTAGTAACTTTGGCATTAAGTTCCAGAATTTGGGAGATATATTAGTTGTTAAAACAACTAGTGGAATTAACCTTATTATTGTTTTCATATTAATGCAAGTAATAATTTGTTCTAACAAGGTAAACAGTATACGAAATTTTTGACATGTAATAAACATTGCCATTTGGATAAACATTGTGAAAAGGAGCATTCCACTTTGCCTAGAAATGATGTTCTTTGTGACTCTAATGAGTAATAGTTCCGATTTCTAATCAATAGGGTCACAGTCAGATTTCTTTCCTAAAACTCATTAGATAATGAAAAGATGTGCAACGGGCACGCTCCTCAATTTCTTTTTATTTTTGAGTCCAAACAATGAAAACTTACCCACTCATGCCAACTTCACAGTCTCTCAAAGATTATTCAAATAAATAATTAGATTCAACGTTGCCAACTATATAATCCACTTTCGATTTTATTAAACAGAAATCTATTTATTTATACGATAAAGTGTATAACATGTCTCATTACAATCAGAGATAAAGATAAAAAAAAGTGTGAAATGTGATTGTTTGTTGTAAAACCATAATAAGATGAATTTAACTTCAAAATACCTATTTAGTTTAGTAGCCATGTTTTGAAAAGAATAACCAAGCTGCTCTCGTTTTTGTGGGTTGGATCACTCTTTGTAAAAGCCCAACAAGGTCTCCATACAAGCTCACCATATTCCAAAAAGTTCTAAAGTCTCGTACTAAAAATTAAGAGTTAAATATGTTTTTAATTCTTGAATTATTTTTCAAAATTATGTTATATTCTTTAGACAAATTTTGAACTTATTTCGTCTCTATACTTTATAAACTTATGTAAACGATTTTTGATAATGTATCAGAATTCTTTTTTATCTCTTTTATTTTTTTCATAATTTTCTACTTCACTATAATATGTCTTTTAAGTTTTTTTTACTCTTTTTTTCTTTCATTTCCTCTTATTTTTCTCTTCTTAAAGATATTTTTATTTGTCATGAGGATCAACTAGAAATATTTATAAAGTATAAAAACAAAATAGATCCAAAGTTTACCCGAAGAACAAAATACAATTTTGATAAATAGTTTATATACTAAAAATATATTTAATCTAAAAATTAATTATGCTATTTCTTCCTGTAACATCTTCCCAATAATTCTCTCAGTTAAGAAGATGCTACAAATATTAATTTTTAATTAAGATGTAAAACTTGTTGTACCAAAACACAATAATAAAGTATGACAATATATTTGCAGTAAATAAGATCAAATTACATAATTTTAAAAAAAAATCTTGATGTAAAATTATTTTTAAAAAAGTATTTAAATCATTTGAAGTCTGATCAAACGCTGATACTACAAATTTACATAATTTCGAAGAATTTACTTGAATTTGTCTAAAGAAGTTTGAAAACAAGTTAACTCAAACAAACTATTTAGGAATTAGGATTTAGTTCCTTATATGGAAGTATTAGTAGTGAGTCCCCAAAGTTTAAGAAAAAAATAGTGTAGAAAGTTAAGAGATTATACAATGACAATATAGTGATAGGAGGGATAAAATATGGATAATGAAAAATGAAAATCAAATCTTACCTTTTTTTAGTGAAGATAAAATCTTGTGATTCTTTTGATTATTGTTATAGATTATAGAAGAGTTTATCGCAGAACTCATGAATATTTCAGAGAAGAAAAAATTATGTTGAAGAATTTAAATAAAGTCATTATCTGCATGAAGAGGTTTCAAACTAACAGCTACTACTATGTTAACAAGTATAGTTTATTTTTACCAGAAAAAAAGAACTATATCACGAACTTTTGTGGGTCACGAATTAGGTTTCATTTGGAATGCAGATCATGGCCTGTTCCTGTAAAGTCTGTTTCCTGGGGAATAATACCCACAACATTTGCTGTGAAGGGGTAATGAGGTTAATGTTTTTGGGTTAAATTGTTTACAGATAGGAAATAATATTATAGTCAAAATGTTAAAGAATCATTGGCTACATTTAATTACATTTGTTTAAGTGATAGTTAAAGACAAGGGATAGAGTCGAACTATGTAAAGGAAATAGTTCTATGTACCTCCTTTAATAAACTAAAGGTATCTTCAACATTAAATAACAAAGTTTAATTACTGCAACATGATGTGATCAACCTATTTTCTTGATCTTATCAGATTCTTCATACCTGTCATAGTTTTGTTTTGGAAGTATGTATTAATATTTTCAGAGCATAGGGAATATTTTTAATTCATACTTGCCTTATCAATATTTTTTTTTTATTTATTGTTGATTGAACTTAATTGGTGTCTTGAAATAAAATTTCTTATGAGGATTATTCACGCATCTCACATTTTAAATTTCTTAGTGTGTTAGCATATTAATTATTTACTCAATTGATTTTGTTATTCCTCAAAACGAAAATGGAATAAGAGGGACTTTTTTTCTCTTATTTCGTTTCTAATTTACTTAATTATTTTTGTTTTCAATTTTAATTTTTCGTATTTCGATTTCAGTTCAGTTGTCTTTATTTTTAAATATAATTTTAAAAATTATTTTTTAAAATATTTAAATAAATCTAAAATTTTAAACATAACTATAATATATATATATAATAAACTATTAAAAATAAATTAATAAAAAATAAATATTAAATATTTTTTTATATATTATTTTTTATACATAAATTAATATTTTTAATATTAAAAATTTAAATTATTTTATTCATAAAATATATTTTAATTTATTATTTTTATATTATAATATGTATTTAAAAAATATTTAATATTTCTTTTATACATATCTAATTTAATTTATCCTAAATCTTTATCACCCATTCCAATTCCAAATCCAATCTCTTAAAATTGATAAAATTGAAATCCAAATCCAAACTTATCAACTCAATTTAATAAAATTTGAGAGTGATAGGGTTTGGTCCCACGTTTTATTCTGAGATAAATATAAATTTGTACTTATTTAAATGATATTGGTGATTAAAGTAGGATGGTTGGGTTTGCAACTTTTGGCATGATATGATTAAGATATTGTTAGTTTCTATATTTCGAGATCAAAGTCTGTCTGACGGTGATTACATAACGACAATCTATGACCACAACACATTTCTGAAAGAACAACACAACCTATGGATTGGATTCACATGTAACCTTCATAGTGTATTTAGATAACATTCAAAATGGTTATTTTTATCAACGTAGTTAGGTTTTCTTTAATAATATTTTTGCTTCGTAGTAAATATATATTTTTATTGACAATTAAGAAGGTTATTTCTTATTCATGTTAATTAGGATTTTTTTCTATTAATGTGGATTAGAGTTATTTTTTTATCAATGCAAGTTGAAGTTATTTTTCCATTAATAGTCAGATTTTGTCATGCAATATTTATGATATTATTTTATTATAAATATTAATTTAATTTTTTATAATAATAATAAAATTATTTTTCAAATTTAAGTCAAGATTTGTCTGTTAATATTAATGGGATATTTCGTAAACCTTATTAAAATTATTTTTTTAAGCTAGTTAAGATTATTTAAAGTTTTCTCAATCAATATTTAAGATTATTTTTTTATAGTTATTTTTTCAATGGCTATAGAGATTTTATTTATCAATAGTGTCATTTTTTTTTTATCCAAAGTTAGTTAAGATTTTTTTTAATGTTATAAGAAAACAATTGACCAACTTTAAAACTTAAATACGATTTATTAGTCAGCATTTAAAAAGTGAGCTAAAAATCTTTAACCAACAACATAAAATATACTTTTTTGTTATTTGAAATAGTGTAGTGATACCTTGATACTCTTAAAAACTTTCACTTACATTCCACAAATATGTATATTAATATTTTATTTAATAAATTAATTTATATTTATTTTAAAAAATATGATTTTATATTTTATTATTATTTAGATAATACAAGTACATACATAATTGTCTATAACATAATGTATAATTCCTGTATAGCCATATTGTGTTCTGCTACTTAATTTTAGTGAGTATTATAATCAATAACAATATTTAAATAATTAATTTTAATTTAATTTAATATAATGTAAATAGTTTCTGAAATTTTAAATAACAATATAATTCTAATCATTTAATTATGACAAAAAGTATTTAAATTGATTTATAAAAAAAAATTAATTTACCTTCAGATTTTTAATCAATTTTTGCTAATTTTAATTTATCGATTTCATTTTGAATATCCGTAATATTTATTACCTAATTTACACATATATCAATTCACACTTGGACATCTTGCCATTGGATGAGTTCATAAGAAATTTAAAAATATATAAAGAAATAAAATAAAAAATTTCTAAGTTGAGAAAACTATATATAACAATCTTTACAAATTCATTTATATCGAAATTCATTTTAACTTATAAAAAATTATTTTATTTTACTTTGTATTTTTATTTAAAAAAAGTGATCAGAAAAAGTTGGTCTAAATGTTGGAAGTTTAAAACTTTAAATATCTAGAAGTTGAAAGTTGGGTGAGGAAATTCCTCTAACCTGTGTCCAAAGATTGTTAAACCTAATTTTGACCAATTCTTAGGTTACCAGCATTTGTCTTTTGCCCAAAATTTAAATCAGTTTAAATTTATAAAAAAAGTATCAATATATCTGTATTCTTTATAAAATAAATGTATTTTAATTTAATGAATAATTTTATACTTTTTATCTCTAACTTAACGTAAGTACTTTTTCTTATAAAATAGGCTTCGATTTTTTAAATAATTTTATTTTACAAAATCTAAAATTATTAAAATAAAAAAACATTTATTTTGAATTTTTTAAAAGGTGTTATATACTGATATAATATTGTAGATGTCTGAATGCCATTTAGAATAATCCTTAGTTAAATATAGAAGTAAATAACGAGTGTTGGGATGATAAAAATTAAAAAGTAATATTTTTCCATTTTTAAATGACAAGAAAATCAAATAAAAACTCATTGATCTTATAAGGGTTATAAAAAATGTATTTAAGACTTTAATATTTAATATTATTCTAAACAATTTTAAAAAAATAATAAAAGTAACGATAGAAAGATACAATTTTATTATTCTATGCACATAACTTTCATACAATCATACAAAAACACAAGTTGTCAACTAACATGGAACGTAAAATGATATCTGATTTACTTAAAAGAATATATATTTTGCAACTTGAAATATTTAAGATTTCTTTTGGGTTCCTTTTAATTACTCAGTAGTATTTACCAATAGAATGAGTGATTATTTACATTAAGTTGAAACTTATTAAAGTTTTAGTTCTTGTTATCGTTTTCTCCACTGTGACAGAGGCTTTATCCTTCAAAGAAGCAACACACAAAATAAAGTTCCTTTAGCTCTACATCAATGTCATATAAATAACTGCACATTTAAAAAACAACTAATTAAATTTATAAAATTTATTTGCGACTTTTTATAATTTTGCTAAAGTTTGTTTCAACAAGTTTTGTAGACAAGTTTATGAAAATAATCTTAGTTTGATTGATACTTATAACTTGATTGTCAAAATTAAAAAACGAGTTTTGGTTTAATAATTTTGAATAAACAGCTGATTAAATTATGTACACATGTTTAGATATAAGTAGAAGAAACAAAGAAGCTATAAACGCTCAAATGTTTTCTTTTATGCTTTCCACTGAAGAAAACTTTAAATAAGTAATATACCTTTCTGCTTCTTCTAAACGGGGTTTGGCATAAAAAGAGGATATTTGGAAATCCTGTCAGAATTTAGTAATATTTGCAATGGAAACAGTGTTGAGTGCAGAAGCAGCATGAGTGAGAATATAATATAGACCAAAGGTCAGGAACAGGAAACAGGAATTATTGGGAAAGACACTGTGATCCCAGATTTTTCCCAAATTAAGCCAAACAAATAACTGAACCAGATTCACCAATATATAACTTCTGAGAAAGACCTAAAACTCATACAGTTTTCATCCGAATCACCGACAGAGATGAGCCAGCAGAAGGAACATCAGAACTTTTGTCTTATTTCTCCTATCACTCATGTCTCTGTATCGTGAAACAGGTTTCCATTTCCATGAGCAACCTTATTATTCCTAAGCTGTCACTTGTTTTCTGAGATGAGTCGAGCTATGATAAAGCCTAACTTAAAACCCAAAAATTTAAACAACACCACACATTAGTTATTAGTATTTCAGTATTTTTGTATCATATACTTTAAACAATTTTCCCTTTAAAATAATCTACATATTTTAGACAAGTCTTCGTGCCCTTAAAATAAACAACAGCCATAGAGATATAATCCGTTCTTTTGGTGCCCCCACTGGTTTAAGGATTCAATTCATCAGACCAACTTCATGCTTCTTCACACATATTATAAATATATTTTTGTTAATAGTAATCTTGATATGAAAAACTTACACACACACAATAAATATATATATATATATATATATATATATATATATATATATATATATATATATATATATATATATATATATCTTAATCTTGTATGCACGACAACAAAAAGTGGTGGTGGTAGGAACCAAAAATATATTACAGGTAAAATGAACTCACGGGGAGAAAATAATTGTGATTACTATACTAAAAGGTGTATTAGTTTATTATTTACATGTATGACTAAGTATAAAGAGCTTTATCTTTTGCATAAAAAATGAGAGCTTTATGCTGATTAAGTATTATCTGACGTTTGTTTTGCACTAGCACTACTTCAAATTAAAATCTTGTCCTTTCCTCACATCACTTTTTGTGTGTTTCACTATCCTACTGATGTTACTAACAATGTTACTTATATACCATTGTTATTACATTACATTACTTTCATGTTATTATTTCAACAATAAATCACGTTTTATTGTCAATTTTTCTCTCTTAAATATAAAAATAAGATGATATGCGATAGGTATAGTATACAAAAAAGAAAGGTCATGCATTTTTCTTTCCACCAACAAGAACCATAGTTAACACAGTTCATGCATGTCTCCATATAAAGTCAATATGCCATTCAGCTAGGCACGGATATACCCCTCAGTCCTCACTATCGCCGAAACAAACTCTCAAAAGCAGATGAGTACTCGAAGTTTTATATTTCTAGTTCTCAGCTTCGTTGCCTTCAATCCTTCAAATGCAAAACAAGCACAACCCTTTTCAAATATCATGAATATTGACCATTTCCTGGACAAAATTTATCTGTGGGGGGAAGAAGCACAATCCCAGATACTTATTTCAGGCCCTTTGGTACTGGCTGGAGTTCTGTGCTTTATAGCCTCTGCTATATCTAGTGCTGGTGGAATAGGTGGGGGTGGTCTTTTTATACCCATATTATCTATTGTGGCTGGCTTAGACCTGAAAACTGCTTCAAGTCTCTCAGCTTTCATGGTCACAGGAGGATCAATTGCAAACGTTATGTGCAATATGTGCATCACAAGTCCTAAACTTGCTGGCAAGTCGTTGATTGACTTTGACATAGCTCTTTCATCAGAACCATGCATGTTGTTGGGAGTGAGTCTTGGAGTTATTTGTAACCTTGTATTCCCAGAGTGGTTGATCACAGTACTGTTTGCCATCTTTCTTGCATGGTCTACCTCAAAAACTTGCAGAAGTGGGTTAATGTTTTGGAAAGCTGAATCAGATGAGATAAGGAAAAATGGAGTTGAGGAACTTGAGAAGGGGTTGCTAGAAAAGGAGGCTATTGAAGAAAGAAAAGTGTTAACAGTAGCACATGTGTACGGAGAAAATAATGAGCCAAAAAGTGTTGAAGTGCCTGTGCCTCTTCTGGCACCTCAAGGAAATAGCAAAGTGAGGATCCCTTGGTTGAAATTGGTGGTCTTACTTTTGATCTGGTTCTCTTTTTTCTCTGTCTATCTTCTCCGTGGCAACAGATATGGACAGGTAAAGTGTCTTTCTTTTTTTCTTCACTGATTCTAAAGTGTACAGGAGTAAAATATATATTTTTAGTTATTGATAGAAAAATTAATGATTGATATTTTGATATAATTATTAATTGTATGAACTATTAAAATGAGATTATTTATTTTATCTGCTAAATTGGGTTGCTCGAAGACTGCTCGTTATCATTATATTTTTTTATAAAAGAATAAATTTCTTAAACTTATCTTAATATGGGGTAGGGATTATTATAAAGGGGCAGTCAGGCACAGCAGAAGTATCTCTCCATGTTTACCAAATCAAAGTTTGGTCTTCGTTTGTGTTCTTTTCTTTTCTTTTAGTTTCAATGTCCCTTCCATTATGGAAGTGTCAAGATGCACAATAACGGAAAAGCAAGAAGTAGACTGTTGTTTTACGGGTCAGATAATAAGACGAGCAATACTGATAACTTTTCTCATAGCAATTATGGGGAAAATTTGACTTCTAAAAGTAATAACAATTCAAATTTCAAATTTCTTTTTCTTTTTCATTTTCTTTCTTAGTTCCAAACAAGCATAAATCAACTTGGACTTCATTCTCTTAAGAGTGATTTCATTTCTTCTACTTTTGATACCTACATATCCTCAGATATATGTAAATTCTTAAATGGAGTTTAATTTTGATACACTAATTACATTTGCGAATAAATTAAACACACTTGAAGTAATTTTAAAGCAATTATTAAAAAAGTTCATAATTGTCAATCACGTGATAATTATGATTGAATTGCGGTAAAATATTTTACCGTAAATTGTAGTAATATTTTTGTATAGCATACATATGAAGGATAATCCTTTAAATCGGTTGTTCAAACTATGTAGGGAATCATTCAAATGGAGCCATGTGGTGTGGGATACTGGATTGTGTCCTCAGTTCAAATACCTCTTGCTGTGGTCTTCACTGCTTGGATTGTAGTTAGAAAAGAAAGCCTTAGAGACCTAACTCTTATTCAAGAGGTTCTTAAGCACCATAGCTTGAAAAAGTAGTTTTTTCCTTACTAATTTTCACTTACTCTTTCATCTTCATTCTGCTTACAGCTAACGGATATGAAGGTGCCAGGACTCACCAAAATTAGACCATCAAATATACTTGTTTTTCCATCAATGGCACTACTAGCAGGGATATTGGGTGGTGTCTTTGGAATTGGAGGTGGAATGCTGATTAGTCCACTTCTTCTTCAGGTTGGAATAACTCCTGAGGTAAGTTCACGAGCTTTGTTAAATGTCGTTTACACTTGCAAGTAAACTAGTTACTAGTATTACCCAGCAATTTTTGTGTGTGTAGGTAACAGCAGCAACATGTTCTTTCATGGTTCTCTTTTCTGCTACTATGTCAGCATTGCAATATCTGCTGTTGGGAATGGAACATGTAGAAGCTGCCCTAATCTTGGCCATAATGTGTTTTGTTGCATCACTTATTGGGTTATTAGTGGTACAGAGAGCAATTCGGAAGTATGGAAGAGCCTCTATAATAGTTTTCTCGGTTAGTATAGTGATGTTTGTGAGTAATGTTCTAATGACTAGCTTTGGAGCCATAAAGGTTTGGACAGACTACGAATCAGGGGAATATATGGGATTCAAACTACCCTGTTGAAACAGTTCTGTTTTCATGTCATCAATATCATAGGTAGCTATGAATCGAGAATAACCTTGGACCTTCTACTTCAAGATTGAGAAAGACAAATGTGCTACTTGACAAAGTAACTGAAGAGGATCCAAATCCTTATTTTGTATGACCACATAAGTATTGTTAGGGTATTCATAACAGATGTTAGAATTGAGGACATGCCTGAACTTTATGATATTCTTATTTATAAATAAGCACGCAAAAGAACATATCAAAACGTCCTAAAAATCATGTAGAAAGATGAGTTTGTTGCATCTTTCTGACCAAAAGAAATGGGTGAATACTTTCCAAAAGGGAATAAGAAAATTAAGAGGTCATCAACTACCCAAGTTCCAAATGAAAGAATCCCAGAAAAGTATTTGTTATTCAACAGCATCTGTTACAGGAATTATCAAAAAGCTAACTTGATTTGGCTGAACATAAAACCAAAAGTTGAGTAGTTATCAAAATGTTGCCTCCGCAGTCAATAATACGTTTTGTTCTACATTTCACAAAAGCAAAAGCAATATAAAAGTAAAAGTACTGATAGACACTACTTTGATATTATCTGAGAAGTGGATTTTAAAATTATCTTAAACTATTATATTTGACATATTCAGTGGTTCCCTTTTCTTGTTCAATGTCAGCATTGCAATATCTATTGTTGGCAATGGAAAATGTTCAAACATCCCTCATGTTGGCCATAACGTGCTTCGTTGTATCACTTCTTGGGGTGTTGCTGGAATAGAGAGCAATTCGGGAGCATGGAAGAGCCGCTACATATATAATAGTTTTCGCCCTTAGTTTAGAGATGTTTGCAAGTAATGTTCTGATAACTATCTTTGGAGTTTTGGACATACTATAAATCAGGGGAATATATGGGGTTCAAACTACCTTGTTAAAACCAACTTCTTAACTGCGTAGTTATCAAGAATTAGCTATTTCTGTTAAAATTTACTTGAGTTAGTTGGATCCTAACTTGTATAGCTACTGCTCTTTGTATTTTAATTGAACACTTTCTCATTCTGAGTTCAATGGAAAGGATAATTTCTCTCCCAAATTCTCTCTATTCATATCTCTAACTTGTTAGAAACAGTTTTGTTGGATCATAGAGACTCACGTGTCCAAACATTTTTTTATAGTAGTCAAGAGTACATAAGTTGATTAGAAAAATCTAATTCACTTTAAACCTTTATTTTTAAAGAGAAATTTATTTAAATAGAGCATTCGCCCTTTCCACATTTCACAAATGCAAGAGCAATAGCACAAAAAGTGAAAATAAATTCCGTTTCTCCAAAAACAAAATGGCTTTGGCAAGTTATGCAACAGGTGGTCTGAGTACATGGTCCTGTGAGGTGTCAACAGCAGCAGGTGGTAAAAACTGCCACATGGCAACTCCTGGATAGCCCATGAAGGGCACCAACTTGCCACCGACAACTTGTCCTGGTGCAGGAAACGCAGGAAGAAAGCTTGGTTGTGAACTCAAGGCCTCAATCTTCTGCTCAAGGTTATCTTTCTCTGCTTTTAGTCGCTGCTTCTCCTCACGAAGTTCATTCTTCTCAGCCTATACAAACACCAAAAGTATCTAGTCATAGGTAAGGTTAACCATCATGTTATACAGCAATGCACTCTGGTACCATTAATTAAATTTTATCTAAAAATATAAAATTCTACGTTGTTAGACGAAAAGTGTAGCCTACAAAATTGTGGTTAGTGTGTTCAAAAGAATGTGATAGAATCAAATAAAGATGTTGCTAGCATTTATCCAGTAAATGTGCATGCCAAGTATGAAGTACCATTTTATGCAGTTACATTTACACACCTTCAATTCATTGATTTTCCCTTGTAGATTCTCAATGGACTCTCGTAGCTTCTGAGCTTCCTCTCGTAACTGAGACACAATTCGTACTGCATCACTTAATATAACACCCTTGTCCATTTTGACAGGCCTTCCAGGGTCCAGGACAGACCCCAGTTCCAAAAACCTAACAGTGTTCAGAACAAGTCACATCAGAGCTATAGATTAGATAAAAAACATACAAAAGAAAAAAGCAGATGAGAGGAGGATGAATGAAAAAGTAGAGTAGAGTAGATATGCCTGTCATTGAGTCTATCCCTTCTCATTTTCTCTTTACATGCTTTGGAACCAGGTGATCTCAGACTGTAGATTTTAAGTCAAACTAATGAGATGATAGAAGAAACAAATGATCCCTCATGCATAAAAGATATATGCATATATAAGGAACAGACAACTGTATTTGGTTTGATGGTAGGAAATCAGAATTGATTTTGACAGTAAGTAAATTATCAGCTCCCAAGATAATTTTTACGTATAGAAGTGAAAAATTTACACTAAATTTTATAGCAAACTTACCGTCCAAACATGAATAATTTTACTTAAAATATCGATTTTACAAACAGTGAAAATCAATTTTGAAAAGTTATAATTCCTTAATTTATTCTTATTAAGCAAAACTTATAAAAATTAAGCATATAAAAACACAAGTTTTTCATAGAAGTTTTCACTAAAACCTTAGGTTATGACTTACATGCCTAAATGTCTCATATACTACTAATATAGGGTGAAACAAAAACTAAGAACAAATGTAGCATGAATAACCAAACAAGATAATAGTATAATATGAAAATAAATGCAACTAACCGAAGCTTATGGAAGCAAACAAATTCTTCAAATGATAAGATGAAACTAGAGCAAAGGCAAAATAATGATTTAAATCAAAGTCTCCCAAAACTCTTATCATTAATAGCGTACCGTTTTCTTGACCCGTTTTCCTTGAAACCATCCGAAATTCCCAATGGGTCATCTACCTCCACACTGCAAAAATGACAAAATCAGTTGTTTTGGGGAGGAAAGTTTTAACAATTTTAAAAATAAAAATAATTACAAAACAGAAAGTTCAGGAAAAATATGTAATTTGTCGTCCACGTTATCCATTGTATGAACATTTTAATAGAAAAATCGAATGCACTTATGAGCAAAGGACAATGAGAAATGTAAGAAGCAAATGTATCATCTTAAAACGGAGAGAAAGAGAAGGGGAAACAGGAAGGAGAAATAAGTAGAAACATAAGTACTTTTTTGAGGATGAGTAAAAGGTTGTTCCTTCCCAAAAGATTGTTACAATTGTAATGTAGCTAGTGGTGTAGAAGTGCAAAGCAAATGCAGCCTTTGAAAAAAACTTGTTCATAGAAAAGAGAAGCATAATTGGTTGAAGTATGGAGTAACCTGAGGGTGGGAGGAGGAGAAGAGGAAGACCAAGAGAAATTGGGTGGGTGAAGAGTGGGAAGGGAAATGTCGTCTAGATAATCATAATCCAACACCCAATCACCATTACTCATCTCCGCCCAAAAGGGTTGCCGGAGTTAGGAACAAAGATGTGATGAAAGATTTTGTGCATACAGAGAAAACAAAAAAATATATGGAAGAAAAGTGGTGTTTGATACGAGAGACTCACATTGGGACATCAATACCCATCCAACTATCACTTCACACCACAAACTCACATTCTCTTTTATTTTATATATATTTTCCCTCAAAATGTACTCCATAATATGTATTTGGGCCTCCATTATATTATTCCTTCCCCTTCCAATTTCACAAAGGAATTACGACCGTGACACTTCCTTTCTAAACATAAAATTTAAGCAATGACTCAAAATAGTTTATTTAGTAATTGTAGTGCAATTTGGGCAGTGACTCAAAATAAGTGTTTAGTTTCAAATCATATATTTTGAGCTTAATATCAATACATCAATTAGGACCAACAAACATGGATAGCTTACATCAAATTCATATCAACATTCAAACATAACATATTCGGTGGAAGTAAACTCTAACATAACTCGCCAGTTAATTTTGCAAGAAATTGGCTTATTTGCAAACAAGTTCTGCTTCATGCTCTTTTGATCCCTATAGTCACAAAACCAGTATATTTTAGTCAATCATAAAAGTTACTGGTTTTAATCTCAGGCTTACACTCTTTAATCTGTAACTACACATACACCGTATATCTACGCGTACATTTTAATTGATTTTAGTCTATAATCTTGGATGACATCAACTAAAACGGATTAAAAAATATATGTATATAATCAGAAAAAACATAACCTTTTAGTGTTAAAACTAATTAAACTAGTATATTTTAAAGATAATCCTTCCCACACAACCACAGTTTCACACAAGGAATACCTTGAAAATATACAAATGTATATTTTCATTAGCAAAAGAACCAGTGAATTCACAACATCCAAGGGAACAGCATCATGAAACCACAACAACCATAAGTACAGAATGTAAAATTTTGGCTGATACAAAAAAACTGCGGATATAACCATTAACCAAATTACACTTGAACTGGTATTCAAAATACAACATCACAAAAGGCTCTGACTCGGATTCCATAGGGCAGTGCAGGACCACGAGTGCGTATTTAGCAACTTGCAACAGTAGAATATAGAATATCACACATGCTTAACTATGCCAGTGAGACACGAGTGGACTCAGCAAGCCCATCTATCCTTTTCTTTATCTCTTCTGGATTGGCACCAACCACCTTCTCCACAACATCACCGTTCTTCAGCAGCAAAAATGTTGGCATTGCCGTTACAGCCATTTTGGTGGCCACTTCCTGACCCCCCGAACAAATTCAATACATTTAATTGCCATAATCAAACAATAACAAAACATTAGAGAAAATCACACAAGACTTCACTTTTTGCTTCAATGCTCCGAGCATCAAAATATGATATCACGAAAAGTGTGCTATGATACCTAATTAGTCAACTAGGAACATGAATGACATAGATTTAATATTTTGATCAGCAGAATATCTATATATTTATATAGTTCTTTGTTGATTAGCAAACCTCGAATGCGAAACTGTGCTTCGAAGTCAAGGGGTGTGGGTTCCTCTACTATCTTAAGGATTCCAAGAATAAATAGAACGTACAAGGCAGGAAGAATTCTACCTTTTGATCTTACACGAAGCTAAAAGCATACATTGCTCAATAATAAAACCAATTGTTGAACCATATTACTGATCCGCATTGCACTAGCTAAACTTTTTTAGGATGCACACTACTACAGTATCCAATAAGTTGTTGTTAACTTGCCCCAGCTAATAAATGGTGTTAACAACCCCAAAAAGGATTATTGGTACAATAAATCATGTACATTAAGATGATGGTACAATTTTCTTAATAGCAGCAATCATCTTCGACAGGATTGTTTGATTCCATTTTTACTCCGGTTAATCAACTCCTTTCAATAAATATTTGACAAGAATCACAAGGCAGTATAAAGCACGAACACAAACATGGACACCTAGGATATGACAATACAGATGTATTATACACACAATGAAAATTATTATGAATTATTTGAATTGACAATCAAAATTATATTCAAAATCATTTGTAAAAATGTTAGTTAAATATAACAATATGAACACATTATTTCCTAATAGAAAAACGGATCGACATCTCACCCCTTGTTAATCACTATTATTGAAAAAGACATCCTTTAAATTAGAATCATCCAAAGATAAATTTAAATAGAGAAGGGGAAACACAAAATGCAAATGTGAAATAGATGGTTTGTTTATTTGAAGGAGAAATAATACAAACTTACACAATAAGTTACTTTCCTTTCCAACTTCTTAAAATATTCACTCTATCTACCCTTATTAATGTTGTGTCAAAACCGTGTCGGACCATATTGGAAAAGTGTTAGAACCACAAAGATATGTTTTTTAAATTTGACGAGACATGCATTGAAAAGCCGCGTCTGAGCTTCATAACACATTCCTCCATTTACTATCCTATACCAAACAACTATTATCCATTTAAAAATATACCATGGAAAGATAAAATCCCCACATTTGGCCTCATTTGATGTATGAAACTGACCTATCAAATAAAGAAAGGCTCAGATGTGGTGATTGGCTTACAATTTTGCATTTCTTCAGTGAGTGTGGTTGGAGAGAAATGCTCATAAATAAAACAATTCATACTGAAATCAGAAAATTCTTAATGTCAATCTCAAAAGAGACTTCATCCTACATCTCTCACATTCACACATGCATAAAAGCCACATACAAGAAAGTAGTAATTAACTGAGAGATACCACATATACTCTTTATATAATCAATCATCTTATACCAGGTTGTTTTCCATTCTCTTCCTATCTATCTTATTTGTATCAACTGTTGTATGTCTTTGAACGAATATAATTTATCAAAAGGACTAATGATGATATAGTCAGATATGCAAGCAGAAGGAGAGTATGCATTTACAAAATGTGTATCTTGAAACGTTTAACAAGGGATACAATGCCCACAAGCATCAGGTTAAAGAAGGGGAGGGGGATTACCTTGACTTCATCAACATCAACAGTGAGAAACAGAAGATCCTGATAGCTTGAAGCCAGTTCTTCAAAAACAGGACCCATAGCCACCGACGGTATGCACCATGAAGCAGTGAAGTGAACAACAACCTATGTGGATCCATCCCACAAAATACATAAAGCCATACGAAAATA
Organism: Lablab purpureus; assembly: GCA_030347555.1. NCBI lineage: Eukaryota > Viridiplantae > Streptophyta > Magnoliopsida > Fabales > Fabaceae > Lablab > Lablab purpureus. Next base: position 11,453,251 of record CM059259.1, read on the forward strand.
CATTATATTTCTAGTTCTCTAACTACGAGGAAGAGCAAGAAAGAAAGCCGGCAACCCAAATTAAAACAAACATATAAAGAAAAACCAAAGTGGATTTTGTAATTAACTTGAAGCCCAAATACCCCTTTTTGCATACTCTTTTCAGAGCAGGGTGAGAAAAAAAATTAAAAGATCCAAACTTTGGCAGAAAATGAGTATCTTACAGGAGAATTCTGATTAGTGGCCTGGGTGACATGGAATTCCCATGACTGCAAAGAATCAATCACCACCACCTTTGATTTGTTCTGCTCTGAAGCTTCCATTCTCTCACCCAATTGACTCTGCTCCAAAGGAGGGAACTTTGCAGCTTCCTGTGTTCAGCTGAAGAATATATTAATGTGTATAATAAGGGTCATTTTAGATAAGAGAGACTTCATCTTGTAATAATTTATCATCAATGGATTAGGAAGACCCACCAAGTACCCTTCTCACACAACTTGATTTACAAGCTAAGAATCTTCCTCTCTTACAAAACAAAGCAATAATTATGAATATGTTTAATTCAAACTAAAATCTTCTATCACAAAACACAGATCCTCCCTAAATATAATGGCGTTTGTTTGGAATTAAAATAAGTATTTTAAAAGCAATTTTCAAAATAATTTGCATATTAAAATAAATTAAAAAAGATTTATTTTTAAAATAAGAAATTAAGCAAACACATGAAAACATTAAAATCTATTTATTTTATGGAAAAGCACTTTTTTTAAAAAAATAAACACAAACAAACATATAAAAATAAAAAATAAATCACATTATTAAATAAACACAGACAAACCTAATATAGGACATTTATAAATAATTCATAATTATTAAAAAAGTCATTTAATAACATTAAATTTACCTGTATTTACAATTTCACAATTATCCTGCTAAGGTATCAAAAATAGATTATCATTGAAGTTTTAATTTTTTAAGCTAAATCTTAATTTTTCCATTTTTATAAAAGAGAACATTTATAGTATTTATTATTTATAAACTAAATCAATAGAGTATTTTGGTTAAAAATCACTGATAAAGAATATAATTAGGAAAAAATCTTATACAAAACAAAGATAGATATAGGAAAAAAATGTATTTTTTACACATTAATATTTTAAAATAATACCACACTAGATTTCCTTCCAACATTATTTACTAAATTATATCATTTTACTGATTACTGAATTGTGTGTAAATGTCAGAATTTATATTCCAAATCGAATTCTAACATGAGTGGTTAAAACTAATAAAGTATCTTAGAATTTGAATATTTGGACACCAAACTTTTACTTTTTAAATTGGGAGGGGTATACCTTAATATTTAAAAAATGTTATTTTAAAAAATATTAATTGTGGATAATTTCGGAAAAATTCAATCTGTTTTTTGTCTACCATTATTTAATGAAAGTATAAAAGTAGAAGGTGAAAAATATCGATGGAAAAGAAATGTGTTTTGAAGAAAGACAACGAAAGAGATAAAAGAAAAAGATTTGGAGAATCTATTTTATATAGAAAATTCAATTAATAATTCACCATTCATCAATCTGTGGGATCTCCTGTTTTGAGTTGAATGGGTGAGTCCAGAAGCTTCTCCAAGGAGCCTTATATCAAACAAGAAAATATTATATTCTTTCAAAAAAACAAAAATATTCTTCCTTTCCTCTTTTTCAAATAAAAAAAGTGAGAGAACCGTAAGTAAATAAATAAATAATAGACTTTCGTAGTACAAATATCTAATAATTGCATTATTGATACAGGGATATTTTTCTTTCTAGTTTGCATTAATTATTTTATTTCACATTTTTTTGTATATTTTGTGTGGCTCTTTTCATTATATAAAACAGCTCCAGAGCATTCTCGTGTCTCGCATGTCAGACTAATAATGTTAATTGATTGATGATTATGTCCACATCATTAGTTACTGCCAACAAATAAAATCTGCATCTCTACACAATTACATAAAAGAAAAGGGAGAATTATATTTAAAAAAAGGAAAACTATAAAATATTTGTCTACCTGGTAAAAATTATATTTATATCCCATAAAGATGTACATTTCATATATAAAGTTAAACACAAGAAAAATTAATTAAAAAACAACACAAGAAAATATGAGAAGGCACTGAAGGAATTAGCACCCATCCTGCCTAAATAGAAGAATCAAAACAGGTAGTTGATTTTAAAATAATCCCTCCCTGATTTATTCCAAATTGATTTATTTTTTAATTCAAACCCTAAATAAATTATTTAAGAAATATTAGTTGCAACTTATACTAATTAATGCTGGTGTATATAATTCTCTCTAATCATTTTTTACTACTCAATTAACTAATCATTAAAATTAGAAGAATTACTTAGTATAGTAACATTAAAATTATACTAACTTGAATATTTTAAAACTGGTATTAATATTAATGAACCATTCTTCGTTTTCAAATAGTATTAGTTCTAATTTTTTTAATATCTCTCATTATTAGTATATTTATTATTTTAATACTTATTAGTTATCTATGTGAACAGTCATTGTAGAGTTAAACTTGAAAAGCATAATAAATCTTTCATATATTTTAATTGAAATAAGAAATAACTCAATTTAATATTCGTTTGTACAAAAAAAACATTAATACTGCGATATTATAGATTGGATTTAAGAAAAAACTTCGAACATTATTTTTAATTCAAGTCTAAGAATAAAATAGTGAGGGAGTTACCCGTGTCAGTAAATAGCAGTTGAAGACCTAACAATGTCATATCTGAAGTTGTGAGGAAAATCAAAGGGTTAAATTTTACATAGAAATTACAATCAAGAAGCTGTTACAATAAATCGAATATTATGTCACAGCTAAATGATACAAATCAGTTGCACCACTGAGGCTAAAGGTTAGCCTCTGCAATCAATTTATACAAGCTCAATTCTTCAATAGTAAACACAGTTACATTGGTCAAAGACATCACTTTTACCCCATCCAAGGCATTACAAATAACAGTTACATTGGTCAAAGAACACTTCCTTCATCCCATCTAAAGCATTACAAATAACAGTTATTTTGGTCATGGATGATGATGAATCTGGCCGCTCTTTTAGCCGCTGCTCAAACGAGAATCGAAGGACCGGGTGGAAGTCTGACGCCGCGGAATACCAATCTCGCAGGCATTGACTCTGGCGGCAAAACGAAGAGAGCAAAGTGACTCTCCGGTTGAAGATGGGTCGGGTGAGATGTTCACAAACATCAAAGTTTTAGAATCTCCACCAAGACATGGCTGCCATGCATTCATACAACATAAGCAAATAATGAAAATAAGCAAATGGAAACACTAACAATGAGAAATGCAAATTCTCTTAACTAGCATACCTGGAGAAGGTATGTCAGTTTTGAATTCCTGAAGGGTACATGCTCTTCTTTCTTTGCCAAAGCAAAGATGACATCACTCAATGAGGAGAGACTTTTATTTATAGCCTAACATAAATATACATAGCAAAAATTTTACTTATTTATTTGTTAAGAAAAAGTTACTGAGTTTAAGTTAAATAAAACACATAAAACTCACCTGGGTTTCTTTCAACCGGTCCCCGGTTGCCCCACTCCTCGACAGTCTTTCGCTTCCAGCCAGATCAATGAGATTTAACACACCTTGTACTTGTTGTTCAGTGTTCTATGAACGAGAATAGTAAATTAGGAAATGGCATCAAGAAAAAACAACAGTAAATATAAAAATGTATCAAAGCCCGTACCTCGTTAACCCCACATATACGCAAAGTAAAGACAAAGTGACTTCGTGACGACTGTTCATTCATGTGTGTTCTTCCTACAGACCTGGAACAAGGGGTACCCGAATACTTTATTTCATGCTAAAAGTCACATTTTCCAATGAATCAAATATAATGAAACTTATTCTGAGTTTAATTCAATAGAAAAACGAACAATATTGGTCATCTGAAATTCATTCAGGCGTCTTCGTCTGGAACATAACTACAAGCATTTGCAGGTTTCGGGCATGACTTTACCTGCTTTGTGCTGCTTGTTGCAGAAGGGATGAAATCTCATTTGCACTACAAACATCAACAATAGTGAGGTCTGAAACATGTGTGTTTCCATTGACATCGTGTTTAATAGTGTATGGCTGCTTTCCAGAAACAGGAACACCGTTTTCTGTTCTGATTGAGTCAAAACCACTTGACCGATTTGATGATAACAAATCCCTGATGGTCTCGTTATATATTTCCAATACCGAAGCCTACAAATATTTAGCAAAATTGTCAGTTTTCCCTTGTCGATGATATTATGTAATTTGTGTAATCTTCTGAAAAATAATTATATTAACCTGCATTTTGTACTTCCACCCCTGATCTCTCAGGGACTGACTAATCTGAAATATCTGTTCTAGAGAACGAGGTATCAACCCCTTCAGATCGGGGGCATCTGGCCTACCCATCATTGTATAGGTTTTGCCGGATCCAGTCTGACCATAAGCAAAGATACAGACCTGCCATCACAAACCATTAGCCATATGTCAGGCCAGGCATAGTGTATCTTTCAACAGTTAAATCAACCAAACAAAAGAAAGAAATCACAAATTTATTTATTTATAAAGGACGGGGAGTAAAACTGTCGTATGGCGTATGACGTATTACATTATATTTGGTAATGCGTTTTCAAAAATTAACTTTTTCAAGAAACAAGCCTTGAGCCACCGAAATAACAATATATCAAACAAAATATGGTGATACATAGCCCAACGTCTATATTAAATAGATAAATAAATAAACAAAGAAACTATAATCTAACTTCGGGGATGAATAATTGTGTTTTTTGCTAAAATAAGGATACAGTTGTGAAAATCTACAAAATACAAAAACTGTGATAAAGACCGGCGGATCACAGAACAAAGATAACGGCAACCAAATATCAATTGCCACAAGTAGGAGCAAAATCAACAATCAAACACATTGGGCTTCGAAAAGGTATAATAGCAGAAAAAGTTTTTAAAAAATTAATAAAAACCCAAATATTTTACAAAATTTGAATTCGATTTTGATATTAAGTAAAGGTGCACCCACGATTTTTTTTTGGGGCAAAACTAAAACAGTCCCGTAGCAAATTTCTCAGTGTCAAGCTCCTGGCATAATGAACCAGAAAGGAGGCAAATTATAGATTACCTTGTACCCATCAAGCGCACTTTGTACCAGTTGTGATATCTCTATGAAAACATCTTGCTGAGAAGCCTCGTGATTAAATACCTTGTCAAATGTAAATGGGTACTTCTGCCCTGTTTATCGTGTAAGGATGAAATTATTATATTTGCATAAGCAGATAAACTACGTGAAACTATAGTAGCATCAGTGAAGTGGGGGTAGAAGCTTATGCACATACCGCTCTGTACCAATTCAATGCCCCGGCCAAGAGCTTCCGTTGACGTGGGATAAGAAAGAACCATGTCTGTTCCAGGACCATCATCCGGTAGCAAAGGTCGGACACGGCAGAACACGCGTATATTCCCTTTTAGCTCCTACATAGAGAAAAAAATTGTATACTACTGAATTTTTGTGCTAAGCAACTGATAGGAAGAAAATGATTTAGGTGAGACTTTGAGCAAAGAAAAAGAAAAGAACCATTTACCAGGATGGTGTTGTGCAATTTTTTCCTTAACTTCTCCCCTTCAATCACTTGGAATTCTTTCTCTGCCAGTCGTTCCTGGAGATCACGTACAATTCTTTTCTGATCTTCAAAAACTGTTCTAGTTTCTGAAGCACATAAATCAGCCATCTAACAAGATGAAAATAATAGTTTTAGTTAACAAAATATGCACAAATAAATAATAGCAAACCAACTAATGCTACTAGCGAAAAAGATAAACATGCGCTAACTACAAACTACTACTAGCAAAGATCAACAAATACATTTAAATATCTAATCGTTCATTGATTCCCTGACAAAATTTAATGAGGCATTTTACAAGGAACTAAGTTACAAACAAACATATCCCACATAACGATGAACATAATTAAAAAGGAAAAAAGCGCGCTCACACACAGCTGACATACCTTTAACTTCTCCTTTTCAGCAATCAACTGCTGTTGCAGAATATTTATTTGGTCCCTTTGAGAAGAGCACGTATCCTAAAAAGAAAGCCACTATCTTTTATAAATTACCGAGTGCAAAATTATAAACTAAAAGGATAAAATAGATATAAAGAAGAAACAAAATAACATAACACAACAAACCTCAAGGGCATTTGTTTTAATGGTCAAGGTATCTAACTGCGCACACGATTTCCCTGTATATTCTTTGTACTTTTCTACTTCTGCAGTCAAAGCTTGTACTTGTAACTGCTGGCGATCTCGATCATCTCTAATTTGTTTCAATTCTTCCCGAAGGCATTTGAGTTCATTTGCTAACATTTCTTTCTGCTTTGCAACCTCATCCTGTGAAGCCTGAGGACAAAAGGAAGCAACAGAACCAAACAACACAAAAAGGAGTTACTCACAATGACAATATGGAGAAATACTGCAAAAATTCGAGTACAAATTATTTGCACTTTGCTGCTCTTCGCAAAATGTTTACTTCGTTCATGTCAACTAAAAAAGTTCTATACAAAGTGAAATATTTAGTGCACCCGTGAAAGGCACTACAATCAATATAAGAACTAGAAAGCAAGTCCATAATAACAAGCTATAAATCAGCTACTTATTTTCCTTTCAATTCCTAAGATGGCACGGGATGGAGAAAGGCGTTTTACACTTTTAGAAAATATTATACAACATTGAAATTGTGGGAAAATTCTCAAGCATTAAAATCAAATATCGAACAGCTTACTCTGAGAGATGCCAACTGATCCTGCAATGCCTTATTGTGGCCCCTCACATTGCTAAGGTTCTCAACAATGGTTGCTTTCTCCATCTCCAATCGTTTATGTGCCTCATTAGTTGTTTCAAGATCCGACTGAAGGCGACTATTGTATTGTTGCAGACTCATATTATACTCTTGTGATCGTTTGTACAAGTCCTCATTTGAAATGGCCTGAAAACGCAACAGATTCAAAATGAGTACAAAAGTTGGCAAGGAATAAACAAAAAATTAATTAGCAAATAACTGCAATTTGGTCCTGTAATAACATAATTACCTTTCTCTCGGCAGCTGATTTCTCTTCCCGAACTTTCTCAAGCTCAGTTGAAACAGAAGCCTGCATCTGCTGGGCTGCACTTCTGGCCTCCTGTTCTTTTTTATAACATGCAATAGCTTCCTAGATGTCAAATAGTGAGAACAGATATAATCAGGCAAACGAAGGCTATCATTTGGCATATCCAATCATAATATTGCACGCAGCAATCAACCTTACCATTTTATCGGACTCTTCCCTTGCAATTTTCTCTTCTAAAGAGGAAATTATTGCCTTCAAATTAGATATAGTCTCGTCCAACTCTGCAATCTTAATTTTCATCTCGTTCTCTGATAAGACACAAATGTGTGAATAATTAAACCACATTAGTGACATTATTTTTTTAAACTAAAGACTACACGAGCACGCCCTGAAGTTCTATAGACACGCCAAAAAAACAAAAAAGAATATTTAATATGTTATTTTACATAGGAAAGGCAAGCTCTTGATCTAGCAGAAAATGTGAAGAAGCTGTATTGCAATTAGGTGATGTTGGAAGGTTCTTTCTGCAAATATAACACCGAAGACAACCCTATTTGTGAGTAATCTAACTACAGCTGCCAGTGTGCAACATCACGTAGTTTGCTAGACCTGCAGCTTTCTCCATACCATGTGCAACAAAAATTGAAGGTAGAGGCAACCATGATATAACCGGTACCCAATGTTCAATATATCTAAATGCTGAAAACGCATAGTAGTAAAATATCCAAGCATCTAAACATCTAAACAACGCCAATATAAAGGTGTTTTCAATAAGACTGACCAGTATCAAGGCGTTTCTTCTCAGCAGATTCTAGATCAGTCTGAAGCTTCTCTTTCTCTTGGACATAGCCTTCTTCCACTTTCTTACACCAACGAACGCAGAGTTTAAGCCGTTTAATGAGATCCCCCATCTGCTCCATTTTTTTCTGCAAAATTAAAACCGCACACTCCAATAAGCTTCGCAAACAACAAAAACCAAAAATTAAATTAATTCAGTTAACCAGAAACCTTATTATCATAGCGATTCTCCTTGGTATTCGTTTTCTCATTTAACAACGCTTCCACTTCCTCTTTGGAGAACTCAACAGCGCTACACTCCTCGGCGCTAGCAACTTCAGTGGCATCAGCCTTTAGAGCACCCAAGGGAGCCCTGCCTCGGCCGCCCTGTCGCTCCATTCTCTCCGTTCCAATCCTCCGACGCTTGTCGGAAAAAGCTTCTTCTGCGCCCCCTTTTTTCTGAAAGAAAACTCGGTGTGGTTTTTTTCTTCCTTCTACTATAGATAGAAAAAAAAATACAGATAAATGAGGACAGAACTTACATTGGAGAGGCTGCGAGGAGGCCTATTCTCGGTGCGGGAAGCCATGTGAGGCTTCGGAGAAGAAATCGTTCCGATTGGATCTGGGAATGGTGGATGTTGGTTGTAGTGTTTAGGGTTTATGCGAAGAGCGTTGTCGTGAAATTTGAATTTCGATTGGCGGTTCAACCCAAATGCGCTCCTGGATCTCCTTTTATTCCTCGCCTTATTCTGAATTGAACCGAGTTGAATCCGGTTCGCAAGTAGGACCCTATAGTTTTTTGAATTAATATTTTAATATTTTTAATACAACGGTCTTGTTTCGCACATTCAGCTCCCAATACAATTTTTTTTTCTGTAGTGGGTTACTACTAATTAATCAAAGAAAACAAATGTTACTGTATTTCATATTAATAATTATAATTTGTAATTAGTTAAAAATAGATTTACATTTTCAATGACTAATTATTTTAAAATTATAGGCCTATCATGTGACTAATTATTCTTGTAATGTATTGGTAATCAAAATTTGAAACAAAAATTCCTAAACTAAGAAAATCCAAAATATAATTATTCCCAACAATTTTATCATACATATAAATAATAACTAACAAAAACTCAGGAAATACTTCCAATTTAATGTAATGTTAAAAATGAAATCATGTCATATAGCTCTGATAAATAAAGTCAACCCAATTCGTAAGTACAAATTTTTATTTTTTTTAAAGCACGATTTCAGTATAATTTTTTTTTCTTTTTAGTGAAGTCTGTTATATAGCATTTAAAAAGAATATTAAGATTTTTTTTTATTTGTTATGTTTTCCACCTTCTCATGTACCAAAATCGTTCAAATGATTTAATAATTTTTTTTATTAAATAAACATATTAGAGTGAACTGCAATAATCAAGTAATGGCTTAATTTTTTTCTCACGTTTTTAACTCCAACATGATCTTACTGTTTTTTATTAATAGATGCAAAAATAAATACCTATTAAAAATATTTTTAATATTTGACTTTACTTGAAATTCTAGTTACCTTTCATTCTTCTTCTCTGTATTGTTTTTCTTTTTACCATCCTTTTCAATAAATAGTTTAATATATATATATATATATTTCAAACTCAACAATTAAAAGGTGTCAAGTTCAAATCATATGCCCCACATTGTTTTAATTTCAAATTCATTTCTCCTTTTTCCTTTGGTTTTGAGAACAAATGGAACTATAGTGGATGAAAGATGAATTAAAATTAACTATTCACTTAATGATACAAGTTTACAATTGCTAGCCAAAAAAATTATTAGTCTATATTAATTCTAATATATTTAAACTTATAAATATGAAGATTTAATGGAGAAAAGATGTGAATAAAAAATTGAAAGAATTATTTTAGTTCGAATAATATTTTATATATAATTTATAATAACTCTTGATCATGCTTCATATTATAGTTAATAAAATTTAATAATTTAATAATTGTTGTTAAAGTAACATGACTATTTAGTATGGGTTAAGTTATGAGTGGTAAAAAAGAAAGCATTTAAAATTATGTTTCAAATTAAGTTCTACACAGTATAATGCTAGTTTAATGAAAAAGTGTTGCATAAAATGTACGGAGTTCATGACATCGCATTTTATAAAATTGTATTTCTATTAAATATTTAATTTCAAATAACTTATGTTATTATTAAAAAAATTGTGAGACATGAATTAACCTTTTTACAAATGCTTCATTGTTATTAATAATTTTAAAAGAAAGTAAGAATGTTAATTTTACAGCAGTAATACCGAAAAATTATACTAATTTTATACTACTATTTGAATAAATTATAAACATAGAGATTTAATATAAATAACTTAAAATTAAATATATATTTTTATATTTTTTGAATATAAAAGATAATTGAATAGAACATATATAAAATGGTATTTATTGATGGGATTAGACTTCACCATCTTATTATCCAATTTTATTAAATTGGAGAATAAAGTTTTTTTTTCTTCTTCATCATCATCATTATTAATCTTTGTCATTAGAAGAGTAAATCCTTGATATACCTTATTAATTTATCGTCAACTCATTAAAAATGAACTTGCATTAAGTTTAAGGATTTATTACAATTTAAACTCTTGATAAGTTACACTAAACAACAAGCATAAAAAGAGTAACATAAAGTTATATATAAATATAATTAAAATATATAAGAAAGATTGATGATTACATCTAACTCTAATAAAAAATGATTTAGTTACTCATGAACTTGAATAACATGAAATCTAAAAAAAATGAATGAAAGCTATGGAGGAAGTTTCAAGTGGATGGGTGTTTTAGCCTTTTTTTTCTTTATTCTCAAATCTTTTTTGTTTCTTCCTATTCTCCTTCTTTCCTTCCTTTATTCATATATGAGTTTTCAAATTGATAAAAGAACCTTTCGAATGTGACTGAGTGAGCCAAAACTTGAGCTTGTGGCACTAGAAGCAATATTTTCATACTCTTGACCTTCAAATCTCGTTAAGCAGGACATAACTCTTATTGTAGAAGACTTGGTAATCAAATTATGTTTTTCTCGTGTCATGTTTTGGTTAGGCAATGATGGAGATAGGTAAGTGTGAAGTAAATATGACTTGGCAAAAAATTATGTTTACTTGACTAATTTTACTTCTTCCATATTCTTATCTTCTCCTAACTTATTTTTTTTTTACTAAATCTTATTAAAAGAGGTTTAAGATGTTAGATGTATTAATAAAAAATGTTAAATATGTTTTTAGTCCCTGAACTATTTGTCAAAATTGTGTTTTGTTCCTGAAGCAAACTTTGGACCTATTTCGTCCTTATACTTTATAAATAAGTATAAATGATCATGATGACAAATAAAAACATATTTAAAGAGAGGAAAATTGGAGAAAATGAAAGAAAAAATAGTGAAAGAAGTTTAAGAGACGAATAATAATGAAATAAGAAACTGTAGAGAAGGAAAATAAAGAGACAAAAATGAATTCTTACAAATTATGAAAATCCAAAGTTTGCTTTAAAGATGAAACACAATTTTAATAAATAATTGAAAAATTAAAAACATATTTAACTCTAAAAAATATAATTAATTTTTTTCTATAATTATAAAAACTAAAAAAATTTATGAAAATTACTTTAAAATGTTTGACAAAATATTAAGTAAGTGAATATTATTCTTAACAAATTAAACATCAAATACACTTATCAAAATAAATAAAATAATAATAAAAGTAAGAGGTGAAAGGAAAATTATATTATATGCTTTTTTTATTTTATTTTTACAACAGTTAATGAGAAGGAAAGAAAATTACTCCATTTCAACTTTTTTATGATCCTATCTCTTCCATCTTTAAATTTAACTCTTTGTATCTATTCTATAAATAAGTGAATCTATTTTCATATCACATTTGATCAAGTAGTACATATCAATGCTCACCTTCTTTTACCTATAAACTACATAGTCGAGTCATATTCTTTCCAAATAAATCACATCACTTCAGAACGTAACCATGAATTATAATATAAGCAAATAATTTATTTAAAAAAAATATTTAAGGATTGTAGTGTGAAACACTTAAGGGCATCGAATAGTATTAAATAAAATTCTAAATAATCACTAGGTAATTAATTTTGTGTCTAATTACTGTGTAATAGATATTTATTTTCAAACAACTGGAAATTTTAAACTTTCAATTTATTTATTTATTGTTAAAATAAGCACCTTTATATTTTTCGAAATATATTTTTACAAACAATATATCTAATAGACATTTTAAGTTATCAAGGAGGTTTATCTTTCTTAGGACAAAATAAATTAAAATAGAAAATTTTGAAAATATATTTTATAATTCTAAATATCTTTATAACTGTTAAAAATATTATCATCTATTTTAACTGTCTTATCATTTTCTTATTTTTCAGTACACAATTAATGTTTTATTTTATTGGTTTAATTGGGTTTTAAATTGAGTTTCTCCTCTCTAATTGTGTTCTTAAGAGGAGTATGTTACTTTATATTTTACATTATCATTGCTAATATATTTTTACATGAAAAATAAAAATGAATTTAATTATTTTTTTAGATTTTTAATTACGGGTCTATTAATTTTTTTTATTATATTAAGTATTAAAAATTTTGAATTTTTTTTCTATTAAATTCTTATGATTTGCAAAAACATAATAATTTGATTTTATATTCTTAAGCATAAGATAACACTAAAAATTAAATATTAAAATTTTAGTTATTAATGAATTTGTAGAAAGAGTAACATTACTCATATATTATGAGTTTTAAAATTTTAAATCTTAAATAATAATTAATTATTAGAGTTTGGAATTTCGTTTTTATTATTTTTCAAATTAGTTTTATTGTACTTAAGATTACAATGTAATTCCAATTTACAGTAAAATTAAATTATAAAAATAAAATTAAAAAATATGAAATTTTGGAATATTTAATCATATAACTTTTTGTAATAAAGATTCAATTAAAATTATGAAGTTTATAAAGAAATTAAAATTTAATTTAGTTAATTTTTATTTTTTGTGTTTTTCAACAGTAACACAATAATCTAATGGATATCTCATTTCACTAAGACAAAATTAAATCACATTAATTTCACTGAAAATTATAAATATTTTTTAGTAAAATATCAATTATAAATATTTATAAGTTAAAAAGATTCAAAACTTAATTAAACTTATTTTATTTTGAATTCATCTCGGAAAAGTATTAAAAAACACAATTGAATAATATTTATTATTTCAAGTTAAATCATGTGTATTGCCGAGTTTTTCTCTCTGGTAAAGAAATTGAACACAGGATGATTAAAAAAAGAATCAATTAATAATTTATAATTTTTTTAAACAACAGTTTAAGATATAATTAGACGAGTGTAAGATAAAAGCATGAAATAACATAATAATTAATAAAAAAGTGTAATTAAAATTATTAATTTGTAAATAAAAAATATATTAAAACTAAAATTATAAAAAATCTAAAAATATTATTATTAATAGATTAAGTTTTATATGAAACATAATATTAGCATTCATTCCTATATTTTTATATTTATCAATTACTTCTATAGATAGTTTTACCCAATATTATAATTAGTTTGACAGCTTTTAACTTAAAACAGGCTTCCTTAAAAAAAAAACTACCAAAGCTGTTAATTAATTTTGGCAAACATGCCCAAAGCAATCAGAAGAAGCATTGAAAATAAGGTGAGTTTTATTTCTTAGTTTTCTTTTAATAAATAAATAAGAGTTAGAGATGGGCTTGGTTATCACTTTTATTTTTTTATTGCTTAATTATTTTATGTAAAAATAAAAATATTAAATAATCACTAATTAAATTAATATTGTGTGTGATTATTGTCTGATAAATGGAGATTTTCAAATTTATAATTTATTCATTTTTAATTAAAGTAAACATGCTTAATTTTTTAAAAAAACATTCTTGTGTCAAAATATCTCTTGTTGACAGTTCGAAATCAATCCAGATATATTTGTTTTTTATGAAAAAAATATATTTTATTATTATAAACAACTTTACAGCTTAGAAAAACATATTTTAAATATTATCACATCTTTTATTATTTTAAATAAAATCATACATAATAACACCTTTTTATTACGAGTTAAACTATATTTATTTGATTTTGAAATTTTTACACAATCAGAATATGACTGCGTTTTTCTTTTAACTTATTCTCCATTATATTTCTCCTACAATTAAATTGTAATAGTTTTATATATTAAAAATATGTGTATCAATTTTAGTTATTTTCATAAAACTAAACTATAATTTATATTTAAATATATTTATTTATCCTAAACTTTACTCAAATCATATTTACATATAGAAATTCAATAGTATATTTTGATTATAAAAGTACCTTGCTTGTAAAATGTACAAATTAAAATACTAGTCAAAATTAATGATATATCATAATTTATTGATTATAATTATATAATGTATTTTTCATGTGAAAAAATATTCATTAACTGCAAAGGAATACAGATATCAAGCAAAGTGAAAAGGATTAAAAATAATAAGTAATGGATAAAATTATTGATATATGATGTGAAAAAGATAGAAAGAAATGAAAGATGTTAATATTCTAAAAATATTTTTTAATTGAGTGTAGATTTTAGTCATAATAGAATAAACATTTATAGTATGTAATACACTTTTTATATCATAAATCCGGTTTTTATTAAATTAATTTTGGTCCTTGTTGATACATTACCTACTTATATCTTCTCTATCTACTATCATTTTTATCTTTAAATGTATATAATTTTAATTTTAATATTAATTTTAAAATTGTCAAAATATGGTGAATGTGATTAGCGTGGTGAACGGTTGACTCTTCTTTTTGTTATATATATATATAAGATTCTGTTGTCACTTTTTATTTAGTAGCTATATTTCTTACTCTCACTATGTTTTCAAAACCCTAATCAGATATAAGATATCTCGTAACCCTAATTATTCTTGGCCATGGCGCAGAAGCAGAAGCGTCCCTCCCCTCTTGATGAGCCACCCACGGCTTCTTCTTCAGATTCCGAAGAAGAAGAAACGCGTCAGCCATCCTCTCTGCAGCATGGAGAGGAAGAGGAAGAGGAAGAAGAAGCTTCATCGGGAGAAGAGGAAGAAGAGGCCTCCTCTGGAGAGGAGGCAGAAGATGATGATCTTCCACCACCTATCACCAAAGTCAACCCTCCCCCTCCCTCAAACCCCCACCCTCAACCCTCATCCTCTGATTCTGAAACAGAATCCGAATCCGAGACCGAATCCGAAACGGAATCCACTCCCGCTAAGGCGGTGAAGCCCCTTGCGTCCAAGCCTATGGACCAAGCCCAGAAGCTCAAGGCCCTACCTTCTCCGGTGCCACCCAAACCGGCATTGAAACGAGCCGCGGAGAATAGCAGCGCACACGTCGCGAAGAAGAAGAAGAAATCTGGCGACTCTTCTTCTTCCCCTGTCGCTTCCGACGAGGAGATGGAGGACGGAAAGAAGTCCGGCGATCAACTGAAGAGGTTTCAGAGGCTGTGGAGCGAGGAGGACGAACTCGCCATTCTGAAGGGCTTGGCAGAGTTCACCTCAAAAACAGGGCACGACCCTCTTAAGTATGCGGGTGGTAATGCTTTCCATGATTTCCTGAAGAAGTCGCTCCATGTGGAAGTTACCAGCAACCAGCTGAAGGAGAAGGCACGGAGGTTGAAGAAGAAGTATGAAACCGCTGCAGTGAGAGGGAATGGCGCTGATGGCCTTACGTTTTCAAAGCCGCACGATCAGAAAACGTTTGAGTTGTCGAAAAAGGTCTGGGGAAGTGAGGAAGATGGTGGAGTAGCCAATGGGGCGGTGGAAAAGCCCAAGGCTAATGGGAATGCTGCTAAGAGTCCGAAGAAGAAGGAGACCGGTAGCAGGAACGTTGCTTCTGCCAAGAAACCTAAACCTGAACCGAAACAGGAGCTGTTGCAGCCAGTGGCGTCCTTGGGGTTGAAGGAATCTGAAAAGATGCAGATTGATCCAAAGCCTGATTGTTGTGAAGTGAGTATGTTTTTGCATGCAGTGTCCCGATTTACAGAGGGTCCGGGTGTTTGTGGGCTGGACGAGGGTGATGTGAAGATGGGGTTGGAGTTGATTGGAGAATCGAAGAGGGCAGAGTTGAGGGCAAAGTGGAAGAAACTACAACGTACCGAGTTGGAACTTTTTGCTGATCGCTCAGAACTGATTGGGGAGCAGACTAAGTTAATAGTTGAGGCACTTCGGTCATCCAACCATTAGGATTCTCAGTGTTGTTTGCTGGCCATCACGTGTTCTGTGGATCTAGGTGCTATGCATTATAATTTTGTGGCTATGGTATAGTCTTTATTCAGTGGTATAGTATGTTGTTTAGTTATTGGCGTTACGAAAGTGTTCTTCTAAAGCTCCTTTGCAAATTTTGTGACAATTGATTCTCTTGTTTAACATTGTTTATTTGGAATCTGAACTTTTGTAGTAGTATGATCTTTTGCGTTCTTGGTCTACTCTCTCAATTCATAAGTAATTGTTGATTGGCTATGAGATTATCTTTTTTTCCTTCTGGTGACGTGCATGCTTGCATTAAGAGACTGTTATCGCTGAGGTTACAACTTACAAAGCCACTCATTTGGACGTTTAAAGTATAGAAATTGTTGTTTCTGCATTAACATGGCTTCGGAATGCATGCTAGCGGCTAAACAAACACGCAACGTCATTTTTTTAATACACGTATGTCCAGGAAGGTATGATGTTTTTATATGATCATAATGTTGGTTAAATGATTTGCTGTTGTGCTTGTTATTTATTTTCTGTTTTCATCATCGATTCATTGTACATCAAGGGATTTATTTGTAATTTTTATTTTCTTAATCTATTGTGGTTACAATCAAATGGTAAGAATATGATAATGGAACTGGTTTGGTGGTTGATATTATGGGTAGTTAGTTTCCCCTATCACGGTAGATTCTGATTTTTAAATTACATTTGTTGATCTAGGACAATCCTCATTCTGTGATAATGCTTTGATCAAAGTGAAAATCTTGTTACAGCAGCCGAGCTTTGTTATTTTCTAATTTTTAATGGCTACTGATGCTGAAGAGTTGTCTCTGAAGTGCGGAACTGTTTCCTTAATGAGTGCTGAAATATGGTTGTTTCCTGCTAACATCACCTTCTTTGCTGTTAAAATCTGTAATATGGTTTTAGAAATTTGCATAAAGTACTTCTTCAGAACTGATATCGCTGCCTGAGTTTGGTTCCTGTGTTACTTCCCTTAGCATTTCCCCGTGTTCCAACTTTCTTATTCAATATATAGGACAAGGAAAACAATAATTCAAAATTGAAACCCTTTCTTTTACCTCTTTAAGCTCAAATGTTTTTTATTAGGTGTTTTAATAGGTTGTTGAAGGGGTGGGCAAGCATTTCATTTCAATATCGTCCCTCCGGTCCTTTGTTAGAGAAATCTTCTTTCTAGCACCGAGGTCAGAATTTATGCATTGGCTTTGATAGGTTAATGAAGCAAACCTTAATTATGTTTTTTTGAATTAAACGTCTAAGTAGCCTCAGTCACAGGATATAAATTTAGCACTCTGGGTTTGACTGTATGGAGGCTGTATGAGGTGAGGGTTGCCTTAAAGCCACTAAGGTTGGGCTTATGGTGAAGGGTTTAGATAGATTGCATGAAGATTTAAATTTCATTGCCACCCTTGTTTCAGAAGGCTGTGGGTAGAGTTGCTGGCTACTTGAAGGTTAAAGGGATGACTCTTATGAGATTTTGAAGTGGTGGTTATTGACCTCTATGATCGTGACAACATGTCTTATCTCTCTCTTCCTTGGTGAGCCCATTCACTGTATAATAAAACAACTGGTTACCCTCCTGGTTTTAATTTATTATTGCTATAACGCAAAAGCCTTTCAAAGGCATGGCCCCATGGCAGCAGCACCTGCTAGAAAATAAGGAGAGATTCATAATGTTTAGATTAAGTGTTCTATCTGTTACAGCCGTGTCTTATAAGCGTTGTAATTAGAAATAACAGTTATATGACCACTGCCCTTGTTATGTTGACTGCATCTGCAAATCATTAAAAGTAATGATAGTATCCACACATACTATCAAACTCACTTTCGTCAGAGAACGAGTGATGATTCTGCTCCAATTTCTCTAGAGTACATGACGAAATGTTCTATCTTATGTTTATTGTCTGTCCCGCATTTACAATTTAAGATTAGCAAAACAAAATTAGTTTATGACCTGTTTTGTCAGTTGAATGTAGCTACATATCATTTATGGTATCTAGCTTCTTGGTCAAAGTAATGTGCTAGAGTGATTAGACTACGTTTCCTACATTTTTTTGTATCTTTTTTATTCACGTCTTTCTTTTCTTTTCATATAATTGACATTGAAACGAGGACTTCACCACTTTATGTTGCCTGTGGATAAGTTATCATCAACATGTTAAAACAATGTTATTTCATCTATGCGCTCTTATTCTACTTCTATCGTGGCTCTTGGTCTAATATGGGGCACCATTTTCGTTTACATGCCTATTCTTTTTTCATAAACTCAAAATTTGGTGCATTGATATTTTATCCCCACCAATCGAACAGACGGAGAGTAATATTGACGAAGCAAGTTCACAATCCGCAGAAATCTTTAGAAACTTATTTGTTTTCATTTTGATTGGGTGATGACAAGTCTTTTGCATAGAGATTTAACAGCTATCCTAACCGGATCCCATGTATATTTTGGCTATAAAGTTTGGCCAGAACTATTGACATACTTTTCGATAACACACACACACTCCAAAACAACGAAGAGAGAAACATATTCACCCAAGAAATTCTGAGTTGTTTTCACTCAGTATCTCCCATTACCACCACAAATTGAACCAGAATTATCATGACTTAAAGTCTGATAAAGCATCCCAATGGCAACAATATTTAACTGAAGGTTACTTTTTAGTTTGACAACTCAAATTTTGATATAAGGATGCCGTCATTATCTGCATACAACCATTCTCCTTCCCGAATAAAAGTTCCCCCAACGTAAACAGGGACATTCTTTTCCCCAGTGCGTTTTTTGTTGGATTTGAGTGGATTAGAAGCCAAGGCTCTGACGCCGATGCCACATGCATTGATCTCATCCACATCTCTAACGCAGCCATTCACCACAATTCCAGCCCACTCCATGTTATGTGCTATCTGTGCCAAATTCCCTCCCAGCAACGCACACCTCAAGCTTCCCCCTCCATCAACAACCAATACTCTTCCTTCCCCTCTGGTCTCAAGAAGCTCCCTCACCAACACGTTGTCTTCAAACACCTTTACAGTTACAATGGGGCCTGAGAACGACGTGACCTGACCATAAACCTTGAACACTGGATGCAGCACCCTCACATCACCATTTGCCACATGTGTTGGATTTGCATCACTTAACTCAGCAGTAGGTAGAGTAGCCATATTACGAACTCCTCCTGCACCACCAACTAGACCTTTACTTTCTGACAAAAATGGAATTCAATCTAGCTTAATTTGGAGTTCCCCATACTGAACACAAAGTAATAGAAAAGTTAACTGCTGTAAATGTAGGTAGGTAGAACACTAAAACAGCAATAAAGGCGATATTCTATATCTATAACTTCTTATTCTTCCATTTAAGCTCTTAGATATCCTTTCACTAATATTTCTCCACTTTTTTTAAAAAGAAATTTCATCCTTAAAATGCTATTGCAGCTAACCACATAATTTTACTTCACTTCAACAGTTATAATTTTCAATCTCTCACACCAGAAAGAAAACGTAATAACTGTAAAAAATGAGGACAAATAAAAAATACGGACGGTTAAATTAAAGAAAAATGTTGAAACACATACATGTTAACCACACGCAACAAATTCAATTTCAAAAACTAAAAAACGCTGACAAATAAAAAGTGTGGAAAGACATACATGTCAGTGCCTGTCATTCAGGTAGTAGATTATGTGATCTCCTGGCTTGAGATGGATAAATTGGAATTTTACAGTCACAAAGGGAATTCTTTAGAAAAAAAAAGGATATACTTTTAGAAACCCGATTGGAAAGTAGAGTTGAATTGAAGATGGTCCGTATGTATGATAAGGTAACAGAGAAGGGATGAAATGACAGCAGAAAATAGGAATTGAAAGCAATAAAGAAGCGTAATTTGAAAGTAATATTAGTGTGGAGTAGTGAAGTTATGAAAGGAAAAGAAGTGGGAGGAGGAAAAGCTTACCGAGAGAAAAAGAATGAATTGGTGAAGTGAAGGAGAGGTGAGGAATGATAAATAAAATGGGATTGGTGTTTGGGTGGGTTTATGCAAAGGAAGAAACATCCAAAGTCTCTTTCTTGGTGTTCTGGTAAGAAAGAAGCATTTTGTGGGTTGCGTGGAAAATTCGTACGACTAATTAAACAAAACAAACTCATAGCCACAACTTTTAGCGCTTCCGGGAAGGCTCTGCGAAATGAGACCACACAAACCCAAACACACCCTTAACGTAAACAACCACTCCTCATATTTTTTTTTATTCATTTCCCTTCCCTCTTAATAATTTCTCTCTTTTTTTTTTCTTTTTTCTTTTCTATTTCTTCACTTCCCTATATTCTTACTCATTTATTTTGTTCTCTGCCACTGCCCTTTTAAATAAATCATAGCATTTCACATCCAAAATCACACCACTAACTATCTCCTACTATTCACTGTTTAACTCTCACGATTGCTCTTTTCTATTTTATTTTTAAAAATTGAAGATATACAGTGTCTCTTTTTTCCTAGTCACACAATGTTTGCAAAAACATAAAAATATCATCGTTATTTTGCGGTTCTTTTAAGTTTGACTAAATTATACTATGTCATTTTTTTTAACTTACACTCCTGTATTCTATTTTTTATCTATAACTATATATATATATAAAATATTTTTGTATGTTCTATTTTCCATTTTTCTCATGCATTCTCAAAATCACTTGTATTATCTAACAGTACATCACAAATCCTCCATTATTTATTAGAGTTTCTACTGTTACTTTTTTAATTTATTTGTTAAAAACTGTTACTGATAAAAAACTGTTACTTTTTTAATTTATTTGTTAAAAAGTATAGATTTTTTTCGAAAATAATATTATTTTAAAAAAATTATAAAACTATATCCCTCAACATATTATTTACCCATATAGTATCCTTTATTGTTTATGTTGAACTAAATTCTGACATGTGATTTTTTTTTTAAACAAATTTTGTGAGATTCTGAGTAGGTAAGTTTTTTATTTTATTTTTTTATTTAAATTTATAGAACTATTGTATATTCTATCTGATTTAGAATAAGTGTCATTTGTTTTTTGTGTCTATCCTCTCTATGTAATAAAAAAATATTCAATCAATTCTTTTTTTATTTTAAAAATAATCTTTCAATTATCTCCATTTTGAAATATTTTTTTATCTACATGAAAATAAGTTTTCCTTTATCACTTTTAATTTTAAAATTTCTACCACTAGAAATTTTGATTTAAAAAATTTGAAGAAGATTTTTGTTCCCAGATATGATTACTAAAAATAGATTGTCATTGTGTGATATGAATTTAAATGTTAAAATGACAAATTCAGAATGAAAGATACTCAACTTATTTCAGCAAACTTAAATATTGGTGTAGATGATACTTTGTTTTTGATATTTCCATTTATACTATAATTTCACTTTTAAATTAAATTAATACATTTTATTTATTAGGGAGAAGGTAGATGAAAACATAGAAACAATAAATTAAGAAATAATTTGTTGATATAAGCAACAAACCACTTAAAGTGTTATAAAAATAATAATTTAAATGTTATTGATATTTTTAAAAGTAAGAGTATAATTGATAAACAATAATTAATACTACCTTAAATTCTACAAACTACACATAAAAAGAAACAAAATTATTCTCCTAACACTATTATTATTAAAAAACAAAGGTACTATGTAATAGTTTTTTAAATATAAATAAAAAAAAGTCTACTTAAAATTTTATTTCCTGAAATCGAATTTCAATTGAGAAACAAATAAAGATTAAAACAGTCTACTCGAAATTCGATTTCCTGATAACCAAACTCTAAATGACAAAATTTGTTTATTAGTAAGAATCGTTAAATCGAATTCTGAAATAAACAATAAAGAGTACTATATGTGTAAATAATATATGTAGGAGTATAATTTTGTAATTTTTTTAAATAATATAATTTTTGAAAAAAAAATCCATGTATGTATTTTCTCTCTCTCTTTAGCATAGAGATGTATAATAGTCTTACTTACAAGGGGTATGCGTGTGATGCGTTTAACATTCTAAAGAGATACGTAATGTAAAAATGAGTAAAAATATAATATAATGTTTTTAAAACAAAGAAGAATTTGTGTAGAATTAAAAAAAAAAACTGAAATCTTAGTCTAATTTGGAAAAAATGTTAGGAATGTTACTGTGATTTATTTTATAAGTTAATATGTATGAAAAAAAACGATATTAGGGAGATAAAGTTTATTAGTCCCCTGATTCTTACTTATAAGACCCTTTCACCCAATTCACTCCGTTTATGAAAAAAAAAATAGTTGAAAACAAACTTTTTACATGTGGCAATTAAGAAATACAATCAATTTTCTTGTTTATAATAGTTCTGTAGTTGCTTATTTTACCCATTCATCTTTCCATTTAACACAATAAATGCATATTTAAATTATTTAAAAATTAAATGACACATAAAGATATAATAGGAAAAATAACAAAAATATTCTTCAAACTATAATAAAAAGATAAATAAAAATGAAACGAGAGAGTAAAATTGATGAATAATTTATATTATTATTCTGAATTATCTTATTATATTTAATAAAAATTCTATCTATTTTTATCTCTAAGATGAAATGGTGTGATATAATAAAACATAATGTTATTTATAGACAAACATCTATGTTTATGCATTTAATATATTTAAAAAATTGTACCTTCCCACAATCAGTCTACAAGGCTATAATTATACACCATGTAGATTTTTATCCATTCTTTTTTTTACTTTGATAAAATAAATCTGATTTTATAATTTTATTCATAAATGTGGTGGCTTTTACCATGGGAAGAGAAACACTATTTTATTGGGTAACACCTTTGTCTTAGTTATAGATGTGGGACTTAGGGTAAACAAACAGAGAAATTACTTCTCTTTCACTCATCAAATTATACATTTTCTTCACTTTGTTCTGCATTTGCAGTGATATTATTAATCATACAGTTGTTTGCACTTCACTTGAAAATCAAGCAATTTGTGTAATGAGTGAAACATAAAAAGACACAAAAAATGAAATAATAATAATAAGTGTACACTTGGTATGGTAATTAATTTTGGTAGAACAGTAGGTATTATAGCATTTGGTTTTGGTAACAAAAGATGATCAAGTGCGTCTTACTCCGTGGCTGGCGTGTTCTTTCATCTTTTCTTCCTCCCTTCTGGTGGCTGTGGCAGAAACGTAATAGGGAACAGTGAACAATCCATGGATGAAACACAGAATGCCTCCTATGGATAGAAACCGATGGACGAACATCGTGCA
Organism: Lablab purpureus; assembly: GCA_030347555.1. Taxonomy (NCBI): domain Eukaryota; kingdom Viridiplantae; phylum Streptophyta; class Magnoliopsida; order Fabales; family Fabaceae; genus Lablab; species Lablab purpureus. The sequence goes on from CM059259.1 coordinate 11,476,838, forward strand.
AGATTTTCTTGATCTTGAGTTTGCTAATGTGCCTATGATCAGCATGGACAACCCAACTGCTAGCACAATCCTGCAAAGTTAATTCCAAATATTTCAAGATGGATTCCAAAAGTTTAATCTATTAATCAAAAGTTCAAAACAAATAAATGACTGCATATTACATTTTTAGTAAATCACACAACAGGTTCTTAGAGTGAGTTTAGGTGGCTAAGTCTGCAAAAGGGATTTGATCAAGGGATATTAATCAAAAGGATTACCAAGAGAAAATGAGAAAAGCCACTGCTAATTGCCTATTTGCTGAAGCAGATCGATATTGTTCTTTGGACCAAACACAAATCCACCCACCAAGCAAGTTAGCAATTACGTGGGCCAGTGCCAAGAGAGTGGCAGCTGCTAATCCTAGCTTGAAAGCATGATAACTTGGGTACCTACACTCAAATATACACACCTTCATGTGCTTCTCCTGTTAATTCATCACAAAACGATCAGAGAATCATATTAAACCCTTTCTTGTTCTCAACATTTATGAAGTTGTAGGGTCTTTCTAATTGCAGTACCTTGTTTTGAGCTATTTCTGCTTCAATTCCAAGTATGCCAGCAACAATATCCAAGACCATGACAAGTATGCAGACAAGGAAGCCATAGTTTTTTGTCATCATTCCCCTGATACAGTAGAAGAGGATGTAGTAGGACTATGCTTTTTTTTAAGGCTTGCACTATATATATTTAACAGTGATGTCCTACCATCTCTTAATCAAGGAATAAGAATAAATTTTGGACCACTTTCGCTGCATATCATCAAATATCTGAGATCACATATAAAATTCTACAAGTTTAACCAGTTGTTTTAAGTTGAAGTTCTAAATATGCATTCACATTAAGTGCTTGGAAGAAGTTTGTTATATATAGGGAGTTTCTCTGATTTTAACATACTTGTCATAACGAATGATACGTGTGGTCTATAAAAAAATTATGTAAGATTAAGTGTGATCTTGAGATTAAAGCTGCATTTGTCCTCACAATTTACTTTATTCTTCCTGTATTTGTCTTTCCCTTTCTAAGATTCGTTCCATTGGGGGCAAGGAAAGCAGAGTATCACTGGCAAAGGAAGCGACAATGATATGTGGTTTCAACTTTGAAGCATGGGCAGCCAACAAGTATTCCTAATGAATCTCTATTTTTACTTAAAAACTAGTCTTTTTTATTTCCTTGCTTCTGATAAATTCTTCTGGTGGCAACAGTTTTGGTAAAAGATAATTAATATAAATGCAACTAAACTCTGATTTATAGGTCCTTGATGTGTGGGAAAAGGCCTGTTAAGCTTGTAAATGAAACAAGTTTTGCCTCAAAAGATAAAAACAATTTATTTCAAATCATCCTTCCATGCAATCTGTAGGGTCGTGATGTCCTGATTAGCAAACCACAAACTCTTTTTTTTCTTCTAATTCCAGATATCGTTTATATTATGGTAAAAGATATTTTTTCCGAATATGATAACGTGCTGTTCGTTGTTTTCTCCACGTCTACGTTCAAGCAAAGAACATTTGATTCTGTTGACATTTTTTGAATTTCACATTTTCATTTGTTTTTGGTCAAACAACTTAAGTTTCATAGTTTAGTTTGTGGACAATATTAATTAGTGTAGAAATAACTAAGACTCTTCTTTAGAATCTTATAACTTATTAGTTCATATTGGACGTAACTTACTTTTGCACCACTTTTGTGCAGGATCTTTCCCTTTTATTCGTCTTTTTCCAATGGGAGGTAAAAAAACGTTCAATATTCAAGAGAAATAAATGAAAAATCTAAATTCACAAATAGGTAGCTCTTGGAGCGACTATAATATTATTTATTTACAATATTACAAATCATAGCTAGAAATCATTGAATACTGATGAAACCGAAGACAATGTAGAATATGGACATCGCCAAGAGCTTCTGTGGTTACTATATAAATTTATAATTATTGAAAGAAAAAATTAATCAGTCATAATCATTGTGACACAAATAATTAATTAAAAAACGAAATGGTCCGAAGAATAGCTGTTTGCGTGAAGCTCATGTACAGATTACTGTCTTTTCAGATAAAATTGTTGATAAATTTCTTAGAGTTCTGAAAGCACCATATAAAGTTGTTTATTTTATTATATGACGTTGTCACCTGCTTATATTTCCTTGTTGATTAATTCAATTCCAATCTCACGGATTAGTATTTTATTTGAAATAAAAAATAATTGGATGGTTGTGGTCCCTGTTAGTGTTTTCTCATCGGTTGATTGTTCAAAGATCAGATAACCTTAAATGATATAAAATTTCTTTGAGATTGCTTGAATCATGAATAATAAATTGAGATTCTCGAGTTATTATAAGGCTTCAAAATCAAACTATCAAGTTTATGGCAATTCAATTACTGAAATCATTATAGTGCTTGTGTTACATATGGAATCTTTCTGGGTTAACGGTCTTCTGAAAAGGAAAAAACAGCTTGCATATGAAGAAACTGTGTAGTTGAGGGACAAGATTCCTTGATTGTTTTCTTGCTTTTGGAATTGGAATGGTTATTGGTACGTGGAAATATTCTACACATTTCTTCTCCCAAAGCCTTTTGAGTGTTGATCCTTTAAGAGCATTAGGAAAAGAGAGACAGAATGTTTGAGGCTTGGCTTTCTCTCAAGAAGACCCTTCAGTGCAAACCTCATCCAAATCATGTTCATGATCCAAAGACTATTATTAGGCAACAAAAAGGTAATCAGAGAACAAAGTTAGGCAATCTTGAGAGTTCAAATACCAAAGATTTCATCCAAGGAAGCAAGAGGCACTCAAAAAATCCCTTAAGTTTCAAAGGGGACATTGACATCACTGCTCCCATTATCGATGAAATTACTCTTGATGGCTCAAACCATGAGACCAGTCGACGTTTTCCTTGTCCTCAAAGCAATAGCAGCAAAAAAGCTTCGCATAGAACACGCAGGTCAGCTACATATTCAAGAATAACATATCCTGTAGATCACAATGAAGCAAATGTCTCCTCCAATACAAGGACGTTGGTTCAGATGGATTCTGATGATTGTTCATCATTGACATGTCATAAATGTGGCGAGAAATTAAAGAATCTTGTTGCTGTAGAAGCACACCATGTCTCCGAACATTCAGGTAATAACAGACTAATATTTCCTAGTTGAATTGAAAGGTCAAGACTTTAAGGAGCTTCTGCTTTCAAGTTTTGTGTATTATTTTATTCATGTCATGGTTCAGTTAGTCGCCATAAACTTCTCTTCCTATTTCCTTGCTAAATAATTTGATCAATGAATTTAGTCTTTCTTTCCCACAGAAAAACTAAAGCCTTGGGGAAGGGTTCAATATACTTGAGAATAAAAAGAAGAAATAAGGAATGGAAGGAAAGAATGGTTACTTGGGGAAGTGTTAGAATCGTTCATGTTTATCAACTCAATATATTTAACATAAGATTTGTGCATACTAAACTTAAACGTCTTTCGTTTATGGTTTGAAGGAAACAAGGACAGAAAGAACTTTCGTATTTATTATTTATGGAGAGGAAATGTATGGAAAGAAATATACTCGTAAAAACTTAGTTTATCAACATGTATTGTTTTTGCAGTGATTGAACTTGAGGAGGATTCATCCAGACAGATTATAGAAACAATATGTGGAACAAGCTCGGTTTATTCTGAAAGCATGTTGGGTGAGATTGATTGCATCTTAAAGGTTGTGAATATACCAAAAACCTTTGCTTGCTTTGAGGAGTATAGAGAAAAGGTGAAGCAACAGGCTGACAAACTACACAAGAGGCACCCTCGTTGTGTGGCTGATGGAAACGAACTTTTAAGGTTCCATGGCACAACCATTGCATGCTCTCTCGGCATAAACAGTTCTTATAGCCTGTGCACTTTAGACTATTGTGGTATATGTCAAATTCTGAGACATGGGTTCTCGACCAACAAGGAATTCAAAGGTGCATTAGGGGTTTACACCACTTCCACCAGTGGGAAAGCCTTTGAATCCATTTCCATTATGACATCCCATGAGAGACCATTTTCAAGAAAGTCCATCATAGTGTGCAGAGTAATAGCTGGAAGAATTTACAGCCCTCCTGAAGGAATTGAAGAAAGGGCCGATTCATTAGCAGAAAAAATAAATGGGCATTCTGATGTTGAGGAACTGTACGTGTTGAATCCCAGAGCCCTTCTCCCTTGCTTTGTGGTAATCTACAAACAGCAAACAGCCAAGGTTAGAAGGTTCAGCCCAAGCTTAAGGATAAGTAGCTTTTAACACCACCAAAAGGTTCACCAGTTTCTCAGACTACTCATTCTTCTAAGATATAAAACAACCGGTCAGAGTAGTGATTCTTCTCACATTTTAGTTTCTATCATACATTTATTTCCTCGTTTTGTATATATAAAACAACATAAATGTGTTCTATTTAGAAACAAAAGTAATCTAATTATATTATTATAATATAGTTGTAAAAGATGGTTTTAGTTATCCAAAGTATTAGTTTTCGAAAAAATGTTAGTTGAATTTTTTTCTATAATTTTAGAATTTAAAAATTAAGGTTTAGATAGTATGACTTTATTAATTATGTAAAAAAAATATAATATTATATGATATGGATATTTTTATTTGTTGGAAGATGTGTGATAAAGTTTACCTTTGGTTAAAGATAGTAGAGTGATAAGATCTCAGCTAGTCATTTCTAGTACAGTTGAGAAAGAGTTTTGGGTCATATCCTCACGAGTTAGTAAATACTTAAGTCATTGATTAATTCTGATTGATTGGAACTAATATTAGAAATTGAAGTGATTAACATAAAGGAAATTGAAGGTAAAATTCAAATGGGATTAAGAATAAGAGTTGTTATTCTTCATTACTTATGTAACTTCTTTTTTTATTCATAAAATCATATATTCTGGTTTTTATGTTTCTTAAATTAAATCAGGACTATTTCTTAGTCTTAATTATTTAATAACATACATTAATAAATTAATTCCTTAATCTATCTAAGTTGGCTTTGCATTAAACATGAAATATTTATAATTAAAATATAAACTTTTTTCCTATGAATTTTTATTTAACTTGGATTAGGATATATAATATTTTTTAATAGCAATCTAATTTCAGAATCATAAAAATAGTGTTGATAATATTTTTTTAATAGATTTTATTATTTAAATTAGGTTTTAGAAAATTTTTAATTTTTATTTTAGAATTTTTTTATATAAAAATATAAAAATAAAAATATATTTAATTATTATTTAGATTTAAAAAGTTAAAAGTATAATATGACTAATATTTAATATTTGATATTTTAATATATTTTTAGTCTATAGATAAAGTACATCAATAGAATAGATCAGAAGTTCTTATATACATTATATTTTTTATATTTTCATGACATATTTTGATAATTTTAAAGCATTAACTATGAAACTAGATCATAAAAGTATGAAATAGAAAAATATGATGATATATATATTATATATAGAAATGAAGAAGTTATAGAAAAATTATAATGTTCATTAAATCCCAAGAACGAAAGGATTAACTATTCATGATTTTGAATAACACATTATTATATTACAATGAGAAAGAGAGAAAGATGATATAGAAAACTTCACTCCACCTTCAACTTCTTCACATTTCAGGCAAAAGATCCCCTCAGTTATCCTTTTTCCTCCATTTATAGGTCAAAGGTTCAACTATATTTTTTTATACATCCCTTCAGTTTCACACCAATCTACTCGTTGGACTAGTTTATTCAATCTCAAGAATTTTGAGGTTCTAACTTTTGTGTGATGTGCTCAACATTCTTCTCCTATGCTCACCGAATCTTAACTATTTTGATTTGTCTTTTCTACACAAATAAAAAAAATACATATATTTCAACTAACTTCTATTAAAATCAATAAATTCTAATTATTACCACCAGACTTCTTTTTGTAACTTAAACAAGAATCAAATGCTTAATTCAAGATAAAAAATATGTGATTTTGACAATTATTATTAAGTAAAATATATTTTATAAATAGACTTGTTTGGAAATAAAAACGTAATTGATTATTCTGCAAAAGATTTTATTTAAAAAAACACTCACTCAATCGATTTGCAATATAATCAATTACATTTACAATAATATTTTCATAATAATAATGAATAATTAAAAAATTATAAGTACAATTTTTAATAACAAATAAAATTATATTATTTTCAGTTATTTTTACTTTCTTTTCTCCCATTCAAACGACTTCACTTTAATTTTTTCTCTTTTTCCTCTTATTTTTTCATGAAATCATCCCCACAAGAAAGCACGAGTGCCGAATTCTGTACCAACGGGTCACTTCAGATACGAGGTGGTCGGTGGTATTTGTTAATAAAAAATGGTCTGCAGGTTTTTGGGTCCATTATGGAGCTGAATGTTACTGTAAGGCCCACTGGGGGTTGAAGTGGAGGCAGATGGGGATGAAAATGGGCTAGGGAGGAGTGGATGAGTGGGCTCAAGACGATGGCGTGTTAGGTAGTGAAGCCCAGTGATAGAATTAATGAGACGGACCTTTCAGTATCTTTGTTTTGTTGACCAGATCACGAGAGTGGTTACGTTGGTGTAGGCGAAAGGGTCCCCAAATTAATAGATGTCTCCAACAAAAAAATCGGCCAACTGGACCTTCTAATTTCAACCTAACAAACAAAAAAAAAAGAATGGTTAGTGTGACTTTTTGAAAATCGAAAGGACAGAGTAGAATTATTAGAAATGAAAATAGAGATTAGTATGATAAGAAAATGGAGCGAGGGAGAGTGAGTTGTATACGCGTATTTGAGCCAACTTTATGTATAAGAAGAGGAATTGGCGTGCGATTCACACATTATTTCGCACTGTCTCATCTCCTCATCTCCCATCGCAAATCCAAGGCACCTCTTTCTAAGGAGAAGGGCAAGGGTATGTATTATTCTCTCTTTTTCTTTCACTATTTCCTTAGATCTCATCTTTCTTTCATCTTCCGCTACATCAATTTATTCCTCAGATTGCGTCCTATCATTAATTCTAATTACTACTGTCGTTGATTTAAACTTAGCCAACTCAGATTCACAACCTCTCTCGCCATATTGCTTTCATGTCACCTTTTCTTTTGAATCTGCTTCTATTTTCTTACGATTCGATCGATCTGCGAGTGATTTAACAATCATGCAACCCTATAATTATACCTTCTTCAAATTGACAATTATGCTCTCTGCTTTCTTTGCTGCTCACTGCATGTAACTCTTACGGATATCTGTATAATAGTATAATGTTGTGAGAGTTCGGAAAGAAGAAAGATCTACGTTTCTTTTTGGTTGTAAAGTGGCGTTACTCGCTGAAATATGAGTAAAAGGGGCTCATCTTCTTTGTTGTCTTTTGGAGTTTTGCTGCTTTTGTCGAGGGTTGTTTGTTATTCTCTTTTTGTTTCATCTGTAGTCAGAGTGAAATCATGAATGTGCCTTCTGTTTGCGAGGTTATCAGTGTTGAGGGTTTTAAATGGCGATTACAGTCTCTGTTTCTTGCGATCTTGGATATTGTTGAAAATTGGGGGCAAATGTGGCCGCAATTTGCGATGCTTTTGCAGAGAGTACAAAGAACCTTAGATATTGCGGCCAAAGTCTTGCTTGCGGATTAAACCTCGATAGCTTTGCATTTGGCGTATTTGAATTTGCAGTCATGGCTTGTATGACTGTCTTATGGCACCTACTCCTTTTGTAGGATTATTAGGCGTGAGAGTGTAAATTTTGTTTAAGCGAAGACCATCGACTAATTTTTAAAGACTCTCCCAGTAGATTCTGAACTAATATTTTGCTACGATTTCAGGAAGTGTTCTCTTCTAGTCACGTTGTAGCTGTTAATTGACAGCAACACCCCATCGAATATTTTCTAGAAGCCAAAAAATGATAATATGTTACCTGATTGTGTAGAAACAGGAAAAAACTGGGAAGGGTGGGATTTGGATTGCTATACTGATGTCATCATTTAAGCCTTTACATTACATGGTATTTACATTGAACAACAATTTTACTGGTGCTTTTGCATGATGTACAGCTTCAGGGGCTTGGAAAAGGTTGACATTGAAGCCATGGTTCTTGACTCCATATTGTCTTCTCCTCGCCTGAAGTCTCCTTCTTTCAGGAGGCAGTTTACAAAGGATGAACTGGGTAGTTGGTCCACACTTGTCCAGAGGCATCGCTTCCTCTTGTCGGCTCTTGTTCTGCTAACTCTGCTCTGTACTGTTTATCTTTACTTTGCTGTCACCTTAGGGGCCAGTGGCACCTGTTCTGGGTTGACTGGAGCTCAGAAAGCTTCTTGCCATATGGAACTTGTTAAGGATTCTGTGGCCAAGGGTAAACTGAAAATTCTTTGATATTTCAAAATATAATTATAATGAAATATTTTTTCTTGATTTTTGCCCGAGTATAGCTGACATGAAAAATCCAATTACAGTCTCCGGCTGCAATATTAGTGTGACTGTGATATGTATACATACTATTTGTCTTGGTATTTGTGAGCCGAAATGTAGAATACATGTAGAAAGCAAATTCTTAGATACATTATATTAATTTTAGTAATTGCTTCATTGACATAAATTTTAGGGTATCGTAGTTGCTGAACGAAGTTTGAGTCTGCTTATACATAAATTATTACAGGCTGGAAGCCTCATATTTGTTATATTTGACTGAATTTATATTAATATTTTATTGTGTTTTGTTGATTGTGGGGTTAATTTAAGTAGTTTTCGCAATGAGTGATACTGTTTGATCACTAGTACATTATCGTGACCAAACTGCATTTGTTTTAACTTACATAAAGCTATTGCCAAAAAGGTGAAAGTTCAGGATATTTATTAACATTACAAGTGTGTGTTTGAACAACTGCTGAAAATATGTTTGGTTGGTTAAATTTGCTGAAAATGATTCTAACAAAAAATCAGTTTTTCGGGCAAGATTTTCAGAAGTATGTAATTTTAGAAAGGAAAAATGTTGATATAATTATAAATTACAAATTTTAGATTTATGAAAACGGTTTTTATTATGGAAAAAAGTTGAGTTTTCTTATTCTAAATTTCAGTTGATGTCTCAAACAAATTAAATGTTATTGCAACGTCTTTTCTTTTTCTTAAAATTTCGGTTACCACATACGAACTCTAATGATATTTCCAACTATTAAAAGTATAGAAGTCGACGTAGAAAAACAAATGAAAAACAAGAATAATAACTAAAACAAATGAAGATACAATCGATTATCTTATGTGATTAACTTTTTTATTGATAGTTACCTATTTTCTTATTATAATAAAATAAATAATTAAAATAATATTGTTAAAACAAAAATATTAATAATAAATAATCTTATTTTCTATTTTTTTTTCCTAATATAATTTTCCATCCTATAATCTTCAAAACCATTACTATTGGAAAGACTAGCGTAAGAACTAAACTAAAAATTTGGAATAGCTTATGAGGTTCTGATATAAAGAGTCTTGAGGTTGAAAGAAAGTTTAAAGGTTGAAAGAAAGAATCATAATCTTGGAATAGCATAAGTGAGAGTTGTGGGATGCATTCATAACACACGAGAGATTGGATATTGTGAGGAAAAGCTGGTGAAATGTTTTATCCAAATTATGATTTTTCTTTATTTGCAATTGAAATTATTCTTATAAAAAATAAAAATAAAAGGTAGAAAGGAACGATTTTGTTTGGGGTTGTAGTGAGGGTAGGCCGACAAGAGTGGTGGATGGTGTGATCAATATGAGAACTGATGTTATGCTGCAAAATTAATCAAATAATTTAGCCACGGATTAATCAAATTAAGTGCCGTCATATTTATTACATTCAATTACCACAAACTCCATCTGTATAGGAATTATAACTAAATCAATCTTAATTTATTATTTGCAATGTTCACATTCTTTTCCATTCGACCAAACCTCTTAGCTTAATCCATTAGAAAAGTATTATAAACATCTGTCTCTTCTCTCGAATCCAATATTCTTCTATTCTATTTTCTCACTCAAACATAATTATTGTTATAGATAAATACATTCAAACATACTTTTGTTTTCAAAACAACAAAATTGAAGATTCATATTTGCAAAAATGTTTTTCTAACTTCAATCTAAGCATAACCTAAAATCTGAAGATGCTATTTGGTAGTACTTGTTGGGTATTTTCCTAATCAAGTAAAGCCCGTTGATGTTGTCAAAGGCATCATATGACTGATTTCTAAAATGTATGTTTTTGTATTTTGGGATGAAATTTTCGTATGTGTTCTTTCTTAATGGTGTGGAGAGGGGCGTAAGATTCGTATATACTATTAATGGTGTTTGTTGACAATGATGATCCTCCAGAGGAAGGTGTGATGGGAAAGACAACGAAATCAAGTCATTTAAGCACGGGTTAGGTTATTATTATTTATCATGAAGTTCAAAAAAATTAACTACATGAAATTGACATTAAGTTATAGTAGTTTTATTTTTCTAAAGTTTGATTTCGCCATCCCAAAACCTAAACAGTGGGATCCATTGTCCACTAAATTAGTTGGTCAAAGGAAGTTAGAAACCCAAAAATTGGTGGCATGAGTAACGGAAAAAGGGAAGTGCGATCTTAATCACACATTGCTCACTTTGAATTATGGATTACTTTAATTACCAATATCAATGCGCATGTCAGAATTGTGTTCTTTGTTTCTGCCCTCTCTTCCAATCTTCATTTTTTTATTCGGTGGCCCAACACAAACTAATGAATTTATTCTCAAGTTTTAATAAAATTTTCATTTATCCTCTCTTTTAATGTCACACATTTCTTTTTAATAAAATCTCTCCTTTAACTATTATACTATTATTTATACCATTCTTTTAATTTTAATAAAATAATTGACAAAACCTCTGTACTATTTATTTCGTTGACTTCCATTATTTTCGTCTACTATGATCAATTTTCTTGCCGAATGTTTACAATGTTTTCCTTTATTTACTTTTTCAGAAAACACCAACATGCTCGTTTCCTTTGTTGACTAAAAGCAGAAACAACACCCTTTTAGCCTTTTCTATTCACATATTTTTTCTCTGTGTTTTTTTCCTATTACTAATGATTCTTTTGTTCCCACGAACTTCCCTATTCTGATTGGTCTTTCTTTTGTCATTTACAGACATGCCACCCAAACTTCCTAATCCTCAAATGCATCTTTGAAATGCATACTCATTAATGTTGGAACAATGGGAGCTTGGAGTGGCTGTGATCTTGAAGTGAATACCACAATGGAGAAAAAACTCTCATGATAAGCAAGGTGAAACTCTTTATTTTATTCTATTTTTTGAAGTAACTTTGAGTGAAACGGTTGGTGATTAGCATGCGCTTGGTCTTTACTCCCAACAGCATGAGAAATAGACACTGAACATTTAATTACACCTTAAAAGTGTGGCAGGCATGTGGGGTGGACCTTCTAGCAGCACCCTTCATGTCATCATCATGGATTGCACGTAGTGCATCATCACCTATGTCTTTCCCTTCTTACAAACATGACCCCCATCATTTATTTTCTCAAAGTGTCTTCTGCTTCAGGCTTTCTTCTATCATCTCATCACATGTATTCTCTTGTGGGTATGTTTGCCTTTTCCTATTGGAAAATGACATTTACTCACCTAATATGCTATAGTAGGTACATGTGTGAGAATGATAAAAGAGAAAACAAAATGACCCAATGTCACACGAAGAGAAAAATAAAGAAAAATTATCAGTGTTAGTTAAGTATTTTAAAAATAGATGTTCAAATATCACCGCTCTTTGTTATTTAATTCCGTGATATATGATGTATCTTTCTTATTCTCTTTATACTATCTAATGTGGAAGAACAAACACATGCTCTCTAAAAGAAATCTTATTCTGTTTGTTTTCCTGAAAATTGTATGCCTTATTTGTGACATTCATACATTGCACACTATTTTACATTCTTTGGTAAAAAGAAATCAAATATTTTTCGATACTTTTGCTGGCCATCTAACCTTCGTTAGTACACTGTGCAGAATATTCTTCCACCTTTCTCCCGTAAATTTAGCAATTTATTTGGTAACTCTTGGTCATAAATGTGGGAGTGAAAGTTATATTTTGCGACTTTCCAGGGGGTACACATGCTTTTGAGCTCATAGCACGACTTTGCTACAACAGCAGCATGGAGGTAACTCCATCTCCATCAAGCATGTCCCTGCTATGTTCTGCTGCTCATTTCATGGAGATGGAATGTGATGATGGTCCTGAAACACCCAACTTGAAACCCCACATCGAAAAATTTCTTGAAGGAATTCGTTTCTGGACTTGGTCTGAGCTCGTTGAAGCATTGAAACAGTGTCAAGACTTATTTTCTTTCAAAGGTTATTTGGCTATTCTGGACAGAATTGTGGATCACTTGATAGAGAGGCTAGCGTCACCAGGCATTACAAGTCCAAATACATGTTCCTCCAACAGATCCAGCTTCCAGTTTTCTTGTGACACAAGCAGCAATAACAGCCTGAGAAATAACTGCTCTGGGGCCACATGGTGGTTTGAACATCTTCTGTTCTTGAAAGTTGATTTGTTGGACAAGGTCATAAGGACAATGCTATCTTATGATTTTGATCATGGTGTGGTCTCTAGGTTTCTTTTCTGCTATCACAACTCAACTTGTCTTGGTGCTGTACAAGATGAGAAGATTGAGGCTACCGAGGTTGTTATCAATCTTCTTTTTCTGCTAGATTTGAGATCAATTTCTTGCAAGGATTTATTCAATCTGAATCGAATGGCTGTAGGTTTGAAAATGAGCACAAGTTGCATAAACAAGATAGAAAGTCTCATAGGTCCTCTTCTGGATCAAATAACAATTGATTATCTACTTCTTCCATCTCCACGTGGGAGGGGTCAAGCATATGATGTTGATTTTGTCCTTAGACTCGTACATATATTTTTCCTCAGAGACAGTCTTGAGTTAAATTCAAATCGACTTAAGAGAGTTGCGAAAATGATGGATTTGTTCCTTGTGGAAGTTGCTCCAGATCCCCATCTGAAACCTTGTGAGTTTGAAGCACTGATTGCAATGCTCCCAGATACTGCAAGGGAATCTCATGATCAATTATACCTAGCCATGGACATGTATCTAAAGGTAAGCTACCACTTTGCATTGTTCAATGATTGCAAGACTATAATACTTGAATGCAACTTTTCAATTCAGAAAGCTTGCAGCTTCTAATTGATTGTTGCTGCAACTTTTTTTTTTGTCAATGTGTAGTGTTTTATGAAGTCTCTTTCAGTCATTGATATAGATTCATAGGTCCATGCAGGATTAAGTGAAAAAGAGAAGATAAGTATCTGTAGTACACTGCACCACGAGAAGCTGTCAGCAGAACTTTTGAGACATCTTACTCGAAACTTGGTGTTTCCTTCAAAGGCAAAACCCAGAGCTTACGTCACTAAACAAAGCCGAATGAAAACCTTGCTCCAGGAAAATGATCATTTGAAAAGCTTTTTTGAATCCGTATTTCGTAAAAGCTTCAAGAACATGGAGGTGAAAGAGGATGCTGAAAAGAGAAGCTTTGATGCCGAAGAGCTTAGAGGAGATTTAGAAGGAATGCAGAGTGGGGCCCAAGTAAAGAGGTCAGGTACTCATATTATGAACAATGCTATGTACTTGCCAAAACTCTGTTCATGATGTTTAGTTTCAGATTTGACCCTGAATTTTGTGTTTATCTCTGTGTATGTAGTATTGAAGTATTAAAGCAGTAAAGTTATGCAGCTCATGTACAGATATCATATTCTATGTAACAGATTTCACATATGATTTTATACAAGAGAAGGTGTCAGTTGTTTGCTTTGTGCAGCTGAGAGGAATGATTATTGTGTTAACCTACCTACAATACTCCCACTGTTGCTTCTGCATCATCACTTGTTTGCTAGATTTGAATTTGAAGTGCCTGTGTAAAAAAAGTCAGCAACCAATGTAATAGATTATTAAAATAAGACTAATGGGGTTAACCGATGTTGGTGTTTTTGTTCTTCCATGACCGTTAACAGAGAATGGATAATTCCAAAGAATATTGTTGGTGACAGCATCAGCTGATTATGCTGCAAAGGGTGTGACTCATGGCAACAAATAAAATCATTAACCTGAACACTTAACAACAAATTTGTGTGTCGAGTATTTTGCATTGATGCACACAAAAACTGAAGCTAGTAAAAGTTGTCATTTCTGCATGCAACAATCCTTGGAATTCCCTTTAGAATTAATGATAATAATAACAGCTTGTAAAGTGCAAGTTGTAACAAAATCTAACATAGATTATTTCTTTTGGGTGTTCTGAAAGGTTTACAATAAAGTATTATCACTGTAACCAATCTAGAGAATTGTATGTAATGTTGTACAACACCATGTACATGTAAAAATATAAGATTGTTCTTGTACTTTTTTGAAGAGAAGAGAAAATAGAGAAGGTGAAGAAGGTAAACAAGAATTTTTGTTAAGAGCTTCGCAAAGTTTTTGTATACAAATGATGGTGGCCCAAGCAGTATGTTATGTCATGAAAACTGGAACTAGGAGGTGTTAGGTCAGTTGGCACTTTCTATTTTCTTCCAAATAAAGGTAAAAAAATGCGTATTAAAATGAAAGGACTGGTAAATAATACACAGTTAAATAATAGAGTAATTTATTTATAAAATTGAAAATAAAATAAAATAAAATAAAAAACATTATTAATTGATAAAGTATTTCCTCTGAGTTTTTTATTCGTTTTGAGACAATTAAATTAGATTAGTTTACGCACTTAGTTGTTAGTTTATTGGGCCGAACTCATCATCTTTAATAGGTAGTTCGATACAACAGACAAAAGCCCACTCTTAACGGGCTTTAGACAAACAATCATTTTGCCCTTACATTAGTTTTTTTTATATTTCTGAAATTGAAATACTAATTTTTGGAGGAACTTAAAAAATCTTGAAATAAAAATTGTATAAATAATACATTTAAAAATAAAAATAATTTAAATAGTATAACAAAAATATATACATTTACTTCAAATATACATTTTCATACTAGATAATAATATCCTTTTACTAAATATAGTTATATATATGTATTTATAAAAATATTATATATGTTTAATATATTAAATTTTTTATATCATATAATGGAATGAGACTTGAAAACTCATTTTTACATATTTTTGAAGGATTAAGAAAATAATTAAAATTTTTGAAGGACTAATTTTTACTGATGCTTTTAAAATATTAAGGAATAAATTGCATTAAATCGAAGAACAAATAACATGTTTAAATTTATAGAAAATAATACGATGAAAAAAATTGACACAAAAAATAATTGTTTTATAACATTATATAAATAATTGTGGTATCATATCTTTTCTAACATTTTCTGTAAGAAATCATAAGTACATTTCATTGAACAAAATGTTAGGTTCACAAATTTTTTAATTTTCAATAAATTTTAGCGTGTAAGAGCTTATATCGATTTTACTCTATAGAATAAAATTTAAAAATAGGAAAAAATAATAATAAATGTATTATGGGAAGTGATATACTATATTTCTACACTTACATGATATTCAATAAATTTATAACACCTCATCATATTCATAATAAAATAATTGTAAAATATTAATTAAGTAACGTAATCAATGTATAAATATATGTTTTGGTGCATCTCTATCATTAGTCAAATAGAAAATAAAGGAGAATTGAAGTGTAAGGAGGTTGTGTCCTAGGCTCCTTTAAATGCCTGAAGCATCTTGATTCTAGTCACCAACCCTTCTGAAGATAGCAATATCCTTCTCGTCGTTCAGACACACTTTTCTCCATGGCGCTGCATTTACAATCGTGCCTTCACTCCTTCAAACCTCAAACTAATGCTACAAAACCACACGTTTCTCAAAACTTTGACCATTTCAAATTTGATCCTCTGCCAACTTCTAATAAGTGGAACATTCTTCAAGATAACCACTCTATAGCATGGATAAACTCGGTAAGTTTAAAGTTTTCCTACTTACAAAACATCTTTTGGTTAAATTGAAAAGCAGTGTCTTGCTTTATACCTTAGACTAATTCAGTTCCTTTGCAGGATGATCTCAGCAATAATCACAAAGCGAAACTGAAGGTTCTTAAGCATGAGCTAAGGAATATCAGTGAAAGTTCAACGCAAGGAATTTGCATGGTTGATGCAATGATGCGCTTAAATATTGATTACCACTTCCAAGACGAAATTGATGCTTTCTTACAGAAGCAATACGTGATTTGCAGCACTAATTGGGATGTCTATGAGAATGATCTCCATCACATTGCACTTTGCTTTCGTTTATTAAGACAACAAGGTTACTATGTGTCAGCAGGTGGGTGGTTTATTTGTATGTATATTTTTTTTAATGGAATTATTTCCTCAAGCTAAAAACTGAGCAATTATGATAAACTATGTAAGATTTAATTCTAAATTATATCTTCTAAAGAAGAACATGAAATACTGTTTATTCTATCATTTGTATAGTAACGTTAAGATTAGATGTTTGTCTATTGGTATTATCACGAAACTATCATATAGTAATTGAGTGCATCTGATAGATATTACTTTGTGTGTATATATGTCTGATGTATGCATCTATTAAGTTCATCATTAGAGCGTTTATTTTTGTAAACTCTTATGTCTATTTAAATTCTATAAGCTCTAAATGTTAAGACTCTGTATGATTGATCTTATTGTTCAATAAAACAATTTTTTTCTCTTTCTATAATTTTTCTTATACTTGTGAGGAACCCAACAGACTAAAAATAGGTTTATTGTGTTGGAAAACATTCAGAGGTGTTTGACAAGTTCACAGACAAGGAGGGAAAGTTCATCCATAAACTACATGGAAATATGAAGGGATTGGTGGATTTATATGAAGCATCACACTTAAGCATAGCAGGGGAAGACATACTGGAAGAGGCAGGACAATTTAGTGGGCTAGTCTTGAAGGAAAAGCTGGCTCTTCTTGATGATTATGAAGCTAAGTTTATAAGGAGAACCTTAGAACACCCTTTCCACAAAAACCTGGCTTTGTTCACGGCTCAAGATTTCCTTGGAGATTTGCATGGCATGAATGGATGGTTAGGTTCCCTAAAAGAAGTGGCAAAATTGGATATCAGTTTGCGCCAACGCTTACACCATCAGGAAATTATTCAAATTTCAGAGTAAGTCTGCGCTAAATAGCTGATTATTTTTAGTAGGACCATAATGTGTACAAAATTGTACCAGTATTCAATACAATTACATATTTTCAAGATTTCAACTCACTTATTAAGCTTGAAGAATGTTAATTTTTTTATGATTAATTAATTAATGGTAGGCTAACTAGTTCACATGGTTTATTCTTTTTCATGTGTTGTTATTTTGGCAGATGGTGGACAGAACTTGGTTTAGCTAATGAGTTAAAATATGCCAGAAATCAACCACTTAAATGGTATATTTGGTCCTTGGCATGCCTCACGAGTCCTACTTTTTCAGAAGAAAGGGTTGAGCTCACGAAACCAATCTCTTTCATCTATTTAATAGATGACATTTTCGATGTGTACGGGACACTCGAAGAATTAACACTTTTCACAGATGCTATTTGCAGGTATATGCAAAAAAAACCTTCCTACACATAACGTAAATGTTACACTCTAAATGAAAAAGGAAAAGGCTGTTTGGTTTTACCACTTTTTGCTAAGTGCAGATGGGATATTTCAGCTACTGAGCAGCTTCCTGACTACATGAAGATATGTTTTAAGGCACTCTATGATCTCACTAATGAAATTAGCTTTAAAATCTACCAGAAGAATGGATGGGACCCCACTGATTCTCTTCGAAACACGGTAAATTATTCATTAACATGAAGGAAAACACACACAGCTTCTTTATTAGCATACAGTGTCACGTGATAATTACAGAATGTGAAATAAGAGTTTGCCCATTCTCTGCAGTGGAAGAGTTTGTGCAAAGCGTTCCTAGTTGAAGCAGAATGGTTTGCTTCTGGAAATATTCCCAGTGCTGAAGACTACTTAAAGAATGGGAGAGTGAGCTCCGGAGTGCACATTGTGCTTGTCCATATTTTCTTTCTCTTGGGTGAAGGATTTACCAAGGAAAATGTTCATATCATAGATGGAATTCCAGGCATCATTGCTTCCTCCGCAACAATTCTTCGGCTTTGGGATGACTTGGGAAATGCAGAGGTAAAAGATGTTAACGTACGTGAGATTTTCTTTGTTAAAATAATTATAATAACACGCTATCTTCTTCTGATACTGTACTATACAGATAAAACTTGAGCATTTATTAGACCAACATTAACCAAAATCTTAATATGAATTTGAAGAATTACAAATCCGACAAAATGAATAAATGAAATAAACCTATATTTTAAGAAAAGACACTACGAGATATCATTCATTATCATGGTATTTTTGTAAAAAAATATGTACTATGATTGAAGGATGAGAATCAAGAAGGAAATGACGGATCATACTTGAGGTGTTTGTTGAATGAACACAAAGACATGTCGTTGAAAAGAGCAAGAGAGGGTGTTCTGAGAATGGTATCAGATGCATGGAAGAGTCTGAATGAAGAGAGGCTGTTTGGGAGTACATTTCCAGCAGCATTCACTGAGGCATCTCTCAATCTTGCGAGGATGGTGCCATTGATGTATAGTTATGACCATAATCACTCACTTCCAAAACTAGAGCAGCTGGTCAAGTCCCTTTTTTGATGGAAACCCTTTATGTCAACCAAGAACTTTGACGTTGTTGCATTAGTAATAAATCAATCACTTTTGATGGAATATGATTTTAACTAATTTAATTGTAGGGTAAAGTTATTTATTATTTCGACCAGTTGTGCTAATTAAATTTCTTGAAATTGAACCACACAGTAGGAAATCAAATAAAGTGATTTATATTGTAAGGACCAGGTTTAGATTAATAACGTATTAAATAATAACTTTAAGTTAATGTAAAATTTAAGTGTGGTGTAGCTTTTAATCTTTGTTTAATGTGTGGGCCAGATTATATTTATTTTATTTTAATATTAAGTATGGTTAATCTTATTTAATTTAGTATGTTTTAAACCGTCATTTATCATATATGGCATTCCAATACCATTATTTTAAATAAATTATTCTTCAAATTTAAATTTAAACTTTTTAAATTAAATTTAATTTTTTGAGTGTTAGGTGAATTTTTTATATACATTAAATGTCATTAATCTAAGAACAATCAATCTTTAATTTAATTATATAATTAAAGAACAACTAATAATATTTCATCAATAGCTTTATTTCATAGAAGATTGTTCTCATAAATTAAGATTAATTGGAGTATGATTACTTGAATATTGTAAACCAGTTGCATCAGTAAAATCCCTTTCATATAATGAAATGTTGACAAAAGTTGTCATATGTTAAAGACTCAATATAGATAATTAATAAATCTAAGATATTTTAGTTTGGAGCTTACATACATTTATTAGCCTATAATAAATATAAAACAACATAAATTTGATTTTATGTAGAAACTTAGCGAAAAGACTCAAAGGACTTTACAAACTATTTTAAATTTTATATATATATATATATATATAATATTATAGAACACGATAGAAAAAGATTAATAATTAATAAATATTAATAAAATATTAAAGGTACAAAAATATTCCATCTTATTATATATTATTAGAATTTTTTATATTTTATGAAATTATTTTTATAAATTTATAACAAATTTACTGAATGTTAAATTCTAAACTCTTTTCTTACAAATTTTTATGAAATTTTTTTTAAAATATAAATTTTTTTAATATATTTGGATTCCTTTGTATACACTTTTAGACATTATTTCTTTTAAAGCATAAAATAAAAAAAATAAAAAAATACAAACAAAAAATTTTAAAAAACAAGATAAATAAAAATTAAATTAAATGTGTTGTATAATATTGACAAAGAACAACAGCCATTAAAGTCTTATTTTTATTCTTATATTAATATACTTCAATCTAATAGTTTTATAAAATCTAAATTTTAAGTTTATTGTAATAAAAATGTTATAAAAAATGATAAATTAAAGTATAAACAATAGATTAATAAATGAAATCTTGTATTAAAAAAAGTGTATGTAAAATCTAAAAAAATATGTAACATAATAAGATGTAAAAAAAATATAAGTTAGAGTAATATATTATATTATAATTTTCTTAATTTTTAATTAAACAGAAAATATACATATATCTGTATACCTAAATTATCAAATTAAACAAAAACTTATAAGCTATTTTAAAATATAATTCGTAATTAACTTTCAAACTTTTTAACTTACCCATGGTCCCAATGAATTGAGCTGAATCTAAGTGGCAGCTGTAGAAGTTATTGTTGCTCTTACCTGTCCATGAGTCTAAATAGTCATCATTCTTTCTTTTATTATCTCATATTATTAAAGTATGTAATCTAAAAAGTTTCTGAAAGAATTTTTTTTTTTATTTCACTAAGGAACAAGACAATTTTAATCTGTGTGAGAGAAAGTATGCAGATGAAGAAAGTGAGTAGCACTCACTACTGCAGGTAATTGTCATTATGGTAAGGCCCACTGGGAGTTGAATTGGATGCTTTAGTATTGATGAAGAGTTTTGTCCAAATACATGTACTGTGATATATATTTATAAAATTGCATTACCTGACAATAAATTGTGGTGATTGAGGTTGATGAGCATGGATTGAAAACTTTAGGTGTATGGTGCGCAGATAATTAAACTTTGTATCCAAATCTTTCTAAGTAACAAGTACTGTTCTTTGTCCAACAACAAATAATGGTTCATTATTTTTAGTTGTGCAGTACCTTGGTCAGGGATTTTTGTTTGAATGGGTGACAGTGAAAATTCATTGTTTTTTTTCGTGCATCAATGATGAAGCCTTTGACGTGACATTTAATGGATTTGGGATATCAACTCGTTTCACAAGTAAGTAGATTCTTTCGACTATTGTAAGTGTTTATCATCGTTGGTAGCCTAGATGTGATTACCTTATGGGGAACACAATCATGGACGAGTGTGTGCAGATATGCTAAGAGCTTGTAAGGAAGTTAGATTTGAATGTTCAAGCATGCGCCTGTTAAAAACCACCTTTGTCCTCCGGTTCCCTCCACACATTATTTGGTTAGGTTATTATACAATTTTTATAGCAAAAACTACAAATTATTTGCTTAGTAGTTTTTCTGTCAAAAATTACAACTTTCTCATGCAATTTTTTTTTCTTAAAAACTGCAAATTTTCTTAATTTATGTTATGTTTATCAATGTCTCTTATTGTTCCCTAGCTTGGAGGGCTGCTTGCACGCAAAAAATGAGCTCCTTCAGGTCATCATAACTCAATTTTGGACACTTCGATCCAAATTGAGGAGTTTGTGTTTGCATTAACCGCTTAGCTGTATAGCTATTCCAAACCTAGAATTACACCTGAGATGATATCTTCTCCTTTCCTAAAACTGAGAGCTACATGCTCTCAAAAAGTTATCACCAAAGGGTCACTTTTGGACCTCTTGAACTGAATTGAGTTTGTTTTTTCATAAACCACCTCAGTGGATCATTTTCATATCAGGAATGAAATCGAAGTGGGATTTCTTGAACAGTTTCCTAACACGTAGGACTAAAAATAAAATAAAATTTCACAGGGTTAGTTTTAGATCAGTTTGGATTTCTTGAATAGAATCACCAATTTTATGTTTCCATAACTTGCAGAAGGTATTAAAAATAGAACATTACGTTTTGCATTTTCGGTTTGTAGCATATAAAAAAAAGGATGGTGAGTTATTTTATAACAGACGTAAAGTCTTGACCAGGCATGATGATAAAATTAAAGAAGGTGGTTTTAGATGAAAGAGTGACTTAAGACACAATATTAATTTAAAACTCATTAAAAGGTCACAGTCAAGAAAGCCTGGCAGAGGTTTGTAGTTTGTCTGAATGCGGCAACGATGGTTGCCTAAAATGTAGAATTGTGGTGGCAAACATAGTCGTCCTAATGTATATAGTTTGGGTGAAAGTTGATGGCATAGCATTGTTTGTACCCACCATCTGATACCAAGTCTCACCAAGGAAGTAGCTAAACTAATAAGACAGATAAATATTAATGGAATTAAGTGATACCTAATCTTATTTAAGAGCCATGAGTCTGAGCCTCAAATTCAAGTACTCCATGACAGTAAGTAGAAGATGGTAAACGTTGTTGTCCTAATTGTCGGTGCTGATGGGAGTGCTTAAGAGGGCATAGATGAAGGTTTTAAAGTATTATCCAAAACGGAATGTATTGTAACACAAATTAAGGGAACACAACAAGTGAAGTGAGAGAGGATATCGGCAAAAACGGAGGGAAAAAGGGTCAAAAGAAGGCGAGGTGCTGCTTTTCACATTCTGCAGAGTCTTTTTATTTTCTCACATAATGCAAGGTCCTCCTCTCAATTTCATTTCTAGTTCTTTCATCTCACTTTTTTCATAAATTTCAACTTTTTAATTGAATTTTGTTGACTTCAAAAATACCATCTTTCACCACATTTATTGACTTTCAACTTTAAATAAGCTTGACTCATATAGGATGAAAATAAGTTAATCGAATCAAATTGAAAAAAAAAAAGAAAAACTCTCCTACTAGAGAGGATCCGGATCAGTTTAACTTGGTTAGACTTGATTTCGCTTCAAATTTTAGTTCAGATTTCGAGTTCTATACCTAATTTCATTAAGTTTACGGATTCAATTAGCTTTAACAAAAAATAGTTCAGCTTGTTCATATAACTAGTTCCATTTTAAACTCAATTTGGGTTATGAACTATTAGTTCCACAAAATCAATTATGTTAGTGTCAGTTGGGTTTATGATTAATTATAATCTTGACTATATATGTAAATTTTAGAAAAGTTACTTGCTATTTCTTGTTATGTAGCTATTAAAGATAACCTAATTTTTAGAATAAGAAATAATTTTCTTAGAGTGATTTAATTTGATAACCTTCTTTCCCTATATATAAATTTCTGTCATTTTTTTTATAGTCTAGCAAAGTTTAATTACTTCAAAATATTCATTCTCTACAGTTCTTGAACGTACTCAAAATACCCGTTTCTTGGAAATACATCCAAACCATCCATTTCTAAAGCCTTGCCCCAAAGCCAAGTCCGTTTTACTCAAAGCATATTCCAGCATGGTTTGTGTGTTTTACTTTTACACAAATACAATACTCTGAATTCTAATCTCTACGTATATTCTATATATATCTTTTAATCCTCAGCTACATTGATCCTTCAGGATGTTATCTACGTCAAACAGGCTTCGATATTGAAGGAAGCTAAGTAGGAAACTTATCAGAAAAAAATCAATGGAGAGTTTACACTAATTTCAATCAATCTTAATTAATGTACAATTTTATTAAAAAATTAATTTATTTTATAAAAAAAATTTATTTAATTTTAATTAATTTAATTAATAGTAATTAATAAAGATTACATGAAAAATTTATAAAAAATTAAACAAATTAATTATTTTTCTATGTGAGAATTTATGAAATAAATGAAACAGAGGAAATACAAGTAGTAATAATGTAAAATATTTTACTGAAGAAACTAATATTAATAAAAGATTGTTCTTATTAAATTTTCTATAAATCACTTATAATAGTCTGAAAGGATTTGATATACATAGTAAATTTAACGAGAACAATCTTCTACACTTCACAAATTTATAATATCATAACTAATTTAAATAAATATTTTATTAGTTGTAATCTCAAGAAATATCAGAGAGATAATATTTTATTGAAAAGTAAATATCTTGTAACATAAAAATGGAAATATTGTTCCAGTGTATTGATGAAATGTACGGAGTAATTACATAAAAAATATTATATTTACGGTGGTAGCAAACCAATAAATTCAAAATACTTTGAAATAGAAATATAATTAAAAATTAATTTAATCATGCAAGAAGAATGTTATTAAAAAGAATTTAAAAGTATTTTTAAAAACATATATTTTGAATAAATTAAATATAATTAATTTAAAAATAAAAAATAATTAATTATTATAATGACTAAATTAAAATTATTAGTATTTAAAATAATTTTATTATAATATAAATTATATTTTTTTATTAATTTTAAGAAATGATAAAATTAATTTTTATATAATAATAATTAAATTAGTTTCTAAATTAAAATTAAAATTTGTTATTAATATTAACTATCAAGATTTTAACCACTTACTATATTAAACTCTATATTAATCTTTAATTTAATTAGTGATTGATTTAATCATTTTATAGATTATTAATATAGTTGGTAAAAATAACTTCTTTTATTATAATACTTCTTTTACTATAAATTGAATCTTTAAGTTCTCATATCAATTAGGAAATATATAACTTCTTTTACATTTTTTTCATCCTACCAATAAATTCATAACATTGATAAAACATAAATATATTAATACTCTACTTATATATGATTTTTTTTATCCATTTGTAGTTAATAATATTTAGTAATCCCTTCTTTATCTGGCTGTATTTTAAATATATAATTAACAACATTAATGTAAATCTTTCAAATACTTTCTCTAAGTGATTTCCATTTTTTTAATCAAATATTTTAATTAAAAAAATATCTCATATTCATTCTTTTTTAGTTTTATTATTTCTCAACATTATTTGTAGTTAATTTTTCAAACATTAAAAGAATGAGTTTATTTTTAATATTAAATTAACATAAAAATTTAATAAAATAATTTAATAATAAATATTATTATATAGCTTTTAAATAATAATAATAATAAATCAGAAAACAATTTTTTTTAAAATAAATAATTCTTGTATTTTTTAAATTATTTTGTTTATCTTATAATTATATATATTAATAAAAAAATAATTTTTCATATTGATAACTTTTATATAAATTTTAATTATAAATAATTAATTTTTAATTATCATAATAATATATATTAATAATAAAATAATATTTCATATACATGTAAATTTTAATAGTAAATTATTAATTTTTTATTCTCATAAGTGCCAACCAATTTTAATTGTGAGCATATCATATTTAATTTAGAATAATATTAATAAAAAAATGTTTAAAACTTAAAGGTTAATGGAATATAATAGAAAAATAAATTAAAAAAATTAAAAATTATTTAATTTTAAAAAATTATAATTTTTTGTTATTATTTTAAATACACATAATAATATTTATCATCGAATAATTTTATTAAAAATTTTATATTAATTAAATTTTAAAATTAAATTTATGATTTTAGTGTTTTAAAAATTAATCACGATAAATATATAAATTATGTTAGAAAATGAAAAAATTATAAAAAATAATATGACATATTTTTTATTTAAAATATTTTATTGAAAAAACAAATAATCAGTAAAAATATTTGAAAAATATTGAAGTAAAAATATTAAAATTAAACAAATAACATTAAATATAAATAAAAAATATATAAATAAAATATTAATATATCTCTTTTAATTATGTATGCTTATGTTTATTTCTATCCTACACATTCTACAACTTAAGAAACTCATCACATGACATCACCTCTATTTACATCAATCACTCACCATGTAATCACCAGAAATACCAAAATTGTATTTAACTAAGTCACTCTCCTCTCTGTCCTTTTATGTCTCACCAATCCTTCCTTTTCATGTAATAAAATATCATGAGATGACTTCTATTTACATTCATCACCCACCATCTGATAGCCACATATACCATAATTGTGCTTCACGTTTTTAAAAAGCAGAGGAGAGAAAAAAAACTACTCTATTCATTTTAAATTATTAAGCATACTGTAAAAGAAAAATCTTATTTCATAATATAAAATATTTTAAAATTCTAATAACTTTATTGTTATTTTTTATATATTTTTATTAATCACATCGTTATTAAAATTAAGTGTAAAAAGATGTCATATTACGATAAATAAATAGAAGTGCATGTATGAATTTTCTAAAGCTAATGATGGAAGCACTAAATTAAATTAATGAGACACATAATTTCTCCAAACTAAAGTTTTCATCGTTTTAGTTTTTTTTTTCTCAGAATTTGCTTCTATGCCTAAATATAAAAAAGATATGTATAGGATCTCACAACCCTTGTACTGTATTTGGTATAGATTACTATTTAGAATAATTGATTTAAGTTTATCTATGGGATGTTGTGTTTTTACATTATACTTGATTTAAGATAGTTTGTAAGGAACGTTTGGAGAGAGAAATTTGAGTGTGCAATTTATCCCTTTCAAATTATCATATATTTTTAAAATAATTTATTCGTGGGTACTTTTATTTTTTATAATTGTTAATGTCAAATTAAAAATAACATTTAAAAAAAGTTATTCACATCTTGAAAATATATCTAAAAGCAATTTTGATATTATAAATAAAAAACAGTATATTAATATTCATTAATTCAATTAAATCAAGTAATCTCTCTTTCTTAGAATTAAAGCAAATCAACCCTTCATTCTCTTAACCCAGCCAAAGAAAGTGTTAGTTTCTCCACCTTGCTGAATTAACTTACAAATCTCATGCAGTTCAAAGTGAATATTGCTCATTTTCTAAAGTATTTTCGCCATTTTTTACTTTTTCAACTGGCCTACAAAATTTTCTTTTGCTTAATAGAGATTAAGGTCGGTGGATATAAAATTTATATTTATAATAATTAATTACAAACATTGGAATGTATTACTCCTTTCGTTTCAAATTATAAGATTGGAAAAAAAATCTTATTTCATAATATAAGACATTTTAAAATTCCAATAATTTTATTTTTTTATATACCCCTATTAATCACATCATTATTTGTATTAACATTAAATAGTAGAAAGAGAAATTAAATATCAGGAACTAAGAATTAATTTCCTTTTATTAGTCTGACTCTTCATCTTTTATCATCATCTACTAATATTATGTTTTAATTTTTGTATTAAAGTTACAATAGCAACTCATTTTAATTTACTATTTCTATTTACAATTTGGTGGAAATTGAAAATTTTGATTGAAATTTTGAAAATAAAATCTAAGCATAGTCATTTACAATTTAGTAGGAATTAAAAATTTTGATTGAAATTTTAAAATAAAATTTAAGTATAGTCATTTGCAATTTGGTGGAAATTAAAAATTTTGATTAAAATTTATTTAAAATAATTAGTAGTTCTAATTTTAAATTATTTAGAAATGATTCTGAAATGATTTCAAAACTGTTAAAATTCTAATCTCAATCAATTTACAATTTTATTAAAAAATTAATTCATTTATAAATACTTCTGGTTAAATTTCAATTAATTTATTTAATAGTAATTAACAAGGGTAAAAATGGAAAATTTATAGAAAGTTGAACAAATTAATTGTTTTTATTGGTATGTGAGAATTTGTCAACTACGTCTTATAATTTGAAACGGAAGAAGTATTAAATATTCTTCCTCCATTCCCTCTACAACATCTATAATAATAAATAATAAATGTTTATTATATTATATCACGTGACTTACAAACAACTTATATTATATTTTTATAATTTTTATTTTAATAAAAATTATTTATAAGTATTTTTATTCTTTGACAATTTATAATATTTATAATATTTAAAAAATAATTATAAATAATGTATAAATATAAATAAAAAATTACATAATAAAAAAATACAATAAAAAATATATATATGATATTTGATTTTGTAAATAACTAAAGTAATTTTAAAAATTATATTAATTAAAATCTTTGTAAATTCAATTGAACATAAAAAAAATACAGATAAAAAAGAATTAATATTAAAAAAATTTAAATATATGTTTTTAATTATTTTAATAAACTAATAAATTGTATTAAATTTTTTATTTAATTATTATAAATAATATCACTTTATAAAAATATCTCTAAATATATCTAGTTATAATTATAACTATATCTAATTTAAAATGCTTTACAAAATGAAATAAACTTGTTATAAAAATAAAAAATTTCTAGTGTAAATTCTTATAAGAATTTATAATATTTTTTATAAAAATAAGTATTAAATATGTATTAATTAATATTAATTAAGAAAAAAGAAGAAAAAATTTATAAAAAAAGTATTAATAAGTCTTAAGCATCATTTCTTCTTAAAATAAAGAATTTAAAATTTTTAAATTTTTTTCTTATCATCATTCTAAGGGTATACAAATTTTAAATATATTAATCAGATCACTCTAATGGTAAACAATTTTTTGATATCTTAATTACTAATAAATTACAATTTTTATATAATGTGATTATATATTAAAGCAAAATTTATTGGAATGAGATTTAAACATTATTATCAAGTTTATTTACAAGATATTTTAGTCAATTATACTCTCGATAATTCAGAAGATTAAGTGGTTTGGATTGATACAGTTAAAGGTATTCTAAATTAAAAGGCTTCCAGAAATTACATATATATAAAAATTGATTTTAATCATTAGTTTTGTAAATTTTGAAAGTCATGTATTGATCCTGTAAGTTTGTTAGTTATTTCAAAATTGATTTTGACCAAATTATTTATGCATTTTAATCTTCAGAATACTGAGATTCAATTATGTTAATGGTTTATGTGTTGCATATGATTTAAGAGTTTATTACATTTAATTGTTTACTTGATAATAGTTTTGCTATTTCCACTTTGCAAGGTTTTAATAATTTTAGGAATACACAAGATTAAGATATTCAACTGAGGGTTTTTATTCATGTTACATAGTGTAAGTAGAATATGAGAAATGCTTAAAAATTTAATAACCCTATTAATATTATATATATATATAAAAGAATCTTATTATATCAAGAATGAGAATGGCTGTTAATATTTGTAGTCATGGAAAATAATATTAAAGAATTTAGAATTTTTAAGATTTTTAATTTAAATATTAAAGTTATTAAAATTGTGATGTTATATGTGGATGGTGTTATATATTTTCATAAGAAGTAGGAAATAATAAATGAGAGATTTTTCTTCTGATATTTATAGAGTTTGATGGTTGAGATTTTGGTACTATACTTCCTATTGAGTTGAATGATGTAATGTATGATTGTTGGTTAGAATATTCTGCAATTGTGATAAGAACCAATAACTATAAGACAAGTGATGCTTAGTAAATGTTTCTTTTATATGAAGTCTCTTTTTCATTTGAAACGTTGATATAAACTAAAACGTGGGGTGCTTGCATATTAAAAGGTTGCATTTATGATTGAAAGGTATTTTATATTAAATATTTTAAAATAATTTATGAAAAAATTGTTTTATATTTTAAAAAAATAGAAAAGAGGTTTATTTAAATATTTTGAAATGTTTGTTGAGCGTTCTTCTTTGAATAAAATCCTAGGGAAGTGAAGATTTTTAGCAGTCTTCTGTGGCTGAAACCGTCTGCATGTGGGCTGTGATGGGTGGATCCCACTCCTGCAACATTGTGAATTATAAACCACACAAAATTTGACCTAGAGTACAAATGTTCATATGTATATGAAATCATCATAATTTTTCTTTGGACTACTTTGTATTTATTCGCATTCCTCACTTTTTAGAATTTAATTTCTCTGCATTCACATTCAAATAATAGATCAAAATGGTGTATTTAATTTAGATTTCAAAAAATCCATAAAAGAAATTTTTTATTTTTTTTAAATATTATTTAAGAATATATATTTTTCAAAGATTATTTTAATTAATATTTTTTAAAAATTATAAATATGAAATCGTAAAATTTAAAAGAATTATGTGAATTGACTATAATTAGGTTTTCGTACATTTAAAATAAAATAAAATAAAATAAATAATTCATAAATATTCTTCCTGGAGATGGTTCACAGATGAGGTTGGCCTTTCAGTCGAGACAAAATTTAATTATTTTTATAAAGAGACAAAATTAATTTTTTTTGTAAAAGACATCTGTTAAGAATTATAATAAAATTTAAAGTATAAAGAATAAAATAAAAATTAAGTAAATATTAATTATAAATAGCGTATTAATCATAAATGAGTGAATTTAAAGTATTTTTGAAATATTACAGAATATTTATACAGTTTCTTTAAATAATAAATTATAAATATCAATATATATATATATATATAAATATTTTATTTTATTTTTATAAAAAATATATTTATATATTATTATATTTAGTAAAACATCATAAATCAAAGTTCATTTAAATAGAATTATAAAAAATTTAAAATATAAATAGCATTTTGATACGAAGTTATTATATCATAATTAATAAAAATGATAAACAAATTATTAGATTTGGATGTAAAATTGTTATAAATTATGATACCAAGTAATAGCTTTAATATAGATATATAAAATCATTGTTACTTTCAATATGGTACTATTTATTTTTCTCACTCTTGAATATTAAGTAGACACCCGACATTATGAATATCATGTTTTGTTCTATTTTTTTGAGAATTCTTTCTTTTCCTTTTTGAGAATTTTTTTCGTCAATAATTGGTTTGAACAGGAAGTGTCGTGTGTAGGATAGTCTTTCCTTGTCAATCAAAGGTATGTACGATGAATTATTGTACACTGAAATAAGGTTCAAAATATGTTTGAATTTGAGTAGTGGAAATTTGTATATAAAAAATTTCAGCTATAAATTTGCATAAAGCAACAAAAGGAGGGTTGTTAAAGAATAAAAAAAATGGAAAATCTTTGCTAATAAATACATTTGTCACCTATTTTTCCTGAGGTATATTATTTGAGAACTAATATTGTTTATATAATGTAAAAGGCCATATGTTTATTATAGTGATTTTAAATGTATTATAACTTAATTTATTTAAAAATTGTTGGTGATTAAAAATTGTTATTTTA
Organism: Lablab purpureus; assembly: GCA_030347555.1. NCBI lineage: Eukaryota > Viridiplantae > Streptophyta > Magnoliopsida > Fabales > Fabaceae > Lablab > Lablab purpureus. The sequence continues at coordinate 11,507,775 of CM059259.1, forward strand.
TTTTTTTATAATAAATTTATGAGACACAACGAAAGAAATAAACCTGTTTCACTTTTAAAACATAAAATAGTAAAATAAATATTTGATAAGGTGAAGACCAAACAACACAAAAGATAATTTAACCAAACATCTAGAGTATGTTTGTTTCTCCATTAGGAAATGTGCAAATTTACTGTTAAATAAGAAAATAAGATAATAGCACAAAAAATAAAAAAGTAAACATTAAAATATAAGGATGTACTGCTATCGAATGTAACAAGAAAGTTCCTAAAACAATAAACATGCTAATTAATAAAAAATTCATACTCAGACTTTTTTTTTCAAAATTATAAAAAAAAACAAAGAAAGTATAGTAGAATAATTTATTATAATATACTATTATTTATGTTTTTATATTTTTATATTTTTTTACTGTCAAATTCATTTTCTAACCTAAAGGTAGGATATAAAAGTACCCCCCTTATAAATTATGGTGTTTTAGCTTTCACAGAGACGGATGGTGTTAGTAAGTCTATTTTCAATCATACAACCAACACTCCCTGATAGCAGATATTTCTTTTCTTTTGTTTTGTTACCAATGTCATTCCATAACTTGTTCCATTACAAACCACTTTCTTAAGCAACCATTTTAAACAACTTTTTAAACCTTAAATAAACAATTCCACATGCAGTATTTTATTATTTTATAAATTAGTTATTAAATAGAATAGAATTTTTAAACATAACAGTTCTGGGCACCATCAGTTTGCTGGTATGGGGGAATGAAATACATCTACCACAAGTTTGTGTTTCCACAAATCACATCACAAAAGAAAATCATGTCACTGATTTGATCTTCCAACATAAGTGACAACCATAAAATTGGAAGAGAAAGGACATCTCACTACTCAAATAGTTTGAATGGCAAAAAGATTATATTTCTCTGTCATGTTTTTTTTTTCTGTGCATTGAATCAGGAAAAAAATGCAAAGAAGTACGGAAAACAAAGAATAATAAGTAAAATATAAAAACATGCTACACTACTCAAATAGTTTGAATGGCAAAAAGATTATATTTCTCTGTCATGTTTTTTTTTCTGTGCATTGAATCAGGAAAAAAATGCAAAGAAGTACGGAAAACAAAGAATAATAAGTAAAATATAAAAACATGCTACACTAAAAACTTTTCACAATGACCACAGGTAATGTTTATTTGTTTCCGTTTCCTTAAAAATCCCTGTCCATACTCACTGGATATGAAAAAAATATTCTTAATTTTTTTCTATTAAAAAACTCCTGGATTCCTACAATTTTTTATTTTTAATATTTTTATTTTAAAATAAATTTTATTTAAAATATAAAATTAGACAAAAGATAGTTTTAAAATATAATTTAAATTAAATTTTACAATAAAATGTTTATATAAATTAATTTAATCTTTCTAAAATTAAAATTAATTATAAAGTAAAAGTTTTAAAAAGTTAATTATTTTTAAATAATTCTAATTTCATAAGTTTTAAACACAAAATTATATATATATATATATATATATAGAATTTTATATATATATATATATATATAGAATTTTACTCTAAATTATTATTAAAATATTAATAATTTTTTACTAAATAATTTATTTATTTAAAAATATTTAAATAAATTTATTAATAATAATTAATAAATTATAAATATTTATAAGTTGAATATGATGATATTTGTACTCATTCATCTACCAAGTAATAAAAATATGATATTTATTTCCTTTAAAAATTTTAGAGGTTCTGGATTTTTTTATGCTAGGAGTAAAAGATATATATTATTTTAATGTATTAATTATTTTAATATTTATATTTTATATTATAATAAAAAAATCATTTATAAAATTATTTTTAAATTATTATATCAATTTATTCACTTCAACTTTTTAATTTTTTTTATTTTTCACTATATTTCTTTTAAAATAAATTACATAACATTTTATTTTTTTTATAATTCATAATTTTTCTCTTTCTCAAATCTATTATTTTGAAACGAACATAATATTATTATATTCTTATATTTTTATTCTATTTTAAAATTCTTAAAATAATACAAAATATTTAAATATTGCATACACATCTTAAAAATACACGTCATTATAAATCATTATCATTTATATAATAAAAAGCATAATTTTTTTGTATAAAATTAATTGTCTTTAAAAAATATATAAAACAAAACTATTATAAAAGAGTTGCCTAGTGATGTATTTTTAAAAATAATGTCAAAATTGTGAATGTGATCAGACTAATTAACTTCTGCTTGCTATATTTGACTTTGTGTAAGAACCATAGTAGAGTAGAACCAAACTAAGACTCTTGTTGGGGGTATAAATAAACTCTCCTCTGTTTATTTCTTCACATATAGAGTAGAAGCCAAGCCAACAGTCTTACTCCTTTAAGAATGAATTTTTCTGTGGGTACAGCTAAACTTCTATTTTTGTTGATATCTTCTCATCCTACCATGATTTTCTGAAATTGACACTTTCATTAACGTTTTCAGGACGATATTTATATCAAACAAGCTTTGGTATTGAAGGAAGTTAAGCATGCATTCCAGAAACTTGTCAGCGAGGATTCCATGGAGAGTTTGTGCATTATTGACATTATCCAAAGGCTTGGCATTGAACACCATTTTGAAGAGGAAATTGAAGACGTTCTTCAGAAGCAACATTCCATATTTAGCAGTCATCTCAGTGATTTTGCGAATAACCATAAACTTTATGAACTTGCACTTCCATTCCGTTTACTTAGACAAAGAGGCCATCATGTCCCCGCAGGTTCAAATTATCTTCACTCTGTACATATACCAACTGTTCACCAAACCTATGGACCTGCCATATTTAGTTCACATTCTTTATTTATCTTCATCTTTTCTTGTTATCATATTTATATATATTACTCTCTAATTATCTCATTTAAACTGTAGATTTTAGCTTCACAAATTAACATGAATAGCTAAAAATACGAACAAATAAACTACCAGCAACAGTATGACATGGAAAAGAAAAGGATTTGTCATCTTGAATAGAGCTTTACACACATACATATACTCAATGACAGAATCCAAAGATAGTTTAACCATAACTTTGTTTTTCTGTTGAAGGAGTTTGTTACTAAATTCTAACTAAAGCTACTCATGGGTGTGCAGATGTATTTGAGAGCTTGAAGAGTAATAAAAGAGAGTTCAAAGCTAAATATGGTGAAGATGTGAAGAGTCTGATTGCCCTGCATGAGGCAACCCAGCTAAGTATTGAAGGAGAAGATAGTCTTGATGATGCAGGTTACCTCAGCTGCCAACTTCTTCATGCATGGTTGAAAAGACATAGAGAACATCATGAAGCTGTGTACGTTGCTAGCACTCTTCAGCATCCATTTCACTATGGCTTATCAAGATTCAGGGACACAAGTATAGTTGTAAGTGATTACAAGACCAAGAAAGAATGGACATGCTTGGAGAAACTTGCCGAAATCAATTCCTGCATAGTTGGGTTCATGAACCAGAATGAAATCATTCAAGTTTACAAGTAAGTTACATAACTTATAATCCCACCTTGTATGTTCATTTTAAGGGTAGTAATCACCTTTTTAACAGATGGTGGAAAGATCTTGAAATGGCTAAGGAAGAGAAGTTCGCCACGTATCAACCTCTGAAATGGTACCTTTGGCCCATGGCATGTTTCACAGACCCACGCTTTTCTGACCAAAGGATTGAACTGACCAAACCCATCTCTCTAATCTACATTATTGACGACATATTTGATGTTTATGGGACATTAGACCAACTTACTTTGTTTAGAGATGCTGTTAATAGGTACTCAGATTTCATATATTCCAGTTTTTTTATTACTTTCTCTTATTTTTTTGTATTTTCTTTATTGATATTTTAAAATATCAAATCAGTAAATACTTTTAAAATATTCATTTGTATATTATTAGATTTTTCATCTCAAATTCTAACTTTAACTAGGATAATTTTTACATTTTTTGTATTTTTTCAAATCTTAAGTAGCTACAATAGGATTTTTTTTAATTTAATCTTTTGTAATTTTTAGCTACTTTTATTATTATTATTTATTAAATTTTAAAATTTTGAACAATTTTTTGCAATAATTTCTACGCTCAGAGAAAATACAACGGGTGAGTTGAGAGAAAAGTACACAAAGCTTTCATGATGAGATTCCCATTCCTCTTTCAACAACATATTTTTAATATTTTTTTAGAAGAATATTTCACAAACTATTTAAATAACTAATGTATTTTTTTTCTGAATCATCTTGTTTTCCTTTTATCTTTATTTTTACATATGATTTTCTTAATCTATTAATTTTCCATCTTTTCTTCTTTTAATTTCAACGTTGTTCTCATTTAATGATATGAGTTAGGTGTACACAATATTAGTAAAAGATAATCTGACTTTTTTAAAATCCAAATCAGTTTATGAACCTAATTTATTTTAACTTACAAGAAAAAATAATTTATTTTATCTCTCTATTTTCTTCTAGTATACTAATAATTTTATCGAGAAATTCGTTGAAAGAGATATAAGAGCAAAAAGGTTTTAGTAGATGAGCTGTTAGATTTTAGCATCTACCATTGTTTTGATATTCCATTCTGAAGCTTGCAACGAATTTATTTCTGTGAATTCAGATGGGAATTGGGTGGTACAGAGCAGCTTCCAGACTTCATGAAAATGTGTCTAAGTGTTCTTTACGACATCACCAATGATTTCGCCGAAAAGGTCTACAAAAAACATGGATTAAACCCTATAGAGACCCTAAAAAGATCGGTAAGAGTAAAATTATTTGATGTTAATTTGGTGGATTAATTTCATGATGCATGTGAGATGAATTGAATGTAGAAATGAAGTGTTGTTGTATATATGAAACAGTGGGTGAGATTGTTGAATGCATTCCTGGAAGAGGCACATTGGTTGAAAAGTGGAGATTTGCCAAGGTCAGAGGAGTACTTGAACAATGGGATTGTGAGCACAGGGGTGCATGTGGTGCTTGTTCATGCATTCTTCCTCTTGGACCACTCTATAAATATGGAAACTGTTGCTCTCATCGATAGCTTTCCCCAAATTATTCATTCAGTGGCCAAAATTCTTCGTCTATCTGATGACTTGGAAGGAGCTAAGGTATAAGACGCAACGCAAGGAAGTGTTATAAGTTGTAACTATTATCATATTCTAAAGATGCCATGTTCTAACCAAAGATTTGAAAAAAATGCAGAAGGAAGATGAGAAGGGAGTTGACGGGTCATACCTTGATTTCTACATGAATGATCACCCGAACGTTTCAGCTGAAGACGCAGAAACCCATGTTTGCCACTTGATTTCATCTGAATGGAAACGTCTGAATCGACAGATTCTCACCCAGAATCAATTGCCATCATCATTCACCAATTTCTGCCTCAATGCTGCTAGAATGGTACCTTTGATGTATCATTATCGCAGCAACAATCCAAGCCTCTGCATTCTGCAGGAACAAATGAAAAAGCTGCTTAATGTGGATTCTGCCCGTATGTAGTTTCTTTGCTTCCCCAATAACTAGAGATTGTCTGTGGTTGGTTTGGGAGGAACTGCACAGTTTGTTAAATATAGAGTGAAACTAGTACGTTGATTTCATATTTTAATTAAAAAATAATTTTAAAAATTAACTTGAATTATTTTTAGTAGTAAAAAATTATGTATAACTTAAATTATCGATAATTATAAATTTAATTTCAATTATTAATTATAATAAAACAATTTATTATATAACAATAATAATTTTTAACTTATTTCATTAAAAACATTAATTAATTAATTAAATATTTAAAAAGTATTTATATAATGCATATTCAGCCTCTAATTATGGTGGATCACTCCTTTAATTACGATGAATTAAGTTAAAATTAACTTAAGTTACTTATAACATGACATAGTGAAAACCATTATTTATTAAAGCAAGTTACTAGTATTCTTCAAGAACATCTCCGATTCTCATGACTTAGCTTTTTCTTTTAAAAAAGTGTGAAATAAACGTTTCACGTTGTCATATTATTATTAAATAACTCATATTCTTACTCAATTTTATATTTATATTTATACATAATAATATTTATGAGTATAAATTAATTAAATTTAATTAATTTGTATATTTCATACAAATTTTAATTAAATTTTAAATAAAAATTTAATTAATTTTTTATTAATTAATATTGTTTAAAAATTAATTATTTAAATTAATAACACAAAATAATAATTTAATTTAAAAATATAAAAAAATATATGTACAATAACAAAAATTAAATGACATGAAAAAATTACATAAAATTAAGTTCTATGGAGTATCTTAAATAAGAGCTAACCAGCAATCTTAATTACAACTTTATGAATTTGATTTAATTGTTAAAATCTAATAAACTATCAAGAAGAAGAACTTGATCAATCCCAATTTGCATATTAGGCTATGTTTTGTTTGTACTTAATTTCTTCCCCAATAATAGTAAGATTTTATTTTAGGACACTATACATTAATTATTCCATTTTGTCAACCATGGATGCAAAATTGAACAAGATGGTGTTTTAATACACTTTCTTCACAACATTACTAGAAAAAAACATACAAAGTCACTTATTTATACTCAACTTCATAAACACATGGTGACAAAACATATCAAACAAATGAATCAATGTCATCTATCTCAATATTGTTTAGCCTCCCCTCTTAGATTTTGACATTTTTTTAAAGTCACATCTTTTTGTTCGAGTCACTTAAAGTTGTTTACCTTTATTAGTTAATGTGTGGAGACAAAAATACGTTGTATGAAATATACTTGCTCTACATAAAAGGAGTAAGAAAATTTCTATGTGAACCTTCAATCCATGTCCACAAATTATATGTAATATTTCTTATTAACACATTTTTTATTTATCTTTTAAAGTAACAAATACACTCTAAAAAAATTGAATAGAGTTAAAAGATTTTATCTCTCTCTGATAGTCTAAAAGATATAGATAACACCACATTTTATGTTGATTCCTTTATAATTCTTGATTATATTGAGTTCTCTTCTAAAAAAACATTTAAAGGACTATAATAATAATAGTTAAAAAAAAGTACACCAACCACTTCCTATTATTTCTCTCAATCTTCTCCTGAGATTACAAATACTAAACACTGTTAATTTTGTTACTTTGACTATAAACACAAAAAAAAAGATAAAGAAAGAATTAACTCTAAATAATAAACAGGACTTTATCACAAATAGGTCTAAGCACTCTAAAAATAAATAAATGAATATCTTTAAATTCAATAAAGGGTATAAAATTGTCCATAAACTATAACAACAGCGCCCAATTGTGCTATTGCAGTTTGAGTCAGCAAGCCCAACTTCAAAAGACCTTACAAATAGCAGGCTCAAGCCTATTTCCACTTTGTCAAAGGCTACATGAAATTTTTTTTTTTTTCCAATTGCAGCATTTTGCCTCAGTCAGAATATAAATAAGTAGTGAAAGGAGTTTGGTTTGTAGATAACATGTTTTTGTCTTAAAGGCCTTTATCAGACTATTATGAATGGAAGAGATTGGGAACAACTTCAATGTGATTTCTCATTGCATTTTGGCATTCTGTTAAGAAGATTGTAGCAAATCAGTTAGGAAGATTCCAACAAGCAGAAGACACATTTAAACAGCCTAACACAAATATATGTGTCATAAGAAACATACCTGAACTAACTTGGGACCACACCTAAGAAAAGACCCTCAAAACATGCATCAATGTACTTTCTCTCTCTTCTGTTTCTCTGACATGATGCCGCTATGAGAACCACTTATATAGCCACCAACCAATGCTCAGTTTACAAAGCCTTCAAACACACCTCTTTCCCCCACAAATGGAGTGTGAAGATGAGGATTGGCTATGTGTTACCATGGAGGAGTTTTCTCTTGTTACTGAACATGGTTGTAGCAAGCAAGGGATGGGTAGGAAGAGGAACTATGATGATGACACAAGAGAGTTCAAATCAAAGAACCTTGAGACTGAAAGGAGGAGGAGGGAGAAGCTCAGTAGCAGGCTGTTGATGCTGCGTGCTATAGTGCCTATCATTACTAATGCAACTACCTAAACTCTCTCACTTTCTTATTTCATCTTTCTTCTGTATCTGATTCTCATTCAATTTTAACTTACAAGTTAATTTATTTATCAATTTTGGTTTTAGATGAACAAAGCCACAATCATTGAAGATGCTATCACCTACATTGAAAAACTTCAAGACAAAGTCCAGAGTCTCAGCCAAGAGCTTCACCAAATGGAAGCAACTTCAGAGGAAACAGTAGAGACAAAAGTAGATGAAATTGATGCTGCAGAAGATATGAAGAATCTGGGGATACAGGTCATATACGAGATTCTCTGTTTGATTGAAAAAAAAAATGAATAACCTCTACAACTATTAATTACTTATGTTGGTTTCTACAGGAAGAGGTCAGAGTGGCACAAATAGAGGGGAATAAATTGTGGATTAAGATCATCATTGAGAAGAAGAAAGGAAGATTCCGGAAATTGATGGAAGCTCTCAATAATTTCGGCATTGAACTCATAGACACCAATCTCACAACCACAAAAGGAGCATTTCTTATTACAAGCTGTATTCAGGTAATTCTAACACATAAAACTCAAACTTGTTTTTTTATCTCAATGAGGATTTCATCATAGGAAGAGTAAGAGACTTCAAAATGAACTTTGATTCATGTTTGTATGATAAACATTACCTTCCCAAAAACTTATAATTATTACAATATTCATTTCAATTATCTAACTGAGATTTCTATTGTTCAGGACAGGGAGGGTGAAAAACTTGAAATTCAACAAACTAAGGATTTGTTGCAAGATATTATCAATGGCATATAGAGTTAGTTTAATTTGTTGGTGGGAACTAATGGTGCAGATACATTCACATGTATTAATATTTAATTTTGTATGACAAATACTGTTTCTCATATATTTCTATACTGCAGAAAGAAAAAAGTATTTTAAACATTAAAAAATATATAAAACAATATAAATTTAATATTTTAATTAAATAAACACAATAAAAAAGTGGTGAGATTATATTTTGCTTTGTTAATACCTTTATATTTTTTACAAATTTAATTTAGTATTGGTTTGTTTATTATTCTCCAAACTACTTTGACAAAAAAATCTCTTTACATTTTTTTTTTTTTTTTATTAAGTTAAAATCCATTTATTCTTAATTCATTATTAATAAGAATGCATTTTCACCAAGTACCTTGTATATACAACCATATTTTTATATATTTGTAAGATTTAATTAATATTTATTTTATACAAATGACATTAAAACACATGAAATCATAATTAGTGCGTTTAAATTGTATATAGGTCACAGGTTACTCAAGAATATAAGTCTTATATCCATTTCTAATTTATTTAATTTAAAATGGTACATTCTTATCAACACTTAAATGTATACTTGTTTATAATTGGAAGAGATTAAAACAAATAAAAATTAAATAAAAATTAATATGAAAAATATCAAAAGACTAAATACATTTAAATTCAAACAAAAATCTAACATTTAAATGATTTTGCTCTAACAAATCACCACACTCAGCTGTTTTCTTGCACTTAAATTTGTCCTAATAATTACACTAAAACATGAAAAGTTTAAGGTTTTTTTTTTTCATTCTCAGTAGTCTGCCTCTACTAAGCCTGCAAAAACTACTATAGGTAATCATACCAAATTGTAAATAACATTTTACAGTTATGTATTTTTTTTCCGAAAAATTACATTTAACTTCTCTTATCTTATGTGTATTTGTTTCTTAACACCATTCACATATTTAATTTTTAACAATACACACTTCTTTTTCTATAGTACTATCTTCACATGTATGATAAATATATAAATTAATTAATAGTAAGTAAGAAATAAGGATATAATGAAAAATAATGATTATTTTTATCTTAAATTTTAAAAACAATAAATGCATTAAAATAAATAAAAAATATTTTAAAACTAAATTCTTAAAAAAATAACTAAGATAAAATATTGTGATAACAAGATATTTAAGTTTTATTTTATTAAAATTATAGAAATGTAAATGTGTAAGGAAAATTAAAGAAGTGAGTGTAAAATTCTTTTTTTAAGCCTTCTATCATATTATAAATCAAAGAAAGAAGTTAGGTACAACTTCAATGTGATTTCTAACTGCATATATTATAATAAAATATCCACAAAGAAGATTCCAAGCAAGGGAAGACACAGTTAAACTGCGAAACAGTAATATATTTCTCTATTGTCATAAGAAACATACCTGAATGAACTAGGGACCACGAAAAAGGCCCTCATAAAAAGAATCGATGTACTTTCTCTATCTGACATGATGGCTCTATGAGAATCACTTATATAACCACCAACCAATTCTTAATCTACAAAACCTTTCTAACACATCTCTTTCAATTGTCCAACATATGGAGCATGACGATGAAGATTGGTTGTGTGTTACTATGGAAGAAAATGATTGTAGCAGAGAAAGGATGAGTAGGAAGAAGAACAATGATGATGGCTCAAGAGAGTTCAAATCGAAAAACCTTGAGGTTGAAAGGAGGAGGAGGGAGAAACTTAGTAGGAGACTTTTGATGCTGCGGTCTATAAACCCTATAATCACAAATGCAACTACCTAAGCTCTCATTTTCTAACTTAATCCTTCTTTGTTTGTCTGATAATTCATTCAATATTCAGTTTCATTGTTTAATTTACAAATTGCTGGAACGGGAAACTCATATAGACTCTCTAAATTTTATTATAGATGAATAGAGGAACAATTATTGTAGATGCTATCACCTACATTGAGAAGCTGCAAGACGAAGTCCAGAGTCTCAGCCAACAGCTTCACCAAATGGAAGCAACTTCAGAGGAAACAGCTGAGACAAAAATAGATGAAATCGAAACAGTGGAAGACATGAAAAATTGGGGGATACAGGTCAGCTATAACTAAGATTGTTCCTTAAAAGAATGAATAGTTAATTACCAATATTAGCACTCTTACTTTCTGCAGGCAGAGGTCACAGTGGCACAAATAAATGAGAATAAACTCTGGGTCAAGATCATCATTGAAAAAAAGAGGGGAGGTTTCAGCAAATTGATGGAGACACTCAACTACTTCGGCATTGAGCTCATAGACACTAATCTCACAACCACAAAAGGAGCATTTCTCATTACAAGCTGCATACAGGTGATTCTGAGAATGATAATAATAAGACTTTTTTTTTACCATAGTGATCTTTCAACTTTTGCAAGATGAAATCTGATTCATCTTTGATCTATTATGAATATGTATTCATGATTACTCGATATACTCAGAAATGTGATAATATAATATTCACTTTGATAATTGTTCAGGGCAAACATGGAGAAAGACTTCAAATTAATCAAATCAAGAATTTGTTGCAAGATATTATCAGTGACATGTAGAGAGGTTGCTATTATGTTAAAAAGGACTTTTTTTATAGTAGATATAATTAGAGTTACCAGCACAATAAAGTTCATACTATATTATTAGCTAGAGTATAATAATCGGATGAGAATAATGTATTTTAACCATTACAAAGATTTTATATTAAACATTACACTGAATAAAATAAAATTAATTAAACTTACATAATTTTAGAATGAAATCAAAACTACACTCATGTAACATCTTTCTGCAACATTTTCCTTTATGTTTTTGGTCTTGTCTTTGTTCTATGTGAAGATTAAGCAGATGTTATGGAGGCTAAATGACCAAAGAAAAGTTCTCCTTACCAACAATGTGTACTGTTGTTAGACAACAAGAGTGATGCTGGAAAAAAAGATAGAGAGATAAGAACCTGAAAGACTGTGACTGCTTAAACCATAAAATAAAAAGATAGCATCAGAACACAATTAACATTGTCCATTTTTTGCTCAAGTACTGTGCTGTACTTAGAAAATGGAAATAGATTTCCAAGACTGATGAGAAGGAGAGAGGAACATCATATAGAATATCTAAATCTGACCAAACAATTCTTTATCAGATCTTAGAACACAATTAAAAAATGTACAAATTCAAGGTTGAACAGAATTATTAACTGTATTATGAAATAAATTAAGAAAATTAAAACCTCAGTTCTCTTTCTTATTTGTCTGTCTCAGTTTGATTACTGATTTTTATGTTTTTTCTATTCAAGATTTGAGAGACAGATTTGGTAAGCAACAATCAATATTAGCAGATTCTCTGAATATCTTCAACATAGGATCAACAGGAAGCCTTTTTCTTTCAAAGAATAACATCCTTTTAGCAAAGTAAAAGGTAAAAGGAAAAAAGAAAAGAAAAAAATGACATGATATGGTACGATAATATCAAATAACTTTTCTTGAACATTAGAAAAGAAAAAAATGCGGCAAACAAAATTGCATGAAGAATTTTTACAATAAACACCGCCTTTCAATTTCTCTTTTTTCCCTTACTGATCTCTAATTTAATAATCACAACTCTCATTGGATCTATGCACATTGCATCATATGTTTATTTTTAAAGGAATAAAAGAAGAAAAGGGAAAAACAAAACAAAATTGTAAAGAGGAAAGAAGAAACCATCTTTTTCAGATAGACAAGCAATCCTTCATCTCTGATCTTGAAATCCAATACCCTTCCTTCCACCCATATTTATTGAAAGACCTGCACCCACATTCAATTTTTTAAATAAAAAATGAAATCAAATCTAGAAGACGAAATTAATGAGAATTGAAATACACCCAATCATCATTTGACAGCCTGGAAAGTAATCATGACTGAGAAGAAAATGGCATGCATATGCTTTTCCACTATGATTCCTATTCAAACCCCATAATTGAAAGGTTCAAAGGAATTGAGGACAAGTCATCATCAATAAGCAACAGCTATACAAAGTGAGAGAAACAGTACCTTGGGATCTACAAACTGGGGGATCTTCAAAGAGAGAAAGAGAGAGCTGTTTATGTGCAAGACCAATATCAATGAGAATGAGACCAGAAGATGGATCATTGACAATGATATCCTTCACAGGTAACCATAGGAAAAGCTCTTCCTGAGAAAGACCCTCCAACCCCTTGAGCTGACCAAAACTAAGGTTAGCTCGAACCACCGTTTCAAATAGCACTCTTGTATCGTACTTGGCCATGCAAGGACCATCCAAGTTTACCTCCAAACGACCCCTTTGGTCCAAATTGTATGACTTTACACTCTCTGGGAACAGCCCTGCTGGTAGGCCATGGCTTCGGAGAAGCTCATGAATAGAAGAATATGCAGCAGCCACTGAGAAGGAAAGAACAACAAAAGCAAGAAAGATGGCCTCTAAAGATCTGTGTGGCACAGACATGTTGAGGAGAATGAGTGGGGAAGGAGGAAGCTAATGAAGTAGCTTTTGAGTGAGGAGTTTGGTGCTTGAGGTTTTAACAGGGTTTTTAAGGCAGCACAACACAAACATAGTTTCTCAACACTATGATTGGAAGTGGGAGCCAGAGAGGACAGTTGATAGAATTTCTATGTTCTTGGTTGGCATTACATGGATTGTATGTGTGTGAAATGAACAAACTACCCTTGCGTTACAATCTATGACCCAGCAAATGTGACCAGGAAGCACACTAAAATGGGAGATCCAAAGTTGGAAATGGAATAAAGATAAGCTTCCATTTTAATCAATTATTTTAATGGAAATAATTAGTAGGTGGTGAGCTGAATAGTATAATAAGAATATTAAAAAATACATTTACATTGTAAAAAGCTACTATATGAACTGTTGTATAATTTTATTAGAATATGATATGTGTTTAGTATTAGTGAATAAACAATGATTGTGTTGTGGTTGAAAACAGCTTTGGCTTTACGATTTGTGATGCTTTATTTGGGTAATGACATGTTTGTACGTAAGTGGTAAACATAAGATGGGATTTGAATGCAGTGTTTGGCGCTTTGGCCTTAATCTGCGGTTGCAGGGGGCCACGAGTGCCTTTTTTCCACTCTTTTACTCATTTTTCTTCTGTTTTCTTCTTCCTCTTTTTACCATAAACTCATGCCATGTCCAATGTTCAAGACAACAATTATTTTCATCCTCTTTTTTTTTTCTTCTTTTCTTCCTTTTATTAGTTTAGGTGACAATACTTTAAGCAAAGAATACAAGTGGGGGATGTGGATCCATTATACACACATAAACCAAACATCAAACATCAAGCATGCGTGCGCACACATATTTATTATAAGGATTTTGGCACCAAAAATTTAGCTTCATTGCTAGTTTAGTTAATTCATTTACTACAGTTTATGAGATTGCTTCTTGCTCTCTCCAATTTTGAAAACAGAACCTCTCACCAGTTGGTGTTACTTCATTTGTCACTATCATTGTTCCCATATTAATTAACCTGTCATTTTTATTCTTGTTTTACTAGAAATTTTATTTTCCAAAGAAATATTGTTTGAAAACTTACTACCAAAATTGACTTTGGGTATACCATTAACCACTTTTAATGCTAACTTATCCTTTTATTACTTACGCTCTCATTCATAAGTATGTTTTTTCTGAAATATAAACAAATTCATTTAATGATATTTTTTTCTAACATACTCTAACCTTTGGTGGTAATACTTATTATTTTATGATAAAATCATTTCAGAAGATTAAGAATTTTAAATAATTAACTAATTTTTTTAGTTAATTTGAATTACTTTTTTTTATAAATAAGAACGGGGTAGTAGGAAGGAAACGCAGGACTGCTTAAATTCCGTTCAGCTTTATGAGACACAAACATCCAATTTGAAGTTGTTAGTTTTGTGTTTCAAATTATCTACCATTTTAATTCTTCCCATTTGTTCCAAAATAAGTTATGTTCTTGTTTGACCATGTAATCTTAATTGTTTCTTTTTCTTAGTTTGCCTTCACATAAATTAATATGGTAACTATTCAATTACCGCAATTACCCCACTCTTCATTTAGTGTATTTATTGAGAATCTTTTAAGTTTTATTTTTCACCTAAACTAAGAAAAATATTTAATAAGGAACAATAACAGCATTTAGTGAGGTTTATTTTATTTTTCTTCATTTTTAAGGAAGTTATTTATTATAAAATGTCAATTTACAAGTATGTTTTATTACATTTTATCTCCTTGTTATCATACTTAACTTTTTCTCCTTTTTGAAAATTAAATTAAGGATATAATTAAAAAAATATAATCTTAAAGTTTAAAAAATAACAGATAAAAGAACTGTCTTTTTTATTATATTTATGTGTTATAATATTTTCCTTCTCTATAATAATAAGTATTTTTTTCTCCATATTAATTAAATTAAGGGTATAATTGGAAAAACATTATCTTAAAATTAAAAAAATGGTATAAAATGAAAAAAATTGAGAACTATAAAGGATCAAATGGGGTATTTGTGTTTTCAAATTGAACAGTGATTTCACACTTCCAATGGAACTGATAAATTTTGATGGATTCACTATCAACGAGATTTAAAACGATTTTTCGAACACACCATTGATCTAACACATATGGTTTAAGGTTTCATCATATAAAGATTCACCATTAATGCTAGAGTTCCAAATAGCATTGCTTTCACAATTTTCAAATTATTTATGTTAAAAATTTATCTGTGCGTGGGATAAAAAGCTTGCAACAAGACATGCACTGAAAAAACATATGTTAAATTTTAGTTTTTAATTTGTTTTTAATGAATCCCAATAATAGACCCTACATTATCGTATACTTTAATTATTTTTTAACTTCCGATGTTAATTTATGACATTAATATGCACAATGATACTCTGACAGTCAAATAAATTTATGCAACTACTTGGTTTTTTTTACATATATAAAAAACAGGTTGGGAAAGGTTTCTATGGTTATCAAACATTGTGATTCTCCTCTGCATATCCATTCCACACCCAATTAGAACCCATCTGACAGCAAAACATTTACTTTCCATCACTACAAAAATTGAGAATGTGTTTTATAACCCAGCATAGAAACAACCTCAGATTGCTTTCCAGAAAAGTAAATCTCATCAGCCATTTTCCTCAAAACAAAAATGCAACAGTTACAAGTGTTTCAAACAGTCATACAGATTTTGTAACCCAACTAAAGAAAAAAGATCTCCTCTTGTACTGATAAAAAACTAGGAATGGATCTGAAGATAAGATAATTACGAGCGTTCCACATCCCCAAATCACTGCAAATCATATCGCATGTCATCTTGTATTATCCCTCCCACACCAACTTATAAGGCCCATAAACTATGTAAAATGAGCATGTACCTCATTATGTAACACAGATTGCACTTGCCACCACCTAAGACAATCATATCACACTTTAAAAAAAAAAAAAGCATTCAAAGGACAAATATTTGGTGTTTTTCACCCTCAATAACACAACTTTTACAAAACACTCCATCTTATTGAATGATGTTTCGCTTCCAAAATTTTGAAGGGATAGGATTATATCCAGCAATAGTTTTCTGACAAAAGCTTAGTTCTTTGGAGGAGTACGTTGTTGCCATAAATGCCTGAAAACTATTTTTGACTAATTCTTCATGAAAAGAATATAACTTTACATTCCGTTTTCACAAAAATAATCATTTTAACATTAAAATTCTCTGATGTATGCACAACAAAAGATAGTAGGCTGAGCCAATTTATCAGATGGTGTGGGACCCGAGACACTAGTGGTGTTGCGGGAGCAACATGGACAATTGTAGCAGATTTTGGAGGACGGTCATGGAAAGCATAACACTTTTCTTTTATCTATGACAATGAACACATTGAGAACGTCCTTTTTTCTGTTTCTGAAGACGATGGTGGTTGTCATGTTGAGAAACCATATAATTATCACCATCAAATTTATCAATGAAGAGATGAATATTGACAGAATTAGTATAAATGGAAGGAATATTGACAGAATTAGTATAAATGGAAGGAAGAGGCGAACAGATGGAGCCATGAGGAAAGAGAAAATTGTTAGAGAAGAGAGAAAGCTGTTGGAGAAAGGAGAGAAATCCTAAAAATAGAGTAAAAATGCAAACAACCTCTGATGAAGAAGCTGAACACAAATATGGAAAAAGTATGGAGAGACGACGGCGGCGGTGATCGCGATCGGAAAGGACGGCGGACGCGCATCCACGTGCGGCTGACAGCGGCGGCTCCGGCAAAGGTGGCGGCGGCGCGTGGCTGCTCCGATGGCCGCGATTTTGACGGCGTTGGACTCGCCTAGCCCAGAAGAAGTCATGTCTGTGGTGTCGACGGGTGAAACCGGGACGACATCGATGGTGCAGTAGTGGAAACGAGAGAGAACGGTGCTGGAAAATACTGTTCCGGGAGAGAGAAGTGGCGACAGTGATGACAGCAGCAACGGCGTGGGAGGCAGTGACGGCGGAGAGATTTCGAAAATTAAGAAAGAAAGATTTTTAAAAAAAAATTTAACACATGAACATTAGGTTCACCAGGGAGACAGAGATTTGACCTAGCTCTAAATACCATATAGAGAATTAGGTACTGTTCACCAGGGAGACAGGAATTTAATCTAACTCTAGATATCATACAGAGAATTAGGTATAGGATGAATTCCCTATATATTTCATATAGAGTTGTGTGTTTATTTATAAAAGAAATACAAGAGATGAGTTGAGTCTCTTATAATAATCATTTTTAACATTAAAATTCATTGAATTTAAAATCATTACAAGTATTTTATAATTGCAAAATCTCCTTCTCCGCAGTTGGTTATTAAACATTTATGGTGGAACTCTTCAACCAATTAAAAGGAGTTTTAGGAAGATCTTCTTGCGTACAAGGAATCATGAATAACAAAATCAGATTACGAAAAGCGTGCTTAATCTATAAACCGTAAATTTTAGACATTGCCAATATAAAATATATGATTGGGAAGCAAAGATAATCAATTTTTGTAAGTCCTGGGGCATAAATCTTAACCATAATCACAGCACTGGCTCACACTGTCACAAAGCAAAAAGTAAATGAACTTGGGGCTGGCTAAGGCCAATGCAGCTGGCAGAAAACCTAGCAAGAGGTTTCTTATTTTCACATCTTCAAATCCAAATTTTACATTTATTTCCACAGAAACAAGCTTTACACCTTCGACTTTTATATTACATCATAGAATAATTTGTTTTGGTGTCACCAAAACTCGCTATTATAATCACTCTATTTGTACTGTGCTTGCATTGGATACTGCCTCTGATAGCCATGCACAAGTTCTCCTCCATAGCCACTTCCATCTTCCCCCCTCCCACCATAAGGATATGGACTTCCAAATAGATAATCTGCAGTACCCTGCCACATATCCTCCTGACCGTTGTTTCCTCTGTAAGCCACTTCCTTGCAATAACATTCCCTCTTCTTCATACGTTCCAAACAAGGCCAATACCCAAACAAGCTTTCACAAATGTCCACAGCTTCCAACCCATATCCACTAGGATATTGAGGAGCCACTTGCTTCTCATTCTCATAACCCTGTCCTCCACTGTACCCATCACCCGACCCACTTCCAACACCAGACTCAACATAGTAATCATCTCCATGGTCACTACCCTCACTCTCATTGTCTTCATCTTCATGGCCGTTGTCTTCAAGTTCCCTTGACTGATCTCTGCCACTATCTTGTGATTGAGGTTTTTCTTCGGTTGTTTGGACTGCAGTTCCATTCTGGGGTGTGATTGGTTTCTCATTAGCTCCCTCTTCTATAGTAGGCAGTGGCACTATGGCCCCGGGAATGGGTTCACTGATTGGACTTGACCCAGAACGAGGATAGCAAATTTTATCTGACGGTGGTAGAGGTTTGCCATAGGTCTGATCAATATCATACCCACCACCATAAGGTGTCGAGTCATACTCCTCAAATTCAGGCACATTGAATTCCACATTAGAGTAAGAGATCACAAACTGGGTCATGCCATGATTGGGATCGTACACAACTGATTTTGGATCACTATAAGTTGTGGCAGAGTATGATATGGTTTGGTAAGTCTCAGCAGGGTAATTAGGAGCATAATATAAACTTGGGTCAGATCCATAATATGGTTGATTGTACTCGTAGCCAACATAAGCCGCAGGGGATGAAATTTGAGCATAATCATAATTGAGAGAATAAGAGTTGAAATTGTACTCACCATAGTCAGAACCAGAATAGGAAGAGCTGTAGAAGGCCATGCTTCATCAGAAATTGAAGATGGAATCTTAGAAAGTTCTTGTGAAACAGAAGGGGCATGAAAGTCTGCTATCTCCTGCGTTATCTGATCGGTGGTGAAAAAGAAAGCTTTTTTTTTTCATTCATCTTTAAAGTATTTGGGTTGAATAGTACAAAAAGAAAAGTATTTTAAGTGCACCGGAACTCTCCCACCAACCGCAGAATCCTTATCTATGCAAAAATGTCCACATGCAATTATGCAAGGAAAGAAGAGATTTTACTTTAACAAGATATTATTTATAGGTAAAATGCCTTTTCATAATGCATTTTAAATTTTTTATATTACATTAATCATCTTAACTTATAAATTTTTCTCCTTTTTGTTATATATCTCATTTTAAAATTGTTATAAAATTACTGTGAAAATGACGTTTCTTTTAACTAAAAGATTAAGAAAAGGCCGAACCCATAGTGTAGCATGTGTGAAGTGTCAACGCTTAGCAACCCCTAAGCAGCTAGTCGGTGGGCCTAAATATGCCAAGGCTTCTCTTTCTTCCTTCTCACGTAAAAGAGGGATAAAATAACAAATAAAAATCTGGAATGGGAAACAAGAAAGGAAATCCCTATAAAATGGTTCTAACTAAATACGAATTATAATAAAGTGATGGAAACGAATACCTTTTTCTGATCACATGGCTGAGGGCCAAATACTGAAGCCAACCTCTCCATGTTATGTATGTAACCCCTTATTACATAATTTATGGAGAAACCCCTCAGAATATTACAGGCCCACAATGTTTATAGAAAATAATTGGAATAGCGTTATTACACAATAAAAAAGAATGTGTGAAATTAGAACTTCTGGGACTAACGTGATAGATATCAATTATAACCAGCAAAGCAGGGACCAAACCATGGTTTACATTCAGAATAAGACAGCCATTTGTTTTTTATATCCGTACTAGGAACGCTGACATCAATGCGATGGCTATTGGCTGGTGAGTGGCCATGTGAGATGAGAGTGACATAAAAACAATCATTCATGATTTCCCAATATACCGCTAACTACATGCAATTAGTATTTTTATTCATTCCTCATAAACAAATTTAATTAAATAATGTAAAATTGTAAGAAATAAATTAGATTTCAAAGTATTTTAAAAAGGCTTCATCGCTCTCTGGCTGGACTTAGCGTATATTACAATTATACCTATATATTTTGCTTTGGGCCTTCACAGTAAGATCCAAAAAAATATAAACGGCAGTTGCTTAATCGGCTATTAGACACTTATACTCCGCTGGAGAGGGCATCCGATTTCCGACCCCATAATTTTCAGAACAATCCACCTTAAATCAGCAGTTACTTTTCATGTAAACTTTATTATGTTTTCAAAATTATAAAATAATATTTAAAAAACCCAAAAGCAGAAACAACTAAACAATTTTTCTTTTTACAGTGGAACGTTTTATAATTCTCATAAATTCTTTCAATGCTCTAGTCAAATGTTGAAAAAACAAACTCAAAATATAAATGTAGTGAAGGGCCAAACTCCTTAAAATATAAAACTTTCTTACACAACATGAAACAAGGCATAAAAAGTTATGCTTTTATTTTAAATTTCCTACTTTTAAAAATGTATAAAATATATACAATAAAAAGTTATCTTAACTGATATCATATACAAGCCTTTGAAAATAAAAACAAAACAAAATAATGTGATGTTTTTGAATTTAAAAAGAAAATAAAAATATATCACACAATAATAAATCCTTAGTTTTCAACAATTTGATTGAATCTTCGCGTAATTATATTTTATCCCCCCCCCCCCCTTCTTTTCATCCAAAGAAGGAAAATGAACTAATCATCCTTTTTTTCCTTTCTTTTATGTCTTCTCCTTCAACCAATATAAGCTCAAAAAGTATAATTTCCTGTTTATTTACCACTGTCCTCATTTCCTTGTGTGTGTTTTTTCTGCATCCCTTTCAAATATAAATCTGTTCTGTTTCCCTCGTTACTAGAGTTAAACAATTATTCTCAACAAAACACCTACATTTTACCCGAAATCAAGGATGGTTTAAGAATGCACCCATTTCCAAGTTCCAACAAATTCACCTTCGCCAACTACTCTCACGGGGGAGTGGCCGGGATGAAGCGCGGCAAAACTGGGATGTTGTAGCATGACTAAGTTTAAGAATTCCTTATCGGCTGCTTCAGATAATGGCAGAAGGCTATATATGTATACTATCTAAACTTGATCGGTTCATATCAGTAACTTTATGTGTTAATACCGCAGTTACCATGAGACTACCAGAACAAAATTATCACTAAAACACAAACTGGTTGCATGATAAGTAGCTCTCAAAATTACACAGATAAATAACTCTAGGACTTGTCTCACGTGTCATACTCATATAGTCCAAAAGAACATTCCTCGAGATGAATCGTGAAAA
The DNA here is from genome assembly GCA_030347555.1 of Lablab purpureus. NCBI lineage: Eukaryota > Viridiplantae > Streptophyta > Magnoliopsida > Fabales > Fabaceae > Lablab > Lablab purpureus. The sequence goes on from CM059259.1 coordinate 11,529,443, forward strand.
TACCCGTTTGAGTTTGCAAGAGACATTGTATGCATCTTGATGAGAATCCAACACGAGCTCAATCTTCTATTCGTTAAAGTGACCATGAGCATGATAGAACTGTGATAAGGAGCAGTTTCCTTTTGGCATTAGTTTCTCTCAGTAAAACAGAAAAACACCTGCAATACTGCAGCAATAGCATAATCACATATCTGCAGAACTTGACAAGATTCCATGAATTGCACGCATGAGGGGAGGGGGAAGCTAACGAAACTTCCCTGACATTCAGTGAGTTAAAAGGACGATGAATCTGTGGTACTTGATTCAGCCATTTAGGTATCAAATTTTGGACACATTAGGCAAAGGGAGACCAAAATCATGGAAAAAGTAAAATGAATGGAATAGAGGATGCATCCCACTACCTCATGATGAGGATGAATCCGAGGCAGCCGCCTCTTGTCTTGGCCTTCTGCGGTCAGGGGGAGGGCCATCTCTTCGTCTCTCATACCTTCTACTCTCGTTCTTAGGTGCGCTCCGTTTTGGTTGGTAGGTAGGGTACTTGCAAGGAATAATCTCCCCATTTACGTACTTGTCACCTGAAATCAAAGAACAAGATGCACTCAGCAAAAACATTATCAATCAGTAAAACTTCAAACACACAAATTATTTGCGTAGAAAATTTTATAAAATATATAAATAACCTCCGTAGTCTTTGTTTTTAACATCTATATACGAGTCTGGCAGTACCCAAAGAACCCCGGGCAAACCTACAGGCATAAACAAGAGACGAAGAACCATAATTCATCAAGCAACGAAACAAGGGTATCAACACAACTTGGGAATTGAAGCATTACCCTTGAATTTCTCCGAGGTTGCTTCATCAACAGTGCACTGAAATCCAGTGTAGGTAGTGGTGCTAAATGCATACATGTTCTTCTTTGCTTCCTCCATGCTAATACACAAACAGAAGCACATAATGAAAATTTGATTATAAATCAAGAATAACAAAGTCCTTCACAAAACAGAAGGTGCACATAAATTGGCGCTTATCATGGACAGTTAAGAGCGAAAAGGTACACACGAATTCTACGTATATTCCAAAACATTAGGATAAAAAAGAGAAGAGGAAAAGGAAGGAACCTTCCCAATACAGTAGCAAGAGTGTCGAGGTAAGTGTCAATCATTTGTTCACGAGTAGGTGCAGGGTCCTTAGGAAACTCCATCACAATCAACCAATGGTTGTAATCACAACCGGGTAACATAATCGTCTCTCTCTGGTCGTTGCTGCTGCTGCTGCTCCTTTTCGTTGAGAAATCCCCATCCAGCGACGCCCGAATCCGGTTACCATTTCGGGTTCGGGTCACAATAGAAGAAGGGAGGCGAAGATTGGTTACCGGGGAGAAGTTGGAGATTGGGATTTTAGGGTGATAGGGTAGGGTTAGGGTTTTAGCGGAGAAGGAAAACGTGACCGTCGCCATTGCAGGATCGTTGGTGACTAAACGTAGAGACCGAACTCAAATTAATGGATGACAAACGATAAGGCTGGAGGAGATATTTTATTTGATACGGCGTCGTCATGACAATCGTGAATCTACCGCTGGTAAGCGGTAGGAAGATGCTGGACTGGACTTAATTGGGTCACGTTCCGGTCCAATTTCGCAGGAAATGGGCTTCGTTGAATTTTAGCTATCAATTATAATTATAAGGGGAGCTAAAGGGAAAGAGATAAGTTTGACTTTAAATTTTAGACTCGATTCCATTTGCGTCAAGTTTTATCAAGGAAAAACCTGTCACACCTTTTTTTAGAAATTTTACTTTACTTATATATTTTAAAATAAATTATATACTAAGCTACTGATTATATTTTAACTCAAACAATATTTAAAATTAATGAATTATAAAATAAAGTAAAATAAAATGAAAAACTTAGATTTTTAATAATTATAAAAATAAAAGTTTGAAGAAATCACAACCGAAGTGTGTGTATGTTGTAATGAAAGAAATGTAAGAAATGCAACAGTGGCAATTACGAGAAGGGTAAGAAGTTGCGTTTTGAAAGAAGGTAACTTTAGTTTTGGCAATAGAGAAAAACATAAAGGCAATAAAGGATGTGAGAATGGGCACCCTCTTTACCCTTTTGCAATGGTGCATCGCTGTTTGGGCCTTGGGACTTCATTGGAGTCTTGTCTCTTTGTGTTTGGTTGCCTTTGACAATTATTATAGTACTTCCTAGTTTCATAAAAGAAGCGAATAAAGGATGACATAGCATAGCAGAATACTATGACTCATTTTCAAGGAAATTAACCTCTGATCCACAAAACAATGTTTCACTGAGTTTTTTAATTTTGCTTGGATTACGTAGGTGGGGGAGAAATAAAAACGCGGTTATTATGTCACATGCACTCACTTTTTAATACATCCAACTTCTAATTAATCTGCTGCATGGTTTAAGTAACTTACCCTACCACTTGTTTATGCAGTTGACCCAACAACACGAAGACCTCAGCCTATAAACCAGTGCTCATTTTCTAAGACTCAAATAACTTTATTCGATCTGAGACATGACAGAATGTTGAGATTAGGTGCAGGTTATGCCAGGAGAATCATAAATCTCCATCAACAAAACTATTAAAACTGTCCTTTTGTGTATGTCAATCATGGTTTTAAAGTATAAATATTGATAGTATGCTTAGTCTTCATTTAGAGACCTAAATTCATTAGCTCACCATAGCTTACATAAGATGTATTGACTCAAACTTTAGATTTCCGGAACCACAATTCAAACTTCTTCCTTAACTCTAAAGAACTTCTTCCTTAACTTTAAAGAAATTGTATTAAAAAATATGAATGAAGATCAGAGCAAATAAAGAAAACACAAAAACCATTTTTCTATGGACTATGATTAATCGACAAACAATAAATTTTTACAATCATCCTATATTTATTATTTTATCTTTTATTGTCTCTTTTTTTTTATATATAACCCAAAAATTCATTTCTTTAATAATTATATTATCCTCAAAAGTGAATTGTCAAGTGGTTGATGCAGTTGTCAAAAGATTATTTTCTTTTAAATATATTAAGAATTCATCATGTATAAAAATAATAAAACAATAATAATAAAAGGTAGAACAAAGAAATATAATTGTTTTAGTTCTCATGATTTTTAAACAATCAAGAAAATATATTATATACAAGAATTCATAGTAAAATAAATTAAATTATTAAAATTTTGTTGGTACATGTTTAAGTATTCTTGAAAATATATAACTAACTGACTTTAATTTAAGTTATCATGGTTAAAATATTATAGATATTAATTTAAGTTAAAAATTTACAAATGATATTGATTGAAGTTATTGTCTTAATTTATTATCACATGTTGGGTTGTATCATACACATTGTATATCTAAGACATATAGAGTATTTACTTTATCTAACTAATACCCATTTAAATATTTGTTTTGTTATTAAATAATATTGAGTTAACTTGTTTCTGAACCAAGACAATTTCACATGTAAGTTTCGTGTTCTCATATATTTAAGAAGATTTTTAAATAGTGACTAAATTTTTCTTTACAAAATAATGTTAGTATTTAAGTTTTTTCATATTTTGATTGGGTCTTTTGTCACGAAAGTGTGTTATCATAGAACAATGTATTTTTTTATTCTTTGGTTTCTTGTTGGAAGTGCTAGAAGTAAAAAGAAAATTTCTAAATCTTCTTGTGAAGTTGAGTATAAAATATTAATTTTAATCATTAGTATCATTTATGCAATAACTTTAATCTCTCAATTCATACTTTTTTTGTAACTTTTTCTTATAATGAAACAGTTATATATATTTTATAAGTTTAAGAAAATATTTCACTTAATCATAGACAAACTTCAAGATTCATTTAGTCATTATCTTTTTTTTTGTCAAATTGTAGACTTAGTCATTAAACATCATTATTTTCAAGCATTCAAAACAAAATTATCCAAGTTAATCCTTCATAGTACTTTGGATCGGAAATTTTAATCAAAACAACTTAAATTAATATATTTTTAACATTTATTTACTGAATGTCAATAATATCATTTTTTTACTTTCAATATTTGTATATAAATACATTCTTTAAATTGTTTAATTATTTAGAAGTAAAAAAAAATATTATTTTTTATTTTATTTCTTATGGCTGATGAATTCTTGATAAAATAAGCTAACTAATATTTTAGAAATAATTGTTTATATATGGGTTTAAAACTCTCCTTTATTACCCTAGTAAACGATTGGGCATGTTGTTGAAGAAATGAGTGAAGTGGAGATTCATTGTTTACTTATGATTATCTTCTTTTTATCATTTATTGTCGTGGCGTATTTGTTTGTTTATTGTTTGGAACAAATTTACCATTATCCCTTTTTCATAACTGAGTTAAATAACCTATATTTGTATATTCATTCAGCAAATGGGTTAGTTGAACCATTCCCAAATTCTTACTCATATTCATGTATGTGAATAACTCTTTTCTTTTTTTCAAGGAAGAAAAAATTAAACCTAGTTGCATTTAATTATTTCCTATGATTTTATAAATTAAACTGATTTCAGAGGACCTTTAATTAAAGCTACTTTGGTGGTATATATTGCGTGAGGAAAACGATTGAGATCTCAAAAAATATTGAGACGGTTCCTTAACCAGAAAATTCAGAAAAATGACTTCTCAAGTCTCTTTCCTAGGAATTTCAAAGAGAGATGAATATCTGATAGAATACAAGACAACAATTGAAATCAGAAATTTTCACTAAATTGGTTTGCTTTAAGTTTAAAAACAAATTAGCATACAACCATTCTTTTATATAAGTTATTTTAATCTCTTATTACACTTGGATATAAGTAAGAGATTCTTGTTGTCGAGTTAAAAAATATAAACTATATAATATTAATTATTTTTATAAAAATAATAAATTTAATTTTAAAATTATATAATAGTATGCCCGTAAAAAATCATATATATTCTTAAAAATAACTTTCTAAATATTTTAAGATGGGATAAAGATTTGAAAGTTTAAAACAATTAGAGTAATTAATTAAAGATAATATTTTTATAAGGAATCACTAAAAAATTAAATATAAATAAATTTAAAGATAAAATATTATTTATTATATTAGTTAAGTTAGAAATTATTTTATAAATTCAAAATTATTTTTATTTAAATTTTTTTTATTATGAATAAAATTTTATAATATAAGTAAAAATTATTTTTTGCTATTAATCTTAAAAAATATCAAGTAGTTTCTATGTAATAGTAATTAAATCAATTTTTGAATTAAAATCTAAATTAATTTTTAATATTAATTATATATATTTTAATTATTTTTATAATTAATTTCTAATTTAATTAGTAATTAATTTTATTATTTTAGAAATTAATAATATAATTTTTAAAAGTAATTTTTTTTAGTAAATATTGTAAGAAATTAAACCCTGTTTCTACTTTTCACTATAAAATATGGTTATATATATTTCTAATAAACATTGATAACGAGTTCATAATGTTAAAAAAATTCCTCATCTCATTGATCCTATAGCTTAAAAACTTATTATCTATGCTATCAATTTTTTAATACTTTGTTAATTTTTATTTTAGACATCCAACAATTATCCTAAAATCATTATTATTTTATAAAATAAAAAATTTCATTCCTAATGTTATTAAGAATACATGAGCTTATACGTTTATCAAGCTCAAATATCATCTAAATCGGTAAAAAAATTTAAAAAGGAGAGAAAATTTTATTTAAAAACTTACACTTATAAAACTACATATAATAAATATATTGAAAATTAATTTGTATATTAAATAAAAATATGTGTCCACAAAATTAAATAAAAAGCTGCAATATTCTCTTTACTAACTTTTTTAAGTAATTCACTGTCTATATTTTCTCTTCATTTATATTCTTTCACTCACAACAATAACAATTATTTAGGATAATAAATTTGTATCACTCTTTATCCTTACTTTACTTTTATTTTCATTTGATTTTAAAGTACAGAATCTATTTTATAAAATATTAAGCATATAAAAGTTTAAGTCTATCCTTATCTAGTGCTACACTTAAGATTGTTTTCAAAATTATATAAATTTAAATTCTTCTTATTAATTATTATGAAAATTTTATTTTATTTTAAATTATAATGAACGATATAATGAATTGAAAAATACTATTATCTTTTTGAAACTTTTTATTAAATTCAAAAATATTTATTTTTAAAGTGATTTTTTAAAAAATGTTATTAAATATACTCCATCAATATAATATTTAGAAGTTATATATATATATATATATATAAAAGATTAGACTATAAGACAAGTTTAAGAAATCATTTCTTTTATGTTTTATTAGAACCCCAGCGTTTTTAAATGATCTAAATTAGAACTTCTTTAAGACTAATCCTAGTCCTAGTCTTAAATAAAGGGTCAATCTTCATTATATTTAATAGGGATTATAATATTTTTTTTACTTATTTCAAATATGTAAGTTTTGCATAATATAATAATAAAAAGATATTAGTAATTTTCTTATTATCAATATATATTTAATCAATTATTTTTGTGTTAGTGAAGTATCCTAATTCATTCTAAATGAATCGATTTATTTAAAATTTATAAAAATTAAACTATAATAATTAATTTTAAAATTATTATAATTTTTTAAAATTTAAAATTAATTCAACAAATATATTTAAAAATATAAGATGATCTAAAATATATTTTCGTTTTGAAACATTGACTTACAAAGATGATCTAAAATGACATACTTTTACAAAAGTTTTTAACTTATTTAAATGAAAGAAAATTAATTTAATTTTCACTTAAGTAAAAATAATTTATTTAAATAAAAATAGTTCATTTAAATGAAAATAAAGTATTTATAGTTACCTAAATAAAATAACCTACTTGAGAAAGTGAAAATAGTCCAAATATTAATATGGTTTTACTTTTTAAATTTATGTGTTTTTTATTTTTTAAAATTTTTATTTTTGTTCTTGATTCATTGATTTTTTATGTTTTTTATATCTATGTCTACATATAAATATATACAAAATTTTATCTATTTTTAGAGAGATTATCTTTTCCTTTTTTTAAAATTTTATCACTTAATAGTTATGTTGAGTTTCCTTTTGAGAAGATTGATATATATAAATTATCCTTAGAATATTACAGGGATTAAAAGAGTAGTTTAAAGTGAAGTTAGAAAATAGAAAATAGTAGGAAGAGAAAGGATAGAAGTAGGTGGTGAGGTTGTGTGTTGAGCCATAATGAGAGAGTGATGAAAAGGAGAATGCGTAGATTATATTCAACACAATACTCAACTCCATTTTACCACTCTGCATTTTTCAAAGTCCTTTTATCCATTAGGCTATAATTGACCCACTCTCTAAAGTTAAAAGTGAAATCTATAAATCAAAAACAAAAATCAAGTCACCGTCCACGCAATAATGATCTCAAAATTAAAACTCCAAGCTAAATTATAAAATCAGATTCACTATTCACTTCAAGGACTTTATTTCGCTAGTCATATACATACAATACTATTTATTTTATTATACAGAACTTCTAAAAGAAATTAAAAGTATGAAACTAATATATCCAACCATACATGTCTTGTTTTCTAGAAGATTAATTAATCATAAACAATAGTTAGTGAGATATATTTGTTTGTCACATAAATAATCATACTAATGAAATAGACGAAAAAAACCACATTCTTTTTCTAAGATTTTTTTGTATATATTTTAAAAAATAAATAAAAACGTTTTTTAATCATAATTTTTACAAATTCTTGTGAGGAAAAAAAAGGGTATATATTAAAAATATATTTAAAAATAACATAATTTTGTTATAATAAAAATAACTACTCCCTCCTTTCCAAATTATAAGGCGTACTTGACAAAATCTCACATACCAATAAAAGTAATTAATTTGTTCAACTTGTTACAAATCTTCCATTTTCACCCTTATTAATTACAATTAAATGAATTAATTGAAATTTAACCAGAAATATTTATAAATGAATTAATTTTTTAATAAAATTGTAAATTGATTGAGATTAGAATTTTAACAGTTTTAAAATCATTTAAGAATTATTTCTAAATAATTTAAAATCAGAATTACTAATTATTTTAAATAAATATTTCAATTAAAATTTTTTATTCCCACCAAATTGCAAATGACTATATTCAAATTTTATTTTAAAAATTTTAATCAAAATTTTTAATTCTCACTAAATTGCAAATGATTATGCTTAAATTTTATTTTCAAAATTTCAATCAAAATTTTTCAATTCTCACCAAATTGCAAATAAAAATATTGAATTAAAATTACTTACTACTGCAACTTTAATAAAAAAAAATATAATATTAGTAGATGATGGTAAAAGATGAAGAGTCAAACTAATAAAATGAAATTAATTCTTAGTTTCTGATATTTAATTTCTCTTTCTACTATTTAATGTCAATACAAATAATAATGTGATTAATAAGGAAAAAAAAAAGGAAATAAAGTTATTGGAATTCTAAAACACCTTATACTATGAAACAAGATTTCTTTCGAAAGTACGTCTTATAATTTGAAACGGAAGAAGTATAACTTAATATATAAATAATATGCAAGAAAAAAAAAATTGTATCGTAAATAATGAAATGAATTTTAAAATTTTAAATATATAATATATATAAAATGTCTTGTACTTTGAAAAGAATATTAAAATTTATAGAGAGGTATGTGAAAGTGTGGGACCAAATGTTGACAGAGGGAATGTTTGTAAATTGTATCGATGAAGAAGGGTCAATAATCGATGTCAACCCCACCAAAGACGAAGATTAACGTTGTGAGATTTTGTTTCGTCCATAAATCAATGATTAAAAGAAGACTTGTGACTCTGTGGAATGCAAGATAACCGTGTCCAATGTGAACACATGACAGACTTTTCATATTAAGTAAGTCAATTCTGATAGGGATTGCTGCCAGTGGAAACAAACCCTAAATTATGATAATCTAAATAATATTTTTCACCTTTTCACCACATTTCATTACTCCAACAACCCTATCTTTCAAATTAGTATTCGTTTATAATAATAAATCAATTAATTATTCAATAACGTTGTTGTTTAAAAGGGAGGAGCACATTTATATTATTATTATAATTTGTTTTTATTTCCCGTTCATAGAAACAGGATAGAGCCTTCATGCATAGAATTCAAAAATAGCCCCCATTCCTATGTTTCCAGAAGGTCCAAGCTTTATATCCATATTATACACATTGATTTTAGTTTAACTGGAAGCCTCCACTTTCTTTTAAGAAAAATGAATTCATACCCACAAAAGGATGAGTGAAATGAATCAACCTTTGAAAAAAGGGATCGTTTCGGGATAATTCAATGAATCATAATACAAGAATCATATATAAGTGAAGGGATTGGTGATTCAAATTACGTGGCATTGTACAAAAATGGAAAGAGTAAAATAAGAGAAGGAAGAAAATTATAAGATAAGATTATTAACATGAGGAAAATATAGAAAACACAAAATTATTCAAAAGAAATGTATAAGTGCAAAGTTTATATAAAGAAAAGTATATAATCCACTGTGTCGTTCAAGACATACAATGAATAACAAAAGTGTTGTGGTTAAGTTTAAATCCTTCCCCACCTAACCTCACTCTTTCAATCTCCGCATATGTACAAGTTCACAAACAAAGCAAATATGTATGACTGATGCAGAAAAAGACAGCATGTTAAAAGTATTGGCCATTGGTGCAAATGAATTCACATACAAATGGCTCTATATTTTAATTTTTGGCTTACATTTTGGATGAATGAGGAAGACAAAGAACGTAGGGTAGCTCTAGAATTGTTTGTAACTAGTGGGGCGGCTACTGTAAGAACAAAAGGCTTTAGCCTTAATAGGGTTGACTCAGGAAACATGTGTTTTTGTGGAAAATTAACTGGGAACAAAACACACCCACATACATACCAATTATATTTCCAAACTCCTGGCCACAAATCTTCCTCTTTTTTCTTTCTTTTCATCTTCATCTACTCATTACACTCGCTTTTCTCCCATTAATATAACATTTTCATCTTTTAAATGCATATTTGCAAACACGCTGTGGTTTCTGACGAGCAGTGAGGCAGATTAGGCCCCGTCAAATGTTGGGTAATAAAAGTGCCAACACCATCCACACAATTCTGGCCGATACAATTTTCTTTAAAGGCAAAAAGTATTTTTTATTTAATGATATTTGCTTAGACTCATAAAAATAACAAAAAAATACAGCATACGAATCACATGTTTTAATGTCCCAATCTAATCAAGTATACATCTTATTGTATTATATATTCTAGGTAGACCTTTACTTAAACCATACACGATGTGGTTCAGTGTGTCACTGATAGATGGAGAAGGAAGTGTTGTTATATTTAGCCTTTAACCAGCTCCATAAGTGACCAATTTTTAGATACCCCTTCATTAAGGTTTAGCCACACCAATAACCACACACAACACCGTTGTCCTACCTTCAATATATAGGGATTTTTATCAAATATTGTATTGTTTAAGGTTTAGATTTTAATGACATTAATTGTCTATAGATTAAATAAGCTAATTCACAATTTAATTGGTGTTTGAATCGTTATATAATCAAGTAAAAGAAGCTACTATCAATTATAACTTTTGCTTGAATGAAAAACATTTTAAACGGTTGTATTCCTAAAAGATGGTTATTAAAGAAAAGCTGAAGAGATAAAATAAAGTAGCCTCATCCATTAGTATTTTTCTATTCAATAATTCTGTCCACGGTTTTTCAATAGTCCATATCAAACACCTCACTTGTTTTACTACTATATAACACAAGAGTATTGGAAAATATGCTTTTAATAGTACCTTGTACAGACCCACTTTCATTCTAGAAATCAAAGATATTTTCACTACCCAGTGAACACTCTAAATTCTTATTAAACGAAGCTTTGAATTGTTCCTCAGATAAATAAATGAAATATTGTTATGACAGAAAATGAAGGAGAACAAAAATTAATGTAGTGAATTGATGTCATCCTCATCAAGTATCCACAGCTACTTGCTACCAATTTCATATTCTTATAATTCGCTTTTCAACTATATTAATACTTTCACCAACATAATCTACATTCGTGATTAGGTTATTAGTATGTCAATATGAATAACGAAAATGTATTTATGTAACGTTGAAATATCACTCTTCTAAGGATTTATGCAATTAGAATATACATATCCGCTCAAAACTTTTCATCAAAATTATGCCTTTGTGTATGCTAGGTGTTAAGAAAAATGTTCAGAAAATTATTATATCTTATTAAAATTAAAGGAAAATGTACGTACTTTTTTTAATGGCCATGTGACCATTAATTAACTTATAATATTCATTATTCATGTGTGATTGTATAATCCAAATTTATAGTTATCATTTGGTCAGCATTGGCCCTTGTTGGAGGAACAATAGCCCAGGGACAAGAGGGATAAATCCATGTCAGATGATTTTTAACTCAGTGCCACGTATACACTAATAATAGACCAAAGATAATGTGCAAATTTGAAAACTCAAATTATTAAAGGAATTAAATCTAAAAGTTAATTGATATATTAATGATGAAAAAAATTAATATTATTGTAAAATTTACTTTGAGAATAATATATCTTTTCGTCAGGAGAAGGATAACATAAGGATAAATTGAACAAAAGAATGTTATAAGACTTTGTTAAAATTATGTTATATTCTCTCGTCAATGAAAGATGAAGATGACCTAAAGGGGAAGAGGAGAAATAAATAAATAAGATAAATGTTGTAAAAGAAATTGCAGAGATTTTGGTCTTGATAATATAGCGTGTTTTTCCTATGATTTTGCGAAATTGGCGACGTCAATATTACCTAAGCATAGCGTCAACAATAGCGTACACGAAAATTTATACCTGTTTAAAACATACCTGCCATTAATGATAGGCTTGTTACTTGATTGTGGTGCTTATAATAAATTGCTCAAATGTAAAAGTTACTGCTATAATTTGTTTACTTTAATAATAGATTATAAGATTTGGGTTAAAAATGGTTGATAAATGTGTTTTATATTGAGTTGTAAAGGGGAACAGGTGTGTGGCGTGACATGAGGAAGAAGGGGTCCAGAATGATAATTTTTCTCCTCTGTAAAGGGGAGGAACATTTTGGGAAGAAAAGAAGACAAGAAAGAAACTCCAAAAAAAAAGTTTGGACGGTCATGACCTAAACAATGATATCCTCTTAGTCTTATGCCCTTGTTATATGTGTTGGTAACGGGGTCAATACGTCTTTAGACCAAACTGTGGATGTAATTTAATCTAAATCATCTTATGTCACCTTTCTCTTCATTTTTTCCTGCAACCAAACATCTATGTGGTCTACATGCCACAAAAAGATACCTCATTAATGTTGTAAGTGTTTGTCTTTTTTTAATGCCATGCAGACAAAAAACACTTAATTATAATCTCTTTCCTCATATAGGACAATGTAAGACAGTGTTAACATATTTCAGTTAGTTTATGTAGGAAGAAATTGATTGATTTGAAAATCAACAACGTTAGAAGTTTAAGTGAGTAAACCCTCGCCGCGTAGTGTTTTAAATATTGTTAGTCTTATTTGTTAATATAAATGAGAGTATATCTTAGTAGCATATAAAACAATGGTTCATACTGCTTATTCATGTCAACTTACAATTTTTATTGAAAAAAAATAACGCTTACCAAATGACTGCAAAACTACATTTAAGGTTTCCGTTGAAACTAAAAAGTGGTACCTCACTACGTTATATTTTACTTACATTATTTTTATACGTTTTTGTAACACTTTTTTATCATTTATTTTACTTTTTTTCGACCATTTTCTTTTATTTCCTGTCACGCAATAAACTATATGAATATAAATTCTCATTTGAACAGGACCCACCAACGAACTTAGATTAATTTTTTTCTCTTTATTAAATATCTAGAAGAACGTGACCGTTTTAATAAAATATTATAAATAAAATTATTTATAAGATAAAATTGGATTATTTTAAGAAGTTGAGATTATTTAAATTACTTAAAAAGTGATTATGATTTATTTAAACTCTAAATTTAATTTATGAAAAAAGGTATTTATATTTTTAGAGTTTCGTTAACTAATGTCCTTAGATGTTGGTTAAGAAATCAGTACATAAAAAATTATTGTTATTGACATGATGGATGAGAGAAAATTTATATTTTTAATTTCAACTCTTTAACTTTGCTCTAAGTACATTGATGAACATTTTTATTTTAATATTTATACTATTATTTTATTGAGAAAATAGAAAATAAAGTAAATAGAATGCAAATGAAACGGGGAAGTGTGAAGACTTAAGAGTCAAACCCTAAAAGGTTTGACTCATGGTGGATTGGCTTGGTGGTAAGAAGAGGCCCCACGTGCCTGTTGCACGCGCGCATGCTTGGTGGGTCCTTTGTTGACTCTTGCCGCCTTAAATGACAACCAGGTCATAAGCATGACGTCAGCTTTCGCCATTTCAAGAATACTTTGCCCACTTAACACTAATTCATTTACTTTCTACTCCTAATCAAACACTAACATTTCCCATTTAACTTAATTATGAAATCATTATTTTTACTAAAAGTTATTTCACGTTTTAACTTTGCTAGTAAACATATTAATACACACATTTATAAACACAAAAGTGTGTTTATAAATGCAAATATTCAAATTAAAAAAATTGAACTATTAATGTTTTCATTTTTTTCAGCAACCAAAAATAATACCGGGAAGATAATTTTATCGAATAATATTATTTATATATGATATTTTGTAGATTTAATTGTTAAAATAAGAAGATTGTTATTAAGTTTATAAGCCTAGTATATATAAGGAATTAGTTCCTATAAAATAGCATTATCATGGTTCGAAAGCTCAGTGAGAGATACTCACGTTTATTATTAGATTATATTTTAATTAAGATTAATTATCTGTTATCCATAAACTTGTGAACTAGAAAAAATGTAAGATCTTTATGTTTTTTCTTTAAAAGAAAAGTGATTATTATTAACTGATTTAACTTTAAGTACTTATTATATTGGTATAAAAATTGAGATGTGTTTGCTTATAATAAAAAATTGTACTTTCTAAGTTTATGTTTCTTCTGCTGTATTTATTTTTTATGAGAATTTCATTTTTTTGTTTTAAAGTAAGTTTACCTAAACATATTAAAAATTATAATAAATAATTATTTTATTAAAAAGATTTTTTTATAAATGAAAATTAAACGAACAGACTCATAATTGTTTTAAGTAACAAAACTATCTGGAAGTATTGGACTCAAACAACTTTCTTTCTAATTTTTATATAGAGACATAAAAAAAAAGACAAGAAATTAAACTACACTTATATAACTTTGACTAAATATTTTAGTCTTCGATATGTTTAAATTAAATATTTTTGTTCGAAAATGGAAATTTATTTCTCATAAAGTCATGTATATCAAAATTTATATCAATTTAAGATTATTTGAGGAAGGTTTTGGGAAATGTTTGAAGCTTTGGAAGGTCTAAGATATACTGAATATTAGGCAGTGGTCCATAAGATGTGGTATATAGTATAACACGATTCACGAATATGTTGCATGATTAGTACGTAAACCAATAAATTCCACAAGCCACTCCCAGACAAATTAAAATTCTAAACTTTAAACTTTAAACTTCAACTATGAACCATCTTCAACAGGAATATATATATTTTGGTTATGTCAAAGTAAACTTCGTCTTTTTCTAAAATCAACATGTTTCCTACGAGTCAATTTCAAAGGACACAGAAACTTGCTATGGATCTGACCTAACTTCTGTTAATGCTCGAATCATCAACTTGCACTTTTTTTCTTCAAATTTAAATTATTTTCCTTCTTCTTGCCAAATATATATTTTATTTTATGTTGACCATTTTCCTGTATAATCATAGCTGCTAAGAATTAATCAAAACTCACTTTAATTTGCACTAATTAATTGCTATTTGTAGTCAATACATTTTTCTCTCATAAATAATATACAAAAAGATCTATTTTGGAGTATTAAAAGTCAATTGTACATGTCCAGTTAGTTTCTTTCTACAAATAATTAAATATAGAAGTCCAAATACAAATCGTTTACTCCATTTTCAATACAATTAATGTATATATCTTTGCTTTAAACCCTAAACCACTTAAATGATAGCAAATCTTAATTATCAATTGGTCAGATATAATTAGTATGCTTAACATATAAGTTATATTATTGCATATATATATATATATATACATGTTACCTGTTCATGTAGATTTTGTTTATTTGTTTAGGGCCCATGTATCTTATAGCGACCAAGAGAATGTTGGTACATCATTATGTCAAATTATGAGAATTTCTACACAAACTTTGGTTTATTTAAATTCTGTAGATTAAAATAATTATCTCCTTTTTTTCCTTATCCAATATAATTTTCATAGGTATGTTATGATGTCCATACGTTTTAATGAGTTGTGATTTCAAATAATATTTACAGATAAAAAAGCAAAAACATCATGGTTTAATTTAAACATAATATCTCATTGGATTCAACATTTCACTCCATTGAAACGTCTTGGATTAAATCGGATCATTTAATTCTTACTTATATTCATTTTTTTTCAGTGCTATAAAAAATATTTTATCAACACGTGAGTGTATACTGTTAGCACTATATATATATATATAACATTTTAGTACCACTAAAAGAATATTACTAAAAACATAAAAAAGTTATCAATATGATTTAATAATATTTAAATTTTTTTAATAACACTATTATCCATTAATAAAAATATTTATAAAATTACCATTAACAAATTTTAATGACATTTTTAATGAAAGGTAACATTTGTAAAATGTTGTTAAATTTTTTTAGTGACATTTCTTTAATAAAAGAATAACATGTACAAATATTACAATTTTTTAATAATTTTTAATAAGAAAATACCATTCTAAAAATGTTATTATAATTTTGTTAATATTTTTTATAAAAAAATAAGATAATTAAAATATTAATAAAAATATCTAGTACTATTTTTTAATACAGGAAATAGTATAAAAATGTTACTCATATAAATGTTTTGTAACATTCAATAAATGTAACTAAATTATTTATTTGAAAATAAATAAGTGTTGTTAATGTTCGTGAATTTTTCCAAGCTAATTGTATAATTATGTTTGCAAAAGCAACTAATTGTCCTTCTTGTATACCACCAACTATAACAACCTAAGCAGAATGAATACAATTTTGAGAATAAAAGATAAATAAATTTAAGTTTATGAGCTTGTTAAAAGTCAAAAGATAATTCACTAGTTAGCTTTTTTTTCACTTAAAACAATATTTTCTACCTTATGAATTTTCAAAAATAAAGAAATAAATAATTAAATAAATAAAATTTATAAATAAATATAATATAAAACATGAAATCATATAAAAAAATCTTTTAACTTATAATTGTTGTATTATTTCTTTGTGAGTTTTTTTTTAATTTACTTAAGTTAGTCTGATCAATATGAACTTTGAATTTACTTCCTTTTTTCGTATTTGTTTCCTTCAACAACATTGATTACTTTAAATTATTTTCTAAGAAGTTCATTAACAATTTATTTATAACAAAACAAAATAAACTATACAGCTTATTTATCCATAATAAAAAAACAAACAAATAAGAAAAAAATCATAATTATTATGAATAAAAATTATGATTAATAACAAATTATAAAAATAATTTTTTCTTTAATGGAGGAAAAATGTAGATTTCTTTTATTGTTTTATTAAAAATTAGTCTTACTTTATTATTAAAATGTTATAAAAAAAATATAAGATTTTATGTTTGATATGAAAGGTACCTAACTTATTAATAGAGGAATGAATAAATAAATAAAATAATAAAAAGAATTAATCATTAATTATGTTAATAAAGAACAATTTATTGACAATTACTAATATTTGATGGATCAAGTAAAATAATCGATTTTTTATATTTATATAAGAATCATTACTATATAAACAATATTCCGTCTTTGACAAATTTAATAAATACTCTTCTTTTATAAAGAAATTTTGGATTATGATTAATTTAATTGAATCTCCAATTAATGAAGAATAATATCTCATAAAAAAACACATACATATTTTTTTAATATACATGAGAATTATTAATTTCAAAATTTTAATAATTTTTAATTTTATATAATTAAAAAAATTATTTTAATTTTACATTGAAAATCTAATCTATAATTATATATAAAAAGAATTTTCTTTTTTATGTTTATTTTTTGTATTTCTATTTTATCTTTAATATATTTTATTTTTTGGGATGCTATATTTTGGTTGAAGGTAAAATACTTTTTAAACAAATGTAAGTTGCATTGGAGCATTAGTAAAGTCGTGAATGAAGTTTTAGAATATATATAGCAAAGTTGCGATAGCTCACATCTTGCAATATCATTTTTGTTCACAAATTTATTAATAAATATAAATATTATTTTAGGAATTTGAATTTTTTTTTAGTCATGACATGTTAATATTATACTATACACCGTAAGTGATGTCATCTAATGTGCATTTAATTTTTTTACTTTATATATAAGTAATTAATGAATGTGGTATGGTAACAAGGAATAGAAAGAAAATTACAATGTTTTGAGAAATGAAAACGAAAGATGTGTTTGAGTCTTAAAGATTTAGTATTACTTTTTTTGTGCTCACATATAATGATGTTACATTAAAAGAAGAGATATTGTGTGGGTTGATAATTTAATTAGTGGAAATAATTATGTAAATAAAATATAGGCTTAGGTGTGACGCAAATGAGAGAGCTTAGTCAAAATGATGAGATTATGTATCGCAATCTAATCTGAAACACATAGAACAAAAGCTGAACTCCAAAGATTAGGGGTTGACATTGATTTAATTACGTGGGGTTATCCATTTTCTTCATTTAACAAGTATTTGACATCAAACACAAGTATTCTGCAGTAGTTGAAAGTATCTAAACTAACATGTATTAACTACCTTAAGCCAAATATGTATTCTTTCAGAGTGGAATATTGTGCATCTCAGCTAATATCTAAGGGAACACTGCCATGGTTGACATTCAATCTGCTCCCTGCTACACTTATGTTAGGTCAAGTATTAGTTACGTACTTGTGTTTTAGTTTCACTAACCCCCGTGATGCACACGCGCCTTCTTACAGCGTCATCGTCACCCCATCCTCCTTTTAAAACCCAAATATCAGTGAATTTTCTCACCTACTGGGTTTTTTTTTTATTTTATTCACCTTGCTAGTGGTACTACAATGTCTTCAATGATAAACATTTGGACCAATAAATGGTCCTCAAGTTTATCACTCAGCACAACTTTTTCAATTATTATAATCTTGTATCACATCAACAATTTCTCAGACAAAACGGGGATTCAGTGAAAACTAGGAAATCCATAAATCCATGTATAATTAACCATTGTATTATTTTTGGTCAATTTTATACTATTTTTATTTTACTCAATTTGACTTTCTAAATTGTATCAAACCACTTTATCGGTGACTAATCTTTACTAAAACAAATCTAACTAATTATCTTTGATGAAACATTTCTTTTTAACCGACAACACTTGGATCTGATATTTAGTTAAACATTTCAAACAAAAAAATATAAGTAGAAATAAAATTTTCAACCACAGTTTAGAAATCAGGGAATTTCAACCATGTGATCTTATTCATCCAAAGCATACAGATCCAACCACTGTCACGATTATAGTCAATACCATCATACGCACGAAACTTTACACATAAGGAACACGATTGTCCACAAGTCATGTATTAATTAGCATTCTTCATCAGATACTACTATTACACATATTTTTTTAAGAAAAAGTAAGACAGAGAGAAAACAAATCCTGGACAAATAAACAAATACCAATTAATTATATTTGAAAAAGAGAATTAGAATTGGATTCAAAATTCTCTATTTCTCTTTTTTTCATTTGTCAAATCATCCCTCCTTATGTCAACCGCGTTCCGGTAATCTCCCTAGCCGTACCCTTTCAACCGTTCCATATATAACATGTCGCAGGCTCCCTAACCTTTCATATACCAATAAGTTCTAAGTGTGTGATTGTGTTAGAAGAGATAAAAAAAGATACAGACAAATCAGCAAATTCAGAAGGACACAGATTCAGCAGATAAATACATATAGCATCAAAAGTCTTGCCATGGCTGAGGAGTTTCAAGCTGCTATCTGTGGTGAAAGTTGGTGGAATATTAATCCAACAAGAAGTGTGTTCCCTCTGATGTCATCAACTTGTTCCGTGGCTGCAGCTGATGCAGGAAACTACGGCACTTGGCAAAGCACTGATTTCGTGGATTTGAAGGGAACGAGATCTTGTGCCGAGGATAATAATAACTTTATTTCTTCTGATAATTCTCTGAGTTTTCTTGATGTTGAGAAGCCCCAACAGAGGGACTCAGCTAGTGGAACTGGTAGCATCCTGATCGATTCCACCTTACAAATGATGGGTTTTGGCATGTCATCTTCAACTTCATCGAATTGGAATCAATCTTTATTGTAAGTTTTCAGAATAGGGTACCTACCAAAACAAATATATGTTGTTATTAGTACGGTCCAAAGCTTCCACCAAGGAAGAAAAAGTTGTTTTTCTTTAGCTTTTTCTCGTTGTTTCTTTTGAAAAAGGAACTTCATCTTATCAAGCATATCCTTACCTTATCTTTTGTGAATTCCTTTCTCTGCAGAGGGAACGATTTCCATTCCGTGCTTGAAGAAGAAACAGGAATGGGTGGTGGTTCTTCCCATAATTCACAAATCCAAAAGGATTGGAGTCCAAAGAATTTCTCATCAGCTGGAGGCCAAGGTTCCACCGTTGATGCTTTCAAGTCAATGAACCAAGAATTTTCCTTGGATCAGCAAAGTCTGAATTCCGTTGTTACAAGCACCGGATCATTATCCGGTGGTTTTCCAGCTGTTTCAGCCTCCTATGGTTACCCTTCAACCTTGATACAAAGCTTATATGATCCTGAGCCTCAACCACAGCCACAGAACTCACTTTTCACCAATCCCCCTATGTCCTATTCTTCATCTACCGCAAACTATGGGACATGTTCCAATGAACTGTCACCAACTTGGTCCAAAATCTCTTCCCTTCTGAAGCCCTCAACTCCAAAACAGCAGCTTAGTGGATTGCACTTTTCCAACAGCACTTCTTTCTGGAATGGTTCAGCCGAAGCACTTCAAGACATAAGAGCAGGTGTTTTTGCTTCATCACAGGCGCAATATCAAACGCAAAAATTTGAAGAGAAATCCAACTGCCCCAATACTCTATTAAACAAGGTAGTTAATTAATTAATGGTTTCCAAGTTTATAAATAAATCCATTGCTGGCTAGCTAGGTTTTTACATTTTGTGGGTTAAAAGTGATAATCGGTTTAACTGCAGCTCAAGAGAGAAGAATCTCCAGACGCAGCTTCACCTGCGAAGAAAAATTCTTCTGAGCCTGCATTCAAGAGGCAAAGAATTGAGACTCCATCCCCATTACCAACTTTCAAGGTACTGTAGCATTATAGGTTCATTTTTCATTTAGTATCAAAGTGTGTTTTTTCTTCATTTTATTCTGAACATATGAGAAACTGCTTAACCTTCATAATAATAACTCTTTAGAATTGATCAAGCTGATATGCATATATGGACAGGTTAGGAAAGAAAAGCTAGGGGACCGCATCACTGCTCTTCAGCAATTGGTTTCACCTTTTGGAAAGGTAAATTTTTGTATGTTCTTAGTTTCACCTTTTTTCCCCTTCACAGCAGCTTTGACAATGATATTGTAGAATTTAAACCTTTACCTTTTTAGACTCTGAAGGGTAAAAACTCACCGGATATTATATTCTTATTGATTTTAATAGACGGACACAGCATCCGTTCTTCACGAAGCCATCGAGTACATCAAGTTCCTTCACGACCAAGTCAGTGTATGTTTCCATTGTTCTTACTTTGTTTTAAAGAAACCCTAGTTATACATACATATACATATACTAACACACACACACACACACACACATATATATATATATACACAATTATTTTCTTGGCTCATACATGTATAATATATAAGTTCTTCACAAGGAAAGTTATGCGACAAGGCTTTTCATAAGTGTTTAAATATAATTTTCGTCCTTAATTTCAGGTGTTGAGCACTCCATATATTAAAAACGGAGCGGCCATTCAACACCAGCAGGTACACGATAATACTTTTATTCTAACGACGCACACATGCACCTGGCACATCTAGATTCACTGCAGTCAAAACCATAAAGTGGATGATGTGTTGAAACATAAAGCATTTGATAATTCTTTTCTGGTTTATCTAATGCATTATTAGATGGTTCAAAATCACTAACTGCATTACCTATAAACTAATATTATTAATTCTCTTTTGCAAATTGAATTTTTCAATATATATATATATATATATTACATAGAGATGGATTAAGATCATGAATATATAACAAAATACTCTACCGTTTATGTTATATTCAACAGTTTATGTTATGTACACTACATCGTTAAATGTAGTGAACGTGACTGTAGGAATGGGTCCATGCATCAAATGTAAAGATTTCTGTTGTGGATTTTGAAATATTTGTATATTGGTGTGTTTGAAGGATTGTGATAATCTGAAGGACTCAGAGGGGCCAAAACAAGATCTGAGAAGCCGAGGGCTGTGTTTGGTGCCGATTTCGAGCACGTTCCCGGTGGCTAATGAGACCAGTGTTGATTTCTGGACGCCAACATTCGGAGGTGCACTGATTGGCAGGTAGAGACCATTGGAGAAGTAGTGACCATATAAAAATTATATATTTATGTGTGTAAAGTAAAGGAAAGAAGAAGAAGACACGATTGGTAAAGAGAAAATTAAAGGTGAAGAGAAGAAAAGAGAAAAAGGGAAAGGAAAGAAAAGGAATGGGAGTCTTGATTCAAAGAGGACACGTAAAGCAGAATGATGTACGCTAGTAAATGATTAGAGACTACTGGAAGAGAATAATAGATTAGCTAGCTGTAGTGTTTTAATTATTAACGTCGATGAGTGGCAGGAACAAGTGCTAAATTCAGAGGCATTTGACATATTAGATTACAGAGTTTTTGTTGCTGCTGTTCTTAGAGTCATGCCAGAATTTAGCAGATGGGGCTAGCCAGTTAAAACGCCTTTTGTTCCTGCTGATCGATGTATTATATTGTAGTATATCTATATATATTGAATCTTTAAAGGGGTGTTGCACCAGCTTTAGTTTTAATATTTGAAGAAAAAAAATGAATGAACTAAAGCGGACTATAGTAGCCTGCAAGTTCAATGTTTTGGGTTAATTAATTACTCTTTTATTTGATCAGTGTGGCTATGCATATAGTGGCTTACTTGCCACTTTCCTGTTTTAGGGTTATTTAATTTTGTTTAGTCATCAGAATAGTGTGGTTGATTATAAATTCTAAATAAGTTATAGGCGAGGGCACGCGGCATATGGCTTTTCAAGCACGAATCAAATCATTGTCTTTGCCATTCAATCATTATGCTCCATCCTCATAAATTCTTATCTTCTCTATCACAATGTTTATGTCTTTACAAATATTCAGATTATGTGTCTAATGTTTAACTTTATTTAAAATAAATTTTAGGTACAGCTTCTTAAATGTTTTCTGCATTATTTTCCAATTAAAGATTAAAATTTAACTGTGATAATTCGCATATTAAATATAAGTTTGCGAATTTTAGCCCTGTATACTCAGGGCAATGAGTTCCTTCTTTATCTTGTAAGTTTACCAGTGTGCTTGGTTTCTCATGCAATTACCATCTTACACAACTCTCAAGTGAAGTTAAGAAGAACAACTTCTGTATATATTGGAAAGATTTTGACGTGATTTTTAATCTCAATGATATTGGATGTTATACTAAACACTCACTAATATACGTGTTGTGAAGCTCATTTTGATATTAAAGCTCTTCCAAATATGGGATGGTGCATATGATTTCTTTTCTTATGTGTAGAAAAATAAAATGATGTTTTTACTTTTACATCAGATATTAATAGTTTATTTAAATATTTCGTTTTCAAATATTATTCGTGTTTACTCATACAAATTATAATCTATGATACTTTAAATCTAATTGTTTTATATCCATCTGTAATAAAATATTTACTATAATTTGGACATTAATTCTCTTGTTATATACATACGTAAAAGTTTGTCTAAAAAATATTAATTTATGTAATTTACATGTATAGTCCATACATTACGTCGTTAACATCTTTTATGATTTTTGAACTACTGATCTTGTAAATTTTACTGTAAAAGAACTTAAACATGTAACTCGTACGTTTAAGTATCAATTAGGTAATGTTTTTAAGCACGATGCAAATAGTAACAAACTTGTTTAGATATTAATGTCTTAATGAAAAAATTTCATATAGATTTATTTAGATATGTTTGAACAATAATATTAAAGAAGAATTTGAAACTATGTATTTTGGTAATTTGCTGTACTTTCCACTAACTTTTGCTCACTAAAAATAAATATTAGCTTTTGTGTAAAGTTTTATACTCACACATGACATAAATGAATTCAAGATTTTGTGAACTTTTATCCTTCAGCAATGTAAATGTTTACTTTTATAATTAATTTGATAATTTTACATATATATAAATTTTTCACTGTTTTATGACACAATCTATACGTTAAGTGCTAACATATGTTCATAACATTTTTTAAGTCACTTATACCTTTTAAATATTGATCTTGGAAAGAAATGAAAGTGCTTTTCTTTATATTTACAAACTAAAATGCCTTGTGATGTAATTTTTCATTCCTTATATGATGTACCTGTTGTCCATTTTAATTTAAGATTATTTTTATTATGTAATTTTCATCTCACGTAAATAAGAGATTGTTTATATGATTTAGATATTAATATAATTTCATGTAGAGTTTTTATCATTGTATAGATAATGCTTAGAACGGTAAATAACTAATTGAAGTGACAAAAGGTTGAAGTTGAAATATAAAACGATGGTAAAACTCATTACAAAAACAGAAAAATCTTCAATTGCATGAACACAAAGTGCATAATATACTACTATAATAACTAATAAATAAATATATAACATGTCGGGAAAAGAGACTGTTAAACATGTCAATATACTTAGTATCTACTAGTTTATTTAATTAATTTCTAAGCTATAAGCTAATTAATACAAAATTATTTTGATAAATACTTTTTATTTTAATAACTTGTTATAAACTACTCTAATTACCTTGTTATTTATTTAATTTTCTTCCATTAATATTTTTTATATTTCCATAGATATTTTTATTTTTAATTTATTTTTATCTATTATTATTTATTTTAATTTTATAAATACAATTAATTATCAATTTTTTAGTATTTATTGAATTACCTTTTAAATTTAATTCAAATTAAAAAAATTAGCATCATAAGTTCAGATAACTAATCTTTCACTACATAATGTTATATGAAAATTACACATAGCAAAATTGTAAAAAAGTTAAATGTAAAAATAATTTAAATTGAAAAATTAAAAATTTAAATTTAATTAATATTTATTTCATCAACAAATTTAAATAAAATGAAGTGTCCAAATAATTTTTTTATTCAACTTTTAAAAAAATATAGAAATACTAAAAAGTTTAATTATTTTAAAAAAAATCACATAATAATATATTTTTGTAAAAAGATAAATTTCGTTTATATTATTATATGTTTTATATTATTTTACATTTATCAATTAATTTATCAAACATTTCTAAAAAACTCGAAAGTTATATAAGTTAGAAATTTATAATAAAAAATTCAAAACAATAATATAGAAACTTATACCACCTAGCTTATCACCTAATTTTACTAAAGAAATCCTTTATCTAACAATCTTATTAGTATTTTACACTTTTTATATTGTTACTTAGTTTTATTGATTTATTATTAAATTATGTTGCTTTATTTATTTTATATTATTGAAATTTGAGATCAATTATAAATATGAATAAAATAAAATTTATAAAGACTTAGTTAAACTCTTTCTGGTGAGCTAACTTTTGGATTTGGGTTAGGTTTAGCCCAACATATTAGTGCTTATGATAGAAATGATATATAATATCATTCACAAGTGTAAAGAGAGAATATAATTTGATATAATTACCATGCTTTAAATGCTTAGTTATAGGCACTAGAGGTATGCCTCAATTTCATATTTCATATCAATTATAAATTTAGCTCAAATAGAACTGATGAAGGTGTAGACAGTTTTTCCTTATGAAAAACATTAAGGGTTAAATTTAGTACATTTTTTTAAAATCTATTTTTTCTCCATTTTTTTTGTATAAAGTAATAAAATATTTAATTTTCTGACAGCTGCATAGAATACTTGTTTCCTCTAATATCTGAAAAAAAAGTAGTGTGGATAAGTAGAATCTTAATTTTAGTATTCGGGAATTAAATGTTTTAGAGACCCATACATTGGTTAAGCATAGTTATGAGTTGCTCTGAAGCATGATTAGGAAAGAATTGAGCATATGAATGATGTATTGAAAAGGTGATATGAAGAGTTGATATAATAAGGGTGGACCAAGGATAGGGCAAAATAAGAATTAAAATAGTGAGAAGAAGAATAAACTTAAAGCTGAAGAATGGGTGTATGAGAAGTGAGTAATGATGAAAAAGTAGCACTTTACTAATTAAATATGTAATGCCACACGCTTATCATTTTGATCTTACCACTTTATGAAGGACTTCACCATTGCACCATACTTGAAGCATCTCGAGATCATATGTGTGTGTATGTGTGAGTGAATATCAAATCTTGGGGTGTGTGTGTGTTTCCTTTATAAAGGTGTGCTTACTTAACATAAAAGAAGATACATAAAGGAATTTGATAAAGTAGGAGAGCAAAAGACACAAAGCATCATTGCGACTTAATAAAGCATTATGACTCCTCACACATCTTTCTTTTGTTGTTTTGGCTAATCAATTCCAAAGTCTGTTTCAATCTTGTAATGCAAGTTGTTGTTCATTTCCCTTCTTTCTTTTTTTGCAATCCATTCACACATCATTTTGCATGCCAGATTCTCTCTCCCTTCCAAACTTTTTACCCCGTTTAGTATTCTCACCACAACACCATGCTTCACCTAAATCAAATGTTCTCATTTCAACGGAACAATCATAAGTACACATTCTCACTTAAGCGCATAATCTTAGCTTCTCCTCATTAATTATTCATCCCAATTTTTAAGAAGAATAATTACGAATTCATATGCCAAATCTAGACTAAAATGTGTTTATTGGATAAATTTCTAAAAATATGCAATTTTTCATAAACTAAAATTAAGTTATATATAAATTAAAAATCAATAAAAAAATTCTATAAAATGAATTTATGTATAAACTAATTTAAACACAAGATATGTATTGGATTTGGATCTGGTCACTTCAACTCCTTAACATAAAGTGGGGCTTCACCCGCAAGTATCTGTTTAGTGTGGTTACAATTTGTGGCCCAGAAATGTGTATAATGGACCTCAACATGATGCCCAAAGCCTTCTGCAAGGTAAAAGAGATGATAAAATGGTTTTAATTTTTCTAATTTTAAT
Source organism: Lablab purpureus (assembly GCA_030347555.1). Classification (NCBI taxonomy): domain Eukaryota; kingdom Viridiplantae; phylum Streptophyta; class Magnoliopsida; order Fabales; family Fabaceae; genus Lablab; species Lablab purpureus. The sequence continues at coordinate 11,556,199 of CM059259.1, forward strand.
TATTTATATTTAGTTCTATCTAACAATCAACAGAATATTATTGTGAAATTATGCAATTATTGAAATAAATGAGTTGCTATAGCTAAAGGAAATGGCATCTGATAGTTACTGAACTTTAAAACCAATAAACAATTTGTAACCTGAATACTTTATATGAGCATCACAAAGACAAATTTCTCCCCTTGCATCTATTTATTCCAGCCTATCACATCATAACTACATTTCAAAGCTAAGAAACTATGAAAATTTGGTGGAAATAAAGTTATAGCATAAGTCTGAAGAAACATCAGAGAATAATCCAATGTGACACTCCTTAATTTTTAATAAATAAAAAATGTCCAAGTGGGTACAGTCTTCAACAGGATATTCTTGCGAAAGAAGAGGATCTTATTTGTAACGTTCATTTCTTTTTATATAATATATTCTTTCAGTTTCATGCAGTTACATTATAAAATAATTTTATATTATCGGTTAATTAGTCAACATGCTTTTTAAAAAAAAATCAACAAGCTTATCATACATTATTATTCATAATTTTTTAAATGTTTTTATTCTTTATAAAATTTACAAATTTTAAATTTTATAGTTGTCATAATTTTTATTTTTATTTTTATCTTTCAAAATTGAAATTTGTTTACTATCAACTAACAACATATTTTCTTTTTTATTTTACTCTTTTTTTTATCTAATATCACTTCTCTTTTTAAAAAGTTAGAAAATTGTTTTTCTTTTATTTTACACATAAAAACACTATTTTCTTGAGATTTATTTGATAGTAATAAAATCGAACAAGATATAATATGAGAATAAGATTATAATATGATATTATTATTATAGTCTTTGAATTTATTTAATATAGAGGCACAATTACAATTCTTTTTTACCATAATTATTTTAATTTTAACTTTTAAAACAAAACATTTAAATAAAAATAATAAAATTTAGAGAAGTGAAAAATTTGGATTATGAATCAAATATATAAAAATAGATAATGATACATATATCATAAAATCTTCATATATTATTTTAATAATGATACTATTTTATTAATATTTTATAATTAATTTATTGTATATTTTTTGAAGTCACACAAATTTATTTTATACAAGTAAATTACAGATATATTATATGTTTTTTTAGATAGTGTCTATCATTTTCCTATACAAATAAAGGATGAAAAAATATTTACTTATATTAAAAGTGGATGCATTTTATAATTAATTAATTTGAAACTAATATTCATTTAATTAATAAACCTTTTGTTTAAATTACCTTTAAAATGCTTAAATTGAAAAATTATGTTAAAAGTTTTTATTGAAGATATTTGTGAAAATTAGATACCAATCCAATACACTATTGCAAATATTAGTTGTAAATGTGAATCAATGAAGACTTTTTTTCATGATATATAGTTCAAGGTTTAACCCCATTAAACAGACTCATTAATTGTTGTTCTAGGTTTAGCTAACACATTGTCAATAGTATTACAAAATGGCCACCTGGTTGAACAAAGAACCTATGAATCATCGTAATATGAATGAAATGGAAATTTATTGTGAAATTATTTAGATGATCAAACAGAGATTCTATGCCATTATATAATAATCACCGGAATTCTTATTATCCAGAATAAACACTGCATTACAGCTACATAGGGAAAGTGAAAACAATATTATAATGAACATCAAATATTAATCTATTCTCCATGGTACCGGTGTTCATCAATCACTCCCTTTTCTTTATTTTTCTACTATAACATCTTATTTTGTTTGACAACTCCGGACACATAATATGGTACACACACAAATAAATTAAAATCAAAGAGAACCTTTAAGCTTCTTTGCAATGCCTGCAAAGTACTTTCCTTGATGAAAAGCTTGAGCCAATTCTAACTCACTTGGCTGCCTTGAGCCATCCCCAGCATAAGTTCCTGCACCATATGGGGAACCACCTTTCAACTTCTCCATCTCAAACATGCCATCGCCAAATGTGTATCCAACGGGCACAAAAATCATTCCATGGTGAACAAGCTGAGTAATTGATGTCAACCTGCACGTACGTACAATATATAAGAAAAACAAACACTCACTGAGTTTTTCTGCTAGTTTCAATCTCATGTTTAGTGGGCACCAAATAAACATTGATATGGTTACTTATGAATACAAAATTCAGTAACTCACGGAGTAGTTTCTTGTCCACCTCCTTGAGAACTAGTGCTGTAGAAGAAGCCTGCAGGCTTTCCTGTTAGTGCCTGTGTGCGCCATAGGCTTACAGTGGCATCCAAAAATGTTTTGAATTGAGCAGCCATAGATCCAAATGTTGTGGGAAAACCAAACAACAAACCATCTGCCTCAACAAGCTCACGGGGTTTAATAATAGGAACATCACTCTTTGGTGGTGCTCCGATCTTCCTAAGAACTTCTTCAGACAGTGTTTCAGGTACCTATATAAATAAAAAAGACCATTGTAACTTAAGTGAGCACAGATACCTTAGTTTTTGTTCTCTCAGTACGTGATGCATGTTTTTTTAGTGCAAATGAAAAGGGATTACGAACCTGCCACAGTTTTGCTTCTACTCCCTCCACGGAAGCAGCCCCTTTTTCTATCTCTCTAGCAAGCTTCTCAACATGTCCATGCGTAGAATAGTAACTAAACATGCAATGCAAATTGCAGGCAGATTAGAGAAATAGAGTATCTATAATATCAGCAGCAGGATATGAAACACTATTATTGGTCTTATGATACTGATCAATGTAAAAGATTTATTAGAAACTGATGGAGCTGGCTTAGAAACTCTTCACTTTGCCATTTAAAAAGCCTTCTTCAGTTTGGAATTTTCTGAAATTTCACTTGTCGCGATTATACTATTAAATAGGGGTACAATTGAGAAATTCTAAAATATTTGAGACAGAAAAAGAAGTTAAAACATCCGAAAAATGTATTGAAAAGAGATAACAGCGGTAAATTAAGATATGAGGTAGAATATTTCAAAATGATGATAAAAACTATTTTTTAAAAAACAAACGTATGAATGGATATCCATAAAAAAATATTGATATGGATTTTAGTAAATCTTAGAAGATCTTAATTAGATTAATTGATCGATTTTAATCTATTTGTTACGATAGGAATAAAAAGGATCCATTATCTCTACTTGTGGGAAAGTGATTAATAGCGAAAAGAAGAGTATAATTAATCCAATGAAAATGGAGTATTGTTGAATATTTAACCATAAAAGTGGACAAGAAAGAAAATTTCTTACACAATGTAAACCTTGGTAACCATTGCAAATAATTTGTACACCTTTCCTTTGAAACCAAAATGTGTTAGTGAATTATAACACCTTGACACGAACCCATTCTTATAGTGTCGCTCCCACCATATTTTAAGTTTAAAATGAGATATGAAGTGAAATCTTCTTGAAATTGATAGCAACATTAAAAATAATAATATTTCATTAAATAATCATAATTTTATTGCAAATTATCTTTTGAGTTTATGAGCTAATTTTGAGAGAATTAACATATTAGAAAACAACAGATTTAATTGAAATTAAGGACTGATTTTTAAGTGGGAAAAAATAACAGAAAGATTAGAAATAATACAAAAACAAAAGTATTTTTTTCTAGTAGGGTTCGAACTTTATTTACTGAGAAAAAAACACTTTAATTATGAAGACACGTTCAATTAATAATAATAAAAATAAAAATATTAATATTAAATATATTTTTCTAATTTAAATATAGTGTTTAAGCCGCCTTGTACTTAGATGGTTATTATATAAATACTATTAATTACTAAATAATTTTTAAGTGTAAATATCATTAGCCGCCTTTGCTGAACTTTCCTTTCTCCATAACTTATTCTGAGAAAACAGAAGAGCTGGAAAAAATGTTGATCAAGAAATTGTTAACTATTGTCCAGTACATAGGAACCAAGTTTTTAACCTAGTTATTATGCAATAATTCATTTGATAACTATTGTCTTTTGTGAATTTTATTGTTATTAGTAGTTCCATCTTTTGGTTAGTCCAAGGTTATGGTGGCTAATAGGCATGATTGGTGGATGAATCCGGAAACATGCATACACCATAGAAACGGTAGAATAGTTGAAATCCCGTCCATGTTCAGTGCTACTTCACAATAATATATTGTGATTTCTTATTATTACATTATCAAATATTTTTCTGTCTTTAACTACTGTCCCAGTTGCCCCTTTTGGATCCTTTCTTTCAGTTTTAATTTTTAAAATATAAAAAAGATTAATTTATAAAATATTTAAATTTTGAAATAAAATATCTCATCCATGCAACACATTGGTATATATTAATTAATTAACTACAAAAAAATTAAATTTTAGTATTATTTAAATGGAATTTTATCCCCCTATAATACTTAAATAAAAATTAAACTTGTTACAAAAATACAATTCATGGCCTTAATTGTGTTTATTTAACGGTCAAAGAAAAAAAAAAAAACAATACAAACTAAAGAAGACAGAAGTTTTTTCTTTTGAAAAGACAAAGACGATGATGGGTAAAATATTCCGTTTCATTAACATGTTATAATTATATGTTTGTATGATAATAATCTACATACAATCTGAATTGGAGTTGATATTAATTAAAAATAAAAAGTTAAACATCATAAAAAAAACTTATAAATTTATTATTTTAGATTTGAAAGTAGTATTAATTTTTTTATTGATTAACTCATGTTTATTAATGTTGTATTCTTCTATACATCTTTCTTCAAAATATCTAATAATACTATCAGAATCGATAGTTAAAAATGAACTTATATTTATTTATATAATTTTTGAAAATTATTTCTCTCAACTAACTAACTAGATTTATTTTTACTAAATTATATTTTTAATTAATGATTATGATTTCTCTTTTATATTTAATGTTTAATATTTATTTTTATATTTAATGTTTAATATTTATTTTTATATTTAATGTTTAATATTTATGTTTAATTTAATAATTTAATTATATATTTTTTGTATTCAACTACAATTGAAAAAATTGATTAAATTGTGATTTAAAAATCAACTTCAAGATGTTTTATGTTTAGAGATGGGATAAAAAGGATTAGATATTATTAAAATACATTTTTATTAAAGAAAGTATTTTGATTGCATTAGTTTAATTTAAGAGAACTAACATCTTGTTCTAAGCATTTTGGCGCTAATAGAAAACTAACTAGAACAAGTTAATTGGTATTTTTTTCTTAATTCTACAATGGGCTTAATGTTATCACTGGCATAAGTGACATTTAGATTAAGTGGGGTACACCTCAAAAAAGTGAACACCCAAATATTTTATTTGGATTTAGGAAGGAGTGAAAGAGAAAAAAAAAGGATTATTTAAATTGAGAAAAAATATAAAATAAAAATGAGTAAAAAAATTATAGTTAATTTGATTAATATGATAAAATAAAAAGATTAAATTGATTGAGTACTATAATGAATTACCAAAATATAAGAATGAGTATAAATTAAAATTTAAGGATGATGAATTATGAAATAATTATTTTATAAAATTAGAAAAATATTAAGAAATTACTTAAAATTGATATTTAATTTATTTAAATAATTAATTGCGTGTATAATTTATTTCGTTCAATATACTAATTTAAAAATGTTAAAGTATAATAAAAAATGGAACTATAATAAACATAAAACATATTTTAAATCCTATTTTATATTTTAAATTCATTTAAAAATATTAAATTTAAATATAATGGATTATTTAAAAAGTATTTTTATCTTATTACATTTGTTAACATAATGAATTATGCTTCTATACTTATAATTAATTATACCTTTCTTATTAATTTTTTTGAGAAGATATTCAACATTTATAATTATCTTCAATCACTTAGACAGAAAGGCACATATAATATCTCATTTTTCATTCCAGTACTTTCTGGGCACTTAATATTAAAACAACAACTATATAATGCATTGAAATAGGAGTGAAATGGGAATCTATTGGCAAATTATTTGGATAACCATAAATAACTCATCAATTGAGAATAGACACTGCATTACAGATACAACAATTGTATTGAACATGAAGTATTGATTTATTCTCACACTTGTATCATATTTTATTTTGCCTCTGACATATTATTTTATTTGACAAAACGGTAACTGGATGCAGAATATGTATGGAGGATAAAACTCATTGAGATCCCTTGAGCTTCTTTGCAATGCCTGCAAAGTACTTTCCCTGATGGAAAGCTTGAGCCAATTCTAACTCACTAGGCTGCCTTGAGCCATCCCCAGCATAAGTTCCTGCACCATATGGAGAACCACCTTTCAACTTCTCCATCTCAAACATGCCAGCGCCAAATGTGTATCCAATGGGCACATAAATCATTCCATGGTGAACAAGTTGAGTAATAGATGTCAACCTGTTTGTACAATCAAAAAACAAACTTTGACTAAGTTTTCTATTGTGCTTTTGTTAGTTGAGTGGATACATTATAAGCAGTGAAAGAAACACGGGAATTAAAGAAGAATTCAGTGACTCACGGGGTAGTTTCTTGACCACCTCCTTGAGAAGCAGTGCTATAGAAGAATCCTGCAGGCTTTCCTGATAGTGACTGTGAACGCCATAGGCCTCCAGTTGCATCAAAAAATGCTTTAAATTGAGCAGCCATAGATCCAAATCTTGTGGGAAAACCAAACAAAAAGCCATCAGCCTCAGGAAGCTCATTGGGAGTAATAACTGGAACATCACTCTTTGGAGGTGCTCCCAACTTCTTAAGGACTTCTTCAGGCAATGTTTCAGGTACCTGAATGTTTAGATTCAAACAGTGCAAGTGCATAAAGAAAATTCCTCATCTGTTCCGAATTATATGAAGAGTGTAACATGGTCAGATCATTTTAAAGATATTTCCATGGATATTTGAACACGTTGGTGACATGACCTCAATCTTGTAAAGATTGAAAAAGGCCGTGAACTCCTTCACACGTCTAGAATTCTACCAAATTAGAAGTTTCATTCATATCATCACATAATGACATTATGAGCTGTCAAAGGAGGTGGCATAAAGGAACACTTTTTATTTGAATGAAAATGAAAAAGGATTACAAACCTGCCACAGTTTTGCTTCTACTCCCTCCACAGAAGCAGCCCCTTTTTCTATCTCTCTAGCCAGCTTCTCAACATGTCCATACGTAGAATAATAACTAAACATGCAATGCAAATTCCAATCGGATTAGAGATAGAGAAATAAATTATATAGAACTATAACTTTTGGAACAGGATATGATATCCTATTATTGGGCTTATGATACTAATCTATATAAAAATTTAATAGAAACTGATAGAGTTACTTTAGAAACTCTCTACTAGTCAAAACAGGTGGGGCTTTACCCGTTCTTTCATGAAATGACTATGGGGCTTTACAGCCTTATTCATTTTTGGGATAACGGAGGCTGTAGTTAACCAATTACCACTGTGAAACCCCTTGTTCTCCCCAAATTTCAGAGTCAAGATTCTGTATCTTTTTGTTTTTTCTTTTGTTTTTAAAGTGATGATTAAAAAGGAGAAGTTAAATCAATTTATAACGAATATACAGTTCAAGAATCTAAACATTCCCTGTATATTCCCAATAGCCTGCCTTCTCCAAAAGCTGAAAAAGGGGAACTAGATAAAGAAAGGAAGACAGATAAGTTTCTCCTTCTTTGCTGCAATTGTATTAATTCCTTCTTACGTTCAAAGAGCTTTGATTTCAGGATTATGCTATTTGCTTTATTATTTAATTTGGTTCCATTGGATTCCACCCGAGTTCAGCAAAAAAAAAAAAGGAGAAACATGTTCCAGTACTGCTTTGGTGAGAAACAGCAGAATTCCCAACATTTCAACGAAAACACGACAAAAACAGTATGAGATATTAGGGAGCTACTCTACATCAATACGAAAACCTTGATTCCTTCAAATACCGTAAGGACATGACAAGGTAAACATTCACAGTTGACTTTTAATTCCGTGGTGAAAATTCTTCACAAGTAAGGCAAACTGTTGAAAAGTTTAGAACTCAAAGCAGCTACTAATACTGAAGACTCACCAACCCTTCCCAATTCATCAATCTATACAAATACTAAATCTGATACTCTGACAAAGAACTTTGAAGAGAGGCATGTAAGAGATTAACTCCTCAACTGGAAAATAAGATAAAGAAATCAACAATGTATAAAAAGAAAATAAAACCACGCCTTCAATCATAATTATATGTGAACAAAATAAAGCAGACCCAGAATACATGGATTATAAACTACCCAACAGTAAAGCGATTAACAAGGAAAAAGTTAATAACACAAGACAAGGAAATTGGAGCACTTAACCATCAAAGTAGGACAAAAAAGAGGAGAGTTAGAATGTCTTACACAATATAAACCTTGGTAGCCATTGGCAGTAAGTGGTAACTTCTTGTCTCCCTCTCTCTATGGAAACCAAAAGGTGTTGATGAATGAAACCTTAACTAGGTACCCAGTCTTATAGTGTAGCTTATTACAGTATCAGTATTATTATTATTATTATTATTATTAGTATGGGAATGGCTTAAGTTTAAGAAAAGTTGAATACAGAAAACAAGAGATGAGGAAAATAATGTTTGATCAAGAAGTGAAGAAGTCTGATCCACATCAAAGGAAGGAATAATTCAACTTAGTAGTTAATTAATTAGCTGTACAAAAACTTATTTATTTGATGAGTATTGTCTCTGGTCAATTATTTTATATGTTATTATGCGTTACATCTTTTGATTAATCCAAGAAGATGGTGGTGGGTGATGCATGATTGGTGGGTCAAACTCAAACTTACATCATAGGAAGGTGGAGTAGTTGAAATCACGCCCTTCTTCACTCTCACTTCCACATGATTTATAATTTCTTATTATTGCAAACTATTGTATCATACTTCTATGATTGGATGTCCCAAAGAAACTTCTTACTTCTCTACTTTCTTTATAACTATTATGAATTCAAATCCTTCAATTTGACTCTATAATTCGCCTGTTTATAAATAGAATAATAATTCCGTTTTTAAAGTTTATGGGTAACCCATTTAATCCGTTTCACCTAATTTTCATTTCATAATCCACCACTCAACTTAGATAAGTCCCGTCCAGTTGAGTTTTTTTTAGTTAATTAGAAGTTTATTTTTCTTCATTTCTGAATTATTAATGGTTCATGACAAGTTGGTCTAACCACGGCTTCTTTATATATTTCTTTAATGTAATTTTCATTGGATGTTTAGGTTTAGAATTGCAACTATGTATTACTTTTTTTTAGTTTTTATTGTTCTTCAAAATTTAAAATACATTTATTGTGATGGATTTTTCAAACTTCTGGTTTTTCATATTCTAGTGAATGAGTTAAGTAGACCCAAATAGTATTTCATGGAGATCAATCATGTATATATGGGTTTTCACTATCCACCATAGGCAAGTTTATGAGATGTTGTTAATGTTTTCAGGATTTTTTTGTTTTTTACTTATTAATTAACAAGGTAAAATAGTTTTTATCTGTTTTATAAAATAATAATTATATTTAAAAAATATTATAATAAAAATGTTGAAAGATATTCTATTAAAACATTTTTACTTTCATTATAATTTATATAATAAATTATTGTATTTCAAATTAAAAAATATAATATAATTTTTAAACCTACATATTTTATTTTACCTTTTTAAAGTTAGTATCACATAAAATTTAATTAAAGTTAAAAATACAACATACTTAAATCAAAGAAATACGTAAACGTGTGCATTAGATGATTTTGGGTGGGGCTTACTTGGCTTCTCTTCTCCTAAGAATATGATGCATAGAAGTAGACTTCACCAGTATTAAAGAGTTTCTAGAAACATTTCATCATCATAAATTTAATATTGGGGTACTTATTATTAAAATATCCTGATATAAAATTTAATACTCAAATTTTATTTAAAATCCTATATCATAAAATTAAAATTTATTTTTTATTTTGAAAAAAAAATATTTATATTAACAATTAAATAAAATATTAATTAAAATATAAATTTTATAAAATATTTATATTAAAATAAAAATTAAGAAATTTCTTACAATTAAAGACCTAAAAAAATAAAATAACACCTTATAATATAATTCTTATAATAAAAATAGTTGAAGTTTACAGTTACATAATTTGTCAAAAATGTTTTAATTCCAAATTAGGAATTACTGTTCCAGGAAATTGAGACTGTAAAGTGACCAGACTTAGCAGTACATTTTCGGGTTTTTTTTTTCTTTAACCAAACTGATATAATAAAAAAAATTCAATAATTGATTGAGATAAAATTAAAATTTAAAATACTTATTTATAAAAAAGTAAACTTTAAAGAATTATATACTTATTTTTACACTTCCTTATTAGAAACTCGTGTTTTTTAATGTACTTTATGATTCCAAACAAAAGCGCTATTATTATTATTATTATAATAATAATAATAATAATAATAATAATAATAATAATAATAATAATAATAATAATAATAATAGTTATGGATGTTAAACTTTTAAAACTTATTTTCTGAAAATAAATTTTAAAGCAACATGAAGTTTAAAGACAACAATATATTTTAACTTTTAAGTCATTAATTGCAACTAACTATTTCAACTGTGAGACTTTAGATTTTATTTTTAACAATCTGCCTTTAGTTTTGTTCAGTATATTTTTTTTGTAAAACCATAATCAAATTTCATATAGCTTGACTTCTCAATGCTAAAAATAGTTTATCTATACAATAAAAATATATATTAAGTTAAAAATTAAGGTCAAATACAAAATATTATTGAAAATGATAAATTAATTGGTAAAATTATAATTGCTTATAAAATATTTTAACTTTTCGTCAAATTAAAATTTTATGAAATAGTTTGCCAAAGGCCTAAAACGATGGTTTCGTCTCTTTTTATTGTCAATAACTTGGTAAGTGTAACAAATTCATATGCTGGCCCTATCTCTTTTAATGTATTACCTATATGTATGGTTGAATACATTTATATAGATTTATTATATGCTACTTTCATTAATAAAATAATATTTTAAAATACACTTGTTTTTTTTAATCTAAACTTTTAAGTTAATTTTAATTTTAAAAATGCAGGAAAACAATTAAATATATCATAGAAGGTACTCACTCAAACTAGTATAAGAAGAATAAGAAACTAAGTAAATTGAAAGGAGAGAACTTTATGTTTTATTTGATAGGATAGAGAGAAATGAGTTAATAAAGTAGAAATGGACAGAAAATGAAGTAGAAATTTTAGTTAAAGAGAAATAGAAAAATATGATAAAAAAATAGTTAAAATAAATAAAAATAGATTAGACTTTATTATTTTTAAAATTATTTATTCTCTTTTCTTCTTTTGTCAAATATTTTAAATTATTTTCATTCTTCCTCCACCTCTTATTAAACACCACTATACAACTTTAAAGATGATAGGGTAAAGAGTCTTGTCACATAAGGCGTTTAAAATCAACCCAATTTTAAAAAATTGAAAATTGCTTAAAAGATAAAAAAAGTCGATAAACATCTAATTCTATTTGGAGTTTTTAAGATTTTTTCAATCTAGAATTTAGGTAGAATTTCATATTGAAAATAAAAAATCAAACCAATTTACTTATTGTATTTCAATGGCAAAAAAAGAATTGGTTCCATAAACCGTGGTTGTAGGATTACAGTAAGTATAATGTTCTCACAAATCAAGTATCCATAAATTTTTTTACTGATAACAAGTCATTCGAAAATTCATTTACTTACGTACAAGTATTTTTGAATCAAATATGAAAAAAATTATGTCAATATATGTATCAAATAAAAGATAAATTTATACGAAAATTTGAAGCAAATCTCTGTTAGTCAATGCACTATCTTTCAGAAAGAGATGTACTCATAAGCTTCCTAACTCCTGGACAGCTTATTTATTGAAAGTAAAGGCAATTAATTTATAGAGATGAAATGAAAGTGTGTTTATGCCACATGTCATGGTGCCAACAACAATGCCAAGTCACCCATATGCACAAATAAAAATTAAGCAGCTATAATTCGCAATGCAGGGTGCTGCACTGCACCCTTAGCAACAGATCTGGTAATGAATTTAGAAAGAAGACAAAATTCATGTACGATGCTTTAAATACGAATATTGTACTTTAGTTTATGCAGAAAAGTACTTTATTATATTACACACCACCGCAACCCTCCCCTCCAGTTTAAACTGGCACGCCATATTGAAGTAAATTGGCAATGGCAGCCTATTAAAACTGATCCACCAGCAATCATAAAACCATTCTAACAGACAGTTTTTACACATTTGGATTGGATTACAGTAGATGGCAGACAAGTACAGAGTAAAAACTCTCCTGCATTGTTTCCACGTTTAGTTCCAACTCATAACTGGAAGAGAAGATGAACTCTATGCTACACATTACTGTAGTGACTCTGTAGGAATAAGGTTCCGACTCTAGTAGTAAGTTAGATTTCAACTTATTGACAGTTTTATCGTCCAAAACTGAAGAGATGGATAATGATAAATAATATTCTTTTAAAATTAATTTAGCGATAAAACACTCTCAAGATAGGTTCTAACCTTATCTATTACTACAAAATTTTCCTCCATACATTTATTAAATCTTGTTTGCGAAAGCTCTGCCTGAAATGTTTTACATGCTTCGGTAGCAAACTCTGATTGGAGTTATTCGGAGATGGCCCTCCTCAAATGATTGGAATAGAATGGCAAAAAACTATTGACTTGACATGTTAACCACGTATTGTATATCTGCTTGGATTCCAAGAGAAATTTTCGGACATGAAACAAGCATTACACTCCAGTTTCCTATGGTTGAACAAGAAACCTGACAGCTTACAAGAAAAAACCTAGTACATTAATTTTTTTTAATTTCCAATGTACAACAAAAAATGACCTTTCATTTTGTACAGGAGGTAGCTACCCATCAATATAGAATTTCAGAAAGAAAAAAAAAGAGAATCAATTCACCTCCACAGAGGACATCAAAATTGACCCTTCTTCATTCCAGTTCCACCCCATTTTGGGTGTGTTCGGGAACTTGTTGAATTCACTTTGAACGAAGTTGTACACTTTTCAGTATACTACACAGAAGCAATAAGAGTATTATATTGACGTTGAATTTAGTTGAATAATTTCAACTGATATCCAATCACACACTCATTCTCTCAACTCAACAAATGGGTGTTTACGGAGAAGCTGAATCAAACATGACGAATTCCTCTTGACCTTGGCATTGTCATCCTGCAACAACTCTTCACAAATTTCCAAAACCCCATTTCTCAAGGACTCAAGAACAGTTTCCACACTATGACAACAGAGCGAATAGAGAGTCATAAGAGCATACTGAACTCCCCTGGAGCTTCCATTCCTCAACACACGAGCAAGAATCTGCACGCACTCGCCAAACCGTTCCATGTGCTCCCTCCCCTCCTTACACTTCGCCAAAACTCCGATGACCTCCACGCTTCTCTCGAGCCCCGAATCGGCGCTCCGAAGGAGAGTGGGGACGGCGCCGCACTCGACCGCCCGGCGGCGGTTCTCAGGGAAGGAGCAGAGAGCGAAGAGCGCGGTGGCGGCTTCTTTACTCTCCCTGGGCCTGCCGTCTCGGAGGAGGGAGACAAGGGCGTGAATGGCGCGGGGGAAGGCTCCGATGGTGGCCTTGTTAACGTGGAGGACGGCGAGACTGGTGAGGAGGGTGGCGGCGACGGCGCGGCAGTCGGAGGGGGCAGAGAGGAGGGCTACGATGCGGGAGAGGACGCCCTGGGCGACGAGGCCAACTTTGGTGTCGTCGTCGAGGGAGAGGTGGAGGAGGAGGGAGAGGGCGCGATGGCGGAGGGCAGAGGAAGCGGCGTCGTGGAGGCAGGAGAGAAGGACAGGGAGGAGGGCGGGGGAGTCGGAGAGGCGGCGGCGTAAAAGGGTGTCGTCGTGGGATAAGCGTGTGAGGAGGCGGAGGGCGTGGAGTTTGGAGGGGGGAGAGGAGGTGGGAGAGGTGAGGGTGGAGATTAGGGTTTGTGGGTTGGAATGGTTAAGAGGGTTTATGGGGGCGTAGTTGGAAATCAAGCTTCGGAGAGCGTGGTTGGGGATGAGGGAAGAGTGGTGTGGGAGGGGTAGTTTGGTAATTGGGCAAGTGCGGTGGCCGGCGTCGAGCCAGCGTTGAATGGAGGAGCGGTCGAAGGTATGGCCGGAAGAGAGAATGACAGGGTCCGACATTATTTGGAGGGAAATTGGACACTTGAAGTGTTGGGGAAGGTCTGCCTCACTCCCCATGTTTGTCTTTCCAAAATGAATGACCCATTCATTACGCCTCTCTTATGCCCTTCCCAATCATTCATCCCATCCTACCCTAACCCTTCTGCTTCCTACTTTTCTTCTTCCTCCCCTTTCTTCCTCCTACAAATTCAAACATACTCTATTCCTTATTTTATTTTAAGCCACCAATATAATCCATATATACTTATAGATCAACCTCACTTTATGAATTCTATAAGCACAATACTAAAACCATTTTTTTTCTGAGTAAAGCATATTTTTTAGAGCTTATGAGATAAATGATTTGTTTTAAAATTTGAAAATTCTAAATTTTTGGAATTAAAAACATGATTAACCTTAAAAGTTATTACATACTTTGGTGTAATAATAATAATTATGATAATCTAACTTATAGTTTCCATTTGTTGAAAGGTCTTAAAAATAATCTAATTAACAATGTCAATGAAAAAAATGATGGTTAAATTTAGTAAAAAATAATTCTAATTAATATTAATAAAGAAAAAGTATTTCTTAACCTCACCTCACCTGCTCATGAAAGTTCAAATTCCAACATTTGCAACTGCGTCTGGGACCCTTGTTTCTCAACACGAGCATCCCATCGTTTTGATGAAGCAGATGTTTAGACATGGAGTTTTCCACACGATTTGATTTTGATCACAAAGGAAAGGAACGAAGGAAACATATTTATGTTGTTAAGGCATAGGATATACATACTGTAAGTATCACATGGTAAGAATATAAAGAGAGCACATACTTACCTAATATATTTTCAGCACACATTTTGCCTACTGTCATGTAGTGAATTACAATATTTTTATTTTGAATTCGTGTTTTCAGATATTTGAATATCTTTTTTTTTTTAAATTTATCCACTTTTATAAAAAACAGTCAAAATTGTACTGATAAATTTCTCCACTTAGACTGATCATAAGCTTGTTCAAAAGAAAAAATATAATAGTTAACATTGCCATCATGACAGAGGCTGCAACATAAACAAGTCTAAGCATGATGATTCCCATTCTATGCTTAATTTTGAATCAGAGAAAGTATCATGCATATTTAACATGCACAGGCTTGTTCCTAAGGAATCAATGACCCTCAAGCGAAGTAACAGTTGTGTCATTGGAAGCAGAGTTGAGTCCACCTTGTGATGATGAATTTGTCTCTGAGAAAAATCTCTCCGAATATAATCCTGGCCTTCCAGGTTGGGGGATCAACACATTCTCACTGTCCAACATCAAAAGAACTGATGACATTGTTGGCCTATCTTCTGGGAGCTGTTGAACGCATGACAGACCCACTTGAATACACCTCAGAGCTTCAGATGTGGGAAACTGATTCTCAAGCAATGGATCCATCAGCCCCAAGGCCCTATCTTCATTCCACAGCTGCCATGCCTACCACGTTTCCGAGCCAAATTATCATTAATGAGATTATAATCTAATTAAGGAAAAATTACACTAACACAGTGAACTTTTCTTAAAAAACACTAAATTCTTTCTATTTGTTAACCAAACACTTACGTTCCTTGTGTGTTCAATAAAGTGATACACAATTTTTAAAGTGATTACACCAAGGCTTAGGGCACTACTATCAGCGCGTAGCGCCGTTTCACCAACACTACTACAAGAAAAAGAAGATAACCAAAGACACACATTGACCACTATACTCACATGGCCTAGGAGATTCAGTTTGTGATCTGGGTGAAAAAATCCTTTGTTTTTCTTTCCGCTCAACAGCTCTAAGAGTAAAACCCCAAAGCTATAAACATCCGATTTGAAAGAGAAGAGTCCATCTATTGCGTACTCTGGGGGCATATATCCACTGTAACAATTGCAGAGGGTACAATTATTTTAGCAGTTAAGAAAAACTTTGGAAAGTTAAGTCATGTGTCGTTGTGCTTACTAGGTTCCCACTACTCTCTTGGTCTTTGCTTCAGTTTGATCTCCACCAAACATTCTTGCCATTCCGAAGTCAGAAATTTTTGGATTCATTTCACCATCTAAAAGAACATTGCTTGCTTTCAGGTCTCTATGGATTATTCTCAGTCTTGAATCTCTGTGAAGGTAGAGAACTCCCCGAGCAATGCCAATAATTATGTCTAGCCTCTTTTTCCAACTTAGCATAGAACGCTTGGTTTCATCTGATTCAGAATATAGTTTGCGTTATACAGTATATTATGATAAAGTGAAATTCGTTTTCTCAAAGTATGTGTTTCTGTATGTAGATATGATTTTGCAATAGTTATGTGACCAACCAAATAATAAGGAGTCCAAGCTTCTGTTTGGCATGTATTCATATATCAATATTTTATCTTCACCGGCAATGCAACAACCCAGAAGCTTGACAAGATTTCGATGCTGAAGTTGGGAGATCAGAATGACCTCATTCTTGAACTCCTGCAGGCCTTGCCCAGAATTCTCTGAAAGCCTTTTCACAGCTACTTCCTGTCCTGATGGAAGTTGACCCTACAAATCCAACAGAACCAAGATATTATTGTTGTTTGTAAAACTGAAGGCAAATAGCTTTTCTCGTAGGAACACGGAATTGATAGACTTTTTTTCTAGGTAAGTGGAAAGTTTGACTGTCACTTTGGAATATTTGGACTGAACAACTAGTAGAAAACTTAAATTCGTTAATGAAGGAAAAGGATGCATGGACACCTCCATTCTAGTAGACACTCAGAAAAAGAAACTGATAGATGATAAAGAAGTATAGATGGTGAATGTCAATGGCTTTTGCACTCTTGGGGATGTCAAAAAAAATTTCTCCGTAAAGAACATGATACTATTTAGAAGACTATGTTTAGATCTCAGATGTTGAAGTCCTACAAACTAAATAGATCAGAGAGATCATTGTTTAAATAAATGTACATTTTCCTACCGTGCAATACAGTTGTTAGAGACATTGTTTGGAATATACTTCTTTTTAACAATTAATCACACAGAGAGTAATTTACTCTGTAAACAGGACCGAATCCACCTTCTCCAATCTTGTTGTAAATAGAGAAATTCCCAGTGGCGGCTTCAATTATGGCAATCTCAAACTTTGGAAGTTCAAATTCATTCCTTTCACTTCTGACTCTGCCAACACTGAACTGACTACCGGTCTCTTTGGCTGCTTACAGAAGCAAATAGACAAGCACTAATCAGTAATGCTTATAAAAGGACAGTACGGTTTATAAAGTACAACATATCTATCTTCTTAGACTAGAACTACAAAATATATTTACTTTCATTTCTTCTGCATTTCTTAATTATCAACCACAATGTTGATACAATAATTGTTGAAGTTACAGATGCAACCACAGGAAACAGTATGAGCTTCTTCCTTTTACTTTCATCAGCATTTGAACCTGACACCACATATAAAGAAAACATACAATATATGAACATATTTTTCGGAAAACTGAAATTGCTTTTATTATTGAGAAAAAATAATCTTTAATATGATAAATATACTGTTGTACCAAAATAGTATTTGTTGGCTTACTCAAAAAACAAGCGAGCTAAATTTCTGGAGACTGCTAAAATTGGACTAAACCATGAGATGGATTGGTAGCACATACCTTCAGAGTTCTTACCTACTTCCGAAGGTGCAACCCTCAGGTAGAAATCTTGTCCATTCACAGAAACCTCTCTCATATCAAATAAATCCCCAAACCATGCAATACAACCTTTTCCGCTAGCATTTATATCTAGTTTTGCATAAGCAACACAAGAGCAGTTCTTGGAGCATTCTGTCTCACAGTGATCAATGCTGATGCTGTAGTTTGTACGGAACTCAGCAGCATCTGGAAGCTTCATTCCTGTAAACCGCTTAAATGCATCTCCATTGCTGCAAACCTGTGAGTTTTTACTAACACATCCATCTGACCACTCAGACCTTTCCCATTCTTGCGGAAGCCTAGGCTCAAAACCCTTCAAACACTTGCAAACAGGAGAGTTATTGATGTCACAAGAACCGTAAGCACCACAAAGGCCATAATCATCACAACGGTCTCCTTGAACTGAAAATTCAGAAAACCAACTAGAATGGTGATCATTCCATGAAAAATGCTGAATCAAACCGGACTGACTCAGCACAAATCTTGAGATGATGGTGTCTTTGGTCTCATAGGAGTAAGAAACTTCATCAGAATCAAAAACAAAAATGGGTTTGAAAACTGGATTTGCACTGAGAACTGGGTCACCTTTGAATTGTTGTCCATACCATGGTCCACTTCTGAAGACCCGCTTGTTTCCCTTGTGAAGAAAAAGCTGAGGAAGGCCACGTGGATCCACACTATAGGTGTATTCTCCTGAAGAAGGATCAGAAGTGGTTTTCCAGGAAGTCAAGTGTCGATTCAAGCCAGTTTTGAAGTTCCAACCAAGTTTCATTCCTGGTATCAATGTGTCAGAAGGGTAATCAAAACTCTGCCACAAATATCCCTCATTTCCATAGTCTTTCAACACAAAATTTCCGGAATCTAGGAGCTGTGCCACTGGATTTCTTGCAGGTCCAGATGAGTTTGAGGACCATGCAACACTTCCTGTATGGCTTAGAAGAATGAGCTTGCCATCATCACTGAATGTCAAGGAGCCACCAGAGTTAACTAGTGGTTTGTCTCTATTTGCAATCCAAATAACTGTCTGGTTTGGGATACGCTTGTACCAAATTCCAAGATAAATGTGGGTGGAATTGTCAGGACTGAAGAAACCCAGTTCAAAATTTTGAGAAGGTGACACTAGTGTCTGGTTGCCGCTGACTATTTGTGGAGGAGTTATTTCATCCTCTGCTTCCAAAGCCTTAGGAAACAAGGATAGGAAATAGCAAAAAGTAACAAGAAATAAAAGGGTGAACTTGGTTTTCTCCATGAGTAATTTGATCCTTTCACGTTACTACTTATAAAAGAAAACTTTGGTTCTTTAGTCTCACTGTTGTTCCCAATAAACTTCTTATGTCGACCCCTCTGTGAATTTAATTGGTTGTTAATTAAACAAAAGAATTCCACAATTGGGAGCAGGTGTACCTTGAGGGTCCTGTTTTCTTTTTGAAAGGTTACATGAAATGTTTTTGTTTTTCTAACCCAACATGCAACTGTGTAAGAAATTCATTTTGTGTGATCTTATATGTTTTCAAATGTGTCACGATTCCATGACATTGAACTTTTAAGTCTAACTAATTTGTAATTCACATCACAAACAAATTCTTGAAAAGTCCGAACTTGTGTATAGATGACGAGTTTGAGCCGAGGATTTGCACATTGCAGCACATTAGTGATATCTTATACCTGAGTTCTTTGCTCCAGGACATTTCACTGCAGTTCAAATTCCAACACCTTTTCATTCAAAAAATAAGTTGCTTTTAGAGAAATTGTTTTTGCAACAAAGTTAGAAAGCCTAAAAAGGAAACTGATAGTCACAATGAAATCGTACCATTTGTGAATTCTGTTTCACTCATAGTTTTAGTGCCTAATGCACACACGCTTTTATAATTCGAAATTTATTAGAAAATATGGGCTAAGGCCTACTTTATAAACTTTTGAAGATTAGATGAATGGAAAATATAATAATAGTAGGAGAAAAAAATTTGAAAATGAAAATATAAGAACTGTTAAGAACACATAAATTTCGAGCTTATAATATTCAGTTAAACTGTGCAGAAAAGAAAGCACATTTGGCAATGAAAATGTAAAATAATGTATATATAAAATTAGCATGAAATATTGGAGAGCAACGTCAACTTTAGGTCATCAGACTCAACAACACCGTCCTTTAATGTTGAGACAGCATTGGAGGTACACCAAGAACAAGAGAGAAGATGGGGCATAGTTTGAAATTTGTTACCAGAAATCAATCTTATTCGACGCATTGCAGAATGCTCCATAACTAAATAGTACAATATTTTAAGGTGGCATGTCAAGTGAAAGGAACTGCAGAGACTCTTGGTCAATGAGTGCTGGAAGATGTTGATGGCAGCAAAGACTTTTTACCAAACTCTACCAATAAACAAATATATAACAATCCATTGGTTTCTAAATAATAGAATGTTGGAAGTCTCGAAAACTTGTTTGTTTCTTCTTTTTTTCTCTTCCAGCATCCCCCTTTCTCTGCATCTAGAATCTGTATTTTCCATTAACTTGTGTAGGCAGTGCCAAAAACGTCACAAACTTCGGAATATTAATATTGAATGAGAGTTTATTGGTATACAAGTGTGTGTATATATCTTATGTACACACTACTTTCTTATGCTATTGCTTGCGAAGAATTGGTATCTGGTTGTCTCCATATTATTATAAGCAATTAACTGTTATTAAATATTTTGTAAACATAAAAGACTGAATATATTCTGGAACCCTATTATTGTTATCTATAGTGTAAAAGATAAAACTATTTTATCTCTTGTTGTTACTTGTAGTCCAAAAAAAAAAATGCAATCGAATAGTAAACAATGTGAATTTAAAAATATTTTGAATTGCATAATTTGAAATCTCTTTTATAAAGGAAAGTTATTTCCAAATTATATAATTAAGAAAACATATTTCTAAATTGTGCTAAATGAGAAAAACTTTTAGAGATACAATCCAAATATAAACGTTAGAATTAACTTCTAAATTTTATATTTTAAAAAGTTTTCAGAAACAAAATAAATATTTATATATATATATATATATGTATATATATATATATATATATATATATATATATATATATATGAAAGTGCAGAAAAAAAATGAAAATATAGAAATAAACTTCCAACAATTTATCCATGTGCTACTGCTTCCTTTTATTTTTTTTGTCCACAACGTTGTTTTGATAAGTATTCCACTGGGCTGTTTTTTTTCTCTTCGGGATTGCTCAGAACAGGTTTTGGGTTGCTATTTGTACCCCTTTTTACGCTTTATATATGTGTAATGCTTCAGCTTAAAGAACTTTCTACTCTCCCACATATAATTGAATTTTACTTTGAATATTTAATAAATTCAAAATTTATAATTGAATTATAATATATAAATAGGTGTAAATACAGTTTGATTTTGTAAAGTTAAAAGAAGCTTTAATTATTGATTACTTTTTATTTTGAATACCAATATGTTTTGTCAAATGCCTGATAAATTAAAAAATTTAGTTTAAGTCCACAAAAATAATATTTATTTATATTTTATACTTATTATATGAATTCTTTTAAGTGATTTTAGAATATGAGAGGGAGAGAGGGAGAGAGAGAAGAGTTTAACCGAATCTCAAACAACATTTATTCCGAAGGAGGATGGTTATGGGAAAAATAAATGAGTTGGATTTTGACAATGCAGCAAAATATTAGATATTCAGACTTGAAAGTTCAGAGTTTCAATTTGAAAACATTAATATATTCCGCAAGGAAATATCTGAGGAAGAACGTTTTCATTTTAAAACTTTACAAAGGTCTTCTTCGCCTTTCATTCCAAGCAAATAACCGTTCAACGATTCTCAATATAAAAATCATTAATCATCTAAAAGCAACAAAACTACTCGCTGTCTGAACCGCGTCATTTCCATTCATAACATAGTGGATTTTATACGAAGACCATTTGGTGCAGATAGTTTATATGGCTACTACAAGCTTTGTTTTTTCAAAAGTCAAAGCTCTTCACTTTAAAAGAAGATGGGAAATGCAAGTGCAGCTTTGTGCCATTTGAAATTGGTTGCCAGATATGACCAAGAGGAGAGTGAGACAGAACAAACTTGATATCATTATTTTTGCTTTTGCTTCTATATCAATCCTTCTGAAAACGTCTCATGCAAACGATGCCTTGACTCCAACATCTTCCATTGCAGAAGGCCAAGAACTCATTTCTGCTGGACATAATTTTTCTCTTGGATTCTTCATTCCAGGAACATCGAAGAGCCGCTACATAGGGATATGGTACAAGAATATTACGCCTCAAACCATAGTTTGGATAGCTAACAGAGATAACCCACTTAATGACTCGAGCGGAAATTTAACCATTGCTGCTGATGGTAATATTGTACTTTTGGATGGAGCAGGTAACACAATATGGGTTACAAATACATCAAGGTCAATCGAAGAACCAATTGCAAAACTGTTGGATTCTGGAAACTTTGTGTTGATGGATCGAAAGAAGAAAGATTCTGATAGTTACATATGGCAAAGCTTTGATAATCCAACAGATACAATGTTACCGGGGTTGAAGTTGGGTTGGGATAAGAACATAGGTATCAACAGATATTTGACTTCTTGGAAGAGTGCTAATGACCCCTCTCCTGGAAACTTTACCTTCAGATTTGACCAGATAGAATTTCCTGAATTGGTAATCCGCCAGGGAATGAACACCACATTCAGAAGTGGAATTTGGGATGGCATTCGATTTAATTCAGATGATTGGCTGTCATTTATTGGAATTACAGCCTTCAAGCCCCAACTTTCAGTAACTAGCACTGAGGCAGTGTATTGGGATGAACCTGGAGATAGATTGTCAAGATTTGTGATGAAGGATGATGGACTACTTCAAAGATATATTTGGGACAACAAAAATTTTAAGTGGACTCTGATGCATGAGGCAAGAAAAGACTTTTGTGATAGCTATGGAGCATGTGGGGTGAACGGTATTTGCAATATTAAGGATGTGCCTGCTTACTGCGATTGCTTGAAAGGGTTCATACCAAATTCACCGGAAGAATGGGATTCATTTAATTGGTCTGGTGGGTGCACTAGGAGAACACCCTTAAACTGCACACAAGGTGATAGGTTTCAGAAACTAAGCTGGGTTAAACTACCCATGTTGTTACAATTTTGGACTAATAAAAGCATGAGTCTTGAGGAATGCAAGGTGGAGTGCTTGAAGAACTGCTCCTGCACGGCGTACGCAAATTCAGCCGTGAATGAAGGGCCTCATGGATGCTTGCTTTGGTTTGGAGACTTGACTGACATTCGGCAGCTTATAAATGAAGAGGGCATACAACTTGATCTTTATGTAAGGTTAGCCGCTTCAGAAATAGGTATGCATGGGTTCTGTTTTAACATGACATATAACGTTTACCTTCATATAACGTGTCTCTATCTTGGCATGAAAGAGGAAGATAGAGTTCAGAAGTCTGTACTTGGTCTATTTTTTTTATATTTTCTTCATCAAGATTTCTTCTGAACTATTTTGATACGCCTCATTCTAGGAAAACAGCAATAACATATAGTGAAGAGACAAATTATTCATTCATTAGCATTTTTTTTAATAGAATGTATTCTTGATTAAGTTTTCTTTTATGTTTACATACGCATTCTCTTGAAGAAGAAATATGCGTTCTAAAACTTAAGCATCTGCTTGATCTTGTGAAGAGGCCACCGCTAATGCAAGTAAAAGGAGAAACATTGCACTGATTATTTCGGTACCTGTAGCACTGCTGCTTTGTTGTATCATTTTCTACCTTTCTAAGAAGTATATAAAACGGAGGACAAGCGCTGGCTTGGGTAAGGCTTCTTCAGCAATTCAACTTGTTTATTTACATTATGAAATGTTCTCAACTTTGATTCTTCCATCCAAAAACCATTTAATATCTTTGTAGGACTAGGACATTTATATTTGAGAAGAAGAAAAGAAAATAAACTACTATAATAGCTATAGTTTACAGTGATATGATTATCATTTCAAGGTTCAGTTCATAAATTCACACATGCATGCATGATGGTTGACCAAGTATATCTATGATAAGTTACCCATTGTTTCTTGCTGTCACAGAAACCCTAAATCATAATGAAGATCAAGCATCGCCTATTTTTGATACAGAAACTATTTTGGCTGCTACAAACAATTTTTCTATTGAGAACAAGATCGGGGAAGGTGGTTTTGGCCCAGTATACAGGGTAATTTTCTTTTTCCATTAAGAAGCTTGTTTTATTTTTCCTCTTCAATTTAACTGTGACCTTAAAATCAGGGTAAATTGGCTAATGGACAAGAAATAGCTGTGAAAAGGCTATCAAAAACCTCAAAACAAGGCATCTCAGAGTTTATGAATGAAGTTGGATTGGTAGCCAAACTCCAACACCGTAATCTTGTGAGTGTTTTGGGAGGGTGTACTCATAGAGAGGAAAGAATGCTGATCTATGAATACATGCCAAATAGTAGCTTGGACCACTTCATTTTTGGTAATACCAGAACTGCAAAACTATGTAGTCTCCGTTAGGAAAAGCTCTGCTAGCATATAGACTCTTTTGCTTTAAATAACCTGTTCTTTAATGGCTAAGTGAGCTCTCTCTGATCTTTCTCAGATCCTGTACAAGGAAAATTTTTGAACTGGAGGAAACGATATGAAATTATTATTGGGATTGCTCGAGGGTTACTTTATCTCCACCAAGATTCAAAACTGACCATCATTCATAGGGATCTAAAAACTAGTAACATTCTACTAGACAGCCAACTGAACCCTAAAATTTCTGATTTTGGTGTGGCCCGCATCGTTGAAGAAGATCATTCTTCAATAACAACAGATGATATTGCTGGGACAATGTAAGCTCTATGATGAATTACTGAGATTTACGTAGGATAATATAATTTTTAATACTATAGTTTATTTAAAAATAATATAATTCATACTATTATTAATTGTTTGTTGATAATGTAAGCAGTGGTTATATGCCGCATGAGTATGCAGTAAACGGGATTCTTTCCCTGAAGTCTGATGTATATAGCTTCGGAGTTATAGTACTAGAGATATTAAGTGGGATCAAAAGTAGTAACTACAAACTCAAACACCCAGATCATGATCACAATCTGTTGGGGCAGGTAACTAAAACTAACCAAATGCAATGCAATATTGACTTTACTATAAAAGCCACTTGTTGATCTTTCTTTGTAATATCTTTTCCTTTACCAGCCTTAACCTTCTGTTAAAATATCTAGGCATGGACATTATGGAAAGA
The DNA here is from genome assembly GCA_030347555.1 of Lablab purpureus. Classification (NCBI taxonomy): domain Eukaryota; kingdom Viridiplantae; phylum Streptophyta; class Magnoliopsida; order Fabales; family Fabaceae; genus Lablab; species Lablab purpureus. The sequence continues at coordinate 11,581,435 of CM059259.1, forward strand.
TGGACGAGCTGTGGGATTTATGGATGTTAATTTAGACCTTACAGTTGTTCCATCAGAATTACTAAGGTGCCTGCAAGTTGGCCTCTTGTGTGTTCAAAAGTTACCTGAAGATAGACCAACTATGTCTTCTGTGGTTTTCATGTTGAGCAATGAAAGCATTGCACTTCCCCAACCAAAGAAGACTGGCTTCTTTGAAGATGAGTCAGAGTATCATGGGTACAGCGAGAAAGAGAGTTTTAGTAACAATGCTATGACTATAACTCTATTAGAAGCTCGAAGTTAGTTGCTAACTTATTTCTTTTGCAGTTTTTTGGCTAAATTGTTGGTCGGAAAGGTTTTAGGCTGATTGGTAATATTTTGTGAAATAGAACCAGTGTTCATTCAAGAAAAACCACTGTAGACATAAAGCCCCAACGGAATAACTTTATTTTCTGGTGTTTTTTTATACTCTTATTAAAGGACATGTGTCCAATCTCAAGTTAAACTGATCAATTTCTCTTCATGATGTGCGTGGACGCCCCCAAGAAGCTACCACTATTCATTAGTAAAAGGAAAACCCTTTCCCACTTCACAATGTTTGCTACCCCCAAATATAAAAAGAATAAGAATTCTGAATTCTTCTGAGCTATATTTTCAGTAGTCCTCGTATGTAGTAAAATGGTTTTACACTATCCAATAATGTCTTCCGCATAAATTGAAGGAGTTTTTGTTAATACTTGTTGAAGATGACTATAATGCTGACGAAATGATACATCCTCTTGAAGAGAGCGTATGATATATCCTCTGTGGAGAAGCTTGTCTAATCCAATTTTACTATACATAAAAAATCCATCAATACTGTATCATTTGTCTGTTTACGGGACGATTCTTTTGGTTAACATGTTATTTCTCTTATAAAACAATTGTTTGATACTTTCTATGTGTGCTTATCATCTACATTGAACTTTAAAACTTCAATCCAGATTTGGAGCGGAAAATCAACCATGTTTTACAATTGGATCTACATGGCTAGTTTGAGATTAAGTATGACATGTATATCCAAGAAAATTAATTATATAATTTAATAAATAATTTTACATCATACAAAATTTAAAAAATAAATTTTAAATAAAATTAAAATATATTTTAATATAATAATAAAAAGATTTTAACTTTTTAAATTTCTTTTAAGTCTCCAAAAACTTTGAGTCGTCTCTGTCCCTGTATTGTAACATAATAAATTATTTATTTCTTTGTATACAGTATTTCCGTATATAAATAATGTAATATATAATTTTAGTTTTACAATGAAAATTGCAATTATAATTCAAAATTATGATATATATATATATAAATAATAAATTCACCGTGCAAATATTTCATTGAATGTAGCGTACTATATAGTCAATTTTTTTTGCTTTTATTTGATTTTGCTGACAACTTCAATAATTGGTTTTCGTACCATTATCATTCTTACACTCTCTCACTTTTCTTTTATTTATCATGCATGTGATCATTTTCCTTTCTTTTTCTAATTTGGTTTCTTTTGTTTCTCTAAAATCGTTTTTTTTTTTGTTTTTCTATCGTACTAGATTCCACGTTTCAGTTGGTAAGTTTAGATCATTTCTACCTTAAAAATAATTAAATCAGAATAAACGTCTTTTACTTTAAAAATATCAATTTTTTACATTTAGCTTTACTATCAATTTTAATTTAGATAATTAGAAAAATGACTTTTTCAACTAGTTTCTCTTATATCTAAAATTTAGTTATAATTGATTATGTATATATATTTAGGGTCTTAAATTCTTAGTTGCTTTGTGTGTTTCTCAAAACTTTTTTTTCTTAAATTTGATTAGGTTAATACTTATATTGGAATTGAGATGAAAAAAAAAATACAGTGCATTCATGATAGTTCTTGAATACTGAGTTAGTTGAACTTTTAAGATGATTTATAGTTTGAATTGATAAATTTATTGTATATCATGATAATATTTGAAGTGTGTTTGATAAATTCTCTTGAGTTAGTTTGGAATTTTATTTGATTTTTTCATCACAAGTAAGGGTAAGGATTTTGTTTCATTATCTAGAAAATATTTGAAGATGGAAAATTTAATTTAATTGAGAAAACTAGGAATGGTTAAGGTTAAATGAGAAATTAGATTTCATTCTATCATGTTAGAATTGAGCAATTAATTTTATATAAAAGTGATTGAATTGGTGTGAATGAGGAAATAATACATGTAGTTGGTTAAAGTTTTAAATTGATTTTTGAAAATTATGTAAAATGATAAATTCTGTAAAAATTTACTTAGGGAGTGCAAATATTTTTTATCGAAAGAGTTAACATTATTATTCAAAATCACTTAACGAATTACAATTCACTCAACAAAACTTAACAAATCTGCTTAATTGTTCAATAGATTTAGACCTAAGATAAGGGGGAATTTTTCGATAGATTATACCCTTTTCAAATATATTATAATAATGATTAGAGTTAAATCAATAATATTAAAAAAAGAAAGTCTAATTATGGTTTTAAGTGTCTAAGAAAATTCTGATTTTCGTGTGTCCCAAATTTCTTAAAAAATTATTTTAACTTTTCAAAATTGAAAAAAATTCAAACGTTAAATTTGATGAAGTAAAATGAGTTTTTAAAATTGTTTTTAGCCACTTAAATTTAGTACTTAAAGATTAAAATCATATTTTACTAAGTTTAAAGAAATATAAAGCATTTACCCCAAATTTTAGGCATTAAAATCATAATTAAATGAAAATTTAAATATATTTAAAATAATTATCAGATGTATTAATTTGAATAAACTTAAATTTGAATCATCTATAAATAAAATATTATATTAAAGTTTCATAGATAAAAAAAAGGTAATAAAAAAATAAAAAAGAAAATGGTCAACCGAAATTCAATGGGCTAGGAAATCATATACATCATATATAATGGATTATTAAAATTGTTATAATTATAATAAGAAAAAACTACAAAGTAACGCACAATAAAGGAAAACCCTGTGATTATGTAGTGTACAGATTTGAAAGTCAAAACCCTTTGTGTATGCATTAATTTCACTTTGTGTGTGAAATTCCAGTAGAAAAGTTGTGTGTAATAAGAGAAATTGGCTGTCGAATGTGAAGAAGAGTGGATGGAATGAGAATGAACAAAGTTGTTTCCATTATTTTTGCTTTTGGTTGTCTAACAATCCTTCAGAAAATGTCACATGCAGCTGATACCTTCACTCAAACATCATCAATTGTAGATGGCCAAGAGCTCATTTCCGCTACAAACAATTTTGCTCTCGGATTCTTCGCTCCAGATGGATCCAAAAGTCGCTACATTGGGATATGGTACAAGAATGTTATGCCTAAAACCGTAGTTTGGGTAGCAAATAGAGAGAACCCACTTCATGACTCCAATGGAAATTTAACCATTGCTGCTGATGGGAATATTGTACTTTTTGATGGAGCAGGCAACATAATATGGTCCACACACTCACATACATCAATCAAAGAACCAATTGCAAAGCTGATGGATTCCGGAAACTTGGTGTTGATGGATGGAAAGAAGAGTGATTCTGATAGCTACATTTGGCAAAGCTTTGATTACCCAACAGATACAATGTTACCCGGCATGAAATTAGGTTGGGACAAGACCTCAGGTCTCAACAGATATTTGACTTCTTGGAAGAGCGCTGAAGACCCCTCTCCTGGAAGCTTTACTTTCTTCTTTGACCATATAGAATTTCCTGAGTTTGTAATCCGCAAGGGAATGAACATCACCTTCAGAAGTGGGATTTGGGATGGCACTCGTTTTAATTCAGATGATTGGATATTCAATGAGATCAAGGCCTTCAGGCCACGTATTTCAGTGTCTAGCAATGAGGTAGTATATTGGGATGAACCTGGAGATAGATTATCTAGGCTTTTGATGAGGGATGATGGACTTCTTCAAAGATATATATGGGACAACAAAATTCTTGAGTGGATTGGGTTGTATGAGATAAGAAAAGACTATTGTGATAACTACGGCGCATGTGGGATGAATGGTGTTTGCAATATTAAGGATGTGCCTGTTTACTGTAATTGTTTGAAAGGCTTCGTACCAAGTTCACAGGAAGAATGGGATTCATTTAATCGATCTAGAGGGTGCATCAGGAGAACACCACTGAACTGCACAAAAGGGGACGGGTTTGGGAAAATAAGCTGGGTAAAACTACCCAAGTTGTTGCAATTTTGGACTAATAATAGCATGAGTCTTGAAGAGTGCAGGGTGGAGTGTTTGAAGAATTGTTCGTGCACTGCGTATGCAAATTCTGCCATGAATAATGGGTCTCATGGCTGCTTGCTTTGGTTTGGGAACTTGATTGACGTAAGGCAGCTTATAAAGGAAGAGGGTGAACAACTTGATCTTTATGTAAGGTTAGCCGCTTCAGAAATAGGTATGCATGGTTTCTGGTTTAACATGTCATGTAACGTTTAACTTCTTATTAATGTTTAACATTGCATGAAGTCTGTGTTGTGCTCGCTTTCAGTCTTTGAGGTCTCTTTCTGACCATGTTTTTTCATCCTGATGTCATGATCTTAATCGGAATCTGAGCTATGTGCTTTGTCATATGCCTTGTTGATAACATATATATAGTGAAGAGACAAATCATTCATTCATTAGAATTTTTCTAAAATGTATTTTGATTATGTTTTCTTCTGTGTCTGCGATTTCTTGAAGAAACATGTGTTCTAAAACTTTAGCTTCTGCTTGATCATTGTGAAGAGGCCGCTGCTAATGCTAGTGATGACAAAAGGAGAAAGATAGCACTGATTATTTGGCTACCTTTACTGCTTCTCGTGTGTATTATTTTCTACCTATTTAAGAAGTATATTAAACGAAGGACCACAACTCATTCGGGTAAGATTCTTAAGCAGTTCAACTTGTTTATATATTATGATTTTTTTCAACTCTGATTCTTCCCAAGACCTTGCTCATTTCATTGGTGGTCAAGGAAATATATATAATTGAGAAAAAAAGAAGTTGCATTAATAGCTATAGTTTACTTTGAGAAACAGCATATTCATTTCAAGCAAAGTTTGGTACATATATAGATGAATTTTATAATGGAGTTTGGATTTTGTTATACGTGAGAACAATGCTTTTTTCTTTCATGAATCCGCGTGAAAAATTTGAGAAGTCGTACAAGTTAGATTGCTAAATGAAAAGGAAAGGGAGGACTCCTGCTAAATTTATTAATTATGTTTAATTATTCACTATTTTATACGTCATTCCCTTATTCAATTAGTATACTTTGTTTAATTATTTAATTGTTCCGTTTCCATTCAATTTGATAACTTTATTTTGGACGGTCTAGATTTGATGATAACTTGGTTTCAAGATTTCAAGATTTGGATTAATAAATCCAGTCTAGAGCTCAGATAAACGTTGGATCAAGCAGGCTCGGTAGTTTTTTATTGGTGTTTCAAAGTTTAACTAGACCATTAGAATCAAAATATACATTGTACCTTCTGATAAATTCATTTGTAAAAGCTTCTCTTTTAACTTACAAAATTTTATTTTGAAATTATTTTTAAATTAATTTTGAATCATGGAGAAGTTGATTTTATTTTATTTTTCTCTTTTTTTAAAAGTCCTTGTGGGGGAATCTTCTCAAAACACACATTATCTTTGTAAAAATGATAATACGTATGCATGCAATGGTTGAGCAAGTTTATGTTTGATAAATTACCAAGAAAATGATTTGGCTGTGTTTTTTTGAAGCCATGTGAAAATTGTTTCTTCTAGTAGCAGGTCGCAGAAATCACGATGGAGATCGAGCACTGCCTCTTTTTGATATAGATACTATTCTGGCTGCTACAAACAACTTTTCTATCGAGAACAAGATTGGAGAAGGTGGTTTTGGCCCAGTATACAGGGTAATTTGTTTTCCATTGAGAAGCATGTTTTTATTTTTCCTCAATTTTTAACTGTTACCTTGAAATCAGGGTAAATTGGCTTGTGGACAAGAAATAGCTGTGAAAAGGCTATCAAAAACCTCAAAACAAGGCATCTCAGAGTTCAGGAATGAGGTTGGATTGGTAGCCAAACTCCAACACCGTAATCTTGTGAGTGTTTTGGGAGGGTGCACTCATAGAGATGAAACAATGCTGATCTATGAATACATGCCAAATAGTAGTTTGGACCACTTTATTTTTGGTAATACCACCAATGCAAAAGCACTCTGATATTTCCCTTTCTTGCAACTTGGAAAAGCTCTGCGAGCATTATGCTATTTAACCTCTTTTCCTTCGAATAACCTATTCTACAATGCTTAAGTGAGTTCTCTTTTATCTTCCTCAGATCCTGCACAGAGAAAACTTTTGAAGTGGAGGAAACGATGTCAAATTATTATGGGGATAGCTAGAGGACTACTTTATCTCCACCAAGATTCCAAACTAACCATCATTCACAGGGATCTAAAAACCAGTAACATTCTACTAGACAGCCAATTTAACCCCAAAATTTCTGATTTTGGTCTGGCACACATCTTTGAAGGAGATCAGTCTACAGTGACAACAAATAGAATTGTTGGAACAGTGTAAGCTATATGTTGAATTTCTGTTATATACTTGGATAATATATTTTTCATCCTAAATATTTTAGCCTATATTAAATTTATTATATGTTACTTCAGTTTTTCTATTTGTTCAGTAATTTTAATTTTAAATTCTAAAAAATTTGTAATTTTTTTCAAATCTTAAATGTGTACAGTGGTTATATGTCTCCTATGCAATAAATGGAATTCTATCCTTAAAATCTGATGTATTTAGTTTTGGAGTAATAGTGCTAGAGATACTAAGTGGCTTGAGGAATCATAATTTCAACCATCCAGATCCTGACCACAATCTACTTGGGAAGGTAACATTACTATAAAAGCCAGTGCCTGATCTTTCTTTGTTACAAGTCTAATTTTAGCAGTATTAACATCTCTTAAAAAACATAGGGTTGGAGATTATGGATAGAGGGACGAGGTCTGGAATTCATGGATGTTAATTTAGATCTTACATGTATTCCATCAGAATTACTAAGGTACATGCAAGTTGGTCTCTTATGTGTTCAAAAGGTACCTAACGACAGACCAACCATGTCATCTGTGGTTTTCATGTTGAGCAATGAAAGCATTACACTTGCCCAACCAAAGAAACCTGGATTCTTTGAAGAAATGTTAGAGGCTCAGGCGCACAACAACAGGGAGATTTTTAGTAACAGTTCTATCACTATTACTCTATTAGAGGCTCGAACTTAGTTGCTCATTCATAGATTCCATTGAAATTGCTTTAAGGCAGTTTGGTAATATATTTTGTGAAAGAGAACTTGGTTCGGATGCAAGAAAGAGAACTTTAGGTGCATTACTAAAAGGCCCTACCTACAAAATAACTTATTTTCTCAGCTGTTCGAAATTATCCTAATACTCTGAACCTTTTGTCTGTAAATTTTACTTATATTTTTATGGTTTATAGAAGTTTTATGTATTCAAAATATTATTGATTCTTGTTTTAAGTATTTTAAGTTTTTTTATTTTCCACTTAATAAATTATAATTTTATTTATTTAAGTTCATAAAAATATTTATTTATATTTATTATTATTATTATGTTGACATTTTGAATCTACAAATTTTAGATTTTTTTTAAAAAATTCATAACAATTAATGTGCATAAGATTGGACAACAATGTTTTTAGTAAAGTTCATCATCCCTAAAAAAATATTGAAATATATATATATAAAAAGCGGTTAAAATAAATTTCTTTTATATATTATTATAGAAGATAAAAAAATATTCAACGAGTATATATAAAATATATGTTTATCATTATTCTAATAAAGTAATCATTTAATAACTATAGTATAATAATATAATCACAAATAAATGGAAGAGAATAGATAATAAATTAGAAAGATGGTGAACATAGTTTTAAAATAATAATATTTGTCCCCTATTTTTATTCATTTATTTCTCCTTAATCAAATATTTTTTAGTTTTTGGTTTATTTTTACTATTTATTTTGGCTTTACTCTCTACCAAATGAAACAAACAGAACATTCATGAAGAGGGACCCCAAGAAAGTTGCCACTATTCATTAGGAATTTCTCTATTCATATGACTCACAACCTTCATGACAAAGGTAAGAATTCTAAATTGGCCGAGCAATATTTCTGATGATTCTCCTCATTACCAAGATGGTTTGACACTTTCCAGTAAATGGTTTGAAACTTTCCAGTGATGTGCTATCGCATCATTGATTGAGTTTAATACCAGTTGTTAATATACAGTCAAACATTAAGTATCAACAAATATTGGGTAAAAGTATAAGCCATATCAAAATTGAACTCAAGATTAAATCCAATTAGATTATAAGCCTGAGTCAGTTAAGATAGCGTCTAAGTCTGCATCTGCTAGACATGGAGACAACTGCGTGCTTCAACATTGAAACTAGGAATTAACTGCAAAATGTAGCTTCAAGCTCTTAAACTAAGGAGTATGGTTTTCACTGTATCTCATGCATATTACACCAAAACAAGATCAAAGTAGATCTCAAAGATGCCGCAACTATCGGAGGAAGGAAAATTTACAGCATAAGTTTTATGTTTTAAGGAATATACAAATGTGTTAGGTGATGTCATGCTTCTTTTAACTACCTAGCATCTAGCAATGTGACTGTAACTTGGTTCACACTCCATGATTCATCTGGCTTACTTGAATAAGAATCAGTCTCCGGAGGATTCTTCCCTATGGAAAACCCAGGGTTTCTGGGTTGTGGCATTAATGCAGAATCACTACTCAGCATCAACATTACTGAAGACATTGTTGGCCTATCTTCTGCTCGTTCTTGGACACACAAGAGGCCAACGTGTATGCATCTAAGAACTTCAGATGGTGAATATGAATCGCCAATTGATGAATCAACAAGTTCCAATGCACTGCCATCTTTCCACTGCCTCCATGCCTACAACAAGAAAGTACCATCAACTGTCTGTTAACAGAATATGATATCATCAACTAAGTATCACTCTAATTATTGAACCACTCTTACTTACATTCCCTAGAAGATTCATATCATCATTTGAGTAATAGAATCCTCTATTTTTCTTCCCAGTTATAATTTCCAGCGCTAGAACTCCAAAGCTGAAAACATCAGATTTCACTGAGAAGGTCCCGTCCATTGCATATTCAGGAGACATGTAACCACTGTAGATAAGAAAAATATACAAAATAATAAGGTCAGCATATTTGGTCATGTAGAGAGGACTCTTTGCAATGAAGTGGTACTCACTATGTTCCAACAACTTTCAATGTGTATCCTTCTGTCTGATTCGTGCCAAAAAGCCTAGCCATCCCGAAGTCTGATATCTTTGGGTTCATTTCACTGTCAAGTAGAACGTTGCTTGCCTTGAGATCCCTATGGATAATCCTGAGTCTGGAATCATGGTGCAGATAGAGTAGCCCTCTAGCTATGCCACATATAATGTGGAAGCGTCGTTTCCAGTCCAACATGGGTTTTTTGTCTTTGTCTGGAACATTATTTATTATAAAAGCATTTAGATATAAAATAAGACTCTCAAGCAAAACATGCCTGCATTGAAAAAGCAAAAGATCTCAGCTCAGGTAGAGAATGCTAAAAATACTTACCATACAAAATGGAATAAAGGCTTCTATTTTCCATGTACTCATACACAAGCAACTTCTCATCCATCTCAACGCAGCATCCAAAGAGTCGAACAAGATTTCGATGTTGAAGTCTGACAATTAACTTGACCTCATTCTTAAACTCTTCAACTCCTTGCATGGAGTTTTTTGATAACCTCTTGACAGCAATATCACGGCCTTCCATCAACCTTCCCTGTTAGCCACACAAGCACTCCTATTAGTATGGTTGTCTTTATGGGTTATTATGGGAGCTATCGAAAACAAACCTACCCTGTAAACAATACCAAACCCTCCTTGTCCAAGTTTATTTGCTTCAGAGAAGTTGTCAGTGGCCATTGTTAAGGTTTTAAAATCAAACATTGGCAACTCTACGTCATCCATGCTCCTTTCTCCCGAGTTTTCTCCATTAGTTGAAAATACCCCGTCACTTGTTAGCAATTCTCTACTTCTTTGGAAAGAACCTGGTTTTGTAGAAAGAACCAAAATATGTTATCATCTACCACAACAACATTTATACCATTTACTTAACTTTATGTGGAGGAGGAAATTACTTCTGGGGGTAGTCTTCACATTCGATATACTCAACACTTTCCTCTTCTTCCAGAAAATCACTACCAATCCCACAATTACTACAGCTGCAGAAATTGTAATTCCTACAATCTCGCCCGTATGGTTTGTCTTGCGAGAGCCACCGGCAGACCCTATGTCATCTGTGAAACATGGGTTTCTTTTAGTACATTTATCCACTTAATATTTGTCCAAAGTTGTAGAAAATAGATTCTGTACTGTTAATACTAGCAAAATAAAAAAAAATTAGATCATGAATCAACATAACTAAAATATTCAAGACAGAAAATTATGTAACATTTTCACTTAACCAGTTTGGAAGAACTACAAGCTCCAAGAAAAAAATGTGCCTCCATTATTCACTATGTACAAGGGAACATTATTGTGTCTGAATTAAACTTATGCAGTGATGTAACGTGTCAGATTATCTATAAAAATTCACTTCAAGGAGACTGATGAAATTAGCTTAGTTTTCTATAATACATTTTTCATTTCCCTTACAAAATGAAACATTAAAAAACACATTCACAAAAAGGTGAAGAAAAGTGAGAGAACTTTGTTTTCTTTGATGTAGACATGCAGCTTTGATGCCGCCTACTCCCACCAAAACGTATAAAAATAAGCTTTTCTGAGTCTTATCCTTTTTGAATTTTCACAGTTCACACGCTCCAAGACCTACCGACCTATGAACTTAGCATGGTCCAGGACCCTCTTTTCCCACTTTAATCAAGGACAAACTTGTTTCCTAATCCCATTCAAGCACTCCATTTCGCTTCCCATATTCAAATATGAATGAACAAATAGGCAGAATCAGCTATATAGCTGTGAAATAAATTCAACATTTCGGTCAATGACATTTCTTGTTACAAACAATTTTATACCAAGTATATCAGTGCGGCCAAATTTTATGTAATTAAAATTACTCCATGCCTGTAAGTTGGATCAACACTATTATTGCTCTCTATTCATCTCGTGCTTTCGTACAAAATATATCAATACAAATGCAAATTTTCAGAAAATGAAAACGTAAATGTGTTATTTCTTGTCTAGAGTAGATGTGATAAATGTGAATATAGGCATTGATTGCGAAAAGAATATAGCGTTCTTATGCGCCCAAAAGAAAAGAAAATGTGACGAGTCATAAACGTCGGCCCACATCACAACGCACCATTTCCATGGCCCATATGCCAAAAGTGAGCGGGCCCAGCAAATTCTAGAAAAAGAGTTCTTTAATAAAGTGGCGTGCGCAAAAAATAAATCATTATCTGGAAAAAATAGAGAATTTAAATTTATTCAGTTAGGTCACCCAATCAATGGAATGAAAAGGGTGAGTGAATAAATGCAATTCCGTTCATATTTTCCCACTGCAGACACACAGACCTCTTTTTTCCCCTTTCCTTCGTTAGAAGCCACATCACACGTGAAACAAGTTTAGAGCGGCACCAAGAAATTGAAAAAAAAAATCTTGCTACAATTGAATAACAGATATTTTCCATGTCAACAACTATTTCTTTTCGTTCATTCTGGATTAATCATCTAGGTGCTTATTTTTGTTATACAGAGCCATTGTATGGTATCTTACGAATTGAAGATCAATTTTTAAAGATAAACACTTCTCTATATCTGTTATAGTAATGTCAACTCCATAAAAAATTTATACCATGATGACCTTTCAAAATGTTTAAATGTTTAATCGCATTCAAATTCAGTCAGACAAATGCGTGAACACCTTAGCCTAATTTCTAATAACCAATAAACCACACTGGTATGCAGCAGAGTATGGAAGATTGCAAGACAGAACAGAAACAATTGTTTGATAAAACAGATGAGCAACCATCTATTCCGTCATTGTTAAGTATTTTTTTCCTAAATAGTGTTTAAAATAATAAAAGCACGGAAACAGCGCTGGAAATGTTAAATAATGCTTAGTTTAGTATGTAGGTACCTGCATCAGAAGCTGCTAATCTGACAAAGAGATCTTGTCCACCCTTGGGATACTTTCTCATGTCTATGAGTTCACCACTCCACGTCACGCACCCTGTTCCTCCGTTTGTGATCTCAATGTTGGCATAAGCAGTGCAAGAACAAGTCCTGCTACACAAATCTTTACACTCTTCTAGGTTCATGCTCCTGTTCGCAAACACACTACTTGTCTCTGGCAACTTCACATCCTCCATATGTAAAAACTTGTCACTCCCACAATCCAAATTCGTGTTTCTCACGCACCCATCAGACCCGTCTCTCAAATTCCACGCCTGCTGGTTCCTCGGACTGAACCCTCTCATACAAGTGCAAACCGGCGAGGCGTTAGAGTCACACAAACCATAAGAACCGCACGCTTTGAAACCATCACACTGATCCTTAGGTGCATACCAAAACTTGGTCCACGTGTTGCTGCTTGGCACCCAAGTAAGGCGCTGAAGTTCACCACCCGAAGTCACAACTAGCCTCGACAAAATAGAACGGTTCCCAATGGAGAAGGTATAGTGCACACCATGTTTATCATACGAAAAATTAAACACGATGGAATCGGTGTCAGGTTGCATCTCCGGTACCCCACTGAATCTCTCACCGTTCCAAGGCCCACTTCTATATATTCTAGTATCTTCATGCCTCAAGAAAATTTCTGGTACTCCACGAGGATCTATCTTGAAAGAGTAATCTCCACTTGAAGGGTCTTTCCCTGCGCTTTTCCACGAGGTTAAGTGTTTCTCCACGCCAGTGTCTAGGTTCCACCCCATTTTCATCCCAGGTAAGAGTGTGTCTGTTGGGTAATCGAAGCTTTGCCACAGATAGTTTGTGGGGTCGGTTACGTTTGCTTCCCTGAGAACTAGATTTCCTGTGTCCAAAAGCTGAAGAACGGGGCTGTTGGCTTTGGTGATATTGGAGGACCAAACGGGCTCCCCTGACGGAGTTGTTAGAACCATGTTTTTGTTTTCTCCGATGGTTAGGAATCCTGTAGAGTTTTGGAGAGGGTTGTCTCTGTTGGCCACCCATACTACGGTTCCGCTGCTGATGTTGTTGTACCATATGCCTAAGTACCAAGAGGAATTGGTCCCGGGAAAGAAGCCCAGAGCAAAGACTTGGCTTGGTGACACCAGGGTTTGGTTGGTTAGAAGAGTTTGTGTTGGGGTTAAGGTGTCTGAGGAGAATGAAAGTGTGATGTGTGATGCCAAGAACCAAAGGAGAAAGAATAAGAAACCTGGCATGTTATGTTTGCAGAGGGAGAGTGTTTGGTAAGGAAGATAAATACCAGTTTCATAGCTTTGGTATTGTGTGGGGTAGCGAGGAAATTAAGAAAAGCAAATCGAACCCGTCATTGGCATTGGCATTGACATTGATTCCTCTTGGTCTATGTTGTTTCTCGTTTGAATAAGGCTTTGAAAAGAGAAGCAGTCGCTGTTGTTATCTTACCACAATCACTCTTGTTTCTTATCAGTCAACAGTCTGAATATGGTTAGCCATCCCAAAGACTCGTCACTGCCTCTTCTTCCATACGTTTCTCCTTTTTCACTTGTTCCTCACTCATCACAAACTTATATTAAATATTTTATTTACTTTCATTTTTTATTCTTTTTGCCTCCAGTGATGATTTTTTATGATGCATAGTTTTTTCATAAATCAAGAACATTGTATCCTCAACTCACTTCACTCCATAGAAAATAAAAAGATAAAAATTAATACAGAAAGGTAACTATGGTTTAGTTTTGGGTTGGGTGATGACTTTTTGTTCTTCCAAATGTGAAAGTAGTGGCGGCCCAATTAGGTAACCGAATCTGGTCGCAATGCAACTACAAAATGACACCTTTTTTCAAAAAAAACTGACAGCGCACTCAAACAAAAGCAAACTAATATTACTAATAAATAAGCCTTAAATGTTTTTTTTTCTTCAAATATAGTGATATTTTATTTTCTTTTGTTTAATTTTCTTTGTAAAACTAAAATGGTTTCTAATTCTTATATTTCTGTTTTACTTTCTATAATATTTTCATGAATTAGTCTGTTAAAAGTATTTTAAAAGAAAATTTTACACATATTATAATAATAAAATGAATAAATAAATATTTTATATAAACTAAAAAGAAATGATAAATCGTAATCCATCGAATATTATTTATTAGTATAAAAATTTATTAAATATAAAGTAATTTAAAAAAATAATTAAATTAAATTAAAAATTATTTTATAAACTAAAAATTATTAATATTTAAAATAGTTTTAATTATGATAAAAATTATATTTTTTTATAATTACTAATTTTAAAAATTATGAAATTAATTTTTTAACTAAATTGATTTCTGAATTAGAATCTAAATTTATTTATTAAATTTTTAATTAATTATTAAATTAAATTTTATATTAATCTCAAACACAATTAGTAATAACTTTTATTAATGTATTCTTTGATTTGGTTTATATACAAGTTTTTTAAGCATAACATCCACGCAAAATATAGTGCTGATATTATTTTAAAGCTTATAAGAATAATAAATTTATTATTCGTAATATTTTTTTATTAATAATAGTATAAAATTGTTTTATACTAATAGAATTTAGTCAATTTTATCCTAGTTTACAGCCATCTCAGTCCAAAATAACATTTAATTCAAATTTGTTGAATTGTCACGTTATATTAATGAAGCGTGATATGGTTAACTAATTTTTAATGTAAAAATATATTGCACTACCAGTGTATATAATTAAACTCTTTATTTTGTTTTCATTTTCTTTTCCATTTTTAAATGTATATAAGACTTTTACATAATCATTATAAAAAATTGTAAGTCATAAAAATATGTTCCTCTCATAAAGTTTTAAATATATAACAATAAAATATCTGATAATACAAAAAAAATATATGCAACTAATCAAAATCATTTAAAAACAAATAAATAAACGTGGCATGACATTGTTGTTGTTTAAGCGAGTATAATTTAATTCAATATATGATGGTTGATTTTAAGGTAATTAACCCGAGAGCATAAGCACTGTGAAACTTATCTATTATATTAAATATACAATTTTTTACATGAATTGTATATGTCTATAACATCACAACTGTATTCTATTTTTGTTTAAAAAAATATTTTTATCATTTTTGTAACTAAAATTATAATATCATCTAAATTGGGAAAATAATTTTTACTCTAGGATTTCATTATATGTTATTATAAATAATTTTGTGATTTTTTCACAATCCAAAATAAAAATTATAATTTCAGGAGGAAATTAAATTAGTTTAACAGAAATCATGAAGTAAATTATTATTTTTTATTATTATTATTATTTTGTATCAACGTATATTTAATTTTAATTTAAAATATTTTAATACATAAATTTGATTAAAAAATTAGACTACTAATATACATGCTCGATCATTATATTATTAAATCCATTAAGTATATTAATTTTTATAAATATGAAAACAAGAAAATTAAATATTATATTATTAAAAATATAAGAGAGATGAATGTCATTTATTATGAATATAATAAAAGTATATACTTACTTAAAATTTATTAAAAGGTATAATTTCCATTTTATTAAAGTAGAAGAACGTGAATGTTTATTTTAAAATTTTTTAAAGAACATGAATATTATTTATTATTTATTGTAATTTTTATTTAGAATGGATAAAGATGTAAGTATAATTTTCTTTTCTTTAGTTAGCGGTGGCAAGTTAGGAATGTTAAGTTGAGTGAAGTTATGTTTTGTATTGACCAGACGACTTGTTATGTTTACATAATTCCAAATTCATTAAATAGCTCTTGTCTGTGGACAAAATATTGTGTTTTGGTGTTTACATTTTTTTTTTCAGTAGACAAATTTTGGTTCTAGATCCTCGTGACGAAAAGTTGTTGAAAGTTGAGGATGATGTTTAGGAAATTATAATAGCATGTAATATGCAAGAAGGTTCTATCAAATGAAGTCTGGTCAAAGAAAATGACAGGAAGTTCAATAATGTTGGATGAAGTGCCAAAATTCATAAATCTATGTTCTTCAAATTCTCAAATATATTTTCCATTATCTTTTTTCAACTCTTCATATTTTAATATAAAAATTAAAATGATTTCCACTTGCATTTCTTCAATTTTAATGAATTAATTATATGCAGCATGCGTTTTTATATTACTCTGACTTTCCTTAACTTGTTTACTTTCCTAAGAAATTAGGCGCCAATTTTGTTAATGAAAAAGATATATTTTTATATAAATTAAAGAAAATTGTGGTGGAGTGAAAAAATAAAGGAGTTCAAAAATTAAATTCTATTAAATCTCAAAAAGGTGCAAGTTTAATCTACCCTAAACTTTAAATAAGAAATCATAAAAGAAGCACTACAATTAAATACACCGTTAGTTTCATACTCTTTGGGACTCTAAAGTTTACAGTGGTTAGTAGGTTTCTTAGGTTAATTTATGTGTAGTGAGTACGTTAAATAAATATGCATTTATATGATATGAGTATTCTAATTCTATTTTCTACCTATTTACCTTAAATTTCCCTACCGAAAGAAACACTAAAAAAACAAAAGTAAAAACTATAAAGATAATGGCTTATTCATAACATAATTTTTTGGACTGTTGCTGTTGTTATCCTTCTCAATAGTGTAAGAAACTAACAAACATTATACATTTCCTCCCAATATCACCTTCTTCATGTCTATAGTAATAAAAAAGCTACAAATGATTAAACTAAAAATCGCATAAAATTATGAATAATTAAAATTAAAGAACAAAATTATGTGAAAATTTTAAGAAACCAAAATTACAATTAAACCATAGTTAATCAATGGAAATGTCTTGTGGAGTGATCCTGCAATTGAAAATAATGGACAAGTCACGTGCAAAAGAAAATGTATCAGAACTTCCGGATTTATTCTATATGCATGTGGAACACGCACAAGAATTATGAATATTTTCCTCCTAAGATTTAGCTACACTTGTACACATGATAGATACCTGGCACCTGAAGTCCACAAATCCAAATTTATCACTTTTTATAATGTGAAACTAGTTTTTCTGTGCCTCATACTTGCCTGACCTGCAAACAATCATCGATCTAGGTGATCAAATTTGGCCTTATATTTCATAAGGATCTGGATATGAATCTTGTTGTCGAAACGAGAATCTCATTGATAAATAATTTCTAAGTACTTCTATAAACATTATTAGAGCATATTTGTGTTGTTTTTTCGTGACATATACAAAGTGTTCAAATTGTAGGGGTATACTATGGTTTAATTTCTGTAGGGCCAAAAGGAAAAAAAAAGTAAACAAATGAGCCATATGTACGTTTGAAGTGCGACAGAGAATAGAAAACAAAACTGACACGGAAAGGGAACGATTCGATCTCTATCTCCCTACCACCATTGTGACTGTCAAATCATTTGAAACATCAAGGCCATCCATGTAAAATTGTCTGTCCTCAGATCTCCTCATGGAAGTAATCAAAGGTTGCGTAGGCATGGGAAGAGTCGTTGCTTCACTTTCCAGCATCAACACCACAGCAGACATGTTTGGTCTATGAGCTCCTGAATCTTGCACACATAACATCCCAATGTGTATGCATCTCAAAGCTTTGTTTTTAGGACAAGAATTACGGATGCAGGGATCGACTAGCTCCATTGCTCTCTGTTCATTCCAAAGATGCCAGGCCTACATCATCATACAAACATCAGCATTTCAATAAACTTAGTGTTAAAAAGGTTGCAACTCCCATTTTTCAAACTAGTTTTTCTAAACATTTTAGAAATTTCAGCAAAACAAATATTTCACATTGATAACCAAAAAATATTTCAATAGGAGATAGATACTCACATATCCTATGAGGCTGGAGTCATCAGAGTGACGAAAACTGGTGTTTCTACGGCCACTCAAAATTTCTAGTAGTAATACACCAAAACTATATACATCAGATTTGACTGAAAACAGACCTTCCATTGCATATTCAGGGGCCATATAACCACTGCAGCAGAGTTATATATTAAGATTAGCCTGGTCCATGTCAGAATTTACAAGCGGATGACTTAACATACAAGTAAAATCAAAACACACTTACTATGTACCAACTACTCTGTTTGTATTGGCTTCATTCTGGTTCCCACCAAATATCCTAGCCAACCCAAAGTCTGATATTTTCGGATTCATGTTTTCATCCAACAAAATGTTACTGGCTTTTAAATCTCGATGAATTATTCTGAGTCTTGAATCTCGGTGCAAGTAGAGTAATCCTCTTGCAATGCCTTCAATGATTTCGAACCGTCTTGTCCAATCTAGCTGAGTTTGTTTGAATGGATCTGTCATGATGATTACCAGAAAATGCAAAAGTGTTCAGAAAATGCACCAAATAATCTCTTTTTATGTTAATTTAAAATGCATAAGGAAATGGACAGGGTTACTGCGAAACATACCAAATAAAAAACAATCTAAGCTTTTGTTTGGCATGTATTCATATACCAACAACTTCTCTTCCCCTTGAATAGAACAACCCATTAATCTAACAAGATTTCTGTGCTGCAGTTTGGCTATCAGCATCATTTCATTCTTGAACTCCTCTAAACCTTGGCCAGACCGTCTTGAAAGCCTCTTAACAGCTATTTGTTCTCCGCCTGGAAGCTTTCCCTGATGAATGGAGCAAATGATTTTTTCCATTACATTTTAGAAAAAGCCCATTTTTATTAATGAAAAGGTGGGCTCAATACAAGCATCTTTACCTTGTAGACAGGACCAAAGCCCCCTTTCCCAAGCTTGTTTTCTTCTGAGAAATTGTTTGTGGCTATTGAAATGCAACTGAAATTGAAAAGTGGAAATTCTGGCCCGCTTAGTTGGTTCCCCTCCAAACTATGGTCAGCCGATCCTGAAAATTCTGCTGACATGTCTCTGCTCTTGCTTCCATCAAAAACCGGTAGTACATCACTGTTCTTACAACAAGAAGCTGGGGAAACTGTAGACAGAACTAGAAATATATGTAAAACATACCCAAGTCAATACCAAAAATATTATTGGACAGCTTTGCCGTCAAATATCTGATAAAAAGGAATAGAGTCTGAGGAGATGAATTATGAATATTTCACCTTTAAGTTTTCCCTTAAATGTATACACCAGCCATGCAAAGATTCCTAGGCAGATTAACCCCGCCACAATAGCTGATATTATCACAATCATGTTCTTTTTTCCTCCATCATCTGTGTAATTTGAAGATACAAAAGTCATACATGTTCTTAGAACTTGACCATCATAGAAGCTTGTCAGAAATTTAAAAAGATTCTATCCTTCTCATCATCTTCAGAGACATTGAAAATCAAAGTATCGTAATGATTGAGAATTTGAGATGGCTAATTAGCTAAAATAGAAGTTCAACCAAGATTTGTCATTCTATTAAATGTCGGAAACAAAATAGCAACAGGATGAGCATAGACAAACTTTCTTCAAGTGAGACCATACATGAAACAATTGTACTGATAAATGTAAATTAAAATCGAAATGTTAATTGTGAGAACAAAAATAAAGGACTAATTACCTTACCTAACTCAGAATCAGCGAGACGGATATGCAGTGTATTTCCTCCACTATCATAATGTTGAATGTCAACCAAATCCCCATTCCACACCATGCACCCTATTCCATTAACATTGGCATAAGCCATACAAGAATCATCGTTCAAGCACAATTTCTGACAATCATCCGTGCCAACCACACGTGCGAAATCCGGCAACTTCATAGACCTACGCTCCAAGAACTCATCATCTCCAACACTAACCTGAGTAGTGCCAGCGGAAGTAACATTCTTCCTCTGAGCCTTGAGTGGAGTCATCCTCGTACACCCACCCGACCAATTCCCCTTATCCCACTGATCCCTGTGTTTTGGTTCAAAACCTCTTATGCAAGTACAAACAGGTAAATCCGAAGGGGACACATCACACGCCGCGAAATTCCCACACTTGTTGTAAACCTCACACTCATGCGAAGGCCCTCTTTGAATCACATCCCAACGTTTCTCATCCTCATTCCACCTGAACTCTGTCTCATAGCCATCCCACCCCATTTGAAACCTCACCTTATCAGTGCCGTTTAACGGGTTATATATGAAGTACCTACCTCCTTTACCATCCCCATTAAGCGTGAAACCGTAAAGATAATTTCCTGTCTTAGACACCCCTTGAAACATTATACCATCCCAATACCCCGTTCTCCACCTTCTTTTGTCTCCTTCCCAAACCACTATCTGAGCTAACCCTTCAGGATCCACCCCCATAGTGTAGTTTCCCTTCGAAGGATCCGTTGACGATTTCCATGAAGTGAACACATAACCACCATTCTTCCCAGTTGTAGCCCCCACTGGAACCCTCATACCAGGCATGAATGTATCCGTTGGATTCTCGAAGCTTTGCCACACTTCTTTCTTTTCGCTCCAGAGAACGAGGTTACCAGTGTCACGAAGCGTCGCTGAGGAGTTTTTATTGCTGCTATCGATGGAAACGTTGGTGGTCCAGACAAGGTTCATGGCTCCATCGAGGACTACGAGGTTTCCGTCATTCGCAACAGTGATGGATCCTCCGGTTCCATTGATGGGTTTGTCGCGGTTTGCGACCCATATAACAGGTGTGGCGGGAATGTTGTGGTACCAAATTCCGACGTAGCGGTGAGAGGAGCTGTCCGAACTGAAGAAACCCATCGCGAAGTTGAGCTCTTCAGACACCAATGTCTCATGCTCCTTGTCCCTGATAATGACACCCTGCGTGATCCTGATCTTTGAACTTGCGGCGAAGGAAAACAGATTATAGAAGGAGATGAAAGAGAAGAGAAAGACGACGGAGATGGACATCGCCGCCATAGTGTCATAACCTGTTGCGGTGAGAGAGGAGGAGTGGAGAAAGCATAAAGGATAGTATTGCGTTTGTAGCTTTGAGGTGATGAGATAGTGGGTGTGACTGTGGTGACATGAGAAAAGAGAGAAGACGAAACGTATTTATTTGACCGGAGAGAAGAGGAGCCGATTTGATTATGAGAAGAAGACACGTTTGTATTGTGGTTGTTGAAGACACGGCTCCGAGATTGGAGAAGGGGTTGAAAATGGAACCAACGTCATACTCATTGTCATATCATAGTTATTGCTAACTTCGTTTGTTTGTTTTTGTCTTTGTTTTATTGGCTCGAGTAAATAATGAATAATAAAAATAAAAGATACTGCACTGAACAATGGTGAAGTAGTAACTTGTATTAATAATTGAGTTTTTAATGGCTTCCACTACAGGGAGAGAGAAGAACCCACCTCATGAAGAAGGTTCCACTTTCCAGTTCATACACATTAATAAGAACATTGCCCTGAACATTGCCCTGAACATTAATAAGATTAAACAAACAATTTAATATTATATGATGTAATATATTAATATAATAAAAAATAGATTTTATTATTTATTTAAAAGGAAAATTGAAATTGGGGATTTTTTCCTAAGACTATATATGAATATTTTCTTAAATCGATGAAAAAAATAATTGGATTTTCTTTTTATCTTCGGGATTTCTTAAATAGCTAAACATTTTCTATAATATAGAAAATGATTATAAATGATTTTATAACAAGAAATACAATAAACTAATTTTAGATTAAAATATTTAATAATAATTTCATATAATTCAATTATTTACTTATTTATCCTTTCTATTTTTGTTTTCATTTTAATTTCTAATAGAGACATAAAATAAACATGTGAATTTTTCTCAGCCGTGTGATTCAAAACATCATCTCACATTTGGTTTAACAACTTTTCTACCATAAATAAAATAAAAACTAAGGACGAGTCCTTTAAATAATTAAACCTAAGTTAACTTAAAGAACACTGAATCAATGAAATTCTAATAACTTACACACATAAATCAGCTCTTCATTTAACAATAAACAGTAGCCATCTCTGACACTTTCTTCTCTCCTAATTAAAATGACTTTTACAGGTTTGGTTGTTTGAATGTGAACAAGGAAGAAAAAAAAAAACTACCAAAATTTTTGTTTTTATTTAGAACAAGAAGAATAATAATAATGAAGGAAGAAAGAAAGAATCTTTTAGGTAACGTATTAAATAACTTTATTCTTCCTTCAAATAGAATAAAATTAATGACGGAGAAGGTTAGTTGTTGTTGGTTTTTTTTTTTTCAAGTTTTTAAAAGTTATTTTTCCAGTCCCAAAAGAATATGTTTCTGTTTGTGAAAAAATATGTTTCTAATACCTGTGAAAGAAATATCAGCAAATTTCTTTATACATATAGAATACTGCAGATATTTTTTAAAATAAAATTATTTAAAAATAAATAACTAAAATATAAATTCAGATAAAAAATAATTTTAAAATATAAATTAAATTAAATTTTATAATAAAATATGTTTCAATTAAACATGATTTTATTAAAAAACAAATTTAAATAAATTTGACCATAAAATATAAATTTTAAAAAAACAATAATTTTTAAATAATTTTAATTTTATATGTATAAATAAAAAATATAAATAAATAAAATCAAATTCTTAAATTTTTTAAAATATTAATATTTTTTAATTAATAATTTTTTTAATTTTAAATAAAATTTATTAATAATAATTAGTAGATATTTAATCCAGTCTCGTCAATAATTTATATAAAAATGTTTTATATAATTTTATAAAATGAAAAAAATGTATAATTTGACTTACAGATAAAATATATGTTTGAAAATAATTTGACAAAATATCATATTTAATTTTTTAAAATTTTTTGATTATAATAATTTAAGACATTTAAACAAGTAGAGGGAAAAAAAACTTTTATCAATTGAATTTTAAGTTTAGAAAATTGATGGTCTCTTCCTGGGTCAAACCTATCCGCACCAACAGGATTACTACAACATATATCAAACAACAAATGATGGAAACAAAAGCAGCAAAGTTGGATTCACTCACTTTTTATTTGTCTTTTGCATGTTTTGTTTAAAAGAAAAGAAAAAATCAAACTTTTCAAGAATGTACATGCCTACACTCAATATAATTTACTAATGACAAAACAAATCATCTTTCACTTCATATGTATTCATATTTCAATGTTTGTTAACTTGAAATGTCGGCTGTTGGATGAAAATTACTTGAAATCTTTATATATGAATGGGAAGTTGACTTTGACTTTGGATAAGTGAAATGACAAAAACGAGTCTAAATATTCTGCAAGTGGACGGCAACCAAACTAACAGAGAGTCTCATTTCACTTATTTCGCTTGTAGTAGAAATTCTTTTCTTCTTCTTCAACACTAACACTTTTTTTTTACTTAATTTCATCTATTAATTTCTAAATTTATTTTCTAAAAGTTAGTTTATGATTTAATTATATGCTCAATTAATTGATGAAATATACTCAAATTAAAAAAAAATCAATGGCAAAATTCATAACAAAAATTGAGTGGTAAAATAATAATAGACTAGTAGTAAAATATATAATCAATTTTTAATCATATTATCAATATAGAATATTTATTAATTTTATTAATGATTAATATATCTGTGAACAAATTTTGTTAATCACCCCATAATTTATCCATTAAATTAGGTTTATTTATAATATGAAATCTAACAATTTATTTAAATTAGGTGAGAGTGTTTCATAAAATTAACTGATAAAAATAAGCTCGGTAGCTGATAAGCTGGTTATTAATTTTAAACCAATACATTAACTTATTAAACTACAAGTGTTTGATAAATTAGTTAATAAATATAAAATTATATAAATTAAATTTATATTTTTTAAAAATATTATTATGTAGTTATAATTTTACATTTTTTAGAAGATAATTAAATTCTCATTAAAAATTTTAGTACATGTATTTTTTTCATTTGAAAAAAATTATTTTATTCAAAATAATTTCATTTAATAAATATTAACCAAATTTATTTTCTTAAAAATTTAAATTTACTTATTTCTTCATTTAAATTACTCTTAGATTTAATTTGTTGTTACAATTTTTATTATGTATAATTTTCACGTATAATAAATCATTTGTTACTTTAAATTCTAATATATTTTTAAAAAATTTAAACTATATAAAAAATTAAAATATAACTCATTAAACACTAAAAATATTATAATAATTATTGGGGTGTGTATAAAATTAATAATAAAAATATTAAAAATTTAATAATTAAAAAAATTAAATATACTATAAATTAAAAAATAGTTGAAATAACTTATAATTAGACATTTTGAAAGTATTTGCTAAATATTTTATGTTAATTAAATTATTTTATAAATTACTCAAATAAGTAGTTAATGTTATTAAATACATTTTAATACTATTAGATTTAGTATTTAGTGACATGGTTAATTATTATGTCCTCAAAATTGGTGTTGCAAGTGTCTTATTTCAGAATTCATGTAAACTCACATATTTTATCACCATATTCATTGTATATCACTAATTAAAAAAAAGTTTCAAATCGAAGTCAAGGATATGGTCTGAGTTGTACTTTTGACGGAACTTGATTTTTTTATTTTCTGAATAAACCTCGAAACACATGTATCATATTCATGATAAAAAAAATCAATATATACAAAAGTGATGGATGACCACACTAAGTTTTTTTTGTTAATTTTATTTTTTATTGTCGTCATCATAGTAATATATTTTCAGTTTTTTAATTTTCAAAGACTTAGTTTCTATACAACTGGTCTTAATTTATGAACTTTTCTTTATAAATGTTTTTAGTCCTTCTTAAGTTAACTATCCTCTGATTACTTCGTAGACCTGCTAATTACAATTAATTTTATATAGTCTCTTCTATTTTCAAAATTTGTTAGTCTCTTAATATTTTCTTTTTTACAAATTTTAGTCCATCACTTTCACTGCTTTTAATTTTTCCTATGCATCATCTTTCGTTTCCAAAGTAATGTGACTATAATCTCATTAAATGTTATCCTATCAAAATATTTTTTTATAAACCTAAACATTGCATTTGATAAAATAATGCTTTAAAGTAAAAAATAATAATATTTGATCCAATAACATTTAATCAACATTAAAAAATAATATTTTATCGAATAACATTTAATCAACATTAAATATGAAGTGATTAAATGTAATAGTTAATAAAAAGAGACTAAACACAACCACTTACAAAGACTAAAATTGATGAAAAATATATTGAGAAAAAATAAATTTTATAAAAAAATAAAATATTAAAAGAGTTTAAATTAAACATCCCTAAACTCATCATCAATCAATAATAGATAATCTCAACTACCAATTCAACATACTCATCCTTCTAAATCAATATATTCAACAACTACAATTACCATAAATTAGCAATTATTTATAGAAAAATAATTAACTCCCTTTATTTAAATTGAAGTTACTTCAATTAAGTCTCCAAATTACTCATTAAATGGACAAAGTTTCCTTTTAAATATTTTTATAAAAAAAAACAAAAAAAAATATATTAAACATAAAAAAGAAACTAAATAACTTATGAGAACAAAAATTCAATCACATAGAAATAGTATATTCTTCGTGAACTTTCAAATACTCTAATATATTAATATAACAAGAAATCCTTTTTATCTTAAAATAAATAAATAAAAAAGAATAAAAGTTTAAACTTAGATTTTAGAATAAATAAAAATAATACCTAATTTCTATTTACAAGTAAAATTGAGATTATATTATAAAAACAAAAGTTTAATGTAAATATAAAATTACGAAAAAAATATAAAATTAATAATTTTCTATTTATTATAAATAATATAAAAAATATATTAAAATAAATTATTAAATAAAATTTAAATATATCATATTAAATGAAATAATAAATAAAAATATATAATTATATTTAAAAACAATATTATACCATACTGAAACTTAACAAAATATAAATAACTCAGTCCACATTTTAACCTCCAAAGAACAAATTATATTTTGACTGACATATTAAAATATTCATTTCATCCCATATTTTTGCAGCGGGCTTGTATGCCAATTTATATAATTTGGCCCATTTTAACATATAACAACACATGATAATGAGAACAATCTAACTTAAACTAAGATCTTCTCCTCTAAAAGTCTTGTGAGATTGTTTTTCTTTTCTCTTTTTTTTTTCAATTCCCACTATTCTCCGCCTATTCCTCTTTCTTCTAACTTTCCTTTTTTATGTACTTATCTCAACACAAAATATAGCTTTCACTTAGTCATCGGTTTCTGTGAGCAAACTGATAATTCTTCCATAAGAAAATTGATTCATTGATATCACCTTGAAATCTATTCTATGCTTTCTGAAACCCACACATTTAGTTGTTTCCGTATAGGATTTTGTTCAATTATTTTGAAATAACTCTTCACATATTATATAAAATTTACGTGTGATTTTTATTTTACAAAATATTTGAAGTTAAAGAATATAATTTTTTTCTCTAAAACTTTATTAGAAAAGTGTGAAAAGGACAAGTCTTCTAGATATAAGTTATAGACATCATCACAATGTATAATACGTTAATTCAAATCGATAACTTAGACACATCTACTTTTATTAATTTTTTTTAATTAACCATTGTCAATATTTTCTCTCCATTCTTTTGTTGGTGCATTGATTACACATTATTCTCACAAGAGGTAAAAAAAATTCTCTTCATCATTTCAAACTATCATTATTTTATCTTTACATTATACTTAATTTTTTTTACGATCAATTCCTTCCCATCTATTTTCTTTTAATATATAAATGAAATATCAATATTTACATTTTTTTTATCAATGATTAAAAATAGTCTTATATCACCATTTGAATTATTCATTCTAAATCTTAAAATATAATTTATATACGGAAAGATCTTGATTTATTATGAATTTTAATTATAATAAAAAGAAGCATTAATCAGTTTAAATAAACGTATATACAAGGTGTTACGTTCAAACTTTATTACCTTCATTGTAAATTGACAATTTATATGAGTGAGAAGTGCTGCTATTTCAACCCTGACATGTTAGCTTCAGCTATCTGCCTTGCAAGTTTGTGACAGTGACATTGTTGATGGAATTTGATTCATGACTCTGCTGAGACGATTCTCCTGTGAACTCAATTTGTCTTTGGATGAACGCAGGTTGCCGCGGAGGAGGAAAGTTAACAATCTCACTATTTAGCATTGACACCACAGTGGCCATAGTAGGCCTCTCCTTTGCCAATTCTTGCACACATAGAAGTCCAATGTGTATGCATCTCAATATGTGATTCACATAGTCTGGATTATATATTTCTGGATCAATCAGAGATTCAATCTCCTCCTCATTCCATAATTTCCATGCCTTAAACCAACAAAAAGACAAATAAATGCTAGCATTGTTATTTGTTGTAACTAGTAGCAAGAGAAAGAAAGTAGAGATCTATGAATCAAATTAGGAATTGACTTGAAAAGGCTTACATATCCTAAGAGGCTCAGTGACTCCTCTTGGTTTCGAAAACCTGAGTTTTTCCTACCACTAATTATCTCTAACAGCAAAACTCCGAAACTGAAGACATCTGATCTCTCTGAGAATAATCCTTCCATTGCATATTCAGGAGACATGTAGCCACTGCATTTTAGTTTCAAAAACGAAGTTAGCAATTATTTATGGCCCTCACTATGAAAATATGACCCTGGATAAAAAGCAGGAACACTCACTATGTTCCCACAACCCTTCTAGTATTGGCCTCATCTTCGCTGCCTCCAAAGATTTTGGCCATGCCAAAATCGGATATTTTTGGATTCAGTTCTCCATCCAACAAGATATTACTTGGCTTCAGGTCTCTGTGTATTATCCTTAATCTAGAATCTCTATGGAGATAAAGCAAACCTCGTGAGATTCCTTCAATTATATTAAATCTTTTCTGCCAACCTAAAACTGACTTTTTGGCTGGATCTGCAGAAACAATAGAAAGTGAGGTAATCTTGAGGAAGCAATATGAACATGAACAGTCGAAGAGTTTATCTTTTTATTATCGAGTAGTGAAATATTCAAGTAAAAAGGTAATTTTTTTCATATTTATCCTCAGCATAGATAACATATAAAGGTGGACTGACCAAACAGATAGAAGTCCAAACTCTTATTTGGCATGTACTCAAAGATCAACATCTTCTCCTCTCCTTCAATACAGCAACCGAGGAGTCTTACAAGATTACGGTGTTGAAGTTTTGAAATTACTGTCACTTCATTCATAAATTCTTCTGTGCCCTGCCTAGATGCTCTTGAAAGTCTTTTTACTGCTACTTCTTGCCCATTTTGTAATTCTCCCTGGAAGAAAATTTTAAGGAAATTTTCAAATTGCACATAGTATTTTGACAGGATTAAACTTCACATGACTATTTTACCTTGTACACCGAACCAAAACCACCTTCGCCGAGCTTATTGGCTAAATTGAAGTGATTTGTTGAAGTTGCAATGTTTTCAAAATTAAATACTGGCAGGTCCTGGATTTTAACTTGTTTCAGCTGTCCATTAAGACCTGCACTTAGGTTTTCTGGATGGGTTTCCCTGGTGCTCAGCACCAACGACGGTTGTCCCTCCGTTCTTCCTGATATTATCAACACGAACCAAAATCAAAACAACAGCCCCATGGCTCGGAAAAAACGAATTGACGGAAGAAAAAAGGACATTTAACTAAGTTTGTCACAAAAAAAAGTCAGCCTACAAAGTATTATATCTAAGATTTTTAAAAGCATCAAAGGGACAAAAACTGAGCAAACAAACATACCAGAACGCTTAGAAGTCCATCTCCATAAAAGATATGCGCAAGTAGCAACAAAAATTGTTCCTACTATCACTGTAACCATGATGATTGATGTTATATTTCTCCCCCCATCTGTATTGTATAGCAATTAAAACATTCAGTACAGAATCTGGATATTGGACTAGAAGTTGAAGAATAAATTATTTATAAAATCTGATTTTAAACAAATTAGAGAAACAAAACTTGTGTGTACTTACTGAGTTCTGAATGAGCTTGGCGAATGTAAAGATCAACTCCTCCACTTGAGAACCTTACTATGTCGATTAACTCACCACTCCAAGACATACAGCCAATGCCAGCATCATATGCATATGCTGTGCAGGAGCATTTATTCAGGCACTCTGTTCTGCATGTGTCAACAGAAACAGAGGATTGGAGTGCAAAATCCGGCACCTTAGACATCTGCAGTTTCACAAACCCATCTCCTGTGCTGGCTTCACTCCTCTCACACTCCAGTGCTTCCCTTCTCACGCATCCACTTGTCCAGTTTTGCTTATCCCATTCCTCGCGGTTTTCCGGCTCAAAACCTCTCAGACAGCTGCATACTGGCACCTTATCGGAATCACAGCTTCCATAAGCGCCGCAGAAGCCATAAATGTCACAGTTACTGTTGTAAATCACCCGCTTCCCAACTAGTTGTCTGTTCATCCAGGAGCTGTAAACTAGCTTGCCTTCTGAACTCAAGGCAATGGTTCCAAAGAAAGAATGATTTGGCAAAGTATAGGTTATACTGACAGTTCCATTATCTTCCCTTGCTACGCTGAATCCATTCAGATATGCAGAAGTATACATCCTGGCCAAACCAATAAAAACCTGACCGTTCCATGGACCTGAGCGCCAATACGGCTGTGTTTGATTCCAGACAAACACCTCAGGAACACTTAGACGTTCAAGGCTGCCCGAGAAGATTCCAACGGCCGGATCAGAAGGGCTTTTCCATGAAGTCACTTTGACTTGCTCCCCTGTCACTTGGTTAGTGCTAATTATCATATTTGGGAGGAATGTGTCAGAGGGGTGTTTAAAACTCTCCCATATTTTCCTGTCTGTGAGGTTATCCAGCAAGACAAGGTTTCCAGTATTTTGAAGTTGCGCAGTGGAATTGGACTCAATGTTCGAGACATTTGATGACCAAACAACTTGCTTTTCTCCATTTAGTATTACAAGGTTTTTGTCATCAGATATGGTGATAGCCCCTGAAGAATCCTCTACCGGTTGGTCTCTGTTGGCCACCCATATGACATTGGATTCATTGAGATACCAAACCCCCACATAGCGATTTGATGTGTTTGCAGGGCTGAAGAATCCTAGCGTGAATGCGCCGTCGTCAGAGGTCACAGTTTCAGGGTCTGATATTAATTGAGACACAGTAACGGTGTCTAAGGCAGTGCCAAAATTTATGTATAAGTTTGACAGAATGAGAAAAACGGGTAACATGTTTCTAATGAATCCCATAACCTGAACCAAATGCCACTGTATCATGCACTCTTAATATGCATAGAGTTAGAGCACCATCTGTGAAATTTTATATCAAGAGTCGAACATATAAAAGTTAATAATTATTTCCAATTTTTTAGCCAAAAAAAACTAAGGTACAAATCACAAACCTAGTAACACTTGACCTGAAACTTGGCTAATAGAAAGGCACTGTGAATATGTGTATATATATTTTAGCGTGATCATTCATTCAGCTAAATTCTTTTGAAGAAAAGTACGTTTGGAGTTGGAATATATGGAGAAGTCCTCCCTCAACCCTCAAACCTCAGACTCACGCTTACAATTATTGGCTGTGTGCCTTCATACTTCTCCGAATTGCTTCACTGACACGCCAATCCTGATAGAGATTGATGCTCTATTTGTGTCCAAAGACTCGTGCATGTATTATAATCTGATTTTACTTCATGGATTTGTATGGTTGCATTACGCTGCTTTATTTTTAAAAATAATGCATCATTTTACGTCATCAAGTAAAATTTTCTTTCCCTAGTTTTTCATCCACGATCCTCTCTAAAGACATTTAGTTTGCTGTAATAAATTCAGCACAACCATTTTGTTATTGAATGGGATATCCATAATCGAAACTACAGTTGCCACATCACGCACACAAAGTCCACCTTGTTCCGCGAGAACAATTCAAACGCAAACTAATTGGAGCATGACAAGTTTTCATGTAAGAGGAAACATTGAATAATCAAACAGTTGATTTGAATTTTTCCCAACGACAAAGCAAACCTCAGCATTGGAGGATCTACTTCTACTCTAAAGCGTAGTAACAAATCCATTGACCATAAGTTAATGAGAACAGAATCCTGCAATTAAAAATATATATTTTTAATCTAATTTCCCATTTAGATTAAAAGAAAATAAAAAATAAAAATAAACAATAAGCAATAACTTGATTTCTTCACTTTGTTAAAATATAGTACTATAGACAAATTAAAAAATCTAATCTGGTCATAGATCTCATGATCACTGACCGGTCAAAGTCTCACTAGGCACTATTAAAAATAGTATAACTTAGAAAGACGACACGGGCAATCCTTGCAAGTTACAATATTTGCATCAATTGGATGAATTACACCCAATTTTCCTTCTTCCGTGTATACACACAACCATTTTTTTCAACATATAGGAAAACCAAAACAATTTAACAAGCCAGGAGAGAAAAATTACAATAACACCGATAAAGAATCATAACATCAATTAGCAATGACAAAGTAAGAAGGACAGAAAAACTACAAAACCAAAAAGAGAAACAAATAATAATAAATAGATTCAAAAGGGTACTAGAGGGAACATGTAACCCTTGACCATTTGGCGTGGTTTGGTTGTTTAGAGTTCTACTTCACAAGGGACCCTTTCGAAACTCTTGGCTTTAGAGAAATGCACCAAGACAGGAGAACAAAATATCCTCAAAACTCGATGCTTTGACTTCCACGACCCAACCTTGAACCTTATCCTTGCCCTCACCAACACATCTAACTCAATATCCCCTGAGGATTTCTCAAGCTTAAGGTCCTTAGGCACAGACTCATACAGGGCCACAGTTTGGGCCGTGAGGCCCACATGCAGCCTGGTCACATTTTTATGTGACTGGAAGAATGGCTGAACAGCATTGGTTGCTAGAGTCTGGTCCTCATAACGCACTGACACCTCTACAGTGTCATAGTATATTGAGACTCTAGAATTTGGATTGTATGATCTTATAGTGAAATCAAAGTTTGCATAGAGGTGGTTTGCATCCGTTAAGTTGAAGTTGTGGATTGCAGCATTCTCCACACTGTACTCCAACTTTTTGGGCTTCACAACCAACCAAACTACGATCACAGCTATACCCACAATGATGATCAAGGCTAGTATTATCATGGCAATGTAACGGAGAAGGTTTGAACGTTTTGGCTTGGCTCCTTGTGCAGGCTGTGAGTTAGGATGAGCCATTTCAGAAGGGCTCTAACTCTCTACGAGGGTAACTGGTGTTTGATGGAAGAAGCATATCAAATGCTGCTGCTTATATATTGCTGCCAACTAATGAAGGATAACATTGGACCTACCTACCTACCTCTGAAACCTTTTATTTAATTTGTACTTTTATCGCTTTCAGAATTTCGTGCATGAAACTCAAGACATCTATGGGATTCTTCGGCCAACGATTTTGTTCCTTTCTTGAGATTCAATTGTCACGTTACAATAGTAGCATACAATCGCAAGTAATGTAGCTGTCGGTATAAAGTGTCGCTTATATGAAATTTTACAATACAACATCATTCACAATGCTTTTTAAAAAGGCATTATTCAACAAGAAAAATTATGTGCAGGTATCATTTTTTAACTCAAGTTGGAAAATTCACGACAAAAGTGATGGGCGATGACGAGTTTTCTTTTAAAAAAATATCCTACTTGTGTCCTTGAGAAATACATCTAATTACCACCTCAGAAACACACACTTAAACAGAAGAGCTCATTCTAAATCCTTAATTATTTGTGTCAATCTAGTATATAAATAAGAGAGAAACTTGACCTTACAATCCATTTATGTGAATAGTATAATGTCTGTTATAAATCTATTGAAAGAGTTATAGATATTTTCCACCTAATATTGATTTGGATCTACACTCATAAGAATTTGTGAAATAGGGCCTTAAAGTGTTTTATTAGTTGTTAATCTTGCTTACAAAATTTGTAATTAGCAAGGCTTTGTAAGGAACAACCGGCTTAGAACAGCTGGTCCGGTAAACACGCCAGATGTTCATATGATACCAGGCCACTTCGAACATATTGATTTTACTTTGGGCCTTTTCCATTGGGACATATGCAATAGTACTAGTCTTTACATTTGAACACGCATCCTAATTTTTATATATTGAAATTATAGAATTCAATTGTTCCAAATAAAAATGTGATATATTCTTTTTAAAACTTATGGTTTTTAACTTCTGAAAACATTAAAAATGACAATATAGAATATTCAAAAAACTTGTATACTGATAAGAAATATTTGTAAACATATACTTTAATTTATAAACATCAAACAAAAATGGAATACGATACCCCTAATGAGAGAGGATTCCTTGACTTAAATTGTGGTCTTTATTCTGTATAGTGACTATGTCCGTTGTAAAGGTTTCCTATGGTTCCAGCTTAACCACCACGGTATAGCTGATGCTTTCCTTGTTTACCTTGCTTTCCTTTACTTGCTTGGCTAAGCACCAAAACCTATTATAATACTTATTATTATTATTATTATTACTTATTATCTTTAAATGGAAAAGCTACATGTTTAATAAAGAATTGTTAGCTTTATTAATATCATAGCAGCATGCTAGCATTAAATAATAAGTGCTGCTTGCTATTTTCGAATCTAGTTCATGTTTTATGATCTATATCTCTATGCATTAGATACACTTGTGAAGGCTTTTAAAATAATTTTGATGCACAATTTGTGGCTCTGGTATTAAAAGCATAATTTAGATAAGCAGTCTTATGATGGGCAAAGAGTGAGAAAAAATGACTCAGAAGGCAACAAGCCACCTAGCCTAACATTGTTCATATTTGAATATAAAAAATTGTATATAAGTATCATTTGTCATATTTGAATATAAAAAATTGTACATAAGTACCATGTTTTCACCCTCCGTTGGTTTCTTTTTGCTTTTCAGTTTAGATCAAGACAAATCAGATTCAGACGAAGCAGATTAGTTTTTGAGATTTAAGAATCCCAATGCAAATGCACTTTCTTTTGAAACTGTTCGAAGTGCCTAGAGCTTTCATGAAATATTGAAAGTGCCAGGAAATATGTAATAAGATTGATGCTGATTTTTTTATCTTCCTTGCGGGTATAAAAACGTCACCATAAAAGGGTATTCTCATGTCAGTTTTGCATTAGATTACTCTGATTAAGATAATCCTGATGTTGCTTAGAGCATAGAAGAGAGTCCTGGAATCAAAAGTAACTAAATTTTGTAACATAAAAAAAGTGGTTGGATATCTTACTCTTTGTGATCAATTATCTGTAAGAAACTTAAGATTTCATACACAAATATGTACTTCAGGAACAGAATATATACCTGCAATTCACTCTTTCCGACTAAAATCTTTATGGAAAGAGAATGGAATTAGAAATATAAAAGAATCTAGCCTTGTAAGTTATAATATAATAATTACCTTGGATTCTATCTACCATAGACCGAAGTTATCACCATATGTACATGGTAATTCTGAACCCACAATGGATCACATAATAACTTCAGTTTCTTGGAGAAGTAAATCCATTTATAAAACCGCATATAGCAATCAGTACAAACTCAACTTAGACAACCAGATCCTTTGCGCCAATCCTTGGTTTTCATGTTTTTAACTACAATATTGAATCAATGATAATCACTCACTCACAACTATCTTTGCACAGGACCTCTAGAAGCAGCATAAAGAAAGGAGAAAACAGAAGAAAATAATATGATTACTAAAACTGTTAAGATCGTAAAAGAATAGACTCGATAAATAATTCAGGTGAAAAAAGGAATGTCTGCAGTCATGGCTGGAAATATGTTACATGGAAGTTTTCCATGATATAATTATGGCACTGAGTGATAACACGTTTAGCAGTTTTGGCTTCTGACTCTTCATCTTATATTGAACCGTCAATATTGACCACTTTATTTTTCTACCATTTCAGATTTGATCCACTGTCATTTATTCTTTCCAAAGGCTTCTATTGTAAAGTGATTTTTATTCTAGAATTGTCATCAGCCCCTTTTATCCTTAATTAAGCACTACTGCCAGTTAGTTTTATTAAAGTCCATCATAAAGACTTACAGTTATATTGAAGGTTTCTGATAAACTATAAAATAATACTGCTAGTGGATAAATATAATTGAATAATCATCTATTTGTGATAATAGAATGGCAGCAATTTTCACAGTGAAAATGATTCTTGTAATTGTTATCTTCCTTGGATATCAGTAAGAGTTACATGATTGTTGGAGTTACTATTATTTTCTTGAGAAGAAGACTCTAAACTTGATGAACTTTGCTTCTGAACAAATGCAACTTGCCTAGGAGGAGGGAGATGGGAAATCTCACTATTAAGCATTGAGAGCACGGTAGTCATAGTTGGTCTAGTTTTTGCAACTTCCTGCACACAAAGAAAAGCTATGTGGATGCACCTCAAAATATGATTCTCAGATCCTGAAGCTTGTATCTCTGGATCAACCAAAAAGCCAATATTGTCTTCGTTCCATAGATTCCACGCCTAAGTAAAAAGGAATGGAAATATTAGTAAGTAAACAAATGCTATATTGCAAATAAGAAGGCTGTGAGGTGGGAAGTGACTTACATATCCTATGAGGCTGAGAGACTGATCATCATTACGAAAACTAGTGTTTCTTTTTCCACTAATAATCTCTAGTAACAAAACTCCAAAGCTATACACATCTGATTTCTCAGAAAACAATCCTTCCATGGCATATTCAGGGGACATGTAGCCACTGTTTATTTATTCAGATCACATAAAGGTTAATTCTCAAAGCAAACATTATGCTAATACTGTAAGTATCATAAAGCATACTTACTATGTGCCAACAACCCTCTTGGTATTAACTTCATCCTCTCCTTTATATATTCTAGCCAAACCAAAATCTGATATTTTTGGATTCATGTCTACATCTAACAAGATATTGCTTGCCTTCAAATCTCTATGAATAATTTTTAATCTAGAGTCTCTATGGAGATAGAGTAAGCCCCGAGCAACTCCTTCAACTATAGTAAAACGTTTTGTCCAGTCTAGAAGTTTCCGCCGGAGTGGATCTGAAAATGAAAAAGAAATTTAGCCAAAATATGTTTGCTGGAACTGAATAAATTGTTCATATTTCATTTTACTAATGTTGAGCGACCTGAATGTTTGGAAGGTGAATAATATAGATGCATGAACTAACCAAAGATGAATGCATCCAAGCTTTTATTTGGCAGGAACTCATAGATGAGCATCTTTTCGTCTCCTTCAATGCAGCAACCAAGAAGTTTTACAAGATTGCGATGTTGAAGTTTAGAAATCACCATCACTTCATTCATAAATTCTTCTAGACCTTGTCCAGATGCTCTGGAGAGTCTTTTGACTGCAATTTCCTGACCATCTGGCAATAGTCCCTAATAAGAGAAATTGAGCAAAATTAAATTGGAAGTTTTAGAAATACGT
Organism: Lablab purpureus; assembly: GCA_030347555.1. Lineage (NCBI taxonomy): Eukaryota > Viridiplantae > Streptophyta > Magnoliopsida > Fabales > Fabaceae > Lablab > Lablab purpureus. Next base: position 11,618,148 of record CM059259.1, read on the forward strand.
GATATGAATGTCACTAGGCAAAATATTACCTTGTACACTGAACCAAAACCACCCTTTCCAAGCGTATTAGCGAAGTGAAAACTGTTTGTAGCATTTGCAACGACTTCAAAATCAAATAGCGGTAGCTCATCCAGTTTCGCTGGCTTCTGGACCGCCGTCACTCTTTCACTCTGACTTCCTGCTCATGTTCCAAATGTATTAGAATTTTTGGATACAATCAAATAACAATTGTTCTTCCCATCTCTAATTTATATTAACTAATAAAAAAATAAATACCACTCATGGAGAACCATTTAAAATGTCAGTGCTTAGATAAAATCCATTATTAAATGAATAGAGATCAATATTCACCTTACTCTTTCCCATTTTAGATCATAGGTCATCAGATAAATTCTTTCCAAAATGCCTTTATGCAGAAAAATATGCCATGCTAAATTGTTAATATAACGACCATTTGTATTCTAGGTAATCAAATGGATAATTCCCATTTTGTCTAATACTTCAGGATACCAACAGATATAGCAAGAATCTACAATCTTGAAGCTTCCGAATTCAGAGTTGTGGTAAATTGTGTTGTATCAAATAGTTGACATCACAGTTAGAAGCACATATAACAAATGCAAGCACTATTCATTCTTCTTAAATAAGTTTTCCTGATTCCTTTTGGTTGTGTTTAAGGCTTCATTACCCGAATCTTTAGCAGTTCCCTTACGCGAGTGAAATCTACGAATGGCTAGATAAGCACAGATGGCCAAGATGATTGATCCAGCAGTTGTCACTGTAATTCCAATGATTAAGGTCTTGCCTCTTCTTTTATTAGTATGCTCTCGTGCATTACCTACAACAGTTTAAAGAAAACTCATCCAGAATCTGACTGACTTAAGCAATAAATTGGAAGAATAGATTATATAACTTGTTAAGAATAAACATAAAGAACAATAAAAATACCATACTGGATTGAAATTCTGAATGGGCGAGACGGATGTAGAGATCAACGCCTGCAGTTTGGAATTTTTGCAAGTCAATTAAGTCTCTAGTCCAATACAAGCATCCAATGCCAGCATCATATGCATAAGCCAAACAAGAGCAATTCTTCAAGCACTGTATTCCACATTGGCCTTCATCAACATCTAATCTCTCCGCAAAATCTGGTACTTTCATTGTTTCAAGTTTCAAAAATCTATCTTCTTTCACAGCTTCACTCCCACTGTTCAACCTCTCACACTGGAGTGGCACCTTTCTCACACACCCACTAGTCCAATTTTTCCTTCTCCACTCCTCTTGATTCCTGACCTCGTATCCACTCAAACAGCTACATATAGGTGAACTCTGCCCATTACAGCTTCCAAATGGCCCACATGTGCCATAAACATCGCAATCAGAAATTCCTAGATCCAAAGTCAACCCTTGCTTTTTGTTATAATACCTCACCAATTTAAGCTTTCCTTGTGGAGACAAGGTAAGGATTCCAAACGAAGATGGGTCAGCAAAACTGTAAGTTAGATAAACAATTTCATTTCCTTCATATCCTACACTCCATCCATAAAGATACCCAGTTGACATCAATGGTGTCCCAATGAAGATTCTACCATTCCATGGACCAGTCCTCCAATAAGGCCGAGTTCCATTAATCCATAGAAACACCTCTGGAGCATTCAAACGTTCAAGAGAAGCAGAGAAATAGCCAGTAGAAGGATCGGAAGCACTTTTCCTTGACACAAACTGTATTTTCTCACCTGTGATTCTGTTAGCACTGATCTTCATGGTTGGCACTGCTGCATCACAGGGATGCTTGAAACTCTCCCATATGGTCTGTCCCGTGGAGTCATCTTTCAGCACTAGATTCCCGTAACGGGAAATTTGAGCGGTGGAGTTCATTGTTGCAGTGTTTGACACATTGGACGACCAAATAAGTTGGTTTTTTCCATCAACTATAACCAGGTTACCATCTTTGGAGATTTTCAAAACCCCAGAAGAATCAAGGAGTGGCTGGTCTCTATTAGCTATCCATATGACGTTGGAGTCAGAGAGGTACCAGATTCCTACATAGCGGTGCGTTGAATTTGGAGGGCTGAAGAAACCAAGTATGAAGACACTGTCGTTGGAGGTTACTGTCTCCGAGTCTCTGATGGATTGAGAATATGTAAGGATGTCCCTGGCAGAGGTCAAATCCAGGAAAATGATGCAAAATACTATGAAGAAAGCATTTAGCAAACAAGTGTGACTTAGGAAAACCATAATATTAGTGTTCAACACTTAGTGTGCAGAACTGTGAATTTAATGTTTGTACAATACTGTGATGTTTTCTTAAACCATGGTGCTACTGTGCAGAGCAGTTAACGAGGTTTATGCCTACTCCGTGATTCAATAAAAAATCCTGTTGAACTTTGTATTTGTCGTCAGCTGTCTCTTCAACAGAGGACTCAATTAGTAGGTAACCATATGATAATCCATTACTATTACCTTCATGACTTGCAATTTTGATTCCCCTATAGTAACTCTGAGGAGTCAAAAATATTTTTCCACTTTTTATTAACATAAAAATGAAAACTATACCATAGTAGTATATATCAATTTATATGGAGTTGTTTCATATTAACTAATAATATGGAGTTCAAGTCTTAATCCAAGGAGAAATGCCTTAAATTCCATGATTAGTCTTGTATAAGTGAGCATTATTATATTTCTTTTCCCATACTCAGCATTTAGTTTACTCACAGTGCTCCCATTCAGCTGATGAAATGCTACTTGCCCGTTTTATTAATTTTGTAGAGGACCAGGTTACCCATGTCTTCAGTGGAAAGTGAAATCACCTTCACCCTAAGCAAAGAGACGACATGTCAAGTCAATTAATTTGTTGCACTTCTGCTTTTGCAGCATGGAAGAGATACAGAGAAGAACTAGTCCTAGTTCTTATTCATTGAATAATCATATATATAATCTCATCTCCATTCCAAAAATCATTATGTAATGTGCTAATTTTTTTTTTCTCTGTATGAGTATATTGTATTATTTTTAAAATTCTATGTAACTTTTATTTAAACAAAAAGATTTTATAAAACTTATACTTTAATTAATATTTTATTTAATTAATTATGTTTTTAAAATAAAATATATATATTTTTTGTGACCTAAAATCTTATTTATACAAAATATAAGATCTTAAATTAATAACTAAGTATAATTTCTGCAGTGAAAATGTCTTATCATCATTAAATAATATTTGTTCTTAATTCCTTGAGTTTACTATTTTTGACTTTCCTAATAATCATTACGGCAAGAGGAAGTTTCCTGATACATTACCAAAAAGACTCTGGTTTTATTAATCTCTGTAAAAGAAATTAATAAATCACTTTTGGTGGAATTTATTCTCTTAATTATGTTTTTTTTGCTTGAACTGCGCTCGAATTGGTGATACTATTATTTAATGATCCAATCAGGCTAATGATTTATTGGTAATAAGAGAGAGTTCTAATTCTAGCTATAGAATACTGTTTTTGGAAAAGAAAAGAAAACGCGTTCTGGGAATAGAATATCAAAATTAAGACGCCGCAGTTGTTGACTGAGGTTAGAGTAAGACTGCACTGTGCACCATTGAATGTTTGCATCATTGCTAGCAAAATTCAACAAGGGAAACGAGTAAAGTAACATGATACACCTTAAGTATACCATTCTATTTTTGTTTTAAAATTTTATATCAGTAATAATGTATTCAATAAAAGTCAATGCTGATTGTTGAAATTAAATTTTAGTATTAATTGTAGTAGGATGAAGGGCTAATTCCTTGGGACCTTTTTTAGGGGATTACATTTTCTACACCTTTTTTTGTTACTTTCTAATTGCCTTCTTTTTTTAAGGTTTATAGTTCTAGAACATATTTTAAAATAAATAAACTCTCATATGGGATGTAAGAGGTGTAATGAATGGTTATTGTTTAATTATTTATTATTAGTTTTTTTTATCATGTATATCTGCACATGATCTTCTATTTCTTACTTAATATATTATATTATAAATATTATAAATTTATTCTTGTTTAACTATGTTTCGTAGCAGAAAAACACTACGAGTAAACCATTGAAACGAGCCTGTACACCCAAAAAAAAATCTAAAACGACCCATTTGTAAGAAAAAATTGAAATGACCCTTATTTTGGGTCAGGAAGCACTTTTAATGGTCTTAAAATATAGCAACTTAACAAACGACCCTTGTGGGCTCTCTGAGCTTATAACTTTTCAATTCAAATAGTAACGGAAGGCAATAGAACATGTGTACGATACTCAGCCAAAGCCCACATTGGAAAAACATTTCTATAAAATGGGTAATGAACCAAGCAATTTCTCAAGTATACTCCAAGGGTTTCCTGCCACAATAAATCACAAACAAAAATTATAAACTAAAACACCATTCTCATTCATCAATTTCAAATCAAATACAAAACACAACTACAATGTATTATCAACGATTTTCTTATTTATTTTCTTTAAACTCTTTTCTTTATTTATTTTCACTAACCACCTAAAATATGTTGTAAAAACAACATTTTCCTTTAAAATTTGTATTTGATATCACAGGTGTATACATACCTATATTTTAAGGATTAATTAACTTTTTTAATCCACATAAAATGCACCTCTTCCAATTTAGTACTTGTACTTCTTCAGTAGTTATTTATGGTTTACAATTGTTGGAATATAGTCCCAATATTTTCTTAGTAACAAAGACTAAAAAAATACAATGTAAGAAGGGTGTATATAAAGAGTTTATAATCTTATTGGGATTGGAATGGTAACTTCAAGAATAAAAACTGAAAAACAAGATAGTACATACCAAAATTAACAATAAATTGTTTCGAGGACTAAAATTGAAAAGGGTGAATCATGTTCTGTATTTATCTTTCCTCACATTGTATATGACTCAATAGCAAAGTTTGATTTTTTTTGTTTTAGTGTGCTATCTTGGGCACTAAATAATTAGTTCTTATTACTCTGACCTAAGCATATATTAATTTGAGTCATACTATAAAATTAAAAGAATTGAGATGTGAAAGGTACTTGTTGGGGCCAATCACCATCTTCTGACTGAGAATTAATGAGTAACTTTGCTGCACGATGAAGGGGAGTTGGGTCTCTTTCAGCCTACATACAAGATTTTGAAAATGAATAAAAAAAAATAAGCATTTAATATTTATTTTGAACATAGTGATAGATAAAGATGTTGATATATGAGATGCAATGAAATGGATCCATAGTCTCTCATACACATGGACATGAGAAGAATACCTGGTGAGCAAGAATTAGAGCCATTAGAGCCCATGATGTTTGCACAAGGTTTGATCCACCTCCTTCAAGAGGTACATACACCTTCATCATGCATACACATTCATTCATTCATTCATTCATCAAAACAGTGTCAATAACATCATTTGTAGTTAACATTAAAGTTGAAGGAAAGTGTTATCATAAATGATCATTTGATTACAAACCTTCTTTGGGCATGAAAGGTAACTCTCTCCCCATCCACCATCCTCATTTTGTATTCTGAGAAGAAATTCAACACCTTTGCGAATAGCAACACAATTTTTGTAACTCTTGCCAGCAGCAACTAAACCTCCAAGTGCAAACCAGGAGCAGTAAGTGAAGCAAACTGCCCAATTCCCATACCAAGAACCATCTTCTAATTGTGAATCTTCAATGAATGGTACTGCTTTGGCAATGAAACTCTCTATCTCTTTCTTCCTATGTTCTGGATAAAGCTTTTTGAACAACACTAAAACTTGAATTGCTGATGCAGTGCATTCAACATACTCATGCTCAACTACTATGTCAGCAAAGAATTCCGTAGGATTGAGTAGCTAGTAAGTTAATAACGAAGTTAATTAATCCATTCAAATTAGCTAACAGTTATACACATTGCAACATTAATTAACACAACACTTACTTCTAACCATTTCTGAGCTCTTGCTGGCTCCCATGCAGCCATACCTCCGTTTGCACTCTATAGTAATTAAAGAGAAGGATCGTCCATTACCAAATTAACCAATTGAAATGTCACCATAACATAAATTTAATAATTCTCACCTGAAGTGACAGTATCAAATTGACTGAATCATATAACTTTTCAGGTTCTATTTTTTCTCCAACAATCTCTTGTGGCAACATTGATAAAAGTATACAACACTGAAACATTGGATAATTAACATGTTAGGTTAACATGCGTGCTTGTTTTATACATGAAACTTTTTAACAAAATTAAAAATAATTACGTGACCTTAGTTAGTACTAATATAAATTACCTTTAAACATTCTGCAGTAGTATCAGAAACTTGCCATGCTTGGTCTCTATCTGCAAGGGTCCACGACCCTTTACAAATATGACGATACATACTCTTAAAATCTCCAGAAGGATTTTCTGTTACCTATAAAATTAAAATGTCAATTATTTATGTGCTTGATAAAACTAGCTCACGGTATTAATCTATTGAATATTGAATAAAAAATGTTTTTGAATTTAACAAGTACAATTTTATCATGGCTTTTATATATGTAATATGTTGGTTACGCAATTGTTTGTACCAAGTAATTAGTTAGTTAGACTTGGTTAATTATTTATAATTGGCTAGTCATGAATTTAATGAAAACTATGGGTCCAAAATAATTTTTTAGATGAATTATACATTCTGGAGTTAGCTCTCGAGAGTTTTCTTTCTCAAATTATTGAGAACCTGAGATTTCTTGAGGAAATCGTGTGCTTTTGCAAGCGTGGGACCAAAATCGTCTATTAGGTTAGTAGCTATCAGAGCTTGAACAATGAAACCAGCGTCCCATGACTGGGTTCCAATACCCTGCATTATATAAACAAATGCATTAATTAATCTATCCATTTTTTTACCGTTATTAGTAACTATAATTAATAATAAGGTATAAATTAATCTCTGTTGGTAATCCAATATTTACCTGCATGGTCATTCCATCTTCTGAAATCCATAAACAATCTGGGATCCTTGCAAGATGCTTCTTGAAAGCATCTCCATTTGGGTCTTCTACCCAACAAGCAAGCATGCATAAAACCTACAAAATATATAAACATGATAGTGGCATTTGAATGAGTTCCCTTCACAGAGAAAAGCTAAAAATTTCATGATGTTGTTTACCTTTTGCACACATCCAATAGCAATATATCGACTATTTTCATCTTCATAATGAACATGTTTCATTGTTACTTGAAGGGCTTTTTCTCTAACTAACTTCTTCAAAGGCCATCGATTTAGAAGTGGTTCGCTAAATACATATAAACTATCCCATATCAGGTCTTGTATCCAATGGTGAGGATAGTAAAGATCTTCCTGTAATTCATAAAACCAACAATTATTTTTTTGTCATAAAAAATGTAAACATATATGAATATTGCAATTAGTAATTAATTTATCCATGTGTATGACGTTAGAGTTCATTCTTTTATAACAAAATATGTGGTTTTCGTTTTTTAAAATTGATTAAGCTCAATAATATTACTAAATGTGTCTCCTCTCCTTTTTAGTCTAATTATTTTAAAGTTTAATTAAATTTTAGGTATGATATTTTTAATTAAGTATTTATTAAAAAATTCATTATATTAAATATATACTTGGAAATTTTTAAATTTTTGTTCAAGTATCTTTTTATTTTACTTTGATGTCAACAGGATGATACGATCATTATTTTAGTTGATCCATTTTTAATTTGTCAATTGATTTTCTCATTCTCTAATCAATCTTCTCAATCCAGTGAGTCAATTTGTTCTCTTCCCTTTCTTTCTAGGAAATAAGTTGACTAAGAAGTGAGTTGACCATTAAATTAGAAAATATTAGAGAGGAAAGAATTTATCTTGTTGAGAGTAAAACTAAATGACAAGAAACTTGAAAAGAAGATTTTAAATGTTCAATAAAATAAAAGAATTAAACAGAAAGTCAATTAACAATATTTAATTAAATATAACTTGAATCATTGTATATTAGTAGTATTTATAAACCTTACTTGTGCGCATTTATGGCGTGCTTCCTTCCAAGTAGTTTGGTCATAAGGTTGAACAAAAAGCTCTTCTCTCAAATCTTGTATTAATGGCGTGATTGGACCCATAAATTTCTTTCCATATAAATAAGACATGGGCATGTATACCAATCGACAGTAGCACCACATTTTAGCTGTGTTATTAAGTGTGAAAGTGAGATAAAATAAATAAATTCTCAACTTAAGAATGAGATGTTTTATATTGAACAAAAAACAATTAATTTAACCTGGGTGCATAGGAAGAAAAGAAGGAAGAATCCAAAATTCAGGAGGCATTGGGTTGCTTCCACACCAATCAGCCACACCAAGTACCTATCAGTGTAAGAGTTTTTGTAATTAGTAAACCCATGCATGCATGCATGCATATATTTACGTATTTAAATGTTATAGAAAAGATTCGTACTGAAAGCCAAAATTTCCCCCATGAAGGTATATGCGTTACACCACCATGATCGTGAATCCACTTTCTTGCTTTAGAACAAGCGTTGTTATGACCTCCATTTGCTCCTTCTCCAAGAATTCTCATACATATATAATTCAGTGTTGTACAAAACATGGTGCTGTGACTCTCTATGTGCAGTCCCCAACCTCCGTCTTCGTTCTTCATTTGTTTACCACTTAATATTAGATGCTCATTCTCATCACACAACAATTCAAGTTCAATGGTTACATAACAATGAGAATCTTATGCATTCAGTCATTTTTAATAAAAAAAAAAACAGAAAATAACAGAGAAATCATATTAGACTAAAGATTGCTCATCAAAGGGTCTTTAAATTATTTGACATTCCTATTCTTCTCTTTTTCAGTTAGATTCTCAAAGTCATATATTCTCACCAATGAATATACTCAACTAATTATATATTCTCAACTAATATTTTCACTTCTGCATGTTTACTCAAGTATTATTTATAAATTTCTCTAAACTTCACCCTGTTATTACTTTTCCATCATATATAATTACATGGAAAGAAAAAATTAAAAATACATTAATTGAAAAGTTAAAAACATTATAAAGAATAGCCAAATAATTTAAAGACATATAAAATCATTTGATCTTAATATTATAAGTAATCATCTTTTCTTTTGTCTGCATCGCATTGATATATTTTAAATTAAATATACCTGGTGACAATATGTGTAACGAAGAATTTCTTTACGATGTTCTTCTGAAAATATAGAATCAAGATGTCCGGTAATATGTAAACAAATGACCTGCAATATTGTTATATAAAGAAACTTATAAATACCAATTTCTCAATATATAGTTCTTTCAAGATTTCAATATACCAACTCATCCTTTTCCTTGTCTTTGGTCACTTTTCTTTTCCTTTCATTTAAGTCGTTTTCTTTCTTTTTCTCTATATATTGCTGCCGACAGTACATCTGGGGAGATCTTAGTGTCATGATTATTTGGGAAACTAATTCCTTAATTATGCTAAATTAACATCCTTGAGCATGAATTCGCAGAAAAATATTACTTTATCGCAAATAAGGGAGGAATTATACCTCCTGAATATAAAAAAAAAACATTATTTATTAAAATTAAATATAGAAAGCAACACATGTAATCATCTTTTAAATGGTTTTTATTTAGTTTTTCATAAAAAGCCAAATACCGAAAAAATTTCATTCCTTTGAAACACGTGAGGAGACCAGAAAATGAAGCAAATTCTAAGCCCAGGACATATTTATTGAGTAGTAATTTCTAATTTAAAGTTGAAAAGACTAACTAATACAGTACTACTATTGGAGTCTCTAAACACATCTTAGCATGAAGTGGCACAGGGTTTCACCTGCCTGTTTCCATCCCATCTCATTTAATTATTCTTGGTTTTATCTTTGATCTTAATCGTGAATAAAAATCTAGTTCTCATATTTATTTTAGTAGGGTCAGTTTCCTCGTCCCGCTCTATTTTATATTTTAAAATATTTTTTTTAAATACAAATTTAAAAAATATTTAAATGAGTTTAAAAATTTAAATATGACTACAATAAATATATATATATATATATATATATATTTATATATATATATATATATTTAAAAAATAAATTATTAAAGATAAATTTATAAAAATTAAATATTTTAATAATAAATATTTTTTATGTATTAGTTCTTATACATAAATTAATGTTTTTAATATTATAAAATTTAAATTATTTTATTTATAAAATATATTTTAATTTATTATTTTTATATCATAATATGTATAAAAAAATAGACTACAAAATTAGTAAAAAATTCATAGTATTTATATAGTTTATAATAAAGACATTTTTAAAATTTAATTATGAAGAAAATCAAAATTAAAAAGATGAAAATAAAAAATAAAATAAAATAAAATAATATTAAAAAATAAATAAAAATTAAAAAAATAAAAATAAAAATAGACATATTTACAGAACCAATAAATATGTATAAAAGGTTATGTATCTAACCATAAATATAATATATTAGTCATAAAAAGATTACAAAATATAACTCAACAAATTCTTTCAATAAAGTCCTAACCAAATATTCTAAATTTCAAATAATAAAATAGTAATAGATATTATTAAGATCAATGCACAATATTTATTGGTTGAAGGGATAGAAAAAAAATAAATGTACAGAGGATACGAGAAAGAGATAACTCTTTATGTATGAAAAAAATAAAAAGAACACTAAGTAACCATAAAGTTAATTCTATAATTTACTTTTGAAATTAAAAACGGAACAGAGATGTCTAGGAGACAGAGTAAAGATTGCATTAACCATCTTCAATCTTGAATCGTTTCTTAAAATAAAAAAAACTCAAAATCAAGCTCTGGTAAATTTAATTTTTTGTTATCAAACTTAGAACGATTACAGTTTAATTTCTATACGCCTGTGAGTTTAATTTTTATCCTTAATATATTTTTTAAAATTATTTGTTTAGGATAGAGTTTAATTTTCATCCATAATATATCTTTTATAATAATTTGTTCAGGATGGAAATGGTTTGTGTAAAGTAATTTGATTAGAATATACAAATTTTTATGATTATATTTTGATTTAGCAACAGATTTAAAATAAAAATATAAAGTTATCTATTTGAATAAGTTGAACTTACCAATGCAGGAGTAAAGAAGAGAGAACCTGCAAGGTGAGCAGGCCAATGACCATCACTTGTTTGTAGTGCCGAAAGGTAAGAAGCAGCCCTCTTCACTGTGCTCCCAGTTTTCTCCAACGTTATTTTTTCACCATCTTCTATCTTCACCTTCGCTATCTTTTGTTTGAAATTATTCTCTCTCAAAACCTGTACAACATATTTACCTCTTCTCATTACCAACCTATCCACAAAAACCAATACCTCCACGCTTTTTTTTTTTAATTATTTGTACCTTTTATCTCCTTCAACCAACCACTCACCCCTCTATAATCAATTCACACTTTCTTTTCTCATTATATATCACTCCTTAAAATTGCAAATGAATTTAGCAATCGTGTATTTAGATTGTAATGATAGATTAAATTGATTTCTACCGTTAAATATCGACTCATGATTAATAATCCATAAATTATCAAGTTCGTATCTAAAATTATAGTGATAAAACAATAAAATAATCTCTAAATAATCAATCAATTCAATCCTTAAAATGGGTTAAATTAGTTTTTACAATAATAACAATAAAGAAATTATCTTTAAAATTACAAAGTATTAATCATTTTAATCCATGTGTTATTAGCTGGTGTTTAATTAGTCTTAAAAGTTTAAAAAATGTCACAAACACTACTGGTATACTGATGACTACATTGGGAGAACATTTACGATATATTTGAATAAACTTTTTTTATAAATATTTTTAAAAGTACAAAGTCATGAATTTGTATACAGGTTAGAATTTAGGAGTTAATTTTTAAAAGCTCTCTTAAATAATTTTTTACATATAATTTTATTTTTAATTTATGTTAAAGTAATTATGAAAAGAGTGTGTTTTGCATGTGTTTGAAAGTATGGGTAGTTTGATGAGATTAAAAGAAAAGATAATTTGGTTATAAGAACAGTAAGAAAAATACCTGAAAACGCCAAAGTCGATCAGCACAAGCCTTGGTCTGGAAACGATTTTGATAAAAGTTATGACGAGCAACCTCAACTTCCTCTCTCTCTTCACCATTTCCTGCTTCAGAATCAAACTCCCATGTTTGCCTCCCCACAAAATTATTTGTGCTAAACAGGTATGGATCCTTTCCTCCATCTCCTATCTTCAACCTCCACATATTCCCTTCTTCCCTTTTCTCTCTCTCTGCACAATGCAAACAAACAAACAAACAAACAAACACCCCCTATTTACTTTAAGTTCCTTCTAATTACTACATTTTCATGTAAATCCATAGCTACTTGCTCCTGCATCCAAAATATGCATAACATAAGGGCTTTTGTAATGCAATTAAGATGTGTGTCCGAATCAATATTACCCATTCAAAATATGTGTATTCTATTAGAAGAGAGGAGAATCATTGCTGTCACGTTACATGTAATAAAACTGTGACATTGAAAGACTGAAGCAGAATGAAAACAGATATAAAATATGATTGAATAGAGTACAGAAATGACAGTTAAATAGAAAAAAAGAAGATGATGGAGGAACCTGGTGATGAAGTTGAAAGTATAGTCTTGGAAGATGCAGATGAGAGGCTATTATTGTTGTAACCAACCCTTTGATTTTCTTCAGACTAATTTTATGTTGGTATGACGAGGTTTGGCCCTTTATTTATACACTGAAATGAGTGGCGTACTGGTGAATATTGATGGTATATTTGTATAATAATTAATTTAATAAAAATTAGAATTTTATAATGAAATATATTTTATGTTTTAAAAAAATTATAACTAAGTTTGACTACGTTAATATAAAATTGTTAATTTGTATAGTAAAGTAGTTTTATATTAGGATTGCTATATTTTTTTTTATATTTATTTACTTAATATTTTTCTTTTTTCTTTTTATTATATCACATATTTTACAAATTTATAATTTTCTTTTTCCTTTTACATATATATATATATATATATAATATAGAAAAATGTTTTAGATATTTTTAAATATTTTTCCTTTAATAATTATCCATCATTTCTTTACCCACTCTAGTTATGATGATTTTTGTCCTTTTCTACAACAGTATCATATTTTGGAAGACCCCTCCTCTCCATTTCATGAGGAATTCCACATTTTGATATCACTTCATCTTCATATAGGTTTGTAGAAGTTTCTTTCATTAATGCTTGATGTCGACAACACTGGATGTTGCTTCATCAATTGTGGGTACACTTATTATTAGATCAAGAGGATGCTTCATTGGAGTCAAGAGAAAATCATAGCTTATGTTTTCTCACGTAATCTATTAATATAATTGATTATTGGGAGGTTTGTTGAAGTTCTTTTTTACAAACCCTAAACCAATTTTTTAAAAATCCCAACCCACATTATTATGTGTAATTTTATTAAAATGTCATTTCATTTTTTTTTTATTACACTTTAATTACTTTTACTGTTTATAATTTTGAAAACCATAAGAAGCCGAAAAAGTTAAAAACTATAACTGCAATTAACTTTTTTTGGAAGTGATTTTTTATGTATAATTGCAGTTACATTCTTTAAAAATGAACTATAATTTTATTAAAAAATTCTTATGCATTCTATCTATTTATTTCACATTTAAAGAGACACTAATTATTATATTTTTCTATAAATATAAAATACTAAGATTGTTTTTCCATTTATAATTTATAACCTACAATCTTCTTACATCCAATTAGTTTGTGAATGAGAGTAAAATAATTCAGATTACTGTTAATATTTATTAAAAATAATATTAAATAAAATTATGATTATAAAAAAATCATAAAACCAAAAATGGCAGGAGTATCTACTTTTTCTAGTATTAAATGTTATCAACTCCTCAACCACATCCCTGCTGGCTCCCATTCACTACACTTATTAATGCTGATAAATTTTGGTGCATATAATATTGTCAGGTGAGTTTGCATTTTTTATTTGTAATATTTTATCAGATTTTCTTTTAAAGGTATACTAGTCTGAAGACACGTGCATATATATACATGGGCCCTTTTTTGTTTTTTTATTAATTTTTTAATTTAAATTTTTATAGAATATTTAATATATCATTCATAATTAATTAAAAATAATTTTAAATATTACGTAAAATGTTGTTAGTGAAATATTTTATTTAAATTTTTTTACATATTGTTGAAATTATACTTTTGAAAGTAATTTGTAAATATTATTAGGTTATAGAGATATAAATATTATCAATTATCTTTTTATGTAAATAAAATTGTTGTTATTTAAATGCACAATAGTTTATTATTAGGAATTTATTGAGGTTCTTATAGTTTGTATATTTAAATAAGGTTACTTGTTCCTACAATAATATTCATCTAAAGTTATTAGTTTGCATATTTAATCCATAACAATTATGTATTTTAATTATATGTTATGCATGTGTAGTTAGTTTAGGTAAATATGTAGCATAATTTATAATCCACAATTATGCATAGATTAAATACATTCTTATATAACTATCCGAAAATGAATTATAGGTTTCATAACCTCAATGTATACTTCAAATTATGTGAGAGAGATACCTAAAAAAATTGAAATAAGTATATTTTTATTGTGAGACTCGTGCATACTAATTTTTTTATATTATTTATTAAATGTTAGTTAAAACATTAGTTTAATTTATTATTATATATTAATAGGTGATGTATTTTTATAATAATTGTTTTAATAAAAGTTAGAAATTTATAATATATATATATATATATATATTATTTGAAGAGAGTTACAATAAATTTTGATCGTACAAAATGAAAATTAATAGTTAATTTTTACTATAAAATGATTTTATATTAGGATTTATTATAATTTTGTAATGATAAAAACAGTTATTTATTTTTAGATTCCTATTATTTATTTCTTAAATTATCGTCTTATTTTTTTATTTTATAATAATTATAATTTTAAAAGTATATTCTCGATTATGTAAAATAAAATAAGAATTATATTAACTATAGTTAAGGATTATATAACTCAAAAGGTCATAGATGAAATTTGGGATGTAAAATCTATAATTATACGGCATAATTCGAAAGGTTTGCATCACTAAAAAAATAATAATAATATGCATAACATAATTATATATATAGAGAGAGAAAATTTCTATAAATATATTATATCTTGAAACATCAATAAATATATTTTGAATAAAATATTTATTATAAATTATATAATTCGAAAGGTTAGTAGTTGTAAATTGGGATATGCAATTTGTAGTTATAATGTGACATAATTTAAATTTATAAATATAAAATCTAAAATTATAATTTAAATTTATGGATCTAAAATTTGTTATTATAACTTAATCTTATAACATAACTCTAAATCCACTTTATGCATTATGGTTTGAACTATGATAAATATTTTTCATATTCCACGATTAAGAAATACATTCAAGATTAATGAACAGATGTTAAAAAATATTGGAGGTAAATAATTGTAGGTTGTATAATTTAAAACACAGTATCGAAATTTGAAATTTGAGGATTGTCCAATACATAAACTTTGTACTAAGTACATAGGTTTTGGAATGAAAGAACATGAAAAGATACATTTGACATTAAGATACTATTTAGTGATCGGTCATTCTTCCTGTACCTTTATCCTTTTATTATCAAATTATTCTTGTATCTTTCTTTTTTGTGTTGATTTTTTTATTACGAGTTATATAATCTAAAAATCATAGATGATTAGATAATTTAAAAATCATTTTTAATTTTAAAAATAATTTCTATGTTTTATAATTTAAAAATTATTTTCAAATTTAAAAATAACTTTTAGATTCTGTAATCCGAATAATTTTTAGATTCTATAATCTATAATATAATTTTGTTTTCTAAATTTTACCATTCGAAGGTTAATTTAAAAATCAAATTTCAATATCACAAGAATATTTTAGCATTTTTATAATTTTAGAGATGCATGAAGAAAATAAGAAGGTGCAAAAGCATACGAAAGTGTAGTTTTTGTTTTATTTTTTTATATTAGTTTATTAAATTAAAAATGATTTCGGTTATATTTTTTTATTAATTATGTGATAAAAAAACTAATTTAAAATATCAATTCCATATTATGTTAAAATAGTTGATATTAATAGATTATGGTATATAAATATATTATGGTTATTTAAGTTTTAAACAAATTCTTTTGTGTGTTGGATATTTAAAATATGATTTTATTTCATGATTTAAATAAGAACATCTAAATGTAAAATAGTTTAATTTTATAAAAAAAATAGACTATTAGTTAACATAAGTATACAAATATTTATATAAATATATAAAAGATGGTAATAACTTTTAAATATTTTTATCTCACAAAATATCAAATATTATAAATGATCATTTGAATATATAATTCAATTTTATTGAATGTAAAATATAGTTTCAATATTTTCGGTTTAATTATGCATAGTGACAGCTAAGAAATTTTTTATATTATTAAGGACTATAACAAAGTACAATAACATAGGAAAAACATTGTTACATTGAGATCAACATGATGTTTTATTAGGATTCTTATCGTTATATATACTTAAACATGGCAATTTGTTCTTGTAATCACATTTATTTTAAAATTATTAGTTTGTCTTTTTTATTTATAACGATTATAGTTTTGAAAATATCTCTTGAAATATGCAATACAGAATAAAAAAACTAAAAGCTATTGTAAGATATGTACATAATTTAAACATGCAGATAATAAAATCTGAAATTATAATTTAAACTTATACCTGGTAAAATATGTAAGATAATTCTAAATCCACAATTGTAGATGAATGAAATACATTAATGAATTGTAGGATAATTCTAAATCAACGATTGTAGATGAATGAAACACGTTATGAATTGAAGAATCTGTAAATATAGTTAAAACTGTGCAATCTGGAAATAACATGAATTGTATAATATACAAATGTTGAAAAACTTTGAAAATAAATATATAACTAAAATATATATTATTTTTTACAAATTTAATTTAAGTAATATTTTGAAATAATAAATTTAAATATTTAAAATTATAAAAAATAGTTGCTGGTAATAGATTTGCATCAAATAATTCAACATTATTATAAATAACTATATTTTCTTTTGTATGAACTATCTAAATCATGTGATGTTTTAGGACCATGTCCAGTTTTCTTATCTAACTCATGACACCATTTTTAAGTTGTTGATGGATAATGATGTATCAGAGATTAAATATTTAAAGAAATTTGTGCAGTTAGGAGTTAGGAGTTAGGAGTTAGGAGTTAGGATCCAACTGAAATAATTGCAAAATCACAATACATCAAACAATAAAGGTTTATGTTTAAAGTTGTTAGAGCAGGAATATTTCTCATATTAAAAACATAAAAGAAGTGTGTATGTAATAAATATCATTTTGAATATCAAATATGAAATAGTGCATACTATTTTCACATTATATTTTATTTTCTTATTCTTAATACAAAATATGTTATGTAACTCTTAGAAATACATTAAATTTAATTTGGAGAATGATGAATAGAGCTATTTATCTTACAACTATCCTAAAAGAAGAACCAATGAAGTTAGTATTTTTGTATTTGTTAATTTTATATCTTAATTACATTTATATTTTTTATTATAATTTAGAGTTAAATATTCAGTTTAATAAATTTTAATTTATTTTTTATAATGAAGAGTATATTTTCAAAACCATAAGATTATAAAATAAAAAAAATAAGATGTTAATTTTAAGAAATAAATAATAGATATCTAAAAGCAAATAATTATTTTTATGATTATGAAATTATCACAATTTCTAATACAAAATACTTTACCGTACAAATTAAGTATTAATTTTTATTTTGTACTGTCAAACTTTATTATAACATGTACTCTTGTCATGTCAAACTTTATTATAAGATATACTCTTTCCAAAATACATTTTATTATAAATTTCTAATTTTTATTAAAATAATTATTATACAAATGCATTATCTATTAATATATAATTATAAATAAAACCTAAAGTTTCAACTAACATTTAATAAATGACATAAAAAATAGTGTGCAGAAGTTTCACAATAAAAAAATTATTTATTTTAATTTTTTTCAACATTTTTCTATTATACAATTTGAAATATATATTGAAATTATCGATTTTTGGATAGGTATATAAGAAATGTATTTCCTCTATGCATAGTTGTGGATTATTATAAGCTGCATAAGTTAACTACATGAACATATAATTAAAATACCATAATCATTATAGATTAAATATTAATAACTTAATACTTTTTCCGTTTCAAATTGACGTACTTACAAATTCTCACATATCAATAAAAGCAAATAATTTGTTCAGTTTTTTATAAATCTTTCATTTTTACCTTTATTAATTACTATTAATTAAATTAATTGAAATTGAATCAGTATTTTTATAAAATAAATTAATTTTTTAATAAAACTGTACATTAATTGATATTAGAATTTCAATAGTTTTAAATTTATTTCAGAATTATTTTTAAATAATTTAAAATTAGAATTACTAATTTTTTTAATTAAAATTTTTAATTCCTGCCCATATGAAAATGATTATACTAAAATTTTAATCAAAATATTTAATTCCCACCAAATTCTAAATGACTATTTTCAAAATTTATTTTAAAATTCCACTTAAAATTTTCAATTCCCACAAAAATGTAAATAGAAATATTAAATTAAAATGACATAAGTACTGCAACTTCAATTTATATTACAACTTCAAAATATCAGTTGATATAGATTTAAATATTGTTCCAACTCATTCAGATAATGAAGAAGATGAATCTAATTCATTTGAATGGGAACAAAACACGGTTGTTGATAGTCATGAAATGAAGGAGGAAAGAAATGTTCAATTGGATAATATTACACCATTTGTATGTTATTTTTTTTTAATTATTTTAATTTTTAATTATTTTTGTAGGAGCAAAACAAACAAATGAAGCTCCAACTCATGAAAACCTCAGCCACAGAAAGTTTCTAAACAATGAACAACGCACATCAATATCTCATTTTTTATGCAAGTTGCACATAATGTGTATTGTTGCTGCAATACTTTCATATGAGTCTTCAATAATTTCACATTCTTTATCAATATTCTTCAACGACTTCAGAATAACTTTTAAGACTTATCTTTATTTTGATGTTTAAAATATGAAAGTGTTAAAAAACAAAATGTAATAAAAAGAATAAATTTAGATATGATATTTGATTACTTACCTTGAAAGATAAAACAAATCTATTGAATGAATAAACAAATATAAACGTGAAAAAGTAAAAATTAAATTAGTACTCCTGAAGATAATACTAGATGATAATGGAATATGAAGAATCAAACTAATAAAAGATAATTAATTCTTAGTTCAGCTTTATAATTTGAAACAGTACTATTTTAAGAAATAAATAATCCTATTTAAACATATCAAAATATATAAATTTCAATAAATTCGTGTATTATGATATAAAACTAAATAATATTTTTAAAAAATAATTTATTATATTTATATTTTCATAATATAATAATATATTTATAAATTATTTAATAATCCACTAACAATTATTTTAAATAATATTTAAAATTAATTTTTAATTAATTGTTAATAATATATTAAAGGCCCGTGCGTAGCCACGGGTCTCCTTAGTATTATTTATAAAAATATTACCTATGGAATTTTTTCATTCAGTATTAAATGTTGTTAAAATATATTATTTCTCTGCTCTCAGGACAAAACACATCATAATTTGGTACATATATTATTTCTCTTAGTTTGTTTGCATTGTTTATTTGTAATATTTTATCAAATTTTCTTTTAAAAGTATATTATAAGATAAATACGAGTTTATAATAAACTGTAATTACTATATATTTTAACAACTCCTCTCAAACCAAAGTTTTTTGTTTGTTAATCATAAATAAACAATTCAATGAACTCTTTTAGTATAAGGTCAGTAAGTTATTATACATTAGTTATTAATATTTTTATTGAAATCAATGTTATTCTTTTCTTTTTCTTTGATGAACGTGATTTTAAAGTAGGAAGAAGTACAAATTTCAATATCTTTCTGCACTTTTCTTTCTTAATCTAACTAACATCCACTCATTCTTGCACACAAGTTTCTTCAATAACTCATATATATATATATATATATATATATATATATATATATATATATATATATATATATATATATATATATATATATACATATATATATATATACATATATATATATATACATATATATATATATATGTATATATATATATATATATATAAATTGTTTCCACTATTTCTTTGAGTGAACTGAGCCGACAGTTGAAAGTGAAAGAAACTAAGAAAAAAATTAAAAATGAGATTATTTATATTGAGAAAAAAATAAGTGAATATAATTAGAATGTTTGTAGGAAATGTGACTAATGTAATGTAAAAAAACATTGGGATAATTTTTTTTAATTAATTCAATATATAAATAAAAAATTAAAAATGAAGTTTAAATTTTTGCCATACAAAAATAAAAGGTAAAAATGAATTAAAAAATTACTTATCAAGTTTTATTTTATAAATTTTCAAATGATATTAAAAAAATAAAAATAAAATTTAATATATTTAAATAGTTAATTGAAAATTATAAAAAAATTCTAAAAACTTTAACAGACAATTTCCAAAATAACTTTAATTTATGTTTCTAATTCTCTTTTATAGTTTTAATAGTTAATAATTGTGAAAGAAAAAAATATTTTTAAATTATTAGAAGATTAAAAATATTTAAAAAAAATAAAGAAAACAAAATCAATTATATTTCTCCTATATATAATTTTAAAAAATATAATAAATTATAGTTAAAGTAATTTTTATTATCTTGAATTATTTTTTTTTATCACTATTTTATTTTGATTATTTTTAAATTTAATTATATAGTTTATCATATAGTTTTTTAAAAAATAAAAATTTATTTTTTAATATTAATTTAAAAAATAAAAATAACTAATATCAAATTTAAAAATTAAGACCAATTTAAATTAACAATGAAATACAATAAATTTTTATACATTTTTATAGCATCCAATTAATATAATTAATTTCTAGTAATAAAAAATACTTTATCATCATTAAACTTGATGTAATTAATAAAAAATTTAATTTTACAATTTTAACTTCAATAAATATTTAAATTTTTATGAAAAAGAAAACACTTAGTACATCTAAATCTGTTAAGAAAAATTAGACCGATAGTTACATAAAAATAGATGTTAGAAATGTTTAATTGTTTACCAAAAGTGAAAATTCTTATCATATATGATTAGATTTATTTTAAAATATAACGAAAAATAAAATAAAAATATAAATTATGAACAGAATTTTTTTATTAAGTATTGTTATATATATATAAATTATTTTTATTTTAAAAAATAACTAAGTGTAAGATAGAAATACGATGTGAACATAAAAAATGAGAATTATTATATATTTTTTTTAAAATATAATTAAGAGTAAAATAAAAATGTGAAATATGATATTAAAAATAAAAATTTCTATTATATATTATTGTATATTTATTTTTATTTTAAATATAAAATATATTATTATATATATCATAAATGAAATATGAACATTAAAAATGAAAATCTCATAATATAATGTTATAAATATATATTTTTAGATTTTTTTTATTTTAAAATATAATTAAGTATAAAATATAATATAAAATATAGATACTAAAAATGGTAATTCTCATTATACATTATTATAAATTAAGTAATAAAATTAAATTTATTATATTTAAATTGTTACCAAAGAAGATTAAGTCAAGTCTCTTTGAAGGTATATCAAGTTTTGATGTTTTCTCAAGCAAACCAGATTGAAGGTTGAAAAGATCGAAGAGTTGAAATATCAGTGGAGCTTAGATCGAAGTTGGAGTTCTGTTGGTGTTGGTTGTGTCGTATTATTCTGGAACAAGAGAAATCGAAACCAACAAACTGATCCAACACTATTTCACTCGTGATAGTTTTCAAAGAGTAAAACTGTTTTTTAACAAATCGATCGATATAACATATTTGATGGTTTTTAACACAATCAATTATGTTGTTTTCAAACAAATCTTTTCAAACAGTTTTTCGAAAAGTATTTTGAATTTCAAATTGGCATTTAAAATCATAAATGTTTTCAATTATTATACAGATCTTAAGTTTTCAGATTTCATAAAAAGATTTTAAATGTGTGAACATTTCATAAATAGTTTTTAATACTGTGAAAGGTTTTTTCAAATTTCATTCTCTATATAAAGAGGAAAAATACAAGTGATAGACACAGAGCTAAAAACTCAAGCACAAAATCATTTGTTTACACTCTCTGGTCTACAACATTCTTTATCACTTGTGAAAGAAGCTAACAATCATTAACGTTGTTTTGGATTCTCTCTTTCCAGGTGATACTGTTCTAGTTTTTTATTGTTTATCTGTCAACACCAGTGTTGGTGTAGTGGTTCATCCCTTGTGAGTTCTCAAGGGAGGTGTTTTCATCTCTTGTGGGTTTTAAGAGAGGTGTTCAGTTTTTAAATTTTCTTTTACAAGTCTCAATTGTAATATTGTTTGTAATAGTTTTTCTAAAGATAGTGTTTGGGAGTCATTTTCTAATTGAGGTGACTGGACGTAGGGTTGGCTATACCCGAACCAGTATATATCCTTGTGTTCTTCTCTTCCCTTATCCTTTTATTTTTTACTTCCGTTTAACATTTTTCAGGCTAATCGAAAAAGGGTAAACATCTTAATTACATCAATTCACTCTCCCCTTAATGCTATTTGTCTAACATAAATTTTTAAATTTATGATAAATATTTTAATATAAAAAACTACATTTTTATTCTTCAATAACAAATAACAAGAAATAAATTATAAACATAAATATAAAAATAAGATATCAAATAATAATTACATAATCATTAAAATAAACTATAAAAAATAAGAAAACAAGAATTATATATATATATATATATATATATATATATATATATATATATATATATATATATATATATATATATATATATATATATGCCCAATATTACCACTCAAAAGTTGAAAACACAAATGTCAATTTATTTATCATCTTTAACAGTCAATTTATTTGTCATCTTTAACATAAACATTTATGCAATAGACTAATGAATTCGAGGTTTTTAAGTGATTTTCAATACATTTTATTGAACTAATTTATAATTTACAAGTATCAGATTGAATTTCATTTTCTAAAATTTCCTGCTTGTCAATATATATATATATATAGATGTTTACTTTTGATGTATTGCTCATTTTTCTCTTAAAAAGAATAAAGAGAAAAAATAGTATATAAATTATTATTAACTTTAATTTCTAATATTATTGGAGTAAATATGATTAGTAAATTAAAAGTTAGTAAATAATGATCTTATATTCAAATAAGTTGTTTGAGAAGAAAAATTAATTCCTAATATTATCTTATCTTTGTTGTCACAGGTAGAATTTGTTTTGCGTACATAATTAAAAATTTTGTTGTATACACTAAATTCAATTATATTTTTAGCAAATCAAATTTATACAATAAATTTATTATTATTATTCTTACTTTTAAAAGAATTTCATGAGTTTCACTGGTAAAAAATACTAGTTCAAGCAATAAAAAGAGACAAATTATTGTCTCAAAATGTTGTACTGAATTTCAGGTTTCAGGATTCTAAATGATAATTAGAATTAGAGAGGAAAGTTTAGAGAAAAGTAGCTCAAAAGTGGCTGTGTGGAATTTAGAAATACTTGTAAGTCACTCACTCTAACTACCATAAAGCAAATACTCTAATTATCATAAAGCAAAATCTCAACTCTGCATTTACTTCTACAACATGAAGGTTCTCATATAAGAGCAATAACGACTTATAATAAACTACGTGAACAAACTTTGATATTGATATTAAAAGTTCAAAATGGTGCCATCCCTTTTAAGTTTAATGATCAAAATAGAAAATTAAATCTACAGATTTTGAAGACAAATATAAAAGCAGGATTTGGACTGCCTATTCTTTTAAAAGTTCAAGATCTTTGCGGGTGTATTTGGCCAGAATTTGTTCTCTTCATAATTTGTTATCTACCTTGCATCATGTCTGTGACAGTAACATCGTTGATGGAGTATGTTCTCTGTTGAGATGACTCTGCACTCGATACAATTTGCCTTTCCACGTATGCAGGATGTGAAGGGCAAGGAAGATTAACAATCTCACTCTTCAGCATTGAAACTACTGTAGCCATAATTGGCCTTTCTTCTGCAAGATTTTGCAAACAAAGAAGTCCGATGTGCATGCTTCTCACTATGTCATCTACATTATTTGGATTAGATATTTCTGGATCTATCAGGGATTGGATGTTCTTTTCATTCCATAATTTCCAAGCCTAAAAATAGAACAAGAATCAATCTATAATTCTCAACATGTAATTGTATCTTTCGAAACAAACTAAACAATTTAGAAAGGCTTACAAATCCCAAGAGACTCAATGATTGGTCGTGATCGTAATAGCTACTGATTTTTCTCCCACTGATAATTTCTAGCAACAAGACTCCAAAGCTGAATACATCTAATTTCTCAGAAACCAACCCTCTGAATGCATATTCTGGAGACATATAACCACTGCAATGAAGTCATATTCAAATGTTAATTAAGTCAGTTTCATCTTGGTATAATAGTATAATCTTAATATGTAGAAGAACAGCTTACAATGTTCCAACAACCCTTCTGGTATTGGCCTGTATATCATTGCCTCCAAAGATTCTGGCCATACCAAAGTCCGATATTTTTGGATTGAAATCTTCATCTAACAAGATGTTACTAACTTTTAAATCTCGGTGCACAATTTTTAGTCTAGAATCTCTATGGAGATAAAGCAGTCCTCGAGAGATTCCTTCAATTATATTGAAGCGTTTTGGCCAATCTAGATCTTTCTTTTTTACTGGATCTGTAGAAGAAAATGAACGTGGAGTAAAACAATATTGAAGAAAAGAAATCCAAATTGGGTGGAATAACCAAATTTCTAGAATTGAACGTCTCAAATTATTTAAGATACTCTTCTAGAAATAGATAAGCAAGATACTCAAACTAACCAAATAATATTACATCCAAACTCTTGTTAGGCATGTACTCGTATACCAACATATTCTCCTCGTGTTTAATACAGCAGCCAAGAAGTTTGACAAGATTACGATGTTGAAGCTTTGAAATCACTAATACCTCATTCATGCATTCTTCTAGTCCTTGTCCAGAAGTTTCTGAAAGTCTTTTAACTGCAATTTCAGGTCCCTCTTTCAATTGTCCCTAATAGACAGTTAAAAAGAAAATAGATCTTATACTGTTTCAGTTCCATGAAATTATTTGAAAATTGTGGTGAACACAAAATTAAACTTACCTTATATACTGAACCAAAACCTCCTTTACCTAACTCATTGGCCGAGTCAAAATTGTTTGTAGCATTTACAAGTTCTTCAAAAGTAAAAAGCGGTAACTGATCATTCAATTTGACCTGTTTCTGATCTTTGCTCATTCTTTTCCTTTGGGAATATATTTTTCCTGTGGCCAGTCATAATACTTTCTATCATCAAGTCAAATAACTGCACTTAAGTATCACCTATCATTGACTACCTAAACATGTCAAGAGTCATATTTTTGTGATTTTGAAGGCAAATTGGTTCAAAAGTGATATCAAATTAGAGCTATAGTAATGTTATCAAGTTTTTGGAAGCTATTGATATATACATTTAACAGATAAATATTCAAAATGATAAAACAATACAGCAAACTTGATTTGAGATTTTACACAATTATTAAATTAAATATTTAAATAAATTGTACAACTATTTTATTTCAAACAATTTTTAATAGGTTCACTGATCAGTATCTCTTAATTTCAAATTGGCAGAAAGTATTTCATATTGGGTAATTGCAGTTTGAAATAACCGCGAATATTCTTGAATCAAGATGACTTCATTATTTAACACAGTACCTGTTGATTTACCACTGCATTTCCATGAGAGATAAAGGCAGCCTGCCAAGATAATCATTCCTATAGGTACTCCAATTCCAACTGGAATTATAAATCTCCTTTTTCTTCTTTTATCTGAATTTTTTTCTGCATAATTACAAGTGAAACATCTCGGTACATGTTGGGATTAAAGTTGAAAGAGTCTAAAAATACTTTTATTCTGAAAGTAACAATTTTTTTCTTCATTCAGTGCATTGGATTTCATTATCGTGTATAAAAAATCACAAAGATACTTTCCAAACTTCAACCAAACATAGCATAGAATTTAACGCGACACGAGGAAAACAAGAAGTAACGTACCGATTTCTGAAGGTCGCACGCGAATGTAAAGATCAACTCCTCCACTTGAGAACTTCTGTATGTCAATCAAGTCTCCACTCCATACCATGCATCCAATGCCTCTGTCATATGCAAAGGCTACACAAGAGCAATTCTTCAAACACTCTGCTTTGCATTCATCTTCCAAAGAATCTGACCTATGTACAAAGTCTGGCACTTTCATATTCTCAAGCTTCAAAAACACATCTTTGCTGACTTCACTTCCATTTGTGAGTTCCCCACAGTGCAGTGGCTCACTCCTTACACACCCACTAGTCCAATTTTTTCTATTCCACTCCTCTGCACTTTTGGGCTTATATCCACTCAAACAACTGCATATCGGTGAACTCTGAAAATTACAGGTTCCAAATGCCCCACAATAGCCATAAAGGTCGCATAGATTTCTTTTCACCACCATCCTCTGAACTAACTTTTCGTTGTTCCACCATGAGCATTCAATTTGACCCTGTGGATTCAAGGTCATGATTCCAAAGTAAGATTGATTTGGCAAATTATAAGAAAGATAAACAGTTTCGTCCTCTCCATCATTCATCATACTCCATCCGTTTAGATAACCAGGTGACATCTCGGGCGAGCCAATAAAAATCTGATTATTCCATGGACCAGAACGATGATACGGTTGCGTTTCATTCAACCAGAAAATCATTTCTGGTGAGTTGGGGTGTTCAAGAGTAGCAGAATAGTACCCGACAGAAGGATCAGAAGGACTTCTCCACGATGTTATGCGTACTTTCTCACCTGTTCTTTTGTTAGTTCCAAATTTCATCTTTGGCACGAGAGCGTGACTTGGATGTTGGAAACTCTCCCATACACTTTGTCCCGTGACACCATCTAGCAGGACGAGGTTTCCTGTATCCAAAAGTTTGGCAGTTGAATTGGTTGCAACATGTGTCACATTTGATGACCAAACAACCCTTTTGTTGCTATCTAACGCCACAAGATTGCCATATATAGAGATTAGAACAAGCCCGGAAGAGTTGTTCGTCAGCGGCCGGTTTCTGTTAGCTACCCATATGACATTGGAGTCATAGAGATACCAGATTCCCAGGTAGCGAAATGATGAATTTTGAGGGCTGAAGAATCCTAACTTGAAGACACTGTTAGCTGAGATCAGAGTTTGAGTATCTCTGATGAATTGGCCTGATGTAATGGTATCATTGGCAGTACTCAAGCACTGGCAAAAACAGCAGACTGTGATCAAAGCAAGTGTTAGTCTTGTGAAATCCATAATTCAGTAAGCCATCATCATGCTAAATGTTCAGAGGATTCTTCTTTTGTTTTGACTAGAGACATACTAAACCTTTTTATTTGATTGGAGGCCTTTGGTCCACTGCCTTTCACCTCATTTATGTGTTAGTTGTTACCAGACAGTTTTGTAGGCGTTAACTGCTACAGGCTATTATGCAAATTGCAATGGACAAACATTTTATGGGTAGTTGTTTGTTATAATTAATACGAGAGAATTTAGATGCAATTCTACGATGTAGTTTTGGCTATTCTCCAATGAGAGTCGTCTCTGGTCAAAATTGGAGTTTCTGATAATCAAAATACAGGTTTTCATTAATTCTTTTAAAAGCAAACAAAAATATATTAATGATAAAGACGTCAAGGTTGCAACAGAACGTGTGCCCATCCCCAGCCAAGACAAAGATACAGTTAGAAGAGCCAGACAAAGCCAAAAAGAAAATAAGCCAGCCAAGCACCCCCAAAGGAAGCACAACAGCATGTCACATAATACACAAAAAGAGAAGTAACATAAAAATGCCCCCAGCACCATTTAAATACACAAAACCCAGCAAGTACTCTGTATCTGCCCTTGCTCCTCCATTCAGTAAATGTGGCAAATGTTCCCCCTAAAGGAACTTGCTTACAAACCATGTTTGGAGAAAACCATTTGTTTCAGAAATTAATGTAAAAAATAAGTCATCAATGACATGAACTTTGTTGATATGATATTTTTATATTTATAGGGTAGAAAATATGGTTAAATTTAGGAAACATTACACAGTACAAGTGGAAGTTGTCTGTGGCAACTGCAAGCTTTTCAGCATCAATTAGCGATAGCCCCTGGAGTTTCAATGCCTGACAGTTTCAGTCCCTTAACCGCCATAATACGAAACCCTTGTCTCTTCCTTTTTCTGTCTGCTTTGTTAAGTTAGTTAGCTAATTTAGCAGGAAAAGGATTTGCAAAAATCTCAAAAAAAGGAAAATATTTGAAAATATAAAATAGAACACGGAGAATTGACAAGCAAGCCTTAAACGATAATTTCATTTTTGGAGATGTTTGTGTACATTTATCACTTCATTAAAAGAAGAATTAAGTTGGAAACGTCACCCTTAATCAATCAGAAACATTTTCTATCTATATGCGGAATCACACACATGAATTATTTTAAAATCTTATAATTATTTCCTTAATTCTTGAAAACATACACATGCATCTTGGATGTGTATAGAAATGTAAAAAAATTCAATGTAAATCAGGATCGATTTGAGTATTATCCTACAGTGACTATGGTCTTTACCCAGAGAGAGGTTCCAGTCATGTCTAAGAAATGGATATAAACCTAAATTTAGTTTAAAAAAAATGAAGTTTGGACTTGATTATATATTTTAATTTAATTTTATCTTTAGTTGAAGTAAAAATCTTCAACATATTTTTTCATGCTGAAGACGGATATTATGTAAAACAAAAATATAAATAGATGATTGTGATGAGTAACACAATAAACTTAATAAATTTTGTTAAAATAAATTCTGATAGAAGATTTTAAGTTTATTTAATTCTTGCAAAATTGGTTAAAAAATAAAGTTTACATCTCTTTAAATACTATAATGACATAAACATAATCTCCATAAGCAATGCAAGTGCCAATTCTTCTTCCGGTGCCTTCTCTTTGTTGGCTCCCCTCACAAATTTCGTAATGATGAAACTATCTTTAATTCTTTATTAAATTTTGGATTGTAGAGACTGAAAGTTAAAAAGTAACTTTCGGATTGTAGAAATTGAAAGTTACTACCGGAAGTCAAAAAGTGATTCCGATTTCTATAATCTGGAACTCATTTTTTGACTTCCAGTTTCTACAATTCGGATATTACTTTAGTTAAAAAGTAACTTTTGGATTGTAGAAATTGAAAGTCACTACCGGAAGTCAAAAAGTGATTCCGATTTTTACAATTTGGAACTCATTTTTTGACTTCCAGTTTCTACAATTCGGATATTACTTTTTGGTTTCTATATTAACTTCCAGTTTTTACAATCTAGAACTCACTTTTTGACCTCATGTTTTTTTACAACACGGAAGTTACTTCTTAACTTTCAGTTTCTACAATATGAAAGTTAATACCCAATTCCGAAGTCACTTTTTGACTTGCAGTTTCTACAATACGGAAGTCAATATTCAACATGTAATTTTTCATTCTGGCTTTTACAACCCAAAAGCCATTTTTTAACTTCTGGTCTCTACAATTCGTAGTTGAGTTGTATAATCCAGAAGTTTATGGATTTCTACAATTCAAAATTGGAAAAGAAATTGAAAAACGAAGAATCTGTTTACTTTCTTTTTCTCACGTTCAACCTTCACCCACGACTAGCAAATCACGTTCAACCTACGACTAACAACCACCATGCACCTCTCACAACACTAGTACAGCCTCCACCAATCTCGTGTTTCACTATACTAAATAACATGACAAAAAGAATACTAAAATTTTAATTTTTGAGAGGTGTGGAAAGAAAATTTGGAGTTGCAAGGAAGGATCGCTCGCCTTTGTTTTAACCCATGGCTGCTATGCAAGCCTGGAACTTCAACCAGCAGCCTATTAAGAAAGTAACCCTCTTTGCTATTTGAACTCTCATTTTTACTTGGGCACTTCTACACATAGAAAATTTCATGTTTGCCAGCTACAAATTCTTAGAATGCTTGGAAGCACAACAAGGACAATGGTTTCTAAAGTCTAGGGGTTAATGACTTGGATTTGTTGCAATATTGGATACATTTCGAACACAAAAACCTGTTATGGACGATGTTTTCCTAAAAGATTTTTACGAGAGCAAATTAAAAAAGAAAACAAAATGATTTTTTTTCTTAAACATGTCAAAATAGTAAATTAGAACAACTATAAATGTGATTGTCTAACCTCAGTACAAACAAAGTTAAAGAGGATCATAATAAGTTGTTTATATAATTTTCCATGTACTATACTGAAAGATTATTGAACTAGAAAATCATACCAATAATTTATTAAGAGTTAATAATCATTTTATCAAAATATTGTCATTATTTAAATAAATACATTGCTTTTATATTTTACAAATACAAATAATAATAATATGATTTACTTAAAATTAAAATTAAAATTAACACTAAAAAAATTAATAAATTTTATAAAACTAAAGACTAAAAATGCAATAATATAGAATGGAAGGGATATCTCATGAAAGAACATGAATGTGATGATGGCAATACGCAAATAAATATTGTTATCCAATTGATAGTAAAAGGAATAGAATTAAGAAGGCGTGAGTCATGCTGACCTATGAGCTTACGTGGCAAGGACGGAAGGAGGATGTTGGAGATTTTTCTTTTGAATTCTCCTGTATTATATTTTCCGACTATAATAATGATAATTAACATATGTATTCCCCTTTTTTTTATAACTTTATTTTTTTAAGTAAATAAAGACCAATATAATTAGAATAAACTAAGTGGAACAAAATGAGTGGTGATCCTTCTATATACTCTTTATTTTCTACAATTTCCCTACTTCAATTGGGATCTTTAGTCTTTCAACTTCTCTTCGTTTACTTTCATCTATCAAACTAGTGACTTAGAGGTACCAACATCCTCAGATGCTAACTCATTTCTTTAAAATTAAAGATAAAATAATTAATTAATTAATTTTTTATTATAATAATTATTAATTATAATAGAATAATTTAATATCTAAAAGTAATAATTATTTTAATGTATCAATTAAAGACATTAAAAATATTTATATAATTAAATGTGTTTTAAAATTATATATATAAAAAGTTAAGATGGAATTTTATAAGCATTATTGATTTAAAGTTTAAAATAATTATTTGTTTCCTATGATTAATTTTAGTTAACCTGTCCTTTACCTTATTATTTAATATGTTGTAATCATGTTTTAACATGTCAACAATGTTACATAATCCTTATATTAGGAAATATATTGAGAAGTTGTAAAAATATTTATGTTTATGAGATGTTTTAAAGAATTTAATATTTTCTCCCTTTGTTTTGAATATAAAATATTTAAAAGATTATGTAAATATGATAGGAGCTACCCTATATATTTTTAAATGTTTATTTTTTTTAAAATGTTATCGCAGCGGTAATTTATTTTTACTAGTATATCAAAAAATTAAAAGCGACTATTTTTAGTCTATAATATTTATTACTAAACAGAATTTAACCTAACTCGGAATTTATAAGTTAAAATTTAAATAAACTATAGAACTCTAAAAATGACCTATGTATAACAAAAATTAAGAGTTTGTTTGGTTGTTAAAATACAGAAAACGATATAAATAAGTATGATGAAAATAATATAGGGTGTTTGACAAGTAGAAATAAAAAAATCATTTATTTTTTATGAATTTTGTATTTATTTTATTCATCTGTTTAATTTTGTTAATTTATTTCTCTTTTAGTAATTGTATATTTATTTAGAGAAAAAAAGTTTAAAAAAATAAGCAGGTAAAAAAGAAAAGAAAAAATAAGTAAAAAATATTATTTAAATAAAAACAGAATAAAAAGTTAGACTCTTTAATTTTTAAAGATAAATTATAATCATTTTTTTTTTATTATTATTATTATTAATATGACGAAGACGATGATCGACAAATAAAAAATAAATAATAAAACTTTTCACAAGAAGGAGACAACTGATTAATTATTTCCATGCAAATCTATTCTCATTTGTCTATGCTTATTTGTTTTTATAAAAACAAATTATTCACTTTTCCTTTACAAATTATACATACTTTTTATTTGTGTCTTTTCCTATCACTACAGATAGTAATAAAGTGGAAAAGGTACGAGAGATAATTGTATCTATTCACTATGTGTTTCGTCCAAATTTCTAAATTATAAAATTTGAATAAAAAATAATTCAAATAAAATTGTATAATAAAATATTAGTATAAATAAATTTAGTTTTTTTAAAATATAAATTTAAATAAGTTTAACCTTAAAATAACAATTAAAAAATGATTTTCTTCAAAAAGATTCAATTTCACATATCTAAATAAAATATATAAAATTAAAATTTTTCGATAATTGCATTTTTCTTATTAATAATTCTATCTTGATGACTTGATTTTTTTTAAATAACGAAATAAAATTTATTTAACTTTTGTTAAGTTGGTATCGACTTTTGGTTCCAATCCAATGATCTGAAAAGGCAAATTTAATTTTATTGTCCGTGAAGAAGAAGCTTTTCCCAAAATTTTGGATTCATAACAATGATGAATGATTTGATTGATAGTAATTTTAGGGACATTAGTTTATTTGATAGGATGGAATAGGGTTGGGCATGATGATGATGATGATGATGATGATGATGGAGGGAAGAGAAGCCATTATTGTAGGCCCAATTGCTGTCAGATAGAAGCCGTACGCACTGCATACTTTTCCCAAAACCATGTTTCATAGAAGCCACGTAACTGTCCAAACCAAACCCACTTAGCCACAATGCGAGCCAACACACAGTTAAATCCAAACTTTCGAAAACTACATGAAATTTCTATGATTTGACTCCTTTGTTTATTCTCTTCATAGCATTTCGGCACCTTCCCACCGCACTTTTCTGTCTTCGCCTTTTATAGCCATAAAAAACTTCAAAAGGACTTGTCAGAAGGAAACCAACAAAGTAAATGCCTCATTCTTTTTCAAATCCATGAAGCATTATTCCACCACGGCATCAAAGTGTGGAGAGAAAAGAAGTTAACTTGATAACACTATTTCAAAGCTGTAAAGTAACAAACCTATGGTCTTCTTAAGACAAAGGAATGTAATAATTGTGCGTGTATGAGCTTATTATTGGTTCTTATTTATGATCCTCGAAAAAAAGCGTACTAGAACTGGAGCATCACAATTGAAAAATGCTACTAGTGTAGTAATTTTATAAGATCCAAATTAGAGTACAACTATCGCTGTTAAACCCCTAATCTAACTTGACTCTCAAATTAATTATGTGTGGGTCAACTCTTTTGGACAGCATAGCTACCTCACGGCATCTTCTTGCTTTCGTTGTTTGTTACCTTTTCGTGTTTGGATTTGGCAAGGATGGTCCAAAACCCAAGAAAGTATCGATTTTTATGTCTCTTGAAAGAGAGGAAAATGCTAATTCCATGAGTCATTGTTGTGAGCATGTTGTACCTTCGTTTGTCACACTACAGAGGTTCCCACGCACCTTCCACGAAAGAGTAACCCCTTTAGACAAGAAATCTGCCTCCAATCTGTGCAAGCAAAAACAGTGCCAAGCAACAACCCCCACCTTCTCTTCTCTCTTTTACAACATTTAGTTATTATCATCTCATCACGCCCATCAGTTTCTCTTTCATTCTTTTTTGTCCTACTCATCATCATAACCCAAAACATGAGATGTACATTTTCAATTTTCCTTTACAAAACCTTGTTATGTACTTCAATTTTCAACTTCTAATGACACCACCATCACTCCTTCCTCTAACATTTTCTCTCATTCTTCATCTCACTATATAAATCCACATACCCATATTAACAACTTCCCCACACCAAAAGTTTTCTCCTTTCTTCTCGCTTTAGAACACAAAACCCATTTCTTTTTTGTCTGTTTCTTTTTTTGTCACAAGTGTAGTGCTGCATCGAGGAAGCAAAAAACTAGCCAAACCAGCAATGGCATCCAGGAAGAACACGGTTGTTTTTGAGGACTACTTCCCTGCAATGATGGAGAAACTGGGCACCGAGGGGTTCATGAAGGAGCTGACAAACGGTTTTCAGTTGTTGATGGACAGAGAGAAGAAGGTGATAACGTTTGAGAGCTTGAAGAGGAACTCTGCATTGCTTGGTTTGGAAGGGATGAATGATGAGGAGATAAGGTGCATGCTAAGAGAAGGTGATCTTGATGGTGATGGAGCACTGGATGAGATGGAGTTCTGCACCCTCATGTTCAGGTTGAGTCCTGCTTTGATGAACAATTCCAAAGAAATTTTGGAGGAAGCCATTTTCCCTTCTCATTAGTCTTTTCTTCTCTCACTCGGCTCCTTCTTCTGTTCTATAAGGTGCTTTTCCTCTTTTTTTTTTCTGGCAGTGTTTGTGGTGTGTAATTGTGATTCGTGGTTAACTAGTTGGATGAAGTTTTCTTATTCACCAATGCCACCACTTATTAAGTTATCTGCTTTGTCACGCGGCTATTCCAATTGACACCAGTAATCATCAAACAAATCAAATTTTAAGCATTGAAAATTGCAGACATGGCAAAACTAATCTAAATTTCCTAATATTTTTGCAATCAATTTCTACTATATAAACTATTGAAATTTAACCAGAAATAATCCAGCCACGTTGCAGAGAAAGAGCTTAAACAGAGCATGTCAAATTGCTTTTTCACTTGTTATTTCCTAAATCTTATTTTTTATAGCTTTTGCATAACTACTTTAATCAATAATTAAAAAGCAAAAAATGTAATTAATTAGGCAGATGAAGTGTTAAGTAGCATATATAAAATGGTTATGCAGACATTTATGACTTAAAAATTTCTGGCGGAATTGATTGCATATATAATATTTGTTATAATCCTTTTAAAAAAGTTATATGTTTTCATTTTATCCTTTTTTCATTACATTACTCGTCTTATAGTACGTTTTCTCATTTCCCCACTCTCTCTCCTACTTCAATAATTCATATATATCTAAAATTTGAATCTATACTCGAACTTCATATAAAAAAAATTATAGATCTATAATGTATATAATGTAATAAGATAAGAAAATAAGAAAAGAAAATAAATGTTAAATAAAAATATATAAGTATAATTTATCTTATTCTTAAAAGAGAATATCTATCGTATTATATTTTATCCACGTATACATCAGTAAATGCCGTAGATGTAATCATGACGTCTTCCAAGCGAAAATATTTTAGAGTATTGTAATATTATCACTGATACATGAAAGAAAACATTCCATACTAAAAGACAAAAACTGTCTTGGGAAATACCTGTTTATAGAAAGAATCACATTTGTATATACCATAATAGTAATATGAACTTTTTCTATGTAAATAATATTAAGAGATTTGTAAAATTTTATACAGTTATATCGTAAGATAATTCCCTTCGCCATGGGCATAAATGTCACAAATAATTACAAAATAATTATATTTAGTTTGGTTTAGTGGAGAAATAAATAGAAAATAGAAATAAGTGATAAACAAAAGAAATATGTGAAAAATAAAATTAAATATTTAATCTTTTGATACAAAAATAATGAGAAATAGAGTAAAGAGAAAGCTTTCGAGACGAAACATTACTGAGTGACATTTTCACTTCTCAGTCATTGTGGAGACCAATCGCAAGATTCAATGCATTATCCATATATTCCGAGAAGATGTTTGAGACTCAATTAAAAGGTTGAACTACACTACGAATAAAAAATAGAGATAATAAATTAATTAATTAATTAATTTTTATGGCTATTTTCGAAATTCATTCTAATTTTCACAGGAATCCCTTCTATTAAAAGGATGTATTGGTTGGCGTATACGAATAATTTCTTAATTTTTATATTTGGGAAGGTAGGGTAATATATATTCGTTTCATTTTTATCCTTGTTTCTGTATCTATCTTAAATTATTAAATTATTAATAATATATTAAATAGCCAAAAAAATTTGTTTTTTCTTAAATTTTTTCATTTCATTTAAAAAATCATTCTTTTTATTATATTTATTATTATTTATTTAATACCCACCAAATTCACTTATAGTTTAATATTTTTTCATTTTACATAATTTTAATTTTTAATTTTTAATTTTTAATTTTTTAAAATATTACATTTTAAGAAATATAAACCTCAAATTTATCAAATTAAATTATTTTTATTTATTATTACTTTTTATCAGGAAATATCTGATTATAAATTTTAAGTGTTCAAAAATTATAATTTATTAGATAACTTAAAATATATATCATCTCTTTTTCATTTGATTACTTTATTTCATCTGCAGAGTTCTACTTTTATATAATTTTTTACTTTTTAATTATTTGACTAATTTGATATTCATAAAGTTGATTTACATTTTGAAGTATTTTTTTTCTTATCACTGAAAAATATAATAAATATCATAGTTGTTATAAAATTTCAGTCATATATAATTATTTACTTTTTTCTATGTTACATACTATTTATGTATTATTATTTAATATTTAACTTAAAAATTTATAGTGGTTGAAATTTAAAGTATAGTTATTACATCCATATTTTTGGTTGCCCTGACGCATACATCGCAAAGGCCATTGTGACGTGACGGTGACTGATTTGAATAAACGAGACATTCCTTTTTTGTGTGAGGAGGCGCTAGTCAAAACTACTTTTCTTATGCAATCCAAAATTTAAAGCAGGGGCTTTTTTATTGGAATTCCTATCCTACCCCTCCCCTCCCCTCTAGCCCTTTTCTTTTCTCTGCTCCCCCTTCGCTCTTTCATTTGTTTTCCGCTTCATCAATTACACGAAAACTGGATTATGCTTTTCTATACAAGAAGACTCGCAAACGCAAAGTGCAATATGATGGGCCCTAGTGGAAAAGTAACAAATACGATACACCGGGCTAGGCCGCCAGATTTATCGTTCCATTCGAGGGCCTTCATTTATCAATACAAAACTAACTCGCTTGGACCAAAAGTAACAGTAGAAACCTGCCAAGCCCGTAGCCGCTCGCTCACTATCTCATTCATAACGTGAGATCAAGGGAAATACGAGAATGCGATGAGTTAATCACTACCACAATCAATATGGATAGTCAATATTGGATTCAATAAATCACCTAAACTATCCATATATACTGGTTAAGTCAAGATTATTTATTTTTAACTCTATCTTACAAGAGTCCCTATAGTTCAAATAGAGCCAATTAAGCAATACTTCTACACGACAATGACAAAATGGTTATTTATGCTATATTATTGCAACAAATGCGCACACGTGCAAAGCAGACACACCCATGTGCTTCGTTTTAGAGAAGCTACAGCCTTATCACACTAGTCAATAACCCCCATGCAGAGATTTGAGAAAAGTGAAATCAAGGACAACATACGAAGCACAAAGTATCAAGATGAGTTTTAATTCTCAGTGCGTTAATGTTGACGTACTTTGTTGATCAATCTCTTCTAAACAGATAACATTCGAGAAAATTTACCATTCAACATTAACAAGGTACAGACCACCCATGTCCTTTTAGCAACCGAATTGAGTGCAGAGCTGTTAGGGCTCCAGGCACCACCAAAAAAGTAACAAAGGATCTCCCCAAAATGTCATCATCACTTTGGATAGAGGATATCATAGTGACCAGGGCGATATAGCAGTGTGATGAAAGGAATGTTCTTTTCGGAGCTACAACTAGCAGTTGGGAGATCACCAGCCACTGGCATGAAATCATGATGATTTACACTGACACCACCAGTATCACATGAGCTGCGGTCAAGGTACACAACACGGATTGGAATGCCCAATGCATCTGAAAGGGCTGTAATGTGCACATGGTCGCTCTCTTCACCCATTGGTTCAACAGATAATTTGCAAAACTAAACCACAATAATTATATATTATCAGAAGACCATGGACAGTTTTTCAACAATAGAAGTAATGGTTATATTGTTTCTGTTTGGGAAGATATTAATTTACAAAACAACTTTCGTGAGAATTATTAAAATTTTCAACATTGAACAAACCTGCTCGACTGTTGTATTGGTTAAGCCCAGTATGAACGGTTCAAAAAATTCTGTGCGCATCTGTATTTCAGCAGAGGTAACAAACCTGAAGAACATCACGACTGACGAAACAGATTTGTCAAGACGTAGAAGAAATGAGATCAAGCCATTTGGGGTAGGTTTTAAGTCACTCACCATAATCAGATATTGACTGATCTCGGCTTCTAATAACAAGCTCTTCATGACTGTGATCATATTAATAAAAAGTCATTCAAACAAAACCCCAGCAAAAATAGGAAAAGAATAAGAAAATCACATAAACAGAAAATTGCTTAAATTAAATATTTTTGGAGCACATCATGCTTCTGGTTCATGATTGTAAACAAGGCAAATATGCGGTGAAGGAAAAAGTTAACACCTTATGGACGTCTCTTTCCCTTGAATAACACATTCCAGCTGCTCAAGGAATAACTGAAAATTTTCACGGTTGTGTTAATCAAAAGTGAATTTGTTTATATCCTTAGAAGATGAAATTAATTGTATGTATGAGCTTTCTAGCATCTGCAAATGCCTCTACAGATTAACAATAAATATAACCTCCTAGGGTCCAGACCTCCACTCTAAACCATTTTCTTAAAATAATTAAACATGTATTCGACCATTGAAACTTTCACAATGACAAATAGAAGAACAATGTAAAAAATTTCCAAAATCTCCTCTGTAGAAAATTTTCTGTAGTCTTAAACGACATATATTTGTCCTATTGTATGATTTCCTATCAATTTGAACAACCAGAATTTTTTATTTCCCCTTTTGTGAAATTTCATTTGAAAAATTAAAACTTTGAAGAAAAGCAAGAAGTTGTGAATAGCTTCCAGTTCAAAAAGACAACCAAGACTATATCTCCTGTATGTGTAAAGCACTTTGCCAGGTCCATAGGCATAACATAAGGGTTCAGGCCCCAAACTTTCCAGATTCTATTGAAGTTGCTTACTTTGGTGTAAGATTTCACAAGATATCAAGCTCACGATGATTTTGGAAGGGAACAAAAAGAATAAAGAAAAGGCAGCAACGATATTGAACATGGTAACTATCCATCACATCATAACTAAGGCAATCTACTCCATTGTATTTAAATTTGTGGAAAAAAGTAAAGAAGAGTTCGAATTTATTACCACACAAAGTTAGCTACACAAGGATTATATAATGTCGTTAATTTTGAACACATGAATAGAAGTAATCACAAATCCCCGAATTTTCACATGACTAACAAGATTGTTAAGGAACTAGAACAGGATAAATGGAAAATCTATTTAAACATTTCCCATTGTTCAAGGGCTCGAATTTGGGTATGAAAAGTATTGATTTCTACTTTCAACCATGACAAAGTTTAGGAGAGATTAGAGCATCCACAATGCATTGTTGCTTAAAAGGACTGCTTAACTAAATATTATGGACCTTGTAATGCTACACAGATTTTAGCACTACTCAATGAAATTCACTCCAATGGTAAAATTCACTCCAAGTGGTTGCTTAATCTAAATTTATGCATCCTTCAATTGATTTTCTTTGTGATTTTTTTAGGATCTTAATTCTATTGTTTGAGTTTCATTATGAGCTTGAATTTTTTTAGTTTTGATTGTACTTTTAGTTTTATAATTCCTCTACTCTTCAACTTTTTTTTTGCCCAAAAAAGCAAAGGTGCTTGTATAATTTGTATACAAAAATTAGTACACCCAAAAAATAAGCAGACATGTGTATCCCACAAAGATAAGGAGTTCTGGTACATAGCTTACCGAAAAAAAATCTTCAAAAGTCAAGTCTGCATAACCCAGGTTCTGCAAGGCTTTTCTACTTTTTTCAACATTCGGTTGGATACGATCGACTTCTGCTTGGTCTTGGCATTCCATAATATGCTCCTGAGGGGAAATATTTGATGACAATTCAATCATAGGACAAAATTATTGGAATATTTAATTACATGCTCCATAGACCATAAAATAGCCCTTCAATGTAAAGTAATGGATAAGCTTTTAAGCTATATAAACTAAGACATACAAGATATGAAAACATAAAGCTTCGAAAAAAGCAGTTTCCATCTCCCCCAGTCCGACGAATGGCAGCATATTGCTCATCAAGCACCTGCATTAAGGATAATATAAAAAAACTCAATAAACATGAAAAGATAAAGGAGAAAATAAAGTATAATAAAGCTGAGATAAAGGGTTAGATAACCTTTATTTTCTCCAGCAAGATAGGACTGCCAGATTCGTATTCAGCAGCTAAGCTACTCAGCGGTTCCTGCCAATTTGTCACATGAAATCATTGTCCATACACAGATACACATTCTTATATTCCACCACTTCCATCCAGGAAAGAAGTAGCAAAGAATAAAAAAAATGATAATGGACACTAAGTAATGCAATTTGTACGTAATAACTTGGAGCATTTTCCTCAAACCCAAATGGGCTCAGAGTTTCAAGGAAAGTTATTAGCACGATACACTATAAATCAATTAAACCTAAATCACTAGATAAGAAATGAAAGAAGATCGAGAGAGTTATCCACTTGGCCTTGCCTTGTCACCCACAAATGGAACTTTCTTAGCTTCGTCAGCCTGAATTGTATACTGTTGCTGCATTATATCATCGTCCCCAAAATTGTCCCACTCACCAAATTCAGAGTCAACAACAGTCACAGACGACGTTATTTCCCCATCCTCCACGACAGTTTCTTTACTCTGCATTGTTTCCCAAAAGGAGTTCGCTATTTTTTAATATCCACTACTTTCTAGGAGAATAAAAATCTATTCACGAACTGAACAACCCTGCCACAAGTAATTTCCGTTCATATCAGTCTCCAAAATACGTTTAATATTCCACTAATGAAATTCAATTAAAATCATGCCCAGGTTGCAACCACAATCTTGCAATACAAAACTATAGCGAAAACACTAAATTTTTTTGAATATATTGGCAATCAAAATCTTGCAATCTTTTCTTAGTGTCACATCACAAGACAAATATATCGACGCACACGGCAACATTGGCATACATACAAACTACGAAAGTTGAATAGAAACCTACCGGCAATTTCATGGGCGGTGTTAGGAAAACCCTTTCTCGGAGCTGTAACTGCAAAACCAGATAAATCACGTTGAAGTCTCTTTCAATTCGCATTAAGAAATGAATACAAAAGAACAGGAAATGCGAAAGGTTTAACGGAACCTGCGCGCGTTACGATGCGAAGAGAAACCCCAGAATCGGTGCGATAGTAAGGTGCAAGACTGAGATCAGTAAACGCAAATCCCTAAATTCCCAACGGATGTGAAACGCATCGTCGTTAGCGTTTTATAATCCACGGCGCTGACGGTTTAATTAATTAGAAGATTTTTATAATTTATAATTAATCGTACATAAATATTTATTTTTGTTTAGGAATCTTAATTTTATATTGAAACTGTGTTTTTATTGCAGTTGAAATAATTTAGTTAATTTTGAACTTTTTAAACCTTTTAAAGCGTAAACAAACTTATGTCCTGAAAATTTGTTTAATATTAAACAAGTGGTCTTCAGTTTCTTTTTTTTTTTTTATCAGAATCGTAATAGGCCTTTATAACAGTGAATGGAAAACAATAATGAAAAAAAAATATCCTAGACAACTTTATAGATTATGGAATAGAGGTAAATGTAAATGTAATTTAATTGATTAGGTAATGGAGTTTTCTTGTGAGAAAAATAAAACAATTACATTTTAAGAATATTTTTTGGAAAAATATAAAAAATAGCATAATCGCTTTTATTAATTCTATAATGTTTTATAGATTATGAAAAGGTTAATAAACATAATTTAATTGATTACATTTTTGTTGGTAATCAAGCTTTCACGTCAGAAAATGAAAAAACAATTATATTTTAAGGATAATTTTGGCAAAATTATCTACATAGAATAGAATGGTCACTTTTATTAATTCGATACAGTTTTGTAGATTATGCAAAGTTAGTAAATATAATTTAATTGATTGTATTTGTGTTGGTAATGAACCTTTCATCTGAGAAAAGTAAAAACAATTATATTTTAGGGATACTATTTGAAAAAAATTATGTACATAAAATAGGATAATCACTTTTATTAGTTTTTATTGATTATAGCTAATAATGATAGTTAAATAATATATAAAATAACATTAGAGAAATATAATATCGTAATTCAATAACATAAAAAATAAAAAATAACATATTTTATATCTTTTAACACTCAGAACAAACACAAAAACTTAAAACTAGTGTTATATTTAAGCTGAAGTATGAATAGTACATATAGTATTCTTTAATAATAACAACTTTTTTTAAAGAAAATGATAAATATTATACATTTTTTATTTTAAAAGAAAAAATAAAAATAATGCTATATAAAAAATCATTATTTTTGTAAAAAATATTTTTTACTCACTATTAATGAATTTTTAATTGATCACCTTTTATCAATTTGATCTGATTAATCTTTGAAATGGTTCAACTGAAGAGTGACTTAGTAGTTCAAAATAATGACAAGAGAAGGATTAAACATGGAATTGTTTTAACAGTTTTTTTATTGATTTGGGTTAATTTAGTTAAGATTTGATAAGAATTAAAATAATTAAGTTGTAGCATAATAATTGTAATGAGGGTAAAAAATAAAAGTAAAATAATGGATGAAATTGTTAATGAATATTTAGTTGGGAAAAGTTGTGTGAATTTAGATTTAGATTGGATATAGGAATTTAGTATTGCATATGTAATAATATGTTGGAAGGTTATCTCTAATAGACAGATTATAACATGAAATCTTCTTTATTTATATTTTAGGTTTCATTCATCACTGTATTGCCACGTGTCATATTCGGAAGTTCCATCCTAATAAAAATCAAAGCTAATGCCCTGTGTCTGTG
Organism: Lablab purpureus; assembly: GCA_030347555.1. Lineage (NCBI taxonomy): Eukaryota > Viridiplantae > Streptophyta > Magnoliopsida > Fabales > Fabaceae > Lablab > Lablab purpureus. The sequence goes on from CM059259.1 coordinate 11,661,572, forward strand.
ATTCAGAGGGACAGAATTAAGTGCGTCCGTACACTGTCATCAGCCTAGCAACCACACATTAACTGAAACAACATATTAGTGCCATCTGATGTGCCAACCTCTGCTTATTGCTTTCATTAATATCTCTCTATCATATCGATTAATTCAGAATATTATATATAAGTTATCCATAATGTATATATTTAATATTTAATATTTTTTCACTTTCTTTCATTTTAATTCAAACAATTTTTCTTTTCTTTTCTATTTTCTTTCTCTCTCTTTTTTTCATTTGCACCCCTCAATCCAATCTCAACATTTAAGAATTTAAATAACGGTTGAAATTTGTCTTAATGACCCCATCCTAATTTTCTTGACCAAATCCACCTAAGAAATTCAACTGGGTTCACCAAGTTCAACGTGACTAAAACTGGAAAACATACAAGTGCCATCAATGTGCAGTTGAAACTAACTGGTGACCAACTTGTTCCACTCCAAGTCATAAACAACTATATATAGTTTCCTTTTCTTTTTCCCGAGCAAATAATTAAACTAATTCCTAAAACTACAAGGTGATTATATTAGTGTGCCATTATATAATTAGGGTCTCCAAATGTTCAATCAGTAAATCAGTCTTCAAAATATGCATTTTGGCAATGCTACTATTCTTGAAGATTGAATGACACCAGGAGGACTAATTTGACTTTATACAGAGACACAAACTTAGTTGTCATCATGCAAGATTCTTTAATTTCCGATTATTCAGGGTCTAATACTTTTTTTATTCTTAAATCACCAGTATCAGCGTTTACACTACACCGTTTTCATTTCTCTCTCTCTCTCTCTCTCTGCAAAAATTTTCCACCTTAGAGCGAGAAAGCAAAATCTGTGGAAGAAAAAACATGAGAGGATTGTTACAGCAACAGCTTGCCAAAACACCATAGTTTATTTTTGCTCACAAATTAATGATATCTAGCCTGTGGTGTGGCCATAAGAACAGAGAGAGAGAACACAATTTAGGTTGAGATGAGGAAGTGTGATCTCTGTAACAGTCCTGCAAAGTTGTTGTGTGAATCAGATCAAGCTAGCCTCTGTTGGGAATGTGATGCTAAGGTCCACAGTGCAAACTTCCTCGTAACCAAGCACCCCAGGATTCTTCTCTGTCATGTTTGTCAATCGCTAACGGCTTGGCACGGAACCGGACCCAAGTTTGTACCCACCATCTCCGTTTGCAACACCTGTGTTAACAACAACCGTGAGAGCTGCAGCCAACAGAATCATGATGAAGATGACGATGACCATGATGATGATGATGATGATGATGATGATGACACGATGGAGGATCATGTAGAAAACGATGAGGGTGGTGTGGAAGAAGATGATGAAGAAAATCAAGTGGTTCCATGGACATCTACACCACCACCTCCAGCTTCCACTTCTTCAAATAGTGTTGCAACTGGTTCTACCAGGTCCTCTAATGTTGAAGAGGGTGCCTCGGATTAATGCTTCGGATTTATGTGTCCGACATATTCATGTACAAAATTTAGGTACAGTTTTTTTAAGTGTTATTTATGCTCTTTTTGGATCGGAATTAGAGTTTTTACATAAACTTCAATGTAACTTTTATAACATCAATCAATAAGATAAAGCTCTAATTTTGAGGAAATAACAGCATAAGCAACATCTTAAAAAATTGTATCTGAGTTTTTCCTGTTCATTCTTATTTCCTTTTCCCTTTACAATCTCGAGAAATTTTGGCTTGTCACGTCTGTTCGTAAACCTAAATACACATCCAACTACAAGGTTTTTTTTTCTTCCTTCCTTTACGATTTTCATAACTAACAAAGTCAGTTGCTAGTTTTTGTGCTGTAATACTATTACTCTGTTGTAGTAAATGCAGTTATTGATATGTTGGCAAGTATCAGAATATGCAACATATTTGAATATGTACAGAGAATAAGAATGCTAGCTAGTCTCTCAAATCGGCTTATACGGAGCTTTGATTCTCGTGCCTGTTACAAATTCATTCATTCTGGTGCCACGAGATTTTGTTGTAATCTTTCTCCGTTTGTTTTATCTGGATGCTTGATTTGAGAAATTTGAGTCTGTCACAATATGTTTCAGTTTTCTGAATGCCAACACACACTACTATTGAGTTCGATTTTCATGTGTTTGAAAACAGTGAAGGGTCGAAATCATAGAGCATTCAACTTGATGATCTAATCAAAGATTACCCACTTGCATTAATTATTAGAGTGTGTTGCTCTAGTACTAATTAATTATAGTAGTTTAGTTACATTTCATGCTCTCAAATTCTGTTTGATGTGATAGCATGGCTCTCCTCCCAACACGAAATGTGAGGAAAATTGATTCTAAACAGTGATTTTCCCTGACCGAAGATTTGTCTGATCTAGGATAATTGCCTAGATTGTATTAGAACCTGAGAATAAGGAATACAGAAAATGGCCATGTCTTAGATTAAAATAGAAAAAAAAAAGAGAAAAAAAACACATGTCTGTGTGTGATTCACCGTAAAATAGGGTTATTATTAAGTTTTGAAGCTGAGAATAAGGAAGTGGGACCAAGCAAGTCCAACATCTTCACGTGCGTTCCATGTATAGATAAATTAGAATTTAAGTAGGAAAATGAAGATGGGGTAGGAGAATCCAAAAGAATGTTAAACTAAATCAAAGTGAAGTTTTTAAACAAGATTTGAAGGAATAAGAAAAAGGGGGATGTGATGGGGTTAGGAATGGTATATGCAATGACTGTGTATGAAAATGGTTGCGTTGCAAAAAGAGAAAGCTGTGTGTGGCTGTAAGTGGAAGCTTTTAATTTGGCAAAATTTACCACCACCGATGAGAGAAACTTTTTGGTTTATACAATATGTGCTTATTCCTTGGATTCTCTCTGCTCCAAAGCCGTTGGTTTTTATGATTTGTCTCTGATTGTACCATGTTTATGTATGAACCACAAGTGCAAAATATTCTATATCCTTTATCTTCAAATTATAGCCACCACTCTCCCTTTGGAATCCCACAAATCTCAACTCTCTTTTCTCGACAAAACTTCATCTCAAGCTCATATCTCCTTTATAAATATATATATAACTGTTTACCATTTCAAAGTTCATGAGTTTAATTGGAGGTCTACAATTTATTTTTAATCATATTCAGTTAATATTAAGTTACACAATTTTTTTACATATATTATATTATTTAAAATATAAATAAATATATAATATCAGATATTTAAAGCTTGATATACTTATTCGAATAATATAATAAAAATTAAGTGAAGTTTTTAAACATTAAATTTGAAGAAAAATTAAGTGAAATGGAGAGTGACTTCTTTTTATGGTAATTTCTCCTCATAAATTATATATTTAAGGGGTTTTTTTAATGGATATCTTAAAAGATCTTTTTACATAAAAAATTATATTAGATTTTAAAGTTCGTGTAGCAATGTGATTTTTTAAATAAAAGAATTTTATGATTAGGATTTTGTAATTTGAATTTAAAAAAGATTTATAAAATATGACACCATGAAATTTGAAAGGATTTCATGGATTTATAATTTAAAGGACTTCATGCTTTAAAAAAATAGTGTTATGTATGATTACTTCTTATTTGATATTTACTTATTATTTTATTCTACAAAATTACCTAAATTAAAATGAATTTGATTTTAGTTCATAAAAAGCAATTTTGTTATTGTTATACATTGTTCTAATTAGATAAAATGTTTGACATTTAGTTAAAAAAGAAGTACGTGAACCAAGGGTAGTGCTTAATAATTTATTCTCTTTAGCAAACACAAACTAAATTAATGAACAATTTTTTTTCAAACAACTACCATAGGAAATATAACAAGTAATTGATTATAACTCATTAGGGTTGGCAAAACGGGCCAGCTCGGCCCGTCTAGACATATTCCGCCATGAGTCCGCCAAAGTCGGACCGGGCCGGGCCAGTCCGTCACAGTGATACGGGCCAAAATTTCTAACCCGCTCCGTCATAAGACAGGCTGGCGGGCTGGCCCGCCTATATTTTTTGTTTTTCATTTTTTTGAAAAATCTATTTTTTGGGTTTTTTATTTTATTTTTGGATCTTTGGTTTTCAATTGGACTTTTTTTTTCTTTGCGACTATTTTGTTTGTGTCCAATTTAAATGAATTTTTGTAATTACAACAATATATTAAAGATATATATGGTGACATGGCATTTTAAAAGTGCAAGCTAAAAGACATAATGTTTATTACAAAATAAATTGCATATTAAGGTTTACTAGTCTCAACAATCATTTATAACAATTGTTCATAAATCAACTAATCTTGTTCCATTTCAGGATTATTAGAGGCAGTCTTAGAACAAGTCCCTTCTACTCTTTCATCTTTGTCACTTTCTTCATCGTCGTCATCTTCAATATCATAAGAAATTGAAAAAAAAGTTAGAATATCAAATTTTTTTATCAAAATAAAAAAAATAATTAGATTTAAATTAATGAAATTACCATCACAAAAACCATGCTTCCAATTGGAAGTACAAATAATTGCTTCAACATTCTCAGGTAAAAGGCGACTTCTATACTTGTTAAGAATCCTCGAACCAATGCTGAATACAGATTCAGATGCAACTGTAGTAATCGGGATGCTTAGCAAGTCCCTAGCCATTAATGAAAGATCCGAAAAGCTTTGGTTGTTACTCTTCCACCATTGTAGAACATCCATATGTTCTGTAAAATCAAGATCTAATGTTGGCTCATCCAAATATATATCAAGTTGACTCCTTCCTGTTTTAGCAGCAGCTTGAAGTTTGCGTTTTTTTAATTCCTATATGATAAGTTTAATCAACTAAAAATAATAATAATTGAATTAGAATAAAGTAAAATAACTTACATCAAAAAGACTTGGCTTGGTGGGAGCAGACGAGGATGATGATCATGCTTACGTTTTAAAACATTAGAAGTCGAACTCTTTGTACAATATTGAGAGAAAAGCACATATAATTTTTCCTTTATTTTCTCCAACTTTACTTCCCAAAAAAGGGGATAAACCCTTTCATAGCAGAATCCCAATGTTTCCAACTTCATCCTTGGATCTAAAATTGCCCCAAATGCAAGAACAACACTATATTCATCCCAATATTTATCAAATTTTATCATCATCTTTTCAGCCATATCTCTTATAACTTCATCTTCATCTTTGACACTTTCCATTAAAAGGCATTGAATTTTCCAAAACTTATAAAAAATACAAGTTGGATGTAGGATAACTTGTTACAGAAATCAAATTTGTAATATCATAAAATGGCAATAAGAAAACACTAAATTTTTCTGCTCTTTTCCATTTGTCTTCAGAAGGACAATACTTGTAATTTTCATCAACTAGGTGGAGGCTTCCAAAAACACGTTGGTATTTAAGAGCACTTTGAAGCGTTAAATAAGTTGAGTTCCACCTTGTAGGAACATCTAGACACAATCCACTTGATGCATCAATGTCTCCAATTTTTTGAAGACATTGTTTAAATTTAATCATTCTACTCTCAGAACCCTTAACATACTTTATGCTCTCCCTAATTTGATCTAAAACATCTCCAAGTACCTTCAATCCTTCTTGAACAATCAAATTTAAAATATGTGCACAACAACACACATGAAAGAACTCACCATCACAAATCAAGGAATTTTGCAAAACAAGCTGACTTTTTAAAGTTCTTTGCAAAACATCATTACTAGAAGCATTGTCCAAAGTGATAGAAAAAATCTTTTTCTCAATTCCCCAATCATGCAAAAATTCATTTAACTTCTTAGACAACTAAAATCCAGTGTGAGGGGGAGGCAAATGACAAAAGTTAAGAATTTTGCTACTTAACTTCTAATTTGAATCAACATAATGTGCTGTCAAACTTATATAACCCTCAGTAATGCAAGATGTCCATAAATTAAAGTTAAACAAATCCTACTTGAAATGGTGTTCAACTCTTCCTTAATCATGGCCTTTTCTTTCATAAATATTCTCAATACATCACTCTTAATAGTATTTCTAGAAACTAAAGTCGCATCAGGATTCAAATAACTTATCCAAGTCTTAAGCTCTCGATACTCAACAAATTTGAATGGTAAACCATGACGGATAATTAAATTAGCACACAACTCATGAGACACCATTTGATCTATTTTTTTTGCATTCAACTTTCCTTGCATATCCAAAATCATTTGACTCACATCTTCAAATTTGATTTTACTACATCTTTCAATATGACGCTTTAAATGAGAAGTCCCATATTTTTTACCACCAACTACATATTTTTTGTTACAACCATTACACCTTGCTATTCTAGTGAAAAATTTCCAACAATCAGATGTTGTAGACTTATCTTTTTTCTTATTGGCTTCAACACTTTCAGATTCATTTTCAAAAACATATTCATCTTCATTCGCGGGTACATGATCCTCATGGACATCACCAATTGACTCATCCATCACCATTAAGCGACGATTCTGACACACTCTGCTGCAACAATTATTAAGATAAGATCCAATAATTCATATAAGTACAAATATTAAAATAGTTCAAAACAGTGTCACAATCTCAAAGTCCCAAATCTAATAACACAATCGAACACACTTAAAAAGCAAGACCACTGTCAAACCACATGTAAAACCCTATCCCAAAGCAAGACCAGAAAAATCCAAAGAACTTGAAAAGACACGGTTTCCAAGTTGACCTGAACCATTCTTCTCTCCACAAACCAAAGCCCCGTGAAGAGTCAGACCACACATGTTGTGCATTAACAGTAAAACAAAGAGAGAAATAAATAAACCTTCGGATGCTGCTGGAAAGTGAGCTGCTGCCGTCACAGGTGCCTGAAGAAATTGCAATCAGTGAGGTATTGAAGGAACCCTAAGTATAGCTACTTTCCCAAATTTAAAGAGAACGAGTGAGAGTGAGTGAGATGTTATATTTTTTTTGCGGGTCAGCGGATTGGCTCGTCCCGCCCCGCCTGTGGCCCGACGGGTTGGCGGGCTAGACGGGCCAGGTTGATACTGGTTGACAGGTTTAAAATGCTAACCCGCCCCGCCTATATGCTATCAGGCTGACAGACCGCCCAACCCACTTTGCCACCCCTACTCATTGTCTTCTTATATAGGATATATTGACATGTCTAAATTTATAATAGGACTCAATACATTAATATTTTGACGGTATTATATCTTTGTTCCTGAGGTTCAAATTTTTGGTTTTCTTAACAAAAACTTCTGAACATGAAAATTCTTTTATTAATTCGATATAAAATTTATCAGTGTAAAAAATAATAAAAATGATTAAAGTAATTACTTTTTACAAAATTGTAATATACAAATCTATATTGTAATATTTCAATTAATCTCCATGCACCACCTTGCATGGATAATTAAAATACAAAACCTAGTCTTTTTAGATAACAAGATTTTTTAAATATTTTATTGAATAAATAAAAAATAGTTTAAAATCCTATCATAAAAAAGGTAGTTGTTTTGAAATAAATAAATTATCAAGGTGAATTTTTTAAAAGGTAAGAGATGAAATTAATTTTTTTGAAAACAGATTTGTTTTCAAATAAAATAAAATAAAATTTTCCTATTCGTATTACATCTGATCTTATTTAAATTAAGTTTGTTCCTAAATATATTTGTTTTAGAAAGAAAAATAAAATAAAATTGGGAAAACGTTGACAATTTGAAAGGGCCTCAGCCCATTCACAGGCCCAGTTCAATTCTCGTCGGTTCTTGTGGTTTTCCTTGACTCGACGGAACCAAGTCGAAGTGGAAGATCTGAAACCCTATCAATCTATCGTCTGTGGTGTGAAAAAGCGATCGTCGTTGAAAATTGTGATTAGGGGAAAAGATGCCTCAGAGACACTCGAAGAACAACAACGATCTCGCGTTCTTCACGTACGACGAGAAGCGAAAACTAGGGTATGGGACCCAGAAAGAGAGATTGGGGAAAGACTCCATCAAGCCCTTCGATGCGTGCTGCCTCTGCCTCAAATCCCTAATCGATCCCATGAGCTGCCAAAAGGGCCATCTCTTTTGCAAAGAGTGCATTCTCCAGTGCCTCTTGTCTCAGAAAAAAGACATTCAAAGGTATTCATTCTATGCCCTTTTTCATTCTCTGGCTGAAATTGCATAATCTATGATTGAACTGCAAGTATATGCATCATTCAAATTCGTGCTGGCGACTGGTGTAGAAATTTGGGATACGTAATTATTAATTGAAGTGTGTTGGTCGTTCTGTAATTATCTTTGTTGAGGGTGGGAGGGACGGGTTCATACGAAAGGTTTGCGATATACTCTATTTTTTATTGCCTAACCATTTGTTTGTTTTATTGAAGCTTTGAGATCGTATGGACATTTGAATTTGACACTTTTCGTGAACAAAGAATATGCGTTGTTTTGCTAGAATTCATGGGTGGAGCTTTCTTCAGGGATAGTTTTTGTTCTTTGATGTGATCAACATGCTTCACTTTTTTTTAATGTTTTCGAATTCGGATAGTGGAGCTGTGTAGTTTAAGGCATCCTTTTTTTTTTCATGTTCTGTGATTTATTTTTTTGTGAAGTTGGGTAGAATTTTATATGTTGCGACTGAGTAATGGTACAGCAGGCCTGTAAAGGCTGCTCGTGACTATTGCTTTGTTTCATGTCTCTGTCTCGACAATCCTTCATGCCACCTGCTGATTGAAGATTTTGTTCGCTTGTGATGTCTTCTTTGAGATATGCGAGTTAAGACATGATTTGGGAGATGCCTGAGAAAAACATGGCAAATAAGAATATTCTTTATGACTTTGGAATTAGGTTATGGGATCTGGTTTCCTGATGGAGACAGTAGTTCCACTTTAAGTAAATTGTCACACTGTATATGCGTACTTATTGGGATATAAAATAGATATATTCGTGTTTGTATGGTATCTGGTGACTTAATATGAATAATAGGAACTGATAACAATGATACATGAAAAGTTTGAAGAGCTATTTCTTTTAAAATTTTGAGTTGGGACATCCGTGTTCAAACAAAATTTGTAGTTTCATTTAATGAAAATTTTTAGTAAACTGTAATCATTTTGTTTAAAAACTTTAGCTGTTCTATAGGATTTGGTTCTTTAACTTGCTCACAACATGGATTTGATTGGGTTCTTCTGATAAAAAACTACAGGATTGCGGGGACATCCCCTTACCCCCTTTCGCTCTCCTCTTGTTGTATAGTATAAATGCACTTCTTTTACTGAAAAAAGGATGAAATTCACCCTGTAAGATTTTTTTTTCTGCTTATGTGTTTATGAAATGGTGATTGAGGGGATTATTCCCTAGTTGAGGAAATTAACTAACGAGGTGAAAAGTTCGACTTCCTCTCATAAGTCTTAACAATATCATTTACCATGGGTTATTTTGTATTTTATAAATTTCATATTATGATTGACCATTTCTGTGTGGCACTGAAGTTCAATACTTAATTGCATTACCTTTGTTTTTTCCTGTGATATGGTTCCAGTTGACCATCATTACTTCCACTTCTCCATGGGCTTTCCATTGCCTTGTTTAATTTATTTTTCCTTTGTCATCAATATTGATAGACATTATCATGCTTCAGTTTTACTTACTAGATCCCATCTCTGCTTTATATATTGCATGGGGTTACTTTGTAAAATTATTTATTCTATCAACCATTGCTTAACGTTTTTAATTTATTTTATAATAAAGAAAATGATCCTACCATTCCTATTGAGAAGGATTTGCTGTTCTCTGTAATTCTTGGTCTGAGTGATTTCTCAGAACTTTTTAATGTGTACTGTCTTTGTTTAGTACTTTTTTTTTCCTTGGTGTGGATATGGCTGTTATGTTGTGAACCTTTACTAGATGCCATCTCTGCTTTATATATTGCATGGGGTTACCTTGAAAATTGTTTATTCTATCAACCATTGCTTAACGTTTTTAATTTATTTTATAATAAAGAAAATGATCTTACCATTCCTACTGAGAAGGATTTGCTGTTCTCTGTGATTCTTGGTCTGAGTGATTTCTCGGAACTTTTTAATGTGTACTGTCTTTGTTAGTACTTTTTTTTCCTTGGTGTGGATATGGCTTTTATGTTGTGAACCTTTACTAGATCCCATCTCTGCTTTATATATTGCATGGGGTTACCTTGTAAAATTGTTTATTCTATCAACCATTGCTTAACGTTTTTAATTTATTTTATAATAAAGAAAATGATCTTACCATTCCTATTGAGAAGGATTTGCCGTTCTCTGTGATTCTTGGTCTGAGTGATTTCTCTGTGATTCTTGGTCTGAGTGATTTCTCGGAACTTTTTAATGTGTACTGTCTTTGTTTAGTACTTTTTTTCCTTGGTGTGGATATGGCTGTTATGTTGTGAACCTTTACAGTGTGATTGCGATATTGATATTTATAATAAAACAGGAAGCTTGCAGCCCATGCTGCCCAGCAAAAGCAAGAAAAAGAGGAGGAAGAAGAGAAGTTGATGTTGCAGAAGGCTAAAGAGCTTGATGCATTTGATCAACAAAATCATGGTGCTGTACCACAATACAGTGACAGAAATTATAGCCGTGATAAGAATGGTTTCCATGGTGCAAACAGTGTGAAGGTCACTTCCTATGAGGAAGAAGCCCTTCGGACAATGAAGGCATTTTGGCTGCCTTCTGCTACCCCCGAAGCTTCTGTTAAAGTAGAAGCACCTTCTACCAGTACTATCTGTCCGGAAGGCAAGGAGAAACTGAAGTTGAAGACACTTTTCCCTGTACAGTTTACTGAGGATACAAGTGAGCAGAAAAAATCCAAGGCACTTGACAAGTCCTACATTTGCCCTAGCTGCAAAGTTACTCTCACCAACACAATGTCGCTTGTGGCCCTCAGTTCATGTGGGCATGTATTTTGCAAGAAGTGTGCTGACAGATTTATGGCTGTTGATAAAGTCTGTCTAGTTTGCAACAAGGCTTGTAAAGAGAGAAATTTGGTGAATTTGGAGAAGGGAGGAACAGGTTTTGCCGGTCATGGGGATCATCTTCAGGCCACAGACTTCAAGCATTTGGGAAGTGGTACTGGATTAGGGCTGGTTAGACCTGCAATGAAAACTTAACGCCTTATTGTTTTGGGTTGTTAGGTGTATGATACTCTCCATTCAGGAGAAGAAAATTCTGTTTTAGCTTCTCTTAATGATGTTACCTTGTTAACATGATAATCATTATCTGTCTTATTTATGGTTTTCTACTTCGTTTTATTTTTTGTTCACCCAAGATAAATGCTGAAAACGTGAAAAAGGGCATTATTGGCGAGAGATTATCTAGCTTGTAAAACTGGATTCATTCTTAGCCGTAGCTGTCACCACTGTAGGTTGGTGGGCGATAAATCATCTATCGTGTGGGGTTCGCTAATTTGAAATGATTAGTAGACAGCTATAAACTTTTGATTGGGAGTTATCTGCCAACTTCGTTCGGATATTTATGTTTTTGAATACTAGTGTTTATTTTGATCACTGCATATATTTGCCATTTTGGAACGAACTTGATCAGGACTCGCAATGATCAGTCACGTTGCTGAAAAATTTGACTCCGCACGATCTAACAGTTAGCCCTTAACTTCTTGGATAAAATAAATATATCAGAGAAAATATTCTAAAATGATATTACTTTTTTATAAAAAAATATATTTATAAATTTTTACTTTATTAAAAGTGGTTGTGATTTTAATCCAGGTATAATAGTTCTTTTGTTATATTTTTAATCTCGTCTTTTTGAATGTTCTAATTTGTCTGTTTCTTTTAAATAACGAGTGTATATAGTTTTTCTTGTTAAATTGATAGTAATATTATACGTGGTAAATAATAAATGATTTCATCGTTCGTGTATCATTTTATTGTAGTGATGTCGTCAAATATGCTTCTCTTAAAATTTAAGAATTAAAATGATAATATTTTTTCATAGAATAAAATTAACACTCTTAAAATATAAGAATTAAAATTGACAATATTTTTATCATAGATTAAAATTAACGTTTTAGGATATTTTGAGGAATAAGAATGTATTTTTGATCCTTATTATTTCCTTCCCGGGTATGATAGAATAACAGAAGATGAGGTGTTTTGTAGGGAAATCCTTTGAGAATAAGTGGATACACGTGCGTGGGGTGGTTGAGGGAAGAAACAAGAAATTATGAAGACAACTTAAAACCAACGAGGCAATCCTAGAAAAAGCAGAACTTCAGAGAAAACCGTGTACATGTTTCGCTTTCAACCCACCACATGTTTGGTTAGTTTGCCTAACATCTTAAATCCAAACATTACTAGCCTGAAATGAAACTATACACACAAAAACAAAACTTTCGTTTTCAAACCAAGCTCCTATGTTCTTCTACTCCTCTATTCTGGCCACCATTTTGCATGGACAAAGGACTCAATATACTCTATTTTTTACAGAAAAATAAAGTATACAATTCTTAAAATATAAACTATTTCTCTTCTACATAACTATTTATACATATGAAATTTAAATATTTTTATATAAATAATTTTAATTCCATTACACTTGTACTTTTTTTTGGAAAAAATTATATTTCGAAGGCACAAAATAAAGCCGAAGGTGGCTTGGGTTGGGTGGGCAATGGCACATGACGGCACAGTGTTCTTTATCTTATCCCACTTATATTCGTCATTCTTTTTTTTATATATATTTTGTCCCTACCTCTTTCTTTGCATAAAGATAACACGAGTTCCCAACTTTTTAATTTTTAACTCAACCTAACAAACTTGCACCTTGGTTTTTCCATTTTTTATTTTTTAAGTAAGAAAAAAAATATCTTGGAAGCTTCAGTTATTTCTAAAAGCAAGCAAAAGTATCCTTGTTAACAAGTTTTCATCTTTCTCCAACTTCTCATTTTCTTTTTCTCCTCCAACTGGTTCATTCACTGATAAATCTCGACAATTTAAATATTTAATGATGCTAGTTTAAGGTTGAGAAAGAATCTCATCTTATATAAAAAATAGATAAATTGAATAGCATATAAGAAAAAAAATATTACTTTAAAATTGGTTTCATATTTCTTTTATATTATCTAAATTTGGTCAACACAATATTCAATTTTTCACTTTAAACAAATAATCTAATCTAATTCAATTAAAACATTAAAAAAACTGTAATATTTAAAATAATAATCTCATTAAAACGACAACATTTTTATTATAAAAACTGAAAATATGTAAATATTTGACTAAGAAACGTACTTCCTAAATTATGAATTAGTTACTTAATTTAAACAAAAATATTTTTTTCAAGGGTTTAGAACAAAAAAAAAAAGTGTTTGTGTTGGTACCTTTAAATTTCTTAACTCGTGATAGGCTTTAATTAAAATGATTTGAATGTCGTGCTTCTGACGTTATGCAGAACATGAAAGTGTAAATCCATTTGTTTTCTTATCCTTTTGCTATAGTGAGTGAGCTGCACTAGAACTTGGTAAATTCTAAAAAAAAGTGAATTATTAGGACTTAGGAGAACCACTTAAAATAGAAAAACTTGTTGGTGCTATAACTACCTAAAAGACCAAACATTTCATAGAATGCTACCAGTTCAAACGTCAAGTATTATAAATTATAATCATCGTTACATTATAATACTGCCATCCCTTTTAGTATAGCAAGATTTCAACTTTTTAACCAAAGATCTCTTTTTGTTTATTTCAAATATTCCTGCAACCAATTAAAACCTACAAAAAGGCACATCATAGAAAATGCAACTTGCTACTATGACAGTGAAATCGGTTTCACATCCAACCCATTAAATTTTTTGAAGCCATTGAAATGCATTAACATAATCCAATTTGCAAAAGACTTGTCCTTTTTCTCCAATTTCAACGTTTGACTGACATCCCTTTAGTAAAGAGAAGAGAAACAGGTTGCAATTATTTTTGGCATGCGCCTTTGACATCCTTAAAAGATTTATTTATTATCTATCCCATCTTATCAGGAAGGAGAAATTGATCACGTCTAATATAAGCAAAATTACCCGAATTGAAAAGAACCAAAATCAAAATTAGTAGACCCTAAATTAAAACGAGTAATTAGTGGGAAAATAAAATCTTACCTATATTCGCGTGACGATGTGGTGGCTGCAGTACCATCCAAATTGACTCACTTTTAGGGTTGTGGGTTCCACACGCCATTATTACCCGCCAACCGAGGGATCCTACTCTATAGTATTGTTGTTATTATTTTATTTATCATCGCCGGAATAACATCCTCCCACTTGCTTTCATTACATAACCTACTCACGAAGCCACCACAACACAACCAACAACAGAACAATCCTTGTTCCTCAATTCCCATTTTTCACTATCTCTTTTTTCTAGAAACGAATATTTTTCCTTCTCTTTTTTAAAACCCATAAAGCAAAATCGCAAAAGGTATTTGGGAAAGGGAGAATTTGATTGAAAAGCAAAGATATTTGGGAGAAAGAGAAGGAAAAGGAGTAAGCTTTTGTTTTAGGGGCAATGGGGGATTTGGAGAAGCAAGAGTGGGTGGAGGAGGGAAGGGAAGAAAATGGGGAGGGAGAAAAGGAGTCGCTTTTGGAGGGTAAGGCGGTTGTGGATTTTGACGTGCTTTGTTCCTCTGTGGCGTTGCGAAGTGCGCATGGAAGTTGGGGAAAGCTTGGGGGTAGGGATGATGAGCAGCAAGGTGGGGTTTTGAGGATGTGGGAGGGTGAAGTCCTTGATTGCTTTGAGGATCGTGGCATCGCTTTTGAATCTGCGTGGTAAGGTTTACTCTTACCTGCTTTTCATTTGATTTTTTTTAAAGAATATTGTGTTTTTACATATTCTTATGGTATGAAGTTGTGTGTTTGGAGCAATACATTTGTTGGCGTTAGTTTTGTCTGAAGCTATGCTGATTTTGGAAAGAACGAAGGGGTAATTAGGTTATTGTGATTATTAATTCTTCATTTCCGGGTAGACAAGTCCTTACAAGGTTGTAATTGCTGTCCTGTAAGATGTCCTATTTAGTCATTACTCGCCAGGCCCCTAATGTAACTATGTAAGGAATGTGAATTGTGCAACTGGAAAGCGGGTTTCAGTTTAGCGTGCATTTTTGTGCTATGGATTTCCGTTCATAAATTTGTGGTTTCGTGGTTTAAATAATAGAACACAAGAAGGGACTCTGATTTTGTTATATTCGCAATGTTGGGGTGAGGGATTGGTGACATTGATGCTTATTATTTGAGTTACTGATATATTTGGTTGGGTTTTGATGGATTAAGTTAAAATCGTTTTAATTTGATGGTTCAATTACATGCTTATGTTTTCTCCTTTACACATGTATTTATGTTAGTGCCTCTGTGCCCAATGAAAGTCTAAAATACAAAATGACTCGGGGAAACCGATAATTTGCTGTGGGGTTTGTGGTAACTTTTACAAGGATTTGTTTTGATATGTCATGTTTGTAAACATTAGATCTTTTCGTGTTGCAGTTGTCCTTGCTACCGATTTGGGAAGAATATGAAGCTAGCTGGTTTTGGTTCTTGCTATCTCCAGGTATATTTAAATTTCTTGGAAATTGAAAGAGCACATGTTGGTTAGAGTGGTCAAATTATAACTCCAACTAAAGGGAATCACTTTTAGAATTGGCAATTTCTGTGTGAATTTTTCTTTTAACTTTTGGCAATGTAGCTCTCTGAAGTTTGAATTTCCATGTTTTGTATTGCAGGCTATAGTTTATTTTCTACTAGTTATTGGTGCCCTCGTTACATTTATTGCCTATACTATCACGAGGACTCGCTACTTCCTATACCTAGCGGTTGCATTCATCATTGCTGTTGGAGTATATTTAGGATTCTACCGAACTCGTATGCGGAAGAAATTCAACATCAAGGTGAGTTTTTTCTTCCCATACTGTAATTGTTTGTTTATTAACACTTTGTTGTTTATAGATATGTTTTGATGAGTTATTTACGTGTTTTCTTCTCCCTGAATAATATGTTTTGTCTTGTTTGTACAAAGCTCGTCTACAGACCACAGTAACTACGTATCCACCCTTCATTTAGTTTTAAAGAATTTAAGTTCATCTTCAACTTAACCCTCTAATCAAGGGCGGATTATCCTTAGTTGCTTACTTTAGAGATAATGTTACTTTATAGGAGGTTTTCGTCTTGTTTTTGTTTTTAGAAAGTACTAAAGATATGGCATTATACAATATCCATATTCTCAAAATATTATACGAAAATTATCACTAAGTGGTGCATTAATACCACACTTGTGTAAACTTGGCTATTCACATAGATGGACTGTGGAATGGAATGTATAGTTTAAATTTGTCAGTTTGAGGATAACAAACTAGTGCTATAACAGTTGTGAGAGTACCAGGTTCCACGGGATCTTGCAATTCTGTTGAAATTATATAGATTTTCATCACATGTCGTATAAGCTGCTGATATCAAAGAAAATTTATGGTGTTAAACATAAAAGGGCAGATATGATTTGACCTCATTTTGAACTGGATGAAATATTTATTTTATGTTTAATGTGATTCTGTGAGGGCCTTTCTAATGTGCCATCAAATGAAAAAACTGTTATTATGTCCCCTTTATAATTTTTATAGTAATATTTCATTTATCCTACCGTGGTAAATTTTATTTTGCGTCTTGTCTGACATGTCGGAACATGAATGTTTTATAACTGATACTTTGAGCAACCGACTTTCTAATCTGTGGACTGTAATGCATGGTTGTTGATTTTATTTTTATCAGTGAGGCTTTTATTTACTATCCTTGGCAAAATTTGGCTGCGTTTGTATGTCTAAAACACTACTAATTGATGATTTTTTTCAGGGTAGTGACAGTTCGTTGGACGACTGCGCTTACCATTTTGTCTGTCCTTGTTGCACATTGTGCCAGGTCATTTCAAAATCCTGTCCTTTATGACTTGAGTTGACTGTAATTGGAGTTATCCATATGTTGAATATTTGTGATATATAATTTGCAGGAATCAAGAACACTTGAGATGAACAATGTTCAAAATGGCACATGGCACGGTCGGGGTGACACACTATGTGTAGGTGGCTTTAGAGATGAAAAGAAACCTCTGTTTGAGTTACTTCCTCCTCCTGTTGTGTCCATCAAGCCTACTAATGAAAATCGCACCGAAAAGAGCACAAATGCTGCTAGCAATGGTTCTTGAAAAATTGGTTTTTCATCTGAATTCATCATATTTCTTTCCAAGTTCTCACAGGTGGCCAAGAGATGAATGTAATGGCGGCTGCAACGCAGGTTCATAGGTGGACAAAAACTGGTGTACGATGATTAATTTCCTCTGGGAAATAGGAATGGCTGACTAAGTTGTTCTTAAAATCATTGGATGAAGGGTGTTATGTTATGTGATTCTCAAGTGGTGGGGTCTTATTTTTACCAAACCCTGCTGTAGTATAGTTTTATTAGTGTTGAAAAAATGTCATCGTAATTGTGTATTATATAGTGAACCCTTAAAGTTTGATCCACTTTTCTGATGTTTTATTAAAAGTTTAGCATATCAATCCATTTAGAATTTTTGTAGATGTGCGGTTGTCCGAAGAAGTATTAAAATAGGATTATCCATTAACAAGTATTTGGTAGTATCAGTGGATGTAATGGATGCTGTAGATTATACAATTAATTTTTTATTGTTTACTTTGGATCTAAACAATTTTTGTAAGTAAAATTTCGTTTCATAATTTATTTTACTGATGGTTAGTATCCCTTTTAAACTTAACCATATTTAAAAAATAATCTTTCCTAAAATATATTTCATTAAAAATTGAAAATTGTTTATAATATACTAGAGAGACCCACAACACAATTACTCCAATTTATATATACTAATAACAATAATAAATGTTATTTTTAAAATAATTTTATTAAAATAAACTTACTTTCTCAGTAAGAATGTCATGCAGAAAATACAATTTTTAGTAAAAAAAAATAACAATCTTAATACATTAATTCTTTTAGTAGTTTGACTCATTTGAGAGTAGCAACTCATTAGCCTCCATGAACATATAAAAAATTGAAAAATAATTAATATGTAAGCAAATTAGAAATACAATGCATTAATATTTTAATGAAAAGTGAGAACATCAATTAAATTTAAAATATTTTAATATAGCTAAAACTTCAATTAGACGAATAAAATACTCTCTACACACTCTTTTTTAACATATTTTTATTATTTTTTTAGTGTTTATTAGATGTTACAAAATGCATTACTTTTTCTGTCTTTCTTTGTACCATTGATTAATATTGATTAGCTCATTCTTTATCACTCTTTCATAGAACTTAGTATAAAAAAATAAGAAAGAATTATTGGAAATATAATCTCAATTAATTAAAATTCTATTGTTAAATGATTCCTTTTTATTTTTGTAACAAATCTTAAAATAAAATGGTTTGAGACCAATAAAATTTATGTTGAGGGGAGAAAACTAACTTAAATTTTCAAGTAAATTTGTGTTGATATCTTAAAAAGAAGATGAAAACTAAAAAAAAGCAAAATTACAACATTAGAAGACTTATTTATGTTCCTCATGAATCTTGTAAATTGTATTATTTGAGAAATTTATTAACAATGCAAACAGAATGTGTAAAATAGAATAACTTATAAAAGTTATTAAGAAGTTTGTTTTGCTATCGATGGAGGAGAACTAAAAAATGTGAGAATTTTAAAGTTGATGCGAAGAAGAAGACACAACAATAATGTTTAGGTTTATTTATCTAATGTTATAATTAAGATACGATAGAAGCGAATGAAAACAAATGACAGAGATGAGAATGTTAAGACACATTACATTCACGAAAATTTTAAATTTGCCTATATTATTCTAATTCTGAAGAAATGTGGGAGAAATATAAGAGTAGATGTTGAGATGGATCTCATATATCTAGACTAAACTCATCCCATAATCTGTGTAAAAGTGAGTAAGATTAAATTAAGTAATATTTGACTCAATGATAAATTAAACTCAATCTAATATAATTATATTGTATAAATTTAATTAGACTAGAGTAACCTCATCCGATTAACACTTTTATCCCTTTACATCCATGAAATAGTCCCTCCAATTTATCAATATTTTCTTCTCTTTAATCATTAGTTAGAAATAGATGTTTTGTTTTTTTTTTTCAAAATTTTTTACTACCAGTCGAGTTTTCTCCTTGTTCACTGTAATAATTTTAAGAAAGACACAAGTCAAATATGTTATTAAAAACATTTTTTTAATATTTTAAATTATATGTTAAATATGAAAAACTAACATCAAATTATTGAAAAACTAAAAATCTATCTCTACAAAATATTAAAAAACTAAAACTTTATTGTATCTAAAATATAAAATATTGACATTCTTGTGAGTGTCATTGTGAAAATTGTTAGCCTGATTACTTTGGAAAGTATATAATTATTTTAGGAACACATTTTAAAATCTAATTATAAATTATGTTTGACATATCTAGTAATTTTTTAAACTGGAATGCTAATTAAGTAGGACTCCAAATAGAAAAGACAGTAACCCTGTTCTGAAATTTTATGGAACCAGGAGAAATAATTATTTTCATTAATAAAATATCTTAAATATGAAAGCTTTTACATTGGAAAGACGAACTTTGAGTCTATCTTCATGGGAAGCATATTAAAATACTACATGCTTGGTTTTAAATAAGCCATTTCAAGTCACAAAACAAATTTCTAGCAGGAATTGTTTGCTTAAGAATCTTTTTTCTGATGAAGAAATGCAAGAAAGAAAACAAGGATGTAACTGATCACATGATCCTGTCCACCCTGAGTCCCTAGAAAAAGAAGCTCCATTTTTTCTCTGTATTTGGGCCTTATTCATGCAACCATCTTCGGTTGTATTATTCTTTAAAATTATAGAATAGATTTGTACACTTAAAAATTTGTTTAACGAGAATTAGTCACATTCCATCTGATGTAGTATAACTGCTTTAAGGAATTAATTGCAAGGAGTTTGTCCTTAAAGTCCTTAGTTGTCCTTGGTTTTAGAAAGCTGAACAGTGTTTTTTAATGAGTGGGAAATTGGTTATATAAAGAAGCTCTTGGAATAATGATATGTGTGATGGTGCTTTTGACCAGAGAAAACATGATTAATATTAGAAAAGGCAACAGACATGCATGATAATATCTCTTTCCTAAAAGCAAAGGACACAATCATCCATCTAGAAATCTAACAATGATTTGGATTCCCTATCACAGGGAACAAACATATCGAGTGACCTACCAGTATTCATTTACAGCCACAGCCAAGCCTAAAACATCTTATTTAATTACAATTGAAGTTTCATCTATCAACCGTTTTATTTCATTGCATTGGTTGGTGCCATCTTACAATTTCCATTTGATTTAATAATGTAATTTCTGAATTTCATTTTATGCAATAGATTACAGTAATTCCTTTGTGGTGAACGATATTTTGACCAAACATGATTTTTTGTCCTCGCTTCCTCCTTCTTGAGTTTGAGGAAAACTGGAATTTGTTTCTGCAACATAGACCATTAAATTCTTTGCCGTTTGGTGTTTCTCAGCACACTCACTGGAGTTTCTGTTCTTAAAAAGCTTGTATCTGTCATTAACTCCTTGGCCACCATTCTTATCATCTCTTGCATCAAATCAAAGCACTTGGACAATGTCTCCTAATACAACCACCATCAATATGTAGACGCTATATAGCAACAAAGAATCAAAATACTTTCTTTTAAGGGTAGTGATTGAATATAAACTTTACCTCATCTATGTACTCACTGGCTATAATTGAAGCTCTCAGAATAGAATATTGATGTGGGAGTAGTTCATGAGATGCAATGATAAGGGCAGTTGCTGCAATAGTTGAAGGTTTATACTCTAAAAGCTTAATGTCTGCAGCCATAAGAGAGATGCAATTCAGAGTCTGTGCTGGTTGGAAGTGAAGATAAAATCAAGTTATACGTATGAATAGAAACAAGCACTCACCATTTTGAGCATTGAAAATTATCACAGAAGCTCTCTCTTTAAGTGCTTGCTTCAGTGATTGGTCTTCAATTTCAGCAAAAGAGACGAAGAAGCGCAGGAAACAAAAAGGTGTAATTGACCTCATACGCCATTTTAGTGCCCCGAGAATCAGACGCTCCATTTTCCGAATACTTTGAGCCTTAAAGTTACAACCTTCTTTCTGTTTCATTGTTTACAAACACCACATGTTCTAGTTACTATGACATGGGTAGAGATTGTCTTTCTATTTAAATGACTGAAACTACGTGAATTTGAAGATTTACCTGCATTTCCAAAAATGGCAAAGTTGTGTTTTTCATCTTTGAAGCAAGAGAAAGACATGATACGACAACAAGCCTAAGATACCACGGTTTCCCCTTCTGCAAACTCAGGACTAATGGCATAAGGGTAATATTGGAAATTATGGAAAGATATTAAGGTACAATTGTTCCAAGGTTTCTTAGCTTTTTCACTATGAAGTGAACATAAGCTTAAAAGAGGCATCATTAGATATCTGCTTACCAGAATTTCCTGGCTTGACATGAAACGGTGCATGTAATTAATAGCAAGATAAGCTACAAAACGGTCCAATTTGTAAGAAAGCTGAACCTGAAGAAGCATAACAAGATGTAGCAAATGTGACATGAAAGAGGGGGAAATGAACCTATTACACAAAGATAACTTTCACCTGAAGAATGAGAGATATGGCCTCACAACAGAAAACGTGAAAATGTGTTAGACTTAAGTAGTTTTGTGAGGGCATGTGATCTGATTCGATGGCAAAGAGTTCTGATACAGTAAAGGTTTGCTCTTCTTCCAAGCTGACTAGTGGGTTTTCGAGATCAAACTCCATCTTCCCTTTCTTGATAACCTAGTCTGCGTTCTATATTCTGTACATTGTTATTGAGGAATTCAAGGCATAAGAAAGACAGAGACAAAAAGTCTCAAGATGGTAACTGAATAGATGAAAAAGAAAGAGAAGCTTCGCTTTCTGTGTTGATAAAGTGATTGTGTTGACCTTCTTTATTGGAAGTAGTAGTGTTTACACATACATATTAGGAATATGATCTCTTTGCTCCCCGCTCTTCCTCAGCTATAGACATGGAAATCAGGAAAAGCACGATAGACGTGAGAGGAGTGCCTGAAGAGTTTAAAAAGTTTTTTTGGACCGAATATTAGGATTACTACATTTTCTACCACCTCCCAAAGATAAGAAAAGTTCTACTAGTTTAAAAATGTAGGAAAGAGAACATAATTATGTAGCATGTGCCCTTGATCTGAGATGGAAGTGACAAGTTTTGGTTAACATGAGGAGTGTCACCATGTCCTATATTCTACCGTTACGTTCATAGATTTTAAATTCTACCGTTCATGCTTACATATTCTAGGCAAAACTATAAGGTGCAATTGCATACTCTTGCAATTCCCTTCTGTTTCTGTGGCTGTGGGTGTCGTGTTTTGTGTCATAAAATTTCACTATAGAAGATTCCTACATTCTGTTAAGTGAATTTTAATTTATTAAAACCCTCTAATTAGCCTTACTTTTGAAATGGGATGCATATGCTACTGTACAATGCAGTTGTCATTTGAGTCTCATTAGGTAAGAATATTTAAGGGTCAGCTGAAAAACTCATCACCATCAAGTGTAAGTGGTCCTCTGGTTGATCTGGTAATTAGAGCATGGTAGAGACAGTTGTGCGACATTGCAACATGCTGTTAAATCCATGGCTGAGTACAAGCTAGTAGCAGCTGGAAAACCAACTTGTCCTATTGGGACTTCTTGTCACACCCTTGTAATGTAAACACGAGTACCTCCTTGTGTGTCATTGAGAACAAATTGATCTTGTTAACAACTGAACATTGTTTCATGGCATTCTAATTACCCATTTTCAGTTGAGGCCTGAAACAATGAAGGGATAAAAAAGCAAGAAAACTCTATTCTCTTCAATGATAACTAACAAAAATCTTTACCTTATTCCCTTTGACCGGTTCCCTATCTGAATCCCAACAAGAACAAAAAGGAATCCTCTTTTACTATGACATCCTCAATAATAATAATAACTTTGACTACCCGTTTTGATACTCTTACTATTGTTGTTAGAGTGAGTGAGTATGACCATTCTTTTTTTATCCGGGTGACCCCCACTTTGATGATGAAGTTAATAATGTTGCCATATTTCTCATGTTGCAGAATATTGAACAGTTCCCATAACTCATGATGGAAGGCTGAATCGACATGAATGCAGAGTTGTTCACATGATGATGATGATCAAGAAGGGAAAGGTGTCAGAAACGTCTGGCTTGACTTGACCGTGGTCTGGCTTGGGGATTATCTGTAACGTTTTGGCCATTGGGGACTTGAAGGACATTCAATTGTTTGTCTTTACCAACATGTACCACATTACATGTGACTTGGGTTACACAAACATCAACCAATATCTAACTTGGTATATGGGTCAAATCTCATCAAAATTTCATCAATTAAACGTAGGAATGTCAATTCAATCCACATCAAGTAAGCATATGTAATAAATGGATTTGAATGTAGCTATTTGCTTCCAAAAATTTATAAGAATGATTGCCACTTTAATGAGTATTTTGTTATCCAACTCCACTCATCCTCTGTTTACAAATAATGCTGTTAAAACAGAAATGGTTATTTAATCGATTAAATTCTGATTCAAATTTAGTAATTTAAGCATAATTAAACTCTGTTCAAACTAATATTAATAAATTAATAATTAAATGATAATAAAAGTATAATCACAATTTAGAAGTAGTTGATAACACATAATTCAAAACAGATGTATTTTCATGGATATAATATTCTGTCAAATTTACGTTTTACCATCAGGATGAAATATTACTCTTTTTTACCCAGCTTGTCCTCTGCATAAATTTTCCATTGTATTTATAATATTTATTTTATGCAACAAAACAAAAAAATTGTTAAATTGAAAACTGAGAATTAAATTTAAAATGTGAATGCTTGAAAATTTCTATTTTAAAAAAACATCTTAAGAAATTTAAATGAAATATGTGTGTGTATATATATATATATATATATATATATATTTATATATTGTTTTTCGTGGATTAAAGTCTATAATAATATTAATTTTAGCGTGCAATGCAATAATTTTGATGGCATTGGCATTTAATTTTTTATCATAACTAATATTACCGTTGTTAATATTAAAGGAAAATATTTATATATCAGTTAAATAAATTAAAATTCCTTTAGACGAATATTTGAGTGATAATTAATTATTTAAATTTATTAAGTATTTTTTTCACAAACTTTATTATAAAAGTTTATATATATTTATGTGTTAAATAATTTTTTAAAGTAAAGTGTATTCAATTTTACAAAATTAATTAATACGATAAAATTTATATTCTTTTAACTTTATATTTAGTTAATATGGAATCTTTTATATTTCTAATTTTAAAAAGGAATTAGGCATGATGAGGTGATAGGTTATCATATGTTTGACTTAATTTAGTTTTAAGTTTTTTTAGTATATGTTTATCGGGGTCAACTGTGTTGATGTGGTTTCATTATATCATATAATATATTTTCAATTACGCCTTTTTTATATATTTTATCATCAAGTTTTCAATTTTTACAAATTTTACCACATTAACATGTTGTCAATTTTAATATATTTTACCATTATATTAATATTAAAACAACATTATTCTTTTGCAAAAAGATTATTATAAAACGAATTGTTTTATAGAAAACATAAGTATTTTGTTATATATTTAATAGATCGGTAAAATGTGAAAATATGATGGTAAAAGGTATAAAAATAATCGAATGATAAAATTCTCAAAATGTTATTTCAGTGGTAAAATGTGAAATTAAATCTATCATGTAGTATATATATATATATATATATATATATTCTTTTATCTTTCTTTCAAGTTGTTAAATAAGATGATGAAATGACCATATTTGTCCATTTATATTCATTCCTTCTGGTCATGATATAATTTCTGTTTGGTCAATGACTGGTTTTTATAGCAATGCTAGTGCGTATGTTGTTAACAATGAAAACGTCTTTTAATAAAAAAAATCACTATTTACTCCATGTACTACATAATGTTTTTTTATTATAGTATATATAAAAATAATCCTAAAAGTTTATATACAAACATAACATACATGCATAGTCTTTTATTAAAGGTGTTTTGTTTTTATCTTTAAATTTGATTTGATTTCTTTTACTTCATTTACTCTTTGTGATGAAATATTGATTTAATATAAATTGAAATTCTATTTTTTCAGAAAGTGTATTAACGTAAAAGTGATTAATATGAGTAGTGATTATAATATATAATGTTTGTCCAAGTGGCATGCACAAAATGACCTCATTTCAAAATAGAGGTCATGATAAGATGTATTGAGTTTTTAAGAATAGATAAAAGCATTCCCTTAGATCCTCTCTTCCATTGGTGCTTCTGGGGAAGAGAGGAGGCACCAATACCAACTTATCTCTTCCTTCATTGTGTTTATCATTTTTTTCAGAAAAACACAATCAAGAAGTGTTTGCCCCTTTCCTTTGTAGCTATCTTCTTTTTAAGAAGGGAATCAAGGAAACAAGTAAGCCTTGATCATAACAAAAGGCGAGGGGTGCTTATTGGTTGTGTTGTTCATTTGTTCAAAATGAACAATGCAACCATGACACCGTCTAATATGTCAGATAAATCCATAGTTTGCTATACACCTCTCATGACAACAACAAATGGCTTTTGGAAGGGCGATAACCCTTTAGATTACTCTCTTCCTCTGTTTATCTTGCAGATAACATTAGTTGTATGTGCCACACGTTTCTTTGTTTTAATCCTCAAGCCATTTCACCAACCTCGTGTAATTGCTGAAATATTGGTAACTTCATTTTTCCTCTGTCCTTTTATCTTTATTTTCAATGAGACACAATATTTTATTTTCTTTTTCCAACCAAACATAAAACGAAAAAAAAAACACAATCATCATTCTTTGTTAACTCTCTTCCAACTTTGACATAATCTATGATGTATTAGTACCCACATAAGTTAAATTTAATGTTATGAGTAATAGTTTCTTTTCTTGTTTTCTTTATATCAAGAATTTGTTAGAGAACCTGTGATATGTAAGCTCAAGAAACTGCATAAATTAATTTGAAGAGATTTTGTTGTAACCATGTGGAGCACATATGTTAACGGAAAATTAGTTAAATTATAATTGGTAACTTTAATATGCAGTCAGTATAGCAGGTGTGTTTAATTTGAGAGTCATTTTTTTTGCTTTCAAATATTGTGTAACTGGATGGTATATTGAAAATACATTTATAGGGTGGATTGCTTTTGGGTCCATCAGTGTTGGGTAGAAATCAGAAATTTGCCAATATTGTGTTCCCTCTGAAAAGTGTAATGGTGGTGGAGACAATGGCAAACATGGGTCTGATATACTTCGTGTTCTTGGTTGGGCTAGAGATGGACATTTCGATCATCAAACGCACTGGAAAGAAAACAGTGTCCATAGCCCTTGCTGGTATGTTAATGCCCTTTTTGGTTGCTATTTGTTTATCCTCTTTAATAGTTGACACAAACAAAAGTATAAACCAAGCCAATTGTGTCCTCTATCTTGGTATTGTTCTATCCGTCACTGCATTCCCGGTGCTTGCTCGCATGCTTGTTGAGCTCAAACTCATCAACACAGACTTAGGGAAGCTTGCTCTATCGATTTCTCTCATCAATGATGTGTGCGCATGGATGTTATTGGTTTTAACTATTGCTTTATCAGAGGAAAGAGCTGGCATTTGGGTCTCTTTGTGGGTTATACTTTCAAACCTTGTTTTTCTTTCTTTCTCCTTTGTTATTGTTAGACCAATGATGTCGTGGTTGATCGAGAAAACCCCAGAAGGAAAACCCTTCAGTGAGTTTCAATTATGCATTGTGCTCACTGGTGTCATGATCTCAGCCTTCATCACAGATGTCCTTGGAACACATTGTATTTTTGGAGCTTTTGTGTATGGCTTAGTTATTCCACATGGGCCACTTGGAGCTGCAATAATAGAAAAGCTAGAAGACTTTGTTTCAGGGCTTTTGCTTCCTCTCTTTTATGCCGTTAGTGGGCTTAAGACCGATATCAGCTTGATTAGTGGAGCTAATACTTGGACTTTTGTGCTCTTGGTGATTCCTCTCTCTTATCTTGGCAAGGTTTTTGGGACTCTCCTTGTTTCAAACATGTTTCAGATACCAAATCGTGATGGGGTTGTTCTTGGTTTACTTATGAACTCTAAAGGACTCATTGAAATTATTGTGCTTAATATTGGAAGGGAACAAAAGGTAAAACACTCAATTTATTTGGTAACTAGTTATATCCCTTAATGGGTCAACATATAAACATGATCAATTAACTTTGCATATGCAGGTCTTGAATGATAAAATATTTTCAGTTATGATCATTGTAATACTGATAATGACAACATTCGTTTCACCCTTTGTAACATTAGTTTATAAGCCAAGAAAAAGGCTTGTACCTTATAAAAGGAGAACAATTCAAAATTCAAGACTTGATGGAGAGTTAAGAGTCCTTGTGTGTATTCACACCCCAAGAAATGTTCCCACACTAATTAATCTCCTTGAAGCAACTTACCCACATAAAAGATCTCCCATGTGCGCTTACGTGCTTCACTTGGTTGAACTCACTGGTAGAGCTTCTGCCATGCTCGTTGTCCATGCTGACAGACAATCAGGAGGCCCAGCCCTCAACAAAACACAAGCACAAACTGACCACATCATCACTGGATTTCAGAACTTTGAGGAACAGGTCAGTCATGCTCAAGTCCAACCCTTAACAGCCATTTCCCCTTACTCCACCATGCATGAAGACATATGCAATTTGGCCGAGGACAAAAGGGTGTCCATCATCATCATTCCTTTCCATAAGCAACAAACAGTTGATGGAGAAATGGAAGATACAATCCCAGCATTCAGAATGGTGAACCACAATCTACTACAAAATTCACCATGCTCAGTTGGTATACTTGTGGATAGAGGCCTTAACGGATCCAATCGCTTGATTGGAAATCTAGCAGCTCATCAAGTGGCTGTGCTGTATTTTGGAGGACCAGATGATAGAGAGGCATTGGCTTATGGATGGAGAATGTCAAGACATCCAAGGGTTCGCCTTACTGTCATGCACTTCATTCCAAGCCAATATCCAAATCAAACTCCAGAAACAGATCACTTATGGGCCAAGATTGATAGAAGTTTCACCACTATAAAAAATGGTAGAGAGAACAAACTAGATGAGGAGTATATAGGTGAGTTTAAGAAGATGATTGCGCATGACGATTCAGTGGTTTACATAGACAAGGTTGTGAACAATGGAGAGGAAACAGTTGCAGCAATAAGATCAATCAATAATGTGAACGACTTGTTCATAGTTGGGAGAGGACAAGGGATAGTGTCACCACTAACAGATGGCCTAACAGATTGGAGTGAGTGTCCTGAATTGGGAGCTATTGGAGATTTGCTAGCCTCTTCAGACTTTGAAACAACAGCTTCAGTGTTGGTGTTGCATCAATATGTAGCGCAAGGACCAGATGGGGAGGACAATTTCGTGGTTGAAAGACCATGGGAATCAACTGAACACTACCAAAACATACATCAACATCAACACCTACACCAACATATACCAAGATATGCAATGCCAATGGGAACAGAACATTCTTTTTCATAATGTTTACATACCCGCAAGAGACACAAAAGTACAAATCAAATACAAAGAGTGCATTAATATGTATATTTAAATGTAAATCTTGACAAATTAGCACAAAAGTGTAGAGTTGGTGCTAATGTCTCTTTAGAGCCTACCCACCATTGAAGTGCGGTAATAGATGTCCATGGAAAGTAATCACCGTTGTCTTTTGAAGCTTTGGGTTTAGGCTTAAGTTTGTGCTTGTCAGAGGAAAAACATAGTCAATTAAAGTGTATAACAAAAAGTGGTAATTTTTTTTTAATTTAATATAGGAAGAAAAATATTTTTAAATCAATATTTCTTATTTAAATTTAATATTATAATTAAATAGTTCAAAATAAGGGAGAAGATGTCAATATTAATATTCATATTTTTCAAAATTATACAATACCAGAATAACTATATTTAGGAGACCTAAGTAAAATGTTTTAGAATTAAATTTTTGACAAAAAAGTACTATTCCAATAAATTTATAAGATAAGTTAGTGATTATTATTTATTAGATATTTAATAAAAATAGAAAGTGTTACATATAAACAGAAACTAAAGTTGATTACTACATGAATTTTGTGAGATGCTATTCATTTTAACAACAACTTATCATTTCAGCATTTTTAAAAGTTAAAACAAAAGCTAGATTTTTAAAAAGTAATTGTTCTTTAATTTAAAAAATTACACAAAGTAGTAACTTACTATCCTAAATCATAAAAAGGAGATAGAAAAGATAGAAAGGAGTAAAATAAATTGTAGATTTTTTAAATTTTAAAAAAATTATATATATATATATATATCGTTAGTACATTTTACCAGTTATATAAAATATCATGATATTAAATATGTTAAAGTGTTTTTATATGAAGTTTTTATACTTAAAAGAAAAAAAATAAGATACTAAATATTGCAATTATTTTTTAGTAGAAATACTAAACATGCAAGAAATAATTAAAAAAATATTTTATATAAAAAATATTCTGATGTGATTTATTAATAAAATATTTTATATTATTTTAATAAATTTAAATACAAAATAAATATATGATTTGACTAAAAAACAAAATAAATTTTTTCAAAAATAGTTTAGAATATATAAAACATACTGAATTCTGTTTTAAAATTTTCTCTTTCAATTGTGATCGTGACTTCAGAGGGCTTTTTTTCAGGCCCTTCATTAATAAAATAGAAGTTCCACCCTGCAACACAGGTTTGGATAATCTAAAAAGTCTAAATTAAAAGTGATAAAATGCTATAAATTTGGTGTCAAGCAAAAAATTTCCATGTTGCTAATATTTTTTGGTGCTAGGATAAAAAATATGACACCAATTACTTTCTGTATCTTCTTTCCAAGTTTGTTTTCAGTTGTATTTTTTTTTTGAAAAAAAATATGTTTATTAATTTATGTAATTATAAAATTATTACTAATTGCACTAAAAATTAATTTAAAATTTAATTTAATAAATATTTAAATTTTAGTAATTAATATTAAAATTAATTTTAATTTTAATTTAAAAATTAATTTAATTATCATTATATAAAAATTAATTTCATAATTTTTTTAAGATTAATAGTAAAAAAATATAATTTTTATTATAACAAAAATTATTTTATTTTCTAATTTATACTAATAAATTATTTTCAACAAAGGGTAATTGATTATTTTCCTCTTTTTTTTCTTCCTTTTCTTCATATTTTACAACAAACACCCAACTTGTAAGGTTAAAATAATTTACGATCAATATATAACTTAATGTGAGTGGTTAACACGCAACAAAAATGTTATCAGTTTTTTTAATAATATATATACATGCACGTCTACTACTTGTATAGCCATATTATATTAAATAGGGTAATTCATACTTTAATATTATAATAATTATTTCTTTAATTTTTTAATAGAGTTAGTGTTTCTTTAACAACATAGACCTACTTAAAATTACACTATTTTAATATTTAAATTTCATATTTTTTAAAATTTTTTTGTTATTTTAAAATATATTTAAAAAATATTAAATCAAGTTGACGATTTCATAAATATGTAACTAAATTAATAAAAATTTATAATATATTAATATTAATTAAATTAATAAATTATTTTGTATATATTACTATATTTTTTTAATTTACTAAAAATACTTGATGAATAAAATAATTTGAAGTAATAACTTTAGAAATGAAAGACAAATTTAAAATGATTTATTAAAAATCCTTTGAGGATAATATTGTGGTTTGAAAAGAAATCTTAGAGGTGTTTATTCAACAACTTACAAATAAATTATTAATCACACTACTTAACTTTATTTAAAAGAATGTTGGGAAGCTTAGGACTTCCAAAAAAACAATATTTTATGTAATTAATTATCTATTTAGTGTTATGTAATAATAATAATAAGTTTTCTTATTATTTAATGTCCCGATTCTTATATATTATATATGATTTGGTTATTACTTATATCTTGATAATTGGATACTTCTTTACTAATGTATACTTATTTTTATAAAAATTAATTTAAGAAATTGACAATATATACATTAGTGGCTTAAAAACAATAGAATCACAAGATTTTTCTTCAGAAAATTCTTAGAACATAACATAATTTTATTTGACAAACTATATTAAATTTTGATTGTTATTGCATTAACATCATTAAAAGTCAACTTACTAATAATATTAGTAATGTTTTTAATAAGTATAAAGCAGGTAATATGTTACTGTCGAAAACGATTATTGAGGATTGGATGTTTAAATATCCATATCAAATTAGGAAAAAAACTGGAATCTTGTGAAGGAAAATTTGAATCCTAATTGGAAGTTAGAGAGAGACTATGACATTATGCATGTGGACAAGGGCTTTTTCTAGGTCAAATTTGATCATCTAAAAAATCAGCCAATGATGGATACTGTATGTCACTGTCTTGAAGGTAGTCTAGAATTTGTTTTTTACAAAACTATAACAAATTGACTACAAAATTAAATTCATTTTATTCTCACACTTTTTGTTTGGCTAATATGTAATTTTTTTAATAGAAATTTAATTACATATTTAATTTTTATTTTTTTCAATATTAATATATCATCTCATTTTTAATCAAAATGTTAATTTTTTTAACGAATAATAGATCTTAGATACTGATATCACATATAATTAGGGAATCGGAATTATTTTCTTAAATTGGATGATTAAATGTACAATTAATTTTTTAAAAGAAATCAAAACCACATATTTGGTAAATTGGAGAGAAAAACAGATTATTATCTTCCAATTAATAAATGCTTTAAGTTTGATGTAGTCAGGGAAAGCCCATTAAAAAAACTCAACTTGCTTATAAAGAAATAATTTTACTAGATGGGTAATTTTTGCCTTCTAGCTTAGGATTTAAAAAATCCACACAGTTTTAATGCCTTATGTAATACTAATAGAGTCATTTCGTTACTCTAAATTCATAAAAAATTTAATTAATAATTATATATAAAAAAAATAATTATATTTTTAAAATAATATTTAAATAGTTTTTATTTTTTATTTTCAAATATAATTAAAATAAAAATAAAAATAGAAAATTTGTATATTAAATTTTTTATTATATATTATTGTAGATTTATTTTTATTTTAAAATATAATTAAAAATAAATAAAATTTTAAAAATAAAAATCTTTTTATAAAATATATTAAAAATAAAATAAAAATATAAAAGTAGACAAAAAATATCTCTTTATATATATATATAATCCAATTGAATATGTTGCTAACATATTAATTTAACAGTTCGTTAAAAAATAATTTAAATAATAAAATATTAAAATTAAATAAATAAATATATACAAATAAAAAAGTTGTAAATTTTAATAACTAAAATTTTAAAAAAATATCTATAATCTATGATTTATGAAGTTAGTAAAGAATAGTTTATTAACTATTCTTTTACATATTTTTTTGCTACTTAATCCTTAATATTTTGATATATTTTTATTTATAATTATAATAAAATTAATAAAAAATAGTTTTATAACCGTTTCATTAAGAAAAATTTTGGACATATTTTGTTTTTATATTTTATATTTTATAAACTGGTGTAAATGATCTCCAAATAAAAAATATTTAAAAAATAAAATAAAATAAAAATTTAAAAAACAAATAATAGTACAGTAAGAAACCATCAAAAGAAAAACAAAAAAAAACTATAACATATAATCAAATATAGTTTATATAAGTTTATGAAAAATAAAGTTAAGGTCCAAAGTATATTTCAGAAACAAAACACAGTTTTAATAAATAATTGAAAGACAAAAAAATATTTAACCCAATATTTTATAAAATTTATTTATTAATTAAGTCCTAAATTTATAAGAATAATAATTATATTTAAATATTTATATTTATAATAATTAATTAGGGAAAACTATTTTTGTGATTGATTTGTGGTATACATATTTTTATGACTATTTTATTTTTAGTGCTTCGGTAATTATTATAATAAATTAATTTCTTAATTGTATTAACTAATTTATATTTCTATAAAAAATAAAAAATATAAATACACATGCAATTTTTTTTACAGTAATTAATAAAGCCAATATATTTTGATTGAGTAATGATATGTTAACATCTTTATTATTTTATACCATTAATTATATATTATTATCTAATTTCAAAATTTTATTTCTATTTAGCATTATCCTTTAAATATAAGATTTCATTATTAAAAAATATTTTCAAATATTTGTTTAAGAGAAAAGTGTTGTCAAATATGTTTTTCCATTTTTATAGCTGGTTTTTTATATATATTTTATATTATTTTATGTATAATGTTATGATAACTATCATTTCTACAAGTAAAACAATAATAAAAAACCAAAATCACATATCAAGAATTAAATAAATTCTAAAATTGCAATTGAACCTTTTTAATTAAAACTATTTAATTATTGAATATTATTAATATATTAATAATTTTTAATTATAATGGTAGATATTTATTAAATATCACATTTTTTTAAATCTTTCTTTAATTAAGTTATATGATAGACATATTTTAGTTATTTTATCAGGAGAATCTTCAGAAAAAAAACCAAACTAATTGAATCAAGAGAATATACTGTACTATAAATTTTAGTGATCAGACTTTCTGTTTCTCCCTACAAGGTTTGTAATTCGGTTCAAGAGGCATATCAGGTTTTTCCCATTTGTGAATGTTGTTTCTCTTTTCTTTATTGTTCTTTTCTTCTCAATACCAAACTTGATAAGTGGTCATTAACCAGTCCACTGTTACTATGAATTGGTGCTAACAGATTATTATAGGTCATGACTATTTCAAATGAAAATGAAGCACCAAGAAAGTTGGAGGTATGCTATTATTTTCTTCTTTTATGTATTCATCCACCAATGTTGCTTGCTTATCTACAATAGTTGGATTATTTTGTTTCAAGCAGGGGAAATTTCCAGCGATGGTGGTTTGTTTCATTCTGGGATTGGGGTCTCTTGTTGCTTGGAACAGTATGTTGACAGTAGGAGATTATTACTACAATCTGTTCCCTGTGCGTATCTTATGAATCCAAAACTATTTATTCTTCTTTCTGTGTTGTATGCTTGACTTGAAACTGATTGTGAATAAGTTATGAGGCATTATTGGTCTGTCTAACAAGTTTTTGCCACAGACATACCATCCATCGCGGGTGCTCACCCTTGTTTATCAACCCTTTGCACTTTGTACTATGGCAATACTGGCGTATAATGAGTCAAGGATCAACACTAGACTGCGGAACTTAATTGGCTACTCTCTTTTCTCCGTTAGTACTTTGTTAGTGCTTGTTGTGAGTACAACTCTCTAATTCACTGTTTTCTTCAATTTATAGTTTGGTTTAGAAGAGACAAAATCTAACTCCAACTTTGCTACCACTGGTTAATGTGGTTGTTAATTTCATTTTTTCTTCTTTGTTTATAATAGCTTCAGAATATTTTGTGTAACAGTTGGACCTAGCAACATCAGGAAAAGGGGGAATAGGACCTTACATTGGTGTATGTCTCCTTTCTTCTTGTTTTGGAATTGCAGATGCTCATGTCCAGGGTGGCATGGTCGGAGACTTGTCTCTAATGTGTCCTGAGTTCATCCAGGTTTCTTTTCCTCGTAATATCTTTATTCCTCCTATGTTGTATTTTTTGAAAAATTCTTAGCACTTATTTGAAATGAAGAAAAAACTGTACCACTAAATTTAATCATTTTTTTTCAAAAAGAGAAGATAAGCCATGGCAGTTACAGGGAATAGGCTAGGAAGAGAAAAATGCAGTTGTTATTAGCAGAGAAAATACATTATTTTGATTAGGTTAGTAATGATGCTTAATTTGTATAAGGTTGCGCATGATATAACACGCTGTCTTCTAAAATTGTAGTATTGTTTTGACTAGTTAGCCTAATTATACAATTTAATATTTTACAGTCTTTCTTTGCTGGTTTGGCGGCCTCTGGAGCTTTATCTTCTGGTTTGAGACTTGTCACCAAAGTGGGTTTTGAGAATTCAAAGAATGGTCTTCGAAAAGGGACCAGTATGTTACTCTTATTCACTAATGGACACCGACACAGATCAGTTTTACTCACTTGTTTTTCCATTATGGCAGTTTTATACAGCATGGTAGATTTGGTAGTCATCTATTAACTCTAAAGATTGCTGTTCTTTGACACAATATTGATTATTCCTCATTTTGCAGTGCTATTTTTTGCCATTGCTACGGTTTTTGAGTTTTTCTGCGTAATTCTATACGCATTTTACTTCCCTAAGTTGTCCATAGTAAAATATTACCGTTCAAAGGCTGCTTTAGAAGGATCAAAAACTGTATCAGCTGATCTTGCAGCTGCCGGCATTCACAACGAGATCAACCAGCAAGTAGTGTAACTGGTGTTAAAATTATTTATAAACTAAGCTCCAGGAAGTATATTGCTATAGACTGAAAGACTTTTTGGAACTATTGCAGGTTGGATTTGATGCTAAAAACCAAGAACGCTTGAGCAATAAACAACTATTTCTGCAGAACATTGATCTTGCAGCTTATTTGTTTCTAATATATGTGTTAACACTATCAATTTTCCCTGGATTCTTGTATGAAAATACTGGATCACACAAGCTAGGAACATGGTAAGCGTGTTTTAATTCCCAATCCTTTGGTCATCTAAATGCATTTTCACATGGCTCATCATCTGGGGTTCTTTTCAGGTACCCTCTTGTTTTGATTGCAATGTACAACGTGCTGGATCTAATATCCAGATATATTCCGCTCGTCAAATGCCTCACGTTGGAGTCCAGAAAGGGGTTACTCATTGCAGTGCTTTCTAGATTCCTGTTGATCCCAGCATTTTACTTCACAGCAAAATATGGTGACCAGGGATGGATGATCATGCTTGTGTCTTTCTTGGGACTAACCAATGGTTATCTCACTGTTTGTGTATTTACCACGGCCCCAAAAGGTTACAAAGTCAGTATTTTTCAACCTGAAGAACTTTCATAAATTTTTCTAAGTTTACGTTCTACATACTTTACACTTTTTTAACTTCATATATAAAATTCTTCTATTAAAAAGTTATCTACTTTAATTTTTTAAATTCTTATTCCTAACATATTTTTTTTACATATTTTAGTCTTGGCAGTGTAATAAACCCTATATGTGAAGACTAAATCTGTAATTGTAAAATCCTATTATTATACTTGTATTTATATATGTGTTTATATAAATATATTTTACAATAAATAAATAAATATATAGATAGATAAATGGATAGAGAAAAATTATTTACAAAATTCTATAATAAAAATCTAATAAATATAAAATAACAGTATCTTTATCTAATATACTTATATTCTCTAGATAAAATACTTATCCTTTCTCTCAGTTTCTGGATAATTGTTATTTTGAAAAAGAAATTTTATTTAAAATTTAATCTTGTATTAATTATTTTTTATCAATTATATTCTTAAATTTAAAAATATTAAAAATAATTAAATTATTTTTTTATAGGCATTAAATGTTTTGCTGTTTATATGAGTCTGGTTTCTCTATTAATATAAAAAATTTAGTTTTGTTATAGGTGAAAATATAATTAAATTGAAGAATATAAATGTATCATAAAATAATAGAAAACTAGTTAATTTTTTAAAAATTAAAAATTATATTTAATGTTTCAATGTTTAGTCATTTATTGTAAATGATGTTATTAATATAAAATTAAATATTTATTTATTATAAAAGTTAATTTTAAAATCACATAATTTATTAAAACATCTTTTTATTTATTTTTCGTTAATAAATAAATTATATTTAATTTTTTGAAGATATTATTAAAAAAAATTCGAAATTTTATTAGAAACTATAAAAATTAATATTTTTATTAGTTGTGTTCTAAAACCTTAAACATATTTATTGAAAAACAGATGAAATATTATTGAGCTATACCTATTATTGCTTTGAGAGTAATAACTTCCTATAAGAGGAAATTGGTTCCGTCTTTCTTTATTTGAGTGTAACTTTCATTAATGGAGAATCAACATTAACCATCTCTTTTTATATTGCTACGTGACTTTTAGTCATTTCCAAAACTCATCCTAATCGTTTGTTAGTTTGATAAATGAGAGTTCTTAAAGGTAAACTTTGATAAACTTATAAAATGACACAAGTATTTAATTGTTGTTATATTTCTAATGATGGCTTCATGGTTTTGCAGGGCCCTGAACAAAATGCATTGGGTAATTTACTCGTGCTGTTTCTTTTATGTGGCATATTTGCTGGGGTTTCTCTTGATTGGTTGTGGCTCATAGGAAAATCAGGCTTTTGAAACGAATCAGTGCATGTAAAGACTGAAAATTAAGACAGCTTTTCTTTGCAGAAAAGCATGTAAATAAAATAAATAGCCATGCTCTAGATAGGGGACAAAATAATTGAATATATAACAATATCTTCTCTTTTACCCTATTTCAGAAAAAATTAATTCAGAAGTTTAAGCTAATTTTATGATAACAAAATTGTTTGTAAATTTTAGTTGTTTAGGATAATAGCTTAAATCTGTAGAATTTTTGTCTGAAAAGATAAATTTAATATGAAAATTTGTAGTTTATAATTATTTTCAAATAGATCTATTATCTTTTAGTTTCGTACATACTCTTTTGTTATATTAAACCTTTTTTGTTTGTTTCAACCAAACAATTAATCATTTAAAATAATTTTTGACAGATTTATCTAAACAAAAGTTTATTCTATTTATAATCAGTTATTATTGTTATAATTGCTTAAATATTATCACTTCTTTTCGTATTTGAATTATAAATTCTCGAAACTCTATTTCTTTTCTCCGAAAACCCTTTTACACCAAAGACTGGAGCAGTTTATCGTATGTAAACTTCACTAGGGCAATTATGGCAAAATTTTAAACATTTAGTCTTTATTTACAGAGTAGATAATAAGATAGACATAATATATATATATATATATATATATATATATATATACATACATATATATATATATACATACATATATATATATACATACATATATATATATATACATACATATATATATATACATATATATATATATATATATATACATATATATATTTTAGATAAATCTCACTAATCTCTCAACCATGTGTACACATTATTTGATAAAAATGATTAACTGTTATTTTTTCAATAACTATTTTAAGTTTTATTATTAAAATATTAGTTCTTCAAGTATTTAATAAAGTAACCTTTCTTAAAATTAGTAAAGTGAAATAACAACTGAGTTAAAATTATATTCTAAATATTCAACTTAGTATTTGATTCAATTACATCAAGATATAAATATCAGCTTTCATTTAAATTTTTATTTAAAATCAAACTATAATTTCCAAACACAATCATTAATATAAATTAGAGGTAATACAATAAGGAAGTAACCAAATTATATTTTGATTTATTTTTATTAAATATAACATTGTTTAATATCAATTAGTTGGAATATGTTTTTTCTTTAAGTATTTTTTCACATAAATTATATTTAAAAAATATTTGATACATCCTTTATATAAATCAAAATGGATATAATATATATTTTTAAAATATATTAAGACATAAATTACTGTTTTTCAGTTTTAATATAATTTAATATAAAAAATCATGATAATAAGAAATTATAAATTTCATTTAAATTAATAAAATTCACTTAAATAAAATTTATTAACGATATAATATTTGATAAAAATTTATGTATATATATATATATATATATATATAATTCAATACATAATAATTGATTATATTCGATTTAAAAAAGGAAAATTAGCAACCCATAGTAAAAAAAATCTTCTTTAGCATATTGTGATCTAAAATCGCTTTAAAATTTTATTTATATTATCCAATTATCAAAACATGAGAAATAATTTTCGAACAAATTCACTTAGTTAACAAATTAAATTTTCTAAGTAAATATTCCCATTTCATAATTTCAAAAGTTTTCAGCTTGAATTTTTAGTGAGTGAATTATATTCATTTATCACATTTTAGCGTAGAGAGCTTCCTGAATCATTTTCACCAATTCGTTTAGTTAATTTAGTTCCAAAACTTTAATTTTCTTGTTTTATTCTTGATTCTTCGTGATTTTTCAATTCTATTAGTTTTCAATTGAAGTCTCTTCAGTGATTTATCTTTGTATAAAAAATTGAGATAAATGCACCGAAGTACATAATTTAATAAGAAAAAGTAATTAAATTACTTTTAAAATTGCTTTAATAAGTTAACGAGGAAATCAACATGTATAGCCATTAAGTTCTCTAAATTTGATTATTTTTTAATTTAATCATAATTGAATTTATTAATATTAACTATGTATCTGTATTAATTTAATGGAAACTATTTCCAGTTTCAACAAAAATATATGATATTTTAATATTTCAAGAAATTAGTTATAAAATCTATAAATAATTAAAATTAATGAATTTGGATTTAATTAGTAAATAATTTAACCCAACAAAAGTTTATAATTCTTTCTAATGTTTAAAATTTCAAGGTCCTTTTAATATTTATTTTAAATAAGACAATTATAATTTTGAGTTTAATTATTTAGTGTCAATAATTCATAGTTTCAATAAAGTATTTTAAACATTTTGTAAAAAGTTAAAAATTACAATAAATTTTAATTAATTAGAGATATTTCATTTTACTTAACTATATAATTTTAGCAAATCACGCCTTTAACAAAGCATTTGTAGCCCTTTTTTAAAGTTTAAAATCTCAAAAAAATATTTATTCCAAATTACTAAATTAACCAAAAATGATAATTTTTCCATATGTTCAAATTTTAAGAAAACATTTATAACAATTTTAAAGACTTAGTATCAATAAATTAAAGAACAATTGATAGTTTCAATAAGCATTTATAATAATTTAAAAAAATAAATAATATTAATGAGTTAAATATCAACTATTTATAAATAAGAATACACGTGGTCTTATTCAATAATATTAATAATAACAGAAGTTGCGTAAGGTCTCTTTCAGATGGAAAAGCGTCATGTTTTCTATTCTAACTCGTCCATTGACATTTCTTTGAGCTCTTATTTTTAGGAAAAAATGTATAATATTATATCAACGTGGTAAGTCAAGAATGTTTACGTGTTTAACCCGATGTGAGGGAATAATCTATATTATTATTCACTTTAAGTAAAAGAAAAGAAATAATAATATTAATATTTTGTAAATAAACTTGATATCAGGGAATTACGAATTAGCATATTATAAATATATTTAATAACTTTTTATAAAATTAAAAGTAAAGTAAGTCATATTAAATCCTCCTAAACATTAATACGAGTAAATTGTTTTACATGGAAATTAATTAATTAACATTTTAAAAAATAATAGATATTAATTTGACTCCGGTGAGGTTCTTATCTAAAATAGACAGATCTAGAACACAACAAAACACAAGGCAGAGAAAAAAAGGGGTCATAGGGAATGCGTAGAAGAGGGAAGAGTAAGAAGAATCAAACTATGCGAGTGATCTGTTGTCATCTTCACAACAACAATTCTGCTCCTGGTAAATACCAAAACCCTACCATTCTATTATTTTGTATTCACTGCGTAATGGAAATTCCTGCTTTTGTAAATGGATTACTCTCGCCGCACCTAACATCATGTGCTGTTTACGTCCAATGTGTCTTCTTTCTTGTGATGATTGTATTGAGTGTGTTTGTGTTTGCATTTGCGTTTGCGCTTGCGTTTGGACGAAACGGTTTTGTGATTTTACTTGTAACCACTTTTCATGGACAAATTTGTTGATTCTTTGCCGACTTTTTGCAGATTGGTTCAATTTGACGAGAACTATCTGTTATGTTTTTCATGTATTTTTCTTGAAATTTGCGTTACAATTACTAATAAGAATAATTGAATATTTCACCATTTACATATATCAACTAGAAAATTGAAACCAGAGTTCTCTGAATTGAAAACCAACTAATCACCTATTCAGGGGTTTAATTTTTTATTTGATAATTAGGAGGTGATGCAATCACTTCTACAACTGCATAGACTCCAAGCATAAATTTGTGTATTGAAGTTGAAAAGTCTATAGAAGAGTTCAAAAGTAGCAATGAATGTGTCTATAGAAGAGTTCACAGGGTTTTCGGGTATACTATTTATTTTGGAGATTTTTTTTAATAAAATAGACTTGAATTTTTGACAAGGGAATTACGAAATATATTTACATGTGTACTTTAAATTGATTTTTAACTTATTATTTGCATAAAAATTAGACTATAACTATTTCCAAAATATTTTTAGATACAAAATAACTTTTTTTACTTTATTTCTTTTACAATTAATTTATTTTAAGGGGGAATACATTTTAGGGCTCTCAAGATTTAGTCAAAATTGGTTTCCTCCTAACATTTTGGTTAAATCAAAATGAAGTACATATTTAAAGACAAAATGTATCGTATTTTGAAATACAAGGAACAAAGTTATTATTTTTAAATAAAAGTATTAAAATCAAATTTAAAAAAAATTAGAAACTCTAAAGACACTTTTACATATCAAATCTCTTAAAAAAAATTAATCAAAACCTAGCTTAGACATTACCATTATAAAGTAAACACCTATGTCGTTTTACATAATTTATTGTCCAATCAACATCAATAAGTTACATGTCACTA
The DNA here is from genome assembly GCA_030347555.1 of Lablab purpureus. Taxonomy (NCBI): domain Eukaryota; kingdom Viridiplantae; phylum Streptophyta; class Magnoliopsida; order Fabales; family Fabaceae; genus Lablab; species Lablab purpureus. Next base: position 11,703,512 of record CM059259.1, read on the forward strand.
TTGTTTTTTACTCTTTAGAAATATGAGTTGGTTTGTTTCCAATTCAATAAATATGGATTTGTATTTTTAATAATTGTAAAAAATGTAAGTTGTAACCGGAAAACGTAAACAATATATATACAACTAATTAATATATATATAAAAGCCAGAAACTCAAAATAATTTAATTATGTTTAACCAGAACTCCCTCTAATAGTACATTACTACAAGAACAAGAGTTTATAATACATAATAATAAACTAATATTTTAATTTATTCACATAAATAAATTATAAAATATATATTTATGTAACTTAAATATCATATTTTCATTTTAAAAGAATATCATAACAAATCATACTTGAATAAATATTTAGAATTATAAAAAAAATTATTTGTATCTCAATTATTTAAAGTAATTTTTTGTATTTGATGTTTTCTAAAATATTCATATTAAACTTATCATATCATATATTAATGTTTTATATACAAAATTGTTTTAAAACTTCATCTCATTTTTTATATGTTTAGACGGTCTTTATACATTCTTTGTAATAATTCGATGTCTAAATAGATCCAAATATGATGTTTTGATCTATATAATTTAGATCATCAATTAAGGTGATATTTAATTGAAGTGATATTTTTTAATGAGTTGTTATATTTAATATTACAATTCTTGGAGTCATAATATTATATTTCACACACACTTACTTTACATATCCTTTTAAAAATATTCTTCTTGGTGGAATTACAGTTTGTAACTGATAATAATATTTCACCTTTTCATCTACCTTCTTTCTAATAAGTTTAATTTATTTTATTTTAAAATAAATATGCTAAATTGAAACTACAAAGAAAAAAAAAAGGAGAAGATTATATGAAAATGTTGACCCTCCTTCCATAATAGACAGGGTTGAAGACTCAATGGAAAGTAAAATTAGGTGAGAAGTTAAATTTTTCTAGTAATTTTTAAAATCAAAATTTGTTATGGTAAAATTTTTAGGACTAAAAATTTTAAAGGAAAGATTACTTTGAGAAAGAAAAATGTTTAAAAGCGTCTCTTTGATAGAAAGAAAAGAAACTTACATTTTGTTAAAGAGAAGAAAATAATATAATAATTTATTACAAATTATTATAAATAATAAAATTTAATGATTTTCTTAATTTGTATAGTTTAACCATAAAAGACTATTAAAAAGCATAAGGAAAACATTAAATTATAAAGTTAATTACAGGAAAAAATAAGAAAACTAATAAAAATTTATATTTTCTTCTCTTACTCCTAATTTGTCTATTCAATTGATTCTTCTCTTTAACTAATTTGATATATGATATCTCTGGAAAAAAAAATTCTCTTTACTCACCTGATAATGAAAAAGAAAATGATGTCATATTATAATATTTTTCATATATAAGAGTTTTGAATTTTTTTATATAAAAAAATATTAAAAGAAATATTTTTTTGCATGTGTTTAAATTTGTTATTTTTTTGAAATTCTTATAATCTAATTAAATTTGAGTTTTATATTAAAATATTTTAGGATAAAAAATCTTTAAGTACATGATAAATTTTCACTTATATTTTTTATGACTTCATTATATTTTTTATGACTTACATTATTAAGTATTTAATTATATTCTTATAATTTATTTTTTAGTTTTTAACTGTCATTTTCTTTAAATAAATATATTAATAAAGAATAAAAAATATATTTATTTTCTGAAAAAAATTCAAAATTTTGAAAAAAATAAGAGAATACATTAAATAATAACCATTTATATTATTTTTTCCTCTAAAATTATTAGTAAAGATTATAAGTTTACTTAAATGTTTTTAACATCATTTGAGTTATATCATTTTGTACATATAATCATTATTCATCGTTTAATGTTGATTGAGCAATACTTCACTCACTTAAATGTGATACTTTACCACTTGAATATCGTTGTAATTACTTGAGTGATATTATTCTAAAATCATAATATTTAAGATTTCAATATCTTAGGAAGAGTTTAGAGTATTAGAATAATTGAAAGATGAAACTTCTAATGAAATATTATAATTTATTTATAATTTTTTTTATCTATTTTAAACTTTGCATTTTTCATTTGTTTTAAACTTTTCACTTTTTATTTATTTTTAAAATTATTTACTTAAAGAAATTTTCAGATCTTACATAAATTCATTTGTTTTTAGTCATTTTTATTAAAAAATTTAGGGAGACTCTAAAAAAGATATGAGCAAAAATATAATTTAATTTAAAAAATTGTTTTTAAAAATAAATTTTTCAAAAATTACCTTTTAAAAATAAATTCAAAATATCTTTTTCTATTGAAAAGTGATATCAACAACAGGAACACATTAATATTAATTAATTCAAATAAAATTATTTGAATAAATAATAATTAAAATTTATATGAATTTAATAGTTTTTTGTTATAATGGTTTTTTAATTTAATTTTACTATTTTAAATATTTTTAGTTTGGTATATTGTTTTAAAAATAAGTTAATATGGTATTTTCTAAGTGATATTATGACCTGAATAATAAATATCTTGTTAGTGAAGTAACATAATCATTATGAATTTTGACAAAAAGGAACTACATTTGCTTATTTTAAAAAAATAAGAAAAAAATTGTAAATCTTTTTCTTTTTCCTCTTGATTCCCAATTGATTTACCTTTCGTACTAAAATAAAATCATGGAGTTCACTTTAAGACATAAAATTAATTGGTAAATAAGTGGACCTAATCAAAAGGGCTTAAACTATTGAGCCAGTGGTGCCTGGGTTGGATCCTTATGATTATTTATTATACTTTCTCGGTTGTCCTTTATAAAAAAATTAACTTCAGGAATAAATTAGTTAACTATATTAATTTTATTAATCTTTTAATAATATTTTTAAGATGTTATTCTAGTATAGAAAGTACACATTACTGGTCTAACTAAAAGTTACACATGGATTAAAAATTAAGGTATTTTTAAAAATATTATTGAATAAAATAAAATAATTAAAAAATTGTATAACAAATTACGATTTTTTTCCTTGTAATAAAAACGTGGACACAGGAGGACACTAACCTAGGATTAATAACATGTTTATAAGAAAAATACTGTGATTATTTAAGAAAAAAGATCTGACCTGGACTTTTAAGCAAGTTACGAGGTTGTTCGGTAAAATGGTGCAATAGAAATACAGTACATCTCCGACCGCATCAAAATACAGTTCCGAATGGAAATGAAACATCAAATAATTAAATCTGCAAACCGTATTTGCATTCAATCTTTCTAATCAATCCCCGTCATCTTCTATGGCATCAAATGGCAGGCGAGTCACCCAAGTTAATGTTATTTATTTCTCCTTAATTATTCGTCTTCTTTACTTTTAAATCTTAGTTCACTTTATTCATTTTTAATAGCAAGCCACTGATACGAAATGGATCAAATCAAACCAATCAGTGGAGAAGGTGTTGTTCATTCATATATTTTCTTAATCAATTGAAGTGTATAGCCCACAACACCTCTGCATAGAGCACAATACACGTGTACATAAAGCGCACAAGAAGATATTCTTCAGATAATACCGATGATGTTTATCTATTAGTAAAATTTGGTTGTTGCCTTCAACACCATAATACCATCTTGCTTGTATCATTTATTCTTGTACTTCCACATTGCCTGTTCTGATATTTTTGTTGTGGATCCATCAATTCCCACAATGGGCAACCAGTTATTCAATACCTTAAAAAAGAACACAATAGGTGCAGCGAAGGGTGAGCAATATAATTTTAAGTTCTTCGTGCGTGAAGACTCAAACAGCGCCAATAGTATTGTTCATCTATATTTGTTCTCTCTCTCTCTCTCTAATTTATTCACAGAACTTTATTCACGTATTAATCAAAACATACTTTCTTATCCGAGGAATCTCTGTGGACTAGCAGTTATTGTTGATAAATATTGATTATCCTCGGCGTTTATTTTGTAAGAGGAGTTACCATGGATGCCAGTGATTACTGTGGAGCACGAAAAAAGCCCGAGGTAAGTGCAAAGTCGTATTTTTCACTGAAGAACTTATTGCTAACATGCATAATGGTAATATTTCTTTAGAATGGAATTTGTTATCTTGTTGGTTTGTTTTCAATGCAACCAGGGAAAATATGAAGCAATGATAATTTGTTTCATTCTTGGAATTGGGTCCCTTGTTTCCTGGAACAGCATGTTGACGATAGCAGATTACTATTACACACTATTCCCCGTAAGTAATTCATGGTGCTTTCAGTTTCTGATAGGACTTGACGTAGGGCAATGTTTTTTTTTCTCAACAATAAATGTTTCTCCTATAGATGGGGAATAGAAAATTTCTAATTGTGATTGACCGATACTTCTTGAAATATGGGTTGCATAAATTCTAAAGAATCTTTTGTTCGACTCTGGAGAAATATCATCCTGCAAGGGTACTTACCTTGGTCTATCAACCATTTGCAATTGGAACAATGATAATACTGGCATACTATGAGTCCAAGATCAGTACTAGAAAGCGGAATTTGGCTGGATTCACTCTTTTCTTTTTTAGCACTTTCTTTGTTCTTGTTGTAAGTACACCATTTCCAGTTCTATAATTTGCAGCGTCTGATATCTGTAATTTCCGTAGTGAATCAGTGATTTATTTTCCTTGGCTCATAAAGCTTCAACCATCTGTTGTGACAGGTGGATTTAGCAACATCAGGGAAAGGTGGAATTGGACCTTATATTGGTATATGTGTGCTTGCTGCTTGTTTTGGAATAGCAGATGCTCAGGTCGAAGGTGGCATGGTAGGAGATCTGTGTTTTATGTGCCCTGAGTTTATCCAGGTTTGTCTTTCATATAATTTATTCAATATTGGTAGCCTTTTTAGTTACAGTTCCTATATACTTGAGGCAGGGTTTACAAACTCGTAGGTTGAGGTCTTCTGCTATCTTTTTTTTACTTAAATAATGCATATCGTTATGCAGTCCTACCTTGCTGGTTTGGCAGCATCAGGGGCTCTAATTTCTATTCTGAGAATGCTGACAAAGGCAGCTTTCGAGAAATCTAATAATGGACTTCGCAAGGGAGCAAGTATGTTGTTATTGGCATCTTATATTGTCTTCATTGGTTGATTTTGATAGAATATTATTTTGTCATGTATAAAGCTCCTGTCCATGTTCAAACAGCATGATGATTCTTAGTGCAGTAGAAGTTGTTTCTTTGAAATAAAGGTCATAGTTTCTTATTTTTGCAGTACTATTCCTGGCAATTGCCTCATTGATTGAGTTAGTTTGTATCTTCCTATATGCAATCTACTTCACCAAATTGCCCATAGTGAAATATTACCGTTCAAAAGCGGCGTTAGAGGGATCAAAAACTGTTGCAGCTGACCTTGCTGCTGCTGGAATTAGTACAAAGACTAAAGATCAAGTAATATAATTATGTTAAAACAATGATACTTCACTCACGTGGAAATGATTTTGTATCATTTCCTAAAATGATTTGGAGCTTTTGCAGGGTGGATATGATGATGAGCAACAAGAGCGGTTGAGCAACAAACAATTATTTCATGAGAACCTTGATTATGCAGTTGATCTATTTTTTATATATGCGCTAACACTGTCAATCTTCCCTGGATTTTTGTATGAAAATACTGGAACACATCGGTTAGGCACATGGTAAGTGCTTTACGCTTAGTCTTATTTAATCCAATCGCCTTTTGATATGACATGGCTTGATGGAGCACAACTCCTCTCCAATCCAGTAGAAGAGAGAAAAACACATTAAATAGATGATACCCACTTTTTCCAATTTATGGTAACTAGAATGTAGATATATGACATTTCAGGAAATTATAGGTGATCTAATATCATATAGTTAGGATTTTTCTTAACATTTTTTGTCATTAGGTGTTACTAATTTATCATAAATTGAAAAAAATGAATTCTAAAAAACTGCAATTAGATTCTTTGATTCTGTATTTTGTCCCTTTGATGACTGATGAAACTGATAGGAAAAAGTTAAAAGAGTTGATTCGGGCACTGGTTATCTTTGCAGGTACTCAGTTGTTTTGATAGCTATGTATAATGTAGTGGATTTCATATCAAGATATATTCCCCTTGTGCCATGGCTGAAGTTGGAATCCAGAAAGGCTCTACTAACAGCAGTCTTTTCTCGTTTCTTGCTGATTCCAGCATTCTACTTTGCAGCAAAATATGGTGACCAAGGATGGATGATCCTTCTCACCTCCTTTCTGGGACTTACCAATGGCTATCTCACTGTGTGTGTTCTTACTGTGGCACCAAGAGGTTACAAGGCAAGTTCACCCAACTCAACTCTCAAATATCAAACTTATGGGTTTTCTTATGTTGTGCACTTGAATTCAAGTTCAAATGCAACTATTATCTCGTTATATCATCTTTATTTTGTTCATGAAGAAATTAATTATCTTCACAATTTCTTAAAATATTCAATTCTTTAGTTAATAGAGATGCGAGTGCCTTCTTTTCATTTATCAGTTTCTGTTTAACTAATAAAACAAATTCTATTTTAGTTATTTACTTGGTTATATTTTGTAATTATCATATTTTATAATAATTTTATTGGGAAAAAAGTTTAAGTAATTACAATTTTAATGTGTGAAAAGTGTTCGAAGGTGGTTATATAATTTTAACATACATAAAAAAATATTAAAAAAATGAAGGTTTAGTTAATTTATATAGTATTGTATATAATAATTTATTTTAATATAAGGTTTTTACCGTGTTCAACCACACAGTATTAATCATTTTAGTAATATTTATAAAAAAAATATGTATCAAAAGTAAGTATATTGAAGTTCATTAAATATTTCATTATAAACTATATTTTTATTGTAGTTTATGTATTTTATTCTGGAAAAATATGTTTTCAATTTTTTAATTTTTTTGTTAAACATAGTGTTGTTACTTTTACTTTTTGAATTGATAAATAAGTCTTTTAACTTTTGTAGATATAGGTTTTTATGTTTAAATTTAATATTTAGTAATTTTTACTTTCATAAATTAGAAAAAATATATACTGTGGAGGAGTGTAACTTGAGTTTGTGGTGTTGCATTACAGGGTCCAGAGCAGAATGCTTTGGGTAATTTGCTTGTCTTGTGTCTTTTAAGTGGCATATGTGCTGGGGCAGTTCTTGACTGGTTATGGATAATTGGTAATGGAAAATTCTGAAGACACACTAAATCTATATTTATTGTCATTAATCAAAGGTTGGCCTTGTGGTTTAACTCTTCCTAAATAAATTATTATAGGTGGCTGACATTGAAGGTTTAATTGTTGATTAGTTAAAATGTTGAAGGTTTAATAATACATAGTCCCAAAGTAAATTTATATTGCACATTTCTAGGAAAATCTTCAACATTTGGAATGTTGGTGCTGTTTGAAAGTATCTCTAATGCAAAGCAACCATCCATTGTTTCCATCTTGAACTAAATTTAGAAGTAAATTTTAGGTAAAACTATATTTAATAAAATTAAATAAAAAATGTGCCGAAATTACGCACAAATTTTAATTAAAATAATAATAATAAATAAAACGTTTTTATCACTTTTCATCCAATCTGGAGGACGAACCCTAGTTATCACAGATCCAATAAAAACTATCCCTCTTGGTGTTGTGAGGCGAACCCAACGACCAAAGAGAACTACAACCAAAAGTTTTTATTCTTTCTATCTTTTGTTTTCATCTCTAACCATACAAACCCTAAATGATCAACTGGATGTTTAGAAGAGGATTTTTTTTTTCAGTCCTCTTATCTTTAATATATATTCTCTTCTCGCTAACCAAGTCACTATACTTTTTCCCCTTTCAAAATGAGAAATAAAGCATATTTTCGAGAGTTAAAATAGCTACCATCAGAAGATGGATTCTCGTTGTTTGTAGTACTGTGCAAGATCTGAAATTTTCTCCCTGGTAGAGTTTTTTTTCTAACAGAAAATATTTTTGTAAGAATATAAAATTCCTCCAACTTTAAAAATTCATAAAGTTAGTTATAAACATGGATGTTCGATTTAAATTAACATTTGGTTCGGTCTAAACCATACATAAATAATATATACGTGATTTATAATCAAATAAGAAAAAAATAAGAATAAGGAAGAGATAGAAATATATGTTACTGCAATTTTTTTTAAAGTATTTTGAAATAAGTATTTTAAAAATTTTGATTTTTTTTTAATTTCAGAATGGCTACTTTAGAATACTCATTCCAATATAAAAAGAGTGAACTAAAATTTTTGAAGGTTTAAAATGTAATCACAGTTTCTATTTTCTTCTCCAATTTTAATGGTGTGAGAAAATAAGATTTTTTTTGCACAAATGACTAATTGAGGAAGCAGTGGCATAGCATGAAGCACTAATTTTAGCATCCAACACCAAAATATTTGACCACACGACACCAATTATCCATTTGTCCACGTCAACTAGTTATGTGGTCAAACAATTCATCCATACCAAAGCCCAATACGCTTACGTTTCAGACAAGCCCAATGTGTTCTTTATTTAATGTTTTATTTTGTGAAAAATAATCTCATTATTAGGATTAACTAGCATGATCTTTTGTGCTAGGAATAATTGTCCTTCCCTGTTATCTGTTTCACCAACTCAGGCAAGTGAGTCAAATTCTTATCTTTAAAGAGTTAATCAATTATAAATTTTTTTGTAAGTTTAATAAGATTTTTAGTTTAATTTAAAATGCAATTTCTTTTATGGTATGGATAATATTAAAAAAACTATAATGTGATACATTGTTAAAAAAAATATATTTTAACACATATCTTATCCATCTCACGTATGTTATGTGATCATTATTTAAATTTTACCCATACTAATTTAACAAAAAAATCATATTAATTGATTTTAATTAAAATTAAAATTATACTAAAAATAATAATAAAAATACATCACAAAAATTTAAATTCTATTAAATTTTTTTATTATGTTTTAAGCGTTAAGTATTTATGAAGCTCTTTCTTGTGAAAATATTCACTAACTTCGTTGATATATATAATAAAAATAAATTGACTTAGCTTCTAAGTTTAATCATATGTTTCTATTCACATATTCAAACTCGAAATTTTATTTAAAGAATTTGAACTAATTTCACTTATATCAACTTTATGTTGGTGAGTAAATTATTCAATTTTAACTGAATAAAAATAATCTAAGTATAGCAGTCTAAATCTTTATGACAAGTTATAGCCAAATAAAAAAATCTTTATTTAATTTTATTATAATTAAATTTCTGATTACATTGCAGCCAAAAAAAGCAGTTTTTGTTTGAATGTGAGAGTTGCTGTGCGTGCAGTTAACACTAAAGGAAGTTGTTTTTTAAGGAGCACTGAAACCGCTATTCTTTTTATCGATTCGTATCATTACAGACAAATTATTGTACAGTGATTTTTTTTTTGTTCAAGATATTTAACGTAAGTTGTAGTTGTTGTTGTATGGTAGTTGGTGGTGCAGACAAATATAGCCGTAATAGAGTTTCCCATATTTGGATGATAAGTGCGTTTTTTAGGTTTTGTTACTAAAATACAATTCAATGGTTAACGTTAACGTTATGGAAAAAGAACTTGCAGCCTTCTTTATTCTCCTGCAATCTTTATATGATAGTTCATGCACGTAATGTTCTTTAGCAACCGTTTAAAGAATATTCTTACGCTGAGAGTTCCTGAAGAAGAAACCTCTCTGCCCATTTCTCATTATTTTCATATCAAATGTCGCCTTGAGTGTCTAATTTTGAATCTTCTTTCCTTTTTCTTCACTCCAACTTCATTTCCGTGAAGCAAGATTCATTACTTTCTTAATAAGTAGCACTATACCCTCTTCATCAACCCTTCCCTATACGATTGTTATTGTCTTTCATGTTCAAGGTTTCTGTGTTTCTTCTAGACATGCATACCTTACATCTACCTTCTTTTTCAAACTTTACTCTCGAAATTGGTACGTGTTACTTTTAATCTTCGTTGTTATCTTTTGCTTTGGTGCAAATTAAATTCGTTTAGAGGGAAAAACAAATATAGAACAAAGATTTCCTACAAATAATGGTGGTGCTATATTCAACTTTTCCTTCCCTCCAATGTTTAATTAGTTATTTCGAATTCCAGTGAGTTTCTTCTACTATTGACCATCTCTTAAATTAGCAGAATTATGGTTATTACGAGAAATTAAGATTATTATGGTGTGATACGAATTTTGGTTAATCCTCTCAAATTAATATTCCAAAAATCCCAGTCATTATCAACTTGAGTGGTTTTACCAGGAAAAAAAATACATATAATGTTAGATATAATAAATATTTTGAGGTGCCAAAAACTAGTGCAAAGTCCTGTTTGTCGGTTGATTAGGTATTTGCACAAGGAACCAATCCCAGTGGAATGGAAGAAACCAAGCATTGGATGGACAAAATTGAACTTTGATGGGTCTTGCAAAAGTTTAACTGGAAAAGCTAGCATTGGTGGGCTTGTCCGAAATCACAATGCAGAATTTTTGCTTGGCTATGCCGAATCCATTGGACAAGCCAATAGCACTATTGCTGAACTTACTGCACTTAGGAGAGGCCTTGAACTAGCTCGTGAAAATGGTTGGAATGATATTTGGCTTGAAGGAGATGCCAAAACATTGCTTGAAATTATAGTGAAAAGGAGAAAAGCTAGATGCATGGAGGTGGAAAGACACATCAGTCATATAAATTCTATTCTACCAGAGTTTAACAACTGCTTGGTGAGTCATATATATAGGGAAGGGAATAGGGCTGCTGATAAATTTGCTCAAATGGGTCACCACTTGGACCATCCTAGAATTTGGAGACTCACTCCTCCTGATGAACTCGTGACTCAGTTGCTTGAAGATGCTGAAGGTACAGTTGTTCTTAGAATGAAGGGATAAATCATAGTATATATATATATATATAGCTTTTTCTTCTTGTTAGTATATATACAATATGAATTCTTTTCGCATAAGATGATGTGTATATATGTATATATACACACATGTATATTGGATGTAGAATTGAAGTAGAAATATTGTAATTTATTGTACATGTATTTGTGTAAATGAAAAGCCAAGTTGGGAGAAACAATGTTCGAAGCTTCAAATGACAAATGCATATAACTTTTTTTCTTGATTATGGTAAAGATTATTGTGGACTAATATTCTGATAAAGTTTTGCACACACAAACACACATGTAGCCTAAAGGAATGGCTTCTAAACATGCTTAAGGAGCTTAAGGAGGACAATTACTGAAAAATTAAGGGATTAATGAGATGGCATAGTAACATAATAAAGGAACTTATGATGAGTAACATGAAAGTGACTTGCGTTGGAAGTAACATGCATATGCATCATTAATTGATAGTTTCTTACTTTAATTGAATTTACACTCTATGTCATGATCCTTCTGTATCTTCTATCTTGCAGAATCTATTGCAAAGGAACTATCTTGCATATATATTTTTCACTCGTGTGACAGACAAAAGAATGATAAGAAGTTTCTGACTTTTTTTTCCTTCTTAAAAACACATATTCAATAAAAATATTATTTTTTAATTTTTCGGCACACATAAAGTGCGTGTGAAATGCAAATGCTTAGTGCACAGCGAATTTCCCATTTGGGTTGGAGATGAAGGAGACTACTTTTCAAGTCCAAAGTCCGCATTCAAAAACTGCTCTATTCAAAGCCCTTTTTTTCTGTTTTTATAACATATATTAAACTTCTTTATAATACTGCAATTTTAATTAATTTAATGAATTTTCGTACACAATTAGAGAGATTCAACGCAAAATTAGTAACTACAACTTTTTACATTTTTAAGGTAATTTTGAACAGATTTTCAAATACAGTATGTAGCAAAGGAGCTTTTCCAACGTTTGAAGTTGCATCTGGCAACTGCATATGCCACAAATATAATCAATGAAAATCATGGAATATGTTTTTTCTATTCACATCTGGCATGAATCAGCTAAATAAAGTTTCTTTTAAATTAGTTATTCCTCCATTTATAGAGTGCAAATACTGGAAGAAAAAAAAGTAAAACATATAATGGAGGAATATGAGAATAGAGAAATAGAATGAAATAAAATAAGTAAATAAATAAAAATATTTTACCATATGTATTTACTACATGCAAATTTTAGATGAAAAAAAGTTTAAAAATCAAATAAATGGCCTAATTACAAATAATCCTGATACAGGGATAGTTGCGTTGTAAAACCCCGGTTCGACATCTTTATAAAACAGGGTTTTAAAAATAAAAATAAAAAATAAAAATTAAGATGTTGAATAGAGGCATTATAAAAAATTTATTAAATATAAATTAATTTAAAAATAAAAATAATTAGTCATTATACTAATTATTTTAAAAATATAAATATTAATATTTAAAATAGTTTTTATTATAATAAAAACTATATATTTTTAGTTATTATTTTAAAAAAAATTATAAAATTAATTTTTATATAATAGTGATTAAATCAATTTTTAAATTAGAATTTAAATTTGTGTTTAATATTTGTTAGTCACTTATTAAATTAGACTTTATACTAATTTTTAGTTAAATTAAATTTTATATTAATTTTTAATTTAATTAATAACTAATTTTATCATTTTATAAATTACTAATATAAGGTACAAGAGTATTTTTCAATTATAAATAGACGAAACAGCACTACAAGATTCCATTTCAATACAATTTTAAAAAAGAGTAACAACTGTTAACAACTTAATGAATTAAATATATTTCATTTTCTTAAAATTTTTTGTAAGCAATTAGATTTATACATAGAAAAAGTAATGTGCAATGAAAAATGCAAAGTTAAATTAATAGATCAAAGTTATATTATATATAAATTTCTATAAATATAATAAAGTTGTATTAAAGTTCGTATAAATTAATAAAATGATTAGCATAATTATTACTAAAAAATTTTGTATTTAATGATTTTTTTTATAAATTATAAATTTGTAAAAAGAATAATAAAAACTTTTTTTTTATAAATTTTTATAATAAATTTGTAAAAAAAATTTCATCAAATATAAAAAATTATAATAATTGTAATAGTGAAAGAATATACACGTGAAATCGTATGATATATATTTATGTAAGAGATGAAAGCATTATACTGCAGAAACATGAAATCTCAATCTCAGAAAATATCCTAAGTCTATACAAGACATGAATCTCAATCTCTCAATCTCAGAAAATATCCCTCCCAAGTCTATACAAGCCCGTGTTGGAGAAACATCATTGAGTGCAGCGTTGATGATGTTCTATAATTAGTAAATAACATCTATTCATGTAGATGCTTACATCGTTTGATAACGCTGCACTAAATCATGTTTTTTTTACAATGTAGTACATTTATGGTTCTTGTTGTTGGAAGATGATTATGGTATTTTTTTAATGCACCAGATGTATTTTGACCTTTTGAAATTTGTTTAAAAGATTGATTTCTTTGTTATTTAATGCATGTCAAGACATCCAACTCATGCTTGTGCCCAAAAAAAATCCAACTCATGCTTGCATTCTTTACGAAGAGGTTATGCCTTCTTCATTCTTTTTACCTTCTCACTTGCAAGATGTATAGTGCCTGTGAAATTTTGCATTTTTTTTTCTCATTTTCAACTATTGTAATTATGAAATTCAAGAATGATAATCGTGAAGAGTCGATCATTAATTAGTATTATTGGTTGAATTGTATTTGTTGACAAAATAGGAAGAAAATCCATTTTGGAATTTCTCTATTTTTTTTGTCATGCAGCTATGTATCCTATGCAACTGGGCAAATAAGAAGTTCAAAGCTGCAACTCATTTTAATGAATGTATAAGTCATGAACCTTATGAAAAAAACTTCATGGATTTGTATATTGGATATTGATAGTCACATTAGTTCTTCCTTTGCATACTCAATTTAGTCCTCTCAAAGTAAAACAAATGGAAACATCATTTTTCTCTTCGATACAGTCTCTCTCTCTTGGAATTTTGTGTGCATGCATATACAATTTCAACTTATTAGGACTTATATGTTTTCCTACTTCTTCTTTCTTTGAAATTCTCCTTTTTATTCACTTGTTAGTTAACATCGATAGGTTACAATTTGACTTCAAGGGGAACAAAACAAAACTCAAATAAAAAATTCAGAAAAAAAATAGGAGAGAGCCTTGTAGTATCTGTCTAAAAGCAAAAGATAACTCAAATGAGTGCTCATCTTTATATCTCAAAAAAAAAAGTTGCTGATCTTTAAAATTATTGGAGTGGCAACAACCAATGTGCAGAAGTGCTTCAATGATATTGGTGATAAAGGTGACACATTAAATACCAAACCAAAAAGCCTTTAGAAACTGCTGATATACTTATTCAGGATTTTCTATAAAGATAAATGACTCGTCATCGTTTCTCATCTCTAAAATCCATTTTACATATGTCTATTGACAAAATAAATAAAGCAATTTCAGTTTTGAAGACTGTAATAAAATATTATAATCATTCTCTTTAGGAATGCTTCAACAGATTGCAGTTTTAAGAAAACATAGTCATTTTAATGGTAAAAAAATATATTTTTCATCAAATGTATGCAGCAGGTAATTCTTCTCTCTCTGCATCTAATTATAAGCCCAAAAACTCAACAGAGAAAACTGGACTTCATCAAACAAAAACAATTTTTCGGCCCATAATAAATTACATTTGCTACTCTAACTTACGCAACTCAACTGCGAAAAATCTCCTGCTTAAGGAATATCTCATGTGATTAATTAGTATCTATAAAGATCACGTGATTAATTAGTATGAAAATTCTCTCACTTTAACTGATAACAACGTAAATCTTGAACATGTAACTATTCATTACTTGAAAAGTAGTTTTATTATTATTATTTCAAATATATGAATCCAAATTCACAGCACCACAGATCATTAAAAGAAGAATCACCTCAATAGTTATCCTTAAGAGAATATGAAAGATGGCGCCATAAATATAAAGAACCAAATATCCAAACACACTTAACACATGAGACTTTTCATGTGATACTCTACATTGTAACTTTTTCACCAAAACATGTATCTATCATATACCAGCTTGTGATTGGATATAAGTTAAAGTTTCACCTAATTCCTCACTTATAACTGGCATTCCTCAATTATCACAACCCCAGCAGGTTTGTTAATTTTTGTATTTGTAAACTCCTTATCTAAAACAAGAAATTAACAGGAAAATCAAAACATCTGATAAATTGATTCTTCAAAGCTTTCCAAGTTTATCACTTTCAAACAAGTAATTTTCAAAGAGTGGAATACACAATGCAATCGTATGTGGCATACTGTTACAATCAGACACCAGTTTTGTTGTACATGAGATTGCACAGAATCAGCACATAAAAACATTGACTTTGATCTAAGGCATGAGAATCAAAAGCACACACAAATACCATAGACAAAAAATAGCTTTCTAATTCTAAACGAACTGCATTTCTCATCGAATCGACCAATCATGTATTTTATTTTATTTTATTTATGCAATCTCTCAAATGGTAATGATAATTCACAACACTGCATTCATCTCAGTCCTGATAATTCCACAACAAGGAACATGAAATTTGCATTGACACGATTCAGAACCATATCCAAAACCAGAGCACCACCAAAAAGACAAGGAAAAAGTAGAAAAAGAAGAGAAAATAAAAAAAAGATTGTATTGTATTGTTTTGAACAGAAGAGTCTGCAGCGTACGAGGTGAGTTAGCAAAAGATAAGGATTTTGGTTTTTGAAAGATTAGCGATCAAATCAAATAAGGATTCCAACAATTACGGGAATATGCCACGCGCACCCATGTTATGAGAATTGGACTATTAGTGTTTTCTTTTGTGACCATATAAATACACACACAAAATCATCACTCTTTTAGTTTTAGGCCTTAACCTCTTTTCTTTTCTTTTCTTTTATTCTGTTACTCTGTTCTCTTCTCCCTCATTCGCTTCCACTTTCACAACCAAATATCCCAATTCCACCACACAAAAAATAATAAAATTTGAACTATTATAATTATTTTATGGGGAAAAAATTGACACCGGCGGAGGAAGGAAAAGCGGTGCCGGAGCATCTGCGTTGCAGCCGGACAGATGGGCGGCAATGGCGGTGCCGGCGGCGAGTGATGGAAAACCTAAAGCTCTGTGAGATTCACTACCTGCAAGGTCAGCATCGGCAGCACAAGGAGAAGGTTCCTGAGTCGCTGAAGCTTCAGAGAAAGAGGCAAAACGACGCTGTTGACACTCAGATTGGGGGGAAGCGGAAGCGCAAATCGAGAGAAGCATTGGTCAATAGGAGGAACCAATTGGAGCTCATAAGGATGGTTCTGCAGAGAGAGGTTGAGAAGAAGAAGAAGGAATCGCAATTGAATTTGCCTTTGAATTTGAATTTGCACTCCAATCACGAGTTGAGGAAGGAGTTGCCGAACGGGGTTATGGCTATCGCTTCCGCTTCGACGCCCAATGTGGCTTCTTCTTCTCGTTACTTCAGGTCCAAGAATGTGGAGAGGGGTTCTGCTGGCAAGTTGCAGGTGGGTTTTGACTTTTGACTTTTCGACTTTTTTCCTTTTTTTGTTTTTTTTTTGTAGTGATTGGTGTGTTTGTTTGGTTCTCTTAAGGATGTGCAGTGTGGACGAAACTTGAAGAAGGGGAGGAGGAAGAAGTGTCATTGGTGTCAGAGAAGTGATTCTTGCAGTCTTATAAGATGCTCAAACTGCCAGAGAGAGTTTTTCTGCATGGATTGCATTAAACAAAGGTTCGAACTCGGACTTGTTTCGTTATTTTGCAACCATTTACAAATGTTTTTTTTTTTCACAGTGAATTTCTGGCTTCTTTGTTGTCCTTGCCTACGAGGTGTTTCAATTATCATGTTATAGATTATGGTACATTTTGAACAGTTCGGTCAAGTGTTGTTTGATCAGAGTTTACCTAGCCGTAGTCTGTAGATTATTTGTGATGCAGTTCTAGAACTTCTTAGATGAAAGGATTGGATGGCCCTTTTGAAGTAGTTCCAATGTTGTTAAATAACGGATGAGCACCGCTATAGCACTATAGCATGGCGTTTTGTTAAGGGAGGGCCGCTGTGGCGGCACTCTAGAGTGCAATGGTTTTATATGGTGGAATTTCGGCGTTCTGCTATAACCACCATCTGCCGTTGATAACATTGGTTCATAGAGATGTGTGGAATGATTATCAATGTCAACAAAGGTTGATAAGAATAAAAGATTAAACGAAAAAGAAAAGGATTTCATTTTGTGTACATTCAATTCCATTCCACTTTCCTGCTCCCTGTTATTTGTACCGCTTCTAGAATCAGTTCTACCACACAAGGTTATCTAATCGAGATTCAAGTTGTAAATTGCCGAGCTATTATTTGAACCGTGAATCGTAATTTTTTATCAAATAGTAATTTTCAGGTAAAATGAAAAGTTACCTCAAATATATCATATAAATGATATGTGTGTGTATATCTAAGGTTATGAAACAACTTAAACAAAAGGCATACAAAACAAAACTAGTAGTTATATCTAAGGTTATTAAATCTTTCTTTTAGATGAATGGAAACAAAACAATGAAATAGCTAAATAGAGTACATGCATTGAGTGAGCGAGTAACAACTAAAGGTGGAATAATCAAATAAGATAAGTTCACAACTCTTCTTCCAACTTCCTTTTCATTTAAAAATTTAAGCTCACATGATTTATTATTTTTTTCATGAGAATTGGTGAAAAAGTAAAACCGCATGAATAGTGTGAATTGTCTGGGTGATACAAAATTACATTTGTTCATTCCTGTAGCATAGGATATAAAGTTATTTAAGATCCGTCGTGGTATACGAATGGGTTGATAGCCCAAAATGTATCAAATCCCACAATTCTTATAACTATACAATACTACTACATAACCACATTGATCAATGATGGCTAGAACTAGGTGTTGCCTGCATCTTTTATGCTTATGATCAACATATGAGATATTTGCCAATTTATCTGTTGAAAAAACTCTAGGTATTTTGACACTCAAAATGAGGTTAAGATGGCATGTCCAGTTTGCCGAGGAACTTGCACCTGTAAAGATTGCTCGGCACGTCAATATGAAGACAGTGAAAGTAAGGTCTGACATTAAAGATAAATGCTTTTTACAGCTACTACAGTTTTTACTTAGCAGCACTTGTTGATAGATTGGTTTTGTGCCTTATTTTTTCAGGAACATTTGGCTGCTAAAAGCCGAGTTGATAGGATCTTGATTTTTCATTATTTGATCTGTGTGCTCCTTCCTGTGCTGAAACAAATAAAAGAAGACCACCACGTGGGTGTAGAAACAAAAGCAAAAATTAAAGGTAGTAACTGTTATTCTTCTAATATGATGGTTTCTGAATTAGTCTTGTTGTTTTCAACCTGGTTATCTTACATGAATAGTGCATGGCAGGGAAAAGAATGTATGATATTATCATCAAACCGGTCAAGTTTGGCTGCAATGAGAATAATTACTGGTAAGTTCTCTTTTTGTTGATATTATTGAGAAAATTAAAATGATTATCTAGTGTTGCTTGCTGACATGTAAATATCTATGGAACACCTGTCTCAGCAATCACTGCAAAACACCCATTTTGGATCTTCATAAAAGCTGCCTTAGTTGTTCATACAGTCTTTGCTTAAGTTGTTCTCACGCATTAAGTCAAGGAAGCATCTCTGAAGAAAACAACTCTTCTATATCCAGGCTACCTGACAGAATCAGTGCTTGCATTTCTAGTGAAAGGTGCCTTTTGGATGATAAGGCCATTTCTAATGGCAATTTAACCGATACCTCAATGTTAACTGAGTGGACAAGTTGTAATGGTGCTGCCATTGTATCATGCCCACCTACAAAGCTTGGTGATTGTGGTAATAGTCACCTTGATCTGAACTATGTTTTTCCCTTAAGTTGGATCAAAGAAATGGAAGCAAAGGCAGAAGAAATAGTCTGCAGCTATGACTTTCCTGAAACTTTGGATAAAAGTTCAAGTTGTTCAATGTGTGTTGAGAAAGATCGTAAAACTAGCAGATACAAGCAGTTACCAGAAGCGGCTCAAAGAGAAGATTCTGATGATAATTACTTATTTTATCCTACAGTTTTGGACATGGGTAGCAATCATTTTGAGCACTTTCAGAAACACTGGGGAAGAGGCCATCCTGTAGTTGTGAGAGATGTGCTGCAAAGTACACCAAACCTTAGTTGGGATCCACTGTTCATGTTCTGCACTTATCTTGAGGGGAGCATGACAAGATATGAGAATAATAAGGACTTACTCGAAGCTTGTTTGGATTGGTTTGAGGTCAGTTTATCAATATATTCTATATCTTCAATACATTTTTAAATTGATACTATCTGTGTTGTTTGGGAAAAAAAGGGTAAAGCACCATCTTAGAAAACTATTTATTGCAATTAATGTACTCGGTACTATAAATTACAGTTTAATGTCCAAAGTTCTTGGTATTTGCATCTGCCAATGTCATGCATCATATACACATCATATGAGTGAAACATGAACAAATGATGGATCTTCTGTTGAGTCTTGAACCAAAAGACCATTTTTGGAAGTATAATATTAATTTTGGAACTCTTACTTTGGCAGGTGGAGACTAACGTGAGACAGTATTTTACTGGGTCTCTTAAATGTCAACCAAATAAAAATACTTGGCATGAGATGCTGAAACTTAAAGGGTGGTTGTCTTCCCAACTATTCAAAGAACAGTTTCCAGCTCATTTTGCTGAAGTAATTGATGCTCTTCCAATTCAAGAATATATGAATCCCTTGTCTGGTCTTCTGAATTTAGCTGCAAATTTGCCACGGGGGAGTACAAAACATGACATTGGACCATATGTTTATATTTCATACGGCTGTGCTGATGATAAAGCTGATTCCGTGACAAATCTCTGTTATGGCTCATATGACATGGTGTGTAATCTTTCCTAAATTAAGTTTCATTTAGTTAAAACTTACCATAGAAAGGAAATTTCTAATCTTTTGGAAAATGCTTCGGTTTTTGATATTTCCTTCTGGTTACAAAATTGCTATATTCATCTTTTATGCATGTAACCTTTTGATAACTTACAGATGATCTCGTCTTTTGAAGTAAAAAACACCCTCTTGAAATGCTGCCTATTCAGGAAGCCTTGGGTCCTTGTATGCTTTGAAAACGCTGTTCCTTGTATATATGCTTGTTTTCAGGTGATGAGTGAAAGCATGAAAAGTTTTCCAGTACAAATCAGGATGCATCTTATTACATTCTTATAATTGGTCAAATTTTGACCATTTTTTATTTATTTTATTAGCCTTGGTTTTCATTTATACTGAATAGTTACTCAGCTATGTCCAAAAGTAGATATTCGGACCAAAACAGAGCCAAATGCGTCACTCACTCACTATGGTTGATGTGTAATTCCAGGTTAATGTTATGGCACATACCATGGACATCCCTCTGTCCACTGATCAGCTATCTAGAATAAGCAAGTTACTGAAAAAACACAAAGTTCTATGTCAAAAGGTGTCATCTAAAACTACTACTGAGCATGCAGAAGACAAGGAACAAAATGAAATGGAAAGTTTGGTAAGAGAAGGAACTGACTTTTTGAGGAGAGTCAATAGAACATCTTGCATCTCTAGTGAAGCCAAAACAATATGTAATCAGAATTTAGACACCAACATTTCCGGCGGTGAAGAATGTGGTTCTTATTTTGAAACTGAAAGGGCACAAAGCTTTTCACCTTTCCACAGGACAGTTCTAAGCACTGAAATGTCTCCAGATCATAATCCTCGAAATTCCTTTGAAAACTCATACAGTGATAAAAGGAAGAAGGCTACAGAGAATGCTGGTGCTCAATGGGATGTCTTTCGAAGACAAGATGTGCCAAAGCTCTTAGAATACCTTAAAAAACACTCTGATGAATTTTCTTATACTAGTGAACATCACGAGAAGGTAGGTTTAGAAGAAGACAATTCCCAAACATGATGTTGTCAAAGATGGTGATGATTAATTTTATCTCTCGTATGCAGATGGTTCATCCAATTCTAGATCAGAGCTTCTTTCTTAACAATACTCACAAGATGAGACTTAAGGAGGAATTTAGTAAGTATACCCGAGTTTTATCATGTATTATGATTGTGCATAACTAAAATTGACTCAGCCGTTTCTGTTGTTAGAAATTGAACCATGGACTTTTGAGCAACATGTTGGAGAAGCTGTCATCATTCCTTCTGGATGCCCATACCAGATTAGGAATCCTAAGGTCTGTTGCGTTTGCATGAAAGATTTCTCACCTTGTCTGTCTCTTTCGTAGCCAAGTTAAACAACAGAAATTTTTAACCGTTCTTGAACTGAATATACTTTTTTGTTGAACGTGATTTTTACATTTGGAAATTTACTTACAACGCCAAATTTGAAGTGAAATTTAAGCAATATGAAGTTATCATCGCATACATTGTACCCATTCATTTAAAAGAAAACAAAAATATTAGCACACTGTCGATGTCCTTGCTTTTGCACATGATTGTTGATTGAGGATATCTAGGCACTGACTTTTGTTTCACTTTTTATCTTATGTTTTTTAGTGTATGAAAAATTTTATTATTATTCATCTGCAGTGCTGTGTTCATGTGGAATTGGAATTTGTGTCCCCTGAGAATGTTGTTGAGTGTATCCAATTGATTGATGAGGTCCGGCTGCTTCCAGAAGACCATCCCGCAAAAGTAGAAAAACTGGAGGTAGTCTTCGCAATAATAACGTTATTTAGCAATTTAATCTTCTGTTAGATGTTTGGTCTGAATTGACAAGTCATATTTCTTTGCTGGGTTTATGAAAACAGGTGAAAAAAATTGCCCTTCATAGCATGAGTACAGCAATAAAAGAAATACGTGAGCTTACATGCAGAACATGATTGCACGAGCTTAAGTATATGCTTTAGATGCCTCTGAACCTCTCGTGTCTATGCTTCATATCATGTATTCTTTTTTGTATAGATTAATTCTCAAACTCGATAAGATCTGGCAAGGTAGTTAAATTGGTTGCTGCCAGATTCTATTCTTTAATTTGCGGTGACATTTATGCCTTACATGAGAATATGAAATAAAAATTACATGCTCTGTATATATTTCTCCGAGGCTGTGCAAAAAATCCAATTAGCCAAGACCAGTCCATAATGCTCCATTCCAGACTACTTCAAATCTATTTTCATGGAGTGGATTTAATATCCAAATCTGTTTTTAGGATTTAATTAGATTTGGATTCCACATTTTGAGATGTTCTTTAATGGGTGGCTCGTTGTGGTTATCAAGTTCAAAACACTTCGTGACCAGCCTTCGAGAGGGGTGGTACTGCCCTGGACATTATAAACCCAAACAGATTTTTCCATAATTTTTTTCATATATTTTTAAATAATCAAGATTTACTAAAGTCACTATATTGGTATTCTTCACTCTTTTTTTCTAATGTGATTTGAAGCACCAAAATCATTTTTCCTAGCTAACTTTTTCTGCATTTTTTTATTAAATATGAATGAAGTATGATTTAGATAATGTAACAATCTTACATAAATTGCACTGAATAGTAAGAATATATTATATTCTTCTCTCTTTCTTTCTAGTATGATTTGAAGGCATCAACTTTAGAGGGTGCGATACTCAGTGGTAGAGTTTTTTAGGGCAAGAAGAAAGTTTTGGTCTTTGAAATTTTTTATAATTTAATGTATATATATATAATAGGAATTAAATAAGAGAGATTTTTAATATTTTTATAATTATGTTATTTAAGGTTAATAAATACTTTCTTTTTCTTTTTGGTAATATTTTTTTTCTCCAAATTTATTTATTTATATATATATATATATATATAAAAAAAAATTTGTTTAAAACTTCGAAGAAGTATTAATTATTTGTAATCTATTTTTTTCTAAATCAAATAGAGTTACACAAATATGTTTATTGTTCTTACACCATAAAAAAGGATGAAAACTAAAATTAGGTGGGATCTTAATTTTTTTTGAAGTTAAATTCTTCTAATAATTATGTAAATCAAAATTTTTTATAGTAAAAGTTTTAGTATTAAAATTTATAGAGGGAAGATTATTTTTGAAAAAAAGAAGTTTAGAAATGTCTATTTGATGAAAATAATAGAAACTTATATTTTATTAGAGAGAGAAAAATAATATAATAATTTATTGTGGAAAAGATGTAAATAAACAAGGGTATTATTGAAAAAATAATAATAAATTTATTATAAAATAAAATTTAATGATTTTCTTAATTTGTATAATCTAACCTTAAAAGACTATTAAAAAGCTATATATAGAATATTAAATTATAAAATTAATTATAAGAAAAAAATTAATAATTATATTATCTTTTCTCATCCCTAACTTATTTAATCAGTTTATTTTTTTTAACTTATTTGTTTTGTATCATTCTTAAATAAAGGATAACTCTCTCTTGTCCATAGGAAAGAAAATAATATAGTATAGCATTTTTTATACATGAAAACTTTGAATGTTTTTCCGGTAAAAAATAATTCTTTTTTTTCATCTATATTTGAAATTTTTTGTTGTCTTTTTAAAAATTTTACAATCTAATTAATTTGAGAGTTTTTATATTTTAAAATATTTTGTTTAAAAAAAATTTAGGTACATGATAAAAGTTTAACTCTTATATTTGTATAACATACATTACTTAGCATTTAATCATACTTTTATAATTTACTTTTTAATTTTTAACTTTCATTTTATTTAAATGAATATATTGATAAAGAATAAAAATAGATTTATTTTCTGCAATGAATATTAAATGAATTTCTTGTTAATAATATGATTATTTATATTAAAAAATAATTGATAATTTAAATTTAAATTCAATTATTGATTAGTTAAAAATTTGAAAAAATAAGACAAGTTTTGTTATGAATTTAATTGGAATATATACTAATAGTGTAAAAATTTATTTATATAATCATCTGATAATTCATTGTCATATAATAAAAAATTATTAATTAAAATAATAATTTTTTGATAAGTTGATAAATATGAAATTATTATATTGATAACATGAAAATTTAATTATAAGATAAAATATGTAGATTTTCACTAGATTGAGTTTATTCTTTTAAAGAAGTCATTACTCATTTGTAAAAAGTATATTGAAAAAACATGTAGAAAAGATTTCCCAATTATTTAAATGCCTCAGATGGTAGTGTAGTGTTTTCCATCTTCCGCTAATATTTGATTGGCATATTTGGCGTATTTATAGCAATAGCTGCTGCAGCGACTAAATGAAATAAATCAATTTTAATTTTGACGATCAAAAGCATTAGAATTGAAATAAAGTTAGGATGTTCTATGTTACAGGGTTTAAGGTTTAAAATGAAAAAGAAAATAAACTAAGATTTAGCACAAGCGAAAATTTTTAATACCTATAATAATATTGTTAAAAATATTATTTTATTTACTTGATAAAAATACTGTTAAAATATTTATGTAACGATGCTAGAAATAAACAAATAAAACATGTTTTTAGAAAAAAGAATTATTTATTATGATATTAAATTATTTAATAATAATTTGGCATGTAAAAAATATTTTAAATGGAAAACATTAAATTTTGACCCTTTAAGAATATTTTAGTGTGAACTACGTCAGCAATTATTTTGAAAATCATTTTTTTGTTATTTTCTAAAAATATATTGTTCTCCAACTTCTGATTCTTTCCCATATAAAAGAGATATCGTGCTTGCATACTGTGTTTCTCGTCTATTAAAATCAGAATTCAACAAAAATACGAAGTATTAAAAGAAATAAGTGTATTTGTTAAAAAAATTACATAAAAGGTAGTACGAAAAAAGAAATTTGTTACTTAAATAATAACTCGCGATTTAAGACCAGCTTTTTATTCATTTAACTTTCAAGTGAGAAATGAGCAGAAACATGAAACGCATTCTCAAGTCAAAGACGGTGACAAATATAAAATGTACCGTTACCTTCCATTCCAAGTTCTAAAACATAGTGTTCGTTTCAACGGCCGGTAAAAGGGGGAGAGAACTAGTGCCGTTTTAAAGAGATACATTCACCGTTTATTACTTCTACTTCCATTTTTCTGGTAAAACTATGATGCTCACAAAAATAACTTGGCAATTAACCAAGATTAATACAGGGGGTAATAAAACTTTCAAAAATTAAAATAAAACCAAAAAATAAATGTGGGAAAGCCCTTAGGACAGATGTGTTTGTTTAGGGTTTTATGTTAGTCAAAATTGTTTCTCAAGAGCCTCAACAAAGAAAGAAACTTCCTCCTTAAGGGGCCATGAGTCCGTCAATTGTGTAAGAAAGAGACTTCGCCCAATCAGCTCTAAGTAGCAACGTCTGCAGCGTCTGCATCACATTGTACCCAGGATCAAGCTTTCGCTGCCAACCCTACAAATTAAACAATTTCCGTTAACAAGTGAATCACAACAGCAAACAGAAATAGTATAGGGAAAGGAACAAGTATATCTATATTCCTTGGTTGTATCAGTGTGATCACATACTTAGTGAACACAATAAAATGAAGAAAAGTAATTACCTCAAGAACCAAGGTAGTCACCATGACAGTACAAACATTGCCATCAATATTAACTCTGTGACGTCTAACTTTCTCAAGTAATTGCTCCATGCACTCTGCAGGATGAACCAGGTCACCTTCTGGCGTGCCCCAAAAAGTAAACGCTTCTTCCACTTCCTGTAAGAAGACAAATTTGAGGCATTGTCTTACATGGTAAGAGAAAATAAAATGCATTTATATCTAGAAAATTAAGCAGTCAAACAATAACCAGTGTCAAATCGTTATACGCAAAAGTAATAGAATAAAATATTCAACATTCGGAGTCAATAAACCAGAAAGCACAATCCATGTACCATACGCTTGTTGTGCATATAAATTTTGACCAAGATACCAGAGAACAAAACCGTATTAGTAAGATCTTGTTTGATACATTGATTGTAGTTTTCAAAAACTATTTTCAGTTTATAAAAAGTAAAAAATAGAAAAACATGTTTGGATAATTGTTTTCTACATATGTATTTTGAAATTTGTTCCTAAATTTACAGTTCTGAAAACAGGAAAAGAGAAACAACTTAGAGTTCTACATATGTATCCGGAGCCATACTTGTTAGATGTTAACGTCACATGCAAAATTCTTTTAAAAACTCTTTTGACATTTCTTTTAACGAACAAGTTTTTCGCTTTGTTTTGTTTCCAAAAACTATACTTAAAACAAATTTTAAAAACTGTTGAAAATAATTTTTTTAAAATAGCAAATGAATGGAAGTCGAAGAAGAAAATACCTCAATGAAGGCATCAGGATTTGGACAGTTCTGTTGCTTTGACAAGCTAAGGGCGCATTCTGCAGCAGTTCGACCATCTCGTCGTGCAACAGCTTTAAAAAATTCCAATAAATTTATTCTATCACTACCAGAGAGTTCGGCAGTCATGCCTACATCAAGGAAAACTACATGAGGCTTTGATTTGAAGAGCCGTTTTCGTGACTTGCTCTGGGCCACTCGAACAAGGATATTTCCAGGATGCATATCTGCATGAATGAAGTTGTCCACCTGAAAGGAGACATTGCAATGTCTTGGAAGCTAAAACTTTATGATGTTCAAGCTTAAAACTATTATCAGAAGTCATGTTTCCCTTCGTTCAAACTAAGGATAAGGATATGCACGATATTATTATTATTATTATTTTTATTGTTGTTTTTATTATTATTATTGTCATTGTCAATATTATTGTTATTATTAACATATGTTAATTCAGAAAACAAACTATTATTTTGGACCAAAGAAAATTCAGTAAAACTAATAGACAAAGAAAACTCAATAAATAAATAATATACAAAGTAGATCTAAACAACCAAGGCTACTAGATAACAAAACCTCGTCATAATTTATGAATATCCAACAAAGAAACCCTCCAGATCTAATCTGTAATGGTCTGAAAACCAGTTTATCACACGGTAAAGACAGTTTCTGGAAAGAGTTAATAATTATCAAAAGACACGGTTTGTGACTTTAATAAATTAAAAACAAGCATTATAACAAATCATGTGAGATTTGAGGTCATCAGTCGTGATGACTTATGCTTTATGGTGCATAACAAATCAAGTATATGCAAAATAGAAGCAATGGGAAATGATAATATGATACTATCCCTATATGCAAGATAATAGGGGCACAAAAAAACTGCAAATGAGAGATATTTTACCAGAAGCATTTTCAGAAGTGCATGAGTCCCAATGTGAGCAAGTGCAGATTTAACCCGTTCATGTCCTTGAAGATCATCAACATAATACGCTACACTCTCACCCTTCTCATATGTTTCCACCAAAACGGCAGGGTGCACAAGTGGATAGACAGGCTTAGGGAAAGAAACATCCTTCCATCTACGGAAATTATAAATGAAGCGACTCAAATGGGCAGCTTCCCTAGCAAGGTCAACTTGAGACATCATGAAAACTGCAAATTGTTGTACACTCTCATCTAATCTTAACCAATTAAGAGCAGGAACGAAGTTTGAAATTTTTGCCACCAAATTAATAATAGCAAAATCCCGTCTGATTGACTCTCCCACACCTGGATGTCTAACCTTTACTGCAACCACCAGTGGCTTTGCTTGCTGACCAGGATACCGATATTTTAAGGAAGCTCGGTGCACTTGAGCAATGCTTCCAGATGCAACAGGAAGTTCTTCAAAATTGTCAAAAATTTCAGAAATTTTTCGACCAAATGCCCTTTCTATAGTTTTCTTTGTGTAGCTGAAACTATGCTCAGGAGCTTTAGTATGAAGTTCTGAAAGCTTAGTACATAAATCTCGAGGAAAGAGATCAGGCCGAGTAGCTGCCCACTGACCCCATTTTATGAATGCTGGACCTGATTTTTCTAGTGTGCGATGAACAACATGGAGCCACAGTTTCCTAAACTTTGGTCCAAAACTATCTGCAAATGGTGCCATCACAATGCTAGGAGAGAATAATATTGCTAGATAGAGAGCCCTCACTAATAAGATAAGTCCTTCAACTATTACGAATGTAAATGTAAACATGTAATTATACCCATCTTGTGCGCGCATATACAAAGCATTCTGTGATGGGTACCGTTCTGCGTCTGCCCAATTTCGCTGCGCTAATGCAAGCTCTCCGCATGTAAATGCCAAAATACCAGGAACTAGCAAATAAGAACGAGCCAAGGCCAAGCTCACGGCCTGAGCAATCATATTTACGGTAGGAGGAAATGTACCATCACCACTGGAACAATACTTTCTGTACAGCCTTTTCCAAGCAATCTGGGAATCATGTGTGACTGTATTGCTTGCTGAGGTTACAGAAAAGTTCCTGAAAGAACAGCATTTTTGAAAGGCTTCCCTTGTCCCATGCCACAAGAATGAACTGCGTGCTTCACTAGGAAACTTATATTGCACGTACAACCGGCAGTGGTGGATATTCGGTCCAACTGCGACAATTGGCCCATTTTCACTCGCTTCTAGGTACCTGCTATTGTGTCTACGAACAGATCGAGCAGCTCTCCTTATATTTCTAAGCATCAAATATCTGCAAAGTGCAAACAGTAACCATGTCAACTACAACAATATTTTGATCATATGATTCAAGTATGTTTCCATTCTACCCATAAATATTGTACACAAGTAAACCGTTACTTTGGAAATGCTACATACAGTGACTTCTCTTCACTCATGACCATAACAGGTATAGACGTAGATGAGCATTAAATTTTACATACATCCCTCCAAGAGGCATCAACGGGGTGAAAAGGTTGATCCGGCATATAACATGTCCCACTATTTGTTCCTCACTTTTTGGAGTACCAATTCATTCCTAGTTTGCCGGAATTACCTCTCCTTTCCACTCAGTTACTGCCTGCTTTAAAAATTAAAAAAAAAATGTTTAAAACAACTATAACACATTCTCTCACACTGCAAGAAGGGAACTTAATGGGGTTAGAGATTTTATTTAGAAGGTAAAAAAAGCTGTTGTTTCTAACATTTTCCTTTGGTAGATTTGATCTCCAACTTTTGAAGGCAATTAAATAGAAATATAGGTCAGAGATGAAATTTGCATCACTCTGAGCATAACAACTAGTTCCAATTGTAATTACAGTGCCCAAATTGCTGAAGAATGAACGATTAGACCCTCACAATTTTTTGGGTACAACAGAATTGAAAGGATCAATGATTCCTACTGAAACTCCAGATGCATTTGCCACATGAGAGATCCGGAGTCTAAAATTGAACCCCAGAGAGAAAGACGGTAAAGATTGTTTCGTATAATCAAACAAACAGCAGCATGTAGACAATAGGCATGAGATAAAAAAAAATGAATTCCCCTAAATGCGGAGGCAAAGGGAAACAGAGAGAAGAGAAGAGGGGGAAAGTGAAGAGTGGAAGAAAAGGGAACCTGAGAAGGAAGAGAACATGCTATGGTGGTTTGACGAAGGTGACGGAATGGAATGAAAGAAGCGATGCGATTAAGGAGGTGAGGTGAGGCTGAGAACACAGAAGAACACGTCTCTCCTTGACTGAGGCCGTCTTAACCAATGCAACAAACCCTAACACCCAATAAATTCATTTCACTCCCAACCTCCAAAACAAAACCATCTTTTCTTACAATTTTTTCCACAAATAATTATAATTATAATAATACAACATCAAACTCAAAACAAATAACAATATAATTAATAATTTTTTATATTATTAATTAATGATTCTAACTAAATTTACAATATTGGTTTGCGTAATACCTGTGGTCAATTCGTGGGTGTGATCTCCTTCTACAAAAATTCATATGTGGAAATGAGCTCAATCCAATCCTATTCTAATAATAAACAGACCAATTGTTTCCTTTTAGCAACGAACCTACCAGGATCAATTGTCTGTTTTCTACGGTTATCTTCCATGCTTATCAAATGAGGGTAAAAACTTCTCACCCTAACTAATATTTAACGAACATGTAAATTTGATTCTAATAATATTATCTCGGATTAATAGAATTAATATCATCAAATTTAAATATTTGTAGGTAGTTAACATATTATACCGTCAAAATTAGTATATTATTATTATTATTGTTAAAAAGTTAATCATTATACCTTCATACTTCTGATTATTTTATTTTATATATGTTTTTAATATAATTAATTATTAAAATTAAGTTATAAAGATGAAAATGCAATATAACCAAACAATCACAAAAGTCTAGCTCATATCATATTTTTTATAATAAACTATGAACTAACTCATTATCTCTGATTTCTATTGTACTTAACTTGGTATACTCACATCTTAATCAACTATTAATTATTTCTAAAATGATTGGATAAATTCAAACTTAAATCTGTATCTAATTATAATATTTTCACTTTTATTTTGTCATTTCTTAAATAATTTTTTTATGAACATGGTTTAGAAATTACTTGTAAAATAAACATTACAATAATTGTTTTATGATGAAAATTAACTAAAAAATATTATAATATAAAAATTGAATATTACTTATTATGATAAAAATGATGAAACATTTTTGTCAATCCTAGTCGGTAAAAGTATATTGTAATGGGAAGTATTGAAACAAAACCATTTTGATTAAATCATTTAAATATAAAAGATATTTATAAAATAACTATAACACAACAACTTGTTTATGAAGTAATGTTTACATTTTGACGAAGATGCCCCTCAATCAACGAGACACTTTCTAATTTCACTTTAATTAAAACGATTTCCAAATGAGTAATTAATGAGAGAAAGTGCGAACAATGTAGCCACATTTAGCAACTTCGTTTGAAAGCTACACGAATGTGGTAATAGAAGGGAACGTGTCAAACTCAGGCATGCGGACAATGGGCATGCACGTCACCACTCATAAATATACATCAATTATGCATAACCTAATTCAAATATTAATTACTCACCCTCTTTTTAAATAAATGTTATTTTAGGAAAAAAAATTTATTTTATATTATCTTTTATAAATTTTAATATTGCATTAATTATCTTTTACCAACTATATTTTTATTTTAAAATTATAAATAATTTTTTTATGAAATTTTAATGAACCAGTTTTTTGTATTAACTAATTATGTATTTTCTATCTTTTCATTGATTTTTTTTTAATCAATAAATCACATTTAATTTTTTAAAGATATTATTAAAAAAAATTTTAAAAATTTATTATAAATCATAAAAGTTATTACTTTTATTAATTTGTGTAATAAAACTTAAACAACACTTATAAAAAGAGATGAATATATATTAAAACAATAAGATTACATACTTGGAATAAGTTAAGCCCACCATTCCGCAACGTAGATTATCACTTATTGTTGTTTAATATGTATGACGTGAAGTGCTGGTTGAATATTTATGGAGTAAGTGATATCAATTATGTGTTTAAATAAATAGTAAAAATAAAAGAAACAAATAAACTACATACTTAATCTACTAGGTTATCCAAACACACTTCTTTTTAAAACAAAAACTACTATCAACACCATCGACTAACTGCAACTTATGGACGTTTCCAATACCCCAGCCCAATAAAACGTGTTGCCACTTATAATCCAATTTTAAATTTCTTGGCCCTGCAAAAAATTATATTCTCTAAACATTTTTAATTTAAGATTTTGATTGTAGTATGTAACCAATACTGAGCGGCCGTTACTTCCTGCATCTCATTAATCTCACTGTACACCCCCCATAATTTGGAAAATGGTTAATTTATTTTTTTTAGTATGCGTTTTAAAAAATTTCTGGAATAAGTATTCAAGAATATTATTTTACAATATGTATTCTAGAAAAGAAATTTTGGAATAAAAGTCTTACAAATCTGTTTTGGAAATTTTTTTCTAATTTTTTTTTTTCAATTTTTAATACATGCTCTGAATTCAATAATTATGAAATATATTTTAAAACATTCAATCCAAAAATATTTTAGAACACTCCAATCTAAAAAAGTTTTGTTTGTAAAATATTTTTATAAATTTATGATATCTACGAGATGCATTATAAGATTATGGAAGTGCAAAAAGTAACGGCCATAAGTCAACCTGTATTGAAACATTTCTGTACATAGGCCCATAGATATAAGTGGGCTAATTAGTTTGAGCCCACATTTTATATTGAAATGTAATTAAAAGTAAAGATAAACATAAACAATTAAATAACTAAAAAGTAAGGTAAAAAGAGGATCGCTTGAAAGAGTTAAAAGAGTTATAATTATAACATATGAGTAAGTTAATCTCATACATGTTAATTTTGACAATGTGCTATAAATTAATAACCCTAATCGCAAAAAGAGAGAAAACATTAGAAAAAAAAATACGATATAAAAAAGCATAAAGTAAGTGAGTACGTATATTAGAATAGGGTCAAACGATTGTGGTGGACATTAGGAACTATTGAACCCATTTTGTTTTAACTTTGATAATGATTACTGGGAGAGAAATTAGGCGACATGTGTACTTATGTGGAGACTTAAACCTAATTGCAGCCATCTTAACCTAATTGGGACAAAATTTATGAGTGGAATCACATCACTGAGCTATTTATTGACCCATCAAACACTGTAATCTCTAATTTCTGCTGACCTGGTTGTGAGGAGAGTTGTTCCATTTCAATAGCCAATTGATTCAACTTCTTTTCTCCGCCCACAGTTTCAATATCTCTCTCTGCTATTAACATGCATGGCGTTGAAACCTTCACTTCAACCTTCAATTATATTTTTCCAGAAGCTTTTGATTTTTGTTTGTCACATCTCACGCGAATAAATGCATTTTTTGTATAAGTTTATTTTTCATCTCTAATTTGTTGTGCAGAGATAAATTCTAGGACTTCAATGTTCATATATGATTCTACTGTATTATTAAACTATAATATAATATTAGTAAATAGTTATTGTTGAAATGATTAAGGGAGAGAAAGATTGGCGTTATCCGTAGTAGACAGGTTTTTATTGATCGAAGGATTTGAGAAACCATATTTAATCTATTTCAAACTATTTTCAATGTAGTATAAAAAAATGTCGACAAGGTGTTGGGTTAAATAAAGCTATGCTCTAAATTAAGTAAGCGTTTTATTTGGACTATGACGTTAGAAAATGTCTTAGAGTATTCTCACTATTTCAAGGACTGGAGACGTTGCAAACTTCAACTCAAAAAAGTTAACCAAATTCAAGTAATTAAAGGGATTAAATACACTTTTAATTTTAGTTTTTATTTAATTTTTAATAGGTAGAAATTTCAGACGTCTTTTTAATGTGGATTTGTAGGAATTAAAACATAATTTGTTATCGTTAAATGTAGGGAGGGAAAATAAACTTTGAATATAGGTTAAAAATTAAAATGTTATACGTTCAGGAATTAAGACAAACTTAACTCTAAAAAAATTATTTAAATCGTAGAATTACCGAGCCAAAGAGCCAAATTTGTTACACATTTAAAAATATAATACTATTAGTCAATATGACCTAATGCAACAATAGAAAATTAGCGCAAGATCTGTGATCTCCACATCCTTCTTTAGGTGTAGGTGCACATTTTTGTGCTTAATAATCAGTCATCAAAAGGTGCGTTTATATATATATGCAGTCATGTCATCATCTGAAAGAAAACCCAGAATCAACAAAGAGACATTGACAAAAACTAGAGATAAGAGAAAAAAAAGAAAAGGGAACTTAAGCAAAGCGATGACAATAAGACATGGATCCACTTTAAGTGTTTACTTATTCAAAAACTTTGAAGTTGGAAACAGTTTTTCTTTGGTCGGTCGAGACAGAAAGCGAGGGTCACAGTGTCACATATATAGGTGCGAGTCAAAGACTAGGCCATAACAACCAATATCCTTTCCTTAATAATCTTAAACAGATGGACATGCATGTCCCTATTGTTAGACACGTTCTCAACCCTTTTGCTTAACGACAAATGCGACTTCGTATGCACACCCAGTTGTCTACAAAGTCAATCTTTTCTTGTGACGTAAACGTGACGAACATGTTACATGCATACTAGAAAACAAGGGCAAGGGCTTTCACCACTGCAATCAGTAACCCAAAGTTATGGACCTTCATAATTAACGTGTGAGTAAGACAAAGGAAGCTATCATCTAAGATAAACAAATTAAGATGGCGACTTAGCAGCTTACCATGGCTATTTAATGCAAAACTATGCTTGAAAGGTAGTATGTGGTCGAAAGCTTGGAGTTGACCAAAAAATGTCCAACTTTCCTGCATGGATAGTCATCGAGGGCACCCCATATGATGTGATGAATAATACTAATAATAATATACATCTACTATCTATCTAGAATGTCATCAAATCATTCTTGGTTCTAGCACATCTAAGTGATTGAGTGTTTCACATTAATTGTATTACCAATTAGTTTCATTTATTTTTACTTCTTTTAGACATAAATGGATAATTTGTATTTATTTAAATAAAAAAGTATGCATGTCTGCTACTGATTTCTGTTTTTCGTAAAACCCTTTATCTACTATTTCTCACTGTGACAAAATCGAAAGCTAAATTTTAACGTCTGCTAAAAAAATTATAACTCTGTGCAGAGCAAGGTTTGTGTAGATTTTTGTTCCGGGTTATCGTGTACCACAACCACATCCAGGAGGGAGGTTAGCAAGGATACACAAACTGAATTAAAATAAAAATGAAAAAGGTGCATAGTATTAGTAGTAGTTAGCTAGCAAAATTTTGCATATCACTTTTGGCTTTTGTGTTTTAAAGCAAAAGGGTGTGGGAAGACAGAAAGCTAGGACTTGATTGTCAGCATTATCACGGATTATTAGAGCATGTGGCAGAAACCATGTACAGCCAATTCCCAGTTCTATAGAGACGTGTCAATGTTGAAGAACAATTCCAAACACAAAAGGACATGAAAAGTGAAGTATATAGGAAGAAGATAAAAGGAGAAGTAGGACCAGCTTCTTGTTTTCTTCTGAGTAGTTCTGTTTCATTTGCTTTGATAAAAAAAAAAGGCACATGCAGAATTCATATACATGGATCGTACTTTCTACATAAACGATAATAGTCGAATGAATACACGTAATTCAGAAATTTGGGCTGCGCAAGTGAAGTCATTTACCTAACACCTGTACAACTCTCATTTGCTTCCAACAGCTCAATTCTTGATCAACACATTTTTTAGTAATAACTTCCATGCCATGAGAATGAAGATAGAGACTTCATGTTTTAGGAGTTTTGATACAATAGTATGGTTATTTAAATTTAGTTGTTGTTTCTCGGTCTGAATTTTTATTTATTTACATCATGACTTGATCTGAAGGGAAAATTTCCTGAGTTCACACACACACACACATATATATATATATATAAACAAATGTTTGCCTCGAACACTAAGGAAAAAACAAGTGATTTATGATCTTTAATCTCATGCATCAAATTATTAAAAGTCATTATGAATCGGTTGAAGCAAAAATTATCAGTTCAAGTATAACAAAACTTCTGCTCAGTTTCATCTTAAATTCTGCTTTTTATCTTTTTAGCTGTTATTTTGTATTTTTTTTATAATTTATTTCATAATATTAATAATAGTTATTGTTATTATTATTATTATTTTAAGTCTTAGATGGTATGAAAGGATTAGGACCGACAATATATTTCTCTATCAATTCCGTACATTCCATGATTTTTCCGCCATCCTAATTCAAAATTAAGAGATAAAAGCATAAATATGTTATTTCAAAATTAAGAGATAAAAGCATAAATATGTTATTTCAAAATTAAGAGATAAAAAATATAACAAAATCAAATTAATATATATATTTTTAAAATAGATGTAAAATATGGTTTTTTTTATAAAAATTTAATTAGAATCATCACGATGATATGAAGTTATAATTAATGGCTAAATTAATAAATATATTTTTACATAACTTTATTTATCGTATAATATTTGATAAAAATTATATATATATATATATATATATAAGAAGTCGTATAATTTAATTATAGGTTGATATTTATGAAATTCTTCATTCATCAAGAAAAAAATGGTTTCTCTAGTTTAAATTTAAGTACTCCAAAATTCAATTCACAATTAGTTGTTGGTTTTAAAAATATCAACTCAACAATGGTATGTACGTAATATAACACTACTCCTTGTTTTGCTCCGTTAAATTATTTTTCTTATTTAGTTATTTTTTAATTTATTTTAGACAGTACAAAACTTTGAGGTTGAATTGCGTAAGTTAATATTCAATTTTACTATGAATATAAACATTTACAGTAAAACAAAATTACATTTATTGGCTTCTTGTCTACGTTAGTTAATAAAACTTATAATAATGGGTGAGTACGTATTTAATAATTTGTCTAAATTATTTCAATTTATTTGACTGAAATATTAATATTAATATTAATATTTTACATATATTAGGAAAAATATTAATATTAATTGCGTAAAATGATGGAACTTTAAAGATTCAGTTTCCGGAATTCTCTTTTCACTTTTATTTATATACTTTTAATTAAAATTTGAAATATTCTATTCCAACTTTATTTTTATGTTATATTTATATCCAACTTTAGAATTTACAAAACTTCTACTGTAATTGCTTCCTTCTGACATGCCAGTTTGCAACAGCAGCGCACCTTTTCAACTCAATCATCACCACATTATTGCACGCAACCCACTTCGGTCTAGTAACGGCGTTCCCGGTTCAGACCAAACATCCGGTTCAACGAAACTTGGACCGCTCCCCTCCTTCATAATTGAACCCACGTGTCTCAAATGTTGACGCAGTTAATAGTAGTAAATAGTAAACCAATAATTATTAATGGTAACGCTCTCATAAAATAATACTGCAAAAAAGACACAGCACAAGAGGCACGCCTTGTGATTTCAAACGGAAAAAGCAACATCGTGGGCCCCGCATGTTGCGGTGTCGCCGATGTCGCACGACACGTACCCTCTGTCTTTATAAGTGAATGCTTCCTTAAGCTCCAATTACCCATAATCCAATCCCCATGAAAATCATACTATTGCTTATCCATTACAGGTGTCCGGGACACGTGTCATTCGCACATCTTCCGGCGTGCCGTCTCCGGTCACCTCGCCAGAATCTTGGACTCGCTGTCGGGATATCTGAAACCTAATTTTCCCTTCCTCGTCATTGTTTCCTTCTCAAACATTTCCTCTCTCTGCAATTCTTTTTCTTCTCTTTTTGGTTTCTATTTTTGGGTATAATTTCTAATTGGAGAAGGCCCATCCAAATATCATAAGCACTCAGCAGACGATTGCAAAGGAAAATTAATATATAAAATGTGATAGTACTAATATTTAGTAGACAAACAGCTGCTCTACCCAAACAATATTGAATATTATGTTAAGCATGCAGCTGACAAGACAATAGATTTTAAGAATTTAAATATGCATACCAATTGCTTCTCCGATTTTTCTATGCTTTTCCATTCAAAAGACATGTACGCTTTTAGTTTTGGCTTTTCTGGCTATTGTATTGCTGAATTGTTGATTGCTTTCTATTTCGGTGAAACACAAGTGATGAGTTGGAGTGATATACTTGTTTTTAATTCAGCACTTTTTCCTTAAAGTATCGTCTAATCTATAGAGGGAAAGCAAACATATGCATAGCATAGCAATAATAGAAACCTCATATAACTAAAAAAATAGATATGGACGTTGGTACTTGCTAATAAAGTCAAAGCTAGCTCAATCAAGAAATTTAAACTAATAATAAAAATTAGGAAATGTTACAGGCATCAACACCACGGATCCGTATCAAGGTATCCCAGAAAAACAATTGGGGGACATGTGATAAAATCAATCAACGTTTTGGT
The DNA here is from genome assembly GCA_030347555.1 of Lablab purpureus. Lineage (NCBI taxonomy): Eukaryota > Viridiplantae > Streptophyta > Magnoliopsida > Fabales > Fabaceae > Lablab > Lablab purpureus. The sequence goes on from CM059259.1 coordinate 11,741,454, forward strand.
TGATTTAATTAATCGCTGATGATCTATGTATCTGATCACATTACATGAACTCGTTCACATCTAAAATATCTGGGATTTCGAATTTCAACATGCTGCTACTGTCGTAGCTTTGATCTCTCTCGTCTTCCGTGTTGCTCCCATTGATTATCGTGGAGTTTGAATTCAACGGCGTGGGGCTTGACGAAGGTGTGGATAGAACTGAAGCGAAGCTCAACTTCTGATTGCTGTTATTCGTATGGAAAGTTGAAGGTTCGGACAATGGAGGGTACACGAGATTTTGAGTATCAGAACTATAATAATTATAACTTGATAACTGAGGGATATAGTCATCGGTTAAAGTGCTTAAAGCAACCCCATCTTTGTGCCAATCACTTATTATCTGATCATCATGAGAATGCTGTTGGTAAGTGAAGTCTGTGAAACTTGATGACGGATATGGCTCCACATTATGGGGCTCAACCAACTGTGGTTGAGAGAGGGGCAATGAAACACAAGGGGTGCTGAACATGGTGCTGCTGCATGCAGGCACTTCTTGAATTGGATCTTGAAATTGGACCAAGGGTGGAACATGATTCTGAACTTGTGGATCGCAAAGCTGGTTCTGTTGACCCTTTGGAACACACATGTCAAGGTCTTTGTGTTGCTGTGAGGAAGAGAAGAGCGAAGAAGCCAACCTTAAAAGCTCGGGGTTCACCATAGACTGCTGCATGCCAAGGAGCATTTGTGATGAACCATAGAAAGACGCGTTTAGAATGGAAGAGATGTCCAATAGATCAAGTCGAGGACTGTGTGTCACAGGGTCAATTCCCATCCTCAAAAGCCTTTTTCTAATGTGTGTGTTCCAATAGTTCTTGATTTCATTGTCTGTTCTTCCTGGTAAGCGAGACGCAATCGCTGACCACCTACACAATTCAACAGACCACAACTATCTATTAGTATAATTAATATCAATGAGTTTATGCACCTAGCTATGTATAAGAAGAAACATTAACAATATTTAAGGAACTGTAAATTTTGCTAAATTAAACTCTATTATAGGAAGAAATAAAAACTCACTTGTTGCCAAGAATGCTATGTAGCTGAATTATTGTCTCTTCCTCTTCAAATGAAAACCGACCTCTCTTAATATCTGGTCGCAGATAGTTAGTCCAACGAAGACGGCAACTCTTTCCACATCTTTGCAACCCTATTCCATAGAACACCAAACTCATCAGCTGAAACTTACATAGTTGAAGAAACAAAAAAACCAGTTATTTAAATGCAGTTGTTTTATTTTGTTTAATTTGGTGACATACCAGCATTCTTTGGGAGTGTCCTCCAATTCCCATATCCGTGTTTCTGAATGTAATCAACGAGTTTCTGATCCTCCTCAGTTGTCCACGGCCCTTTCTTGAGGCCATTCTTTTCACAACAAGGTGCTCTTCCCATAGCAGAAGGTAAGTTGTTTTGTGTGTTGAGAAGCTAAAAGTTAACCTTGTTGAGGTAGCTTTATAAGGTAGTTTGGCGAATGAGGTATGGTTGAAGGTGACGAGAGATAGAGGAGAAAATATTTGAGAAGTGAGGGGAAGAGGAAAAGAGAGAAGGAGGGAGAAAAAATGGAGTTATGATAGTAGGGTCCGTAGTGGGACGTACTATAGTTGTTTTGTGGTATAAATAGGAAGAAAGTGAAGATTAAGAAAGAAGGGAAGTCAAATTGATTCGGTGCCGTCCTCCTGTTATCCCTCTCCGCATTTGCTACGTGTCTCATCTAATCTATCAAATTTTTTCCCCCATGCACATCTTTGTTAAACTATTCTTAATGTTATTCTACAAAATAATAATCTTCCGATTAATCACTGTGCTAATCTATTTTTACGTATGCTTGATGTTGAAACTTCAGTTTAATTAAATCAACTTCTCATACTTCAACATTATTACCATGAGATCATTTTACACCACCAAGTGCGTAAAATGTATTAAAAAAGTGATTAAGATTATGATGGAGTGAAGTGTGAAGGCATCATTTTCCGGGAGTGTGACCCCTGAAACTTTCTGGATTCATATTAGCTGTAATCGAGATGAGACGCCACGTACCCTTCTTTCTCTCTCTCCCATCTTTCTGTTTCTATTATTACAGAGACCACACGGCGTTCATTTTCTTCTTTTATGTATGCATGCATAGATATACCTTTTTTCTTTTCTTCCTTTTCCCTAAAGTAAGCCTTTTACGTTGAATGCTTAGCTTATCTGTAATACACATACATACATGTTTCAGAGTAATTGGTCTTCTGTTCACCACTCTCATCTCTAGCTGCAAATCATGACCTGCATCAATGTTACTTCTATATCATTGGCTAAACTACATTTTTCGTCTTTATGCTCCACTTCTTTATTTTCAACTTCTTCTCCCTATAATCAAACATATAATTCATCTCGTTTCACCACATGCTTATTTTTTATTATATATAATGGGTCGGTTTATTTGTGTTTATTTTAAAAAACGTGTGCTGATTTTATGCTTTGTGTTTATCTATTCTGTTTGTTTTTTAAAAATAAATCATTTCTATTTTTTAGTAAACAAATTCTTTTTAAAAAATTATTTCTTTCAAAAAAATATTTTTCTGTTTAACAAATTGGTAAAATATTATTATGAATCAGTGGAAGTTATTACAACTACGAGAAAAACAATAATTCAAGTTTTAAAAAAAAGTATGGCTTGTATATCTCAGTCACTTTTAGTTTTTATCATATACCCTTCAAATGAACAGTTTATAAAAATAATTAAATTTTAAAAAATTACTCCTTAAATAAATTAAAAAGTTTTAATATAGTTTTATAGCTATATTTCTTAAAAAGAATATCTCAAAAATTATTAAAAATTAAAAAAAAACTTCACAGGTATATATGTATAGCATGAAAGTCATTTGAGGAAGGAAGCAAGTACTATTATATATAGTCAGCATCTTAAATCTTAAATGTGTGTACATAATAAATGCAAAGAAGATTGAGGATGGGCATTTAATATACACCTTGGCAATAATAGAGTTCGGTGTTTGCCTTAATTTTAAATACTATATACTCCTCACTAACATTATTAGGCATGATAATATTGGATAAGATCTATTTTATTTTTAAATTATTCTCAAAAAGTAGCTTTTTATTATATATATATATATATATATGTATGTATATATATGTTACACCTCTTATCTTATCACCCTTTGCAATACGTCATCGTTCTGATAGTGTTCCCTCTGAAAATCATATATGAGATTATTTTTATTTGGTGATCAATATAAGAGATTTTGGCGTAAAAAAGAATAAGCTGAAAAACATTATTAATTTGCTTATTTTCTCCTGCGATGTGAAAGTGAATTTGAAAAGTTTATTGACTTCTCCTTATGGTATAGTGCTAGTGTTTCTAATTCAAACTACTGATTTCAATTCATTTGAGTTTCTAAGCTGCTGAAGCTATTCAAGTCACATGCAAAGGCTCACTTTTTATGAAAAGAGAAGCCATCTTTGACTGCATTTTTCGTCCCAACAAGACTATAATTATTATATGTACGATCAACTAATGATTTATGTATTAAAAATAAACTTGGTAAAAGCATCATTATTCGTTCATATTTTAAGGACTAGAATGCATCTCCCTCGTCGTGTTATTGCATTTGTAATTGTATTTCTTTTCAAGTTTAAGTGGGGAAAGATAAAGTTTAAGAGGGGTATTATCTCTGTCCAATATATGTTTGTGTGGGGCTAAAGTTTAATATTTTTATTTTTGATGTGAATCTCCATGACAAGAGACAACAACCTCACCAACAAAGCTTTCAAGAGTTCCCCATGGTGAAACATACAATAAAACTCGCAAGTGAAAAAGAAAGTTCTTAACATTTTACATTATTTATCTCTTATTCCAAAGAAATGACATAAAAAAATGAGACACTCTCTTGTTAATGTTTATTTGATGAGTCTGTGTACAGAAATTGAGAGAATTAATGTGTATGATAAAATAGCCCCAAACTTCACACTCAGTGGCTTGGAACAATTTATAGAACAGAAGTTAGCAAAAGTTGTTTATCTAATGATTGAAGCAGGTGACGTAAGATTTGGTAACAGTGTCACGAAAGAGTAATGAGATCAAAGATCTGGTGGCAGAAAGTGATTTCTTTCTTGCACAACATTAAACTTCCATGTTTGCTTATAAATTAGAAGATAGAGTGGAGAGAGAGAGATATGACAGAGAAGGAAAAGAGAAAGGTGCAGTGGTTTTGATTTGAAGACACCAAAGAAAGAGAAGTTCAGAATTTCAAGTCAGGGAACCAATAAGATTACATATTCATACCAATATAATTCATTATTTTATTTCTTTATTTCATCATCATATAAAATATTCACATCATATTATAATTAATTATATTTATGATAATACAAGAGCTCCATAATCGATTATGAAATATAATTAATTTTTTTCAAAAACCTTTTTATAATAAACAAGTAACACAATGTTAATAATAATAATAAAAAAATAAAATTATAATAACAACTTTTTTCATTATTTTATTTTTCTTTAATCAAGCAACAGCCTTCATTTTCATTTTTTTCAGGTTTATTTTTCTCTTTTCCGAATGTATGTTCCGATTTAGTACCATGAAAGAAATAGAGAGAGCGGGAAAAATAAATAAGAAATGAATAGAAAAAAAGATTGTATGATTGGATAAAGATGAAAATAAAAAAATAATTTCATTTATTATTTATAACAACTTACTATTATAATATACAATAAAAAGAACAAAAAATAATAAAGTTGACTCGTCACTTGATGGATGTTCATAATCCATTTATGATTTATAAAGAAAATAAATATTCATATTTTAGCAATTATTAATTATGTGTGCAGTATAATGCTGGTTACTTATGAATATGAGAATATTTTCTTTTTTTTTTCTCTCAAATACCTCCTAATCAAATCACAATTGTTTTTTGTATTTGTCTTTCTTTTCGTTCCAAACAAGTAATTTTGTATCATTCTACGGCACTTGCTCAACTCTTAAATAACCTTTAACTTAAAAAAATTATATAATATTCCACAATTATAATTTGATTTTCATATTCTTAAACAATCTTCTGAACATAGTGTAGGAGATTGTTGTGCAATCATATAGATAATTAAGATTATTTTAATTAAATAATATTTTAAGCATGTATTTTAAATATGAGGAGCAGCATTTAGGCTTTTCATCACATTCTCCTTTTCCACCTAATACACGTTAAATATGTATAAAAAATGATGTTCTTGGAACATGTTTGCTGAAAAGAGAAATTATGATGAAGAAATGGTTTGATGGATATTGATACTTTTGTTTTGTAGTGATAGTTTTCAAGATTCATGAATGGGAAAAGATGGTAAGGTGTGAAATTACCATTGGCCATTAAGGATACATTGTCTTCAAATGGTCTCACCCAACTCTGCCTAATGCACACAAAGGTATAAAGTCAAACGTTAATTTAATCTTCCACTCAGATTTTCTCCCATGATTTGTTTCCCTTTATGTTTTCTTTAAAATTTCTCCTATCAGATACCCTCCATTTTTTTAAACCTAACTCTACTCTTTTTGGCAACAGTTTACCTCCCTCGAGAAAATGTTGAAGTTTTCGTATTAAAATATTCTTCCACATTTTGGAGTGTGGGAGCCATTGCTAAATCATGCATATGTTTATTAATTCAAACCTAACTTCTCTGCAATCTGCAAAAGATTATGATACGTTGATCAAGTTTTCGTGCTTCATATCCCAGAGACGTTGTCATGTCATGCAACCAAATAATCACATAGTTTATTGGGAGAATTATTAAATACATTAATTGAGTCCAATTTTTTTCCTTCCCTAATTGTGGCATGCGTAGACATGGTTATTTAATTTGAGGTCGTAATTAAGCATCCACAAGAAGGTGTCCACGTGTAGTAAAGAGGCATTCGTGTACACAAATTTGGTGACTGCTGTCTTAGAATTTGCTAATTATTTGTTATGAGCTGTTCAATAGCTTCAACAAACTTTGAAAATTATTTTTTGGTTTAAAGGCATTATTTGCAGATACGAGATCCGAAGCTTGCGCAAATAAAGAGCTAGCACTAATATTTTAAGGTAATGAATAATATTTTCTAATTAGCATCATATATGGTGTTGTGCTAGCTAGCTGCTAAGAACTTCATTATCCATTCTGAATAATTGATTAGGACGAGATGTGATTGGAAGAAGCTAAGCAGTGTTGAGAAAATGGTACTATGCTACATTGCTACTTCCATTTATAAATAACACCTGGCCCTTCATGGAGCTCGAGAACTTTCCTCCATGGATTAGGGTTTTAATTATAAAACCTTTTCAATCCTACAAATTATAATATAATGACATAGGTAAGAGTAGCAGATAGAGTTGAAGACAAAATTATCTCTGGATGCAGGCTCTTCAGGTAGGTATTATTCAGTGAAATCACACCACAATTTAATTCAACGACACCAGTACTATCATTTTGATGGAAAATAGTACTTACCACAATTTCTAACGAAGTATAACAATGTTTCTACGGAAGATAATAATTGATAGAAGTAGTGGAATCCTTTTTCCCTGTAATGTTTTATATAATATATCCTTGGTTAGGTGTATTTATAGCATTGACATACTTAGGTGAAGCACAATTGTGGTCAAATCTAGGAATGGAAACCAGAAGAAATGGTATAAAGGATTTTAGAAGTATATATGGTTTCACACAATTTAGTCAATATGAATACATGGAAACCCATACCCATGTATGGATTAAAGCAAACTGCTTTTTATTATGGCATTCTAATAGTCAAATTCTATAAAATTATAATATTTTTCAAATACTAATTAGAGATGTGAAGAGAGGAATGGTTGCTGACGTATAATATTTTTGTTTTTATCTAAAAAATATATAATTTAAGGATAAATTAACTGAATAAAGCAATGTTTGGTAATCGAGTTCTATTCTACCCGTTGAAAAAAAAAACACAATGAAGAAAACAAGAACAATAGAAAATAGAGATGAATTTTTCAAGTTGCGATCATGTACATCAGTCTGAAATCGCATAAAAGATGAAATCATGTCCATCGTTAGTCAAATGATAAGTTTGTTTTAAGGTATTATTTCTGAACCACTTCAAATCAATTTTTATGGGATAAATAGTTAAATATTATTACTTATTTTATTCTAAATTTAAAAACTTAAACACGTATCTCTTAAAAATTTATCGAGATTTAAATAATTGATAACTGCCTAATAATTTATCCTCTCAATAAACGTTTGTCGTCATACAAAACTTATCTGCCTCTTTTAATCAATGTTCTAAAATTAAACTAGTCACTTAATTTATTAATATATTGATATACTTTGATAATTTAATTGCCATTGAATGAATATTAATAAAATAATTAAAAACAACTAAATCCTATAAAATACATAACATTATACTTTTATGACACTAAGAACTAAAATAAAAATAAAACATAATTTTATAAACTTTTATTGTTTAAAATATACACAACTTTCTAGATCAGATGTATACAATAGAACTAAATTAAATATACAATAATATTTATTTACCATAACAATTTTACATATAAAATTAGAAGAAATTATTAATACTAGTTTTTTTTTTGTTATTTTAAGTATATTTCACTGATATGCAACAAATCGGTATTGTTCTTTTATCAACTTTTACTGGCTTTCTTCTTCTTTTTCTCTCAAAATTAACTTTGTGATTTATTTGGACCAGACATTAGACTTATTCAATGATTATTTTGGTCAGTTAAAAATCCATAGTCAAAATAAAGTATCCCGTGTTAATGTAATTTTTATACATTAATCAATAAAAAAGTTATAAGTATGACCTTTAAAATAATTATTGTAAAATCAATGAATTTATCACATATTTATGACAAGACAATGTAAAAAATTCTTACAACATCAGTACATGTACAATTTCCATATAAATGATTTCACAAATAAATGGGATCAACAATTCCCATAACATCAAACACTTGCAGTCTGATAGATAATCTGCAAAACCTGGTTATGTATATGGCCGTTGGTAACAAGGATACCGTCAAAGGGATATATAATCCGCCGGCCATCACGATCCGCTGCCAGATCTATCTCACTGCCGTTCCAATCAGTTACCTGATGAAATTGGATATTATCATCAAATGAACAAAGAGAACATGGTGATGCATAAAAGGGTAAACTTATATAGCAAAGTATGGAATCCACGACCGATTTGCTCAATCACCAAACCAAATTATCACTATGATAATTCCTTTAATAACAAATCCACAATGCCAAGTGCATCAAAAAGGAAATGTGAACTACCAGCCATCAGTTATATGGGGCACAACAATCATCTAGAGTAGTAAATATTTGGAAGAAATTATTATTATACATACCTTCAACTACATGTCTAAAAGGGAAAAAAATTAGCAAAAAATTATTGGGGTTAACTTATTGTCTTTCATCCTACATAGATGAAAAGGTTAAAAGGACAGAGAAAAGAATATCAATGTTGGAAATTAACATAAATCCTTAGTCACAACAAGATGAACATTTTTACACAATAATATTTCTTTTCTTTTTTTGTATGCATAGTGGGTAGAACGATGTATGAGAAATGATGCAAATTACTACAGCAATATAATACTGCCAAGTTAAGAAAATGAAAACATGAGTTTTACACATCAATCTTTTGATTTTACGAATTTACCACTGCTTGTAGTATATTCTGATATTTATTTAGCATGCCATATTCTTCTGAGCAAACTGAATCCTAGCACACCACACCAGATAAAGCGAAACACTACCTTATTAATAGGGAGGGGGACGGGGGGTAAATGACATTAACTGAATTTTGGGGGTTTTCATATGTTCCTGGGAGTATAACCTAAATAGAGGTATGTGTATAACTAAAGAGAGGTAAGAATCTAGGATATAGGATATAGATAAAGGTGTCAAAACGAGGTTGGTATCATGAATCCGTTCGAAATCTCGTAAAAACAGGTTAAGTCAGGTTAAAAAATTGTAATCTAAATTGAAGTGGTTCATTTTTTTATGATCTTAAATTGTCCGATTCCTAGACTTTTAGGCTAACCATTTTTGTTTAAATGTTATTTTAAATAATAAGAGTAACCACAACCCTAATATAGACAACCTTTTAGTTTAAGATAATATTTACTGTTTTAATAAATAATTATAAAATGCTATCTTTTTAATTTATTTATTGTTTTCCAGATTTGAAAAAAAAAATGGTGAAAACAACAAAACGCTATTTTAAAAAATTCCTAAAGAAATATTTTTAAAATGAAGCAAAGTGAAAAAAGGTCATATTTATGTAATCATTTGCTAAAAACTGAAAAAGAAAACCAAATAGGCTTTAAATTTATAACAAATTTTCATTTTGAGAAAGCTGTAGTTTAGAATTGTGAGCATATATCCAGAGATTTTATAATTTAAAAAATTCTAAAGCCTTGCCAAAATGCTTTTAATAATCAAAATCGAAAATACTACTTACCTTGCTGCTGTTGAGGCACCTGAAAGTGATCAAGTTGGTCCTTCACACTTTAGAGCAGTGAGTGAATATCAATCATGATGACATGCTTAAACTATTTATAGAATTATCATGTTTTTATTTATTTTGTTATTTCATCATCATTGAGTATTTTATGAGTGGTGATACAAGTCTTTCTATATTTTATACTATGGATTTTTTGTTTGATGGCGTGATTATATCTACGAACTATAAAAGGAGCGAGTATTTTGAATATATCGAATACATTAATTATACAAGTACAGATTGGAAATTTCATCATATGAAATAAAATAAAATTGGTATGAACAGAGAAAAAATTTATATCCTATATTTTTGGGGGGATCTGAATCCAGTAGCCATCATCAGTGAATGTAATGGTTTGGGTGCACCTAGTTATGTATTCTACGAGAAGAGTATTCACTGGATGGTGCCGTCAAAATGTATAAAGAGGGCTATCAACAAGATTGACGAGATGATGAGATTTGACTTGAGAGAGGTGTTAGGATACAAGTGTGATGTTGGAGTATGGATGGACTCACACTTGAGGGAGAGATTGTTAGGATACAAGTGTGATGTTGGAGTCTCACATTGGGTAGGAATGAGTAAGCTGAACATTATATAAATGAAAAGACCCATAAACCCATTGCCTTAAGGTTTTGGGTTGAAAGTGGTGTCTAAACACTTGTGTGGTTGTGCTTGTAGCTCATTCTCTTCCCTAAAATTCCCCAACAAGAGAAAAATAATACCGACTAAATTGGCACCCCACTTAAAGGGAGAGCACCCTTAAGAGAAGGCTGTCCGCAAAGTGTAAATTATCCTTTGTAGTATTAAAACTTTCAACTCTTTTACATTTTCTAATTGTTATATCATTTCATCGATGGTTATATATTTTATCTTGAATTTGTGAAAGAAAACATTTGAGTTCACAATTTTTAATTTATAATCTCTTCATTCTCTTTTCTTATTACAAATGCACATGCTTCATAGATTTCATTTAGGTTAATTATCTTCAGTGTTCTAGCATGTTTATAACCCAGTCTTGATAAAGATAAACATGAATAATTTTTTTCTGGTTCATTATGATTATTATACCATCATTGAGCCTGTGTAGCACACCAATTACCCCACTTTTGGTAACCCTTAGAATAGTAAGTAGCTAAGAGTTGCAATTTGACAGAAAGCGGTTCAGATACAAATGAAGGAATGAATTTTATTAACAGATCTAATCACCAATTTTAGCCTTGACGTGTGATAATCTCGTTATTAAACTACAACTATAGAACACATTCTATTCTTTTGGATCTCAAAATTGCCTAAAAGGCTAAATATATAGTCTTTGAAGCATTCATTTAGAAATTAGATAATCAATTATTGTAATGTATTTTATGAGTGATGAGTGATTGTAATATTCAAATTGAAAAGATTTTCACTTAAACCAGACCAAGTTGAAAAGATGAAGAGGAAATTGCTTAAGCGAGCACAGAACTAGCAGAACTAGAAATAATAAGGCTTGCTTAAACTAAGTCAAATGCTCGCTTAAATGAGAGAAAGAGGAAAATTTTAGATTGAAGATTATAGGGATCACTTAAACAAAGTCAATTGTTCCTGCGAGTGAATCATGCTTGCTTAAGTGAATAACATCAAGAAAGACAACATATTTTATAGCATCTTTAATGGAGGAATTATATCCACGATCATAAATTTTATACTTTCTATTGAAGATAAGTCCCTGGATCTTAGGAATACAAAATTATCTTTTTACATTAAAAAACAACTCGTAAGTCTCAATAGATTGTCTAGTGTTATTAAATTGTTTAGTCTTTGAGTACTTGAATAAACAGTCTAGTATCGTTTAGAGTTTTATTAAAGAAGCATGTCACGTGTCCTTTACTCTAGTTTAGACTTGTTCTATTAAGAGTTAATTGTAACGGTTGTAACTGCCTTGAAGGCTATATAATGGAACCTTGTGTAATTGTTGTTTCAACTTCGAGTTGTTTGAAGCTTAAGTTGTCTTGAGCGAAAGTTCACTAAGAAAGAAACGTTTGAGTTGTAATCTCTATTGAATAATGAATTTCTGTTTGTGGATATAGATTGAAGTTCGTTAACACTTCAATCGAACTACGTTATTCTGAGTGTTATTCTTTCTTATTTCTTTTTCTATTTACCTTCTACCAGTTATATTCATGACACTCTTCTATTCTGTTTTCTTATTCGTTTGTATATTGGATGTTTTAGGGTAAATATTAACTTTTCTTTAAGCTATTTCCAGGACAATATTAATTGTTGGGTTTGGATAAGTTGTGATACGAAAGACAGTACAATGACTCTTCTTTATACATATACTAGACTCAAAATTCTACTTCTAATTCTAATTTAATAACAAAACAGATAAAAAAATAGAAGAAAATGTGAAAATCAATCTTAATAGATCATCTAAAATGCTCTAACATACCTAAGATACGATGATGATATTATGACATGTTTTTCATATATTTTAACACAGAAATGTTAGGAAAAAGAAATACCTTTCCCCCTGCTTCATGAACGCATATAATGCCAGCAGCATGGTCCCAGGCCTACACAAGACCAAATAAAAAATATATCACTGAATAAATTATCCGACCAATTACAAACCTGAAAATTTATAGGATACCATTATAATGGGCTTCTGTTTTGCTCGAAGAATGAAAATAGATGCTCTCCCTGAGGCCACCATCAAATACTTGGATAAACTGCAGTTATCCATAAGAAATCAAGAAATGGGAAAATGAAAAGAAAGAAAGGGTGAAAAATCAATAAAGCTAAAAAATATATTGGCAATTTTAACTCCCATGAGATGAAACTGTCAGCAAATTACAAGATAGTAATCGCAGATAAACGAATTAGTAATTACTAATTAGAGTAACAACTTCTCTGTTTAGCCTTCAGATATAAGATATTAACAAAGACTTCCTTTCAAAAGCACACTGCAAAAATTTAACTTGAAAAACAAACCTCGGGAAATGTAAGCAGTAAAAATAGAATAAGAAATAACACAAATTAATGATTGCTTTAGATTTTGCCAGCAACTCCACGCATCACTACATAGAACATCAGTTGTTAAAGAAGTTTTGATTGCATATAATAAAGAAAAAAGGTATAGATAATATTGCCGAGACCTTCCACAACATGCTCGCAAAAGAAGAATTTGGTTGCTGCCTACGTTATCTGCATTGCTTGTTGCATTAAATAAAGGAGACAGTGGCAATGCTTCCCATTTTTCACTATCTGAAATACAAAAGCGTGCTTTATGTATTATATCAGACCCATCAACAAAACATCTGGTCCACATATCAGGTGATTTCAGTTGGCTATTCAAACTTTTCATCCATGTTCCACAGCCTTTATGAGCAATCATTACAGTTCCTGATCCATGAAGAGGATCCCCCAACTCCCCAATGTCAGCAGAGGATTTCTCAGATAAATCTTCCTTCCAGGTAGGACAGCCCATAACACCAAGTACAATCTCTCCTTCAACCACCAGAGCCAAACCAACCTGTATTTTTTGGAAATCATTTAGATTAAGATAATGACACACTGAAGAAAATGACACTCATAACAAAAAAAATCCTAATATAAAGATATACATATGCATCTTATCTATACCAGTAACTTGAGATCAATGTGCATCACAATTCAAGCACTATCACAAGGTTTACTATACAACAAAAGGCTCTTCCAGATGGAAACCTTTAGGATATGTCTCTGTTATGCACTGTTACATGAAAAGAAATTCAGACAGTATAACCTACATTATAACTTACCACATAAAAGGCTTTGTCAGCCTTTAGAAAACCACGTGTGCCATCAATAGGGTCGAGTAGCTGTATTTATTCAATGAATTTAACTTCAGTTATAATATGAAAAATCAAACATGAGAAGTAAATATATAAATATCCAATATCAACCTGTAAATAGGTACTGTCCCAGTGACCAGCAGAACTCAACTTGAAAAAGTATGTAGTTTTCATAAAACAGAAACAATAATTACCACCATTTTCTTATCTCCAGGAACAGAATGTGAACAAATATGTCATACAACATAAAAAATGAAGCCATGAATCAAATTTTTAGGAAGCTAACTGCATCACTTCACAGCATTTAATATAACTGCTTAGATATGCCCACCCAATATGTGGCCGGCTTTGGTCCAAATACAAAAGCATCCTTGCTTCCTCTGTCAATTGCTTCCAGTACATCATCTTGTGTCAATGTTTTACAGGTGGAGCTATCTGTAGCAGTAATTGCATCAAACACAGTACCTGCTAAGTTGTTTGATCGCAAGAAAGCAGAGTCCTCCTCGGCCACCAAAGGTATAGAAGGGAACAGCTTATTTAACTCTGTTTTGATAACACCATATGATAAAACAAAATAATAACAATACATTAATACACGTAAAGGAAATAATAACTTACGATAAATTATTTTCAAGGCTAAATGCTAATTATAATACTACATTAATATAAGAAAACTGTGTTGCAGCAAACTAGTGTTTACAATTACAATTTTGATGGATCCCACGGTGCGTACGGAAGAATGGGCCTGCAAGTGTTTATGTAAAACTTGTTCCTAATGCTTGCAGAGGGGCTAGAGGTGTTGACTCATTGCCATGCAAATCTACCAACTACCACAGCACTCTTTGAGCGTGCAATAATGGGCCTTGCACGCCTCAGGAAAAAATTTAGTTCGCGTACTCAGCCTTTTTATACTACATCACGTTGGCCAGAAATTATGAGGACCAATCAGATTTCATTGCCATTTTGCAAGTTTCACTGAGGTGAGTCCATTAAAAAAATGTAATGATACACGGACCATTCAAATTCGTTAAACACCTAAACCACACTGTCAAGACATTTGCAATTGTAATTTAAAAATATTATATATGAGGTGACATTAGTAATGAGAATGCACGTCAAGGTGTTGGAATAGTGTTCGTAAAAGTTGGATTTCTGTCTATCATTTTTCTTAAAAAAATGTTCATCATACTGTTGTAGTGTCCCTAACCAGATGAAAGAGCAATTTATGCAGAACTGTAAATGACCATATAAACTAAAATCCGTTACACTTACACCACATTGTTTCATTCATACAGCACCAAAATTCAGAAATATGTTAAGCTACTTTTAATACTTGACACAAAGTTAATACCCAAACTTATCAGGGCCTGAACTCCAAAATCTGCAACAGTCACGGGAGTCTGGTCATTTTTCTCAACAACCTTGCCATCGGTTGAGAACAAAGATGATTGCACCTGCAGAGTGAGGACAACTAACACAAATCACATAACATTCTACAATGCTTTAATAAGTAAACTGTCATTTTGATTTCCCATCTCGTAGGACGTCATATTAGCCCCTGTATAAAAGGGAAATTAAAAGAGAGTGCTAGAAAATATAAATTGATAATCAAATTAATCCAAATTTAAAAAAAAATGTGGTAAAATATAATATTAACTTATATTCAGGAAACAAACGATAGTACAGAGTTAGTTCGTGGACTTGTTTGATGTCTCTCAAGACTCATTTAACATTTTCTTAGTTTCAGGGATCAATGTGACTACTTACCCGTGCTTTAAAACTTAAAAAAGAACAATGCGCATAAAATATAATTGAGAGCAGAATAGGTTCTCACGATTCAGCAAGTACACACAAAATAAGTGCACAGAAGATTACATGGAGAGTGAAATTGCAGGCCTTCTGGACTACATTAACGGCAGCTTCAAGCTCTTTGTAGTACTTAGCATTTTGGTGCGGAAGAGGAAGGGTTGCCCTAATGGATTGCAAAAATTGAAGTGAGAGCAAATGGAGGATTTGAGAGAAAATGAAAGTGCTTCGTTTTGAGAAGAACGGACCTTACTTTGAAGCAGAATGTGGCAGAGCGACCACGGCGAGTGGCGGCACCCTTAAAAAATGGGACGGCCGAGATTTGTGAACGCAGGATATGCATGGCCATCATCGATTCTGGCAGTTGAAGAGAGAGATGATAAACAGTGGATAAGGGGTGTCTTGTGATGAAAATGAACATAAATTACATTTATTATAAGATAGTGTTATTTTAGTCTTTCAAAATAATAAATTAAAATCTTTTAGAAGTGTAATTTATTATCTATATATTTATTTTAACTCAATATCCAAAAACTCAAACACCAATATTATTCAAAATAATAATGTTAGCTCTGAGTTTCGATTCAATTTTATATTAGAAACACATTTTCGAAGAAAAAAAAATATATGTTATTTGGTTAGATTTAAAGGAATAAAAATTCTAAATAAAAAAATATATGTTATTTAGTTTGATATAAAAGAATAAAAAATTTAAATTAAATTAATATTTAAATCTGTTTATGTAATTTTTAATTTTATTATTAAATATATTTTTATTTTTTTATTTATTAAATTAAAATATAATAATATAATATGTAATACTTAAAATATAATAAATATATTGAATAATATCATATGTATAAACTCATTCTAGTCGAATAAGAAAAAATATAAATATATTTTATTATATAATTTTTTAATTATTTTACTTATATAACATTCATTTAGATTTATAAATAAATCAAAATTTATTAAACTTCATTATTATCATTTTATTAAAAAGTTAGCTTTCATTCCTGATTTAGCCAATCAATTCACTTTTTATGTATATGATCATATTATAATTAAGCTTTATATAAATTTTATATATTTTTCTCTTATCTTAATTATAAACACTCTAAATCTAAGTATTTTTAGTATGTTAATCAATAATTAATAATTTAGATACCATTCTTAAAATGGGTTGATAAAGTTGTTAATGGTAAAAAGAAATAAAAAAATTCATAAATCAAATTTTTAAAATAAATTAAAATTTTATAAGAAGATTTAAATTAAAATGTATAACTTATTATTATTATTATTATTATATTAATAATATTAAAATATATATGTTAAATGTATATTAGACTAAGGTTTAGTTTGATTTGGATTGATTTTGAAAATTTAGAGATCAAACCAAATTGAACTTAATTGTGTAGTTCTTAAAAAAATCTAAATCTATTTTAAAGCTTGTAATTTTTTTATGATTTACTTTGATTTTAGTTTGATTTTAAACACTTTTATCCTACTAGATTGACTCTTTTTTTTAACTATTCTAACAATTTAGAATAATTTAAATTTTATATTTTAAAATTTATATTTAATTATTTGATTTATAAGATAATTAAAAATTATTTGATTCCACATTAAGTTGGACAAATTATTTATATATGATTATATTGGATCAATTTTTAAAAAAATATTTTTTCTTTTAGACTTGAATAAGTTAAATAATTTTATATAATTTACTAATAAATTTTAATAAAAAAATTATCGTACTAAAATTAAAATAGGAATATACATATTTAATGACTGAATTTCTAAAATTTAATAATTTAAATAAGTATATAAACCATTATAAATTATTTATAAAAACTTAAATTCAATAATTTGAATATTATTTCTTTTAAAACATTTATAGAAAAGTGTCTGCAATAACTATTTAATGTCTTATTGAAAAAGCAAGACAGTTAGTTGAATTTGATTATGAGCTTATTTGTTCTATAATTCATCTTTAAAGTTTTGTATAATAAAAGGTATGAAAATATTAATTTGTGTGAAAAAGTGAGAGAAAAGGAGGAAAGACAAATTGATTATGATAAACTAAGATTACAATAAATATATATATATATATATATATATATATATTTCTTTCGTCAAGTCCATATTTGATTGTATGTAAAAGAAAGCTAGTCACTAAACACACTTTTATGATTTCTAAAGAGAACTGAGAATTAAAAATTGGAATATAATGTAATAGATAATGGATAGAAGAATTAAGAATTGAGTATAAGTAATTTTGATAGGTTTTCAGTTTTTGTAATAGAGTATAAGTTACTCATAGGTTTTCACTTTTTGTAGCATATCATACTTAGAAATAAAATAATAATTGCAGAACTTATAAATAGTGAATACATACCAATTAATCTTAAGTAACCAATCTTCATGAGATAAAAGGAATTGATCATTGATCCCATTGTATATGTATAACTGACATCATCACAACATATGTGTGCTTTATGACCATCAACAACTAAATGAAATAACAAGTGATGCAACTGGCTTGAAATACTTGTTACCTACATTAATTTTCATGCCAGCCAATATAGATTCATCTAGCAGCAGAAGTATTTCATAAAAGATTAAAATTAAGATGGTATTCTAAAATTAGTGTTTAAAAGCTAATATAACATTAAGAGTACTAATTCTATGGATATTTAGGACATAATTTTTTAATGTGATTAAGTAGGTTAGATGTTCCAACAATCATGTATATTTTTTATGTTTAATTTGAATGGACTTTTAGTAAAACACCAACCAAATCCCATCACAAACATCATCTACTACAATCATATATATCAAATTTCTCTCCCTCAACATAAACTTAGTTAGGATTTATTTTGAAATCTTCCCTTTTATATCTATAAAATTATAAATATTAAAACATTACTATGGAATCAGGTCATGTAACTCTCTTACTCTAGCCCATATCCACTATACATTTTATGCAACAATTTTATTCATCCAACATTCCCATTTACTTGACTCAAACCTGATGCGTGTTCAAAGTTTCTTTTTTTTTTCTCTCACGTTAGATAAATTGCAGTTTCTTTATTCGGATTAGTAAAACCAACTCATTCTGTTTCTTTTCATCAATCCCCACAAAAGTAAATCACCTTGGGATACTAGGGTAATTTTCAAATCCTACTCGGCTTTTTCAAATCCATGCGCCGGACACGTGTCCTCGCCCACGGACTTATACCTGCCCACAGTTCCTTCCCTTCTGCCCACAACAAACAAACACAGCCGCTGTTTCGACCTTCTCCTCCGGTTGCCCCATGTTTTTATAGTCTCTCAGAGTCTATTTTATAAATATCTTCTGAACTTAGCCATTTTCTGAAAAATCTTAATTTCTTTTGAAAGTCATTTTGATGTCTTAAGTAGTTTCATTTAAATATAAGGTAAGATTGTGGGATGAGTTTGAGGTACATGAGCAGGGTGATATACCAGGGTGGGATGAGGATGTTTCAGGGCATTAAAGAGCAAGGCTCAAAGTGTGACTCAACCATAAAGTCAATCAGGGATTCAAAGAAAGCTTGGTTCTTCTCAACTTCTTCACCTCCCTTCAAAACTCCCAACAATGACAAGCTTAAACAGGCTGAAGAGTCTCTCAGGACTGTCATGTTCTTGAGCTGCTGGGGTCCCAATTGATCTAAATTTCTATCACTTTTAGATCAAGTAAGACACATCCATGCATGCTCATTATCACCTCCTTTTATTAGTTAATTACTTCTTCTTCTTGTACCTTCTTCAATCTGATTTTCATGATTTATACAGAAAATGAAAATGAGTATATCTGTAACTGTAGTTTGTAACTTGTAAGAGCACTTCTACCTATATGTTTCTGTCAATTTTTGCAACCGCTAACATGATTCTATTAAGCATTTTTTTCTCAATTTTTTCACACTATGCAAATCCTAATAATTTTACAGAAATTGAAAACACCCCAAAAACTATGAAAACACACTTTAATTTTTCTCTTACAAAGTTGTAAAAATTAATTTGCAAGAAGGCATACATCCAACAGATATTTTTTAACTAATCCTAGTTCAGATGTTTAGACAATGGGGTTCACAAGTAGTTTTTGTTCAAAACTGAAAAGATATTGAGAATTGAACAGTTTTGAAAATTTGTGAACAGATATTATTTGATGAAATTAACTAATCAAATAATTTATACATATATAAAATAACATTACTAGATATGTTGAATGACATTTTTTATGTTGTAACTTGTTAGATGAGTTTCCTTCACAAATGAATCAACTGCACTCACTGGTTTGTTATGATTAACATAGAAGTTTATAATAAATTTAGTTTTCTAATAACAAACAGCAACTAAATTATCTCTTATTTTATGTACCAAAATGTTTTTAACCCTCTGTATCAATTAGAACTAATGACTTACATGTGAATAAATGTCTCCATACACTTTTAGTACTATCTTTGCTAGAAAATCTAAAGAGGAGACACAAACAATGATCACAATCATTGAGAAATGTAGAAAAAGTTCAGAACAAATGACCACTGTATCAACCCAGAAAAAAGTAGAACTTTTCAATAGCAAGAAGTTCTTAGTTTTTAAATTAATCATGTAAGTTTCTTTGGGACTTAAAGTAGGTTTTGATATTGGAATTGAAAAATAAATCTTTATTTCTAACCAAAACTGATTCAAATTATTATTTTTTTTAAAAAAATAATATCTTGACAATCACCTTCTTTTTGAGACAATTTTTTTAATAATGAAATATTATATTCAAATGATAATAAAATTTTAAAATAAAATAGATATCTATCATACCTTTTTTTATCATCCAAGTCCAACATTCTTAATTTTGGTTTAAGTTTGAACATAAATTATTATTTTATATACTTTCTTTATTCTCAATGGGCATTACTTACTTGTTACATTATTAAATTTCAGAGTTATTTGAATATATACAATGGTCCGAATTAGAAGAAAATTTCAAACTTATTTTTAAATCTAGAACAGTTAACCTCAACTATACTAACTTTAACTTTAAAGTTAATACAGTTCAAAGACATACAAAAGATCTGATGATAAATTCTCTTATAAACATTTTCAAGAGATTTTTATAAATTAACTTATTCACAATTTAAAAATAAAAAAATAAGAAACTTATATAGGATAATCTTATAAATTAATTTTCATATATGAAAAGTTTGTTTAATAATTATGTAGACATGTTGATGCTAAATATTTTGAATTAATATTTAACTATACAATAGATAAAGATTTATAGATATTTTGATTTTATCTCATAAAAAAATATTTTCAAATTAACGTAACAGTATCACAGTACTAGAAAAGATTAGAAAATTCAAATAAATTTGTTATTAATTTTAAAATGATATTATGTAATTTTTTTAAAATTTAGATAGTGAAATTTAACTAATTTTATATGGTGTCAAAAGTTGAAAGAATGAAGTCAACTTCGAAAATAGGAAATGAAAACTAATTATGATTTTGGAGGGAGGCCACTGCAAAGACAGCAAAAAGTAAAAATGATTTTTCATATAATCAAGGTAGATTTTACTCGTAAGATAATACGATTTTTAGTTCAATTTCGTATGGTAGAGTATATTTATAATCGTAATACAGTGTAATCGGTGAAATCATAAAGTAAAATCGGAAAAAACGTAGAATCGTAGATTTTAAAGTTTTCATAAATACAGTTGATAGATATATTTTAATTTCATTTTAATTTTTTTTAATAGATTTTAATTTCCTTAACATTGAGCATTGTTCCTACTTCTTTCAATGGTTTTTAAATGGTTAACATTGAACACTGTTTCTACTAATTTAGGAGGTGAACAGTTTTTAATTTTTTAATGGTTTTTAATATTTTTTAATGTTTAGTAATATTGTTCCCACTAATTTAGAAGCTGAACAGTTTTTTTTAAAGATTATTTTAATATTTAATTCAGAAGATTGTTTTCACTTTTTTAAACGTTAAACAATTTTAAAACTTTTTAAGTCTAATAAAAATAATTAAAAATTAAAATCTTTTCTTTTCTAAAAATAAAATTAGAACTTTTTCTTTTTTTTCATAACTTTGTTTTGCAGATCCACTTCATTGATAAGTTAGATATCATTTTAACAAAATTTGTAAAAAGTAAAATCTACGATCCGTGTTACAATTTCACGGTTTACGATTTTGTGAACCCTTCATTATTTTAAATAAAATCTCGATTTTAACTACCTTGTATATAACTACCACCCGTTTCTCACACACACTAATCATGTTTTCTAACTTAACCTCGATTTTATTTCCAAAATGAAAAACAAATTTTATATAATAATAAAAAATAGTATACAATAACTAATATATAAAAAATAAAAATATTATTGTATTTTTTGAATCATCTAATATATGTATAATATAAGTTATTATAATAAATTCTAAAGAGTTGAATTAATTTGATTATTATTATGCAATTTGGTTATCCTTAATCATATTATGACTTATTTTGTTTATCATAATTGATTAATTAATAACCAACATATGTTATACGTTCATAAAAATCTATAAATATATATTAAGATAATGATTACAGGGAGTATTTTTTTCCATTTTTCTTAAACCACCCGCGAGTCAAAGAAAAGAACTTGAAGATATAACTTGGTCCATAAGAAGAACTCAATCTTATCAAAGTTATACTATTATAACTCACTAAACACTCTTCAAACCCTCTTCTTATAAGAATTGTTGAGGTTAATGAAAATAACACATCTTGACAGACTTACATTGTCTTGGATAAACAAAATAGTGGATGATAGAAATGAGAAGTCCATGATATTTAAGTACCTTGATCAAACACATTTTAAGTTTATATTTGACTTTTCTTATAATTTTGTGATATACTTTTGTGATAGAGTGTTGTGAGATTTGGTTTAACTACTTCTTTACGAGAATGTGAGTGTATTGGAGTCATAAACACGAGAGAGTAGTAAGGGAAAGAAAGAGAAAATTAGTCAATAGTGAGATTTTTTGGATTACGAGAAAGTTTGTAATAGATTTGATTGATATGAGATATTAAAAAGAAATTAATAATTGAATAATATTATAAATGGCTAAAATATCCTTTACTTAATTTAAATATGAATTAATATAAAATAATAATTAAAAATATGAAGTTTTATTTTATAAAATTTCAAATAATATGTGAAAAATATTTAAAATGTAATTTCAAATACAACTTCCATTTATGTTGTTAATTATTTTTTATAGATATAATATTTAATAATTATTAAAGAAAATTTGTTTTTAAATTATTAAAAAATAAAAATATTATATAGGAAGAAGACAAAATCAATTAAAATTTTCCTTTAACAATAAAAATTATAATAAATTATAGCTAAAATAATTTTAATAACCTTGAACTCATTTATTATTATTATTATTTACTTTGATTCTTTTTAATTTTAATTATATATTTTATCATGTAGCTTTTTACAAAAGAAACTAATATTATATTTATCATAACATATAATATACAGGAATATTTTTTTAACTATTTAACAAATATAATGCAGAAATAAGTAATTTATATTTTTATATAATTTTAATTGATTTTTTAATATTTATTTTAAAAGAAAAAATCACTAATATCAAATTAAAAAGAGAGATTAACATTTTTAGGATGAATTAAAATCTATAATCTATAATGAAATACACTAATTTTTTATAAAATACAATTAATTTATATATAATTATAAGGTGCAATTAATTTTTAATAATAAAAAATAGGTTAGAATCTTTAAATTGGTGAAGTGAAGTTTAATTTTGTAATTTCAACATCTTTGAATTGTTATGATTAAAAATTAATTATATTAAATAACAAAATCATAAGCATAATATGTTATGCCCTCAATCATAATCTGTTATACCTTCAACCAGATTATGCCTCAAATGAAATCACATACGTACTCATCTCTTCACACAGAACAAGAAGAACACTTTTCTAAATCACCATCCACCCATGTAGAGGAACAATACCAATCATTATAGTCTTCAAGGTTACAACACCTACAACACGAAATCAGCAAAATCAAAACTTGTTTTCTTATACGTAAAACGGTTCAAGTTTTTCATTACAAAACTTGCATAGGTGATGAAAAATAAATATAAACTTACATGTGGTGAGATGAAAGTGTGGTGCAAGGAGAAAGTGAGTATGGTGTGCATAGATAACATATTAGAAAAAATACATGAAAGAGGAAGGAGACCGAGGTACTTCATATTAAGAATTTGAAATCAAATTAGTCAAATCATTTTGATCATACAACTTTCTTCGCACTTCTTTACAAATTGGAGGGGGCAACAATATTCCATCCCTCCCTCTTTGCATATGCACATTTTATCTTAATTTTATTAATCTAAAGATGAATAATGTTCTTTCATGTTCCGTTCATCACCTCATTTAAACAAAACATAAACTTTTTTAAAATTAAATAGGATTATTTAAAGTTGATTAACATAAAAAACATCTAAAAATACGTATACCGTATCTATATATTTCTTATATCAAATAAATTTATAACACTTTATTAAATGCAGAATAAATTAATTATAAAGTACCGGAGACTTAATAGGTTGTCTTTTTTCTCTCCAAAGCTTCTAAATTGGTAGATTATTTGAAGTTGATTAGCATAAAAGTTATCCAATAATCTCCCAATAGTATTATTTTTTTAAAATAGCGAATTTTATATATAAAAAATAAAAGAAATCAAGAAAAAGACTGTCATTATTAAAAAATGAAAGAAAAAGAAGAAAGGGGATGGGAGAGGAGGAAGTGGGTAGCATTGATTAAGATTAATAGAATCCGCGGACTTGTGTTGTTAGAATTAGTTCACTTTTCCCACCATGAACACCCAAACTGTGGGACCCTCCACCCTCCAGCCGGAACTCTATCTGTGACCCCACACTCTCAAACCCAACCTCTGATCAACCAAAACCTTTGTCTTTTATGCTGACAGACAAACCCTACATGCATCAAATATACACACATAAAAAAAAACGATACCAACATAGAAATCATTTTGAAAAACCTTAAATTTTACGCGTGTTTTGATTTTTCTTCTTTATGTTCACGAGAATCTCAATAATATTAGTTTTTTCAAATCATATTATAAGTTCTTCTAGATAAATTCTTATACATTTCTTATACGAACTTTAAAAATTTCTCTGTTTACATAATCTGCTCGCACTTAGGATGACGAGTCTCACTTCTTCTAATATAAAAAATCTTAATTTACACATTTTGTATTCTAATATTAAAAAGAAAACAGTATTAAAAATGACAAGGTAAAATGTTTGTGTTTTGGTCAATGGATATAGGGAGAGGGTCAACGACGACGTTTACTATATATTGTTGCAGAGGAAGGTGGTGATTACGTTGTGAATGCTTTTGGTTTGGGAGTTGAGTTGGAAGGATGGCGATAGGTGAAGAAAGGCAACAATCACAACCACAATCAGAAGGAAAAGTGTGGAAATTGTTGAAGCTTCCCTTTCGCCATTCAACTGCTTCAACCTCCAATTCCGTTTCTTCCCTTGCCAGATCGCTGCTCCCCACACGACGTCGTCTCAAGCTCGATCCTTCCAACAAGCTCTACTTCCCTTGTATGCATCTTCTTTCACTGTCCTATCTTTTTCTCTGCTTGTTTTCATGTGCTGGAATCAATAATTGCTTTGCTTCTCATCACATTTTTATATCCTGTTTTAATTGCTATTCCACTAGGTGGGATTAAATTGACAGTTACAAAATTTGAATTTTGTTCTTGGATAATGATAATCACCTGTTTTTAGTAACCTCGTATCTTCCTAATGTATCCTTCCCCTAATTAATGATCATACTTATATGAAAAGAAGACAGATACAGTATTTTAGATATTTTTAATATCAATAATCAGCATAATCATTTAAATAAGTCTTGCTCTATTGTTTGCCGAGATATAATTCCATTTTAGATTCAAAAACATCACAAATAGCATCTAAAAAATATTGTCTGAAGTTTTGTTATTGTATAAATCCATATGATTGCTTGACAGAGTCATTCTTTGTTATTCCATTTGTACCTTCAATTGTTTCTTGTCATGTGTAGATGAACCGGGCAAGCAGGCTAAGAGTGCCATCAGGATTAAGAACACCGGCAAATCCAATGTAGCTTTCAAGGTAATGTATACTCAAACGAACGTATGCACCTCTTTTGCTATGCCTTTGTTTTGCATATTGATGTTACTAAGGCCATTTCACCGAGTCTTCCCATCAACTGTGAAACTGTCTATTGTGTTGAACATTACTTTGTGACAGATTTTGCAAGAGTAGTTCATCTGTAATTCTGAATAAATGAACGAATTTTCAATTTTTTATCTATGATTTTGAATCAGATATCGATTTAACCGCCTATTCTAATAATACTTTTTTGTCTCCATCAACTTATTGTGCATACATAGTTTCAAACAAATGCACCCAAGAGCTGTTTCATGCGCCCTCCAGGGGCCGTACTTGCACCTGGCGAGAGTATAATTGCGACTGGTAATAATTAATGTTTCATTTCTTCATGTTCCTTCCTTTGTGTGGTGCATGAGACTGTTTACAATGCCAAGTTATCTCACTAATCTGTATTTGATTTGCCAGTGTTCAAGTTTGTAGAGCATCCGCAGAATAATGAAAAGCCAGAAAAAACTGGACTCAAATTTAAAATCATGAGCTTGAAGGTCAAAGGATCAATTGATTATGTCCCTGAAATGGTTCGTTTTTTTTCATTAGTACAAACTTACACTTGTCTCAATTTCGAATGGTTGGATTGTACAAACATGATGGAATCTGGACACAATCAAAATAAGTTCTGTTGTATATGCTTGGTTTATAGTGTCCCCAATTTTCTGTTTTGTTGTGAAGCATTGATGTTGTTCACCTTGCATAATCTTATTCAGCATTGTTTTGAATCATGGGTGTTTGTTCATCCTCTAAACAGTTTGATGAGCTGAAGGATAAAGTGACAGTGGAGCAGATTTTACAGGTTGTTTTTCTGGATCCAGAGCGTAGTAGTCCTGTAAGTGCTGAAATTTAGTTTTTCAGTTGTTCAATATTCTTACTAAGTTAGTACTTAAAAGTACAATTAAATGTTAATAAACTAATCCAAACGCATTTACTCAAATGTTTGTTGCTTAACGGTCTGTTTTATCCAAGGGAGGGGAGGAGAAAAATTAGAGGAGATCGGATATGGCAATACGATTATTCTAAAAGTAACACTGTACATTCAAGATACATCTACAATAAGAACTATTGTACAAAATACTGTGATCTCCCTTTCTTCCTCTCCTTTTATCTCTATCCCACCAAAATATACTATTTTTGAGACATGAAGTACTTTTCTTTAGTAAAATGTATTTTCTTATTTTGATGTAATGTTTATAACTTGCTATCAATAACATATACATATTAAGTAATTGCCTGCGTGTCATTGTCTTATTAAGGCTTTGGAAAAACTGAGGCTTCAGCTAACTGAGGCCAATGCTGCGGATGCGGCACGTAAGAGAGCCCCAGAAGATGCAGGTCCTAAGATTCTCGGGGAAGGGCTTGTCATAGATGAATGGGTGAGTATGTTTATTTAATAAGTTTATTGGAAAAGTTACCTTGCAATATGTTACTTTTTGACAATGCTTCATATATCTATGTCTCTGATTTTGTTTCCAGAAAGAGAGGAGGGAAAGATACCTGGCAAAGCAGCAGGGTGAAATGGTAATGGACTCTATATAGTTAAGTTTGAGTAGGAATCTGCATTACTGAAGGGAAGATGACTTTAGGGAAACCATTATATGTAATTGGCTTAGAGAAAATTCAGGAGGTGAATGGCTAGTGTGAAGTGTCCTTTTGAGAAACCATCATCTGTATGTATGTTTACACAACACAAGAGTCCGTGTCATTGGCTTTTCTGTACCGATATTTTGACGGATTGATGTAAAATGGATGTTTTGCTGCCATGACAAGGGTTGTTGATGATAATATATCAGACAAAGAAAACTTTAAAACTATGGTGTGAAACCGAAATGTGAATGTAAGTATAAAAATTATAGATTTCCTCTCATTCTTTTGAAGGAACATTTTAGAATGTCTGTCTAAATGCTTGTTATAGAACTCCATTCAAATTATGGACAGTATTAATTGCTATATTTTTCTAAAAAATAAATAGCGATGGACTAATTAATCAGATAGGAAGGTATTAACTGAATGAAATTTCAACAGTTTAAACGATAATACTGAAAATTGCATACTCTGTAGATTATGGAAAAATTTAATACTATTACTAAATTTTTAATTCCTGTAAAGTACTTAAAAGGATTATATGTATAGGGTCCTTAACAATAAAAAAATGAAAATCAGAAATTACCATAGACTTTAGTAAAGTATATTGGTAATACTTTTAAAAATATTTTTAGTACTTTTAATAGATAAATATTATCTAAGTAGAAGTTATATACGATTTTCCTTTTTAATATTATAAATACAAATTACTTCTTTTTAATAGTAAACAAATTAATTATGATACAAGTTATTCTATTTTTAATAACAATTGAGTTTATCATGATAGAAACAACCTTTTTAATAAAAATTGAATTAGTTGTGATATAAATTAATTTTTTTATAGTAATCGAATTAACAGTAGAAGTTACCACGTTTTTGTAGTAACTTCATCAATTGTAAATTATTTTTAACAGTACTTAAATTAGTTATGCTAAAAATGACCCCTTTTAATAGTAATTGTTTTTTATTCATAATAGTAATTGAATTAATTATGATATAAATTACTGTTGTTAACAGTAATGAAATGAATTAATTACAAATGTAATGGAAACTAATTTCTATTATGTACTTTGGTGTATAGATAATATTGTTCTTATGTGGGCTTTTTTTACTGTGGAATATAATACATCCTCACTGGAATATAATTTATATGAAATATAATAGATCACATGTATTTTTGACTGGGGATAATCTTGTTGGAAAGAATTGAGTATTTTTTAGAAGCACACTCAATACTTGAATTCAAGACTGAAAAGAAATTTAGAAAGCCCAGGGTTGTGAAAATGAAACAAGAGCCCAAACCCAAACAAGTTTTTAGGCCACTAAACCCAAACAATAAAATGACTGTTACTTTTTATTTTTAATGATTGTGGTTATGGAGCAAATTTTCAGTATCCCTATCCATTCTTATAATAAGATCACTTTTAATTTATTATTGAGTTTGAGTAGTGAAAGGTGTGAATGAATTGAACAGAGCCCCAAAGTGGATGCAAAAAGAACCGTTTTCAACTGTTTTATTGAAAATGACTGTACCAGTTAATTGTTCTTATTTTCGCAGTAGCGTTCGGAACAAGCCAAGACTATAATGCCCCTTTTTTGTTATGTTATTAAGTGGGTCACACACACCCACCACAATGCACACTTCTTCAACCGTTAGTTACTGTGTTTACCATCAAATTCTTTTAGACATATTACAACACAACAACTCTTCGTTCAAAAGAAAGTTTCAGACATTCAACAAACGCAATCAATGAAATCATTCATTTGAGATGAGATCTTGGAAATTGGAAGAAACATGGGTTTTCGGTGCCTTCCTCAACCCAAAACCACCTTTCTTGATCCACATTTCCACATGTTCCCCATTAATTAGTCCTCTTTCGTTGGTCGCAAATGCATGGTATAATAAATGCCGCCCAACACCCTTTTCACCAAGCACCACACAGGCAAGAAGCTTGCTGTTTCCTCCTTCACAGAATCCAAGAGCCTCAATCTTCACCCAGATTTAGAAACTCGCACTTTCACAATGTTAGTATTTTCTATAACTCTAGAAGCTAATTGGGATTAATTAAAGCATAAACAGAAAGAGAAGGATGTAAGTTCACTTTATTGTCTTATCTTAAAGATCGCAGGCAACAAGCATGCAAAGAATTGACGTGTTATGCTTTCTCAATTACAATAAGGAATCTGCTACATTATAAAAGACAAACTAGCTAAGAGACAAAACAATACAGATGGGAAAAACTTCATCTATCACTATCTCATTGCACATAATGCTAAGTAGAGAAAACCAAGATAGTCACTATTCACATGCTCCTGAAGATTAATGTCTTCCCCATGTGATAACGCACGCTTTTATAATATTTTTATGACACAAACTAGTGAGCTAGTAGTTAATTACATTCTTTCAAGTTATATAGACTAGTAACAACTCAACTGCCAAAGCTAAAAATCTAAAAACAATATTATAGTATTCCCAAGAAAATCTACAACAAACATATCATGTTATCACTATTTCTTGTTACAATTTTAATAAAAATGATGAGTTAGTCAAGCGCAAGGCAAATGAAATAAAAATGAGAACCAATTGAGAAGAGAAAACCAAATTAGCAGAACTTGGAAAACAATTATCGTTAAAATATACAGTTAAAAGGTGGAAAAAAATCTACATTCAGGAGTGCCAGATTCCACTCAACATACTGCGGAACCGGTTTGTGGATAGCTTCCTGACGAGCCTCTTGGCATCAGAAGAAACCTCAGCTTCTGCAAGCCTCTCTATGTTTTTGGCGTACCCTGAGCTCACAATTTTTTTCCTCCCACTGTTGCAACTTGTTAGTGACATCAAGATAGAGATCAACAACTTTTTGTTACCAGAATTTCCCTCCCCTGGATCCAGCAATTGCAGAAGAAGAGCAATGTTTTGGTCATCCTGCACAAACCTCTTCCTATTTTTAGCCACCATAACCATTCCAGAGAGTGCCTCTGCTGCCATTTCTCGAACTTCAAACGATTTCGCATTTAGAAACTTCACAAGCTCAGCCATGAAGCCGGCATCACCTAATGCCTTCTTGGCCTCCTCCGATGCTTCACACAATCTAAACGCTACCTTCAGCCCCAACTCCTGAATCGATACCTCCCCATTTCGAACATAATACATTAACTGATCCACAAAGCCATAACTCAGCAAAAGACTAACACAACTAGAAGAAGAAAAACACAAATTCTCAACAGCTCTCATCACAACTTCTCTTGTTTTAGACGAACACGTCCACTTTGGATCCAAAACACGCAAAAGAACACGAACCCCTCCTTCTCTAACCACCATCTGCCTAACCAACTCATCACCAGAGGCAATGTTTTGAATCAACTCAATAGAACTAACTTGAACAACTTCATCCTTAGACCTTACAAGCTTCACAAACGTGGAAACCGCGCCCTCCTCAATCATAAACCTCTTGATTTCCTCAACCCCACAAAGATTCCTCAACACCCCACAAGCAGGACCAACCAATTCTCCCTTACACTCTACACTCTCACAAATCCTCAACAAGACAGTGACACCCCCATGAGCTGAAACACACCAAGCATTATCCGAATTCTCGGTTAGTCTATACAAACACGTCACAACAGCAATCTTTCCCACTTCACTCCCACATTCCAAAATCCGAATTAAAGGGCCAATAACTCCAGCACCAACCAAAACCCCCTTATAAAAATCAAAATCCGCGACGACAGAAACAACCTTGGCAGCCTCCTCAACAATCTCAACCTCATTACAACCCAGAAAATCCACCAACAAGTGAACAAACTCAGAAACCTCAAACACCAACTTCACATACTTATCATCCTCCACAACAACCTCGTGCAGATTCATCAACGCTTGCTTCCTCATACCCAAATCACCAACCTTCATTCGAGTCATTAAGTCACTTAAGTAGAACCTCATGTCATCTTTGCAAGCTCCAAAACCAGGCCGTGAAACCACAACAGCGTAGCCATGCATAGACACACGCTTCTTGAATATCTCAGATAGCTTCTTCACGTGCGCTTCCAACTTCCCCAAAGTCACGTCCAAGTCGCTCTGCATCAAAAGCTTCCCGCTGTAGGACAGATCCAAGCACGGTCTTGCCAGCTCGTGGCAATCCTCCACCGTGCCTGTTATCGCCGGGAGCTCACCTGATAGTGAAGTGGAGTCGCCGGCAACGAGTGCCGAATGGAGCTCCTCCAGCCTACTCCGAATAAGTTGCCACTTTCCGGCGAAGACCCTGATGGAAAGAGAGAGGGAGATGAGGGAAGAGATGAGCGTCATAACTCGCCGGAGACCGGAGCCGGCGATGTCACCCATTTTAGTTCTCAAAGCAAACTCATTTGGTTTGTAAGTTGGTATTTCTGAGTAACGATGTCGGAAGAGAGAGAGAGAGAGAGAATGCAATATGGTTCTGACTTCAGATCTATACTTATCCTTAGATTGCAGTTCAGAGAAAATTGGACTCTTCTGTGTTTATTTACTGGAACACCCTTTTGGGCTCCTCTGTAAACTGTCTTTTCTTCATTTTTCTTGAAATAATTTGATCTTTTTATCTTTTTTTCCCTCTGCATAAAATGTGTTAACTTGATTTTCTGAAACTAATTCTTAGAACTCTAGCATTTAAATTCTTATTTTTAAAATCACGAACACTGCTATTTGATTTTAGACATGTGTGTAAGAAATAACATTTGTTAAAAGATAATAATCTATTGAAAAAACTATAATATTTGAAAGATTAATTTTCTGTTTTTATGCTTGAAAATATCCACAGAAAGAACTTGGAAGGACTAAGGAAGATGGGTATTTTTGTCATTGTGGTGGGAATAGGGCAACTCAATCTGGTGGGTCTTTTTGTTTGGAAAGAAGTGGGACAGAGAAGGTCCCAAAGAGAAAGGGAGAGTTCGAGAGCAAGAGCAAGGTGATGTCTTTGGTGCTACAAAAAAAAAGGTGAATTCTCTTACAGCGCCTGGTTAGTGAAAAATTAAAGCATGGATATAAAAGGTGTGTAAATTAAGCATAAGAAAATTACTTGATTGTTTTTTAACATTACTGTAATTGGTCTTTCCTTGAATTTTAAGGACAAGATACTTCTACAAAGTTTGATGATAAAACATAAAACTAAAATACATATTTTATTCTTTTAATAATTAAGTTTACAGGACTAAACATAATTAAGGGCCAAATTAGTATTTATCTTTTGTATAAACATCCAACGAGCAAGGCGTGTACTGCAAAATGCACTTTTTTAGAACTATTTTTTGGACGCTTGTGGAAGTTATCAGTTAACGGTTATTTAAGTAAGAGCAGAAGTTGTCCGTTTACTGCTACTTTTCTGTAAATACCATTGCAGGAGTCATACTTTGCAGGTACTCTCTCGTTGCTCCAAGCAGTAACGAAATTAACCCTTTTTTTTCTTACTTTTCATAATCATTCAGGAAACTGGGATATCGGGTTAGGGAGAGTAATAGTAATCCTAAGAGGTTATGCCATTGGATCCAGAAGTTGTATTTTGAAGCATTTATTCGTATATACTATTAGAGCAAGAAAACGTTTATGGTATTTTTTGGCGCATTTTCAGTTCTGTGAATTCACAGTCAAAATTAATGCGTGTTTGGAAATGGATCAAGGAGAAGCTTTTCACATCAAAATGGAAACTGGTGGTTCTACTTTTACCCTTTGCACATCTACAACATGATTGGTTGACAGTAGAACGTGTTTCCAAAGTTGGATGTATTTGTTATTTAACTAGCTGGTCTTGAATTTATGATTTTGTTCGTTATTCTAAAACAACGGCAGAGTGACTACTCTGATAACTTTGAAATCAAATACAAGAAGTTATGTATCTTCCTTTAGCAGCGTGGAAGTTATTAAGGAAAGTATTTACTATCTTTCTATCAACTACCGAATTTACTTATATGTCGGACATTATGATTGACGTCAAACTCAAAAATTTACAATTTAGAACAAGTGTCGAATTTAGTCAATTTAAAACATTGATAAGTAAATTGGTATACTTAAAAAATGGACCTAGTTTGCCAATGGTCCAACTATATCCAGTGCATAATTTCTGCAATAGCATGGCATAAATCATCAGCATCTTAAATATTTTTTGTACTCAATTTGTCTCCATAAATTTGTTGGCAACACAGACCAACTGCAAATCAAATGGAGGCAACTAGAATGAATTATGAGCCGAGATTGGTATTAGAACAGCGTTTGAATTATAGTTGAGAGAGACCAATTTAAGAGCCGAAGAGGCAAAGGTGTGCAGTGTGAATTAATAAAATAGACAGAATAGATGGAAATGCAGATGGACCACACTGTAATAAGGACAGAGCTTTGATTTGGAAAGCAAAAGGCAAAGGTGAAGGGGCAGCTTTCAATAGCCTTGGAATGGGAATGACACGACCACACTGCACACACCCCACCATGTGAAGCAATCCCCTTTGGCCTTTGTATTGCCTTCAGCCACCACTGACCTTTCACATTGAAAGTGGAAGTGACCCTCATAACTAATTAACAAAAGTAACTCTCTTTTCCTAACCTTTTTGCTGCTTGCAAACGGATACCGAAGAACCAAGTGTCCAATGAAAACCAAAGGGCAATCGCTAAATAATCACTACCATACAACCACCCCCCACTAAAGAACATTTAGCAACGAAACCTCAACCGTTTGATCAGCTCCAAATACGAAGTCAAATAAAATCAAATGATGCTTACATCTTAAAAAGTGTGCGTGTTTTCAAGAGACAAAGGGGTGTTGGTTCACGAGAGAGCATTAGAAGAAGGTCCAAACGGTACTAGCCAGAGGCCACAGGCTCAAGCAAAGGAAAAGGGTAAATTAAAAGCTGCCCATGTCATGACAATCCCGAAAAAAGCATCAAGATATTGACCAACCATCCCCCACTAACAAGATCTTCTTTCGCAAAATTTATGCCTGTTTACTATACAAAAATGTAGGGGTAAAGAAACATTTGTACGTGACAAATGGGATACTAGTACTAGGTAAAAATAAAAACAAAAAACAAAAATTGAGTAACTCACGATGTGATTTTGGTGCAAAGTTTCAACAGTGATAAAGGACAACATTGTGATATGATGTAATGAAACTACAACACTGTATATAGTATTCTTTATACCAGAACTTCAGATTAGCAGGTCTAAATTTCTAAAAGCTATTCAGTCTGGTATTGTACAAAGCCACTGTGCTCGTAGGGTCCGGCTGGTTGAGTGGGGGAAAACAACTCATTGGAAAATACATGCTGTTGCTACCCATGCAACATAATTGCGATTTCAGTTCTTCACATGCCTCAATTCAGGGGCCAGGAACCCCATTTCCTGCATATATGTCCGTATATCTTTGAACCAAAGTGGAACCCTTTGCTCTATAATCTCATATTTTCATTCATTTGTGCTCTACTTGCCTAAGTTACTTTACATCATGCTAAATGCATCTACCTTATTATTCAATTTAAGTTTCCTAAGTTTTTCCTCCCAATGGATTGTGTTTTGTAAGATTAAAGAGTAATAATAATCATTGATCATCATTTTGAATTTCAATTTCACTGTGGAACCAAAACAAAAGAGAATTACTCTCTAACCCTTCTACACGTTAGTCAAGAAGAACTGTGTGCTACTTTGTTTCTTTTCCGCTCATGCTAGGTGCAGAATGTCATTAAGTTATATGCAAAAGCAATGCATTGCAATGCTACCTTTGAGTAAGCACGAAGTGAAATTCAAGAAAGCAGAGAAGTTGAAAATACCTTAGCTTTGAAGAGAAAATATCTTGTGTTCTTCAACTCAGTGGAGGGGTAACCAATATAACAAATTGGGAAATAACAATACTATTATAGATTGGATTTAGTGTTAATTCCGTAAAATTACGCAATCATTCCACTGATATCAAAGAATATGATTATATAGAAATTGGTCAATTATTATTACAGTAAATTTATTATATTGTTCAAGCAATCAAATATGACTTGAATAAAGAAAACGCCAAACTTTAAACGTGATGCACATAGATTGGTAATTAATACACACTCAATCTGACACATGAAATTTTGACTTGTTTTGAAGTACTTAAACCTGTCATTAGTATGTTCCTTCCTAATGCTTGTGATATTTTATATTTATCTTGAACAAAAGACACGAGTTCAGATCTGAGAATCTGCACGTTATCCCCTCGATGTGATGTATTAAAGGAGTTAAATCACAATCAATTCCTGCTTCTTTTGGACCCATATAATTGACCAAACCTAAAAACCAAAAAAAGTGGATATGAAACCGACCCCGCAAAGTATCAGTGGTCGACTATTACTTCTGTAATCTAATCAAACTTCTCCCAAAATCACCCTAATACATTTTTCAAATTTAAATTTCCTTGACTTCCCATGTTTGTTCATTTAACTACTTGCCAGGTAAATTCTTGACATATATGTATGCATGAAATAAGCATAATGATGTCCAAGCATTAAAAGCTGAGAAATCTTTACAATACGAGTAGAACACTTAAGTGTAGCCACATGCATCAAACCCCAATCCCTATTCACCAGCTTGACTTATGAGTATGATAATTAATGGTTATGGACCAGTTGCAGTGCTTGATATTAAAACTTATACTACCAGAAAACGATGTGTCTCTACGGATCATGCATGGATCTCGCATAAGCCAAACATCATACTGTTATTATTAGTAGGAAATTTGAAAGAGACGGTTGCCAAAACTTTTATTACCTCTCATAATGCACTAAATAGTGTTATCTATAGGGAGGAGTGTACTGTGTGCCTCCTAATAGATAGTTAATTGCTGCAAGATATACTAACAACCATTTTTAGTTTGAAACTTCGCCAGTAGGTTAATGAAATGATTATAAATGACCCAGTGAATTGGGCTGATAAATGTGGTACCGGATTCAGGCAATCATTTTATGGAAAGTTGTTGATTAAAACAGTGAACAGGGGGACCAATGCACCCATGATGTTTGAATTGAATTCTGACTTCAAAATGGTAATAGTTTCCACACACTACTCAACTTGGAAAGAGTTTTCTGCTGCGTGTTAAAAAGACAAGTGTTAGTTATCTTATTAATTCAAGTGAGAGTAAAATCTCATATTCAATACAAATAATAAAATTGAACTATATATAAAAAAAATAAAAATTTATAGTCACTAAATCTTAAAGATTTATGTGAAAATTGGTGTCATAATTTTTTTATATATTTTTTTTTTATGAAAAATTTTCAACAATGGTATTTATCTTAAGGTAAGATGTTTTATGTCAAATTTAATTTTCGCTTGGTTTTATATCTTGTATTAATTTGATGTTAATATGCCGTGTAATATTGGAATACATTTAATAAAAAATAATTTAATTTTGGTCAACAAATAAATTGTGAATTAATTTCTAATTTACCCAAAATATATCAATCAGAATTTGCTCTAAAGGAAAGAAAGGAAGACACTGAAAACAACTTTCCTTGTGTTATCATATATTTCATGCTGCCAACACAAATTTAAAATATTTTAGGATAATCTGGACGATATTTATTAATTTGTAAACCATGTACAGTTTTCAATCAATTTTATATTACTATTAATGAATCGTTCTTAAGGGATGAAAAAGGATTATTGACATTAGAGACGAAAGTTTGTGAAAAAATATAGTACTCTATAGACATGAACTGCATGACACTTTACTTAACTCCGTATAAAAAGGCTTAAAATTACCTAAACATGAAATAACCTACATGTAAAAAAATTATGATATCAGGAAGTAGTGGGTATTTTAGAGTAGAAAATTAGTTTATAGCAATGTTTAAGCTATTTATTAATCAATTTTAGGTTAATATTTAAATAACTTTTGTGAACGTTCTTCACTCTAGTTGTCTAAAATCAATAAATAATACATGCATGGTGGTTTTTATTATTCTTACAATCATTCAAACATTGATATGTAAGTGAATAGAGTATGTATGTAATGGCAGTTATCTTGATTTTCAACAATAAAAAGAGCTTATTCTGCAATTTCACTCCAAAATAAAGCACTTGTTCAACAAAGGTAAATTGCATCAACTTCAAATAGATTTTCTCGAACATAGTTGAGAATGTTTAAAATAAAAAATATATATTAAGAGAAAAAAATGATTTCATTTATGTAACGTTATGTATTTTATGTAATGTACAGTATATTCTAAAGTTATTTTTTTTGGTAAATTTGTTACATTTTTAATGTACTTAATACTTTGTAGGTTTTCATTATTTTAAAATAATAAAATTAAAATCCACGTAAAAATGTATAAAGGGCTGAGATGTCTGGCAAGGGTGATGGTGGTGATGGCCCTACTAAGGCTTATGCATTTCAGATTTTTCTTTTAAGCTGACCATTAAAAGCTTCACTTTTACAGTTGACCAAATGAAGTTTTTCTCTCTTTTTTAGGGTTTGTGCTGTTTTTAGTTTCCTTGGCTTAGACAAGTCATCATCATCTTCCATTTCCCCAAAATAGTGCTTTCCTAAACAATTTTCAGCTTTTTCTTTCTTTCTTTTAAAAAAACATTTGGAAAGGAGTCAGACTGGCATTACAGAATTAGTGTTAGCTTAAACTTAAGGCAATTTAAATAATAACAATAATATAGTATTATTACTATTATTATTATTATTATTATTATTATTATTATTATTATTATTATTATAATAGACAGACAATCCTAATGCATTACATAATTGTTAATTCTTAAAAACATTCATGTTGCCTTCAATGGGCTACTGCTTGCTCATTAATGTTAAGCAAGGAACTAATAACTAATATTCTTGCTTGGATGTTCATTCTTTAAAAACAAGGAACTAATATAAGTTTTCTTCTGGTTTCTGTCTTTTAAGTTAAATTTATTGTCATTTAACAATAATAATTATAGATTATATTAAATTATATTTTAATATTTAAATTAAAAGATAAATATAAGTTTATTAACTAATTTTAATTTTAATCACTCAAACATGATTGTATGAACTAATTTACAATTCTCAAGTATTTTAAAATAAAATAAATTTTCATAACTACGTTTTTTTATAGCTAATATTTACTTTTTAGCTTGAAAAATACACTTATACGTGTGTTTTGCCTAAATGGGGTTGTTGAATAAAAAAACTGAACTTTATGTTATTTGTCAATGAATTAAGAGCTGTTTTTGTGATTTCTTTTATAATTGAATTTTAGTGTGTGTATATATATATATTAACCTAATTATTTATGGGTTAAGTTTTAATTTTAATAATTTTTAAAATTAAATATAGTTTTAAATATTAAATTATATCTTTCGTAAAATTTGTGGTTTCTATTTATTTTTTAAATTAATATTAATAATTATTATAATTATAATTAATGTATATTTTAATAATTAAAAATACGATATGGAAATATAATCTCAATTTCATTAGAGGAAATAGTATATACACTGTAAAGTTTCTTACCTTATTACTTAATAGTAAATTATCATATATGATCAGTTTATTACTTTCTTAATAACTACTTTAACAGTTATACTTACATAATAATTTATTGATTGATTGTATAATTTTTATTACATAGACCTTAAACTCTCATATATTTATATATGTATATATATGTATATATATATATACATATATATACATACTATTTAAACTATGACATGAGTTTTAATTGGATAATAGAGCTTGTAGTTACATTCTAAATTTATTATTTGTATTTTATAAATTAGAGAAAAAAACTCAGACTTATATAAATACGTATACTTTTAACTATAAAATACTATACATATTTCATATTTTTATTTCATGTAACCCCTGCTACATATTTGAGATTGCCTCCTTCACTTAGTATTAGAGAGAAAATATTATTTAAACACACATACTCCTTTCAACCATGAAATGACTTTGGATAGAGGTAGAGTTCACACATATCTTTCTAAACTTAATCTTATTTCCATCTCCAAACTTAAACTTCATTAAAGTAGTTTTTTTAGTTGAAATAGAGTCAAATAACTATTAAAATATTTAAATTTAAGGCAAATGATAATAAGTATACTTAGAGGACACTTATTAACAAATAAAAAAATATTAAGAGATAGAAAAACACACTTTCTTTAAAAATTAATACATTCTGACATGATTCTTAAAAAATATTTTTACAATTTCTTAATAAGAGAGAGTGAGAAAGACTATATAGTAAAATCAGACAGAAATTGAAAAATATTAAAAAATATGTATTACTAGTTTGATAAAAAAGATATTTGACATCGATTATTTATTTCATAATCCTCTTTCAAAGTTACATAATTATAAAATTGATCTCTTATGTCTTTTGGAATGGGTTTGGATCTCATCTATATTTAAAACCTAAAAAATATATATTTTTCACTTTCATTAATATTATCAGATTAATTTATTAATCACATCTTATATATTGAAATCAATTTATTTTGTTTTAAAAAACAATAATTTTTTACTTATGTTATGTATTTTAAAAATTAAAAACAAATTTTATTATTAAAAAATATATGTAAATGTATCTAAAATTACAAATATCAATTTTTTAAGAATTTTTTTCTTTTCATTTTCTTAATAATTATTCTTAAAACATTTGCAAACGTTTTTACTTTTAATTAGTTAATTAATTTTTAAAATAATTCATTTTCATCACAATAAAAATAATAATACTTTCGAGAAAAACTGCACCATAGATAAGTTTTGTCAAGACATCAACCACTTGAAACTGTAAAGAAATGTGAATTACCATGATTTCTTTTTTGTAGAATTGACAATAAAGATCCAATTCAAAATGTTGAGCAAGAATGTAACATAGTATTAGCAGCAAGGAGCACGGCACTAAGGTTGTCATAAAAGATTTTCGGAATGAAGAACGAATTGTTGTACTTCGCGACTCAGTTAGTTGTTTCTTTGTGAACATAAATTTAAAATTTTATTACTTATAATTTTCGTATGGACTTAAAAGAATACTCTAATGTCCTTGTAACTTTAGCACTCGTGAACCAATTTGAAAGTATTTTTCGAAGAAAAAATGAACAAAGATTTGTTGATTTTGGAGGTGCTTGGTGCATTGTGCAGCTCACCGCATAAGACATACCAAGGATAGCACAAACATGAAACATCACAGAAATTTAATCATTTTCTTAGGTGTGCTTCCATCATAGTGTCATATACACGTGCCTACCTTCTTCCAGATTAATTTATACCCGGGGTACGTTTCTATTATTATTTAAGGAGGCTACTAAAGTATTTTACTTTTACTCTTTAGATTAGATTCAACTCCGCTAAAACTGCTAAACTATAATCGCTAATTTCACAATATTAGTTCACAATATCAGAACCTCCAATTGAACTGAGTACGTATTCTAATGCAAGCATGGGTTGACTTCTATTCTTAAGCATCCATTACTTAAAAATGGGCATACTTGCAGTTTTTATCACTGCCAGACAGCTAATTATATCTTCGCAAATACTGTCAACACTCAATCAATCCCTCTTTAAAATTGATAGGACAACGAGAAACAGCTTTCAATTTCTCTTGGTTCCTT
Source organism: Lablab purpureus (assembly GCA_030347555.1). NCBI lineage: Eukaryota > Viridiplantae > Streptophyta > Magnoliopsida > Fabales > Fabaceae > Lablab > Lablab purpureus. The sequence continues at coordinate 11,782,140 of CM059259.1, forward strand.
CGACAATTTGTTGAGGAAAATGGTATTTTCACACAATATTCTGACACCATAACTTTTGGAACAAGAGAATGTGTCTTTGAATATGTTTATTCATTATTTTCTAAAAAGAAACTACTGCGAGATGTAATAAAAATGACACTGGGATAATTTGCCCAGTAACAAAATTTGAACCCAGTTGCAACCAATTCGCTGACCATATTGGACAAATGGAAAAGGAACAAAAGATTAATTATGAAAACTAGAATGATTGAGTATGGAAAGAACTGTTGGAATTTTTGGGTCATATAAATATATATTACGTAATTAAATGTGTTAGGACCATTATTTTATTAGTCAAAATATTTAAGTGGTCTAATTAATTTAAAATTATGGCTAAGGGCATATATGTCATAAAAGACTAATTGTGTAGATACCATCAGTAATATTTTTAATTTGATGAGGGGCCAAATTGAAAATATTAAACTCTGGAAGTTATAAAGAGGTTATGGTCCCCATTTTGTAGAGCAGAAGACAGAATATACAATTCATGTTCCTTTCTCTTCATCCCCATTAGAAGAGAAACCCTAGAAGGAATCTAAGGTGCCCTACATTTGGAAGATCACATACCAGTAGTTATATTCATCATCTTCATTATTTCCAATGGCAAATCCAGGTACGCTTCCGCATTTTATATTCATCATGAATTGAGATATGAGTTCATTAAGAATTAATTTGATTGTGCTGTATTTTTTATTCCATATGGATAGAAGTATGTGATCAGGCACTCTTATTGATTATTATTATTTTCCAACAATTGGTATCAGAGCTACTCATATTTGATTCGTGTATGATTTAAGAATTTTTTTTGTAATTAGGGTTTAAATTTTTCTCGGGTTTTAATTCAGAGTTATGTATTTAATTATTATATATATACATATATGGTTTTTTTTTAATTGAAATCCGTGAATGTTTAAAATTGGATTGCAATATGTGCACCTTTCCCATGACTAGTTTTTTTTAATCATAGTTATTTATGCGCTGTTTTTGCCTTTTTGTTTTTATCTCCAGAGTGCATCTCCAATGATTGTTTCAAATCATATTTACAATTCAATTTCTTTTGAATTAATTTAATTTTGTCATATGTTATCATGCTGCATATATGATGCCATACAGAAAAATTATTTCAACATTTAATTTTGTCCGGGACAGATCAATATTCAAATTTTGGTTTTAATACAAAAATTCAGCATTCAAATGATCTAATTGAATCAAGATGTCGTCAAAGCGATCTCTCTTGTGTAGATTGTTCATAAGAAATATTAAATATTTGTGTGTATTTTTATCCATGCGAGTATTTATCAACCCAAAGGTTGGTCAATTCTTGGCCGGATTACATACACACCTGTGATGGTAAACATGTGATAATTATGTTTTTTTTTTTGTGAATGATAAATCAATCCAAAGAGAGGTTTATTGTTTGACATATTTTAATATCAATGTTTGATCATTACAACAAGTGTACCACTAGCAATTAATATTACTGTCCAAAGACTTGATATTGATGATGCACTAGGTATCTTGAAATGGGTTATGCCATTATTTGAATATATTGATTTATTATTATTATTTTGTGAGCATATATTTAAAATTATTTGTTTTATTGTCTTTCGGCTACAATTGCTCCAGTATCTGCTAATCTGAATTTGGTTTCGGTTCTTAATGGAACAAATTTTAAGAACTGGAGAGAGAACATGGAAATTGTTCTTGGCTGCATGGATCTTGACCTTGCATTAAGGATTGAGCAACTCACTTCTCTTACAGACTCCAGTACCTCTGACGAGAGGAAAGATTATGAGAAATGGGATCGCTCAAATCGCATGAGTCTCATGATCATTAAGCGTGACATTCCTGAGGTCTTTAGGGGTGCCATCTCTGAAGAAATAACAAGTGCTAAAGATTTCCTTGCTGAAATTGAAAAGTGCTTTGCAAAAAGCGATAAGGCAGAAACAAGTGCTCTTTTTCAGAGCTTGATTTCCATGAAGTATCAAGGAAAAGGAAATGTAAGGGAATACATTATGGGAATGTCCAATATTGCTTCAAAACTTAAGACACTAAAACTTGAGTTGTCGGAAGACTTGCTCATACATTTAGTATTAATTTCTCTTCCTTCACAGTTTGGTCAGTTTAAGATATCTTAAACTATGGAAAGCAGCCAAAAGAGTTATGAGGTATTTGAAGAGAACAAAAGATTATATGCTCACTTATAAGAGGTGAGACCAGTTGGAGATCACTGGGTATTCTGACTCAGATTTTGTAGGATGCCAAGATAGTTTAAGATAAACTTCAGGTTACATTTTCATGTTAGTTGGTGGTGTGGTTTCTTGGTGCAGTGCCAAGCAAACCCTTATTGCTTCATCCACTATGGCAGCAGAATTTGTAGCATGCTATGAGGCATCAAATTATGGAATATGGCTGAGAAATTTTGTCACAGGGCTGCAAATTGTGGAAGGAATTGAAAGACCACTTAAGTTATATTGTGACAACAAATCAGCTATATTATATTCTAACAACAATAGGAGTTCAACCAAGTCAAAGCACATTGACATCAAGTTCCTAGTTGTTAAGGAAAGGGTACAGAGTGGACAGATTTTCATATAACACTTAGGGACAAACTCCATGATAGTAGATCCTCTTACTAAGGGACTTCCACCTAAGGTCTTTCATGAGCATGTTGCACACATGGGTGTTTTCCTGTTTGAGGAATCTTTGGTTTAGTGGGAGTTTGTCACTTTTATGTATCTTAGGTTCTATGTTTGATTTTATGTATGCATACATTGACTTTTGGACATATTTGGTTATATATATATGTTTTATTATTCAGATATGTACACTTTGTATATTAAGGTTATTGAATGATCCCACTAAGGTAAAGTAGGACCAGTTGAAAATAGGCGTGTACAGACCACCTTCACGTAATTTTCATGCTACACATTTCATGATGAGTCTATATCATTTGATTCTGTCAGCACTAGTGATCATTGATGGGTTTAGTTGTGATTGATACAATAAAAACTGTTTTGATTCTATGTGCGGATGTAATTAATGGACAAGATTTTTGGAATATGCTCAAGACATATAATGGCAAATTTTGAGCTCATAAAGTCTAACACATTTATAAGGATTGTAAGGATGTATATATATTTGTGACCAGTGGGAGATTGTTGGAATTTTTGGGTCATATAAATATATATTACGTAATTAAATGTGTTAGGGCCATTATTTTATTAGTCAAAATATTTAAGTGGTCTAATTAATTTAAAATTATGGCTAAGGGCATATATGTCATGAAAGGCTAATTGTGTAGATACCATCAGTAATATTTTTAATTTGATGAGGGGCCAAATTGAAAATATTAAACTCTGGAAGTTATAAAAGGGTTATGGTCCCCATTTTGTAGAGCAGAAGACAGAATATACAATTCATGTTCCTTTCTCTTCATCCCCATTAGAAGAGAAACCCTAGAAGGAATCTAAGGTGCCCTACATTTGGAAGATCACATACCAGTAGTTATATTCATCATCTTCATTATTTCCAATGGCAAATCCAGGTACGCTTCCGCATTTTATATTCATCATGAATTGAGATATGAGTTCATTAAGAATTAATTTGATTGTGCTGTATTTTTTATTCTATATGGATAGAAGTATGTGATCAGACACTCTTATTGATTATTATTATTTTCCAACAATAACATCACCTAACATCTCCAAAACAAATTTAAGCAAAACTTGGAAACCAACTAATGCAACGACTATGATACCAAAATCAGGGGAGTTTTCAACCTGAATTTGAAAATGGTGAGCGTGTCTCAGCTGTTCCAGTTCGGCTGCGTCTGCTTCCTTACTTATTCAAAGAATTAATGGAATTAAAAACAAATTTCAGTAAATGAAATCCATGATCAACGAGCTCCGCTAAGTTGCCAATGCAAGACTCTGAAAGTAACGAGTTCCCTCAGATGCTACTCGAGTCCCTTCCAAAAATAAAACGTCTTGTCCAATCTGAAACTACCAATGCTTTTGTGCGCCAGCTTACTTGCTTGCTGTTAAAAGGATTGATTGAATCTAAATAACTTGAAAATAATAATGTCCCAAGATTCAGGCAATTTTATGTGAATTTTAAAATGCTAAAAGGAACACAGTACCTTGCATAGACAGAATACCACAGCCATTGACTGCTATGACCAATTGAAACCCAATCTCCCGGAAGCTGGGCTGCTGTTTTCTCTCCACCCAAAGGAGCAAATTGACCTAAATGCTTGTACCTTGTGTAGCAATCGACAACGTGCTAATGAGTAAAACATTGATAAATGGAAAACCTTGCAAATCTGAATCAATGTAAACGTAATCACACAAATGGTGGGAGCTTGGGAGTTAGTTTGATAGTGTGTTGTACCTAAAGGGTTTGAACCTATGGCGACCTTCTCCCCTGAACCTGAGAGGACCCTCTGGATTTATTTCACTCTCTTCCATTCGGTTAAAACACCTGGCCAGGTAAGTGCCTTGCTGAGATGCAACCTGTCATGAATTTTAGGAAATTTAATGTTGTATCACTGAGGAGCATGCAACTTATAAATAGCGTTGGAAATACCACAAGCAATATAAGACATCAACCTGGGCTGTAGCAGGAAGAAATTTCATTTGAGAATCCACTTTGGAAAGTGCTGTTTTAAATTCTTCGATATTCAGTTCAATTGATTCCTTTTTATCATCCCCCTTGGCTTCCTTCAACAAATCAGCAATATTGCGCATCTGTTTATTCTTCAGATATAGCTCAACCTGAGGGTATCTTTCACTGATATCTTTCATGACCTCTTGAAATTCTTTAACCGTGAGTGTTCCTGAATTGTCTTTGTCAGCCTTCTTAAAGATCGCCGCAATATCTTCCTGAAATGGCCAAAACAAATTCATATTTAACCGGAAGGTAACACGTGAATAGAATGAATAACTGCTAATCAAGCAAAAGTGCAATTTGTTTTTATTTCATAGAATATATAATTTTTAACGAAAAACAGACAATGAAACTACAAAAATAAAAGCCAGATGAAAAAGTGCATTATTAATAATACAAAAGTCTATGGATAAGAATGTCACGCTCAAACATGTATGTAGACACTAGGAAACAAGTTAAAGAAATATGTAATGGAAAAAATATCCTATATTTGCATTAATTACCATGACTTTTCGCTGGTTTATCGTAGCACAATCACCGAGCGCATACACATTGTTGCACCCTTCAACTCTCAACCATTCGTCAGTTGCTAGAGCACGCCTGCTAGCCTGTTCAAAAGAGAAAATGCTGAGCGAATGGCAAATGACTGTAAATTTTCTTTGCTGAATAATAGAGTCAAACTACAAGAGAAACATGACACGGAACTATGAACTAGCACGAATACAATGTCCAATTTCTCAATAACACACCTGGCCGATTTGAGTCATAAAATCTTTAATAAATGGACGAGTGCCAATACCAGTTGACCAGACGGCCATTCCATACGGTATTGTCTTAATCTCTCCTCCATTTTTCAGTTCTTTAGTAGAAATTTCTTTGTCAGATACCTTAACAACCATGGATCCTGTTTTCACATCAATCCCATCTCTTCGAAACTTGTCTTCAGCAAAAACAGTGATTCTCTTGTCAAACCTATGAGAAGAGCAATGGAACATATATCAAGTGTGAAAAACTAAATGAGAAAAGATTCAAACCTTAAGACTCCTTCTATATAAGTATAAGCAGTATTTATTGCTGTATATATGCCGGTTAAGATATGTAGACTTGTACACGTGTCATGAGCTTTCCAAATTACTAAGCTATTTACCATAATACCATGTGCACATGAGACAGTAAGCGAAATGTGTGTTTAGTTTGGTTATACACGTTAACATGCATGGTCCAATTCCATCAACTAAAACTTTCAACCTATTCCTCCTCATTTGCTGAACCATGAAATAATGGTTTTCAGCAGTTAAATTGTACAAAAAGCTTCCAACACAACAAAGGAATCCAACATGCGCGGCTAAAAACTATGACTAAATACTTTTGAATGCCGACTCACAAAGATAGCGAACTCTATGACTAGACATTATATCATTGGAAGAAGTTCTTAATAACAAGTAAAAATAAGGTTAATAACACATCCTTACATGCCCAGGATATGATCTGCGGCCTCCAGAAGAGTAATTTTAACGAAATCTTTTATCCCAGGATACAAACGGACCAAATCCTCATTGACAAAATCATGAAGTGAGGCTGCAAACTCCACTCCAGTTGGTCCACCTCCAACAATAGCAAAATGAAGAATTCTCTTCTTCTCATCTTCACTTACATCGGGCAGATTTGCTCTCTCGAAGCAGTCAATAACTGTTCTTCTAATCTTTTGAGCATCTTCAACTTCCTGCACACTCATATTATAAGATATTAAAATCCAAAACCATGTAAAAAAACACAGAATGCAGAGAACCCCCTAGCCACCATGCATGATAACAACAATGGATTTGACTCCTTCCCTCTTTCCCCTGACTATTTTTTCTTAACTTATGAAGCTTTTCTTAAAACGATGTATACTATAAAATGATAAAAGTAATAAAAAGAATGAAGTTACCTTCAAAAAATGGCAATTCTCCATAACTCCTGGTGTATTAAATGTGTTGACATTAGCGCCCACAGCGATTATTAAGTAGTCATAATCCACGGCGAATTCTTCTTTCCCATTCAAATTATTGTTCAAACTTGATCGACAGTAAACTTTCCTATTTTCTGCATCAATCTTGAAACATTCTGCTTCACTGAATTGTACATCCACCCTTTTCTGCTCAAAAGAAAACAAGAAAAAAGACCTAGTTAATTATGGCCCTGGACTCCAGAATCTTCTATAACGCTAGTGAAAAACACGACATAAAGAAAATTGATTAACTGGAAATCAAATCACCAGAATCCGCATCTCCTAACAGTAACAGGTGAAAAACTAACAACGCCGTCGGGTTCATTATGAACTACACTCGTTAGTCAACACAACAGAAACTGAATATTCTCCGAAGAGAAGAACGGTATTCTCCGGACAACAATGAAGGTAAACTATAAAATCAAGTCATGCAACCAGACACGAGTTTCATTACATCACTTACGAACACAACTCTGTTTGCATCACAAAAAAATACAATACAACAAAACGATGCAAGAAAAATTAAACTAAAATGCACTTGACACCATTCTCTGTTCTTTTTCAAGAAGAAACAAATGCTTAAAGAAACAAAAAATAAAAATATTTAAATAAAAAAATATTTTCATATCTTAAACCTTAAATTCTAAATCTAAACAAAATTCACTTAATATTCTTTTAAGTAATTTAAAATATTTACGGATAATATAACATTTCATACCTAATGTTTCTCGGTTAACAAAAAAAAAAAAATATATATATATATATATATATATAAATTTATAAAAAAAAACTCAACATGTTACAAATAAAAATATTTTTATGATAAAATTATAAATCTTCGTTTTAAATCATAAAATATAAAGAAAATTTGTTATCAAAATTAAAAATTAATTTTCTTTTATAAGTATAATTCTTTATGGTTTTACTAATATCTATTAATATTATTTTTTTAAAATTAATTATCTTTTAAATAATATTTTTAAAATAACTATTTATTATTTGATAAAAATTAAACATTTTATTAAAATTTTAAAATAAAATTTAAGTATAATATTAGATGAAAATTAAAAATTTTAACTGAAATATTTAATTAAAATAATTATTAATTTTAATTTTAAATTATTTAAAAATAATTTTAAAATGAATTTAAATTTATTAAAATTTTAATTTAAATCAATTTACAATTTTATTAAAAAATTAATTATTTAAAAAAAATTAAATTTCAACTAATTTATTTAATAATAATTAATAAAAAATAAAAAATTTAAAAAAATTAATTAATTAATTAATTATTTTTGTTTCATGAAAAATTGTTAAATAAATTTAATTTAAAAAGGAATGAGCAATATTTTGACTGTTTAACTTTGTTCCTGTTGCAAATAGAGAAAAATTGAAAATCATAGAAGTTGGCTAACCACATCTTAATATGATTAACTGATTTATCGTAAATAGCACTTTTTTAAGAGTTTAAATATAATAATAACCTACTAAATGGAATATCATCAAACCATTTTATTCTTATCAACTATTCCTTCCTTGAAGTATTCACATTTCAAATTCCTATGTCAAGTCAATCAGGTTAAAGTCACTGAAATATTAAATTACAATATTTTTTGTTCAAAATAATTAAAAGAAAGTAAATTTAACATATCAATCACCTATAAAATAAAAACTAGAAAGCTTATGAAAAATGGAAATATGAACTTCTGCTAACTACTAGTGATAATATAATATTAATAAATGTAATTCAACATTTTTTATTTATTTATTTCATTTTATTTGTATTAATAATTATATTTTTAATATTTCTATCTTATTACATTTTAAACATATTTTTTAATAAAAAAATTAAATTTATTAAAATTATTTGATTGTGTAGTTTTTAAAATAATAATAATAATAAATTATTATTTTTTTCTAAAAATAAATCATTTTTAAATTTTTGTTAATTTAATTTTTATTGTATATCATATATTTTTAATTTTTTAAATTTAAATATTTTATTAATATTATTTTAATAAAAATAAAAATAACTTATTTATAATTAAAATTAATTGTAAGTTAAAAAAATTAAAAATTATTTATTTATAATTAAAAATTTGTATATTAGTTATTAATATAAAATATTATTAGAAGAATTAAAAATTAATTATTTATAATTAAAATTTATGTGTCAAATATTAATATAAAAAATTATTTTATTATTAATATATATTATTATAAAATAAAAAATTAATTCAATTTAAAATTATTTATTTAAAAAATTTAATTTATTATTATTATTTTAAAAATTATATAATTAAATAATTTTATTAAATTTGAAATCTTTATTTAATTAAAGAAAGAGAAACCACTGAAAAATATTTAAAAAATATAAATAATGAAATAATATCATTATTATAATCTAAATGTAATAAAATAAGATTAAATACAAGTAAAATAAAAGTTAAAAAACAATATTAAATATAATTAAATAAATAAATAAATAAATAAAATATTAAATATTTATTTTAATTATATATCAAAATTTTATTGATGTGAAAGAGTTCTATCTTAACGAAAATTAATTTTATGTACAATTTTTTTTTAATTTATTTTATAATTCGTTAAAATTATTTAATAAATACTATCTTAAAAAATAGTTAAGTAAATAAAAACATATTTGACACTATAAAAGAATCACTTTTACTTATTTTAATATAATAATAAATATTAATATTTTAAGTTAAATAAATAAAAAATATATAATTAAATATTAATATATTGACTGTGACGTGGTTTCGAATTGGTAGGTGGTCTAGTAAACTAAAGCAAAATACAACATAACATATAGTTTCAAGTTTATATTATTGAAAAAAAAAACCTAAGAAACAGTAAAAAAATCATGACCTTGTCATACCTTCTTAAAAATATTGCGAATGGGTTCAACAATGCTGCGTGCTTCAACGGTCCCGCAAGTAACGCTAGGCAGCAAAGGAGTGAAAGCAAAGTAGTTACGCGGCGAAACTACTTGAACCTCATATTTCGGATTGTTCAGATTCTTCAAGAAACTTGTGGCCGCCCAACCAGTTCCCAGAACCACCACCTTCTTCTTTTCCGTAATTGCCTCTTCTGGTGCAACACTCTCACCATAGGCCAAAAGACCACCACCACTGCATCAACCATTCATATCAATGTATATAAATACACCTCTTCATGATTAATGACAGATCTATGTTTACTACGCAATGAGCTTAAATTCTACTTGCAAATTAATCCGAACGAATCCCATAAAATTAATAGACTATAACAGAGTTGCTGTAAACAGAAGATTCAACTAGTAAATGTGAACAGCGAATGTTCCTGACATTTCAATATTGAAAAATATATTTCATAGTTGTTGCAATGCACGGATCTAGCTTTTTCTGTTCATAAAGAGTAAAGGAAAGTGTGAAATTCGCTGTAAAGAAAATAGTATGAAACAAACACGTTCGCAACAGGTAACCGAGGAAGATAGATGGTAATTATATTTCTGTTGATAATGAAAAAATAACAGCGAAAATCAAGAGGAATAAAGAAGTTAAACAATATCGTAGAATACCTTACGGCGGTGCAAAGCAGCACAATTTTAAGATGTGACTGGTTTTCGCGGAAAGCGCTAGAGAGACGCTGCAAGAAAGCCACCCTAGACATTTTTTTTTTTTTGGCAACAAAAAATGCGTGTCCAAAACTGCGGGAAGAAAGGAGAGAGATAGAATGGAAGACGCAAGCCAAGAAAATGGGAATGTGTTTTTAGGGCTTTGAAGGTGGTGTCATGACGGTTCCATACGTTTGTGCGGAGATTTGACAGATTTGCCCTTTTCTTTGACTTGGCGGCCAAGTTTGGACAGCGTGAACGTGAAACACAACGTGTTTTTTTTTTTAATTTTCTTTTTCTTTTCATACTTTATGTTTTTTAATAAAAAAAAACAAAATTGAGGCGTCCGTACTAGTGGGCCATTTGGTTTGGTGGAGCAGCGTGCCCCTCAGATCCGCCTGATTAAACTGCAGGCAGATCTGATACTAATTAGGAAAAAAAATCAATGGACCGGTCTCCCACCCCTTGTCAACACTCACATTTAATTTTTACTTTTTTTATTAAATTTTAAAAAAATATTGCCTTCAAAGTTAGATGTAAAATAAAGGTTTCAGCTTATAAGAAGTACATGTAATTAATTATACTTATGATATATAAATAAATGTAAAACATGGTAGTTTATAATTTTTAACATTAATTTAAATAAAATATATAAGTTTTGTTATATCCATAATCATATTATGGACTGCTAATATATTTTATTTTAGATCTATAATACTATGGTATATGTTAACTTATATAATAATGATATAATATAAGTTAGTTTAGGTTTATAACTGTATATTAGTTTATGTTTATAGCTATATATATTTTTTGTTTGTAATTCATATCTCTTTCTTTCGGAGTATTTTTTTTCATTTTCATATCTAGTTGTTGTATTATTCTTAGACATGAATTGAAGTAAAGAAAGGTAATTACTTTTATATGTAATTATTGTTATATTGAGTTAGATAGTGAATAATATTTTTTATGATTTTTTAGATATTGACACTTGATTTTTTTTTTTTTGTGCTAAGGTGGATTTGAGATTTGAAATAGGCATTTTGAATTGAAATTAATTTTATGTGCATTGGAATGTATTTTGGGATATTTATGTTTTATGGTATCTCTGCTCAAAAGAAAGAATTTCATGAAAAAATGAGAATGAAAGTGATAATTTTTTTTTCTTTGGATGATTCACACTTATAAACGTTGGTGTAATGTTTAATTTAAATATTAGTTCATCTTTTATTTTAGAGTAATATTGTGATTATGATTTTATTTTAATATGAAAATAAATAGTTTTATAAGTGATGGGGTTACAATAATTGTTCTAAAAACTTTTACATATATATTTTGAAGCCTATAGTATTTAAATACTAAATATATATATTACTTATGAGCTTAGGATGTTACAGAGTTAGGTTTGAAAGGTTTGAAGAAGGGAAATGGTATATTGGCATCAGGAATTGACCATGTAACATCATATGGTTGGGAAGAGTGCAGTGTTTGACCTAAAATCGAACCAACACTCCTGCAATAAATGGAGGCGGCAAAAGCAACAAAATTGGAGAAGACTATTGACCAGAATTATTATTTACTTGTAACTTCTAGAAGAAAAGCTACTTTCTCTAGTTTATGTTTCAATAGGAAATTTCTTTTCCAACTTTGTAAGTGCTAATGCAATTCCAACTTTGTTTGTTACAAATTTTTGGAATCACATAACTTTGGATTTTAGATAGCAAAATTTAGAATTTAAAAATATATGACAAAAGTAAGTTAATTAGTGGGAGAATCTATTTTGAAATTTTTAAATAATCATGATTATATAAAAATAAGTGGTTATATATTTTTTAACTATTTATAATTATTTTTAAATTTAAATAATTTATTTTATTTTTATTTTATATAATTTAATAATGATATTGCATAAAAACTAAATAATCATATACTGAAATATTTGTGATATTTTTAAATTTTGAATAATTTATTTTTATGTTTATTTTAAAATATACTAAGAATAAACTAGAAAGACGTGAAAACTAAAAAAATCGTTTTTATATATTATTATAAATTTTTATTTTAAAATAAATTAAGAATAAAATAAATATATAAAAATGAACCAAAAAATCCACTCTATATATAATTATAGATATCATAATAAAATATATTTGAATTATATAAACATATTTCAAATATATAATTTAAAATATGTTTTTAAATTACATAGTTAAAAAATATATTATTACTTATGTAGTTTGAAATATGTCATTTATCACATAATTTAAAATTACATTATAAATTTTACAATGCAAAATAATTTTTTAATTACATAATTTGAAATATATTTTAAATTATATAATTTAAAATATATATTAAAATTACATGATTTAAAAATATATTATAAATTACGTAATTAGACAAATTTATTTATAAATTATATAAAATAAAAATATATTACTAAGTGTAATTTAGAATGTGTTTTTTATAGTATAATTTAAAATATTTTCATGAATTACATAATTTAAAAATATATTTCAAATTTTAAAATGTTGATTACATTTTTAAATTACATAATTTAAAATATATTATAGATTTCAGAAAATTAATATCTTATTTGTATATTTAAAAATATATTATAAATTATATATTTTAAAATATATTTTTAGATTATGTGACACTTAATTTCTATTAAAATGTTTATTATCTGTTTAAAAATTAAAAATATTTCTTTTACAAAAGCTTCACTGTATATAATATAAAACACAATTTTATAGGTTAACATTTTATATTTTTAAATTTATTTAAAGTATATAATAAAAATATATTAAGAGTTTTATATCATAATAAATGATTATTTATTTATTTAATTTCATTTAATAATATTAAAATTAAATAATTCAGTATTTTTAAATAATTTTTATTGAGTATGTTCATCTTTTACTTGAATGTTTATAAAAAAATATTGAAAGAAGTGAAGTATTTGTAAATGTCAAATAAGAGAAAAGTTAATTCTATTATATAGTTTATTTTATTGATAATTTAGTAAAACTTAGAAAGGTAATGTGATAAAAACAAATTTATAAATCTAAATTTAACATATATATTTTTCAAAGATAGAGTTAAATGTTTATCGTAGTTAATGTGAATTGTATTTTTTAATATATTATCGATGAATAAATAAATAAATATTTAATTTTGATGTTGATTAAATTAATAATTATTATTATTTTTATTTATCGATGATGTGATTATAATATGATAGTATAAATTTAATATACTTATTGTATTATGATTTGTTTGTGATGTCGTATTTTATATATAAGTAAAAGATACAATAAATGAGAAAACTTTATATGAATAAATTAAAATTGAAAATATATTTTAAATTTATTTTTCTGAATGTTCTATTTGTCTTGTGATGATATATATAAATTCTTATACAAAATAAATAAATCCTTATAAAAAATAAAATTTATTTTGATTAAACATTAAAGATGTTATATATATATAGATGTTTAATTATTGTGAATAATAGTAATGTAAATATAAGTGTGAGATGTTACAGTTTTAAACTTTTTCAACACTCACGGAAAGAAACCACAGGTGCAAAAAGTAATTATTTGATTAATAAACCATAAGTTATTGGGTCGCAAACCACAATCCGGCGGGGGTATTTTAAATCCTTTTTTATGTTCAAGGCAAATAAAATGAATGTCAAAATACTTTTTAACGTTAAAAATATAGTTGAAAAATCCGTCATCATGTGTAACATTTTTTCTGAAAAAAATGTTAATCAACCTAATTAGAATTGAGGATTAATGTTATCAACATTTTTTTATACGTTTTCTATTATTTATATAATTTGTTACCTGAAAGAGTACTTAAAAGAAAATAAGATTATCATATTTTAAGTATACAAAATGTTTTATTATTTTATTTCAATAATACATTAAGAACAAAAGTCAATATAAAAAATTAAATAAATTGGAAATGGAAAATAAAAAAATATATTAATTAAAATGAAAAGATAGTGAAGAGAAATTGATATAAAAAAATAACCACACACATTACAACCATAAAAGTGTTATATTTTTTATTTATATAAATAATTTTTAGGAAAATATTATCTTTGTAAGTTTATTTATATTTTGTGTTGTATTATAGTGTATGACATTGTTGTTAATAAACATTTTAATATTTATATATTGAAACAAATATTACCCTAAAAAATAAATGCACTAATCATGTCTAAGGTCCAATAAAATTGAACTATTTATCTCCCATTCAACATTCATATTTAATGAGAAAATTGTTTAAAAGGATGCATCTTACGGTATCAAAATATAATAAGTTATAAGATACAGTTATTGTGTAAAAATACTAAAAATGTTTTCTTAGAAAATCTAAACCATATTATAAATTTATTTCGGTGATTTTTATTGTCTTGTGAAATTAGTTTGAGAATGTTTAAGACACCTTGTTTCTTTGATAAAGGAATGGAAAATAATTTTTTTTTAGTTCCTCTGTTGCCAGTTGTTTATTAATAAAATATTGATTTGTTTCACCAGTGATTATAAAATTACTCGAAATTCAATTTATATATATATATATAAACTATTTTTTATGAATTATTTAGCTTTTGTAGTTGATATAGGGAACATAAAATACATAAAGGATCAAATATTTTCCAACTAAATGATTAATTAAATTACTAAAATTAAGTTAGTTATTTATATAAACCAACAGTTTCAAAGAAAATCGTTAATTTGTAAAAAAATACAGATAATAACACTAGCAAAATACATTATATAATAATTGATAGTAAAAACCTACATATTGTCTAATGAAAAAAAAAACTGATTTTTATGTCATTCGTTTACTTTTCACAGGAAAAAAAACTATACTAAACAAAGCTATTTAAAATATAAAATTAAGAAATAAAATTAAAGTTTCTTTTAGGAATCCTCACAAGAAACACGAATATACTCAAGGTAACCTAATTCTATAGGTAAAGTTAAGAAAAAATTCACAATACAATTTGATATATAAGATAATAATTGTTTCTTTATTTAATGTTATATTAGATTTACGGATTAATAGATAATTTTTACTCAATTAAAAATTAAATATCTATATATATATACAATAAATTCATATACTACATTCAAGAATATAAATTTTTTAATATTTAATAACTAAATACATTATATAATAATATTATATCTTTAATCAATATTACTTTACATAATTTAATTATTATAATAATTAATTATTTTGTCTTTAAAATAATTTATATTTAATAAATTTCTTGTAATATATATATATTATATTAGTTGAAAAAATAAATAAAAAGGATTTCATAGAAGGAGAGATATATCATATTTTTTACATTATTAAAGAAATAAATATTTTAAGTAAATACAAAATAATTTATTTTATACTATACATAACTTTAATGATATTTTAAGTAATAAAATATGCATTTTTCGTTTAACTTAAACTTCGTTATTATGAAAGGGTTTATTACGTATATTTATTATGGTTAACATTGAATGAAAATGAAGTGTAAAAATCTTGTATTACTAAGGTGCATTTGAAAAATATAAAATCTGTAATCATTTGTGGCACCAATACAAAAGAAAGACGTAACTCCAGTTTCGTTTTCATGGTGAACAACATTGTGGCGAGTAAAAACAAAGTAAATTTGAACGCAGAACTGTGGTTAATGTGTTGAATGGGAAGGCATGTGAAGTGTTGTCTATGTCTGTTGTGGCAATTGGAAGGTGATAGATGATTTCAGAGCATGAATCTAATGGAGTGGAGCCCCTTCATTAATCATCCCGTTTTGGATGAAAGCAATGTCGTGCTTCACAACACTCAAAAAACCATCTTAGTTTTCATGTACAAGACGTGATTTCACAAGTATGGAACATCTTAAGCTGGGTTTTTTACTGCACAGGTCCAAAGGAAAAAAAATTATAAATATAAATCAATTTTTTCAATTATAAAAAAAAGAGTAAGTCGTGGTTAGATGACTTTTGTTCAGATTTTTTATTTATTTTTTAAATAAAATTGTACTACGACTTTAATTTTATTTTTTTGATTTTTTTAGTGAGATCTACATGATTACAGTAATTTAGAAAAAACGACTTTTTAAATTTTTAATTTTTTCAATTCTTAATGTAAAAAAAGTCAACATGGTAGGTTTACCTGGGTTTATACTTTCTTTGTGAAAAAGGTATTTCTTTTTTCATATTCCTTAGTTTCACATGCACTTCCATTGTGAAAAAGTTATTATTTCTTTTTATATATTATTCACATGAACTTTTGTTATATAAATAGTTATTAAATTATTTATAAAAATTATGTTTTATTTTTATGGTAAATTTATTTATTTTATATTTGTATTTTATAAACTCGTGTAAACAATTCTTGATGATGTGTTAGAATTTTTTATTTATTTATTTTTCATAACTTTTTACTTTATTATTATCTATTTTAAAGATCATTTACACATGTTTATAAAGTATAAGAACGAAATAAGTTCAAAATTCTTTTAAGAGACGAAACACAATTTTAACAAATAATTTAGGACTAAAAATCTTATAAAAAAATGTTTCCTGCATTAATTATTATTTCAATTTAATATAACTTTCATTTATAATCTAAAAATTATTTATAAAAATAAAATAATTTTTTAATGATACAATTTAAAAATAATTTTTAAATTACATAATTTAAATATAACTTTTAGAAATTACTTTTAAATTATATAATTTAAAATACAAATAAAATACAAGAAATAGATAAATATAAAGTTACATTTATTTAAAAATAGAGTTAGATGTATTTTTTTAATATCTTATGAAGGAACAAGTTGAACATAGAGATAGGAAAAGAAGAAATCCTACAAAATAATGAGACTCAGATTATGAGCAGCATGAAGGATCCACTCTTTTAAAAATTTCCCACTAGAATGTTTTTTTATTTTATTAAAACTATATCAAAATTTTTAATTGGACATTGGTGTCGGGGTTAGAAAAAGACATGGTATTTTAAATTAACTTGTTATATCTTGTTAGTATAGGTAATCATATAAATTAACTATAGCTACTACAACTCTTAAAAAAATAGACATCAATTCCAAGATATAAAAACTGCTAATTAATTGGTTGAGTATAATTGTCTGACTTTCTACACTTCACAGTTTCTTATCTAATTCCCTAAGTTAATTTTAAAATAAATTTTATGCATGTAAAAAATATATTCTGAAAAATATCTGAAATAAATAAATAGGTGGTGGTATGCAAGAGAAAACACTGGAAACACAAACACAGATCTTACAAAATCAGAGTAGCTTAAAGAGGATGGGAATGTGCTTTAAGAAGAAACCAAAGTATAAAGATATTAATATCTTCAACAGGGAAATGGTACCAACATTTTCTTCAATTATATGTTTTAAGATGCTCCAGATTAATCACTACGAATTAAAAACACTGAAAAACGAAAAAAAAATATAGAAATTGAAAAAATCATGTCTTAACTTTTCATTCCGAATCATATTTTATCTCTAGATAGTGACTAATTGTTGAACATTAGGTGTCAATAGTTTTATAGTGATATTTCTAAATGATAACCTTTATATATAGAAAAGAAATACAAAAAAATGTGAAGAAAAGTATTATATATTATAATTCATTAAAATATTATTGATTAAATTTTTCAATATAATTTATTTTTATTAATAATTATGTTTTAAGCAAAAATTAGAATGAATATCAAAATAATATTTTAATATGAAGTAAAATAATTTATTTCAATATTTTTTTTAAATATAACTTTTTATATATTAAAGTTTTTATAATGACCGTTTATTTTTGTTTTGTTTTATTTTAATTTATATTATCTAATAATTATTTTTATACTAAATTTTTAAAAAATTATTTTGTAATAATTTTTCAAATATACTAATATAAAAATTATTTTATTATATCAATCAAATTTTTTTTTTTTTATTTTCACTCACTCTTTCCTATTTTTTGACTTAAAATTTTTTCATTTTTTTATTTTTATTTTCACTTTGTTATGACTTAATTTTAAAGCTTAGATACTTTAAATTTTTACAAAGAGTTCATCTGTATGTATAAAAGATTAAAAAAGCACATTATGTTTTTAATAAACTAAAATGTTCTTGACGTTTGAAAAAATTAAGTGAAAAAATCTTTACAGAAATTCATTATAATAAAAAAACATAAACAAAGTAAAAAAATAAAAACTTTAAGAATCTTCGTTATTAAGACCAAGTACGATAGCTTAGAATCCACTATATAAAAACACAGTAAAAAAAAAGGTTGAACAAAAAATAGTAAATATGTAATAAATTTATAACATAAAATAATGTTTATTTTATCGATAATGAACAATTGTGAAAAATATAAAGTATTATTGAAGAACTTGTAAAAAGTAAACCAGTCTTAACATTTGAAATCTGTATAAAAAAATCTTACTATTCCTATAAATATATATAAAAAATATTTTCTGCATTTACTATTAGAAACATTGATTTTGACGTGTAATTGTTAAAAACGTATTAATGTGTGGATAATATTTATTGGAATCAGATGTATGGAAATGAACATAATTTTAAATATATTTTTTGGCAAAGCAAATGGTTTGAGAAATTGATTAAAAAGAAATAATATAATAGGTAAGGACGTATAGCTAAATTATTGATCTTTTACATGTGATATGTTGTGTGGTGTTGCTTTTGCCTCTTTTGTTTAGCTATGATCCACTTTATTTCGTGTTTTCAAATATCTTTATTCTAATAGGTGTAAGCTGGTCAAACTGCATAAAAACTTTTGTATATCTGTTTTAAAATTTTGTTTATATATTAAAAACATATAATTTGAATACATAAAAAAATATGTTAACAAATGGCAGTAAAATAAATAGAATTAATGTCAAATTTATTTTAATAAAGTTATTCTCAATAAAATAGAAGGCTTATATTATAATTGTTAGAAATATTTTATTAAATGTCTCATTAATTATGATAAATTGAAGTTGATGTAGAATAAGTAATTGGTCAATAATATTATTTTTAAAAGTAGTGAAACCATATATAATCAAACTTATTAATTTATGTTATGGAATAACGTATTTAATTTGTGTTATCTGTTTCTATTTAGTTTCTTAACTAGTAGGACTAATCGGTCAACTAATTTATATCCTTATATTTATATACGTAAAATATTAAATTTTAAATTATTACAATTTCGATATTAATACTATCATAATTTGAATTAAAAATTAAGATTTAATATATGAATGATAATTCATACAAAAATAATAATGATCACATTAATTTATATAATTAAAATTATTAATTAATCAATTAAGATTTACAAATTATTCCCATCATTAAGTGTATTTTAAAAAATTCAATTAATCTAAAGAATTCAAATATTATTTGATTCCATACTAATGACATATTTACTAAAAAAACACTGATGAGATATACCTATTTTTATTTCTCTATTTTCCATTTTATCCCTCCAATCAAACATACAATAAAAAGAATACTTAATTTAGAGGTATTGTCTAAAAAAAGAAGCAATGAGAATGGATTTGAAGTACAGATAAATTAATATGATCAAATATAATTACAAGGTGTATTTAAAATGAATTTAGTAATAATCATGATGGTTTTTACATAATACATAGTATTTTTCAGAGAGAGAAATAGTAGTTGTATTGGGAGATAAAGTGGCGGATAGAAGGTCGTAAATTCCCTTTGGAATTGGATGTCTCCGAACTTTGAACAGTCAGCATGTGAGATGCCGACAAAATTCGCAAGCACATGGCTCTATGTATAAATACGAGGTAATAGGAATCCTCTTTATACGCCAAATTAATCTTTTCTTCTTTATTAGAAGGAATATTTAGGTATATAAAAATTGATTTGCATAATTGTTAAATTGTATTTTCATTTATATTATTATTATTATTATTATTATAATAATAATAATAATGTCCATATACTTTTTTCTAATGTATTGACGTAATAAACAATAATGTTAGTCTTAGTAAGTCACGTCACTCTCCCTCCGTTCTATCCATGTAGGTTGTGTACCTCTCTTCATGGGACATGCAAAGAACTTGGAGTGGGGTTCTGTGTTTGAACTAGGCATAGCCTTTCACACTATTGCAAATGCTACGTGGTAGGAGGGATTCTAACTCCATTTTAGGGATTAATGAGTCATGGACCAATTCTACTACCATTCTTCTCTTCTCACCATTATCATCCCTTCAAAATTTATTTCTTTGGTAGTAGGTTTTGAAAGTTTTCATAACCACCATGACTTCACAAATTTTAAATGTTTCAATTTCAAAACCTTGACTATGTGGGAAAATCTCACCCTATACATTAATTAGTAGACGATTAATGGAGGGAATGGGGAGGGGTATCTTAGTCCTTTAATGACATTTGAATATTTGGGATTAGTGATTAATTGCACTTAAAGCTTTGGTACGAACGAGAGTACAATGGTGACCACATCCAAAACAGGCATACTCTGCCATAACATAACATACAAACCCAAAGTAATTCCAAATCTCTAATTTTCCCTTTCACTTATCCCCAAAACAAATCACATGATAATCCACTATGTTAATCTTTACTATTAACCATTACACTAGTTGCAACAAATCTCACCGGAAAACGGGTCATCTTCGCCGGCAAATTCCCTATGCCTCGTCGGAGAAATATCAATCTCGATCAAATTCTCCTCCTCGAACTGAAACCCCACTTCCCTCTTCTTGCAACCATCCAGAGCTATTTCAATTAACCCTTCTCTGTCTTCCTCGTCCCACCTAAAGCACATGTTATCGGTCGCTGGAAACCCACCCTCCGACGAGCTATCGGAGTCCG
The DNA here is from genome assembly GCA_030347555.1 of Lablab purpureus. Lineage (NCBI taxonomy): Eukaryota > Viridiplantae > Streptophyta > Magnoliopsida > Fabales > Fabaceae > Lablab > Lablab purpureus. Next base: position 11,803,368 of record CM059259.1, read on the forward strand.
TTTCGGGGTAGTAGCGTGACAACGACGAGTACCTGAAAATTCCCTCGTCGCGATTCTCATTCTGATCCTGCTCTGTTTCTTCACCTTCGTATATAACCTCCAGAGGCGCTTTCACGTTCCATTCCACGAAAGACTCGTCAAAACGCGAACTTGACCGCAAACCCGTTTGTGATTTGAACTCTATTTGAGATTGGCTGGTTACCCACCTGTAAATATTGTCGAGAGAATCGGCTTCCACCGGTTCAATGGGGTTCCCCTGTTTCTCCTCTCTGTTTCCCCCGTTTTCTTCTTTGGCAATAGGTTCGCGTTCAACCGGGATTTTGTTCTCTTCATGTTGAGACCTCTGAATTGCACCGAGACGGAGGAGGAGGAGCAAGAGAAGACCGGATAGAATGAGCACGGGCGACAAAACTATCTTCCAAAACAGATGAGGCAAATAAAGGATAATCAAGAAACATAAAGTTAGAATGCATGAAAACAGAGGTTGGGAAGAGTGAACAGAGAGAAAGGAAAGTGTTTCGGTGCATAACAAGTTGACAATGAACTTGATTTGTAGAAGAAATTTACTCTCGTCCTCCATTGGCCACAATTATTGTTGCTATTTACTTGGCACAAGATAACTAACTAACTATGATTTGGAAGAGAATAGGAGGTGATAAGAAAAGCAAAGCCATGAGGAGAGTGGGAAAAAAGTGAGAAACAGATTGGTGAAAGGGACACTGTAGAGGGGGGCTTAGACAGGGTGTAGTGTGGGGTTTATAAGGCCTTTTTTGCGTGAGAAGAAGGCATGGAATAATAGAAAGAAAGAAAGGGGGCGTGGTCCTTGTTATGCAGAAACCAAGACGATCTTTTATGCATACACGAAAAAACTACAAATCCAACCTAAAAAGTTGTTATGCTTTTACACTTCTCAAACTCATCATCATTTTAATTAATCACTGTATTAAGCTCCGTACTGGGTTTAGGTTTTTATTCATGGAATCTATTCCCTTTTTTATTTCAATTACCAATCCAAGACCTTGGTTTGAGCTCCAAATGGCAGTAACTATTTCATTGTTTTTGGTTATTACTTTACATAAATGTTAAACTTTACCCACAACCACATGCCCTGCCGCTTAAACACTCCATTTTTGGTAAACTCATCCATGGAAACAAAAAAATGCTTAAAGTAATTGGGATATACTTTATTTGACTAAGTTTTTTAAGAAATTTCTTGTATTAATAAATTATTCATTCTAGGGTATATTTAAGGATTTAAATAAAATAAGAAAAACACTAGAAGTAATAGAAAGACTTGTTTGTTTATCATTACTAATTAAAGTTAAATAATTTTTTAGTTAATAAAAAAATATAGAAATTAATGAGTTAAAAAAACTATTGTTATATTTTTTGCACTACATTTATTTACACGTCTCTTTCTATTTTTTAAATGAATATACTGAAATGAGATATGATATTCCAATAATAATTCACACAACAATGTATGTATTTCTTCTTTGATTACATCCAATCTCATGCAAAACACACAAATCTGATTGTGATTTGCTTGGTTGAAGATTTATTTGAAGCAATCTGTTTGGACACTTTCTTCACAGTTAGGCAGAGCAACCAAAATTTTTTGTTGCACTGGAACTGAAGTTGAGGTTTTTGAAGACATATAATGAAATATTCGGTAGAGAAAATAGGGCTTTTGTGGTTACTATTGGACGTTATCTTTTTTAAAATGATGACTTGCTTTACCATCATTCACTTATTGCAAAAACCTTTCTTTTGAACTCATTTGGGCTGGGCTTCAATCTTTTTATGAATTGTCAATTGGGTGGAATCATTTTCGTTGGACAACTTTAGAAAAATTCTATTGTTAGCAGTTCCAACATCCCATTTTGATGAATAGCAAAGTCATAAAAGTTATCAGTATAAAGAAAAATGTATGAATTAAGAAAGTTTAATCCATGTACTATCACTGTGCCTATGCGTATGCGGTTATATATTCAATTCAACCATTCATCAACAACGAATTGATGACTGTTGACTTTCGCTGCTTCAACCAAGCAGTTAGTCCTTTGGAATGCCATGACTGTGTTTGTGCATGTGCATATATTTCATGCAACCAGATATGCTAGCATTTCATGCATTAAGTATACAAGTTCAACAAGACATTAAATAAGGGCCCCATTTGCCAAAATCTTCTTAATACTAAATTCATTGTATGTTTGATGCGTCACATTTAATGCAAATCACAAATATATGCATGTTATATTAACAACTCAGTAACATCCATGCAAAGATGATAGAGCAAACAAAGCAAACATTAGTTCTTGTTCATCAAATATCATAAATAGTTTCTAAAAGGAAGCATACCCAGATCCACCTACAACTCCCGAGGTGCTAAATCACTACCAAGTTAAGAGCTCCATTATTCCCCCACACTAATAACATTTTTGTCTCTTCAATAGCTACTTGTTCCCCAACATTCCCTGCATTAAAAGCCCCACTATTATACCCTGCATCAAGGCCAGTTACAACCCAACCAAGTATTTCTTCCTATTGTCTCAGATTCATTTCCACCAAACCCAACACCTAAATTTCTCACACATTTCTCAGTTTCTCCTTCCTTCCATGACTTGTCAGTTTCCATCATTAAGCATCAGCACTGTTCTATTCATCATTATTTTTTGGCAACTCAATACGCACAAATAATACATGCAATAAGTATAAAAAATGTTGGTAATATGATCATAAAGTTTAGGTTCCTTGCCTTCCCTTTTGGACTTCGAAGTGGCCCACTTATGGATTGCCATGTGCAGACACCCTTCTGTCATTAAGGATCTCAGTAAATACATATTGTTCTTTTGACAACTCAGCTTCTGTGCATGCAATCACTGTACAATTTCAATGAATGTACTCAAAGATATTTCAAATAATTTCCCCTATGTACAGTTGACTGCAAATAAAGGTTGTGATTTCTGTCATTTGGTTAACCTACCTTCTACTTGAGTTCAAGTAAGACTACTGCTCCTATTCACTTAGTTTATATGGACGTCTGGGGTCTTGTAGCTATTTCATCAATTCACGGTCATCAATGCTATCTAACTGTTGTAGATTATTTTACAAGACATATATACATGGCATTTTGTACGAGATGAAAGGCTAAAGCTAGAAATCTCGCTTAGTTACCTCTGTAAAGCTCAATTTGATTGCATGATAAGTGCATTAGGACTGATAATGGTGGTGAGTTTCTCTTGCCACAAATGTATGGTATCAATGAAATTTTATCATCAAACTTGTGTTTAAACACCTTAACAAAACTCTACTGTATAACGAAAACATCATAGGTCTAAGGTCCCTACTTTATAAAAAAATCATTTCCAAATGAACCTGATCTTATGCTATTAGTCATGTAATTACATTTGCTAGCAGGTTACCTTCAGTGGTAATTCTTGTTTCTTGGCGTTCAAAAAAGCAATTCATTGTTGCTCACTCTTCTAAATCTGAATACAGAATACCACTTCACTGCAACTATTTGTCAGATTCAGTGGATCACATACAACTAAATCTTCGAATGTCCCCTCAATCTTTCCAGCTATACAATATTGTGCTGTAATAGACAATTGAAGTTAATCGTTCTTTTCGTTAAAATGATTGAAATTCTATCACGTTGTTAATAAAAAGCTAGGGGCCGTATTATTTCTCGATTAGCTTGTTTTCGTCATTTTCTCTCCAACCCGGGAGCGAAAGCTCATCTCAAACATGTGATTAACAATTGTATCCTTGTAGTTTGTTCAATCAGTTGGTTAGTACGTTTAGTTAGTGTACATGAAGATACTGGTTATAGTCATTGAGTTCAGTACGCTAATACAAAGTTTTTCCCGCATTCCTATTAGGCAGTTCAATACAATATGCATCAAACCCGAAGAGCGACCTGCAAAAATGTTGTAGGAGAAACCTTAACCATGTTTACTTGATGCCAAAGATAAACTTTCATTCTTTATTTAGGTGTTTAAGTTCCTTTTGACGGTACAATTGGTTACCATTCACTTAATATGAGAAAACTAAATCACCAAACCTCTGCCCTGGCTGTCGTTCATTTGGTAACTAATGTATGAATGGACAGAACTAATAATATAGAGTACAAATTTTTCATTTTTTCCCTTATAAATGAACCTTACTATTACTTTCGGTGCCCACACACACACATATATATATTGGCAGTTAGTGAGGTATGATCTCCTTCTAAACACGTTGATCTCTACCAAGCCACATGGATCAGATGAATCCACACAACAGTTAGAAGTATCTTGGACGATGAGCGGCATATCTCCCTGAATAAGGCATGTTATTGAGTGAACTTTCATATGGACGTCTTCGAGTCGGTATCCCATAGGGGGAAAGTGAATCTGAGATGTAATAGCAACAAATAAAGAATGTATTAATTAAAAGATAGATCAAGAGAAAAAGGGAAGAACAGAGTAAGTACCGAATGTGGTAGGGGAGCGAGTCTGCAGGTCAGGCCGAAAACCTCTCAGGGAATGGCTGCAAACCTCTGTAGGATAAGGTTCACCATCATGAGTTCTATAATCTAATGACATTGCACTTGCATTTGCTATTGGAGAGGATTCATTCAAGCCCCTCCTGTAGGCATCAGGATAAGGTTCACCACGAGTTCTATAATCAAAAGACATTACTCTTGTACTTGCTGTTGGATAGGGTTCATTCATGCCACTCCTGTAGGCATCAGGAAAAGCATCATGAAAATTCGTATTGTTCCCTACAATGTTTGGCCTGTATGGGCCACCCACAACAGAGTTGTTGAAATTCTGGATATCACCCCTAGAAATGGGACTGTAAGTTTGATTATAACCGGCAATATCTCTTGGGAAGCAACTTGATTCATCATGCAAATAAGGTTCACAGGGAGAGGGTGCCCTGGCAATACGTGGAATTTGACTTCCTGAATATACTCTAGAAAATGGATTCATACTCCTCTGAAGTTCAGTAACATGATCATTTGCATTAACCTATGAACAGTTATTCCATCCTGGTATCAACATTGTTGCCACAAAAACAGAATAAACGAGAAGGATAAGGTTGCCATTAGATAGAAATATCAGGAATAAAAAACCTGACTAACTTGACTAGGCATCCCATAGTTGTTTGGAGTGATAGTAGAATAAGAGCCTGACTGGTGAAGACCACTGCCTGAAACAAAGTTGCATCATCGTTAGGATTATTAAATTACACAAAGATGCTGCAAGTAAACAAATAGCTGCGTGAAGATAAAAACCTGTCAAACTTCTTTTATCTTGTAAAGGGGATCCAGCAAAGGACTCATAACAACCTCTAAGGGATAATGTTGATGTGTTTTTATTAGATACATATGCAAGATTCTGCTTCATCTGATCCAAATATTTCTGAGACTCGCTTTGGTTCAGTTCTACAAAGATAACCTTAAGGTACAAATACGGATTTAGGTAGAACATGAGGTAGACTTGTACTATAGTCATGATTCACAATTACAGTAACAAAAGTTGTAGACTAGCAGGTTACAAAATACCTGATCAAAAACTTCATATGAATGAGGCGTATCTTTGCTTTCCGGCAGAACATAATTAGCTACCACAACCGTAAACGGAATAAATAGGCCATACGATGAACTTAAAACTAGCAGATAACAAGGAAAAGAAAAGAAAAAGTAACAATACCTATCATTTTATTCACAGCATCAAGTGGCACTTCTTTCCCCATTTCTGTAAATCTTTTATCAGACCTTATCTTGAGCTCTTCTGGCTTTGGGAATACAACAACAGCAATCTGGAATGGACAAAAAATTATATTACAAAATGCATAGAATATTTAGATTCGAAGCTTCAACAATCAGATAAATAGCTACCTTTTGATAATCAGCAAATGATCTAAGCTTACGCTTACGTGCACTTTTATACACATTTGTCTGGTCAATTATGTAATTACGAGGTATATTAGCTGCTCTGGATAGCAGTAAATTGAATATTCCAGTTGCCCTATCCATCAAAAGATCAAATCTTTCACCATAGTTGTTTCTCCGCAATAGTCCCGGTACCTGCACGACATTGAATTCAGAAAAGAAAACTACAAATAGAAAACAATAACCACAAAATCGGGTCAAGCAAGGCCCTAAACCTTCATCTGATCAAGAATTGAGTTCGTCCCTAGCAACACATAACGCTTCTCTGGATGATCTCTAACCCATTTTTCTGCCCATGTAGTCTTGCCTGAAGCTGGTAATCCTACCATCATAATCGTTTCACAGTCCTTCGGATCAGAAAAAGTAGGTCCCATAACTATGTTTCCATCCTCCACAGCCGAGGCCCACGGTTCGAACCCTTTTTCAGGAACAAGTCCATCTACAACACTGAACTGCATTCGGACCTCAACATTTTTCAACAACACATGTGGAAAAAGTGCTGATTTGCACTGTAAATTCCCTGGAGTAGAATCCATCACTCCAAGGTTAGCCACATCAAATTGAGCTGCAACACACAAAGATTTACCATTCTTGGAGAAACCTATAGAAGCCAGCGGTTTGCTTTCAAGGTCAACACAACAAATTATTGTATCCCCAACACTAAACCTATCTCCAAAATTTACAAATCTTCCAGAATTTGAAAACTTGCCAGTGCCACCATATCCAAAGCTGTGTCTAGACTCTCCAAGGTTCCCAACTTTATCGTTCCCACTGGAAATCCCAAGACGACAAATATGTTGCTGCTCAGGGAGAGTGTCATTCATATCAACCAGCTGTTCAGACACAACTTTACAGCCAAAACAATATTTACCTCTGATTATTCCCACGTTAGCCCGGGCACCGGACCAACAATAAGCAAACCCTTCCTCGTGAAGTCCATATCCAACAAGTCCATTGCGATCAATATTGAAATCTAACAATAAATAAAACTATTAATTGATATCTCACAGGACAAGGTAATAGATAAAGGAGAGAAAGCAATAACTTTTTTTTGACAATTTTGCATGTTTATTAACCAACTACTCAAGAAAATACCTTTTGTTAAATTCACAACCTCGAGTCACTTCCCTTACGAAATTAATAACTGGCGATTCTTTCATCATTCTAACAATTTTATCTCTTTCACATTAAATTTATCAGATACCTTAATAGATTTTCATCATCAAATAATTAAAAACAACTAATCAGATTGAGAGTGAAACAAAAGTGAATACCTAAGTCACAGTCCGCAGGATTGAGAATGACACGCAGAGTGGAAGCAGATACATCAGATTCAGGTGCACATTCCCTCACTTTCTTCGACAACACGTGAGAATTATCTTCCTCTTCGAAATGTCGTTTCGTGGAAGCCATTGTCAAGAATAACATAGAACTTCCCCCCTTTCGTACCTCAATTTTTGTTGCTATGTCTTTTTAGTGTTTGGTTTTTCATTCCTCTGAAATCAAAATTTAAATGTATAGTGAATTTTCATCATTTCTAAATGTTTTAGAATTTAAATTTAAGAAATACAATAATATTTGCACACCTCAAGAAGTTAATCCATGGAAGTTGCTTTTGCTTGATATTATTACTATATTTCTACAATTTATATTATAACGTAACAACAATTATAGTAACTTTTTTATATACACTAATTTTAACATATTTTATTTTTATTTAGTTTGTAACTGCAGAAATCTTATTCAAATAAAGTAATAGCTTTTATATAAAATGTTAACAACTACTATACACTATTATTTTTCTTTTATGCTTTTCATCTTTTTTAAAAATTAATACATGTAAATGTATAATAAAATAATTTATTGTAAAATATCAAATTAAACTTAATAAATTACAAAAATTAAACGCAAAAATTTAAGATCACATATATGTTGATAATACTAATTATTATATAGTGAATATGTAATTAAATTTATTGAAAAAATAAAGTATCATATAATTAGAAAAGAAAAGTCAAATATTGTATAAATAAAAAAGAGTAAAAGTAATATACATAAATAAAATATAAAGTTTGTATTGTTCACAATAAATATTAAATTCATATAGTATTATATAAAACACCTCTGATAATAAAGCTTGATCAATAATTTTTTAGAACTAAATAAATTTAAATAAAGGTATTATTAATTTTTATATGTTTTTTTATTTTTAATAAATATAAAAAACATTAATAAAATTATTTTAAAATAAAAAAATGGTATGAGAACAAGTTAATTGGTATGTTAGTAACACAAGAAATATATATGTTATAAAAATAAAAGAGATGTGTGAAATATTTCTTTTAGTGATATAAAAGAATTAATAAAATCAATTATTTTATGTTTTTATGATATTTTAATCTTAGATTTTATTAATAGAACTGTAAAAAAAATTATATATACTTATAAAAATCAACTTAAATAATATGACAGAAAAACAAATTTAAATTTATATTAAATTATCTTATTTTTATTAGATAAATAAAATATGTTTATGTTTGTTTTATATTTTTTTCTGTATGATGTTTAAGTTTTTTTTTCTTTGAGTTTAATCTTTTTAATTGTGAATAATTTCACATAAATTTTCTATTTTTGATATATATATATATTATATTATATTATATTGTTAAAAAAATTATAATATTATACTAAAATATATGATGATACTATATATATATATTTATTAAATTTTAAATATTTTAAACAATAACATATCATAATTTTTCTTTTATAGATATGTAATATTTTTTTTATTCTGTTAATTCATGATCCTAAGATAGGATCATGCTTAAAAAAATCTATAACCCCTTACCTGAGTTGATTATCATATTTTTTTTTTCTTTTTAATTCGGTCTAATCAGTTTTTAACAATTCTAGATCTGACAACGAGTTGGGAAGTGATGTTATTCCATCCTAAAAAAAAATCTACGGTTGGATATTGAATAATGATGCAAAGAGTCTTCTTCTTCTATCTGTGTGTTCATATCATAATAATGAACTATCACAAATAACAGTACTGTAATGCATAAGTTTAAGATAAAATAAACTCTTTTAATAAAAGTTACTATTTTAATATGAATATCTAATAAAATATTAAATATTTTAGTTTTGTTAATCACTCCATTATTTTATTTTATATTTAATTAAATAAAAGTTTTAAAGGTTTGAAATATACTAAGAAATATACAATAATTTTATAGAGAAGCATTGACATAGACAACTTACCTCTTGTCTAATCACATCTACATTCACGCAAATTTAAATATGTATATAAAACACAAGTATTATCATTATTAGAAATAACCAATAAAAAATAATTTAAAAAATTAATAATTAATTAAAATTAATTTTTTAAATTAATTTAGATTTTCTTAATATCCAAATGGTTTATATATGTTTATGTTTGAAAATTTAAAATCAATCCAAATTAAATATAATCAAAATTAATAGTCATGTATACAAGATAAAAACTTAACGTGTCCAATTGATTCACTATAAATTTGCAATAAGGAATAGCACAATAGGAATTTAATATGCGAATGAAGTAAGACGGAAAATTGTTATTTTGGTATCAATATTAAATAATTAGTCTTAAAAAAGAATAAAATAAAATAAAATATTATAGAAAGAAAATAATATTAAAAAACTAATTATGATATTTACGTTTTAAATATTATTCAATATTTTCTATATATGTGTATAAAATTGGTTAAATTTATAAGATTTATCTAATATTTATGTAACAATATATAATATAATACTTATATTAATAAAATATTATTATAAAATGATATAAAAAACTAATTTTATTATTCATAAATTTAATTTTATGCAATATTGTATTTATACATGTAGTAGTAGACTGGTTAAAGTAATGAAAAAAATAATATAATTATTTAATATTTATGTCACATAGAGTAAATATAACTTTTATATTGATAAAAAATATATAATAATACTCTAAAATTGATTCAAAACAAACTGAAAAAATTATTTTAAATTTTATTCTTTGTTTAAACCAAACCAAATATTTTCAATTTAGATATAATTTTAATTAAAATTCGAACCAAAGTATACTTAAAACATCTCATGATCATTACAAACACTGAAAAGAGGTGACTAAATAGGGCATTAGTCCAGGGCACTATCATCTCCCACCCCTTTACAATTTATAGGTTGTTTTAATATTTAAAGAGAGGTTTGCATGAATACACTACTTCTCATCACTGTTAAATTAATATGCATATACCATTATTATGCTTGTTAGTACATGATAATTTATTCTTTGGCCTTCTCATCACTGTTAGATTAATAACTTTAATTAATTGGAATGTCCCAGGAACATTTATTTAACTAACAGACTAAATTTGAATTGAACATAATAACATTTATTTACCTTCCAAAGACAGAATCAAGTTATTCATGATGAGAATTTGTGGATGCTTCAAGATCATTGGGAGAAGGGTCTGAGCCATGAGTGTGTCCTCCCAAGTAAGCATAGTAGGTCTGAAAACAGGGCATCCAAAGCGAGCAATTGGTGAAATGTTTTATGCTACGTTAACAAAGAACAAATTTGAAAATTTTCTCAAAGTTGGATGTTAACCGTGATAAAAACTCATGGGATAGTTGAATAAGAAACTGCAGTGGAGGATAAAGAATGGAGATGGGGAAAGAATGATGGTAGAAGAAGGTTGAAGATGGAGAATGCCATTACTCATCTATCTTCAACTCTTCTTTAGGGTACCCTCTAATCCAGTGCCTCTGCCTTATACTGGAAAATAGGTACTAAACCTAAAGTCTTATATAAGTCATGCACAAATTCTTAATACAAATCAAGAAAAAACTAAATTAGTCGTATATGTTTTCTCCTTCTCAATTTATCAATTAAGAGGAAATATCACATAAATTGCGAATCTTCACACAAAAAGTCCATTAAAGCAAAATGAATCTACAACAGGATATCTAGAGAGAAAGGAAGTAACCAGAATATTCGACAAAAAATTGAATCTTCATTTTATTAAAGACATGACAAAGTCTGCGTAGTATTGAAGTCAAAGGGTTCAAAAGTTGCCCTCAAAACAAAATCCTTAAGTTCTTTCGTTTCTAACTGTCATCTGCAGTGTTATAGATATACAGTCAAATGACAAATTACTGGTAAATTTAATATAATGACTCTCCCTCTTCCAATGGTCAATGTATAATAGATGTCCACAGACTACACAGTTAAATTTAGTATGAACAAGTATCCTAAGAAGCGCAGCTTTTCTTATGTTTTTTCGTTCCTTCTTATTTTGAAAATTATTCACAATTTAAAACCCTGCACTTTTGGTGGCTCCCTCATTTGTTGATAATAGTAACTGACATGCAGTGTTAAAGAAAAGCAATTAATATTTCCTTTTTCAATATCTATATTGAGATAAATTATCACTGAATTATATAAACATTTTGTGAATCTTTAGAAGAAACTCCATTAAAGCAAAATGAATCAGTTGCAACAAGATATAATGAGAGATAAAAAGGGAAAATTTAAACAAACTTTCCTCCTTTTATTGATGCAGGACAAATTGTAGGTAGTACCAACAATATATCATCAAACTTATCAGAATATGAGGGCCAAAGATTTCCCTTAAAACAAAATTCTAAGAATTTGGACTTTCGTTTTCTATTTGTCTGTCTATAGATGTACAGAAAGATGAATACGCTTATCTTCAATGAAAGATTTGAAGAAACCCGCGTGTGAAGAATTCTGATTTACCGAAGGTATAATCTATTCAATGTAATCTATCTATTCACAATCCTCAGTTCTGATTACTATCTCCTTGGCCATTGACTCACCACTCAAAATCCCTCTTTAAACAAGGCCATTGTGATATCAGCCAAATTTGCATTCCACCTAGGCTTTGATTTTCTCAAGGGCGCTTTTGGAGTTTCAATTTCCTTAAACACATTTGGATTCTCCAAATCAGAAGGATTAAGAAAAGCAAAAGTTTTCTTCTTTGGTGTACAATACTCAAAATGCAAGTCCTTTGCTATCAGAGTCTGCAATAGACAAAACAGTTACCAATTAGAATAATCAACAATCAATGATCAATAATCAAAGTGCTCAATAATGGACCTAATAGCTTCCTACTAATAACACTCACTGCTTCTCTAATTGTTTTCGACACATGAAAAAGCTGCTTCAAATCTTCATGGTCCACGCCGCACAACACCTGGACCTGCAATTCAAATACCCGTCACATGATTAGAAACGAAAAATTCATAAAAAGTCAAATCCAAGCTTCAAATTTGCAAAATCCCAAAATTAAAACTTGAAATTTCTATAATTACCAGAATTTCCTGAGGAAGGGCTTCAAGAAGAGACAACTCAGAGTTGAAAGAGATTCCACGACTGCATATTTTCTTCCATGGGCTACTAACTTGAGGAGAAGCTTCCGTATCGCTGGAAACCACGACCCTCTTCCTTCTCAGTGTCAGAGTATTACTATAATCCGCAAGTCCAATTGCCATATTTTCAAGCACAAACTCAACAACAAAAGCAGCCCCTTTTCTACTGCAGTCTGCAATACCCAACAAAAAAAACCCCTATTTATCAACCATTAACACGAACTCGTGAGGAAAATTATGAGACTGTGAATACGATTGGAGAAACAATCAATATTTCCCCGAAAGAGTCACAGGGGAATTGTCACTGAAAAGAGGAAAGAAAAAAATTTGAAAGAGCTATAGAAATCAAACCTACTGCATTCAGAGGGAAAAGTGCTAGATTTACTAGGGTTTCTATTTCTGATTCTGACCGGAAATTGAAATTGAAAATCACAATTTGAGAAAACTGCACAGTTGGTTACTTGGTTCAATGATGAGGTCAAAACAATAGCCCCATTTAAATAAATCCCAGAAATACTTTTTAAGCATTTAAAAAAGTTATCAATTATAAATTTTAATTTAAACCTAAAAATAATAGAAGGGAGAAAATTAAGGAAATTTCATTAGCCGCTTCCAATCATCTTTTTGGCAGTTAAACAGATATGAGAGAAGAGAAGAATAAGAAAATAACCGTTGAGAAAGAACAGGTGGCACTGTGGGATAGGCTGTTGATGACATGGCAATTTGGTCGGTCAGAGTTGGTGATGTCGGTATTTATCTTGTGGTGGAGTCTCATTTAGAGGATATAAAAGAAGTTAACCAATAAGATAGAGACACATGTTGAAATGGTATTAGTAGATTATCTATGTGAAGACAATAAAGGAAGTAGGGACAGAGAATAAAAATTAGGAAAGTCAGAAAATAGGGACCAATTGGTACTTGTGTTGAGAGTTTGAATGTAAGGTTTAGTTCAGGACTATTCTAAATAGGCGGCTGGCGGCTGGCGGCTGGCTGGCTGAGGATGTTTTTTTTTTTACCACGTTTTACACTATCCAATAACAATAATTCTTATTTTTTTTTATCTCAGTTTTCACTAGTTATAGTAAAGTCAGAATTAGGTCAAAGACATCTGGTAGAGAAGGTTGAATTTCACTGTTTATATGTGTAAAGGGGATATCTAATTCCCAATGGTGATTGGTAGAAAGAAGCACATGTATCTTATGTGTCAAGGGATCTTTAGTCATAAGAAAAGAAAAATTGTTCATTCCTGCTATCCTAAAATCCATTGAAGTTCAATTCATAATATGGTCAGACTCATTTTAGAAGAGATTAAAATTCATCTAAGACAAGATAAGATTCACCTAAAGTATGTATTTTTATTGAATAAAAAGTTACTTTTATTTATCAAAAGATAGGTTTTTTTTTAATTAAAAAAAGACAACAAAAGTAATTAAAAATTTTCATATGATAACATATATAAATTATTAAAATATATAACTTCAAAATTTAAATGTGACATATATTTTTACAGTTAAAGTTTTAATTGTTCATCTTTAAAAAGAAAAGAGTAGATACTTTTCTAAAAGAATAAAATTTATTTTAAAAGAAATATATTTTAAAAAATATATTCAAAAAATTAGCAAATGATTTAACGAGAAAAAGATATCTCAAAGTAAAAATAAATTTTAAAACAATTTTACATCTTTTAAAAAGTATAAAATATATGTTAAAAAATGGTATGATCTTAAGGAAAAGTTTTGATATAAAAAGAAAATATTTAGAAGAGCATTATATGTGAGATTTGACTAGGGAAAATATTTCTCATAGAAGGAGTTTTAAAAAATTATTAATTTTAGACCTTTTAAAATTGTAAAAGTAAATATTAAGTATGATATAATTGTGTATAAATCAAGTAATAAGAAATTATCTTCACATTTAAAAGCAATAACTTCAAATTTATACTGTTAAATTATAATAGGATAATTATTCCAATCATAAATTTACATGACATGATAATAAAAAAAGGCAGGAAAAAATTGTGACAGTTTTAGCAATCCAGATGCTTATTTATAAAGTTCTGAGAATATTAAACACCCAAATATAGTAACCTAATATTATTTTCATTCAAATACATAATTAGAATTTTTAAATTTGTGAAAATAAACTAATCCTATAAGTATTATAAAATTTATTCTCAGTATATTTATCTTTATATATATATATATATATATTGTGATTTGAAATTATTATTATTATGATTTGAAATTAGATTGCTTTTATTAAAAATATATTTTTTTAAAGGAAAATATTATAATAGTTGTAAATTTATTTTTTAATAACATAAATAATAAATGACTTTATATAATTAAGTTAAAATTATAATGTTTTGTATAGTTTGTATAAAATAAAATAAATTAAAATTTTGTAAGTTTCTCCTGTACCCTAAAATCTAACCCTGTAGTTCTAATGGAACTTTAATGAAATTACAATCATGATAAGAATAGTCATCATCACTGTGGAAGATGATAGTTATGATATGAGTATGGTGATACATATTTTAAAATAAAAATTATATATATATATATATATTATTTATTAAAAAAATATGTGAATTAGTAATAATAATAATAGTAAAATTAAAAAGAAATGATTAAGATGAAGTTGTTGTAATTCATCCGTTATTAACATGATCGTAACTGAACATAATAATAATAATAATAATAATAATAATAATAATATTATTATTATTATTATTATTATTTTAATGATTATGAAACCAATATCATGATAAGATAGAGGATGATAGCAATATATGCCATCTTCATGATGTCAACACCTATAATCATGAGCATTCCACTTCTGATGCCACAACTATATGGCAGTATTATTAATGATAGCTGGAAAATTTGTAATTATGATGTTTTAATTATTAGATCTTATAAATATTTATTTTTTCTAAACATTTCTTTTAGAGTTTTGTGATTTTAAATTAGATTTTAAAGTGATTTAAATTTTATATCTTATGTAGTGATCTTATAATGTTTGTTCTCTGACATGGAGGATGTTCTCATGATCTATATTAATACTAAGATAAATGTAAGACTGTGACTTGTAAATGGTATGCAACACCATATATTAATGGTAGTTTGTGACTTATATATATAATCTAAACTTCCTCGCCTCTTCTTAGTACATCTTATAACTGAAAAGGAGAAATAGTTTAAAATGTCTTTGTGTTCATTATTGAAATTTAATTAATTCTTAAGATAAAATCTGTCCAATAAAATGCTGAGGAGTCTTTAAATGTTATGTAATAATTATTATTTATGGTGTATATGTTAATTAAGTTTGGATAAATAACTTTATTAGAAATTTCATGGTTATAATAATACAATAAGATATTTTAAAAAATTTATAAATTGTTTATGTGTAGACATTATCAAATGTAAATTGATGGAGTTGTTCATGGAAATCTTGATTAAAGTATATATATACATTGAGAAGTTGTTGATCTTACTTTGATAGTGTTTTAACTTTAAAGGTAGAGATGATGAAGGTCATATTGATAATAATTGAATTAGTCATAATAAAAAGAGTGATCATCTATTAATTAGAAACTGATTTTTTTTTTGGGTTGAAGTCTTCATAACACCTTCTATGATTTTCTTAATTTCAAAGAGATGATTGAAGTACTCCTTAACTATTTATTGTATTTTAAAATTTTCTATATTTGATGTATATAAAAAAAGTAACAAGTGTTCAGATAGATTAACAAATTTAGAGATTATTTTTTAGAAAAATATTTGTTTAATTTGAAGAATTGCTCTTGTATTAGGTAAACATTTTTTAGAAATTGATTTAGACTTTTCTGATAGAAATTTGCATGACTTTCATGGTTTTGGTTTGGTTCTCTTAAAACTATTTTTTTTAATAATATCATTATCTTTAAGGACAGATAATCAGTAAGAATTAGGTTGTGTGGGATGTGATAATTTAATAGTGATGCTTAGAAAATAATAATATTTTATATACATATATATGTTTATGTTTTAGAGTTTGACTGTAATATACATTAATGAGTTTTATTGTTGCAATCGTGTGAATGTGGATAAAATTTATGGTGCAATTTTATTTTAATTTTTTTATAACTTTCTTAAAGAATTTAATTAGAAAAGTAAGCTGTATTTGAAAAAATAAGCTTACCAATGTGTCTGGTAAGATGATTTTAATATTCTTTCTAAATTGATTTAATAATTATGTATAGAAAAACAATTTTTCCAAAGGATGAACTTGTGTTTAGAATATGATTTTCATATTTTCTAAAAGTTTACATTAGAGTGGTGTTTACAGAACAGTTTTGATATTTTTAATTTACATTATAAAATTAAATTTGTGAAATTTGTATTTGTAAGCAAATTCATGTGAGACATAAGAAAAACTAAAAGTATGCATGACTTTTAAATAAATTCGAAAAAAATATACTAAAATCGTGCTACAAATATTTGGAGACACTGTTTATTTATTCTTTAGAAACTTGTCTTTTAAGACACAACTTGCCCAATTATATAAATTTTTTAAACATTATCTAAATCTGTATTTTTTAATTAAAATTATAGTATTTTATTGGTGTCTTATTTTTCATATTATGAATTAATTTATTATGTTAGGTCTAGTTGTTACAGACGATATAAAACTTAAACAACATAAAAAAAAACTTTAAGAATACAAAAAAAAAATCATCCTAAAAGCTGTTTGTCTTTATTCTTAAAGGAGAAGATGTAAAATAAGGGATTTAAGAGTTCAGATGTTTATAATTTTGATTTTAAGTTTTTGTTTTCTTTTCAAATATCTTGTACATTTTAAAAACACGTATTTTATAAGAATTTTGTTGAAATAAAACAAAGCAAACAAAAAATCTCGACAAAAGTAAAATAAAAAAAGTAGAATATTAAAATTAACTCACATAACTAAATTTACACCTTGAATATAGACAATCTCTAAAAAAATATGTAAAATTTAATTGTATCAAATTTATCAAGGCCACTCATAAATTTACTCTTAGACTCTTTTCACATTTTGTATATTTGGAATGAATTTCAATGTTGAATTAAATATAAACATTGCGAGTATCAAAATCTATCACATCTAAGCTCCTTCTATATTGCTATCATTATTTAAAAATGATGCGTTTGAAAGAAGTTTTTAGATCTAATAACATATAATTTATAGAGCAATATTTGATAAATATCTAGGCTCTTTATTTATTTTTTGAGAGAAAAGAAGTGACAAGTTTAGAAAAGATACAATAGGATAAGAAGAAAGTAGTAAAAAATATATGTCTATTGATTGTTTATTAAAAATATTTGTATATGACTACTATAATTAATATATATATATATATATATATATATATTTATTTAACTTTTTTTTCGTGATTATTTGTAGTCATATATGGTCCAAAAGAGTAAAAGAAGTGAGATGAGAAATCTATTTAGAAAGTTCTTTTTCTAAAAAAAAATTAATTAGTGCTATGTAAAGAGGCAAATAGATACAAGAAATAGAAGCCAACTCAAATCAAGAAACTACAATGTAACTTTGTCATAATAAAACAACAAAAGTTAGTGAGACATGTAATTCGGAAGCCTTTGTCATAATTAAGTTTAATTATAAAGTAGAATATGATCGAAGAGACAGATAAATGTGCATGCTTTTTTTCTCTCATTTGAAAGGGGTTCTCATAAGTTTGTATCAATTCACCCCTCTTCAAGCATTATTTAATTTTAGGATGAACAAAAACCTTACGTTTGAAAGTATTTTTATAAGTATCTGAAAGTAATTTTATAAGGATGTTTGGAAGTATTTTTACAAGGATTATTCTGTTTGGATAACTTGATTGTTAATACACCAACCCCTTAGATATTTTATGGTTTTTAGCATCACCATAATATTAAAAATAATTCACATAGCTATTATTTTAAAATTTTACTCATAGTACTACCGAATATCTCTGACATCTCCCCTTACATAAAGTAACAATCACAACATTACACAAGTATCAAGTAACACAACACAAACATACATGGATTAAGTAAATTTGACACCTGCAAAAACTATAAATTACAGGCATATATGTAAACACACAAGAGAACAAACGCTATACATTACAAATTCATTGATCATGAAACTACCCTGAATTTTATGTTGATAATGTGTATATGATGACTCCTTTTGCCTAATAACTTTGAAAATTTGATTAAAGGAACTTACTCCAATGTTATCACTCTAACTGATAAACTAAAATATTTATTCTCATATCACTTGTCGGATGAAGATAACCACTCTCTTGAATGGGATGAACTGGAACGACTAGGGTCATCCATATACTCAAATGTAACTATGTTTGCTTCTGGAGATGCTTTCCACGAGTGAAGAAGTTTATCATATTTACGTCCATATGGTGTCCATCCATTAGCAACACAATTCTTTTGTGCGACCAGAACCAAAGCATCCAAATGGGTTGTTTTTTGCAGAAGGATCTTCGCTAGGTGAAGTTCGGCCTGTATAAACTTAAAACCTCTAAGCTTAATATATTTGAGCCGATCAAAGTAGAGATCAAATTTTTCCATCTTAGACTTTTGATGCAACTCCCAGTATGGTCCGCAGTCAAAAGTGTAATCATCGATCTGTAATATTGTTTAAAACCTTTAGAAAGAAAAATTGTGATCGAAGGTAATTAACATACTCAAGAATCGTAAAACCCATAAATATACTTCTCATCACTGAAATTCTATATACATCAAAAGTTTAAAACAATTTAGTATCCATACATATACACTTCTTAGTTGGTGAATTAATATTAACTAAGAAAGAGTTGAATGCACAATTTTATTGAAAAACTTTTGATGGGAAACTAAGGCAGGAATGAAATACACCAATTGAGAAAAGTATAATCTGTTATTCCTAATCATCTCGATTAGAAAATCGTATCAATAAGCAATTAGTAAGTACTGTTACTTATTGTTTCGGATTAATCAGTGGTATACTCACATCAATGAAAAGCTTCTCCACGAGAGGGCAACGCTTCATAAACGCGATAATATCATAAGGATTGCAAAAAAGTCCCCCCTCCATGATCAAATGTAGCTCAATCAGATTCAAGAAACTGTAGCACGCCTCTCCAAAGACTCCACGACGAAACTTAGCAGTCAAAGCCTGAATTCCGATTAAAATAAAATTGTCACCATCAATCTATCAAAAAGACAAAAACTTGTATGCAGTTCCTTAACTTACACAGACCACTGAAGTAAAACTTTGGTTTTCATGAGAGCATAAATACAGGCATCTTCTAAGAAACTGTATTGGAGTTCTGTCCTACATAACATGACAAAGAACTAACTAGAAACACATAATATGTATATACCTCAGGAATTAGAGCAGAAGCTGATAAAATTTTGACATGAGGGATGTCACTGACAAGCTTTTCCAGCACAGAAGCCTGCAAATACCCTCTGCTCCCAGCAGGCATAAAATTGAGGTAAACCTCATTCAGTCGAGTTGTCTGAATAAACTGGATTCTTGTTGGGACATGCCCACAATAGTGCAAACACTCAATAGTTGGGGAATCAACCACAAACACTTCCAAATTTTTGCTGCCAGCAATTCTCAACTTTTTCAAAAATCTGTGTTCCCTAGCATATATTTCCACACACAAAAGTCCAGTACAGTGAAGCAGATCAACAGTGTCTAGCTGCCTACAATGAGATATCAAAGTCTGAATCATTTCATCTGTGAGAGGGGCAAACCAGAGAATCAGAGTTCTCAGATTGGCCATACTTAGGAGGTTTAGTGGTAACTCCAACTCGCAATGGACCAGTTTCAAGGCGCTCAAATTATTGAGCTGGTTGAGAAAATCTGCGGTGAGAGTGTACCCTGCTTCGTAAAAGAATAACTCGAGATCCTGAATTCTCTTCTCACGGCAAATCTCGAGCCACTTGTGGAGAAAGTTTTCAATCCCAACAGGGTCTATATAGATTTGAAAAGAATCAATGTAGCGACCCCTGTGAGTCAGAAAGAGGTGATCCACCAATTCAACGATGGACTCTCGGGTGCATCGCTTCGTAAAATCTCTTCCGAACAAGAATTTGCGACTGATATGGGTGGGACTCCGAAACTCCGATGAGAGAAGGCATTGCTGCTTTGCCTCTCTGATGGGTAAGAAGGAGATAATTTCCTCTACAATTTCAAATGGAAGATGTTGGAAAATATTAGGAGAAAGTGGCTGAGATTGTGAGACGCTTCTGGGTCTCTTGGATCCGCACAGTGGTTGGAGTTTGACCATTGGGAAATGAAGAATTGAAACGGTGGAAGAAATTTTTGAAGAGAAATTGTGAATGACTGGTTCTCAGGTTTTAGCCAATGTTGAACCCAGAACCTGATGTAAGAGTTTGGGGACATTGGGGATTTTTTTATAGATGAGCAACTCGCATGAAATTAATGATGTTACCTTAAACGTTATTGCTGCTGAAAACACCAAACTCTGCTGTGCTTTTCTCACTCTGCTGTTTTTTATGGAAGATTTGGAAAAAAGATACATTCACTTTAACAGTGACGTGGCATCTGAGAATCCATGGTCAAGTGTGTGAAACGACATGTGATTTACATGGAGGCCATGTCGTTCGTTTCGCTTGTTATCATTACATGCATGCCTTTTTTTTTTTAAAAAAAAAACTAGGCCTGGTTTTGAGGCTTTAAATTTTTACCAAGTATTGCCTCTTCAATAAAAAACAAATCCATATTAATTTATCATTATTACATACATTTTTTTAATGTCAAATAAACAGACTAATTAATTATAATATATACTTTAATCATATTAATTTGGCAGTTAAAAACTAATTGTATTAAAACTTTTCAGAAATAATAAATATTAAAGAAACTGTACACGTTTTTTTCTTGTCATTTGTTTTTTTAATTATGTAACTTACACATATTCATTGTATTGCAAATAATCTGTTTTAAAGTTTTGAGAAGTAACGTACTTCCATGTGAGAAATGTAATTCATATACAACCAGGAATTTGACCTTCTGTTATACAATTTATTTTTATACATGTATAATTTTTAAAAAATAGACTTGTTATAAAATTCAAATTTATACTCAATTTCAGTTCTAACTGTAATTGTCAATGGTCAATTTTGTTAAGGAAAAAATACGTTACACAAATTAAACATTGTGATTTTAGACAATTAGAATGACATGATCTTTACATTTCATGTATAATAATATTAATTTCTCAATGTAAGAAAATAAAAATATGAACAAAGTATTTTGTGCTAAGTAATGTATTACTCGTGACATTACTCTAACAAAAATATAATACTGGTAATTTCTATTTTATTTAACAATTTTTTTGAAAAAAAAAGAATCATTATAAAATTTCGTTATAAATAATTATTTAATAATCTTTTTAAGTATTTTATATAAGAGAAAAGGACAAAAGTGCAAAACAGAATTGAATGATGAAGAATTCAATAGTTGATAATAAACAATATGTAATTTTATTGGATAAACATTAAAAAAGAAAAAAGAAAAACAAAATAATAAAATAAATAAATATTACTATTATATATAACTAATCATATCTAGAAGGTACTGATATTTATAATAAATATGAAAAAAAATGTCAAGAATATGTTGAAGGTTGAGAAGCAGATTGGATAAAAAAAGTATTGGGCTTTTTTTTTTCACTCTTCCAAGTTGGAGTTGTCTGAATGTCTAGCAGAGAGGAGACTTGTGTACACATGTCAACAAGTTGGTTGGAGGAAGCAATGGGTAGCAATTGCATAAGTTGAAATTGAGATTTTTCATGAACGAGACAATCAATTTTCATATGCTTAATTTGTTTATAAAAAGCAAGATTAGCAACAATATGCAGCGTGCTTTGATGATCACGATATAAGATAAGTTACTTTAAATAGGAAATTCACGTATCAAACAACAAACAAATGGACATCGTGTTTTGTTTCTTGGTTTTCGAAGAAAGCAAATAATTTCCAACGAACATGCAATATCTTATAATTGATTAACGAGAATCGACATAGGTAGTCCAATTTGCGTCACTAAAACTCAGAAAGTGAATGGAAGAATCACGTTTGAACATAAAACCTTTGTTGGGACAACCTTTAAATTATTTGAGAACTCACATGGAAGTCTGGAAGTGAACTTGAGTTGGGTTAGCCAAAAATTGGCTTAGTTGTTGGAGGGGGAAAAGTGATTTCTAAACTCATGCTTGTAAGATATAACAATTGGTCAATCAAACTTTTCTAAGAGACGGTATAAAAAAATATAGACTTAAATCTTTATAATGATAAAGTGAACAATTCATTAGAATAGTAGATGGTTTACATCTGAACATATTAAAATTAAATAACAAATGTATTAATTAAATAACAAATTCAAACAATACATTTGTTGATAAAGAGAAATTTTAATATTAAATATATTAATTTCTAGATCCAATAAATAATTAAGAAGTCTTAAATCTTTGATGTGAAAATTAAAATTTAAGACCTGCTTAACAATATCAATTTCACACAAAGAGTTACTAACTAAGACTTTATTATCAACATACACTATCAAAGTTTTGAAATCAGTTCCATGACTTTTATTGAAAAGTCTACGATATTCTTAGGCATGCTAATATTCACAAGACAAAAGAAGACAGTTTTTCATACCAATAATGACTCACTTGCTTCAATCCATATAAAGATTTGCAAAGTTTGCAGCAATAGGAACTAAAATAGCCATGGATTCTAAGAGGGATAATCATGTAAGCATCTTCTATTAAATCTCCATGCAATAAAGCATTGTTGACATCTAGTTGCTGCAAATGTCATCAATTGACTGAAACTAAAGCCAAGACACCACAAATTATGGTGACCTTTGCCACAGGGGAGAAGGTCTCTATGTAATTAATACCCTCAATTTTAGAAAATCCTTTAACATCAAGTCGCGCCTTGTAGTGCTCGAGTCCGCCATCAACTATGTGCCCGATCTTGTAAACTCAGTTGCATCATATGGGTTTAACATTAAAAGGAGTGACAAGTCTAATTTAAATTCAAAACACCAATTTCAACATTCATTGTCTCAGTCCAATAGGGTTTTGAATAGCCTCTTTGTAGTAGAAGGTTCAATGTTACGATTTTTCATACAATGACAAGTATATCAGTGGTACCGTAGCAGGTAGTAAATAAATATCTTTCTCCTAAAAGACTCGAGTAATACACATCAATATTTGTAATTGATAATTAAATTAGACAAAGAATATATTTCCAATAATTTGTTTTGATGTTTAAAGAAATAAAGCTATGAAAAAAATAATAAAAACTCTTTTTGGTATCTTATTAAACACTTAGAAGGTGGTAAAAATAAGAAATATTATGAATTTTGTTATTGTTAGAATTAAACTTCACCAAATCTCATTCTTATGTATATAATCGCTCAACTTCTCTCCAATTCTATGTAAATGTCAATCCCAAACTCTAATTCCTTAGTGGAATGAACCTAAATTTCTTTATTAAGAGTTAATTATTTGATTTTTTAATAAAAAAACTTACAATTACAATAAGAGTTTTAAGACAACTAATGAATCAAATTTCATTCCTAGATATAAGTTTCATTAAATATTTTACTTTAAAGTAAGATTAAAAAAATAATAATTTTTAAAATCCAATGAATCAAATATTAAGCTACACATGATCAAACCATAACGAACATTAAATATGAATTCTTGGTTTTAGTTTTATACTTGCACTGCATGAGTCTCACTGTGAAAAAGCTGCATGGATAAGCACGTGTTTTCCTCACACCATTGATTCACATTGCATCATCATTTTGTTGAAACCTGGTCATAACTAGTCTTTGTTCTTGGAGGGAGAGGGAATATATGTCTTCACTGCTTATGTTTTTGTCTTTACGATGATAAATGATCATATGTTTTGCTTTTTTACTTGCATAAGACAAGGCACAACATGAATCTAGCACGACTTGGTTTTTATTAAAAATAAAAAGGATAAAGTAGTTTTTTTAAAATAAATGGGGTGCAGGAAGAATTATGGGGTTTAAGAAGCAACACTTCTAGTCCCATAATTGTTGGAATGGATTCAATATTAGCTTTTGTTTTTGCTTCTTGTATCCCATAATTACTAATTACACCCTCATTTTTTTCAGAATGATAATTTTACTTTCGTGGTGTATTTTAATAGTAAGTTCCTAAATTTTTTTAAAAAAACAAATTTTCTAGAAAATTTTCATGAAAATTTTTCTAGAAAGCTTTTCAGAATAAAATTTTGAAACATATGATATGTTCTTTGAATTATCCAAAACATATTTCTAAAATTCGTAATTCAGAAACATTTTTTGAATTGAACAATCATAAATGTATTCTAGAATCTAATCCAGAAAACTACACAAACTTGTTGCAGTGGAGGGCAGCGCAGGTGTGGGTGAGTGTGGCGGAGGGCAACAGAGACAGGATAATTTAGGTTTTTTTTATATGCTATGGTGGTGCATTTGGTGATTATGGGGTGCGGGAAGCAAGAGCCTTCTGCATCTGTAAATTTCAACCCATCGCCGAACCATGACCAAAGATGGACTTTCAAAACTCTATGACGTACGAACTTTAAAATGTGCAATTCTCAGTTAAACATAACTGTTGTTCATTCTTTCTCACTTTTTAGACAAGTATCACAATACTGGTGGGCACCCTGACGAGGCATGCAGAATTACATGTCAGCTGAAACATTCACAAAGCGAAATAAGCAAAGATAGCAATTTCAAATTCAGCAGTTCGGTATTTATTATAATTATTGTACAAGGCAAACTACACACAAAAACCAGCCATCTAGCTTACAACACAATTCAGTACGTCCTGCTAAATGCAAAACGACCTTAGTTGTCCGAGTTTCCAGATGGAGACCCTGGAAATTTCAAGTCACCGCGGACTTGGGTTTAAACCTGGTGGTAAACTGTCAGGTCTTCACAACTAGCAGGCAGGAATGTAGAGTGGAAAAAACATCACAAGTAAAACAGATGCAAGAGTTGTTGCAAGGTTGTATTTCTGTACAGGCAGATGTTGCTATACAACTGTTTTATAAAGGCAAATTAGGAGCTTTAAGGTAAGGCTGCACCAAATAATATAATCCAGATTTCATGTTTATTCATGCTATAAAACTTCAGTATCATAGCTATTCTGAGTGCCAGAAAGTTGTATTTGATGCTCTAACCACAAAAGTTATAGCTCAAGATCATAACAGGTGAGATTGCTCTGAATTCAAAGTCTATAGGTCTTCCAACTCAACAAGTTGCGCCCGTCTCTCAGCTGCCCTCTTCCGAATAAAAATGCCCCATCTCAAAGCTGCCTTAAGCTTAAGCCAGCCCACAACAGCCTTTCCCGAGGAACGGTTTCGTTCATCATCTAAGTTGTAGCTCTTGGAGGTCGCAGGCATGTAAGTAGATGAATAAGGGTATGCTTCTTCTGGAGCATTGAAGGAAGCATGAGATTGCCCTCCCATATTAAATATACGAAGCAGATGCTGCATATCTTCATTTTCTAGCATCTCATGACTTCTAGTTCGAATCTCGTCCTCTGGAAAGTAGTCCTCAAATCCTCTATAACCAGGATTTGAAATGCTGACATTCTGAAAGCCAGGAGTAGCTGGTTGTCGTGAACCAAGAGTCAGCCCATTTTCATTTCTAGGAAGTTGAGATTGGAGTGAAGCATTCAGTAGCTGGTTTTGCAGTGGGAATGCAGTGTTATCAAACTGAATAGAAGAATGAAGATTATCATTCTGTGGTTGCATTGAGGGTATGGTTGTCGTGACATTATGATAACCTGCACACGTTATTCATATGCAGTCAGATACCAAAATAATCGATCTGAAAGGATAATTTTCAGGACAAGCATGATGCTGTGAAAAATATTCTGCATCTTGATGGATGGTAAAAACCAAATCACTAAATTTATCACGTAATGCTTCTATACTCTTCTTTTGCTAATATTAATCCCAAGGGGTAATGGTTTTACAATATGACACATACCAAACTGTTACATTAATATCTTAGCATGCACTCTAAAATCTAAATACAAGTTATAACAAATCTGTTAGATTAATATCTTAGCATGCTCTCCATAATCTAAATAATAGTTTTCTAACTAAATCTTTACAAAAAAAGGATTTAAAACTGAGATTGGTAGGCGTTGGACTGAGGGCCCTTATATTTGAGTCCAGTAGTTTTAGTAGAATTAGTTTTAAATCGAAGAATGTGACTGATATGTGCCAACGTCTCAACCACAGATTTTATACTAGAATTTGTGTCAAATTGGGAAGTATTAATTCTTGTAATTAGCTAAATGGACAAGTGAAAAAAGGAAAAGTACCTAGAGAGAAAAAACAACAGGAAAAACATAGGAGGGAATTTAAATGAAATTAGGCAAAAAAAAAAAAAAACTAAACTGCAAAGGCCATTTTGTTATTGTTGCTAATGTTATAAATTATAATCTTATAGTTGGAACAATATACCTCCGACTGTTGCGGCTGGATCCATTGAAGGCTGCGCAGTAGTTACAGGAACTGGTAGACTTGGGATGGGGGTTTGCTGATCAAGTGAGTTTGAAATTGAATAATCATGGGAACCCACTGGAGCCAGAGGTTGGGAGGTGCCCAAAGTCTTATTCTGATTGGGATTTAGCAGAGACTTGCCATCATACTCAATAACATGCATCCAATTCTCATATGCCTTTTTCACCAATGTGTCCACATAAACCTACAAGAATGAGAGACTCACATTTTTCAGAAATTTCTCCTTTTTTCTTCAAAAAACATTCGTAAACTTTTTTTAACTTTGACTTTTCCTTTCCTAGAAAAGAAGAATTTCCCACCTTTATGACACCTAGAACAATAAGTGGTATATTTATACTAAGCCAACTGCCTATCTGATCTGTTCACACAAGTTAAAAAAAATGCGGCGGATATCGTAAGACTGAGCACCATTTTAAACTAGCAATAAGTTTCATGCTGTATTGCAAGAACTCCAAGAATAAAAGCAAAATGGCTTGTAATCAAGCATCTGATCCAATCAAGTTTTATACTTTTCCTTAGAATCAAACTCCTTCAAGATAAAGAACTTCGTACAAACAACAAAGCCCGCAAAAATGAACCAAATTTTAACAAGTGACAAGAGAAATCAGATAAAGCATACTCTAGAAGAAATCCAACAGTTTAATCCAAATTCAAAGGATAAATGCAAAATTTACAGTACAAGTCCGCTTACCTTTTGACTGTCGGAGAGAGAATCAGCAGAGTAATATTGGTCATTGGTAATTAGACCACTCAGCTCATAGATGTTATTGAAAACAACACCGACATTCCTTGCTTCATCAGGATAATATACATAGAGTTTTCCACTGAGAACACAAGTCTTTGCATGCTCAACAAGAACATCCCACATTTTATTTGACATACCGCTCCCAAGAATCTACATAATAAGATAGTTAATCTGTGAAAATTTTGGATAGATAAAATTTTAAATCAGCAAATCAATCAAACTTAAAACGCCTTCCCCTGAGAAAAAAGTGACTAAATTCTTACATTCCGTAATCTCTGTGGATCTCTGACCACAAGTCGTACGACATCTTCAACTGTATATATTCCTGCTTTATTTAGTCTTTTGTGAAATGAACCATCCTTGCCAATCTTCTCCAGTCTCCAGACCTCATCGTTCAAGGCAGGTGGGTAGTGTTTCTTGTATACTGTAATCCAGAATAAGTTTCATGACAGAAGAAGGGTAGAACAAAAATAATGAAGTAATGTACTTACATTCTCCACGATGATCCTTAACAGTGAAAGCCTCTGTTTTGGCTTCACGAATACGCATTCCCTCATAACAATCTGAGGAAACTTTGAGCCCCAGCCTGAACTTCCTACTCCTTATCCAACTAGAGTTGTCTGTAAATGTAAGCTCACCCAGTGTTCCTACACCCTCCTTTAGTGTCACTTGCAGATCACCAGCAAGAAGAGGTCTTTTTCCTTCTCGCTCTTTAACTACGTGACTGTCAAAATCTTCTTTACTCCAAGTATCATCATCCTCGTTATTGAAATCTCCTTCAAGTACAATAACATCTAGTTTGACACATGAAGCTGGACCACATGTGACAACATGGCCTGTTATTGTATCAATCAAAACAATGTGTATGGCGCTCCCATGCTCTCCCTCCACTTTCCCACCAGTAAAGAGGGGAAGGGATAACCTGTTCCTGAATTGTAATTGTAGACTGCTGTGATCAGGGCCTTCTATGCTCTTGGGAGAAGAAGACCTGTATTTTAGTTTGAGTATTAGAAAAATAAAATAAAATATAGATACAAATACATTAGTATAAGATAAATATGATCAAACAAAATGGGTCATGAAATTGACTTTGAAGTGACAAAATAATACCTTCCACTATGCTTGGCAGGAACTAATTTTGCTAAAGCACACTCTACTTCTTCACTAACCTGTTGAGCAGGAAGCAAGAATAAGATATATCCAAAAACAAACATCATTCATGCAAAGTGGCATACATAGATTCACTTATCCTACGGAGTTGTTCCATTGAATTCTATTTGACAACACAAGGCACATAAATACACCATAGAACAGAATGATGGACTTTATCACAATTTCAACGAATAGCGCGTGAGTGAGGTAAATAAATTTTATTTCAGGAAGCCTTTCTCAAAAGGACTATTTATTTTAAGAAAAAAAAATTTGACCTTTTTCAGCTTGTTAAGGTTTGAATTTGTGATCTCGAGTCCTCTACCCAATCTTATCTTAAGCCTCACAATAGTGACATGACGGACATTTAGATCCTAGCCAAGCCAGCCATGCTAAAGGACAGAAGGTTTTTCAAATGGGCCAGTAACCCAGAGTTTCTGTTTCAAGGGATGATCAAGTGATGATTAATCGGTACAAGTGATAACTTCACATAATATAAGTCCACCCAGCAGCAAATCAATACCACAATGAACTTAATTTTCTTACAACTCTACGAAGAATAGGCTCCAGCGATGAACAAAGTTTCTGCAGACTATCCACCTTGAGGGCTTCAACAATCACGCTGCAAATTGATGAGAATAAATAAAGAAAACATTAAATTCATTCATAAAAAAAATTAAGAGTAAATTAAGCTTTAGATATGAACATATAATTGCCAATACAGCGATAACAAGGCAGGCAGCTTAATATTGCTGGTATCGTTTTCTATCAAATTATAATTTCTTCTTAGTAATTTCCACAATAAAGGTCTACACTGAAGGTGAATATGCATTACTAAAATCAAAATTTTAATTTTGATTGAAAATCAATGTAAAGAACATTTTCTATCAAAGTTTTCTCCTAAAACCCACTTATATACTTGAAAGGAAGTAAATCTCATTTTTGGTTCTCTTAATCATTCAACTTCTTTTGTTGGTCATATATATCGAATTTCTTCTCATCTCATCTAAGCTCGCTTTTACTCAACCAAAGATCTAATTCAGCCATTCTTAATTGTTTAGATTTAAAAAACTAATGACAGCAACTTCACATTTAGTTCTATTCAATGAATCTGGGGCAAGAGCTCCCTCCCCCACCAAACAGTACGTAGCGGTATGTAAACATCCATTCTGGACGTTATTCCAGTCGCGGACTCCCGTATATTAATGGTTAATTCTCATCAAAACTACTTCCAATTAATGAACCTACCAAGGCGAAAATGTGGACCACACACATAAAACGAATCTAAATATTTCTTAAGTCTGGATATTGCATAAAACTGACTATATATGTTTTTGGGTTATCATCATGCATGTTATTGGTGAGAAATTCACTGCTAATTTTTGTGGACAGCTTAATTGGTTACTCATGATTATTTTATATACAAAATTTTAACTAAGAAACATACTTCAAAATTCAAAGTAAGCCAGTTCTGCTTGAACTAGACATTCGTCGAAAGTGACTATGGATAATGCATAACTACACCTGAATCCTGATGGAACAAATAATTATTATAGCGACTACACTACAGCTGATAGAAAATTAAGAACAAGAAATGATTCACCTAGCGAGAGCAGGTCGCTTTTTTTCAGGTTGATCTTCTTCGGTGGAACCTGAATCTAAACCGCGCTTCCCCCTCGCCGTGCTGCTCGATCTCTCCATGAACCTCGTCTGCATTATTCTCACTGCTGCCGGATTTCGTCGTCTCTCGTCAAATCCTTCTTAAAAAGAGCGACAAAGGAAAACGAAGTGTAACTGTCACGGATTCGCTGGAACGCGAGCGGATAGAAAAGCAGAAAGATGAAAATCCTCAGCAAAGGAAGAAAGTGCAGAATCTGAGAAATTTCGCGGAATTTTCTCTGCGGCTCGACGCTTATGTTAACGAACCCGAGGCACCTTTTTGGAGATTTGCTTCTGCTAACGGTGTGAGTGATGGGTCTAATCTAACGGTTTCCGAATCTGGGAGTGGCTGTTGGGCCTGGGCGGTGGGGTTTCGATCTGGCGGCCGCAGGAGATCGAGGGATCTGGGCCGTCGGATTGCGAATCTTTGTCAGTATTTTAATGGGGCTTGCCACGTGGGGTGATTCAGCAGGTGCGTTTGTCAGTGACACTGCCCAACATGACCATAATGGTGTCATAAATAGTGATGTTCATATTGTTTTTCGTAGTTTTTGGCCACTTGGGAAATAATATGTAAGTTCCTTACGTACCATGTGCAAACAAAACAAAATACTAAACATAGACCACACTAGCAACACACCAAA
Source organism: Lablab purpureus (assembly GCA_030347555.1). Taxonomy (NCBI): domain Eukaryota; kingdom Viridiplantae; phylum Streptophyta; class Magnoliopsida; order Fabales; family Fabaceae; genus Lablab; species Lablab purpureus. The sequence goes on from CM059259.1 coordinate 11,834,553, forward strand.
AAGTCACGCTTAATATTACATTATTTGCCCAAAATATTTTTTATTTTTCTACAACAGTAAGGAAAATAATTACTTCAAGTTTTTAAAATAGATTAAAATAAACATGCACTGAGTTGATTATATTACTTGTTATGCCACATCAATACATGCATCACGTTATCATGGAATAAAAAATAAATAAATGAATTAAACATTCAATTGCTACTCCCCTCGTATTACTTTTTAAGTTTCAGAAAACCACACATGGAGAAAACCTTAACTAACGTGATTGAGTGTATACAATGTGCTGAGAAAAAAAAAAGTTGCACTAGTGATGTTTTGAGGAGTTCTTTTTTCTTTCTTTTTTTAAAGCTTTTACTGTTATCAAAATGTGAGAATATACGTAAAGAATGAGAAAAGAGATAAGGCCACATATGAACTTGTTGTAAAATTCTTATATGCGTTTCTTGACCAATAATTATGAGTCAAAATAATATATTTAAATTGAGGGGGCATGAAGGTGTGAAGAAATGGAAAATACCAGTTTAGATGAATAACATGAGAAAAGAGATGTAAAAAGGAAATGGCAGAAAAGCTAAAATTTTCTCACAAAAGCTGAATAAAGGCTAAAAATGATCATGGCAATCTAATCAATTATGTTGTTTAAATGTTTAAATGAGAGAGAGAGACATGAGTGTTTTTTTAGAATATAGTAAATTATGAGCCATACAAAAAGTATGTTTCTTTTCACTCATTTCTTTCCAATTAAATAACTTTTTTTATTACTATTTCTTAACACTTTTTTCTTCTTCTACACTAAAGGGAGAGTTTGAAAATGACTGGAATATAATAAATAGCCTTGATTGTTGGTGATAGAAATGGAAAGTTGAGACGTGGAATGAACTGAGTTATAATTTAGTGGCGTGGTAAAAGAGTAAAGAATAATTCACAGACAACACATGTTCCTTATGTATTGTGAAACAATTCAAATAAGGTGATTATTTAAACACTTACCATGTTAAAGGGTACACTATTTTTTATACATTTCTCCTATATAATAAATCAGTTGCAATTTAATTTTAATAATATTTACGTTTTGTAATTATAAAAATGTTGTCGATACTTATTTCTATTTTTAAAAATATTATACAGGAAAATATAAAGTGTAAATAAATGGATAATATAGTTCACTTAAGAATTAAAAATAACAAGATTTCAAACAGTAGATTATGTTATATGATTTGTATTACATGGATGAAATCAAACTCGCAAACACGAATAATTATTATTGGCTAATAAACGATACCAATACTTTGTTAATAATAATAATAATGTTAACAATACAGTGGTTTGTCACATCATTTAGGACAAAATTACACGTGACTATATTGTACTTGACGATGGAGAAAAAAACATAAAAAGGTTTAATATTAAGATTATGTTTGACAAGGTTGTTTTTATTAACTAAAAAACTTATTACTCTTATAAAAATGTTGGAACAATCTTTTAAGTAATTAATAACCGTTAGATTAATGTTTAAATAAGATCAGTTTTATTACAATTTAAGATACGTAAATAAACGTAGTGAAACTATGAATATTACTTAATTATTTAATATTTGTTTTGAATTAATTAAATTATATTAAGACATTATATACGATTAGTGATATAATAATTAAAATAAATAATATAATAAAAATAACTGGTTTAAGTACAAATTTGAAATAAATAAAAAGTAAATTATAGATATCTTAAAATAGATTTTTATAATTGAAGTAGTTTTTATATAAAATTATACTTTTGCTATTCAAACAAGTTACCTTAATTTTTTTTTTAAGAAAATAGATGGTTAAAACAAAAGTAGATATTTAAAACAAAAATAGATTAGATGAGACATGTAAGCCCAAAAAAGAATGAGAATGAGAATGAGGTGTGACGTGGTTTGAGAAAGTGGTTAAGTAACGACTATCCACATTGTAAGTTTAGCTGTTACTCTGTATTGTAAGATTTGTAATTGTTTGCTTTAGAATATCTCTCTCCACTCAAACGCCAAAACCCGGTTTTGGTTTTAGTTATCATTGTCGAACCGGGCGACAGGTGGGCCATCCCAGACTTAAACCGGCTATGGATCCCCAGCAGCGTCCCTTAATGTCCGACCGTGTCACAGTTAACGGCACCGTGACGCCGCTTGCTCTGCTCGCCGACGGCCGTCTATGGTGGTCGGAGGGAATCCAACGCTGTTTGTCCGTTGAAAAGGACGTCCTCGGCTTCGTCACCAGTGGACCCTACATCAAGATCAAGAGCCTCATCGAGACCCGCGATGGTTGCTGCATCACCGGTGTTCCTGCAAGACTCACTCGAAACGACATCGTCTTTATGCCCTCCTCCGAGGAATCGCACAGGCTCTGGTGCCAAAAGCTCAGTGAATTCGTTGATTCTCTCGGTAAATTAAATTTCTCCTTACTCTCGTTACTGTTAATGTTGCTGTTACTGTGTTGCATGCGTTTTGAAATCTGAAAGTATCTCGATAAAAATATACAAAGTAGTTTTCTAATTTTCAATGTTCAATCGTGAATTTTAGTGCAAAAGGGGAAAAGAAATTTGTTATTGTGAGAGTAAGACTACTTTTGAGTACTCCACTTCTCCAAACTGAAATTCAAACATGTACTGAATTATGTCGTAATGTAGGTCGCCCTAAGAGGTTGTTTGTTTTTGTTAATCCATTTGGTGGGAAGAAATCCGCTACAAAGATTTTCGACGAACAAGTGAAACCTCTTCTTGAAGATGCCCAAATCGAAATCACAGTCCAAGGTACTCTAATTCTTCGACCATGTTTCGTTGTTGTTGCTATTACCCTTTCATTTGTATTTGTATTTGTACATTTATGATATGATTTTCCTCAGAAACCAAGCATCAGCTCCATGCAAAGGAAGTTACACGTTCGCTAGATATCACCAAATACGATGGGATTGTTTGTGTTAGTGGAGATGGAATTTTGGTAGAGGTTAGTTTCATTGCTATTATACTTGTTGCAGTGTGCTATTATCATTCTCACCATCATGTCCACGATTTTGAATGCTAAACTACGATCATAATAGTATTCAGATCACATTTCTCCGTAAGCTTCGTGTTTGCAATATATAAATATTGAGCAATGGTTAATTATGCGTTCCATCCAACTATACAAACCACAGATTAGGAATGAGAGAGAAAAGAAAGAATTTTTTGAATAGGATGAAAAGAAAAAGGAATATGACAGAAACCTCTCCTCCAAGGGTTTTCCCATCACAAAGGGCTAATGCTTAATTTACAGATAACAACTTACTCCCCGAATCCTACTATCCTACCTCCCTTATCCACGTGTAACTAACCCCTATAACTAACTGATTAAAATTCAAACCTCCCCTTCTCCTTAAACCCTAACACCAACTCTACTTATTTGCATGATAGCAGTTGGTCTTTATAACATTGTTAGAAAAGAAAGATTGATTGAGAGATGCTCTTAATGTATGAATTAAACAATATTAGTTTCTGCTGCTTGTGAACCATTTTGAGTTAACCTTTCAAGATATGCTAAGGTGGCTCATGCTCATGGACTAATTGAAAAACGTATGGTAAATACCTTGATTCTGTTCTTTCCTGAGAAACTCAATGGTCTTTGGGGATTTGGTTTGGGTATTCCAATGAAGCTCAGAAGATTCGAATGCAAGTTATGACATTTGTGGTAGCAATGATGTTCACTTTTATGTTTTTGTTTTTTATTGTTTTTCTTAATCTAACAAACATTGCACATTTTAGTAGGTTGTAAATGGACTTCTTCAAAGAGAGGATTGGGATACGGCAATAAAGATACCCCTTGGGGTAGTTCCTGCAGGTTTATCATCATCATTATTACTTTGTTGAATAGGGTTTATCTAATTAGACTTAATCACTTTAAAGTGAGAGGTGGGGTTATTAACTGGGTTTTGTTTTGTTTACAAGGTTTATCTTTTGTTATCTGTACACAATAAGTTTATGGGTAACTACACTGTTTTTTACCAAGCTAGTAAGTTCTTCCATGCTTTGAAGGTACGGGAAATGGCATGGCGAAATCACTTCTCGATTCAGTTGGTGATCCCTGTGAAATAGCTAATGCCGTTCATGCCATTATACGAGGTTTTGATCTATCCATGTCATTCAAACATGTCATGTCCATTTTTTCTGTGCTATTATAAGTTTAAACTGTTTATTGAATACTGACAGGCAATAAACGACCACTTGATGTGGCTACCATCATACAAGGAGAAATCAGATTTTTCAGTATATTGATGCTTGCATGGGGTAATTACTCTCTGTGTAATGGATTATTCAATGAAGTGGTTGAGATGTGCTAAAACATTGAGGCTAACTGTTTGTAATTTTTTCTTTCTTTTCTTGATTTGGCCCCTCCCGACTTGGGTCGGCATATGATTCCAACCATGCAATTCACTCGACATATTATAACATTGGGGGTATTATTCTATTTCAGGTCTGGTGGCAGACATTGACATAGAGTCTGAAAAGTATAGGTGGATGGGAAGCGCTCGTCTAGATTTTTATGTCAGTAATCCATTTTATAATTCCCACATGTTTATTTACAATGTTTTTCTTTCACTTATATGTGTCTCTCTTACATGATTCGTTGCAATTATCTTCGTACTCGCTTGATTTGATGTAAGAAACATGAATAAAAGAAAAATAAGCATCAAATTGCAGGCTACCTGCTTTAGTTTCTTGTATTTTGCAATCTCAAGTGATTTATTTACTTTATGTAGAATGTCTTCCTTAGTTTAAGAAAATACAGTCTTGATTTCTATCACTAGAATAGAATATAGGATAGTTTGTTACAGATTAGAAAAAAGTGATTAGGAAAACGATCTAGCCATTAATTATTAGATTAAAAAAAATGGCATAAGCTATTTTCAATTTGTTTACAATCATAAAAATATTTTTTTTGAAAGAAGTAGCTAATTTTGTGAGATGCTAGAAGCCATTTTGAATAGTTTCTTATTTTAATTAGATTTTGCATGTTTTATGTTTCTGATTATTTTGAAAAGTTGAGACAAAAAAAAAAACATGATAAACTAAAGTAATATTTTTAAAAGAAGTGATTTTTTAACGCTGTAACTAACCGGCACACAACTACTAGCTATACACAAAAAGGGCCAATCGTCCAAGTCCAATTTTGGTTCTTTTCAGTTTCCCAGCACTTTTGGTTTACTTGGTATGGTATTTCATGGGGTAGTTATACATGTCAGTATATATGTCTCTCAGAAATTGATCCAAAATATAAAGGAAAAGGGAAATGCATAATGGCTTTGTTGTAAGGACTAATAATACTTGCTTTTGTGTTTAGGGGATGATTTCTTATTGTTAAATCCCTCTTTTTTTCATTTCTTTTTTGAAGGGTGATTATAACCTCTTTGTTATTGTAATAATGACCCTTTAGTGAGGAAGTATAGGATGCAACATAACTATGCTTGTAATGCAATTTTGAATTTCATTGTAAAGCTTGCACCGTGATTCGTATGATAGATAAGTGATTGAATTTGTTCAATATTGTTGTCTTTACTCACTGCTTTCCTGCTTTAGGGTCTCTGTCGACTCTTGAATTTGAGGCAATACATTGGATGTGTTTCTTTTGTGCCTGCACCTGGGTATGAAGCTTTTGGGGAGCCCGCAAGTTACCCTGGAAACTCTACTACTAGCAAAGGAAGCAACAGTGATCCAACTGAAGCAGAACATGCTAATAAACAAAGGCTTTGTTATCTAGGACCTGAAATGAACGTGGAAAATTTGAATTGGAGAGTTATAAATGGACCCTTTATTTCTGTCTGGCTTCACAATGTACCTTGGGGTGCAGAAGACACAATGGCAGCGCCTGATGCGAAGGTCAGTTTTGAGTGGCTACGAATTCAAGCATTTAGTCTTGATTTCCCACACTCTATTCATCAACATTTAACTGAGAAATGTTTCCATTGTGTATGACAGTGATGACACCATTACTAGGACCAGTTATGTATCAATTTGATAATACACCCTATGGTAGCTGTTTCACAATAAGGAGTGATTATTTACATCTTAATTTGCTTGATTTTAATTATTCACTAGCAACAATGTATGGAAATTGAAGATTAAAATTAGCACAATAGAGTATAAATTTCTGGACTCTTTAATTACTGCCTGGACTTTTCACATCTAAGAAAATTCAGCTGAATACTGCTAATGATCTAAATGTTTACTTTCATAAGTTTCATGCCCGTGGGGGACGTTGTGTTGTTATACACCGGCTCACATACAAATGCATATGTTTGTTAAGCATTATTACTTACGGGCTTGAGCCTTTGTTACTGCGATCTTGTAAATGCAGTTCTCTGATGGTTATTTGGACTTGATCATTACCAAGAATTGCCCAATGTTACCATTACTATCAATGATGTCAGAATTGAATACAGGAGGACATGTAAAATCTCCGTATGTCACGTACCTAAAGGTGTGATCATCATTATGTTTAAGCAATGCTTTTGTAGCGGTTACTTAGAGCTTTTGAAATGCCCATACTTTGGTTTATTTGTGTATCGCAATTTACTAATGTTTTATCAGGATCAAATATAATTAGATATTATAAATATTGAAAATATTGTAGATATTATAGATACTTTATTTCTTTTTGCGTTGAGCTTAATAGTATATTTGGTATTATATATTGCATTATCTGTTCTATAAATATAATTTGATTTAATGAATTAATTTATTTATTTCTTAATAAGTTTGTATCTTCACAACAATATACAGGTCAAAGCTTTCAGCTTGCAACCTGGTCCACGCACCAAGGACAAAGAGAAAGAAGGGATCATAGATGCGGATGGTGAGGTTCTGGCAAGGGGGAAAGGAACTTACAAGTGTGAGGAGAAGACTTTGATGGCCTATGATAAATTACAGATAGCAGTGGATCAAGGTTTAGCAACACTTTTTACCCCTGTATAATACTTTTCATTTTTTTTTGTCTTCTCATGGATTTTTCAAACTTACTAAGTACTAATTTCGTTGGTAGTACTGTGAGAGTTTTCACGCACATACTTTCGCTTTAATTTTTTTTCTCAGCTCCATTCCGTGAATGTTGTTTACAGTTACTCATGTACAAACAGAACCTTCCGTGGGTTGTTTATCTTGTACAGCATCACATAAATGATAAAAGTGAGCCCCGTAGCCCACTTTGTACTTTGTATGGTTAAAATCCTTTTCTTGATTAAATTTGATAAGGGTCTAAAGAGCGTTTTACACTGTCATTTGATGTGTTATATCTTATTGCAAAAACTTTAATTTCTTATATACTAATTGTGGTGGTTTATCCAAAGTTTGTTTGAGTTCAGTTCATCTAAAATTCTTATATACTAATATATCAATAACCATTGGTTAAAATAAAGAAATTTATAATCTGGGGTTTTATAGAATGCAAACACTAGACCGTCAATGCCCGTGTACTTGTGTCTCCCTGTGAACACCTTCTTGGCCTCCATTTTTTTAATTCTGTTAGTCTGATATTTGTTTGATAAAAAAACTGAGCTTATTCCCTCTCAACCAAAATTTAAAAAGAAAAAATCATGACCAGGTGTACCAAGTTTAATCGAAGTTATTGTTAGCAAATACTATATTCAGTAGCTGTCCCTAGCAACGAGGACATCTGTATCGTGTTCTTGTTTATTGTGTACCAAAAGTTTTTTTAATTAAAAATTCCATTGAACATTTTAATTATAATCTTTTTTTGTTTCCTGGAAAAACATTGAAAAAAAATATTCAATCTGTGTAAATTTTCTGGGAGTGAGATATGAGTACAAATTTCGTAAATGTGAGTGTGGTGAAGATAACATTTGTTCTGAGTATCTACGAATCCCCACGTAGTATTTGATTTGGTTTAATATATTTGGCAGGAAAAGTTGCTTTGCAAAATATGGGATGAAACTGTTAATGTAAAAAATTGCAGATGATACGTATTCTCCTTAAGATAATAAGAAGTTTTGAACTGAGAATTTATGGTGGGCATCTTGCTCTAGAAGGGATATAGAAAGTTAAAGTTGTCTGTCACTGTCGAAGCTGAATTGTTTAATCAGCCAAGTCTTAACCATCTTGGAAAAACCGCCGTTGCTTTCCAAGCGCAAAACTTGAACATCGGGAGATAAATTCAAGTCAATATTAAATCATCATTGAATTGTTTATCGTACCAATCAAGACACTTGTCTTAGTTTTATTGGTCGAAGGAGTGATTCAACCAGATATTTCAGTATGTTGAAAAGGCATGCATTTTTACACTCATACTTAAAGGTAATTTATACGTATTTTTTTCTCCCTTCATAACGCAAATTAAGTAATTTTATTTTGAACTAAAAAGCTAGTTAAAACAATAAAAAAATCTTGTTAATGTGAATTATTTTTATTCTTTTTTAATTGACAGTAAAACTTAGTATAAACAGCCATAAAATCTAAGATTATAGGTGTGGTTAGGTTTCAACACAACTTTACGATCATGATATTATTATTGTAATTTTTTTAAGAAATATTTAATAATGATAAGATATGAACAAATAAATAAGAAATTATAATACTACTTTTAATTTAAAACTTCAAGTTTCACACCGTTTTCACTTTCTTCTATTAAAAGTATATTGTTTCTTCTTAAAAACTATTTTATAAGTAAAATGTTGCAAAGTTATAAAAATACCATGTAGCAACATAAAATATCAATATAAAAATGTGCAAATCATGCCTTTCAAACCTATTTTGTAATGTTAAAATTTACTTGTTAATATTATATCAATATGATATCAGATATTCATAGATATTTAGTGTGACTATGTTATATAGTAATAATAATAAAATATTTTTTATACTTGTATATATGATTATCTTAATATTTACATGTTACTTTTTTTTCATTGTTATTTTAAAAGTTAAATTTTAGAATGTTTGAAAGTTTATTTCCAATTTTTACCATATTATTATCTTAACACTTACTTTTGCTAACTTAAAGAAATTGTGTATGAAACATTAATACATTCTTTTAATATTCTAGATTACTTCAAAATTGATTTTTTTTATTTTAGTATATTAAACATTTTTTGTTTATTACTATTGTTTTCTTATTCAATACTTTAAAAACACTCATTGGGACCTTTCAAAAGCTATAATATTACTAGGTCGGACACATGCACATGTCATGATCATGGTTATCGAGTATTTATATGTAAAAAATGAACCTAAAGTTTTGTTTGTCCTATGTGATGCTACTATTTGAGCGAATTATTGCAAATAAGATAACACTAATATAAAATCTACGACATCATACATGTCATGATAAAGGTCGCTATCAAAGTCAAATAGTATCCATATATAAATTCAGTGAAAATAAATTTGCCCACGTAGAGTTATGAATCTATTGCATAAAATAACAAAAACTTGTGATTAAAAATTCATTATTTTACGTTACCACGAATATAGAAGATTGGATAACTAAAAAAAATTGTTTATAAAGTAGCATAGTTCTAATAAGATTAGTTGAGAATTGTAATCCTCATAGGAGATCAACCCAAAGAAATGGACTTGTTACTTAATTTTTTGTCTTATTTTGTCTCTAGTTACGTAGCACGTGGATAATGGTAGTTGACAATAATATATTTACGATATCTATAAAATATGGAATCGGTGCAAAAGGAGAGTAATGGAGATTGATCAATTTTACAAAAGCAAAAAATGGATAAAAGTTGAATAAGTTCAAATAAAATAATTGATAAAAAAATTAGGGTAAAAACTCTTTAAAAAGATGTCGTCAAGGTCTATGTTATAGATTGTAATAGTTAACTTAAAATAGAAATTAAATATGCTAAGTATGTGTTAAAAGTAGTAACTGAGTGTTTATAACAAAAACATTCCCAGAAAATGGAATATGTTACTCAAATGCGCACTAAACTTTTATAACACATATAATCACCAACAATGGAGTGTGTTAACTTATTCCTATCTTTATGGTTTATATATTTATTTATTTTGTTTATTTTTAGTCTTTTTTAACATCTTTGATTATTTGTATTATTCTTATTTGTATTTAACTATTTTTACTTCATTGAATTTAAATTTAGTTTTGCATTATGTTCATTTTGTTTTTAAATCATGTTATTCTTTTTATCATTTTGGTTTTGTTGTTCTAAATTTTTATCAATTAAGTCACTCTATTAATCTTTACTTCTTTTTATTTTTAATTCAAAACTTTCTATTTCAAATTCTAAATATATCAAAACAACAAAACTTTTTATAGTAAGATTATAAAAACAACAAAACAATTATATTTTACTTCATCTCTTGAATTTCTATAATTATAAATATAATTATTTTTTTATAATAATGAGTTATGTATGTATATTACATTGAATTAAGTATAAATGTAATTATTAATATTTGTTTCTTTTTTAATGTATTTTTTAATATGAGTTGATATGTTGGAGATCTGGTATTAATTAAAAATATGACAAAATTATAATATATTTGAAGTGTTCGTGATTTGAGTTATATAAGATTTTGACAAATCCATTATTTAATCCACTAAAAAAATATTAAGTTGGATTGTGTTGGATTTCTATATATTAAACTTAATTTAACACAATTTACCTTTAAGTATATTAAATTGAGTTGGATTAATGGAATTAAGAGTTTGAAAAAAAAATCTTTATTCAAAAGTTGTAATTTTCAAATGTAAACTTAATTATATATATAAAAATTAATTCAAGACTTTAATAAAACCAACAAGTCAAGACATAACAAATTTGTACAAACTAATTTGAAATATAGAGAGAAAAACATGACATAGTTTATGCATAAGATAATTTGTCCAAAACTAACAAGTTATAACTACAAAGGGAACATCAAAATTAAATATAATTTAAAATTTAAATATGCATGAAGTATCTCCAAAATGTTAAACACTACAAATTTTAAAATATCAAACACTACAAAATAAAAACAAAAGTAATCAATTATTAGTAAAATCAAATTTATGAATGTTATGTGAAAAATTTAAAAACAAAATAAATTATACCTATAAAAGAAGTGATTATAAATTTTAATAGTTTTAATTTCCATAATTAGTAGTTTCAAAGATAACAGTATTTAAAGTCAACCTATGCAACTTTAAATATCTAGACATTTAGACAAAAACATATATTGTTCTTTATTATATTGTTAACAAGTGAAAAATAAATAAAGAAGAGATGATGATACAAAAGTGAATCACGGATTAGGATAACTCATATTAAATTAATTACTCAATTCATATAAAAGTAAATTAATTTGGATTGAATCGAGTTTAATCCGATCATAAATAAAATTAACCTAATCTAATATCAATAATATATGATATTTACTTTTCAAGAAAATCTAAGGAGATTGAGTTAAACATGAACATGCTTATTTATTGAAGCATTTTAATATATATTTTTACCCAAAACAATTTGCTTAGTTTCTTTTACTATGTTTTTGGTACTTTGTTTTTCACGTAAAACCCTATATGCTAATATTGTGTGGTTGAAAATGGCATTGCAGATGATAGATTTTGTTCCTTGGTTCTTGGCAGATGTGATGGGGGCGGCAAGACAGATCCAAAGCTCTCACGCTTTAGTAATTTGCAGAAGTTGAAGTCAAAGGATTTAGTAATTTGCAGAAGTTGAAGTCAAAGGATTTGTATTATAGGTAGCATGTGCTGAAACAAAGTCTCATGATCAAAAGCAATGCTTGATTAGTAGAATGAAAAAGCCATCAGAAAAAGGACATATGTAATTACAACTTTCATATCTTTGCATTTCATGTGATTTTGGCGTCATCTCTCTCGGGTCTTGTTTGGGTCGTTGCTAATGTTAATTCTTGGTTTTCATTTTTTATTATACAAAGATTGTTTCGCAAAAAAATTTGAAAACCATTTTACTTATCATTTTAAATAAAAAAACACTATTAGTTTTATGTTTTTACAAAACAATATTTATTGTCGGATATATTAGATATAACTTATAAGCTAATTGACAATTCAATAAATTAATTGCCAATTAAATTTCTATTTTAGAAGTTTTAAGTTAATAAACTTGTTAGTTAAAGTTTTGATAAATGTAATTATTTAAAATTAAATTCTTATTAATATATATATATATATAATGAAATATTAGTTATTTTAAGTATAATTTTTTAGTTGAATTAATAAAAAAATAAAAGAGTAACCCAATAAATATTAAAAATAGTACAATAATTAAAATAAATATTTAATATTTTTTTTAAATATAATGTTATATTAATTCCAACTAACAAAAAATAATAGATATAAATAAATTAAAAATAATAAATAAATATATTAAAATATAAGAAATAATAATGAAAAAATTAAATAAGATACCAACATTTAAAATAATCTCTTTCAATGTACCTTAGGAAATATTTGTACGATGGCCAAATTAACTTATAATTTATTCAAAAAAATTACTAATTAATTTAATAAATTTCCTAAATATACTTGTAGAGTCTACTTGGTAAAACTAGTTGATAAGTCAACTAGTAGAAGATAAGTCAATCTTAGTTGATAAGTTATAGATGCTAGCTCATAAATTCTTAATTTATAAACTCTAAGTTGATAAATTAGGTTTATTGGGTAAAAATGTTTGATGGAATTGACTGACAACTAGTCGATGAAGGTAAAATGGCACAACTAAATTAATTTTATTATATAAATAAATTTATTGTTTTCTATACAAAAAGTACATTATTACATATTTATTATTTTTTAAAATAATTGATTTTTTAAAAAATTTGTATATATTTTTTATTTAAATAAACCATTTTCTCTAGAATAATTAATCCAATGATTATTAATAAAATTTAATTTTTATTTTTAAATTAGTTTTTATTTATCAATTGAAACTACCGTTGCATTAAATTTATTATTACAATATTTACTATTTGTAACTTTTATATAATATAATGTAATAAGACCTTCATTAATGTTGAATATTATTTAATTTAGATTACATATAATATAAATTAAAAATAACCCAATCGTCGTATAACTAATTGTCTTTAGAAAACTAAAAATACATCATAACAATAAAAGAAATAAAGAATAAAAAAACATATTAAAATGTAAATCATAGTAAAAAAAATAAAAAATTACAATCTATTATAAGCTAAAAATTCTTAAAATAAATTAATTTAAGTAATTTATCAAAAATATTTATGCTTGTCAAATTATATTATAAACTAATGAAATAAACTAAAAGTTTATCAAATACTCTCATAGTCTATTATGTGTTAAACTAATTCAAAATCTGAAAAAATATTCTTTACTATAAAAAGTACGAGTAACGTATGATCCGTTTATTGGGTCACAACAACAACCCTTCATCACCAATTGTAAATCTCAAACAAGTGTAATTATAAAAGCAAACATTAAATTCAAAAAACATTATAAGAGATACATAACTTTTAAATTTCAATTCCCCAATATAAATCCTAATTCGTTACCAATGAATGGAAAGTTAAACACACACTTGAAGACTTTAGTCACACGGAAAAGATAAATTTCAGAAAGGAAAAATTAAAAAAGGTATGATCTGAAATTCATTGATTATAACCTAATCTCGAGAAAAATAAAATAAAATAAAATCACAAAAAGAGGAAAACATAAACAATTCTAAGACAACAATTCCTCCCATTTCCTATATTAAAAACTCAAAATTAGCGTAACCATGTTTGAAAAACAAACTTTAAACCGTGAAAATACACTTAGTTTTTTTTTCTCTTTTTCTCAAAATTCTATCAAATTAAAGCATTAACGTGTATAAAATACTCTGTATTATATTATATTGTATATTAATGTGTCATTATAAGACATAGTTGAATGAAATATTATAGAATAAGTATTTAATTTGAACACAATATATTTGATATTGATCAAGTTGAATACACAAGATCTCTCCCACGTATATTACAAATTAAGGTTCAAACTATTATATTTTAAAGATGATATATTATAAGTATTAGACCATAGTTAAAAGTTTTCATCTGTTTAAAGATTAAGACACCATGCCTTTACCCTAAAATAATATTTATAGATAATTATATGTTTTATGTGTAGTTTTAATTTTGATATTGAGTTAATAGGTCTCGCAATAAGCAATTTTAAGAGAAATAAGAAATAAATAAAATTTACTTATTAAAAAATAAGCTGTAAACAACTTATTTGTAAAGAAAACATCTTAAAACTAACATATAAAAAATGTTTATATTATTAAATATACGTTTAAAAAATAAAAAAATACAAAGAAATTCACACATTATTAAAGATAATTAATGATTTAATAATAAATTATTTTATCAATACTTATGAAACATATAGTTAAGTGCATTTTTATATTAAAAAAAAGTTAAAGAATGTACCAGTTTTCATTGTATTAACAATACTATTATTTAAAAAAATCTAATTAGGCATAAAATAAACATTAACACTATATGGATCTACTTAATCTAGGCTACATACACTAGAAGTTGATGCAAATATTATAAATAGATATTTAGAACGATTCTGATGAAGTTGGTGATTACTTATGCTTGGAACAAATTTGAATAAACCTTGAATTAATCTATGAATTGTATGGTTGCAATAATAAAAAAGGGATGATTGACCTGCACTATGCAAACGTGTTGGTTTTTGGGAGGAAACAAACCAACGAGGAAAACAACGTTGTTGGTACATGGATAGTGTAGATGCTTAGACGTGGTCGAGATTGGTTTGTTAATCACTTTTGTGGAACGTGTGTTTGTCTCTCACACTATAGTGTTTATCATATCTTCACATCAAAATTCAAATGCTTCGTCTCCAGCGATAATTAAGGATGACTACAGAATTTTCCCACACCTGTCAAATTGGTTGTTGGCCTTGTCATTTTCAACTTCAATGCATGAATTTGGTTGGAACATCCATTGCTCCCAAACTACTTCTTCTACCATGGAACACGGCTTGTCTCAGTCTTCACCTGCACAAATTTTAAATACCCAAAACATTATGCATGCTACTTATGAAAATCAAGAAATCTGCAGAGTACACACTTGCACACATGAATTCTCATTTTCTTCATTCATAAATTTCTCTAAAATCAAGACAAATTATTCATTATTCTCATTATATGTGTACTTGGTGTGAAGTATGTGATCTTCCAAGTTACTTTAGTTTGAATTCTTGGTCTTCATATATTTAGTGATGAACATGCACTTATGACTCCCAAAATGATGAACAATGGCTTTATCCTAATTGAGAAAAAGACATATTTTTTAATAATTATTTTAAATCGGGGACTTATTTTTTTACAATAATTCTTATTATAAATATATTTTTAAATTTTTGGTGCATAACTTTAGGTATGTAAATAAAAGTTAATTTTGCAAAAACTTGCTATATCTAAATGTTTGTTTTTAGTTTATGTATATACTTATTTTAATTTATAATAAAATAATTTTATTTTATTTTCTCTAAAAATCCCTAAAGAGAAGTTCTCCAAACATGATGTTACATTAAAAAAACTAATTTTGTGAAGTTGAAGGAGGCGCATAAAGCTCCTCCAACTGCTGTATAGTGTGAAGACTTAAAAACAGGCGCGTGTTGTTAGAAGCTGCGTGCTCTAAACAGTGTAGAAGTGGGAAATAGGTGTTGGGAGTTGCAAATTACGTGATTGCGTAGCGTGAGCTCGCGGGCCATGCAAGATAATTGGGTATTATAAGTTAAGAATCCCCAATCGCAGCGCGTGAGAGCAAGACTCCACTCGCCCCTTCCATTCCTTTCACGTGCTAGCATTATCCTCATTCCTTAACTTCGATTCCAACGCGTCCGGCACCAGTCAAACACCCTGTCATTACCGATCTGCCCTTGTCGTGTTTGCCCCGTCTGTGTTTCACTGTTTTCTTTATTTATATACAACAACAACACCTTCACCAATTTTTACACCTCCACATTCCAATTTTACTCATTATAGTTTATGGTTCAACCAGGTTCTTTGTTATCAAGAATTGGCATGTGTGCTTCCACTTTTGGATTCACGAAACTTATTAGGTTATGTAAATATGAATCATAAATACTATAACATAAAGTATGTGTTGGCTTTTAAAATAGTATATTATTATTATGTAACTTTTAAATAGCTTTCAGTTTTATTATTATTATTTTATTCAATGAGACCATCGCGTTTGTTTTCTTCTTTAATATGAAAACGGACAAAGGCTAACCCACGTCAAGAAGAGACTGGTGGCAAAGTATTGTGTTTTAAAAGTCTTATTGTTTGTTTTTTTATGGAATGAAATAATATGGTAACAATAATAGGAAGAAACAAAAACATTAATAACGACCTTTTTCAAGCTTAATCTTAATTATTCATTCAAATTATATATATATATAAAATGAAATTAGGTTTGAAATAAAAAAAAAATGTAGTTAGAAAAGAGAATGCAAGTAATGATGATGGGAGATTTTCCCATTTTATCCGTGGAGGAGGGAGAGAGAGAGAATGAGAGAAGAAAAAGTTGTGAAAGGGAGGGAGAGAGAAACGACGACGCCGAATGAACAGTAGTGGTACAACAACTACTACTTTTTTAAAAACCCCGTTTTCTCACTTTCTCTCACTTAAAAAACACTCACTGCTACTCACGCCTTCTCTCCCACTTTCTCTCTCTAAAACCCTCTTCTTTTTCTCTCTCCTTCTTCTCCTTCTCGCTGATTGCAGATCAGGCCGCACAAACCGTTGCTGTTGTGGATTCGTTGGGGTTCAGAGCCGCTATGGCTTCGGCTTCATCTTCTTCGTCCAAACTGTGCTTCAATTCTGACTGCAAAGAATTGAAGCCAGAAAGACCTAAGAAAGGTTGGAGACTCCGTAGCGGAGAACTAGCCGAGCTCTGTGATCGATGCGGGTTAGTAATTTTACCGCTTCACTATTTCGTTGACTCATACAGTGCTCTATTTGAATTTTTTCACAAAACAAAAATTCCTATTTCTTTCTTCTTTTATTTTAAAAAAATCAAAACCTTTTTATTTCCGTGTTTCTGTTTATTTTTTGAATTTGGATTTTGGAGCAAGTTACACGTGGCAGTAGTTAAAGAGATTGGGATTATTACTAGTTAGCTGAGGTTTCTAGGTTTGGGCATTCCTCCTGCAAATTTGGATAAAGTTTACTGCTTTATTATGTTGTTTTTAAAAAAGGAAATTATGTTTTGGAGGGTATTAGGTAATTAGGTCCGTGATGTGAATTAGTTTATTTGAACGGAAGAGATAGACTTACGAGGATTTTGAAGTAAATGGCAAGCGTCTCTCTCTTTTTCGTTGGGGATTCGGTGGTATGGGTTCCACGCTCCTCTTTGATTTCCCTACTTCCTACAGTTAGTGCTGTCGGAGAAGTGATTGGTGCTTTTCTAATTCTGTTGTGTTTCGAATTTGGAACTAAGTTAGACATAGCAACGGGATTGGTGCTTTTCATCTGGAACAGAAATTTTGTATGCGCTCCTGTTCTCGATATATTTGTTTAAGCGTGGGCATTGTTGACATAGTTACTAATACTGAGATATGGCACATGCAACTGGTCTTCGTGCTACCCTATAAGTGTACTACTGTACTGCGAAAAGTTTCTTAGTGCTGATATCTTTGCTTTCTATGTTGACCATATGCACTTATTGAGGAGATTATAATGGAAACTTGGCTTGGTGTTTGGTCCATCGATAGGGAGACCACTAGAGTCTCCGACGAGAAAGTGGATCAAATGAGAGGTGGTCTGATTAAAAGGGGTAGTGGAGGACCTAAGAAACTTGAGAATACAAACTTTTAAAAAGTGCCTTGCTTTAAATTGTTTCACTGAAATTTGGTTTTCGGTGGAGCTCGATAATGATGATTGCTCCATGTGACCAATTGTACCTATCAGGAAAATGGTTGGCTGTTGTAGTCAATATCTATGACAAGACGTTGAACTCCTTTAATGTTGATAATTTGATTGTTTTCTTCTATGAATGGTAATTATATTATATTATTTAAAATGTTAATGTTAGGTTGTATGGTTAGTCATTCAGAATTTGATTGTTCTGGAGTTGTATGAATGATGTTTTCATTGAGAGTTTAGTTTTCAGTATGCATTAGTAGTTTATTTACTCGTTATTGTCATTTTGAATTATATTAAATATACCAAAAGTATTTAAATTAATGTTATATTTTTCAAAGACACTAGCAATGTGCTATTTGCTGTAAGTTAAGTGCTATTACTCAATATCTACATTTTAGCATGGAGAAATTGTCTCTTCTGAAGAGAGGGAGTGAAGTCAAGGAAACTATTACCTAATTGTGTTTTTTGGGCAGCATTTATTTAATAAAAAAACTTCTCACCGCAGGAATCAGGAATTACATCGAGTGAGATATTAGGATTGGCCTCATTGAACTAAAGTTTAATATTAAATGGATAATTCCTTTCTATAGTTGTAGATCTCCTTACTAGTGAATCATGCCTGTCTTTTCTATGTTGTTTCAATAGATGTTTAGTGATGGAGGTTATTCTTTGTTTATTCTAGTGATGGTTTTTGAAGTCATTACTCTTTAAATGAATTTCTCTCTTTTCAATTTGTGTGTACTTTTCAAATGCTTAGTTTGACTTCAACATTTTCTTCTCCTCTTGTTAGGGTGGCTCTGATATATTGTTCTCTATATTCTTCTGAAAGCAGCTGAGTATCTTTAGCTAATGTGATTAACTTATTCTGTCTGAATGGTTATCTTCAATCAGATTCTGCAGTGTTCATCCCAAATTATCTTTAGTCAACATGATTCTCTACATTATTTGTATTTTTATGCCTGTGGTTGGTTTATGTACAAACTGCATGGATGACATACATCCAATGTGTTATCTGGTCAAAAGAATTTTGTTCTTTCTGTATAAGAGGTTTTAATTAGTTTGAAAGCGGAGTGGACCTTTCTGATTGCATAAACATTTGCTTTCACTCTTTCTTTATGGTAGAAAGAGCAAATATATAAATTTAATTTGTCTTTTGTACTGATAAGAAACGTCTGGATCAAGAATTTAGTTGGCAATATGTAAATAATCATGCCTGTTGCTTATCATGTGTTTTGATATTGTTTTCTTGCATGATGCATATGTGCTATTCTTTTTGTAAAATTTGGTTGTTCTGTGATACTTAGCTCTGCTTTTGAAGAAGGGAGGTTCTGTGAGATTTTTCACTCAAATGCTTCTGGTTGGAGGAGTTGTGAGACTTGTAGAAAGGTGAGCCAAATCTTTTTTATGTTTTTGTGAAATTCTTTATTGATGTTACTATTAGTATGTTCGATGCAAAGGATGTTACATAGGTTTCCAGAGCTGAGTTTGAATTATGTAGTCTCAATTGATGATTGATGTTGCTTGAATCTTTTATAGTGTTCCAGTTACTATGTTTAATGCATTGGGTTTTGCATTGATTCCCGAAAACGAGTTTGATGAATTATGTAGTTTTAACTCATGATTAATCATTCTTTGCAGAGAATTCATTGTGGGTGTATTGTTTCAAGTCATTCTTTTATGTTGTTGGATCCTGGAGGAATTGAATGTTATGCATGTGCCCGCAAAAATATTATTATGGTAAGTTTCTTTATTGATAGGAACATTATTCCTTTCGCTCCCCTGTTTGGGCTTGACTTTTAGTGCTTTGTATAGCATGCATGAGTGTCCTATGGGTTTTATGCATGCCGTCTTTGTTTGTTCCATTTCTGGTGAAATGAAGTCTTGAAGTTGTCATTTCATTGTCAATGGACAAATAAGGTAAAGATTCTTGGGTGAAGTAAAAGTAAATGTTCCTTCAAAGTAAATCAGAAAAGGACCAGTTCATCAAGAAGTATGTGACGAAACTGAAAAATATTGAAGCTGAAGTTCTTATTTCATTTTGGCATTTATAATTACATAGAAAAATTGATAGAATCAAGTATAATGAATGTCTCATCTGATACTGTTATAGATATTTATTTCGGTTTTCCTTTACTGCTCTTCCTAGTAAATTATGGCCGGACGAACCTGCTATATATTGTTGAGACATTTTTTTGATGCTGCTCTTGTATTAAATTGTCCTTTTTCTTTCTACATCTTTTTTGGTTACCTCTCTTGGTTTTGTTTTGTTTTATTTGTAATGTCTACCTTTATAAATATCAAACCAGTCAGGGCTTGCCTTTGTTTTTTCACCCAGGATTTACAAATTCCCTCTTAGTTGCAAATGCCATTTTGTTACTACAGGCTTATTCCTTTAAATTTAGAATGGGAGTAATCAAGCTGAATTGATTGCTGAAACATGATGCTTAGACAGTATCTTATTTTATGTCCTGTTTAGATCATTGGATGAAACAGTTTTGGCATAGTAACTCTATTCTGTTATCTATTTCTCAGCCATCAAACCTGCCGTGGCCACAGTCTTTTTCCCTTCAAAATCGTTTATCGGATAGACTTAGAGATCTGTCTGCCAAAGGTTGGAATCAGTTGGCTGGATCAGGTCCTGTACCATGGAAGCAAGCGCCCAGTCTGTTCAATTCTGCTTCTTCATCTGACCTGATCCCAGATGTTCCTTCCTTAGCTGAATTATCCAATAGCTTTGACAAAATGTATTGCAATGAAAGGTTACCTGCCTCAACCTTGGAAAAGAAAAGTGAGGATTATCCTGGATTACCAGTTCATTGGAATGTCACCATTTGTCCACGAGAGATGAAGCTTATGAATGGTAATGCAAGCTTTGACATTCTCTGAACTTTCTAGCTTTTCTGTTATCTAGTTTAGAAGGTGGAATGTTGTCTTCATAACTGGAAGCATGCTGTATAACCTGATTCTTCATTATATTGCAGGAATGAGGAATGAGGACAAAGCAAGTTCATGTTTAAATATGTGTCAGCAGCCTCCTTCTCAGAAGGAAGAGTCATCTCCTCAACCATTTGGTTTGCCTGTACCTAATTCATGCCAAAATGAAAGAAATGGCCAACTTGGGGTAACTGGAAGTCACCCTCAACAAACTCCACCACCTACAGGAAAGCAATTTAATGGCACTATGCATTTAGCACCTGACTCATCAGGTGAGGCTCAGGTTCGCAATGGGCGGCCTCGAGCAGATGCCCGAGGAAGAAACCAGTTACTGCCCCGGTACTGGCCCAGGTGTACTGATCTGGAACTACAACAAATATCCATAGAGTATCCTTCAAATCACATGATTGTGGTGTTGGTTTAGATAATAACTATTTTAATGCACTTTGATTTCCAATTATGCCTAATGCCATACTGGAAGCTACAGGATCTTAACTCTATCACAGTTCTAATTCTGTAATTACTCCCTTGTTTCAAAAGACCTTGAGTGCTAGTGATGCTGGACGAATTGGGCGCTTAGTGCTACCCAAAAAGTGTGCTGAGGTTGGTCTTGAGATTCTTCAAGCTTCTCATGGAATAGTATTTTTGGTTTGAATATAAGTTCCATGGGTGCTTTATGTTCATAGTTAACTGAATTTATAATTTAGAAGTTCTAATAATTAACAATTGACTGTCTGCCTTGTGGAATGCTTGCATACCATAATTTTGTTGTTTTGTTTTGACCTTCAATTGTAATAATATTATCCTTGCTTATATTTCTCTGGAATGCATATAGTAAACTAGAAGGTTGAGCCGCATACTTTTGATCAGGAACAGTGTCTTTTCAGAACCAGAGAGTAGGAACCAAGAAAATATCAATGTGGTAAAAAATGTCCATGCCTTAGAAAGTGACCAAAGAATGGGATGATGCCCCTAAATTGCACGCTTAAATAAAATTTTGGTGTTTAGGAAGATTATTTGAGGGCCTATCATGGTTCATCACACGTTTTATAACCAGTTGATTGGAGGGAAGATTTTAGTGTTGACTATGTTGACAATTTAGGAATGATACAAATAAATGAATACGTTATGACCTATCTAAGAATATTACCTGGATCAGTGGAACCAAAGGTCTCTAGACTGTTGGATATAAGCAACTGGAGAATTTGCAGGAAATAGCTATTAAAAGTGGTTGATCAGATGATTGATATATTAGACTAGTTGGACTTAGTAGTGATTTGGTGGAGGCAATACTGAAAAAAGGATTTGTTGGTGATATAAGGCTTAAAGAGGCTAAAGAAATGTGTAGGCCAACTTTAGTTTCTTCCAAGAAGTAGGTAGTGGAAAGCACAAAGAGTTTGATTAAGTAGATGAAGTTGGAAGAAAGAATGGTCACTGATAAGCATTTCAATACAGTGAAAATGATTTTGTACTCCTTAAGGAGACTTGCCTGACATTTTGAGGAGAACACTAGAAAGGTGTTTTGGATTTGAATGATGAAAAGGCTTCAGGTTTAGCTAGTTTTTTTCTTAGCTTCCAAGCTGCCCTTGTAAATTTTATGAATATTAAGACTAGCTCTTTCAGAAGCATGTTAAATCTGTATATTGTTAAATGAACTAATAATTCAACTGCTTCCATGATAAATAATATGATGGTATGCAATCTTTAAGTACTTGATGATGTTGGTCAAGTATAGTTTCAATTAACTGGAGATTAGAGTTAGTCGTCTGTATTATTTTATATTGCTGTGAATGTGTGAGACTGCTTCTAGGTATTTGCAGTTGTAATTTGTTTCTTATTGGCATAGTCATCTTTTTCTTTTCACGAATAACATTCTGTTCCATGAGACAGACCTACTTCCCACCAATTTCTCAGCCCGAAGGATTGCCACTCAAAATCCTTGATGCAAAAGGAAAGGAATGGATATTTCAATTTCGCTTCTGGCCAAACAATAACAGCAGAATGTATGTTTTGGAGGGTGTCACTCCATGCATACAGTCCATGCAGTTGCAGGCTGGTGACACTGGTAAGACATTGTCATGAAGGTGATTTGTGTATTGGAATATATAGAATTTTCTTCTTGTTTATTTCCTTTTACTTTAACCTCATGAGTTATATTTGCACGAACCTCTCTATCACCATTGATAGGAATTATGGGTTAACCTTTAAACTGTTTTTTAGAAGAATTGACAGAATAACTAAACTAAATTTTACACATTTCACAACTCTTTTAAGTTATAAATTCATAGGGATATGTTCCACTATTGGTAATCTATATCTTACAAAATAATTTTGTTAATTAATTTGTATTTTGTATTTTCTTAATTTTTTTTAAATATTAATGGTCATCTGTGAATATCGAAAATCCTGTGGGTAAGTTTTAAACAGGTACCTATGCTATTCGGGCAGACACGGGACAATATCTATTGGACTGGGAGGGTAGCTACAATTCGTGCTCACCTTGACTCACTGCCATCCCTATAACCAACTATCTAATCAAGAGTTCACTTTATTCAAGCTAGAAAAAAATAGTGATTTTATAATAAAACATTTATAGAGCTATTTTTCGTAAGCAGATATTTTAAGATAAAAGTAGTGAAACAGTTCATTCCCAGAAAAACTTGCATAATTTTTTTTATGAACATATAAGTAAAGAAATAATCAAGAAAGATATCCGAAGATAATCTGAAGATATTCTTAAAATTCTCCAACATCCCGGTCTACTTTAGAATTCTTTCACAACTGAAATTGATGCCATTTTATTCAATTCAATGGATTTTTGTTTTACTAAAATTTATTCCGTGATAAATTTGCCTGGTAAAGCTGGCAATATTGTTTATGCTTGCATTCAGGACTTCTATATTACTTATGCTTCAAGATCTTGCCTTATATAATCCGAGCTGAATCCATCTTTCTTATGTGCTTATGTCTTTTTTCCCCTCACATTTCTGTGTGTGTCGTACCACCATCTAGTTGGGTTCTAGTTTTATGGCTGACCTGAATTGTTTTCTCAGTAACGTTTAGCCGGTTGGAGCCAGAGGGAAGGTTGGTTATGGGATTTAGAAAGGCTTCAAGTGCTGTGCCATCTGACCAGGTAATTGTTTTAACAGCTGCAATGTATAATGGTCTGAGGCGTAGTTATGTTTTTTAGTCTAAGTCATATAGTTGATTGAAGCTTTGTCTACTAGGTCTATCATTAGCTGAATGCTTGCATGAATAATTATACATGTTAAATTAGTCAGGAGACACATGTACAAACTTAGCACTTTCCTTAATTAGGATCTTTTGAATACAGTCTGAAGGTTCTAGCATGCTCTATTTTATAATTGGACTTCAATTTTGTATATTGTCCGATTGTCGGGCCTGGAGTCAGCATAGGTTACTATGGCTTACCTTACAGTCGTGGATATTTTCTTATAAAGGACAATTGATCAATTGAATTAATAATGTTATTTTCTGTTTGCATATTTTGTCTTTTTATCAAATCCTCTATGTTTTCCTAGTTTGATGAGATTTTGAACTTGTATACTGACAATTTACATCTGTTGTGTGCATATATTTCTTTTTGCAGGACAATGAAACCAATAAGTCTGGAAATGGATTTTCTGCACATGGTGAAGTTAGTATCAAACAACTAACTGCATTGCAATTGCTAACTTTTGCCATTTATATTTTTCTCATGGTTGCAGTTTTGATCTGTCATTTAGGTTGAATTGGCTGATCCTAATTCATGGTCTAAAGTTGACAAGTCAGGATACATAGCAAAAGAAGCACTGGGGAGCAAATCATTAATATCTAGAAAAAGAAAGAGTGGCATATTGGGCTCAAAGAGTAAACGTCTAAGAATTGAAAATGAGGATTTAATAGAGCTGAAGATTACATGGCAAGAAGCTCAAGGTCTGCTCCGCCCCCCTCCTAGCCACATTCCGAGCATTGTTGTGATTGAAGGTTTTGAATTTGAGGAATATGAGGTACCTTTATTCGCACTTCATATCAGAAAGGATTATGGATTGTTAATGTTTTTATACCTTTAGTGATCTAATGACCTACATCATCTCATTCAATGTTTTTATACTTTACCAATAAAAAATGATGATACATTTTCATTTTCAAAGTAGCCGCATAAACTAACCAAATGATAGTTCTGATGTGTCCCTGTGCAGGCAGTATAGTTAATCCATTATGTAATCTTATTTGAAGTATAGTCAATCTAATATATTATAAGATTTGTGAGTAGAAATACTGAAGTTCATTAGTCACTGGCTGAGAAGAAAGGGAAAAGGAGAGGAGACTAATGATTCTCAACTGGTCTTAGTTGGGGATTGCATATGCTAAATTTTCAAATTCTGACATCTTCCTTCTTCCTCATCATCCCTTGAACTAAACACGTCTCAGGCTTAAATGCTGAAGTGACAGTCTTTAGAGTTGTACATCCAATGTTGGATTGGAATTTTAGTGTCCACCTTTGTGGTTATCTTTCTTGATGTTTTATTTGATTGAAGGAGTTCTGGAAATTATTATGCATTGTGGAAACCTTTATGCTGAGAGTAATTTTACAGGAAGCTCCGGTGCTTGGGAAGCCAACAATTTTTACCAGTGATAATGTGGGGTAAATCACTTATCCTTAATTAGATTTTGATCACCCTCTTTATGTCTTGGTTTTTCTTTTAAATTTTTACACAGTAGTTGATATGTCCTTTATATGTAGAGAGAGGGAGAGAGGATGGATCGAGCTACTCCAAGAGTACTCCCCTTCCTCACAACCTTTCATTTTCTCTTGATCTAATGCTCAAATATGAGGGGAATGTTTTGTATATATTTTTATTGTTGTGCATGTCTTGTCATTAAGTTCCCAAGAAACGCTCTTTAATTTCTCATTTAGAGTGGGTTATATTTTTACTTTATTTAACCAAGTAAATTAATTGCCAGCAATGATCTATATTTGTGCCAGTGAAAAGATCCAGTGGGCTCAATGCGAAGATTGTCTCAAGTGGCGCAAATTACCAGCAAGCGCTCTTCTTCCCTCAAAATGGACGTGTTCTGATAATTCATGGGATCCAGAAAGGTAACAAGAGTGATCCATTGTCTTAATTCTCATTGGCGTTTTTGGTGTACTATGTTATCATTTTGCATTTTTTTCTGAACTGTAAATACACAGATGAAATTTATAAGCCTTCCTGAGTGACTAAGAATGTATTTCATATTTTAGGTCGGAAGTGATCCGTGATGTTTTAAGATAGTGCCTTTCTGAACCTTAGAGACATCTAGATAACATGTACATCCTTTCATAATATTTATTTTGAGTTGGAGTAAAAATGCTATGACAAGCATTGTACACATGGGGTATCCTCTACTGATAATTTAAACTTGGCCTTCGTTTGCATCCGACGAAAGTCAGGTGCAAAGACGAAAAGAGTGAGAAAGTGAGGTGTGCCACCGGTTTGCTTCTATGGAAAAGAGTGAGAAATTTTTCGTTCAAATGTGAAATAAAATAAGTGGAAAGTTGAAATAAAATAACAATCCATTATGTTGTGTTTTGTATCATTTATTGCCTTAAAATCTACCCTATAATCAATGTGTTTTTTTATTTTCAATTTTTTAAATTAAATGAACAAAATAATAATAATAATATAAGTAATAAAAATTATATAAAATAATATTATAATAAAATATTATCTTATTTCTCTTTATTTTTCTAATTTAAACCACTTTCATTTCCATTCATTTCTTATTTCTTTCTTTTCTTTCTTTTTCCTTCCTTTCTTTTTCATCCCCTCACTTTCCTTTGTATCATCCGAACGAAGCATAGGTGGAAGGTTTGTTATTTCACTTCGACTTTTTTGGTGAGACTTTTGTGATGTTTATTTTATCTATTTTAATTTATTATAGAACACCTAGGATCATCCTTTCCCATCTGGGACATGGTTGGCTGGAGAGAGAAAATATAAAAGTGAGAGACGGGTTTGAAAAAATGACACTGCCATACCATGCGTCATGCCGAGATACAATGTTAATTTTCATCCTCTTCCCTCAACTAAGTTCATGTTTACTTGCACAAGTGCGTGATTAATCTATCAATCTAACAAGGCTGTCTCGCTGAATCATTTACCCAAACTTTATAAACCTATATTCCTATATATCGAATATATTAGTGCATTAATTTTTTATTTATTAAATTCTCTATGCTGCTAGATCTTCCTGTTCAGCTGCACAAGAGCTGACAGCAGAGCAACTTGAGAATTTGCTACCTCCTTGTAATTCAGGTTTGAATTGTTTGATTGCTTCACATGAGCAAATGTTTTAGATTCCTTGTAGCGTACGGTGTAATCTTTCGTAGAACGAATTGCAAATTTAGAGTATGAAAACTATGTTAAATGCCTCTGTTTGGGCAGCTGTTCCCAAGAAAATGAAGGCCACCAAACAGGATCCTGATAATGCTGAGGCTTTGGAGGGACTTGACACCCTCGCAAATTTAGCCATCCTGGGAGAGGGTGAGGCACTCCCAGCATCCGCCCAGGCCACAACTAAGCACCCTCGCCATAGACCTGGCTGTTCTTGCATTGTTTGCATTCAACCTCCCAGTGGAAAAGGCCCCAAACATAAGCAGACATGTACATGTAATGTGTGCTTAACAGTGAAGCGACGTTTCCGTACCCTTATGTTACGGCGTGAGAAGAAACAATCAGAAAAAGAAGCAGAGACAACTCGCAAAAAGCAACAGCAACAACATCCTCAACCATTACCTTCATCTGAAATTTTGCTTGACGAAGATTCATTACCCTGTAGTAACACAGGTGATAGTAGCCCGAACCACAACAAAGAGGGTAATGATGGTTCTGATGATGATCCTAACCGAATAAAATCATCTGCTTCACCATTCAAAGGTCAAATTGACCTCAATATCCAGCCAGAGCGAGAAGAAGAATTATCACCTGGATCAGATTCTGGTGGCATGATGAAGTTGCTCCATGATGCTACTGAGAGATATCTGAAGCAGCAGACTGTGAACTCCGGTACTGGAGATTCTGCTGGCAGTCAGTCACAGCTGGTAGGAGATGCAATGAGGGAAGATAAACTCAGCAATGGTGTTACCCATGGCAGTAGTAGTCATAGTACTGATAAGGAACATGCCCAATCTTTATCAATGAATGTGTGAAAATCATATTGGCTCTGGCCATAATTGATAAGTTCTTGCAAAGCTATATTGAAGTGGGGAAAGATTTTGCTGTACATTTTATCCACTTCGGCTTCTTGCTTTTTCATGTTTGTACATAAAGAGGGGTAGGAAAAAATGGTGAGAAACCAATATATTCTGGTAATATAAGTGGGCATCTTAGTGGTTTGCGTAGGAAATGGAAAACTATGAAATGCAGCTAAATCGGGGTAGTAGGTTGAAGCTGTTTAGTTTCTTTTGAGAGCTCACCGTGCCACCTGATTTCAACAACGTTGGAAATGTAACTATGCCTAATTTGTTCTCCCAATTATTCTCCCAATTTATTCTTAGCATGTAATATGTTTACTTCCTTCGTTTTAAGGGGAACTGCACTCATTCACTGTTATGGTCCTATACCCCTTTGAACTCGCTGTAGTCTCTACTAACATCCCTTGTGTTATTATTAATATTTAATAGCCTGCTGCTGTTTGGAATACTAGTTGTGATTAGGTTTGCTTAGAATTGAACATATAAAAGGATAATCTTAAAATTGAATCTTGTTTATTTAGAGTTTTTGGATCTATTTTGTCTCAATCAAGTAGTTTGGTTTAAATTTTAGATTGGAAATAAAAAATTTAACGTTCGACTGTTCTGCAATTAAAATATATTTATTTTATTAAAATATGATAACAATTTAGATTGTATTTTTTTACATGTAATTTATTTATTATGAATGAGAGAAAGATAAAATTATTAATATTACAATAATTATAAAAAATTAGTAGTTTTTTATTATAAAATGTTTAATTATTTAATTGTAAAAATTGTTTTCGTAATTTTATAATAACCAAAGTTGTTAAAATTAATATAAACAAAACTCTAAAATATCGGTTTGGATTGATTTGAATTTTATATTATCTAAAACTTTAGGAGTTGTTCATTGATAATGAGATGAAAGATAAGAGGCGACGTGATATTTTTTTAATTTCTGATATATAAGGGTGATTAAATACATTTTTTTATTTATTGTTAAATTTAAACCACACTGGTTGAATACGACTAGTCTGCAGTTAAAAGTCCCCTGCAGGCAATCTGTTTGATTTATAATTAAACACTTAAAGTACCTTGTTTGTTTTATAGAATTATATCTAGACGTTTTTTATGTGATTAATTTTTAACAGTAGATCATCAACATATAATAATTTTGGAATTGATATCAGTTTAAAGCCTTTACGGAGTTTTAGGAAGAAGTTGAATATGTTTAGACAACACTTTAAAGATAAATCAAACATGAAAATGTTTAGGCAGTTTTTTTAACAGAAGATTGAAGTAACATTTTTTGTAAAAGGAAAAATATTTAGCAGCTTCCCCTTATGATAAATACAAGAAATATCATATTGTGGTTATAAAGTCAATTTCATGAAAGTTATTTTTGAGAATTTAAGATGATATTTTGGAGAGAGAGACATGGTATAAGGGTTCTTTTGAGCACTGTAAAAAGCTTGAAGCAGCCTCACAACAACACCATTTTTCAAAGGTTCACGGGTCTATACAAAAATATCTTGAAATGGAGAATTTCTGTAACTAAAGTTTCTGTACTACTTTTTCTTGAATGGCAGACATCAACTAGTGTTTTAAAAATGTTTCATTCACATTTCTCAATTTTTCCCTACCTATGAGACGTAGTAAAATAATGATATTTTTTTAAACTTATTTATCTTAAATTATATATATATATATATATATATATATATAAAATTAAAAATTTTAATCGGAGTTTAAATTTTACATTTAAGTTAGAAGAGTTATCAATTCTCCTATATAAATTTACTTGTAGCTCATATCCCCTACACTCATAATAAATAACTAGAAAGGTTGATGATATTAATGTTGACTTAAAATTTATTTTAAATAAAATATTGATAAATGCTTGTTGGAAAAGAAGTTAATTAAATATTAATGATCACGTTAATAATTTTACTTGCATTCTTTCGTTACTTTATTTAAAAACAAAATAGGAATAGAATGACTCAAGAATGCAAGTTTCCTACATACTGCATATCATGTAATGTTTTTTACGGAATCTATAGTTTGAGAAAATTTAAATTTAAGCTAAAAGATACCCATAAAAGAAGATACTAAAACGGGTGAGTTCGTAAAGAAAAAGGAAAATATTACCAGAAAAAACCGCATGGCCACTTGCTAATATGCGAGTAATTAATCTTTGGTATATTCAATTTGTAAACACTCTTCCTATAATTAGCATTAAGTTAATTTGGTTGGTCCTGGTTTCACAGTAATCATGTACCTCTAATGTCTTCAACCCAAGTAGAAAAAAGAACTTTTGCCTTAAAGACTTTTGCTGGTGACAATTTGTTCCTTTTGTCTTTTGTCCTCTTCAGTTTCCTCCCTGTTAGTAAAACTCATCATAGTCTATGGGAGGATGCTAGAAGGGACACAACCAATTCAAAGGTGAACGAACACAAATCATTGTGTTAGATCAAACCATTTGTGTCCTTTGATATCTTTGTTACTTGATTTACCAACAACAACGTAAATCAATTAAGATAAAAGAAAAGAAAAACAAGAAAAAGAGGAGTTAATATTCATCGTTCTTCAAAATGAACGACTTATTCTCAAACTCCTTTAAAAAATATGGTGATGTGAATAATCAATCTCTTTTTAATGATGTGGAAGCTGGAAAGGACAATGTCAACCTGGATAAGTTCTTCGACGAGGTGGAAAATGTTAAGGAAGACATGAGATTAGTTGAGAAGTTGTATAGAAAATTGCAAGAGTCCAATGAAGAGAGCAAGATTGTCCACAATGCCAAAACCATGAAAGATCTTCGATCCAGAATGGATCAAGATGTTCAACAGGTCCTCAAACGCGTTAAAATCATAAAGGGCAAACTTGAATCTTTGGAACGTTCCAATGCAGCCAACAGAAATCTTCCAGGGTGTGGTCCGGGTTCCTCAACAGATCGAACCAGAACCTCGGTGGTTAGTGGCTTAGGGAAGAAGCTGAAAGACATGATGGATGATTTTCAAGGATTGAGAGCCAGAATGCAAAATGAATACAAGGAAACCGTGGAACGTAGGTACTTCACCATAACAGGAGAGAAGGCTGATGAAGATACCATAGAGAACTTGATAGCAAGTGGAGAAAGTGAGAGTTTTCTTCAAAGGGCGATTCAAGAACAAGGGAGGGGTCAGATAATGGACACCATATCAGAGATTCAAGAGAGACATGATTCTGTTAAGGAGATAGAGAAGAACTTGATTGAGTTACATCAAGTGTTTTTGGATATGGCAGCTCTTGTAGAGTCTCAAGGTCAACAACTAAATAACATTGAGAGTCATGTGGCACATGCAAGTTCTTTTGTGAGAAGAGGCACAGAACAACTTCATGAAGCCAGAGAATACCAAAAGAGCTCAAGGAAGTGGACTTGTTATGCCATACTTCTTGGCATCGTACTTATCATTGTGCTCTTGTTTCCTCTCTTGACATCACTTTTACCTCACTTGTTGTATTGAAGAATCTTATCAGAGTTTTCCAACCCAAACACTGGATTTTTCATTTTGAAATCTCCAAGAGCTAGCATGTGGTCACATTGCTGGAACAATGCAAAATGGGGAGCATCTGTGACGACTTCCTTCAGATTTAGGCATTATATCTGCAGAGTTCAAGAACTTTATGTCAAATTATTCATGCATGGTGACCTTTTGAAGCCAAGAAAACCACACAACCAAGTTACTTTATCTATTTTAGATTCCCTTGTAGTTGTAAAGCAGGACAATCACAACAATGTAATAGTAAGTTCGCTCACTTTTGAAATGATTCCTTTTTTTTTCTTGAAAAGTGTTAAATGATACACATTCTTTCTTACATCCTTACAACACTAAGATAATAATAGTAATAAGGATAAATGATACATAGATAACTGAGATCCATATATAAATATAATATTATATTAATAAAAAGCTACAACTTTTATCAAATTAATAATTTGTATTCATTATAATTAAATATTTTTAACTTATATTACTTTGTATTAAAGTATTAATAAATGTTTGTTAGAAAAAAATAAATGAGATCCGTATTTGTAATTTTTCGTTTGCTCTCTAAAGTTAGTTTCATTACTTTAATGTTAAAAGTAAAATATGAATGGAATGACTCATCAATGTTAGTCTTTTGTAAACTACATTATGCCTTTTTTTCTGTGAGAACACGTATTTGAATTTTGAGAAAATTTAAATTTGAATTAAAGAATACACTTTAAAACAAAATACCAAAATTGACAAGTTGAGGAGACAAAATATATTACCAGAAAAAACCATATTGCTTGTTAATATACGAATAATTAACCTTTGATGTATATGACATGTAAACACCATTTTATAATTAGCATCAGTCCCCATTTCACATCACCCATACACTTCTAATACCTTCATCCTCAAAGTCTTTTTGTTGGTCACAAGTTCATTTTCCCTTTTCTCACCTGTTTCCTTTTTATCATAATTCATAAGAGGATGCTGGACTCAACATAAATAATCAAAATGTGAATGAACACGAACCATTAGATTAAATGAAACCATTTCATGGTACCACTAGCACAAGAAATTAACAAAAAAAAAGTATACCTTAAAGAAGATTAAGTAATGGACAAAACAAACCATAACCTTTATTAAATTTTGTTTTCTTTAATTTCATCATACTTTAGTGGAAACCGTATATACCACTTATTTTAAGTTATGCATTGTATTTTAATAGACTAGTCTAATTCTATATTTAAAAAAAATTAAATATTTTTTTAGTTTCTGAAATATTTATTAAAATTGCATTTTATTTTTGGAAATAAATTTTAAATCTATTTCGTTCTTATATTATATAAACAGGTAAAAATGATCTCGATGACAAATAAAACATATTTAAAGAGAAAAAAAAAAGAAAAAAGAGTAAAAAAAGTTTAGGATATGAATGATAGTGAAGTAAAAAACTATGAAGAAAAAGAATAAAGAGATAAAAATGAATTTTAACATATCATCAAGGATCATTTACACAAGTTTATAAAGAATAAAGACAAAATAAATTTAAAGTTTAGCTAAAAAACGAAACACAATTTTGATAAATAATTAAAAAATAAAAACATATTTAACCTGTTAGAATAAAGTTTTAATTTTAAATATTATCTTTGTTTTTTGGGTACTTAAAAGTGTATTTTTTTATTTAATCCTTAAATGTGTTGAAATTCAAAATCAATTGCTACAAGTAAAATCTATATGTCACATTAGTCCATAGATGAATGAAGGTTAACTAACATTGTTACTTTTGCTTACGTAACATTATGTGATAACATTGAAGGGTTTAGAAAATACATTTTTAACTCATTACAGTGACATGTTCTGGAAGATTTTTGGAATAGTGAATCCAGACTACTAATCTCATTAGTTTGAATGTTTCATCCAAAAATTAAAAGTCACTGTTTTAAAACATTCCATCCTAATTAATTTTTATTCTATAAGTATTTTTCAGAATGTGTGTTCCAAAAATCTCACTTCTGAAAATCATGATCACCGTTAAAACAAACCAAAACCCTTCAAAGTACTATCACCATCGCTACCAAGCTCGCCGTAATGCTTGTAGTACAAGTCACGATGGAGTAGAACAGCCAGCACGTAACAAAACTCAACGAAAGAGGAACCAACATTAAAATAACAAAAAAATTGTCGGTTTAAGAGTTATGGGGTGCAGGAAGGAAAAACCTAAATATTTTAGCTAAGATTGAGCCATTTTTGTATATTGGGCCTTTGTTCATGTCGGTTGAGACCCGGCCCTTATGCAATACCGGTCACGTTGAAGACACAAAGAACCGAAACCCTCTGTGAATGGTGCGAGCTGCAGCATCTGGCAAGCTTGGTAAATTTGATTGAAGTCCAAACAGAGGGTGGCATGGAGTTTTGTACTCCCACTAACACTCACACCGTTAGTTAGTTAGTTAGTTAGTTAGTTAGTTAGGGTTTTACAGAGGCAGAGAGAAAGCAAATGGCGATTGCTCAAGATCTGTATCCCTCAGAAGATGACCTTTTGTACGAAGAGGAGTTGCTTCGAAACCCTTTCAGCCTTAAGCTATGGTGGCGTTACCTAATCGCGCGTTCGGAAGCTCCGTTCAAAAAGCGGTTCGTGATTTACGAGCGGGCACTGAAGGCGCTTCCCGGAAGCTACAAGCTGTGGCACGCGTACCTCCGCGAGCGCCTCGACCTCGTTCGCAACCTCCCCGTCACTCACTCTCAATACGACACGCTCAATAACACCTTCGAGCGTGCCTTAGTCACCATGCACAAGATGCCGCGGATTTGGATTATGTATCTGCAAACCCTAACCAATCAGAAATTGGTCACTCGGACTCGCAGGACCTTCGATAGGGCTCTCTGCGCCCTCCCCGTCACCCAGCACGACCGTATTTGGGAACATTATCTTGTGTTCGTGAGCCAGAAGGGTATTCCGATTGAGACTTCTCTTCGAGTTTATCGCAGGTATTTGAAGTATGATCCCTCTCACATTGAGGATTTTATTGAATTTTTGCTTAATTCTAGTCTCTGGCAAGAGGCTGCTGAGAGGCTGGCTTCGGTGCTCAATGATGACCAGTTTTACTCCATTAAGGGTAAGACCAAGCATCGGCTTTGGTTGGAGCTATGTGATTTGCTCACTCGCCATGCCAATGAGGTTTCTGGGTTGAATGTGGATGCTATCATTAGGGGTGGAATTAGGAAGTTCACCGATGAGGTGGGTAGGCTTTGGACATCGCTTGCTGAGTATTACATTAGGAGGGGTTTGCATGAGAAGGCCAGGGATGTGTTTGAGGAGGGTATGTCTACTGTCATCACGGTCAGGGATTTTAGTGTTATATTTGATTCTTACTCGCAGTTTGAAGAGAGCATGCTTGCTTACAAGATGGAGGAGATGGGGTTGAGTGATGAAGAAGATGATGAGGGTGAAGAAAATGGCTTTGAGGAGGAGGAAGAGGATATTCGTTTCAGAGGAAGATTGGTGGAGGAGGATTTTGAGAAGAAGATTTTACATGGGTTCTGGTTGAATGACAAGAATGACATAGACTTGAGGTTGGCTCGGTTTGATTACCTTATGGAGAGGAGGCCGGAGTTGGCTAACAGTGTGCTTTTACGTCAAAATCCTCATAATGTAGAACAGTGGCACAGGAGGGTGAAGCTCTTTGAAGGGAATCCTACCAAGCAGATACTGACTTACACTGAAGCGGTGAGGACAATTGATCCCATGAAGGCAGTGGGAAAGCCTCATACTTTGTGGGTTGCGTTTGCTAAACTGTATGAGCAGCACAAAGATCTTGCCAATGCCCGCGTCATATTTGACAAGGCAGTGCAGGTGAACTACAAAACTGTGGATAATCTGGCTAGTGTCTGGTGTGAGTGGGCTGAAATGGAGTTAAAGCATAAAAATTTCAAAGGAGCACTTGAGCTGATGAGGCGGGCTACAGCTGAGCCGTCAGTTGAGGTGAAGCGAAAAGGTACAGTCTGCACATTATTTTCTTCCTAAGTGTCGGAAAAAAATCTACTCGATCCAAACTTTTAAGTTTAATTTGGCCATTCCAGACCATTTTAAATCAACTTTAGTGGATTAGTTTTTGTTTTCAATCTGAAATACATAAGGTTTGTTAATATTTTGTCTGTTTCTAGTCATTCAATCAATCTTGATTTTCAATTTAATGATTTATGAAAATTATAATTTCTAGACTTGCGTTTGCATGTTGCAGTTCCTAAGAAATGGTTTCTTGGGAGAAAAGGGACATCTCAAGACCTACTTTCAGTGACTTTTGTAATCCTGGTTTAGAGTGGACATCTCTGGCACATAAAGAGTTGGCTTACACCTGGATCAGTAGTTTTTGTGTCCTAGTCCTACTTTGAATCCTGCATTTAGATGATGTAATAAGAATATAAGATAATTATGTTTATGTTGTGGTTAATTAAATGTGTCGCATGAATGGTAATTATGTGCTATATGCAAGGCATTGAAGGGCTTGTTGTTGTGATTCTGTCCTAGCTTTTCTGGACAGCATGCTGTCAGTGTCAATAAGCTTGTTTAGTGTATGTAGGATTTAATTGCTTTGCTTATTTGGATCCTGATAAGTAAAGGGGGCAAAGCTACTTACTGGGCCTCTATTTTTTAGACCGTTGGTTCTTTTAGTCCTGTTATTAGTGTTCATATATGATTGGCCTGTAAACTGTCGTGGTAACTGACTTTTTATTAGTTTCTTGTTATAGAATAAGGAGGGTTACTATTTGTTTATCGGCACAGCTTGTTTTCTAGCTAGCTTTGACAAGTGTAGGATTGAGAATTTAGTAAGAGGGTTGGATTTAATGATTGTAGTTTGGCCATATCATTCTACATGCTCTGTATGTTTATAAAATTCTTGGTTGAACTTTATAAAGTTAAAGAAACCAAAGTTCAGGTTTATATTTGGATGAGCAACTTGATTAACTGGTTTCATATCATCTCCTGAGTTAGAATGCCGATGTTCTGGTAGTGCAGTTATATTCTCTTGCATGATAAAAAATATACGTGTTAAACTACCTTGTCTTTCTTCTTCTAATAAAATGTTCAGTTATTACACCTTCAATTATTGATAGTACTGTTATTATGTATTCATATATGCCTGGTCTTTCTACCTGCCATGGTAACTGACTTTTTAGTGAGGATCGTTATTTCTTATCGGCACAGCTTGTTGCTCTAGCTAGTTTAGAAAGGTGTTGGATGGGAATTTAGTAAGTGGATAGGATTGTTGGTTTGTAGTGTGACCATGTCATTACAGTCTTATTCTATATGACCCTGTTTTGCTTATGAAGTTCTTAGTTACCACATCCTGATTTAGAATGCTGATGGTCTAGTAGTGTAGTTGCATTCTCTTTTCACGTGATAAAAAATACATGTATGAAGTTAGCTTTGGTCCTTTTTTCTTCCAATAAAATGTTTAGCTGATGCTATTGATCTGTAATGACTTTAAGAATATTTTACATAAGTCTGTTCAGCTCAATTGGATTATTATTTAAAATAGCTTTGAAAATTGGTTTATGAACAGATTCTAATGGTATTAAATTAAACTCTTTAAGTGTTTTTTTATGTGGATTGGATTACATGCCCACTCTAGAAATGTTGTGGCGAGTGGACTAACTTTTAAATTGTTATATGCTTTACTTATAGTGGCTGCGGATGGGAATGAACCAGTCCAGATGAAGCTACATAAATCCTTGAGATTGTGGACATTTTATGTTGATTTGGAAGAAAGTCTAGGTTCTTTGGAATCTACACGTGCTGTTTATGAACGAATTTTGGATTTACGAATAGCCACACCACAAATCATCATCAATTATGCATACTTTCTGGAGGTATGTTGTACTGTTTTTGTACAGAAATCTTTTGGATTTTGCTGAACTTTTTTTGGCTTATGGACAGTTTCTTTCACTGATTTATGCAGGAACATAGATACTTCGAAGATGCTTTTAAAGTTTATGAAAGAGGTGTAAAGATATTTAAGTACCCTCATGTTAAAGACATATGGGTTACATATCTCTCTAAATTTGTGAAGAGATATGGAAAGAATAAATTGGAGCGGGCAAGAGAATTATTTGAAAATGCAGTTGAATCGGTATGCACAATTTATTTATTGATAGATTAAATCTAAAATCTAGGTGTTTTTTAAGTACAATTTCTTCACTAGTTTTACATGATGGATTGGACAAATTCTTAGTCTAATTATAATGGATTAGATAAAAATAATCCATTTTGATCAATTAACAGTCCATTTATAAAATCCAATCCATCCTTGATCCAGTTAAACTTAATAAAATCCGAATTAGTTTTTGTTTGGGTAACTTTGCTCAAAAGTGATTGTAAGATAATTATGTCTGTTTGGGTATAAAAAAATCATATATTTAAAATTACGAAAAAAGGTATCTAGCTGTTTATCATCATTAACATATGATTCAAATGCATGGGTAATTTGGGAATTAGTTTTAAGAGTAAAATAAGTTTTCCCAAATTAAGCAAACAGCTAGACTCCTGAGATTCAATGAATGTTGATGGATCATTTATTGGATCTGTTTGTCAACCTAACAAGATTGTGGTCAAAACACATCATTACGGATATATTATAATCCTGTGTTGAATATTACTTTTTGAATTCTTAATGCATTGCAATACTAACATTATCCTTCTTCTGGATCATACTTGCCAAACAGGCCCCGGCTGATCAAGTGAAGCCACTTTACCTGCAATATGCCAAGCTGGAGGAGGACTATGGTCTAGCGAAGCGAGCTATGAAGGTTTATGATCAAGCAACTAAGGCTGTTCCTAACAATGAGAAGTTAAGCATGTATGAAATATATATTTCTCGTGCAGCTGAGATATTTGGTGTACCCAAAACAAGGGAGATCTATGAGCAGGCAATTGAGTCGGGTCTTCCGGACAAGGATGTCAAAACCATGTGTTCGAAGTATGCTGAGCTGGAAAAAAGCTTAGGAGAAATTGACCGGGCCCGTGGAATATATGTATTTGCATCTCAATTTGCAGATCCACGGTCGGATCCGGAGTTTTGGAATAAGTGGCACGAGTTTGAGGTTCAGCATGGGAATGAAGATACTTTCAGAGAAATGCTTCGCATTAAGCGAAGTGTCTCTGCAAGCTACAGCCAGGTTACTTTGACTTTTTATATTCACTGTTAACCTGTAATCTTGATATTTGGCATTTATTCTAAGCTTAATTCTATTGTTTTTCCAGACACATTTTATACTGCCAGAGTATCTAATGCAGAAGGATCAAACTGTGAATCTTGATGAAGCCAAAGACAAGTTGAAACAGGCCGGGATCCCTGAGGACGAAATGGCTGCTCTAGAAAGGCAATTAGCCCCAGCAGCTGACAATACAGTGACAAAAGATAGAAAAGTTGGGTTTGTGAGTGCTGGAGTGGAATCTCAGTCTGATGGAGGGATAAAAACTAACGCAAATCACGAGGATATTGAGTTACCAGAAGAAAGTGATTCTGATGATGATGATAAGATTGAAATTGCACAAAAAGATGTTCCTTCTGCTGTGTTTGGTGGTTTGATTAGAAAGAGAGACGAGGATGAAAAGAATGGAGAGGTAGATGCTGCAAAAGATAAGGATAACGAAAATCGGCTTGGTGCTCTTGAGAGAATAAAGAGGCTAAAACGAAATTAAATATTCGATCTAGGTCTTCCGGAGGAAATTTTGATAGCTGTGAAATTAGTTTTGGTTTGTATTATGTACTATCGATCTATCCAAAGATAATGCTCAAGACGCGTTCTGATGGCGCTAATTCGGTAAATCCCAGTGGAGTCTTCATTTTACTGTTAAAGTCCGTTTAGATAAACATCCTCCAAAAGGGCTTCTATGAGAAAAAAAAATATGAAAAAAGTGGATATGATTTCCTTATAAGTTAAAACTAGCTTATGCACAACTAAAAAGAAGCTATACTAGAGAACTTTATACTAGTTAGTTCATGCAGAAGTGAATTTTAACTTACAGAGAAGTTAACTTTATTTTCTTGTTCGTATTTTTCTCTCTTGGAAGTCCTTATGGAGATGTTCATCCAAACGTGGTCTTACTTTCAAATGTTATAAAATGGTTGATAGGTCTAAATATTTCTTTGAACTTGATTTCCAACTTGTGTATCTCTCCAGTATTTATGACTTTATATGCATCATGATTTTATATTTTCTTCAATACAGGGAAAGGCCACACTATTTTTCCTGCAATGTGCATCAAGTCATCAGATCACTGTGAAGTACAAAACAGGGTACATGGTTGCTGATGTAGATTTGTCAAAAATAGAAAAAAAATTGTGCAATTTAATTTTGCAGCCAGGATTTGTACCCTTGAATTCAACAGCAGAATTAACCGAGTATGGTACTGTAAATGTCACATCCATTGCTGATACTGAGTAAATATTGTGTTACTCGGGTTCTTATTACAATTGCAACATTTAGCATCAATGAGACGCAAATCTGCAATGAAAAAATTAAGTTTGTCATCGATCAAGTCTGTTGAATCAAATTGCACTATACTATTATGTTCTTTAAATTTGGATCGGATCCATATCCCTAAACTTTTTTTGTTAAACTCTCTCTCCCCATGATGTATACAGGCTTGGAAACACGAAAAGCATTTTCTTGTCCCATGGAGAAAATGATGCCTTGCAATCTTACTCTGTAAATCATTTAGTAGGACATGTTTTCCTGTCCTGAGTTGACACTATTGAAATTTGATGCATGCATGCAGATAATTCACTAGAAGTAGAATTTTATATGATGCAATATTTTTACATGAAAACCGGGTTATTGGCATAGTTTTCCAGTTTTGAAATTTTACCACTCATTATTTTATCTGTACACATACTTGTGATATTTGTTGGCTGAGTTATATGTGGTTTTCTGAAATGTTTGGATAAACTCTTATTTTCTACTATAATGACTTAAACCTGCGAGTGAGATCAGATTGAAAATTGAGAAATGAATTCAGGCAAAACTTGGTTATTTCTCAAGAATAATAGCTAAAGGATCAGATATTACTATTTGGATCTGGAACTTACGTGTTGTCAGGGATTTGATTTTCATAGCCATAAAGAGGAGATTTTTCGAAAAGTTTTTGTCTTTCATAAATGTTTTTATGTATGGCCTTTCGTGGTATCTTTGACGCAGTACTTAACAGCTTACTCTGTTTCCAAATTAACCCATGTAATTTCAAACTTTATTGCGGTAAATTCATCTTCTCTCAATGAAAATGTTTTACTAGTCCATGCGGCAAAATTAAAACCAGATGAGCGCAACAGTGACTTCCACATTTGATGTTGAATCTGTCTCTTTACTCCTTCACATCTGAGTAATGCAATGCATGATCAACTGTCTCCTCCTTCATTTGACAAGGTGGGCCAACATCAACGCGTCTAAGATTGCTTGTTGTTTGACTCCATAATGAATCCTCTAAGACTGTTGTGTAACTCTTTAGAATGTACTAAGGTTCTTGTAAACACGACATGATACCATGGCATATTCCTTGCGCTTGAGATAGCAAATTCCCACCATCAACAACAACAATTATTTCAGGGTTTCCAGATACGTTTTACTCCTATTCGATAATCTAATATTGCAACCAGACTTTAAACCCTCCCACCAATGACACCTTATAAATTCTACCTAATCACACCCTAAAAATATAACCAACATAAAATAAGACAAAATTTGCCGTCTAGCTGGCGCACTTATCAGTTTCAAAAATCAGCTGGTAAAATCTATTCGATTTACAAAATCAATTCATATATGCACCCACTGAATCCATGCGTATCCTTATCATAACGTAAATGTGATGCAATAGAAAGATACAGAAAGTGTTTGAAACTCTTTCAAAGAATCCGAAAGTAACTTAGATTGTATATAAGAAAACAATCAAAGAAACCAAGAGTTAATATCTACGTATCTCAAGAAACAAAGAAAACTACAGAAAAAAATACAACATTTACTTGGGTAGGAAACTATTGATTTTGCGACCTTGTTCTCAACATTGTATTGGAAGTGTATTTGGACTTCAAACTAACTTGTAGATGTCAGGAGGGTTGAAAACAACGTCTTGGTTAGCTTATATTTTAAAAAATCGCATGACAGATCCATCATGACTGAGATGACAAACACTCGCCAACCACTTCTTTCTTTCCATCCATTTAAGAATCAATGTATGGTGAAAACGATGGTCACATTTTCTGGATAATTTTGGATCATCGGCACAACTATCCATTTCTGGATAATTTTGGATCATAGGATAACTATGACGTAATAAAGCTTAGTTAATAAGGCTTCATGAGATTTTCTATGAAGTCGAAAATCACTTTTAAAACTCTATGAAGTTATATAAAAGTTTCTATGGTTACTGAATTAACGTTTATGATAAAAATGAGATTTTCAAATATAAGAATAAAAAAAGAAGTGGTAAAAAAATGTCATTATTTATCAGGAATGTGATAAATTGAAATATACAATAAAATGTCTATTATTGGTTAAGAATGAGATAAAATTGAAGATAAAAAATAATTTTTAAAGTGACAAACAGAATCTACTCCAATATTCAATAATCAAATACTACTTGAGAACATATCCTCTCAAATTATAACAAGAAAACTCATGAATCGGTAAAGGAATTAAATTTATAGAACTCGATTATTTGATATTTATATATAACAGATAACTGACTATAAAATTATATGTCCATGGTTACAAAAACATAAATCTTATTACATTCTATGTGTGTCCTAAACTGATAAAATAACCAAATATCCTCAAGCCAATTTTTTATGCCATTTTGTTAAAAATGTCTTTCGTTATTAATCTATTTTACAATTATACGAAAAAAAATACTAAGAATTAATAGATTAAATTTCACGAAAATTTAAATATGATGAAATAAAAAAGAAAATTATAAAGATATAAAACAAAATGATATGCGACATGTCATAAAATTTATTGACTTAGAAAAATAATAAAAAAATATAAATTGTACAATTTATAATTATGTATTAGAATATATGCACACACACAAAAAAAGCATACAAGCACATACAGTAGGAAATTTCACATATGCATTTTTTTTTTCAATTTCATGTGATATAGTTAAATAAAATAATTAAGGAAAATATGAAGAAATATATTTTGAAAAAATAAATTAACATTTTGTTATCATGCGCATCAATATTTAATGAAAAAATTAATTATATATAAAAAATTTAATTTTTACTCAAAAATAAGAATAAATGTGTCAGTAAAGAAACACCATCCAAGTGTTTCCTTAATCATTAGTCATTGTTTCCTTAACCGCTTAAAAGATTATAATGATCATTCCACTCAAATTAATTAATTAGTGAGTCTATATTACTTTATTTTGATTAAATATATTTTTTTCAATAAATTGTTCTTACAAAAACTTATAGAAACTTATTTCTCTTGATAAAACCATCTTTAAGTACTTGTA
The DNA here is from genome assembly GCA_030347555.1 of Lablab purpureus. Taxonomy (NCBI): domain Eukaryota; kingdom Viridiplantae; phylum Streptophyta; class Magnoliopsida; order Fabales; family Fabaceae; genus Lablab; species Lablab purpureus. Next base: position 11,877,678 of record CM059259.1, read on the forward strand.
TTCCTTTTTCTTACTAAGAACCATGCATGTTAGGACACTCTTGTAAGTTGGAAATAATCTTAATTAAGAATGTGTCTATCAATAAGTATAATAATAATAATATTATTATTAAAGTATAAATTTGACTTATCAAAATGAGAGGGGTTTAATTTTGATTTCAAGGAAAAAAATTTGTTATTCTTTAAAATTGATGTTAATTGTTTTTATTCTTAATATTACGTAACTCATCAATGATTGAAAGAAAAAGTAATATGACACTCATATTAAAAATATTTTAAAGATTCGTCTAATAATGATTATTTACCTATTTTAAAATAAATGTTAGGGGCCATAATTTTAATTTTTAAACAATTAAAGCCAAGAAAATTATTTATTAAAATTGAAATTTATTTATTTTATAAGAAATAAAAACAATTAAGAAAGTAGTATAGTCATTCAAATCCAAATTCGTTCATTTCACTCTACCAAAAAAACAAAGTATTATTATTATAGTAATTAATATTTGATTAAATATTAAGAAATCCAGTTATTTTGTATGAATAATTTAGTAAAAAAAAAGTTGGTAGGTTGGAAAGGATATATGTTTTTACATGGTATTGGTATATATTAATAATGTATAATATTATTTGGTTTTAAGCTTTAAAGAATAAAAATGAGTGATATATAAATGAGGCCAATTTAAAATGTTTAAAAATTAAAAAAGAAAAAGAAAGAATATATGTGTGTGTGTGTGTGTTTTGAAGGATATGGTCATACTTAACACGTTGGCAGTATATTTGGTCAAAATTTACATAATTTTAATTTTTGTTTTGGTTGTGAGATGGTTTTGGATGACATCAGAGGTTTCAATCCTTAATTGTTTAGAAACGTGTCTGGTTAACTCTCCACTCATTATTTAGATCGAAACATAATGTTCGTTTTTTCTTTTCTTTTCTTTTTCTAATTTGTTCCGTTTGTGTGTTGACTTTAGTCCGTTTAAACAGTGTCCACATTCAGAAGACGAAAGCCGGTGATCTTATATTCAAACTTTCGGACTCCGTTTCTTCTTTTCACATTCTATTTTTTTACAAATAATTGTTTCGTGGACTTTCACATATTTACGTGTTATTTTTTTTATTAATGAGAAAGATTTGTGAAAGTAGTTTTTCTCCTTTTAATTTTATTTTTCTGGTGGAGTTTAAATTAGATTCAAGTTCTCTCATATGCAGATGCACAACATGGCCAAAACAGAAGGGGTTTAACATAATAAATTTATGCAAATTGATCACAAACACGCGTTTAACAAATTATTAATTGGTTTAATAATTGTTGGAAAGGTTAGTATCATCACTACTCCTGGGGGAAATAAGAAAACAGAGGATTAAAAGGCAAATAATTAAGAAAATAATAGAAGAGAAATTAAGTGTAAAGAAGTTATTTGTTGAAGAAAAAAGAAGTTATACAGTTGTTTGAATTGAAACAAAAAAATATTTATATAAAATATTATATTAATTTCATTGTTTATTTATTATATAACATCCGTATTATTCTTTTAATTATTCATTTTTATAAGGTGGGTTTGTTTAAAAAGGTTGAGAAAAAAATATTTATTTTAATTACAAAATTATTAAAAAAAATTACTTGTTTGTTTAAATTATAAAAAAAAGTTAAAAAATACTTTATTTTGATAAGTTACTGAAGGTAATTTATGAAAAAAAAATTGGCACCAAAGCTAATTATATAGATATGAAAGAGAGTTTTATGATTGTTTTTATATGATAACTATATTTTTTTTAGTATTAATTTTTTTTTTTCATTTTAGTGTGATCTACCTCCTAGTTTCTCACACAATAGTCTCTTGTGTAATATATTTCTTTATTCTTTATACAATGATTTTAGGCTGTGTGTACATCACTCAATTCTTTTTGCTCTTCTCTTTTAAACGCTCATTTTTCATACTTCCTATTTGTATAAATTTCATTTTAATTATATGTATTTTCTTTATCTTTTATGACTCTTTATGTTTTTTCGTACTTTTATGATTCTCTTTTGTATTTTTTTACTCTCTTTTTAGTATTGAATTTAGATCTTTTGTTTGTGTCCAAAAATAAATCTCAAAATGTTGTTGCTATGCTCATGCAAATAAGTGTTGTCCTTTTATAAAGACATCTCTTTCTTGTCCAATTCTACTAAAATTTTGATTATTTGTAAAAGTTCCAAGTTTCTTTGTGGATGTAATTATATATAATTTTATTTCCCAAACGATACATATATAACATAACAATTTTTTACCACTTTTCGGCAAAGAAATGTTTAGGGTTCTATTCTTACAAAAAACAAGATTCAAGAGACGAACATGCCTAATTAAAAAAAAGGAGAGATGAAAATCACTCTATTTCTTTGTTTGTTCACCAATAAAATTTTGACCATTTATTAAAATAAATATATTAATTTTCTACTAATTTACTTATTTTTCATTTTATTTATTTATATTTAATATTATATTTTTTATTTTTTATCTTTTAGTTTGCTATATTTTAAAAAAGGTTTAATAGTTTTTTTTTTATTTTAAATATTTTTTTATTAATCTCTTTTTATTAATAAAAAACTTAAAATTTAATAAAATCATTTGATTATATAATTTTTAAAATAGTAATAATAATGTAGAAAATAATCTTTAAAAATAAATAATTTTTACAATTCTTTTTATTTTTTTATTACATTCCACGCATTTTTAATTTTTAAAATTAAAATATTATTTCTTATTTATATTATTTTAATTAAAATTAAAAACGATTCACTCACATTTAAAATTGGTTGTAAGTTATTAAAATTAAAAACTAGTTACTCATAATTAAAATTTATATTAATTATTAATAAAAAAAATTATTTTATAAAATTGATATATATTATTGTAAAAATTAAAAATTAAATATTTACAATTAAAATTTATATATGAATTATTGATAAAAAAAATTATTTAATTATAAATATATATTATTATAGGATAAAAAAATAATTAAATAAAAAATTTAAAAAAATATTTATTTAATTTATAATTATTATTTTAAAAACTACATAAGTAACTTTATTAGATTTGAAATCTTTTTATTAAAAGGGTGAGATGAATGAGAAAAATATTTTAAAAGTATGAGAAATTGTTATTAAGATGCAGTAAAATAAGAAAATTAAAGTTGTTACTAGTGGGTAAAATGAAAAACTAAAAAATAAAATATTGATATATAAATATATATATATATTATAAAATAAAAAAAATCGAAAAAAATATCATCAGAAGTAAACAAATGGAAATGCTTTAAAGATTAGATAAAGAAAATGTGATAAAAGACAATACTACTTTATGTTAGGTTTAGATGTGCTATAAATTTCTTCAAAGTTGTCCTTACATATTTTGGTGTTTGAAATGGAGTTTTTCTTACCAATTTCATTTTGCTGTGATATTTTTCTATACTATTTTATTAGCTTTCTTCTTAACTAAGTTTTCGAGTTGATAATATTATAAACAATAGTGAGGATTTAATTTTAAAAGTTAATGTTAAAGGCCTGATACAAAACACAGGAAAAAGTTGGATGAAAAAAGACAAAGGTGTTAATTTATGTTTTGTAATTCTTTTTAGTGTCTTGATTTAATATTTTATCGACTCACATTTAATATTTTATAAATTAATTTCATAAGATTTAATGAAAACAAACTTATTTAAAAAGTCACAATTAATTAAAAGTTATGTTTAAATAGTTGTTATTAATAATTATATTTTTATATTAACTTGAAGTTAAGATATTTCTATTACAAAGAGTTATATAAATATATTTTAATTTTCTTTTAAGGGTTCACATTACAAATAATTTTTAAGATTTTATATTTATTTTTTTAATAATTTTTTTAACATCTTATTTAATAATATATTAATTAGGATAATGATAGACATATATATCTATTTTATATAAATATATTCAATCATATATCTTAAAAAATTTGATGAATTTTTTAAATGTTCATGAATTACTTTTTTATTATTTACATTTCAATTTATCATTAATTGTATTTAATATAAATAAATAATATTTTATTTTATAATTAAAGGTTGATTTTATTTTTATTATCATGTTAATATATTTTAATACAAGAGTTTTAAACTTATGATTTTAGTTATGATCCTTGCAAATAGAGTATAGAGATACTCTTAATAAAATTTGTCACTTTTATGTTGTTCATTACTATTTCAATTTTTATGAAGTTGAATAATTTCATTTTCATCACCTATTTATTAATTTAAGGTGAATTAATATAATTATCTTGATGTAAATAAGTTTCTTTGCCCCATCATAAGCCTGTGTGTGTCCCCTTTGAATTCAACAGACATTACTTTATGATGTTATTTTCTTATTGGTTTAAGAATGAGAGATTATATTACTTTCTAAATACTTAATAGTTTTTAAAGAAGGTCATGTTACTCGTTCAACTAAATTCAAAATAACATATTTATTTAAAATTAAATATAGAAAAAAATTATTATTTTCTAACTTATCTGAAGAAGTTAGGAAACCAACCATGAAAAATATTTATTTAATGAAATATGTAACGGATAAAGGAATTGGTATTTTTAGTAAATGAATTAGTTTAACGAGTAACCATATAGCAATCTATTGTATTTGTATACAATTTTCAGTCATAGGTTATTTTATTTTACAATTGTGAGGAGGAATTTTTCTTAAAAAAAGTTTTGTAAAAAAAAGCAAACATAAAATATTTTATGCATAAACTAATTTATAATAATTATTTATACATTTATCTAAATTATTTTTAACCTGTGAATGAACTAATTTTAGAGTATGAAAATTTTTAAGTGTTTATAGACAAGGCTATATATACAAATACACACAATTTTCATACTTGTTTATCATAAACCAGTAAGCAATTGTCGAAACAAATGTGAAACCTAATTTTACACTATTATTACATGCAGGCTATTAGAAAGGGTTTTAATATAAATCGCCCCGAAAAAATAGAAAGAGGAAGATATCTAGTTCTAATAAAGTTGCTGTGTGTTTTTCCTGTATTTCTATCCTATCTAATTCATGTTTAAGTTGAACCACATATTTTATATGGATCATTACATACGCACAAAACAAACAAAAAATAATAATCATCATCACCCTAACCCAACCACAAATCTATACTCTGTCTCCACCTATTCAAATATTTACACTCTTTTTTCTTCCTTTTTCTGTAAATTATAATTAATAGCATATTCATTGATTCAGATTATTAAGCGGCACCGCGGTTAATCATCTGCATGTACTGTTCTAAGGATTGTTGTCTCTGCAACCTCATGTCGTCGTTGAACTTCCGTATGAACGCTTCCACGCGCCGATTCAACTCCTCTTGACTAAGCGACGGCTCTTTCCGCAGCCTCCCGGCGGCGGAAACGTTGGAGAAGGTCTCATCGGACTTGTTTTCCAGCGGTGGGACGAGGTTGCCGCGGCTCTGCCACGTGTCACACTTCTTCATGTGTCTGCTCAATGGCATGGATCGACCCTCCGTTATGGCCTTCCACGTGCTCTCCAACGTTTCGTGCCGTTTTGCCTTGGCCACCACCCTCAACGCTCTCCCACCTGCACATTGTTTGGCTGAATCAACTATTCTTTTCAAAGCCACTACATGCAACTTGCTAAACGACAATCCCTTCCGTGTATTCAAACTTAACTGCTATACATTTTTTTTAACGTATTAAAAATAGTAATGACAGAATAAATGATCATAGACTATACATAAATGATCATTTATTGATTTTTACAAAAACTATACACTCTTTCGCTCACATGATATAATAATGATTACTAAACTGAATAATAATTAGTAGGTCAATATATACCTTCTGAAGTGGATTTAAGGAATTTCCGGTTAGTGAACCTAGTAGAGACGGGAGGTTTCTCCACCGGCCATGGAATCTCCGTTGAGTCTGTTCTCTGCACTGTGATTCCTTCATGGATCACTTTCTTTTCCTCTTCTTCTTCTTTGAGCACGGGTGGAGAGTTAAGCAATAGGGGTTTTGGTGGGAGAGGCGGCGGAGGTTGGTTATGTGGAGGAGGAGATGGACTGGGCTGATGTTTAGAGTGGTGGAACCTGGAGGATGCGACGATGGAGAGGATGATGGTGTTGAGAAGGAGGAAGAGGTAAGGAGGCTTGAAGCAGAGGAGGAAGAAGGTCCAGAGGAGAGGGAGATGGGTGGCTGCCATGGGAAGAGACACTTTGACTCCCAAGGCCGCGAACATGAGGGCCGCCCAGAGGAGCAGAAGTTTCCAACAGTTCATCTTTGAATGAATTAATGAATGAATGAGAGTGATGATAGTGAGAAAAAATGTCGGAATGGGAATATATTTATAGACATGGAGAGCAGTGTGGGACCGCACTTATCATCAAATCTCACCCGTTGAATGGAGGGACTTCATTATGGGTCTATGCCGTGTAGGACCCTCCCCTTCCTTTTCTTTGTTTTTTTCTCAGTTGTCCTCATTACCTTTTTTTTATTTATTTTTTTCAGAAGGAATTAATGGATATTATATCAAATATTAACCACAGTTAACTCTAGATGTCAACTTCCCCAGGAATTCATCATAAATTATTAATATGCTTAATGTAAAGCTAAATAATGCAACTTGAATTTTATATTTTTTATGATATTTAATTACATTAAATTTGAATATTTTATATTAATTCATTTTTCAAAATAATCTTTTTATAATACAGTTACATTTATTGAATTTTAATTTTTTTATTGAATAAAATATTTTAATTATTATCAAATACAACAAAATATTTTTTAATAGATATAATAGAGTGTTTTTTTAATTGACGTGTTAATCCAGATAGTTGATAAAAAATAATCATAATAGATATTTTGTAAGAATATAAATCAGATGGAACAAATCTAAGTTTACATTCTATGTAAAAATAATTACTTTTCAAAAGTATTCTATCCAAACAATCTATTAATTTTTTATACCTAATGACAATTATTTTATAATAATAAAATATTAAATTATAAGATTAATATTATAATAATTACAGTAAGAATTATTTAATAAAATACTAAAAGAATAATTGTAAGAGGATGATATGAGATATGAAGTAATACCATTTTGTTGTGAGTAATGATGAGAGTGGTGGAGCCGTTCAAAAAAACTAATAGAAGTCCAAAAAGTGGAATGGCTTTTTATCTTCTCCTTACCCTTTTCTTTTATAAATCAAGCTATCTACAACTAACAACAATGATTAAAGTTTATAACATTATCAAATAAAGATTTTGGTTAGTTATTGGATTTTTTAATTATTAAAGAACAATTATCTTAAAAAGTGGTTTTATCAAATTTTTATTGCATTTTTTAAAATAATTAAAACTAAAAAATATAAATTTAATTACAATGAGAAACTATTTCAAATAGTTATTTAATTACTTTCGCTCATCCTTAATATAAAAGCACTTTATTCTTGACATAAAACGCTTTTAACAAAATTACATGTATTAATAAAAAAATTATTTTATTTCATTTTTTTAATTTTTAAAATAATATTATCACAGTTATCAATATTATTAATATTTTTTTTAAAAAAATCATTATTTATTAATGAAAAGAATAAATGTATATATATATATAATAATAATACTTAATAGCACTAAACAACGATTTTTTTGGTAAAATTATAAAAAAAACTATAATTTTATTTTAAAACGTGTCTTATATTAAAGAAAATAATGAATATTATTTTAAAATACAATTTTTATAGTAATTAAGCATAAATAATTATATAAAAAGGCATAAATTATCTTCTGTTTTTTTTAAATCGCTAAATTATTTTATACCAAAATATATGACTTTCTTTCGTAATTTTAAAAATCAGATATAAAATAATTTGGTGGATATTATTTGAAATTAAAGAAACAAATAATTTATATTTATTTTTAACCAGAAAAACAACTTTTTCTGCATGCGATTTTTCAGAACAAATAATTTACTTTTTAAAGCAAATAATAACATATTTTTTACAGCTAAGTATAGATTACATGGATTAACGAGTCTAGATATTTTCCTCTAACGTATAAGAGGTATATTTGTGCAAATGATACTATATATATATATATATATATATATATATATATATATATATATATATATATATATATATATAATGATACAAATATAAATATATATTTTCTATTTTAATGAAATTAATTTATTAAATATATTTTAAAATATAATTTATATAATCTAATAGATATGATTTAATTTATGTTACCGTATTTATTTTTTTATAATTAAGAGATAATTTACTAATAATCATCATAAAACCATACTTTTATTTCAGAAACTTATATCATAACATTATTCTATGACGTTTATTTGTTTTTTTAGTAATTTATCCTTTTAATGTTTTTGAAACCATTTTTTATTAGAAAAAGTATCAACTCCAAAAAAAATAATGAATATTATATGCTTGAGAAACTAAATAACTTCTATATTATTAAAATAAATATATAATTAATAATAGTATTCTCATTCCCTTAAAATTAATATATATACTTGTAATTAACAGTAAACGCGTCAACAAAAACGTTACTATATTAAGAAAATTGTAATAGTAGAATTGTTTATTAATTTAAGAACCGTAAAATGTGAATTATATAATTAAATATTTTTTATTAAAAATTATTTAAAGAAATAATTTTTAAAAAATTATAAACATGTATATTTTATTTAATAATAAATTATTTTAACTAATTTTTATCTGTAAAACATTTCTATTGAAAATGTTTTTATCCAATTTAAATATTACTCATTTTAAAACTCACTAAATATTTTTTAAGAAGATTAATTAGTCGTATTAGGGAAATATGATGAAACCGATAAGGAGCAGAGTTTTTCAAAACTGGACAATATGGATACAATGCTAAGTTCAATTTTAATTTCGTATAACAACAGTAGATTAATTGGGTCAAGAATATTAAAGAATTCCTTTAATAGCAAAATTAGGGGGTTATGTTAAATAATAAAGGGACATCCTAACACACTACCAAATCATCTCACAATGATATTGAATAGATTCTTTTTTAACAATGCTAATTAAAGAATTAATAAATAATATTTCTAAATACAGGTTCAAATTTATTAAACATTATTATTAAGGAGTATATGATTATCCAGATAAAATTCTTTGGATAATGGACCAAAATATGATGATATTTTTTAATTTATTAATTAATATATTAAGGATACTAATTATAATTTGTATAAAAAGTTGTCCTAGGTGGAACTTAGTAAGTAGTCCCTCAATATTTTTTTTATAAGTTTACACTCCCCTCTCTCTTGGCTTAAACATTAAGATTATCTGATAAAATTGACATTGACTGTGATTATAGTTTTCATGCAAATGAAAAGAGCTAGGGCAAGCAAGAATATTGACATAAGATGAGGGAACAGTTGGCACATATATTAAATATCATATTCATTTTTTTTTCTTTTCCCTTTCTTTTTGTCTATAAGATATCATATTATTAAGTGACTATCTTAGTCATGGGTGCATCTGGCTCACAGGTGGGCCATCTTGAAAAAAGAATGAAAAAAAACCAGAGAAAGAAAGGTCTAGTGAGCTCATGAATTCCTATCAAAGAGGATTAAAAAATTATGTTGTTTTGAAGTTTAATTCACTGTAATATCTCGGAGAAAAAGACAATTAATTAACGGATTGATAATGACAATCAAAGTTGTTTGTTTGGACATTTCAAACCGCAATCTTAGGAGTTTCTGGATTCGGATTCTCACCTTGTTGTTTTGCTACAGTCCACATGAACAATTACCCACTCCCAAAGCTCTCCACCACTTTGTCTCTCCCGTTAAGAGATCAAATGTCGGTTCAATAAAATTACCACATCTATATCAACTCACAACTTTCTTTAATTCATCCATAAAGTTGACTTCTCCTCTTGTTGATTTCAACAACGAAATTGCCTTGCAATTCCATAACAGTCCAGACAAAAACCTATGTGCCATGCTCAGAAGAAGCTAGGTAAAGGATGTTTTCAAGAAGATAGATATCCTTCATATAAAAAATGTGATTTTATTTTATTTTCATGGTTGATGAGATAACATACTATTATTTAATATTGATTTTTTTTCTCATATTTTGGTTTTATAATAGCACAAAACTTACACGGAGCTGATGTTGACTATACGGCAAGGATGGAAGATCCCAACGTAATAATCATTCTTTTTTGGGTTTATTTAATAAGATCAGAGCAGGTTTAATTTAGGTCTTGTTTAGATTATGCACGCAAAACCACCGTTCATCGTGAATTACGCAAGAATGTAATAGTTTGCAAGTGTTTTAAATTATGAAATTGTGTCATATTTGTTCATGTTCATGTTCATGAGATATAGTGATAAGTTTTTCATATAAGAATCTGAAAAATGCATTAAAAGTTATAGAAGGTACGTGTCGTGATTTGGCAAAGCAAAAGTTATTTGGTGTGAAATTGGTAAAGTTTAAGAATATATTATGTGTCGGCAAACAACCTCGTCTTTTCACTTTGTGTAGCAAATGCTAGATAATTTCTCACTGAACAACATAACTTGGATTTAATACATATGTTTATCATTCGACCACACCCAAAAGGATAAAGATAGAAAAAAGGGAGAAAATGCAGTTTTGAAATTGAGAATATAGTGAAATAGTGAATAGGGAAACGTATGGAAGTGCATGATTTTGGATAATGTGTAGGGCCCTTATCATTATTTAACTCTGTTAGCAGGTGGATAGATTAGTGGCAGTTGATAACGTTGAGATCACAAATTACATCATAGTGTCATTCAGAGGTGTGTGAAGTCCTGTATCACATATCATACGATCATTGAATAAAGAGTGTTTGGTTCAAAGAGAAAGATTAATTATGGTGATTTGATGAGAAGGTAGAATAAAAGGATAAGAGAAGAAAAGTGAATAAGAATAAGAAGTAGGTGGAATTGAAGATTAGTAATTAGGATGTTTGGTCAACAAGAAGTTAAGGTATGATGAGAGTAACGGTAGGAGTTAGTTTAGACGTTTTCAAGTCAAGACAGTAGAATATGGGTAGGTTTTCTGTAAATGCACCGTCCATTGCCCAGGAAAGACCCAAATGTTTGGCTTAGCGTGCCACACTTCACGGGTTTAATTATTTTCTACATCTTTTTTTTTCAATATCTTAATATACTTTTGGATATTCTCTTTTTAAAAAATCCCCTTCTGAATGAATTATAAAACTGAATATGCCATTCATAATATTTTATTCTTTTCAGACACGGTTAAATATTATTTTAATGTAAATTTTATTATTTTAAAGCTTCAAATTGAAAATACGTTCCTTATTAGAGCAATATAATAATAATAATTTCGAAAAACCTTCTGAAATTTTTAAATTTATAAGATACAAGTTCAGCTCTAGTCATATTGACCTAGGAATCCATATAGAATGTAAACGTAGAACCATTAGATCCTTTTCAAGAGCTGGGATCTGATTGAGCATGACCGCATCGTGGGACGGTTTTTTCCGGTAAGAGATGACTTTTGCATGTTTGTTATCTTATTTTTCAAAAGCTCCATTTTTTCACTTATAAAGACAAATTTTTTCATTTATACATCAAACTTTAAAAACTCAATTGAAAAATGTAAAAAAAAATGAATATTAAAACATTTTTTAATAATAATTCAATTAAAAATACTAGAAGTCGATGATTGTAATGAAGTCATACAATAATTTACGAAAATTAGAGATTAGCTGAGCTAGCTTATAAAAATGAAATTTCAAGGTTTTTCAATAAACTCATTCCTGTCTAAAATGGTTTCCAGCGACAGAAAATTGATTGCGGGAAGAAAAAAAAGGCAACGCCATAGAAGTAGCCCCATCAAGTTCGGAATGAAACATAAAGATAATGAGATCGACATTAACTGCACCATCTCAGCCAACGTCCAGGTACTATACTGCGTATGGTCACAAATCCCGTCAAAACCACACTTCTCGGAAGGTCCTGGCTTTGACTCAATGGTTTATGAACAAAGTGGAGCATCTCATTATCCATAAGAAATCGACAATGTGTCGTATAGAAACTCATCCAGTATCATATTCGGTTACGTTGAAATATCCCCATAGGCTTTCAAACCAGGGTTCCAATAGAGTCTAACTTTATCAATTAATAATAAAGACTATTCTTACTTTTCTAGTTTTCTCTAGTGATACGTGTTCTGTCATCACTCATCAAAAGTTGCCTTTGACCAAAAAATGCATTCTGTTTCCGAGAATCTTGATCTTCTAGTAAAACCAAATAGTGGGTGAGCTTTGATCGTAAAATTAACTGAGATTAGGAATGCTTCATTTTAGGCTCATGCATGCATTTTTGCTTCCCTTTATATGGTAGAGTGGGGAGCTTTCATTAAAGTGGCCAAACAGAAAAGTAACTAACTTTCACTAATAGCATGCTATCCGGATTATCAAAATGAAAATTATTTTGAAGAACTCCAGATGCTGTTGCACCATCAGAGTATCTCCTTTTTGTTATAGGTGCACAGTATCCCACTATTGGTGCAAGTTCTTACTGATGTGCCTAAAAGAGGACAGTAGCTATAACAGAGCGTGTCAAAAAAATGTCTTAGAGAGCGTCTTTCTAAGATTTCTCTTACATGATTGACCAGTATAAGATCGAGGCATTTAAAACGGGTGGGTCCTCCACACATATGAGATCCGTGGATGCATCAATAAATGCTGAATTTCGGGTTAGTGGGATGCCTATCCAAAAGGTCATCGAGTGTTTAATTTTTTTCCACATTGATAAGTGGGACCTGAAGGAAAACTGGAACTTGTGCAACGTAACTGAGGACTATTGCTAAAATTATATTAAGACAAGGGTCATGCAAAACTTAGCGTGAAAAAGAGGAGGAATCCTAATCAATTTGGCATGGGCAAAAAGAATTCAAGTTTCAATTAATGTATTCGTCAACCATTTCCCTTGATCCAGACCATGAAAGTATCTCTGACTGTGACACAGTAATCAGAAACAAATATCATCCCGAGCAAATGGCCACCCAGTAGATAACAAATAATGATAATAAAAACTAATCTCTTTCAGTATGGCTGGGAAAATTACAACTAAAAAAAACATTACACAGGCAGTGGATGGGCAGAGCCTTGTACAGTACAATAACATTATAAAAGGAACACATCCACTTGGCATCAATGTTTTCATGTTTCTAGCGCCACAATACAGAACTCTTAAATACATCTCTTAGCCTGATTTTTTTAGCTTATCATATTTAGTCATTTTTCTTGTTTTGTCTAAGCATTTTCTCAACTTCTCCACTATATGGTGCAGGATGATAAGCATACTGTTGAAGAACAGAAAATATAACCATCTCTACACATACCAAAATATTCTGCATTGCTTCCTCAATGTGCTCCACATCTAACCGCAAATGACGAGATTGAATGACGCCAAATTTAGCTAAAAGGTCCAGCAACATTCCCTGCACGTAGCAAAGATGGTTCGTATTATCAAAGGAACAGCCCTATATGATGATGCAATTGTATACGAAGGATAATATAAAAATATAGGGGTAGGAAAAGAAATGAAGGTAAAAATGTAAGAGACAAATGGATGGATCAAGCAAATCGAAGCACGAAAAGTTGTAAATGGAATGGAATGACCCATCAATTGGGGAATTCTTCATAATGGAACTCACATGATACCGAGCAATGAACAACAAAATCCAAAACTAATTCATCATTCAAATTTTGGGGCAAAAGTTAAAGGCAATTAATTTCTAACAAAGTTTCAACTCCTATATAATTCAGAAAAATGTTAGTCTTTAGTTTAGATTTGACATAAGTAGCAAACAACCTCAGTGTCAAATTTTCTCAGTAATTTCTTGTATTCTTTCCCAATAAATATACACAGTACAGGAAAGATTTTCCCATTTATAACAAAAATAATGTTGATTTTCACTAATTCCTAATTTGCAGATTTTATACTAGGGACACAATTATTAGTTTATTCTACATATCTGTACAAGAACAAGGACGATTCCAGAGCTAATACTCAGAAGGTATTGAAGATTTATTTAAAAGATTTATTAATAGGCCATCATAATTGTCTTTCGAGTTTGGACCATGAAAATTGACTCTATCAGAGAATGACTTAGCTTCTTTACCGGCAAAGTATTTACATAAAACACTCCCCAAACTACAAAGTAATAGGAACTTAAGGTGCCCAAATAATAAAATCCAGCCTGATCAACTGCTTTACAGCAACAACAATAACAACTGACCACCCACTAAGTGACGTCGGTTACATGGATCAAAACCCACCATAATGTTCTGTTGTAAATCACGCCTATAGAAAATTTGTTAACCTCCTAATTGATTCGCCTATAGTTTTTCTTAGTCCTCTTCTAGTGACTGGATTATCTTTCCATTTGGTCTACTCTCCTCACTTAAGCTTCTATAAGCTTTCTCATGCCTGAACCACCAAAGGTTCTACCATGCTTTCTACAATAGGTGCTACCTCCACATTTTCTCTAATGCATTTATCCCTAACCTGTTTTGCCTGGTGTGTTCAGTCATCCAACACAACATACTCATTGTTTCTACACCGACTTCTTGATGGTTACACCAAAATAAATAAATAATAACTAAAATCATTTCATAGAAAAAAAACAAAGAGAAAGCGTTGAGAATCACTAACTAGTCTAATTATTTGTATCAATTCTATAAGATAGATTTTTTCTGTATGCAAAGAAAAGACCATATTAACCAGAATTATAAGTTCAGCAAGTTTTGCATTTGAAAAATTGTAGTTTCTCTATTCCTCAATCAGGGAGGGGTCTGCGGCTCTCTGCTGCTATTTTTTTTTTAGCTCGAAGTCTTTTTTAGGTGGTCATTTAACTCAGCTTATCTGATAACTATATAAAGGATAAGGAGATTACCTGCCAAAAGCAGAAGAAAACAATTCCTTTGATACACAAGAATTTCGCTAGAGGCGTGTGTGGCGCCAGTTCTTTAGCAAACACATGGTAAAAGACCACCAGAGAATACAAGGCTAACGACACAGATATGTTGAGAATGACGGTGAATGTCCAGCTCAACCAAGTTGGATACAGACCAAGTAGCTGTAAAGCAATCATCAGAATGGAACATACTGGACGGATAACAACAAATTGCCATGTCCAATATTTTAGAAGCTTCAAATTACGGTAGTTCAGGTGAACAGTATGAGGCTGCAAAAGTTCAATTTACAAAATTATGAATACCCTGACATCATTAACGTCATATACAAAATGTAAATTTCTTGTGAGAAAAACAAATGCATTCTCCCTAAAAGTTTAGCACAATTCTAAGTAGCCACACCTGGAAAAGTGTCATGGGAAAAGAGTGGTGAATTTCCCTGCCCTTAATTTCATCGGGCACAATGTTTCCACTAATTGATATGTTCAAGTAACTATACATCAAAGCCAAAAACTTGGCAATGACCAAAGCTTCATAACATTCTTTAACTGACTCCAAAAAGGTGAAAAACTCCTTGCTTCCTCTAATATCCAAGAGACCTACAAAGGAGACAGTTGCATAAAGAGGAGCCATAAGAATGATGATGATAATAGCCTTTTGCTCTTTTGGATTCTTCCAATAGAAGAGATGCTGGGACAGTAACTGCGACGTGAAATGCATGGAAAGCATAACACAAAACGCGGATCCCAGCACCGTAATCTGTGCGGGATTGAGTGTGCTTAGATCTATCATTTCGCACAAAACTGTCTGAGATGAAAGCCGAATAATTTCAGAACCTGCAAAAGAAATTTAGAAAAGGATGAAATCAAGCAAAAGGAGATTAGAGCATGAAACAATACCCTCAAAGAGAAAACTAAAATTAAGTTCAATTCATACTAATAAAAGGACACTATAATCGCAGCAAGACCAAAACATGTTTGTTTCATATCATAACAACCTAGTTCCTCTGGAGATTCACATAAACAAGGACCACTACGCTTTGGAAAAGACGAGTTTCGGTTTCAGCCAACAAGTAAAAAGCAAACTTGATGTATGAAAAAATCCAAAGGGAACAATAGAAAGAGTTCAAAAGAGAAAGCACGAAACAGACCTTAATCGCGATTCAAGAAATGGCAGCTCAAGCGATGAAAGGAAGGAAGGATCTATGATAGTATAAATTAATAAAACAGACACGTGGCAACAATTGTCATATTGTTTATTGTATCCTGTCACTGTAAGTCAGTCATGGTGTGCGCATATTAGTTCTTAGGTGATTCCTCAATTGGGAGGATGGAACGAGTAATTCAATTCCTATATTACATACGGAAATTTAAAGATTTTGATTTTATATTCAGAATTTTGTTTCTTTCTTTGATTTCTGTATTCAATTTTATTTGACTATAGTTCAATATATTAGATTAACTATCTAAATATGTCGCAACAGTTCTCAAGAATAAACTATGAAGTGATAAATAAGGATCTAATATATTCCTAAAAATATGTAATATATTAGAAATTGGTAAAATTTATTTCATTTTATTTTCACACTTATTTTCTTAATTTGGAGAGAATGAAATAAAATTTAAGATGTCTAAACAATAACTTTTTTTTTGCACTAGGAAGCTCAAGGTTAATGACAATCAGATGGAATATTCCTACAATTCAATCTAACTGAAATTGATTGACTAAATTTTCTTTAATAGATTAAATACAACCTAGTCTGATCTCTTATAACTATGGTATCAAAATTATTAATTAATATTATAAATAGTAATATGATTATTATTCAATTTATTTTATTATATTATTAATTAAATATGTACTAATATTGTAGCCTATTTTAAAAAATTATAAATTAAAAAATGTTCCGAAATTATAAATTTTAGCAAAAAGGAATTAAACTTATAATTTAATTGACTCGATTCAATAAAATATGATTGTGGTTGGATTGAATCTAATGGCTATACCAAATGCATTTGGTTTGGTAATTTTCTAAAGGTGGACTTTAAGTGACAAACATTTATAGACCTAAACTGGCTTAGGACTAAACTTTTCTCTTGGGAGCATACTTGCTCTCTGGGTTTCTCTTTTAATTACTGGAAAATAAACATGTATCATACATCAGTTCTTTTATTCATTAGTCGAGCAGAGGATGTGACCAATGGATAACATTTTCTTTCTATCGCTTCATTTTATTAATTCACAATAACATTTTTTATTCTATCGCTTTATTTATTTAATCCCACTTTTCTTCTCTCTCTTTTCCTACCATTCATCTCATTGAAAAAGAAATGGTTCTGTTCTCTACTAAAGATGCGAGGCTAGATTAAAAATCTATTGTGGTCTTCTGATGTCTGCTTATTGTGATCAGATGGTCTCAGAGTTGTCTCAATTGACATAATCCAAAAGAAGTCCGGTTGGTGCAAATGATTCTTATATTTGAAAAACCAATAGATATTACTCGGAAAGTTAATATGTCCCTTGCAAAAGCTACAGAGAGAAGCAAAAAAAAGTTTCTTTTAATAAGTCATTTCTTGTTACATCAATTGATACATCCAACGGTAGGATTGTCGAAATGAACCAGCCATATCAATTCCTGCTGTAACTTTAAAGCACAACCTTATCAGAAACCCAAGATCATCAGAAAGAAATCCAAACACAGATCCAAATATATAACATGAACTTGAGTATTTATGACAACGATCATGGTAAAAGCAATATCTTCCCCCAATGCTGGCTGCTTTCCATAAGCAGGTGAGCTTCCGCAGCCTCAGCAAGAGGGAAAGATTTGTAGACCACAGGCTTAACCTTTCCTTCGGCAATGGCAGGCCAAACATTCTTCTCCACTTCGCTAACAATCCTGGCTTTATTTTCAAGACTTCTATTACGTAAGCCAGCCGCTGCACAGAATCCACCATATGAGATGCACAAATATTATGTCAACTAAGATCCTATCATACCATAAAAAGAGCTCACACTCAAATAATGAAAAAGTTTGTTTCTGTTAACATGGGAGAAAGGCTAATGTAGGTAAATAAAAGTAACATCTTCGTCAGTTTTCCATTGAACGTAGGTATCCTAATGGGTTTTCCGAACATAGCTTAATGCTTGCTCGTACAAACTCATTTGCAGGTAAGTCTGGAAGAATAGTAACCACAATGATATAAACAACTAAAAAATTAAAAAAACCTGAAGAAGCTCCCATACACAAACGCAGAAAAATATACCATAATTTTTAAGAAATCATCGGAAAATTAAGAAAGTTAACACTATTTTCAATTTCGTCGTTATTCTCCTCCTCTACCCAAAATTTAGATGTTCATAAAACTGCTTTGCATTTTTGTAGTTATTCAGAAAAGTTTTTCTTTGATTTCTTCAAAAACAACATGCAAGAGATGGCACAATGTTTATACTTGCGCAGACAAATGTGTACATTAGAAACTGAATTTGAGCAAAAGAATATATTAAAAAAGGGTATATTCCCAAGTTTGCAATACCTTGTACTGTGAGACGCTTAGCAAGTAAAGGGCGGAGATCAACCTGTGTAGTCACCCCACCTTGAAACCCAATAATAAAAAGCCTTCCATCCAAATTCAAGCTATCAATATTTCTTTCATAGTAGGATGCTCCCATACAATCAAGAATAACATCAACACCTGCAACCACATATCAATTACACTGTCAGTAAAAACACAAACATTAGAGGTACTACTACATAAATATTAAACGCCAAGGAATACAAAATCAGATCATGCGAGTAAGAGACAATACCTTGTCCACCAGTTTCCTCCTTTACCCTCGCAACAAAATCTTCTGTTTTGTAATTGATGCCCACATCAGCTCCAATACTCTTGCAAAAAGCTAGCTTCTCCTCACTCCCTGTCAAGCAATATCTAGTCTAGAATAAAATTTGGGGAAACATTGCTTGGACTTTTAGTAAACCCAGATGGGATAGTAAGTAACTAAAAACACAACAGTTTCACCAAACAATATAGCAGACAGACAGTTGACCAAACAATATAGCGACTATTGTTGAATAACGGGATAAATCAGTAGCGAACCTGCAGTAACAAAAACTCTTGCTCCTTGATACTTAGCTATCTGAATTGCAAATGTACCAATCCCACTAGAACCTCCATGAATCTGAGAGTGAGATATAATGGATTGAAGTTAACATAACACTTAATAAGTTAGCAAATTAGGGTCATCACACATTTTTTTAGTAAGATCCAGTGAAAATACTTGCGTGGTGAGGGTGATATAATAATAATAATAATTTAGAATTTAGGATATGATGAGATACCAACAGGGTTTCCCCTTGAGATAAACGACTGGTCATGAAAACAGTAGACCACACAGTGCATGCGACCTCAGGAAAAGCAGCAGCATCCGTGAGGGAAACACCTGGTGGAAGCGGAAGCACTTGCCCGGCGGGAACTGCAACTTTCTCGGCATATCCTCCTCCGGCGAGAAGAGCACAGACCTGTGAATGAATAATTTAGAGCGACAGTGAAAGAGGAACAGAAGAAAAGGGAATTAGGTTAGGAGTACCTGATCACCGATTTTCCAGTTGGAAACGTTTTTTCCGAGGGATAGGACAGTTCCAGAACATTCGAGACCCAGGTAGGGACTGGCACCCTTGGGGGGAGGGTAGAAGCCTTTCCTCTGAAGGGTATCGGCTCTGTTAAGGGCAGTAGCGTGGACTCCGATGAGAACCTCGTCGTCTCGGAGCTGTGGATCTTCAACTTCTTGAAGCTGCAGCACTTCAGGACCCCCCGGACTCGTTATCACTACGGCCTTCATCTCCTTCTCTTCCCTCTCTAATTATAGTTCATATTCATATTCTTTTCAGGATTTATACTATATCCTTACGACTCTTTCTTCTTTCTTTCCCTTTTCCCACCCTTATCTCACCAATTTATAATCATTTATATTTATTTCTAATCACCATATTCAGAAAGTTACTATCAAAAAAATAAGAACAAGGGTAATACAATGGAATTTTAATTTTTAAAACTAAAACTCTCTCATTTTTCAATTCAATTATTAATCAGTAATTTTTTTAAAAAAAAATTCGTCTTTTACCTTATAAACATATACTAAGTAATCTAGCACGACACAGATGTTAATGAATCAGGAGAAGAATTTATGTGTAAGAATAGGACGCTGATATTCGATTATAAATTTATAAGTATAATTTTCTTATTTTTTTAATATAATGATTGTAAATAAATAAATAAATAAAATAATATTAATAATATACTAACAAAATTTATTAATAACATATAAAACCATTTTTTATTCATTTTTTCACTTTTTTATTTTTCCGTGATTCTCTCTTTTTCTTTTCCTTTTCCTATCTACTAAATAAAATTTTAAAGATGAAAATACTTGTGGAGGACAAAAAGAAAATCAATCATCAATGAATGATCCATCCAATTTTTTTATACAGAAAAAGATATGTCTATTATTGTTTGACAAACAAATGAATCAAAACAAAACTAAAATCACATCGCTAGATCTAATATTTATGTAAGAAAAAAGATCATATGCAAATATAAAGGATTAAATCGACTTTTGATCTTGTTATCTTGTGAAAGAGCAATTTTAATCCTTACAAGAATTTAATTTGATATGTTCACAAATTATATTTCATCTGTTCCAAAACTATGTTGTTTTGGTTTAATACATATCCATTAGAAAAACACGTAACTATAACTTATTCAATAACACGTTCCAATAACATCTAATAATTGGAGCATTGTGGTACCCACTTCCTTGATCAATTTTCAATCAAAATTTTTACTCGAGGATAAAGTTTAAATAATGAGTTTCTGCCAGAATAACTTTAAAAGTTCCCACCAAATATTGATTTTAAAATATTTAAATCAGTTACCAAAGTTAATATAAAAGTTGAATAATAGTCTCACAATAAATGAAACTCGCAGACATCGAGATCATATTATACCTTCATCAAAATAAATTTAACAGATTCAACTATATTCAATACAAAATAGAGTGGGAAAGAAAAGTTCGATTGCTCACATCTAAATTTGTTTTGTAATAATAAATATTCATGATATGCCTCTACGGTAAAATAATGGTCCATCTCAACAAAATAATATTCAGTTGGACGCAGAATTGAAAGATACTCTACACCAAATTCATATTACAGTATCCACTTTGATTATTTTTTATTTAATTTATTTATGTATGTTTTACCTTCACCTTTGCCTATTTAAATAAATTAAATAGGTTACAATACTGATTGTTCAATTTAGATGTGTAAATTTGTTTACGTAAAGTCCGTTGACCATAAAATTAACCTTTTATAGCTTTACATTACAGATGCCAAAAACAAATAGAAATATAACTTCAAAATTACATTCCCTACCTACAGAAATAGAAAAAGAAGTTCAACTTAATTGGTCAAACAGTTATTATCCTAGTCTTCGAACTTATGCTAACAGACTACAAAACAAGAGAAGAAAATTTTGAACTTTTATCATACACAATTAAAAATAATCCATTTAGAATTAAACAGTTTAAAGTGAAAATAACATCACTGAAATAACCAATTCAAAAAATAACTAATACTTTTAAAAGCATACGACAGAAATATACAAAAAATTATTTCCAAAATTGGGAAAACGTAGAACGCAAATCCATTTCATCGAAAAACACTAAACAATAAACACATTTTATGAAAAATTGAAAACTAACAAATTTTGGCTGGTAACAAGGGAGTCAGTCACTAGGCCAACTTACAAAAATTTAGCAGTTGTTTAGGTTATGCCCGTGTCCGAAGTTTCCAGCCCAGCAGCCTCCATACAGCTAAATACATAAATAATTTACCAGGGCACACAGAAAAACAATCTATAACCCAGATAAAATACGACAACAGGTTCATCATTACACTTTACATAGCAAAACCAAATAAACCCCACGACTTTAGTTAATCTCACTGATGTCAAATATATTTTAACTTCCTTAAAACTGAGTAACTAGACATAAATTGCGAAGCGAAGGCCTTTTCTAACAAGTCCAACACACTAAAACAAACAAAAAACATGTGAAAACTTCCTGAAATCAAAAAACAATGTTTTGACAATCAGAATTCACTTGTTTTAACTAAAACGATAGAAAGAATCCTTCCACGTAAAACCACAAACTTGCATTTTACCGCTTCCATAATATTGGTAAATAAGTTAAAGCCGAGATGGATACATAGCAACGACCTTTGTCAACAATACAGTGCAACAATTTAGTCATACCACATTCCCTAATAAGACTCTATCTGTGATGACAAGATTTCCTAATTTCCAGCTTTATAACAATAACGTTGAAATTCATAAATAAAGAACAGTTCTACACAAAACCTTAACAGGAACAGTTTCACCCTCCCTCGTTCATACACAAAAACCACACACACTATAGTTGGAGTAAACATCCCATTCATCGAACCCCCAACCCATATTGCCATAACACTTCACTAACAGTGCGGGTCAGATTACAAATTTTCAGCACCTGCTACATCAGACAGGGATAACTGTAAAATTAGCGATCTCATCATCCACGGCACCGTACAAACACCAATAAAACAACAAATCACAATTACATTTGGAA
The DNA here is from genome assembly GCA_030347555.1 of Lablab purpureus. Taxonomy (NCBI): domain Eukaryota; kingdom Viridiplantae; phylum Streptophyta; class Magnoliopsida; order Fabales; family Fabaceae; genus Lablab; species Lablab purpureus. The sequence goes on from CM059259.1 coordinate 11,900,369, forward strand.
ACAAAAGATATCCAACACCCCAAGATATTTCCTTTTTGATCTAATTTTTCCAGACATGTTAATCATTGCATATTATGATTAAATTAAAACATAGCTTCGCGATAGAAATTTCTGTACTCTAAGTAGGTCTAAGTGTGTGCAACAGGCTTATAAAATGCAAAATACAAACATTCGGAAATGCAAGCAAAGCAATTGAATAATATAAAGGGGCAAGAAATATTAAGCGCGTAGAAAACATAAGGACAAAATATAGTTTGATTAACATAAGAAAACAAACTTTCAAAAAGGATGATGAATATTTGAGATAGAGAAACACTACAAAACCCTGGTTTATATGATAAAGAGACTAATCGACGGTTTGCATGATGTCTTCGGGAGCGAACTTGGTGCCCTTCTCTTTATCAGCGGCGGCGCGACCCTTCGCCTTGCGATCGAGAATGGCCTTACGATCCTTGTCCAGTTTCAGCTTAGTCACCACAACCTTCGAAGGGTGGATTCCTACGTTGACGGTGGAGCCGTTAACCTTCTCGCGAGTGATTCGCTCAATGTGGATGACCCACTTGCGACGGTACACCTGCGTCACCTTCCCCTCGCGACCCTTGTACGTTCCACGCACCACCTGTACCTCGTCCTCTTTCCTCACCGGAATCGAGCGCACGTTGTACTTGGACCGGAGCTCCGCGGAGAGAGGAGCGCTCATCAGCACCCGCCGCACGCTTGACGGCGCCGTGAAGTGAGCCTTCCGGCTCTTGCGGCGGCTGCTCGATACTCTTGGGTTGAACTTCATCGTCTCTCGCTCTCTCTCACACAACCTCTTGCCGCGGCTTCCTAGGGTTTCTCTATCTTTCTCCTATTTATTGAATGATTGTTGGTTAGCCTAGGGTTTTAATTCTTTCAAGTGGGCTTCTGGGCCTTTCTGTTTTACCATAGACCTGGACTTAATAAGTTCCAAGGTTGTTATATTGCAATATTGGGCTGAAATCATTTATGTAATAACCATCATGTCTACGAAAGCCGTGCTTCCTTCTCCACCTCTCGATGTTCTTCCTGCACCCCCAAAATTTTATTAAATATCAAATTTATCCTTGTTAATTCTTCTTGATTTTCATTTCTCTATTTTCTCTGTGAAAATATTTTTTAGTGACTTTCCAAATTATGTAACCAGTAATAACTTCCACATTTCATAATTCAGAAGTGAATTTTGTGCAAAAACAACTTTCAGATTATAAAATCTGAAAATCATTTATATAGGAAAAATTGTCTTTTGAATCATAGAATTCAAAAGTCAAACTTTTAAAAAAATTATTTTCTAAATTATAGAATCATAGAATCTAGAAGTGAAATTCAAAATAGATTTTTAGATTATAGAATTTAGAAGTATTTGTGTCAGAAAAAATTTATCTTTGGATTATATAATCTGAAAATTATGTTTTTAAAAAATTACCTTCCAGAACAGATTCTATAATTTGGAAGATAATTTTTCAAAAATTTAACTTTTAGATTCTACAACTCGAAAGACAATTTTTTTATATATAAAAAGGACTTCTGAATTAATCCAAAAGTCATTTTTCAGAAAAATAGTTTTGGTATTTTTAAATTTTTGGGGGTACAGAAAGAAACACAGAAGGTGCAGGAAGGAAGAAGCAGCCTTGCTAAAGTTTGTGTTTTCTTATTCTTTTCCACTTTTTGTGTCTACTAAAGTTTGTGTCCACCAAACTTTTCCCATTTCTTGACGTACACGAGGAAAGGCTAGCAGTAGGTTGGTGCTACACGTCCCCTAATATCTTGTTAGAACATCGCATAAAAATAGGGGGAAAGAGAGCAAAATATACTAATGCAATAAATCATCTGAACTGATACAGAAAGAGAAATAAAGTGAAATAATAAACATTTATAAATTAGATTATATGCAAAAGAATGCTTGATCAACACCCAAATTTGGAGAGTGAGAGAAAAATTATGAATTTAAGGAGATATAATGAGATAAGAATAACAAAAAAAGTAATATGCAGTACGTGTTTACTGAAAAAAACATGTTTATACTCTAAATAAACCGTTGCATGTGCCCTGTATGGTGATGTGAAAACTAATAATGTATTGCTTGCTTATGGGTTACAGTGTGCTATAAGCAAAGAACTCAAAACGCTTTGTATTTAACGCCCCCACCTTGCTTGTACTTGAACTCAACTTGGACATACTTTTGAAATAGATATTGAAATCTTGCACTCAATCAAAACCATGTTACGTGTTCTTTCAAGATAATCATATCGATCCCTCTATATAAATGTACATGTAATGTTCCATGGTGAAGAAAGCAAAGCATGTAATGTAAAATAGTGGAAAAGGGAATCTAGTGAAGAGATGGGTAGACTTAGAGGCTTGTGGCTGTCTCTTGTTCCATTTGGATTTCTCTTGTTCTTTAGTTCAGCTTTCATCGGACTGCCTAGTGCCCTTGCCTGGAGCAAAGAGGGTCATGTCATGACATGCCAAATTGCACAGGTAAATTTCAATTTCAATCCGTGAAACAACCATGCACCCACTAGGCCAACAACATAATACAAATCAATTCATGCCAAAAGATTTATTAATTAGTGATTGGCTTGGGAATCAGGATCCTAATTATTGGAGAGATTAACATTTGGTGTTTGATAAATAGGCACTTTTAGAGCCTGAGGCATCAGAAGCAGTGTACCGTTTGTTACCTGACTATGTGAATGGTAACTTATCAGCCCTCTGCGTATGGCCTGACCAAATTAGACATTGGTACAAATATAGGTGGACAAGTCCTCTTCATTTCATTGACACACCGGATAATGCTTGTTCTTTTCAGTATTCAAGTAAGCACGGCTTCTATATGCTAATTCTTCTTATCATATGCTCTCATTATTAAACCTTTGAATATTATTATATAATTTATTGCTGTTTGTTACCATAGGGGACTGCCATGATTCCCATGGTGTGGAGGACATGTGTGTTGCTGGTGCTGTGAAAAATTTCACTTCTCAACTCGTGCATTACAAAGAGGGGACATCTGATCACAGATGTAAGGAGTCAAGTTTCTTAACTCTTTTTTCCTCTCGATAATTTGAAAAAAAAAAATTCTCTTCACAAACCGGATTTTTAAACAGAACAACCAAAGTTATTACAACAGAAAATGTATTTTATCATAGAATAACTCAGGTATTTTCACTTGTACTTTTTCTTAATGCTTTTTATTTTACAGATAATGTGACTGAGGCGTTGTTGTTCTTGTCACATTTCATGGGAGATATTCATCAGGTATGTGAAAAGCTTTTCAAAGTCTTGTCAAGTTTCTTATATACCATTTTACCATTCCCTTTAACAAAACGTTTGGGGACTTGTCTTTTCAGCCAATGCATGTTGGATTCACCACTGACGAAGGAGGAAACACGATAGAACTACGATGGTTTAGGCACAAATCTAATCTGCACCATGTATGCTGTAACTTCAACTTCATCTCCATTTAGTATCCAAAAATTACTTCTGTGCATTCAACTGTTAATTTCGTTGTCTATAATTAGGTGTGGGACAGAGAAATTATTCTTACTGCACTAGCAGACTATTATGATAAGGATTTGGACCTTCTTCTCCAAAACATTGAGAGGAACTACACTGATGTAAGACTAAATTTATCAGACATCCTTCCTAGTATTTATCAAACACGTGATTCTATGATGAAATCAACAAAATAATTTGTGTCTTGTGTACAGGGAATCTGGGCAGACGATGTTTCATCTTGGAAACATTGTAGTGATATCTCTCAGTGTGTAAATGAGTGAGTTGTCCCTCCCTATCACCTTCAGCTCCCACTTTTTCTCTTCCTCTCTGGCTGTTAATGTTCACATTCCTCATGTTTTTGGAATCATATAGTTGGGCCAAAGAGAGCATACAAATTGCTTGCAGATGGGGTTACGAAGGCGTTAAACCTGGAACAACTCTGGCAGGTAACCCAATTCACCAACCATGAATTCAACCAGTTATTTAAGGAAATAGTTAGATGCTAAATAGCTAATTCATGAAACTGCAAGCAGACTCATTAGAAAGTTAAAGGATTTTGTGTGGTGACTTTGTGCATGTGATGCTTCTGTAGATGACTACTTTGACTCAAGGATGCCATTTGTCATGAAACGAATTGCTCAAGGAGGAATTCGATTAGCCATGATTCTAAACAAGGTGTTTGCTGACTCTGAAGAAGGATTTGCAACGACAACCTAGGAAGATAACACAGACACACAAAGTTGTTTAAAATTTGTGAATGAGAAAATCATCTATAACTCGTTTATTCTCAATTGTTAGTCATTAGCCCATTGCATTTCTGACTATGACCTGCCTCTGTTGTAAATAATTCAAGAATGTGCCGTGCCAGCCATTGTAGAATTCCCCAAAGCAAACCAATGAGTCCACAAAAAGAAAACTGTTGATAAGCCTTACAAATATTAAACAAAATTATGTGACTTTACTACAGCATTTTTTATAATCTTCTTCTTTTTTTAAATATGCTTTTCTTCCTTTAAATTGTTGTTTTTTTTAGTTTTGGAATTTCACAAAATGTTTTATTCAATTTCTCCCTGTCAATCATGGTGCAAACTTTGGATATTAGATATATGTGAAAAAAAAACGTTGCTATAAAGTAGAAAATAGTCAGTATTTTTTTTTAATTTTCTGGTAGATTTTGTAAAAAATTATAAAAATGAATATTTTTTTTAAATAACAAATCTGGATGGTGTTTTAAAACAATTCAGATGTTATTATTTTTAAATCATGACTTTTGTGGTCTTGTTTTAAAACATGATTTCTAATGAGAAAGTATTACTTTAAAATATTATTTTATTTATTTACTTCTTTTTAAATAATAGAAATAATGTTTTAAAGGAACAATTTGTTCTACTGTTTAAATAATAATATATTTTAAAACATGACTATAAAAATTCAAAATCAAGTGTGGTTTAAAGAGATCTTTTACTTTTGTGAAAAAAAATCATATTTTATAGTACATGAAAAATAAAACAACAGACAAAATAGTTGTCGTTTACTGAGACACTTTAGCTAAACCTGATAAAACAAACGAAAAAACTAAACTCCATTAACTCATTTTTATTTTTTTTTAAATTACACTCAAAGGTTAAATGTGCATTGTTATTATGAATCAAACATGGTGATACATTTAAGAGAACTTTTTTTCTGCACTCTTGTATTTTCTTTTTGCATCTATGTAAATATGAAAATTTTTATTTTCTGTATCATAAAATGTAAAAGTTAAAATTGTATTTTACATTATATAATTCTTAAATATTTTTTATTAAAAATATAACTTGAATTGTGTAATTTAAAAGCAGAAGTCACTTTCATTTTTGTTTGTTTAAAAAAAGCGTTTGTGTTATGTAATACGAAAGAATTTTTTTATATTATCCAATCTAAATATTATTTTTGCATGAAAAAAATATTTGAATTGCATAATTAGTAAGTTTTTTTACATAAAAAACTTTTAAATTACTCAATCTAAAATATTTTTTAGGTTATTCAAAAGTAAAAGTATTTTTGAAACAAAATGAGTCAAACATGAAAGATAGTACATCTTTTCCCTACTCATGGTGGTAGAGAAAGAATTTTCCCATTTTAGATCCTATACTTGTTCTGAGAGTAGCTTTGGGCTTAGCTTTTAACTTTCAAATGAAAACATTTTTGTAATCAAGTTCTCGTGTGAACACAATATTTTATTGAATCAATTTGTAAAAGGAAATGGATTTGTGTACTTCACTTTTTTTCATCTTCTATTTATTTAGAATGAATTTTTTAAGATGTGATTTTTACTTAAAAGCTCATTGCACAATGAATGAGAGGTATAGTCCAATAAACAATTTGATATTATCATTTACAAATTATTAGTCATTAGTTATGATATTATCATGACATTAATGGGATGAAAAGTGTAATCAAATTATGGTGTTCTTAGTTATATGATGTCTTATCTTATTAAAAAGAAGTTTGAAATTCAGATAGTCATTTATAATTTGAAATCTTATAAAAATGTCGAATATAATAACATATCAAATGAATTTTTATAAAATTATTTATGGTTTAAGACAAAATAAATAAAGCAATTAACAATATGAAAAAAAACTAGAAGATTAATACGATTTCGCAACTAAAAAAACTAAGAGTAAAATGAGAATTCATATAACGTCCCATAACTTCTAAACACAATCCAATGTATTTAACACTTTTTCACCTGTTCATGTGATAATTGATTTTACACTTCGTATAATTGATACTTCCAAACAAATTACTCTATATTCAAAAAGCATACTAAAAAATATAAAATCATATAAATAAATTTAAAATTATAAACAAATCACAATTAAATTATACATTTTTTATAAATATTTATTTTTTCAATCTAACATAAATATATACTTTTACATTCTAAGTAAATATTTGAAAAAAATATCAACATTCATATCTCATACTTTTTTCTATGCTGATATATATGTATAATATATATAAAAATAATGAAAACTATAACAATATAAAAAGTGTAGATACAATACTCAACACCTGTCAAAAGTGATAACATTAACAATAAATAATGAAAGAGAGAGATGAAGATAACTAAACTGTGAAAGAATAATGAATAGTTAAATCTTAAAATCTATAACATAGATATTTAGAAGGTAGAGGGTCGAAAAAAGAAAAAAATAATTATGAATATAGATCACTTTTTTTTATTATGAAAAGAGATTAAGTAATATTATATAAAATGATTTTAAATGAAAAGGTCGTATTTTGTAGTATAATTTTTGTTGAATTTTTAATTTTTTATAAATAAAGTTATGTTATGTAAAACGATTTTGGTTTAATTATTTTTTTATCTTTTAGTGAAATTATGTAATAAAAACGATCTAGATTTGTAATTTTTTTTTTATTTTTTCGACAATAACCAAAAAAGTCAGTATGGCATAATTGCTATGAAGCACAAATTATAAGAGAAGGTATACTTTATTTACAATATTCCATACTTAAGATAAAATAACACTGGTTAAACTATATTATGGTGGATTTTTATAATTTCTCCGACAGGTAAAAATAATTAAATACATTTTAAATTTTTAAATAATTTAACATTTTATTTCATAAATATTTAAATCAGTATTAAAAGTTAAGTGTAAAGTTAATAAATTATAATGATGTTCATATTAAGGTTTGATTTAATTTTTAATTAAAAATATATTTAAATTAAATATATAAATTATATACAATTTGATTTTAACATTGAAAAATTAACTCAAATTAAATCAATTTTCTTAATTTAATTTGAATTGATTTTCCAATTTTACCATTATATGTATTTAATTATAGCGTTTTACAATAAAAATAAGAGTGTTTATGTTGTAGTTGTATTTTAATACAAATTTTGGATAATTAAGCGGATCTGTCTCTCTTAACAAATCTTGCACAAACCTATTATAAGAAATTTAAAAACATTAATATTAATATTAATTCTCTTTTAGTAATATTCTTGTTTCAATCTTTTATTCTTTGAGAGTAATAATCTAAACAACACACTGTTATGATATATTGTGTTATTCCTTTCTAATAGATTTATAAATATAAATTAAGCCAAACATGTCAAATTTTTTCTTTCATATATACAATTAATTTTAGTTTTGTCTAAATTAGTTTCGAAATGTCAATAGGTAACCATATATCAGTTCTAATCTTTGATTTTAACCCATTATTGCTTTTTAATTAGCTGCTAAACACTCCAAATTAAAATTTTAATAAAATAATCTTGAAAAATTAAACATTAGAATGACATTTAAGAAACATAGACAACATGATGGTATTAGTTCCATGCTTAAAGGAAACCATATGCAATGAAGCAACACCATAATGTTTGGTGGTACCATATGATGGCAACAAAATCATTTGATTAAGGTGAAGCGGTCAACATGAATCACACGCCAAGCCCAACAGGGGTGACATGTTTTGAAAATATGTATCAGAAAGTGAAATTTGCATTATTTACATTTATCAGAGAAAAACACTTTGCGCCTCTGCATCTCTTAAGAAGGAAAAGAGAAATGAAAATAAAAAGGGAAAAATTAGTTCAAAATTTAATTTAATATAATATTTTATTGATTAAGTTTTTTATTTAAACACATCATGTAACATGAATGATGGAATGCCATTCCGTGTAACCTACCACTCTTAGGTAGCTAGCTAGCATTCCTGCCTTCACTTCACTTCACTTTGACATTGATTCAGTAGGCCCAGCAGTCAACTCAGGGTCAGAACCAATCGGCGCCGTTAATTAGTCCACGTGGCCCACCACTTGAATGATCGACGGCCATCCTGGCTCCTCATGCATTGCATTCTCTTCCTTTCGGCTACTTTGTGTCCCCACCAACACAACACCCACTGTGCCTGTCTCTGCAACGCTCTCAAAGGCAAAGCAATCAAAGTGAGAGTGAGAGACATGAAATAAGGACCATTCTTTTTTTTTCTTCTTTTTCCCTCAAACAAAGTAACCAAAGTCACAAACCATTATGGTTTCTCGTACCAACGTCATTTTTCTCTCTCTCTTTTTTTAAATGGCCGCACTTCGAGACAGACAATGGGATACACCATCAATTCCTAGTCCCAAAGTAAGTTTTTTTTAAAGGTTATTATAGAAGATTGGTTGAGGGAGGGAAGCCCAACTCGATCACTGAGTTGTTCATCAAGAAGACCGTCTTCCTCGTATTTCTCCTACCATGTCTAGCTTTCTCTGAAGTTCCGACTCTCACTCGTAGCTTCTTCTTCTTCTTCTTGTCATCCAACTTCATTCACTTTCATTACGACGTCATTGTTTTGGTGGGTGTATATATCAAGGTATTTATTTACTTTCACGGTCTTGCATGGTTCATTTGTTCTTGCTTCAGGCATTCTCAAAACACTGCTTGCTGGCTGGCTACTCTTTATGTGTCGTCTTGCATTCATTTCTCATTACATTAGTGTCTGATTCATTCTTCGTGGTCACGGGATCATGTTTCTTTCTGTTTTTCGAGTCGTGGAACTCGGGCTAGTGAAGTGACTATGATTTGCTTGAAAAAAATTGACGAAGAAAACGGTTATTGTTTATATCATTAACATATGTAAACCCTGTTTGCCCTTGAGTTCACAATCCCATCATGTGTGTTAGTGGCTGATAAATCGACAGAAAAACGAAAATCCAAGTGAAACAAGACCTGGAAGACTGTTAGATTGCCAAAACTCGTCTTTATTACAACCATTTACTGGAATGTTATTCTTATGAAAGTTTCGTTGATGATTAATCTCCCTCGAAAAACCGAACCAACTAATTGTAATAAAATGCCCTATCTTTTTTTTTTTCTATTATAAAGCTCAAACCGAAACCTTGACAAACATTTAGTGTATAGTTATGCCTTTATGGGATTTGCAAAATCCCCATGTGAGCATTTTCTAATGGCTCTCGTGTATCTCACTTCCTTTCACAACAGAGTTTGTTTTAGATTTGTGAACCTGACAATAAAGATCTTTCCTCTAAGATCTGCCTCTTAATCGCACAAATCCAAAGTGAGTTCAAATTCCTTCATGGGTGTGTAGTTTTTGTATACCAGTTAAAGGAGGTTTAATTCATAACTTGAGTGTGCCTGGATATGACTTTTTACCAGAAACTACGAACAGGGCATAACTGCATAAGCTTAGCTCCATTGTCTTGTGATTAACTGAGGAGCCCTCTAAGCAAATTTGGTTTCAATATATTGTTCTGTTTCAAGACAATTTGAGGTCCTCCTTTAATTAATGTCGGGAAGCTATTGTCAGCAATTGTGAAAGCTCTTGGCTGTTACGGATTATTAACCTTGGTTATTACGGATTAACCTGGTAACCATGATTAATTTGTTTTCTAAAACATTTTGGTCAATAAAGTATATTACTTTTATGAGTTTTGTCCAACAAGATTGTATCAAACTTTTGACAACTAAGAAAGAGCATGCGCGTTGTTCTAATGATAGCAAGTATTGCCGTATCATGACTATGTCCCAATTACCATCAAGAGATTTTTTTTTTTCCCTTTATTCCAATAGAAGGCAATTTATGTTATATGTATAAAGTATAAACCAAAGCAACCGCACTTTCTCCTTATATATATGTATGTGTGTCTAAGAATCTTTATTTTTTTGTTAATGAGGTGGACTGAATAATAAAATGGAGGAGAGACCAGAAACAGAGCTGATATCAATACCGGCGACACCGAGGGTGTCAACACCGGAGATACTGACACCGTCGGGGCAGAGGTCACCAAGAGCAGCATCAAAGGAAGGAAAATCATGGACCCCAACCTCGTTCATATCACCAAGGTTTCTGAGTCCAATAGGGACACCAATGAAGAGAGTGCTGGTAAACATGAAGGGTTACTTGGAGGAGGTGGGACACCTTACCAAGCTCAACCCTCAAGATGCTTGGCTTCCAATCACTGAGTCTCGCAATGGAAATGCTCACTATGCAGCATTTCACAACCTCAACGCTGGTGTTGGCTTCCAGGCCCTCGTTTTGCCCGTTGCTTTTGCTTATCTTGGCTGGTATCTGTCTATCTATCTATCTTTTCCTAGTTATTCACCACATTGTATTAAATTCTGCATCTGTTCAACTGCAGCGAGTGATAAACATTTCTGCTGTGAAACAGCATGCATATTTTAAATAACTTACTTTGACTAGCTTATAGTGCGTTTAATTTTAGTCAAATTAGTTTGATGCTGTTTAGTAAGATGACTGCACGTCTTTTTAACTAAGTTTATTTATTTCTAATATGAAGGAATATCTCATGCTTTAATTTGTAATGTGCATGCGAATGCTCGTTGTTTTCTTTTACTTTTATTTGTTGGAAGAATCTTTACTTTCATATTCTAGAAAAAAGAAAATGTTGTCTCTTGGTCATGGCCCTAGCTAGGCATGAAAGTAAGATAATTTTGAATTGTTGTGGGGCATCATGCCTTTTACAAATATCAAAGTTCATCATAGATTTGATTGGTTGAATGGAAAGAATTTCAAAGAGGGTGGGCCGGAATCAAGATGCTTGCGAATTTGGCCCTTTATTTTTTGCTTTTCCCAAAGTCTAATTAAATCACCCTTCTTGTATAGGGAACAGTTCTAATTTTGTCCATATTATCTATTTTTGGTGCTAGAGGGTCCCTGACGTTGGTCATTCAATTGATCCGTGAATGCATCTTCTTATCATAATTTCCATTTACTATTACCGTTCTGGAAAAACCTTTCCTTTGCTTTGACCTTGTTTCCATTTCTACACATCTAATACTAATAGTATATAATACGGATTTTGTCCAGTTAAGTTTATTAGAAAAGTTTGTACGGAATAGTAGCGTATGGAAAATATTTCAGCCTTCATGAACATGCTTTATCCAAATATTTTGCAGGAGTTGGGGAATTCTTTCCTTAACCATAGCATATATTTGGCAACTTTACACGTTATGGATTTTGGTTCAGCTTCACGAAGCAGTTCCAGGTAAAAGATACAACAGATATGTGGAGCTAGCACAAGCAGCATTTGGTAAGTTTGCTTTGCCTTTGATTACTTTTTCCTAGCTAGTTGATGTAACACAGTTAAAGAAGCTACCTAATTAACAATGTAGAACTGCTGTGTAACATAGTTGATTCATATATGTCCTTAAAACTTGCGTTTTTGGACCTCGGAGAACTTGTTGCCACTTCAATTAGATTCAAAATTTAGACGCATATAACTGTCCTAAAACTTGAATTACATAATTTGAAAAGGATACAAGATTCTATTCCTATGTATATTCTGTATTGTTTAGTATGTACCTTCTTTTGCAGGGGAACGATTAGGAGTCTGGCTTGCTCTCTTCCCAACTGTTTATTTGTCAGCAGGAACTGCAACAGCTTTGATTCTTATCGGAGGGGAGACCATGAAACTGTTCTTCCAAATAGTTTGCGGACCCACTTGTACCTCAAATCCTTTAACCACTGTGGAGTGGTACTTGGTTTTCACTTCTCTATCCATTGTCCTGTCTCAGCTGCCAAACCTCAATTCAATTGCAGGCCTTTCACTCATAGGGGCTGTGACAGCCATAACTTACTCCACCATGGTCTGGATCCTATCTGTAAGCCAACAAAGACCACCTTCCATCTCCTACGAACCCCTATCATTGTCACAACCTTCTGCTTCTGTATTTCTTGCCATGAATGCGCTTGGAATTATAGCCTTTTCTTTCAGAGGCCACAATTTGGCCCTAGAAATTCAGGTACTTGTGAGTTGGCAATAAAATTTTCAGTTTTGTTTTTTATTTCTGTGTAGTTAGTGAAGATATGTACTTTGTTTCCTTCAGTCCACAATGCCTTCAACTTTTAAGCACCCAGCTCGTGTGCCAATGTGGAAAGGAGCCAAGGTTGCTTATTTCTTCATTGCAATGTGCCTCTTCCCAATTGCTATTGGTGGCTTTTGGGCCTATGGAAACCAAGTAAGTAAACTGAAAACTAGAATCTTAATGATAAAGAAATACGACTGAGTTTTATATTAATTTAATTTATATGAAACGTATGTGCAAAATTATTTCGCACAAAGATATCTCACTGGATTTGATCACTGTATCAGATGATCATATTGATTAATATATTGTGACCATATTCCATTATTTTCTCACAGATGCCTCCTGGAGGGATTCTCACTGCTTTGTATGCATTTCACAGTCATGACATCTCAAGAGGAATCCTTGCCTTAACTTTCCTTCTTGTTGTGTTTAACTGCTTGAGCAGTTTCCAGATATACTCAATGCCTGCTTTTGATAGTTTTGAAGCTGGTTACACCAGTAGGACAAACCGTCCCTGCTCCATATGGGTGAGATCAGGTTTTAGAGTGTTCTATGGATTTGTTTCCTTCTTCATAGGAGTGGCGCTTCCCTTCCTCTCAAGTCTTGCTGGTTTGTTAGGAGGACTTACTCTTCCAGTCACTTTTGCATATCCTTGCTTCATGTGGGTTCTCATAAAGCAGCCACCAAAATATAGCTTCAATTGGTACTTCAACTGGATTCTGGGGTGGTTGGGCGTTGGTTTTAGCTTGGCATTTTCCATAGGAGGTATTTGGAGCATTGTGAGTGATGGGCTAAAACTAAAATTCTTTAAACCCAATTGAATTTTCAGTAATAAGTGAAGCACATGCACATGCACACTACTATATAAATGCTGCTCTTCAGGCGTTTCCCAACGGTCTCATCTTCAGTGCATTGTGGAAGATTTTGGTTCTATTTGTGAAGAAAAAGTGGTAAGTGGAAAGCCATTGATGAAGAGAATGATCCTTGTATGCCTAAGTTGAGACCGAGCTAGACCTTGCAAGTTACTCTCAAGTTTAAACAACATCGTATCTCCCCTTGCCTTCACCTTTTCTCTTGTGGTTCTGTCATGTTATATTCCGAATATTTAATGGTTTGCTCTTATTCAATTTTTGTAGAGACTTCCAGAACAACCCCTTCCCCCAACAAAAATTGTCAACCCAAGTTGCACGTTGTGACCCGTGTAGTTTCAAAAAAACTTAATTTAGGTCTAAATCTTTGTCCCTTTCTTTTCAATGTTCTTTTCTTTTTATCTTTGTAGCGAGTGATATTACTGTTGATTGCAAATGGGTATACGTCGGTAAATATTTGTCTTTTTTTTTTTCATATTATTATTTTTGTTTTATCTTTCTACAGATTACTACTGATTGCATTGCATATAGGTACATGTTGGAGGAAAATAAAAGTTTGAAACCCTCCCAAAACAAAAACACCTGATTAACAATCTATTTTAACAATAATATCATATAATAATATTTTTAGTTAAAACAAAAATAAAATTAAAATATTATGACTTGTCACTTGGTTTTCAAAATATCAACCCGAATCTATATAGATTTTTGTGACACTATCTTGTTTTACACACACTTATATATATATATATATATATATATATATTGAAATTTTATTCAAATATATTTTTAAAAATTTGTTTATTACTTTAGTGTTTATTTTGTTAGAAATTTAAGTGTGAAGTGGATATAAAGTTTCACAATTGAATAAAAATGATAAACTCGTGTATAAAAAAAACAAAAACTTATAAATATTAAATATTAAGATTTTATGTTGAAAGTGATCTTATCTTTTTTGTTATATCTTCTTTTTTGAAAATTTATTTGAAGGGAGAGTATAATTAAAAAAAATTAATAAATAAAAATATAATAATTGAATTACATTTAAATTAGGTATGATATATCTTTTAATTAGTTATAAATATCTTAATGTATTAATAAAAAGTCACTATTTATTGATTTTTTAATAGTTAATATTAATTTTTATAATCAAATATCAATAATTTATATTTAATAAAAAAAATTTAAGATGATAATATATAATAGTTAATAAGTTAAATCTTATTTTTCACATTTAAATGTATTAGGTGATTCAATTTAGATTTAGATCAAAATACTTCCTATCGATGTCTAAAATCAAATCACGATTTTTTAACTACAGTAAGTATTAAGAATAGAAATTGAATTAATAAAATAAAATATGGATGAAGTAAATGTATACAAATATATGAAATTAAATATATAGTTAGATAGTCAGTTGTATTTAATTTCAGCAAAAATAAAAAAGAAAAACAACAATTCATCTTGACAAAGAGACAAACAAGCTTGAAAATCATAAAGACTTGTTCAAATTCTTCATCTCCAAACTTTTAGTGGCTCCAATCAATTTCTTGTCACAAATACTTCTTTAATATAATTTTTAATTAATTCATTTTTTTTTAAAAATTATTTTTATTTTAGAATATTATTTTATAAAAATAAAAATATATTTAAATTATTATTTAAATTTAAAAATTAATATTAAGATATGATTAATATTTGATATTTTGTTATATTTTTTATTTATATATAATCAGTTCTTTCCTATAATATATTTTTTATATCTTATATATTTTAAAAATATATTTTAAACATTTTTTTTTCATATTAGACTAACTTTCTCAAAATCATATTTTCATATTAATAAATTTTGTAATATAAAACTGCTACAAAAGGAAATGATATGTTGATATTTCAGTATGGTATGTGTAGGCAATAAAAGCAAACGGGGAAACACAGTTTTGGCTTTTCGCGTTTGGTTTTTTCTGGGGTGGCGGGGAATGCAGGAAATACAGAAAAACAAAAACTACCACAAGTTAGGATTATTCATCAAACTAATTATCATTTTATTTGCTAATGACACAAGAGATGATGTATTTCACAAGTGTTTTATATACAATATGATTTGTTAATTCAGCAAAACTTATTATCTATACGAATTTGTTAGAAAACAAATTGAAGTAAAAGATGGAAAAAACAGAGTGAAGCGGTGAATGGATGTTTATGAAGAAAAAAGAAGAGAAAGAGGTCAATATAGGGTGGCCAATGGCCATGCTACGTCGCTGGCTCAATACATTACTCTTTTTTTTCTTATTATAAGAAAGAGAAAATGTTTTTTTATTCAGACCCCACCATTCAAATTATAAGATAGATCAGGATAGACCAGATTTAAAAAGCAAGTTTCCCCTTTTACAACTATACTTTCATTAAAGAAATTGAAGAACACTCAGTCAAAATAATCTCACAAGGTCACTATTTTTGTTTTACTAATAACTTAACTTAAATCATACAAAAAATTAAAATATTTTATGCATAGAATTTTAAAAGGAATATTTAATCATTTTAAGCAGTAAATTAGTATTTAGTTTAATGGGTTGTCATGTTTGTGCGATAAAATCACGTGGGCAACTGCACTTTTGTGAATAAACAATAATAAGCTCCTTTTCTCTGGGCATTGGGTTTTGCAGTTTACCTCATTACTGCAGGTGCAAAGCAAAACACCCTTCTCTCACGCTCTCTCTAAACTAATCTCTCAACTCTTGAAACCACACCTTCATTTACCTCAATTGTTTAAAAAATGTTTAACATTAATATATTACATTTTAATTCTTCATTATTTTAATTTCTATCTAAAACCATATTTTTCAATGGGTAAATTTCTTCTTAGCAAATGTTGAACCACCTAACCTTTAAATTATAATATAACAGATTTCTGGAAGTACACGTACAGATACAATCTACTTCTATCACACTTCATAATCTTTTCAATGGATCATTTGTTCTTGAAAGGGAGAGAGATCTGCCCCACCTCACATAGTAAAAGAACAACATGCTTGATTTCTTAATTTGATTAACTGCAGAGTGTTGGAGGGTTACTCAATCCATCGAGATTAAGTTAAATAAAATTATAATCACAAAATGTGTCACTTGATCGATGAAAAAGTTGTGCAAATTGAGGTGAAAGAGTGAAGTGATTAATTGAGAGAAGAAAGAGAAGAAGAAGACGTATTCATTCAGTAGCAAGTAGCACCACAGCAATAAACGGCACACACTCAGAAAAGAAAAAGAAAAACTGTACAAAGAAAAGGTCAAAAATTGAGCTGAGATGGATTAGTGGGTGAAGTGAGGAGGAGCAACACATGATGCAGTGCGAGAGAAGATAGCAGAAACAGAATTTGCCAAGCCCACAACAATTGCAACCTTCACTTGTCCTCTTTTTGGAATAGGACGCCCAGAGAACCTCCTTGGGAAGCTTTTTCCTTCCTTCATCATGCCACTAGCCATTTCAATCTCTCTGTTCTGTTCTTCTGCTGTGTGATGCTTTACTTTTTGATCTCCCAAATGGATCTGCTTCTGTGTTCTGCTTCCAGAGCTTCTACCACCTTTGGGTTTTATACAGAGTCCGTGTGACAAAAGTGCCCTGCTTTTGGGGCTATAATTAAAAGGCTTTGCCACTGGTTTTTTGGACTCTTTTCTTGACCATCCATGACTTTCTATGGTCATCACTGTACTGACACGCATGAGTTCAATTAAAATATATATGCTACTATGCTCTGTGGGACAAGGCTCCTCTTCCCACTTGTCATGTTCAGATATGGTTGTTTCATAAATATGAACTCCACTGGTCGGAAAAGGAAAACCTACGTGCCAACGTAGCTAATTGGATCACTATAAGCTGTTGGTCAGAAACGGAATCAATAGTAGTTAGATTATTATGGACAAAATTATATAGCGATTACGTGGCAATCTTGCATGTGTCATTTTAGGAATATTTTTCATCTTTAAAAGAAGAAATAAAATTTAGTTTTAATTATTCTCATAAATTTCAAATTTTAACTTTAATCAGTAATGTTTATTTAACTTGCCTCAACCTTCATCTGACCCACTTAATCGCAGAGCATTGCTTAAACTGTCATTAGGAATTACTGAGTTGAATCACATTATCTGCTCTAATAATGACACACGAGTAACCTAAATTGGGTGGAAAAATTTCTAACATTTTCTTTAGATGTGCTTAAAACTTGATATTTGCATGATGATTTCAAATGCAATAAGAAAAAAATGAGATAGCTTTTTCCTTACAAAGGTATCCTCAAAGGATTGAAAGGATGTGATATTTGTTGATAGGAAAAAATCTTAAGTTTATTTTGGCTTGGACAGTGGATGTATAATGTAGTTATCTTTCAGACCTTTTTGAAGGTTGAGTGCAAAAATATATAATGAGGGAATATTTATAAGAATTTGAAGTCACTACTAATTTCTAAGATTGAATATTTATACTAAGAGTAGTCCATCAATCTTAACAAATAATTTCAGGTTTGGTTCTGACATCTTTTTTAGTATGAGTGTAGAATTATAAAAATGATTCCTCATTTTACTCATATAAAAGGAAGGATCTTTAATAAAAGTCATCTCTGTGCAAGATTTGACTTGACTCCCTTCAGGAATTGAATGACAGAAACCGTGTGAGGAAAGACAGTGGCTTCTATTATTCCATGTGGCCTTTGTAGTTGTGTATTAATGCCCATATATTTGATTCAGACTCAGAAGACTGGAAAAAATGTTACAGAGGACGGTGACATATAATAATGTAACCATGTGAACGTGATTTGCTGTGTCTTTCTTTTTCCCTTCACATTTGCTATTCACATACATACAAATCCAGTTTTCATAAAGTCACATTGATACATCTCCATCGCATAGTTTCATAAGAATTCAAGAATAATTTTATGGCAACAGAAAACTAAGCCAACCACAACACTTACTTTAAAAAAGTGTATTATCGAATTCTTAGGTATAGCTAAAAGAGACCACACATTGTTCTCTTTTTGGTAGGTAGACCATTCATTCGTTTGTTTGTTCAACAAGCGTGGACTGACCATTTCAGGCTTTTGATCCAAACCCAAAAGCATAAACGTGATAAAGAGACAATAATATAGCATGTAAAGTAGACACAGGTGTGAACAGACAAAGCTAATTGTTATATCTCCATAATAACAAACATATGAATTTTCCCATAAAGATAATTATGAATTTGGGTGCTTGTTTGATTGTAGTAAAGAAAATTCTGAATTTTAAATTGTGTATGCTACTTCACATTTAAATAAATATATATATATATATATATTATAAGTGTATTAATAAATATTTATTAAGAAACTACAAATACTATTTGTTAATTATGTATTTATTATTATTATTATTATTGTAAAAAAAATCTCACTTTAAAAATATGAAATAAGTGTTTAATAGTGTTATAAACAACTTACATTTAATTTAATTTTTAAAAAAATTATAAATAACTTAATTTTATATTTATATTTATATATAATAATATTTATTAAATAAAAATTTATTTTTTTATAAAATAATAAAATATAACAATAAGCAACAGTTGATTTAATAAGTAATTTTTTACAATTATAAACTATTTAAAATAATATATTAGAGTGCTTCAATAAAGAAGTTGATAATTTGAAATCATTTATGAATTATTTTTTATTAGAGATTTTGATGCAATTAACCATCTTATATTAAATTTATTAGTTTTGATATTAAAATATTATTTAATTTGCTTTTATGAATAATTATATGTATATGATTAGTCTATTGCAATTTTTTAAATGAAAAATATAAAAAATCAATATTTTTTATTGTTGTTAAGAACAGTGTGCATTGTTGATTTTATATCATTAATAAATAATGCTAATTCAGAAACTATATATGGAGTAATTTTAATTGATTGCGTAGAGAAGGTGATGTAATGTTAATGATGGTGGCAAAGTGTTGTGGGGTTTTAACTTTGAAGTATATCCAAACACTTTAAACCGATGATATTATATATATTAAACCATTGGAGGGGTTAAGTTGTTGATAAAATCCAAATTAAATCTATAATTTGAACAAATTAATTATTGATGTTGTTTTTAAAGTGGCAACAAGGCACACAAAAGTGTGTAGAATCACACTTCTTGATATTAAATAATTTAACTGAATTTACTGATTATATTATTATAGTGGAGATTATCATAACTTATTTTTTAAAATGTATACTTCTCAGAAAAAATGAGTGTATATGTTTTTCAATTGGAAAGTGTATTAAGGTTTTGTTATAATTTAAAAGAAAAATGTAAGAAAAACATCATATCTATAAAAAATATTGTTCAATATTTATTAATTAATTTTTTAATGAAATATTATATATTTTCTAGAAGTTATAAATAGAAAGAATAAAATTAATTAAGTAATATGCATGAGATTGAAAACAATCCAATCTTAATTTTTGTTAAGTTCATTGAAATAGAGTTCTGATATTATTTTATAATAATTTATTATCCACAAAAATATAAGAATATTTATTAAATATTAATTTTTCAAATATTTAAAAAATATTTTAATATTAAATATAATGTTATAAATAATTAATGCATCATAATTTATCCTTAAAATATTTTTATATCAAGTAAATTTAATTATATTTAATGCTCATAATTTCTTCCTAAATCTCTTCCTATAATTATTATAATTATGGAATCTTCTCGTAATCAATAAAAAATAATATATTAAAATTTATTCTACCAATTTAATATATTGAAATAATTTTAATCAAAACTAATTATGAAGATCACTTTTTATATTCTTTTAAAAAATTTAATTAAAAAAATAGAAAATAACATATAAGTAAAAAAGTTAAAAATAGATCAAATTACTAATATTAGAATGAAGAATAACAATAATTTTATACTGGTTTATATTTAGGAAAAGATAATAAATTGAACCCAAAAATTGTAACAAATGCTAACTCATATACAAATAAAAATGATATATGAAATAACATAATCGTTTCCAAGTTATCTGTAACTTCTATGATATTTTTCAGTACAAAGTTAACACGAACACTCCTACTACTACTTTTATAAAGAAAAACAAATCTTTTTAAAAGGTAAATAATTTATTCCTGTTATTAACTTTTACTGATACGCTCTTCGATCATCATCTTTCATGTAGCATCATCTAGTTGTTTATATACATGTTTACTTAACACTGTGATGTGTATATATATATTTATAAATAAGCTTGAGGAACTTGGAAAAATAACGTGGAGAAGTTGTAATTAGAAAAGGGAGGTGCAAATAATAAATCTCCAAAACCGAAATGGGCTTCTGCATCCTTTTTGTGAGCGAAGCCCAAATAGGAAGCCCAGACATTTCCTGGGCAAGTACTGTGTTAGAAGTGGGTTGGTATTTGCTGGAAAACCATAGTTTACTCAACCCCATTCAAAAAAAGTGTATTTATAGATCTCAATTCTCAACCTTTGATTTGGAAGGAAAAATCTGTCACGTTTCAAAAACAGAATTCCAAACAATTTTTCATTTGAAATCACAAACACCAACAGGACAACCACTGCATACAAATTTGATATGATGAGTGATTGAAAAGGAAAAAAAAGCAACATGAAAAGGACATTTGGCAATCACCGACCAAAATCTTGAATTTGGAAATCAATTTATTTTGTATTGGTCCTTCAGTGGTGGTCTTTGTCCTTTATTATCCTCAATTATTGATCCAATTCACTAAATTCATTGATTATATTTTCGAATGTGGCAAGAGAGAGTAATCAATTAGATCCAATATTGATTAGGGTTATACACGCCAAAAAGAACAAAGAATTTGAGACATAATTAAGTGTTTATGAGCTCATTATGACTCATTTGTTACACCTTTTGTTGCTTCTTCAAAAAAGAGAGCAAAGAGATTTAAACTAAAGATTAACTAAATGGGTAGCCATATAATCCATCCTCAAAACTATTTTAATTGTGTTGGTTAAGGGGTTTGATGATACTGCTGCCAATTCTACTCCCAGACATCCCTTTTTCTTATATATACATATATGAACAAATGAGAGTTCTTTATCAAATTAAAATTAATTAAAAACAGCAACAATTAACATTAAAATATTAAAATTTTAAATTAAAATCTTATATAATTATCATCAAATCTATAAAGAATTTATTTAATAACAATCAAATTAAAAAACTTCTATCATTATTTTCATTTGTTATTATTATCATTACACTACCTAAATGTAAAAATCTATAATAGTAAAGTAACAATTATTATAATAATAGTAATAATAATATTATTACTAAAAATAAAAAATAACAATAATGATTATAATTATAATAATAAAATAACAATTATGGATGTTGACATATCTACTATCAAAATTTTTGTATTGGTATTAGTATCGTAGTACTGATAGTAAGAGTAACATTCAAGCTCAAGACCTGAGGAGGCCTAAAGCAAACTTAAAAAATGAAGTCTTTTTATTTATTAAAAAATTTTTATGCTAAAATGTATTATAATTTTATTTAAAATTTATTTTTCGAGCTTTTTGCAATGTAAAATTATTTATTAAATTATCATAATTAATTTCATTTAACATTTCTTTTTCAATAGATAATAAAGCTAATCTGTTTAATCTTTGTTGAGATATTTTTTTATCTTAAATAAGTTTTTATTATCTTTAGTTTTGAAAAACTCTTTCAGGCTGAAGCAACTGATACTGGAATTGTTAACATTATTCTATAAGCTATATATGCATTTGGAAAAGAATTTATTCTTTTTATATAATTAAGAATGTCAATTGGTTTATCATTTTCCAATCCTATAATTTCCTTTAAGATATTTAATTTTGAAAATAAATCCAATCCATCAACATCCAATAGCACAATTGAAAAGATCAATCACTATAACATGATAATATAAAATTTCAACCATTTATAAACCATTTAATATAAAATAAACCATAGTTCTTAACACACTACACACATATAATATATATATATATATATATTATCATCACATCAAATAATATTCTCATAAATTCAATTCAAATATGCAAGCTTAACCTTTAAGAAAAGAGGAATAAAAAAAGAAAGGATATGGAGAGAGAGACAAAACTTACCTGAAACTAAAGTTTATTGGGTAAAAATACTCTTCTCCCTCTCTAGATCACAATTGTGGACTTTGATTTTGAAAAAGATAATTGAAGATTGCAAATTTGGAAGAGAGAAGTTAGAGCTTCTCTAAAATTAGGATTGAAAATGAAAAGTCATAAGGAGAGAAAAGAAGAAGATAGAAACCAATTGGTAAGATAATAGAGATAAAAAGATTCTGAATCCTTTTTAGTTATTAGTATTAACTAACAAATCTTTTTTTTAAAAAAAAATTATGATTTATTGAAAAAAATGTTTAACTCATTAAATATTATTTTTAATACCAATAAAAATTAATAAAAAATTATAATATTTTAATTAAATTTTATTCTTAAATATAATTTTATAATTAATTTAATAGGATATATTAGTATTAAAAAAAAATTGGAACTTTTTTTTGGGGCCTAAAGCGAGTGTTTTACTTGCTTGGTCCTTAAGCCGGCCATGATAACATTGATCATGATCATAGTAGATTTTTCCTAGATTTAACTTTTATGAGGTGAATATTTAAAATTCAATAGTTTTAATAAATTTTAACTTAAATTTATTCAAAATTTAACCAAGACTTGTTTTGATATTCTCATAGAACCGAATTCTCATAGAAAGTACTTATTCTATGAACTTCACTGCTTGATCAGTTAAAAGTGAAGAGGAAGAAAACCAAAAGGGTAGTCTGAATGCTTTCTTGGGCATTGAACCAACTTTGACGCATGTGTAGGTGAAAAGAAATATATTTTTATGAAGTTTTTTCGACATGTTGAGGAAAAGATATATTCAGAAGTGCGTAGGTATAAAGCATTATTGAAATAGAGTTGAAGATTTTGAAAAAGTTTAGTGTAATTGGATTGGAGCATATCAGCATATAGAGAACTCCATTATTATGAGTTAGTTGAATGATAAAGTATAATGGTCAGAAAATGTAACATATTTGATTCGATGAGAGGGGTGTTTTCTTTTGCTCTGTTGGAATTAATTAATTTTAGGACGATAAAGACCTCAACTCCTTTATCTAATAATAAACAACAAACCACTCAGTATCGAATATTAAAAAAGAGCATTTAAAATTTAAATTCGATACCACTCTTCCAATCCAAACAAAACCACTTTAATTTGATACCCAAAACTTTAAAAACTAAAACAAAAAGCAGCCCTAACATAATAGTGTCAAATCTGAACATTCATAGGGTTGGTCACTCATTCATTATCATCACTGCTCCTATTAATATCCAATTTTGTTTTTGCTTCTCTCTCTTTCAACATTATAAAAAAAAAAATCATTTTTCAACATTGATAAGAGAAATTGTTGGACACTTGACAGACATGTCTTCATATTTTTCAAGCTTTGGTACAAAAATCCCGTGTCTTGGGAAGGGTTACGATGATGTCTTCACAGTGACCAAGACCAACCATGCAGTGAAACAGCCAGGTTCATGCTCCAACTATAAAGTGCCCCGCAACCTCTCAAAGCAGCACATTGGTTTTGTGTCAAAATTCGACCAAATTTGTTCTTCTCCTGTGATGGAGGAGGAGGGGCAGAAAAGGATGGCTGTTTTGCCTGAATTATCAGAGGAATATTCCAAGGAATTGCAGGTGGCTGTTAGAGCAGTGCAGATGGCGTGTTCCCTCTGCCAGAGAGTGCAGGAAACTATAATTTCCAACACTGGGTCTGGGACCAATCATCCTCAGGTGCAGTCCAAGGATGATAATTCTCCGGTCACAGTAGCAGGTGAATGTTGTTTATTCAACTTAGTACTTTGGTAAAGCTTTTGCTTCTCATACCTCTTTGTTTATGCTCTCAATTCATTGTTGGTGGGGCTAGTTTTTAAGTGTGCCTGTTTACCCAAAACAACATGTCTTCTAAGCAAAATTGGTTTAACTCACTTTTCCACGTGGCTTTGTGCATTGGATACTATGCTATCTGGCATTAACTTTGAGGTAATTATGGTTTTTTAGCCATTACTACTGTTTCTAAGTTTATTATACAAATTAAGAAGCATTTAACAGGTGTAAATGTTAATTTCTTAAATAAGGTTTAAATGCGTGTTTTTGTTTGTGAAGTATTAATTAATTAATTAATGAAATTGCAAAATCATCAATAGTTTTGAGTTAAAAAAATAAAAAGAGAGACTAAACATTAGTAGTTTTAGAAAGTAGTAGCATACTAGCAGGCAGGTAAATGCAACCCTTAGCAAGCATGCTAACTTTAGTCAAAATATATGTTTGAAATATAGTTTGCCTGTTGAATAACTAATTTGTGAGGAGACTTCACATTATAGCCTTTGCGGCTTTGCCAAAGTTTTGTGCTAATCCATTCAAAAGGGCGGAATGCAAACCTTGTCTCAGTTGTCTGATACGGGAGGACATAACCAGATCAATACTTATTTTCAAAACTGGTTTTAAGTCAAGACAAAGTCATTGGAGTGGAAAGTGACATTTAAATTTGGAGGCTTCATGGATTTTCAAAGATTCACGTTTCTAAGGGAAATAGCATGGTTGGTGAAAACAAGGTTCCTTTCAAACTATAAAATATAATATTGCTAACAAAAGGGTATAAGATTGGATAGAACCTCAGTTGTTCTCTATATTATAGAAAGTGGTTTCCAATAAGAGGAGACAAGGGGCATAAGTGCAAGGCAAACTTGGTGGAGTCCATATATTGGCTTTATCAGCTGGTTGAGCTTCTATAGGATTTATCTTTTCCATGAGATATAAACCTAGCTCAATCACCTTTTACGATCACAATTTTTCCCATATTGGATGTAATTTTCAGGTAGAATGGCATATGATTCACTTTTGGTTTATATTCTGCCACTTCTTGACTGAAGTGTATTGTACACCTGGTACTTGTCAATATACCATTGTCCCTCAATTTTGGTTGAATCAGTTCAGATTCATGGGATATATGGTTTTTCTTCTGTTGCTTACTGCTCCACTTCACTCCTACAAAAGATCAGGGATATCCTATCTAAAACATACACTTTTTCCTTTTGTTAGCAAAACAAGAAATTCTATTAGAACAAAATAGTGAATACAAAAAAGGAGGAGGATAGAATCGTTTCAAGTTTTTAACAGAATAGACCTCTATAATCCGTTTGGACGTCTATCAAGAAGACTCTTGGAAAGTCGATATACTGAGCCTGCAAATAGAGGCTGTAGGTCTTGCTCTAATAAACACCTTGTTTGGTTACTTTTTAAAGTGTTCTAATAAACACTTTGGAAGCAGCATTCTGCTTTAGAAAGAATGAAAATTTTCCAAAAGACTGATAATTTGTTCTCAATTGGAAAAATTGAGGGAAGTTTTCAATTTACTGGTTAGACCTTTCTCTGTGTTCATTTCACATTTCAAAATTGGAAATATGTATAATTAATCACGAATTATGTTCATAGTAAAGTTCATCACATCCAATGTTCTATTTTCTCTCTGTAAAGATCCAATGTATGCCTAATCATGTTACAATGACAAAAATAAAGATCTATATCAATTCATATCGCGTCCTCCATTATATTTCTTTGTAACTTTTGTATAGTGATGGTTGGAGCTTATTTTGCTGAGGTTTTTTAGTAATATAACTTTTCAAGTTTGATTGATACATTCATACCAACAATCATGTTTCAATTGTACCTTTCATTTTGCTATTTAAACAGATTGGAGTGTTCAAGCAATTGTCAGCTGGATGCTGTCAGAATGTTTAGGGAGTCAAAATGTCTCAATTGTTGCAGAAGAAGATGTTCAAAGTCTCTCCAAGGCTAATGCATCTGAACTGTTAGAAGCTGTGGTTGAAACTGTGAATCAATGTCTAGCTGAAGCACCTCGATTTGGAGTTCAGGAACCAAAATGTGCTCTTTCAACTTCAGATGTTCTTGAAATCATTGGTCGCTGTAATTCAACTGGGGGTCCCACTGGAAGATTTTGGGTACTGGATCCAGTTGATGGCACATTAGGGTTTGTACGTGGAGATCAATATGCTGTAGCTCTAGCACTCATAGAGGATGGAGAAGTGAAGCTTGGTGTTCTTGGATGTCCTAACTACCCAATGAGGAAGGAATGGTTAAGTTATCATCACCGCTATCATAGGATTATATCCAAGTTGACTCCTCCAACTGCTGAAACTTGGAACAAAGGTTGTGTGCTGTATGCTAAAAGGGGTAGTGGGAAGGCTTGGATGCAACCGCTGCTCCATGTCAATAAGATGTTTTTGTGGCCAAACCATGCAAAACAAGTTTCTGTTTCTCCCATTGACAATCCTGCACTTGCCACCTTTTGTGAACCAGTTGAAAAGGCCAATTCAAGCCATTCTTTCACTGCAGGATTGGCTCACACTATTGGTCTCAGGTGCATTTATTTTTTAATTCCATCTCCGTATCAATTACCCTCTTCTTCTCCTATTTACTCTCTCTTGATATACCATAATGGATTAGCAGAAAGAATGAATTGTTACAAGAGAGTTTGTATATAAAGGGAGACAAGTCCAATTACTCAACTGTTATCTAACAGACTTATAAATACTAAACTAAATAACAGAAAAACTGTTTATTATTATTATTATTATTATTATTATTATTATCTCCGACATATATAGGCATATTAACACGGCACTTTTCTATCTTCTTTTGTTATTTTTCAAGTATCCTTGTTAAATCAGTACTAGATGCATATTAAAATCTAATATTCCTGACTAAGCTCCAATCGTCCTGTTATTGTAGGCTTATTAACTTTGATGGAAAGCAGAAATTATGATGAGTAGTTGCATATTCCTTACTTAAAGAACTAGTTACGTTGACTATGATATCTATGAAAAGGATGAAAATTTGAAATATCATCAGGAAGAAGCCACAGGGATAACATAAATTTATCAGCACGGTTTTAGCTTATAAGATATCTCTTTTCTATCTTGTGTGCAGGAAACAACCGTTGAGGGTATACAGCATGGTGAAGTATGCAACAATAGCTCGTGGGGATGCTGAGGTTTTCATGAAGTTTGCAAGGGCCGGTTACAAGGAGAAAATATGGGATCATGCTGCAGGTGTTATCATCATACAGGAAGCTGGTGGCATGGTAACAGATGCTGGAGGACTTCCCCTAGACTTCTCAAAAGGCTTATATTTAGAAGACCTTGATCGTGGCATAGTTGCTTGTTCTGGAGCCACACTACACGCAAAGATCATTGATGCAGTTGATGCTAGCTGGGGCTCTTCTAGCCTTTGAGGCTGCTTCTATTAACTTACATACGTATACACTGAAAATAATGTTAATAATGATTCATCTTTTCTTTTTCTGTTTTACATTATATCTTACAAATCCCCCTGCTTCACCATCAGTTATTTTTTATGTATTGCTAACAACATACGAGCTTGTTAGCTCACAATTCTATTGTTTGGCATTGTAATAACGCGAAATTGTCATAATATCTCATCATACTGAATGCCATTTACCGAAAATGATTCTTGTTGAGAGGGATTCATGGAATTATATGCTGTTGTATTGTAACTCTATACCATCATTTACCTTCTGGATAGCATCCATGTTTTTGGCCAAACTGCTAACCCTGTCATACTCTTTTTTTCTTACCTTGTAGCATTAGACATTTATACAAATCAGACAGAAAATAAATTTAGGAGATGATTTACATATCTTCGTGGTATATGACTTTTTGTCCCCGAGCGAGAGTGCAAGGGCACATGAACACCTTAAACTGGTCTGCCTGGTTATTCAATTCATTTTGAATACACATATTTGGAACTGCCACTTTGACAATTCCATCAAAGGCATTCACCGAATTACAACTTATTCACCAGAAATAGAATACATATTACGGTTAATTTCATTCTGTTTTCCACAGGTACACGTTCTAGTGCTGCTTCACATTTCATATGAATGTGAACAGTGCTCTGATATCAACTTGATATCGTGGGTGGTTGGATATGTGCTTGTAAAATTCATTTTGAACGACGTGGATTGATTCTAAATAAACGTGAGCTTGTAGATTTGGGATTTTTTGTTTAGATGCTAAATATTAGAAAATTGATTTCAACACCATGTTGTTTGAAAACTTGCAATCAAAATTGATTTTCATATATAATTACCAAAATTTACGTCTGACTTAAGATATACATAAAACAAATAACATTGCTTGAGTTAGTGTCAAGAAAATCGACTTCTAATAAGTAATAAAATTTGAGTCTAAAACTTGATCAGTAAAAAAATCATGTTTAGTCCATCCTAGACTCGAGTTGAATAATTCAAAAGTTTATCCAAACACACCTTACTGTATTAATTTATTGGCAGTGGTGACAGATAGGCTGCAAGAAACGCGTATTGATCACATTAGGATGTTTGTAAGATGAACACGTGGAGTTAATGAGGATGCAAATGAAACCAGTTTTTTACGACTTTTTCTTCTTCCCAAATTGGTTTCAGAATCAGAAGTCAGAAACTTCATTTATTGCATTGAATTTGATTTTGGTACCACAATTTGACTTGTTTAGAGCTTACCTGAGGAAATCAGCCTTGTCTTAATCAGTGAAATACACATTGACAAATGGACATAATGTTACTAGGATTGAACTGTGAAAAAATATAGAATTTAGTTTAATTCTCCGAACATATTTAATTTGAAAAGAAAACATATTTTTCCTTCTTTTAAAATTTACAAGCATATCAGAGTTTAAAGTCATAAAAAAAATCTTTGATAGGCCCGACCTTGTTGAATATGGCTCCCCCACAATAATCTTCAACTTGTTAAGTGGATATGGCAAGTTTTTATTTCAACAATCACACCGTACATTGTGGCAAGTGTTTGGTTCCATCATGCACCTATGTAGGGATGAGACAACCACTGAATTCTTTGAAAAATTCTCTTCTCTGTGGCTTTTGCATGACACCTATTATAGGATAATTGATTCTTATCTTTCTACTTCATAATTAATTAAATGTAGGGACACGTAGCACCGATCAAATTCTAAAAACTTTTGTTGGCACTATAATAACACCTTATTAGTACAAATTTTCAGTGAACAGAAAAATCAGAAGATAGAAAATTAGTTTTGGACCAAATGAATTGAGGGATGACAAAAAGTGAAGTATTTGGATTAGAAGTATAACACAGCAAAAGGATTATGAAGTATATGGATACCAACTGGTGCCATAAGTGGATGTCTTCAAAGGGATGGACCAAAAATAATCATAGTTTGCAATTATCAAATGGAAGAATCAAACTTGTACTTCTGCGATGAGGAGAACGAAAGGGAAACTCAGTCGAAAACCCTTTTAAATATGGGTAGTTATGCTTATGAACGTGCATGCATTCTTCTGTGTCTGGTTGAAAAAATATAATAAATAGAGATCAGCTTCTAGAACAAACCTTTCCTTCTCAAAACCAGCTATTATATCAATTTAAATTGCCTGATTTTCAACAAAACCTTTCCTTCTCAAAACCATCTATTAATGAAGATCATAATTTTTTTTACCCCTCTATCAACGTATTAATTCTAATGTCTAACAATGAACATGTAAATAAACGAATATGAGATTGTTTTAGTTTAGTGAATGTGGTATTCTTAAGTATGCAACCAGGTTAAATATTTGAAACGATATTTTCCGTAAAAGAATGTATTTTATACTTAGAAAATATATTCATTTTCAAGTATAATTCAATTTTCGGAAGTTTTCTTTATATTATTTCTATTTTAAAATATTACTTTTTAAAATTTTATTTTTTCAAGTCTAAACTATTTAAATTTTTCTAAGTTATTTTTTCCACTAAATATCATTAAAAGGATAAATTACAAAAAAAAGAAACACTAATCATAAAAGAATAATAATTTTAATCCTTTAAATATTATTATAATTATTATTAATTCTTACTCTTACAAATTGTGAAATCATGGTAACAAAAATTAAATATTAAATATTGAAAGTATTTTTTTTATATTCTTACTCTTTTCCTATACCTTAATGCATAACTTAAATTTGTTTTAAAAATATTAAAAAAGAAAGAAAAAAATCTAAACACGCATCTTCGTTTATTTATTTTTTCTTCAAAGTTTTACTAATAATGTGGGACACTAGTACAGAAGCTTTGGATGGTACATGTATCATTTTTCCAAAAAAAAAAACATTAAAACTATGCATTGATGTTGTTAGGGTGTAGTTTCACCATACACGTATCTTTTTCTTAATTAAATACTATATCTTATTATTTAACATAATTTTATAGGGACTAGAAAGTAAATGTTTTTGTGTTGAATATGTTGCATCCTTAGAAGAGGAAAACAATATGAAAGTTTGAAGTTGTTAAGCAGAAAATAATGTGTAGACAACATAGGATGCAAAAGCTTAAGCAATTAAGACACTCACTAATCAACAGCAATGACTTATTAAGATGGATTTCAAACCAAACCATGTAATTTATGTGTTATGTGTCATAAGCACATTAATTAAAATGGGTTGTTGCATTGAGGATTTGTGTTTCATGCTCAACATTAATTCAAATACGGGTCAACATGTACTTTTTTTTCTAAACTGTCGGTCACATTAATTATTTTCTAATAATAAAAAATTATATATTACTCCTTCCACTCCTGCTCATTAAATTCAATATAAAATAATACAAGTCATGACATTTTATTAGTAAAAAGTAAAAAGTATATAGATGAAATTATTTTTTTTATTTTCATCATAAGTTCTATAACATAATATAATTCCAAGAAGGATTAAAATAAGTTTTTCAGATTTTTTTATTAATGTAAGTATTTCGTTCCTATTATTTATTTGTTTTAGATTTTAATTAAAAAAATGTTGTTAGTATAAGAATTTGTCACAAACTTAGTTTGGATGTTGTAGGTGTATAGAAAGAAATAACATATTATCTTTAAATAACAGAAATTAATTATAGTCTTTTCAATAAAATGTTATTTAGATATATATTTTATGGTGATTAAAAAAATATAAAAAATATTATTTAGATATGTTTTTAATGGTGATTAAAAATAAAATATAAGTATACAAACATATGTAATTGAGTATTTTAAATATAATTATTGAAAGGTAAGAAGTTAAGATAATCATATTAAGTGTTAGGATGATGATTTTGCATTGATATATTATAGTTTTTAAGGATGAAAAATCTTGTTTATAAATTTATATTATTCAAAGTGATGATTATCCTCCTAAATAATATATCATAATTCTATCCACATTTAATGATAAGAATTATTATAGATACTTGAAGAGAATATTTTATTTATAGAATTCTCTATCTATTGGAATAAATGATGCTCAACTGATGAGAGTTCAGTCCAACTTTAATATGTGAAAGTGGTATATGAAATTTTAGATTATAGAACGATGTGATATAGTTTAAGTAACATTATTATTCATCCAACATGAGAAAGCGATGTATGTTACATGCACTTTTAACGAATGTATCCATTATTATTTATAATAACAAAAATATCATAAATTATGATTGAAATTGTTGAATACTAAATTTAAAAATAACTATAATTATAAAATAAAAATTCAATTTTTATAAAAACATTAGAAATTTAATTTTATACTTTTTTTATGTGTTTATCTCCTAGATATTTCAAGTACTCTTTTAAAATTAATTAAGAGTTATTTGTTCCTATTTTCTTATAAAGTAAAATGGTTCATTGTCCCTAAATTCCAACCTCTTAGATAGATTTTATAAATTCAATATAAATTATAAGTATAATAATAATTTTAAATGAAAACTAATCAAACATGTCTAATTTTTCAATTGTATAAAATTTAATTTGTTTTATCTCTACTACAAAACAAGATTTTAAATTAAATAAATAATAATAATTTTCTGTATAAAATTTAATTTGTTTTATCTCGACTACCAAACAAGATTTCAAAATAAATAAATAATAATAATTATCTTGTAAGTAGATAACCATTTTAAAGAAATGATTTTAATGTTTTTTATTAAATAAATGAAAATATCAATGATATAATTTAATAAAATTAAATAAATACATATTTGTATATTTAAAACTAGTAATTGATTTCCTTAATTTTACATATTCAATCTCAAATTTTCGAAAGATTCTTATTTTACCTATCTTTATTTTTTAATTTAAACATTGTTATTTACTCTTTTGAATTGCATTTTCTTTCCATCTAATACTTTATTAAATTAAAGTATATACATTTGTTGCAATATAAAAATAGAAAACCAAATAACTATTTTATTAAAATTAAAATATTACAATTTATTGATTTCAACGTAAAAAAACTGAGACAATACAAAACTTGAAAAAAAAACATAATATACCTACTCCGAAATTCGGACATATGACAAATAATAAAATAAACGAATAAATTTAATTTATTAATATCAAATCTATTTATTAATACTAAATATTTCATTTTATATAATTTTAAATAATACTATTACATGAAATAATATTTATAAATATCTTATTATATTTATTTATTCATTATAATCTTAATTATAATTTTAATTATAAATAATTAAAAAATCTCATAAATACATAATAATACTTTAAACATTATTAATTTAATTATTTATTTAATATTTATATAATTCATATTTCAAGTTCTTACAAACTTAAATAAGTTGGAGATTTTTTTACAAGTAGATTTTTATCTGGTCTTCATTCAATAACTCCGTATTTATAGTTGAATGGATCTATTTTATATCCTCAAAAATATTATTCTCTTCATCTCAAGAGAATCACTCCATTATCTAATAATAATATTTGGTATTTTATGATATATGTAAACAATTTTGATGAGGAAAAGAATTGCTTCTCCTAAGATAGAAGAATGGTACTTTTGAAAATTAGAAAATAGTGGTACTTTTAAAAATTAGAAATTGATTTTCCAAATGTAAACACTAAACTCTTGACGAGAATATATAAAAATATTCAAAATCAGTAAAAACTTGAAATATTATATATATATATATATATATATATATATATATATATATATATAAATATCAAGTAAGGATTGACTTATTACCTATTGAAGTATTATCAAGTATTTGAGTTCTTTAAATTGTATGTAATTAAAATTGTAATGAATAAAAAATATAATAAAATATTTACAAATAATATTTCATATAATCTATATTGTTTAAGGTTATAATGACAAAATATTTTATATTAATACGATATATTTATTAATGAATTTTATTCATTTATTTCATTTTTTATAATATTTCTGATATTTTTTCGTAGATACACATAATACTTTAAGAACATAAAATGTTTTAGTCAAAATATTTTATATAATTACATATAGAGTTAAATATTTGTATAAAAGATACAATCACTTGTCTAATTAATAGTTTGAATGAGTAGAGATGATATTTTTTGTTAAATTTTTAATTTAAATTTCTTTTATATTGTGTTAGTATAATTTACGGGTTAAATTTTTTTTACTTACATATATTACGAACTAATTGTAATTTGTATTATTAAGTTTATTTCAACTGATAATTTAATTTTTTTTCTAATTATTTAATAAATTGAATAAATTATTATTATAAAAATAAAAAATAACAAATCTTAAAATATATATATATATATATATAAAGAGTAATGTAATTTATAAAAATTAAAATTCATTTAAATTATCCTATAAAAACAAATTATTTTGTACTATAAGTTTATTATATTAAAGAGACTGTCCATCCACCTCTAATTATATTTTGGAGAGGTATTATTACTTTTCAATTATTATATTTTGCAAATATTTTAAAATTATTTTTTTATTTTTGAAATTTTATAAGCAAATGTTTTTATCATTACTGACAAAATTCATGATAAATATTAAATTTAAATAAAAATGTCATTATTTTATTTTTAAAAAAATATTTCCTATTACATTTGCTTGTTAGAAAGTTAGGTTGGTGTATTGCACTTGAGCATTATTTTTGTTCTTCTTTTCTTCTATAATCGCATATACTATATGACCCCTCGCATTGATTACATATTTGACATTACATTAAACTTCTCAGTCAAATGGTGCTAACATTTCTTAATATGTCACTACCTTTCTGGGAAAAATACTTCCCTGTTTCACTTGTTCCTGCCAACTGAAAACCAAAAACCCATCACCATTATTTAAGTTAAATTTGAAATAACAAAAACAAAAAGAGGTCAAGGTGTAGTAAAATTTACTTAAGTTAAATCAATACTCTTTTTTTTCTATTATTAGTTTCAGTTTTATGTTAAGGCTAAAAACATGAAAAAAATTGTGCGGAAAATAAGATAAATGGGAAATGGCATAATATAAAAGAAATAATATCAAAGAATTATTTCTTAATAAAAGAATTTGGTATTAATAAATTATGAGGTAATTTATACGAGGTATTAGGATATTTTTTCGATCTAAAATCTTATACTAGTTTTTATATTATTTTTATTAAGCTAAATTGCATATTATTTTAGTCTTTTATTACTCATTTTTATTTTTCATATTTTAACCTTTAAAAAGTTCAGTTAAGTCTCCTAAATTTTTAAACTGTTCAGTCTAATATTTTTTTATTACAGAGTTATCATGTCTGTTAGTGGATATAATGGAAAAATATTGATGTATAAGTAGTTGTTTTGAAAACTACATGATACTCTAAATGAATGGACATCTACCCATTCTTGAGATGAAGAATTGAAACTCATTTTGAAGAATCGTAATTTTTTTTGTAGATTAAGAAAAAAAGTGTGCCGTTAGAAGTGATTTGTACATTAAATTCATGGCCATTGAAAAGCTATGAATATAACCTAATTTCTCCCTTGAGAGTGTAAGCAATAAAGGTAGCCCTAATCTCAATTTAGGAAACAAAACCCAATTTAATCTACCCACCCAACCCAGGTACTTTTCTTTTTAAAAAAATATTGTCAACATGTAAATTAAAAAACTTAGTAGCATTATAAATTTTCATTAGCTCTATGAGGGAAAATACTAAACTGAGCCGTTCTTAAAAGATTGAATTAAATTTTGTAAAAATTAAGAGCACAAATAGAGTGTGAAAAATAAATTAAAGAAAAAGAGTAGAATTAACATTTTCATTCATTTTTAAAGGAAAAATATTCTTTTACTAAGTAAATAAAGTTTCATTAACCAAGTTAAAATCTCTCATAAGAGATGAATCTATTTAATATCTTATTTTATACCTAAGGAATTATCACTTAATAAGAAAGCCAATAAAAATTTGTCTGATTAATAACGATCCAACTTATATTTTATTAACAGACTGGTTCAAATCTAGTTATCAATAGCAAATCACAAATAAAAAAAATAATGTTATGTTTATTTGAGAATAGACGAGGAAAATCAACAAAAGTTTAGTGTTTAGGGTTTGATTTGGAATATATGGAAGTGTGTTTTTTTGTTTAATTTGTTTGGTTTTTATTTATTTTTGGATCAGTTTAGTAAGTTAGAGGAGTTTAGATAAGTTTGATTTAGGAATATTCTTATTTTCATTATTTTTAGAGTATAATAGTGAAGAAAAATATGTAATAGAATGGAATAAGGCTGTGACTGCTGTAGTTGCAATCTACACTTGTGGAAGGCTTAAATGAAGTAACCAACGGATAATGAAACGGACCACTTAGCAGACGTAAAAATTTCTGAAAGAAAGCGATTTGAAAAAGCTTAAACCCAAAAAACCAGAATTGCAAAATATAGCATATGAAGCTGAACCATTAGTTTTGTAGTGAAGTAAAACACTTAACTTCCCTTGTCCAATATTTCATTGTCTGCAACTGAAAAATTGACAACAAAATGTGTGTATGTGCATATCTATCTGAAGATTAGAATTAGATTTTAGAGTTGAGATATACAGTATATCCTATTTGTTATGCATGAGTAGTTTTGCTAAATAGTATACCTTTGTTTTTATCTTTATAGAGCTAGACTAGAAGTTAAGCATGTATAGGAGCTATATAAGTAAAGTAAAATTGCATTAAAAGTTCTGGTGTTTGATTGATGAAAACATACTTGATGATGCATTGAGATGGTGTGTAGGGTGATTAGCACTAGCATTGTCCGTTGAGGTGGAAACTGCAGAAAGAGAGAGTTGAAAGTAAATATAATAAATGCAGGCAACCTACTATAGAACATCATAAATCACCCCATCTGTCTTCCACACCCTCCCAATTAATGCTTTTTCCTTCCACTAACACATTTTATATATATATATATATATATATACACACACACACATATATATTCCTTCCCATTTCTCAACTCTCATCATCACACACATATCCTACAAACCCCACTTTCAAAAAAATCTCATTTTCGTTTCAAACTCACAAAATGAAACCTACAACCACCTTTCTCTTCTTCTTCACCCTACTTCTCATAGCTTCACCCTCCTTGGCAACCCGACCCGCATCCAACCCTGATCAAGTGAAGCACTCCAAATACAACAACAACAACAACCAAGGTGGTGCTGCTGGTGGTGCTGGTGTTGGTGGTGTTGGTGGTGCAGGTGGTCCAGGTGGGTTCTTTGGCCCTGGTGGGGGCTTCAGCATACCCGGATTCGGAAACGGGTTTGGGAATGGCATCGTAGGAGGAGGGTACGGATCCGGGTATGGAGGTCCGAATGGAGGGTCCTCTAAAGGTGGCATCATAAGACCAACCGTTGTGTGCAAAGACAGAGGCCCTTGTTTCCAGAAGAAGGTCACATGTCCAGCCAAGTGCTTCACCTCCTTCAGCCGCTCCGGAAAGGGCTACGGCGGCGGAGGCGGCGGCGGTGGCTGCACCATTGACTGCAAAAAGAAGTGCATCGCTTATTGCTAAGCCAATTAATCAAGCACCATAATACATATAGGTAACAGCTATTATCACTTCTACTACTATATTATTATGATAATATATATGTATGCAATTAAACTTAGAGTTTAATGGTCACGTAGAACCGGTGGACAACAGTTTTACAGTGCTGAATCACAAATCATGGTTTAATATGAATTTTAAGATAATTTCCATTGAAATGAAGAAACTTGTAGATTTGTGATTGGAGGATGATGTGAAATTGTTAGACAGGTATATGGTGATCTTGATGATCTTTTGGTTAAATAAATGAAAGTAGATACATCTCTATGTAGGTGGTTGTGGGAGTTGGTTTTGATTGTTATGTGTATGGGTGGAAGATATATATCATGAGACTTATATTGACTCTGTAATTTTGGCTCACTACATATTATATAAAGACAGTGTATTATTAAGTAAGCTGCTGGTGTTGTTCCATTTCAAGCAATGATGCGGATTTGCTTCTGAACTTGATTTTGTCATTTTCATGTCAATGCATTAAAAGCCACTGAAAATGCAGATTCGACATGAGATTTGTATTATTGGATGTGATGAGAGGCAAATATTAGGTCATAGATGTGATATGAACCTTCACTCCCACATCCCTCCCAGATCTCATCCATCCCTCACCCCACAATAAATGTAAAAAATGTTCTATCACTCTTCTCTTTCTCAAAAATATTACATTTACAAAATGCTTCATATTTTTCTTTCAACAATGCACTTTAGAAGAGAAAAGTTAACAAAATCCAAATTTGTTATAAAATATTTTAAAATGAGTGTTATCTCCCAGGAAGAAATATTAGATGTATAATAACCACGTTGCTAGTCCTAAATAGTAATGGCACCAATCAAGTTTAAAATTTAATTTTGGTATTTTATATTTTATTAATACATAACATATTATCAAGATAAATTTTTAAATGTGATTGTCGTGTATAAAATATTATCTGTGAAATTTGAAATTTTAAATGCCAAATTAGACTCTGGAATATTAACGAATGTCAGACCATTTTATTAGTATTCGATGAACATTCTCCGGCAATGTGTAAAAGTGAGGAGCTATTTTTTTAGCATAATTTAATAATAAATCAGATATTGTATATCCGAACGACAAATGTAAAATATTAATTGTCTTCCATAAGTGAACCACATGAATCTGAATCTACTACAACCAGATATGTGAATCGTTTTTAATAATAAAAATGAATTATTTTTCTTTTCTCACGAGTTCATGGTTATTATTTGAAAAGTGGTTGGTACAATACCAGTCTTTAGGGAACACATATCGCAATTTGAAAAAAAGAAAAAAGATTTCCTTTCTAATAAATTTTAATTTAAGCTAACATGGCCAGTGGTGTGTTTTTTTATTAATAAATTATTATGCTTCACATACTTGTATGAGTTAGAAATGAATCTCATTAGAACATTCTCTTTCTCTTCTCACACTGCACACCTTTTTTTCTTATCTACTTTTTAATTTAATTGTTCCTTGTTTACTTTTTTCCACTTTTTTTCATAGATACATTTTTGTGATGGACTTCGTGTTAAGTTTAAGTTGATTTTTTTTTATAAAAATTTGTTCTTTTTTATGTCATTTTTAAAAAATAATCATTATACTTTTAATTTAATTAATATAGAGAAAAAATATTTAATTATGATAAAAAAAATAGGTAGTTATGATAAAACATAGAATCACACACAAATACATATGGAAATAAGAAAACGAAAAAAAGTATAATATGTAATTTATTTAAAATTACATTAAAATATAAAAATTAAATCATTTATTTTATTTTGGTAAAAAAAAGCCTTATAAACGATAATTACAAAAAAAAAACTATATATAATTTCGAATGCTGATTTATTTCCCTACAACTTCATCCTCAAATTAGATAAAAAAAATAAAACTATTGAATGTATGAAAAATATAAGATAATTTAATATTTAAGATGTTTATTAGGGGGGAAATTTACAGAAGAATTTAATAATTAAGAGGTTTATTAGGGGGGAAATTTACAGAAGAATTCAATTCTATATAATTTTTCTGAATCTGTTCATGGTTCAGATCAATATTGTTTAGAACAAATCACTAAATAGTTTGGTAGAAAATGTACTCCTCTTTTGTAAACCATGTAATTTTTATCCTCTCAACATTATCCAGAAACCTCTCAAGGTACAATTTCTACTATGAATCTAATGGTTGGATTTAAACATGCGTGATTCTCAAAGTACGTTGAACGGTCATAATTTGTTGTCTCTGCGACAAATCATTTTAAGCATACGAACAAGCCTATACTATAATTCCATTCTAAAGTGGTTGTGTTTCATTTATAATACTAACAAATTATAAATTCGATTGTCCCAGTTTCTGGATACAAACATTATGTCTCCTTTTTCATAATGATTTAATGTAGATTGAAAACTAGCAATTTTTAATGATTTTGATTTGTATATTAAACAATCTCAATCCGCCATTTAGGAAAATTAAGCTATTAATTTTAAATTGTATATTAAGCAATTTGTATCTCTATAATTTAAGCTATCAATAGAATGAACAGTTGGTATTTATTCAGCCAGTCAGTCCCAATCGTACAACTATTCTAGGAACTGTTCCACAGAAAGTAAGCACACTTAATAACCCACCAATGTCACAAATGATGAAACGAATAGAAATGAAGAATGACACTTCATTGTCAGCGAAAACTCTTACTATGCCCTAAATCAAAGCAAAATGTTGTTGGCTTTTCACATTGCTTCAGCCTCAGCCGCTACTTTTCAAACCAATGTCCTCTTCAAATTATACATATACCCTTTAAATTCATGCATTACAATCAAGAATACTGTGTTGGCTGTCTCAGGTAATTGCATTACAATGATTGTTCTTCGTTAAAAGAATCGTGTTAATCCAAACAAAAGAAAAAGGGAAAAGACCATGTTGACAAAGAGAAATAAGCATCATAATGCAGTGTATCAGCAGGCATTTGTCTCGTTACTTTTCAATGTCTTAACTCACAAATTAGCTCTATGGATGAATAAAAGGCTAGAAGCTTCACTTATCTCTCCTTTCATATAACTTTTGTAACTATTTTGAGATGTTAACATTTGTGAATAAGGTGAACAGGCTGCATTCATCATCATGTGCATATGCTTGTGAATAAAGAAAAAAGTAACAGAAACTAGTTCCTCGTCAAGAAAGGGCAGAAAAGAAAAAAGAAAATGGATTGACAGACACAACACAACACAACTAGCTATATAATAAGACTGAACCAAAACTACATACAGGATCAACTCAATAAATTTTAGCTCTTTTCTACCAACCACTGTACGTTAATACTTTTTGCTTATAATATACATCAACAAATACACTAATTAACAAGCCACATCAACTGGTAGCATGTTTTTAGACAAGACAAACAAAAAAAAAAACTCAGTAAAATACTTTTATCCGCAATATCTGTGGCTAATAATTTACAACAGCAATTGAAACTTCAAAACTACGTTCATAAGGAAATTTATCATATTGCAGCCCTCATTGCTCCTCTTGCAGCCTCCCGCTTCATCTCAGCAGCCTTACCACTGCCACGGAAGTACATATATACTTGCTGTATGAAACAAAACAAAAAAATAACTGTTCAATCCAAGCGCCAAGTGCATTCACTTTAAAAGGAAAATGAAGAAGTACATTCGAACCTGAATAACCCAGATGCTGATCAATGTTTCAATGCAGAACAATCCAAATCCAACGAAGTAAAAAATCTACACGTAAATGCAAAGAAAAAAACAATGCAATTTACCAATCGTTTAGAAGCTGTTGGTCAAGGTTTTGTTTAAAGTGTAACATTAACATAGATGTGTGAAAGTACAATTAACAGCGTGCAGGAATACTTACTCCAATCACAGCATGATTACCCACCACATCTATGGCCGCCAGGATGCCTCTGTATCAAAATGAGTACACAGCACCAAGAATTAGGCAAAAAAATGACAATAATACCAGCTTCTAGTAGTATTTATCATATCCCAAAACTTATTATCCTCAAGAACACGGCTATCAGTTTGACTTTCTTAGCCATTCTAGGACCACTTATATATTAGCTCCGATAATTTAGATGTGGTATAGTAATTACGAACATGTCCTAGATCCAAGTCATGTCAAATTCTATAACTCTTTTCATATATACTTCTTTCACTTTTATTTTAGAAAAAAAATTAACAACAAAATCCTTTTCCAACAAAGTGAGGTTGGCTACATGGACCAAACAAGGCCATTAAAAATTCAGAATCTTCGTACTACACAAGGTCAGGTCATGTCATCATATCATATGTAAACAATACGGAATAAGCAGTTGAGTGTATATATACAAAGCTAACATACGTCAAGGATTTTCCTTTGAAAACTATGGGAGGAGCAACTGCAGCTAAGATACAGAATCCTAGGTGAAGCTGCAGGCAGAAAGAGAAATGATAATAATTAAATTTTGTTTGAAATGTGAAGCAAAACTTAAGTGCATAGCGGCCAAAACAGTCAACATACCAGGTAAAACAAGAAAAACCATCCAAAGTTCAAAGCACTGTCGGTCCTGCAAAAATAAAAATGGAACAAATTCAAAATCAAGAGTGTATACAAATTAGAATGATCAAAATATGCAAACATATTTTGTTAGAATGGGCAGGACCGAACCAGGAGGAGGGGGATTACCCAACGGAGTGAACTATTTGGCCATCGGCAGAGTGGTATAATATGCATACTTACAGGCTATTAGTTTATTGTTCTCATGACGGTTTCATGCAATATTATTTCTAGGGATATGACTGTCTCATCAGGGTCTCTTGATGGTTGATATGAGAAAATGCAATAGTATCATATTGTCAACGAAAAGATTAGACAAAAAAATGGAAGACTAAAGACACTACAAGCAGATAATGAACATCTAATTTTGAAAGTCAATGAAACATAGATAGAAAGAAAATAAAATGACTACGGAGAGGATGACAAGAAACCATCCCTCCAAAAAAAGAGAATAACGTGATAGTAGAAAAATATTTAAATAATAAGGCTAAAGCTCCCCAGTTTCATTGGATCCCCATTTGTGGAAACCCCCCTTCAAATATGCCATACAGAAAAGCAGATAGTTTAAGTGAGTACTCTGATCAAGTGACCATTATTAAATAACAAAAGTAGCACATGTCTACAGAGGATCTTAATCTCCTTTTTGAGGTACAATGACAGAATTTACTTTTAAACTATGAAAACCCTCAAACTACATAAACCCCACACCATTAGACCAATCATAGATGTTTTATAATTCAGAGAGCTCTGAATCTCATGGACAACAAATCTCTTCATTTGCCTGGATATCCCACTCGCTTTTTGACAAAATTATCAAAAACTATGACTCGGTGAATAACACTGTCTTTTCTGCAGAATTGCGTAACAGAAAAATGTGGTTGACCATGAATGAATTCTATAGCAACAAACAAACCTTCTTTTGATTTAGATAAAAATTCAAAATAAAGTAATTTAATTATTCAAAACGAAAAACAGTTACTATTAGCTTAACTATTAACATCACCAAGTAGTAATTTTGTAGAGCCTCAAGGTTGCTCTTTTAAAACACCATAATGCCCCAGTTTGCCAAGAATTTACTTTTATCTTACACAAGTGATGCAATATAAATACGAATGTTTGCTATTATATATTAGTTGGAAAAAATTAAACAGTCAAATGCCTACAAGTATGGGAAATCATTACCTAAAAGCACGGTATAA
This sequence comes from Lablab purpureus, assembly GCA_030347555.1. Taxonomy (NCBI): domain Eukaryota; kingdom Viridiplantae; phylum Streptophyta; class Magnoliopsida; order Fabales; family Fabaceae; genus Lablab; species Lablab purpureus. The sequence goes on from CM059259.1 coordinate 11,943,390, forward strand.
TGGGCGATACCACAAGACATATGCTCCAGGAATTCCAGCTATGAAGTAGATAATAGCAAGAAACCATATTTTCACACCTACAAAGAAGAAAATGTTCCATATGCATTGAATTTGTTGACATCAGATTTGGATTTTAAGCCATTCAATAACCCAGAAAAATCCTTGCTTCATATCTAAACTGACCTTCTCCCTTGATCCAAGCTGAAGTGACAGCTATAATATTCCATGTGAGGCACAAAGCCAATCCTGCATGATATAATTTTTCGTACATTATAGATGACTTAGGTATTATTACCATAATCAAATTAAAATGGCATCTTCACCAAGCCAAGAAGTCAACAGATAACGCAATAAGCATGGCATTGACTAAATAGAACAGGTTAGTGACAACCAGCTAGGTCAATGGTTTAAATCATTTAAACAAAACCAGTTCAGCAATATCTAATTGTCTATTCTTATACACTTTACTGCCTATCAACTCCTTAGTTTTCTCAGAGGCCTTCAATTTATATATTTATGAGGATAGTACAAAAATAGTAATAAAAAAGTATTGAAATTCAGAGAATGTAAAAAATGATTCTATATTGAATTGAGGAAATGGATGAGATAGATTCCTATTTCTGGTACAGTCAGTATATCAAGATCAAAGAACAAACTCCAACTACGTCAGCTGGCCAACTAATTCAGACAATGAGATATAGCAGAATAACAGCTACGTTTATAAGTAGTATTCTCTCAGAAAAAAAAAATCCTTGGCTAATTACTAGTACAGGATGTAAAGTCTTGGTAAGTAGCGCCAATTAAAACAATACTGCAATATGAAAATATCAAACTTTATAACATGATATCTTTGATAACTTTATTTACAAAAAATAAAAAAAATAACGATATAAATCCAATCATTAGGTTTACAGTACTCAAAGTAAAACAAATCTACAAAATTTCATACAATTTAAAATGTAATTGATACTTGATTGCACCCTTTTAGTTTTGAAAATAAACCATATTAGAAATTAAACACACACAAAGAACAACAAAAAACCATAGAAAACATACAAAGGAGAGCCTTCACACAGAATCAACTCAAGAAAGAAATAATCAATGTGCACGAGATACCCTCAATAATTGTTGGCTTAAAAATAATGCAATGATGCAAACCATATCACAATGGAAGAAAAGATGGGATAGCTTACCTAACAATGACGTAAAAGCAACATATTGCAGTCTTTGAAGATGAGCTGGAATTTCATTGGCAATATCATGATGGATAATTGGGAAAAATGGCGGCCAATTCTTCTCCTCAAGAACAATTCCAGCTGTAAAGTAATGCAATTATGAACTTGAAGAGTAAATGCAGAACCAAAGATATTTATAGCGCAAGCAAAAAGCACGAGTTGAAATTTTTCCAAGAAATGAGTTCACACATGTAGAATGGATGGAGTGCTACATGCAATGTAACTTCTATAGAATTCTAAAGTAGTAGTGTTCTTCCACCATTCAATTGAATGCCAAAAGCAGCCAAGGAAACAAGAAAACTTATTACAAACATTATTAGATCTCAGAATAAGGAGAGGAAGTGAAAAATGAACAACAACAAAGGCCTTCTTCCACTACATGAGGTGGAAAGTGAACAGTACAAGGAATAAAAACAGCTAGGATGATTAAGGCAGTTAGATGCTCAATCAATAGTCATTTAGCTAGATAATTGGGTGGTTGAATAAGAGAGATCTATTATAAGGTAGGTAGGCAGACAATATTGTGAGAGAACAGAGTCATAGAACTCAGTTGCAAAGGGGGCACTCTATACGTCCATTTTTCTCTATTCTTACAACCTATAGAGATTCTTGGAATTAAAAAAGCCCTAACAATCTTCAAGTACAAATATAATTGAAATGAATTTACCTTGTGCAGCAGCTTCTTCTTTCCGTCTGACTTCCTATATTTTGATAAATGAATCGATATTAAAACACGTGAAAAGTTCCAGGCATGCTTTGATAATAAGGAATCAGTAGAGAAGGCTTCATCACATATACAAAGATAACCGAAAAGAATTACCAGCATAGACATTCTAAAAGTAGAAAAGAAAACAGCATACTTTGTAGAAGAGAACAGTTAAGAAGATGCATAATTCAAGGGTCAGCACATCATTTAATCAAAACAATATAACCTCCTAATGTCCATACTTAAAAAATAAGATAGTGACAGCAAATGATCAATTATTCATCAAAAGAAGTTCAGAATGATGATGATGACGACGATGATAATTTGGAACAACTAACCAAATGGGTGGTCCACTTGCCTAATTAGTCTAGAAATATTATTTCCTCTTATTTATAAACAGTAACTCAGTCATAAATTACATTTCACTGTCAAGAATAGCTTTTCAGGATAAATAATTCTGGTAGGTATCAACTATGGAAAATCTCAACAATAAAGAGTGCAAATAGAGGTCATAAAATCACATTGCATACCTGTTCCCTTCTTCTCAATTCAGCCTCCTTGGCTTGGAGTTCCTTTTCCTTCTTTTTCAAATCCTAATGTTAAAACAGTTCACATTTAGAAACCCCACAATCAATTTTCACAACAATACACGCAATGCATTTATATATGGAAAGAAAAAAGAAAAGAAAAAAGAGAGATTTGGGATTTCAACAACCTCAATTTTTATTACATACCGTTGATGGATCAAGAGGTATATCAACTGTCGCACCAAAGCCATAGTTGTAATCAGCAGGTTCAGGATTAAGAGGTGATAGCCTTGAATTTTTGGCAGGGGCAACACTTCCAGGATTCTGAAAATTTTAGAACATCAGGATGCATAAGTGTAGGCAAGCAGTTGTGAACATTAATGGATGTTTAACCCAGGGAAAACATATGGGTAAATGGTTTCCTTTGGAACACAATAAAAACTATTTTCATTCTCTTGTTTCAGTTGTATAAAAGTTAAACCAAGACAATGCAGAGATGGGGAGAAAACAAAATAAAATACATTGGGCAATATTTTTTATCAATATTTTTTTGTGGCTATTTATTCTGAGAAGTGTGCCAGAGTCAATTGACAAGGATTATACTTTATGAAAAAGAAAGTTCGTCAGGACCCAGATAGTTCAGCAATCATAGAGATGTATGGCTCATACTTTGCAAATAACACCACCACTTATCTCACTTAAGTTGAACATACTACATTATTCACTAATGCACTTATGGCTTTAAAGTCATTAAAAAAAATTATGCACACAATATAATAACAAACTCACTGTAGTGTAAAATGCACCCCCGCTATAACTTGATTGGCTTGATGTTTTTCCCCTTACAGCTGGTTCCTGTAAGTGTATACCAAATTTGAAGGATCAGACAAGAGCAAGTATTGCAAATAAATAAACACAATTTTACCCCCACAGAAAAAATCAAACTCAAGAAGCAAGTAAATATAAAACTATTCTAACTGGGGATATGAAATCGCAGGGCTCACAAACAACCAAACTATAAAATCCTCAAGTGCAATAACTAGTTTTCAAAGTGTATATAAATCATCAATTAATACACTTACTGTAAATATCATCCTATTCAAACACTAATATACGCTCACAAAAACATTATGAATAGTATATATAGTGTTGAAAGGCCAACTCTCCTTAAAGCTTAAGTTTCTTTATGAATAGTATATGTAGTGTTGAAAGGCCAACTCTCCTTAAAGCTTTTCTTTTACTGTTCATGGACGATGCACAGAACCATTTTGTTTTATTCTAAAATTCAATTTAATCACAGGATAGAGACGGCTATAAGGGATCTAATACCATGTCAAGAACCATATCTCCTAAAATCTGTAGTGCTATTTCATTAGAAGAGATCTAATACCATGTCAAGAACCCTATCTCCTAAAATCTGTAGTGTAGTTCTCTCTTTAGTATAGAGTATAAACATTAGGCGACATTTATTGTAATACAAAAATACTATTTTTCATTTAATTTTTGCTTTCAAAAGCTTGGTATAGGAAACAGTCACAACAAAGATTTTATGGTTCTCACTAAAAACAAGATATTATTCATGTAATGGAAAGTCAAAGCAGAAAAGGAGGACAAGAAACATTTCTCAACCCAAACAGACCCTTAATTTTCAGCTTTCTTGAAAGAATTGAAGACCCAATGCCTTTGCCAAGCTATGAAGGCAAAATATATAACATAACATGTGAAATGAGGTTAATATATGAGGAAAACTGGTTAATTTACATCCTTAGTATTTAGATTTAGATATGTTACAACTAGGATGTTACATTCACTATCCTATATGGAGCTTGCAACTATAGCCTTCTCTTAGCATTTATATATGTTGTATGTTAGAATGTTTGGCTTGCTGTCCAATATGGGACATGGAAGCACAAAATAATACAATTAATATCCTTTCTTGACATTATTCCATGCTATATTAGCTTCATGATTACTATTCAGACTGCTATTATTTGGTTTTTATCTTGCAGGACATATAATGTGGTCTCATTTGTTACTTATTTTATTATATATTACATAACATTAAAAGTATGGGTCTATAGTTCAACCACCGTCAAACACTAGAAATAAATCATAGTTTATTGGTCGAATGAGCATTCCAGTTTTGGAAAACGGTAATCAGGCTTAGGCCGTTATCCTCTTTTGTGTTGTTGATTATATATTATTTGCAGCATATTCCATTAGTTTGTTCCAGCAGCTATTAACTAGGCTCCAGACACAGTTTTCCATGGCAGTAGTTGTGTATTCTATCAGCAACATGCAGTTGATCTTACCCCATACCTTAAGAATTCCTGACATTTTACCCCCAAGGTATTCTACACACAGAGTACAGACAAGTACCGAAAAATAAGTATTACCCTGGATACTCAGCGAAAATATTTGCATACAATTCTATTGTTTCTTTATTGCATGTTTGGAAAGAGGTGTCTCCTGAACTCAATTCAAAAGGAACCTCATTGAAGGCAAAAAAACATTAGCAGAAAATATAGGATCCTTCCTACTTGGAGAATAAAGTCATAGACAACCCAAAATCCCCCGTTTCTTCGGTGATAAAGTTCAAATATAGTGAGAAACAAGTCCACCGACAAACAATCACAATAATTCCCAATCCAAAATAAAAAGCAGTAATATATCCATTATTCAAGGCTCAAAAACCACTCAACAAGATCGAATTGAGAAAAAAAAAGCATACCCAGTTCACAAAAACTCAACTTTCTGAAAGTAACACTCATGGGGGAGAGAGAAAAGGACTTACAGAGAAGGGATTGACTTCTTCTTCATCGAAGGGATTACTGTCAAAGCGATGAGCCATGAGAGGAAGTTAACGGTGCTAACTAGAAACTAGCCTCGGAATTGTAACCAGAGAATGCAAAGATCTAAAACTGTACACAGAACAAGGTACAAAAGCGATAAAAAAGAGGCTTTGAAATGTTGAGATAAAAAATATTGAAACTTGTTATGCAAGGGAAGGAAATGGCTGGAAAAACAACAAGAAGGCAATAAAACCTGCAGTTTAGATAGGAGAATGGTCTTTGGTCAGCTTCAAAGAGAGAGGGGCTCTGTTTTCAACGTTGCTATCATAAAAATGATTTGAAAAAAATATATTTCAAAGAACTGAAGGACGGATTATCGTTTAGTACATATTTACTTTGTATTTTTTGTGCTTACTCGTTTGGCTTTAGACTTCTGAATATAGGATTAGTTTTTTGTGTGAGCCAGATGCTAGCAGATATAATTATTTAGTTGTTCGTGATTGATTACTTCAAATAAAACTCTTTTTATATTATTAATTAAATAAAAATATCATTTCTAAAAATTAATTTAATTCACATAGGTATATAACTATATTGATAATGTTTTAAATTATGTATTTTACAACATGTCTGTAGTATATTCCGAATAAAATAAGTAACAAATCTAAACAAATAATAGTTGAAGAGTATGAAGTACCTCTCTGCCAAATCCTCAGAGGCATGCTTCATATAGTGTTACAGTTCAACTACTACTTTTTCCTTTTTATCATCAGCCATTTTTATTCATTATTCTGTATTTTTTAGGTTCTTCACTATCTTTTCTTAGATTCTTTAACTTAAATTCTGAAAAACAATATTTTTAAAGTCTGAGTATGTATGCTTTTGAATATGAACGTATTTAATTTATGCTCACTTTTTATTTACTTGAACTACAAGGAAGGATCCACCAAAGGTCTATTATGTTTTAAAAAAAAGCCAAAAACTCATAAGTGATAATATGTAAAATAGAAAAAAGAATAAAGTGATATATATTGCAATGTTTTTAAATTTAGTTTAAGCTCATAAAATCAACTTTTAAGATAAAATTTATACTCATCTATATATTATAAATTGATTATATTTCTATTAGATATAATATCTCTAACAATAATTAAATTTTATTGGAAAGATAGTTGGCTCAATTTTACTAATTTAAATATTCAAAGATATGTTCTTCTTTTAAGTTAAAAAAAATTAAGAGTTCAAAGTTCTAGAATTTGATTTAGATTACATATTACAAAAATAAATAAGATTTAAAAAATATAATAAACTAATAATTTATTTAGAAGCCAAATTGTAACAAGAGATTAGATCACATTTTTATAAACTACAAAAAAAATTATACTAGTTAATCATTTGTATTATATAATTTTATCTTAAAATCTATTATTAAATTAAAATTTCTTATTATATGAATTTTAATACAAAGTCCTGTATTAAGATAAAACTATTTAATACTCTATTAATATACACTGCGATTGATATAATATATATAACTTTAAAATATATAGAAAAATGAAAGAGATGAGATATAAGCATCTAAAGTAACATCTCATTATAATTAAATAATTAAATTACTAACGAAACACATTTTATATGAAATCATTTATGTAATTTATATGTAAAAAATATGCCTAATAACAGTATAATTTGATCCCACATTTACAAATATATAATTTGGCTTAGAGATGTTTTTAAATATTGTAAAATGAGTTTTGATATAAGTTGTTGTAACTTTTTATTTCTAGTATCTCTAAATTGAAAACTTATAACTTTTTATTTAGTATTACATGACACTAATTAGTTATTTAAATGTTAATAAAATGTTAAATAATTATTTTAAGTGATGCATTGTAATTTACTAATTTATAGGACTTTTAAATAGTATAATTTTGAACGGTTGAAAGGTTCCATGACTATAAGCCATAATATAAGCATGTATTATTAAAGAAATTTTGCTTGTCAGAAGAAGACAAATGCACTTCAAAATAATAAATGTCTATAATGTTGTTTAAATAATCAGCTATTGCAATGTTGTCTAAGTAATCAAATATGTTAATTATGTTGTTTATGTAGCAAAAGGTTTCACGAATTTATTAGTTTTCTCCTTGAATTGAGCATGATAGTTTTATTAATTTTACAATGTCATTAAATAATAATTTTTCCAATTCCACCCTTAACAACTAAATAAAGCGTATTTTTGTGAAATTACCATAGAGCAAATAAATAATATAAATACTAATTAAGGATTAAAAAACACCAATCATAATTTATAGTCAGAAGATGAACAATAAAAAAAACCGGAAAAGTTATATTAACAGATGCTCTGGCCCGTTCACCTCGCTGAAGTTGTAAAGTTGTGGAGTCTTTGTCTGAACTTTAAATCAAAACAATTGATAAATGATGGATGAATCACCACCATTGACACGCGACCACAGAACCGTGACTTTTACGCTCTTCAATGACCTTCTAGAAGCTTCAAGCTGTGTTCAGTTCATTTATCTTCATTTAATACATTTTTTGTAACCAGAGTTCTTGGTCTGACAGACTTCTTAATTCAGCAATACCTGCCACTAATTACTACTTAAAATACTAATAATTTTGCTTTAAGATAAATACCATCTAAGCAACACACAACCAAACGGAAGAAACAAACAAGTGTTTACAAGAAACCAACAACTAATCAAAACCTAATCCATATTGCTACAGCCACCAACTCCAGTTAACAAAATGGGACCAAACACCGACAAAAGCATTATATGATGACAAACTTGTTTTCCTTTTGATCCTTTAATTGTAATACTAAGTCTGCTGCACATAATTAAAGAAATAGAAGGGTAGGTAGAGGGTTGCAATTTGCAAGGATAGAGGCGAAGGAAAGGAGTGATGAGAACAAAGTCCAAACCATAACAAGAGAATGATGTAAAGAAAAACAACCCCTTTTTTCTTCTTTCAAAATTGAATGAATTTACGCATCTACATTAAGCCTATAAATAAAATAAAGGTAATGCCCTGTGATTGAAACTTTGAGATATGGAAGAGAGTTAAACAGTAACATGCTTAGAAAGGCGTTTAGTGTCACGCCGTTTTCTTATTCGTCTTTGGTCACTCTTAAATGGATCGACCCAATATTTGTCTTCGGAAATAGCTTCATTCCATCGTTCTTTGAAGATTTCAAATTCCCATGTCGATTGCCTTCGTATCTGCTCAATTCATGTTGTTAGTATATATAAACAGTGTCATTTAATTATGTGGTTTTGAAAGTAAGCTTCAAAGACTCACACCTCGGTTCGCACATCAATTCCTGTTCCACTTTGCCTCTGCTTATTAGGAAATCATAGAAAATCAACAGTAGGGTGAATATTAGGATGGGTAATGAAATAGGATTACAAACAAGAACCACATAATGTCATCCAAACTGTACCGTAGTTGTCCTTTGTAGGTTTGAAACCTGCAGAAAAGGAAACAAAAATTATTGTCACGTGATTCAAACAAAAGTCCATATCTCAATCTGAGGGTTAATGTTGATAAAACTGAAAAAATAAGGAAAATTTTGGAAGTCAGAATAGCAACCGACACAAGTTTTCATGGCGTATAATTCGGACCAACAAATGTTGTCTGTACAAAAAACTGAACATACATGATGATTGTGATGAATGAAGGTATAAAAAAGACTCTGCATTGTCAATGCATGTATTGTTCTTTATGTAAAGAACTGCATGATAAAATCGAGGCAACAAACAATGTTGTTCTTGACAGTAAGTCATAAGTTTGATTCTGTAAAGTATTTGCAATTATTGGTTACGGAATGATATCAAGTTGGAGCATTTACAAGATATTTTGGTTAGCAAGAACAGTGCAAATCAAGGAATCTAACTGATACAAACAGAATTACAACATTAGGGAAGGAGGAGGCAAATACCTTTGTCATTCTGTGACCACTCCCACCCAGAGTTTGTATTCCCTTGTGAAAAACATATTCACTATCAACAACTCCCACATTTTTAGTTCGATCCCCCTGGAAAAATGACATTGATCTTGCTAAGGATACTTGTCATGAAGAAATGGTCGCAAAAAAAGCAAGGGCAAAACAGCCTAGTACACTAACGATCATTTGATTGAATATAAGTTGAATGAATTAACCCATGATGCATTCCGAATTGACATGCTTATGGCGTGGCCTGAGAATGTGTAAACTTATATTCCATAGCTCTATCTCTTGTCAAATGCAGTAATAAATAGTAATAGGCCAATATCATATATGTAGATACTAGAAGCTATAGCAAAAGGTTTTTAGCTGAGCACCAGAAGGATTGCTGCAGCATTGGTGGACAGCGTACACACAATTAGTGATATTTATCACTACCAAGAACGTAAAAATAGAGTTTCATGGCAATGAGAATTGTACACAAAGACAAGTGCCATCATGGAAAAAAGTTACAACCACCAAAAGTGTCCAGAAAATGGATATTTCTCACCTGTGCACAATATCCTAGTTTCATATCCACTCCCCAACCGTGGACAAGATCATTCTGGAGAAAATACAGATGATAATTACGAGCCAATTTGAACGCCAATATTGTGAGTGGATTAAGTTAAAATTCATCAGAAGCCCATCAAAATAAATTGCAAGTAAATCAAAAATAAGTTTTCTTTTCAGTAGGTAGACGAAGGCAAACCTTATTTCAGAATACCTGTAGACAAGCATTTTGGTAACTTGAAAAAAATGACAACTGAAAACAATAATAATTTTCTTGGACAAATTTAAATTGTTCATGACATATAAGTCAATAGTACAATTAGAATAAACAAAAGTTTAGGATGAGTTTGAAAGGAGTTTGCAACATGTCTTTGGTTAGAACTTAGATTTAATATTTGTACGAATGTGCAAAAAGTATTACCTGTATAAGATGCCAAGTACAGTACCAGGCAGCTCGAGAGAAAACCGGAGCCATACCTTCCACAAACCTGCACAAGTTGTGTATTAAAGTATTGTGTCACAAGACTATGCATGCCAAGATTTATCATAAATAACCACAGGAATTTTTCTTCATCACATTTCTGATGATGCTTTGGAAAGTCCAGAAAAGGAAAATATGGTATACTACAAGGTCATAAGATATACCATAACAAAATTATCAGCATTTTTCATTTTTCATCTTGTAGAAAGACCTAGTAATAGGTTGCAGTTCATTCCATATATTTATATTAATCCCTCATCAAGCCTATTCTGCACTATCATCCTAGAAGCACAAACAATAAAAAAGACAAACAACAACAATAAAATCAATTATAGTGATGAGCAATCACGGCTGACACAAAATGTAATATTAAGACAGTACACGTGTCCTCTTCACCTAATTTTTAAAACATTAGTCATCTAACAGATAGACATACTTGTCTTTGATATAATTCAGTAGACCTCACAGTTCAAGAGTGCTTTGCTTTGATTTTGTTATTAAATCAACTCGAGTTGAGTATAAGCTATTTTTTCCTAATTACAGCATAAATACAGGCTTGAAGGAACTTCACATGAAATTTAAACATGTCCAGCCATATAGATGGTAGATGGAGTGATAAAATGCATCAACAATTTCTGGTGCAAACATCTTGAAATATTACACAGCTCTACCAGGATTAAAAAAATAACAGTTACCCAGTGCATGGCGGTCCCTCACTTGAATCTGAACACCTTGTACTGCCTCTGCGTTCATAGACTCTTCTGCTCCAATGAAAGCATCAAACGTTAGTACAATAAGCACTGCTTAGCAAGTGCATATGGATAGTCTAACAAAAAATCACCTGTGGAATTTCTTGGTTCTAGCTCTAATTGTAATTCTATGATGTATCTCTGTTGAATTTGGGTCAAGAGCTGGTTGAGATATCTCCAAACCTTCTTGCTTTATAATTTCAACATATCTGCAAAAAAGGAAGCCTACGTTAATTATTTTTTTATTAGATGAGATAAAAGCCTGTAGAAAGGTCTGACTACCCTTAAAATTAGGAAAGGTTTAAGAATATAAACCCAATAAATAACCTCATCTGTCCACTAACACGCCCAAAAACCAAAGATTTCTTATAAACCTAATGTAAAGCTTAAGAAGCCTAATAAGGATAATATACATCTTATATTGTATGGCAGAGAATTCAGAGTCCATTTTCATTCAGCTATCAACTTTCAAAGGGGAAAAAATAACATGTTATAAAATAAAATTGGATTCTTTACCATAATATTTACACCAGTATTGCAGGTTTCTGCTAGCCTATAAAACGATAATCATTTACATCCAAGGCAGATTTCACAGAAAATATCAAAATAACAGCAGCATCAGAAAAGCAAAGATACATCATTCATACCTTGAAGGCGAAAAATGCTCCACCCCTAGATCCTCATCCCAGAGAAAGATATAATCATAAATTGACACTATATCTGGATGTAGAAATCTTTTTGCAAACCACCTGCCAAAGAACTCATGAAATAGTATGTAAGTTCGAAAAAATAATCCATCAACTACATATTAAATCAAAGTTCTTTTTTCCTTTTCTCTGCTGGGAACCACCAATGAAATTGAAAATGTAATCAGATAACTATATCTTGTTAATCCCTGGGAAAGGCTATGGGATTGGAGATGTTCAAGTTATAGACGATTGGACTATCTATCATCGCTTGACCAGGGCTCCCTTAATTTGGCTCTCTTATGGTATATGTATTCAGTATCATAAATCTGTATATCAGACTGCTGGTTCTCTTGTGATAATTTCCCAAGATTTGTAGTTTTATTTCTAATGTCTATATAATGTTTACCAAACTCCAAGGCTTTTACATAGCCTAACTGGCTAACTCGCTCAAACTGAGTTGATGATGTTCTGATTTTCAAAAAAAACTATTTACTTACTGAAGATATAATATGCTTCATTTATTTACTACTGTAGTTTCTTTTCCTCTAAAGAATTGAAGCATTTTCCATTCAAACTTACCACTTTGTTTGATTCTGAGCAACAATGTGTATGGCCTTGCTACTCCAGCCAAGATTCCACCATCCATCCACAGTGCCATCATAATGGAATAAAATAATTGTGAAGTTTTCTCGAAGAAACTGAAATAAATGAAATTAGATCAAGAATGCTGATTTAATTAATTTAAACAAATTTAAGCAACATAAAAAATACCTTTTGCACCATAACATCAACATTCTGCTTTTGTTTAATACCAACCGGTACTGCCAGTAAGTTACGATTAGAGTAAACATTAGCCTGCAATTTCATAAACAACCCCAATCATTAAATTTATTAACTCAGGTAGTACAACAAAATCCAAGATCAAATCTATCTTCTACATAGTCAATAAAACTAAAATGTAGAAGAATAATGCAAAAATTCTGACCTTTGACCTGGAACTACTTCTCGACCATAATGGTCTTAACTCCAAATCTGAATTAGCATGTATTATACCTCGGGGCAAGCCTTTCAACTTTCCAGAAGTTGAAGGATACACCTGCACCAAGACATATAAAATATTTTCCAAGAAACAGTAGGGTTCATCACAAATTTGGAAAGCAATTATTTACTATAACCAACAGGGCATTTGCAATGTATTGAAGATCAGATACGGACAAAAGAGAATCAGAAAGCTACTTGGGCTAGTAATCTAACATCATAGTTTTTACCTTTGGTTGTCCCCAGAAACTCCACTTTTTGTCAATCTGATAGCAGCAGATAATAAACATAGAAGGGGGGGAAAATTCAAGTTAGAACACCCAACATAAGAATATGTGTCATCTGACAATGCATTATTGTTCTCTGGAAAAGCAGCACCAATTTATCCTTAATAAGATGCTAAATTGCTAAGTATGAATTAGTCAGACATTTAATAAGCACTTCGACCTTTGTTGGGACGTACATGCAATGATATCTCAGAGAATTCAACTGACCTCTTCTTGGTGATACTGATACTTTGTAGTTCTATACACAATGAACAACATAACTGTACACAAAACTGCCATAAAAGGCAGTTGTTTAATCTTGAAACTTGATTTACCCTGCCCCAAAAAAAAAAACTATTGTTAAAGCAGTGATCTTACAGATGAATCTCCAGGGCTAAAGAATATTTTACAGGAAACTCCTAACAAAATCCAAAGTAACAAGACTAGAAGAAAAGAGGGAAGACCCCATCAGACAAGCCACTCTTTTTTCTCATGAGCCATCTCAATGATTTGATCGACGTCATAGAAAATTGAATCTTTTATTCAGTCCTCATCCAAAATTGGTTCCTGTAACATTAAGCAACAGAAGTCATTTCAAGCCCGTGCTTAATATGTTTACTTCTGAATAACATTGCGTAAGTTGGCATCAATAAAATAACCAACTGGTCAAAACAACAAAAAATCGAAGTTAACATATTCTAAGTTCTAAAGCACAACATAAAATATATACGCAAGGTAAATTACCATCCCCTAAAAAATATACTAAATGACTTGGAGCTAAATTGGTGATTAACACTACCTAAGGTACAAAACAGAAAAACAAACACCAGTGCAAAACTGAATGACTTTCATTCATACAATTTCACCTTCCGCGTAAAACAGGACTAACAGAGCAACAACTATATTTTGTGCAAATGGATATAAAGCATGTGCAATGTGACAACTAACATTAAAAAATAAAGAGCTAATATTTGCGAATTGGAGAAAGAGAGGGATGAATTGAAACTTAAAAGGAAAACACATGCTTAGAATATTGGTCATGAGGGAAAAAGCACGCCTCAGCTTGCTGAATCCACACACTAACCAAACTTGCACATAAAATATACCAAAAACGATTACTCAATAAAAGCAACCTGAGCAACCTGCGATGCGGTCATCAAATGATTTACAACATAAGCACTCAGGAAGACGGAAACAAAAATGCAAAACATTGGATTTTCCCCCAACTACAAGGATCACATGAAAAAATTGCAAGAACACACAGCTGTCCAAAACATTGAACTACCCCTGCAACCAAAAGTCCTTCGTTCACAACAAAACCCATTATTTTTCTTCTCTAAGAAAATTAAACAGGATTATCAAATTAAAATAAAGGACTAAAAGTTACCCCCACTGATAACAACAGAAGAAACAGTTACTGACCGTTTCAGTCAGATCTAACCCTCTCCTCGAGTTCTTACTTGTCATTTAAAGAAGAGAGTAAAGCTTCACTTTCAGTCCAAATTTTCAAAAAACAAAAATTTAAATACTTGACTGCTAAACCGACTTTCTCTAGCAAAAAAAATTTGAAGATTTTAGACCATAATTTGAAGATTTTAGACCATCTTTACAGTCCCGGATCTTCCCCTCCAAACCCAGAACAGTGAAAGGCAAGAAAACTAAAGAAGAGTGAGAGAAAGCAAGGAAAGACCCAGAGAAACTTAAAGGAGTAGCTTGAAAAAGAGAAAAGCAGCAAACTTTGAAGATCACATGACATGCCGAGCTGGAGCGGCGAAACCCAGAAGAAAAAAAAAGGAGGTGAAGAAAATGGATTGCCACGAATTAAGAGTGTCAGAGGTTGAAGACGACCGATGCAGAAAGCAACAAAGGAAGAGGTTTAAAGGGGAACCTGATTGCATGCGTGTCTGTTGACTGATGAATGATGATGAAGAAATGAAGAGTGTGATGACAACTACACTCTTTTGTTGGCACTCACTGAGTCTCGGCAATTGTTCCTCTTCTCTTCTCATCCAAAACAAAACCCAACCCAACAAAACCAGAGTGGTAGCTATATCAGTCCCACCTGCTCCTAATACCACCTACGACTATCTATGTCTTTTCTCTCTACTACAGTACTTGCTAATCGCACCGTCACTTTCGCCCTCTGTCTCTCTCAACCCTTTCTCACTTCTAGCCACAGTCACATTTCCCTCTTTTTCTTCCTCTTTTATTTTAATTCCTCTCTCTTCCTCTACCTTTGTAATTCCATACAGACTTGGAATTTTTCGCTAAAAATATACTAGTACAGCAGTATTGTATTATGCTGTTATTGTTTTTGTCACCCTTCAATGTCTATCTTATCTTTCTTCTTCCTCACACCATTTATGGGAAAATAAAATTACCATTGTGATTCTCTTTCGTTTTTTTGCGTCATCTTCCTTAGAAAGTGGTGAAAAGGGTACATTTGTTTTGTTTTATTACATACACATGTAACTTAACCCTAATAAAATCTCTAGTTATATTCACAAGTTTTAATTTTTAAATTGATCATGAAATTAATTTTTAATTCGAGATTTAGTGGCATACTTTCCATCCCACACAAACGATACGTTTTCTTCTGAGTATTCTTAGAATCTTTAAAGCCAAACTTTGAAAAAAAAAAGTTTAAGTCAATTTTTGGTATGGACTTGAATGTCCAATTTTCAATATGAGATGTAAGAAAGTGTGTTGAGGGTAAATATGTGATTAACTATTTGTTGTTGGCTATGGACATGTTATTGCGATCATGTGGAAAATGGATATTAAACAATCATCAACCACCTCTGTGTAATATTGGATTTAAGGGCAACATGCTCTTTAATTAGCACCTCTAAGAGCAACACAACATCATTAAAAGCACTAAAATCTCGCCCCATAAGAGGAAAGGTCGTTGGGCAGAAAAACTGTATTTCTTTACCTTTTTAAGGTCCCACAACATTTTTCCTACCCTAAGTCGAACTATTGAAAAAATTTATGTAGGAGTAAGAAAAATTTAATTAGGTTACTTGAAAGAATAAGACATGAAGTATTATACAATTATATAATAAATATTATAAATTTTAAAATTAAATATATTTTTAGTTTATTAATTATTTGTTAAAATTATGTTTAATCTTTAAATAAATTTTAGACTTATTTTGTTTTTATACTTTATAAATATATGTAAATAAATGTAAATAATTTTTTATGACAAATAAAAATATTTATAAACAAATAAAAATTATAAAAAATAAAAGAAAAAAAGTGAGAAAAAGATAATGAAATAAAAAAAATTCTAACACATCATTAAACATCATTTAAATTTAAATTTTAATTTTAACAACTCTTACTTCTTCATCAAAGTTTTTCTAAGTATACATAATATTTGATCAATATATTTGATTTTGTTCATTTACATTACTTAAGTTCTGGAGACAAAATAAGGAATAAATAATAGTAATCATAATTATACTAATATTATACCAATTTTAATAAGTTTTATTTGAATTTAAGTAAACAGGTAAAATTTTGCTTGATATCGTTCAAATTAAGCAAGACTGAGAAAGTATGTACATGAGATGAGATTATGTTTGATATTTACATAAACAAATACTACACGTCAATGTGTCTGTAATATACTGCCTAATACTTTGCTTTGACAAAACCTAGTTGCATAACATTTTTTAGGTAACCAACGTGCTACTTTTTCAACAAGTTAATTTGAAACTAAAAGTGTCTTATTGACATTTGTTTCCCGTGAATATGTACCAAATAAAATACTTCAACAAGTGACAAAGATTGAGTTGTTAAATTTTTTTCTTTATTGGCAAAATCAAAAGCCTAAATGTGTGTTTATCATTTTTACTGAAAACTCATGCTTGGCAAGTAACATGTTTAATTTGTGGGGATACTTTATCTGTTACATAAAAGCAATGATGAGGTAACAAAAGCTAAGTTCCAAAATGATTATGTACATGAAGCTTTGGACCCACATCACTAAAATGTGCCCCTTATTGTGTGGCTCATTCGAGATCTTACTGATAACAATTTTTTTTAAATTCATATAATTATAAATAATTTACAAATTTGTTTTTGTTAAATCAGTGGATTTTGTAGGTTTAATTGGCATGGTAGGTTTTAAGTCAGTAGGTGTTGTTCCTAGTAGTTGTGGGTTTTAAGAAATTTAGTGAAGACGGTGTTGTGGCAGGGAACCAACCTAACCTAAACCTAACACACCCTACCTTAATGTTTTCCTACCACACAATGATTTATAGATTAGTCTCATAAGAAAAGTATTTATAGATTAATAGGTAGGAGTGGGAAAAATATGTTCTTTCTCTTCAACATTACCTTTTTCTGTTCATTAAATAGTTACAGAAACTTAGTGTTTTTTTTATCACAGTTCATCATCACAGGCATTCAAGTAGTTAATTATTTTTCAAAACACTCACAGTAATCATGTGATGGAGTTTATGATCCCACATGCTTGCAGCCAAGAATTCAAAATGGCAACAAAATAAGTAAATGTTGTCACGGAATATCCCTTTTGCCCTTTTCTATTTTTTTTTAGTTTTGTTCTGCAACACAGTAAATGTAATTTAAACAAAAATGAAAGACAAAGAAAGTTTAGGGAGGGGAAACAACAAAAGAAAAAGAGTAAAGGGACAATTTTTTTATATTATCTTATTTAAATTTAACCATCTATTTTTATTTTAGTCCTTAATCATGTGTTAATAGTATTGTTTAAGTCGTATAATTTTTTACTTTTAGACTAAAGTGATTCACAGGGTACCATTTCAGGAAAAAAATTTAAAAATATCGAGGTGAAAATGTTATAGTTTTTTTATTCATGTAATTGATATTTGGATTTAAGTGAAAAAGAGATAATCTTTCTTGTTAATATTTATGCATGGTGAATAATCTATGAAGTTATTCACCCTGGCATCCATCACGATTTCGATGAGTTTGGCTAATTTGAAAATTCAAATTAAATTAACTGATTTTTTTCAGAAAATTTTATTTAATTTTATTCATTTATACTTAAATTAATTGAATTTGATGATGAGTATTGAATTTATGATCAATAAATTTAATAATTCGAATTAAATAAATGATATTTTTATTATTAACTATTATATACAAAGTTAACCAATAAAATTAACATATTTCATTCAAATTAGATTACTGGTGAAAAAATATTTGCTGCTTTCATTATTATCGCACATAAAAACAGTTAAGAAAAATTAAAATGCATGTATGAGAAATATTGATATAAAAGTGTTTATGCAGATCGCACATTCTGTGTACTCTCATTTGTGAAACATATTTTTTGCATGTCTGCATGTATTAAGACATGACACGTGTTTGCATGTCTGTGTACTCTCATTTGAAACATATTTTTTAATTAAATTCTCTAATAGTGAAACACTAATTTATTGGTTGGGTAACATATTATTTATTTATTTATTTATTAACATTAACGTTTAAAAATCTCTAATCAAATAGTTAAGTTAGTGCTAACTAATATCAAATTAACTACAACATTTTATTCACATACTAGTACCTCCTGTGTAATATTTTACTGGTTAGGCAATGAGGAACATAATAATTAATTTATATCTTCACTGAAGTTTAAGTATGTGGGGATAGTGAGAAAAAAGGTTACATGAAAATAAAATTCAATCTATAATTTAATGTAGCAAAAATAGTAAATTGAAGTCTATGTGCATACATTAATTACATAAAGAATCATTCATTATTTATTAAGCCTGAATTAGGTCAATAAAGCTATTTTCTTATTTAATTTTTGTTTCTTTATCGTATAGCAGCCCATTAAAATGAAGATTAAATTAGTTTGAAATGGGTCAAAGCGAAGAAGCATAGCCCAATTATAGCTATTGACCCATCTCGTTTATGTTTGCCGTTTAGTATTTCTAGCCCACCACAAATATATTAACAAAACATATTTTTTAAGTGAGGCTATTGTAATAATAAACATTTTATGACCATATATAAAGAAAGAGCAAGACACGATATAATTAATATAAGCTCTTGACTCATTTAGTATAGAATTTATTTAGGGAGGCTAACTTAGGTTTGTTAATCCCTATGTCAATATGTTCTTGCCAACTTAGTTTTGGGTCAGGCTACATTCTTTATAATTAAACAAAACTTATTTTTTGTAACAAAAATTTTTGGTTAAAATAATAAGGTTTTAAATTACTCACAAAAGTATTTAAACTATTTAATTGATTTATTTAATTATATTACTATTTTTCTCGCAATGATTTTTTATTATCATAATTTTGTATGCATTAAAATTATGTATTTTAATTTTAAAGATGTTGGTTAGGATAGTCATGTAAGTTTATTAAAGAATAAATTTATATTTTGTTTACAACTCTTGTTGCACAATATTTTAGGGATAGCAAAACATATCAGTCCGATCCACCGATATTCTACTAAACATGGAGCAGGACTCTCACAACACCATCATGCGAGTTGGATTTTCTGTTCCAGTTTGTCAAAGAATAAGTTGGTGGGCTAGAAGATTGATCCACCACTTTTTCTTTTATTTATTTTTTTTATTTTTATTTTTTAAAATATAATTTTTATTTTAATATATAATTTTAAACTATACTTTTAATTGATGATTAATTCCTCTAATTGAATAAATTAAAATGATTATTACTTTTAGGAGATAAATTATTCTATTATAATTCATAATTGAAACTTAATTTATAAATGTTAATGATTTAACTTACAATATTATTGTATACTTATATTCCGCAAATAATAATTATTTTGTATTTTATTTTTAAATTAAAAAATAAAAATGGACTCGCGTGTGCCAAAACTTACTTTGTCACTTCTAATTTTAATTGAGTTACTTAGAAAATAATATTAAATCTAAAACAATTAAGCCTATATAGCATAAACAAATCATACTTTGATTTTTGTGAAGTTTATTTTTTATATTTCCAACTATGTTTCATGTATTTAGTAGCATAAAATTTTAATCCATCACGAACCAACATATAGTAAAAGATTACTAAAATATTAAGTTAATCTGATTGCTAAAATGTTCATCCATTGGTACATTTTTGTTACAATCAAGATGCATAGTTGCAACTTACAACAAATTTAAATGTCCTAAAAAAAACTGGATACTTCTATTGAAAACTTCTACACATTAGTTATAATACTTAAGAGCTATTTCATACATTTGTGCTAACTTCCCCCTTGTAACCTAGTAAAGCTCCTTTTGGTAGTAGCATGAAACTAGGTCCTTCACTAGAGAAGACAAAAATAATCTAATCAAAAGGTAAAAATCTCTGTACAAAGAAATATATTGGTTAATGTATTGTTACTTGGTCTTAACTTTTTTCTTTCCCTTCATTGGTATTGCAGGCTTTTGATTTGCAGACCCTCGTCCAACCTTTTTCGATCGACCAAAACCTTTCTTCCTCACGCTTAAGGATTCTACAGAAGATGGAGAGTCAACTTTACTAGATTTTTTAGTACCATGTGAAACTCCAGATACAATGTTATTTCCACCAGTTGCTTTTGCAACTACTTTTTTATTGCCTGAACGTATACTTCTTGGTTTCACGTGAAGATTATACATAGGTAATTTAATTGGCACATCAGTAACTTGAGTGGTGACTTTGTTACTCGTGCCCTTCAAACTTTCCTTTATTTTTTTGGTGACAATGTCTCTTAGAAGTTGTGCAGATTTGTATTCACGCGTGCTCATAGAATAGAAGACTAAAGCATTGTTAGTGAGTAGGAGCAAGTCTCGAAAAAGTTCGACACTTGACTTAATTGTTTGGTTGCCAATTCTTGACCTGATGGTGTCAAAGTCCATGTGTTGTCGAATCATTTTCTTGTATCTCCCTCTCTTCTGTTGTTAAATAGTAATGCACAAGTCATTTAATGACTACTTAACTCCTTTAATCTCAATTTATCTTTGTTTCTTGGCAATTCCAGTAAGAATAAAATGCAAAAGTATGCAAATTCTACCTAAGCAACTCGATGGTGTGCTTCGTAAGAAGGAAAGATAAACATTTATAATATGTAAAATGACAATGAGTGAAAGTGGAGTAATAAGAAGTTTCAACTCTAGTTAGAATTTATATTCATTCCTATTACCCAACACTTACATTTGCAACATATATACTAAATCTAGAGCATTTACATCTAAAAATATGTGGTCTTAGAAAGATGAAACTATATAATTACACATACCTGACTATCAATTCTACGACGAAAGGCAGAAGCACATTTAGTTTCAAAAATAGAATCCAAAATCTTCATCATGTCCTCCACCCTACCCTTTTTGAAGTTCCTATTTTGATAATTTACACCACGTGATTTGGCAACTTCACCATAGTTACTGGTAGAACTTTCTTTACACCATGACATAACATCAACTGAATCTAACAAAACACTTTCTGTTATACTTGCTTCCTTGGTGTTTTTACCACAATCCTTTCTTTTTCTCTTCCCTCTTCGTTTTTTAAAACTTCCTCCTTCTCCTTCATATATGGTATATGCTAACTTATCTACATTCAAAACTTTAAGCTGCTTTGTGGAGTTGGTCTCCAAATCTTGAACAGGCACATAAGGAACTAAGCATTTGGGAGACCAATCTGACCTAGTTTCATGTGTGAAACTCCCAGCAGATAGTCCATCTTTTGATGTGTCTTTGGTGGAGGATTCAACTCTTTCTAATTTATGTGAAGCTACATGCAACTTTGGACGACCTGATCCATTATCAACATGACAATCATCTCTTTTCTCATTCTTACCAGCCTTCAGGCTTTCAAGCTTAGATTCAAGAGACCTGAAACAAAGATATTCTGTAAACTTCACCCAAAAAAGCATACTAGTTTCCCAACATTTATCTCCAATCAGGACTCTGAATTTTAGAGTACCACATGTGGTCAAATAAATACTTTGTTGTCTCTTGTTGCAAAAATCTCAGCTTGAAGAGAAAAAATTGCAACTAACCCAATTGAGTGTTCAGATATTTCTAGAGATCTCTTCAACTCTGCTACTCTAGTCTTCCTAAGCTCCTCATACCAAGCCCTGAGAATGTCATTCCTTTGAACTTGAGAACAAGAATGTCATATTACATAATAAAATGAGAAACAACAAACAACTTCTATAAAATCTTCACGGTGTAATTCATAAATCTAAAGTGTAAAAAAAATGCTCAAACAACTTGAGATTGTTTTAAAGAAATGTAGTCTACTTACTTGTTTCCAGAATATCGTTGTTGCAAATCTTCATATTTGGATTTACATACCTGTAAAAGTTACATCCCTACCGTAATTAAAATTTACCAATTGTATTTTTTACAATTTTTTTGTTAAAAATTACAAAGAAAATCAACTTTACATTTTAAAAGCCAAATGTATTCTTAAACTAGAAAAAGAGAAAGAGAATCTCATTGAAGTCTTGATCAATGCTTAAATTTAAAGAAAACTTATGATAATATTTTATTTATTTTTGTACTTTAATTTTCAGTTGACATATTTTTTCTTAATAACTATTAAAATGGTTATTTTAATTTTTATTTCTTTTGCACTATTAGAACAAGTATTGTGAAAATAAGATGATATTTTTGTAATTATAAATAAAAGCACATAAAAAAATACTAACTAATAGTTGAAGTTGTAGAATGTCAAATTTTTTTTAAGTTCTAGGGTTGTGTTTTAATGTCCTCAACTTAAAAAGGAAATCATTACAATAAAATTTAAAAAAGGAAAAATCAATGACTAAAGACTAAAGAGATTCACCCATCATATTTTAATTCCTATTCATGTAATTATATAATGGTATTGTTGATAATTTGGTATGAATATTGTGAAATCGCAAGATCCATGACTTAACTAGCATAAGACATAATCTACTTCTTGGATGCTAATTTCAAGGAACGAGTTTCCCATGTAAAAATTTACTGTACTGACTTAATTGAACTATTAAGTTAATCTTTATATTATCAACACAAAATAATCAATACAAAATGATTCAAGTCATAAGATCAACCATCCTTAATTAATGAGTTAAATTGAGTCAAACAGATATAAGAAGCATGTTTATAAGGTTTGGCCATCGAAAATTTTGTTTATTCAAGTTTGTGTATAAATATTTCTATGAGAAAAAAATGAAATAAAATGGTTATAGGCTAAAATTAATTTATGTATAAACTAATTTATAAAAGTTATTTTATATAATTTTTCTAGTTTTTTAAAAACTTTTTTATAAACTAATTTTAATTTATAAAAAAATTCATTTAACCTTTTTTATATTTTTATACAGAAGTTTGTGTAAATAAATATACCTTGCCTCTTTAAATTTAGGGACATTTAAACGAATAAAAATGTTAACTACAGTTTGTCTTATACTACATAGGTATGTAAAAAAATTCTGTATTCACAAATATCTCAAATTAAAATCTATTTTTGTTTGACCATTTTTTAAAATAAGTAACCAAAATAGAATTATTGATTAGAAACGATTAAAGAGTTATTTCTAATTTGATTTTATAATTTATATTTTTATTTAGATTTATGAAATTAAAATTATTTTTTAAAAATATTAATTTTATCAAAATGTATACTTTATGGTACAACTTGAATTTATTCTTTTAAAAAATTAATTTTATTTGTATTAATATTTTAATTTATATTTAAAAAAAGTTATATTAATTTATATTAATATTTTACATGTAATTTTATTTCAACTATATCCAAAAATTAAATTTGTGTGAGTTTATATTTTAAATAATTTATTAAAATTTCAAAAAATATAATTCACACGCATGAAAAATTCTGTGGATATTTTTTCAAGTAGGTACCATACAAGTAATAAGATAATTTTTTATACGGAAGGATAACAAATACTTACTATCTATTCTTCCCATTCTCATCATATTTATATAAAAAAAAATGGCTATCTTCATTAATAATTTCATACCACAAACAAATTACGTGTCACCCCAATTGTTATGGTAAAATTATGATGTAAAACGTTAGATATGTTTGACAAAGAGGAAGAAAATTGATTTTGTATGTTTGATAAAAAGAAAAAGAGAAAATAAATAATTTATAAGACCCATTACATTTCTGTTAATTCTTTATTTTTTTATTAAACCAATCAAATAATAAAATTTTAAAGTATTTTATCTATATTTCTCACTTATTTAAATAGTTAAACATTCAATTTTTCTTTTAACCTATTTTTTTCTATTTCCATTTTTTTAAAATCAAACAAAATATAAATGATAAGAGCTGTGAAGAACATTTAACACATGGATGGCACCATTGTGTAGAAGACACATGTCATCCAATTACTTGTCACTCTAAAATCCTTCTCTAAGCATCATTAATCATTAATAAATAACATTCTTTGCTTGCCATCATATCATTGAGTTTCCTTCCCTTTGTTTGATTGAAACAATCTTTGACTTTCTATAATGAATTATAAAACAAACTAAACATTTGTTGACTATAATTCATCTTAATTATTTTAACAAATTTTATTAAGTTGATAGGAATTAATTATAATTCATAAACTACGTAATCAATTTAAATAGTCAAGAGATATGAATACGTTTCACCACTATGTAATGGTTGTACCATCAAATTCAAACGCAAAAAAGCAAAATAAAATATTTTTTTTATTGGCATGATGATTAAAATATTTATTTTAGAAGAAAAAAATTTCCTTAGAAGATTTTAGGCTCGTGTAAGGCAACTTAACACCGCAATGAAATTTACTGTTCAATAAAAAAATCTATAGACGTAATAAAATATTTGCATAATGCTGAAATCAACTGCTTCCAAAAAAAGTAAACAAGGAAAATTCAATAACGTAAAAATTCAAAATATTTCAAATCGATACTTGTAGTAATTTTTTATTATTGAAGTATGTTTTAAATATATTTAAAAATAGTATGAATTTTGTATTAATATAATACTTTTATCGGAGAAAATAATCCATTAAAAAGAAAATAATAAATAAATAAAGTTTAAAAGAATGAATGCAGGTGAATTTTTTGTTTTTATTTATTTATTAACTTGAAAGAATAAGGAAAGAAAAATGAAAGTTATTTAATGAATTATTAGTTGTTATTTTTTACCTCAGGAGTGATGGTGTAAGGAAAAACTGTTCGGGATCGGAGCTCGGTGGCAACAATGTTCCAATCTTTGGTTCCATGACGGAGAATGGCCCCACCAAGGAGGAGCTCCTCCCAGGTGCCCCACCTCTTCATCGTCTCTGCTCCCATCACCCTTCACATCAAAACAACCTTTTTTTAATGATATCTTATGACCAAAAAAATATTGCCGTTGTTACACAAAAAACCACCACGTTTTTTGGTCAGAAAAGATTGAACAAAAATGACTTGGGGGTGTGGAGGGACAAGGCAACAAAAGCAATTTTCTGCCAAAATTGGGGAAATGGTGGTTTCTGTTAGTTTGATGTGGTTTTGTGAAATGTTTTGTTTGTTTTGGAAGAGGGGTGGTTTGGTTGGGTAAAAAGAATGTAAATTTAGTTAACAAGGTATGCGTGAGATGATGGGCTGAGAGATTCTAATTGTTAGCTCACGGAAAGGTTTCGAATTTGAAGTTATAATATCTTAAAAATACAATTACAATAACATCATAAACAAATCAAAAAATAAAATGATGGATGATGAAACAATTGACAGTTGTAATTTTCTAATTATGGCTCCTCTCTTTCTCTCTCTACCACTGTTTTTTTCTCTCTCCACAACTTTCTCTGCATTCTTCAATTAATGAATTTCCTAATTTTATTGTTTTCATATATTGCAAGTTTCTTTAGTGGATGAAAGCCTAGTTTTAGAAAGTGATGCTTAACAAGCTGTGGCCTCACTCACATGGTTTTGGATTTGTCCATTTTCATATGACATGTGATTTGGTTTAGTTGTTTATTGTTATGTTTTGCTTTATCATGATATTTTGTTTTCTCATGGCTGCTACTTGGTAGATGTTATGATTGTGTCATAACAAGATTGAAGATGGAGAAAGTTTGTAAATTTTGCAAGTTTTTACAAGGAAAATTATAAAGGCTTTTTTTTTTCTTTCAACGTATTTGTTATTATACCCGATAACAAATGTTTATTTTGATGAACTGATCTAATAGTAAAATAATTTAAGTGAACCTTAAAAAGTATTAGTTTGAATTGAAACAACTTCTAGTCTAATCAGACTTAAGTCGGAGTATATTTTAAAAATAATTATAATTAAAAATAAATTTTTTATTAAAATATATACCTACATTGAAATTTATATATTAAATTATTATTCTAAAAATTGAAAATGATTTTATTATAATTCCTTTATTTTTAAATTTAGATGTTTTAAAAATTTTCTTTCAAAATGGACAAAAATTATAGTAATCCTAATACAGGTATGATGAAACCAATTATTTTAGTCTATTTAAAATATCGGTTGGACATAGGATTCACAATTTGTCACATTTATAAAATTTTTTTCATACTTAGTAGCTAAGAGGAGTTTTAAGACAAGATTAACATATTCTCCATTTAATAAAAAAAACCATAGGATTTGATATCTTATGAGTTTAACTATATTGCAAATTAATTAAAATGACTTTAAATATATTTTAAGTAACTACTATAACTGTGATTATTTTTTATTGTATAATCATTTTTAATAAAATTTCATTATAAAAACATCTAATTATCTATTTCAATGTGTGATATAGGTGCATATAATTAAAATTTAACTGGAAAAAAAAATATTAGTTGTCTTATATAAAGGTGAAATGAAAACGGGCTTAACAACAAAAGAAGTGATAAAACAAGTTATTATGATTTTTTATGATTTATTTTATTATTATTATTAAGTTGTTAAAAATAGGTTAGGATAAGATTTATATATATATATATATTTAACTTTTAAATTTCTTAATTAGTGTTTATAATTAAATAAAATAAAAAATTATTATTTTATATATTAATTTCTCTATTATAATTAATAGTTGGTTGAAAAACTCAGTATAAAGGTTTGTGAAGTAGACAAATTCCAAAAATTTTATGACGTGTTTTCAAGATTCAATATGATCTTCCAGGTTGGAGTTTACCCCGAAAGAACACATCGTGTGACCTTTTCTTTTCCATTTTTTAAGTGAACACAACTTTAGAAGTCCTCTTGACCAACAAATAAAATGAAATACACTTAATGGTCAATCACTTTCAACTGTAAAATGCAATTACATAGGGAGTTGTTGGCTTACGTAAATAACAAGGTTGCATGAAACAAAGGCCAATAATATGGTCATAATAACAACGTAAAATAAGGAAATTAGTTACATTTCAGTCATTTAGTTTTGTTGAATGCAAACTTTTCTGTACATTTTCTATAATTAACAAAAATAATAGCAAGTAATGATACGAATTTTGAAATGACATGTACAAATATACTCTCAACATAAATTTTTCATAAGATCAATTAATAAGTACAAATTTAAAACTATTGTGTTTTTTATGGAGAAATAGTAATTTTTAAATCAATAAGATAACATTAGATTGTTAATGGTGGACAATAAATTAAGCATAGTGGGTTTGATTATAACATGATAATCCTGGAGGACAACACGGTAGCCACTAGAAATAAAAGAAGCTGGAGCAGTTTGAAGAAAAAATGAAGCTCCATTTCATTGACCATAGAACATGAGAGATATACATAGAAATATGCATCACTACTACTACTACTACATACATCTGACTGATACATATGCTGATAGTCACTATTATATGCAGTGACACCAAGGTGCACCAAACCCCAGTTTGGGTCAGTATCACTATTACCGGTAGTCACCAAAAAACAAATGAAGAAAAAAAAAATACGTACAAGCAATAGCCAAGATCAGTGAAGTTATGGACACAGGCCTTCACAAACAACTGTTGGAAGACCAAGATCCTCAGATGGCTGCTTCCAGCTTTAAGTGTCTTAACATGAGGTAAAACAACTTTCTTCCAAATATCATTAGATATAATGCTCTTCCATCAACAAAGCCGATGATGACAGCTAATAGAGCAAATCATCAAGACAAAATTGTAGGCTATGATCACAATAACCCAACATGAAACCTTCAAGTTTGGAGCACAGTCCTGCTTCAGAGCATATTGAGCCATGCCACTCCTTCACAATTTGGCACAAAGTTCGTACAACTTCACTTAGGACTGCTGAAGAACAAGATTTAACTCTAGGGCAGACCTGGCTAATAAACCACCCCTCCTGCAGTCAAAAAGAAAATGAAGCTGTGATTTTGGGTTTCTGAATCTACATGTAAATTAAGTGTAAGTGAAAGTCACATCACACGGTATTCAAAAAACTACTGAGCATCATGTTACTCAATTCAATCGAATCCTACTCACACCTCCTCAACAAAGACAAAAAATGACGAATACCTTGATGGGATGTAAATAAACTGTTAATAAGCTAATAATACTTATTTAGGAAAACTGAGAGATTTATGCTTCATAAAAAACAGAAACATGAATAATCTGCCAAAAAGGAAAAGAAAAAACAAATGCAATTCTGTAATATTCCTTTTACTACTTTAATTTATAGTTGCATACCCTACTTGCCTTTTCCCACCATAAACCATAAGAACGCTATTCTCAATTTCAAGCGAATGTTCAAAATTCTGAAATAGAGACCAGCACGTGAACAAAATTGTTTCCAATTTGCATATTTGTCGACAACATTAAAAACTGCATGATTACCGTATCAGTATTGGAAGGATCATTTGGATCTTTTGCAGTTCCATAAAGCACTGGTTGCAGCATTCCCGCCTGTCCTCAAGATTTCATACAAGTAAGCTTCACTCACATATAAAATACATGAGAAGTCAAAAGAATAATATGTGAAAATGGAGATCACCTTTCCTCTTGATGTAGATCAACACCAACAGAGGGAGGTGCTGAAACAGTTGCACGTATTGTCGGACCAAAAACTGCTACGAGCTTTAATAGCATATCCAGTGACACCTTGGCATGTCTGCACAGGGAGAACAGAGTAAAAATGAGAAGAGTGATAAGCTGTGTTCAAATCCCACCATGAGTTTTCAAAACCAATATATTAATGAACAATTACCTTTCTATCTTGCTATCCAGCAAGCCTGTGAGCACAGGAAGTAAACAAGAAAATAAATCCATGGTGAAAATCTCCATCTTCTCCACAAGGACACTGATAACATCTGCTTGAACCTGCATCAGGAGAAATTATTTTGAGAACTGTATATTCAATAAGAAAACCATACTTAGAGTACAAAACACCACAAAAATAAGCCTACAAGTGGCATAGCACTACTCATAAAATACGCACGGATTGATCTGGCAGCTTTCTCAAAGCACTGGTAGCACCTTTAATATCATTGCGCTCCCAAAAGTGCCGCACCACCTACAAAAGGTAAACAGTATTACCACAAACCAGTCAGTGACGTTAAGTACAAAATGGTTCTAGTTTTTATCATTTTCTTTCTTTAGCCCTGTTTAACAGACAATAATACAGTTGCACATCTGCATTACGGCGTGAGGCCTAACACTGTTATAGGTTCCACGTCTAAGAATAATACAGACTGAAACATTGAGTTTATTAATAAATAAAGACCAAGCATGCAAACAAATAAAACAACTAGCAAAATTTACCTGTAACTTTGTCAAGCGTGACCTAAGATTACTTAATGTTACATCATGAGTTTGCATCAGACCTTCAATGATTTCCTCTTCACTTGCAGAGTTTGAATCCCCTATAGAAATTTGAGGCTCAACTTTCTGCAAAATTGATAAACAGAATAATACTATTTAGTTGAGTTACCCCGAAGTAACAATTTGCGAAAATGAGTGCATGATTAAATTTGATCTTTCACATTCTTTCAAGGCATATGAAATTTCATGTCTTTCTTAGTACATAATAGAAGAAAATAGACGGTGAGTTTTAGAGAAATCAAAATAGAAAGAGCAATGACACTTGATCAATGATCCAAATTTGGATATGGATGCACTCAGATTGTGGTTGAAGAGAAAAGATCTGAGAAACTAACTCCTAAACTTACAATACCGTATAAATGTTCCAGCCTGTTTATTAGATAATAGTTTTTTTTCATAGGATATTTCAGATCAGCAACTAACTATAGAATACTTCAAGTGAATACAAACAACATTTAAACTAAACTTCAATCTGGATGAAAAACAGAGCTTGCCCGTTGCCGAAGCTCATTAGCTTGATGGGTCTAATTTTGTCTTCTTTTTTTTTTTTTTTGAGTATGGGTTTTCTGCCATAATAGCTTAACAGAACTAAGAAAAAGGAAAAAACTGATAAAATATGCACAAGGAAAACTGAGAAACCAATACTTAAAGAATAAAATACATTTTCCTGATATAATGTTAAATAAAATATTTTCAAAACCTATGACTGAAAAAAGCCACAATTACCCATATCAAATTATCAACCCTATCAAAATTTCAATTGGATATGATACCAACTTGAAGTGATGAAAATATCAGTGTGTGTGTGTGTATAAAAGAATGAGTATAAGTACATCTCAAAGAGGCCTATGTTCCTCAACCTAAAGCTTGGTACACCCAAAAACAGCTTAATGTAAGCTGTACAATACTATACCACTCATAATTTTAACTGCTTCTGGCTTAAAAGTACAAAAACTGGGACCTACGGACCTTATAACACATAATTTTTCACCATAAAACAAACAAACTGGAATCTACAGCAGAGATGCTAGTATCAAAACTTTTAAAATGTGGAGATACAATTTTACCAGTGTGTTAGGAGATTTCTCAGTTTCAAATATTGTCATCTTGGGAATGGAGGGCAGATTGTTTTGATCTTCAGTTAAGGGAACTCTTTCTCTCCTTTTCTCACATACTATAGTGATTGTAGGAGATGCTTTAATTTGATCTTCATTGTGAACTTTTTCTTTCGTTTCATTTATTGTGGGGAGGAATACACTAGTTTGATCTTCATCAATTTGAATCTTTTCCCTTCTCTCAAACCTCTCAACCAATGACCGAGTCCTTCCTCGTACAACAGCAACTGCCAGAACAGTACATAAAAATATTCACTTTTCAGTGGCTTTTATAAAATATAAAATTGCATATAAAAGGGATTGCAAACCTCCATTCACGTATTTAACTGGACTACTTTCTTCCTTGCGAGGTGAGGATTCATCACCTGAAATATAATAAGAATGTAACTTGTAAACTCAAAAGACTCAACTTCAATCATAAACAATAAGCCAAAGTATGCATAACGTCTCAATTTGAATGACCTTATACATGGAAGTTCAGCTCTTTTACTAAAGCAAAGCCAAAATCC
This sequence comes from Lablab purpureus, assembly GCA_030347555.1. NCBI lineage: Eukaryota > Viridiplantae > Streptophyta > Magnoliopsida > Fabales > Fabaceae > Lablab > Lablab purpureus. The sequence goes on from CM059259.1 coordinate 11,974,781, forward strand.
CTAAAAAGAACTTATCGTCAAGAGTCTTAGCCAATAGTTTATTCAGTATTTTTCAAAGGAAATATAAATTGGAAGTCAAAAGAAAACTTTACTGCAGAGAATTTCATAATATCTCAACAGATTTAAAAGCAAGAGGCAAATGTAAGTATTTGCAAGTATGATGAAAGATCAAGAAACATTATATGATTAGAAATCAGCTTTTATTGAGAGGGTTATAGAAACATGTGGTATTAACTAAAAATATAGGTTGGCATCAAAGGAGAAAAAACAACAATTCAATAAATGAGAGCTTAAATAGTTGAGGCAAATGAAGTTAACAATCTACTCATGCTATAACCGAGGCAAGAGAATTTGTTTATAGCAGTGGAACAGTAAACCAGACAAAGGAGATTAAGAAAATATGCTAGAGAACTATAAAATCGGCAATAACATGCATTTGATCTGCTCAGTGGTTAATAAAAAAACTTACATTTTTTTTGGTCAGAAAATCTACTCGGAGATAGGATCTTGTCAAATTTGTCTGTAACACTCTTGATAGGATGTTTATCTTCACAAGATTCTTTGACTTCATTCTGAGGTCCTAGATTTGTTTGGATCTTGGGTTCTTTTGTGCTGTCTAGTTTATTTGCAGGATCACAAAAGGTTCCAGAATTCATATCTTCTGAAAACCTATCAACATCAAATCTGCCAGTGGATGCTCTCCGTACATGAGCTGGTCTGAGTAACATTCCAGGTTTTGTCTTTGAAAAGGTGATGGTCTCTTTTTCAGATTTTGCTGAGACCTTACCCTCAGGAACATCCCGAGGTACGATGTTTGGTGCAATGAAAGATTTTCTAATTGCTTGTTCATTTGATTTTACACGAACTCCAGTTGCAGGACTCTGCTTCATTGTTCCCAAATTGCAAATTTCCTTGAATTCCTCTGGGAGATCACCTTTTGCAGAACTTAAAGACCCTGATCTCTGTAAAGTAACAGGTTTCCCTCCAGAAGCTTTATATGGAACAAAAAAGGATTTTATTAGATACATAATTGGCAAAATGATTATATTTATAGTAAACAGACATCAGAAATATGCAATTATTTATGCATGCTATCCTCATTCATCATGTCAAGAAATTTACTAAATGTTAGCATGTAAAATAAAATTCAGTTTTTAAGTCATTTCAACAAAGCCACGAACACAAATACATTCTTTGCTAAAACAACCATTGATGCTTTATGGGAGTATCCTGTCTATTAATCTGATAGGTTGTGCTATATACAGCATAGACTCTTGCAATGTCAAATGTTTAAGAACCTTGACAAATCCAAATCTAAACCTAACTTAATCAACATTATCAACGATGGCAAGGTAAAGCAGTTCAAAAAGAACAGTAATTCATTATGGGTTGGGTTTATCACGTTAACCAATGCCAATAGGGAATATCTGTGTTGGCAAAGCATTAATTTAAAATGCAGCAAAGCTCCATCGAATGAGGCAAAAACAGTGCAACTTATAATACAAAAATTCAATTTCCAAAGTGTACTAAGGAAAGACAAAAGAAAACGGCAGAGGCTTACAGTCAATGTATATATTCTTTATCTCTTTTGACTCATCAGGAGACATGCTGCGCAACCCAGAGGTTGGTCTTTCATTAACTTCTACTTCCTCTACTTTACTTCTCTGTAGATCATGTTTTTGTTCTGTGCCTTCATTTTTTTGGGGATCCAAGCCAGCACCATATGGCTCAATAAGCTGAAATAACCAGTCAGAAAATGGCCAACAGAAAATAAAGAGAATAAATCCATCTCAAAATATATTTCATTCACAGACTAAATAGATGCCAAGTACTAATGTTGCAGTTAATACCCATATTATTTGAAATATTATCTCATCTATTTACTATCTAGAAATAAGCATATAAAATTATTCACTAATACTATTAACCAATAACAATAATGAGCAATTGTAGAAATTTTTTTATTCTCATGCGAACCAGGAGTGCTATTGAACTATATACATATATCATTAAATGTGCTGCAATTCTGTTTTCCAGACTAATAAAAATTTTCCCCAATTTCAGTAGCATAAGGAGGGCAGAAGTGATGGCATCGCAACAACTTTACAAGTACAAATTCACGATCATAATAGAGCTAAATATATAAATATAACACACCGGACATGTTTCTAAATTAAAATGTAAAAGAAGCAATCAATCTAAATTGATAAAACAGTGGGTCCTACCGATATATCTGCTACCCAGATTCCAACAGAATTCCGGTAGAATGAGCACCCTAAAAGTTTCCCATCGTGAATACAAAGATCACCAAGTGTTGTCCATCCCATATCAACAGTATCATGACAAATAACAGGTTCCCATGAATACACCTACAATGTATGGGTATAGTAAATGGCATCTTTAATCAGTTGCAAATGCTGTATTATTAATTTATATATAATCTAAAAATTGCAAATTTTTACCTTCAAACCATCTTCATGTCCAGTAAATAGGGTCCTTCCATCAGGATGAAAAGCTATTGAGCGTACCCCAGAAGCCTTATAAAAGTAATATGAGATATTTTTTAGATGTGTAATACAATTAAAAGCAATATAATTTACACTTATCAAAGAATCAGTTTTAGTGTGATGCACAAGTACTTGAATTTGGCAGATTGTGGACAGTTAGACATGCTTTAACATTTCAAAGGCAATATGTTTGATACATATAAGGTACTATATAGAACACAAGAACATTTTAGGCATCTATAAGCTTAATATCTGCTGGTTATAGAAAAAAATTTAACCCAAAGAAATGCAGAAAATGGAGTGATGTTCTTGTCCATAACTACATCAATAAATTTTCACCAAAAACTCATCTGCAACTAACAAAAATGTGATGACAAACTGGAAAGAAGTGTCAAGAAGGGTGATTCAGTACACAACTACTAGGTGAAATAGAGTTCCCATGGAAGTTAGTACTTAGTCGTAGTATAAAACTTGTCTAGAGATTTTGTGAAAGAGACACAGAACGGACAGATGCAAGCACAATTGTTTCCTTTCAAAAAGTGTAGATACCTCACGTCTGGCAGATCCAATCAGCTCAAAGGTTTCTAAATCCCAGAATTTCACTGTTCTATCTGCAGAACCTGCAAAATGGTTTGTGAATTTCAGTAAGTGTTTTTTCATTAGCTTACATATATTAGTAATAAACCAGGCCTAAGATAACCCCAGAAGTTAGCTCAGAGGGGAGGATTACGCAGGCCTTATAATGATTTACTTTAGCCATACTCTTAACCAATGTGGGACATCCTAACATTATATGTATACAAAGAATAAGTTTGTTGAAATTTTGGAGGTAGAGAAAACCAAGTATAGAACACATTACAAATGACTCTGAGCAAAACCATAAACGCATTTCATATCCCCAACACAAACGTCTGATAATATCTGAATATCACATATTCTTTTATTTTTTATGTATAAATAGATTTTATACACTGCATGATATAATATGTGAGTTTAGAAGAGAGACTAGTTATTAAATGATAATTACAGAATTTGGTAAGATCTATTAGATATCTACAAATAGATGTGAAGTTTCATGGTTTGATCTCTATTACGAGACTTCTCTCACAGAAATTAAGTAAAATACTTAAAGAAGGAAAGAATAATACTTTCCTTGTTTTCTAACGATTGCGCATTAAGAGGGATTGTATATGATGAATATGAAATGCTGGAAGATAAGTTCACTATTTAGTTTGGGGCTCAATAAAAATAGTATAAACATGAAGAGTAGACTAAGAAGGACTTATATTAACATCATTTAAAAGAGATTTTATATCTGTATCTAGCCAATAAAAGCAGCGATTAGTACGAAACAAGGAATCTTTCTATTGATATTCCCAATACATAAGCATCTACAACTATTAAATGCTTCAACTGTTCAAAAAAGTCACTAAATCACCTGTAGCCAGAAGAAACTCAAGCGGATGGAAATCTATTGATCTAATGGGCCCTTCATGGAACTTGAAGTCATGCAAGAGCTTCCCAGCTGTTAGATCCCACACCTGCACAATGGAGTGGGACAGATTCATGATATATTGGTATAAAAATTGTGTAAGTTAAAATCTATTGCATCTTAGAGCATCATGGATCAAAGAATGTCCATGTTGTTACCTTCACAACATTATCTAATCCACCAGAAACAACCCAGCGGCCATCTGGAGTAAATTTGATAGTACTGATGCCCTGGCTATGACCCTTGTACGTATGAATACAACCTTTTTTTCTTATGTCCCAAATCTTTAGATTAGTGTCCAGGGAGCCAGATGCAAAAAATTCACCGAAGGGATGAAACTCAACAGCAGTACAATTGGATCTGTGTCCAGCAACAGTGCGAACCACTATACTTCAAGAACAATAACAAATATATCAGAAGTGTTACTGACGAATTATCAAAGGCAGGATAATATTGGTGACCAAAAATTGAAAAATGCAGTGAGATTTCAAAATCAGAAGTAGTAGCAGTACTTGTGGATTCGATTCTAAAATTGTACAAGCAAGGTAGATAGCCAAACTGCTAAATTCATAATTCTTTATTCAAGTATTTATCTATGATCACCCAGCTTTCCTTCCTCTAGTTTACATTCAGATGCTCCAACAATAAACACCATTCTAGATTGTAATATTATCCTAACTTCTTCATGATTTAGTGGACTGATTGACTTACTCTTTGCTTCTTCCAAATCCCATAGCTTTATCACACCTGTTGATGCTCCACCAAGAACTAACACTTCTGCTGAGTCAAATGCGACAGATTCAACTGGACTAGTGTGACCAGATAGGCTCTGCATATATTTACAGTAAGTCAAGCATTGTTAGGTCACAGTTACAAACATGTCACCCGGCACTACTTCCATCAAAACAAAGTCACACACAACTCATAATGGGGAATCCAACCAGGAAAACTATTACAGATGATACATTATTATGATCTGACTATGGTAGTAAATCCCAGTTTCGCAGTATCCTTCCTATAGTGGCAGTGCCAAAAATGTGAAACAGATAAGTAAAGAAAGCACAATAACAAGTGTAAAGCAAGTAGGGGGCATTAGAAATAGTCCCTTCATCAAAGTGGCCGAGCCAATGATCTAGCAGTAGCCATATCCCAATCAGAATGCTACAAAAAAACAAAGCAAGCAATGGCACTGACCATTAATGAAGTCGGCTTCCCAATTGTCCAGAGATTGACTTTGTGATCATCACCTCCAGTGATGAAAAGACGGCATGCCTTCTTTCCGATATTTAAACAATTGACGTTTGCTGAATGAGCCACAAATTCCTCTACAGTTTATTGGCTCAGGAATTCACATTATCAAATAGACCAACATGGTCGACAACACAGAGAACCAGATTGAACAAGTAAATAAATAAATCAAGACCCCACAAATTAAAAATCCTAACCCGGAAAATTCATATCTTTCAACATCCGATTTCCGAAAGATCAGAGAGAGAGAGATGCGGAATATTTCAAATAATTGAAGGGAAAAAAGTGCGGATAAGGGGTAAAACCAAACCTGGAAAATGAAAGTTTCCACTAACTTCTGCAACAATTTCAGCGCAACCAAAAGGAACAAAAATGTAAAGAGCTTAAAACTTTCCACCATAACAACCAAAATTAGCATCGCTTCTTTTTCCCCAGAAAACAAAAAAACCAAATCCCCCCACCTTGCCCTCTCCCAAAACATAAAACCCAAAAAGTAAATAAAATAAAATAAAACCCTTGGAAGCTGCAAAGAAACACCTAACCTAGATTTCTATAGAAACTCAGCTACCAGTAACTATTTTTTTAAAGAAAAACAGAAACACTTCCAGGTAACCATTTACTCTAGCACAACACATTTAATTATTTATTTTCTAAGACAAAGGATACGTATTTTGTATCCGCGCTTTGCCATTTTTTGTTGGGCACCTCAGAAACCAGCTTCTGAAGCTAAAACGGGTCTCCTGTCTTAAGTAAGGAAGCAATTCAGAACTTGGGTCTACTCCAAAGATGGTTCCCCTTGCTGCTGCTGCTACTCTTCGACCACGATTCACAGCAAAAAAAAAAAAAAGTAGAAATTCTTCTGTGGGTGGAAATGGAAATCCAAAGCAGAAGGTAGGAATTGGAATGGATGTGTCAGATGAGAAATGGTCTCAAAACTATAATAACAAAAGAAGAAGAATTCAGATTCAACAGGGAGAAATGAGAACGGAAATGAAAATAATGGTCAGGAATTTCTTTTTCTTAATAATAAATACTTTCCTTTCCCTTTGCTTTTTGAAATATTTATTTATTTGTTTGTTTGTTTTGTAACCTTCATTAATTATGTGTGGAGCAACCAGCAAAGAAATACGCGTCTGTGTTGTCTTACAGTGAGAAAAAAGTAAATTTTAGTGTGTTTTGACAGCAAGATCTTCAGTTAAATTTTTATTTTTATTAAGTTCATTCAAAATATATATATATATATATATATATATTATAAACTACAGTTTTTTAATTATTGTTTTGTTTCAAAAATAATAAATTTCTTCTTAGGAATAGAAAAGTTATTTGGTTTGTAAGCAGAAACAATATTAGAAATATTAAATACATTATTTATAAAAATTCAATAAAACATACGTTTTTTTTCATGGCTACTGTTTCTTCTTCGGACTCAAATGCCCTCCACATCTTGCTGTTATATTTGTAAATTACATAAAAAGCCCTTCTTTTTGTGCTGACGTGTCACCACTTTTGACACAGTTTTTAATTTATTTTTTACAAAAAATATGTAATATTTGAGGCATTGGTTAATTAGTATTTTAATGATATATTTTGTTTTTTTTATGTGGGAGTAAGATTTCTGCCTGACCTTGGTTTTAGTATATTTTATTCTGTCTTGCATATTTGTGTCTACATAAAATAAATTTATAATATTTATTATTATAAAATTTAGCTAATAAAGCTCATACATATTCACATATACTTTTCATTGTATTCTATGGCTACCTAATTTATTGAGTAATTTAACTAACAATTGAAGAAGAAGCAATTTGAAGAGAATAAAAGGCATGAAAATGACTTGTATCAAACAAGGGGAGATTCCTTATAATATAATCTTCCTTTCTTCATCTATAATTTTTCATTATGTAGGGCAAAACTTAGAACAAGATATCATATTTCATTGTCATTCAATAATATGGATGGCCACATAACAACTGCATTAACATCACTTAGTTAAGGCATGAACTCTATTCACTAAAATCTCTTTAGTCTATGATCTTTAAAAACATAGAACTTAATAGGTTTTCAAAAAATCATAAATGCTTATTGTATTCATTATTAATTTAAAAAACTAAAATGTTGGGAGTCTAAGAAAATGTAACTGCTGTAATAAAATCAATGTAATTAATATTTGTGGTTTTCAATAACTATAATTTTTTAAAATTTTCTATTATAATTATTTTTAAAATTAAAGGTTAAGTGATCTTCACTTAAAGAGACGTCATACAATGAATTGGATATGACCATCTTATATTATTTTTAAGATTTTATATAAAATTGTATTTAATAACATAATATTTTAATTTTAATTTATTAATTATATTATATTATAATTATATTTTATATTAATAAATTTAAGAATTTTATAACCCTTAACTCTTAATTTTATAAAGCGTATAAACTGTGAGGAGGATGTTGTAAGAATTTAACTTTGGATTAAGCATCAAATGTAACATTTACTAATTTCATCAATATGTAACATATATTTCCTCCTCCCTGAGTCTCCATTGCAGTGAATTCCTTTAGATAAAATGTTTCTTTCAATGAATTAGAAATTTTTGCAATCAAATAACCATTTCTTAGAACCAGTGCAGTGGGCCACTTTTCGCAGGCTAAAGTTTAATTGCATGTGAGTAGTTGAATTTTAGTAATATCAAAATCTCAATAGTTCAGTTATGATTGTACACATTTTTATTCTCAATTAGTCTCTCACCTTCAATGTAAATCTAACACTAACCTTACTTCTGTGCATAAAGTGAAAATTTTCATTCATTTTGAACTTCATGTATTCATGATTCATATCTTATGAAGATGAAACTTAAACTATTTTAAATAATTTTTTACATTGAAAAGTCTGATATTTTAAAAGTAAAATTGAAGATACAAATTTTCTCTCTCCCAAGAAACGTGTGTGCCTCTATCATTGCCTTTTGAACCTGTCCAAAATTATTACTACATGAAGTTTCTGAGTTATTATAAAAGTAAACAGCCCAGAGAAAGAAAAGGTTACCACGCTGGATTTCTCATCCGATGTGGGGTTCAACACTTCAACGTTCAATTGGTGAAATGTTTTTCATGTGCAAGACAGCAAGAGAATGTTTTCACAAACACCACATTCACTCAAACATGAGTGTCCCTTGCATCATCAAAATCATAGCAATCACCTATAAAATGTGAGTAAAGAGAAAGGGAATCATTGACTAAGCGTTGGCACCACAACCTCATGTCTGCTTCAACACATCAAACATATTATTTTTCCAAAACAAATTTGAACTAAACACATCAAATTCAAAACTCTTCAGCTCCTAAGATAACTTCGTCCCTATTCGTCCTTTTGAATGCATAAAAATAGTGTGAGAATAAAAAATAATCAGACAAAATGGTTGCAGGGAAATGGACAGGAAAATGCACCATTCATAGTATGTTTTTGTTACCATGTTAGATGCTATTTTGAACTTTTTCACTATTCTTTTCTCGTCCTGTGTAGTTGTATAGCATGTCACCCACGTTGTATTAATACAAGCGAATTAAAAAAACCTATAATTAGAAAGTATTTTGTATTTTTTTTAACACTTTAGTTTTGTTTTATTATAATGAAATCCAAAGGAAGATTTTGTTAAACGTGAGTCTCTACGGAGGCAGACACAGATAGGAACAAGAACACACATATTCCTCGGAAGTCGTGAGCTTAAAATCGAAGTGTGTGTTCAGGTTCTATTTTTTTCATGCTAATTATTTTTTATATTTTAAATTAATGAAATTAAATGACGGATGTGTTTGACTGAGAAACGGAGAAAATTTGTGGTACAACCCGTGGCACCGTCATGTTGTCGTTTGGCTCCTTTTTTAAAATTTTGATGCAGTCGTTTTCGATGTCAGCAACTTTCACATCCACAGTCCATTGTATCCGGCTTTAACCTTTTTTCTCTTTTCTTTTTAACGAGCCAACACAAAACGACAAACGACAAGCAAAATAATGCACCCAAAGGTGTTACAACATGACAACGACGGATGACCATGTGAACCTTAGAACTACAACCACGAACCAATGTTTAGCCCATCAGGCCCAGGCCCAGGCCCATTACACAAAAGGTTTTACTGTTTCAGCCTTCTTATGGGATTTTATAAGTAAAAAATACATTTATTAAAAATGAATATATATAACCTATTTTGCTACAAATATTAAAAAGGGTAGAATGCTCAAACACCCGATTAAAGTATTTTTGAAGTTTTCATGTCTATATAAACTGTTAAGCCTGTTTATTGTGTTTCTTACTGAACAATTATTCAAAACCTTTTATAAAAATCAGATGAGTTAAAAGAAACCTTTAAGAAGCTTTCTCAACAAGTTTCTTCAAAGTTAAAACATAATTTCTTCAAAGACACTTCCAAATCATAGAATAACTTCCTTTAAAGGTCAAACAAGTCATCCTTATTTCACGCCGTAACGCATTGATGTAAAATTTGGGTGGGTTTGAATTTCCACAAAAACCTATATGTACCTTTCTCAGATATTGTAAGTAAAAAAATTAATTTAAATTCACTGTCCATATTAAATCATGTCACAAATTATAAATATGAGAAATCTAATAACTACTTCAGAGAGAGATATACTATTGAAACTCTAATTGCACCAATGCAGCACCTCTGAAAGGGTGACAACTTAGTGGGTTCATGCTTTACATAGGATACATAAGCCTAAAATCAGAGTGTTTACAACAACATCCACACTTTGGTGAATCTGAGCCCAAAACATACTACACTATTAAAATAATTCATCTTAATAACTAAATAAACTGAACAATGAAGTATAAACTATTGCACAACACTACTGCTAACTCATAATTACATTAGTAAGCAGATTTTCAACACACAAGGGGCTCACAAAATTAATAAAGAAAAATAGACAAGATCTAGGAACCAAATGTAGCTATCTGGGAGAAGACAGCCTTACATCATTCGCAAGAGATCTTGAACAATTTCCGACATTGCTGGTCGGAATTCAGGTTCGCGCTGGAACAAATAAAAAAATAACATTAACAAAAACAATAAAAGAAGATAAAAAGTTTATGACTTATAATTCTTTTTTTTTTCTTTATATTTATTTTTTTGCCCTTAAGATGGATGAACACTGTGACATTCAAATACCGTGTCTAATATCTTAGACATAAAGTTGCTTAGTATGGATTGACTATATGTTTTGCAGTCACGGCAGTGTTCCTTAAAAGCTAATTGTGACTATTCATGTCATAGTTGGACGTTACCAATAACACTGCACAAGAGTTCAGCGACCATATTTTCTAGCAACAAAGCAATGCATGCTTTGATATTTTATCATTAAAGATTACGTTTGTGCAATGCAACTAGAAGACAACATACAACTCCAACGTCACTTTTCCTAAAAGCATTATCACTTTCTCCTTCTTTAGGCTTTGGCATTGAACAGAGTAGCACACAAAATTACCAACTACAATGCAACGAGTGTACTTCTAAATGTTTCTGTATCCAATACTCAATGAGTAGGTACAAAAGTCAGATTACAACTTCACACCTTTCAAATCATGTCATTTTAAAAGTTTGTGCTAACTTCATATATTTTATGGAGCTTTTCAAAAGCCTTGTCAGCTAAAAATAATGAAAATCGTGACTATCTTATGATTCCATTACTTTATTGTTAGTTTTTATAGTTCTATATGATATATCCTGTCATACCTCTACCTTCTTACAGCCACATTGATGCAACTTAGATTACCTGTAGACATGAAGAAACAATGTCTGCAAAACGCGACAAGGACTTCATAGGATAGGCTCCGCTTAAGCAGGGGTCAACCATTTTTGACAATGTATCAATGTCATGGAGTTGAGGGACAGCCCATCTGACCAAAAATTGCTCTGCACGTGGCCTGGACCTAAATATTTGCGATGCTTTAGCCAAAGTCGATATTTTAAGCATGGCTTCTGTTAAGCTGGAAAAGATAATGAACACAACTACAATAATTGCTAATGTGATTGCTCACTTGTCATAGGATTTTCGTCCCGTAAGGAGTTCTAGCATTACAACACCAAAACTGAAGACATCACTTTGCTGCGTATAACTTCCAGACTCAAATTCTGGAGCACTGTAACCATAAGCAGTAAGGAGGCGTCCTGATAACTGAGATTAGATGCACCACTGTTAGACAGAAATGTAACAAAAACAGAAGAAACAAACTTAAATCTTGGGTCTGTAACACTATTTTTTGCCACCCCACAAGCTAAACTATGAAAATATGGAATACAATTTTCTCAAATTCAGAATATCAGAACTACAATTTAAGTCATTAGTTACATATACAACAGAGTTTATGAACCAGACCAATCATCCATTTCAGCTCTAGGTACCAAAGAATTTCTATATTCAAAATTTCCTAGCAACCGTCATGGTTGTGCTGCATAGTGGCATAAACTGTAGCTCCTTTCATACAATATGAAATTCTATACCTTCATCTCTATTGGTTCTGAAAAGTAAAAACTAACTTCGCTTATCTTGTTTTTGGACATAGAATTTTACAATATCTAGGAAATTCAAATACATTGAATCTCAATTGCTTTCATTTTAAACTATTTAATTTTTTCAAATATTTTATTTAGATAAAGCAATTCAAATTTATTGAATTTTAATTTTTCTTGTTTGGATAGAGTATTTCAATAACCACCAAATATAAAAATATCAAATACAAAAGTTACTATTTTAACCTTGCAGACATTGACAAAATGAACCCACTACTACAAACTGAAAAATAGCCCTGCCAATATTGGTTAAGAAAACTCTCACAATCATCAACCAAGAAACAACTTTAGCCAAGATTGGTAGATAATTAATCATAATAATGTCAACTAGAAAATTATTCATATCAACGTCAACAAAAAAAACTCCAACTTATATAAGCCGAAAAAGTATAAAAAAATCCTAGGAGGCATTCGCCAAAGAATAGCCCTATCAATGTTGGTCAAGCAAACCCTAACTAACATTGGTCGAAAAATACTTAACCTACAATTTTTATTTACATTTGTCGAAAACAAAACTTGAATGACAAACTAGAAATAAGATTTGATGTCAACCCAAAAAGTCATGTTAGACATCAACCAAAAAATATTATTGATGTTGACATAAAATGTCTTAACTAACTTCAGTTGAGAAATAACACTAACCAATAACCAAAAAAAACTTTACGATGACGTTGAAAAATAACCGTGAACAACTTTAGCCTAAAAGAAACCTTGGTCAACATAAGTCAAAAAAAATTATGTTATCATGCCTCAACCTCGGACAATATAACAATGTCCTAGCCAAAGTCAAGCTGAAAACATCCTGACCAAAGATCAATCAAATTTATCCCGACCAAGGTTCAACCAAAGAAAAAAGACAAGATTTTGAGAGAGATGAGAGAATACAGAAAATTTCAAATTATCTAACTTTAAGCAATTAAAGTACTCAAATTCGTAAAATTTCAATTTCTTCCAAATTTTCTATCTAAAGAATATATTTTGTTATAAAACATTTTAAATTTTTTACAAAAATGAATTACTCTCTAAAAATCTTCTATCCAAACCCAATGTTAAGGTATGATAAAATATCTCATCATATGCTTTTGCACTTACTCTTTATAAATGAATATAAATCTTTTATGCCTTTTACTCTATGATATTCAACAACACTTAAAGAATGTCCGCTACAAAGTTAAGAAGCCTAATAAAGCATTCAATAAATGCCACTTGAAAATTTACACATGGAGAAATTAAAAGAGTTACCTGACCCGTAGAGCCAGAAGATAACAATGGCCCTAATCCACAATCAGAGACGCACACTTCCAAATTGCCATTCAGAAGAACGTTAGTAGACCTAAAATTTCGATGCACAATAGGTGGTCGAAAGTTCTCATGCAGATACCTTGTATATGAAAGAAAAGGTATATCAGAGTTAAGGTCGTCATGAAAAGAAAAATCAACGCCTCAGCCTATTGCTAATGGTCTAGAGCGTAACTGGTTTATATTAACAGACTCAAATTCGTGTTATGCTAAAAGACCTTCCACAATTGTACCAATAGCTAGTGTCTCATTTAATAATAATAGTGACTTAAATATAAAAGCAATGCTTCACACCTCCAAAAGATATTACTGAGTGACCAATATTGAGTCTATCTAACTAAACAAAATGGAATTCAATTTTGGGTTGGTCACTAAACTCACTCTAAAGCTCTGGCAGCTCCAAGTGCCACTCGAATTCGTGCATTCCACGGAAGTTTGATTTGCTGATCATCATCGCCGTGCAGTACATCATGTAGGGTCCCATTACTGCAATACTCGTATACAAGTAGTCGTTGGCTATGTTCAACACAGTAGCCTACAAGCCTTGCAATATTTGCATGCTGAATATTTGAGATGCTGGACACCAATTGAAGAAATTGCTCATGACTCTGCCCCATGGAAGCAGTAGCATCCAGTTTCCTCACTGCCAATAGCTAAAAAGAACATTTGGAAGATATAAGCATGTGAAGCACAGGTCAACAGAAGTCAAGCCAGGAAAATTAGATAACAGGTCATCTCAAGCAAGTAAAATTAAAAGGCTGTGCAGAGCTTCAAAAAAGTCAATATATTTATCCTAATAAAGTATGAACCAGGGCAAAGACAATGGTCATCAATGCAAAACTCAATATTAACTGTTGGATTAGAACTATCTAAAATAGATAGCCAGGAGTGAATAGCGGCATGCTTTAGTGACTGGCTGACTAGAAAGTGAGAGAATTTGTTTGTACTTGGTAGCAGTAGGTCTAGCTATTTTCTGCTTCACTAAAATTTCTCCTAAACCAACATAAACTCTGTTTCAAGAAATATCATTGATCAAATCCGTGTTCATGAATTCCATTTCTACAGACGAAGCTGGCTGAACCACAATGTTTTTTTGTGGACCAAACCACCCATTCAGAACTTGTTCTTAGATAGGTTGAAGAGTAGCTTTCAAGAGCATTGGTTGGGTCCACGTAGTAACAGAATATATCAATTGGCCTTGGACATTATTCAATATGATCATAACATAAGCAGTGACATAAAATCTGAACAAAGGGCCAAAAAATACGTGTTTCAATTGCTAAAAGAACAGGTTTAAATAGAAACAAGAAATGCATTAATGAGGATAGGTATAACCACATTTGAGAGGAAATGAATCCAAAAAAATACCAAAAATAGACATGTTATAAAACTATGAGAATCCTTCATGTATAGATAAGAACATACAAGCTGGAAGAACATTACCTTTCCATCAGGGAGTTCAGCCCGATAAACAGGCCCTAGTGTGCCTTCCCCAATACAGTTTTCTTGGGAAAAGCTATTTGTATATTGTTGAAGCAATGCAACAGTATAAACTTTGATGGAATTTGTCATAGCTTGTTTTTCAGTTTCTTTGGTAGGTATAGCCGGATTGATAGTGGTCTTCTCACCACAAATGGCTGGGAAAGAGTGTTTTGGTGGTGGCTGCAGGGGTGAAAGTTTGGAACCCCCTCCAGTGTTCATTGATTGATGACCATTATTGCATTCTGAAGTCGCAGATACTACTTTCACATATATGTCTTGTTCATCTTGAACCTTAGGAATCAAATTTGCACTTCTGTTTGGTACTTCACATTTACCCTTCTCCTCTTGATTAGTTGCTCCAAAAACAGAATCACTGCATGTAGGTTTATTCAAAGGCCCCCCAAACACACCCACATCATCAAGTTTCTTAGCATTTTTCTTCTCTGGCCTCCTCTTAATGCAACACAACATTAGAAGACAAACTCCCAATACAATGAATACAAAAAGACCTGCACCAGCAATCCAGATGATGCTCTTAGCTATAAAAGACTTCCTAGTACTTGCAGGCACCCCTGCTGTCAGGGCAGAAGGACCATATGCCCCCTTCCGTGGTGATTCTTGGGAGGATGGAACCATAGCTATGGGTGCAGGGGCCGCAAGAGGAGGTGATGGAATAATAGTAGTATTAAACGGATTCCCATTTTTACTGCACAGGACATACTACTATGTTAACTAGAATAATAGATCCAGAAATAAGGTAATGAACTGATTTATCTTATAATAACATACTTTACATCTGGAATAAGAGATTCATATTGCAAAATTCAAGATTTATTATTATTTCTCATATTGTCACACCTGAAACCTAATCGTGAAAAAATGAGACTTTGGCTAATAAATAAGACTACAAAACAGAACAGGTCTCACCTGAAATTAGGGATGGACAACAACTTTGGAGGAATTGACCCAGAGAATAAATTGTTCTCTATATCCCTACATAATAATAAAATAACAAGTAAAATATTTCTAGTTCTATGCGTTGATGCAGTTGCAGGATATATCTGAACAAGTAATTGGATAGTAAGAATTTACAGATCTTGAAGAGGCAGGTCTTGCAACACATAAAGAGTCCCAGAAAGTTGATTATTTTGCAAGTGCCTGAAAGTGCAAAATGAATAAATGGTTCAATAATAAATAACACCTCATTACCAGTAGGAAAATATAACCTATTCACTTCAGAGCAAGAAATTTTACTCACAACGTGGTTAGAGATGATAAACTCCCTATTGAGGAAGGCAGCTGACCACTCAAGTTGTTATTTGACAATTGCCTGACGCATGGCATAGTGTTTCCATAAAGTGTGCATGGAAATGGAATAAAGAAAGAGAAATGCCAGTGCAATTTAAAATAATTTTCTAACATATTAATTGATCCAGTAAGCTATACATGTAGTATTTAAACATTGAAAAGGTTGCTTAATTATTAGTGGACAGCATTTATCTTCCGGAATGGACAAACAGTTTAAGAACTCACAAGTTTGACAACTGAGTTAACAAGGACAACGCATCTGGAATGCTTCCATTTAACCGATTTCCCGAGAGAAACCTAAATATTTGATAGAAACATAAAGTAGTTAAGCATTCCTGTACATATGCATCTATCAACAGACCATTTACTAAATACTGATATAAATAATGAATTTCAAGATGATAATGATAACATACAAGCTCCTCAGAGTAGGGGGCAAAGTAAATGGAATAGGCCCTTCAATGTGGTTGTTGCTAAGATCCCTGTGTAATGGTGAAACAGAAAGCTTTATGAGGTTTTCTATTAGAATACCAATAATTACACAATTACTTGTCAAGAGCAAAAACTTCCCGATTAATCTAAACAAGATTGACTCATTGTATGACCAGTGACTTCAGGCAATATGAGCCAAGTGTACATAATTTTTATGTAGTAACCATTATTTATGTGCAAATTTCAGTATATATGTGCACTAGGCTGTATTCACAGTGGACACAAGCATTCATGTGACCTAACTGCTGAATCGAGTAATTCTGATAAACAAGAAATGTTTGCATGTGCAATCATCACAGGTACAATTATCTCGAAAGGCACCGCTTACAATTCTAAAATGGATGGGAAATTCAAATTGCTGCCCAGCTGTCCGCCCAAATTCATGCTTCCGAGGTGTCTGTCAAATATAAATCCCACTGAGCCTTATCCCAGGTGTTCACATTCAGCACTATCAATCAAACAACTTACGCAATGCAGCCCCAAATGTAAGACTATCCTTTGGTATTTGAAACCAATTACGCAGAGCATGAAAACAATAACACAATTGTAACCAATAACAACTTAAGAAAGGGAGGATAGACATACATTGCAGTTATGTTGGAGAAGACACAAGCGACACCTTGCCACAGTTCTAAACATGGATCTCCTCCCTCGGATTTCCACCCTTGAAGTGGTGGCGACCCCAGAGCAACATATAGACTATTGATTGCACCAACTGTAACCATGAAACACCTTGAAACAGATTAGTTTAGAAAACTTCTGAACTTTAGAAGCAAAACATAACATTTAATCAAGAAAGAGTAACCATCCAATTTTAATTGAAGAAAAACACGACTATGCAGAGAAATGACTGTAGAATTTACTTCCCCCTAGCGAAATTCCAAACATTGTATGCTAAAAAAATAAAGAATAAAAAGAGTTATACGCTAAAATAACAAATAAAGAAGAAACAGAACTTCATTTACTTATTTTCTCGCTGTTTTTCTTCGGTATTATTGTACCTTCCCTAAGAAGTAAATGAAGCATCGTATTTATAAAATGGAAATAAAACTAGGAAATGAGAAGACTCTATTTGCAATACCATCAACCATATCAGTATCTCCAACACAGAAAGTCCCAGCGAGAATCACCACGCAGGTGACAAAAATCCCAACATGCAACTCCAATTTCGTGCTGCCCATTTTCACAATGGAGTTAACTTCCAAGATTGAAGCCACACAAGCTATATACTGAAGTTGGGGAAGCTCAAAACTTCAAAACTGAAAACACACTACGGAACAAGACAAAGATAGAAACTTCAACGAGAATCCGAGGTAATTCTGAAAAGGGAATCAAACCCTTTTCAGAACAGAGCAAAAAATAAAGGAAAATGAAAATGGTAGGGGGGAAATGGCCAAAAAAAAAAGGCTTTAGGGTGATAAGGAGAAAGAAAATGGGAAAGAAGGAGACTTAGGACAAGAGGAAAATGAAAAACAAAAAGTGGGAAATGCAAGGAAGAGTTGAGAAACCCTAAAAAGATGGTTTGGAGAAAGGAAGTAGTGTCATCCAAAAGCACACACTAGTATACAGTGTAGTGTAAAGAGATACAGGCACTGTGTGTCACTCTATCTCGGTTTCTTTTTCTGTCTTTCTTCTCAAAAGCAGAGACAAACAGGGCGCTTTTAGAGCCATCATTCAAAAATTGTTTTACATGTTTAATTTCTAATGAGGGGTCCACCATCCGCGTAGGACACAAAAGGATTTATGAGATTTATGATACGTTTGTTTGGACTTCATACAACGGCGAAATGAGGAGAAAAAAAAGTGTGGAATACTACGTTGTACAAACAACACATGTAAGCTTAGTTAAGTTCGTCATTTGAAATTTCGTGTGGCAATTTAAATCTCACTGATATAATAGTACCAGTAAATTTATAGCTAAGACTACGTATAATAAAGAACGTTTTCCATATTTGACATAATAACGGTTTTTATGACCAACCATAAACAGTTCCATTATACGCTAGAATGAAAAAGACAAAAAACTTCAACTATCCGTTCATTTGCAAAATACTTTCATGTGGTTTAAAACTCATTGACTCATTTTATTAAATAATTAATTACGTCTATTGATTTCTTTTTTCAACGGTTAATTTGGGTTTATTAAATTCAATTAGTTTAGTTTTTGAATTAGAATGAAAAGGCGTTTTGATGAGTATAATAAAAAAGATATTTGTAAATTATACCATTGAGTTCAGTTTTGAAACGTATTGAAACAAAAGAAAATTCGTATAAGTTAGCTTGTTTGATATAATATATGAAACTACTGTAATTTTACAAGTATGAAGTGTATTCAGATTGAGTTGCATTCATAGATGCACTCCGTGGCACTGCTTGTTTTCACATTCTTTTATTATCCTTTGCTTTGAGAAAGGGTTTCGTGGCAGTTAGATATACTTGTGATACAGAATAAGTAAGTTTAGTAAAAATTAGACCAGAAACGAGATGGCTGATACACGGTTGGTTTACTCCAAAAAGGAACAAAAACTTTAGCAAAAGACAATCTGTTTTTGCGTGAAGACCACATTTCACACCTACAGCCTCAGTTGTCTGATATAAACTTTCAATGCCGTAAAGAAATCATGCAGTTAATTATGGGAAACACCAAAGGGTTGTGAATCAGAACTATATATACTGTTTGATTTTGAGATTTCAACTAAAGTTGTCAACTTTTACTTGGATCAAATGAAAGGATCCTGATAATTTAGACTCTTCGAGATGTTATGCACTCACACCCTCTTTAATATGTTGAATTGATTGCAAGTTTCTTTGAATCAAGAACAAAAATAAACTAGAATTTTACCTGTGTATATCTTATTGAGTAATCTGCAAGTTTCATTTGCAACATCTCATGCTTCTTGCAAATATTAGGTGGAACAATTTTGTGAACTTTTACTTGGAATTAAAATGTGACACACAAACCCCACCAATGGCCACCGGCTAGTTTAGTGTGATTAATGGGTCATCACATCTTACAGTGTGACTAACCTGGAATGATCCTGACTCATGCTTAACCATAATAATAATGAGAAAGTCTAATAGATTGAAAGCTTATTTTTAGTGATATGGTTGGTTAATTATAACTTCAGTTAGTTCTTTTAATTATGCATAATTAATTTCTCCTCACATGAGTACAACCTGTATACAAGATACATAATTTTTTACCAAAATCGCTTGGGTGAGTTTGAATTTTTCCTGTGATAGAATTTGTTATTTATATTTATTGTTCACAAATCAGATTAATTGATAAATTCAGAAGGATTTGTATGTTTGAGAAAATATATCTCAATGAATACATATTTAATAAAATATGAATTAAAACTCATTACAAAAATTAAATGACTAATAAATTCATTCATTTATTATGTTTATCTAATAACCTGTTGAATAATTTTAATAGGAATTAATGTTAAAGACTTTAATATCTAATAACAAATCTAGAAAAAACATGCAAAATCATATTTGATCCTAATTACATAGTTAATGTCGAACACATAATTATACCTTCCTATTTTATAGTATATTCTCAAGCCTCACTTGAAGTTAATACTAGTCATAATTTGTAAGATTAAATTATTCAAATGGTTTTTAAGAATTACAGAGACTCGAATAAAATTATGTGAGTGAGGAGACTTAATCGTAACTTTTTAATTTGAAAAATTGTTTTATGATTTTCAAATAGTTAAATAATTAAGGAATTTAATCTTAAACAAGTCGTAGCACAGTTCGTTCATGGATATTGATCATAACAAAAATTGAAGATTATGGAAAACTTCTAGGTTCGTAGTTAAAAGTCCTGATTAAGGTAATTGTAAAAAATATTTCTTGGAATAACATTGTTTTCCAAATTTGTATTAAGGATCTCATAGCTGTTTAAGGCACATGCTACTTAAAATAATTTCCCTTGTTAAAATAATATAGTGAAATTAAATAAATTTAGAGGCTATAAATTGCGTCCTGGTTTGTTTAGGAGTACATGTTTGGTGGATGTTGGTGAATGATGATCGATTTCTAATTACATGTTTGAAGTTGGAAGCATAGGCCAAACAAGTCGTTATATGTCAACATATGGTGGGGCAGTGAGTGAGTTCTCAAAAAGTAGTTTTTATGAGCAAATTCCCAAAAACCAAAAAAAAATCTATAGTTTTGACCTTCTTAAACTATTTTTCCACTTTGTTGTTTGTGAAGTGTCATATAGTATTTGTATTGTTTGTTTATAATTAATTTGTTTCATAGGGTATATTTGTTTGGAAGTTTCCAAGCAAATTTAACCACAAAATAATTCTTAGTTATTTGAAGAAACCTTTTAACAAAATATCATTTTTTTACACTCATTTTTCAACCCTCACTTCTGTTCTTACCTTCTCCTTTCTTTCAATTAAATGTTTCCATATACATTTTTAAGATTTATTATAACTTGCACTTTTTTTCTTTAATCTCATTCTACTTTTATGACTATTTACACTTCATATCAATTTACGTTCGTAATAAATAAATAAAAATTTCATATTTAATTCCATTATAATTATTTTTCTTTTAAAATAAATCAGTTCCATATTAAACTACTTCCACAAATAAATAAAAAGTTGATTTTAATTCAAAAGTAATTATCTATTTTAAAATTATTAATAAAAATGTATTAAAATATTTTAGATGGCCACTAATTGAACATCCATATTGATTATAGATTAATAAAACTGGATACCATTTATAGACCATTATAAGACTTCAATATCGTTTCCTTGTTTTTAATAAATTTAATTTAAAGTTGAGATTTATTGATTTATTAATTTATTTAATATGTAATTTAAAATAATATGATTATATTAAATTAAAAATATTTTCATTATCTTAACTAAAATATATTGTTCATAATTACTTTCCTTAATTCATATAAAAATATAATCATAACCATACTTACTTAGGTCATAGAATATCCCATATCAAAACAACAAAATTATTTGGTACTTCATCTGAAACATGTTACGTGAGAAGGTCTTCATCATGAGGAAGGAACATGCTATTTGGTACTTTGAGCTTCTTGGTTACCCTACTGTTCCACCTTAAACCCTTCTTGTCCACAAAACTCAATACATTCTCTGCATATTTTTAGGGTTTGTTCATCAACAACTTTCACAGTACCACAGAAATATTTACATGACTATATAGGATTTGTGAAGAAAATATTACATCAACCAAACTAGTGGCTTTTTTACCTGAATTCTAGATGGCAACCTCACAATTGTGTTTAACTTGATATCTGATAACACCATTGTAATAGATCTGAATTCTAGTATACCATTCAATCCAATCTATTTAAATATATATATATATGACAGTCATAGCTTAACTTTGTAATCATGATTCTGCATATCTAATGAGTGACCAAAGTTTCTGAATTGCATTTTGTCACAATAACAAGCAAGATGTTTAGTTAGAATGAAGAAAGGTCAAACACTGTTGTTGGCCTGAATAACTCATGGCGACTCACCACTTCTTGTTCAAAAACCAAAACCTCAAACAATATATATAAGGAATACCATTAGAAGTTATTTTTTTAAAATAAATCATTTAGAGTTTTTATTTTTAAATCGATTATAAAAGACGTGTTTTGAAAGATAACTTTTTATATTAATCTTAAATCAATTTAAAAAAAATCCATCCGTTCTTAAAAAAACGACATAAAAATACTAATTTTTTAAATCAGATTTATCAAAATCTAATTTGAAATTTGCCTTTAAAATTGTTTTATTAAAAACTGATTTTTAAAAAAATAGTTTTTCTTATTAAAAAATCGGTTATCTTTTCACTTACATCTCATGATTTTTTAGTGGGAGAAAAATTGTGTGTATATTTATTTTCAAAAATATTATAATTTCTAATAATTATTAATATAGACTATATATTATATTGATTATTTACATTTAAATATTTAATAGAAGTGATTTAAATTTGATAAAAAGAATTCATGTGAGCTTAATAAATGGAAATCAATTTGGTCATTAGAGAATAATAGGTTAAAATCCTAAACATAATTGTGATATTATTCAATGCACCAAAATAGATAAACAATGTTTTTCAGTTTCCACATGATCAAAGAACAAAAGATTTTGTTATTA
This sequence comes from Lablab purpureus, assembly GCA_030347555.1. NCBI lineage: Eukaryota > Viridiplantae > Streptophyta > Magnoliopsida > Fabales > Fabaceae > Lablab > Lablab purpureus. The sequence continues at coordinate 11,997,355 of CM059259.1, forward strand.
ATTGATTACAATCTTGTTCTTACTTTATATGCACATGTGTATTTTACTTAACATTATGAACAGCCCGATGTGATGCTTTTTTTGTGCTCATTTGATGTTTTATTTAGTCAAAATAATTTTTTCAATGATATCAGAATACCATTGTTATTAGATTACTGGAATACAATATTATATCATATATAATATCTAGATTGTATTAGTGATATGAACCCTTTTTTTAATTTTTGGGAAATTTTGTTTAGTTACAGTTTTCAATATTTTTTATATGGATATGTGTTGTTAATGACCATGATTATCACGATTGGGTAGTTTCAAACCATTTCTATTTTTTCTTGTGTCTAGTAATTTTTTAATTAATTGAAAATATGTTGTCAAAGTAATTTTTATTGTGATTCTTTTTATATTAACATGACATTATGTGAATTGTGCATGATTCAAAGGAATATGCAATTTGACCAAGTCACGAATATGTGACCTTGTTAAGTTTTTAATAGGAATAATATTAAATAAAGATTGTTATTTGATAAAATTTATCATTATTATTTAATCACTGAGTTCAGAGTATCAATTATAAATTAAACAATATCTAATTTTTTTAATTAATATTGTATAATAAAATATGAGTTATTTGTTTATTTTAATGATTTTTGTTTTTTTTTAAATACTGGGTTTGAAAGGATGCTATAGAAATCATTAATGAGTTATGAATTTGGATTTGACATTGAAAACAACACGAAGTAAAATCATTTCAATTAAATGTGTCTTATGATCACGCTCTTATTCTAAAGGTGTTCCACCACTATATTTACGATAGTGAAAATGCAAAGAAATTTTTTAAAACAATTGAGCAATACTTTACCAAAAATAAAAAGATAGAGACGAGTAACCTTTAGGTTAAATTTTTCTTGGTTAAGAAATACTATAGAATGATAAGGTTCAAAGTATTCATTTGACTTTAATATCTTAGAATAACTAAAGAGAGAAAAAAAAAACTAAAGATGATATACGGGGTCTTCTCATAAAAGAAGAAAAATAAAATTTGAGGAATTTACTTACTATTTATGCAAAATATAAAGATAGTTAAATTTGATGCTGTTTTAATTGAGATTAAGTGAAAATTTTATAGAAGATAAGATTGATATGAGTAAAAAAATTATTACATTATATAATAAATTATTAATATATTTTTAGAAGTATTTAAAAGTTTTATATGAATATAAAAAGGATAAAGGTGAATTAAAAATAATAACATGTGATTGAATTTGGAATTTAAATTTAAACATACCTTTTATAAAAGAGTAGTATGTGACTGAAATTAACATAGCAAAAACTAAATTTAATTGAACTTGAAAAGTTTTGAAAGTGATTATTTTTAAAATATACTTTCTTGTGAAGAAAGTGTAACAAATTAATCTTAAAAATTATTAAACATGAGTAAATTTGAACTTTAAGATTCTTCCCTCTACACTTAAGAATTTAAAGTAATTGATAAAATTAGTACTAGGATATGCTATGAGAAATAAAAAATTGTTTAAATTAACATTACTTTAAAAATAAAAAAGACATGGTAGCATACAAATGCTTAAACATCACTTTAATTAATCTCCTGAAAGTGTATTCAAATTTTTTTAAAAAAAAAATAATAGTTTTAACAATTGTATAATTTATTATTATATTTATATCATATGATAATTTATTATCCTTTTGAATATAATCCATTGTGTTACATGATATAATTGATTGTGCTCAAGGATATATTCCATTATCATTCAATCCAATGTAAATATAATATAATGCTTTTTTTCATAAAAATTAAAAGAATGCACTTTTTTATTTGAATAAATTTGTTATTTATTATTTAATTTTCAAAATGTAATTTACAAATAAAATTAAACAATAAAACAAATAGATCATAAATTATTGGGACAAAAATTATTTTCCAAACAATAATAGAATAGTAGAATATGTGAATGTCATTTTTCATGGACAAAATTTTCTTATGTTCTATATTCACGTCAAAGATTATATATATTTTCATCTTAATTTGCTAATAAATTCAAACACAAATTATCCACGCTGTCTTAAAGTAAGGTAAATTTTTTGCTTTAAACTAATTAGCCTCTTGTGCCTAAGGATAATTATGTTAAAGAGTCAAGTGTGAGGTAAAATATCACCTTCAACATAAATAAATAGGAACAACCATATATAAGAAAATCCCATTAAACTATTATTTTAACTGCTTCTCTTGGATTAATAAACAGAAACAAATAGGTCCATTAATTATTTGTAATCTTTCATAGATTCCATGCTGGTGCTTAAATTTTTGTTTCAACCACACTTTGAGTGATGATTTTTTTTGTTTCATTTTGTTTCCGATCTATCCATTCTGTCTTTCAAATTCAATTATTCATCAGTATAGATTTATTTATGTTATCCGCATGAACATGTTATGCAAGTCATTTTTTTAATTACATTATTCTAATACATAAATTTATATAATTTTTTAAACATAAACATTTCTCATTTAATCTTTCTTTTCTAAATTAAGAGATAGTCGTTGAAATATTTTTTCAAAGAGACTCTTGTACTCTTAAAGTAAGGAGTTTTTTTTAATTCTTTTCCAGATTTCAATTGGATCATAGACACGAAATATTTTTAAAGAAGGTGAAATCCTCGAAAATTTATCATTCTAATGCAATTTTTATAAATGATCAGATGGACAAATTTTTTAAAATATTACCTCAATTTGGTAACGTTTGTTTCTGTGCATTATTCCACATTAACATACCAGGGGAAATAAAATAACGAGTCTACCACATGGGTGGCAGCAATTAACAAAGTAGTATACTACACTGAAAGTCAATCATGGTTACATCTAATTAGAGGAATCATTGTTATCTCCATATACATATATATTCACGCTTAATTGGTTGAAGTTCTTCCCCTAAACCTAAACTGCAATAGTTTATTCTTGTGTGTATGGTGGTTTCATATTTCATAACGCTTTCTACTGTCATGCAGCAGCTCATGCAGGACCAACAAGTGAGTCAGACACAAGTGACAAGACCGGATTCCATTTATTTAAAATTACCCTTCATTTTACTTTCCCTTTTTTACTCTCTATTTAACAATGCTTTTCAAACCACCAACGTTTTCACTCGCTAGCGTCACGGGCCAACAGATTATTAATTTTTCCAACCCAGATTGTTTTGTTTCTTCATGTGGCTCTTCTCGTACCAAGTCGTGGTCCAACGTTGAAGACCTGTGATGAGATCCGTGTAACAGTTGTCATATATCCTATTTCATGCAATTGAATCTGCATGCATTGAAACTGCACATATATATAGAATGGCCCGTGCGACCATGGGATCCACCAATTGTGTTTTTTATGTAAGACAAGCAGCATCAGAAAGGGTTATAGAACCTAATTGCTACTAGATCTTCCATTTGCAGTGTACCCCCATTGTCTCCATTACGCTAATGACACATTTGTCCAGGCTCTAGCAACCTGTTCCATTCTACATCAGAATGTCGTTCATCGTATAATGTCAATAACTTTAATTGTACCTGTGCTATTTTCAACGGAAACCGATATTGTTCAAGCTAATGAAAACTTCACTCCTTCTATTCTATTTTATGATGTTCTAAGTTTTTCTTATCAGTGCGAAACTCAAAAGGACAAGAAAGAAATCTAGAATCTTCTCATGTTTAACAGTTTAACACATGTACACTAAGGAATGCAATTAGTATTTTGAATTTTGTAAAAATACTTTACCATGTGCCTTCTTAATATAGTACATTGCGTTTGGTCGTGTTAAAAGAAAGTGATTTTTACTTGTAAAAAAGTGGGAATGCAATGAATTGAATGGGTGATGAAAAAATGGGGGTTGTGAAGTTAATATGGTAGCCCATAAGATTTGACCAGAATGGGAGAAGGTCATCAAATAATGGGCCCTATGAAGTGCCTCTTCAACTATTGTCCCACTAAACCAATCATTACTGTTTCTCTTGCATTCTGATTGGACATGCCATGTATTAATTGCGAACTCACGTGGGACGGTTCTTAGATTATCTCCCATCTTAGCTTTATCTTAGAACATCATCTTCGATGAAAATTTCCTGATTTATAAAATTATTATTTTAGTGTAAATTTTACTAATAAAACTTTCTAAAATTACAAAATTCCATTTTTAAAGATGCTCATAGCATCACATGTGCCGCAGATAAAAACGATGGGGGCAGGCACAGATCAATATCCCCAAGTATTCTCTCTCTGCACATTCCATTTTTCTAACTTTTCTGTGCATCCTTCCTTTGGTAGGACTCAACTCATCTGAATACCATGCACAAACAAAATCACTGTTATTATTTCTACTTTTACTTTTGGCTGTACAGACATGTCTTTCTCCTCTAACATGTTATTCATGGTTAATCCATCTGTTTAAGTAAAATTACATTCTACTACTTTTAATAAACATTTTTTCACAAATTTATTTTCATTAAAATAACATGAATAATTAATGATCTTTAAAACATAGTCTAGTTTGAAAGATAAACAATATAAGATGAAGAGATAAATATATAGTACCTTTTACTCAATTTATTTTATTGCCTTTAATACCATTTTGTTAAACATTCACTTACACGCACCATAATCTATTTTACGGTCTTTAATCCCATTTAAAACATTGACTATTTTTCAATAAATATTCTTTAATACGTATGGAACAGGAATTGAAATTGTTATTTAAAAAATTGCTATTTATCACTCGTGTCACGTTATATCAATATTTTATTTTAAAATGTTATAAGCGTGTCAAAAATATCAATGAAACTATTAAATTTATCAATTTAACTACTTTAATAACACTATATAAAACATTTTCCATTCCTTAACAAAAAAAATCCATAAATGTTTTTTATTAACATTATATCAATCTATTTCTCTTTCTCTTTCTCTCTCCATATATATATATATATATATATATATATATATATTATTATTGGATATATAAATTTTTCACTGTTTGCCTGTCCAATTGCTTTGAAGAGCAGTGAAGATATCTTTCAATAAATGTCTTCCCATTGACCTCTGCAAATCTTCACTCTTCCTTTCCTCATTTTCTGCTTCTTCTCTCCTGTACTCTCAATCTTCAACTACTACTTCTACTATTCCTTCCCGCTACAACACTGCAACATCTCTAATGGAACAAACCTTCCACTTTCTCTTTTGCCACACCCCACTTTTTCATTAGCAACCTCCCATGTTCCTGTCTTTGTCGGAACCAAGCAACCTGCGAGACGGCTCTGCTTCACATTTCTAAAATGGGTTGCTGTGTCAGTACCAACAGATCTTATTCTTCACCCGCAAGCAAGCCTTGTGAGCCACCACCAAGATCTACTGCGAAGGGTTCAGAAAACAGAGCACCGCCTCCGGAGGAAGAAACGGTGAAGGAAGTGTTGTCAGAAACACCCAAATGGAAGCCCAAATTCGATGCGGAGAAGCCCACGGAGACCGACGTTGAGAACGAGAAGGAGAAGCTATTCATCAAACCCGAAGAGATCTCCGAGGTTTCTGAAGTTTGCAGTGTGAGCGAGAGCGTGTCTACGCTCGCCGACGAAGAAGCACGTCAGAGGGTCAACGGATCTCCGGCAAAGGTGCGTAAAGCGCGCTCCTTTTCCGGCGAGCTCGGGGCCCGAAGGGAAAGAACGGCGGGGAAGTCCCCGGCAAGGAGGCTGGAGCAATCGCCGGGGAGAAGAAATGTTGGGTCAGCGAGAGTTGTTCAAATGGGCAATGGGGTAAGTGGTAACCAACCTCGCCGGCGAGACGCCGGCGAGAATTCTGGCCGTCGATCCAGGTCGCCGGCCACCCGCACCGACAGTGTGGCAGCTAGATCCATCGTGGGTCGGAGTCCGTCGGCAAGGAGAACAAATCAATCACCCGCTCGGGTGAGAGCCACCGCGGCGGAGAGTGGTGGCCGGAAAATGGAGAAATCGAACATGGAGGGTAAATGGCCTTGTTCGGGTAATGAGTCACTAGAAAACCCACTTGTGTCGTTGGAGTGCTTCATATTTCTGTAGACAAGGGAATTGTGGCGGCGATGGCAGCATAGAGTTGGTGAAATTAGTGGTGAAGTTATAGTAGTTATTATTGTTAGTGATTATTAGTAGTCTTAGTTAACTGATACTAGTATTAATTGTGTAGTACTTTATTTAATCAGTGTCTGAAGTAATGGGTAAGCAGTTTAATTGGGGGTAGGATGGTGTAAATAGATGAAGTCAATGGTCAATTGTAGGACAGTGAGTTATCATTAATATTATTGGAGTGAAAGGAAAGGGTGGTTTGGATAAGTTGAATACGTAAATTGTGAGAACTAAAAAGAAAACTAAAATTGACCTGTGTTTGTTTACTTGCAGTGCTTTTTTCTTTTTCCCTTCCTCTGTTGGTAGATTTTTCTTCTGCTACACCCATTGGCTGGTTTGGAAAGATTGCGTTTCTGCCATATATGATTCACTCTGTACCAAATATTCACCTTAGCTTTTCTGAAACTGAAACGCTACGTCACCGTGAACACTACTTACTTTTTATTCACCATTTTATTATCACAACAAATTTTGTTTTTTAATTTCAATCTCTCACAAATTTCTGCATGATTTTGTGAAAATAATAAATATGAATAAAATAATGGAAATTAAAGAAGATTCGTTGTTTGGAAAAAATAAATATGAAAATTAAAATCGATGAGGATCGTGTAAAAACATTCTTTACAGTGAAAGAATATTTGCCATGGAAATTCTACTGCTCATATCACATTAAGGCCATGAAAGTTTTCATAGGTGTGTAAATATGAACGGTTTTTAGAAGTTGACTTCAATAAAGACATTTTTATTAAGAGAGATAAATAAAATAATTTATTAAAATTAAATATTATTTACATATAAAAGAATATTATATATATCTAAAATATCATTAATATCTTAAATATTTAGAAATATATGTAATATTTTAAATACATGTAAAATATATTTTATTATGTTCGAGTTGGAAATAAAAAATAAATGATGATGATTCTTAATTTGTCAACAAAATTATTAAAATAGAAAATGTTTATTTGATGTTCGATTTTGATATGAATAAGAGTGAAAAATTATTTTTAAACAAACTTACTAATAAAATGACAATTAATATCTAAATGTTTAGATTTTTTATGATGATATGAGTTTTAAATTATTTCACTTACAATTGAAGATAACACATGATATTCAGGATGATTTTGTCAAAAACTTAGACATGGTACCTAATTTGATAGACTTTTAAGAAATCAAAGAATCATTAAGGAAAACACAAAAGTTAATAGTTGAACTTCTAGTATCTAAAAAAGTCCCGGTCTATATTAGTATATGTGGAAAGATGAATGTTGTTGTTGTTGCGGAGAAAAAGAGACCTTAATTAGATTTAAGGTACTGTAACAAGTGATGACTACTCTTAAATGTGTAGTCAATGGATTTTTCTTGAGAGAACCAAGAGTCTTTTGGTTGAACAAGAAACTCAATGTCATTTGTACTTTGTTAACACAAGAAAAATCAAGGTATGCTAGGATGATGTCTTCCACATAGATCAACAAAATAACTAATGAAGAACCGGAACCATGCGTGAACAAAGAGCAATCATTTTTAGACTATGTAAAACCATGTTGTAGTAATGTTAAAGAAAACTTGCAGAACCAGTGTCTAGAGGCTTGTCTCAATCTATATATAGATTTATTTAACTTACAAACTAATCCTTTTGTTATTGTCTTGAAACCCTCAGGAATATCCATGCATACATCCTCAAATAACTCCCCATTTAAAAATGCATTGTTAATATCTAGTTGTTGTGTGTTCTAATTTTTTGCAGCAACAATAGCTAATAGGACCTTTACAGAAGTAAGTTTGGCCACTGGTGAAAGAGTGTCTGAGAAATCAATCTCGATCTATTATGTGTAGCTTTTGGCTACCAACAAAGCTCTCTATCTGTCAACTGAACCATCAACATTGTAATTCAATTTGAAAACGCATTTACATCTTATACAATATTTACCTTTGAGAAAAGGACCTAGAGACCAAGTATCATTTTCTTCTAAAGCCTTGATCTCTTGATCCATAACATTTCTCCATTCGGGGTACTACACTGTTCATGATCAAATTAAGGCTAATAAACAATAGAAATTTGATTAATAAAGGTTTTGTATATTGGATTAAGTTTGTTCATAAAATAAATTTTTTTAATAGAATTAGGATATGAGGTGTGTTGGAAATCCCACATCGACTAGAGATAAAGTCAATCTAGTCTATATAAGTGGGTGTAAACCTCACCTTACTAAGCCGGTTTTGTGGGGTTGAGTTAGGCTTAAAGTCCACTTCTTAATATGGTATCAGAGCCAGATTAAGTCCATTCTAAGGTGTTGGGCCACCCGCTATCGGGCCATTATTGGACCACCCATAAATCTATGTCCCACGCTCGAGATGTCCAGTCCTCGGCGTGAGGGGGTGTGTTGGAAATCCCACATCGACTAGAGATAAAGTCAATCTAGTCTATATAAGTGGGTGCAAACCTCACCTTACTGAGCCGGTTTTGTGGGGTTGAGTTAGGCTTAAAGTCCACTTCTTAATATGGTATCAGAGCCAGATTAAGTTCATCCTAAGGTGTTGGGCCACCCGCTATCGGGCCATTATTGGACCACCCATAAATCTATGTCCCACGCTCGAGATGTCCAGTCCTCGGCGTGAGGGGGTGTGTTGGAAATCCCACATCGACTAGAGATAAAGTCAATCTAGTCTATATAAGTGGGTGTAAACCTCACCTTACTAAGCCGGTTTTGTGGGGTTGAGTTAGGCTTAAAGTCCACTTCTTAATAAGGTGCTTGAGAGCACATAATTAGACAAATAGAAGGGTTTCTTAGACACCCTCAATTATCTTTGAAAAGAGGCTTCAAGTCCATCAATATTATTTCATTAATGTTTCAGATACACCATGAGACTCATTAGATTAATGAATAACAAAAATATCCAATAAAAAATTATCAGCAATGGACAAAGGGATTACCATATCATTAATAAAGGAGGAAGAGTCTAAAGAAGTCATTTCCTTGAAAGCAAAAAATATTTCATGAAAGAACACATTCTTTGAAATAAAAAAATGTTTAGTCTCTAGATTGTACAACTTGTATCTCTTGTGGGATAATCAATAAAAATGTATGGAATAGCTCAAGGAGTAAAATTTGTTTTTATAAGAGGGCAAAATTGTTGCATAAGCTAAATATCCAAAAGCTTTTAAAAGATGATAATCAAGTTTGGATCCATGTAGTACATGGTAAATTTTTGTTGTAGGACCAAAGAGGGAACCCTTTTGATTAGAAATGCAGTGGTGGAAACACACTCTCTCCAAAATTGGATTGACAACTTCAATTAAAAAATATGGCATGAGCCACATTCAATAAGTGATGTTTTTTTCTCAACTGCTAAATTTTTTTGAGATCTCTTCACACAAAAAAGTTGATGCACAATACCTTGTGTGATTAGAAAATTAGTAAAAGTATATTCTTTTGCATTGTCATGTCTTAAACACTTAATCATTTAAAAAAAATTATAACATTAGCCGCTTAATATTTGTATGTGAGCATAAATATCTAAGTAAAGTGAATACAATCATTAATCAAGATTAAAAAAATATTTATCATTATCTTAAATAATGATTGAAACATCTTCTTGAATAATAAAATAAATGATAATTTTTTTAATTAAAAAAATAAATAAATTTGTCTATTAAAAATAAAAGAAATTAAGTGGAATATAAAAAAATTATTCCTTAAAATTTTAAGGATTATATCATAAAGATATCTAAGTGTAGAATGTGAAAAAAAAAACATTTTTATAAAAATCAATATTCATAGAGAGAAGTTAAGAAAATTATTGATGAAACTACCCCTTACCAATTTTTTTTACTTTCGTATATACCCTTGCTTCATTTTCTTTTTCTTTTTATAATATAGGCAGGTATTAGCCAACCAAATTCCATCTTAAGAAATGTTGTGTTTGAATTGAATTGAATTGAATTTATTTTTAAAATGATTTTTTCAAATAATTACTATAAGATGTTTTAATTAAAAAAAATAAATATAAGGTAATTAAATATATACTATTTTCATAGCTATTTCATCGTACGATTGAATTGAAATTATGTTTTAAACTTTAAATTTTATTTTATTTTAATTATATAAATAAAATTATCTTTTCATAATAGTTATCATTTCTTATCTTCCACCCTCTCATATAATAAAACAAGTAACAATAAATCATTTTATATTGTTTCTTTCTAATTTTATCAATCAATAACACAAAATTCCATTCATGCAAAATTTGTTTTCTATCTTTTCCCAGTCAACTATCTCCATGTCCAAACAAAATACAAGTGTTTGACATGCACATGTGATCTCTAAAACTCATGGTACATTTGTCTGTAAATTATTAAATATATATATTTCAATAGATATATGAATAAAATGTTTTAGAAAATATGATACTTGGATCTTGGACTTAGAAATGAAATCCTAACTAGATATATTATTTGATTACAAAATTATCCAACCCAGAAAAAAAATAATTAGATGTCAAACAAAAATTATATTTCACATAAGAAAAACCATAAGCTTTATACTTTATTTGGTTAAAAAGAGAGAAATGTCTGAGATCAAAATAAGTTAATGGAGTAAAAAAAATGAAAGTACAAAAAAAATAAGTTTCCACATTTATAATGAAGTATTAGTTTTTGTTTTATGTAATTTCTAAGTTCCGTCCAACCAAATACGTTAAAAAATTATTATGTAATTTGAAATTACGTTTAGAAATGGTCTTTACGAAATGTATTATATTCAACAATGACAAATAAAACGCGTAATGCATCATACATTCACGTGTTAAATAAAACTTGCAATTTCCTTAGCCGAATATTGCGCAACACACCACGGCTCACACAAGCACGTTTTGAGGTTAAATTTTGATATTATTAACAATAATTATTTTCATAATCTCTTACCACTCTTTAAAATTAAAATTATTTTTATTTGTCTCAACACTAAATTACCCAATTTATTGTAATAGTGAAAGGAGGGGTCAATGAAAGCCAAACCAATGATGATAATGAAAATAATGGTTAACTACTTAACTCAACACTAAAGTAATGATGATAATCGAAATTTAATACGATTGAATTAAATAACATGTCTAATTCACAAAACAATCCTAAATAAGAGATTTTTATCAGAGATATGGAAGAAGATAAGATAATTTTATTTATAAGTTAGCATAGATTGGAGACTAACTTGTGGATTAAACACCATTAGTATATATCTGTACTTATAGTTACAGAGCAGACAAAGAACTTATTTTCGTAATTCATGTACAAATAGTTACATAATCAACAACTCATGTATCATTACTCTAACACACACATTATATGTTCTTCTAATATAAAAGGGAACATGGTGAATGATTTATTTATTTACTTCATGCATTCAAAAACTAATATTATCAATACTAAAATTTTAAATTGAGTTAAAAATTTAAACAAAAAAGACGTATAAACATATTATTTTTATTCTCACAAATATATCAAATATTCACTCCAAAATAAACATGTAAATATGAAGGTGTTTAAATAAATTCATTATTTTAAAAATATTTTTAATACTAGAAATTCACCTTTTTTTCTCTTTCAATATTAACAATCATTACATTTAATGATTTTTTTTAAAAAAGTCTTAGCATGTAGACTTGTATAACCAGGTAAAATCCAAATGGAAGTTCATTTTGCTAGGCCCAATAGAAAATTCACCGTTGGACCAATTGAAAAAGTCTTATACACACAAATGAGACTTTTGTTTCCTGCACCCCATACTTGCTAACCGCACCCAATAACAATGATAAAAAGATTAAAATATTTGGATTGTTTAAATATTATATTCTGGAAAGCTTGTTTTGGAATGTTTCTGAAAAGCATGTTTTAGAAAATATTTTCTAAATGATGTTTTGAAAACTTGTTCTGGAAAATATTTTTTGAAAAAAAATTATTCTGAAAAGATTGTTTTGAAATATTTCCAAAAAAATTATTTTAAAAATATTTTCTGAAAAACTTGTTCTAAGAAGTGTTATGGAAAACTTATTCCAAAAAGCTGTGGTAAAAGTTTGTTGGAGAAAAATTATGGAAAAGATAATTCAAAAGTCACCGTTTATTATTATTTTGAGAAACATGAAACTGGCAGTTAGTAATTATGGGTGCACGAAGAAAAAGTCACAAATGAAGAAGGTTTTGTTCCGGTGAAGTTCCTATGGGTCCAATATAATCTAGGTTGTTGTGATAGTGACTCGTGAACACTAACAAAGTGCAATCATGATAACCCGTGATCCATTCAATAAGGAACATTTGAAATAATTTTTCTGTGTTAGTGTTTTGTTTAGCTCAGAGGTTCTAGGATCAAAGACTTATGTATTGAAATATTAAGATTTGTTGAAGAGACCAACATCTCCAACAGATACTTCAATATAGTCAGACTTAAGGATCAATTATATTATCATGAGATTGTTAAAGAAAGTCAATTTTAGAGTGTAGTTGCATGTGATAGACTGAGATTTTGCAGTATTCATTACCTTCTAAATGAAATCCATTTGTAATCATAAATTCCAGAATTCGGCAACATAATCATTGCTACACATCCGAGGGTTCCATATCAGTTTGGGTCCAACGACCAAACTGACAATTATGGTAAAGGCTATTCACGTGTCATTATCAGAGTGACAATATTATTTCATTTTACGCGTGCGTTTCTATCATGCTATACTAAGTACGGTCTTTGTTTGTGTGCAAGATAAAGAGCTTTCCAATTGTTTTGTGCACAACATTCCATGCATTTACAACCACTGATTTACACTGTTGGAACATTTGGACAGAGAAGACATGGACCTCTTCCCAAACCAATTTGCACTAATCTAAATTCTATGTACATGGTATGCTATAAACTATAAAGAGAGCTTCTACATAGCAAGTCTATTTTCTTCACATAAAATTTCATTTAACTCCATCATGTAACATGCATTTTGCAGAACCTTGTCACACTATTCTGATTATGCGTGGTTGATGTTAGGCATGGGGTTGTGAGTGGAATAAGGTAATGAGCTATTATGATGGGAAGGCCATAATATCCTTTCAGGGCAACATGGTGCAGGGACAGGATGAGCTATGAAAGAAGGAGTCTCATCTCCAGGCATTAAAACTGAAACCCAGCTTGCGTACAAACTCATCTGTAAAAATTAGAGAACCTGGTGAATTCATTGAATTGATGAAATATCAACTAGAGAGTGAAGTTAGAACATCATTGGTTTAGAATTTTAGGACAGACAAAAATTTTACAAGGAAAAAAATTATTTTCTACAACGGATGAATTGAATTGTGATATCCAGCATAGTTGGAATAAAGGAGTTATTTCACACCACTGAGTGGACCAGAAATCAAACTAGAAAGGCATTGACAAATCATTGTCCACTGCAAACTTGGGAGAAAAGCAACAAATGCTTTTGTATTTTCTCAAAGTTCACAAGCTCATTGCTTTCAACATCACATCTCAAATTGAAGGCAATAACATTAAATGTCTTGTTGAAAACCACAAGACTTCTTTTAAGGGTCAAGCAATTTAATGTCTGCAATCATCAACATGGTAAAGCAACAGTTGCATTACTATTCCCAGTTTATCTTCAAAACAATAAGCAAGCAGTAAGACTTTGTAAGAGAAATCAGCTGGTAAAAAGGAAAACAGTAAAATGTCAGCAAGGAGTAATTAATTTCCTATCACAGATTATCAGCAAGATTTAATCAGAATGGTCTTTTACAACAGTGTTATGATAGGGAGAAGAACACCATTTGATAACAACATTTGAAACCGTGTAAAACAATCACACAGGTAGGAATAACAGATTAAATTGTTCATTTGCAATAATAACTAACAATATTCATATTTACTTTTTAAAATTGTAAAGCCAAAACACTGATGAGCCCCCTAAACTGTCATTAAAAAACAATAATTAAACAGAATTGTGCTGCTAAATTATTTGCATCTGATACTAAACTTACAAACCAAGGCCAGGCTAGTGATATGCATCCCATCAATCATCAAAGAAATTAAAGTTACGAAAGTATAAGATTTACAATTTACCCGGAATCTTCTCTAGATAGACCTCACTAATGTATAAAATGAAATAAAATAAACAACTGAGACGACACATTCATCGAACCCAACATTGTTATTTCTCTTTTCTTTGAATCTGGACATGTTGTATGAGGCACCAACATCATCCAACATCGTATCATACATTTGACTTTTAACACTATAAAATAAAGGAGACTAAATGAGTCCACCTAGATAATATTAACAGATATCACGGATCCAAAAAATATAGTAATAAAAGCAAGATATTTGCCTTTGGATTATATGTTTGCCTAATTATAACTGATATTTTCCGTCTTAAAACTTAAGAATTGAAGTTGGTTAGCTTAAACTTACAAGAACCTCAATATTGGCAATTAGTTATTTCACACGTAGATTTTGGATCACTTGAATTTATAATTAGTTATTTAAGAATCCAAATCAATATTTCTACCCTTTGGTCTGATTCAGCTCTAATCTATTTTCCACACGGCATAATCTATTGCTATGATGTTGAAGTGACTTTTATATCATGTAACTTCATTAATAAGAGAAATCATACTCACGTGGTCTTAGAGTGCCTGAGTGGCATCATTACCATAAACAATAAAAAGAATCCACGACTTCTGCCTAATTGCAAAAGCATGTTCTTTAAAATCCCATATTCTGTGTTCCATTAACACCACAATAAAATTCCAAATGTAATCCAAATGCCAAACAAATGATGCATTCAATTTTATATTACTTGTGGACTTTTCCATTCAAAACTTCATTGGCTAATACTGGGGGAATCACATTGATAATTTTGTTAAAGTTGAGAGAAACAACTCTACAGGCAGTGTCCTAATCAAGTTGGTGCCCTCCAACAGAACAGCGAGGTTGGATAAGTAGGTGGGCCTGGAGTGTTCCTCCAAAGTAATGGCATAGAGTAGGCAACACAATTGTTGCTTGGTACTAGCTCATCATATGAAAGCTAAGTCTAAAATACTAAAGAAAAAGGTTATTGGCCAATGGCTAAGACAGGATGTGTGATTACCTTCTGAATTAGTGGCTACCAGGATAGACAATCAATGCCAAGTATAAGAAGACCATAATAAGTTTAACTTTGGTCGACAATCTGTCGCAGACCACAAACACTGGCCATGTACGGTATTATTAAAGATGGGAGGTGATGGCGCAGTTGAGTGTCAAAAACAACAATGTGGGTCTCAACTCCGACACAGAGAAGGATAAATAAGTCCAAAACTCTCGTGGCTAGGGACCAATGTTAACAGAAAACTTCTTCTGAGGACCATGTCCTCATAAAAAGCAGAGGACAACAAAGTCTACTCATAATTAAGGTATTTCACTGAACGTGTAAATTCAAGGAGAATGAAATAAAAAACTTGGTGTGGAGTTATGCTAGAGTTCTTAAGTTCAAATAACCAAAACAACAAAAGGAGAAAAATGTTTTGTCAGATACTAAATTCAGATTTTACAAGATTTCCCCTTTTTCCAAAGATAAATTTAAGGATAAATCACGAAGAGGAGTTTATAAGGCTAACACACGGTAAACTACTAGTGTATCGCTTCTCCAAAGTGAAGAAAAGCATAAGCATGGTTAGGTCTATTTAAGGATGAAAGAAGAACACCTTCAAGTCTTAGGCCAACAAGAAAATCCGTAACGGAAGAACATATAGTTACGTGAGAATGAGAGCCGGTGGAACAAGAAAATGCAGAGAAGGTCTAAATAAGAGATCAAGAGTATGTAATTCTGAAGAAGTATGACAGTGGCAGACATGATGGCGAATATTTCCGAAACATCTTGAATTGGTCAAATTTGACAGTAGCAGAGGAATTCGGTCGAGAAAAAGGTAATCCTCATTAAGAAAAACTATATTATTCTAATATAGTATGGGAAGCAAAAGCAAATTTACGGGACTGATAATATTCAACCTGCAAAAGAAGCAAGTAAAAAACCAACCTAGAAACAACAACAAAAAATTAGGTAAAAAAAGCTTTATGTCAGATAAGTAATCATCACTCATCCAAAAACCAAAATAACTACCCAAATTAAAAGCTTCCTGAAATAGAAGAATAAATTGAAAATCCTTCATTTTTTTTCTCTTTGTGTTTAGTCGAGGGAAAACTTGAAAGAAAAAAAAAAGAAAACCAAGAAACAGTGACATTCAGCAAGGAAGACACTATGTGTCCACCACTACCAACAGAAAAACGGAAGAGCGAGGCCAAAAAGTAAAAAAGTTAAAGGCTTTCAGATTGTCATGAAACTGTAATGAACAGTGAACACTCACGTAGCACACTCCATGAAAAGATGCGTTTTTGAGCACTCACTTTGGGTGAAGGGTGGGCAAGCTTTCCATTGAAGGTCATCTGAGAGCTCCGGCGGCGGTTCCAGTCGCCTGACGGCAACAGAGGCGGCGAGGTGGGTTTGAGGAACCTTTCAAAGATGGCCATAACTAAGAACATGGAAATGAGAATGGCAGTGGCAACAAAGCCAAAAGAAACGGCATTCACTGAACTGTCGAAGCTGTTGCTCCAATGCTGATCATATTCATCTCTCTGCACGTTCAGTGGGGCCCCTATCGGTGGCCATCCACTGCTAATACTATTATGCTCTCTCACCATTCTTCCTTTGCTTTGCTTAACTCTGTTTTACCATTCTTGAAAAGTTAAGTTGGCATCTGTTCACGTTTGGGTTTTTGGCATTAGTCACTATGGAGTAGCCACTTTTTGTAGTTGAAGAAGAACAGGAGAGAAGGAAAGAGAGATGTAGAAGTGGTGCAGTGCAACCACGGAAGAAGAACACGGTTACTACTACAGGTTAAGGTTTGGCTTTATAGTAGTTCTCAACTCAACACTGTTTATTTGAGCATTCAAGAGAGAGAGAGAGAGAGAGAGGCAAACATGTGGGGGTGGCTGCCCGGTGAAAAAAAGGAGAAACTTTGGAATTTGGATTTAGGACCCTGTCTTTTGTTTTTCTGTCTGGATAAAATCATCATAATTTTTTTAGCCTTTGAGATTGGTCTTTAGCTTTTACACTTGTTTTTTTTTTTTTTCTGTCTTTACAGTGTGGCGAGCTTATAAGTTTAATTTTTACAGAAGTAAATCACCTTTAATTATTTAACTTTTTTAATTAAATAATTTTGATTTATCATTGATATCTTATTCAAGTCTTAACAAAAAAAAAATTAACATATTCATCCATCGTAAATCCACGTATGACAGTGATAAAAATGTTTGATAATTTGACAAAATTTATTTGATTTTGTAGTTAGTTTTTTATTATTCACTTTTTACCCACACACGTGATTTTATACTTCCAATAAATTAATCAAACTGTGCTCGCCATAATATAACTCCAATTACATTTATCATTCTCAAGGTGATAATAAACAAGTTTTTAGAAGTGATTTTATTAAATTGGATAATATTAAATGTGATTTGTATCCTTACAACTCTTTATTCTTGGAAAGTTTTGAGTGATCTTTTTCACTTTTATAAAAAGATTATGTAAACTTCTTTCTGTTTTTTTATTTTTTTGTTTAAATTTGACTAGTAATATGTAAGTTATATTTAAATGTTTTTTATGTGATATTTTTTTCCGGTCTTTTCACAATTTAAACCTCCTATAAGTTAGTGGAAAATAATTAATAAGAAAATGATTACTTGTGGTAATCTTAAATATTGAAGTTGCCTCATGGAAGAGTGCACATAGATATGCCATTTCAACTTTGTTAGCATTTGGCTTAAATGTGCAATAGCAGAGGAATTTGCTTTAAAACACTATTATAGAGAAGGTGATAAAATAGAGTGTATTCAAATATCAACGATTAATGAAATGACTGCACTCTTATATTTTTCACGCCTTTTCTTTTTAGTTTATTTGAGTTCTTAATAATTTTTCTCAATATTAATTACTTTTTATTATTTTTTCATGATTTACCTTGCAAATGAGTAGTCTTTGTCATCTTATTTACTAGTATTGTTTATTGAATTCTCAACAATTATTCACACGTCTCATATGTTTTTAATTTAAGTTAATTTTAGAAAAGCAATACTTTTAATTCAAATTATACTATTTTTTCTGTAAATCATTTTTAGTGTCATTATTCTAGTTTCATGTGCTTATTTCTCTCTTAGATCAAAAAACGTGTTTAAATTTTTGTCTTTATTTTATTCATAAAATCAAGTTCCAGTTAACCTGAACATCAGTTTTTTTATTCAAAATATATTTATTTTATCGAAGTTGATTGCTTTTTATAAATTTAAGTTACTCGATACATCTTTCTTTGACTCAAATTAAAAATCTTTATAATTATTACTAGCTAGTCTAAACAAAAACTACATATTTTATTTGTTTTTTATTGAATACCTTGAATAGAGAGTTGCAATTCAAAATTACATCCAAAACACTATTTAGAACAAATTATCTTCTCTTGTTTCAATTATTTGAATGTCATGATTTGAAATTCTAACTTTTCGTTGTTTTGCATTTTTTTTATGTACTTGTCTTTTCTTGTTCTGAAAAATAAGGTCACCCATGAACAAAAGATTTGTTTGTTTAGTGCTTTTGCATTTGAGTTTTGGATTGAATTTAGTATTTGGTGTTTTTACAGCGATTATGATAGTGGATTTGCAGGAAGTTGCAGGAAGTTGCAGGATCCATTTCGCAAGGTTGGTTTATTTTTGGACCAACTCCTATACCTGCACACTCAAGCTTTCACAGGCAGAGCTACAACATGCAGGAATAGGGTTTAGTTTAGTTTACGAACCCTAAACAAAACAAAATCTAAAGCACATGCAACACCACATTAATTAATAGTACATGCATTCTGTCTCCCTCAACATATGCTACCTGGCACCACACCAACCAGTGCATTAAGACCAACAACATCACTCACATAATTTATTTTCATTTTTCATAATTTGACCTTCCTCATATATTATACAATAAATTCATGTATGCCTTTATTTTCTGTGTGGCACTCGAGAATCTCAACTATCATGTATGTCGACCTTTCCAGGCCCAAACCCAACATGTGGCCCTCTCATTGTCTCCAAGATCAACGGCCGAGATGGCTTCACAAGCAAATCCTGTTGCTCAAAACAGAGAGTGTTGTACCAAAAAAAGAAAAGGAGTGTAAGTGATGTGAACCCTTCACGCGTGCATGGTGCAGCTGACACGTGCGAAGGTGCTTGCGTGACGAACAGTGTGGTCAGAAAGAATCAGAGGAGTCAGGGTCAAGGAAGAGAGCGTGGGTGGCTCATGCAAGGGTCACGTGAATCATGCACCCTTTCTCTTCTTTTCATGCTGGTCAAAGCTTTTGAGTGCGAATCCTTCGCCACTCGCAAAAGGCTTTCATTTTAGCTGGGCTTCGGCTTCGGCTTTCTCTACTTTCATCTTTAAGCTTTGGGCCTAGCCTCTGCTCTAAGTGGACTTCGGTAGTAGTTTAGTTTTCCACAAACCGACAACGGAAATATCAGATAAACAACAACAATGATTGGTTTATAAAGTTAATTGAAAAATATCTTCAACATAATGAAAATAATTACTTATAATTAGGAAGCGTGTATAATTTGAAATATGCCTTAAGAAATGGTAATCAGTGTTTAGAAACAACTTTTAATCACTAATTTGGGCCAAACAAACCAATCCTTTCTCCCAAAACTTTCCGCAAAGCAGAGATACACAGTGAATGATTCAGATTTCTTGGCTTCTAAAATATTAAATTTATTTTATAAAGTTACCAATAATTATGCACTGTTAGTAAAGGCCGTTGGCTTCAAAGTGCACCTGGTGCAGTTCAAAAATCAACTTCAGCAGATCCTCATTGGGGACTGAATAGCTATTATAAATTATTATTAGCATTCCCTTTTACTTTTATCATGTGACTTCACTACCTCCTTCCTATAAAATTAATAACCAAAATAATAGTATATATCTTATCTAAAACACTTGTTTAATGCATTAATCTTTGATACATGTACTGCTAATAGCGGATATTAATTTAGGATGTATTCAATAAAAGACCATTAATTAGAATTCAAAAGTCTAAAACATCAATGGAGTTCTCTTCTAAAATAGTTTTCGATTGTCAGCTTATTATAAATCTCCACATAATAATTTTTCACCTTTATAATAATCACTTTAATAACTATATCAACAGTAACTTATAATTAAATAAAAAAAAACATAACATTAGTAGCTAATGATAGAAAAGAATGTATCTTACTCCCTCCGTTTCAAATTATAAGGCGTAATTGACAAATTCTCACGTATTAAGAAAAATATTTAATTTGTTCAATTTTTTATAAATCTTTTATCTTTACTATTATTAATTACTATTAATTAAATTAATTGAAATTGAATCAGAAGTTTTATAAAATGAATTAATTTTTTAATAAAACAATACATTAATTGAGATTGATTGAGATTGGAATTTTAAAAGTTTTGAATTTATCTCAGAATTATTTTTAAATAATTTAAAATCAGAACTACTAGTTTGTTTTTTTAATTAAATATTTTGTTCTTTTACTACATTGTTCTTTACGTTCTTCAGAGTGCACTTCTTCTTCTTCTTCAGGATTTTTGTTCAGATCAATGTGTATTGTTGCTGCAATACTTTCATATGAGTCTTCAACAATTTCACATTCTTCAATATTTTCGTATAAATCTTCAACGACTTCAGAATAACCTTTAAGACTCATCTCTATTTTGATGTTTAAAATATGAAAATGTTAAAAAAAACTTAATAAAAAGAATAAATTTATATATGATATTTGATTACTTACCTTGAAAGATAAACAGTCTATTGAATGAATGAACAGAGATGAAGAAATATGAACGTGAAAAGTTAAATTAGTACTCCTGAAGATGAAGATGATATTAGTAAATGATAATGAAATATGAAGACTCTGACTAATAAAATATAATTAATTCTTAGTTCTTGATTTTAATTTCTCTTTCTACTATTTAATATTAACACATATAATCATGTAATTAATAGGGGTATATAAGGAAAAAACAGAAAAAATAGTTATTGAAATTCTAAAACGCCTTATATTTTGAAACAATTTTTCTCTCCAAAGTATGCCTTATAATTTGAAACGGAGGGAGTATATTACAAGTGTGTATTGAATAAAATAATGTTAACAAATTGGTTGCTATTTACATATGAGACTAAGGAAGGAACCCGATTTTGACATGACAAAATTGAAGGACTAAAACACTTTCAACCTGAAATATATATATATATATAAGTAAAAATATTAAAATTTCATTTAAGCCATTTTTTATTTATTACTCCCTCTTTTTCTAAATAAGAGTCGTTTAAGGTTTTGGTACACAGACCAATAAAAGCCATAACTTCTAGTATTTGTAATAAATTTTTAATTTTTTTCCAGTAATACCTTTGTCATTAAGATTAAAAGAGTGTATTTTTCTCTCTATAATAAAGTATAATAAAGAGTACTCAATGTATTCTCTCTCCACTTAAAAAAAACCTTTCAATTCTCAACAATACAGCATCTCTATATGAAACATTTTTTTCTCATCTCCATGAAAATAAGTTTCCCTCTATAACTTTTAATCTGAAAATTTTCACCACCAGAAATTTTGATTTAAAAATTTGAAGAATATTTTTGTTTCCACAAAAAAATTTCATATCACTCTTAATTTCACTATATATATATTGAATCTAAACTTTAAAAAAATTATCATTCTACAAATATGAGTATTGGAGATAGATTCTCAATGTGTGATATAGATTTTGACAAATTCAGAATTTAAATATAGATTTTGATTCTCAACTACTCTGTTAATATCCTCTTCTGTGTTATCAAAGGAGTCTTCAACTCTCTCTATAATATACTCCTGTCTTCATTTTTTTGTGTAAGTACCAACTTCTCTTTCTATTCCCTTTATAATTTCACTCTAACGTCTTTTTTTTTAAATTAAATACATTTTATTGATTAAAAATATATAAAAAGGTGGAAACAATAAATTACTTTATTAAGTAATTGGTTGATATAAGTAGCAGACTACTTAAAGTCTCATAAAAGAAAGAATTGAATTGTTATTGATATTTTCAAAAGTAAGGGTATAATTGGTAAAAAGCAATTAATACAATCTTAAACTTTACAAACGACAGATAAAAAGAAACAAAATCACTTTTCTAAAACGACTCTTATTTAGAAGTAGCTAGGTGGGCGTGGTGACGTGAATTTGATGTTAAACCAACCAAGTACATCTCACTTTCAAATGCATATTGAATCAGCCAAAATGTCAGGGGATGATTAGAACATATATATATAGTGAACATAATCCACAAAAAAAAACATATATATAGTCTATAAATGAAACATAAATCATTCTATATAATTTTTTTCTTTTTAAGTCTGAATCAAGAGAGTTGCACAACACAGCAATGGCCACAAAGCTCTTTCTGACCCTCCAATTCCATTGGTTCAAAGCTCCTCCAAGCATCCCTGTTAGCCGAAGTGTCAAAAATGTGCACAAGAGACATAGTTCTTGGTACTTCCCCAGGCATTCTGTAACCTGTCAAAAAGAACAAACGACTTCCAATTGGTGCCATAGTTAGGTACAATCTTTGATCATTAGGGGGCCAATTATCATAGTTGTCCTCTAATGTGCACAGGTTTCTCTTGTGGGATCCATCAACCTCATTCCAGAGTTTCCCATCATAGGCCTCAATGTGTCCCTTCCATGAGTTCAAACAATCCCCTGAACTGAAAAGGGTGCCATTCACTGCCACAATCTGATTAGGTGGCACATCCAATTGCCACATCCCCGCGATGAGGTCCCACTTCCCTGCTTCCGTGTCATACACCTCTGCTGAACTTCTTTCCACTATGCTTGGCATTGTCTTATCCGAGTCCTCTCTCTCAGCAAAACCCCCCACTATGTAAACTTTCCCTTGCCACGTCACACCAGTGCATTTGTTCCTTAAAATATGCAAATTTGGCAGAGGGCTCCACGTGTCACCATCCGGCTCGTACACCTCAGCCGATGAGATCCCCCGTGCACATCCCACCGTGGACTTCCCCCCTGCCACGTAGATTTTGTTGTCACAAACTGTGCACGCAAAATCGTACCTTGCCACCCCTAGTGGTGCACAGACGAACCATTGGTTGGTTCTAAGGTTGTAACGGAGAACATTTGGCACTACTTTGATGCCCTCATCGACGTAGTCAGCACATTCATCAGATACATGAACCATTTCTTTGTGACAGATTTGGCCACCAATTATGTAGATAAAGTCCCCTAAGGATACTATAGCAAACCCCTTTAAGATTTGGTCGTCAATTAGGCCAGGAATAGGGCCAACATAGGTCCATGTGTTCATCGATGGGTAATAGAGCTCGATTGAATTAGGGAGACTCACACCTGGACTTGGTTCTCTGGGGCAAAACACTGCAACCACTACATGATTGGAAAGAAGATTTTCTGGGGATGGTAGGGCCGTTGGTCTTGGTGGGGAAGGGAGTGAACCCATTGGAGTTTTGGGGAGATTGTGTTATCACTAGTGATATTTTCAGTGAACAATATTTCCTAAGTTTTGTGAGTAGATGGCAAGTGGGAAATGTAATAATATAAAGGTGAGGCAGAGATATAGAGGAAAGGTGGCGGAGAAAACGAAAGAGTTGGCTTGTGATCATCGACTAGGAAGAACACGTGGTGCTGAAATCAATGAATTTTCTTGTGATAACAGATCAAACATTTGGTGGTTATGTGTACATGGTCATGTCTTTTCTGTTTAGCAAATGGGACAAAGATTACTATTTTCCGGACTTTCCAAGGTTTCTTGTTATTAAAAATGCTTTGAACAAAAAAATTATTAAATTAATCTCTTTCTGGCGTGGATTTTTAGGTTAGAACTTCTTTGGATGAGATGTGTTCTCTCTTTTGGAAGCAGCAGCACGGCAATGAAAGTTATGGAATGAGAGGAAGAGACATGGACAAATGTGGCGAAACAGTGCTGTGTGATTTCAATTACAAGCTATACTCTGTTTATTTTGTCTAACTCACACGTCTGTTTGGTTTTTCCAACGGTGCTGCTGGGGTCTCTCTTACGATAAATGTGAATTGAAATGATGATGGACATGAGGAGATGAAATGTTTGCGCATAAGATCATTCTAAGGTTTAGTTATACTATAATTTAGGAATGACTTATAGCGTTAGAGTAGACTCGCTTTTTAAGTCTAAAGTTGCCCTTTATTGAGGGGAAAAAAGTAATGTTGTACTGAAATAATTGCCTCTTGGTTCAACCAAAAGGGAGAAAGAGGGGTAGATAAAAAAATAAATAAAACAGTACCTAGAAGTAGGCAACGTGACAAACACAAAGAGACAAAAGAGAGAGATAAATCCAAGGGGAACACGCTGGGAAAGCACCTAAAAAGATTGTAGCTTGAAAGCAAATCCAAATGAGATACCAGTGTATCACTGCATCATACATGAAATGTGGGATCAGTGATGCTTTTTTCTCATTAAGCAAACACTAGTTCGGCTATAGGCATAGGTGTGCTTATCAAAACATGTCCCTTTGGTTTTTTCTATGATATATCTATGCTTTGGTTTAATACTGCTGCGTGCTTTTGCAATCTCGCTACTTTATCTGCTTTTTACCTTTGAAGATTTGGTGTGCCATTATTTAGATTTTTTTTAATGTCAAGACAACGGACAAAAAGTCGTGGCATGTGATTAGTAAACTAATAAACAAATCAAAATAGAGCATGCATGCAACTTGAGAGTGAAAAATAGATTGCCCCTTGGCATTTATAACCGTGCAATGTGCATGACAAAGTTCATTTTTTTACTTTTTTGCTACTCAAAGCATAACATGTTCTGTGTTTCACATTTACCGGTTCTGTTAATTTGGGCATTCCTGGTGGCTTAATGGGTTCCCCTCCTGTTCAACTTTCAAGCCCATGGCCCATTATTGATTTGTATCTATCGGTGATTGTAAGTAACTATATGCAGCTTCACTCTGAAATAACTATTTGACCAAAAGAGGTAACAGGGAAAGCAACAATACCTACATTGTTTGGTTAATATCATACGGTGGAAACCCCTCGTTTGCTCAATTTTTGGGAACTTGCTCCCAAGACGCACGATGACGACCAATTGCTTGTTCTGAATACAGTCAAGAATCGAGAATCATTCACAGCAACAAGGGTGACAAAGACACAGTGACAGAAAAAACTTTGTTTTCTGTTTAAAGATTGCAAAACAAATAGCCATAAATAGGACTATAACATTTTGAAAGGACACCCATAGAAAATAAACCGGTTGTTGTGTGGGTTTGATTTTCAGTTTCAAGGCTTGTGAGTGGGCACATGATCACCAAGAGGCAAGTGGGGAATCACACCTAACGTAGAAGTCCAGCTAAGATTGATAGGGATGGGAAGGTTAATGAGTAGCAAGGGTTGTGTTGTGACAGTTGTGAGTGCTTCCCTATTTTATGAACGTATACTAATTGGTCCTGCTTGTGGATTCAATGTGAACATTAACACAACTTCTCTGTTTGTAGCCTGTGATCATAGACAAAAGGGTACAAAAATGTGGGGACACATAGCATAGCAAATGGTTAATCAATGAGTGTCTTGCTTAATAAATTCAATTGAATAAATAACACATGTATTTTACAGCAGCATCTAATTAGAATGCAACTAAAAACTTTAGGCTATGATTTCAGATTAAATTAATATGTAGGTAAATATGTGCATTAAGCATGATGAGGATGAGATGAGGAGTTTGCATAGGGTTCCAAGAGATGGTCAGTTGGGTAGAATGACAAGTCATCAAAAGGGTATGCCCAGCATAACTTAATTCAGCAGTGGGGGGCAGTAGGCAGTGAGAACAAGCAGGGACAGGAGGATAAGAGCTGCAGAATGAGACAAGAGAGAATTTAATCAGGATATGTGGTGTGGTGCATATAAAGCAAAAGTCAAAAAAGACTTTAGAGAAGAAGACAAAAAGTGAGAGAATCAGATTGGTGGCAGAAGGTAATCAGAGAAAGCCACATGGTTTCTGGTTTGGCTTGTGCGGGAGACAAAGCAGTTAGGAGCAAAAAGGCAACTTTGATTTGATTGATCACCATGGACCTTCTTTGCACACTTGATCAATTTTACTCTATCTTCCCATGTCCCTTTCTTTTCTATTTCTTGGTCCGTTATTTCTCTACTTCACAACTAGAGAAGAAGAAACCCCTCAGTCCAGTGGAACCTGCTTTGACTGCTGTTGCTACGGAAAATTGACAAATGATCCAGGGATGTGCAAAAATCAAATTAATGTTTAGTATGTAAATAAAAGTAAAGATCATAAAACAACTTACCAACCATTCCAACACAACCTATATGTGGTGTTAAGCTAACTTGCATTATTTGGGTGGACCTGACTGCTACGCGCGGTTAGGCAATTCATTGTACCTTTTGTGGAGGAAATTTTATTTTTCATACATTATAATTTCAATTGATAATCATAATTTTCCATTGTAAAGCAACCTAGTATATGTTTCAAAACATTTATTAACATTATGAAACTTACGTGGTCAAAAGCGAGTATAGACAGAAAATAAGAAATAAAATTGTTCATGTTGGGGCAACTGTAGAAAAATAATAGCTGTGATTTTTTTCTTAGTTTTTAGTGTATATTTAAAGATATTTTGAAGATTAAAATATAACTCTGAAAATCTTATAACAATTACAAATATCGAAAGTGTAATGAATATTACTGAATACTTTTATAAAAGTTGTCTAATAAATGTTTAATCTGGACTAACAGATTGTTCAACAGCTGAAAATTTTGGGGTAATCCAGAATTTGAAGGTTAATGATGGAAAACACAATGAGAATGAGAATGAAAGAAGATGGTGGTTTAG
The DNA here is from genome assembly GCA_030347555.1 of Lablab purpureus. Lineage (NCBI taxonomy): Eukaryota > Viridiplantae > Streptophyta > Magnoliopsida > Fabales > Fabaceae > Lablab > Lablab purpureus. Next base: position 12,024,489 of record CM059259.1, read on the forward strand.
TTAAGCAAGGATGGGAGGAGAGAGAGAGAGCATTGAATAAATTATAGTAGTAAAATTCGTTACATTGTGGCAGTGGCAACAACATTCTGAATTGTGATAGAGAAAAGAGCTTGTTAGACTTTGAGGCTCTCTGCCCACTGCAAGTTGCAACCCCACCACTGTGCAAGATGGAATTTTCGCATCCCAACGCCACCCCCCTAACCTAGAAGACTATACATAACTGCACACCTTCTTTGGAACACCAAAAACATTTACCTTCTTTCCATTCTCGTGTTTCCTCTTCTCCAACCCCATCACTCCACCGCCCTCTTGCCCCTTTTTCACCAATTACCCCCTCAGCCCCTACAGTACACGATAAACACATACATTGCTGCTGTTCTCAGAAACTTATGAAATGACCATGATAGCCCCTCTCTCTCTCGACTCTCTCTCGTTTTTATTCTAGACATCCACCCACCTTCTTGTCTCCCAGGAACTTTATTCAATTGCTTAAAGCTTGTATCTTGTGGAGATGGGTTTGTTGGAGCGCTTGGAATGGGTGAATGCTTATAGCAAGAGGCGTTGCAGGAGCTTGTTCTGGAGGCTGCGGGCTGCGCTCAAGAAGGCTCTCAAGAATGGGGGCAAGCAGCGCCTCAAGTTCCAATATGATCCTTCCAGTTATGCGCTCAACTTTGATGACGGCTTTTGCGCGGCCAAGAAATTCATTGGAGATGCACGACTCATGGAGCTCACCGACATCAACAACACCACCACCACCCTGGTTTATGTTCTTTGGGTCAAAACCAACTGAACCCAACCCATCTTCATTTTCTTTTTCTCTCATATTGAAGGTTCTATTTTTTACGTTTATGGCTTCGTTCGTAGATAAGAGGAGTGTTGCAGGATTAATTTTTGAAGGAACTTCTTCCCTTCCCTTTGTTTAGTGTACTTTATATTCTTAACTTTTGTCGTTTGCTACAACACTCCTTCGTCTAAATTCTTCACTAATGTCTTGATCTTCTAGTACACGACGCGTTGACACCGAAAAAAAACTACAACACTAAACAGTATCTGTCGGCTGAATCCTTTTTAATTTAATTATTAAATTTTAAAACTAAATGTTCAATGTTAACCTACATAACATCACTTTTAATTTCGTTGTTCAAGTTTCTTAATTCAAGTTTGTGGAGGTGATGACATCAATTGCGAGGAAGGAGGCAGAAAAGGTGGTGCAGTAGCAGTGGGAGCTTTGTGGAAATGGAAATGATGGTGGTTTAACAATGAGCACAATGGTAGTGGCAATTATGATCTAGGTGATGATGACATCAATAATAATACCTGCAATAGCAATGTGCTGTAGTGTTATTACAAATAATGGTAGTAGCAACTGGTGATCGCAGTAACAATGAAGTCGGAGTTTGTTACGATAAAGGAGTTATAGCAGTCACATGGTGACCATTAATTAGTGCCACTCACAATTATTGTATCAGATTTAGATAATCTTGGTACAGAAGATGAACCGGATAGAGCACTCTCAAGAAGAGAGTATTTCAGTTTGAATTGAACCTTTAAAAATAGTTTGAAATTGAATTAAGAATGATACAATTCCATTTATTCAAACATTGTATTTTAAAAACTATATTTCCATTAAAAAATACCTCGGCACCCGAAACAAGCCCTGAATCTGAATAAATAGCATTCTATTCTGAAGCAACTTTAAATTGCTATGTGGAGAAAACAGTTACGCGTTTTCACCTTTTGCCAGAGAATTGTGTTTCTCATTAATGAAGCGGAGCAGCAAAGTGAATATTGCTGTAACGGTTTGCGGTAACCGAAAATAATGATAGGCTCAGACTAGGGCTAATTTGTATACCATCATCATCGTCATGAAGAAACTTATAATGCAACAACAAAACCTTAATAATCGGTCATTTAAGAAAAGAATTGTTGACTGTATTAACAATCTTTTTGTACAGGAGTATAAAACCACCGGAAGAACTATCTACGAGGAAATGGATATCGAATTCAACAAATATCTTTCGATTAAAGTACATACACAATTTTTAATGCCAATGGCCGCAATATCTTCATCTAGAACCTAAAAATCCCCAATATGAAATTGAAATGTTACAAGTATTCAAACAGCAGAATCTTCTAATGTGGCGGTGGACAAATCATTTATACGAGGATATGCAGCTTTCTCATCCAGCTGGTTTTGGGCCCATAGCAGCATCTTCAGCAAGCTTGGAAGTTTTGGGTCTGCCACAAAAAGACAATCAATATAACCAAATTACAGAAGATAGCATTATTAGAGAAATTCAGATAAAGAAACAGAGCAAAGTTGAAGCATCATGATAGAACACTGTAACATAATAGAAATATAAACAGGTGCAAGAAGAGAGAGCCAGCTAGCAACAATTATAGCCGGGGGGAAATTATTGTCATCATGCACTTTATCATCCATGTGTTATCAACGAACGAAATGGTTTTTATAATTTTCAATTAATTTGATACGTAGAAATTTTAAGAAAAATAAATGACAGTAATCATAATCAAAATAAGAAAAATATCCTTTTGCCCTTCACATTCAGTGGATTCCAATCACAATTCAAATGCAGAAGTTCAACTGCATAATAATTCCTGTAAATTCTATCTTTCCATGAAGTGCATAGAGGGAGGAAATAGAACATATCTAGACATAATTTTGAAATCACCAATGGCAAGTAAAGGAAAGAAACTAGCAAGAAAATAATTGATACTAGTATATGAACAGTAAGTCCTCTCAATAATCTTTTGGATTTAGATTTGTGGAAGCATGTGAATATTTCAGATGGTTATTCACTACCAAACTCTAGAAGTTTGAATCCATCATTCAAGCATAAAATAAATCACCAGAAGTCGGTTTATGCACTCTCACGGAACTGTTGTTTAGGGCCAATATGGCACAAAAGCTTCTATTACGCTCCCATATTTTAGAATTGCTGATTCAACAAGCCCTATATCTCAATCACAATAACGAAAAACTTGTAGGAATACATGTGTACAAAATTCACACATTGCCGAGAAAATTGAGTGTGCAAACTAGATTCAGAACCACACATGCAAACCCAAGTTATATAAACCCAGAAACAGACTTCTGCAGCAAACACAAACCTTTTTCATGACTCTGACTGGTAAGTATGGCTGCATTCACCTCACTTGCTGTCTTTAAACGCTGTGATATGTCAAGCAAATCTCCAACAGGACAGTTAGAAACATCTTCAAAGGCAAGCAGTGCAACAGTCCTCTCCAACTCTTCCAAAAAGCTTTGCTGAAATCCAACAGGCAAATATTAGCACCAAGTACCTGTATCCAGTTACATTAAATTTTCCACAATAACATTTTACTTTCCCATTCTTGTACTTTTCTTAACTATAAGCAATTAAAGTAAATTGACAACACAAACAAAAAACCATTAATGAAAAGGCCAGAAATACTTCATAATAAAGATTTTTCGCAAAAATGCAATTTAGTCCTTGATGTTTTAAAAGGTGTATTTTATTTCCTAACTTTTAAATAAACATAACAACCCTCCTAACACTTGTTACCTAGGATTATCTTATTGGTATCAAATTGATTAGCTATGGAAGGATTGTTTGCACAAATTTTAAAAATGGCTTGGAAATGAGTCATACATTATTTCTGAGAGACCAAATTGCACTAGACCCAAAATTCACAATACTAATTTATTTATTTTTCAAGATTTCATGTGAAAAATAGAGATACAAAAATTCATTCAATGAGATTTACATTTTCCTCTCCCCTTGGTGCAAGCTCTTCTTGGGCAAACTCCAGTGCTTCTTCTACTTTTCCATTCCGGATTAGTTCTATCAATCGTTGCTGTTGAAGATGGAAAAATAATTGGGGATTTGTGTCCAGTATCTGCAGACCGTATTACAAAACAAAATGGAAAAGACATTAACAAAAGATAGCTCTGAAGAGTACAAAGTTGTTTATGTGATTTGATGTCAGAATAATAGTAATAATCTTTTAGAATGACACAAAACAAAGTGTAGTCAACACAAAAAATGCATTTTCCAGCATGTAAATGTGCAGATGAAATAAGAATTTTCGTAACTAGCTTTCAAATAAAAAAATCTTAAGGATAGCAAACTAGTCTTTGAAAATAAAAAAAAATTTAAAAATAAAGTAGAAACAACAGAAGGAAAAAGCAGAAAACAAAAAGGATAGAAGCACAATGAATTTTTTTAAAAAAAACTTAGGAGTTAATGTTGAAACCCTAGACGGTCTAACTATGTTATGACTACTAGACGGTCTAATCTCTATATCTCTTGTAAAAGAGTGGTTTTGATTATAACAAAAATGAACTTATATGTTATGTACATAAAATTATCTGAATGAACCTTCTAAGGAGTTTATGCAGCCGAAAGCAACAAATGGTATTACAAGACCTTAGATGGTCTAGTAGACGGTCTAAGATATTAATGCAAAGCGTAACTCAGCCAAATCACAAATGATTTTCTACTTGAAATATCTTTTGTTTTTAATGATTCGATACTCTTGACTTAAAGAAAAAGATTTATTGCATAAGAAAGAATCAAAAAGAGAGATATATCAACATTCAAAAATAAAAAGAGAAAAAAGGAAAAGAGAGATATTACACAGCGTAATATAATCTGATATCTTGTATTATTTGAATTATTTACTTTTAGATAAAAGAAAGAATATCAAGTCTTTCCTATTCAAGTTTCTAATGATACAAAAAAAAATATTGCTTCTACTATGAGAAAGAAAATCAAGCAAAATCTACTCTAATGATCGAAAAGCTTAATTCAAGGGAATATATATCAAACGTTAAAGACTTCAAGCAATGTTCGAATTTACAAAAGGCTATATAAAGATTTGAAGAACAAAGTTGAAGATACAACACTTACAAAGCAATCAAGTATTCAAAGCTATATTCAAGTGTCAAGTGATTAGAAATTCTAAGTGGGTGTAAGCTAAACCATTGTAATATTCTTTTTAATGTACCATGTGAGTATGAATTGTTCTCTCCATTACATTGAGATATTTCTCCTTTTTCTTTGAGGTCTTAATCTCAACCATGAATAGTTTGTGCACTCTTTGTAATCATTATTTAAATAGTGGAACCTCTTAAAAGTGATCTTAAAGGAAAACTAGATGAAGCCCATGAGTTTGGATGAACCAATATAAACGTGGTGTGTGTTGTTTTTGTGCATGATCACTAGACAGTCTATCTAGCTTTCTCCAAAAAGAGTTCAAGGCTCTATTGAACTCTCCCCCTTCTAGAGTTGACTATTCCAACCACAAACGATATATAAATTCAACATAATAACACCACTTTTGTGCAATTCACAGTATCTCTGTTCAGATTATCAAATAGTGAATTCAATCATAAGATGAAAAGGTTATTCTTTTTAATCATGTGTTAGATCATAAGATTAAAAACACTGAAAATTAGCTTAAATATAACATAATTATGCATTGTGCTTAGGAGTCAGAATAGGCCAAGTTACTCATTAGGAACCTATGACCTAGCACACGTTATGTTATGCTTAGGTCAAGTCAAACCAGGGCTCTTTGAATAGCTTCATTTAAGTAAAAAATTAAACATGATTTAAGTCAGTCAAAAAGTCATTCAAGCAAAACAAGTCAGTGTATATAAGTACTACAAAATCATAACATTTTTTATATTATATTGTTGGTCTATTTAAACTAACTAACCTATTATAAAAAAAAATAAAAAAACTTACTAAGCTAGGTATACATTAGGACCCAAAATACTATTTAGAGGTAGGTCAAACAATTAAAAATGCCAAAGTAGACCTTAAAAAAGGTTCTATTCGCCTATATCAAGTAAATGGATAAACTCAAGTTTTAGGTTTCGAGAATTGGTCAGGTCCATGGCCATTTGACAAAACATCTAGACAGTAAGTGTCACAAAACAAATTCAAGTCATGAATCAATTGAACGTTTGAACTGTGGAGCCCCTACATTAGAAAAATGAAAATAGACGAAGGAAACAGTTCAATAAGCACAACAATTATTGAGTAACAATGTGAAACTCCTATTTTGAAAGAATGAAAAAGATAAGCAGAATAATTAAATAGGGTGGATTTCGTAGTGCTCCTTTCATTTAAGGATTTAAGCTAACTTTACTTCTGAATTTCTTTAATGAGAATTGGTGGTAAAAAAGTTGAAGATGAGGGAAAGAATCACTGAATCATGTGATCGGTACTCATGATGCAAAATTGGTTGAATTGCACAATTCATTCCCGTATCTCGTTATACACAGGCACATGCAACTTATCACACTAGCTCGGCAAATAGCATGATTCAAATTACAAATTGTAATTTTATGTAAAATCAACCAAGTGAGGATAGTTGAGCATGAGATAGCATGAGGACCAAGTAAAAGAGGTTGTAGTCTGTTCTCTTTAAATTTTGCATAACTCCCTGCAGGCCATGTTTTGAAAATATTGAACCATAAAAGAAGAACTTTCTACAAAGACAAATAATCTATCCCATTGTTACACGGAGAATACAGTGCAGGAAGAGTATTTTTAGCTATCCAGCACATGAGAATTTGAATAATGCTTTCATTATGTGTACCACATACACATACACTACAAATAAAGGAAGACTATGATGCATAGGAATGTAAATTTATTATAAAATAAATAAATGAAGGAAAACCTACCTCTGGATTTAAGTCATTAACTTTTTCGATGGCGTCTTCAACATTGCCACTTTGCACTGCCTTCTTAACAGCCATGCGATCAGTTATTGTTGCAAGATCTATGTCTGCTGTGGATCAATAAGGACAATAATATCTTCATAAAGAATACGATCTCTTCCACTCACAGACACAAAAAGAAACAAAACAAATGAATCAAAAGAGGATACGTTCAGTTCCAGACTCCATTCGAAATTTCTCAGCAGCTTCAACGTAGCCTTCTGTAACGAGGAAATTCATTACCAATTTATTCATGTCTTCTTTTCTAATCTTCACATCATTAAGCTTTCTCTCCCATTCTTCTCTTGTTATGACTTTCTTAGATGCAGCCTTCACACAACAGTTTCCAGGGATAAAAATCAATTGTCATCATGACATATATTGGAGTTAGTTCAGTTCCATGCAGTATGCAGAATTGTCAATAAAAGGAAATACTTCCCGACATAAGACTAAAATGGACTCTATATATTTCAATATATTTCCCTCTACTTGTTTATTGTGTAACGGAGGAATATATGAGAAAACAACGACCTTGCTTGCTAAATTAATCTCCTCCCACAGCATTTCAAGAAACTAATAATCCAATTAGTAACCCTTAGTAGTTCAGAATAACACGAAGCACTACTTCTGTTTATATGAGGTGCTAGCAAAAATGTAGGATAAACCAATCCACAGAACAGAATAAATCTGAACAATAGTTCTGAGACTCTTTATAGTCACATGGAAATGGAATGCAGAATAAAGCATCATGGGTACTAAAATTCTTAAATGAGAACAAATTTTAGATCCTCTGCACCACTGACATTAAAATTAAACTAATTAAATATGTATCCACTATCCGCAAAGAGAAAAAGCGAGAGAGAGAAAGTCAAATACCATTGCCTCGATTTCTGCAAGTTGACGAATCACAAGCCAGAACAATGACATCAGTGCACCAACTTAAACCCCATGTTTAACCCTAAACGACACACGAGCTCCGTCACCTGAAAATCCGAACAAAGGCACCGAAACTGCAGGTCGTAGATCAGCATCAACAATTCAAACATTAAAAACAGTCACATTTCAAGTTTACACATCCTTCCAATCAATGACTTCAAAAACAAAACTAAGTCATCAAAACCCTATCGACGTTAGGGGGCAAACAAAATCCACAAGCGAGGGGAGGAAAAATTTAAGAGCAGGAAGTGAATTCACCGCAAAATAATTTTCCAATATATTGTGGTCGGTCTTTATTCTCCGGGAAAGTGGTGATAGAAGGTGTATCTCCGTCTTCGGAATGTGCCGCCGGCGATCCCTTTCTTTGAAGTTGAATCGTAATACAGGGTTCTAGACTTGTCTTTCAACGTCATATACAGATATTTGCTTTTGGGTTCGGATCCGGTTCATTTTATACCCGGTCTCATATCAGGGCCGGCTCTAAACTTTTGCCTCAACGAAGGCCCAGTTAATAACGGGAGAAAATCTCGGATATATTATTTAGTTTTTTAATTTTATTTTTTAACTATTATTTTAACATTCATTTTTATAAGATGAATGTTAATTTATATGATTAAATTAATAATAAGTCACTTTTTAGTTTAAAAAATATATTTATCAATAATAATTTAAGTAAGTTACATCATTTTTTTTAAATTACTCACATGTTTTCTAAAAGAAATCTTGAAATCAATTCTTATTATTCTTAATTTTATGTTTTATCTTTTCATCTCTATTTCTCTTATATAAATTCCAATTATTTTGTAATATGAAAAGGTAAAAAATAAAGACAAAAGACAGTATCGTGATAACATAGAGGGTATCACAAACACAAAATCAAAGATCTTCCACCAAGATAGATCCTTACTTAAGAGGTATCAATAATTGTTGGTGTGTGTATAACAATTAATAATGAGATGCACAATACATGTTTTTATTTATCTAGAATATTTTTTCAAAAGAATTGTAATATTTGTAATTTTAAGTTTGGTTCTTCACATTATTTTGTGGTTTTATATCTGTAAATATTACTAGAGGATTTATATAAAAAAAGTCTTCGTAATCTGTCCAGAAAATATGTATTGATAAATGCGTTAATGAGTTTTACATGAATATTTTTTTTTCTATTTTAAAACATAAAAAGATTTTTTCAAATGGAATCTTCCGCTACTGGTATATTATAATTTGCAAAAAAAATATTCATAAGTAATTATTTATTGTTACTTTTATCATGTTAATTTAACATAACAAACAATAAATAATATAGATTAAATTATAATGATTTATATTTATAGTCAAAAACATAGCATCACAAAAAATTAACATCAATGTAGACTCTAAATTTCAAGTGGTTTATGAATTTTCATAAATAAAAATATATAAAAAAATATTTTCTAACTTTTTAATCATAAATTTAAATATTTTATAAAAATAAAAATTTAAAATAAAAAAAAAACAACTTAAAGACTGATTAGTTACTATTTAATATAAGTAGATAATGAAGTATATTTAGAAAAATTAAAGTATACTATAAAATAAAATATAGATTTATATTTATAATATATAATATATAATATTAATAAAATAATAAATAAAAATAATTAATCATATTTAATATATAAATAATAAATAATATTATACAGTAACAAAGTTAACATAGATTTAAGATGGAGCATATTAGTTGGTATTTTGGTTCATATAATGACAACATAGAAATGGATACCATATATTTAAGGAATATGAAATTTCTATCTCATACCAAATAATTATTATTCTTATATTCCACCTTTAAATGTTTATTAAATAATTTATTTACAAAGTCAGAACAAACAAAGAAAACATAATATTAATGAAAATTCAATGTTATTAAAAAATATATTTTCTTTTTCATAATATTAAATGTTAATATTAAATTATAAATAACATAAATATCAAATCAGGTATCAAATAACAATTGGATCAATTAATTATAGAAAATAATAAAAGTGATCAAATTTGTATTTTACAAACAAGTTACAAAATCAATTAATAAAAAAATATTATAAATTTTTTAATAAAAAAATATTATAAATTTTTTAATAAAAAAATATTATAAATTTTTTAAGTTACCTGATAAATTAAAAATATTTAAATAATTTTAAACAAAAACAAATATGAGAATAGAAGAGACATTAGAATAACAATAAAAATAATATATATATATATATATATATATATATATATATATATATATATATAACTAAAGTTGTTAAAATGGACGCTCTAGCTTAGACTTGACCTCATCTTATGAACTAAGATATGAAAATCTAATTGTCTAACATGTTTTTTATATTTAAAAATGAGTCATAAATTTTGGTCTAGTCTAATCCATGTGGAGTCAATGGGCATTTATGACCTGATTAAAAATTAAAAGGATTACAACTATGTTTATGCAAAAAATCATAATATATTATTGTCTAAAGATTTAAAGTATATATATATATATAAAGTTTGTACATAATTGTTCATAACAGAACAATACAAAATGAATCAAGAAAAAAATTAAAATATTATACAATGAAAATAGTACAATATATACCTTACCCAAAACAAGGGGAAAAATACTCTGTTTAACAAACAAGAATAATGCAACCTAGATATAAATTTGTCTTTCTCTACCATACCATCTAACCTGACTTTCATAAGTATAAGTATATTCTTTCTTTGCAATTTTGTTAAATAAAGACAATAATTAAAACACCATTGTGAAAATATAAGATATTTAATTTTGTCTTTAATCTTATATATTTCTTATGAAAATAAATATATTGAATAATTTTTTCTTTAGACATTTTTTTTGTCTGAATGACACATTTATTTGTTACACATACCAAATAACATTGTCAATAAGATATATATCTTGATCTTATATTATTTGAAACAATTTTATTAATGATTTTCATATATATAACATAATATGTGTAATTAAAATAAAATAATAATTAAAAATAAAAAAAAATTGACAAATTCATTAGTTTGTGAACCTGACCTTAGCTCATATAACCTTCATATTAGACTAAAAAAAATTATTTTTATTTAGGTCACCATTTTTAAAATTTGACATAATTAAAATAACAAGTCACACAACTCTCGTGTTCGGTCAAACATATTTTAATAACTTTATATTTATCCTTATCCTTTTATTCAATTTAAAAAATTAAATATTACTTATATATAATCAATGCATAAATTCTTCCTTAAAAATCAAAATATGTTTTGGATAACATCTAAAAATTAAATTCTTTTTATTTTTATTAATTACATTATAAATAATGTGAAATAAGGGAGAGAACTTAAATATTGAAGTTACTCGCACATCTTTATAACAGGCTTTAGGTAGACTATATGACCTACTCCCCGTTTACATGATTTCGACATATCTTAGGTGTTTGGTTGCTAGGGATAAGAATTTTGTTAACTAAAATTTTCATGGTCTTTTTAGTTTAAGAAAGCGACTTTCAATTTTGTATATAGAGGTTTAGATTGTATATATATTCATGGAATTAAATTACTGGCAAATAATTTTATAAAAAAGATTATTACTTTCATAAGTTATTTTTAAAGAATTTATCATCTAAAATAATTCTTTTATTATTATTTAAAATAATTCTCTTTTAAAGTTATTGATATAATGATTTCATGCACCACCTTGAGTACATATTTAGAAGAGGCCAAAAGAGTTATTATATAGTTAACATTGACGTTGAGAGAGACAGTGAGTAAATATGAAATCCTTAAACCATTGAATAGGTAGGTAAGTAGTGGACAGGACAGGCGACACCACCATATAGATTGACGGGTTGAGTGACTCATTATTTAAAATGATTTCCCAAGAAAATTATTTACAGCGAATATTTTATTAATTTTTACATATATATTGAAACCAAAATCAATTAAGGAAGGAATCTGATCGATAAGATTTAAATAAAATATAATACTCATATAATATAATATTTACTTTTAACTACACCGTAATAAATAATTAAAATATATAAATATAATAATAATTAAATATTTTACAAATAAAATTTATCATATTATAATAAAATGAATAATTAAAACAAAAATATTAAAGTAATTAATAAAATGGAATGAAATTAATTTAATATTTTATTAACATATGTTTAATATAAAAAATAAAATAATAAATAACATAAAATTAATTAATTTTTATGATTTACTTTAATATATTTTTATTTTGGAATATAATTTTTTTATTTAGTTTAAAAAAATATATAATTTAATTAGTTTAAACTTGACTACATTATTTAAAAAAATTATAAATAGATTCATCTACAAGCAAATTTATTCTATCACATAATCAAATCTATATTTGCTATGTTCTATTGATGTTTATAAAGTTAAAATAATTTGATTTACCTTTTTAGTAATTGAAATATTTCTTTTAAAAGAATTAAAAAGATAATAAATTAAAATAATCTTATCAAACAAAGTAATTGAAAAATTAAACATTTTAAAATGAAAATAATTCAAATTTTATATATTTAAACATTTTAAAAATTGTAAAATTTTCGATCTCCCTGTGTATAAACCATACTCAAATCAAATACTTTTTCCTAAGTAATGGAAGAAGAGATATCGAATTTGTTTAAGTAAACTCTCTTAAAACACCTGTTACGATTTTTTTTCAATTTTAAAATAGTTTATACATAACTGTTAATCGATATTGCTTTATAGAATAATTTCTACATATTAGCCAAATAAACTAATATGAAGAAAATTACAAATTAATTATACATAAATTAGTTTTAATTTTCTTTCTACTTTTCAATGAATGTTTTATGAAGAAGTTTATCTTTAACATATTCTAGTAGGTGCTACCACAGCCAATTTACCCATTGGAACAGGTCTTATTTAGGATTTGTTTAAACATATTTGTTCATAAATACTTTTAATATAAAAATAATTAAATTAAAAATCTTATAAGTTAAAAGTATTTTATATGCAGATTAATTTATAAAATATATTTTATATGATTATTTTTTTTCTTACTTGTCATTGAGAAAGATGTAACTTCAGAGTACAATTTAATCTTTTATTATATTTCCTTAATTTTCAACTCGGATTTGATCAATATACACATTCTTCACAATATTCATCCACACATCATTGAGCTTAAGCATGGTAGGTTTTTCATAACTACACATATTTTTTAATGTTACTTAACTACATGTTTTTTTGAGAGGGAGTTGTATTAACCTTTTTCTTTCCTGAACTAAAATTTATTAAAATACTGAAAAAATATTTATTTATCTTCAACTAATCAATTCGATAACAATTTTAAATTAACATTAAAAACAAAGCAAAAGTATTTATCACATTTAAATCTAATATTAATATTTAAATTTAAGTGTTTACAATTTCATTATATTTATGTATTATATATATATATATTCTTAACAAAAATAAGATAAAAGGTTATATTTTAATTTTTAATTATAAATTATACAATTTATTTATAAATATAAGAAAAAGGAAAAATTGAAATAATAATAATTACAAAATAATTTACATGTCTTTATTTTTCAATTTTTTATTATATAATGTTCAATAGTTATTTTATAAAAATATTTTAACAATTTTTTCAAAAAAAGTATCTAAAAACTTCTTAATAAAAAATCATAAAATTTGATTCGAATAACATTGATTTATTTTAATTAAAAATATTAAATTAACATCAAATCAAATATTTAATTTTATTACTAGTTCAAATAAATTTGTTAAAATTAATTATAAATAGCACACTCGTCAAAACTTAAAATAATACTAGTTAAACTAGTGGGAAAGAGTTACTGGATCTATAGAAAATAAAAATAATGGTTGTATGATAAAAATTAAAAAAATATTTAACATTTCTTTTGAAAATCATCTAAATTTTTATAATAAAAATCATAAATTTTAATTCAAATAAAAAACGTAAAAAATAATTTATTTTTATTCAAATATTTTATTAAATTAAATTAAATTAAAATCAAATCAAATATTAATTTTTATATTTAGCTCAAATATTTTCTTAAAATTAATTGTAATAAGTAGTACATTCGTCAAAATTTAAAATAATATTAGTTAAATTAATTAAAGAAAAGTACTGAGTGTCTCTATATACAACAGAAAATAAAAGTAGTTGTTACATAATAAATAATAATTGATAATATTGATAATTCATAGTATGTTATTTTAAAATGAAAATGATCTAGAAAGAAAAAATAGAATTATAAAAGAACATAGCAATAACTCCAAAAATAAAATTTTACAATATATATATGTATATATAGAGAGACACAAACACACCAAATTAAATATTTAATTTTTATATTTAGTGTAAATAATTTTCTAAAATTAATTAAAAATATCACTGTTACGAAAATTTAAAATAATATTAATAAACAAAGATGTACTCAATATATTAAAATGATAAAAATAATAAATATACAAGAATTAAATATTTTTTTAATTTATGAAGTGTTTTGTTTTTAAGATTTTTTTTAATTTATTTTATTTTTATACTTATAAATTATCGTAAATAATTGTCTATAATAAATAAAAATATTTTTAAAAAAATAAGAAAAAAAAGAAAAGTAATGAAATAAATTTAAAAAATATATAAATTTTTTTAATACATCATTAAGAATGATTTAAACTAATTTATAATGTATGAAATAAATATAAAATTTGTTAGAAACAAATAATAATTTTGATATTAAAAAACTAAAATATATTTAACCTAAATAATAATGAGTAGTTTAATAATAATAATTTTAAAAATAAAATAAAATATACAAAATATATATATCAAATCAACCTATTTCTTTATAATCATAAACAGCAACTACTAGCAGGAGTGTGTGGAAGCCAAAGGGCAAAGGTTTGTGGAGAATGAATACGGCGTCGTACAAGAGACGTGACGTGTGGTGATTCTCCATGTCCGCGCGCACTGTAACTTGAATAACAACCCAATCATAAGGCAAACACGCTTTCTTAACCTGCGCATCCCCTATCCCTTTGCCACCCCAAACCCTATTTAAACCTACGTCTACGATTCATGAACGACTTTGTCATTTCTCTCTCTAACTTTCTTTCTCTCTCTCCTCCCACCACAGCACGACGTGACGAAGAAAAGTCGCATCACGAACCTTCTCAGAAACCTCCGCTGATTCTTCACGAACCCGCGCGTCACGCCTTTCTCTCTCTCTCTCCCTTTTAGAATGGGATTGAGACCATCCTCGCTCTTCGATTCCGAGGTTTGCCACCGGAGGTTCTGCTTTTGCGGCCGCGGCTTCTAAAGAAAAGCGAGTTAGGGTTTTGATGCGATCGATCTCGTTAGGTTTTCGGTGATGATGGCGGATGAGGGATTCGGTTACGACTGCTTCTTGGACGGTGACGGGAACGCCGCCGATGACGATAAGTTCTGCATCGATCTGGAAACCGTTATGAGCGTTCTCGACGAGGATACCGATCCTTCGGAGGTATAGTTTTGTGCTTGCAACGAGTGTGCGTGTGTGTGCGCTCGCCCCAACGATCTCTCCCCATTTTTCCATGCTGCGAGGGAAATTATTGTGAATTCCGATCGGATAGAGTGGAAAACTGGAATTCAACTGTTCCACTTTAACAACTGTTTTATATTCATGCTTCGGCGCCTTTTGTATAGTTTATTTTTTGTTTGATTACATAAGATGTTAGAACTTATTTCACTGTTCATATTAGATGGATGAGTATTTCAGTTTTCTCCAATGTCGCATAGGTTCCCCGTTGGGGTTTGTAAAATTTCGTGTGTAGTGCCAGTGTGTGAAGATTTCAGTAACATTATGCAGCTTTGAAGTGGTGTTTTTAGGAGAACATAAATCACGCTTTCTTTAAAGTAATTTTTAGTTTATCTGTGTAATTTGCTTCTGTGTAGTTATCTTCTTTAAGTGATGTTCACTGCAAAAGGCGAATGACATGTTGAATACCTCATTCCTAGAATGATCTTCGATCGTTGCCAATGATTTTATGATACAGAAAATCTTAGTCGGATCATGTATGGTTTATCCAGTTGGACCTCGAAACTTGAGAAGTTCTGGTTTATCCAGTTCTGGTTTTATGATACAGAAAATCTTAGTCTCGGATCATGCATCTTTCATTTTCAATTCGTTGTTGTAATGTTGAAGGACTTGTGATATTTTATAGCCAGATTGTTCTGTTTCACTCATTTGTTTTTATCAAATTTTTGTGATGTTGAATGGGTGGTTTGTATTCTCATTCCAAAAGGGTGCTTAACGATTACTTGGGTGTCGAGAAGTCGTAACTTATGTTACTATATTTTCCTCTCGGTATTTTCAATTAGACACGTTCGAGATCATCTTAAAATGATTGCTTGCATTCAAATCCAATCCTTTATGCCTCTTTTGAATACCTAGAACTCATATGTGATATTATCTTTATTCTAATCTTCCGGATATCATGCTGCAGAGTAGTCCCGAGGATTTTTCATTGAAAAATATTTCACCTGGTGAATCTGGCATCCATGACAATTTTCTACTTCAAAATGGTATGTAAACTGTGGCCTTTTTTAGTCTTTTCCTCTCTTTATGTAATTAGTCTGTTGAACTTTAGAAGGACATTCTTTAACTCTGAATATTGGATTTAATATGTAGTGTATTTGATAACATTTACATTTGACTTTAGACTGTTTCTCTTGCCTACTCACTAGCGTCTCAAGTGCCCCCTTGTCTTAGATTTGACTTTAGTTGTTTCAGTCGTAGGTTGTTCTCGGTTCTGTTCAAATGGGTTAGATTTTGAGACCAGGGGCTTAACCTGTTTGTGATTCTGCAGGGAATTCTTTGCTTGATTGTGAACATGAAAACCAGGGACCTTCACCACAGACTTTCTCTTCCCCAAACACTCTTGCTGGTGGTTACATGGACCATGAAGGTGATGATTTTTGCTTCACAGAAAGGACAGGAGTGTCCAATTGTGAGATTCCTGCTTACATAGGCACAAGGTTCCCTGATCCAGAGGGGAATTCAAGCAATGTAGCTGTATGTGGAGATAGTTTGAAACTGACTATGTGGAAATGTGAAAACGATAGCCAAATCAACCATGTAGGATATGGTGCAGAATCTGAACGTATGTATAATCTTCAATAGATTAGTCTAAGACATTGACAATTTGTTCATTCTTTCAAATGTTATGCTTGGGCAGAAGGCTGATTATATTTTATGCATGCAGATGCTTCACGTGGCTCTGTTATTGAGAATATTGATGTAAAATTTGATGACTATGAAACCTATATGAAAGACACCACTGGACCTTCTGGTAAACAGGAAAATGACTCGTGTACATCGTTTGAAATGTCATTTGTGGATGCTGACAGATCGTCACATGTTGCAACTTCAACTGATTCTTCTATTTGTCAAGGTTCCAATGTTCCCAATGATTTTAGTGACTATTATCCTTCTTTTAATATTTACCAAAGTGTGGAGGATGTACCTGCTGTTGCGAACACCTCTGATTGTTTGTTTAATGGTGCTTATCCTCACGTGTGGGAAAGTGAAAAAATGACAAGGAACGTGAAGGTTACTAAAAGGGAGTTATTTACTGATTCAAGTGGTGGCATGCATTCCGTCATCAATGGGGGGATATCTTTTCAAGATACTCAATATACGTTCCCAGATAGTAAATATGAATGTTTTCCTGGTAGTGTTCTCTTTGAAGACAGTGCATCTGTGCAACACTCAACTTGTGCTTCATATATTTCATGTGAAGGTCAATCACTTAATGTCAAAACTGAAAGAGATGGACTGATTATGCCTTACCAAAATTCTGCTCACAGTGATGATGCTGAGTTCAATTTAGGTCAAGAGATGAAACAACTACCTGGTACTTTTCTTGCTGTTGGATCTCAGGGTAATGATTTATTCAAGTCTGAAGATAGTGTTACATTCTCAACGAATGAGAAAGCCAAATATTATCAAGATGCTATAGACGGAGCTGCCAATTACTTACCAAGAAATATGGGAAATTTAAATTTAAAACCATTTGACAAATCCTTGTATAATGTCCAGACCTCAATTGCAAGTGGGAAGCTATATAATTGTGTTATGAGTGAAAGCGAAGGAAAATCAATTGAACATAGAAGAAATTCTGATTCTCAGCTTCCAAAAGGACGTATTGACAGATCCAATATTGAGGATGAATCTGATGTTTGCATTATTGAAGACATCAGTCACCCTGCACCTATAAGTCGATCAACAGAGCTTGGGAATTCCCTTGACACATCACTATCTTATAGAGGTTGTTATACTCATTCTTCTATGGTGGGAGTTATGAGACCCAAGGCACGCGACGAGCAGTACATATTACGAGTTGCATTGCAGGTTGACACTTTATCCTCTGTAGCCCTTGGCAGTTTGAAGGGTATTCTTTACACGTGCAGTCATGCACATAAGTTGACCCCCTTTCTGTCAGGCATGCTTTCAAATCATATCATATCATATGTCATTTAATATTTATTGGAGGTATGTGAGTTGATGCGATTTGGTGGAGATGGTAATGCATGTATAATTTAAAATGTTATCTTTGGGATAGAATTGATTATTATATGGCCTCTGTAGAGCATGTGTGTGACATTTTTTCTTGGGTGTGGTTTGGAAGATTTTGATCAGCGTTATATTGCCCGTCCTTGGTTATTGCTATTTTCAAATTTTGCCATGGCTTGTGTAACATACCATAATATCTTTATGTACCGGGTTTCTTAAACTCAAGTAAACTAACTTCTGTTGATAACACAGGATCTTTCCCAACCAAAATCAGAGGTTAGTCCACCAGATGGACTCTTGGCAGTTCCTCTTTTACGACATCAGGTTACTTATCAAGTCCAATGTTTGAATTTTTTTGTGCTGTGTCGCTCCTTTAAAAATGCTATTATATAGGTGTTTTTTAGTATGTTCTGCAGCTTCTTTCAAACTAAGATGAATGTCTGGATCTGGAGTTTGCTAGTCAAAAAGAGAAAAAAAAAGCAACATTTTTATGATTTATCCTTCAAATTTGCATCAATGATAGAAACTAGATATTTTTTTACATGAAATATGGATAACCCCTAAAATTAGCATATTGGCTTCTTCATGTCAACACTCACAAAACTAGAACAGAATATAGAAACATTTAGTGCTTCAATGTTTGTAAGATCTTCCATAAGACCTTGATTCTTTATTGAATCACTATAACTTCCCTCTGTCTGCCTACCAAGCAGGTTTCACCTTCCTTATTCCTTGATGCAAATGGCTGAGAAGTAAATTACCCGTTTTCACCCTTAGTCACCCATACTCACCTAGTTGTTGCTGCCCTAATAACCGAAGTAACTGTATGAGTCCCCAAAATGAATTCTATATTATTTGTTGGTTAC
Source organism: Lablab purpureus (assembly GCA_030347555.1). NCBI lineage: Eukaryota > Viridiplantae > Streptophyta > Magnoliopsida > Fabales > Fabaceae > Lablab > Lablab purpureus. The sequence goes on from CM059259.1 coordinate 12,043,643, forward strand.
TGTACAAAATCTCTTGGGTGGTTTGATGTTTCTTATATAATCCTTCTCCTTTATTAACTTAGTGGTTGCTTTTTCAGAGAATTGCTTTATCATGGATGGTTCAGAAGGAAACTTCAAGTTTATACTGTTCTGGAGGAATTCTTGCAGATGATCAGGTCAGTGCACTGCACTCATAATCTGAGATGATAGTTGACTATCAACAAATTATATGGTTTCCTTGCAAAAAATTTAGACATTATTTTCTTGTAGGGTCTTGGAAAAACAGTGTCAACCATTGCTTTAATATTAAAGGAAAGACCTCCTTTGCTGAATAAATGCAACACTGCAAAGAAAAGTGAATTAGAAACTTTGAATCTGGATGCAGATGATGATCAGCTTCCTGAGAGTGGTGTGGTGAAGAATGAATCTAATATGGTTCAGGATTTGTCTAGTAGAAATCCGAACAAGAACATGAACTTGTTAGTGCATGTAAAGGGAAGGCCGTCTGCAGGAACCCTTGTTGTTTGTCCAACTAGTGTCCTACGGCAATGGGATGAAGAGTTGCACAATAAGGTAACTGGCAAAGCAAATCTTTCTGTGCTAGTGTACCATGGTAGCAATCGAACGAAAGATCCTTACGAGCTTGCCAAACATGATGTTGTTTTGACGACTTATTCAATTGTCAGCATGGAGGTCCCTAAGCAGCCTCTAGTTGACAAAGATGATGAAGAAAAAGGAACTTATGATGATCCTACAGTATCAAGCAAGAAAAGGAAATGCCCTCCTAGTTCTAAAAGTAGCAAGAAGGGATTGGACACTGCTATGCTTGACTCTGTTGCTCGTCCTCTTGCAAAAGTGGCTTGGTTTAGAGTAGTCCTGGATGAGGCCCAAAGTATCAAGAACCACAGAACTCAAGTTGCGAGGGCTTGTTGGGGTCTTAGAGCTAAGCGTAGATGGTGCTTATCAGGCACTCCTATCCAGAATGCAATTGATGATCTTTATAGCTACTTTAGATTTTTAAGATATGATCCTTATGCAGTGTACACATCATTTTGTTCCACAATTAAGATCCCTATCAGCAAAAGTCCATCCAAAGGATATAGAAAGCTACAAGCTGTCTTAAAAACAATCATGTTACGTCGCACAAAAGGTAAACTTGAATGCAAGAAATTCACATGATCACTTACAATTTATTGTTCTGTTTTCCAACTGCGTGATGGAAAACAAGTTAGAAACTGGTTTGAGTCAGTTAATTACATATTTGTTGCACTGTTAGCAACTTTGTCATTCACAAATTCATTGTATTAAATAATTGTCGCCATCCCTCAAGTAAAATTTGTATATAACTATGCTATGGTGATAATTTACTGTAGGCACACTTCTTGATGGGGAGCCTATCATTTCCTTGCCACCTAAATCTGTTGAGTTGAAAAAGGTGGAATTTTCGCAGGAGGAACGTGATTTCTATTCTAGACTAGAGGCTGATTCCCGAGCACAGTTTCAGGTCTAGCCTGTTCTTAATCATAGAATGGTCTTGAAAGATTCAAATAATGAAAACATCTGTTTTTTTAAAATTGTTGCCATGCTCTTATTCTATTCCAAATGAAGAGGGTTGTTCCTGGTAGTATATTTTAATGGCAATCCATATTAAATTCCTCTTGTCATGTCATAGGAATATGCTGATGCTGGAACTGTGAAGCAAAATTATGTTAACATTTTGTTGATGCTTTTGCGCCTTAGACAAGCATGCGATCATCCCCTGCTTGTGAAGCGATACAATTCTAACTCTCTCTGGAAATCTTCAGTTGAGATGGCAAAGAAGCTTACGCACGAGAAGCGATTATCTCTTCTAAATTGTTTAGAAGCTTCTTTGGCCCTCTGCGGTATCTGTAATGTATGTTTTGACTGTACTTTTTAATTTTGTAAATTCATTTTACACGGATTACTCGGAAATCAATGTTTAAAATGATCCTAATTCTGTTTATTCTAAGTTTTTATTTTCTATATATTATGTTGATGTTGAGGGGCGGGGATGGGAGTTGTGATCGAGGAAATAAGACAGTGGAAACTAAGAGAGGCTTGGTTTTTTACTACTTGTTGCATTTAATGGAAGGTAGAAAAAGGATGATTGAGATTTATTTTTTTCAAACACTGTTGCTTGATCAGAGTTGAGATTTACGCCAGTGGAACTGTATTTTATAAATACCAATTTACTGTATCACGATTGACCATATTTTTAGTAAATTACGTTATTCCCAATCCTGATTTCTTGGCTCTAATATTCTTCTTTCTTGGTTCCTATGCAGGATCCTCCTGAAGATGCTGTTGTTTCAGTTTGTGGTCATGTTTTTTGTAACCAGTGCATTTGTGAACATCTTACTGGTGATGACAATCAATGCCCTTCTACAAACTGCAAAATCCGACTAAGCATGTCTTCAGTGTTCTCCAAAGTCACATTGAATAGTTCTTTTTCTGATCAGGCTTGTGACAATTTGCCTGGTTACTCTGGTTGTGATGTGGATGAATCTGAGTTTTGTTCTCTGAGTCAGCCATATAATTCTTCAAAAATTAGGGCCGCACTTGAGGTGTTGCATTCTCTGTCTAAACCACAACGCTGTGCTACCCAAAACAATTCTGTGCAGAGCACTCCTGGGGATAGTACTGATGGCCTTGGTAGCTCATCTTGTGCTGACCAAATGAAATCCTTGAATGAATTTCCTGAGAATCAAAATGTGTTGGATAGGAGCTCTAATAATTCAGTTGGTGGTGAGAAAGCCATAGTGTTTTCTCAGTGGACTAGGATGCTAGATTTACTTGAAGCATGTCTTAAGAATTCTTCAATCCAGTATAGAAGACTTGATGGAACAATGTCTGTCTCTGCAAGGGATAAAGCTGTTAAAGATTTTAACACTCTCCCTGAGGTTTGTAAAATAGTCAAGCCAGCTAATAGGAAGTGGCTTTGGTTTCTTATTTGAATATTACTTGTCAGATGGTATTATTTGGTTATTTTTCTGTCTTGAATGTAGTTGTTAAGTAGATCTATCTATCTGTCTTTTTCAGGTTTCAGTTATGATTATGTCTTTGAAGGCTGCTAGTCTTGGTCTGAATATGGTTGCTGCCTGCCATGTTCTTATGCTAGATCTTTGGTGGAATCCTACAACTGAAGATCAGGCCATAGACAGAGCGCATCGTATTGGACAGACTCGTCCTGTCACCGTCTTACGGTTAACTGTTAGAGATACAGTTGAAGACCGTATTTTAGCCCTGCAGGTATTTTCTTTTGGCTGCCTTGTAAACATTCCTTTTTGTAAAAAAAAGGAAATTTTGCCATGTTGATCTGGGCTTTACACAATTTGTATCGGCGGTTGCTCATGCTAGAAAATCTGTGCTTCTATATATACTTGCAGCAAAAAAAGCGAAAAATGGTTGCATCTGCCTTTGGAGAGGATGGAACTGGTGGTCGTCAAAGTCGCCTGACAGTGGATGATCTAAAATACTTGTTCATGATGTGATTAGACATATATTCATAAAAATATAATTTTAATTTTTTGGATTGGTGATTTTTTTTCCTGGGAGCAGGCGTCAGTGGGTTGGCTTTTGGTCGCAGCAGAAGAAACAGGGTGCTGAAAATTTTCTAACATGGCCCTGTTGACACTTGACAAGAAGATTATATGAATTGTCTTTATAGTTGGAGAGATGATTCAATTGTTTACATTGAAATTTTGGTTTAGTCGTTAACATTTGTATAGGTTGTCGAGAGTAGTAGCATAGACAGAAACATAGAAATTGTTGTGCTCATTGTAAATAGTATAGATAGATAGATAACATCTTCCTTTTACAATCTTTTTTTCTCTGATTCGTGTGCTTTAATTATTTTTGACATACAAATCATCCTTTACGCTCGAACCTTCTGAAAAATTTATTTAGTTCTTCAAGCTTTTAAAATTAATCTCCATCCTCCCTTCTCAAACCCTAACCTCAGTGACTGACAAAAGTATACTCTAATCACACCCATCATCTTCTTCTCCCTCTTCACCTGTAATTACCCAAACCCCTTCCTCTTCCCTGTCCCCAATCTGTATCCAACCGAATCCCTTTTCAACAAAAATGTCCCTAACAGAAACAAATTTAAGAAAGAAATCCTATATTTTATATTCAGATTTTTTCTATGTATCTGTTTTTAGTTTGGCAAGAACAAAAGCAAAAAAGTTACTTCACGTAATCACTATTATTAAATTCTGAAAAAATTATTTAAATACTAAAATAATTATAAACGCTACAAGAAATATAACAATTATTATTATTAAAAAATCTTAGTGTCTCTTTTCTACTAACCTATAATAATATATAAATAAATTTTATTTTTTTAATTATTTTTTAATTTATACATATCAATATTTTTATTTTACCAGTTCAAAAATTATTTTAAATAATAAACTTAATTAAAAAAAAAACTTCTTCATCTTTATATTCTTTGTAAGTTTATTTTTTTTAATTTCTCACATTACATTTTTAAAAAATTATTTTATCTCAAGAATATTATTCTCTTTTTCTATTTTATTCTCCTTTTCTATATTTATAAAATGTATTTTTTTATTTTTTTTTTTAAATTTTATTTTCATATTTAGATTTTATTTTTTTATATTTTTTATAATTATTTTTTATTTAGAGACTTTTCTACAACAAATGTAAAAGTGGAAAAATAGATGATAGATGATCTATAACTATATAAAATATATTTTTTTATAATTTTTTCCTATTTTATCTTAAAAGTTTATAACTATTTTTTGAATTTCAATTAACTATCTTTTATTCAAATTCAAATTTAAAAATTATGAATACAATAAAAAATTATAATTTTTTTAAAATTTAAATTCAATTAACTTTTCTCTTTTCAAAATTCAAATTAAAAAATTATAATTTTAATAAGACAATCATATATAAAAATTAAAAAATTAACTTTTCTATTTAATAATTATTATTCTATAATTTATAAAAATATATAAAGGAGATTTCCCTTCCAAAAATATAATAAAAATTTACTTTTATTTTCAAATTTAATTAACTACTTTTTTTTCAAATTTAAATTAAAAAAAATTATAATTATAATACAAAATTAATTTTTAAATTAAATTAAAAGAAAAAATATTTAAATATTTAACATCTTTTTTTGATATTTTATATTAATTTAAGTGTTTTATGTTTTTGGATAATTAAACTATTTGATTTTTTATTTAAATTTATATTTATATTTTAGTTAGATAATTTTATTCTTTGATAAATAAAATTTTATTTATTGAATAAAAGAAGTAGTTAATTAACTTCTTTTTATTTTAAAATAACAAAATAATTTTTTCTTTTCAAATTCGAATTTAAATTTAAAAATCATAAATATAATAAAAAATTATTTTATTTTATTTAAATTAAATTAACTAAAAAATCACAAACGCATATAGAGAAAATAAATTTAACTTTCCAACTTTATCTTCCAAAATAGTTTTCTTTTCTTTTTTTAGATAATATAACAAAATAAAAAATATAAATAATTCAAAACCAACAATAGAAAAAAAGAGATAAATTACATTTGCAAATAGAAGATAGAAAATAATCATAGAACAAACACAAATTTAAATATTATCTAAAAGAGGGAATGTCCATTGTTGAGGGCGGCTCTGCCCAATGGCTTTGGAAAACTATTTGGCTCTTAAAAATCAACAATAGATTTTATATACATATTAAATTTATAATTTTTTAATTTTTTAATTTTTATTATTTTTATATTATTATGTTTGTATAATTTTTTATTTATTTTACATCATTGTTATTTATAGAATCTATGACTATAAATTTTAAAAGTAAAAATTGGTTAAAAATAACTTATCTTTTTATAGTTTTCTATTATAAAAATAATCAAGTAAAGACCAAATAATATAAATATTAAAAACATTAAATGTTCTATATAGTTTTTTAAAATACAAGAAAACATGATAATATGTTCTATAAATAATTAAAAAGAATCTTTTAAATGGAAATTATTATTTTTATTTAAAATAAATTAGTAAATTATTTTTATATTTTAATAAAAAAATATATTAAAAAAATTGACTTCTTATAGATTACAACAAAGTTCAAACACATAGAACATTAATTTATATTTGATATTTTAATTAATGAAAAATAATTTATTCTTAAAAGATCATAAGAGATTGTAAATTAATATTTTTTTAACATATACATTTAAAATATATAATAGTATAATATTTTTTATTTTATTTTAATATTTATTTCTAAATCATAAAATATTTTTATATAAAATAATTAATATATTAAAATAAAACACTAAAACAAAAAATCCAGATACTATTTACGCTAGTTATAATGAAAGAAGTATTACAATAATAAATAAAATTAAATAAATAAATGTAATATTTTATTGATATATTTTTATTTATAGCATTAACTAATTAAAAAAATACTAAGCAGATCGAATGAAATAATTAATTTAATATTTTATTAATAGTTGTATTTAAATTATAATAAAATAATTAAAATTTTTAAAATAATAAATGAAATGAAAATAATTAATTAAATTTTGATATTTTGTAACTGATTTATTTTAATATATTTTTATAAAGGAATTTATTTTTTATTTATTAAAATTTTATAATAATTTTAATTTTAATTTTATATTTTAAAATGATTTTTATATCAAATTATTTTTAAATTTTTTTTTACAGATTATTTTCTCAATATATTAATATAAAAACAATATTTCAACACTAATACAAAGTTTTCCACTCTTTATCTTTCTTTGAATACAGACAATTAAACTTTTTATTCTCTTTCTCTACATAATTTTTTTCTAGTTTCTATTCTATGCAAAAAAAAGTAAGGCATATAAAACCTCAGAAAAAAATGTAAAAGAAAAACAATATTATTTTACTCAAAATTATTCACATGTCCATGAAATAGAAGGCACACTTATAGATTCCAAAACGAGCTACCCATTATGGACAACATCCTGAAGACTGAATCATTTGGTGCAAATAGCATTTCAGGCCCATTATGGACAACATCCTGAAGGCTGAACCGTTTGGTGCAAATAGCATTTCAGCTACCCATTATGGACAAACACAAGTTTCATTGATATGAAAAAGTCATGGTCATGGTTCAGTGAGTCCTAACTCTCTCATTTTCATTGCTTATATTACATAATGTGACAAGAAAACTTTATTCTTTATTTTAAATTTTCGCTGAAAAAGAAAATTTATTCAGATAGTTCACATAACACTTACGCTTTCTTTGCATGGAGGTGAAAGTAAAAAGAAATGTTTGCTTAATCATATACAATTTTAACATTTATTTGTTTGATTAAACAAAATTAATTTATAAATATTTTTTTTTTCTGAAAAAATTCTCACATATTAGTATTTTTTACTAAAAAATAATGAAATTATGTTTTTAATATATATTTTTTAAAAGAACTAACATTTTCATTATAATTTTTAAATGAAATTTCAAAACAAGTGGTCCTCTACAAATCTAATTTTCAGCATCCATGGAAATTCATATCTAATTTAGCAAACAAACATGGTAGCCCATCCATAGTAAATGCATTTTTTTTTCTATTCATAATAAATCAAAATTAAGTTAAGCAAATTATAGTAATTGAGTTGATCAGTTATTTATGGACCAAACTGCAGATATTTATTAATATCAAATTTTGTAATATGTTAAGTTGTTGATCGAATATTGTTTAGAGAATAGTACTTAAATAATGTTGAGTTGTACATAACTTTTTTATGTTTTTATTTTGAAAACAACTGGTAATATTTAGATATTATTACTAAACACATGCTCACTTTTGCATTGTGATGTTTTATTTTCTAGTTTAAATTTTATTTTTGTTGTAATTTTTATTATTTTTCATATTAATGTATATCCTAACTTTAGTATATATTTTTATTTATTTTATGTGACTTTATTTGAATTTAAGATTAAAAGTATCTAAATTAGTTAGAGAAAAAAAATGAAATAAAAGAGAAAAGAGAAGTTAAAAGTCATGAAGGAAGAAAAGGATAACAGAAAAAATAAATTTTAATAGATATTTAGAAGAGACAATGATAAGAAGAAAATGAATAGAGTAGTATTGTATAAATTATAAAATATATACGGATGTAAAATGTAAAAAATATTAAAATTCACATGTTGAGCACATTTCTTACGAAATTGTTATCAAGCTGTTCCATAAACTAATACACAAATGGTCCCATGGTCTAGTGGTTAGGACATTGGACTCTGAATCCAGTAACCCGAGTTCAAATCTCGGTGGGACCTGTATTTTTTAAGTTTGAGATTTTTGTGCAGTAGAAGTAATTGTTTTATTTAATTTCTAATAAAGTAATCCAGATATTTAATATATTATAACTTTTTTGATAGTTTTTCTTATATTTCTAATATATGTTTAATCATAGAAAATGTTAATTTGGTTCACATACACAGTCACCATTCTATCCTAGGTTAATACCAAAAGAGAGAAAAAAAAAAAACAGAAAATGGAAGGTATAAAATGAAAGCTACTTTGAGTCCTCAATTAGATTATTATTACCTGGTTTCTCAAGGGTGGTCCATATATATAATTATGATTTATGCTACGACTCTATAATAACCTTCCCAATAACGTTGTTAAAAATAATTAAGTCCAACACAATAATAAAATGATTAATCTAATCAAATATGAAAAATGAGTTGCGCTTAAATAAGCTTAAGTCGGTTTTGTCTTAATCTAATTAAACAAAATTGAAATTTCACAGTGAGTTATGAGTTTGGTAGTCTCATTTTTATTTATCATTTTATAGCTATTATTTTTTTTATTTAAGGTTTTTTCATATCTGTTTTATACAACCTTTATAATTTAAATAAAAAAATATCCAATTCATTTTTTTTGTCACATTCATTTGTTTTACTTCCTAATTTACCATTATTCTATTTTGTTTTTGGTTGAAAATGGTTTCCATACATTTCATATATAAAGTCCAAAAGGTTGCACATTAATGCTATGGTTTTTTGCGAATAAAATAGAAAAATGAATTTAAGCGTGGGTCGTTTGAATTCAACTAGCGCGAGGTTTAGTTGTACCATTGATGGTTGTCCCTTTTTCTTTGCTGATCTTGAAGATGATAAAAAAGGGGTCTAGAATGTTATTATGCTTTCATGACAACTTTCATTCTCATCTACGTGTAAATCCAACATGTGCATATAAAAAGAAATGCAAAATGAAATGCGAAATCAAGAATGTAAAAGAAAATGTTATTATGGCTTATCTGATTTTCCACTAAGTGGTCAATGCAGATCCTGGTGCACAGTTTGTCCCACGTTACCACGTACGTGTTAGATTGATAGTGTGTCTTTTCGTGTTTCACATTCATCAGACAAGCAATAAGAAACATACATTAATAATATTTTATTTCTAAATGTGTTATCTTATATAGTGCTTAAGTACCAACTCATAATGCCAAAACAAGACTTTAGTTTTCATATTTTTCTTTTGCGGGACAGGAATAAGAGTAGCAAAACCAATGAATAGTTTTCTCCTTCACAGAGCAGACACAAGCAAGGCTACTAAAGAAGGTAACATCTATGCAAGTCTCTCAAAATTCAAAAACTAGAGAAAGGGTGTGAACAAGAATATAAACTTAAATAATGAGAAGAATATTTAGCCAGATCAACTGTATATCTTCGATCTAAATTTTAGTTCCACTTTTGGAGTACCTAGCTAGCTTCGACTTGTAATTAAAGAACAAAAGCAATTACATACATTAGTGTGTGGTCTTAAATACTGGTGAGTAAAAAACCTTTACATGCCATATATAACAGGGATTGTGGCTCATGTAAGTAGTGGACTAGGTTCCTTAATTTCTTCATCATTCATGCACCCTTTCATCTGCATGGCCCTTAACTGGTAAAAAATTGTTATTGATTTGACAATATGAACTGACTCCATTTTCCTGTGTGATCTAATCCTGTGCCTCATTAGAAAGTGCGCCTTATCTAGCATTAATTTGGTTAAACCCTGGAAGAGATGTAGAAGGGAGAAAGAAGGTGATGCTTATCAGGAATTCTAATGTTGTACTCTTGACGAATTCAACATATTTATTTTGAGTGTGTAGTTGCCACATGAAGACGTACGTGTCGTCTTGATGATCGAGGTAGATGAGCACACACCAGTTTCCCCACCCAAGAAGTGGAGATGCACTGCTCTATAGTCATGCCACATTTTACTTCAAACATTACCAAAGCTATAATATAATCACTTTCCTTCAGCTTAACACCCGTCTCTTATATCAGACTCCTGCTTTCTTTTGGTGGTCTGAATCATTCCAAGATATATATTAATATTTAAACATGGTTTTACAATTGAATAAGTGGACAGGTCATGTTTGGAATATAAATTCATGTTAGGTATATTATTATTCACCCATTATAATACGAGGTGGATAAGTGTCTTGGAAAAAGTGTGTGGAAAGGTAACGATGATCTATTAATATTGTTTTCATTCACATTATTCATAACACACATCAATATAGAAAATAATAATAGACATAAAAGTAAAATTAATATAAATATTAAATTTTAATTTATTAAAATATAAGATAATATAATTATAAAAATGTAGAAATAAAGATGTGATAAACCATAAAAAAATTCATTAAATATAAAATAATTTAAAAATAATTAATCATTATAATAATTAAATTAAAAATTGTTCACATTTAAAATAATTATAATTATAATTAAAATTATATTTTTTAGTTATTAATTTTACAAAATTATGAAATTAAAATCTAAATTAAGTTATAACAATAACAATCTAAATTTTAGTCACTTATTAATTTATATTCTAAATTAATTTTTAATTATATAATTAATTTTATTAATTTATAAGTCAATAATATAATTATTAAAAGTAATAAGTTTTTTAGTGGTATTTTCACTTATACTAATACTATTACAAATAATAAATTATACTATAAAATTGAATAACTGCTTTAAAAAAATTAAAAAAATAAAATAAAATTAATTATAGAAAAATTGAGAAGGAAAAAAATTATGAAATAAATATGGTAGGAATAATTATTGGTTTTCTATTAAAATTTTACGTCATATGTTATTCGTAATAATTAGTCTTTATATGATTTAAATATTTGTAACAGTTGAATTGTATTATTTGAATTTTCTTTTAGACTTAATTTTTCCTCTGTTGATAATACACATATTTTATTCTTTATTTTTCTTTTCTTAATATTAAAAATAGTACTAATAATAAAGATATGTATATCGTTAATAAAGTAACTACTCATAGAATTTTTAAAAGTAATAAAGAAATTTTAAAGATGAATTTTATTCTTTTAAGTCTAATATAAATTCATCAATATTTAAATAAATTTTTATAAATGAAATTAAAAATGAAGGAGATATGAAATATTTTTATTATTAGACTTAATTTGATTAAAAAAATGTGTACGGGAAAAGTTATCAATTTTTTTTTATGATTTGTAGTACATATATATCAGTAGAATTGACATGCATGTAATTGCAAACTAATTAAAAAAACGTAAGAGATCAAAATGAATTTGTTGTTGGATATGAACAGTTTTGGATCTATTGTGATGTAAAAAATAGTAGAAAAGTTATGTTGACACTAAATTAAGAACAAAAAAATCTTTGAGTTCAACAATTTATCATGTATTGCATGTTCTTAAGAGAGTTGATAAAAGATCATTACCAAATAAAATTTAGGAATTACACTATTTTAGTTTTAGAACAAGGTGATATTTGTAGTCCAACTTATTCATCTTGCAGATAATTTAAATATTTTATAGTTTTAATTGATGCACCAATTGGATAGTGAAATGTTTGTTTTTTATCAACTCGAAATCAAACTTTTGCGAGATTATTAACTCAATTAATTAGGTTAATATACCAAATTATACAATGAAAAAATATTTCTTAATAATGCTAGTTAATTTACAACTCATGCTTCTAATGAGTACTGTATATCCACTGGAATTGAAGTATAATATATAGTAGAACGTGCTCATACTAAAGATGAACATGCAGACATTTAAAAGACATTTATTTCATTATCTTAAGGGTGCTATGTATATGATTTTTTTTATTCAAATGTTTCCAAATCAAATCTAATGAGTTATGGAGATGTAAGTTATTTGTTAGGTCCTTATTCAATCACAAACAAGATATTTGTTTACAGACACTATATTTTCATGGTCATATGTGAACTCATGCAAAAATTTTAGAATTACTTGAGGCAATGTGTTTGATTAATATTCAACATTATGAGAAACTTGTGGTTTATCCTTGGAAAAAATTACATCGATGATTTCATTGGTCATATATATGAATACGATAGTACATGTATTGTTCAATTAAAAGGATATTTTATTAAAGGAAATAGACCATATATATTGTATTTTATATATCTAAATAAAATCTTTTCGTTGATGATAATATATAACTATTACTTTTTATATTCTCATTTGCTCATTTATATCTATTTTAGGATGGAACATGATAAAAATATTCATCCATTAATTGTAAAAATTAATAAAGTTGGAATAATCATGAAATAGTCACTGTTGAACGACCAACTTGATTACTTGTAGCATTCCTCTCAGCACTTAGGGTTCCCCTAGTTCAAGTCATAATGCATAAGGTTCGCCACAAAACTAAACCTTTCTACTTTGTGATGATGAGATTCTTGAAAGTAGCTAGCTTTTCATTGCACATTTCAGAGGCCAATGACCATTTTGGAATATATACCAAAATGCAATTTCCCTCTGTGATGTGTTCATCAATCAACAAGAATATGGTCGTTGGTCAATATGTAGAAAGATATATACTGCTTCAACTGTGCCTTTGTATGGTCTTTTTGATATGACTATATATGCACCGAATAAAGACCACTCAACAATTTCTTCCTTCACAGTATGGATATATATACAGTTCCTCTTATCACTTTCTAAAATTAGTTTCTTTTAAAACCAATACAGGATTAGAGAAGTCTTCACTAATCTCTAATAATCTTATTCCATTAATTTAGGGGAAGAACACAGGAACTGAGAGGATTTTAAATTTACCTTAATTGGGTAAGCTTATATATATCATGCTAATTTTTTTTATCAGCTATTTGTGTGAAGATGGGTATGTTCAGACCATTTTTTTTTAAATTTATGTTTTGCTGTAATTTCATCTCACTGTATAGATTGAAATAGTTCAACCTTTGTGTTTAAGCTCCTGATATACAACAAACTGAATTTTGATACCTACACTCTATTTTTGTGTGATTACACACTTCGGTTCTCATATATAATTTTTCTCTTAATTCATGAGCAGGTCCTTTGCACTGTTGTTGAAAAATAGTATACAAAATAGGTGATAGAAACTAAAACTGCAAAAGTGAATTTCTACCACTCGTTTAAAATAATAAAGGATTTCTGTTGAACTTAAATGAATAGTAGTCTTTACAATATTTAAAGTAACAAACAGTTTATTACTAGCTATGATTTCTTTTCACTTGTACTAATGATAAAGATAAAATCAATTCATCACAACTCATCAGTTAATTGATAAACCTGTAGTTATTAGGAGAGCACAACGACAACATAAAAGTGATAATTCATATATACTTTTAAACATTCTGCAAAACACAATACCTGTTGATAGGCCAACATAAACAGGAATATAAACTTTAAAATTGATCTAAAATTTAATTTACAAATCTCAAATCTCTAGTATTTGTTAGCTAGCTAGTGGTTATTTGGTTTATTTTATTAATTAAAACCCTTGGACATCTTGGCATCACGCATCATTGTCTTTTTATATTACTTTACAAGTTTATATATATAGTTCTAACTTCTATAATATACTTGTCTAATGCTTTTAGTTTTGATTTTTATAATATTTTTTACAATTTTAGTTCTCAATGATATTTTTTAGTCCTTATAAAACTGTAAAGCTTTTGATATCAATATCTCTTATATTAGAAGATATCTTCACTTTAACATTTATTTAAAAAACATAATAGTGACAAAAACTAAAATCATTAAATAAAATTTTATAGGAATTTTAATCACATTTTAAACCATAGGAACATATTTGGAAGCCTATGTTATATTGTTTGGATGCAGTTAATTCCAACACTAATTATATATATATATATACACACACTCATTAAATTATTGATAATAAGTATCATGGATATTTTGTGAACGTTTTAACTTAAAGTAAAGTATAATAAATTAAAACTATTTTAGATATAAAAAGAAAAATTAGTTTAGCAAAATTGAAAAGTAAAGTATACAAATTTATGAATTCAACTTGAAAGAATTTAAATTTAGAACTTAAATTAAAAGGATAATAATTAAGAATGAGGTGCCCTTTTAATAAAGAAAGAACATATCACGAAATTAAACTATTATTAAAAGGGTAAATTATAATCTAATATAGAAGTGAATTTCAATAAGGTTAAATACTTTTTATATATTAATTATAATCTTTTGTGCGTCAATAATACTAAATATTAAATTATATGAAAATCTTAAAAAATATAAAAAAAAACTTTAAAAAAAGCAGGTTCTGATATCCGTTCCTTCCCTCGAAGATAGGAATTCATTAACAATGAGAAAACGAACGAAGACACGTCTAAACATTCTCCTAATCCGCATATTTCTAGCAATTTACTTTAAAATATCAAATAAAAAATCAATGTTAAAAAACAATTAATATTAAATGCAGGAATCCTTAAATTAATGAAAGATAAATCTCTAATAATAAAAAATTATATTGGGATATAAAAGACACAAGGTATCTTCATATCTTTGATGTAGTTTGATTGAAATGTTTAATAATTTAAGAGCATATATAATAGATTCTAAACAAGGAGGATTGGAGGAGTGTCATAATTCTAACCCATAAATTCTCCTTCGCTCATGCTGAGCTGACCACGTTAATCTGTCCTTCAGAATACGTTGTTCATGCACAAACAATGCAATCACCACCCAAATAATATAGATTTCTTCAGAAATCATTTGATGGGATTGATGATTGCAGAATAAATATATAGAATAAAACTAAGGAACAAAGATGGGTGCACTCTCAGTTTATAGGATCTCCATCTGGATGATGATGTATTATCATGTTCAAATGCCATACATTTACTTTATCACTGAAGTATTTTTTGTCGATTTTTTCTCAATATTAATTACTTTCTCCCTTCATTCATTCTTTTGTAAGTTTTATTTCATCCCTTTTTCTGCACATCTTTCCATGTTTCCCATTAAATGAATATATTACTCGATGTATATATTCGACCAAAGGTAAACCATAATTTGTGTGATATTTGTATTTAAATATCCATTAAACTTTTATATATAAGTGATATTTGAATTAGGATTATTAATCCTATTTAATTTCTATAATTTTTTAAAAAGTTAATGAATAATATTTATATTTAGTATAATATTTAGTTATATTGTTTTAGAGTGAGCAATATGATACAAGTTTTTTATGAATATGTTATAAGTGGCATTAATTATCAAATATGTTGTAAATCACAATAATTATATTTAGAAGTTCATAATCGAATTAAATATGATTTTAACTTTTTTACAATATCATTCCTTTACCAGCAAGTATGATAAATTTATTGTTTTTATCATAATTATTTTTAAAATATAAAAAAATTGTTATCATTTGATAACAAAAATTTGTTTTAGTTTAATATACATTTCTATCAACTCTTCATTTCTTAATTTTTACAAAAATATAACACAAGACCATACATTTCTATCTACTGCATATTACATTTAATAAATAAACTATTCAATATTAGTTGACAGTGTAAGATTTTTATTTTTCACTGAACAACTATTAAACTCATACAGTAGAAATAATATTCATTGTGATTGGGTAAAGAAACAGATATATAAAAATAAACTTAATTTCTACATTAAACGGTTTGCGATTTCTATTCTTCATCCCTAATTTCAATAAATATGGACTATATTACTATCCATAAAAATGCATATCATCTTTAAAATATTATTTATACCACGCATCTAAGATATTATATATTCTAAAGTTTAGAACATTTTTACAATTTTGATGTTTAAGAACATTTCAAAGATTCAAGAAAGAAATATGTATATAATTATTTTTATCTCTATTTCTAAATGCTGTAAAATTATTGAATATACCATAACAAGGATGAAAAATGAAAGTTGGTATTTAGAATCACTTTTTCTATCTCCCATAGCGACGTTAAAGGAATCAAAATTCGTCTTTAAAACTAATTTTCCATAGGTAAAAATAAAAGCAGTTTAATATTTTTCACATTCCATGTTCAAATTCGTTTACACTTGAATCATATTAATTATAGAATTTAACATACATATCTATAGAATATCTTTGGCAAAACTAGAACAATCAATCATATCACACATTTTCTCCTGCTCTCAAACCTTTTTTCACATGAATTTGAGCAATTGTTTATGAAAAGCCAAAGAACAATCTGGCAAATAAAGCATTTATGATATTCATGGTAATTATTCAATGGGAAGCATGCACCCAGATTAACACAATTGGAGGATCCACTCAATCTTGTTGCATGCATGAATGCTCTAGAAGCTACCTAACATCATCTCAGTGAGTCAACAAGAGGGGATAAAGATATTGCCAGCTTGGACTTTCTCGTCGATCCTATCTATCTGCTTATCTAAAATTTCTTCCCATAACACTTCAGTATAAATAGGTATGTAGTAGTTCTCTTTCTCCATCAATCAAGTATAGAATAGAATTAAGCACTATACAATTTTGTTCTTGTGACTTTTCCATAATATCAGATGGAAAATATTATCTACACTTTGGTCTTTATACTTATTCTATCTTTGAAGGCTTCTACTGTTTGTTCTAGAGAGAGGCAATGGAGTGGTGTGGGGAGAATGAGGTCTGGGGATAATAATATTGCTCATCTTGTCACTAACTTGCCTGGCCAACCTTCTGTAGATTTCCAGCACTACGCTGGCTATGTCACAGTCAATGAAACCAATGGAAGAGCACTTTTTTACTGGTTCTACGAAGCCATCACCAAGCCTGAAGACAAACCATTGGTTCTGTGGCTTAATGGAGGTAAGCTGATCATCACATATATGCTAATCTTATACCTTTCCTCTAACTAACCTGAAAAATTTGTAGTAAATTTTATCACAAACCTCTTTTAGAGAGAACTTTTCAAACAGATTAATCACACACAACATGAGCTTGCTTTAAAGTAAAATTAAGTTAACCCATTTTTATGCACTTAGTATATGTTAATACGTTGTAAATAATTCCCTTCCCACTGTTTACAACTAATTGACGGGTAAGTGACATCACAAACAGGATTAATATTTGGTTTGATGAGTGGGAGAAACCCGTGATACAATAAAAAAACAAGCAAAATCAAGTTATTTGACTAAAACTCAAATTTGCATCATGCAAGGAATTTCCTATACACACGGTTCTTTTGAGGTTGTTTCTTTATTATATATATATACATATATTCATTCTCTGACAAGGTGACTTATTTTATTTTTAAAAAATTACAGGCCCTGGGTGCTCTTCTGTTGGATATGGAGCAACACAGGAGATTGGACCATTTTTAGTTGACACCGATGGCAAGAGCCTTATATTTAATAACTTCTCATGGAACAAAGGTATGAACATACCAGGACCATAAACATACATCATAAAAAATATATATAATATTATAAATTTGTGGCAGAGTCCACCTAGTTTCTACTTTCTATGTTAATATATAATATATTAATTAATATAAAAGTATGTTGAAGCACACACTAGTGCTCCACTATTTGTCCCTACTTGTTAATTGATGCTTAGAATTCTTGACATAAGTTGAAATGTGATAACGCAGAGGCCAACATGTTATTCCTGGAATCTCCTGTTGGGGTTGGCTTTTCCTATTCAAATACAACCAGCGAATATGCACAATTGGGAGATGACTTCACAGGTCTAAACTTGTTATATCAATAGCACCTGTTACTAATTTTATTTTAATAGGTTACATTTTCTATTGTTACTAAAGTTAACTGTGTTCCATAAATCAACTGTTTGAAACAGCTAGTGATGCTTACACTTTTCTGCAAAATTGGTTTCTCAAGTTTCCATCATATAGAACAAGGACATTTTACATAGCTGGAGAAAGCTATGCAGGTATTGAAATTAATTAGCAAATCAATGAACATAAGAAGTCACTTGTAGTCCTATAAAGTGACCATAAACGTTTCAGGAAAATATGTACCGGAGCTGGCTGAACTCATCCAAGACAGAAACAAGGACTCTTCCCTTCACATTGATCTCAAGGGAATTTTGGTAGTTTTTCATAATTTTAATAGCTAATGCCTACTAAACAGATTGGTTTGTTTCATATTGACAAAAATGATTTTAGAAGAATCGTGGTCGAAATAATTGATTTCAAGAGGGATATAATTGAGATTAAAACATTGGTTTGTGTTTGAGAATTGTTTTATAATTGTAAAGGACAAAACTTCATGCAGCGTTAATAGTAAATACTGTTATAAATTAAAATTGAAACTTTACTTGGCTATTATTTACATAGAAAAATGATTGAATACTAGTTGGATTGAAGTAAACACTCAAACTACAATATTACTATAACAGTTTAGATTTATATTAAAAATATTATATACATCTTTTGAATTAATCTAAATTAAAAAAAATTATATACATATTTTGAAAGATAATTCATCCAAAAAACTGGTAATGTAAGTGTATAGATAATATTTGAGATGTTAGTATATCAGTGTCTTATTTGCATAACGCATAAATCTTTATATTATGCAGCTTATCAAATTAAAACTTCAATTTTCCTTGATGATATACTGGAGAATACTTAAAACTTTCGTATCATTCTAAAATCCTGTTTATTTAAAAATGGGTTAAAGAAGTTGTTTTTGTTTAAACGATAATCAATGTAAGAATTAAAAATATATTTTTTCTTTAAAGAATATGATGACTTCTGCGTGAACAGCAGTAAATAAAAATGAAAGTATAAAGAAATCCAGCGAATATT
The DNA here is from genome assembly GCA_030347555.1 of Lablab purpureus. Taxonomy (NCBI): domain Eukaryota; kingdom Viridiplantae; phylum Streptophyta; class Magnoliopsida; order Fabales; family Fabaceae; genus Lablab; species Lablab purpureus. The sequence continues at coordinate 12,062,790 of CM059259.1, forward strand.
TCCATTATCTATACTTTTATTTCTCGATATGATATGTTGAAATTAATAGATCTATTACGCAAGTCACATCATGTTCTATGAGCATCTTTGAAAAGATTATAGTCATCACGATGAGTTTCATCTCTGGTAGTTTGTGATTAATCCTTTTCATTGATCTGATGCTAGAGAGACACAGTAGAAGGAAAAATAAATTAAGTCATCGTTTTTTTCTGCAGCTGGGGAACCCTGAAACATCTGATGCTGAGGACTGGTCAGGTATGGTTGATTATGCTTGGAGCCATGCAGTGATATCTGATGAAACATACAAAACCATCAAAGCAAGCTGTGACTTCAATAGCAGCGACCCGTGGAGCAATAAAGATTGTAGTGAAGGAGTGGATGAAGTACTCAAACAATACAATGAAATTGATATCTACAGCCTCTACACCTCGGTATGCTTCGCCAGCACAGCACGTTCAAACGATCAATCCATGCAAATGGTGATGGTTCGCTCATCTAAAATGGTGAGTCATCAAAGAAAACATCATCACTCTCCATACAAACATACAGTGGAATTCAGAAACTTTACTTTCAACAAAAGTTTTCTTATGTTGCTTATGACTCAGAAAACTTATGACCATTTGTATTTTAAAAGTATTAAAACGAATATTAATGACCATTTCATTACCAATTTACATTCAAATGAATATCTATTACTTAATACATCATAAAGATAAAGGAAAAAGAGTTTAAATACAAATTAAAAGTTTATATTTTATAAAAATGGGTAAATTCAACCATACATAAGTGAGCAAAAAATTTCCGTTTAAGGTTATAATTTGAATATAAAAGGTTAAGTTTTTTTTATGAAGTTTACGTGTGATTTTATAGGTGAAAATCTCTTCTTTTTTTTTTCTTGGATTGTTCATCAAGTAATTTAGAGTTATGTGGTTTTATGTTTCTTCATATTTTTTGTATTAATTTTTTCTGAAATTGCTTAACAGAAATATAATAAATAATAATATAATGTAATAAAAGGAGAATTCTTTTAAAAAAGTATTGATGAAATATTTATTCTATCATAGGAAGTGCTTGTATAATATAATTCATTTATGCTAATTGTGACAGTGTATATAAGGTATATGCTGTAGTGACACACGGTGGATTGGTTAATTGACAGATGCCACGAATAATGGGTGGTTATGACCCATGTTTGGATGACTATGCTAAAACTTTTTACAATAAACCAGATGTTCAGAAGGCACTCCATGCCAGTGATGGTCACAATCTGAGGAATTGGAGTATTTGCAAGTACTTTCATTTTCACTTACTTTTTGGCCATGTTAGAAGTTTATTAATAGAGTTTGAACATATAATTATGTGAGAAGTAATAGAATGTTTAGCTGTCTTTTCTCTTAATTAATTAACACCTCTTTTAATGGTCAATTAATATCAGTGACAACATATTTAAGCACTGGAAACAATCAAAAACTTCTGTTATCCCAATCTACAAGAAGCTGATTTCAGCAGGACTTAGGATTTGGATTTACAGGTAACTTATAATACTATTTCAACCTCGTAATTCGAAGGTCCTCTGCTGCCATGTTTTCTCATGGTTTCTGTCGTTACATTGTTGAGCTTTCAGTGGAGACACTGATGGTAGGGTGCCAGTGCTGTCCACAAGATACAGCTTGCGTATTCTAGATTTACCTATCACTAAGAAATGGAGGCCATGGTACCATGAAAAGGAGGTGAGACATCGTCAAGGCATCGTATTTTTCTTTTTGGTTATGTCAAATAGAAAGGTTTAAGAATAAAAGGAAAAAGAGATGAGAATTTTTTTTTATTTTTATCAAATATTCTTTACTTTCATAATTTAAAAAAATGATAAACTGACTTAATTTAATAACTTAATTTTTTATAAGTATTTAACAACTTTATTATATATATATACACACATATACACATTACTCTTATAATTTAATAATAGAAATTTATCCTATATTTTGTTTCAAAACTCTACTCAAATATATCTTTGAAGAAAAATATCTCATTCTTATCTTTGCTTAAACTTTTTAGAAAAGGAAGCTATTGATGGGATTAAGATAACACTCCTGCTTCATCTTGTTAACTGGTTTAGTAAAGTATCGTGAAAATTACAATAAATATAAAAATCCCCAAAAACACATTTGCAGTGTAGTTAATCATCAATATGCAACTAACTTAATTTGAATCATTAAATATTGAGAAACTGAAAATTTAATAAGAGTATTCTTAATTATTTTAAAATTTAATCCTTTTCCTTTAACTTCTTAATACTTTAATTACTTTTTTCTTTTATATTTGTATTTGTTTGAAATTAAAACAAATCCATACACGAAATCACTTGTCAAAAAATTTTAGGATTTTAATGAATAATTACGGTTATATTCAAAATTTCATTCAATAAATTATATATAATTTTTTGTAATAATTCATAATTATTTAATGACTCAATTATATAAATCAAAATTTTAATGATTTGTGTTCTTAAAAAGTATAATTTAATTTTAACAAAATTTGAGATAAATAATCATAATAATATAAAATTATAATTTAATAATTAAATAACAAAATTAACTTTTCTTAGATAAAGTTATGGCTAATGTAACTTTTCATGGAGGAATAAATTTATTTATATATATATATATATATGCGCGCGCGCTATACTATATAAATGGATTTTAATCAAGTAAAGTTTATATATAAATTATCTGCTATCTTTGTTATTTCATTTTTTAACCATATATATTCAAATACACAGTCCTTGACTTTGAACAGGTAAGTGGGTGGTATCAGGAATACGAGGGGCTAACCTTTGCGACATTTCGGGGAGCTGGCCATGCAGTGCCCTGTTTCAAACCAAGCAACTCACTCGCATTCTTCTCCTCCTTTCTTCATGAACATTCACCACCCTCTATTAAATAATAATCAAGATCAGTGATGTTTGTGATACCCCCAGAGAAGATTTTGCTTTTATCGCAGATACACTACTTGTTTTATCTTATCAAAATGTTAAGCAACCTAGTACCTACAACTAATATATAATTAATGAATAAAAGAGTGTTACTGGTTTCTATTGAGCGAATAGTTTTGTTTTCCTTTTCCTTTTCCTTTTTGAATGAAAGGGCCTGCATGTTCGTTTCCAATTAGTTTACAGTACAACTGGCATGGGCATGGATCATAATCATTCATTAATTTAGTAAGCTGCGTAAGAATATGGAGGGTGACGTGATGGAAACACAGTCCTGTTAAACGCGGAGAAGCGAAGCAACTGTCCATTGTGGAGATGGAGACATCATATTATTCCATCATAGTCCCATCAAACATCCTTGGCTTACTGTCTTTGTGTGTGTGTCTCTCTCTCCTTCTGCTTGTAGTTATTGGATGAAATGGTTTTAATGGATGTGAAATGGAGAAATTTTAAAAAAGTAATGGTATGTTGAGCTTCACTAAGTAGACTTGTAGAAGTTTCTGAAAGAAATAACTTAGAAAACTCTTGTGATTAATTGCTTCAGATTACACTATCATTATGGGCACAAAACAGTTTGTTAATGTATTCATGATAATACTAGAAATAATAATATAATAGATAAAAAGTTTAACTTAAAGATGAGATTTTGAGGCTTGATGTTATTAGCAAAAGGAACCAAAATAGACCATTAAAGATATTTTAAGTGAAAATATAAATTTCCTAAAAGATCAGTTTTCTGAATATCTTTAACCTGGGTGAAGGAAAAAAATAACTAAAGACTGTAACAGTAGTATTAATCAGGATACTGACAATAAAAGAAGAACTATAATGATCATATTAACAATAATATTATTAATTAATAATAAAAAATAATAAGGTAATCTAAATTATTAATTAATGATGCGAATGTGATGTGAGTTTTTAGATAACTTAGTTTAAAAGAGCATAACATTTGAACCAAGTAAGATAAAGTCTTACAATACAATTTAATAAAAAAATATGAATTTTAATAAGAAATAGGAGAGTGAAAGATGGAGGGATGTTGGGAAAAACATGAAATTACATGTATCTTGATTTAATTATCATAATTGTATTTGATTGAGGATGAATTAATATCGCTGGATGTGTGTTGTCATTACTACGTGATATATAAACTTTAACTTCTAGTTAAAAAGATTCTCTCTAAATATTAACTGTCATAAGACCAACTTAACGATTAGAATAAATTTACATATGGAGAAATCTAGTTTCCACACAACTTCATGTGCCACTCATTCTAACGTGTTGATGGTATTTGGTAGAAGATTCACTCACAAGAGCTTGAAATTATGATTTTACTGAGACCATAATATGGGTCAAGAGCTTAAAATCTGTCACTGTATTTGGGTCCTAAGCTTAAAATCTGTCACTAAAATCTATTGATTAGTTTAGTATGGTGTTTTGAATTTGGTAAAGAAAATTATGAAAGTTTATAAATTTCTAAATAAGTGTATTATCTCACATATAATTACGTATAACACTTCAATTTTTAACTTAAAGATTAGTTTTTATTTAATAATAATATCAATTCAATTTTCATATCCAATTATTGTTTCTATTTAAAGTTTAACTTCTTTTAATCTGTTTCAAAATACATTTCCAATTCAACATACTTATCACCGCATGATCCTAATTAAAATAATAGCAAAGAATAATTTCGGTTTCTAAATTTACCTAGTAATTATGTAAACATAATAGTAATCAAATTTTAAGCCATCACAACTAATTCATTAAATTTATAAATAAATCATGTTAATCAATCAAATTCTATAGTTAAAAAATATAACACAACTGGAAACACAATCTATTTACAACCTCAATTTTATATATAAGAGTCTATTCTCACCGATCTAAATCAATCATTTTTTAAATTTATATTTTAAGTTAAAATAAAATCAATGTTAATTTATATTCTCACATGGATACATTTCCTACCCAAATTAAATTCTCAAAAATTGATTTAATGGCGTTCTAAACTGAATCCCGACTTTGAGAAGTACGAGGGAAAGAGGGGGCAGAAAACCTCCTTAAACTTAAAAAAAAAGTAGAAGGAGAGAATTATAGATAGATAAAAAATGAAAAATAAAATTATTTTTTTATTTATGATATTAAAACTAAATAAACATTCCTCATTTACTAGTTAAATATTCTTATATGATACTCATAAAATAAGTCTTTGTATATATAATTACGAATCAAGATTTTGATTTCTATTAGTTTTTTAAAAATAATTTCCAGGCAATAAAAATCCGGTTCATGGTTATATATACTCTAAAGATTTATCTTTTATAGACTATTGAGATTTAGCATAAAATTTTCAGTTAATATGTATATGTGACATGTCTAATTATCTCAACTCGTAAATTGATCTATCATTGATAAAAAAGACCAAAAACTAAAATTGATCAATATTTTAATTAGGAACTAAAAATGAAAAAAAAAATATATACGGCGGAAATTAACCTCCGGTTGGGAATGTTTGTGCTAAGGAGTGGAGGTAAGTGAAGCATTCTCTGTTTCCTGAAGGCATGAGTGCTTTTGCCGTGGCGGAGGGAGACGAGAACAGTGAATCAGAGTAACAGAGGGTAACACCCTTCAAGTTCCTCCTTACATGTGTATACATACATAGCGTGTTTTTAGTGTATTAATTTGCTATCTTAAAAGTTCAAATATTAACAAGCAATTCGAATAAGAACAAAAGTAGTTTCACTGGAGCGTAGAAAAGGGTGAAAAGAATGTATGTCTCACCTTAATGATTATATTACATAAACACTCTACTTTAATTCAATGGTGAGATTTGCAGCCCTGAGCATAGGTTGTAGTGTAAGTTGCATTCAACTTCAGAGTGTGTTCTATCCAATTACACATATTTATAAATTTCAAAACATAGTCAATAGAGAAAAAAAGATAAATTAATCCAGATCACAAACAAACAGAATAAGAATAGCATAATAACGCTTTATTAATTATAAAAAAAGGGAAGAGAATGAGATTCAGATCTTGGATACGATCGTTTTCTCAGTCAAACCGAGAACCTTGCACGCAACTGGGTGCAAACTCTTTCTTATCTCTGCGTAAACTTCACCCACCCACTTCCTTCCTGCTAACTGCTCCCCCAGGCGCATTCCAGCCTCCACCGTGCTCTCCGCGCTATCGTGCGCCGACTCCACGATCCCCACCTTCACTGCCTCCGCTGCCTTCATCTTCACGCCGCCCAGCACCACGTCGCGCAGCACCGCCGGCGACCTGATCTTCGACCTCATCACAGCGGCGAAGTAGTCCGGCAGCGGCAGCCCGAGGTCCACCTCCGGCATATAGAGCACACCGCGGTCGCCGCGCATGAGGATGTAGTCGTGGCTGATCGCGAGGATGAACCCGGCGGCGGAGGCGTGGCCGTTGACGGCGGCGATGGTGGGCATGGGGAGGGAGAGGAGTGCGGCGACGATGGGCCTGAGGGAGTCGACGAGGGACATGAGGCGTTCAAAGGCTGCGGAGGGGGAGGCGGCGGCGTGGGCCCATGCGAGATCGAAGCCGTTGGAGAAGAAATTGCCGTGGGCGGTGGTGAGAAGAACGGAACCGGGGGTGGCGTGAGTGGCGAGACGGGAAAGGGCGGAAGCGAGAGAACCGATTAGGGTTGGATTGAGAAGATGTTGGGGGTCGTGGCCGGCGAGGTTGAGGACCCACACGTTGCCACGCTTCTCGAGGGTACACATTTTTTTTGTTTACGATAACATCCTCTGTGACTCTACATCACTAATATATTAACATATAAATCATACCTAACATTAGCACATTTCAATATTAAAATAACTAAACAAATTTATTATCTACCTCATAAAAATTCACAGATAATTTTTCTAGGTAGAAGTAAAACTGTAAAAATTATTTATAAATTTAATTTTATAATTCTTTTGTATGTATATATTTTTTATATAATTTCAATACAAAATTTAATTATAAATACTATTTTATCATCATAAAAAAAATATTTAAACACATTTCATTGGTAAATAAGTAAGGAGTTATTCAAGATATTAGAGTTTGAAGTTTTGTCATAATTTTGTTCTTAAAAAATACATTAAAGATGGAAGGGGTATATAAATTGTTCAGGACCTCGACTTCGAAGTGATATGGGGTTATTGTTATTGGGTTTATCGGAACAAGTCTCCTATTCAAACATTAAGGAAGTGAGGATTCGATTTTGAAACTTCCTTAAATGGCGCCAATGTTATTACGATCTCAAATTTGTTCGATTACGACATTCGAGATATTATCTGCTTCAGAGCTCGGACCTTGTGGTCGTTTTATCCTTAAAAGTAGGGGTGGCAAAACGGGCCAGCTCGGCCCGTTTAGGCCTGCCCCGCCATGAGCCCGTAAAAAACGGGTCGGACTAGCCCGGCCCGTCACAGTGATTTGGCCAAAATTTCTAACCCGCCCCGTCATAAGGCGGGCTAGCCCGTTTATTTCTTTTGTTTTGCATTTTTTTAAAAAATATTTTTTTTGTTTTTTATTTTATTTTTGGATCTTTAGTTTTAAATTGGATTTTTCTTTTTCTTTCCAGCTATTTTTTTTGTGTCCAATTTAAATAAATTTTTGTAATTACAACAATATATTAAAGATATATATAGTGACATAACATCTTAAAAGTGCAATATTTTTTTTGCGGGCCAGCGGGTTGGCCCGCCCCTCCCCGCCTGTGACCCGACGGGTTGGCGGGCTAGACGGACCGGGTTGATACAGGTTGGCGGGTTCAAAATACTAACCCGTCCCGTCCATATGCTATCGGGTTGGCGGGCCAGCCTGCCGAGTCCAAACCACTTTGTCACCCCTACTTAAAAGACACCTCGAAAAGTCAGAAAAAAAATATATATATATATATATAAACTATTCTTAAGTTTGACTTCTAAGTAATCCAAAATTATTAGAACACCTACTAATAATTATACATGAATGATCATAATATCAATTATTATTATACTAAGAAAAATGTTCAAGAAAAAGTTATTATTATTTATTAACATTTATGACTCAACTCATTATTTCATATATTTTATGATATTATATAAAGAATTATCTATCTCATTATTTTCAGGAAGAACAAAATATATATATATATATATATATATATATATATATATATATATATATATATATATATTCTCTTTCCTTTAACTGAGAACAACTCATGAATATCTTAGAATAACCAAAAGACATTATTGGAAGTCAATTAATCATAAAAAATTTAAAACAAGAAGACATTAACCTTCCTTGGCCTCCTTGAGAAGTTGGGGATGGTTGGGTAAGAAAAGTATTCCAATAGCAGTGTGCAATTTATCAAATCCCTTGTTTGTTGAGAAGTACATGTCAATGAGGGAAACGCTAGATTTGAACTTAGTGATAGATATAATTATCTGTTAGTGTATAAGCTGGATTGAAGTGATTTTCATTTTTAACGTGGAACTTTTTTGTCAGCCTGAACCATCACCAAATTCATTATCAGCTCTCCAACCACCACGATGTTCATACAACTTAAAGCATTTAAAGCATTATGAAAAAGAAAAAACTATTTTAACAACTCACTTTTGGATTTGTTCCATTGACATTTTTAAAAAATAATAAAATATGATAGTTTTATTAAATTTAAATGTAAATTAATTTTTTGAATAAAATATTATTATAAAAGAGTCCCTTACTCTCCAATTGGCAATGAATCCCAACTAGTGACCATGATATCCTATAGTTTACATCCGATGTTTTAGCGAAACATTTGAGAAATAGGTTATTTATGAGTGTATTTGTGAAGTGGGTAATTTTATTGGATTTGTGAAAATGGTTTAAAGTGAGAAAGTTATATATGTAAGAAGGTAAGCTAGTAAGGGGTTTATGAATAGTGTGTAAATGTCTATTTTACCTCCATTATTTAATTTAAATTATTATTGTCAGTTAATAAATAATTTTTTATATAAATAATTATTTTTTTAAGAAATAATTTATTTTTATTTTCTCAATTAATTTTTCTAAATCATTGTTTATATTTTAAAATATACACTAAGGGCATATTTAACTTACACAAAAAAAACCAACCTACCAAATCTTCATTAAAACAATTAAATTATTCAATAAATTTTTACTCTAATTCACTATCTTTTCATCAAATAAAATACTTCACTTTCTTTTCAAATTAATCTTCCATAATCCAACTTCGCAACAAAAGAAAACATAAAGAAAGATGAATCTCACTTTTTCTTTAATAACTTTAAGATGTTTATGACTATTAAAATGAAGAAAAATTTGTAAATTGTTGGAGAATTCTTCTTATAAAGTATAATTTACAAGAAAAAACACTTTGTTATAACAGTATATTTTAAGAAAAGAAACCTCTTGTTATATGAAAAATACTTTAATACTGGAATCTAAATATTCTAACTCTAGTGGTAATATGAATATAAATATTAATAGTTTTACCAATACAAAATTGGATAAGGTAAAGTTTTTCAAGTGTTTTTATGGATACATGAAAAAAAAATCAATGTAATGAATTGAATTGAAACATAAATATAAAGTATCTTAAGAGATTTTAATAACTTATTTTGTTATTCCATGAGTTTCTAAGCTTTACACTACCACTATTTTTTTTTATCTATTATGACATTATAAATGTAAGTTATTTGAAGCAAGCTCAAAGACATGTATAAAAAATGTGATATTCCATTATTATATGAAGATATTTCTTGTTCATTTAAAAATTAGGAGTCAAATTTTTAATTTTTTTTTTTAAGATTTTCATACAAAAAATATTACTCATAAAATAACTATATATATATATATATTAATATTTTATATTTTATATTTTTATAATTATTCAAAATACATAACCAGTTTGTTTATAATTTTATCAAATATATAACTCTCTCTCTCCCTCTCTCTCTCCTCTCAAATGAATTTCAAAAAAATTAAAATACATTACTAAGAAATCATAAAATAAAAGAATCAACATAGTACTGAAAGTAAACTAAACAATAAAAAATGTAAATGAATAAAATAATAAATACATAATTAAAAGTAAATAACATAATATAGATAAAAAAGAACGAATACATAAATGTAAATAATTTAAATGTCACAATTATAAATTAACAAAAAAAAACTAGTACCAAATTAGAAATAAATAATACAAGTATAAATTGATAAAAATATAAATTTAAAAATAAATTAAATAATATAAATATAAATTAATAAAATATTATATAGAACTAAAATAAATTATAGAATATAAATATAAATTAATATAAATGATCAATAATAAGAAAATAAATTAAATAATATTCATATAAATTAATAAAAAAAACTAATACAAAACTAAAAATAAATTAAATAATAAAAATTAATAAAGAAGACTAATATAAATTATAAATAAATTAACTAATATAAATATAAATTCATTAAAAAAATTAGTACAAAATTGAAAATAAACTAAATAAATAAAAAATTATTAAAGTTAACTGAAAATTAAATAACATAAATATAAAATATAAATAAAAATTAAATTAAATTGTAAAAAAAAGATAAATAAAAAAATAAAAACAAATAAAATAAATATATAATTCAAAATAAATAAAAAATTAATAAAACTCAAATAAATTTATTAAAATTAATAAAAATGAGGTAAATTCACTTCTCTTATCTTATTAATTAGAACGAAACACTAAAATCTAGAGTTAAAGATAAAAATGTTTATTTGTTAAAATTTCTTATAATCCTATTCCAAATACTTTCTATTTCTTACCTAATTCCTTCCTTCATTTAACAAGCCTCGTCTATTTATAGGTTAAAATTGATTTCATTTTATTTTATTTTCTAAAGTTATCATTACACACATTTAATAAAGTGATATTTTTGTCTTTTCTTATTTTTTCCTTTGTTATCGCTTAAATTTTTTTTAAAAATTAATTATTATTTTTAACTTTATTATTTATTCTTTTCTTCTTTCTTCTTCTTATTATTTTATTATTATTATTATATTTATTATTACTATTATTATATTATAATACTTCCTAAAAGTAGTTAATTTTTTTTATTTTAATATTTTATTTGAAAACATTTATTTATTTTATTTTAAATATAAATTTAATTATAAAATATAAACATAAGATTTTTTTAATTTTTTTTAAAAATAAATATAAAATATAAAATAAATAACATAATTATTGTATAAATGTTAAAGAAAACATCACGAACTCATTAATATTATTGTCATGGTAAGAAATTTGCGAGAGTGACAAGTGTCTTTTGATACGAAGAAATTGATTTATTTCACTATTATCATAAGAATTTTTATTTATATAGACAACAAGTCAATATCTAAATTTATATATTTTAAAAAGCTGGACGAAGTAAACCCGAAACAAGATTTTATTTTATTTACATATTAATAAAACATGTATTTTTTTCTTTTGCTACGTAACACATTTTTTGTCTTTCTATTATTTTATATTTTCAATTTTTTTCTTGGAAATAAAATTTATTTTTATTTAAACATACAAATAAAAATTTTAAATTCTTTTATTTAAACGAATAAAATGTTATAATTAAAAAGACATGAAAGATTATACAAAATATTAAAATTAAGTGTATAGATTTGACTTTTAAGATTAAGCATATAAAAGTTTAATCTGTATAGTTTTATGAGTTTTCTATGTTTAAATTCAAAATAAAGTAAATAATTAGTATATTTAAAAACCACGTGAAATTTTTTAGATTTTTTTAAATAAAACAAGTGTTTGTAAATGTAATTTGTAATTGAGGAATAAAGTTTGAACATAAAACTTTAAATATCCAAGTTGAATTCAAGATTAGAAAACATAGATGAAGGATAAAATGATCAAAGAACATGTTATTGTTCAAACATGAATATGTTTGATAGCACCTCGGCCAACAACATAACTCGGGCCTTGGGCCTGCACAGTTGTTCATTTAATTTCCTTAAATTCGCTAAGCCAAGCCCACTATAGTGGTGCTATTTTTGTATTTAAATATAAGTTTACGAAGGAATTGACTTTTGATAATCAAATGAATCAATCATTGGTTACATGTAGCTTCAAATAGGTAGAAGTTACCATGAAATTGAATGATATCATAGCATATGCTTGAACCGGTTCATTAGAAGTTTTAGTGTTTTTTTTTTTAAAAAGAGAAACCCTTTAGTCAAACTAACATTGGCATTATTATTTGAAATAGAGTATAAACAACATTTGGGTTACATTGTGAATAATAAATATATTATTTTGTAAAAACATAATATTATTGAATATGTGGGTGAAATTAGGCGAAATGATTTAACAGAGTAAGTAAGCATTGTTTTAGTGGTGCAGGAAATATGAATTTGTTATGAGCAGCCAATAACATGGCGATACATTATAGACATACATGAATTCGAATGAAAGAGAAAGCACGACAACTGTGTTTGGTGCTTTCCGAGGAGCCAATGGCACGGCGATACATTAGACCCAAAAACTGATGTACATCATTTCATGCTCAAGATTTGGCTTAATCCTATTATCTAATCTTTGCTTGCCGTCAATTAAATCAAATACCTGATTATGACTCCGAATAATCATACGTCATTCATTAGATACAAAAGTAAGACCCAAATCTTTTCATAATAATATATAATACCTTTTGCTTATTGTTTGGCCCCATACCCTCCACATATTTTCTTTTCTTTATTTTTTTTTAACCAGCAAAGGTTTTTTCTAAGTGTTGTGTTCTGATTGAGTAGTGTGTGGATTCACTTACTCACTCTCCTCATCTAATAATATTCCACTTTCATTCAGACACAAGTTTATTATTATAATAATATCTACAGACAAGTTACAAAAATATCCTATGCCTTATCATTTTGGTTTAAATATAACTACCTTTTTATTTCATATCATTAAGCTAAATTTTAAACACATTTGTTTATATTTTCCCATATTAATAAACAAGAACCCATCTAAGTTCATATACTTCTACCACCCATTAAAATACAACAACATTGTCCCCTCTTAAAGGACAAATTGCTTCACACAATGTTTCTTCTGATGTGTGATACATTTTTTTTCATTAAGGTTTGTTCGTTTGCAAGAAAGAAAATGAAAATTTCAATTTCATTACCATCAAAATTTAATTATAAAATATGTATCGTGTAGATAAATAATTTCCTGGTACTTGTGCACGACAGGATTTAATACTAGAATTTATATTGCTAGGAGAAATTATACACACTTCTATTATATTTATTTACTAATTTCTCCGTACTTATAATGAAATTATTAAAAATTAAAAGTAAATGTACTTAATGTCTATAACTTTCCTCAATACTATCTTTATATAGAAGGGGAACAACTATTTCGAAGTGGTTGCATTGTCTAATAAATTCTATCTTACTTATACTTAATTTATATTTTATGTTATTTCTCAAAACGTCGCATGTTTTGAAAACTTTAAAAGCTTCTTCTGTAGGAATGATTTTTTCAAAAAATGCATGGGTAAGCAAAGACAAAATTTGTCTGTCAAAATCTTGTATTTCCGTGGTTCATCGGATCAATAACTATGGAAAGAGACCTCTTTCGACCTTTTTACAATTAAATTGTAACTTACAATTTTCTACAAGTTCATTTGCTGTTGGAGATTTTTGCCTCAAGTGCAGAAGAAATATTTTACGTGCTGTGTTTTTTCGAGAAATATATTTATCACTTATTTTTATCTTGTCAGGTGACATTGGATTTGACATGTAATATGTGTACGAATTAGTTCTTCTAAACTCGTGTAAGAGCATCTTGATATGGTTACGTTCAGTTTAATTATTTTAAGAGAGAAAAAAGGTGTGTTCTAGACATCATTGTTGTATGATTTATTTAGGTGATGCGAAATAAGATTGTGGTTTGAGACGTCTCTTTTGGTTCTGATAATATATATTTTGAACTTGATAAAAGTCAAATCAAGAGATGGTCAATGATTAGTGTTGATACTTGAATTTATCAATACCTATCCCTTTGAAGCGACTTTGAAGAAATCTTATAATTAACTTAGAGTACCACTTCTATGGATTAACAAAATTTCTTCTGAAATAATGCGCTTGATATCTTATAAATATTAAAAAGAAAAAACAACAGCTTTACCTAGTAAATATAAAACTCAGTAGGTTGGATTTAAAATTTGTTCAATTGTCTAATCCCAACAACTTTAGGCAGTTGACATTCTACTTTTGGAGATGCTACACATAAAGTATCAACGCGTATAGGGTTTATAAGAATCTTTTTATCTTTCTTTTTCTATACCCTTTTTCTTTCTTTAAGTATCAAATGCCAAGAACATGACGAAATAAGGCGGTTACCTTCTTATCAGATATCATACAAAACCATTTTTTTCCACTGCAAACTTTTCCTATGACTTGATTAGTAGTTATAAATCCATATCAACCTAGATTCCTTTTTTCTCTTTTCTTCTACGTCCCTAGGTCCATCTCATCTTCCCATACACAAAATTAATGCTTTTCGACATAAGCTTAGTTGTTATTTATACTTTATATACTTGTGATGTGCATCAGAGGTATATCCTAGCTAAGAACTAAAGATTTTTGTTTATATGACTGGACTTTAATCACAATCAATAATGATTCTTTTATTAGTTAATTAAATTAAAAGTGCTAGTATTGTTGCTGACACAGACCAGTAAGTATTCAGTTTAATATAAGCTTCAAAGACATAATTTAAATACAAGCTTTCAATCCTATCTTTCTCTAATGGCTAATAATATAGAAAAAAGCTCAATTAGATATAGTTTCTTATGTGCTGTTGTTTGGGTTATTCTTCAATGAATTAGAGTTTTAATTTGTAATCTGCATAATAAAAATTTACCTCAAGCTTATGCCGATTACAAAATAACACTCAAGTTCTCATAAAAAACCGTAAACAACATTATATCTAAGTTTTGTTCAATAATACACTCCAAATCCATACTAAAACTTAATAGAGACCTACAATGGCAGGTACATTATGGAACCCGGTATCTACCCTAAGCCAAATTAACCACCTAAACATTCCAGTTCATGCTTGGAAGTTGAAACTGTTGCCTCAATGCATCATTACCAACTGGGCCGAGAAGTGCATTTGGGTGAAACGCTGTGTTCTGTGGAAGGTGGCTTAGCAGTGAAACGAAGGAATTGTCTTCCTCAACAGTGTTGCTTCCTGCATTGAGATCACAATGGAATCTCCTGCTAGAAGAAGATGACCCTGTGTCATTCCAAAACTGTGACGAGAGTGCTCGTTTCACAGGGTAGATTCCCTTTGAAGAGACTTGGTGGGAATCAGAAACATCTTGGTGCATGCTATGGTCAACTCCTAAGATTCCATCAAATAAGTTATCATCATTTTCTAGTCCCAGGGGTCCATAACTTGCGCTTCTCGAAGACGCGGCTTTAGAATTCTGAGTGCTGTTATTATTGGCCACTGACAAAGTTGACATCACTGGTAGCATAGTACTCTCCGTAGAAAGCTCCTTATTCTGCTCCATCAAAGGAAACCTTGGCATGATGGTACTGTTATTTTTCTTGTATATTCGGCACAAAACCCAATCATCAAGCTACCAAGCAAGAGTGCCATAAAAACAGTCAATTTTCAAGAAAAATTCAACAACAACAATAATAATAATAATCAAAGATTTTATGATACCGTTTATCCTGATATTTGATGTTACAGAAAATTACAGTAAGAAATCAAGAATACAATGCGGTCTTGGGGAGTAAAAAAAACTGACATTACAGTCAAAATTACGGTTACGTATTATTTTTTAATATTTAAAAACAAGAAAAACCTTATCTTACTAAAGAAGATCTATTCCATGCATCACACGGTTCATTAAACTTTGTTTGAAAAGAAATTAAAATAAATAAATATGAGAGGATATGAATCATATAGATGGCATGCATACCCTCAAGGAGTTTTTCTTGCTACTACGTGCATGATCTGCAGGCAGAGAAGGTGGTTTCGAGGTAGAATTTGAGGAACTGCCAACAAGTCTGTACTCGTGCATGATCCAATTGGTTTTAACCCCTTTTGGAGGCTTTCCACCATAGAAAACAAGTGCTTTCTTGACTCCAACTTTGTGGTGGCCATGAGATGCAAGAATGGGCCTGTCAGTTCCGGTAGCTTTCCAATACCCAGAAGAAGCAGCCCGGTTAGGCCTTGCCCCATTTGGGTATTTCCTATCCCTTGGGCTGAAAAAGTACCACTCTTGCTCACCAAACGTGGCTTTACCTGAAAAACACCAAAACAAAAAATATTGCATCACAAGAGCAAATTAATCAAGGAAATATAAAGTGGATTTGCATGAAAGGAGGCGAAGACAAGGCGGAGTGTGATGAAGTTTCATACTTGGGAGTTCCCACGGATCGAACTTGTAGAGATCAACCTCGGCGATGATGGCAACAGGAAGAGGAACAGAGTCTGTTTTTCTCTTGAGGTAGTGAACCACTAGTTCCTCATCTGTGGGGTGGAACCGAAACCCTGGGGGAAGATGAGGGTGCTGATGAGTGTGAGATTCTGAAGATGAACCCACGCTATACATGGTGATGGTCACGGGTCTAGCTTCAGCTCTCTCCTATAATTCTCATGCATACAACAATACAACTTTTTTAAGCCTAGTTTTTTCTTCAAATTCCCTTATTTTGCTCTCTCTCTCTCTCTCTTGACAAGGGGTGAATGAACATTAGGTACTAGGATTGAATCATTTCAGTCAAATAAGGTTGAGAGGGGGAGGCGATGATCGCATGACGAGGATTCGTGCTTTGCAAGAGTAGGGTTGGGTGAGATAAATGTACCAAAGGGGTGCCCGTGAGATTTGTGACACGTGGGAATCGAGGGTGGATGGTTCAACACGTGTACGGACAACACCAAAAAGTGATCACGCAGTCTCTTGTTCAACACGTGTCTTTGGTTTAGACCAGTGTTCATGTAACATGTAATGAATATTTTCAATTTAGAAAAGAAAATTAAGAATATTAAATTATATTATTACATGAAAATGAACTGAATTGGGACCATAACATTCGTAATCCATGTAATAATTTCTGGAGAACAGCACAGCGAGGAGAATAAGGATAGTTGTCTGTTTCTGTGAGGAGGGAGTTTGGAACTGCCAATACACTTATGATGTCATGCTTTTCTTATGCAGACAAAACCTAAGGTAACCATGGCCCACACTCTTCACACAATCAAACACAGTCCCCAACAAAAAACATAAAACATGAGAGGAAGAGAGAGAGAGAGAGAGGTGTCACGTGCGCACGTGCTCCTCTACGCGCGCCGTCTTCATTTGTTCTTCTAAACTTGGGTGGGATTGAAGGCTGTGACTACGGCTGCTAAAATGTGTTTGGGTTAGTTTGAAAAAAGGTTATAAAATGGATTTTTTTAAGTGACAAATTATTATATAAATTTTATCAAGTTATTATTTTTATTCCGTACTTCATTTCAATTTTTAATTTTAAAACTATTTTTGTATTTGTTTTAAATACTAAAATTACAATTGATTTAAAATATAATAGGTCACCCTCGAGTGATAGAAAACTTGTTTTGCCAGACATAGCTATCATTTATGACTTTTCCAAATAATAATGGTTGGAGGATGAGAATTGTTGTGAATGAAGAATATATGGTTTCAAATCGTATTGAAGATAATCTTGGTTTGATCACTATCAATCAATGATATTCTTTGCGGAAATGTTTTTGATAACTAACGACTAATATTTAATCGTGTATTTTATTTAATTGAAACAGAAACAAAAATAAAATATTAGTGATTAATTATTAAAAGTTGGTGTACTATTACTTAAAAGAGAAAGGTGGGCGCCATAAAACCCTCGTTTTATATAACAAGCACGACTTGTGTGATGTCAATAAGGAGTTTGGTGTGGCTTATTGTCAGAATTTGCTTTATTTGAATTATCTACACAGAAACAATAAGATTAAGATTATTTATATTTACAACGCGAGTGGGAAGAACATAAACTCAAATATAATTTTTATTTTCATCGTGTATTGATAAAATAGACATCAACGAATCTTTCTTTTGGTCTAATAAGATTATCTATATTCAAATATAATACTGTATTAAATCTCTGTAATAAAAATAAACTTATTATAAAAAAAGGTAGTTATATTTCTAAAACCCAACGCTTGTATATTTTAATTAGACACATTTAAATTAAGTAATGAATATTTTAATCATTACATATGTACAGCGTATATGTTCTTGAAACTTGAATTATTACATGAAAAAAAATAATTTGTTTTGTTTTTTCTGTATAGTTTTATGAAAAAAAATCATTCAAACATGTTTTGTTTTATAGTAACTGGGGACTCTGATAAAAAAAAAGTGGAAATGATAGTTAAAGCAAAAGAAGAAGAATTAAAATGAGATGATCCTGAAACACAAATTTGATGGAAGAAAATCCATAGAGAAAAAGGAGAGGGTGACGAGAGAGAAGTTGAAAAGATTGAGGAATCTTTAATTACATCTGGAAAGTGTGAAGCAATGTATTGAAGCCTTATCTTAAATGGGTAAAAGAGGTGATGCTTTTAAACAACATCTTCTTGTCAGGATTATGAATTCTTAAATTAACACGTATTCCATGTGAATGCAGGAAAATAAAACCTTAGAGTTTGTTATAGATACAACTCTAGTTTCCTCATATGTTTCCAACTTTCAATTCTTCATCATACCAAATACTTAAACTAGCCATTACAAGAAAAAAGAGATAATCACATTTACTTTCTGCTCTCTGCATGTTTAGTAGTGGAACTGCCATTGTCATTTGCGTCTATCCACACTGCGCCATGCACTAATTACTTTGCTTTATATTTTAATTCAATTCATTTTTAATTCTAGACCATACTTTATATATCTTCCATCAAATAACCACTTAATCATCCAATTAAACCTGTAAATATATTTCTTAAACTTCATTATCTAATGTGTTCACCAAAGTTAATTACGGTCGTGTATATATAATATTATAATACACATGTTTGAAAAAAATTATTTAGTGTGGTTGCTTGTTTAATAATATTTGTTTGTTTAATATAAAACATTGTAATATAATGAGTTCCGCTGTCTATTGAGAACAAAATAAACAATCATTTCTATCATTGATAAACCAAAAAAAATTAAATACAGATAGCATCATAATATTATACGTGCATTTACATTTTATTAACTAACTTCACATGCTACACACAAATATATAGATATGAAATAAGTATATTTTTATTATTTGAACGTGTGTACATAACAAATTTATATATAAAGAACAAAAAGAAAGAGTTCTATTACTTTACTTATAAGAGTAATCCATTTTAAATTAAGGATAATCAAATTGAGTTAAAATAGGAATAAGTTTCACATTTAATTGTCTATTTGTTTGTTTTAACCTATTTAAATTTTTTTTGTAGAGTTTTCACACAAGATCGTTTATGAAAATTCCTTCCTCATCTAAAGAATCTTGCTACAAAGATTTTTAAATAAGTTGTCACTTCTGAATTTTGATTCATAAGTTAAATTCAGGTTTATCTTGATTTATTATCCACCAAAGGAGATGTTGGTCTCCATATATCATGTATCAAATAAAATATAACTTCTAATTAAATTCTTTTTAAAATTCTTAATTAAAAATTAATATAAATTACATTACAAATAGTTGTAAATTTGGAATCATTAATTAATAATATTATTTATTTATATTTAGCTGATAAAAAAGGATTTAAAATTCAAATTTTAATAATATTACTTTGAATATGAAGTAAAGTATGGTAAGAGATAAATTGTGACATTGTATATACTCAACTTATGAGTAATACTAATAATTGTTTTTTTAGATGAGTTATTCAAATCAATATTATTATGGTTAAAACTTTAATAGTTGTAAGGACAATGACGATAGCCATGTAGGGTTCTATAATGCTTTGGTTTGTCAGTATATTTTTCACTATTTTCATAAAAAAAATTAAAGTTATAACATAATTAAGAAAAATAATTGTTTCTTATTTTTATTCTAATTATGTTTAAATAATTTCAAGCTATTAAATATTTGTCTTTATTTTTTTATCAAATTTAAATTTTAAAATTTAATATCGTGATTTATAAAATAAGTCTACCGCTTGCCTCTTATTGGGCCTTGTCATGTACCCAAGCACTACCTCTGGGCTGGTGGAATTGGATCACATCCTGCATAGGTGCATGCCCATTTTAAGTTATATTGGGCCTTCTTATCCAATGTGCAATTGTTTTTTTTCAACTCTATAGTTTCTTCTCGCATCTCCCATCTCTCATCGAAATAACAAAATTACATTTTTTAAATTATTATACTTTATTAAAATTTGGGATTACAATATATTAAAAAATTCCTACATAACTCGTTCAGAGATATTATAAAAAAATTGAAATGTATTTTCTTTCATTCTGAAATTCATTTTTAAGCCCCAAATTCCTAATTTCAGAACACTTTATAATAAAATTTATAATTATGAAATAAAAATTTTAAAATAATTTAAATCTATTTTAAAATACCTTTTTC
Source organism: Lablab purpureus (assembly GCA_030347555.1). Lineage (NCBI taxonomy): Eukaryota > Viridiplantae > Streptophyta > Magnoliopsida > Fabales > Fabaceae > Lablab > Lablab purpureus. The sequence continues at coordinate 12,083,432 of CM059259.1, forward strand.
TAGAAACGTAAGTCTAAAGAATTATTTTATAATTCAAGAGAGCTTCCCGAATTTACTTTTGAACATCTGAAAGTGAGGTGAAGGCCTCTTTGAAAAATCCATAGATACCAAGCTCATTAAATAATTAATAAAGAATAAAATAACAAAATTTAATTATAATTAAAATAATAAATTTCATACTAATAAGGAGGTGCATGAAGCAATTAAGGAAAAACTGTTGTAAACTTATGTTAATATTATGATTAACAATTGTATAATCGTTGACCCAAAAATAAACTATTAATTAATAATAATTGTATCATGGTTACCTAAAAATGAAACTATTAATAATCAAGATAACAAGAGTTTAACTCCATGCCCTAAGTGTATCATGTTGAAGAGGTTTTTCTTTTCTGTGTTTATAAGAAATTCTTAAAAACCAAAATTAGTCATTAGACTAGTTATTATATTAAAAATATAAAATTATTTTAAAAATAATTTTGAATATTATAAGTGTTATTTGCACTTTGAAAACAAGAAATTAGTAAGTAAAAACTATTAAAATTACAGGAGTAGAGTTGCTCGAAAATGTCGGTGAGAATGTGTGTTTGGATAAGTATTGATTAGATTGATTTTGATTTGAAGGATTGGTGGTTAGATTTGATAAAATTAATTTTGAAAGAAGAAAACAAAAAGTGAAAGAGAATAAATTGAATATTGATGGCACCCACTATCAAAGGGAGCACTATTAGTATTAACAAAGTGTGTATTTAAAGAATTGTAAATTTAGTCAAACAACTTCTTTGTTGAAATTACTTTGAAACTATGTGATGAAAATCCGATATAATATGATTGTGGGTGTCATAGGCATGCAAACATGTCAAACTATCCACTAATAATCTACTCTATATTATCCTAGATAAATAAATGTCAAATTCCACATATTCTTACATATCTATCTAATGTATGTAGATCTTTTGGATTAAAGTATAGGTTATAGTTAAATTTTTAAATTAAATATATAGATAAAAAAGTATGCACATATTTATCTTATTATATTTTTTATTAATTAATATTTATTAAAAAATCTATATTATTATTATTATTATTATTATTCTTTATTTTTATAAATAATTATTTAATTAATATTTTAAAAAAATGTGGCTAAAATATATATTTGTTACCTAATATGAATGGATATAAGACAAATTTTATTCACATAAAGTTTTGAGAATAAATATTGATTTTTATAGCATAAACAAGTATAACAAAAACAAAAATCTCAACTTACTGTGAATGGACAGTGCTTCGATACCTTTGTGTATTTTTTACTTTTTTTTTAATGTTTTGAAAGTTGAATAATGTTAAGAAGTTATTAGCGTATATAATCAAACATGCACTTGTCTCACTTAGTTCTTTGTCCAATAACTATTTTATTAATATGGATCAAACTTGTTGTCTTTATATATTTCCTAAAAGGACACTTAAATGACACATGAGAAAAGGGAGGGAGTAGTACTATTTTGAACTCAAATATATCAAAAAATTATTTAATTTCACAATTATTTAAAATATCAGTTAAATTTATTTTATGTTATCGGTTTCATAAAATAGAGAATTGTTTTTAATTATATTTATGGAAAGTAGTATCATGTTTAAATACAATAATATCTTTGCAAATGATAATATTAAATAAGATCTATAAACTTAATTTTTTTTTTTATAAGTTGAAGTTTGTTTACATTATAATAATTGATATGTGTGTTGCAAATTAAGGGTACATATAAAATCTTCCTTCCTAAGTTACCCAAAATATGTTTTCCATCGGACATTGAAAAATACACTCATCTATTCATAAAAAAAAGATAAATTAACTTAAAACAAACTATATGAGATAAAATGAGAGCAAGACAACGGAATCAACCCAAAATTTATTCTAATAAACACAAAACAAAATATTTACTTTTAGTAAGCACTCAAAATAATTTGATCAATAAAATAAAATTTTAATGTTTTAAAATATAACAAAATATACATGAGATTATTTTAACATATAACAAAATTTAAAAATTATTTTAAAATAGTTTTAGATTATACCATTTGTATGTAATTTAAAATACGTTATTTTTATGTTTTGAAGGGTGCAATACATAATATATTTTTGTAATTAGATTTATGGATGATGTAATATAAAATAAATTTTGAAATAATAAAATCGAAAGTGTCATATATATGAACAATTTGATTTTTGTTTAGAGAAAATAAGGAGGAGACTAAAAGAAATTACCTGTTAGAGTGACGGTACTTGATGTGGGCTTCATGATGGACTGGGCCGACGGGGTGAAGTAATTAAACCGAAAAGACGAGGAAAATTTCTTGGCATTCAATTCAGTTACTAAATCAATAACCTAACCATAATCAAATCAATATCTGCTTCTGCTTTTGCAGTGTCCTTCTCTTTGCGCGTTTACTTCTGTTTCTTTTTCTATTCCAAATAGGTATAAGGTATTCCTATTACTTCTTCTACAAGCTATTCATTACCTCCAACATACATTTTTTATATTCTTTATTTTCTTATTTATGAAAAATTAGTCTGAGTGAAGTTATAAGACACAAGTGCTAAATAAGTTCTTCACAAATTAATATATAATACTCTTTTAATTCAGAGCCCTTGTTTTTATCTGTCTCGGATTCAAACACTATTCCTTCCTCTTATTTTCATTCTCATCAAAATTAGTACACAATAAATTTTAAATTTAATAAATTTAATAATTTCGTGAACAGTTTTATTAGTTTATGAGTATTTTACCTTAAAAGAATTTTCTATAAACATTTTGATTCCTATATTTTACAAAATAAGAGAACACTAATCTTGTAATAAAATTAATTCATACTCTCATAAATATAATATTTATCTCTTACTTAATAGTTTAATTTGGTACAGTATTTTATATCAGTAATTTGTCTCTTTGCTTCAAAGTTTGGTGATTATGATTGTCAAAGGAATTTGGTCGATACACATGATCGGTTAATATTTAATCTATATATATTTCATAATCTAAAATTAACTCAATTGCATTAAATAAACTTTTTGACTCTGATGGAACTCCTAAAAATTTGAACGAGTTGGATCATAATACTAAATGACTTCAAAAACTAGAATATGGTATTTTTAGAAACCAAACAATAATAAACATTTACACTTTATAAATTGTATATTTTTAATTAGTTTAATTTTATTCAAAATCATAAAATATTATGAGTTTCATTTTTGTTTAATGATTCTTCCACTAAGCTCTTAATTAATTTTAGTTAATTGGAGAAAGTGTGTTGATAATATTCTACAAATTAATCAACTGATAACAATACTAAGAATATATACTTAAAGCATAGAGATGTTGGATAAAGTCCATTAATAATGAAAAAGAAATTCAAAACTTGCAGTTAAAATAATGAAAATAAAGATGATTCTTATATGTATAAAAATCATTATTTAATTTGTTGACAATCAGGTTATGCCACAAAGGAAAACAAAAAAACAAAAACTTATCTTTCATTATAACAAATAGGTAAATGATTGCATAGTATATCATATGCCATTAATAAAAATTAAAATGTTTTATTTACAATACTAACTTTATCTCGGTTTTCATCTTAAATTTTATAATAAATTATCAATAGTCTATAATTTATAATTATATATAAAGAGAATTCATTTTTTTACTTTTCACATTTTTTATTTTATTTTTAATATACAGATATAAAATTTATAATTTATAATAACATACCATTTATATCAATTTGAATTCTTATACATTTCATATTTATATTTTACTTTTAATTATATTTTACAGTAAAAATAAATCTATAATATTTTTATTTAAATATTTTATATTTTTATTTTATTTTTCGTATATTTTAAAATAAAAAATTATTTAAATACTAAAAATAATTATAATTTTTTAAAAATATAATCACTTATTTTTTATATAATTATTATTTACTTTTTAATAAATTTAAAGATACAAAATATCTATTTTCCACTGATAGATAATGAGATTCTTACTGTCCACATTTTATATTTATATACTATTTTTAGTTATATTTTAAAATAAAAAATATTTAAATATTAAAAATAATTTAAATATTAAAAATAATTTAAATTTTGTAATAATTACTTATAAATAATAACAAATCTTTAAAAAAAAGTTACCTATTTTTTTATAACAATATATATATTGATATTTTTTTATATATTTTATATTTTTATTTTATCTTTAATTGTATTTTAAAATAAAAAATATTATTTAAATATTAAAAACAATTTTAATTTCTTTATAACCTTATAAATAATTGGAAATCCTTTAAAAATAATGACCTCCTTTTTTAAACATTATTATTAAAAAGTTCTTTAATATATGCCTCTTTCCCACTACTAAATATAATTTCAAAGTGAAAATCTAAAGATTTTTATCCATTTTTTTTATGAAATAATATCTCTTAACAAAAATATTCTTATTAAAACGAATTTAAATATAGTTATAAATATACATCGATATGGCTAGATAAAATAATCAAGTTATCATTAAAAAGTATTTAATACTTTTTCAACGCTTTAAAATGGCAATTAGCTTAAGAGAAATTAACAAAATGTAGAATGTGCATGATAAAAAGCAGTGGATAAATTATTTGAAAGTGAAAAATGTAGTTAAAAGGGGAATTATCCTCTAATTAATTGAATAAAAAGTATTTGATTGAAACAATTATTAAACTAAGATATAGTTTAAAATAATATAGAAAAACATAAAGGAAGGAATTATGAAAAATATTGAGAATAAAAAAATGAAAAAAAAAGTATTTTAATTTCTATTTGACTACATACTTGTATTAAATGTTACTCCACCGACAGCAGAAGAAAAAAAAGTAGAAAGCCGCTTTTGCATTGTTTTATTATATTTTACATGGTTAAGAAGCAGCCCCAGAATTTACTGCATAATTTTCCCAAAATCAGATATTATGACTTTCATGATTATATATTATAAAGAAATGGTATTTGATGAGAGTAAGATTAAAGATTTTTTTAAAGAGTGAACGATGAATCCTAATAAGAGAATAATGATATAAATAAAAATAATTAAACTAGAAGCGTTTCAAAACATAATAAAAGTAAATGAAACATATTTTTGTTTATAAAAAACCCTAATAATACAAAAGTTGTTAAATAGGTCAAATAAAACATAATAATCTATCTGTTTCAAACAACACGATATATATACTTAATTTTGGTTTGAAAACTAGTTGAATTTTGTTTTCAATTTGGTTTGGTTGTTTAAGCAGAATTCAATTAGACCAGGTTTGTGTATGTTTTAATAATAGTTTGCACAATTTATTTTTAAAGAAGAGCAACTGTTATGGAGATTTTTAATTATTTAGTTTTGTTTTATATATTTAAAAAATAAATAACTGATGTCCCAACAATTAAATTGACGTTCAATTTTGAATAGAGATGTTAGGTTGACCATTGGCGATAGTCAAAAGGTAGTGTGGACAAATAAACCAAAACACGACAACAATGATAAAAGATTATTTATTACTCACATTTATTATCCTTAAGGAGCTTTTACTTTGATTATTTATGAGTGTGTTGGGAAATTAATAGGTAAGATATGCTCTTCCTACTATATTTTCTGTGTCTCATTTTACCACAAACTTTCCTTTGTCATTCCATTCTTCAATTTCCCATCGGATAAGAAAAAAAAATCAAATTTATAATAATTCAAAATTTTATTACTTTAAGGTAATTTTATTAGATTTATTTTAAATTTACATTTATATTTTTTATATTTTAAATCTAATATATTTAATTAAATTTGAATTAGATATAGATTTTTTTTTTGGATTTTAAAAATTTAAAATTAACATGTTTGAATCATTTTAAAATATGAAATATTACGTCAAATCACATTAAATAAGGATAAGTTTAAGTTAAATCTAAGTAAATATAAGTAGGATTAAGTTCAAGTTGAGTTGAACTTAAATTCAATTAAATCGACAAGGTAGAGGTTAAACTAAATTAACATGAACTTAAGTCGAATCGAGTTAGCTTGAACCTAATTTGAGTCATGTTAATCTAAGTTCAATTTGAGTCAAGTCAATTTAGACTTAATTCAAACTGAGTTAACTTAGCATAAACTCATATCAAATATAATTAGTTTAAACTAGCATTGAGCTGAGGCAATATGAACTTAGATCAAGTCAAGTTGACTTAAATCCAAATCAAGTCGTTGAATTGAGTCAGGCTAATTAAGTCAATTTTACATCAACTTGGATTGAGTTAATTGAATTGATTTAACATCAACCTGAAATAGGTTGATTAAGTTGATCCCACATCAGATTGATTGGATTGAACTTAAGATAGATCGAATCAGATTATATAAACACAAATCGAGTGAAATGAAATTTAAATTTAAAACTCAAATCTAATTTGAAATATAAATCTAATTTAAAAAAAAATCTAAATTAATCTAATTCACAAAATAATTTAAATTAGTTTTAATCCAATTAAATTAAATTAAAAAAATCTAAATCAATTTAATTTTAAATCCAATAAACTAAAAATCCATTCCACGGTGACTCTGCATACACATAAAAATGCACACTAAAAAAGCCTTCAAAAGTTTATTTCCTAATCCACCTTTCTGCAAATATTTTTCTACACAAGCATCTAAAAGTTTCCTGAAAGGTCATGCATCTTCACAAAATTTTTCCTTAATTGAGATTTAATTTTAGAAAATTACCTTAAAAAATATCAGTAAATATGTTAAGACTAATTTTTAAAGACTATTCAACTACCAAAGAACAATTGACTCATTCATATTGATAATCTACTTCTTATATTATGTAATCCTAGCTCTCAACTAGTTGATTTCTAACTTCCTTTCGCCTCTATAATAGTAACCCTAGCTATAAAAAAAGACATTGATTCCAATTTAAAAGTTCAAAACTTTTGCTACATTTTTCAGCCAATTTGTCTTTAATATGAACAGCTACCTCCGTGATTCTTGTAAAAAAATAACTTTTAAACTAAAAACTAACTCAAACATATGCCATAATGAATATATTTCATAAACATTAGTAAAACTCTCAACCCCAACAAGCATAATGTCATATGTTAGAAAAGTGAGTCAAACGTTAACCATATTTCTGTCTAGCTTATTAAATATATGGTTTTTTTTAAAAAGGAAAGCTCCCTTATAAATAAAAAAATAACAAGAATTATAATCAGATTAAATTAATTCAGACATCCCAAAATAATATGAAGATTATGTTTAGGGATATTCCAAAAAGAAATATTCGAAAAATATCAAAAAAATTAATAACTAATTAAAATCACAATTTTTTTATTTAATTTAATTTTTTTTCCAAAAATCGAGCAGTTCAAATTAGACTGTGGTTTAAAATTTTAAAACCAACTTGAATGGAAAAAAACTGAAATTAATTATGTTATTTATTATTTCACTTTTATTAAATTAATTTTTTTATACTTTACTCCTATTGTAAGGTTATTTTTTTGTTAGAATTGTTATAACCTCCCATAGTTTAGATTTTCTTAGACTTTTAGGTTTTCTTTGGCATAGGTTTAATTTAGCCCTTATCTTTGCTTGTTTATTTTTTTTTCTTTTTTTAATGAATGTTCATGTGATAAAAAAATGATAATTAATGTTCCAAGATGTGAACCTAATTAGAATTTCACAACTTCGCATAATATGGTTTAATAAAAATGATAAAAATGTAAATGCTTAAGTTTTCATTAGTTCTAGAAAATTCAAAAGTTAATTTAATAGACCTAATATTGTTTTATTACATTTTTTTTAATTGGAGGTATTGCTTAATTTTTTCAGGAGTGCAACACTTTCTTTTTAACTCAATAATTAAAGAGAAGATATCTGTTTTATTTGGTATAAAAATTTAAAGAACATCCATTGTAAAATAATAAAAATACATGGTTTTAATATAACACATTTATAATTTTTATAATGTATTGAATTTCTTTTTCCTGCTGGCTCCTATTAAACATTCTGAATAAATGTGATTTTTATTAATAAATAATAAAAATTAAAAATAATTAATAATAAAAGTATTTTTTTTACATTGATAACATTATTTTTATCAGTCTATATAATTATTAATAAAGGAGAATTTGAATGCATCATTATTTTACCAAAAGTGGTTTGATTTCAGCGGGCACAATGCAGGAGTGTTTTCTTGTATTAAATGTTGAACTATGAGGCTGATATTGGGGAATAAATAGAATACTAGCTGTGTGTGATTGCATTTTGCTGCAATGATTTCAACAACAAAGAAATAAAAATAATATATGCTGAAGAGTAATGTAGCTAATAAACTTGATATTGTCAGATGTCCTATAAATCCCAAATTATGGGATGCAAACGTAAAATGGGTTCTAGCAAATTGCGATCATAAAAAAAGTATAATTAAATAGAGAAAAGCACTAAAAACGAAGAACGAGAGGTGATTAATCAAATAATTTTGTAATATAATGAACCAATAAAAGAATTGTGATACAAAGGAATTAATCTCAGAGCACTTTCTTGTGCTTCTGTTAAGCAAATTTCAACAATTTTACTTTTTAGAAAAAAATCTAGCTGAAGCCTAATCCAAATATTAAGCGAATTCAGGCCACAGAATTGAGTGATCTTAAAGGTAGGTAGCATATGGTGTCTCATTAAGAACCCATATTTATATACGAAAAAAAATCAAATTTTATATTGTGGTTATCCACGCTATGAACATTGAAGCATTCAACGGTGCTTCCTGCGGTATTTCCTTTCTTCCTCTACCTCCAACAAGTTCATGATCACCGCTTCGGAAGCATTCTTTAGCAATTCCGACCAATCCCTGAAAACAAAATCACATCAAAATTAATCAAAACCCAAGTTCATATGTTATAAATTATAATCCATTAAACCAAAGCAGAGAAAGAGATGGTGCGTGAATGTGTATATATTTACCCGTTCAAAGAATCAAACGTCAATCCCACGGTGTTCTTTGCTTCTTCAAGTGCTAAGGCGAACCTCTGAAGCTCCTTAGGAGGGCAGGTTCCGTTGTCCTTGACCATTAGTTGCGAGGGTTTCACGTCGTAGAAAACGGGAACGACCCTTTTGTTGGACTCCATGAGAAGAGCGAGCTCGTGGAGGCAGAAATAGGAGTCACAGTAGCGAGGAGAGAAGACTGCAACACCAACCTTGCAACCCAGAATGCCTCTATCAATGTGGTCGAAGAGCCTGTCCCCGGGTTTCATGTTCATGCTGTCCAAGAACGACCTCACTCCCATCCTCGTAAGATTATCGTACAACAACCCCGCAACGTTCCTCTTCGTGTCTATCCCACGGTGGTTGATGAACACGTCGCATGCTGGACGAGCGATTTTGGCGATCAACTTGGTGGGAAAACGCTGCATGGCTCCTTCCACAAGCTAACTTAATTACCAATAATTTGTTTTGTTGGTATATTGCAACACAACTTGTGTTTCTTTCGTAGAGAAGCGAGACTTTAATTTGTTGTTAAATTTGTTTTCTTCTGCGTGGGGGAGAGTTTAGCGTAGGAAAGATCTGAGGGACAAAGATGGGTGTGTATAAAGTATATATATATATATATACATTGTAAATTTTGGAGAAAGAGAGAGAGAGTGTGTGTGTCTGTGTAAATTTTGGAGAAAAGGGTTTATGGTGGACTGGAGAAAATACTTGGTAATTGAAAGGAGGACACAGAAAACAAAGAGTAAAAGCATTTGAATTTTCTGACCACCATGGATCAAGATTTGCTCCTTCAAACACGTAAGTACGTATCCGTAGTTTCTCTCTCTTTGGTATTAGTTACAAAATACGTGTCTTCTTACATGGGGGATCGGCTACACTAATGCTGACGTGGTCATTCTTTTACCTTAATTTTGGGAAATTTAGGGGTTTTTTCCTCCAGGATCTTTTAATTAATGAGAAATATTATGTATCAAGTAAATATAATTATAAGATATTTAACTTCTACTTTACATAACATTAAAAGAAAATACTACCAATATAGATAAGTATTGAATTCCTATCTTTTACTCTCATATGACTCAGTTTTAGTAATTGTTTTTCAAAGTAGACAATTGTTATTAAAATTAAGACATTTTAATAAATCTTTTCATTGTTAAATATATTTTTCGTTTTCAAATTATATATATTTTATTTCTAATCTAAATTATATAAAATATAGAGATTAAATAGGTAAATACTTTGTGTTAGGAATGAAATTCAATTTTCCAAACCAATTTGAAGATTAAAAAAACACATTTTACTCTGTCTTAAAAAATTGTGTGAAAAAAAAATCTTAAATTAAAAGAAGGAAGAAGTACAACTTTGAGAGAAATAGAAATAATGTCTTTAAGATTGATTTTAAATATACTTTTTACTATTTATTGAATTAATTGAACATTATAATTGTCTGTGGATCTAACTTATATTTTTTATGATCTTTTTCTAGTTTTTAATGAATTTTGATTAAAAATAAAATTGGTTAGAAAATATATTATTAATTAATTAAAAGTTCAAAAAAATATAATTTTATTAAGAAAATATTACACTGTAATCACAACAAAAAAATTCTATATATTTTTATTTCTAAAAATAAATCGAATAAATGTAATCCAAAAAATTTCTTCACCTTCACTGTGAAGTTTTAACAGTATATATCATTCCTATACATTAGAATAACAGTAACCCTCTAAATTCTACATGCTGAACCCTTTTCTGTTTTAGCTATCATAATAAGATTTATAAGATATAGTCAATAATCTTAAAATGTTTTTTCTTTGGTAGGGCAATTTTTGGTGGATTATTAAACTTTTATTGATCGTTCTGATTTTTACGAAACAATTAATGAATTTTTTTGAATTGAATTCCCTTAAGCGCAATTATATATAAATTAACTCTAAAAATAAACTAATGTAATACACAATGTTAAGATAATTAAATGTAACTAGCTATTAATAAAGTGCTTAATAAATAATGAGATATGTGCCACCTTGATAAAAAGTTAAAAAATAAATAAAAACACGGTAAGCACCAAGTAATATTTGACAAGTTTTACTATTAAAAAGTAAAAAAAAAGTAATTAATTTCTTATTGTGATTATATTGAACTCCTAATAGCATAATGTAACTATATAAAAGAATATGGAGACAGGGTTGAACTAATTAAGAACTCTGTAAATATAAAAATGCTACGTTGACAGAGCTAAGTGTTAACTTGGTTTCGTTTCATTTTTAATTTCTAACAGAGGGATCAATGCGTGAAATGGAATATTATGTGGCAGTTGAACACTACTGTGGTCAAGTATTCATATCTGGAATCCAGAAACCACCATATGTAGGACTCCATTGTTGCTTATATATATATATTTATTTATTTATTTATTTAAGTTTGAAATTCATTATAGCAATACCCTAAGAGTTTAGACTACAAGTGTAAACACCTTATAGTAAATAAATTAAATTAAAAAGTATTTGGTATTGAGCTTAATTCTGTTATATATCAAGCCCAATAATGAAAATTTATTATCTTTAAAATACGTGTGAACGTAAGTAGGGACCTTGGACCAAGGTGATATATACGAGGATGCATGCCCCCAATCAACATCAGTTTTTGTTAACACTAATTATGATATCAACTTATACTTTACTAGAATGTTTTTATTATCTTTAAAAAAGTTTATTATATAAAGTATGAAATACCATCTTGTTCCCACTGTACCTATAATTTTTGGGTTGTTGTTACTGAAGACCAAAACACGATCAATTATCCCTTTCATTAAGTGGAAAATTTAGTCTGAAGTTTTCAATTTTACTTTACACAAGTGAACAAGGTTAAACACATGCCATTTTCAAAGAGCTCAAGAATTTGAAAGAAGATAGTTATATATAGAGATGAACTGCAACGCTTATAATATAGTTTCTGATATCGAAATTATGAAATTTTTTCGTGGATGGGGGAATGGGATAAATGGATTCATAGAGAATCGTACTTTTCATATTATCTCAGGAAACATGTCCTTATTATTCGATAAATACTCATAAATATAAAAGAAATAATATTTCACAAGTAATAAAATAAAAATATAAACAATTCAAATTTGTAGTTTAAAAAATCTCAAATTTTAGTTTGATTAATACAAGTGTGTGTTTAATGATAATTTTGCACATATGTGTTAGCATGTGTTTACATATACATATATATACACACATATATAATATAACATACTGTTTAGGAGTTAAATGTATCAGGCATCCCATGTGACCAAGAACAGAAGGTAGAATTTATTAATTACATTCACACAAACACTTACTATTAATTAAATTCATGAATGACTTTCTTTCATAGTGAGATTTTAAAAGGTGGTGGAAGGTCAAAATGTTGGGAAACTCGATTCAAACGGTCAGGTAATTATTCATCTAACGTTTCAAAATATTGGGAGTATTACCCATTATTTATAAAACTGAATTAGGGTTAATCGTCTAATTAATTGAATTGGTTTCGTATATCATGGCAAAATTTGATGGATAATTTTTATATATATATATATATATATATATATATATATATATAATAATTAACTCACTGGTGGAGTGTATATTATTTGAGGTTAGCTGGTTTTGCTTTTTTACTCACTGATAATGCTCAGAAAAATAAAATTTATGTAGAAAAAAAGTATTTTGAAGATAACTTTTATATATATTATAATAGACAATTTTATCTATTATTAGTTGATTTTAAGATGAAATGTGAAATAAAATTTAGAGGTATATAGCATATTAGTAAGTGCAGAACTTATTAGAAAATAAAATAAGTATTGGTGTGCAAAACTTTGTAGTAGAAGAATAAACCACATAGGAACATGTCTCAGCGTTTACGGTCTTTTTGAAATTAAGAATGGGTCCATAATATAGGTGTATTGCAATTATTTTTGGGATCATAGGTAAAAAATATAAAATAACCATTTTTAATATATATAATATTTCCTATATTTTTCTTACTTATATGAAAAAGAATTAACTCGAGTAACATTAACTAGTTTTAACAGATTTAACTAATAATAACTAATCAAATCAACAAGTTAGTCAACTTTAATAAGATTATGAAATTATAACTGTTAACTAAAAAAATAGAATTAAGATTGAGTGTGAAAGAAGACAAATGTAAGTGTTGTCTTATATTAGTGTGATTTGATTTGTATATCAAAAACATTTTCAATTAAAAAAAAATGAAATTGGATAGAAACTGAAGAGTAGGGTAGCACGAACTTGAATTTGGCATTGAATTCTTTATAGATCGAAGCGGTAGCAGCTTCAACATTCTCTTTCCTTACCAAGAACAAGGGAAAATCACTAGTCAAAATAATTGATTTTGAAAGTTGTGTTCAAGTCTTCAAGTCACGTTGATTTCCATTTACATCTTCCACCTGCATAAAGAATTTCAATTTGGTAAACATGATGGCAGATCTTATATACTCCGTTCGAAATTATACAAATTTTTCTATCTTTATTTTTATTAATTACTAATATTAACTTAATTAATTAAGATTGAATAAAAAAATTTATAAAATAAATTAATTTTTTAATAAAACTATCATATTGAAATTTCATAGTTTTAAATTTATTTTAGAATTATTTTTAAATAATTTAAAATCAAAATTATTAATTTCTTTAATTAAATATTTTAATTAAAAATTTTAATTCTTACTAATCTGCAAATGATTATACTAAAATTTCAATCAAAATCTTTAATTTTCACCAATTGTAAATGATTATGCTTAAAATTTATTTTAAAATTTCATTTAAAATCTTCAATCCTCACCAAAATATAAATAGAAATACTTAATTAAAATGATATAAGTACTGCAACTTCAGTCTATATTACAACTCTAAAATGTCAGTTGATATAAATTTGAATATTATTCCACCTCATTCAGATAATGAAGATGAATCTAATTCATTTGAATAGGAACAAAACACTCTTGATAGTCATGAAATGGAGGAGGAAAGAAATGTTGAATAAATTTAAATATGATATTTGATTACTTACCTTGAAAGATAAAAAGTATATTGAATGAATGAACATAGATAAAGAAAGATAAACGTGAAAAGGTAAAAGTTAAATTAGTACTCTTGAAAATAAAAATAAAGATGATAATGAAATATGAAGAGTCAGACTAATAAAAGATAATTAATTCTTAGTTCTTGATTTTAATTTCTCTTTCTACTATTTAATATTAACACAGATAATCATGTTATTAATAGAGGTATATATAAAAAAAAAATTATTAAAATTCTATTACAAAACAACTTTTTTTTTCTCTAAACTCCGTCTTATAATTTGAAATAGAGTGAGTATGTGTTTGTGCTTAGTTGTTTTTCTTAATTTTTAAGTCTTTTAATAATATTAACCCTTATGTGTTCATAATTTCATATTCAAATCTTGTATCGGTTTAATTCAATCACACAATTTTCTGTTTCCTTTCTGAATCCAGGACTGCGTGTTGATGTGACTTTTCATATCAAAGTGAATGAATACTATTAATTCTGATTTTTCTTTTTTCGCACCATCACATATTTTAAAACGTGTTTTCGCTTTCAAAAACACACTGTTTCACAATTTGGCTGAGTTCCTCACGATCCAATTTATTACAAAAATTGATGTTTCATTATGAGATAGAGTTAGAGACAATGGTGATTGTAAGATGTACAAGTGAAATTGTGTTATTACTAAACCCAGAAACTATACATAAGAGCATGATTTTAGGTTTTTTGTGTGAATAAAATAAAATAAAGTGGTGGAACAGTAACGAATTTGAAGATTATGATTATTGATTGGGTTAAGCATATATTTAGATTGGAATGGACTTGTTCAGGCCCCTAATTTGGGTTCTTTTGTCTGAACTTGGGCTCAATGGTAGCTGTTGACAGCAGATGACCGAAAAGCCACTGTTGAGACCATTCTTTGGTGGTAGAAGTGGCAACATTTTGAAAGGTTCAAATCAAAGAGAAGTAAGCAAGTCAAAAGAACCATTCCACCCCTTTTTGTTCACTATTTACGCAAATGAAATGAATAATTAATTATTAATTAGTAATCCTCAATCTCTTTACTACAACGTAAAGGACTGCTTTATTAAAACAACTCATTTTATTTTCAGCCATGTTGAGTTCATTAATCATGTTATTATGGTTTAATTTGGAGAGTTTTCTTTCAACGACCAAGTCATACCACTAATATAATACAACACTAACCCAAAATATATTAGTTCTTAACTAAAATAGAACTTTCCTTTCCCTTGGACTATGGAGTTGATTTCAACAAATTTCTTCATAAAACTTTTTTAACAAAATAAAAAAATTTACTTTATATAACTTTTTTATATTTTTATTTTTAAATTATATATAAACTAATTTTAACTTATAAAAAAAACTCGCCTCTAAAAGAATTTGCGGAGAAGATAATCTAAAACCTACCTATAAGATTTAACCTGGATAAGATAATATATTTCATCATTTGCTCATTACATTCATTCATTAAATATTTATTATGCTATATTAGTATTTTATGTTTTTGTTAAATAAATGAACCAGATGCTAGATTTTCATTTAAATACCATTATGATAATTGTTTTAGAAAAAAACAAATTAGATTATAAAACAATTAAAGTTTTACATTCGTGATGGATGTTTAGTTATAGAATTATTTATTATAATTAGATAATTATTATAATAAAGTCGAAGTATTGTTTATTTAATTTAATTTGAGATGTTTCATTGATAATATACATGCTTGATTTTAAATGTCATTTGATCGAGTTGCAATGAATGATTAATATACTTAAGAATCCAATTCAGTAGTAAACCATATGAACCCGTATGTTCAGAAATAGGACTGGTCCAACATACATAGAACATGTGTTTGAGTTTGCGTTACAAGGCTGTGTTGTTCTTTTTTCCTTGAACCCCAAACAAATAAAAGTCAAACATTTTGCATGTGTCCAAATAATAGCTTGGTTCATACATAGAACATGTGTTCTTATTATTGATATTTGTTTTATACGCTTTTTTTTTTTGTCTTTGATACTCATTTATCTTTTTGTAGGGTTTTCCAATTGGATCAAATTTCTTTTGAGAGCGTAGGTGTGGCCCAGCTCTATAATTCCATTTTGGAGGGATTCTTTCTGTACCCTCAAATTTTTTCTTCCTCCATCCCAAAAAAATTAAAATTCCCATGTTACTCTTGTCATGTTATATAACATAGTGAAGAATTTAGGTTGGTTGAGGCTGTGCTGGTATTGTGTTTTGTGTATTTTGGTGGTCTTAGTTGTGCATGGTGGATTTAAGTAAATGTTGGAGGAGTTGTCTGGTGGTTGTTGGTTATGTGAGTGGAGGTTGAACGCGAGAAGAAGAAGGTAAACGAGCCTTTTTGTTTTTCAATTTGTTCTCTAATTTCGGATTGTACAAATTAAAAAATTTCCAGATGATAAAATTGGTAAGCTTGTGAATTGTACAACTAAGTAGTAAAAGAGATTTAAAGACTCAACTATGAATTGTAGAGATTGGAAGTGAAAAAATGGCTTCTGGGTTGTAAAAGCCAAAATAAAAATTACATGTTGTGTATTGGCTTTTGTATTGTAGAAACCGAATGTCAAAAAGTGACTACTGGGTTGGGTATTGTCTTTCGTATTATAAAAATCGAAAGTCAAAAAGTGACTTTTGGGTTGTAGAAACCGAAAGTCTCTTTTTGACTTCCGGTTTCTACAACCCGAAAGTCACTTTTGACTTCTGGTTTCTACAACCCGGAAGTCACTTTTGACTTTCGGTCACTATAATACGAAAGTCACTTTTTATCTTCTGGTTTTTACAATGCGAATACCCAACATGTAATTTTTCATTTTGACTTTTACTACCCGAAAGCCATTATTTCACAAGTTGAGTATTGACTTTGTGATTTTTTTGTCTAGTATTTAAGTTGTAATTTGTTTTATTGAAATAGAATCCGAGATTTAAATCAAAATGTCACATGAAATTGATAAGGTGTATGACATGTATGAAATGTTTGATATTATGAAATTGCAGTTAACAAATGATGAGGTTGATAGGGGAAATTGTGGTGAAAGTTTCACAACTAATGAGATCAGTATAAGTAGTGGTTATTTTATTATAAAATAGCACCCAATTGATATGGTTATGATGTAATGTACATGCATAGATTTTTGTTACACAGGATGACTTAGTTGAATGAGTTTGTGTAGTAGGATTTAGACTTGGATTTGTAATTGTCATTTTGAGGTTTGCAAATGGATAAGCAAAAAGGAAGACATATGTGCTGTTAGGATGTGAATGAGGTGGCAAATATAGAAAATACAAAAAGGATATACAGATCATGATAGTTGGGACAATAAAATGTGACTGTCCATTTAAATTGCGAGGTAAATCAGTTCATAATGGAGGAGGGTGAATGTTAAAGGTAATATGTGGTAGGCATAATCATGAGTTGGCTGATACATTAGTAGGTCACCCAGGAAGATTAAAACCCAATGAACATTCAATGTTGATTGATATGACAAAAACTTTAATAAAGTCTGAAAATATTTTACTTACTTTGAAGGAAAACAATGAAGACAATATGACCACAATAAAAAAAGTGTACAATGTTAGGTATGTCTATAAAAGTTCACAAAGAGGACCACAACCAGAAATACAACAGTTGATCATGTTGTTATTGTGTGACATGTATATTCATTGAAGTAGGTTTGATGAATCTCATAATTTGTTACTTATCTTTTTTGTACACATTCCGATTCACTGAAATTGCTAAATTCTTTTAGCATTGTATTGTTAATGGATAACACATATAAAACAACAAAAAATAGGCTAACTTTACTTGAGATGGTTGGTGTTACGTCCACATGTTTAAATTTCTCTACAACTTTTGTGTCGTTATGAAGTGAACGAGAAAACAAATTCATATAGACTTTAGAAAGAGTTAAAAAATTGTTTTTTAGAGTTGATGTCTTTCTCGAAATAATTGTTAGTAAGAAAGATCTTGCAGTAGGCACTACAATTAACACTGTTTCCTGAAACAATCCCAAAAATCCAGAAAGATAGATTTGAAGGAAAACGAAATGCGGAAGAATACTTACTTGCACGGTGCAGTGCAGTCTTTTATGGTTGTCGGAAACGGGTGACAGTCGCAACACCAGTGAGCTTACAAATGGAATGAAAATAAAAAAGTAAAACAAATAGAGACACTGAAGCAGTACGGAGAGGAAGAAGAACTCAAAATGCAGAAGAGGAAAATCAAGCTCGTGAGGTGGGATGCATACTGACCACCACATACTTTATTTAGATTCAAGGGTACTTTCATCTGTTCTTTTTGGGGTGCAAGATAAAATTTTTGGGGTGCAGGAAGAATGCCTCTCCATTCTGTTGCTCAGTATTGGACCCAACCCAAGCTGCCCAGACCAAAACTGTTATCCCTTGTTTGGATTCACCGGATTGCGCTCAGCTTAGTTCTGGTAAAAAACCAATACTTTTATTTCTGATGGAGGGCTAATTTTGCTGAGTAACACTAATAATTAATAAAAAGAGAGGATGATTTCATTAATTTTTCAAATTAGTACAAATTAATTAAATTTTCTAGATTTTATTTTTTTCCTTTTATTTTTATGTCTTATAATGTTAGATACTACAATAATAACCTAAAAACTCACAATTAAAATAAGAAATAAAAAGAAAAACAAAATAGACAATAATAGAATTTTATTAAAGGCAAGAAATTGTAATACCATTGCTTCTAATTCCAAGGAAAAATAATAACCCCTGCGGTTGCAAATAAGAAAAATCATTACTAAGATAATCTTTAAAAAAACTATTTTGCATCTTTTAATAAATATAATTGGAAACTAAACTCTAATACAATTATACAACTAACAGGTGTTTTTAGGGATTTAATACCAATACATGGTAGAGAAAGATTTAAATATTACCTCTATTTAGATAATTTATTTATGAGTTATTTATTTATATATTATTTATCATAATATTTTTATTTAATATAAAACTTCTAATTTATCTTAAACTCCTAATATAGAATATAGTATAAAATTGATATATGATTTAGAATATATTTAAAATATGTTGGCAATGAAGATTAAGTTCCAGGGCCTAAGAGGAAAAGAGTTGTATTAACTTGAAAGCTAAATTCAATTGTTGGAGTTAACATGTGAGCAATTGGTAGAAGATATATTTAATGTTGGTGACCTGATATTCTAAAAGCTGTAGATGGTTCTTTATGCTAATAAATCATGACATATTCTGTCCCTTTTTCATAGAAGAGCTAACCTTTTTTAATAATTTTTAAGTTTAATTAAGTTTTAATTTATTTATAAATTTAAGTATTTTTAAAATAATTTTTATCAAAAAATATTTTATTAGATATCTAAATTATTTATATCTTTTAATTAATTTTTTATATTTAATTTAATAAAGTAATATATTATCTTACATTGTCATTATTATATAAATTAAAAAAAAAAAATATGTAAAAAGATTATTTTAAAACAACAAAAAATGAAATGAAACCAAATTGATAATTTAATTTAATTCATATTACATAATTAATTTCAACTAATCAGATTAAGATAATTTCTCAAGTCTAAAAGCCGCAAACTCCAAAGCTAACAGCCTAAGTTGCATCAGCAATTATAAGTTATGGGCTTTTGTTATCTTCTGATTGAAGTGTGTACTTCTTGTATAATTAGGGGAGAAAATAGGTTGACTTTTATTCAACTTTTTTGCAGAGAAAGAACTATTATTAACTTCTGGTTCTTTGTACCCCAATGACATGAGTTGGTTTCCTATTTAAATGTAAATCCAAATTTTTAAATATAATTTATTAATTTAAAATGTTTTTATTTAATGTAAACACTATGAAAAAAATTTAAGTAAATGAAGAAATAACAATATAAATAATTTATTGATTTATTTAAATAAAATAAAATTATTTTAAATATATTTATAATATAAAAAATAAAAAATAATATAGCTAAATAGTATGATTTTAGGTTTAATATTAATTACTTGTATTAGATATTTAATTACTTGTAATGGATATTTAATATATATTTTTATAATTAATAATGATCATATAATTGAAGGGTGGTTTTTTTAATAGTGAATATATGTCTTTTAATTTTGTCAAGAATGTTTTAAAAAATTGTAATAAATAAAATTAAAAATGTTCTTTTTAATAATTATTTATATAAAAAATTTTACATGATATTTTTATTTTAGTATAATTGACAACTTAAAAAATCTATTCAATTATCATTTATCATTTAAATAATTTAGTTAATTTTTAAAATTTTAAAACTAAATTTCTAAACATATATTAATATTTCAATTTTAATAAATAATTTTAATTTTTATAACATGATATGTTATTAATTATAGTCTGATTCATCATAATATAAATCATACCATATGAAGCAATATCATAAAAAGAAAAATCTAAATACAATCATGTTAATAAATTATAAATTATATTGAATACAGAGTATAAAAATATTTTAAAACATTCATAAAAAAATAGTTTAAAGAAATATTAAATTTGATATTTTTAATTACTTAAATTTAAATAAATGCATAATTATTTTAATGTTAGATCTGTATTTTCTGCAATAATTTATTGATTTAAAATGTTGCATTTTAATGTAAGTACTATAAAAAAATTACAGAAAAGAAAAAAATAACAATGTAAATAATTTATTGGTTTATTTAAAATAAAATAAAAATATTTTAAATATATTCATAATAGACAAATAATATAATCGAATCTTATGATTTTAGGTTTAATATTAATTATTTATATTAGATATTTTAGATAAAATTTTATTATTAATAATAATCTTATAAATAGTGGGTGCTTTTTTTAATTGTGAATAAATGCTTTTCAATTTTATCATGAAGAAAATGTGTTCAAACATAGTCTAAATTTTGCAGCGGTCTCTGTCATTGATTATTTTTCTTAAAATGTTTGATGCAATAAAAAAATACTAAAAAAATAGTTAAATTTTCTTAAAGGTTGAAATAATGAAAAACAGGCTATTTTTCAATTTTAAATTTATCCTTTAGTTTTTTTTATTGCAATTTGCATTCTCTTCTTTTCTAAGAAGTTTGGTCTGTAGATTTTCTCAATCAATAAATTCAGTTCAATACTCAAACATGTAAGTTTATTTCTTCTTTACTTTCAAATGTTAATTAATTTTTTTTAACGCTATATTAAAACTATATATTTAGATTTAATGTTGAATTGGATTAAAATTAAAAAGAAGTTATACAAAATTGTTGACTAAATCAAAGTTATACACAACATAAGGAAGATGAATCTTTAGGAGAGAAATGCCACATGGTAGAGGCCATTTAGTCACTGAAAGCTTAAATAGGTAAACCTTAAGGATCATGCATAGCCTTTATTAAAACTTTTTAATTTCATTTAACGTCATCACTTGTCAAACTCTATCTTAATCCTTCCAAAACTCTATCTTAATCCCTCCAAAACTCTATCTTAATCCCTCCAAAACTCTATCTTAATCCCTCCAATAATGACATGACCCATCCTAGGCACCAAAGTCACCGTAATATATTCATCATCTTCAGCACCCAAGTCCTCCAATAACTCCGTTATCCCAACGTTTAAGCTGGTATTTTGCTTCTTGTTACTAGCCAACCTCACAAAGCCCCCTGCAAACTCACTCATACATGGCCCACCTGCCACATCCTCTTCAACATTAATATATACATCAAACTTCACAATTAAATTCCTCTCAACCTCAATCCCTTCTATCACCAGCACCTCTTTCTCATCTTCCTTTTTCTTTTCATTCCTTCTCTTCACAATAATTCTCACACTTGAATCCAAAACCACAGGAAACTGCGTACTTTTGAAAGCCTTAGCAACCGGTGGTGCATCACTCGTTGGTTTGGCACCAAGGGGAAGGTCAGGGAGACCGCATTTGGCTAAATATGGGGGCGAGATAGGGGTTGCAAGAGACAACTGGACATTGCTAAGAATACCAAGGCTTCCTAGACCAATGAGTAAGTTTCTTCTTTCAAACGAGAATGACTCTGTGGCTTTGCATGACACTGCAACTTTTGGGGCATTAGAATTGTGATTTCTTAATACAGCGATGGAAGAAGAATGACCTAAACCGGAGAAGGATACAGGACACAGGAAAGCCATGAAGATAGATCAATTTTGATAGAGGTGTCTGTATACCTTCTGAGATCCCTTTCCTTTTATAATTAATTAATGGAGACTATCTTGTTATCTTTCCTTATCTAAATATATATTGAAGATTAACGGTTAGAGCAAGATTAGGAATTCAAAAGTTTGTTGAAGGAGAGAGAAGGTAAAAGTTTGTGAGAGAAAAATAACTATCTTAATTAATATTAAATGGGAAAGTTTTTCAATATTTTTATAATTTCTATTATTTAATGTTAATAAATATTAGAATTATGATTTCTTAATAGAGTGCTGAAAGAATATTAAAAAGAAGACTTTAAGTCTAATTTAATCCTACAAAATCGATTTGTAAGAAAAAGTTTGCATCTATTATTTCATCTCTAGAGAAAAATAACTATCTTAATTAATATTAAATGAGAAGGATTTTTCAATATTTTTATAATTTCTATTATTTAATGTTAATAAATATTTTTTTTAAGAAAAATTCTTTCTCCAAATTTATTTTTATCTATAATTGGTTTGAAAATTTTAAGACTATATTAGTTAGTTGTTATCCATTTTTTTTCTAAATTAAATGACAATAATAATATTTCATTTCTTGTATCATAAAAAGGATTGAGTACTGAATGGAAAGTAAAATTAAATGAGATATTAAATTTTGTTTGAAAAGTTAAATTTTTCTAATAATTTTTCAAATCCAAATTTTTATTATAAAAATCTTAAAACAAAAAATTATAGAGAAAAGATCATTTTGAGAAAAAAATTTAAAAATACCTCTTTCAATAGAAAAACTTACATTTCATTATAAAGAAAAAAAATAATATAATAATTTATTACAGAGAACATAAAAATACAAAAATATTATTAAATATCATAAATTATAAAATTTAATAATTTTTTTAATTTATGTTGTTTAACCGTAAATGACTATTAAAAAAATAAAATTAATATTAAATCATAAAATTAACTTTAAAAAAAGATAAAGAACTTATAAAAAGTTGCTATATTCTCTTCCCTCACTCTAAATCTGTTTGTTTAGTTCATTATTCTTTTTAACTTGTGTTAGAAAAAAAATGTAACTCTCTATTTTTCTACTTGATGGTGAAAAATAAAATAATTTTATAATATAAAATTTTTCATACTTAAGAACTTTGAATGTTTTTAATATAAAAAAATAATTTTTTATTTGTGTTTAAAACTTTTTGTTGTCTTCTTTAAGTTCTTATAATTTAATTAATTTTAAAAAATTTATATTTTAAAATATTTTTATGAAACATCTTTAATTATATAATAAAATTTTAACTCATATTTTATAGTTTATTTTTTAATTTTTAATTTTCATTTTATTTAAATAGATATATTGATAAAAGTAGAAAATAGATTTATTTTTTGCAATGAAGATTAGATGAATTTATTGTCGATAATATGATTATTTATATTAAAAAAATAAGTGACAAATTTAGTCCAAAATTTAATTATTGACGAGTTTAAGAATTAAAAAAAATAAAGACAATTTTTTAAACAAATATGATTTTTTTATAAAACATTTTAAATCTATAACCACAAAAAATTGAAAAAAATGATGATTTATTACTTTTAATTATTTAAATTCAAATAAATGCATAAACTATTTAATGTTAAATTTATATTTTCTAAAATAATTTATTGATTTTTAATGTTGTAGCTTAATATAAATATTATGAAATAAATATAAGGAAAGGAATAACAATTTAAATAATTTGCTAATTTATTTAAAATGAAGTAAGAACAATTTAAATATGTTCATAGTATAAAAATTATATTTTTAAATTGTATAATTTTAGGTTCAATTGAAAATAGAATTTTATAATTAATAATAATCCTACATGAGGTTGATTTTTTTCTTAACAGTGAATACATACCTTTTTAATTCTATCATGAATGTTTTAAAAAATTGTAATAAACAAAATGAAAATCTTCCTTTGCAATAGTTATTTATATAAAAAAATTAATTAATATTATTTTAGTATAATTGATAACTTTAAAAAATATTTAATCAACATTTATCGTTTTAAAAATTTGTAACAAAATTAAAATAATCTTTTTTAATATTTATTTATATAAAGGAATTAAAAAAATATATTTTTTAGTATAATAATAACTTAAAATATCTATTAATCAGAATTTATAATTTAAATAATTTAATTAGTATTTTAAATATTTAAAATGAAAATTAATATTTAAAATTTGGCAAGTAATTGAGATTTTCACTATCTGATAGAGTGTTTATCATAGTCTAAGACAGTGTTTATAGATTGTAAAATTTTTGTAATCAATTTATAGTCTAACCAACTAATATAGACAACAAATGACATCTGAAGCATTAAAATTTCTCAACTTGAGATCAGTGAGTTCTTAGGTAAAAAACCTTCTTACTTTCTCCTCAACGTTTGGTGAAGACTGAAGTGGTCAAACCAGTGAAGACTAACCATAGTATGATACTATATATAGTTTGTAATTGATTTTACATAAAATACCCAAAATGAAGAAGGTTACTTCTATTTTATATCCATACAATCCCCCAGATTTTAAAATGGACCGGTTCACGCTTTATACAGGCCCATACCACTGTCTTTTCTTTTCAGTCCATTTGATAAAAATGGTCATCGTGGATTTCTTTTTCCTTCTTAGTATATTCTAATTATTCTTTCAGCTATTTTATTAATTGTATTCTTTTAAAATATTTATGTTATTAGAAAAATGACATTATACCGAAAAACTTGTTAAATAAAAATAAGATCCACATCTTTTTACGAATTTTAATAAAGATTAGTTAATAATAAAACAATGTGTCCAAATAAAATCCAATCAATGACCAAAAAGAAATTATACCCCATTTATTCGTAAAAAATCTAATGATGGCCACTATGTACCTTGTATTAGTTAAAGGTAAATAATCGAGGGCAAATGCTAAAGAACTAAAAACAGATAAAAAATGTTTAAAAATTAAAATAATTTTTGTAATGATCATTGGAAGTGTTGGGATAAAAATGTGTAGGAAACATTCAAAATCAGTTGTATTTCTTTTAGTTTCTTGTCAATTTATAAAAAGTAAGGTAGGTATTATTTAATAGTTTGTATGATACTGCACTTTATCTGTATATAATTTTCAAATAAATTATTTATCCTTTTAAATAATTAAAGGTCTTATTCTAGATTATTTAAACTAAGAGAAATCACTTTTGAAATTGTTAAGTTGCTTTAAAAATGATTTATTTTTATAAATTTTTGACATGAATCAAATAATAATATTGTTGTTGTACTATATATATAGGATTATTATAGAGATTTAGGGTGGGTAAATTTTTAGAGTTTATTGTGAGTAAATTTTTTTGTTACAAACTGATTTTGTAAAATTGAATTAAGATAAATTTAAAATTTAATTTTAACATAATATTATAGTTTTTTTATAAAATTATTATATTTATAAATGGTCTTGAATTAATGTCTGATATTTTTTTATTAAATTAAAATGTATTTTATAAGATAATAAACCTAGTTAAATTTAAAAAAAAAAAATACACTGGTGTTATTTTTTATTAAGTTTAAATATGTTTTTAGTATCTGAATTATTTGTTAAAATTGTGTTTCGTTTCTGATGCAAACTTTGGATTTATTTTATTTTTATACTTTATAAACAGGTGATATATCATCAAAGATGATTTACATGAGTTTATAAAACATAAAGAGGAACTAAGTATAAAATTTCTCTCATAAACAAAACATAATTTTGATAAATAATTTAAAGACTAAAATTATATTTAATATTTTTTATTACCTTTTGTAGGTTTGTTTGGTGGGTATAATTTTATGGAACCATCCACTTTTGAAAATAAAGACAGGCATTTCCAGTTTTCCAAGGGTGTCAATTATTGGAAATAAAGCAAATATTTCATTTTGCACATGTTGTGATACTGTATGCAATGCAAGTGCATCCTTCAATAGCTATCCATATGAAAATGAGTGTTTCTTATAATTGTAAACCAATTAAAATCTATCAATTTTATATCAAAAGGTGTGCATATATAAATTAGGAAAATAATTTTTAATTAATTAGTATTAAGAAAAAAAGAAGAAGAGGGAAGTGTGGAGGAAAATATCCATGGCATGGTCAAGTTGCATAAGAAAATTTGTCGCCTTGTTTAAGAAGGTGTTGATGTGAATCGCAGAACATAACACAACTCATTGAACCCCACACATGCATATTGCCTTTTTTCCAGCTAAAGTGAGCATTACAGCTGTTTGATAGTTGGCTTCAGATCAGATCCACCTCCTTTTTTTATTCAACTAAATCATCTTACACCTTCACCCCTTTATTCCTTTTCAACCATTTTTTTCACTCCTATATTCCATACACTAATACTCCAAATTCTTAACATTTTTTTGTTATATATCATCCAATAACTCACAGTGTTTTTTCTACTTCAATTGAATTATAATATTTGATATTTTAAAATGGAATGAAATCAGCAATTATTTGAAATTCTTCAATAATTCAAACTCATACACTGTATTTAATCACAAATGTAAGGTTAATTAAACGAGCCAATCATCCTTATATATGATATTACACTAATTATTGAAGGTATAATTTGAAATTATCAAACACTAACAATTAACACCAACCATAACACACCTTGCCCTGAAAAAGAAACACTTGTTTTGTCTTCAATGAAAACTTCAAAAAAAATCTAAAGAGTAAATGTATGACCAAAAGACAAACAACTTTGTCTTCATGCCGATGATGGTGATTTATTAGGGTTTATTTATATCCCATCTTCCCTTTCAATTCTTAGGATTTAAAATTTGTTTGAAAATAATAAGAAAGTAAAAAAAAAATGCTAATGATGGAGTTAAAAAATTTGTCAGGGCACTTTCTTTCCCTTCATTGTGGTATCTCCTCTTCCTCTCTTTTAAAAATAATTGTGGTAGTGTGAATGGTCCTTTGGTGAGAGTGTCATTTATTAGGTCAAGCATACATAAATCTCAACCGAATCATCTGTCCTCTTAAAATCCTAATGCAGACAACAATGGCACAGGGGAGAAATGTAATTCAAATTTGAAGAAGAAGAAGCTATTAAATCTGAGGAGCATATTCTTTCTCCAACTCCATAATTAATGACCCTCTCTTCCAAGACCAAACCTGACCCACCAAACAGCGGAGAGAGCTTCCAATAATGTCTTTTATCAAATCATAATCTTTTCGAAACTCCCTCCCCCATCTGTCTCAAATTTTAAAAGCCAAAACAAACAATTAATTACACTCATTCATCTAAGTTAAAATAAGCTTAGCATGATAATAAAAATTACTTTTTTTATTTGTATGAATAAATTTTGATCCCTAATAAATTTATCGATTATGTTTTTAGTATTCAATTTTTTCCCACAATTTTTTTAATTTTGTTTTGTTTCTTATAATTAACTTTTTTAAGGAGTGAAATTATAGTCACAATGTTCGATCTATCTGGCGTGATTAACACACGAGAACTTACCCTGCCTAACATTTTGATTACTTTATGGAGGTTTATTTTTGTGAGTGTAAAGAAAGGAGTTAGATACGCAGACAAAGCAGAAGGTGTCGCTATTGCATGTGGTCAGGGCGTTGAAATCCTATAATATTATTGCCCCACTTCACACTCCATGTGCCATGCTGCATTTCCCTCCCCTCGCTAACCCTTTCTCTCACATTCACACCACAACATATTATTATTCACTTAGCCACCACAACAATTAACGTTTTTGTTGTTGTTGTTGTTGTTCTTCTTCTTCTTCTTATTCACTTCACTAACCAATCATTCCCTTATGCTCTCCCATGGCTTCCAATTCCAAGGCCATTCTGGATTATGCTTTGTTTCAACTCACTCCCACCAGAACCAGGTCACCCTCAACTCTTTCTTTTTCCTTGTTATTTGCCCCAAACAATTCTTACTGGGTGCTTTTCTTTTGCTTCTCCGGTTGCTTCATGTTCTTTTTTCTTTTGCAGATGTGAGTTGTTAGTCTTTTGTGGAGGTGCTCATCAGAAAATAGCTTCTGGGTTGTTCGAGCCTTTCGTTTCTCATCTCAAATTCGTCAGAGATGAGATCTCCAAAGGTGGATACTCAATTAAGCTTCTGCCTCCCTCCAACTCTGCCTTGTGGTTCACCAGAGCCACCTTTGAGAGGTGATTGCTGCTTCCGTCGATTTTTACGTTATCTTTTTTGGCCTCTTAATGATTATTGTTATCAATCTCTTCTTTCACCTCACCAACTTTCCTAATGTTTTCCAATCAAAATTGAAGAGCCCTTGAATCATTACCTTAATAATTGAAGCCTGTAATGTGTACATATTGTAATGGGAATGGAATCTAAAGAACTTTCTAAATTTTTTCACACAATTAGTACAAGGGGTAATCATTTTCCACTCAAATTACTACCACGGAGAGATACCTCTTCATGGACCTCTCCGCACCGCTAATGATAATAATTATTTACTACTTAGATTGCATTGGTGGTCACTTTTTGTTTGTCCCTACTAATAATTGTTTTGTTTGACAGCCATCAACTTGTTTAGTTAAAGTACATGATAGTGTCAAATCAGTGGATTGATTAACAATTTGCAGCTCTTGAATTATAACTCGTGATTTAATAATGGATTTAGTTTACGTGGTTTTATAGATTAGGGAAGAGTTTGTTTTGGGTGTGGGAGTGATGGAAAACTAGGATTCAGTTGAGGGCGAGAAAAGGGGAAGGACTCTGGAAATTATAAAAAACTTAGGATCTTCTGTATTTTTATCCCTGCTCCTCCATTCAGTATCCATATTCATCCAATTTAAGATTTATAAAGCTGATTTTGCTCACTTCATTTTTTGTCTTCTTTTTTCTTTTGGGGTGGGGTGTATTTTGCAGGTTTGTGCGTTTTGTGAGCACACCGGCTATTCTCGAGAGGTTTGTTAGCCTTGAAAACGAAATTCTTCAGATTGAAAGTTCATTTCAAGCTAATGCTTTATCAATATCCAATGCAACTCCTGATGAAGGTACGGTCGGAAGCTGCATGTTAAACATGTTTTGTGTATATTGCTGCATGAATTGCTTAGTGTTAGGTGCAATAATTAAATTCCAACAGCTGTACTTATTAAGTCAAACAACCATGAATGAATGAAGTATATGCGCATAATATTCCTACACCTAATCATGAGTTGCTTAATTGGAACTATTTTCTTACTAAAATTATATTGTGTATTAGGAATCTTGCCACAAAACAATGGCAACACAAGGAGGTTAAGTGATTCTGCGAAGGTACTTAATTTCTTAAAGAAATGTTAGAATTACTTAATAATCTCTGAATTTTTTTCTTAATTTACGTTTTGTTTTTATTTCAGTTAAATGATGTACTTGAAGGTGTTGACAACAAAGAAGAGGAAAGCTCAAAGTAACTTTCTCCCTCTTCAATTGTTTCTATTGATGAAATGTAATTTATTTTGTTTTTAAAAGTATTTCCTAACACTTCCTATTGCTATAATGATAAGGGTTTCCCTGCATCGTCTGTTGGAATCTCGAATAGCACTACTCCGGAAGGAGCAAGCAATGGCTTATTCACGTGGTCTTGTTGCTGGATTTGAAATTGACAGCATTGATGATCTCATATACTTTGCAAATGCATTTGGAGCAATCCGATTAAGGTATGAATTGGAAATATAGTACTCACTGCTTCTTACTTGTAAACAGTAAAAGGGAAACTATCGTCAATTCTTACTCATAATGTAAATGCTATTTTTCGTGCCTGTTTTCGGAGAGTAAGTTTATTTTCCTCAAAAGAACTTTCCCTTGCTTTTCCTGACTTAAAACTATTTTAACAATTGACCCTACTTTGTAGATTGTGAAATTTCACTTGTCTAAGGGGATCCCTCTTTTTGCTATGGAGGTTCAACTACCTTTGGATGTCAGTTCTCTCATTCCTTGTTTTTCTAAGGATCATTGAGAAATGAGAACCTATTCTTGTGAATATTTTAGTTTCCTTTAAACTCGAACTGTCATCCTGTATGTCACACGTACTAATGGACAACGCCATACTAGCATATCAGATTAGGGGGAAATTTCTGCAAAACTTACCTGCTTTCTTACAATGAGATCTGATAAGTCATTTAAAATTAGTGACCTGTCGTAGTGGACTGGTGGATCTTGCCTCATTGACATAAAACCTTTAGCTTTAAAATCAACTCAGTCTTGATATTCAATGTATGTAGGGAAGCCTGCATTAATTTTAAGGAATTATGGAAGAAAAAACATGCAGATGATCTTTGGATAAAAGAAGTAGCTGCTATGCAATCAAGCTTGCCACCGGCACTCTCATTGTCTGGATCATCAGGAATTATACTGGCAAATGATATAACCGCCCATGACCAGAGTAGCATTGCTTCTGGTGAGGGAAATGTACTTTCGGAAACATCAAATTCTTCTTTAAACAAAAAAGAAGGTATTTTTTAACTCATTCTTCCTTTTCCTTTACCTTGATTATATTATGCTTTCAGAAATTCACAGAAACCTTCACGTCCGAATCAAATCACAGAATTTTAAATTTGATAATTATCATACTCAAACCAAACCCAACAATCAATTATATACCATTCTATGCTTTTTCTTGTGTGTTATCTTTTAATGGGTTAAGAAACAAATATTTTTATTTTTCTATTTCTACTTATTTATTTTGACCCACTACCTTCAATTTTAGGCTAAATCAACCTGTTAAATGAGTAAAAATTGCTTCAAACAAAAAGTGTTGCTTTCTTTAAGTAGTACAATGTTTATTTAATACAAAGGAATGTTATGTGCAGATGTGAACCTGCCTACACCAGATCAGAAACCTTCACACACAGCAAATGTTCATATGCCAATGCCCTGGCCTTACAATGTGCCTCCGTATATGTATAATCTTCAGCAGATGCCTTCATACCAAGGATATCCCATGACTAATGTGCAGACTGTCCCTCCTTACCTTCTACCGAATGTGCAATGGTCTTCTGACCAGGTAGTGAATCAGAAACCATCATCAACCAAAAAGGATAAATCCCGTAAGAAAAGAGCAGAAGAATATGAAGAAGACCAGCAGTCAGAATCCAGTGATCCTGATTCTGGGAGTGAATCTGATTCAGATAAACAGAATCACTCCAGTCACTCTTCGAAGGATGATCTGAAGAGGAGAAAGAACAGAAGAAAGTCATCTGGAACAGTTGTGATTCGTAATATCAACTACATCACTCCAAAAAGGAGAAATGGAAACGAGGATGGAGTCTCTGACGAATCTTTAGAAGATGATGATATCATAGATGAACAGATCATCAAACAAAAGGTCGGTGTTGCACTTGAATCTTTGCAAAAGGTCCATAAAGGTGAAAAACATGCTAATGGAAAAAAAGCAGCAGCCCGGCACAAGGTAACTAAATCAAGTGACTCGACTGAGGAGGATCTCACAGAAAACATGAGTGATGCAACCCAAGGAGGTGACAATAATGACAACTGGAGTGCATTCCAGAACCTTTTGAAGATAGATGAGGGTACTGGAATTGATGGACCAGAAAGGATGAAGTCAGTTGATGTCCAGGATGAACCTTTTATGGTGAGAAGCTCAGAAACAACACCGTATGCTGCTAGTTCAACTCCAAACTTGGATTTCAAAGAAGTTCTCAAGAACCCTAAAGTTCCAAATGACTCCTTTATTGTGACTCACAGAGATGGAGGAAATGAAGGAGGATCCAAGCTGCATGAGTACGTAGACAACTGTGGTCCAGTTACAAAGAGCAGGGATAATGTGGGTGAACAAATAGTGCTATCTCATAAATCAAAAGAACCAGGAAATGAACTCGGTGATCCATTATCTACTTTTGCTGCTGACTCACTACAAACAAAGGGAAGAACATCAGATGACTGGTTTATCGTTGAAAATTTGGAAAAGATGAGGAGCCCCGATCCCTCAATTGTGTCTGCAGTGTTTGATGGTGATTACACTTCACCAGTGAATGGTCATTCCCAATCCGAGAAAAGAAGTGAACGAACTCTCATTGATGATTCCTTCATGATTCAGGGTCAATTAGTAGATAATGATCTTTCTGATTCCCAATGGAAGACGGACTTCAGTATGGTTGCAGATCTAACTGTTGCCAAAAAGCTTGAAAGTGACGCAGCTTCTTCAAATGAGAATCGTGCATTATCAAAGACCCAGGAGCCTAACGACCTCTTTGTAGTTCTACAACGTGATTCTGGATTAGATTCTGTTGAGGGCTCACGGACAATGGACTATGAAATTGACTTCTCCTTATCAGAAACTGATAGAAGATCCTCCATTGACCATTCTCATGACAAGTTGAATGACAACCTTCCTGCTAGTCCTGTGAAAACCAATGTGAACAAAAGCAAAGTTTCTGGAACAAGAAGTTCAGAAAAGGATGAGAAGTCAAAAGCCTTGCGCAGTTCCTCTGGAAAGGGAAAGCCTGAAATAACATATAGGGCCAGAAAGCCATCCCTCCCTAATAGACCTATTGTTCAGAAGAGCAAGCGGGAACAGGTATTGTGATTTTTCAGTTGTTCAGTAGCATTGTTATATTTTAAAAATGCTTTGTGCTCCTACTTCATTCCACATAGCATGTACTAATCCTAACTCTTAATGGTGCGTATGATGGTAAACAGGAAGATGAGATCAGGAAGAAGATGGAAGAATTGCGGAATGAACGTCAGAGGAGAATTGCTGAAAGAACTGCATCCTCTGGTCTTGCTCGAGGTGTGCCCAAGAAAGACCAAATTGAAGGTAAAACAGCAAGAGTTTCACCAAAGAGTGACAAGAACAAGACTCAACCTGTGAAAGAGACAAACAGAATCAGTTCTGTCAAGGTCAGGGGAATTTAGCAAAACTCGTCAGTTCGATGTGGATGCAGATTTTATAAGCTACATGGTAAAGTGTATTTAAATAACCGTTGATTGAAATGAAATGAATAGTTTCATTTTTTATAAACTGTAAGTTATTGCATGTATTCAGTCTTATAATTACTCAAAATGTTGTTTTATTTCACGGTTGTATATCAATAGATTCTTTATCGATTGTAGGTGAAATCTTGTCATAAAGGTTTTGTTGGATAAATAGATATTCAAGTTTAATAGGTTGTGTGGATTGTATATCCCGGCATTCTTTGTTATGTAATGTATGAAACCTTTATAAATAATTCTATTCTTTTTGCGAATAGTTGTGAATTTATTTTTCTGTTTTTAATTCCATTGTCACTTATGATACCACTGGGAAGAAGAAAGTGAAAAAAAAAAAAATCAGAACTTCTTTCTGCGTGTTTTTAGTTATATCATTAATCGGGAGAAATTTTGATTCATATTTTTTTAGCAAATTTTAGTACCACTCAGAATATTAGTTTATGTATAATTTAACTCTACAAAAATAATTTATAAAGTAATATATTTTGACATCCTTTCAAGTCTATATTTCCATTTAACAGCTCTTTATAATAGCTTTTTATTAAATAGTTTAATTTATACTTTAATTTAATATTGTATTATTATCTAGGGTTTTCAAGTGAATGTATCAACAAAACACCGGTGTCAAAATACTTGTTTTCTCTCTCTTAATGTTTAGTATATAAAAGAATTGTCCACTTTCATAATCAAACTAGTCTAGTAGAATTTCGGTGAATAAAAAATTGTTAGACAAAAGAAGATTGTGATTTAACCTCAAAAAGATCGTTGGCATGTGCTTACAAGTTAAGGAAAAAAGAAATCTTGGTTCAACTCAATTACAAATCAAATAGTGAAAGAATGAGTAGTTTTATGGCGAGGGGAGATTCTCCTTATTATAGAGTTGGGGCAAACGACCAACAATAAGAACTTGTACAAAACTGGATGGACAAATTGCTAATTAATGGAGATTTTTCTTTTAATGTGAACCCAATTTCAACTCCCTTTTTTAGGCACCGAGAATGGAACAATATAAGGGGCAGGAGAAAATGGGTTCGGGAGGAACTTCAGCAACAGTTTGTACCTAACACTCAGAACCAATGTTAAGTAGTTTGTTAAAACTTAAAAGTGGAAACTCAACAAAATTAGAGTTGATTAAATATAGAAAATTCGAAGAGACATGTGAAAGGGTCGATGCGGTTTAATATTGTCTTGTTTTTAGCAATGAGCCTGCCCATAATATACTATACAATGTTACAAGAAATTAGTTACAACCTCACCTCTACTTTACACTGCTATTCTGTTTACTGTTTTAGTTCTCAACACAACTAGTTATATATTTACTTTCATTTTTCTGAGTTTGTCACAGTTCCTAAACGAGCAGTTTATGTGTTGCGCATTAGTGTTTTGTGAATTACTATGAAGACACAAGGTAAACGCCAACACAAGGCTGAAACCAACTCCATCATATTCACAACATAGGAGTTAAAAGGTATTTACTTTTCCTCCTTAGCTCTCTCACTTTTGAGAATTTTCCATTAGAATTCATATTATTTAATGATGCCCCCTAACCTCCTGATTGCATTCATATCTATTTTTTTATTATAATGTCAATTTGAAAATTCATTTCTGGATATTTTTATTTCTTCGCAACAAAGGTTTGAATTCTCTTGCAAATTATTCTATAGATTTTTTTTGTCTTTTAGAACCTCCAATGGGTTTCATTTTAAGCTGAACATGTCAGCTTGTTTATATACACTTTCTGAAGTTGTGGTAGGCACATCATAACGTTCTTTTTAAATTCAGGTTTTGAAGTCAATATAAGCAAACCTACTAAGACATGTCTAACGTGAGATTATGTGGTTTGAAGCCATTTCGCTTTGGACGAAAGGCAGGTTTTTTTGAGGTAAGATTCTGGTCTTCTTCTTGTTTAAACAGAATATGAGAAAATAAATTTCGAACAAACTGAATATTGGGATATGGAGATTCTGATACTTTGGACAAAGCAATTCCCAATTGTTTTGTCATTGTATTTTGCATGGCTTGGTCCGTGCTTAGATTTTGCGTAGTATTTGGAACTGTTATATTGTCATAACTGCTTTCATTCATGATACACCAATTTTTTCTTTAGAAGATTTGAGCACTGAAAACATTTAGAGAACTTTCACGAGTTAAAATTCAGCACATTTTTATTATCTAACCATTACAAAATGTAGGAATTTCAGTTTTAGCCATCCCAAATATTATTCAGATTTTATATATAGGCATCCTTCTAAAAGATTATTATTTTCAGTCAATGAAAAGCTTTACAACGGCCAAGAAGCCTTCTATGGCTCATAATGAAGGGAAGGGAGGGTCAATTGAATGGTCGTTTGTTGGGGCAGACCAATTGATTTCAATGATGAAGGTCCATAAGAAGATCTTTGTCTTTAGGGATATCATGGATCTTGATCCAATGAATAGTTCTGCTTCCTTGCATGAGGTACTTTATCTTTATGAATTATGACTTCTTTCTATTTAATTGAAAAAGTAAATAAATACAGATGACTTTGCCTCCCTTTGTTTTTCATCTGTCACATTTTAGATGGTTATTACAACCTTGGAAGATCTTCAAAGGCTTTACCCGGGAATCATACCAAGCAAAAAAGTGTCAAATATCAAAGACAAGTCTATCGATCAGGTTTCAACTTGCAGCACTTAAAACTGTCTTACTTATAGTTACTTTAGAAATTTGTATCCTAGAATACTAAATGTAGAAAGTTTTCTGCTAGGGTCTTGCCTACTTCTGCGAGGCTTTAAAGTCTCTTGGAGAATCTTGGACGATTAACAATGATTGTATGGAAAAACACAGTTATGAGTTACCAGTGTGTAAAGATAACACCAATATGCGGCAACTTGGTACGCTACTAATACCTCACCTTCCTTGTCAAGTAATAAATCAGATTTTAGAATTTCTGTCAACTGTCTCAGTTGAATTTCATAGAGTTTGAGTTAATTGTTATTTTATTTGTTTCGCAGGTGAAACTATGTCGACGACACTTGATTGTTTGATTAAGATTGCAAGTGAGAAGTTTGATATTATGGAAGAAGATCACCCAAAAAAAGTTATACCCAACAACTCCTTTTCAGACATAATTAATTCTCCTGTCACACCAAAATCTGTCCTTCCAGAATCCATGACCCCCGCATATTCTAGTGCCATTCCACTTTGGTCTTTAGGAATTCAAGTTGTGGGAAAGCTGAACCCAATTGATTTAAAGCGTTTATCTTACCACATGTCACCGCCACCCATGCAAACCCCCATGATAGAGAAGGAACCAACTATAAACATGGAAATAATAGACCAAAAAGCTCAAAATCCAGGAAACAACATATCACAATTGATAGTTCTTCACTCAGACACTACTAGTGATCATGGAGAAACATATGATAATCCTCAAGCAATAGAACATGATGTGGGGAAACTTTCAGTATCTCCCAAACCATTAGAAACACCTCTGCAGCAAAAAGCACAAGGGTCCGTAGCATCATCATTATCCTTATCACCATCATCACCACTAACACCTCCACCACCTCCACCACTTCCACCCTCACCCCTTCCCACAACATACACTATCCCACCACCACCTCCAACGCCATCACCACCAGTGTTGCAGCCAAATATGGCACTACCCCCGCCACCACTACCTTTGAGCTCAAGTTTAGCACTAGTACCGCCTCCTCCCCCACCAGTTCCCTTCGAAATCGGACCAGCACCAACACCTTCACCATCAATGCCACGTGGAACCGGTGCTGCTGCTCCACCACCACCTCCACCTGGAGCAGGGAGATCCTTGCGGCCTAAGGTAACTACCAAACTGAAAAGGTCAACACAATTAGGCAACCTGTATAGAACTCTCAAGGGAAAAGTGGAAGGATCTAGCAGCCTCAAAGGCAAATCATCCGGTGGGAGAACCACTGCAATTGGAGCCGGGACTAGTGGGAAACAAGGAATGGCTGATGCTCTAGCAGAGATGATAAAAAGGTATACAATTTTAGACACTCCAGAATTTTGCTTGTTTTTAAGCCTTGAAACCAAATGTCTCACCACTTTCTTTTGTTATTTTTTGTTTCAATGGTTGGTTTTTACTAGATCATCTTACTTCCAACAAATAGAAGAAGATGTTCAGAGGTACACAAAACAGATCATAGAACTGAGATCTGCTATCACCAATTTCAAGACAAAGGATATGATAGAACTTGTTAAGTTCCATAAAGATGTTGAGTCCGTTCTTGAGAATCTAACTGATGAGTCACAAGTGAGTTTAGAAACCCCATTCATTTCCATTCAAGTTAAACGTTACCATGTATTATTTTGTTTGTTCTTTCAATACCATGATCCAAAATTCCATTGCTATCTAGGTCCTATCTCGATTTGAAGGCTTTCCCTCGAAGAAGTTAGAAGCTATAAGAATGGCAACCGCGCTTTATCTTAGGTTGGATTCAATTCTTACTGAGCTTCAAAATTGGAATATGGTGACTTCTGTGGGCCAGTTCCTTGACAGGGCTGAACGTTATTTCAATAAGGTGATTCTGAATCTTTGGATTTATCATCCCTTCATGGATGGGATTGATTTTTTTAATGTATGGACATTCATTTCTAACTCGCAAGACCAACATACAGATAAAAACAGAATTAGATTGTTTGGAGCGAACCAAGGACGAAGAATCCAAGAAATTTAAAGGCCAGAACATCGAATTCGACTTCTACATCCTTATAAAAATCAAAGAAGCCATGGTGGATGTTTCCTCCAACTGCATGGAGCTAGCACTAAAGGTTACACAACAATCACAAACTAACATTTTTAGTTTTGATGATTCCCTTTCCACCTTAGGATCATTTAATATGATTAGCTTTATGTGTATTTGCATGAACTGAATGCAGGAGAGGCGCAATGATGCTGCTACCAGAGATTCAGGATCAAACATTAGGGATGGAAAAAGAAAAGAACATGGTAAGTTGCTTTGGAGGGCTTTCCAATTCGCATTTCGAGTCTACACATTTGCTGGTGGACATGATGATCGTGCTGACAAACTGACAAGAGAATTGGCAAAGGAAATAGAGAGTGACCCGAACCAACCATGACCTTTCACAAGCTTTCTTAGGGGTACAGGCATAAAGCATGTGATATGCTTCATACTACAATCACCATTTTTTGTAATGGACAACTTAGACGTAGCTCCATAGATGTCTTCGTTTTATTCTCTTACCAAAATCACACTTTCACTTCTGCAATGCATACGGATATTTAATAAAAATTTACTATTAGACAAAAACTATGAATTTTTTAAAATAGAAGGATAGGATGTTTATATATTTTAAGATAAGAAGATGAAAATTACGAATTGAATGAACAATTGCAATTATATTTAAGTTAAATTTTTATTGCGCAGATCATTAAAGTAAAATTCTAGTTTTTGTTGGAGAACATGGATACCTATTGAATTGTGTGTAAATTTTTCCTTCTTTTTTTCTTTTCAGTCAGCAGGCCCTAAATCATTGTTTGACCGAAGAAAACAATAAAGGTGGGTTTTTTGTCTTGTCACAAAAGAAAAAAATTGTTTTTCCTCTTTCCATGTCTTTTATTGTTGTAAAAAATCATACAAAGTTATCGTATAAAAATTCTCTTTTAAAAATGCACCATTGTCGATACAGTATTTATTTTTAAAAAATAATTATATTCATTATTTGAAAAAATGAATTATTCAAATTAAGCTTGAAAAGATTGAATTTTTAATATGAATTCTTTATAAATTATTATTATTATAAAAAAAAGTTTATATATGTTTTGTACTCTGAAGAAAAAGAAGTTACTCCTGGGCAGTACCAATTAATGAGCATTACGTGTTGTGTACTATTGTACTTTCTGTAGGCAGTGAAGTACATGTGTACTACAGAGTGGAATATATGTATACATGTGTTGTTGAAGCATTTCACTCACATTACTACATTTTCTCCTAACTTTGAGAGCATGGGTAAATTCTATTTTCTGGGTGTTCCAGGTTTCTTCCGATGCTTTATCCTAAAATCCTAAAATAGTGTCTGTTTCTTCTTCAATTGTTTGTAGAGGAAAGAGAAAGGGTTTATTGGGAATGGCAGGAGAAATAGAAGGTTCCCATGTTCTCACGGTTACCAGAAAACATGGATAAACGCTATAGATGGAAGATGCCAAGATTAATACGGAGGTGCAAAAGAAAAATCTCACGGGCCTTCTCTTTGGGCTCTCAACAAAATAGCGACCTGCCCATTCCCCATAACAAGGGAGGCCCATTTTTCCAACACCAACTTTTTCAGCTTTTGCTTCCCGCACTCTTATAATTTTTAGAATGATCATTCTATCTTTCTTGATTTATTTCAAAGGTGACTACCCTTTTATAACAAATGAGTAAGGATGATTGAAAAGACGAGGGCACACCTTGAGTTATGCATGAGAATATTTTATAATTGGGCATAAGATAATTAACTTCATAAATCAAAAGATAAAGAAAGGGTTTAAGAATATTAAATAGTACATTTTTCTTATTCTTAAACTTCTTACTAATTGAATTTAGTTAGGAATAAAGCACTCAACCATAATATTCCAAAGCTACTAATATGGTACTATTCTACAAGAAACATTTCAAAATCTAAACAATTTTTTTTCTCCAAAACTTATCATATTTACCTGTGTATATGGGAAGAGAATAGATATGAATTAATAAACAAGATAATTCTTCAAGAAGTTCAAAGTAATTCTTCATAAGTTAAACTGCATTTATATATATAATAATCAATTACTTCAATTTTTTCGAATTTATGAAATATACAATTGAAAGGATTACATATAATTTTTTTTGCTAAATGTCAGTACCAAAAATTCGAAACAAAAATTAAAATTTAAATGATTTTTGAAAGTTGCCTTAAATGGAAATAATAGGAAATTATTATGTTTAAAAACACATATATGAGTCCAATTTTCCTTAAATGATTTAAAAACACACATAAGGGGAAATTGGAAATCCATATATGAGTCCAATTTTCCTGAATTATCTTGATTCCTTTACAATTGTTTATGACACAAATTTCTTATCTTTTTAAAAGAATAAGTTTATTTTCAAAACTGAATTTGTTTCGACTTTAGTGTCAGTAATTATTTTGGATAAGGATCATTATTCTTACTCAAAAGTTTCTGAATAGCAATGATAACATGGTAAGAAAAAAATATTATTTTATATGTTTTTTTTTCAATTTTTTATAAGTACAACAACTATGTCTC
This sequence comes from Lablab purpureus, assembly GCA_030347555.1. Classification (NCBI taxonomy): domain Eukaryota; kingdom Viridiplantae; phylum Streptophyta; class Magnoliopsida; order Fabales; family Fabaceae; genus Lablab; species Lablab purpureus. Next base: position 12,124,010 of record CM059259.1, read on the forward strand.
CAAAAGCACTGTATATCTTTTATCAATTCACATGAAAGTAGAGGATATATGAAAAATTAATTTTAAATGAAATATAAATATAAATATAATGTTGATAATATTGATAATATTTGTTAAATATTATTAAATTTATTTTTCATTTCAAAATATTAAAATTAATATCAAATTTATAATATTTATTAATAACTAAATATATGAAACCAATATTTTTTCATATAAAATAAAGTTTATAGAAAAATTACTTTTCATAATGTAAAAAAAATTCATTTAATTTATGAAAAATAATTAAATTATTATCTTTAAAATAATTTTTTGCAATAATTTTAATCCATAATTTTTGTGAATTTTATATATTATAATTTTCATGAACTATATACTTTTTAAAAACTAGAGATAAAGTATGTGTAGTTTAATCTATAGATATAATATTGATTTATTTAAACTTATTATACAATTAATGTTTCTACTAAATTATATAAAAAGTAAAAATTGTGAATAAACAAAAAATGTATTATATTATTATTATTTAATTAATAGAAGATTAATTGATTTAAAATTACATTAAATCTAATTTATATCTTTTATAGTAATTTTAATTTTTATTCACCGACTTATACAGTAATTTTTTAAATTTTATTTTACGAATGGATGAATAAATTTTAAAAATTATAAAATAAAATTTAAATTTAATTTATATATATTACTTACAAAACAAATCAATATTTTCAAAAATAATTTTGTGAAAAAGAATTAAAATAATTTTTATTTTATTAAGATATTTTTAATTATCTATGAAAAAAAAATAAATCAAGTTTATCAATATTTTTTCTAATGCTTAAAAATAATTTAATACAAATAATTTTATATTTGTTACTGATTATTAAGAATTTTTTAAGATATTATTTTATAAACATAATTATATATATTAAAAATAAAATTATATAATAAATATATTACAATTTTATTAGAAAAATAAAAAAATATCACCTTTAATTGATAAGTAAACATTTTACCTTTAATAATATTAATAGTTTAATTAATATGAATTTTAGTGAATGTTTCAAAAAAATACAAAATATTTAAATTTAATTTATTGAATAAAATATTTTAAACAGTCAAATGAACATGTTTTATAAAAACAAGTTGAAAAACACACTTTATTTATGGATGGACTTTTTTTATTTAATATTTATATTTGATCTTTAAGTAAAAACAAGTTTCATTCCATATTTTACAATTTTAATTATATATTTAAAAATTTGTCTTTAAGAAAAATATTTATAAAAAATGGAAAAATTAATTATAAAATATAATTTTTAAAAAGACTATGAATATAATATATAAAATATTTGTTAATAATTATTAAAATTTATTTCAATAATAAAAATTTATATTGATGTCTCATTTGTAATTTTTATTAATTGCACCAAAGAATGTAAATTTTCTAAATTTTATCCTAAAAAAGTTTATAAGTTCAAATAACATTCGGGAGTATGGATATCCATGTCCTAAATATCGTGATAACAGTATATTTATAGAGAAGAACGACTTAAACTAGTATGGTTCGAGTTCAATTCTTTTAAAGAGGTATCAAATGTCAATACAAAATATTACAAAAAGTCAAATTCAATTCAATACAGGTATTTTTTAAATATGTCAACAAAGGTTCAGATAGAATTATAATTGAAATTAGTAATACTTCCACCTAATGTACAAAAATACACATTATTGATTAAATAAGAAATAGTATGATCATAGATACTTATCATTGTATGAGTAAGACAGTTTGAAGAAGTTTTTGTTTTGACATCCACATAGATTATTTGTTATTCAAATATTAACATTTAATCTCTCATGTCAATAATAGTTTTGTTTAGAAAAGATGATGATGAAATTGATGTAATCTTCAACAATTACCAACATATTAACACAAAATTCTTAGCTTAGTTTGATACTAATCAAATTTATAAGGAGAGAAGGAACTTGACTTATGTTGAATTTCCAAGCAAATTTTTCAGGATGTCTCAACAAAGAGAATGAAAACCAAGAAAATAATATTATAATATTGATAGACTTACATTTGTTGCTCCTAAATCTAGTGATTGCTTTACATGAAGACATTATTGACAATTTCAAAAGGTTGCTTTGATCATGGTAACATAAAATAGTTCATAGACAAACTTTCAAAACATACTAATAGGCTTGGTATATTTTAGGACCATTGACAGATAACAAAAGAATTCATTTATGCAATAAAAGAAGTAAGTTGTCAACTTGCTTCTAGAAATGAACTTATAAGAAGTTATTTGTATTTTTTTTATGTTATTAGTGATTAATACAATATTCAAATCAGATGTAGTTTGAAATTTCACTTGGAATTTTCTCTCATATCAAAAGAAAAAAAGAGTTCAATTTACTAGATACTAAATTTATTAATATGTTAAATTTAATCATATAATTCAGTGGTTATATCATGTAATTTTGTTATCTAGGTCTTCAAATTGGAAAAGACGCATTACATAATTTTTGTCTTCTATATCTATAGGAAGTATTGATGTCAATAGGTCTTTAAAATATTACATTTGTCTACCTATGTTTCATATTTATTACTATTACAAAATTGATTTATAATTGACAAGTTGAACTATAATGAACAAGACATGACACAAGTACACACATCACTCTTACAATTGTTCACTGATGAGCTACTACGTGTGTATGAAGACATCATGACAAGAGGAATCTCACAAGTAAAAATATTTTTTTTATATGGTTATGGTGGTATACAAAAGACATTTATGTGGAAAACATTCTCAGTTGCTATTAAATATGAGGGAATAATTATTTTGAATGTAGTTTCAAGTTGAATTGTTTCTTTGTTAGACAATTCATTCTACATTTTATATACCATTGTTAATAAATGAGAAATTAGCTTCCCATATTTAATATACAGCTATTCAACACTTATTTATTCTTCTTTTTTATCTCTTTTTTTAGATATAATTTAAGTATACATTCAAATTTTATCCGTTCATAAATAATTTTCTTTCTGAAAAATGGGTGGAAAGAAGAAAGATGAATGGTGGAGTTGGGAGAGACATTATTAACTAAAGACTCGAACTACAATCTTTTATAAGAAAAAATTAGACTTTTGAATCCTTTTTATGATGAAACCGGAAAAGAATTCTTTTTTTTTTTAATTATGATCGATAATTTCTTTAAATAAATTTTTACCAGGAGTAGAAATAATATATCTAGATTTAACTGATCAAATGTTTAATATTTTTAAAAAAATTAGAGACAAATAATATTTTGTATAATATACTACTGGTAGATAGTTAAATTTATAGTTTTTTTTTTTACTTTATTATTTATAATGTCAGCTTATAAAATATGGGAAGACGTACACGGTATTTCCTCTAGGCATGGCAACGGGGCGGGGCGGGGGCGGGTTTTACCTCCCCGCCCCCCGTCCCCGATTCACTTAACCATCCCCGTCCCCGCCCCCGATCCCCGCCGGGGATAACAATTTAGTCCCCACACCCATCCCCATCTGGGCTCAGGTTTCCGCCCCGCCCCATCCCCTGCTCCATTTTATTTTCTTAAAATATAATTTTAAAATATTTTAAATAAATCTAAAAATTTAAGCATAACTATAATATATATATGTAACGTATTACATAAATAGACTATTAAAGATAAATTTATAGAAATTAAGTATTTTAATATTAAATATTTTTTCTTTTATATATTATAATGTTACAAATTTTAAATTATTTTCTTGATGAAGTATATTTTAGTATAAATTATTTACAAATTATTTGTTCCATTTTTTTATTTTCCACCCAAAAGCTTTTTACAATAACCGTATTGAGCCTTGTCCTCTCCATTATTTACTTTTAAGCATATTTGATCCTCGATTGTGCAGTTTCTTCATGCTCATTATCTTCATCATCGGGGAACTTCATTTGGTGTAGTAGTAGGATCATTGATTGAAGGGTCTACATTTTCTTCTAACATTGGTTGATGTGCTTGTGATATTCCAATATTTTCCATAACAACAAATAAAATTTCTGAAATTACAAAAGTAAAATGATTTATTTATCACATTTCTCAACAATAATTTTTTAAATTTTAATAAAAAATCACAGTAATTAATTATACAGTTTACAAATAAGACACTTTTAAAATTTAATTTTGAAGAGAATGAAAGTTAAGAAGATGAAAATAAAAACAATTAAAATAGAAATAAAATCATGTTAGAAAATAAAAATTAAATAAAAATAAAAATAGATACACTCAAAACCAAGTATACAAACATAACAAATATGTGCAAAATTGTACAAAAAGTTATGCATCTAATCATAAATGTAATAGATTAGTCACAAAAAGATTACAAATTATAAAAACTGATAAATATAGACTACAAAATTAATAGAAAAAATCACAACAATTATATAGTTAACAAATAAGACACTTTTAAAATTTAATTTTGAGGAAAATCAAAGTTAAGAACATGAAAATGAAAACAATTAAAATAGAAATAGAAATATGCTAGAAAATGAAAATAAAATAGAAATAAAAACACTAGTATACAAACATAACAAATCTGTGCAAAATTGTACAAAAGTTTATGTATCTAATCATAAATGTAGCAGATTACTCACAAAGAGATTACAAATTGTAAAAAACTGATAAAGATAGACTACAAAATTAATAAAAATCACAACAATTATACAGCTTAACAAAGAAGACACTTTTAAAATTTAATTTTGAGAAAAATCAAAGTTAAGAATATGAAAATAAAAATAAAAATATGCTAGAAAATAAAAATAAAATAGAAACAGAAACACCAGTATACAAACATAACAAATATGTGCAAAATTGAACAAAAGGTTATGTATCTAATTATAAATGTAATAGATTAATCACAAAGAGATTACAAACAAAGGTAATAGGGTTACATAGTTTACAATGAATATACTTTTAAAATTTAAATATCAATGGTAAATAAGATGTTAAAAACAAAATAGAAATAAAATAATACTAGAAAATGAAAAATAAAAATAGAAGTATGAATACTCAAACCAAGTATACAAAACAAATGTAGAAAGTATGTGAGAAATTGTGCAAAATGTTATGTATCTAACCATAGATGTAATAGATTAGCCACAATGCGATTACAAAATATTGCTCAGCAAATCCCTCAAATGAAGTCCTCACAAAAAAATTATAAAATAATAATAGATGTTATTATCAATGCACAATATTGAGAAAATTGATAAAGAAACAAAGAACTAACCTTATGTTATGCGTTCACCAAATTGGTTGAAGGGACTAAGAAAAGTAAATGTGTAGAGGATGAGAGAAAGAGAAGAGTATATTAAAACTGGTTGAAGAGATTGAGAAAGTTGAAAGAATGAGTGAAAGGTAGAAGAAAAGAGAAAAGTGTGGAATAGAGAATAGGATTTCAGAGAAGACACTGTAACCCTTTATGTATGAAAAATAAAAGAAACACTAAGAAAGAATATGAATAGTTTTAGGGTTTATGTTTAAATTTAAAGATGGGGCGGGGATGGGTACGGGGGCGGGGCGGGGATTGCATTACCCATCCCCGACCCCGAACCCGATTGATTTAAACGGGGAAAACCCGAACCCGACCCCAAACCCGGTCAACTCGGTTTTTCCCCGTCAAACTCGGGGCGGGGACGGTTCGATCCCCACGGGTGCGGGTCTAATTGCCATCCCTAATTTCCTCATTAGAGGTTTGTAATGAGTAAGTGGTAGTCTTTTAACTTCTCCAGGCATATTATCTTTTATATTTCAAACTACCAATTTCACAACCAATGGATTAAAATCTTAGTTGGAAATGACTTATTAAATCAAACATATAACCGACAAGGAGAATATCAAAGAAACTTAAGCAACTAAACCCATGAAAGACGCCAAAGGATGGCACATCCAGCAAACAATCCTTTCATGGTAAATGAACTTCCACCATAGCTGTATTAATCACACCCACAAAACAAAAGGCAAAATCACATCTATGGCAATTAAACACCCATAATTAATTTCAATTATTTTTGTGTTTCCAATTTAATCTTCAAATTGATTGGATAAAATACTTCATAGCAAAAAGTGTAGTGAACTCAAACCATTGCAGGAGACACTTTTTGGCAATATTTTCTTCACTTACTGCTATAATGATCAATTATAACTAATTTATCAGGTTTAAACAATTAAATTAATTCATTTCGTTTATACTATTAAATTTGTGTTTTTCAAAAGTTCTGAGCATTAATGAGGCTTTTTTTCTATTATAATGACAAATACTTCTATTAGTTTTAATTTTTTTATTCTTTCTCAACATTTATAAATTTATTTTTTAAATACTTTTAGTTATATGTGTAAATAACTAAAGTAAGGTTTTCATTATTATATTTTTTATATAAAAATAAAATTATTCTACTTTCAAAGAAAGTAAAACATATCAAATTTACCATGTATTGGTGTCGGCAAAGCACTGGGAGATACAGGTTGTTTACAATTGGCAAATTCTTTTATATTGGATTGACCACTTATCATTTATCCATTATACTTATTGTTAATTAATGTACAACTTTTTCTATTTAGAAGTTAAGAAAGGATGTAAATAACTATATACTTCTATGTAAAAAAATTATAATTATAAATAACATTATGTGATGAAATTTTATATATGTTTTCAGTTAATTTTGTCAAAAAAAACAAATATAATTCCATAAATATTTAAGAAAAGATACATATCATTTAAGAAATTTCATCTTTCATTATAAATTCTTTATAGGTATGAATTAAATTATTATAAATTGAACGCAAAAAATTATAAATATCTTACAAATAAAAATATTACTTAAAATAAGATTTATTCAAAATTTGTGAAAAAACTATATATATATATATATATATATATATTAAATAGTATAAAAAGTAAAAAAAAGCATAAAAATAAGTTATGAAAGCAAATAAATTATACAAATAGAAGAAAACAATAAAATAATTGAAATATAATAGTTAAAAATATTATAATAACAAGTGTATCCCTAAGTGTGTTTAAAATTTATGTGAATGTTTAAAAGTTACAACCCTTATATAATACAAGTATAATATTTATAAATATTTATTCTAATTATATCTAACTCTTTAATAACTTTCGTTTAATTAATTTTACAAAAAAATTGGATTTTACTGTTTTAATATTAAAATATATTATTTTAATTATCTAAATAAATTAAAGGTCAATATATGAAACTTGAAAGATATAAATTTGTTTAATAAATTTTAAAATATTATTTTAATTATTAAAATAAAAATCAAGATTATAAAACTTAAAATATTAATCAATTTAAAAAATATTATTTTAATTATTAAAATAAAGGGAAAGTCAACCCTACTATACTTAATACATATACATTTATTTGATGAATTTAAGTATAGAGGAAATAAACTGAGCTTAACAGGCCCACATATTTTTAATTAAGAATGTGGCTCAGTTGTTCATCATTCACTTCGAACTTTTTTGTATTTTTTAAATACTTATATATCTGCCAAATATATTTGCTGCTGATAAAAAGAAACCATTTGTTTGATGAACCGGCCTCCCAACAATCTATATTTTGCTCCGTCTCTGATGATGGTTGCGTGAGAAGTTAAGCAGAAGCTTAACGTGAAAAATGACAGTGAAACTGAAGTTTCTATAATGACAGTGAAAACATTATTTTACTTATCAAGTGTTTTCATATATATTACAGTAAACCAGCACTGGATATGCAAGTAAAATACAAAGTTAAATACATTATACAAAGTCAGAAACATGTGTGTATTATATATATTTTCATGGATTTTCAAGGCTTTTCCTGACTCGGAAAAACCTGATTTAGTTGAATATTTTTTTCAATCTGCAATGAGCTCTATTTTGATGTTTCTGATTTTGACACGTCCTTTCCCATACCTGGGAACTAGCGTCACCATAACACTGTCATCATCTTCTGCTTCCAACTCTTCTAATAAATCAGTGAGTCCCAGCCTCAAACAAGTGTTGATATTCTTGTTTTTGTGCTTATGCGTATGAGGCACACTCACAAAGCTTCCTGCAAATTCTGTATTATCCGGTCGAATCTGCTTATCATCTTCGTCATTAATAAACACATCAAATTTCACAGGTGTATTTCTATCAAATTCAATCCCTTCAATCACCAAAACCTCTTCTTCCTCCTCCTTTGCCTTCTTGCTCCTCGACTTGTTTTGCCGTCTAACCGTTGTGCTCACAACTGAATCCAAGACTAGTGGGAACTTCACATTCCGTGAAGTCTCAGCAGCATGTGCTGCACCAACACCAAAATTTTCTGCTAGTGCTACCTTTTGAGCTCGTGATGACTTGCGCGGTCTCGGCTTAGATTTTAACCATGGAATGTCAACATCTTGGTAAACATACCCTAGTTTTCTGGTGTCAAGACAATCCTTGACCTTCACACGCACAAGGTTCTTATTCTCATCGTAGAAGAGAAACCCAGATTCTAACCAATCTGGGTCAGTCAAATCCCTTCTTTTCCCACCAAGTGTTTTCCATATTGACCACATCCTATCAATATTGGAATGATGAGAATAGAAAATGGGGTCTCTTGCAGCCGAATAGAAAGTCCCCATGTTCTCAAAGTTGGGCTGGTTGATATCACCTGTCCATAAATGAACAGTGCCATGTGGAACGTTCTCTAGGGATCCACCACCCGGGTCAGGTTCATCTCCAGCACGATAAGTATTTCCAAGGAACAATTTGGGAGTCTTCCCATTAGAAACAACTTGCCTATACATTATGGTAAGGTTGGAGGAGATTTTTCCATCGGCATCAGGATCCTCAAGGTTGAAGTCGAGGTCTACGAGGGTTGGTGGCTGATGATTAGGATTGCGAAGAGGGTCATAGAGAGGTGATTTAGGGTCTGCATAAATGGAAGGAAGTTGCATGCCCTTGGGAGCATCCCAATTCCAAAAGGGAAGGGCAAAGGTTGGGTCATTGATCAGGTTTCCCAAGATCCTTTCATAGAAATAGAGATACCATCGATGGAAGGGAAAGAAGAGCCAAGAGTTGTGGACTTGGAGATCAAGGTCAGGGAATCCAACTTGATGATATGCACCATCACAATAAGCACAGTGAACGTTGGCCTGCTGCATAAAATTACGTGGATCGTTTGATGGAGTTTTTTCATGAGGTCAAGGGCTTTTTTGTATTTGGCTAGATAGTCATCAGTAACCAAATGTGCGACTGGTCTCACCCGCAAGGGTTGGTTAGAGGGTGGGAACTTGAAATCAATGATTTTGGAAGATGGGGGACAACAATTGGTGGGTTTTGCACCTTCAGGTAGGTCTGGTGGGCCGCATGTGGTTAGATCTGGAGGGGATACTGGAGCTGCGAAGGCAAAAGGATTGTTATTCAGAGTAACAGCTCCACAAAGCCCTCCCAGGCCAAGTAGAACGTTTCTCCTATTTCCTACAATATGTGTCAGTTCTTCTTCAGAAGGGTTTGGTGTTTGATTATTCTGATTTCCACTGCATGTCATTCTGGGAATGTGACAGCGTTTTGGCTTTCTAGGTTTAGCTGATTGGAATTCTGTAAATGAATGCAGGGAAGAAGGGGGAGTGATGGAGTTGGGAGAGACATTATTGACTGAGGACACAAAAGAAAGATAAGAGATAGAAGCCATTTTCTATCATAAAAACCCCCCACCTTCTCTGCCCTTTTATAATGAACTCTTCATGGTGAACTTTCTTGACATTCCGTACACTTTTTGATCCCCAATGCAGATTTTTGATAACGAGAGCAGAAAAAATAAGTTGACATTTAGAATCGTGATTCAAAAATGGTGGTTGGTGATCATTGAATTTAAGACCAACGTGTGTGAAATTTGAGAGCTCTAGCCTGTACTGGTGACTTCATTAATTGAGATTTAATTGGCATCTGTCTAAAATCCAAATACACATATTCAAATTATGAAGGTTTACACGCAACGTCCTACTTAGTAATCGTGGAAAACTAGTATGTTGCTAGACTAGTATGCATGCAACGAAAATATAAAAAAGTGTTTTGAATGGCATGGCAAGCGGGGTGGGGCCACCTTTTCCCTTCCTTTTCGACTTCCTTAATTATCCAAGTTGAGTTTCTTTCACCAGCTTCCTGCTGGTCTCATTTTATTTTTTAAATATAATTTTAAGAAAAAATTATTCTTTTAAATATAATTTTAAAAAAAAGTTATTTTTAAAAAATATATTTTTAAATAAATTTTAAATTTTAAATATAACTCTATATATATATTAAAAAATAGATTATTAAGATCAGAAATTAAATATTTTAATATTAAATATTTCTTTTTATATATATTTTTTATATATAAATTTAATAAAATATATTTTAATTTATTATTTATATATAAAATAGTGTTAATAATATTTTTTTGTTTTATACGTATCAAAGTTTAATTTATCAATATTTAAGACTCTTCTAATTATAACTTTTGTTTAACCTTGATAGTCTTATTTATAATTAATTGTTATTGGGTCTTTTTTTAATATTCTCAGTTATTATCGATTATTTATTATTTATATTATTAGTTCATTTTATTTATTATCATATATTTTATTTTATTTATCTTTCAATTATTATATATTCTTTTTATTCACTAATATTAAACTAAATTAGTGAAATTTAGGATTATTTATTTGATTGATATACTTCATTTCCAGATAATGTTATGAAATTATCATACATTTCTATAATTATATGAATTTATTTCCAAATAACGTTATGTAATTATCAGACATTTCTATACTTGATGAGTTAAATATCTAATTATCGAAACTTTCTCTAATTACAATATTATATAATTAATATGGTAAATTACTTGCTGAAGCTGGGCTAGATGAGTCGCAAAACTATCCTAGAATACAGAAATATATAATATGAAGTCTAATCATCATTCAAAATGAATATCAAATACATATCTAAAGACACTAATAAATAATTAATTTCCAACCATTAATCTTTCAAAACACACTATATAAAAGAAAAAAATTCCAAACAAACAAATATCAGATAATCTAATAATCATCTTCCAAATTAAAAATAATATCATTCTCCATTAATTCACCTACATAATTTAAAATAAAATATATCATTAAAAAAGAAGTAAAGAACTAATCTTATGTGTTTACCAGATTGGTTGAAGGGGCCGAAAAAAGTAAATGGGTGAAAGATGGGACAAAGAAAAGAGTATATTGAACTAGTTGAAGAAATTGAGAAAGTTGAACAAGTGAGCGAAGAGTGGAAGAAAAGAAAAAGGTGTAAAACAAAAACTAAGAATAGAGTTAGAGAAAAAATAATTTAGTCCTTTATGTGTGAAAAATAAAAAAACACTAAGTAAGAATAAGATTAATTTTAAGATTTAGTTTTAAATTTAAAAACGGGACAAGAATATGTATAAAAACACAGGATGAGAATTGCATTACTCATTTCCAACCTCGAACCCGATTTTTACGGTACGAGTTTGATTATCATCTCTATATAAAACAGCGTTTTTTCTACATTATTTTTCCTTTTTAGTATATTATCTTAATATTGATCCTCTTACCTCCCTTCTTTTTCCATAATGATTGAATTGAGGAATATCTAATGGATGTATACAATGTTATCATATTTAAACGTAAGTATCCTTCTTTAATCATCTTCAATTATTATGCAGTAACCGCTACAATAATCACAAATAAAGATATAACTAGAAATAGTTATGTTTTAAAACATGAATTGTTCTGAAATATGTATAATGGTATGAGCAGCATTTTCGCTTAGGTCCTCTTAAAGGCATTAAGAGAAAATCCTAATGGGCGGCTTGAAGGCTTTTGTAGTGACGACATGAGTCCAGACTGTGATATGTGAAGCAATTAATCTGTTGTGATATGTGAATTTGGATTCACTGATAAAAGAAATTATTTTTGGATTCTGGGAACTGCAATCTTAACATGCTGTTAATCTTACAATGCAGCATGCATGTGTATTGGTTTGCTGGGACCATATATCATCACATATTCTTGAACAGAATAACATGTTTGGCAAGTGGATCACTTGTTTAAAATTCAAAGTAATGGTAGTTGCTTATATGTATCAATCAATAAGTAAAAAAAATAGTTAAAATCTTGAGATAAAACCTCCAACATACTGATGAGAAGACGAGCTATTTGAGAAAACTATTTTAAGCATTTTAAGTTTTTTTGTGAATTTGAATACACTTTTAAGAATACGAATAAATGTATGCAATTAATTTTGAATCACATGTTACTGATATAAGATCAATGATTTCACACGTTAAATAACTATTATTAAGATTTCTGTTGCTATCATTAACTCAAGCATTTCAAAGATTTCTGTTACTACCTTCAGAAAAGTCTACGATGTAACTGGATTTCATTTGTGTAATGGGAACACTTGTTACATGTTGTTGGGATTCAGATCTAATGACTCGCCACTCCATGTATATAAGTTATTAATATTGTTTTTATTTTATATACTATTTCATTTATCAAATATTATAAAATTATTTAAGTTCAAGTATTCTACTTTTAAATATTTTATTTATATAATATAGACAGATCTTGATTAAAAAATTGAAAAATTAAAATAATATGTTCAAATTAAGATATTATTATCGAATAATACATTAAAATCAGAATTTACAAAATCACTGCAAAATGTTGTGTGTGATTGAGCATAAATGCCTGGTTCTTTTTTGGTCCACAATCAATACCATCTTCAATGGGAAAACTGTTTTTGACCATAATTTTCTAAATTTATTTATAGCATTCAGGAGACGTATATAAATAATATACAATCCATTTTATATAAATAATATATATTTATTTATATTTAGGACCACGGCATTTCAGAAGCAGGAAAAGTCCTGCATCACCTAAATAGAAAATCAAATTCAGAAGTGCACGTCCTTTTGGAAAAATACAATATATATATATATATATATACACACACGTGTGTGACTAATAAGTTTACTTTCCAATTAATTTTAATCCTATATATATTTTTAATATAAATTATATTTATAATAAATTAAAATAAAAAAGAAATTATATTTATAAATATTAGATTGAAAAATAGAAGAGGGTTAAGATAGAGTTGAAGTTGGTGAGAGTGGGAGTCGTGCAAACGTAGCATACAAGGGTTAGGTTTGGTATCCTAAAGTCTCATTCTTGGCAAATTATAGATGCATTCAAAACTCTCATTCTTAGCAAATGCTTCTTTCTATTATCATTTTGTTTTTAAAAACATCTCTATGGATTAATTATATGCTTAAGTACATTAATTTTTATAATCAATATTTATTTACGTTTTAAAATATCATATGTTTAAAAGTAAAATTAGTTAATTAAGAATATTTTTTAAAATTAATCTATGAGATAATATGCTAATATGAAAAAATAAACAATTTAATCCCCACGTGTCAACTAGTAATATAAATGACATTATGGGTTCATATTTAATCTTGCATGTAAAACTCAAACCAACCTATGACTCTTGAGATTAGTCATTAGTCTTCTTTAATTTTATTATGATTTTCTATTTTTATAATTTTTTCTATTGTTTTTATTTTGTTGTTTTATTAATGAATTCGATTACTTGAATATGATAAAAAATTTGAAAAACTCACTTCAATTAACTGATATAAATTTTCCCTAAATTAACAAGATCTTACCAACTTTGTACCCACTCTTAGAACTAACAACACTAATTTCGATCAATTATTTACGGCAATATTGGGTGTGATCGATCAAAACATTTTCCATATTCATTTTCGTTAATTATTTACTTAAGTGAATTATAATATTAATATGTAAACGTTTAATTTTGAATGTTCCGCTGGAGCAAACTAATCTATTTCTTAATCAATTTTTTCTAATTGAGAAAACGCTATTTGTTTAATTAAATTTAAGTACTTTTAATTTAATTTGTTTAAAGTTTTTATTTTATTAATTATTTAAAATATTTATATTTTTTAATTGAGATTTTATTATTTGATTATACTATTACATCATTTTATCTAACATATTTTCACATAACAATAAAAAATTATTTAATTAAATTTTAAGTTTTTAATAAATTTAATATTTTTAATTAAATTTTTACTAAAAAACTTTAAAAAAATTATATTTTTAATTAAATTTTTATTATTTAATTTTATCGTCAATTAAATTGATATAATAAATTGGTTTTGCAGTATCAAGTGCAACATCACAAATTTGAATAATAATAAAAATAAAATTCTAAAATTTTAATTATTTGTATAAAAAAGTAATATTATTTTATTATTTTTTCTTTCAAAATTAAATATTAAAATAAAAATCAAATCAATCACGTAAAGACGTAAAATAATATTGTTGAATAAATATAACTAAGATTTTAAAACTTTATTTTTATTATTGTTCAGATATTTAATGTTACAAAATTGAATGATCACGATACTCTAGTTCACAACAAGATAAAAGAATAAATACTCAATAAAAAATTGCGGCGTTTCTGCTGTTGTCTCTTTCCTGACCTACTCAATCGAAAGATGCCCACAATCAAATGCTAAATAATAAAATCTAATTATCATTGAGAGAACATAAATTTTTTTAAAAATCTAATTAAAAGTACTAAATTTACAAAAAACTTAAAATTTAATCAAATAATTTCTTATTTTATATATAAAAACATATCAACAATGATATATAATTTTATTTAATGATAAATGACAAAATTAAAAATAGATATTCAACTAAAAAAGTATAAATACTTTAATATTTAATGATAAATGACAAAACAAACTTTTTTAATAAAAATTCAATTAAAAATTATAAAAAACTTTAAATTTAATTAGATCAACCATATTTTCACTTCTTTTATAATTTTAATTTGAGTTGAATTTGAAATATTTTAAAAAAATCTTCTCAGTGGTAACATTGAATAAAATGAAAATTGACTTTGATTATGATAAGCTTCGAATACAAATGATTGATACCATAATGAAAAACCTTACAATCAAACAACAAATGAAAAATTGATTCTCCAACTTCTCCACATAATTCGCATGCATCTCCTTTCAATAATACCATATTCCTCTTCAAAACTTTCCTCATTACTTTATTAGTTAGATGAGCCAATCCTCACAAATTTTACAAATTAAAAGCTTTGGTCTACTTTCTCTAACTAACCACCGTACAAATAAAACAATTAAAAAAAATAAAAATTCTTTATAATTTTTTTATCTTAAATTTAAAATCATATATAAAAGTATACCAATTAAATTTTTTTAAAAATTAATTATTTACTATTTAACATCACAAATAATTAAGAAAATATGATTTAAAAAATATTAAAGTAGATCATAAAGATCATAAAATAAATTTTATATTTATATTTTTAAATATATGATATTAATAAAATAATATATATTAATATTTAGTCATATTCTACTCACATAATAATAGTATTTTAAAAAAAATTAATGTAAATTGAAGAAAAAGGTGAGTTAATCTTCACTTTGATTGAGACAGAAGTAGGTTATATAATACATAGAATGTAGATTAACCAACTCAAATGTCTAGCCCAATTTACATTTTTTTACAAATTGTGACTGATCTACATGACTTATTTTGTATAGTATTTCCTAATTTAGAATGTACTTAAAAAATCTCCATTCTAAATCTTCTCTAATTTAGAGTGTATTTAAAAAATTACTTTCCAAACAAATATAATGATATCCTATATACACATATCAAAATAAGTCAATCTGGTTTACATGAGTGAACTCATTACGAGTTGAAATAAAAATAGATGAGTTCAATCCAACTTATCTTATAATGAATTAAAGATTTTACAACTTAACTCAACTTATCACATGTTGATGAGTTAACTAACCAATATTTTCTTTATTTTTTAAATAAAAATTTTATAAAATATTTTTTCTAATTTTTATGAAAAATATTAATATTATAAATTGAAAAATATAAATTTTTTAAAAATATTTTTATTACTCTTATCTTAGAAAAAATAATTTATAATATTAATAAGTTGATGAATAATTGCATAAGACGGTTCCAACCTATATAATCCATATGTTAATTTATTTTAGTTTATAGTTGAAAGAATTTTTTTAACCCAACTCAATTCAAATTTTTAATGAGCGAGATGGACTCACATTGAGATATCTATTAATGGTGCTTTCCATAAAAAATTGAAGAACTCTGAATCAAACGATTGCACCTGTGCTTGGATAAGCCTCTTGTATTAACCTTTGTCAACATCCGAATTAACCCTCCAATTCCAAGACTCCTCCATAACTATTTCAATTTCATTTATTCACCCTTCTTCCCAATTCCAATGCTAAGATTGGTCTTCCCTCAAGAAAAACTACATGTCCATCTATCATTAACCCATATTATTGTTTTAAAAGTCATATATATATATATATATATATAGAGAGAGAGAGAGAGAGAGAGAGAAATTATTTTATTTAAATAAGTTAATATAATGGGTATTAGTCAAATTTTTTATTTCTTTTATTTCCTAATTTAAATTATTATTATATAATTTTATTTCACAGTTTTCATAGTTACTTTTTTAATTTAAATTACATAAAGAATTAAAGAATAATCTAATAAATATTAAAACTAATATAGTAATTATTTATTTTTATAAAATAAAACAAGTAAAATAATAAAATAATAAAATAATAAAATAATAAAATAATAAAAAATGATTAAAATATAAATAATAATGATAATATTAATTCAATAATTAGAAAGTAGAAGTTTACTATATAGTGATATGTAAAACTTTTAAGTTAAAATTAAGTTCTAAACTAATATAAGAAGTGAAGTTAATACGTTTTAATTTATAAGATAAAAGTAAAATAATATATTTTTGACATCTAAATGGTGCAGGATGTGTGGGGGTGGCAGAGAATGCATGTGAAATAGGTGAGTCAGATGATTGTCATCTTAAATTATGAAGATGGATAAGATTTCTCTATTTTTAATTATTTCCTTTTATTCAATTCCCAACAACCCTTTCCAATAGATCAACGCCACGTCCCAACCTTTTTAATAAGTCTACAAAGACCCTTTGTTTTGCTTTTTTAAAACATTTCTTTTTCCTTTTTAACAAATATATTCTTTCAAATCTGATCTGTCTCTTACCTTATCATCTTTATCTACTTTTTTGTTCGGATAGAATTACCACGTTGAGACACGCTTTCTCTCTTCCCATTGCATCTATATATATTAAACATGGACGACTCCTTCTTCCCATCACCATCACTGTCCGTTTTCAAAGCCCATCACTAAATCTCATTCTTCATCTGCACCTGTTTTGATTCTTATTTTTGGTATGCTACCTCTCCACTCTTTAGACTTCTTATACATTTCTTCATATCATGATCGTTTATTATTGTTCAGAAGTTTATAGTTTTTTCATGTTCATTCTCCAGTTAAGTATCATACCGATATTGGTTCATTTCTTTGAGAGAGCGAGTACACATTTTTGGAGAAAAGGAAACAACATTGGAAGTTAATTCATAGACAGAGGTAAAGATGTTGGGAATTTTCAAGGAGAAGGTGGTTAATGCACCCAAGGAGCTTAACAGTCCAGCTTCTTTGAATTCATGCACTAAGCCTAAGCTAAGCCATGAAATCCTGAAAGATTTCATGTCATGCAATTCCTCCAATGCTTTCTCCATGTTCTTTGGGAATGATGCTTTGCTAGCCTATTCTCCTTCAAACAACTTTACTCATCACAGGTATGGTTAATTTAATTGCCTTTGAGATATGAATGGCATTGAAATTATTATGTTATGATCATTACATTCCCTTTTAATGAATCTGTTTTTTGAGAATGTGTTTATGGAATTTTGAGCTGTGTTGCTAAAACAAAAGAAAATTGTGACAGGTTGTTTAGTGGTTTGGATGACATATACTGCGTTTTCCTGGGTGGCTTGCACAACCTTAGCAAGCTGAACAAGCAGTATGGGTTATCAAAGGGAACAAATGAGGCCATGTTTATCATTGAAGCATATCGGACACTTCGAGACAGGGGTCCATACCCTGCTGATCAAGTCCTCAAAGAACTTGAAGGCAGTTTTGGATTTGTGATCTATGACAACAAGCATGGAACAGTTTTTGTTGCATCTGTAAGTCTCTTACCTCGATCTCTACATATGGTAAATTGTATGTTGTGAATAGAAAAATGCATGATTTGATAGTAAAGTATAACATAAGATGCTGCTACTAATTTTCGTAGACTTGCCCACATGTTTTATGTGTTTGATCAGGGTTCCAATGGCCAGATTGGGCTCTACTGGGGTATTGCAGCTGATGGTTCGGTAGTGATTTCTGAAAATCTGGACCTTATAAAAGCAAGTTGTGCTAAATCATTCGCACCGTTTCCAATTGGTATGTACATTTCAATTCTAAACCACCTTTTAGATTACTTATTTTTCTCATAGTAACACAATTATAAGATTATGGCAAAATTAAGTGTGGACTATATAAGAGTAAATACATTTCAAAGGGTGACTTGCGTCAAGAATTTAACGCATGACTGGTGCTGAAATTGCAGGGTGTATGTTTCACAGTGAGCATGGTCTCATGAGCTTTGAACATCCAACAAAGAAGATGAAAGCAATGCCAAGAATTGATAGCGAGGGGGTTATGTGTGGGGCCAACTTCAATGTGGATTCTCAGTCAAAAATCAAAGTGATGCCTCGTGTTGGAAGTGAAGCTAATTGGGCCACTTGGATCTAACAAACTCGGCTGATTTATCATAATCCATCTTTGTTTTGAAAGAGTAGCCTAATATGACGGGAGTGACTCTTGCTTTTAGCCCTTTTGGGATATCCAGTTTTTCTCATATGGTTTCATAGTTGTGTATATATTCATGCTGCAATGTTAACCATTACAATGGTTGTTTCTAATATGAATGACAGGAGCTTTTAGTTTTTCACTTTGAAATTATTAAGTGTGTTTTTGCTTTCCTTATATGTTGTTGATGTTTCTTCAGAATATGGAGTGGAGCGTTAGAGATATAGTTCGTGAATGTTCACATCCTGACTATGTTGTTCGTCAACATAAATATAAATTGTGACAGATCTTGAACTATAATCCTGCTTTAGATTATTTTGCGATTCATCAAAATTACATTTTTAACAATTTTTATCTAACAATTGCATTTTTTGTGGATTGGACCGATTAAATAGATTAAGTTGACTATTGTTCAATATTTTTCTAATTAGAATCAAGTTGAATAATGTTTTATAAGTTTGAAACTTAATGAAGCTCAACACGTTTACCACAATAAAAAAAATATTAATTGTCTGACAATTTTACTACATAAACTTTATTTATGTTCATCGCATAAATATTATTTTATGAATATTATAAGCAAACATTTCTTACTCCATGCCAAGATGAGTAAATATCTTAAATTCTCTTTTAAGTTGAGATTGGATTTTATGATCTATATAAAATAGATTTAATTAATTTTAATAGAATTGAAAATTAGATTAAATTCAACTCTTACTCCTAACTTTTACTATACAACATTAACGACAAAATAAAAAAAAATATTTTCATGAAGATATTGTTTTATATTCGAAAGAAGCCATAAATCTTTTAGATGATTTTGTTAGCTTATAATCACATTAATAGTTGTATACCATTTTAATTTTAATTCCTGCTCTTAAAGTCGAACAAATGATTGAAGCATTGAAAAGATATTTTAATATGATAGAATATTGCAAATAAAAAATTAAGAGAATTCAGAATCTTAAAATTTGTAAATTAATAAAAATTATTAAATTATGTTTTAAAAATAAATTAATAATAATTAGAAAAAAATTTATATTTGTGTGAAATCGTCAAAAGTATATTTTCATCTTAAAAATATTTTAGATTAAATAAAATAATTAGGAAAAATACCAGTTCAAACCAATCTTTTAACTTTGATCTCTATCAATTCTCATATATTCTAACATGTTCCGGTTTTTTCCAAGTTGACCGACCAATTGCTAGACCGGTTCCAGATAAAAGTGTTGATTTGGTGCATATTTTAAAATCAGTTTTAATACATAAGTAGGTCAACATACTAGTTCTGCTTTGGAAATTAGGATAAAGCTGTAATTCACAAATTCATGCATAAATAATTGTAAATATACAGTGGATACCAAAAAATATAAACCATAAAACAGTACAGAAAACTTATCTATAACTTCCATAAATATATCCCTCTGACATTGCCCACCTCCCAAATTATATAAATTATATTTTTACCAATTTACATATACAGTTGATTTAATTACATGTGTTGTTTTTGTTAAAAGAAATGGACATACTGCTGTGTAGTAGTTAGTACCCACTCCACTTTACCACCTGCTCAGCTTACGCACATATGTATACAAAGTAGTCACTAAGATGTAGAAAGTCACCCAGAAGTTTCTCTGGGATTAATCAGGGGACATTCCGGATTACTTCTCCACCATCAGTAGCCTCTTATTATCTGAAAAGACTAACATCTGCATGCATGGGATATATTCCACAGGGTTATGAGAGAGGATTCACATTCTGCACTGTCAGCTAAATAGTTTACAAAAAAACAGAATATCTATGCATGTTTGATAACAGTTTTTTTGGAGAAATATTCAAAAATTCATTTAAGAAGCTACTAAAAATGATTCAATGACCTGGAAAAAAGTTAATCCAAACATAGACTAAAGAAAAAAGAGTACGGTGATAGGAAAAAACATTATGACCAAATGACTATCCAACTGACTCCGTGATGAGTAAATGGAAGTTTAATATGTCTTGCATCATATCACCTTATGCCGTGATGAGTAAATGGAAGTTTAATATGTCTTGCGTCATATCACCTTATGCCGTGAACAATATGCGCACTCAAGTCAATTTTAAGTGTTAAAAATCCCGAACCATATATCTGGAAGGAGCAACAGCAAGTACAGACATATTACGAGGATAATACCCAACTTTGGCGGTATGACAAATCACATTACCATAATTCCCAAACAAATAGAGATCTAGGTGAATTACTTGACAGTTATTGGAACTTACAAAGTAATTAGTAGAATATTTACTCGAATCCAAGTTTGTTTGTCACCTACCTTTATCGTAATACAATGATAAAGAACCTGTCAGGTAATCTACTTGTCTCCTCTCCTGTACAATTCCTTCCAGTGTCTCATCTACCTTTCACTTTCTGCGGTTAGCCAAGCAATTCTTCCCTCACAAAGAGAAACTCACGTGACAGTTTGTGGTGAAGCCAGCTATACAACACGAACCCATGTTCCACCACACATTGGACAGCCATGAGCCCAGCGGCTGATCCACCAAATATCCCGGTCATTTTGACTAGAAAGATTGGTGGAGGCTGGTGAGGCAAAAGCACAAGTCTGCCGCAGGCATCTTATACACTGTACCAAACAGAAGTAAAATGGAGAATGAGAAAAAAAATATATCTACATGCAAGGAATATGAATGAAAGAGATCTTTTACTAATTTAAATGCAGCATTGAAAGAAGGTCTTCGTTTATAAATTTGGTCCATGTTATCCAAATAACAAGTCTGACACACCTAAAATTTCACATCACTCAACATTTACATGATTGACAATTTGCAATTTGTCTTACATCCATCAAGAGTACTCAATACCGATCATTTAACAGTTTATAAAACCTCATGTGCACATATGGACAGAAAACAACACAAAATACCTAACGGAAGTTTCTTTTCATACCTTATACCAGATCCCTTCAAGGCCAGTTTTCCACAACGCAGTAACAACATCTCTTCGAGATCCCATTATACCCAGGTATGCTCCCAGGCCCACGGAAGTGTTCAGCCCAAAAGCTGCATCTCGTTCAGACATCCTGCGTTTCCTTGGCAATAAGCCATTGGCTCCATAGTAGACATCACAAGTTTCCAATGATCTAGAATCAAGATTAACAAGTTTTGGTGCTTCATTTGTAGAATCCAAATCATCTGAATCAGACCAAGGTCCACCGAACATATTCCGCCTATGCCACTCTTCGGCTGGAGGATGGAGTTCTAGCTCACGTAGTAGAAGGCCAGCTGCATCAGCACCTCTAGGACGGGGCATATTCTGCAAAGTCATTTTTCTTTAGTTTTGAGGGTAGGTATCATTAACAGGAAAGTGACATATAATGAAATACACTCATTTTAATGCATCCAAAAAGAACAAAAAAATATGTATTTCTATCTAAAGCACATTATTTAATCATTAAATGCTCCTAAGTAGTCTAACAGAGAGCTCCATCACTAAATCAGAACCGATATCTTCTATAAAAGGCGTCGATACTAAAGAAAAAAATAGAGCCCTTTCTCGTCCTACTATACTACCAGCGTGTATGCTTACGATGATTTCCTGGTTTATACACATGTAATTGAGAGAAAAGTGCAAAAAAACGAAGAGAATAATGTATGTTAAACTTTCCACACTGCAAAGAGCTAATTTGCGAAGGAATTATATATATATATATATATATATATATATATTATAATAAAATAAAATAATTCAATATTTTATTTTATAAATATACATTTTTATATTATAAAAAATAATAATTAAAATTAAAGACATTAAAATAAGAAATAAAATAAAATAATTTAATTTAATTTTTGAATATTTATATGTTTTATAATTAAAATAAAAATACTAAAAAATGAATAAAAGAAAAATAATTAATTTAAATTTTGATATTTTGTAAAGTAATTTATTTTAATATATAATTTTTTTGTTTATTAAGGTTTGATAATAATTTATTTTAATTTAAATTTATTTTAATTCCATTTTATACTTTTTAAAAAATTATTCCACAAATAATTTTATGAATATATTAATATACAAAACAATTATTATATCACACAATCAACTTTCCATCTTCCTTCCCTTCAATTTTTTTTTCTTTTTCCCCTCCCTCCCCAATGCAAACAAACCTAAAGTCTATGACTATTACATCACGTTTTCATGGCAACTAGTTTTGTTTGTCTCCCAAAACTACTGACTTTGAAATGAGAAAATTAAAAGTTACCTGCATATGGGGGCCAAGGGATGCTTCCACAACCTCGGGCAGTACGGTGTAGTTTCCATCAATATAATGCAGCCGAATCTGAATGTTATTACTCCCCACTTGAGAAAGTGGCAATGGGTGTTGCAAGCCAGAAGTTCGGCGACAGAGATCCATGAGAACCATAAAAAGAACTTTAACCTGAATTACCAGTGTATTAAGACCATGTGTTTAATTAACAGTTAGTCTCCGTAAGTTGAAGAGAGAATTAAGATGACTCGTGAAACACATTTATCTCAGGTTCAGTCATAAATCACTGAAATAAGAGCTTTCAGACACCACATAAATAAAGTTATACCTCTTCAAATGTATATCCTTGGCCAGCATTTCCAGTACCAATTCTTGAACGACCTGGGGATGGTTCTTCACCTCCTTTTGATGCAGGCACAAGCTGACTAACTCGACCCGCGTGACCATCATCTGGCCTAACCAAAGTTGGCCCTGGTTTTACAGTTTCCTCCACCTTGCCAGGAGCAGACGCATTAGGTTGAGGCTTTTGTATATTTGTGTCAGTAGTTCTCTGTACACCCCCCACATATCGGGGTAGTTGAGTTCGTCGAAAGAAAAAACAGAAGAGCAACAGTTGGCATAATCTATGGAGGAAATGACAGTCGCCAATGAGTCGAACTGCAGGTGTTCCAGGAAAAGTTCCTGTATTAATGCTTATGGGCATAAAGGACGAAGGACCACTGATA
This sequence comes from Lablab purpureus, assembly GCA_030347555.1. Taxonomy (NCBI): domain Eukaryota; kingdom Viridiplantae; phylum Streptophyta; class Magnoliopsida; order Fabales; family Fabaceae; genus Lablab; species Lablab purpureus. The sequence continues at coordinate 12,147,930 of CM059259.1, forward strand.
GGGGGATTAGGAGCTGGGTTGGATACTCCATCAGTTGTGCTACTAATCTTGGCAATGGCCCCTTGTACCCAAGCTTGCATCTGTGTGCTTCCACTAGAACTGGTTGTCCCATTTTGACCCCCTGGACAACGTTGTTTTTGCTTTAATTGGTACTTATTATTGAAATGTAGTTTAGAGGAGAATGGTTTTCTTATTCATTGATTTAGAGAGAAAATCAAGGATCAATCAGATCAGAATCAAATTTTATTGTAGGAGAAAATCAAGGATTAAATCAGGTCTGATCTTATTCTATTCAACCTTCTAGAAAACTATTAAAATCTGAAAGGAAGAAATATAACTACATCAACATTTAATATAGAATAAAGGTAATGATGATCAAGACAAATAAAGGTATTCAAGGTAGGACAAATGAGTTTTTCGAAAGAAAACAAAGAGCACCAAATGTATAAGCTTCAATATTAGATCCATAAAGACAAGACTGGAGAAATGGATCCATATGACTTGTTATAACTAAAATAAAATAAATTTTAATATAAAGAAACTATTCAAAAAATCAATACAATTTCATATCATTGCACACTTACCCTGACTTGTAGCAGGAGTTGTAGAACTTTGGGTGGGACTAGCAACCGCATTTCTGTTGTTTCCGGTCCCTGCAGTCACAGCATGGCTTGCCAATGTACGACAGAAACTAGCATAACGCCGCAACCGTGTGATAAAGTGTGAAGCTAGATCAAGAACTGAATCAACATAAGCCTGCGTAATAGTGAAACAATCGTGAGATGTATATACAGTCAAATGTTATGCAAATTAAAAAAAATCAGATTATGGATAAAAGAGAGAATAAAATGGTTTAATATTATTACAAATTCAATAGGCCGGTGGGAACAGTTAATTATGTGAAAAAACTTCAGTTCTTTCACACAAGTGAACATAAATAAAATGTATGGCGAGTCTTAAAAAAACAGAGTATGCGGACCATGCAGTTAATCATTGCTACACCAGAAAGTTGTCTTGATTTTCTCATTAAACAAAATATGGAGAACACGATTACAACGGTTAACCAAACAAACCTGAACACATGGAACTAGAGCAGGTTCAACAGCCACTGCTTCAGGGTCAATGCTGGATAATGTCTCACTGGATACTTGCCATGGATCGGGCATTAAAGCTGAAGGATTTATCAAAGCAGACTCAATTCCCTTCCCAAGCATATCCAATAACAACCTAGCTTGCATATCCAGAACCATTGCCCTGACCTCTTGAGCATTTGCCCCTTCAAGCAGCCTGCACTTTATTCTGTCTAGACTCTGCAATAATAGAAAACCAAGTTATTTTTAGCCCAAAAGGTAGCAACACGCCATTTCCACATGCCAATCGCTACAAAAACAAAAGAAAATGTAGGTAAAATTATAACACCAGTCCCATCTGAAAAACACAGAACAGGGATAACGAAAGTTAAGTTCAAGTGGATCTCAAAAAGAACTCGAACTTTTAAAATCAGATTCAGACCAGACAGGCATAAATTGAAACAACCCAAGGGCTAAAAGTAATTAAAAAGTGTCAATTTTAGAACTATGAGGACCAGGGGACGGGGATCTGTGCCAGGTGGAAACACAGTAAAACGAGGAGGGTAAACCAAGCAGGATGATAGGATCTCATCAGGTGAAAATAAACCTCGTGTCATGTTAGCATAAAGTCCCACATGGAAGCCAATCTTTAAAGCATTATAGCATAAACACAGACTCAAATGAAGTGTGTTGTGAGTAGTGACACATAAATTAAGAACTTTATTATCCACAAATTATTCAATGAGAACAAATAATATAAATTGCGCCTGCGTCTTGTGAGATATGGATAAACTTGCTACTAACAAGTATCCAGTGCAAGGTTCATTATCCAGGTAATATTATATCCCTAAAACACTATGTAATAACAGAAAAATAATAACACACCCTAGAAATAACAATGAAGAAGATTTTCATCCCCAAAATAAAAACAACAATGAAGATAACTACGAAAGCTAATGGTGATAGTTCACAGAAATATACAGGACAATACTGTTGTCTGTGCTGAGCCGAAGGAAGAGAGTGGAAGTCTGCATCCAAGACTGCGATAACACTGTTAAGTGAAACTGAAATCGAAAAAGGAAAAACACAGAAACTCGTCAGTATAGAATATCAATGCCACTGCCACATTGTGAAGATGATTCATAATAGAATGCTTATATGAAACAAAGCAAATTGTATTATCACTTTTCTCTAATTTTCCTGGCACAAACTTCAAGACTAAATAATTTGCACCTCCTTACCAATACCATCCTCCGCAGCACTCTGTGTACAGCCCACAGCATCCCACCAATCAACTCCAACCAAAAGGCTCCACCAAAACCTGCTTTTCCCAACAGATGTCAGCTAGCAACAAAATAAACCATTGAAAAGGGAAATAATCACAACCTCCACCAATTTTATGTGAAAAGTGAGAAACCCATGTACTGAGAAGGGTTTTAAGAAATCACCTTTCAGCAATTGCACGCTCCCAGTTCGATGAGTTGATCTTTACTTGACTACTTGGAATAGCAGGAGGGAGAACCCGAATTATTTTCAAAATTGTCTGATCCTTGCTCGTGTCATGCCAAACAGAAGCCGAACAACAGCTTGTTGAAGAAAAAGCAGGAGCCGCAATTGCAGATCCAACACCAATCTGATAGTTGTCTATAGGAGCAAAATTTGGACCAGAAAAGATATGGACTCCACCCCGAAGAAAAGCAATGCCAATTTCCCCACCGTGAGCAGAGTATACAATCCGTGCAAGTGTCCTAACATCACTAGGAAGATCAAAAGGATCGAAATATACCCTTTTTGATTTATCAAAACCAAACTCTGCTACCTTTTGCGTATCTGTATTCATTCCACCTGCAGGTGCTTGATGATTCTTGAAATCATTTGTTGGTGGAATGCTCCGGTTCACTTTGGTCTGCCAAACAGTTTGTGTAGGAGGCTGTCCACCCATACTGGAAGTAGGATTCCCAAATATTGGATGGAGTACAACATGCTGTAAAGATGACTCCCAGCGTTGCACTCTCCACCCTGTGATTGATGGACCCTCATCTGGATCATAAGGGGACATGTACTGTCCTATAAATGTAAAATAAATTATATACTTATAAATATAACATCAATTTCCTAGCTCAATGATCAACGCACAATGAAAAATCACACATAGCATCAGCTCTAGAGATGTAAAGATAGTTCGATAAAATATACAGGTCCCTCCAGTATTTTACTTTAGGGTGTGAAAGTTGAAGGAATCTCATAGCACATAACAAATATGAAGTGTGAAAGAAAGATCAAGAATCAGTTCCGTACCCTCAGCTATCACAACAGCTATCACAGAACCACCACAAGTTGGATCAAAGGCTACTGCTGTTACACATGAACCCCATGTAGTGGTTGCTGCAGATTGAGCTGCAGCTTCAGGACTCACGTACGCTGAAAAATTTGAAACTGGTGAACAGTGAAGTGGTATAGAACCACCAAGGTTTTGATTTGCCTGGTTTTTCCCATGTTTTTCTTCAGATACGAGATAATCTTGCCAACTAAATAAATATGCAGCTAAAGGTGCAAAACCAATCCAATTGGGTGAGCTAATAGGAGGTGGGACACCACTATTGGTACTTGTTCTTGGAATTACTTGGAAACCATTACCAGGCCCAGGCATAACCTCCCAAACAACAATGGTGGATGGATTAACAATTGGCACACCTGCCACATGCATGGCACCACTCTCTGTAATTATAGCATCACCGGCCATGATGCCACTAGGGCCACAACCCAATGGTCCTTTACTAGTGCAAAACCATTTGGGTGGTGTTGCATTCGAAGGAGGCCACTGGGACCAATGAAGTTGAACAGTGCCTGATGAGAACACAGAACAGACACAAAGAAAATTGGGCCATCTAGCTGAAAAAACAACTCCATGCGTCAGACAGATTAGCACACAATAATTTTAATATACATATTGCACTGTAATTAGAAAAAAAAATGAACATGTAAAAAGAATTATTAAAAAAACTTAAATAAGCAAGCAAATAAAAAGAGGATAAACAGTTCTAATTTCCGGCATTGCCATGGTTGTCACCATTATCACCGTCAACATACAAATTATGTTTGTATAATTGTGTAATTGTGTTAGTATATGACTAGCATGCACAAATATAGGACGTGATACACTAATGGACTGTCTCCCTGTTATTACAAATGTCATCATGACATGAGTGTCTGATACAGCCCTGTTCTTTTGAGGAATCTGGGCTTTGATAAGCGTCAGCCAGTCACTAAGATGATTGAGTATTTTAACTAAAAGACAAAATCAGAAGTTGAAGGAAGATTAAGTGTAGTGCTTCACTTCAAATTATTTGTCTTCATGAAGATACTTATATTGACTAAATCAGAAACGCAAAACGGAAAATTGTTATAACCCAATGTGCAGTGAAAATTAATAAGAGAAATTGATAGGCCTATGACCACCGAAAAAAAAAACCTTTCACTATCAACTAAGTGACAAAGAGTATCAATATGACACTCAAACCCTAATCCGACGCACAACACACAAGTCCCTCCTCTTCCAGCATCTAACCGGAAAGAAAATTGTCTTGCTAGATTGCATTATGGAAGATCAATTTTAGCTTATGCCTTTCCAGATAGTTCATTGTAAAACGCCAAAGTAATAAACAAATATTAGAAAAAAATGACATAAAACAATGCCAATAGTAGCATTTCTGTTGATATCCCATTACTGCTACAGTGAACAACTTTACTGGATAAGAAGCAATCATAATAGCAAATTCAAATAAAACTGACCTGATGTTTGACATTGTTGTGAAAGAAACTTTTCTTCAAATGTTGACCTTGAATTGGCAGGAGCACTTTGCTTTGATGAAAACCACCTATACTGATTTTTTAAAATAGACAATTAATTTGGAATAAAAAAGAATCAGAGTTACTAGATTGAATTACACAAGATCCATGTGTGTGTAACTCAGAAAATGCTATGACTTTGTGATTAAAGGAGAATTAGCGACTTTTCACTAATCCTAGAAAACCTTTCTTTTGTTCATATTTTGTTATCATTTAAAAAGTTCCTCCAAATTGTGGGACTTTTTAGTGAAAAAAATAAATTACTCATTTACCTTAAAAATTGTCTCTGGAAACTAAGTTTTCTCTCCAGAAAAAACAAAAAGCTCATCTTTTCTAACAATTTCTCTCTCTCTTTCTCTCTCAAACAACTTTTAGATAACACCATTTAGAGATAGAATTATTTTAGAGACAAATGTTAAAAACAAAGCATGCCTTTTAAAGGGGGTTTTCAGAGACGATTGTATAAGGGACAAAACTGGACAAATAAAAATGATCATAACAATTCCTCAAAAATGATGTGCTGAAAATTTAAACATCACACAGAGGACAAATTATTTGGCATACCAGGGACACCCCTGAGAGCCACTTTGTAACAACTGCGATATCTTGTCGCCACTCATGCTCTCGCAGCCAGCAGCTAGTATCAAGTGCAAGATTAGCTGGCCCCTGAATGGACATGAAATCAGTAACAAATAAATAAGAAAAGCATATATGAATAATGGAGAAGCCAGAGATGCTTAAAGTTGGGAAGAAGATCAATATATAGGCATACACAATGGCTAAGTACATTAAACTCCCTGTGGGACTAGGGTATTGTATATAGCCATAGTTCTCGTTCTGTGATCTATAAAAACCACCTCAATTATACAGAGAGCTATAGATTTGGGATAAGTTTTTAAAACATGTTTTCTTTATAGAGAAAAACAATATTCGTGATTAAATTTATGTCCCCGCTAAATCTATGCAAGAAATTGGAAATTGTGATAGTAGTAGCATCCATTCAAGTAAATCTCACTTACTTGAGACGGTTGAGTCCATATAGTTACTCTACCATGGAAATTTGCAATCAATAATGCACGGGGACAACAGGTGGGGGACCATTCAATAAACTGAACAGAATCACGAGGAGAATCTGTGAAGACACACAATTCAACTGATCAAATTTTGAAACTGATATATAAATATATATATATATATATATATACACACCCACACACACTCACATATTGTAAAGCAACTCAGTTCAGAAACAAAAGGCCCATACAAAAAACAAAGACTAAAAGAACATTAAAATGTTATTTCAAATATTATGAACATGCCTTCAAGACAATCAAAGCAAGCATTCCCATATTTAAGAGCAAGTTACAGTTGAGTTGATTTCTTATTCCATAATTCCATCGCCCTACTGTTATAGATGACTTCAATTTCCTATATTTTTTAAATTTAGATTCAATTTGACTACTTTTTTCGTTTTACCATTATTACAAATGAGATATAACTTATAAAAAATATTCCATGTATAATGATTACAATAATAATGACAATGATTACAAGTTTTCAAATATTGCCATCATGAAAATCCTTCAGACTTTTCTGTTGAAATTGGTTATATTGCCCCTCTCTGAGTGTTAAACACCACCATATAAAGTGGACAGATATTTCAATAACATCTTAAATCTGATGTTTAAATAAAGGCTATCCAGATCTAGATCGTCTAAAATGAAGAATAATGAAGGTTTATTAAATCTGTTTGACTGTAATACTATCATAATGACATTGAAAAGGACAAACACCCCATAGGTTTGAAATAAGATCAAACAACAGAAATCAAACAGTAAACTTCAACATCCATGAACATAGTAGGAAGCATTAACATTAGAATACCTGCAATGACATTGAATACTGCACATTCAGTCGGCCTCTCTGGGATCACAATATGTATAGGGATCCAAAATGGTGGATTTCCAGTTGAGCTGTGGAGAAAAGAAACACCAATAACAATTACAAAATTGCCAGCAAAAGCAAACATGCAAGGGTGCCAGCAAGCCAAACTAACTACTGGATACGAAAAAATGAGTAGGGTTAGACATAATTGACTGTCAGGCATTTAAATTTAATAGAAGCATAATAATTAAATGATATAAACATTAGACATCATTATGCAAAGATTGTTTAGTATGTGAACAAGTTTATTTGCCAAAAGCACTATTCATTCAAATTTGGTTGTGGGTCTATTTCACAAATGAATGTGTATGAAATGCATATAATATCTATGCTGATATTTATCAGAAAGAATGTGTATAAAATGCATATAATATCTATGCTGATATTTATCAGAAGGTCTGCCTGCAGCCGATGTCTTGACACTTTTCTTATGAACCCTCTAAATGTTTCTAGAAAGTAGAAACAAAGCAGGACAACAAATTCATTTGTCAACAAATGAATAAACTGGGTAAGAGGCAAGAAAAAAAATTATGTAAATCAATCAAAAGCAGAAGTTCCAGGAAATAGGCACATAGGTAAATATGCAAAAAAGATATAGCCCATAATATCTTTTCCTAGTACTTCTTCCAGCCTGGGTATCACAATAGAATAAAAGCAACGATGGAAGTTTGAATTTTGAAACATTAATAAAATTTTCTTGAATTTATCTGTATATTCTATAATGCAAAGGATCCAAAATTATTATTTAGCAGATAATCATAGAATTTTCAGCCTAGAAATATGATCAAAGGATAAAACTAAAACTAACCTTGGAATTCTTGCACACGTTTCGGAAGCACAAGCTATAGCATTCAATTTTCCACACCAGGAAACAGCACTAGGAAAAAAATTAGCAAGTTCTTTTAAAAAAGGACAGCACAAGAATTAGAATAGCATAAAGGGCCAAAAATAATACACAAACAAATTCACTTCACTCAAAATGCTCAGAAAATAAAACACATAATCTCAATTTTATGACAACATATTCATAAGCTTCCAACCATGAAAAATCAGCCTACATTAACTTATAAATTGTTTCGACTTGTGTAATAATCAGCAAGTACCCAGTCATAGGAATGTCTACTGACCAATGGATAAAATCCAATGTCCCCATTATGAAGAACATTCAATGAAGCGGGCCATATACATATTTTCTAGTTCCCAAAGAGGCTTATATAATTATTATAAGCGACAGATGAATATTTTCAAGCTTATATTGATAAGGAGAAAAATAAAACAATTTAACTCTATTTCAGACAATTGAAAAATATTAAAACAAAATTCCAACAGAACATAATAGCAAAAGCATAACCATGAACTGATGCAGTGCCCCTCGTTACTACTATGGAAATGAAAATAATGTGAGTACCAAAGACAAGATGTTTGCGATGATGATTTCCAAGCAATATAAAAAGGTAATGACTCTGGTTGTACAATCGCCATAAATATCTTCCTTTGATAATTTTGGAGCAATCAAATAAATAAGCACCAATAATATTTCTTTGCACAATTTTAACCGAAGATAAAAAAACTGAAATTTTCTCAATCCACATTTCAAGAAAAACTATACTTTAAATTTTATGTTTTTTTCGTGATTCTCTTCCCTAGACATTAAAAATATGATTTCCTTAAAAGAAAAATAATGAACTGAGCCAGTATCCTCCAAATAAGTATCCCAAACCAAAAGGTTATGTATGAGATGAACAAAATCCAGAAGACATAAAAGGATATTTTCACCAAAGTGGTCAAATGAAATGGGAATCCTTCAGTATAACTCCTTCAATACTTACTTATTCTGTTTGTTTGTCAAATACTAAACATTAAACCCTAAATACTAAACATAATTAATACTAACAAGACACTGCAGATTTTCTGTCAATGCGTATATACCACTGTAAATGAGTTGTTTGAGGTTGGTTTAACAATGGGTACAAATGTCTTGACTATTGTGTGCCAATGTGAAGAAGTTTCACTCGATATTTATCAATGGATTCAGCAAGAGTAAGATAGAACTCTGTGGATGTTTGTCTTTTATGTTGTTCTCTGGTTGCAGTGAAATGTGTGTGCTTAGAAGGACATTGCTTTTCTGTAAATATGTTATGGGACAAAATTATTTCTGCAGCTTTCTTAGTAGTAAATGGTCTTTTGAGACACTCTTTTCAGCAAATACCTTTCATTGACATGCAGACTGATAGGAGAGTTATTATGTATTAATGCTTCCTGTTTACGCTTCTCCCTTTAATAAATTATGTTCTTCCAGCAACCAGAGTTCAACATATATGGTAAAAAAAGTGAACTTTGAAGTTTCCAAAGCCTAAGCTCAAGGCAAGCCCCCCCAAGCACCTCTTGAATACACTTCTGAAAAGATGGATACTTTCTGAAAACAAACCAGAACAATAACAAAGTAGAACTTTAATTTTATTCAACCACAATTTCAGTGACTATTGAAACTCAATAATTAACTTTCTTCTTTCATATACTATCAGAAGACCAGTGGTATACTCTCATTTTCATCCTACTCTTCACCAGCATCTTCTTTTCTATTAAGTAGCTTTACAACAACAATGAAATTTATTTCTGGTTCCTATCCTCCCACAATACCAAATGTTCTGGACTCATACCAGAATCTAGGCATGACTTGAAGAATTCATCCATCCCACTCTGGGTACACAACTCATACAGCTGGGGCACAAGAATCTGTGTCATAAATATCCCTTGATCCTGGATACCTTGAGGTTGGATCTGAGATCCAAATCCCAGATTATCTACCTGGCATAAATCAGAAAACAGAGTAGTCTAATCTCCTATTCTTAGGTGGTTTTAGAATTTGGACTTGGGCATAACTCAACTCAACCCCATAATTACCATACTATACAAAGGGGACCGTCAATTACCAATTGCACACAAGGTTTTAAAATGCACTAACAATCATGATTCTAGTTCCATTGTATCACTGTCATAATTTATATTGTAGAAAAAACATAGACAAATGAGGCTGATGCAGTCGCAATACCGCAAGAAAAACCCTTACAATGCATGAACAAATGTGGTTACTGACAGTTTTTTAAAGACCTTGGCTACACACCATTCACACCCAATAATTTAGATCTTATCATGCCTTGACAGACATGACCGCACAAATACCTTTGCTGGTCGTAGATCAACCCTCCGCTCCGTCATCATCATCGCGGTACACCACCAGAGCAAGCCCCAGGTGTCATCTCAAACACAATGCAAGAGTTTTAAACAGCATACCATCAATTCCTTTGACAGCAGTGCATTATTTTTCTTGATATTTTACCCTCACAAAAGCACCAAATCCAGAACTTTTCAGAAGAGAAATACTAAATATTATGAAACTCATTCAACGGAAACCGCAGATCAACTGTTTGGCATGATTTCCATCCATCATTTACTTTTCTTAATTATTCGAGCTATTATTTTCCAATTACCCGCAGGCACTTTTTTTCTTCTTCGTAACCAGTTAATGCAGTACTTTTTCAAGCTATTTAGCAATCCACTTCCCAAATTTAAAATCTACAAACCCAATAAAAGAAAAACACTCTCCTTTTGTTTTCCAAATTACATGGAGTAATATTTTTCTCCTTTTGTTCCCCTTTTATTTAAACAACACTATGCAATTATTTAATAAACACGAAAGCATGACCCCTGAGACTCCTAAAATCAATAAAAAAAAACAAGTCCAACCGATAAATATTTTCGTTGGCAACATCGTCACACGATCATCTTCAGTTTAATCTAGTTCCCCACTTTGTTAGTCCACAAAGTCAATTCTTGAAGCCGACACATGAACCAAATCAGACGAATTTAAACACAGCAAAATCCTACTCCTATAAATACGGTTATCCCAAGTTCAATGACACAAAAGACTAAAGGTAGCTATATCCAATATAAAGAAAGTCAGTTTACTAATTACTATTCAAACCCAACACCGACAGCAAAATTCAATCCGTGCAACGAATTATGAGGCACTGCAGTGCAGAGATACCTGAAATTGCGACAAATTTCAGGGACACTCATTTTGTAGAGCAAATTGGACTTAGGTTGGCGGAGCCTAATGCAGAAGACGGTGGCAGGGACGACCGATTCCTGCTCCATTGGATCCTCTTCTTCGCAACTCACTGCTTCATTCGTCTTCTGGGAACCCTCTTCTGGCTCCTTTGCAGCAGCAATTTGATTCATAACCGAAAAGAAAAGGCTCTGACGTATTTATATATATATATATATATATATATATAATATTTACGCAGGAACGAAGAGAAAAAGAGGTGCAAGTGACCGAAAGTCGCAATTGATGGCGACGGATGAAGAGAAAGAAAAGACGTGATTATAAGTGGGGTTACTGTGCATTTACATCTGAGGAGTCATACGTAGCACTCTTACACACTTTTTAGCCTATTTATATGTTCATTCAAATTGAAAAATTACTGTAACATTATTAATTTTAATTTCATATCTAACAAGAAAGTTTTGAAAAAAAAAATTAGGAGACATTTGTCCTTGTTTATAAAGAAGATCATATTGAGGGTATTTTACTTTTGGTTTGCATTGCATTATTGGTTTTAGTAAGTTCTGGGATGAGATTGAGATGAAGAAAAAAAAAAGTAGGGAGTGTGCATAGGTTTTTGCATGTGTGGCACTTATTTATTGCGAGCAAAAGAGGGCACATGAGTCGTCGGCAGAGGTATTTGTGTCTGCTTCATGAATTGGTTTACCACTTTTGTCCTTAGCTTTCCCTTTCTCTCACTGCCAACCAACCTTCTAATTAACGACCCTTCTTTTGTCTCTATCATCCTCTTCATGCACAATCACATCAACTTCCTCCTCCATAAATTATATTCACTTCCTGCTAATTAAATTAGTTTTTAGAGTGCCACATAGAAATAGAAGAAAGGAATATGGAAATTAAACTCACTCTTGTTAGGTCAACCTATTCAACCTTCCCCATTTCAAATAACAATATAGTATTTGAGTGCTACCAATGATGCGTGCATAATAATAGAATTAATGTAGAAATCAATGGTACCAAAACAAGCTTCACAGCAGTACCTGAGAACATAAATATGCATATCATCTCTTGATAATGAAAAGTCATATATGAGAATAAAGGAAGTAAGCAACCTACGGCTAGGTAGTTGAATTTATTTACTAATATCCTTCAACTCACCCCACTTATTTAATGAGTCATTCCACTTTTTTTTTAAATATAAAAATACAAAAATTGCATTAATTTAAGTTTTAGAATTTTACTATGTAACTTTCTTAAAAGTTTTATGTTCTAAAAAACTAAAATATATATATGTTTATTATTATTATTTTATAAACATAATTTTATTAATACTAATAAAAAAATTAATATTAAAATAAATTTAGATTAAATCACTAATATACTTTAAGTATTTTAACTATATTTATCTATTTAAGTTAATTTTATAAAAAAACAGGTAAAATAGGTCAGATTCAAAAATACCTAATTAAATTGTCACTTCCAATTTTAATTTTTAAATATATAAACGCAAACAGAAACTTAATATATATATATATATGCTTTAAAAAATATGATGTGATGTTTTTGTTTCTCATTTCACCATTTTAACAAATCAACTCTAATAATGAGAAGTAAAAGTCCATGAAAAAGAACTTGAATAATTCATTGAAATTAGAGTTTAATTAAGCAAAATTATGAACCAAAAGCAAAATTAAACGAATAAAACTCTCTTTTATCATTGCTTACTCTTTTTTCTATTTGCAGAGTTTAATTTTGAACTGAAGTAACGGCATTTTCCCCATTGCTCCACCGTTTCAAACACGAAGGCATATTTTAAAATTAAAAAAAAAAAAGTGTTGTTCAGCTAATTCTCTCTTCTCTTCTTATTCTTTGACAGAAGGAAAAAAGTGTGTTGACTATGGACATGTTATTTCATAGGAATTCCGTGTAATATCATTAGTCAAAGATATAGGTTAATTAGATTATAGTGGAAATTTTTAACGTTGTTGTGTTATTTTAAGGTGCACAAAAGTTGAAATTTGAATGAAAATGATTGTTATGGTGGTAATGCAATGTGCCACTAATTAAGTATGATAGCCGCCACAAGTCCATGAATCCATAGTTTTTCAAGAACAACGCTTACCATCTAATCATTTACATTGTTTATTTTTTTTTTTTAACCAACACGAAAGAACACAACAAAACACAACAAATTAGATTAGTTGATTTGGTTTCGTTTGGTTTATATATATATAATTTTAAATTAAATCAACACAATAAAAATTAAATTATATACAATTCACAATTTTTAGTTGAATTTCGGTTGATTTATTTGTAATTCAATTTGATGTTTGAGCACCTTAAATCCTGATGTATTGAATACACTATATCACCTTCTCTCTAATCTATAAATATTTACCTTCATGTTGAATCTAATAAATAAAACTTACATTTTTTTTATTAATAAACCTATACTTCTATAAATAAAGATTAGTCTACTTTAATAATAAATAAACTAATTTACTTTTAATTATAATTTTTATTTATTTTAAATTTATTACCTAACATCTACATTTTTTTTTGGAAAATTATTAAATATTTTTATAAATTATTTCTCCTTTTTCTTGATTAATATGTATTTAATTATCATTTCAATATAAAAAAGTATTATGAAAAATTTCTAAGGCCCTCTAAACGAAATTTTATCTTTACAAAAGTCTTACTTTATTTTAAATATATTTATTTAAAATAAAGTAAATCTTACAAAAGTTTAACTTTACAAAAAATCTTATTATATTTAAAATTTAATTTTAACTAAAATATAGATTTGTTTATATATTTTACTGTAGGATCAAAATTATAAATAAAAGAATATTTTTATTTATTCTAATTGAATAGAATAGTATTATTTAGAATACATATTATCATGCATTTAAAAAGATTATTTATATAAATATATATTTTATTATTTATTATATAATTATTTTTAAAACATTAATTTATATTTTAAAAAATTAAAATTTATATTATTAAAAAATAAAATGTTAAATTATTAAAAAATTAATTAAAATATAAATAAACATTGTAAATATTAATAGTTTTAATAAACTCATAATATTATATTTAATTATTATAAGTAATATTAATTTATTATAAATAAGTATGTCTAAACATATCTTATTATAATTTTATTATAATTAATTTCTAAAATAATTATAGTGTAATTATATCTAGTTAAAAAATATATATTTTGCATATTCTTCGGGTAGATGAATTTCTACTCATTGTTGTTTAAATAATTTATTGTTTATAAACAAAATCTTTAACTTTATATTTTGAAGAATAAGATTTATTTAGAAAATAAGAGTACAGGCATTGATCCAAGAAACGTGGAAGTTTCACTAACAGACAAAAAGTCACTTTCCACTACAGTGTGACCATGTGGGGATAGGTGCCGACATATGTGACTGTTTATAACTTCATTCCATTTTTGTGATTAATTTATAAAAAATAATTATGTTTGATTGCATGTTATATGTAGATTAATCAAATTATGATTTTTTTTATAATATTAATCGAGTTATGATAATTTTTAGTCATTTAAAATAACACTTTTATTGGTAAAAAATTATGAGAAAGTTACTTGTATAAATGATATTCCATCTGTTTTTAAATAAGAGTCTTTTTAGAGAAGTGATTTTGTTTTTTTTATTTGTCGTTTGTAGAGTTTAAGATTGTATTAATTGTTTTTTACCAATTATATCCTTACTTTTGAAAATATCAATAACAATTAAATTCTTTCTTTTACGAGACTTTAAGTAGTCTGCTGCTTATATCAACCAATTACTTAATACAATAATTTATTGTTTCCACCTTTTCATATACTTTCTCTTTAATTAATAAAATGTATTTAATTTAAAAAAAAAAGATGTTAGAGTGAAATTACAAAGGAAATAGAAAGAGAAGTTGGTACTTACACAGAAAAATGAAGACAGAAGTTGACAATTATATCATAGAGAGTTGAAGACTCCTTTGATAACACACATTGAGAATCTATCTCCAATACTCATATTTGTAGAATGATAATTTTTTTAAAGTTTAGATTCAATATATATATACTGAAACTAAGAGTGATATGAAATTTTTTTGTGGGAATAAAATTATTCTTCAAATTTTTAAATCAAAATTTTTGGTGGTGAAATTTTTCAGATTAAAAGTTATAGAGGTAAACTTATTTTCATGGAGATGAGAAAAAAATGTTTCATACAGAGATACTGTATTATTGAGAATTGAAAGTTTTTTTTTTAAGTGCAGAGAGAATACATTGAGTACTCTTTATTATACTTTATTATAAAGAAAAAAAGAATACACTCTTTTAACCTCAATGACAAGGGTATTACTGAAAAAAAAATTAAAAATTTATTACAAATACTAAAAGTTATTACTTTTATTGGTCCGTGTACCAAAACCTTAAACGACTCTTATTTAAAAACAGAGGAAAGTAATGTTTATAAGAAAAGTCACTTGCAATACTACGAGAACAAATCTCATGAAGTAAAACATCTAGTTTAAATTACTCTCCTAAACCATAACAATTTTCATCAAATTAAATATCTTGTTGAAGTTACTCTCAAAAACACACATTTCAAGAGCTTATTTATTATACACCAAACATTATGGGAAACATCAAACATTGTGTACAATTATATATATTTTTTAAAAATTACTATTTCCTTATTCTTTTAACAGATTTTTGTTTTATTTTATTATATTAGTGACACGAATTTGAACTTATCTTTAATATAGATTATGTGTATATTTTTTAATAGAATAATGTATTTTCTTTTCATAGAATGATGAATTAGTTTAATTGGGATTGTGAAAAAATTATGAAGCAATTGTATGAATGAAAGATAAGCGGAAAGATTCGCTTTGAAAATGGTAGAAAATGCGGACACTAACTACGCCAAACAACTATTGCTGAATTTTTCATTTAAATAATCACTGGCCGGCTGGCGGCTATATCCCACATTCGTGTGATCACTCGTAAACTCTATTTTCACATTAAATCAGGTTTCAGTTTTTGTTTCTCATTGTTCATTCAAGTTTAAGCCTGAGTTGGTACCACCAAACCTCTGTTTCCAACTCAATTTTCTCACCGACCAGATAAGGTACCAATTTCTCAACCTCCAAATTAACACTCTTTATAAAATAAAATAAAATCGTGTTTACTTTGTTTCAGCTTCACTGAAAAGGTTTCTGAATTTGCTTCTTGTTAAAAGTTCAAATCTTTTTTACAAGGTTTCTTGGTTTTGTCCTTCAGTTTTGTGTTTGATTCTTTGATTTGAAGAGACCATGCATGCCCTTTTTTCAATCTTAAAATTTAAATACAAGGTCTAATTTTCAATTGGGTGGCCGTGCCAGCACATATCTGTCTCTTAATAGTCTTATGTTAGAATGTTAAATTATGCTGATTGCAGATTATAGCAGCAATATACCAGGATCATTATGACTTGTGGCTGCTTTGGAGCCAAATCTGTAAAAAAAAGACGCCCTTCTAATGTTTATGGAGAAATTGATGGTGAGGATCTGGTGGTTTGATATTTCCATATTTTAACAATGCTACAGAGTTTTGGCAATTTCATTATCATTTATGTCATTCGTCTTGATGGTTTTGTGGTCAACGGTTGATAACTATTTATATAAAATATGTATTCTTTTGTTGTGCAGGTTATCCCCTTGATAATGTTAGGCAATTTTCTGATACAGAACTGAGATTGGCAACTGATAATTATCACGCAAACAATAAGATAGGACGAGGAGGTTTTGGAACCGTTTACCAGGTATGCAGAGTTCTGATGCTGGTATAAGGTGCATCCATAAAATCAATATGGATGTTACCCACTTAAACTTAAGTTCTTCACTCTGAGACCAACCATGTGTGAAGAAGTACTAGACAATCTGAGAGCAGCTAGGATTCCACACTTAGCCATGAAAAAAAAAAAAAAATCAAAACATTGTTTTTGGGCTATTAAGAATGTCATCACACTTGCACTCTACTTTTGCTCGTCTATCAGCATTACGACCCTTGAGGAATGTCCAAATATATATATATATATATATATATATATATATATATATATATATATATATATATATATATATATATATATATATATATATATATATATATATATATATATATATATATATATATATATATATATACATACGCCACACCAGTAAGCCATTTTTTTTTTCAAACTAAAACATGATAAATGTCACAAACAGGGATCCAAGCATACTCTAAGACCTAGAGTGTGTTAGGTTCAGCGTTGGAACCAAAAAACGTGGATCATCACTGCAAAAACTAGAAACTGAATAGACTAGCTTATATGTAGACATGGAAATTTGACGTGAATTTTGTTTGATTTAAGCTATTTATCAAACAGTGCATATGTTCTAAGTTTAAGTAATTTAAACTGAGGAAGAGTAAAAGATACCAAGAAATTTGCATCACTTTTTATCATTTTAGGTTTTTGTTGATGTTAAGCCACATGACCATGTGACAATTTTTACCAGGGAACCTTAAGAGATGGCAGACGTATAGCAGTGAAGACTCTCTCAATTTGGTCAAAGCAGGGAGTTCGTGAATTTTTGACTGAAATTAAAACTTTGTCAAATGTTAAACATCCGAACCTTGTTGAATTGATTGGATTCTGCATCCAAGGACCTAATCGTACATTAGTCTACGAGCATGTGGAAAATGGAAGCCTTAATAGTGCGCTACTTGGTAAATATGTCAAATGCTTGCAGTAAATTATCAAGTCACAAGTTAGCTCCACATACAGATGAGAGAATGAAACTTGCATGTAACCTTTCTTTTCTTTTTCCATCTTTTGTAGGCACAAGGAATGGAAGCATTAAACTGGACTGGAGAAAAAGATCTGCTATCTGTGTAGGTACTGCTAAGGGTCTTGCATTTCTTCATGAAGAACTTTCGCCACCAATTGTGCACAGAGACATCAAAGCTAGTAATCTACTACTTGACCAAAATTTCAATCCCAAAATAGGTGATTTTGGGTTGGCTAAATTATTTCCAGATGATATCACTCACGTTAGCACAAGAATAGCTGGAACAACGTATGTAAAGAGTTTCTAGAATAAATAGTAATGCACTTCCAATGTCAAGAATTTTTATCATTTGATCAAAAATAGACCTATATGTTAAGTTTATTGGCATTTAAAATAAATACTTTTAAAAGTCACATCCATCATGATTTCTTATTGATTGACACTGTAGAAAACGGTATGAAATTAGATGTTTTTTTCTTGAGTCGTTTTGTTTGTTGCCCAAATCCTTATCCCTACATACAGTTATTGGATCAAGCATACTTCAATTTTTTGCTTGGAAAGCATGGATGTTCAAATTTAAATACTAGTCTATAATTTTTTTTGCATTTCCAGAATTAGTCAACCTGAATACATACCTGTTTTGGCTTATATTCATGCAGTGGTTACTTAGCACCTGAATATGCAATAGGTGGACAGTTAACCAAGAAGGCTGATATATACAGCTTTGGGGTTCTTATACTTGAAATAGTTAGTGGTAGAAGCAGTGCCAGCAGGACAAACGGAGGAGGATCATACAAATTCCTCTTGGAATGGGTACATAAGTCTTAGTTTTATGAGTTACTTTGCAACATTATATATTTTCTGTTTTGGAAATATCCAGGTTAATAAGATTTATCCTATGAAATCCTATCATATCCTTATTATTCACTATCTTGTTTATTGATTATCTGTCCACTTATTTCTGAACTTCTCTTTAGTTATCTACTTGTTCCATGTAACCCAATGCATTCCTATTGGCGTGTTCTAAAAAAAATTGGTCATCTTTGATTTTATTTCTTTAAGATCGATACTTTTCATCCCTTATATTTTACAACTGGTGGTGAGGTTTTATTAGGGACTAAAGTTGCGATATTTAAAACAAGAAAAAAAAACATGTAATTTTAAAAGTCAGAGACTAAAATCAAAGATGACCCATAAATAATTTTGGGATTTCTGTTTCCAAAAAATGAAACCTAGAATAAATAGTAGTAAAAAAGTTATAGAGAATGTTGGATTTTGAAGATGATGATTAACATTCTTATATTAGAATTTATTCATATTTGACTTTTGATGGTATTCATTTACTTTGTATGCTATGGAAATTGAAGTGGACATAAAGATAGTTATTTGGTCCAACAGGCCTGGCAACTTTATGAGGAGGGAAAATTGTTGGAGTTTGTAGATCCAGACATGGAAGAGTTTCCTGCGGAAGAGGTAATGAGATACATGAAGGTTGCACTTTTCTGCACACAGTCTGCAGCAAGTAGAAGGCCTTTGATGATACAAGTTGTTGATATGCTATCCAAGGCAATCCAACTCAATGAAAAAGAACTTACAGCACCAGGATTCTTTGTAGATGGAGAATCTTCCAGAATGAGCTCACAGCCTGTCCCTTTTATTACCTCTACTCATGTTGCTATTACTCAGGTCACCCCACGCTGATTTGTATTGCAGTCTTGCAAATGGAGTAAAAATGTAGTAGTTTTTTGTTTTTTTAAAATATTGTTTGATAGTATTTTTTTTCAATTACCGAAGAATATAACATGGCATGAAAGCAATTTCGTGCTAGTGCATGTTGAAAACTGTAGAGCATATCAGATTATCTTACATATTACTTTTACTTTTATTGATTATGTGTTCAGATAAATTTTATTCATTAAGGGCTTTCTACCTCAAGTGGCTTGGTAATGAATTCAGCAGTAACAGGACACTTTGACTCATTGTTCTAAAGTGGGAATAATGCATTGTCCATTTAAATAAATCCTTTACTGTACTATAGATGACATGAGTTATTATTGACACATGATTATAATTTGCCTCCGTGAGTGCTATAAGATCCTAATTCCAAAAATGTCACTAACAAAATACTCACCCACCCACCTTGTAGATAAATTACTTAACCAAATATAATTTAATTTTAATCTGAACTTCTTATTTATTTATTTTAGTCTTCAAATCTTCCAATAATTCCTACAATTACAGATAACATAGATCAAACATTACAAGATAACGATTTAAAAACTAATGTGTTTTCAAGGTGTATAAATATATTACAGATCTTGAATAAATATGATATAAATCATTTATAAAAAAAACTTAAATTTCTAAAGACCAAAATCAACCGTTTTTATCGGAGCAAAAACCAAATTTAATCAATGCTAATTTAATTTTACAGTACAAATAAGAAAAGTAGGATGAGGTACATACATATCAAGGAAAATTTTAAAATTGAAAAAGAGTCTATTTGACACCACCAGTCAGCAATCCCAACAGATACTCTGTCTAAAAGGATGTATTTAAACCCATGATCATTGAATCTCCACGTCATAATTGTCAATGGATTTAATTCATACAAAACCTTAAAGTTGATAATAAAATGCAACCAATAAGCATTAGAAACTAATAGCAGGGCAAAAAGATTCATTAAAGACAGAAGGTGGAGAAAGAGATGGCAGAAGAAGGATTGAAGGAGAACTGAGGTATGATAAGAAAAAATCATGCAGCAGGCTGCTCCTCAGTGGCAGGAGCTTCTTTCTGGGGTTCATCTGCGGCACCATTAGATGCAGCGTCCTTTGGTTGTGAAGCAGGTGCACCTTCTGGTGCAGATCCAGTTGCTTTTGATGCTTTCTCTTTTCCATCCTTATTGTCTTTGGCATCTTTAGCAGGAGCAGGTGGTGGGGGAATCATGTGAGGTGGTGGTGTATGCTTCAGCTTTAACAGTATTTGCCGCAACCTAGACAGATCCGTGGGTTTGCCGGGCTTTGGGCCTTGAATGACAGTAATTGATGGCTTCTTGTCCTGATCCTTTTTGCCTCTTTTCTTTTCAATGTTGGGAACTTCACGAGGAATGAGCTCTGCAATCGTTTTCCAATAAGCTTTGTCTGCCTCTTTGTGAAACTTCTCTTGATTAGCCAAGAATAACTGCTCCACAGAAAAATTTCATTCTCTACATTATCGGAATACCAAAAAAATAAATCTGGCGAATGGTGATGCCTTGATGCAAGTAAAACTTACCTTCTCCCTTTCTCTGTTTTGAACCTTGCTAGACTCAACATTAACCTTCCTCTTCTCATAGAAAGCAACCTTATATTCCTCAGCTTCTTCAATAATCTTCAATCTCATCTCTTTTTCCCTTTTCTCCTTCTCTTCTAGCAGAATCGCATTTTGACTGCACAAGGAATGTCAAAGGCATTCTTTTTTTATGACAACTGAGTTCAGCAAACTTACAAAAGATCTTAAACTTTATTGGCCCAAGATGAGAGATTAAGAAAATGATTATTCTTTTTCATCAAGGTCACAACTATTTTGCCCCGATAACCATATAAAGTGGAGATTTAGATCAATCACAATAACTTTTTTTGGATAAAATTAATTAATGGTATATTAACTTTATTAATGTGAAATTAACATATTATGGTAAGCATTTATTGCAAACAAAACTTGGCAATAGATATCTAAAATATTGTAAACTCTATCTAGGCTCAGAAAAAGATAACAGGTTGCCTGTTTAAGCCGTGCACCATATAATTAACATAAATATTAGAATCCTAATTTCAAAATTGCTAATTGACCAGAATTATGAGGTAAATAGGTAAAAACAATGCTAATTTGCATTTTTTTTCCAGCCAGATCAGTTGCTCTGTGTGTGATTAATCAAACATGACAAGATTCTCATCCCCATATCAAATGTCTTAGCATCGTTGGTAAAATTGACAAGAAATATTAGGAAAAAGAGCTACCATCGACACTAATTTCAGATATCAGGGTGTAGAAGCCAACTCTCAAACCGCTATAGCAGGATAGTGGGATGGCTCCCATTTTAAATATTATTAATTTCTATTACAAACTAAATACTTTATACTACACATAAATATTCAAAAGCAAACAAAACACTAAAGAAATTCATGATAAACAGTAAGACAAAGTTTATTGACACAATCACCATCAATCTTGGAGCTAATAGCAAGAATAAAGTCAAAAAAAGAAAGAAGATCTGAAAAATTAATAGAAAAATAACAAATTAAATAAAAATTAGCAGAAAGTGAAGTTTAAAGGAAGAAAAATATTGGAACACAAGAAAAAATAGTTCGGTAAAGTGTGAAGTAACACAGGTCAAAAAAGATAATTTTTTGTGGAATGGTCAAGGAAGAAGGGTTCAAATGCTGTTATGCTTTTGAAGTTGTGTAAGGGGTAAAACTGGGGTTTTGGACTCCCTACATCATGATAGTACTACCATAACACACACAAAAACAGCTATTTTGACAACTACTACAGCCACAATGATCGCTATTGAAAGCTGGTTTGCCCTAATCTAATACTGCACTATAGAAAACCATTGACTACTGTGACAGCAACCATCATATTAGAAAGAGAACATGGAAAAAAACATATAAATCAAGGAGGGAAACTTCAGTTGTCTGTTAAAAGAATGTGGAACACACAAGTTAATCTGGGCAAGCAAAAAGGTTTCAAGGGTATGAAGACAGTAGCATCAGTTAACATACATTTACAAGAGTTAGTTTCCTTTTTAGTTTTTATACAGGTATATCAACCTTATTTGCATTACCAGATAGCTAAATATCTTCTTCCTACCTCTCAAGCAAATGGGGAGAATACAAAAGGAGATAAAAAAATTCTGTGATCACAGTCCATTTGAGAAGCACACTGAATTAAATTGTTTAAATATAAAGTATAACTTCCATAGCACACTCGCACTAAACCAAGAGCCTGACCTAAGTTCAATAGTCAACAAGGGTCAACTTTAGCATATGATCAATTGATCATCTCATTCCGAAGGTGAAGGAATAAATCAATGACTATTGTCCAGCCAACATCTAGTCAAATTAAGTGATCACACAGATAAAACCCTAAAAGCCATCAAATCAGAGGAACTGGAATTCAGTTCAAACTTAAATTTTTCACACCACGCAATTTACCCTAAAAGTACCTCATCTCACAATAATTTTGGACTATAGAAATCCAACATCCCTGAGTGAAAAATCAATTACCCCATTGCTTATTATTCTCCAAACTTTCTCGGTCCAACAATATTACAATCGATGGACATAAATCAATTCCACCCGACTCCCTAGCATACAAAAACAGATACTCTAAATCTCAGCTAAATAATCACATATCTTGCCACAGCTCAACTAACAGCTTGAAGTAAAATCTATTGACCTAAGTTCACCAATTCACTTTCTACAAGTAAGATCAACCTTCTAACTCGCGATTCACAATCCTAATTGCTTACTAGCAACCGCGAGAAACATAGCGAGAAAACTTCTTGATTAAAGCAAAATCATCGCAGATCTAAGCAGATTCAAACGAGATCCAACAAAATCACGAAACGGAAGAGGAAATTGCAAACAAACACTGACCGGCGCCACTCCCGAAGAGCGTATCCTTCCTCCGGCTCCATCTCTGTCGGCGGCGATAGCACTGGACCGTCAGAGACGAAAACGCCGTCACTGTCACCGTAACCATTTCCGTTTTCGTTTCCGTTCTCCGCGGAGGCTGATTCGAAGGGAGACTGAGAGTAAGCGGGATTCGGATCAGTGAAGCCGTAGATCTCCGGCGAAGCGGCGGCGGAGTGATCTACAGCGACATCGCCATCCGCGGAAAAACCACCACTGAAGGAGTAGCCGGCGTAGCCGGAGAAGTTGTCCTCCTCCTCGTCGTGTTGGTGAGTGGAAGAAGAGTTGACGTTCAATTCGTCGGTGAAGGCGTCAAAAGAAGACATGTCTGCGAGTTTCTCTCTCTAGAAATGGTTTCTCTCTCTTCTGTGAAACGCAAATGATGGGAACACTGTTGCTTTGCTTTGACGGAGGTTCAGCACTACCTCTAACTCTCTTCACTTTTTAAATACTTATCGGTGAATAATAATACAAAAGAAAATGTGAAAATTCCTCAATTAATTAAAATCAATAGATTTTTACTATAATTATTATAAAAACAAATTTAGCATATACAATAGTTAATAATTTCGTAACTACATAACTGTGTGTTCTATTTTTCAAAAAAATAATGAGAAAACATGAGATTTTATGAGTAATCTTGATAGTTAAGAAAATTTATTCCTTAACAACATAATTTTGTAGTTGGAATATATCTTAACATATTGGTTTTAGAAGAATAAAACATCTTTAGAAATTTTTTTTGTCCTGCTACATCTTTTTATCATCCACTAAACCACAGTATTAAATAATTAACTTAACATTGATATAATTCTTCTGATGTCTATTTGATAAAAAAAAACAAATGCATTCAAATGAATTATTCATCAGAAGAATAATAATCTTTAAAATAGAAAGTAAATATTTATATGGACTCTGCAGTAAAAGTCATTTTTTATTTAAACAGTATTAATTATATAAATATTTATTTTACGAAAATTAGAAACTTATTATTGAACCATTCTTGTTATAATTGAGGTGTCTTATTTTTTTATTTGACATTGATTTTATTTTTTGGGTATATTTTATTTATAACAATTAAATGAATAGTGTAGATTTTTATAAGAGTCTTTTTACATTTCTTTGTTATTTTTTGTCTTTATAAAACAACTGATTTTATTAATTTTATTATAAATTTTATTATAATAACTCATTTTTAACTATAGTTCTATTTGTTTAATATGGTGTATAGGATCTCCTTGAAGAATTGGCAATTGACTAATATGGAAAAAGATCACACTATCATACAGACAAACATGAGTGATGAGCCCTCACACCATAATTCAATAAATATAAAAATTACTTATGATTTATTAACTATATCATGATTGAATAGGAGTTAAATTATTATATAATATAATTTTAATATGTTAAATTATAAACTGTATAAATTATAAACATATAAGTAAAACTTTTAATTAATATTAGAGGATTACATTGCATTTTCTGTATAACAATTATCTTTCGATTTCAAAATTAAATATTTCATACATATTAGAATAAAAAATCCATAAATAGAAAAATAATTAAAATTACCACGTCATATTTTTCATGAATTAAATTGATATAAAAATAATACTTAATTTTATTTAAATTTAAAAATATTAAATACTGATAACAACAATAAGTAGTCCAAATTGTCTAATAACAATAGTAATTGTCTAGATTTAATATCAAGTTAGATTTGAATAATATAATTTAAATTTAAATTTGTCGATAAAAATTAAAATATGACCTCATAAACTGTATCAAGGCCAACATGTATTAAGCTTAGAAGTAAAAATATATACTAACTGTAAGGTGTATGAGGATATGGTTTATTACACATCCTGCCCCGCGGTTTATTCTTATTCGTAATGGTAAGGTCTAGAAGGACCTACACTAGTTATTTTACAGGGCATGTAATTTATTTTGGTATTGCACCACTAATTCGTGTAACTTCCCACATTACAAAAATTATGTAAACCCTAAAATAATCAAAAAATAATTTTAAAAAGTGTAACTTCTTGTAATTTTTTTATTCTAAATAACTTGTATAGAAAATACTAAAATATTTTTTTTTCATACAAATATTCGAAAACAGATTGAAAATAAGATGATATCTTTTGTAATTTAAAAATAGAAATAAAATCAGGAAATAAAAATGCAAGTAAATGCCCCCTCGCCACACAAACACGCATTTCCGATTTGAATAAACAAGACACCATATGACAAAAATAAAATACATTTCCATTTTGTATAATACTCAACAGAAGATGTCTCTAATTTTGTAAAAAAGAAGCAAGTTGGTTAAATAGGAAAAAAATAAATAAAGTAGTGTCAATAGCAACCCGGCTCCCTACCTGTTTAAAATTCCCAACAGAAGGTGCTTTTACTATTTCACAATAACTGATACATGCTCATGAAAAAATAAATGTTACATGCTCGCAGTGACCAAATCCTTCAATGTTTTTTCTCTGAAAGCTGCACTGCTGCATACTTCCATTCTCCAAGGATCAATTACGCCAACAATACAAGCCTAAAAGATACTAATCTGTTGAATAATTCAATTATTTCCACACGTGTTCAAGATTTCAATGAGATGAACGTCAACAATATTGTATACTTAAGAGCAATACAAAACATTGACAAAAAAAACTGATGTAACAGTCGTGAATGCATACAGTTCTTTAAAACCATTCAGTGGTCATTTTATTCATCATTGCCCAATTAGACCGAAAAAGCAACAGGCAATGATCACATAGTAAAATTCAGCGGTAAAGGCTTTCGGATCTCAGGTTCTCTGCAATTTCAGTCTCCCATCGGTCCCCATTTTCAAGCAGCTTCTCTTTGTCATATAAAAGCTCCTAGAAACAGGTAAACACAACCAGAAGTAAATAAATATACGAGTAAACAATTACTGGCATGTACTAATAAATAGTAGTTAAACATATAATTGATAATAAAGAATAATAGAGACAATTGTTAGCAAAAAACAACAATTCGTATTTACATAATTCAACATAAAGCAAATAAAAATGAACCTCGTGAGTCTCTGTAGCGAATTCAAAGTTTGGCCCTTCAACAATGGCATCAACAGGGCATGCCTCTTGACAAAATCCACAATAGATGCACTTGGTCATGTCAATATCGTACCTGAAAGGTTTAACAGATAAGAGCGCAAGAATGGAGTGGGCGAAGAGAAGAGGGGGCAGATAAGGCAGGTAATTCACCGAGTTGTCCTGCGGCTTCCATCTTCTCGCTCCTCAGCCTCAATTGTGATTGCTTGTGCAGGACATATCTAATAAAAAAATATTATTTAGAGAAAACCATAACATACAGCTGCTGACTCTACAGATAGGAAGGAGAGAAATGGGGAAAGTATCAAAAAGGGCAAAGGAAAGGAATATTTGGACAATGAAAATATGTAATATTGATCATCAATTGTGAGTATTAATTCGGGTATTCATATATAGATTATAGCTCATTTGTTTGGGTTAGCTGGTACCTTGTAGTACTCTCTAGCACTATCTGGATTTCACTATTTAGAGACTGCCGCATGGTTTGAGCTCAAAGCCTATGGTGACTGAACTCCTATCCAGACATTCTCCTTAACCCTATATATATTAATGTGCTTTTACCCCTATCCTCTACTAGCTCTATTTGTTAATCCTCCGTAGAGGGATAATGCTGCAGTAGTACTACTCAGTCAAAAAGAAATAATTCAAAGTAAATAAAACTGCTATTATTGATGTATAGGAAAATATACCCATTACAGCCTCCTCCAAGGATGAGAGGCGTTTGACTTTCACAGCTATATTAGGGACAGCTTGATTACATGGATTTCTATCCCTTAGTAATTGCAATTTGCAAGTATGTTTTCCTAAGCCTGATTCAACTAATGACGAGGCACAATTTCATAAACTCACCAATGGTCTAAGCCTTAGACTTTGAGTAGTGTGTGTTTTTTAAATACAAAAACAAGAAACAACACTAGGTAATATACACACAAAAGGAATATACAAAGTAGTCTTACAAATTGCAAGCTTATTAGTAGTCCAGTTTATTATGAAAGAAACAGGAAAATGCAGTTCTGTTATATGCCATTTGGTGTATGCATGCTCTCAAGGATCATAGTCAAACCAAAATTATAGCGTAAATAATCAAAGCCTTACAGCTTCACAAAGTTTGCAAGCAATACAACGCTCCTCCCCTGTTGGATATCGTCGGAGTGCATGTTCACCACGGAAACGAGGGCTCAAAGGGCCTTTCTCAAATGGATAATTGATCTGCATTAAAGATGTCATGCGTTAAGCATTTATTAGAAGATGCAACAGTATTGGATAGCAAACAGTTTCAGAAGACACTTACTGTAACTTTTGTTTCAAAGAAGTATTTCAGAGTCAGCATTAGCCCTCGAACCATTTCAGTGAGAAAGAGAGTGTTGATGCTTCTTTCAAAAACTGTCATCCAGAACACCAGGAATGAGCTGGTTACGCTATAGAAAAAGTCAAAAAAGAACAACAACCAAACTGAAAAACAAAGGATTCTAAATAAATACCAGAACTCCAATCCTTTGAAATCTCCCTTGCAAGTTGCTCCCTTTGTTCATCCTCTGCAGTTTGTGCATCTCAAAATTAAGATATATATGAAGGGGGCCATGAATCCATAACACATGCAAGTGAAAAGAAAATGGAGATCCAAGTGATATCTCAATTGACAGACAAATGGTCATGCTACTGAGGTATATGCAAATTAAAGAAATGTCGTGTTCGTTCTTCTCAAAAGTCAATCCTTTGACCCAAGTAATTATCTGCCTTTTTAGGAGGGGGAGGGGGTGTTAAAGTGAGGGAACTGGGTAAAAACTCATAGGACCAGTCTCAACTGAGGATGGGGGAGTGAAGTGCATTGTAGTGTTTCAAGGAATGCATAATTAAATATATTTTTTATTTGTATAGGTGGACCCAGCTCATTATCCCCTTTCGAGAAGTTTATTATTAAAACTGGATCATGATTGTTTAAGCAATAGATAATTTGGTGCAGGTAATAATCAAAATTCATATTCATCCAGTCCTCAATAATTTCGCTTTCTAATTCTAACCATTTTACAACAGTGCAGAAAATATGCCCATAAGGATGTTAAGAGAAATAACAGACCTAGTTTGGTAGAGTAGGAGTGTGCACTTAATCGAAGCCCATAGGATTGGGAGCTGTGCAGCCCTTGACCGCTTACAGCCTAAACAAGCAGAACAACAAGGGATATAGTATTAAGTATTAACCTAAACATTTGGTATCCTACAATTAAAATGATCCATATCTAATTCAAAGCAGCATCTTACATATTATCCAGTAAAGTATAATTTAAGAGCACCAGTGCATCACATAATCATACAGAAATCAGAATAACAACAAAAAGGAGAGAAAATAAAAAGAATCCAGTTCACAGCTTGAAGAAAGGGATGGGAAGAAATATAGGGTATTCAGATAAAATTTGGTTTCTTAACTGAATCAACATCTAATCAATAGTTTTTTTTCTTGTTTCTTTCATTTCCACAAATAAAAAATAATCAAAATCAGATTAATGTTACCAATTGGCGGGCACGAAGAGCAAGGAGTGATTTCCGAGCTAAAATAGCAGCCATTCCCTAAACCTGGAAATGAAAACATTAAAGAATCAAATGCAGTATAGTATCGATTTCAAATAGAATAATTAAATTTGAGCGAGAAATTATTTACAAGGATTCAAAGGTATAAACATGAACCAAAAAAGTGGGAAGAGAATATTTGAATTAAAGGGGATAAACAAGTGATGGTTGAACCAAATACAAGTAAATATCGAGAAACAGAGCGAAAAATTGAAACAATAGAAGAAATGAAGAATTTGTTAGGGTTCCGCATTGAACATTGATGGCTCAGGTGTTTGAGAAAGGAAAAAGAAGCAAAAGAGAAATACCTGATGCAAGGTTGATCTCAGAACAAATGACTGAGAAGAAGCATAGGAAGAAGAACGGAAATGCAATGGGAAATATTCTAGTGTTGAGATTCGTACAACACAACGGGCCAGCAAGAATAGTGAAGCCGAGCCCAACACAACCTGGCCCAACCCATGTCATGGGTATTTTTAATTGTTATTTTTTACAGTAATCCTTGGGAGGTTAGCTCCCTCGCAATTCTTTTTCCTTATTTGGACAAAATTATTCAAAATATTTTTCGATAAAATTTTGAGTGTGGGGTTTTTATATTTAGTTTATACATTCCTTATTTAAATGGGTTTGACCCTTGAAGTTCAGAAAATTCACAATTTGTGTCATTTTAATTTAGTTCAATCAAAACATTAATTTCCTTTACTTTTATCGATTATATATTATTTAATGGATTGAGAATGTAAATAAATGTTTAAAATCTAATGTAATTTTATAATAGCGGGTTCACTTGTATAATTTATATAAATTTTGGGATAGAGATCCAATTTATTAAAATTAAGACCCATCTAAACTGTGAGTTATCTGACTGAGTTCATTTTAAAGTAAATTGATGTAAGGACTAAAAGTGATAAATTTGTCATATATCTAACTTTATATGTAAACTTAAAAGATAAATGTTAAAAAAATGAGAATATAAAATTAACTATAGAGAATTTTAATATGATAGATAAACTAATGTACTAATTAAATAGATTGGAATACCAATTAATTTTTATTTCTAACCACGTTTAAGTTTAAGTTTAAATATAATGTTGTTGGAATCTTTATATGGAATATTATATTGTTTTTATTCACAATATTCAAAACTGAATTCTTATCTAAGAAAAAGTAATAGCTCCCATTTACATAGACTACTTAACATAATATGTTAAAAAATCCTAGAAAAAATTATTACAATAATGTACTGTATTGATTGTAGTTCCTTGTAACCCTGATCCTAATCAAGCCAGTCTAAGATATTTATTTCTTAATTAACAGAAAGGGTGTAAATGTCTGTAATTCTAATTTTATTATGTTAAAATTGATGTATTATTACAATTTTATTATTAAATACATTAATGTTAATTTTATATTTTTCTAATACATGTTTATTCTTTACTTGTATACCTCTACTGTTATGGCAATGTGATAATTTAATATATATTTTTGTGTAATGGTATGAATTTGATGCATATAGTACATGCACATATATATTAATTTTAATTTATTGTTTATTAATTTGAATTTAATATTTTGAATAGAGGCGGAGATAAAACAGGAAGAGGACGTGATCGAAAACAGAAACTTGAAAAGAAAAAGGCAGTTTCACTCTCCACTCACTCTGCCTTCGATGCAAATGTTCTCCCACTTTCTGTGTCTCCTCGTGAAGCGTCCTTGAAAATTTGGAACCTCTTTCCTTCTCCATGCTTCACCCAATGGAGCAAAGCGCCAAACTCTCCCTCTTCCCCTTTCTCCACCTCAAAAGATCCATGCTTTCTTTGTTCTTCTCCCTACCCACTTCATTCTTCGCCTTCCTCCTTCTCCTCCTCATGTCCTACAACGCTTTCACCGTCTTCTCTCTCCATCTCCCCAAGTCCACTCTCCTTCTCTCTCCTCCAACACTCTTCAATCTCTCTTCTTCAGCCAATTCACCTCTCTTCAGGGACCCCCATATGCCCCTTCTTCCAAACTCCACCCCAAGCCTTTCCCTTTCCATTCAAAGGGCCAAAAGAGTGAAGAAGCACAAGCGTGGCCTTAGAAGTGTGCGCTCAGAGCCTCACTCCCCTGTTTCACTTTTTCATTCCAGACTCAAAGCATTCTTCAACACTTCTTCTTCTTCTTCTTCTTCTTCCTGCCAGGTGAGGTTCTTCATGACTTGGATTTCTCCCTTGAAAGCATTTGGTGAGAGGGAGTTGGTCTCTATAGAGAGCTTGTTCAAGTTTCACCCTGAAGCTTGTTTGGTCATAGTGTCAAAGTCCCTCGATTCTCACACTGGAACTCGGATTCTGAAGCCGTTTGTGAGTAATGGTTTCAGAGTCATGGCCATTGCTCCAGATTTTGGCTACATATTCAGAGACACGCACGCTGAAGTATGGTTTAACCGTTTGAAGGAAGGGAATGTGAATCCTGGTGAGGTCTCTTTGGGGCAAAACCTCTCCAATTTGCTTAGACTTGCTCTGTTGTACAAGTTTGGAGGCGCTTACATTGACTTAGATATCATAGTCTTGAAGAGTTTCTCCAAGCTGAGAAACACCATAGGGGCACAGAACTTCGATGTCAAAACCGGCAAGTGGAACCGCTTGAACAATGCAGTGTTGATATTTGACAAGAAGCACCCTTTGCTTTTCAAGTTCATCGAGGAGTTTGCACTCACCTTCGATGGGAACAAGTGGGGGCATAATGGTCCTTACTTGATCTCAAGGGTAGTGTCCAGGGTAAATGGGAGACCGGGCTTTAATTTCACCGTGCTCCCTCCTTCTGCGTTTTATCCTGTGGATTGGAGAGGGATTAGAGGTTTGTTTAGAGATGAGATTCGTTCCAAATGGTTGGTCAATAAAATGAAGCAAATTCGCAAAGAAAGCTTTGCAGTGCACTTGTGGAACAGGCATAGTAGGAAACTTGAAGTAGTTAAGGGAAGCATTGTGGATAGTATCATTTCTAGTTGTTGCATCTTCTGCAACACTTAGCTTTGAAGTTTGTAGTAGTTTTTATTTTTGTTAATTAAAGTTTGTAATTAGTTAATTAGAATGATAGGTTTTAAATTAAAGTGGTTATAAGCAATGTTTATGTTGCAAGTGGTTACGGGACCAATTGTGTGTCTACTATAAACAAAAGAATATATTTGATTGTTAAATTGAAAGCCTAGAAAATAGACAACAAGGGGGTTGGAATTTGGACCCTTGTATGATCCTTTTTGTTCTATCTGTTTGAGATATCTGAGAGGAATATAATGTGAAAATTTTCTGAGATGTTCCTTGTGTAACGCTGAATGGTGAAGAGGGTGGCATGCTTGTCTGTGGCATGGGATAGCAGTTGACAAGTGAAAAGTAAAAGTGATTGATATTCAAGGAATTTGTCTTCTTTGAGAATTAAATCGTGAAAGTGATTTCTCAGCTTCCAATCTTAATAGGGCACCTACTTTCCTTTCCACGTGACACTCGCCTTCTGTCCCAGTCTCCTTGCTTTCATTTTTGCTTGTCTTACCTCTTGTGACTATGTTTGAAAGATCCTAAGCAACTCCTTTGTCTTAATATATTCTACAAATCAAATGTTTGGCTCGCTAAGTTTAGATAAAAGCTGAAAACGTGTTTTTGAGAATTCCAATGCACATACTTAAATTTAAATATATAAATAAAGAAAAACAAGATTTATTGATTTAAGAGTAAAAATATGTTCAAAATCCTTTAACTGATACTTTGAAGGAGAAAACTAAGCCGAACAATGTGAAGTCCACAATAGGTCTGTAGTTGTTTAAGGTGCAAATTATTTTCTGAGGTACTGATTTTGTTCAAAGTTCTAAATTTTTAGTTTAGTCATGTTAATGGTAAGAGAGAAGAAAGGTTGTCTTTCATGTATTGTAAAGAGTAGCGTGGCACTAGCAGACAGGTAAGTCACCTGCTTTCAGGTGTCAAGAATTCAATTTAACCACTGTTAGTTCAAACACATACTTCTTGCCTACTGGAAACAAAATTAGAGAAATTCTTATTGTAGTATCAATAATTACTTTCCACACTTTATAAAGGAATCATGTAAATTATGAAGATAAATTCCACAAAATAAAAGCCTTAATAATGACTGAACCAAATCTCTCTATTTTTAATCCTTGCTAGTCTTGTTCAATATAAAGATTTCTTTCTTAATTGCTTATATTTCAGAACATCTTCAGATTTAAAAAACATAAATGAGAGTGTGGCTATTAATGTGAAGAGGTTGGTGCTTTGCCTTTATATTGATATTTTGAAAGGGTCTTTAGGTGGTCTCAACATTCTTGGATCTGGTGTCTCCTTCATCATCTTTTTTCTCACGTTCACAAATATTTCGATGAGATAAGTCTTTTGAACTTAAATACAATTACTCAAAATCGAGATACGTATTTATTTTGTAGCATAAAAAGTACAAATTTAATTTTTTTTTTATTAAAATAGTTTAAAACAAGTAATATCATGATGAATATAATATTATATTGAATAAGAAAATATTATGTATTAAATGAAAAATGTTGTTAAAACACAATTTAAATTAAATTAACCTTCTACATTTTAATTCAAACTCAAAAATATATTAAATTTCGAATAGGAGCCATGCCAATTTGAGTGGCTGTAGTGGTCTTGCTCATAGTATACCTCACTTAGCAGAAGACTAATCTAGGTGAATACATTTCATATGCAATTTTAGTTTCCTATTTTCTTGTAACTAATTAAGTTTCCTTTTGGTCAATAAGTAAATTTGCTTTCCCCTTAAACTTTTTTATTTAACTCTAAATTATTATTTTTCATCCAAATAGTTGGAAGGCATAGATGAATAAGAGAAATGAAATAATACTAAAATTTCAAAAGCTAACAAATGGCATTAAATAAGTGGAATAGGGAAGGGATATACATAGAGACACATAATCCACGTGATGCGAAAGGGACAACACATTTTCGACTATGGCTACAATGAACAAGTAAACAAACTCGTTCAAAAAAGTGTAAACAAATAATCTAATGCATATTATAAACAGTAAGATATACTAAAGTCTATATTGGTCGTGGTGTTTTGTTAGAAAACATATACCATGTTACTCTCCATGCATACCAAATATTTTTTATGGTGTAAAAGCAGAAATGCCCGCTAATACAAAAGAACCAAACGAGTATAATACTATTTTTGGAATATCTAGGGATTTAGTTTTAATCAAGATTTGGTGTGCCACCAACTAATGACTTCTGCACCAGACGCTCTACATCTCCCATTTCCACCTCACTTTCTTGTAAATCATCTTCATCTTTAACCAGTACTTCAATTTCCTCCAAAGTCCTCTTGTCTCTGGAACACAATAATGAACAAAGACCACAGCACAACACCGAAATAACGCCAAAAACAAAGAATGTTCCTGCTACTGTGATTGAGCGAGACACTGAGAGGAAGGACATGGAGATTGCACCACTGCTGACCCTACTTCCCACCGCTCCAAGTGTTGATGCTCGAGCTCTGAGTCTCAAAGGAAATATCTCAGTTGACAAGACCCAGCATATAGGGCCAAGTCCTACTGAGAATAAAGCTACATTTCCACAAACTGCAAGAATTGCTAACACAATCCTAATTTTCGCATGACTCAGAAAAGCCAGAGACAAGCTCAGGCTAAACAAACTTCTCGTCATTCTAATACAGGTGCATCATCAACGTGCATATTAATATTATCAATACGAAGAGGGTCTGCCATAATCTCCTATAAATAAGAGTTGTAGGTCTTTAAGACTAAAAAAATTGAGAGATACCACTTCTTATATTAGCCATATATTTTCAAATTAAAATAAAGCAATATAATATAATATAAAATAACTATGAATTATACTCCTATAATTTTTTATCAATAATTTTTTTTATATTTGGATATGTATTTTGAATTGTACAATAAAAAAATATTACTAATAGATATAAAAATAACTTTTTTATTAGATAATATGGAAAATTGGAAAACACTTTGATGGAGGTGCAAGAAAAATCCATGAAGGCACCAAGTTAATGGGCTATATTTCTCTCCAATTTTCAGTCGGCGAGCCCATCATCGAAGCTCAAAAGGCCCAAATATTTCACACCGTTACACGTGCCCAGGTTTGGAGACTGTTTGGGTACCAAGTTATTATTAATCCATTTTCTTCTCCTCCTTCTGTCTCTCATCTTTCTTCCCTCCGATTCATTGTTATCCCTCGCACTGAACTCTCTTGTTAATCGATTTTATCGATTCCGCGAAACCCTTCAACGATGGCCGCGGAAACGCTTCCCTACCAGAACGGCGGCGTCGTTGCCAACTCCAACAACTCTACCGCCACTACCAAAAAATCGCGGGAGAGCGAGCGCCGTCGCCGTCGCCGGAAGCAGAAGAAGAACAACAAAGCATCTGAGGTGTCGGTGCCTAACTCTGCTGAAGACAGTGACGACGCGAAAGAAAACACCGATTCAAATCAGGTTCTCATCCATCTAACTTCTGTTATTTTGATACTTTCTCGGGCTTTGCTGCGATGTTTATTGTCCCTACTCCGTGGGAGGTTTATTGGTAATGGTTTTATCTCCGGAAAGGATAGATAGATTCTGACTGTTTATATTTGCGTTTTTTTGCAACAATATTGCAGCCAAATTAGGGTTTTCGTACATGAGCTTGGCGTTTCAGAGCTTTTAGTATAGTGATATGATCTATAGGGCTTTGTTAGGTTAAATGGAATTGGAGAGAAAAGATAGAAAAATGATCTCTCTATTTGGACAAGACATGGCTCATGTACGTGGAATGTGGATTAATTCTCTCGTGCCAAACATTGCACTAGTTATTCTTCGGTTGCAAGTTTAGTTTGCTTTGATTGTAGTTCTTAAAGTGGGATAATTGCTTTAATTATTGCATGGTGTCATTTTTTAGTGTTTTGGAAGGTGTATATGTGATTACATCGTGTCTCGTAACAGATAATTGTTTCGTCTAATCATATATTGAAATTTACCGGATGAAATTTGAAATATACTGTCTTTAGTTCACATATTATGCCGTTATTTTTCTTCATGTGCAGGTTGTTGAACAAGTTGAAATTGAGTACGTACCAGAGAAGGCCGAGTTAGTTGAAGGCATGGATGACGAGTTTAGAAAAATCTTTGAGAAATTTAGTTTTACTGATGTTACTGCTTTGGAGGTAATCCTCGTGTCTCGATTGTCTTCATCTCATTGCGTCTTCTTTGTATATTGTTTGACTGTAGATTTATTATTATACAACTAGGATACTGATAAGAAGGATGGTTCCGAAGAAAATGCCGCTACTAATAAGAAGGATGATTCTGATTCTGAAGAAGAAGAAAACGATAATGAGCAAAAAGAGAAAGGCATCTCTAACAAGAAGAAAAAGGTGTAGCAATTTATAACATGTTTTTTTTTTGTTTATTCAATTTTTACTATTGCCTTCCATTTGATAAATATTCTAAAATAAGTTTTTTTTCTTTGTTCAGCTTCAACGGAGGATGAAAATTGCTGAGCTAAAACAAATTTGCTCAAGGCCAGATGTTGTAGAGGTAGGAACGTTCTGTGTAGCTTGCTTAGATTTAAATTGTTCAGCATCCCCTTCCCAGCTCCCACTATTAGTTTGGTCTTATGGTCATTATTTCAAAGTGATGTAATTGTACCATTGTTCCACTTTTAAGGTGTGGGATGCTACTGCATCAGACCCGAAGTTGCTGGTATTCTTGAAGTCTTATCGGAACACTGTACCTGTACCCAGGCATTGGTGTCAGAAGAGAAAATTTTTACAGGTTAATCTGCATTCTAAATTAATAAATAACGGGTTCAAGATGCAATGCAAGCATGCCTGATAACAGTATAGCCTGCATGAGGGAAGTAATGATAGGTTGAGGAAGATAACGTCGATAAGGTTTCTCTTATCTGTATGTATGTGGTGCTTGCAGGGGAGCTGCTGTGGCAATCACCAATCCTGGACTTGTAGGTGTTTGGCAATGGGCAACCTTGATTCATTTCTCTTTTATTATCTTTATTAGATTAAATGGGAATATGTGGCCTGTATTATGTTGCATAATGGGGATCTACAATCATGGCATTTTTGCATAATGTAAATAGGCATTTATTTGTGATAAAGATGCTAATAGTTCTGCTTTGAATTTTCAGATACCTTTCCATTGGGCTTAATGCTTGGGCTGAATTCCTCTTATCTTCAATTTTTATGACTGATAGCCAACTACATAGTGTATGTCCACATGAAGTACTTATATCTCATCGAAAGTTTTTTTTTTTTGGTTTTGTCAGGGTAAACGAGGTATAGAGAAACCACCCTTTCAGCTTCCTGATTTCATTGCTGCCACTGGAATTGAGAAAATCAGACAGGTAATAAAATCTTTTGCATATGCTTTTCAAGAAATCATGTCGTTACAAGCTAGATACGAATTCTTTTTGGAGTGACATACAAAATAAATTAAATATTATCTGTGATTCACTTGCAAATTTTACATGCTATTTGTGACAGTGAAACTGCATTTTTCTGTTATATCATAAGCTATTACTGTTTTTATTCCTGATGTTAGACTAGAGCTTCCGATTTGGGAAGAAGCTCTTTTCTGTTTTAGAAGTTTGCTATTTATATTTGATGGATTGATGGCTATTGGTTTTGATTGCATCCCTCCAAAGTATTGGTGGTTTGTCATCAAATCAACACATTATCAATTTATTGTAGTATCAATTGGTAATATTAGGGATGTTGATCTGATCGCCTTGTGTGAGTGACTTGTACTCCATATAGTTTTCCTTTCACATACTGTTTAATTTTCTGTTCCCAACAACTTAACATATATAAATTGAAAGTTTCTCTGATCTTTATATGTTTGTCTTTTAATTAATTTACCTAAAAATCCTTGCCATAGTTGTTATTTTTAATTGTCATATGTTGTCTCATGCAGGCTTATATTGAGAAAGAGGATAGTAAGAAGCTGAAACAAAAGCAGCGGGAGCGCATGCAACCAAAAATGGGGAAAATGGATATAGATTATCAGGTTTCATTTGTGTTATGCACTGTTTGCATTGCTTGATTGGTTGTTTGTTTGCCCAAGTGCCGGAACTATTTTCATTCTTTCTAATAGTTTTTCTTGGTTACTAGGTTCTTCATGATGCATTCTTCAAATACCAGACAAAGCCTAAACTGACATCTCTCGGAGATCTTTATCATGAAGGAAAAGAATTTGAGGTATTACCCTAGCAATAGTAGCATAGGAAGATTTGAACTGCTCTCTACTGTTTTTGTTGGGCTTAATTTTCTGTTGCAACATTTTTCGTTTTAACTTTGTTGTATTAACGTATGACTCTAAATGGTGTTATAATATCGATATTGTTATTTTAGTTGGGAGCGAGGCTTTACTTAGGAGCAGTAGGTAGTAGATGAAATGATTGAGTTTGGCTGGAATATAGTTTGTAATTTAGGATAGGAATATCCATGTACCATTTCCACTCCTAGATAAAATGGAAATTTTATGAATGATGGAAGCTAAATAAAGTTATTGCGTTGCTGTGACCCCACAAAGTGAAAAGGAAATTTGAATATATTATATAACAAAGCTGTGAACTAAATCTGGTTGAATAAAAACTAGAACAATAATTGGTGTATAGCACGTTGCAAAAATGGAAATTGAGAATATAGAATATGGGACCTCTCTTTACTCAACTTAGCCGCATACACATGATTCCCCCCTCTATCTGTTCTTCAGCTCCCCTATACCCTCCTCTTTCTTGCTGCATGATTTGTCTATCCTCCCCTCCAACCTTTCTCTGCCAGATGTCCATTCAGTTATGCCCCTCTTCTCTCTCCTAATTCCCACTCAGCTGCTGCTACATGCTTCTTCCATTCATACACAAGCAGGCTGTCAGACACAAAAATGTTCCAGTTGAGAAGGTTTGGGGAGTTAATTATAGGAAGAAGTTTAGAAGTTTGAATTAAGCTTTCTTTGTATAGGTCGAGTTACAGTTACAGTCTTGGCCTTCTCTGTTATAGAATTATAAATAGACTTTCTGTTTGTTTTAGTGGGATCATCTTGGAATATTACGTGACTGGGTTATCCAGTATAAAGGAGACGACTCCTTGGTGTAATCTGTTTTGCTTCTTTTGGATGAGTAATAAATTCCAGAGTTGAAATGGCTCTTATTTTTACACGATGTCATTTGGTTGGTGCACAGGTGAAGTTGAGGGAGATGAAACCTGGCATGTTATCTCATGAATTGAAAGAAGCTCTTGGTATGCCTGAGGGTGCTCCTCCTCCTTGGCTTATAAATATGCAGGTAATAATATTACATTTTTTTCTGACTTCTGCTGCATTTTTCATGTTCTATTCCTGCCATTTAACCATAAATATGTTTTTTTTCAGAGATATGGTCCTCCACCATCATACCCTCATCTGAAGATCCCTGGACTGAATGCTCCTATCCCACCTGGAGCTAGCTTTGGTTATCATCCTGGTGGATGGGGCAAGCCTCCTGTTGATGAAGTATATATTTTTTTACATATCCACTGGTGGATGGGACTGAATTTTTTCTTTCAGCAAAGAGCCCCTCACTCTTTATCTCACTGACATGTGTACTTGTCTTCGTGTGAACAGTATGGACGTCCACTGTATGGAGATGTTTTTGGTGTTCAACAGCAAGAACTGCCTAACTATGAGGTTTGGTTTGTTGAATTGCCTTAAAGCTTACAGAATTCTTTCTTGTTTCTGTGCATGTGTAATTTTATTGTGTTCTTATCCTGTGTTTTAATATGGAAAACATTGCAGAAATGAAAATGAGTGAAGTGGAAAAAAAATTAACAGTATATAAAGTCATATTGCTTGCTATCATTCCTATTATCACGAACTCACAATCCTGGAAGTTATGCTATTTGAAAGCTCACAAATTGTTTTTCATCTGACGTGCCTCATGACCTAAGAAGCCTTTTGGGCTTGAGGCTTGAATAATGCACAGACCCACCCTACACTCCTATGATGAAATTTTACTTCTATTTATAAGAATTAGGATAAATGGGATTAAACTCCTAGATCAAGTTGTCAGAGCCTCAGATAGACATCTCTATGTTGTGAACCAAGAATCCACAAAGCTTGAGCTGTTGCGCGAAGACACATTAGTTTTATATTTAATACCTTCCTCGTGATTGGAATAAAACAATTTTCTCATTTACTCTTATGAGACAGTTCTATTATTGACTGAATGGAATCTTTCTTTGGGTGAGGAATAAATATAGTAAATTTTGCATAGGATTGCAGTAATATATCTCATTTTACTCTCAAGAGACTGCCGTGATGTCATTGGCTGAATGTAATCTTTCTTTTGGTGACATACAAATAATAAATTTTACACAGGACTGTGGCAATATATCAACTAAAAAATGTTTATTAAATTCATTTTGGTATTCCATTTTGATTTTAGTGTTCTCACTATGCAGGAAGAGCCAGTTGATAAGACCAAACATTGGGGAGACTTGGAGGAGGAAGAGGAGGAAGAGGAGGAGGAGGAGGAGGAAGAAGAAGAAATGGAGGAGGAGGAACTTGAAGATGGTATTCAGTCTGTTGATAGTCTGTCAAGGTATTGTTATTTTACCATCTTGTATTCTTGTTTATATATTGTGATGGTAGAATGGGCGTTTTGAACTGCCTAGCCTGTAATACATTTGTTTTGGTGATCTGCATTGCCATTTGTGAAAAATAACTCGTGAAAATCATTTACAAATGATGTGGCATATGATTAGAGGTTCTTGGATTAGCTAATTTTGTGAACTAAAAACACTTTATCAGATCTTATGTAGAGAATAAATTTTGCCCCAAAGATTTAATCACAACCAAACATGCACTTGTTGAACATTATAGAAAAAGAAAAACAATCCAATGATGGTTAGAAATTCATATTATGGGTTCCTAGAATTTATAAAGCAATTGGGAAAAGAAAAGGAAACAATAATCAAATGATTATCAAGAATTTGTAGAATTTCATTTGAATATTTAACATTTCTGTTTTGCAATTGTTATCGCTACCATTAATGATTGGTTGATGGTAAATATATCTGTAAGGAACATTTACCGCTCAAAAGGAACTATTCTTATGGATAGAATTGTTAACAGATATCTGAATGTAAATTTCTTGTATCATTTTTGTGCTCATGCTTCTCCCTTATTTTGGGTGTGCCTTGAGAAGATTTTTTTTTGTGGTGGGTTGATGATGTAACGTTCCTTTCATCTCGTTTCTTGATTCTTTTCCTTTGCATTTTTCACCTCAGCACTCCCACTGGAGTGGAAACACCTGATGTTATTGATCTCCGGAAGCAACAGAGGAAGGAGCCTGAGAGGCCTCTTTATCAAGTAGGTCTATTTTTTATTGCTGTTTTTCATCGGTCCTGGCCTCTGATTTGACTTTTTTATGTAATTATCGTTTTGTTGTTTTCTATGTAGGTACTTGAAGAGAAGGAAGAAAAAATTGCTCCCGGAACTTTGCTTGGAACTACACACACGTATGCATAACATGCCCCTACGTTTCGTTTAGTATTTGAATAGCATTATTTTTTTTCATGCATGGTTGTTTGTTGAGTTGCCACGTTTTTTCTCCACTCTGCAGTTATGTGGTTGGCACTGGCGCACAGGACAAATCAGGTGCTAAAAGGGTAAGTTTTTTATGTGGTTGGTTTGCTTATGATGATGCTATTTTTCAAGGGTAGCATGATTCATGCTTTTCTGGTTATATGGCACTTTCAGGTTGATTTGCTTAGAGGTCAGAAATCAGATAAAGTAGATGTCACTTTACAACCTGAAGAGTTGGAAGCAATGGAAAATGTTTTGCCTGCGAAGTATGTATTTTATCTTTCTAATTTTTTAGAGTTGGTTAGTTGGGTCAGATTTGAGGCACTGGTTTCTTACGTCTACTGGATACAGGTACGAGGAAGCAAGGGAGGAGGAGAAGTTGCGTAGTCAGCGTGAAGATTTCAGTGATATGGTTGCAGAGGTGTGTTGCATTCACCCTTCAAATCGTGTACACATGCATATTAGATTTTATACTTGCCAATATGACTTGTAGCTAATGTTGTTATCTGGTGCAGAACGAGAAGAAGAGAAAGAGAAAGATGCAAGAAAAGGAGGGCAAGTCAAAGAAGAAAGACTTCAAGTTTTAGGGTGCGCCTTGTTCGTTTCTATTGCTGGAAGATGGGGGGCTGTGCTACCCTTTTGGATTGGGGCAGTTCTCACATTCCATGAGCTGTGAGCTGAGAATATGTTGTTAGCAGCGGTTTAACGCGACTGTATTATTTCCTGGATGTAGTGTTTAATGTTTTGGATAGGAGGAATATATATGTACGACTATATAATAGAATGAAGACTCGACGCCGAGGACGTGGTAGTCAAGCTTTAATTGCAAAGAGAATCAATACCATGAATCCTTCGAAGGCTTTTACAATACACGTCCAGTGTTAGTTTTTACCATGCACATAATGGTCGACGTTAATGTTTGTCAGGGTAATCATTGTCTTAAACATACTTCAATGGAATTTATGTCTCTTCTCTCCCTTTGTTGAAATAATATTTATGGCAATGATTTCTTTTATCCTTTTTAGAGAAAAAAGGATAATCTCGAGGGGAGAATTTGATTGGTCAGTAATGTCTGTTTGGCTATGAGGAGAGAAATTGTGAGGATGAAGATTGTGAAGAGATAAATTGAAAAAAGGAAATAAGTAAAATACATTTTAATGTTTAGTGTTGATTGATAGAGTAGAAATAGGTGAAAAATAGTGAAAAAAAATGTGTTTAAATTGTATAATTTGATTTTATTAATAAAAAATGAGAAGGAAATTAGGAAGATGAATAGAAATAATTAAGAAATAAATAATGAAGTAAATTTTATTATTTTTTCTATTAAATAAACAATATTTTTTTTTCTCTTCAAGTTTTTACGCAACTAATAAATACGTGTACTGGTAATAAATGTGTGATTTGTTATAAATTTTTCATGTGCTAAATTCATTCGTAAAAGGGAAAACCTTTTGGGTTAGGGATAAGCAGGGAGAATATGTTAGATTATTTTGACTAATTATCCAATTTGATTTCTAGAAGAATATAACCTATATTTCTATCTTTTGTGACTACATTCACCACTACCAAGATAATGTAGTGAAAACAAATAGACGCTGACTTTGAACTCTCTGTTAACATATTAATATTTGTCCAAAAAATAAACTCTCCATTGCGGGCAAACCTTTAAAAAATGAGCCATTTTTCCTCATTGATCCCACAGTCTACAGTCACACTTCAATTCTTCTACGTCAGATATTCAAGAAGTATAAAATCTGTCTACAAAAATAATATCAATGCGAGATTATAAAAATTGCCAAACATCAGAGCAGAGTAAAAATGAAAATGAAAAGTTCATGTAAAATGACTGTAACACGAAGGGCCAATTGTTACGATGAGAAATTCTAAGAAGGGTAAATTATTTTTTTAAACAACTTATATCATTTGTGGTTAAATAAATTGTTTAGATAAATAATTTAAAAAATTAAAATACTAAAAAACTAAAAGAAGACAGATTAATTTTCAAAAACCATAGAATTTCAAATTTTACTACTTATAATTTCTTTTTCACTTTCATGTCTTTATCTCATTCTCTCGTGACGTCCTTTCTTACGTTTCTATTTACTATGCATTCTTTTGTAAATAACTTTTCAAGAGTTTCCATTACAAACAATTTTAATCAAGGCAAGGGTCAAAATTAAATTTAAGATAGTAATTTTTTCCATTAATCCTTCTCCAATTAGTATTAACTGAAATTTTAATTGAATAAAAATTTTAAAACATGAAATAAAACAGAAATAGAAAGCATAGTAGAAGGGGTCTATTTTGCGAAGTTTTGGCATTTCAGTTTGGTTCTTACACGTAGAAAGAGACTTGATTTGATTTAAACATATTCTGAAATGGCATAGTTAGTGTCATTTTCAGAGTTTTGTACGTGCTGCCTCTTTCATCAATCAGACAATCACTACGTCACTTTCGTGTTCTCATAAAAACCTTAAAAGAAAAATCCCATATGTTTGTCTGCATACCACACAGGATCATTCTTTCTCCACACTCCACTTATTTCTTAAAACATTTTTCACTTATTTTTCTTCTTTATTTTAAAAACCAACAAAAAAAAAGTACCTGCTACACAATAAAATAAATAAACCAGTTATATATTAAATGAAGGGCAAATATATAAATAATTACAAAACA
The DNA here is from genome assembly GCA_030347555.1 of Lablab purpureus. Taxonomy (NCBI): domain Eukaryota; kingdom Viridiplantae; phylum Streptophyta; class Magnoliopsida; order Fabales; family Fabaceae; genus Lablab; species Lablab purpureus. The sequence continues at coordinate 12,192,319 of CM059259.1, forward strand.
GTATTTAATATTGTTTTAAATTTTAAAATAAATAGTTAAAAATATACAAAGAAGGTAAATACGAGTTCTTTCAGTATGAATTCAGGTGAAAACAAATATATGCTGAAAGATATGTTATCGTCTCAAATTAATAAGGAAAATAATATTTATATATAATTTTTTAAAATTAATTCTCATATTTAAATTTTTGTATATTTTAAATAAGTATAATTAAAAATAAACTCCATTTATTTATGAAATAAAAAATAGACCAACTTAATTTGGCCTAAGAATTCAGAGACATTTCTCCAAATAATAGTGAAGGAAAATATGGAATTGAGTCTCTTAGGCGATAAGATTTAGAAACAGGATAGTGGCAGTGATGTTCTTGAAAGCATCAATGGCCCAAATGGTTTAATCAAGTGGCCCAGCTGCCCCGTGATTGCGCGACACGTGTACTTCTTAAGATAATCAATGCCATTTAAATAACCGGCAACTGATTCCAGCCATTACCAAACTAAAACCCACGTGGTTGCTGGCTCCACCTGTTACATCTAAATCAATTCATACTTAAATCATAAGGAGTGTGTGATTTAGTGTTAAATTGGTCTTTCAAATTTCAGTTTAATCACTAAATGGTTACATAAAACTTACACTTGTTTTTGCACAAAATGCTCTTTTAAATATATCTACATATTCTAATTTTAAATTTCAAAAAATTATTTTTTTATATTTTATTCATATGCTTTTCATCTCTTTAGTTTTTTCCTAGAAAAGTTAGTTCAAATATATATATTTATTTGGTACAAAATTGACTCTCAGGAGTTAAGTGACTGCATTTAAACAGATTTAATTGGGTGTTCCTTTTTTTATTTGTCCGACAAACATTCTTTGTTTTGTCTTGTAGCACTTCATCACACGAGACTCTCTACCTAACCAACCGACCAAAGTTGATTTCCTTCAATTACTGTAGTAGTTATTTGATAGAAATATGAATCAGTATCTTAAATAAATAAAAAATAATATTAATTTACTTCACTGTCATCCATCGTTAAGACTCTAGTTTATTACTACAATCAAGCACATTTATTTGTAATATCTCTCATGCCCTACTCGTGGCTTAATTATACATGTTCATGTGGCTTTTTGGTTTCTTATTCCCAACAATAATAATAATTAATACTGTGACAGCTACCACCACTAACTTGGAGAAATCACTGTTATTGTGTGTTTAAGCCTTAGCATGTCATTCATTCATATCACTTTTTTTTATTGGTGATCTCAAAATACATAACTAGAAAATAATAGCAAAGAAATAAAAAGTTATGCATCAGGGCAAACAAAGAAAAAGCACAATCATGTTTTATCCGGAATTCTTCTCAGATTTTTTTTCTCATTGTGATTCCATCATTGAAAATAAGATTTTGAAGAAATTGGGTTGAAATTCACATTATTGAGGCTGCGTGGTATCATTGTGTTTGTGTGAGACACTTGGGTTATTCTTTGCTCACAAGTGTCGGCTGGTATGAGTCCATTGCATATGAATTCGTGTGAAGACATTCTGATATGACACTTTCCACTACTCATTTTAAAACTCTCTGATTATTCAATTGTTTTGCACTATTTTACCACAGATATCTCAACATACTTCAATAAATGTTTCTCTATACGTATTTAATGAAAATCCAATTCGTTTGTTTTTAGGTTTCTTAACTATAAACAAATTCTGGTGATAATACAGGTCCTATCAGTTACATAACATATAATGGATAATGGTTGAATGAAGAACAGCGATAGGGCAAAGACATGAGAGCAACACGTGCATGGAACATAGAGATATACCCAACTTACAACATGTAATCACATGACATAGGTGCATAGAGCAGCACCACTATTAGATGCATTCTTTCACTTGTGTCCCACAAGAAACCATGTGTTGCCAACTGTTTTTAACCTTCCTAAGGATCTTAGGCCCCACTATTTCCTCACTTCACTTTCCCCTAATGTCAATCACTTAAGAGAAACATGACCGTAGTGTACTTGCCTTCTTTTTTGCCAACTTTGTGTTTGTATTGGTGGCCAAGTTTGCTACTTAAATTATTTTAGCACAGCATCATGCACATCTACGTTCCTTTTCCAGCCAAAACACAAAGCACTATCAATGGCCTAAAACCGTCCACGTGCCACCCACCCACCTTCACCTTAGGGGTTAAGCATCTCCCCCATTCCCCTTTTATAATACTTGTATGGAGAGAACCAAAATTGAACTTGTTACTATAGTCTGCATAAGTTTTATGTGGTTTCATTTTCCTCCACTACTACCACACACCACTTCAAGTAATTTTTTTCTGGTCTTCTTGCTATAATTATTGATCCTTTACAGATAGATAAGATCATAAATAGGTATTGGATATAGACAGATTAGAGAAAGACATGCTCACTTCTTCTCAGCTTCCTAGGCCTTTCCTTCTATCAAACCACTCCCAGTCACCAATTTCCTTAGACCTTCACAAGGTCTGGGCTATAAGCAGCAATCTGATCCCCTTGTTATCCTTCAGATTGATTTCTCTTCTCATATCTCGATCAAAGGGATAAAGTTTGCTAAATTTCCACCTTTCTCATCCAATTGCATAGAACAAGAAAACTACCTTTTTTTTTCTGGTTATTAGTGCTTTCAGGGGGTGACTTTAAGATATGGGTTTGAGTTCCAAGCAAGTTTCTAATAGAGGGCTTGATTGGGACCAGACCTTGTTGCAGGCTCAAAACTTGGAGCTCCCAAAGCCCACTCCTATGAGGAAACAACAGCAACAAACTCAGCCATCAGAGCCTTTGAAGTGTCCCAGATGTGACTCCATTAACACCAAATTCTGTTACTACAACAACTACAACAAGTCTCAACCTCGCCATTTCTGCAGAGCTTGCAAGAGGCACTGGACTAAAGGTGGAACTCTGCGCAACGTTCCTGTTGGTGGTGGTAGGAAGAATAAGAGAGTCAAGAAATCAACCACAGCCACAGCTACAACCACCACCTCAAATGCCAACGTGGATGGTGAGTTGAGAACCCACATCACAATTCCTCCTCTTGCAGCGGATGATCACAAAACCACACCTTCCTCTCTCTACCAATCTTTGTGCCTGCCACAACAGAATCTGATGGGTACCAAAGTTTTAGAAGGCAAAGACTTTGGTATTGGCAATGGCATCTTTCTGAGTTCAACTGTGCCTTTTCCTCAAGACCAGAGTCTTCTCTTCCCTTTCACAACCTCAAACTCTTTTGACACAAACACGTGTGCAGTATCAAACTCTTTGCAATCCTCCAGTGTGTATAACCATGAAGAGTTTAAAATAATGGAGGAGCCAACCGTCAACAGTATAATGCCCAGCACTAGTGGTGGCACCAGCACACAGCCATGGGAGATAGCAGCAACAAGTTCAGGTTTGGAAATGTCAAACTATTGGAGTTGGGAGGACATTGATTCGTTGGTCTCAACTGATCCAAATAATCCTTGGGATGATTCTGATATCAAACCCTGACAAGAGGAAGTATAAAAAGAAATACCATGTTCATAGATCAGTTATCTGTGGTGTTTTGTGTTTCATACAGAATAGAAAGTGTTCTTGTTTTCAGATGGATCATAATATCCACTTGTCTTTCTGAACTTATAAGTCTTATAGGGAGAAGAATTTGGAGCTGTCTTATTTTAGTTTCAGCTTCAGATTCAAGCAAGGGGGTCCAATTAACTGTAACCCAATGAGTTTGCCTGTTCATCTCTCTATTATTTCCTGTAATGAAATGTTACACTAATGTATGCAAGTACCTTAGAATTATTCACAAGTATAGAGAATTTTGTTTGTTTTGTATTTCTTTAGTAGTTTCTGAGTACTTTGCAATGGGAAGGACTATGGATATGGGGTCTGCTCCAGCACAGCCGAACTGACAGAATGTGATGGAAGATTCTTGTGGATATGTAAATGTGCATGTGTTGGAATGATATAACATGGATGTGATTGGCCAAGATTAATCACCACCACTAGTTGAGAATCATTCTTTGCTCCTGGGCCATAAGGAATTCTGGTTGCAGAGTTGTTTATAGATATCATGATATTCAGTTACTGTTATACACCTCAAGGATCGTTTATCTGTGGGCTTATACTTCACATGGTCTTCTCATATTTGTTCCTGTTTAATAGAAGCATCTTGGCCCACTGTATTTTCGAGGTTTGTTTTTGCATGTCGTTTCTTCTATGATTGCATTGCCACGGATCAATAGTAGAACCCTTTAATATATGAATTTTTGCGGAGAGAAGCTATCCTTGTGGTTTTTGAAGTGTAATTATCAAATTCAGATCTAACTTAGCAATCTGCTACTGCACAGAAATGTATGGTTTTCTCATATGTAACCAACGATATTATAGTGTGTACATGATCAAAAGTCCCTCCATCTCTTATAAGAGTTGTTATATGGTTTTCTATTTCTTTATATTTTTGTTGCTAAATAATGGTGACAAAAATCCATGGGATGAATCAGAGGGGTGAGCTTTTGTTTCTGATTTATGGATGTATGCATTGTCCGTACTACCACATTCAATAAACCTTTATTATTTTTTCCCCAGAACTGTATCACTAGTGAGTTATACTGCAAGTACCTTTCTCCTACCCAAATCTCTGCAACAATGTCATACACCTCCTAAAGTACACATTCAAATCTAGCAGTGGTGAACTCAACCCATCTAAAATCATATTCTCGGATTCGTTTAACTATTAGAAGAAGAAAAAAAAAAAGCTTTAGGACAAATAGTAGAACAAAGAGCTTTAGGACTAACAAGATCGTTAAAATAAAATATTATCTAAAAACATATGCACATTAATTATGAAGTAAAAGTAAAAAAGAAAATTTTGCAGACTACTGCAGGAGCTAGAGTGACAATTTGGGACAGTCTCTGGCATCTGAACCCATTTCGTATTTAATTCACTAAAAACAGGTGTCTTTTGCAGACATGCTCTGTATATTCATATGAAAAAAATTTGAAAAAGAATTTCAACAATACTATTGATAACTTTTTTATTTCAAAGAGTCTTTTATAAAAAAACAAAAGTTTACAGCAAGTAACTTTTTTTTAAATAATTAAAAAATTCGAATATTGAGGATTTCTCTTTCTCTGTAAGTAATTAAGGAAATGTATAATAAAAAAAATCTAAATTTATACTTATAATTATACAAATGTTAATAAATAACGTTTATAATTAATGACACTCTAATTTAAGTAATGAACTTATTTATGAATTGATCAATTTTTTGGTATGGTCAATTTTTAACAATCAATAAATTAACATATACTAATATAATATTAATCAAAATAATAGATAAAATTATCAAATCACACTCCACACACAATATTATAGATAACAACGAAAATTGAAGGAAAAGCTTACGCGAGCCAATGGGCTGAAATGTCTAGTCCAGTTAGCTTTTTGTATTGCGGCCCGATCAAGCAACCCACATTACCGACCCCTTTTTTTTCTTTATATTTTTTAGTTTTACATTAAAGTCTTACAATACACTTAAAGAAAAATAGAAGTATAATAGTTAAACTATAGAAGCATTGTTTCAGCACATTAATAACTTTAAGAGGCATTTCATATTTTAGTTGAATTATTAAAAAAAATTATTCTATTTTAGTAAAATTTCTTTCTCTTTCTTTTATTTTATTTTACTGAAATTTATTTCTCTTTCGTATTAAGTTTGATTTTTATTTTATTTTACTGAAATTTATTTCTCTTCCGTATTAAGTTTGGTTTTTGCATTTTATTCTTTCCTTGCTTCTTTGTTCTTTTTGGTTTCATTTGTATTTGTTTTTTTATATTCATATAACTGTTTGATATTTACGCTTCACTATTCATTTTTAAGTTTAGGAAATTAAGGAATAGTTTCCCGATCAAACAGCTAGCGAAAGTAAGAGTCTACTGAATGAGATTTCATTAGTGGAAATTCTTTGAATAACTGAAGTAAAAAGTCCTTGAGTAAGCATATTATGGAAAACCGTCCAACATATGAAAAAGAGCACATAAAGAAAAAAAATATTATTGGAATAAAAAAAATATATGAAGGTATCCCTTGAAAGTATGGGATAAGAAGAGAATCACTCTAAATTATATTAGAAATTATAAAATTACTTAATGATTTTTATTAAATAATCGGTTAGATTTATCCAATCTTGTATGCTTTTTAATAAATTGCAAAGATTATATTAAAGATTAAACTTAATTAAGTTTAAATTCATTTATCAATTAAAATGTTTTTAATTAATTTTTTATTAAAACATTATTATTAAGTATTTAAAATATTTATATTTTTTATTTGATTTTATCCTTGAATAGAGTGATATGTCTCTTATCTTGTATAATTATTATATAGAAAATAAAAATTAGCTTAATTAAATTTTAAATCAATCCTTTGTAAATTTTAGAATTTTAATTGAGTTCTCATTAAAAGATTTATTTAAGTTCTTCTTAAATTTAAGTTTTTTAATTGAGATTTTATTAAAAAAGTTTATTATATTAAATATTCAAGATATGTTTTTTAATTGAGTCTTTGCGATTTGATCTTATGATTAATTGGAATGACCTCATTATTTGATTTTGTTGTATCAAGCATAATATCATAAATTTGAATAATAATAAAAATGAAGTTTAAAAATTCTAATTATTAATCAATTTTTATTATTGTCCTAACTTCGTATTGTTTTATAAAAATAATTAAAATTTAGTTTTTGTTTTTATTATTTTTCAAGTTCCTTATATCGCTGTTAATATGAACTCAAATAATAATATCAATTTAATTGATGTAAAATAAAACAAAAAAATTTAATTAATAAATATAAATTTCAAGTACTCAATAAAATAATTATTTTAATAAAGATTCAATTAAAAAAATAATATTTATAAAGGACTCAAAATTTATTTAAATCAACTTTTATTTTTCATAGAAAAACATATTTAAAATGAAAATGCAAAATAACATACACTCATCCCACTTAACAATAATATTAAATCACATATATTTAATTAAAAAATATAAATATTTTAACTATTCAATATAATATTTTTTAATAAAAACTAAAAATACCTAAATTTATAAAAAACGTAAAATTTAATTAAATTTAAAATTATATTATTAATATTTTTCACATTCCAAGATTGAGGTTAGTTTATGGTGTATTTAAAGTATTCATGGTACATATGTGGTATAAGTTGTTTTGGATTCTCAAATATTTGACGGAGAATATTAAATAATTTATGGCTTTATTATGATGAGCATGTTTTAAATGGGAATGATACTAGAAAATAATATTTTATTACATTTTAAATTTTCCTGGGAATTGATGGTTTTATGGTTAAGGTAGCAAGATTTTTCATGTAATTATCATAGTGCATAGTGCTTATTGGGTTTATTCATACGCATGGTTGATTGGGCCTGTTACTCAACATAATGGGGTTATGGGGGATCAAATATAGTTTTGAGCACATTTTTGTGATGGAATGTGGACCAATCAGTTCTTGCATTGTGGTATATTTCCAAATGGTGGGAGGTGGATTATGCAGGGTTATATTATTTGTTGCACCCTTACAATTGCTAACTACACCACTTATCATTACAAATACATTTCCCATCTTTTTTTATTTTATTTGAAACTTTTCTCATTCATTCGTAGGTTTCTGGAATACATATATTTCAAAATATTTTTTTTAAACAAATTATTTCTTCAAAGTTGGAGTTTTAGAAATGTTAATTTTAGCTTCCAAAAAGTAAATTCTGAAATAATGATATTAGTGTTTTGTATTGAATATTCTAATTGTATGTTTCAAAAAACTTGTTTTATAAAATTTATTTCTGATTTTTTTTGAAAATTTTTCAAAAAAATTATTCTAAAATATTTTTAGATAGTAATTTTAGAAAATTTAAAATATATAATGAGTGCAGTTAATAGTTATAGGTGCAGGGAGCAATCTTATCTTCCAAGCAAACAACACAGCATACCGCGTTGTAAGAATGACTGCATGTTAAGATTGTTGTTATCTCAATATTATAATACACGTAAACCAAAACTTTACTGCATGTTAAGATTTTGATACACGGGTATAAACAGTGTCTGTATCTTGTATTAATACACCCACTTTTATGAGTTAAAATATTAATATTTTCATTACATTTTTTATTTTTAATATAAAATACTAACATATATTATTATATTATTAAAATAGGTTGTAAAGTAGAATTTTTTTTTGTTTTATATAAGTGCCAAAATACATTTTAACTGAGAAGAAAGTTGCACATGAGGAGTTCATTCCTTTATAAAAGGGCAGAGAAGGTGGGTTTTTTTTATGATAGAAAATGGCTTCTATCTCTTATCTTTCTTTTGTGTCCTCAGTCAATAATGTATCTACCAACTCCACCAGCCCCGTTTCTTTCTTGCATTCATTTTCAGAATTCCAATCAGCTAAACTCAGAAAGCCAAAACGCTATCACATTCCTACAATGACATGCAGAGGAAATCAAAATAATCAAACACCAAACCCTTCTCAAGAACAACTGCCACATATTGTAGGAAATAGGAGGAACGTTCTCCTTGGCCTAGGAGGGCTTTGTGGAGCTGTTACTCTGAATAACAATCCTTTTGCCTTTGCAGATCCAATATCCCCTCCCGATATAACCTCATGCCGCCCACCACACCTACCTCCAGATTCAAAACCCACCAAGTGTTGTCTACCATCTTCCCAAAAAATCATTGATTTCGAGCTTCCCTCTAACCAACCATTGCGGGTGAGACCAGCCGCACATTTGGTCAGTGATGACTATCTAGCCAAATACAAAAAAGCCCTTGACCTCATGAAAAACCTCCCATCAAACGACCCACGTAATTTCATGCAGCAAGCCAACCTCCACTGTGCTTATTGTGCTGGTGCATATATAGTCAAGTTGGGTTCCCTGACCTTGATCTCCAAGTTCACAACTCTTGGCTCTTCTTTCCCTTCCATCGATGGTATCTCTATTTCTACGAAAGGATCTTGGGGAGCTTGATCAATGACCCAAATTTTGCCCTTCCCTTTTGGAATTGGGATGCTCCCAAGGGCATGCAACTTCCTTCCATTTATGCAGACCCTAAATCACCTCTCTATGACCCTCTTCGCAATGCTAATCATCAACCAGCAACCCTCATAGACCTCGACTTCAACCCTGAGGATCCTGATGCTGATGGAAAAATCTCCTCCAACCTTACCATAATGTACAGGCAAGTTGTTTCTAATGGGAAGACTCCTATATTGTTCCTTGGAAATGCTTATCGTGCTGGAGATGAACCTGACCCGGGTGGTGGATCCCTAGAGAACGTTCCACATGGCACTGTTCATTTATGGACAGGTGATATCAACCAGCCCAACCTTGAGAACATGGGGGCTTTCTATTCGGCTGCAAGGGACCCCATCTTCTATTCTCATCATTCCAATATTGATAGGATGTGGTCCATATGGAAAACACTTGGTGGGAAAAGAAGGGATTTGACTGACTCAGATTGGTTAGAATCCGGGTTTCTCTTCTACGATGAGAATAAGAACCTTGTGCGTGTGAAGGTCAAGGATTGTCTTGACACCAGAAAACTAGGGTATGACTACCAAGAGGTTAACATTCCATGGAAAGAATCTAAGCCCATACTGCTGCGTAAGTCAAGGGCTAATGCTGCTGAGACTTTAAGGAATGTGAAGTTCCCACTAGAGTTGGATTCAGTTGTGAGCACAATGATTAAAAGGCCAAAGAAGTCGACGAGCAAGAAGGAGAAGGAAGAGGAGGAAGAGGTTTTGGTGGTTGGGATTGAATTTGATAGAAACATAACTTTATGAGATAAAGAATGGAGAGGTTCATGTGGAAACAAAATTGAGTAAGGAACTTTATTTTCCAAAATCATACGATTAATTAGATAACAGACACTTAGAACAGCATCCCCCAAAAATGTTGAGGAACATTACCATGAATTAACATTGTTCGAGTTGTTTCAATAAGATGTCTATTTTTGCGCTTAGCTACCCCATTTTGTTGAGGTGTATAAGCACATGAAGTTTGGTGAAGAATACCATTAGACGCTAGAAAACTATGAAAAGAATGAGAAAGATACTCTCGGACATTATCACTACGTAAAATGCGAATAGACACACCAAATTGAGTTTTTATTTCATTAAAAAAAGTTTGAAAGATAGAAAATAACTCTGAACGATTTTTCATCAAAAATAACCAAGTACACCTTGAGTAATCATCAATGAAAGTAACAAAATATTTAAATCCTAAATTAGACTGGACACGACTAGGTCCCCAAATGTCAGAGTGAATTAAGGCAAATGGAGAAGAAGCACGTTGTGAGATACTAATTGGAAAAGAAGAACGATTGTGTTTCCCTAATTGACACGACTCACAAGAGAAAGTAGATAACTTGGACAGACTTAGAACAAGCTGCTGCATTTTTGCAAGACTAGGATGTTGAGCATGAATGAGAGAAGAAGACTCCATTACTGAACCAACATGGGCAGTTGTCCTAAGATAGTAGAGATCATGAGACTCACATCTGGTGCCAATCGTCTATCCCGAACTCCAGTCCAGTAAACAAACAGAATCTTTAGTAAAAGAGATAATACAATCAAGGGAGCGAGTGAGGCGACTAATGGATAATAAATTAAATGGAGATCCAGGGACATAAAGAACATTGTCAATAGAGAGGGAAGGAAGAAGTTGAATAGTACCAATACCATGTGAAGGGGCTTTAGAGCCATTAGCCATGGTGACAGATGGCAAATAACCCAAAGTAGAAAGTAATGAAAAAAATGATTTATTACCAGTAATGTGGTCTGTGGCGCCAGAGTCTAGAACCCAAGGACTAAGATGTGGATTGGGTTAGGCCAGCAAAAGAAGTACATGTATGCACAACAGAAGCAGTGGAACTAAAGTCCTGACGATCCTTATACCCTTTAAGAAACTCATTGAAGATAGCAGGTTGAGCCAATTTATCAGATGGTGTGGGACCCGAGACAGGTGGTGGTGTTGCGGTAGCAACATAGGCAACTACAGCAGATTTTGGAGGACAACCATGTAAAGCATAACACCTTTCTTTTACATGACCATATCTGTGACAATGAGCACACTGAGGACGTCCTTTCTTCTGTTTCTGAGGACGATGGCGGTTGTCAGGTTGAGAGACCACATAATGATCACAGTCAATTTGTCAATAGGAAGATGCATATTGACAAAATTAGTATAAATGGACGGAAGAGGCATAGGAGCAGATAGGGTCATGAGAAAAGAGAAAACTGCTGGAGGAGAGAGAAAGCTGCTGGAGAAAAGAGAAAAACCCTAAAAATAGGATAAAAATGCAAATAACCTCTGATGAAGAAGCTGAGCACAGATCTGGAAAGAGGATGGAGAGACGACGACGACGACGGTGATCACGTCCGAAAAGGACGTCGGACGCGCCTCCACGCGCGGCTGACGGCGGCGGCTCCGGCGAAGGTGGCGATGTCGCGTGGCTGCTCCGATGGCGGCGATTTCGACGGCGTTGGACTCGCTGGCCCAGACGAAGCTGTCTGTGGTGTCGGCGGGCGAAATCGGGATGGCAGCGACGGTGTAGTAATGGAAACGAAAGAGAACGATGCCGGAAAACACTTTTCCGGGAGAGAGAAGTGGCGGCAGTGATGGCAGCAGCAATGGCGTCGAAGGCAGTGGCGGCGGAGAGATTCCGGAAATTAAGAAAGAAAGATTTCCGAAAAAAAAAATTAACATTGATAAACAGTGGGTTCACCAGGAGGTAGGGATTTGACTTAGCTCTAGATACCATATAGAGAATTAGGTATAGGATGAATTTCCTGATGTGTATTTTACATAGGGTTGTGTGTTTATTTATAACGGAGATACAAGAGATGGGCTGAACCCGTTATACTAAAATAACAAATCCTAGATATTGTAACATATAAACATACCTGTGAAACTTGATGTGTTTATTAATGACGAAGATCACAAGCAGATCCAACCGAATAATACAGAATTTGCAGGAAGCTTTGTGAGTGTGCCTCATAAGCACAAGGACAAAATCAATACTGGGAATACTTATTTGAGGCTGGGACTTACGGATTTGTTAGAAGAGATGGAAGCGGAAGATGATGAGAGTGTTAAGGTGACGCTAGTTCCCAGGAACGGAGGACATATCACAATCGCAAACATCAAAATACAGCTCACTCCATATTGAGAAATCAAAATTGATACTTTCACGTATCCATGTAAGAGCGACACTCCCAATTCACAGCTATCCTACATTACACCTACATCTTCATGTAAATTTTCTATTGTTTTCAATTTGAAATAGTGAATGTGATTCAATAATCCCTCAGTACTTCGTATGCAAAAAAGCATTTAACTTTGAAACACTGAATGATCTCAGTCTTTGATGTTTCAGAATGCAGGCCTCCTAAACACAAGTAAAACAACATCTTTTCTTCATGTTTCATGTCATATATAAAAGTTCCCGACAAAATTTTATTTCCACACATATATGAATTTGTTTACAATTTATGTTGACCGACCATTTCGCCAAACTCTGTACATTCAATGGAACAAATATATTGTGAAGAAAGATTCAATAACATTATAGTTAACATATCTTAGAAACTATATAATCACCGTCTGAATTCTATGAAATAATCAGTGATATTTATGCAATTTTGTGTGTTTTAATAAATTGCAAAGATTATATTAAAAATTATATTCTTAAAGTTTTTCCCCTTTCCGAGATTAAGGTTATTTTGTGATGTATTTCAGGTATTCGGGGTACATACGTGGAATAGGTTGTTTTGGATTCTCAAAGATTTGATTAAGAATATTAAATGATTTATGGCTTTATTATGATGAGCATGTTTTAAATAGGAATGATGCTAGAAAATAACATTTCATTAGATTTTTTTTTTTGCCATTATTTTAGTACAACTATAAAATAAGATGTTTAGAAATATCTCTCACTCAAATTATAAATTTTACTTTTACTTTCTATATTTTTGTGTCTTAAAATTATCTAATTATTAATTTTACTTTATATCTTTTTAAATTTTTTATGCCTCATCTTACATGTTTAAAGCTTAAAAAATATATCTTTTCTCTCCTCAATGAATTTTGAAAATTAAAAACAAAATCTTTCATTACAAAATATATGCAAAGACATCTAAAATCATTGTGCTAATTTTTTTAAACTTAAAAACTTTCTTCATTTCTTTTATCATAAAACATTTGAAAATGTTTTGATTTTTAACTAATTAATTATTGTTTAAATATTTCATTTTTATTCTAAAAAAATACATTTATTTACTGAATGGATTGATTCTAATAAAATAATTTAAATAATTAGTACATATTTATATTTTGAGAAAAAATTAAACAATCAATTTTACTTATACTTTTAAATGTTACACATTTTGACATACATTAAAAGTTAAAAATTTGATAATTATATATTTATTGAAAGATAATTTTATGTAATATTTAAAATTTTTAATATAAAATATTTTTTTAAATAAATTATTATGGATTTCAAAACATACTTTAAAAGTATATATCAATCAACAATACAATTAATATAAATGAATTAAATATTTTTCTTTAATTAAACAACTTAAAATTAATTAATAATATAATATATCAACTAATTGATATGTGTATACTATAATAAAATATAAAATATATTTTTTAATTATGTTTTTATATGATAATAAAAAATTAATTAATAATAAAAATTTCTTAAGTATTTATACAAATTATATATATATATATATACATAATATAAATAATATTTAACATTAAATATAAAAATGTTGTAATAAACTACTTTTAATAATTAATAAAGATTTTAAAACTACCACTTAAAAATTATTTAATATATTTTATAAAATATTTAAAAAAAATAAAAAGAAAGAATAAAAAATACAAATCCTTTTTTTTCCTTTTTTACACATAAATATCCTTCAAAAAAACTTGCTCAAATAAAATAAAATTTAAGATGATAATAAAAAAAATAAAATTGAGTCTAACCTTAATTAAAAAAACATATTTTAATTTAACCTATTTGATTTTTACAATATTTTTAAATTTAACTTGGTCCATATAAATATTTAATATAACCTAAAAATATATTTAAATAAAAACTTAAATAAAAGGTTACTTTATCATTATTTATAATATTAAAATAGAGTTAAAAAAACTTTAAAATCTTATTTCAAAGCTACAATAACTTATTTCAAAACATATTTCATATAAACATATATTTATTAGACTTTTAATCTTAAAAATGTACCCCAACCAATAATATAATTAACATAAATAAATTAAATATTATTCATTAATTGAATGACTTAGAATTAATTAATAATATAATTATATTAATTAATTAATTAATATATTTTATATATAATACTATTAAATATAAAAACATTAATTTTAATTTTAACGTTCATAGAAATTTTTAATTAATATATTCAAATTTGATGTTTACACGTCTTAATTATTAAATTCAGATATTTTAGTAAGCATTCACAATATTATTATTTGGAGAATTGGTATTGTGAGCACATCTGCAATTTTACACAAGTATTTGTGTATTTGGACTTTGCTAATTACAACATAATGGGCCATGAAATATAATTTTGAGCACATTTTTGTGATGCAATGTGGACCAGTCACTTTTTGCGTTGTGTATATTTGCGAATCGTGGGAGATGGATTATGTTGGGCTAATATTGCTTCCTGCACTCCTATAATTTCTAGCTGCACCCCAATCTCTTTTAAAACATTCCATCTGTCTTTATTATTTTATTTAAAACTTTTGTTATTTACTGAGAGGCATGTGGAACACATATTTCAGAAGGTATTTATTAAAAAAAAAATACTCCTCCCTTAGAATTAAAGTTTTAATAATGTTAATTTTGATTTCCAAAAAGTACATTTTGAAATAATGGTATTAGTATTTTGCATTGAATATTTCAGAATACATTTCATACATATAGAAAGTTTGTTTTGGAAAATTTATTCATCAAAACTTATTCCAAAAAAATTTTACAAATTTGTTCTGAAAATCTTTCAGGAAAATCTCTAGAATAAAATTATCCATTGAAATAGAACATCGAAGATAAAATTATTATTTTAGAAATTTTCTTAAAAAGTATGGAGTAGAGGTAATAGTTATGGGGTGGATGAAACAAAAAACCTTATCTTCTTCATGCATGTCTTCATAAACAATTACCTCACTGGTTACCAGTGAAGTAAAAGTAAATGATATGTAGTTATTAATTTTTTATGTCACCATATTCACATGAGTAAAGGACAGAATTATTTGATGGGATTAAAACTAAAAGTTATAATTTTTATATGAAAATTGATTAATTTTTTATTATCACATTAAAAATGAAAATATACAATACATGTTATCTGGAAAACATATTTTATTCTCAATTACTTTATCATTACTAAACATATATACATAAATTGTTATGAAATTATTCTTACTTAAACAATAATTTTAAAAACTGAAGTTATAAACAAAGAGCTGCATTAAATACTTCATTTATTTATTTAATTTTAATCTTAAATATCTATAGTTAAAAAAATGAAAAAGTGAGTCGGCGTATTTTTTAAATATGAATAAAGAAGATAAGTCTAAAACGCAAATATATATATATATATATATATATATATAAAAGATGAAATTAGTTTAATAATAAATTTAAGAGAGTTATTTTAATTTTTTAATTTAATAATTATAGCAAATGGTAGCAGCAAAAAAACACAGCATACCGCTTTGTAAGAATGAGTGCATGTTAAGATTGGTGTTATGTTAATATCGTAATACACGTACACCAATTCATAAACTGTGACTCAGCAATCACTCTCGCTGACTCAGCATAACATAATATAATAAGAAGCCACGTATTCCCGTGGCAATATAAAAGGGCAGAGAAGGTGTGGTTGTTTTATGACAGAAAATGGCTTCTATCTCTTATCTTTCTTTTGTCTCTCCAAACTCCATCACTCCCCCTTCTTCCTTGCATCCATTTTCACAATTCCAATCCTCTAAACTTAGAAAGACAAAACAGTATCACATTCCTAGAGTGACATGCAGCGGAAATCAAAATAATCAAGCACCAAACCCTTCTCAAGAACAACTGCAACGTATTGTAGGAAATAGGAGGAACGTTCTCCTTGGCCTAGGAGGGCTTTGTGGAGCTGTTAATAACAATCCTTTCGCCTTTGCAGATCCAATATCCCCTCCTGATATAGCCTCATGCCGCTCACCGAAGCTACCTCCAGATGCAAAACCCACCAATTGTTGTCCACCATATTCCGAAAAGATCATTGATTTCGAGTTTCCCTCTCACCAACCCTTGCGGGTGAGACCAGCCGCACATCTGGTCAGTGATGACTATCTAGCCAAATACAAAAAAGCCCTCGACCTCATGAAAAAACTCCCATCAGACGACCCACGTAATTTCATGCAGCAAGCCAACGTCCATTGTGCTTATTGTAATGATGCATATAACGAAGTTGGGTTCCCTGACCTTGATCTCCAAGTCCACTCCTCTTGGCTCTTCTTTCCCTTCCATCGATTGTATCTCTATTTCTTCGAAAGGATCTTGGGGAGCTTGATCAATGACCCAACCTTTGCCCTCCCGTTTTGGAACTGGGATGCTCCCGAGGGCATGCAACTTCCTTCCATTTATGCAGACCCCAAATCACCTCTCTATGACCCTCTTCGCAATGCTAAGCATCAACCACCAACCCTCGTAAACCTTGACTTCAACGTTGACAATCCTGATGTTGTTGTAACAATCTCCGACAACCTTGCCATAATGTATAAGCAACTTTTTACTAATGGGAAGACTTCTACAATGTTCCTTGGAAAGGCTTACCGTGCTGGATGTAAACCTGACCCGGGTGGTGGATCCCTAGAGAACGTTCCACATAACACTGTTCATTCATGGACCGGTATTATCGGGCCCGACCATGAGGACATGGGCACTTTCTATTCGGCTGCAAGAGATCCTATTTTCTATTCTCATCATTCCAACGTTGATAGGATGTGGTCTATATGGAAAACTCTTGGTGGGAAAAGAAAGGATTTTCAGGACTCAGATTGGTTAGAATCTGGGTTTCTCTTCTACGATGAGAATAAGAACCTTGTGCGTGTGAAGGTCAAGGATTGCCTTGACACCAGAAAACTGGGGTATGATTACCAAGAGGTTTCCATTCCATGGAAAGAATCCAAGCCCGTACTGCTTGGTCGTAGGTCAAGGGCAAATGCTGTTGAGACTTTAGGGAATGTGAAGTTCCCACTAGTGTTGGATTCAGTTGTGAGCACAACGGTTAAGAGGCCAATCAAGTCGAGGAGCAAGAAGGAGAAGGAAGAGGAGGAAGAGATTTTGGCGATTGGGATTGAATTTGACAGAAACATACCTGTGAAATTTGATGTGTTTATTAATGACGAAGATCACACGCAGATCCGACCGAATAATACAGAATTTGCAGGAAGCTTTGTGAGTGTGCCTCATAAGCACAAGGACAAAATCAATACTGGGAATACTTATTTGAGGCTGGGACTTACGGATTTGTTAGAAGAGATGGAAGCGGAAGATGATGAGAGTGTTAAGGTGACGCTAGTTCCCAGGAATGGAAAAGGACACGTCACAATCACAAACATCAAAATACACCTCACTGCATATTGAAAAATCAAAATTGATATTTTCATGTATCCATGCAAGAACACTCCCACTTCACAGCACGTTTTAATAATAAGATAGTATAATAATATATTAATAATATATTAGTAATAAGTTATTTAAAAGGATGATGTACTCTTTTTCCTTATCTTAGTTAAGGTTTTAACGAGGCACATTTTTTAATAAAGTTTTATTTTTTCATATTATATTAAAATAATTTAATATTCACATTTGTTCAAAATTTAAAGAAAGTCATTCAAAGTTAATAAATTTTTGTATTTATCCATCATTCAATATTTAAAGGAAGTGGTTTAAAATTAATGATAGAAATATTAAATTAAAATTATTCGATACAATTTAAATAAGTTATTTGAAGTTAACAATAAACATATTAAATCAAAATAATTTGATGAATTAAAATAAATCATTCAAAATTAACAACGAAAATGTGGTGTCAAAGTTGTGTGGAAGTGTATAATAGAAATATAGGGAAACTTCATTTAACACGCAAAGATTTTATTATTAATAAACATTAATAGTGTATTTCTTTCCAACGAAAAGTTAAAGAACTATGCAACCATCTGGTTTCTTTGCACTAATGTAAAAAAAAATGCAAATTTAGAAGAGATGTTCTTGGTTAAATGTGAAAAGAAAACTGAAAACACAATTTTATTGCTGATTTTATGTATATTATGTTATATATATAACATAGGATAATAAAAAATAACTAAATAATAATAATAAATATTATATATTTATTCTTTCATTTTATTATATTAAATATACTTTATCTTGTTTTCTTTTATTTTAAATTTAATATTTTGTATAAACTAAAAACTAAAAAGATTATTAAATTTTTTATATATAATTATTAAAAATATTATAATATTATCTTATTTAAAATAATATATAAAATATAATTAACTATATTATAAAATAACATATAATCATGTTATAAGGTAATATGTGATTATATATATTTTATAGTATATAATTAATTATACTTAAATAATAAAATAAAAATTGTAAAAATATTGAAAAAATTATTTTAAATAAAAATTTTAATAGTAAAAAATTATAATAATAAAATATTAAATAAATAATAGTAACATAAATAAATTTATATAATAATATTAACAATAAAATAAAAATTTACAATAATAATTCCAAACAAAAATTATTATTATTAATATTAATAAAATAAATTTATATTATTTCAACATTTAACATCAAATATTATTTTAATATTTTTTATAATTTTTTTATTAAAGTTTTATAATATTTTAATTTAATTGTTATTAAATATATTCTTCAACATTTTTTTCATTTATTAGTTGTGTTCATAATTCATAATTCTTTTTAATATGATATTTAAAATGTGAATGAAAATAATGTTTCAATCAAAATATAGGAAAAAGATTTGAATAGGTTATTAATATTAATTTTAAATTTATTTTTTACTCAGATAAATTAATAATCATATAATTTTATCAATTACAAAATTAATTTTAAACTATTTCATCGATTAAAACTTTCACGATATTTTCCTTCATGTATTACATCTTGAGTTAATTTGTGAAGCCAGTTTTACTTGGACAAAATATAATCCATGAGTCATGACTACGACACAAAGCAGCTAAAAATTAACAATTCTTGCAATTGACGCATCCTAGTTACATAAATTACCTTTGATCAAAGATTACTAAGAAATCAGGTACAATTAGGCCTGACAATTTATTAAATTCAGATATTTGGGTAAGCATTGTTTACAAGATTATTTGAAACACCAGTGTTGTGAGCGCCTCTACAATTTTAGACAGGTATTTGCCTAATCGGTTCGCTAACCACAACATAATGGGGTTATGGGATGAAATATCATTTGGAACACATTTTGTGATGGATTGTGGATCAATCACTCCTTAGTGAGGTGGATTATGCAGAGGTAATAAATTCTGAATAGGTAGATGGATGATCTGATTATGCTGGCAAGTTGGACAAGTGGATTTCATCAAATAGCACTAGCCCATAAATTTTGGCATTCTCATTTGTGCTCTACAAGTTGTTTCTTTTTTTTAAATCTATTCAACTTCCTCTAACCCAAAGACTGAATATACATTTTAGTATGTGAAATATTGATTCTGATTGAATCCCTGAATACTTCCTGTATATGCCAAAAAGCATTTAACTTTGAAACACTGAATGATCTCATTCTTTGATGTTTCAGAATGCAGGCCTTCTAAACACAAGTAAAACAACATGTTTTCTTCATCTTTGGTACTTGTTTCCATGTCATATAAGACAAAATTTTCTTTACGCACATATATGAATTTGTTTACAATATTATAAAAGTATTATACATTTAATGGTTAACAAATATATATACCATGGATTAGCTCCTACCCTGCTTCATTTTGAAAAGATTCAATAACATAATAAGGAAAGCAACTACTATACAAAGAATTTAAAAGTGAAAAACTAAAACTTCTTGTTATTCATATAAGAAATTGCGAAAGTCATGTTAAACATTAAAGCTTGAATATTTACATCATAATGGAAACAAACAGAAAAACTAAATATCCCAAAAGGGCTAAAACAGAGACTCACTTCCATCATATTAGGTTATTCCTTTAAAAACAAAGTTTTGAACTATGATTAAACCCGCCAAGCTTGTTATTAGCCCCAAGTAGCCCAGTTAGCTTCACTTCCAACACGTGGCATCATTGGGATCTTTGATTGAGAGTCAACATTGAAGTTGGCCCCACACATAACCCCCTCGCTATCAATTCTTGGCATTGCTTTCATCTTCCTTGTTGGATGTTCAAAGTTCATGAGACCGTGTTCGCTATGAAACATACACCCTGCAATTCCAAACCCAGTTATGCGTTAAATTCTAGACACAAGTCAAGTCACTCTTTGAAATGAAGGTATTTTCTATTTGTCCTTTTCAATCTTGCCAATATCTTGTAATTGTATTACTTTGACCAAAAAAATGTAATCTCAATGGTGATTTAGAATCAATGTTGCTGACATCATGGAATCCTTCATTAATTATAATTTTTTCAAATGCTAAATTCCAAAAACCTGATTTTGCAAAGGTAAAGAGAAATCACATTTACATACCAGTTGGAAATGGTGCAAATGATTTAGCACAACTTGCTTTTACTAGGTCCAGATTTTCAGAAATCACTACCGAACCATCAGCTGCAATACCCCAGTAGAGCCCAATCTGGCCATTGGAACCCTGATCAAACACATAAAACATGTGGGTAAGTCTACGAAAATTAGTAGCAGCATCTTATGTTATACTTTACTATCAAATCATGCATTTTTCTATTCACAACATACAATTTACCATATGTAGAGATCGAGGTAAGAGACTTACAGATGCAACAAAAACTGTTCCATGCTTGTTGTCATAGATCACAAATCCAAAACTGCCTTCAAGTTCTTTGAGGACTTGATCAGCAGGGTATGGACCCCTGTCTCGAAGTGTCCGATATGCTTCAATGATAAACATGGCCTCATTTGTTCCCTTTGATAACCCATACTGCTTGTTCAGCTTGCTAAGGTTGTGCAAGCCACCCAGGAAAACGCAGTATATGTTATCCAAACCACTAAACAACCTGTCACAATTTTCTTTTGTTTTAGCAACACAGCTCAAAATTCCATAAACACGTTCTCAAAAAACAGATTCATTAAAAGGGAATGTAATGATCATAACATAATAATTTCAATGACATTCATATCTCAAAGGCAATTAAATTAACCATACCTGTGATGAGTAAAGTTGTTTGAAGGGGAATAGGCTAGCAAAGCATCATTCCCAAAGAACATGGAGAAAGCATTGGAGGAATTACATGACATGAAATCTTTCAGGATTTCATGGCTTAGCTTAGGCTTAGTGCATGAATTCAAAGAAGCTGGACTGTTAAGCTCCTTGGGTGCATTAACCACCTTCTCCTTGAAAATTCCCAACATCTTCTACCTTTGTCTACGAATTAACTTCCAATGACACAACTCTTGTTTCTTTTCCTTAAAGAAATGCCAATTATATCAGTATGATAATTATCTGCAGAACAACACGAAAAAAACTATAAACTTTTGACAAGTAATAAATGATCGTCGGTATGAACAAGTGAAAAGAAAACTGTAGAAAGTGGAGAACGTACCAAAAATGAGCAATGGAAACAGATGGAGATGAAGAATGAGATGTAGAAAAGGGAAGGGTTTGATATATATATATAGATGGTAGAATGGGAAGAGAGGGAGGGTGTGTCATATGAACGTGGCAATTCTATCCAAACTAGAAAGGTAGATTAGGAGGAAAAGGTATCTCACATAATCCTTACGTTTATAATAATATAAAAGTGTCAGAAAGAAGTGATTTAAAACATTTAGTGGTAAAGAGTGATTGGAAACGTATATTAATACTATTAATTAATTATAATGAGATCATGCATCATGCAGTGATGTTGTGGGCCACATTATTTTACATCAGTTAAATAAAAAAATATTTTAAAAAAGAAATAAACAGAAGGGTATGAAATTGTAAACATGATACTTAAAAAAGGGAAATAATACTTAAAAAATATTATCTTGATATCTAAAAATGACATAAACTTTTATCAAAAAAGAATATTTAAAAAAGGAACATAAAGAATAATGTTAGGTGTAAAGTGGATTTAACTGAGATTGAAAGATTTGGCAAAAGAGGAAAAAGAGATTTGTTTTGTTAAAGATGTGTGGTGTGAGAATCCAGTGTGCTTGAATGGGAATTGCATCGGAAGAAACGAGGAAAGAGAAAAAAGTGTTATCCACAATGTTTCATTCATTCATTGATATGACCAACATCTGACTCAGCTTTTTCTCATCCACACATCCTGCACTTCACTATTTACATCCAAAATATTTCTTTTTTTTTCTTCAACAACAATATTTATTACTTTATCTTCCTATTACACATTTAAATACCCTCTTTTAAATATTAATTTTATTTCTATTTCAAATTCGTTTGAATATTGTTCCCTTATTTTAAATTTCAACGCATCATACTAGTTTGGAAAATATTATTCAACAAAATATTGAATTTTAAGATTACTGTCATTTTAACAAGTTTAAATTTTACATGCCGTATCAAATTAATAGACAAAAAAATTATTCAACAAAATATTGAATTTTAAGATTACTGTCATTTTAACAAGTTTAAATTTTACATGCCGTATCAAATTAATAGACAAAAAAAATAAAGTAATTGGCTTAATTTTTTTATAATTTCTTATTTAACTTAAAAAAGTTTTATACATTATTATTATAAAAAAGAAAACATAACTATTCATAACAAAAACATTAATATTATATTTTATTCTTCCATAAATATATGATTTCGTGATGTTTAATGATAGTGATAATAATTTATCAAAGTAATAATAATAATTTTGTATATTTTTATGCTCGAGTTTTATTAAAACTTTAAAAAATCGGTGCATTAATTCAAACTAATTAATAGGCCGGTGTAACGGATGGATCATATGATATGGTATAAAATATTTTTTTAAAAAACAATTTTTTCCAACAACTAAATAAAAAATATTAAAGTATGAACTTTATAAGTCGCTTATTGTAAAATAAATTTTTTAATAAAATAAAAAATAATATAGCACAATAAAATAAAAAAATAAAAAAAATTAAGATTACATACGATAATAATAATTATCAAATTAATAATAATAATAATTTGATATTTTGTGTTTAAGGTTTATTAGAATTAAAAAAAATCGGTGCATTAACTTCAAGTTAATAATAGAAAGGTGCAAGGGATGGATCATGTACCATGGCCACTTGTCGGTTTTTAAATCAATGAACAGTTTTCTGTTTTATTAAAAATCACAATAAACTGACGTTATTTATATTCTCTTTATTCTTAAACTTTTGGGAGGTAACTGTTAAATTTTTAAAGAATTTTTCATTACACTTTTAATCTTCTTTTTAATTTTGTTTGCAAACAGTTCTTTTAAGTTTTATTAACTTTTTTATTTATATGCACTTTCATTTAAATATAATAGTTATGATATTTTCTATTTTATGTACCAACTTGTATCAAATTATATTAGAGAATCTTAAAAAATTAACTATTATTAATTGAAGTGAATTAATAATAATATATCACTTATTTATGTCAAGCAAATTATTTGATGGACGAAAATAAAATATATAAATAATTTATTTATATTAACTTTTTGTTTATATTTACTTTGAAATTGTCGTTTTAAGATCCAAGCAAGTAAAGTATTCACTTTAGATCTTTAAAAAAAAAATGTTCCAAAATTTTTTTTAGGTACTAATATACTCTATTAAATTAATTATAAAATCATGTTTAAAAATAAAATATAATTAAAATATTATGTGTTTGTTAATTTTTATTTGTACTAAAATAATATTTAATGAGTTAATAACTTTTTTCAATAAATTATAATTTTTTTTAGAAAAAAGAGATTTGTTAGTTAATACTAACAGCTAAAAAAACTCCAGACCTTTTTTATCTCTATTATCTTATCAATTGGTTTCCATCTTCTTCTTTTCTCGGTGACTTATCCTTTTCAATCCTAATTCTAGAGAAGCTTTGACTTCTCTCTTACAAATTTGCAATCTCCAATCATTTCTTTCAAAATCAAAGTCCACAACTTTAATCTAGAGAGGGAGAGGAGTATTTCTACTTGATAAACTTTCGTTTCAGGTAAGTTTTGTCTCTCTTTGTGTTCCCTCTTTTTCTATTCCTTTATTCTTAAGGGTTTAATTTGCATGTTTGAATTGGACCTTGTAAGAATTTCTAATAAAAAGATATGTGGACTGATGAAGTTATTGAACAGGTCTTATTTTATTTTTCAAAAAGTATAAAGAAAATGGATTTGAAAATGCATTAATTTCTGTAAAAGAAACTGCTATTGAAATGGATATAGAGATTTAAGTTTTGTGAAAAATGTATTAGTCATCTAAAGAAATAATTTGATGAAAATATTAAGAAAGGGATTTTAAAATCTGTTCAAGAATCATTTAAAATTGATTACTTTTTGTTCATTGTAGATAAAACAATTACCACGCTTCAAATTACATTTGAACATTTTAAAATATATGAAGATATTTTTAGTTTTTTATTTAGTGTTAAAAATTAAAGTCGCTAGACTCTATACTTTTGAAAGAAAAATGTTTAAACCTTGAAAAATCTTTGAAACATGATAATTTGTTGAATCTTGATGAATTTGATTTATTTTCAAAATTAAATATCCTAAAGAAAATTATAGGATTGGAAAAGGATAAACCAATTGACATTCTTAATTATATAAAAAGAATAAATTATTTTCCAAATGCATATATAGCTTATAGAATAATGTTAATAATTCGAGTATTCTCAGCTAAAAGGAGTTTTTCAAAACTAAAGATAATAAAAACTTATTTAAGATCAACAATGTCTCAACAACGATTAAACGGATTAACCTTATTATCTATTGAAAAATAAATGTTAAATAAAATTAATTACGATAATTTAATAAATAATTTTACATCACAAAAAATTTGAAAAAAAAAATTTAAATAAAATTATAATTTATTTTAGCATAAATTTTTATATTATTAAAAAAAAGTCTCATTTTTTAAGTTTGTTTTAAGTCTCTTAAAGTCTTGAGCTATCCCTATTACTTTCATCTAGTAAAAATAAAAGGTTCATATAAGGATATTTTAAAAAATTCATCCAAAATTTGTTTATTTTAAGTCTTCATACTACATATAACACTTTTGCTATTATTAAAATTACAAACTCAAAAATAAAATTAATGTGATTGACTTTAAGATATAATTAAAGAATTATTATTTTGGTGTCCTAACTCATTTTATTAAAAAGAATGGTAACAAAATTTATTAAGATCATTTTAGAGGATAGGATAAAGAATTTTTAAGGTAAAGGATAAAATAATCAATAAAAACTTAAGATCATTTTAGAGGATAGGATAAAGAATTATTAAGGTAAAGGATAAAATAATCAATAAAAAACTTAAAGTATGGAAATACAAATTAAAATTAATATGTCTAAAAAAAAATAAATATTATAATTAAAAGTTTTTTAAGAGAGGTTTGACCAATTTCGTCATGAAGTCCTACTTTTGAATTGTTTATAATATTTTGATTGAGTGAATTTTAAAATTATCATTCTCATATCCTATTTTTAATTGTAATTATTTATTTTATAATGAACATTAGAGGATAATAATGATGATTATGATTACATTATTAATTGAGAAATTTGAAAATTCTTAATAGATAAGGACATCTTAGTTAGTATGATTTTGATACCAACAATTATTAAGTTTATCACATTAATCTTATTATTAAATTACATGTAGATTCATTACTCGCTAGAAGTACTCACATATAAGAGAAGTGTATATTTCACTTGTGGCAACAATAATAAAAAAAGTTGACAAGTTATTATCTAATATATATTGGTCAAAGTTAATATTTCTTAAAATATTTCTATTAAACAATTATCACTAAACCAATTTAATGTTGATATATTTACTCTTTGTGTGACCTTAAAGTTATTCAATCAAAAGAAAATTATCATTATTATTAAATGTTTAAAGGTTCAACTATATACCTTCAATACTTTAGTGACTAAAGTCATCTCTTTAAAATAAACTAGTGAATCCAAAGAGTATCTTAATCCAACAATATGAAAAATTGATGCTCTCTAGATAAGTTAACAATTACATTTATTCTAATTTATGGTATATCATTTTATTTTGAGTCATAATAAGTGTTAAAACACTTATTTTTCATAGTGTCATGACATTAATGCCTTTTGAATTTATAAATACTTATTTACTTTATGCATAATTTATACAATATTAAATTCTTTAATTATCTTCAACTCGACAATGAATTTATCCTTAAAACAACACAAAAATAAAAGTGTCTAAAAAATAACTTAAAACCGAATAAGATAAAAGTTAAATTTATTTTAAAAAAAATAACTTGAAAATAAGTGATGATGAGTTAGTATAAAACTAAAAAATTAGTGAAAATTTAAAATGAATATCTAAATACAAATCAAAAGTGAATTCTACTTAAAATAAAGTTTTTGTAAAATAATTTGAGAATGAGTACTGCTAAAAAATGAAAGTAATTTGAAACAAAATTCATTTTAAAAATAAATGAGTTGTTCAAATAAATCTCTCCAAAATCTATAAGGAAAATAATCTATAAACAATAAAATTAACCATCTATATTTGCTACACATTTAGAAATAGAAAAAAGTTGATAAGTTTATAGAATATATGATATGATAAGAGGAAAGAGAAAAAAAATATTAAATAAATATATATGAAATGAGAATGTATGGATATTATTGTTCCTATAATTATAAACAAGTTCGAGTAAACTATTGACATCTTATAAAGTTATATTTTTTGTTAACAATTTCAATATTTAAGGTATTTTTTCTTATAGACTAGTCATCCAATTTTGGAATAACTCATGACATTCTAAAATTCAAAAAATATTTTATGTAATCAACTTGGACAGCATAATTCCTGGAAAAAAAATTGCAGGAGTAATTAATACATGAAAATGTGTATTATGTTAAAGCGTAAGTCTTCATTAACCTACAAATGAGTTTTTATTCCTATTCCAAGTCCAAAGGAATATGGCTTTGATTAACCCCTTATAGTTTATAAGTCTGGGAAGTCTTCCAATGAACTTTTATGTTCTTCCTGTCCTCGACCGATACAGCAGGATTTCCTTGTCCGCAGGAGAAAATAGATGCTTACAAGAATTAGAAAGAGAGCACTTAACTTGAAAAACCTCTCTACTATGTTTTATCTTTGATAGCTACTCCATAAAAAATTAGAACTTTTTAAAGGATTTCCTTCTTCAAAGTTCCATTCTATTTTTTTCCTTCCACCACTTCACAAGTCATATCAAACGGTGAAAGAAATGAAAGATTGGCTGCTTTCCTATCCAGTCTTCTCACTTTCATGCCTTCCACTGAGTGTTAGATCTCAAAATTAATCGTTCCGGTAATTTAAAATTAAAAAGAAAAAAAAGTGAAGCATATTCAGAAACCAGTTCTGCATCGGTAAAACGAAATTTGCTTCTAAATTTTTATTTGTAGTAATTTTCCCACTAAGTAACCATAAAAGATATTTTCAATACTGTTCAGTAACAATCCACCAACTAACAAAAGAGAGATATGATTGACAAAAAGAATACTACTGGTGTTGATTATCAGTAGGGATATAAGACGGAACCTTGTACGGAAAAACAAGCAGCCTATCATATCTTAGTTGCCAGCATGAGCACAAAACTTCAAAAGCTAATAATAGATTACTATTATTTTACAAAACCAGCATGAAGATGAATTTGCTTAGGAAATCAATAACTTGTCCTGCCATCACCCTCAGTTATCACGTCCTGGAAGGTTCCATTGCTAGGAATCATGGGCAAGACATGCTCTTGATGGGGCACAATGACATCAAGGAGATAGGGGCCCGGGGTGTCTAACATTTTCTGAATTGCCGCTCTAAGGTCTTCCTTCTTGGCCACACGAGCTGATGGTATCCCACAAGCATCTGCAAACTTCAAGAAATTTGGGAATATGGCCTTCTCATTAGAGGGGTCTCCCAGATATGTGTGAGCCCTATTAGACTTGTAGAACCGATCCTCCCACTGAACAACCATACCCAAGTGCTGATTATTCAACAACAATATCTTAACTGGGAGCTTCTCCACTTTGATAGTGGCAAGCTCCTGAACATTCATGATAAAACTTCCATCACCATCAATGTCAACCACAATTGCGCCCGGGTTAGCCACCGCCGCACCGATGGCAGCCGGCAATCCAAAACCCATAGCACCAAGACCACCAGATGTTAACCACTGCCTAGGCCTCTTGTACTTGTAAAACTGAGCAGCCCACATCTGGTGCTGCCCAACTCCAGTACTCACAATAGCCTCTCCATTGGTCAACTCATCAAGCATCTGTATAGCATACTGAGGAGAAATCTCTTCCTCAAAAGTCTTGTAACTCAAAGGAAACTTTCGTTTCTGCTCATTCAGCTCTTCCCTCCAACCTCTAAAATCAAGCTTCCCCCCAGCCCCTATGCACTCCAACACACGATTAATCCCCTTCAAGGCCAGCTTCATATCCGCACAAACCGACACATGAGGCTGCTTGTTCTTCCCAATCTCAGCCGAATCAATATCAATGTGAACAATCTTAGCCCGGCTCGCAAAAGCCTCAAGCTTCCCAGTGACACGGTCATCAAACCTCACCCCAAAGGCAAGCAAAAGATCACACCTATCCACAGCATAATTAGCATAAACAGTCCCATGCATCCCAAGCATCTGAAGAGAATTCTCATCAGCAATGGGATAAGCACCAAGGCCCATCAAAGTACTAGCAACAGGAACACCAGTGAGCTGAACAAAATGCCTCAATTCCTCGCTAGAGTTCAAACAACCACCACCTACATACAAAACCGGTTTCTTAGCTTCCAAAAGCAATCTCACAATAAGCTCTAAATGCTTCTCATTGGGTGATTTAGGCAACCTAGACATGTAACCAGATAACCTAATCGGTTGATCCCAATTAGGAATGGCAAGCTGTTGCTGAATATCTTTGGGTATATCAATCAAAACAGGGCCAGGTCTTCCTGAGGTGGCCAAGAAAAACGCTTCGTTGACGATTCTAGGAATGTCATCAACATCGAGAACGAGGTAATTGTGCTTTGTGATGGAGCGTGTTACCTCAACAATGGGTGTTTCTTGGAAGGCGTCGGTTCCAATCATGCGGCGGGGAACTTGGCCAGTGATGGCAACGAGGGGGACGCTGTCGAGGAGGGCGTCAGCCAGGCCGCTCACAAGGTTGGTGGCGCCAGGGCCGGAGGTAGCGATGCAGACACCGGGGAGGCCGGAGGATCGCGCGTAACCCTCGGCGGCGAACACACCGCCCTGCTCGTGGCGCGGGAGCACGTTGCGGATGGTGGAGGAGCGCGTGAGCGCCTGGTGGATCTCCATCGACGCGCCACCGGGGTATGCGAAAACGTCCGTCACGCCCTGGCGCTCGAGAGCCTCCACGAGGATGTCGGCGCCCTTGCGAGGCTCCTCGAGGCCGAAGCGAGAGAGGAAGGGTTCGGCGGCGGTGGATTTGGCGGCGGCATCGGAGAGAGCACGGGAGATTTTGAGAGAACGGCGTTGGGAGTCTAAGGGAACGGTTGGGAGTGGGGAAAATGGGAGGGTGAAACGGAAAAGGGACTTTGGGGTGTGTGATGAAGGAAAGGCGGTGAACGCGTGTTTTGGAGCAGTTGTTGCCTCCATCTTCTCAGTTGCAAACAAAGAAAAATGGTATACAAATGAACCAAACAATCGCAGACCCTAATGTAAGGAATAGAGTGAATCTAGTGGTAGGATACCACACACATGTAATTGTTTGTTTCCGTCTTCGTGGCACACTTCTATTTGAAGGAGAAATTTTAACAACCAATTGAAATTTTAAACAATTAAAATTTTAAGTAATTAAAAATACTCACAATTGAATTCTTTTTATTTTTTAAATGATTTATTTGGATAAAATAATTAAAATAATTTCGTTTGAATAGAAAAATTTAATTTTTTAGAATAAAAATTAATTTATAAAAATTTTAAAATTTAAAACTAAATATTATAAAAAATATTAGTCAAAATTTAAATACTAAAATAATATCTATGTCTTAAATTTATGTGAAATTAGTATAAATTCACTAAGAAGATTTTATAAGACATATATCTCTTAATTTCATGGTCCTTAAAATGACTTCTGTAATGGATATGTTTTCATAATTTATTAAATTTGTGTTAGTTTAAGATATTAGTGAACTATATCTATATACTAAAGATCATGTTTATTATAAATAAGTTTTTTTTTCATTTCTATAATTTTTTGTTTTGTGGTGTAGCTATTTTAAACTTGTAATGATATAACTGTCAACAAGTTTTTTCGAAGATTATCCACATATATCCATAATTTATATAACTTTGTGTACTAATTTAGTATTAATCATAAATTTATTTTTATTAAAATTAAAATGTTTAATGAATAGAAATCTATAATGTTTTTTATTTTTAAGGTAGTTTCTGAGTTTATTTTTTCTTATGGATTTCTTTCATTTCTTGTCTTCTTTAGTTCTTTAAAGAGATCCCTCTTTCAATATAATATTTACTATTTTTAAAAGTTTTAATAAAATACCTTATCTTTTATGCAAAATATAAATAAAAATAATGAAAAATTAAAGTTATAATTAAACAAAAGATTAAATTATATTTTTTATCGTTTAACTAATTCTTTATATTTAGTTTGGTAGTTTATATTTTAAAATGTTTAATTTAGTTGTTTAAATTTTTAAAATAGGTTAATCTAATTTTTTCCATGTTATAAAGTTATCATGTGGATATATACAATGAAAAATGTGGAGGTGGCACAAAATGCCATTTCGAATCTTACATGTCATCATAAATGAAAATACACTATTTCTACTTGCTTTTGGGATGAAAAAGAAAAGGAAAACGCATCGGGTTTTATCATTTTTATTTTGTTAACTGTGTGAAAAAGGACTAAATTGAAAGTTACAAGTTGAACTTTTTTAAATTTAAAAGATTAATATAACATAAAAGATTAAGTTAAAAGGAGTTACTTCGATAAAAGTTACATTTGCTTATAATAGAAAAAAATCATACAAATATTTTCTTTGTATGTCATTTCATATTCATTAGTTTATTCAGTCGTTAGTTTTGTCAAACGTTTACACTTTTTTAATCCAATATTTTTAATTTGTCAAACATTTTAATATTTTTTAATCAAACATATTGAATATAATGAAATAATTTAATAACTACTAATAAAACTTATTTTTTTATTAACTATCAAATATGTTTTAAATTTAAAATATTTTACCAAAACATTAATTTAATATGACAAAAATTTTACATTTGTGTTATGTTTATGGAAATCGGAAGAACATATTTATTTTAAAAATTTGCACAACTTTTTTGGTCTCTATATTATATACCTTTATTTTAACTCTTGAGATCTCACAAATTTAATATTTATTTAAAATATCATTTGAGATGACAAATGAATCGCCGTGGGTATTATTTAAACTCGTTCCGATTTTAACGGGAAATTTCCGCATTGGTTAAGTATGGATAATATCTGATCTTTTAAATTAAGTATGGGGACGGCGATGAGAATGTACATATTCGTCCGTCTCCGCTTACATACCCATCCGAATACTAATATTTATTTTTTTTTAAATTACTAAAACACATTTAGTTTATTAAGTAATTTAAAAGTTTATATTAATTTTTCTTTAATTTTTAGTTTTGTAATATATTTTTATAGTATATATTTGATATTTTTTTTTTACTTTTTTACAATTATTTGATCTTTATTTAATTATTATTTGACGATACTTTAATTTGAGATTTATGCAGTTATAATTTTTTATTAATATTTATTATTGAAAAAAAGAATATACATATCATTTTAACTTTGATTCATTTATAATATTAAATTTTCTTTGTTATGATTTTTTATTTTTTTTAAATAATTATTTAATTAATATTTAAAATAACAAAAGATAAATACGACTATACCCGTTAACCAATAGGAATAATCCGTACCCGATAAAAATGAGACAAAATTTTCATATCCACTAGATATGAAAATGGGAATGGGAAAGTAAAAGTCGTCCTCACCTGTTGCCATCCTAAATACCATTCCAACTATTAATTATTTCATTAAATTTTAATTATTAAAAATAATACAGTAAATAATATCTTAATTAATAAAGATAATAACAATTTATGGAATACAATGCATATCAGCTTGATACTCTTCATCCTATTAATTATGTGTCAATTATAAGATGGATCATATAAAAATGTAAATCAAATTTGATATTCTTTGTAATTATATGATCCTTTCCCTTCATTTCTGAAATTTGAGTGTTGAAAGTTAAATTGGAATATTAGAAGAATGATTGGGCAGGAAAAGGAGGCACGGGGACGTTGGAGCCATACAAATACTAAATTGTTCGTGTGCAGTGATGTTGTCAAGATTCCCTGGTCCCAACTCCTAATTCCAAATCATGTGCCCTTATAAGACTTTCCATCAAAATTACCACACACCAGAAATAATAGATATTATGATTTCATAAGTTTCATGGTTTAACGTATAATTTCATGGTTCTTAATTTTAGTTCAACCACCCTTGGTTGGGATTGTTTTCTACCATTGGTTAAATTTTCATTGTTTTCTTGTGGGCATGCTTAGTTTTAATAGTTCTTTTTAACCTACTAAAGAAAATCACACTTTTCAAGCAACTCCTTTTCAGAATAGTTTTAGATGTTATCCTCGTAAATCTCTCAATTTCTGTAGGATGGCGATTGGCCAACCAAAGACAACTTAGGATCTTCAGTAAACATTATTGTTGATTGGTAGGTTTTTTAGGATTTTAATTGGAAAGAACAAGTCGTAAAATTAAACGCATAATTCCAGAAGTGTTTTCGAAACACAAGTTGAAAATATGTGAACAGTAACATATGCTGAGATTAAATTCGTGAAAAGTGTTTGTATGGATTTCAATGCATAACAAATTTTGAATGTGTGGAATTGTGAATAAAACGTTTTTATTTTCACACTAAAAGTAGTTTTAGATTCTTTTGAACTTAATAAAGTACACTTATATATTTCCTTTACCTCAAAAAGTGGTTGCTCAACTTTTTTGGAAGATTGCAAAAGTGTTGCTTATTCTCTGTAAATTTTCGACTCATTCCTCCATCTGCATCTTCACTTATAAAGCTTTTTAGACGCAGAGATAAACGTTACTCTTTCTTAGTTTTATTGATGGATAGCCATTACCAGTTGAATGAAAGATAAGTATTTAATTTATATAGCTAAAGTTTATAATATTAAAATTAAATTTAGAAATAAGAAAAATTAAAAATGTTTCTTGTCGAAGAAAAAATCTTAAAATGTTTTCACGAAATAAAAATTCTCGTTAAATATCATTTCCAGTCGAAACAAATACTATCATTTAAGATGACTTTTCTAATTTACATAATATATAAAGTTTCTTTAGCTTATATTTTATTGTTATAAAGTCGAAATAAAGTTTATTGTTATAAACTTATGTAAAAAAGTAGAAAAAATAAAAAATTGGTCTATTGTTGAAATGTTATACAAAATACTTGTAGAAATGTTTAAATTAAGAAAAAGATTTCTTGAAACATACTCGTTGTATTTAATTAAATTAAAAATAACGGATGAAGAAAGAGCGTGTTTGAATCTGTATTATGAAATTGTGGGCTTACATTAGAGTAGAAGCGACCAATAATAACTCCTTTACAGTACATTTTTTTTTAATTTAACGTCAAAGATCTGACGCTGATTCAGACCGACACGTCATACACGGTGATGGCACAAAAAAATAATGCAGATAAATACGAGGAATGTGGCAGTTGCAATAAACGACGTCAAAACCCCCGAAAACGACACTATTCTTCGTCATTCCCATTTTCATCACAATTTTGAAAATATCCAAAATATATTCATTTCATTATACACAACTACTGCTACAAAAAATACTTTTCGTAATAATAATAACATGATTTTAATTAATACTTTTCGTAAAATTATTTTAGAGTGAATTTTGTATTTTTTTTCTTTCTCCATCAAAGTATCTTTTTCCTCTTTCCCCTGGTCTCCTCTCGTAAATAAATTTACCTATGACATAAAAGGAAATTAAGAGAAAAGAAGAAAAAAAAAAGTAAAAATATAAATGGTCCAAATTAGAAATGGAGGAGGCCAAAATAATGGTGTTGTGGGGGCCACATCTCCAACCCTACATACAGTGCTTTACCGGCTATTCCGGTAACAACTATTCTATAAATATCAGAAAGTCTCTCCTGTTTCTGGGCCAGAAAGGAAGAACTAAAACTCTCTCTCTCCCAACAATTCCGAATTCCAAAATCTCTCTCTCTCTCTCTGTCTCCCTCAGCTGAGTTAATTGTCCTTGGACTGTGTATGGCCGCTAGATTGTCAAGGCATGAATTATCCGATCTCTGTCTTGGGAAACCGCCCCTCAGGTCCCTCTCCGTCTCCGACACCGTAGCCGACGCCCTCGCCGCCCTCAAAAAGATCGACGACAACTACGTCACCGTCTGGAACTGCCACCACTCCTTCATTCGGAAACACCAACCACAGCACCACACCACCATTTCCAAATGCAGCACCTGCACCTGCATCGGTAAGGTTTGCATGGTCGACATCATCTGCTTCCTCTCCAAACCCCAAAACCTCTCCTCCCCTTCCGCCGCCCTTCATTCCCCTATCTCCGCCCTCCTCCACCAAACCTCCTCCCTTCTCGTCCGCCACCTTCCACCCACTGCCAGGTATGCGTCCTTTCTCCTTTCTTCTTCTCTAATTTTTCTTTCGCCGTCACCGCGTATTTATGTGTCGCCCTGTTGCTTCGCCTTTTATTTTCCTTGACTTGTTATAATTCAACAAAACCTAACTATCCACTTTTCTCTCCTCATCTACTATTCATTAATTTTACTAATATTTAATGTGTTTTCCTTTTTCACCATTGTAACACCTGTCATCTACAAAAATAACATTCGCCTTTACAAAATCCTACCAAAATTCAGTCCTGCATCACAACATATAAATTTTAATGATCAGACTAACAATGAAAGGTTGTGATCAAATATCGGTTGAATGAAACTTAATTCCAATTTTCTATCTGCTTTATTCTTCAATCAGAATTGGATGATATTTTACGTGCATACTAACTACAGTTTTGTACACAGTGACTGCTGAATAGAGCATAGAACAGGGGAAATTTTGTGGCAGAATGTTATGGTCTCCTTTATATGATATGACACACTGGTTGTTGTAAATTGAATTTTTTTGGAATGCATGTTGAGTTATGTAAAGTTTGATTGAGACTTTGGATACGTGATAATATGAAATGATGTGAAAGTGTGACTTGTTTGATCTGTTTGCAGTTTGGTGGAGGCTATAGATGTTATGCACGAAGGAGTGCAGAACCTGGTGATCCCAATACAAAACCAGTTCGAATGTTTTGACTCCAACACTTTGCACCACAATAACAACACCACCTACTGTTGGCTCACCCAAGAGGATGTGTTCCGATACCTCCTCAACTCAATTGGTGTGTTTTCCCCAACACCAGGGAACCGCATCAACACCTTGGGCATCATCGACACGCAAAACCTCTTTGCAGTGTGCTACGAGGACCCTGCATCCTCTGCTTTGGACCTCTTGTCCTTGTCCCTCATATACCAAAGCTCCGTCGCCATTGTCGATCCCAACGGAAAATTCGTCGGTGAAATCTCGCCATTTATGCTCAACTCCTGTGACGAGGCTGTCGTACCCGCCATGGCAACGCTCTCCGCAGGCGACTTCACCTCCTACATCGACTGCGGCGGCCCGCCGGAGGACTTGGTGCATTTGGTGAAGGAGAGGGTGGAGGAGAAGAACCTGTTGGAGCTGCTCCACGACGAAACGGGTCTTTGTTCATGGTCTTCTTTTTCTTCTAGTTGTTCCTCCGATGAAGAATCTTGCTCGGGAAAGAATTGGAAGCTTGGAGGATACTCTGGGAGGGTGGGGAGAAGGTCTGAGGCGATCGTGTGCTACCGGTGGAGCTCTCTGGTGGCGGTGATGATTCAGGCTCTGGCGCATCGTGTGAGTTACGTGTGGGTTGTGGAAGAAGATGGGACCTTGACGGGCATTGTTACTTTCCAAGGAATGTTGAAGGTTTTCAGAGACCACCTAAAATCCATGTGCTAACAGTTACTACATTACATACATGATGATGCAAACAACCACTGCAGTGTTACTTCAGCTAATTTGTTGTCATAAAAAACCAAGAATCAAACATATGAACTAGGTAGCACGGATCTGTGTTTATGCATAGATTAATCCAAGAGAGATGTTACTTGTATAATATTTGTTACAACAATTAAAATAGCTATGAGAGAGAAAGACAGAAGAGAGAGATCTAAGATTTAATCTATCATGAGAGAGAGGGGTAAAATAATACTTCTATGTATAAACTATTATATGGTATCACACCTCAATCAATTTTGGATTTTTTTTCATATTAAACCTAATTTGAAAAAAAAAAAATCGTGGTACCTCGATTTCTGGATTTAAATAATGAAGGTGGTTTTGCATTTTTGCATTTGCCCTGTGAAAATCCGTTGGATGGAACCAATTTCTAAGCAGTGTTTTTAACTTTTTTATGTTTAATGTATTTTAGAATAATAATAATAAATAAATATAAATTTTTAAAATTATATATATTTCATTAATTAATTTTTATAATTAGTAAAAATTTTAAATAAATATAAAAAATATAAGTATTATTAAAAATTATATTTAATTATTTCTAATAATTTTAAAAATATATATATATATATAGTTTAGAAGTATTAGAAGATATTTTGAATATTATAAAATATTTAAAATGTATAAGTAATATTAAAAAATACAATTAAAATAATATAAACATTTAAAATATTTAAGGTTATAATCAATGAGGATGTTTTTACTTAAACCCTTTTTTAAATATTTTTCAAATAATTTAAATAAATAATAAAATTAAAATTAATTGATAAAAAATACTTTTATATTTATTTTTCGTTTTTAAATAATTAATTAAATTTAAATTGATTTCAATAAGAAAATAAAATTAGACAATGTGTTTAGTAGAATAATGGAAACTACTGTATTAATAATGAAATGATTATTAGAGAAACTTATATTTAAGTCTGCATTATTTGTACTAAAATTAATCTCCTTAAACTCGATCTACACAAGAGGTAAATAGAGTTTAAATTCAATTTTTATGTACTAAAATTGTCTAATGATATAAATAATTTGATAATAGGTTTATCATGGGACTTTTATTTCTCAAATTCAGTTTAATCCGGAAAATAATTCTCAATCTTGCTCTATGTTTACCTGGTTCTGTTTTTTATTTGACCAAAATACTGAAATTTTGTTTTGAAATTATTGAAATGGATTGTTTTTAACATTATCAAAATACGTAATAAAACGAATTGAATTTTATTTTACAAAAACTGATTTTAAATTTCTTCCTACTAATTTTATTTTATTATAATAATATATTAAAGTTTTAATAATGAATTAAAGTTCATTTTAATATATCAATTTTGAGACTGGAATGGAAGGGCGGGTCGTAGTCAATTAGCATTTCATCTTATTCGTTCCTTAACTAAATTTAATACATAATTTTGAAAATTTCCTCTTACAAATCATATTAAAATTTAATCATGACGTGGTTTTTTTTACTACTCAATTACTGTTTTTTCTTCATTTTTTTATTATCAAGGGAAAATAAATAAAATAAAAAACGGATAAAAAGAGAATGGTGAAAAAAAAATCCATGATTTGTTTAAATTAAAAGGTATAAAAAAAGTAGAAAATATAAGTTTTTTTCAATCAATTAGTCGAATAAAAAAAGGAACGTGAATAATGAAAGTATTGGGAAAAGCTGAGCACGACAGGTACCCTTTAAAGAAGTTGCATTATTGCATGTATTTGTTTGATAAAAGTTAAATGAAATTTTCTCACTTAAAGCTTGTTACCACAAAATATTAAAAAAATTATACACTATTTAATATTTGAATAGTTTCATTTTATGAAAAAAAAAATGACTTTAAAGATTTTTATGTTGTATGTTTGGACAAGGGCACTGATTATATCCCTAGGTCGTCGCAGAGACACCATTTACAGAAAGAGACGGTTCAGGATACAAAATTCTTCCAATAATTTATCTTTTTTTGAGACCTGTTGTTTGAGAAAAAGTTTTGTCATTTTCAATGACACCTAAAAAAATAATTTTATTAATTCAAATAGCCTTTCTCAAAACCTTTAAATAAACTTTTGTCTATTATTTAAATAAAAAAAATCACCTTTTTAAAAATACGTACAAAATCTTCTGGATTATATGTTTTGGATAGGTTTTAAAACCATTTATATGGAGATACATTAGGAGTTTGCTGTTTTTGGAAATTTGTAATTGCTATTTAAGTATTAAGTAATCTAAAATTATTTTTTAAACTATATTATAGATTAAGAAAGAGCTCATCCTTTATTATTGGAAAGCCATGGAGAAGCTATACAAATCTTTTTGTCTTTTAAAAAGAAAAAAATAGAGTATGGAGCAGGACTAAATATGGGCTAGAGGCTAAGCCCAATTCCTTTTACATGAAAGTGTATATGGGCTCAAAGCGTCGTTCACACCAATAGGTTATCAATTTCTTCTCCCACCCCCGTGCTTTTTTCATGTACTTCTATGATGTGTGTTTAATTTCTCATGGTTCGATTTTTATGTTGTGGAATTTGAAAACATATTTCAAAAATAATACAGATATAACTATGTACTTCAATTTAACTATTACTATAAGTAGTGATACCATTTTAAATGTAATTTTAATAGGTTACTAAGTTTGAGTAAAAATTTACTACAGTTAATATATGTAAGAGTAATTATTTAATCAATAAAAACTTAATAAAAAATAAATTAATAATTTTTCAGCAAAAGATAACAAAAATATATATTTTCGTCACATATAAATGTTAAGATCAACCAATATTTCCTAAATTAAGACTAATTGAATAAAAATTATCTAGTTAATGTTAAGATAGATATGTGGTGGGACTTAATAGATAATCTTTCATCATTTCTAAAGTAAAAATACTATTATAAAGATCGAATCATAAATTGAAAAAAAAATCTTGACAAATACTAACTTTTTAAAATTTAAATAAATATTTAACTCGCATCCAATTAATTAAATTGAAAATAAAAAATTAATACAAAATCAGACACATCTCTACATTTTAAGTGATGTGAATGCGTGTAATTATAATTTAATTTTAATTACTTGAATTATTGTTGTTGTAAGACCCTAATTATAAGCTGATATATGTTAGGATAAAGAACCGAATTAAACTAATCTTATTTCATATATTTGAAATTTTAATAAATTTTAATTTTTTATATGTTTTTCCTATTGATGAGATTCCGCAAAAAAATACTTTTAGGGTAAAAAGGTGGATTTGATTGCATTCTAATCCTATAGTTTATTATTCAAATAATTTAATAAGATGTGTTGCCTTATTACAGGGTTACCTTAAAAAACACTCTATTATTTCACTCAAGACAATGACACTGTTAGATATTATGCTTCCAATCATAACTTTCAAGAATATAATACTTTAATCATGCTTTTTATCTTCATTCTTGGTTGTTACCGTGTTTTATCTTAATTATTTTCAATCAATTTCTTTAACTCTAATCTACAATTTGTTTTTCCATTTTCTCCTTTAAATTTTAAAAAATAAATAATTTTAGTTTAAAGATAAAATTTATATATTTATTTATTTTTTACTATAAAATATAAAAAAATACATAAAATTAATTATTATACTAAAATTTTGATTTAAAAAAATGAAACTAAAAGTGTAAGAGAAAATAAAAAAATGCAAATAAACATGTACATTAAAGACTAAAGGATATATGAAACAAAAGAAAGTTAATATATTGGTAGATTTTATAAGTAAACTTCAAACACATGTAACTAGTGTATCAATGATATTTATTTCGAATAATACTGTGCAGTGAAGAAAAATATCTAGGATATTTTTATATAATAAATTAACTTATAAATAGTTTCTTCATTACATTTTTAACATTAATTTTATTAAACTCAAAATAATTAAATTTTATGTGACAATTTTCTATTAAGAGTAATTTTTTTTATC
The DNA here is from genome assembly GCA_030347555.1 of Lablab purpureus. NCBI lineage: Eukaryota > Viridiplantae > Streptophyta > Magnoliopsida > Fabales > Fabaceae > Lablab > Lablab purpureus. Next base: position 12,232,987 of record CM059259.1, read on the forward strand.
AACTTTGCATCTCAATAATTGCGTATGAATTGATAAAATTAAAACCATTTTTCACATTTTAAAAGACTTTTTTATTAATAAAAGTGTGAATTTTTATGAGATTTTTAGTTAATGATTTATATGTGAAAATAAATGTGTTAGACATTCAGACATGGAACAATATGCAATCATTGTTTGCAGATATAATCGTCATTTTAAAAATCTATAACCACATAGTAAAAATCGTAATTACCTAACACCTGCAAATTAAATACATAAGATGGTCCATAATAAATCCAAAGTTGAAACATTTTCACAACAACATGTATTTTAGCTTTTTTATTAACTGATCTAACATATTTTTTCTAGTGTTTGTTTTTATTTGAATAGTGTTCATAACTTAAATCAAAGAGTACTAATTGTAGTTGTTTACTTATGTTAATCTTAAACAAATGAAAAAAGATGAGAAGAAAAGAATACAAGTAAGTGATTGGTTCACTAATAAAAAAAATAAAAAAAATGTCAATTTATATTAAACTTATTAACATGCATGGAGCTAAGGAAAAATTCTCGTTCAATGTAAGTTTTGTATATACATTTGAAATGTAAGAACATTTCTATTAAAAAATCATACTCAATGTTATGAATTTAAGACTAATATATTGAGATAACTATAAAAATAAGACATTAAATAAAAAAATTACTTACTTAAATTAAATGCAATTATAACATAAAAAATTTATAAATTAAAATATAAACAATATATTATTAAATAAAGTCTCATAAAATATTTTATTAAAAAAATATATAAAACCTTAAAAATATAACATTCCGGATACAAAACGAGTTTATAAAATAATTATGTAATAATTAATTAGTTTTTAATTTTAATTTATTTTAATTTTTATTAAATTTTAACTAAAATATTTTGATAATTCATTATATTACTTAAATAATTTATTTTTTCTTTTAAATTAACTATAAAATTCCCACTTATTCTTTTCACTTTCTATTATATTATTTTTAATACAAACAATTTCACTCTTCAATTATTATTTTTTTCCTTTCTTCTTTTCTCTCATATTCAGTCAAAGCATAAATATCTATTGTCTTAAAAACAAATCCGAGTCGACTGATAGAGTACATTTTGAATAAATTAACAAGATATTTTTTTTGTAATATTTTATTTGTTTTTGAATAAATGTTATTTTAAAATGAAATTTTGTTTTTTTATTTATTATTTTTAAAATTTAATGTTATATTAATTATCTTTTACCAATTATATTTTTAAATTTAAAAATATTAAAAATAATTAAATTATTTTTATATAAATTTCAAATGACCTGCTATTTGTATTAGTTTTTTATTTTTTATTTATTTTCACATTAATCAATAAATTATATTAATTTTTAAAATTATTATTGATTTTTTTTAAAAAAATTTATTACAAATTATAAAAACTAATATTTTTATTGGTTTGTGAATATAGTAGTTAATCTCTAGGCGATAAATCTTAATTAGTGATAGATCTGAATTTGCTTGAGATATCTTAGTAACATTCATGAATTATTAAGGAATTAAATAATCATAATTACTTTTTTGTGGTCCCTTGCAAAAGTCCTAGTATTGATGTTTAAAAATGATATATTTTTTAAAAGTTACTCCCTCTGTTTCTAAATAAAAGTCGTTTAAGGTTTTTTCACACATACTAATACTAATAAAAGTAGTAACTCCTATAATTTATAATAAATTTTTAATTTTTTTTCAATAATACCTTCAAAGAATTAAATGTAATTTATTGATTGACGAAAAAGTAGATGAAAAGATAGAAAATAATTTATTAATAGAAAGAGCTGGTCCATTAAAATCTTATAAAAAAAATCATTTAATTATTTTTATATTTTTTAAAATAAGGGTATAGTTGGTAAAAAGTAATTAATGCATCATTAAAATTTGCAAACAAATAATATAAAACAAATTTCTTCTCATAAAACAACTCTTATTTAAAAACATAAAAAATAATTGATTGTTTGAAATAATAAAGTCATTAATTATTGGTTATTGGTTATATATATATATATGAGTTCAGTGGCACATTGATTTACTTTTAAGCATTATCAGTAAGATATGCATTTTTCATATTCAACCATTAAGAAGTCCTCAAAAACAAATATTATATTGTAAATAACTAAATATATAAGATGAGTGGAAATAATAGTCTATGATGTGAAAAATAGTGAAGGTTTGCACTACCCAAGAGCAAAATCTCAAGCATAATAATATTAAATAGAAATATTTAATTAAACTCTTTTAAAAATGATAGATTTATAAAAAAAATATTTATGTTTAATTTAAATAATATTTCTCATTTTTTATTTTTCAATTTTTTCAGATAACAAATCTAGAAAATAAAATATCTCATTTCCCATATGTAAAAAGACAAAATAAAGTAATCTATGGGAGACAAGCATTGATGGAGACAAATTTTGTTCCCTTTCAATGGAGATAAATCATCATTAATTAGCATGTGGTAATCAATAAATGGACATGAGTAGCTAATAAAGTTTGTAGCTATATTATGTATTAATTATATTTGTGTCCTCTTTTTCAAGAAGAGGAATCACAAATGATTACAATATTTAAAAATAGTATGATATTATCATGAAAAAATCTGACATGTAAAGGTTTTTAAATATCAAATTTATGTTTTTTTATATCACATCAATGCTATTTCGAATGACCAGAATTTGATAAATAGTTTGATCATTATAAAAATAAGAACTTAGGGTTTAAGCAACATCAAGTAATTGATATCTACCACTTTATTTTATTAATAATATATTGAACGGTGGCTATTGTATATACCTATGATTGACGTGTATTTAATTAACTATCATGTCCGGCTAACTAATCATAATATTCTAGATTAAACACTTGCTATAACATTAATTACCACATATTTCATATGGTACTATAATAAATTAATCACGATTATTAAACTAATCCACATTAAATTATTTGTATACAATAAATTAACTTATACAATTTATTATTTTATAATAAAGAGAGATGAAAATAGAAAAGAGGAGCTAAGAAACATAAAAGTAACCTTAAAAAATTATTTTCAGAAAACAAAATATCCAAAACTTAAAAAAAAAATAACAAATGAATACTTCCAATCCTCCAAAAATGAAAAAAGAAGCAGAAAAATGTCAATTAAAGACAGACGCCAATTGCGACCTTTTGAATCAAACAGAGTTACAAAAATGCCCTCAAGAAATTTTGAAACATAATAGTAAAGCTTTTATTTAACCCTTTTAAGTTTACCTTAATGCGCTATAAAAAAAAGGTTTTAACTTAATGTGTTTTTAATCCCTATAACTAGGCATCTTCCTTATCGTCTGTTACTTAATTAGTATTTATCAAAAAATGTCTCTGGATAGTCTTGTACTCTTTAATGTAGGTGGGTATTTTTTTTTAATTTTTAAATATTTTTAAAATATAAATTTAAATAAAAATATTTTTAAATATAATTTAAATAAAATTATATAATAAATATTAGTATAAATAAATTAAATTTTTATAAAAACAAATTTAAATAAGTTGAAATATAAGATATAAGTTTTAAAAAATGAATATTTTGATAAAATAAATTTAATTTTATATGCTTAAATAATATATATATATATATATATATATATAATTAAATTTTAAATATTTTTTTAGTGATTAATGTTCTTACTAGAAGTGTATGAAATTAGATGAGATCAACCTTCTGAACAATAAACATTATATATTAATTAAAAATTAATATGAGATTTTCGAGTAGAAGAATAAGAGAGAATAAAAATGTTAAGTGAAGTATTATTTTTATAAATAATTACAATATTCGTACTTTTTTAGTTATGTTATTTATTAAAATATTAATTTAATATTAATTATATATTTTAATAAAGATTTTTGTAGATATAGATTATTTAGATTTTTTTTCTCTATCCTAGATGTAACTTTTAGTCGAATGATTAAGCTATTGTAATTTTATATTAATAAACTTGATGGTCAAATATAAAAAGTGTCTGGATTTCATTTTTAATGTTAAAAATGTAATTGCATTTTAATGATAAAGGATAAATAAATTTACACAATTTGTAAATGTAGAAATTTCTAAACATGAAAAGAGTAGAAAAAAAAAGGAAAAAAAAAAGATTGGAATGGCAAAAATGTAAATAAATAGTTATAAATGGGGGAAAGAGGAAGAGAGGGGATGCGAAGTCATCAGTGGTGCGTAGAGGGAAAGCTATCAAAGCCAACAAATAAGGTAAAGTGGATAAGAATTAGTTAATTACCAATTATTTAATAATAAATTAACAATAGTAATAACACAACTAAGAATAATATTTGAGGTTGTTGCGCCACGTGTCCTACCGAAAGCTTTTGGTGATGGCTTTGAAGAAGAGTGTGCGTGACACTGTGAACGTGGCTATAGTGGAGTTGAGAGAGAGAAAGCATGAAAATTTGTTGTGGGTTTTGGTTTTGGAGTTGGGTTTAGAATCTTGTTTGGGATTGGGAGAGAGTGTGTGTGAGGGAGAGATATGTACATAGCTTCCATGGGAAGGTCTTTCAAGGACTCTCTGAAACTGCTTGAAGCTGATATTCATCATGCCAATACCCTGTCAGTTTCTCTCTTTTTTCTTTAATCACTTATTTCATTTCAATTTTTCGCACCCGTTTAAGAAAATTATGTTGTTGTGATCAAGTTTGTATTTTTGTTATTATATGGTAGACTCAAACACGCTTCATTTATTTTTTCCGTGTTTTTGTATAATTGGATCATGATCACGAGTGAAGTTTATTTTGGTCTAGGGAATGATTCTCTGGGGTTTAACCTCTGGTTTTTGCTTTCCTTCTCAGTCAACCATCAATTTTCCTTCATAAATACGATGCATTGAATTTTGCTGCAAATACATGGTTCAAGTAATTTTCGACTTTTGTTTTCTCTACTTCTGGAAAATTTAGTACTTCGGGAACCCGGACCTAACAAACAGTGAAGCCTTTGGTGGAGTTCTTCATCCGGCTTCCACCTCATGTTTTGTTCCCTTGTTACTGACATATGATATTTACGTCTAATTTCTGGTTTTTAATTTTGTAAATGACTGTATTTTACTGTTTCCTTTTGTATCTTGTGCCCAAAACTTTTATTGTATTACTGCTTTCAAAGTTTCATTTATTTGTCTTGTTTGTGTCTATAGTGACAATATTTTTCTCCTGTCATGATATGCTGTGTGACATTTTGACCCTTTGCAGGGGTTGAATGGTCTCTTGAGTGATTTGGTTGACTTGCAAATAATGCTTGATTATTTTTATGCCAATTTATTTCTTCCTGATATCTGATATGCAGTGCATTATCATTTTCAGGGACAGTGCCATGCTGCCTAGTTGATTGTGTGTGTTCTTTTTCTTTTTTGGTTCAGTATTTTGAAGTTTGTTGTGTTTATGATGAGCTTTTAGAGAAACTTGTCTAGAGAGGCTACAGATGACATACATGAGTTCTGAATGTTGTTCAATGGAAGATTGCCTTTTCTCCTTGTCGCCAGTCATTCTTCTTGCTTATATTTATGACTTTATATGCAATTGGGTGTGTAGGGCATCAGATTTTCCAAGGGAATATGATGGTGCGTGCCTTCAGATGAGAATGTCATACAGTATGGCAGCGCACTTGTTTCTCTTTTTGGTGCAATGGACAGATTGCAATCTTGCCGGAGCCCTAGGACTCTTAAGAATCCTAATATACAAGGTAAGGTCTAAGGTGTTTTAGGTTTTGGATGTTTATATTAAACTGTGAAATTTGGTCAAGGTTACAACTGACAAATTTTCCTCTTGCTTCAGGTGTATGTAGATGGGACAACTACGATGTCTACCCATGAAAGGAAAGCAAGTATTAAAGAATTTTATGGTATATATATATATTTTTTATGTAATAATTAACAAGTTCGTTTACATGTAGTCTATATGAATTCCTGATGTACTGAATTTCTGCATTGATCAGCTGTCATATATCCATCTTTGTTGCAACTGCAAAAAGGTGTAACTGATACAGAGGATAAAAAACAGAAGGCTGTATGCTTTGAGAGGTATCGGAAAACAGACGAAGAGGAGCACATACAGCCTTCAGACATAGACATTGAAAGGGAAGAAGAATGTGGAATATGCATGGAGATGAACAGTAAGATTGTGTTACCTCACTGCAACCATGCCATGTGCCTGCAATGTTACCACGAATGGTACTTTCTCTCACTGATGCTCACATTTCCTTAATTGTTCATGTTAAGAAGTATGATTCTTTCTACTTCCCTTGGAAATGTTTTATGGATGCTTTTTATTTGGTTCTTTCAATTTCACGCCTAATAACTAGACTTGTATTGCATAAAGTGTCACTTCTGTAAACTGTAATCTATTGCACCTGCTTGGTTTTTTTTTGGATTTTCTCAGTTTGCTTGGACTGTAATTGTTTGACAATGTTCCGTAAGATGGTTTTGGCCATGACACCTTTTGCAAGTAGTGTAATAGACTAACAGAGCTTCCACATAATTTCCTTCATATTGAACTGACATATGTTATGGTTGTCATTCGTCCAAAGAATCTCTGCCCAGAACCGTTCTTGAGATTTTCATTTCATAAGGCTCCCCCTTTTGATATAATGATAAAAGTACATAGAATAAAAAAAGATTGCAGAATTCTCATTATCTACTGAACAAAGCTAGTGTTTTTACTATAAATCTCTTGCCAACCTCCGTGAAAAAATTCTTTCTTTTAGTATCCCCACTTGTGGAAATACAATAAATTTCTAGAATCAGTCTCATCACAAGGGACCTGGTTTTAGAATTCATGTCTGCGGCTGTGATGCCATTACAGACGCTATATGCATTTGTTGTGTGTTTGTATATAGGTATGGGTTTTCAATTCTCATTATTCTGTAATTGCTCTTAACATAATATTCAATTAAAAGGTAGCAAACATAAGAATGAATTGAAGAAAGTTGATTGCAGATTTTGTCAATAATATGTAGCTGTGAAAGGTGGTTATCTTCTATATTCCTAGATTCTTAGTTTATGGTGTATGGATATTTCAGAAGTGATGTATCTGTATCATATTCATAACTGATACTAATACTAATATAGTGGACTTGAATTTGTATTTTTGGTATGTATGTAGCCCTCTAAGTACTTGTAAACCTAAAAGTTATTGCATAGGAACATGAAAGAGGAAGAGTGCATTGACTTAGGTTGGGATTGATGATCATATTGAATTTAGGAGGAGATATACAATGAAGTTGCTAAATGTAGAACAAAACTTTTCAGTTAGATTTTAGAGAATGAAAATGGTTCTTAGAGAATGCCTAGAGTAAATGAATGGAACTTCCTATGATTACTAAATTCATTTCAACATGTGATACATGTACTGCACTTATTCTTTATTAAAAAAGGCTGCCTCTATGTGTCACATACTCGTATTTGGTTCTATGCAAGCTAAGACCCAAGTCTCCAAACCAATTAGTTCTACTGTCCACAAGACTATTGTTATTAGGTAGAATTGAAGTGCTAAAATGTTAAAAGACACCCAAAGGAAGAGTATGGACGGGTTCCAATACCTCGTGCTGGTTGAGGTGCCATCCCTTCCGTGAGGTGCAGGCTACTTGCTCTTGAGTATGATTTTGCCTAATACCAGAGGTGCTCTAAGCAAGTACCTGATTTAAGACATTGTATTTGGCAAAACTCAGCCATGAAAAAGTCTCGCGTTTTCAAAAATCAGTGGCTGCGAGGAGTCATTGAACAATTGAAGTTACATAAAAAGAGACGAGACAAAATGTTGGCCACCACTTGAACTAAAAGACACATTCATTCATTTTTTTTTTGTTTTTCTTTTCTTCTGTATGTGTGCTTACATTTTATGTGATAGTTTAGCACTTATTTTATATTTTGATTTAAAATGTTCTTTTTTACTCATGACGGATTATTATTATTACTTAGTCTGTATCACACACTGTCCCACAGATGTGCACTTTTTGGGGTCTCCAAGTTTTTAATGCCCTGAGTACCCTTTGATCACATTTTTAAAGAACTTTTGCAATATTGCAATAGGTATGGTAAACATGAGTAGTTGTTGGAATGGTGCTAGACTATGTGTTTATGGAATGCCTCTTTGCCAAATATTACTTGGTCCTGCATTCTTTGCATTTCTTGAGGTGAAGGAGTTAAATTTTAGAATGTATGCTTAGTTGTAGGACAGTTATTCCCTATTTGAATGTTTCATGGGATAGGAGGGTGGAGTTCCCTAATTGCTGTTATCCACAAGTATTATATTTTTTCTTTTGATATGTTGCTGGTGCTGAAATTGCTAATGTGGTGTAGTACGTTTTGAATAAAAGTGAAATGGGTCTATGTACGGTGCCTAATTGGGAAGCCATGCAAGAATTAGCTTGACGATGGTCACCTAGCGCTTTAGGGATATTTTGTATTTTTTAATTGGTGGGATGGACACATGTTTGTGAAACCTTCTATGTTGCATGTTGGACCAAGTGAGAGCAACAATCTTTGAGGGAAAAGGGTCTAAAGTTGTTTTATAGGAGGAAAAGGAAGGGGTAGGGTTAACAGTTTAACAGGTAGCTGGGAGAGTCGGTTAGTTCAGTTTTCTCTATAAATAAACCTCCTTTTGGTAGAGAAGGGACTTTTGGAAATATTGTTGTAAAACTGGACAGTTCCTGTGTAAAGGAGTAATCTCGTTTAGAGGACTAGATGTATACCTTGATTCTTGGCTTGTAATGAGTTTTCAGTACTAAAGAGGAAATTGAGAATCTTTTTCTGTGTACTGTTGTTTGCTGTTAGGCTTTACCTTTTCAATTCTGAATAGAGGATCCTAACATTGTGGTAACTTGATTGTTTGACATGTGGCTTTTCTGGGCTGATGTAAATTTCATTAAACTCTTTATATGGATTAATGTGAATTCGTTCCTGGCACATCTAGGATCTGGTTTACTGTCTGGAAGAGCTCCAAAAGGTGTTCAGTCACAGGTTATTTTATTTACTATTGAAAATGGTGCACGGGGAAGTGTTATGTCCCCCATTTGCAGCTAATCAAATCTACAACAAACAAGCATTAGATGATTATTGAACTCTGGTCTAGTGACGACCATTGCTCTGCCTCCCCTTATTCAAAACTTTTGATGCAAGAAAGAAGGAAGCGTCAAACTTTACAAACCCGAAGACAGATTTTATCGGTTTCATGAAATTGAACTGAAAATCGGAGAAATTGCATTGTTTTGGTGTTTTCATTTAGTCCTGCCCCATGTCCAAGTACATGAAATTTTATTTTACATGATTGTACCTACCAGTGCGTGCTCTGCTTAAGTGTTCTCTTGTTCAAAATTACATCATTGTAATTTGTGATGTTTTGCAGGAGAACAAGATCACAGTCATGCCCCTTTTGCCGTGATAGTTTAAAGAGAGTAAACTCAGGTGATCTCTGGGTGTTCACTGATGGTAGGGATGTTGTAGACATGACAACAGTGACAAGGGAGAATCTTAGAAGGCTTTTCATGTACATAGATAAATTGCCTTTGATCATTCCGGACTCTCTTTTTGACACATATGACTCTCATCTAAGATGAGTGATTTTACTTACTGTCTGGTGTTGGAGGGACAGCTCCTTTCAATTTAGTAACATAAACTCCGAATTTCATTCGGTAAATTTAGTTTATAGAGTCGCAGTGTTGCTTCCCACGTCTTGCAAAAAAGTATCCAACCCTGTGTTTACTGTGGGTTGGTGGTTGCTTCCCACGTCTTGCGAAGAAGTATCCAACCCTGTGTTTACTGTGGGTTGGTGGTGAAGGTGAGAGTATGTAGCTCATTTGTCTTTGTATATCCTGTACAGATTGAATTACTTTATTAAGAAGAGGTTTGTTTCCATATTCTGTGCCTCGAAAAGAGTTCATTTTCCATGGATCCACCTAAATTCCATTTAGCTATGAAATGGAGCAAAATGAATATCAATAATGCGTTTCCAATTCTCTTCACAAGTAGTGTACCAACACATCCTTTAACGCACTCATTCTACCATCAATTACATCTTTTAGAAACTACAAGATCATGAAAGTCATGTCAGATCCACAATTTTTTGTAATTTTCTTAAAATTTCAACTAATAAATAAGAAAGAGTTTGTTAAAGAAAGGTGTGTGTTCAAAATACAAGAAATTTCCAAGAAATTTCAACCCAACTACTGTTCTGATTCATAGCAGCTGTCTTGCAGCAAGTTTTTCATTTGCTACACTAAATATAAAAGTTACAAATATTGTACATCGGTTGGACAATTGTTCGGTTGTTATTGAAGCAAGCTAGAACCACAACTTCCGGATGTACCTACTAATTCTGGATAATTTTTATTGCAAATATAGATATTAAGAACATTATGAAGGCGAAATATTCTAAGCATATTCCCCCTTTTGTGAATAAGAGCTTCATAAACTGAAGGAAAGTAAAACATATTAGATACTTCCAACCCAACGAAAATTAGCAAGAATAATCATTTACCATGGAACTGGATCAAAATGTATCAAGAAAATAATACCAATATAGTGGATACTTTTAACCTGATCAAATAAGTACAAAGAAATTAATTGATTTCATTTTTACTTTATGCATCCCAATTCCTATTTTTTTATTTCTTTCATGTTTCTTTTCCCCTGTTTTAATTCCTATCTATTTGAGTGTCTTATTTACCAAAGACACTAAAGTCTAAGGTCTTATGAACTGGTGTCTTCAAAAGTAATTTTATTTACTGAATAAAATTAAACATCATGGTAGGGTGTATTGAATAACATTTTTGAGAAAAGGTTCTGGTAAACATAGATATGATTGAAAAGTGAATAATATTTTATTTTTGATGTACTTTATTCAAATAAAGAAGTACATTTTTAGTGTACAAACACAAAAACATAAAAAAAAACATGGAATGGTAACATGGTAAGTTTTATTTGATTGTGGTTTTTATTTTAACAATAGATTAAATAACTGAAACGATTAATGATTAAGATTTATTGAACCAATCAGTATCCAAATCCATGATAATTATAGCCAGTTGCAGAAGGGTGGAAGGCATTATGAGGAATACATGTGGCATAAAGTTTGAAATTTTTCCCATGGTAGAAAAGCATCCTAAGAGAGGGGGTGAAGAACAATGAGGAATAATAGCCCACGAGATTAACAAAAGGTTAATTACAAAAATAGATTTGTTTATTTGGTTACATTACATCCAATCCTGGGCAGTCCTCTAATTTTCCAGCCTGTAATGTCGGGGCAAACAAATGGTTATGTCCCTTACATCTATTCTTAGCCATTTTCCAGTTTTGTTCCCATTCTTCGTATAAATATATGCATTGTTCTTTCATCAAATGTGAGAGACAAAGAGAGATATCACAGAGAGAGAGAGGGTGAAAAAAAATGGGTAAAGGAGAAGATCAGGAAGGTGTCGTAGCCGGGGGCTTCTTCTGGTCCTACACCGACGAACCCCATGCCTCACGACGTCGTCAGATCCTCTCCAAGTACCCTCAAATCAAGCAACTCTTTGGCCCCGACTACTTCGCCTTCTTCAAGGTTTCGTCTTCTCCCGTTTTTCATTCAAATCTCACTCTTTTCTTTCCTGGGTTCCTTCCCATTCCCTCAATGCTGTTGTTGTATGTGTTCTGGCTTTTGGGTTGTCGTCATTCTTATCATTCAATGTTCGCATCATCTGTTGTTTGCTTTCTTCTTTTCCATTTTCGTTCATTTTCCCAATTTTATGTTTTTCCCATGGTTTTGTCTCTCGGCATTGCCTGTGTGGCTGGCGGATTGCACACTTCTTTGCCATTTCTCCCTTTTGTAATGGTTTTCCAACTTATTTTAATCGGTTTCGCAATGTGTGTGTATCTGAGACCGAGCCTCCGCTGAAGATAAATCTACATGGATGTGGTAGTTATATGCATACATACATCTTAGATCTCTTGAGAAAATTCGAGTTGCACAATTCTTTCATGTTTAAAATAAAAAGATGAAGTTGATATCTATGCAGTGTAAATTTACATTGTCAACTAATCTGAAATCTTGATATGTGTGACTTTTAAGACTGTTAAATGTAAAATTCTACACATTTATCACATACGACAACGTTTGATTAGATTGCAATGTAAACACTTTAAACTGTTAGTGCATTGACGATTTATTATAAGAAATGGTTGTGTACCATATTATTCTATTGTTAAGTGGTATTTCTTCAGTACGTGAGCATGATATCAGTTCGGGATATGGATTTGAAATGTATTTTAGGTGGATGGTTAAGTTTCTACCAAGCTGGTAGGGTGTGTATTAATAGTGTTTGAAACTTGTGTTGTTGCAGATTAGTGGAGTTGTTTTGCTTCAGCTTGGTACTGGTGTTTTGCTTAAAGATGCTGGCTGGCTGAAGATATGTTTAGTAGCATACTTTTTTGGCTCATTTCTGAACCACAATCTCTTTTTGGCTATCCATGAGTTGAGTCACAACCTGGCCTTCTCAAGTCCATCCCTCAACCGTTGGTTAGGGATTTTTGCTAACCTCCCTATAGGTGTGCCCATGTCTGTTACTTTCCAGAAGTATCACTTGGAGCACCACCGGTTCCAAGGTGTAGATGGCATTGACATGGATGTCCCTAGTCTTACTGAAGTTCGTCTTGTGAAAAATGCTCTTGCAAAAACCATTTGGGTCTTTTTACAGCTATTCTTTTATGCACTTAGACCTCTCTTTCTTAAGCCAAAGCCTCCTGGCTGTTGGGAATTCATCAACTTCTCTATTCAGATTGGACTTGATGTCTCAATGGTTTACTTTTTTGGCTGGAAATCGCTTGCTTATTTGATACTTTCTACATTTCTTGGTGGTGGGATGCATCCAATGGCTGGCCACTTCATTTCAGAGCATTATGTGTTCAATCCTGACCAGGAGACATATTCTTACTATGGACCTCTGAATTATCTCACTTGGCATGTGGGCTACCATAATGAACACCATGATTTCCCAAGAATCCCTGGAAACAAGCTTCATCTGGTGAAGGAGATTGCTCCAGAGTTTTATGACAGCTTGTCATGCTACAGATCTTGGAGCCAGGTGATTTACATGTACATCATGGATCGAACAGTTGGACCTTTTAGCCGAATGAAGAGAAAGTCCAGTAAAGCCGAATAGATGATTCATCCCCTCCTCCCTCTTTGATGTCTCAACTTTTGACAATTTTCTGTGCAACACAAGAATGTGATATGTAGTTTTTGACCCAAATAGCAAGCCGTTTGTTCATTAGCTGACAATTGTGCAAAATATATTGTTTTGGGATTTCCTCCTTCAATTCTTATGCATACATGTCTCCTCTCTCTCTCTCTCTCTCTCTCACACACACACACACACACATGTTACTTGATATGCTAAATGCCCTTTTCGTCCAAATTACGGTTGGCCTCAGATGGAACATCCTTAGGTTGAGACGTTCTCAATTTGGTCATTATATTATAAATGGATGAACACATAAAACATGCATAAGCGTTTATAATGCCAGAAGATCTAGAAATGAGAAAAAGGTCTATAAACAAAAATAATTAAGCAATGAGAAAAAATAAATGTATAAAGGAAACAAATAAAAATCATGTTAAATTTGTATCCTCCTATGGAATCATCATGTTATTAGTCGCTCAATATGATCATCCTATGTTATGGTATTAACAATTTAATCTTAAAAGTATCTTAATTATTTAGTAAAAAAACCAAATTTGGATTTATTATATGTAATAGCTTTTATTCAAATGCCAAATTTATCAAAATCAATTAAACTAAATTAAACAAAACTAAACTAAATTAAAATAAATTAAAATAAATTTGATAAAATTACATGGATTTGGATTTCAAAGTCAACCTACATTATTATATTTAATTTGACTACGGATTTATGTCTACCTCTACGAAGAATGAATTAGTTGAGAGTGTTGGCAATACATCTGTTAGCACATTAAGTTTGTTATTGATCAAAATTTAAATAAGATGCTCACTTGTTCATCATTACTTTTCCCAAAAAACAACCAAACATTTTTCTATTGCCCAATAATCTTTAGCTTCCAAAATAATGGGTAGAGTAGATAAACTAACTACATGAACCAAAATGTTCTGAAGGGGTTCAATTTAGAAAGTTATAAATCTTAAATAATTTCATGTACTTTCAACTTGGTTGCTGTGGTGTAGTGGTTATCACGTTAGTCTTACACACTAAAGGTCCCCAGTTCGATCCTGGGCAGCAACAATTTGTAAATATTTTAATTTTGTAAAACTACAATTTGATGCCAGCTGGGTTCAATTTAACATAATTTTTTACTCAATAAATTCAATATAATTTTGGTTTGATCATATTAGACATTTAAAAACGAACTATTTATTAAAAAGTATTTCAAAACAGTTTTTTTAATAATTATAAGATAACAATAATACATTTGTAAAAAATATATAAATAATACTCATCATAAAATTAGAAAATATAACACAATTATTAGAAAATTAACATATTTTGTTATATATATATGTATTATGTGATCAAGCTTGGATTACTATTTTGGCATGTAAACAGAGTTCAACCCAAATTATAGAATAATGGACGCAAAACTAATTCTGCAGAATACAATATAATGACAAGTTCGAGATCATTTACCAATTACTAGAGAAAATAGCTTGCGTATTTGGTAGTGTAAAATACTATCACTTTGTAATTACAAATTATCATAAATAGAAAATTGTTAGCTTTTATAAGAATTTTTTTAAAAATCATATGGTGATTTCTAATAGATGCAGCACAGAAATTTAAAATATTGACAATGAATGACAATTAAATTCTAATAAACAAAATTAGTAGAGTGAGGATTGAACCATCTAATGTACTTTTTTTTTTGTTAGGTTTCAAGAAGGCATTCAAGATTATTATGGGAAGTAAATTTCGAAATTCAAATTGTGTTAGGAAAGATTATTATGTAATATCTATAAAAGTTGATTATTAAATATATAATTTATAAGAGTGATAAAGTGAGTTTGAGGTCCAAATCAGTACACCAACTCTTCAAAATTTAGCCTTTTTGATATAAGTAATGTTTATATATTCTGAAATGTCAGTGTAATGTATAATGAAGAAGAAATATAAATTGATAAGCACAAAACCCATTTGTCATCAGATAGAAAACTAAAACTTGTTGAAAACTATTATTTTACCTTCTTGCATTGCATGTTTAGTTAAACAGGAAATAGAAAAAAAGTTAAAAAAATATCAATTTTCCGTTTATATACTTGAGAGGGAAAATTTATGAAACCAAACCTGGAACTAGGATGAAATGAAAGCAAAATAACATTTATATTACTTTTTCTGATTTTAATATCTTTAAAAAATAAATAATTTTTTATAACAAATCCATAATTAATATAAAATTTATCTATGAAAAATAATAGAATAGAAATTAAGTTTTTAATTACTATAGAATCTTTTTCATGTAAAAATTTTATTTTCTGTACATTTCCACTCATATAATTAAGCAAATATAATTTTTTTTTCTATTTCTTCCCTTATTTCTATCCACTCTGTTTATCTTTTATTTTTGTTTTCTTTTATTTTTTAAATCCAATTTCTATCCCCTTTAATTTGCTCGAATCCAAAGATAAAATCATGAACATATGGTTATCCAGTATCAAAATTTTCACATCCAGTCTTTTCAGAAGTTTGTGAAATCTCAATTCAAAAGACACACTCGCCCTTAAGATCATTCCGATACAATGGATGAATGCAAAAATGAATTTCTAAAAAATTTTAGTCAGTCTATAAAAGAATGGTTATCATGTTTTCTGTATGTGTTCTGTAAGACTAAGGACTAAGGTTGTTGATCAGTTTTCACTATGCAGAAGTACCAGGTGTATCCTCCTTCGACAGATCAATGGGTTCTACAGGTTGTGGCTTCGGCTTCTTAACTTGGACAGGCTTTGGACGTCCCTTAGGAGTAACTTCATCAACTTTTTCTTTTTCTACGTCAAACTGCAGCAACGCAAAGCATTTGGGTCACTATAATGGATAATGGATGGTTGAGGACAAGTTAAAATAAGTTTAAAGTTCATAAACTATTTACACACTCGGAAAACTCTAAATAGTTCAAGAACCTATATTGATTTAAGCTTTAAAATATGATTATCTAAAATAAATTGACCATCATCCACTAAAGTGACACAAAAGAGAAGAAGATATATTGATACATTGAGGAATACCCAACAATTTAATCAAAATTTAGGTTCTTGAAATCAGACTGACCTTATAACCGCAACCAGATACACAAGCATAGAAACATTCCTGTATAAAGAAAGATTAACCTTATTCAATAACTAATTTGAGAGTTTTGTCCAGCTTTCATATAATAGAATTTTGAATGATGAAATATACAAGAATAAAGCAAAATAAGCATTTTTAAAAATAAATCTCCATTGACTTAGTTATGCCAATCAGTTAAGTTTGATGTTCCTCCTCCAAAGAGTAAATTTGTATATACAGGAACATGCATAGCATCCAAAGACTGAGTTTTCTATGTCTGGTGAGGAGATGTCGATTAAGAAATCTGTCTACTTTTCAAAATGAAAATAAGATGCCTACCTTTATGCCAATTTGACAATTTCTGGACTGGTTAAACAACTATTGACCACATCAAATTAAAACAAATGAAGCAGTAAGTAAGCACAGATCAACATGCTTTATGCCAATGACAATTTTGGCTTGGTTAAATTAAAAGAATGAAGTAGTAAATAAGCACAGATCAACATGGAAGTAACATAATTGTGTAGTTCTTATCAAACCCAAAGCTGAAGCTTTAAATTAAAATCAGATGAAGTTTTAATGTAGAATGAAACAAAAAAATATAACATTGGATTTATATTTAGCCATAAGTCACAAGCATCTGCTAAGGCATAAAGAGTAAATGTAATGTGTGTAACAGCATATGCCTTCAAATTTACTTAATTTTATATTCTTCTCTTCAGCTATAATCTCTAAAACCAAACACAGTCATAAATTTAAAATAAATTTCGTGAATTAAAACTTGAAATCAAGTCACTAAAATAGAAGAGTCATTTGCGATATTTTTTTTTTATTAACATATTTCGATTTCTGTTTTCCAGTTTCCACTAAATACAACTACAGGGGAAGGAGATACTAATCAAGCAGTGTTGTAAATTGTAATGCATGCATTTGAAACTTCACAGATATAATTTATGTAATTTTAAATTTTATACACATTTTGATTTAGAAAATTTTCTATGGAGATAAATTGAAATTTATCATTAAAATTATGTGAGTTGTGAGAAGAGAAATCATCAAAGTAGAACTTCGTTAGGATGAACCAAACCAACAATAAACAACATTGCACATTGCTAAATACTAAAATGGCAACTTGGGAAACAAAAATGTAAAAGAAGCATGAGATGCAAGAAAAAAAAAAAATACCACTGAATAACTGGCAGCACCAGGAGAGCGATCAATATAAGCACTCCACTGTTTGTCCTTTAGTACAGGGTCCTTGTAGCACAGTAGATTGCAATCTCCCAAACCTGGTTAATCAACTTGCAAGAGCTACTTTTATAATCATCATTTCAGCTCTCATAACAAGATTTAGCACACAGTCAGATAATCCAAAATATGCTGAAAGGAATGAAGACTAGTTCCTGTTTCTGCATTAAATCCCTAATGCACAGAGGCACATGTTTTTAGATACAGGGTTTAGGGATACAATAATTTTCGTGGAACTAAGAATGGGTAAATTTATAAACACGCAAGTAGGGTTGCTCTCCCAACTCATGGTAAGTGTTAAAAGGTTGTTCTCCGAACTCATGGTCAGTATTGTAAGATTGCTCTCCTAACTCATGGTCAGTGTTGTGTGCAATTGAAAACACTCCACAGGAAAAAAAAAAATCCAAGGATTTGAAAATTGGTCCAGGACTGCAATTTCAAGCGGAACACTAATATTTTTTTACAATCAAGACCACAATCTAAAACTTTGAAAACATCCCTAGTGCTGATTGAAGATTTGTCGTTTTAGTGAAAAAGAAAAAGGCTCTGACAAGTAATAAAGCCATACCCTATTGGATTAGACTTGAATCATCTGTCCCTTTTTTTTATTTTAAAAGCTAAGGCAACAATTGACCAAAGTTTACAAAGAAAAAGCCAAGCTTCTTTAAAGTCAGAGACCATGATACTTAACAAGTTATGGTGACCAACCAACGGACCAAGTGCATAGAACTCTTTCAGGGCTGGAAAGGCCAATGAGCTTATGAGAGGAACTCTGAACCCATCATGGATGTGGGAAGGGCAGAATAAACATCAGCCTCTCACACTTGTTAGAAAAATACTATACATGTCACCACGAAATCATTAGAGAACACACAGCATAAATAAATAAATATGATACTTTCACCATCATGTTGGGTCATGCAAAAGAGAACTAACTAGGGTGTTTTGAGCTTGTAATTAGCTTTAGAACTTCCTGGTCTGTGTGTTTTCTAGCTTTGAAGTACCCGGCGTACCCATACATGGTACTTGTACAACTAACTAAATGGAATACGCATGCTTAATAGGTTTTACAGTAGTTTCCCTAAAGGTATGATCTACTAGTAATTAATGATTTTGGGATTTCATAGAGCATGTTTGGAAAACACTTGGAACGGAATTAATCATCAGTCACACATTTTAAGAGGCTAAACACTAAACAGAGAGGCAAGATTTTGTCTTTTTATTTGGG
Source organism: Lablab purpureus (assembly GCA_030347555.1). Classification (NCBI taxonomy): domain Eukaryota; kingdom Viridiplantae; phylum Streptophyta; class Magnoliopsida; order Fabales; family Fabaceae; genus Lablab; species Lablab purpureus. The sequence goes on from CM059259.1 coordinate 12,251,815, forward strand.
TAAATGTGGACCTCCGTTGAAATTAACTTATAAACAAACACACTAATAATCATATCCCTCCTCCTCACCAGAACATATAAGAAGAGAATTGATATGAACCGAGTGAGTTTAAAGATAAAGATAATGATTCACCAAATCCTGAAATTTGCTAACTGCAGTCTTTCGCTCAAGCAATTATTTTGCCCCTCAAGAATTGTTAAAGAAAAAAAACTACCATTGGTTTGGATAGCTAATATACAAAGTGGTCCCTACAGTGGGAAGTAATTTGCGTTGTTCTGGTCCACTGAAAGATTGCACTTTTAAGGGATGAAATTATATAAAGATTGACAAGTAAGAAAGTGCACTCTGAAGAACGAAAGCAACATATCACGACATTTCCAGAGATTCAATTGTGTACTAACTATTATGCTAGCATTGATGCAGAAACACAAGACACAGAACTATAACCTAGATTTTAAGGAGATAATAACAAATTTGAAAGAAAAATAATAATACAGCAAGAAAATGATCTCACATTCCTCCCATGTCTCTCCTTCTGAACTGCACCCCTTCTTGCAGAAAACTCGCCCTACAATAGCACAGCAGAAACAATGGTTTATGTTATGTAAAAGAATAAAGAAAGAATAAAAGAAATTGGAACCTAGAGGGATATAAAATACATGGAATTTGAGTGAGTGCAGAGTATTTCTTGGTGCATTGTTTTCCACATGGAGACACCCATTTTTGCGGCACCATCTTTCTTCTTCTTGTCTTCAATTCTCTTCCCAATCTAAAAATAGAAAATCCAAACAAAAAGAATTGAAGTTCTTCTGATTGTGATTGATTTTTGTTTTTCTTGAAATTCCAATTCTGCTTGAATCATATTAATATCCAATCATATGAAGATGATCCAAATGAAATCACCAAATAAATTATATTTTTTATATATTTATTATTTATTTACCGATAAAAAGGATTTCAAAAAATTCTAAGATAAAGTTAAATTAATTAATTATCTCTAAAATTGTTCATTCAAATTATACTTAATTTTAATAAATAATTAGTAATTCTATATTTTTAGATAATATTGAATATAGTAATATACATAAAATAAATGTATAATTATAATGAATAAAATAAAAATAATAATATATATTCTTAAAAATTACACTCTTAGAAAAATAGACACATTAAATTTATAGAATTGGCTAAACTTTATTTTTTTTTCTCAAAACAACAGTAAATTACTATAACAATAAGTTATCAAATAGAGTATAAATTTATGAAAACTTATAACTTAAAAGTATTTATGACCAAACTTATTATAAAAAGTATTAACTTCATTCAAAGTTGTTTAAAGCCTATTAGAGTAGAATAGTTGTTTAATGTTGATTATGTAATTGCAAAACAATTAATATTAAGATTATATAAAAGTTTTTCATCTTTAATATTCATTTCATAAGTCAAAATATAACTCAACTTTTTAAACCTATACATTATAGTTTTACTCATTTGCATTAATAGAAAATTTGATCATCACATAATTTGATGGCTTATAGTAATATATAATATTTTATTTTAAATTTATTTATTATTAATATTTTAAAGTTAAATATTTTTAAAAAAAATAATATGTAACAAAACTATTTTAAAATAATAAAATTGAATCAAGTCAAACCAGAGAATTGCCTAATTAATTTCAACGAAACAAATTGTACGAAACACCTTATTTTATTACTAGTTTGCACGGATTTTTAGTTTAAAATTGAATAAAATAACATTACAACTACTCATACTATTTTTATAGTCAATAATATTCATTTAACATATGTAAACCATTCAAACAAACTTTTCTTACCCATTTTGTTCCTCTAATAAAATTTAATCCTACGAATTTCTCGTAATAAATGAGATAAAATTCAATTACTCAATTTATTAACTATATCAATTTCAATATTATTTATATTTAATTGTAGAGTTATAAAATAAAGAATTATAATCAAAGTGTATTTTATAAACATGTTTCAAAATAAATAAGACAACAATAACATGATATTCTATATCCTTTTCTTTTAAGATTTTAAGAAATGTATCAATTTTTCTTGACTTTTTAATAAAATATGTATTTTTTTAATTTTTAGATCACAATATACGTATATATAAAGTAATTAAAATGTAAGTGAAGATTAAACATACAAAATAATAGAAAAGTAATCAATGTTATTTTTAACTTTAAAAATCACACTTAAATAGGTATTAAAAATATGAAAAATGTAGAAAAAATGAGCTAAGAGAGTAACATATTACATATTATATAAATATAAAACATTTTAGGTATGCTAATGATTTGTGATTAATTATGTGTTTAATTAAAAATATATTTTATGGTTATGGCTTCAAATGTGGTGGTTCATGGGAAAATTTTGACGCTAAGACAAAATTTTCTCACGTTAATATGGTTTATATGTTATTATATCAAATTATTTACCTTTTTCATGTTTTTTATCACTTTCAGTGTTGTAAGAAGGCGGGGAGATAGAATTTTATCATTAACTAGTTCAAAATGTCTTTATTATACTTTTTTTTTAGAAAAAAGCATAAAATAAATAAAATATAAAATTATACTGCAAAATTTAAATTAAAAAAATAAGTAAATGAAAAATATTACTATTAATGTGGGAAACTATCTACCTATATTATTCTTATTGTTATCATTTTGGTCTTCTAAGAAAGTTTTGCAAAGTTTCTCACCTTTTGTAAATAAGATAGCCAAGAACATTTAAATAGATACCCATGATAAATAAATAAATATTACAATAAAAGTATTTTTTTTCATAAAATTATTAGTGAAATGACTTCTATCAAAATAATTCATGGGCTGCAAAAAGTAGAAACAAGGGATAGAGGTGTATAACTTCATAAAAATAAGGCTGTTATTAGTAAAATCCTCAACTCTCTTTCTTTCTTAGTTGAGAAAGATGGTTGCTCTCTCTTCTTCAATTCTCTTGTTACTTTAACCTAGTTACTTATTTACTTTATTCTTTAATCCCTTCTTCTCCACTCTTTTTTCATTGAGAATCCAAATTTGAGAGTGTAAGTAAAATTTTATATTAAATAAAAAACTTAACTTAGGGGATTTGGTAAGGGATACCACCTTGTACGTTTATGTGTAAATATTAAATTAAATAACCACCTCTTATAAGTTAGTTACTACCTCTTATAAGTTAGTTACTACCTCTTATAAGTTAGTTACGAGTCAATTTTTAGTTAGATAATCACTTAAGTATTATGTTGATAATAACTTAAGTATTTAATATATATATTAAGTTTTCTCATTTCAAAGTTATTATTAGTATTAATAATTGAAATTTATGCACATTTATATGTTTTATGTTACTTAGTTTGTTTTGGTAACGATAGTGAAAGGTTACAAAAGCGAAATTAGAGTAACAGTGCAAGTTTTAATCTACTGTAAAAAAGCATAGGTACAATCAATGTAATTTATCTTGTTTCATATAACGAATAATACAATAAATAAGATGCAAAAAAAAAAAAACTATAAATAGAGATGTTGAGAGTGGTATTGTATTATTAGGGATTGAATATAGTTTGAAAGATGGGGAAGAAGACATTGATAGCTTTAGGGTTTGGGTTGGTGATAAACATGATGGTAGTCGGAGGTGATATAACATGTAAAGAGGCTGTAACTTACCTGTTGCCATGTGAGCCATTCTTGCTGGATTTGGGTCCAAGAACACCATCTCTGAATTGCTGTACCAACGTAGGAACAATATTCAAAGAGACAACAACAGTTGAGCTTCGTAGATCCATATGTAGGTGTCTGAAGAAAGCTGCAAATGAAGCAGGCATCAAGCATGAGAGAGCCTCACAACTTCCTCAGTTATGCAAGACTCGCTTTTCCTTCCTCATTGATCCATTTGTCGATTGTAATTCGTAAGTCTCATCTTCCTTATCTCTTTCTCTAACACTTTTATTTCATCTTTTGCTTATTCTTTAATTTCATATTTCCAATTGCATGCAGGATTCCTTGATCCTTCCAACTCTGGATTCTAGATCAATAAATTATGATTCCAAAGTTTCTACCACAAACTCAATTAATCTTTATAAGATTGAGTTCCATGTTCATGCTATATATTTCCCTTTAATTATCATTACTTCGTCATCAAGTGAAAGTATAAAGATATCAGCTCTTAATCTTTTTAGATATTTGAATTACTAATTTAACTAATTATAACTATCCACACCTTACATACAAAAAAATAAATCCATCCATTATCCAATCTTATTCGTACGAGGTATTTTAAATTTTATTTTATCCCTTACATTTTTGTTTAACGCATTAAAAAATATCAAATTATCTTTTAACTAACAATATGATTATTAAAATTGATAATTAATTTTAACGTCATTACAATATTAATATAAATTTTTTATATATAACTCCCACAACTTATCAATTAAACAAACTTTTATATATATAAGTTATACACTTGCATCATCAAGTTTAATTTTACACAAATTTTAATAATTATTATTTTTATAGATTATTATAAAATTTAATTTAATCCAAAATTTAATATTTTTTTATTTAAAATTCAACTCAAAATTTATTTATTTTATTTTTATTAATTATATATTAAATATTTTCTTATATAAATGAAATATAAAAAAAATTAATATATTTTTTATGGGTGTGAACTAACCCATTTTACTATTAAATTTAATTATAATTTGCGAAACTTAAATGAACGTTACAAAAGATTAATTTAAAAAAATTAAAACCATAAATTTATTTTTAAATTTAATTTTATGTTATAGAAAATATATATATTGATTAAAACCATGTTGGTTGTGGATGAATAGAAAAGTTGTCTCTTACGTTCTGAGTTGAGAAAAATAATGGACATTATAATAAAAAATATGGATTAACCATTCTTATTTATAAGTAATTAATAATTTTTTACAATAATATGATCATAAAAATTTAAAATTATCTTACTCACACATATTCATACTACTATAAATATATTATGTTATATTACTATAAATAGATTATTATTTAAATAAAGATTGTAAAAATATTATTTTCTTATAATAAATACTATCTGAAGATACATTTTGGGTTCATTTAAAAAAAATTGAAGTGAAAAAAAGAGTTGGTTTTCTATGTTTGATTTAGAATTTTCAAATATAACATTTTGAAAAAAGAAATATTTTCAAGGATGTTTATTTAGTAATGTTACTCACGTTCTCGTAGTAATCTAATTTGCTAAAGTTAAAAAGTATTATTACAATAAAAATACCACGATATTTTTATTAAATCATGGTAAATAATTAAAGTTTATTATGTCACATTACTATTATATTTATTCATATTGACAATATCTTCAATGCTGGGAGAGAATCAGAAACAGAGAAAAGAAAGAAAACCCATAGACCAAATCCAGTACATATGGAAAATACTTTATTGGAAAAAAATATTTCAATGATATTTATATCTAAAAAAGATAGTCATTATTAATGATAACGATGTTTACTCGAAATTTTTTTAAAAATGGTTGAGTTGGAGAAAAATAAATATTGTAAAAATATAAAATATCACAAAATATTAAGTGACGTGAGTTTTGCCAGACCATTCCTAAACAAGTCTTTTTAACTTCTTATTAATTTTGCTTAATATGTTTTATATTGTAAAATATAGGGTTAATCTCCCTAATATGATGATACTTTAGACAGTTTTTTTTAATTATTTATTACGTAACAAATCATATGAGACATTTAATAAAAGAAAGTTTTAAATGCACATTTATTATTACCAAGCAATTAATGATATCATTGACGAGTATTTGAGTTCATGCATTAATTATCAGCACTAGTATTACTTTTATGGAAAAAATAATCTTATGTAAAAAAAACTAAGAGTATATTAACTTTTGCTATACTTATCTTTAGTTTACAAATTATAAGTGTTTCGAATATATATATATATATATATATATATATATATATATATATATATTAATATTATGAGTCCGGCATAGTAATACTTAAAAGAATATTTATGTGGTTAAAAGATTAATACTAAATAAATTAACAATTATAGTAAATGGAGGATTTTCTTTTTAATAATTAATTAATAAATAATTAAGAGTAATTATAATATAAGATGTAATTTATTAAAATTATTATATTAATAATGTGAGTTACACATGTTTGATATATTATATTTAATAAATACTATATATTATTATGTAAATATTTTATTATAAATTTTAAAAATAATGGATTATTTCGTAATAATCAGTTATTCATTTATTAGATTATATCTTTTAATATATATTACAAATCTATCTTACTAAGGCAATACAATTTTGTATTATATATCTTATTTGAACACAATGTAAGTGCTTAATACAAAACACAAATATTATTAATTTATATTATAAGACAATTGAAAATGATGATAAAAAGAGGTAAACAATACTCAAAATGATAACTAAATTGTGAAAAAATTAACATAAGAATTACGGATTCCATTAATATATCATTCTTTGGTTTACTACATTAACCAAAACTGTTCAAGTCACCAAATATATCTTTCTTAATAATTTTACATGAATATTTTTGTATAGACACATAATTCAATTTTATTTCAATTTTTTTATGATGGAGATAACTTGTATTTTTTGCTTTAGATCAAGATTTAATCATGTAAGAGAAATTGAAGGTATAAAGTTTTGAATAATATTTTTTAGTTAATACTAAATTTATAAAATTTTAAGCAATAATAAATGTAAATTAGTAATAATATTCAATTACATCTGTTTTCAATTAATAATAATTATTATTAATTTATAATTTTTATTACTAATAATATAATTATTATTTTTTTTATAAATAATCTAATTTTTAAACTAAAATTTAATATTAATATTTTTCATTTATTCATTTTTAAATCATTTAAATTAATTTAATATAACAATGCAATTTTTAAACAACATCGATTAATTCACTTTGATAATTTATATTAATTTTTTCAAATTAATCTTCTTTAATATTTTAATTTTCTTGAAAATTTTTTTTTTAAAGGATAATGTTATAATGAATCTCCTTTTAAGGCAAATTACATAATTCAGTTAACAAATTCACTTGTGTTGGAAAATTTACTTGAGAAAAAATTTTGGCCAACCGAAAAAATTCTTGTAGGCCAAGGTCAAGCGCAAACAATTACTTATAGAATATGTGCACATTTTTAGTAAGTTTTGTAATAGCATTAGTTAGTAATTATAAAATTATGCATTTCAATTATTTATTTAATCGATTTGAGAATTTTATCCATACATAAAATAAAATGTGTTGTTTAGTTAATTAAATATGTGAGATTAATAACGTATAATTTAATAAATCTATTTTAAAAAAATAAATGATGTTATATTTTATTATTTATTTCAAATATTATAAAAATATTTTTTTTATCAAAGGAAAAAGTGAAGATCACTAAAGTGGTCATATTTTAAATAATTAAATAAAATATTTTAACAAAAAGTTGAGATGAAATTGTTTGGATGAGTTTCTTTTTGAGGACTTCAAAAATATAAATATAAAAAAATTGAATTTATTTATAAGTTCAAAATAAGTTTTTTATATGAAATTGAATAAGTTTAGTTTCACTATAGGTCAAATTATAAAAATATGATAGTTCAATTATATTTATATTTTAATTATGATATTTTGTCTAGTATATTAGATTTAAGGTGAATGAGTTATTTTTTTCTTTTTTTTTTATTTTAAAAATTACATATTAATATAAAATAATTATAATATATTATTAACTAGAAATTTAAAAGTTTAAAATTTAACAACCATATGTATTATAAATAAATACATTATAAAACAACACAATACATTTTAGTTTGATATTACTTTAAATAATTCTATCAATAGCTGCCACTTAACATCCATAATTAAAATAAAATAAAAATTGAGAATAAGCATATTTAAAACAAAAAGAAAAATAGAACAATCTATTAACTTACAAGTGTTGTCTTGTTTAAGTCAATATTTTTGAATTCTAACCTAACTTGAATTATACGAACACGATCTATCGAACTAGATCTATTTTTTTGACAATCTTATTTTATACGTTGGAAACAAAATTTAAAAAAATTATATAATGTAACTTTTACCAATTAGGCATAAACTAATTTCACTTTACAGAGAAGTTAATTTTTTTATTCTTTTAGAAGTTTTAATGGAAAAATTTGTTAAACAAATTGATTTTTAATGTTTACATTAAGTTTATTCACATATAAACTACTATAGGAGCTAATAATCTTCATAGTATGTGAATTAAATATGATAGTAATAATAAATTTTTTGTTATTTTAAAAATATTTTACTTCTTGATTTGGTGATGATAGTTTTATTTTTTGGTTTAAAGAATTTTTTATCTCTCATAAATTTGTAATTTTTGCAAATTTTTTTCATTTTAATGTTTAACAATATTTTTTGCTCATATATTTTATTTACACTTATTAAGTAATAGTCTATGTGATGGAGAATCATTCCTAAAAGAACATATTGGACTTATGACAAAGTTTGTGGCTAAGAAGATTAAAAGAAGAGAAAATTGCAATGAAAAAGACTTAACTTGTTTAGAAAGAAATGTTAAAATTTCCTTTTCCTCCTCTCTTCTTTTTACTTGTGTATATAATTGTATAGGTTTAAAGTTATTTGTATTTTTAATCTTTTAATAAGCTTGTAAATAAAAATCGGATTTCAAATTAAGTCAACCATGACTGAATAAGGAAGGCGCCACCTTAAGAAGCACATGGGGCCAAGAATGTCTCCTTAAACATTGGAAGCTTGCCTTCCAAACTAAATTAGAAGTAAAGTATCTCGTAAACTTCATGTACATTTTGTTTAGGAATCATTACAATTTGAGTTTCATTTATATTAAAGAACATGAGAAACTATCCACATCTATAAATAACATTTTCACAAACTTTGTAATTACTTATGAATTCTATGAGAATTGATATCGATCTAACAAATTTTATTTTATTTCTCAAAGGTTATAGAAGGAAAACATTATCTTTTAAATTTTTTTCCATAAGAAATCTTCATTATTATTTGAAAATGAAACTTCTCTTAAAAGTTATCAAATTAGTTCCACCTCATCTTTTTAATTTGGGTGACATTTTTAGGCTTTCTTAAATTTTACTCCTCTTTTCTTTTCTAATAATGAACTTCATCACTATCCTTTAAGTGACATATTAATTGGTGGTTATGACATACACGTGTATTGTTTTTCTACTTTTTAGTCTTCAAGTAAGTTTCACACTTTGTTTTTAGATCCAAAACAAGGATGAGTAGGAGAATAAAGAGAGGGTATTGAAACAATCATGAAAATGAAAAAGAGGAAAATATATAGATACACATATCTGTCTTTATGATTAATTTAAGTATTATCAATACTTATATTCATACTCATACTCCTATTCATATTGAGTTAATACAAAAAATTCTCATCCAAATAGATATAGATAATATATTCGGAATGACTTCATTTGTTATATCCAATTTCAAAAATTAAATACTACTTATTTTTATACTCAATCAATCAATACAAATATTTTTTTTTTGAAAATTAGAATGAGTTTAAGTGCTCCTTTGCCATTTCTGAATATAATTAAATTTATATAACTAAAATTTTTTTGGACACAGGTTATTTACCTTGATCCATTACCGAAAGTTAATGAAAAAACACCCATGGAAATTTTATTATCTATGATGTACAGCGGGGCGTACATTAAATTGATACAATACAAGTTATATAATAAAAAAATCTGGTACGCAAGTTATTCCACCTTGACCCATGACCTCAAGTTAATGAAAGTAGAAAAAAGTTAAAAATATTTTATGAATCTCAAATTGGACGAGTTAGATGATTAATGTAATGTCTAAGTAAAAATATTCTAGATGAAAAGTAGACTAACTAACTATTTTCTATTTAACTTTTCATGATACATTTGCATGCTCAAATATTTAATTTTAAAAATTTCTTTTGGTAGAGAAAAAATAATTTTTGTATGGAACTTATTTTTCATTTTTATTAAGATGAATTTAATTTATATCGATAATCATTATATTTATATAATATGAAATAAGTATATAGACATTTATTAAGGAGATAATATTCTTTCATTAATGCTTTGTTTCGTACAATTTATGAACGGTTATTCATTCCGTGACTTCTTTCACATTTAATCATTGGATCTCTTGAAACGGTACCTTTTAATAATTGAATGTGAAAATTAAATTTTAAGCAGAAAGAAAATATAAAAATAAAGAAATACCTTTGAATAATATCAAATCTTTAATAGGATTCTTATTCACGAATATTTAAATAACATTTTTGAAATACTGTTACATTACATGTGATAATAGCATTATCAGATAAGAGAATGAAAGAGAAAGAGAAACAGACAGCGCCGAGGTGGTCCACGTGCACGACGTTGTACTGTTGCTGACAATGCTGAACGTGGAATCCATCCACTCATTCATTACTAGTTAGAATTCAGCAAAGGGATTGATTGTATGTGTTTTTTTATTCCATCTTTTGTTATTCTTCGCCCAGACTCTGTCTTGTTCTTCTGCTTGGACCAATCACATAAATTTTCACAACTAAATTAAATTAATCATACGCATGATTTTGAATAATCAGATTAACGAAACTTTATTATTTGCTATTAAAGTATTGGTTTATCTCGAGTAATCCATCATCTACTAGATAAGCTAATTAACCAATTTGAAGTTGCTATGATATATACCTTGAAAGTTAAAATCGTGTACTATGTGGAACATCTGTCTGCTGTAATAACCACACATTCCATAGGCGTAGTTATATAATAATCAAACTATCAGAGAAGAGAGAGCACAATAACATTGAGAGTGTGAAATGGATCAGTTTATGTGGAGGGTGTTGCCTTTGCTAACCATCCTTGTTTCCTTTTTGGTATTCTTCTACTTTCAGAGTTCACACACGGCGCAGTTATATCCTCTTATAAAGGTTGGTCCTTTCTCATGCTTTTTTATTCACGATTATGGCTGCATCACTGGCAAAAGTTAAAAACCAGTAACCTTTTAGCTTAACTTTGACTTCAAAGTTGTCACAAGATTTTCTCGTTTTCTGCCACTATATGGCACTGTGACTAGTTTCGAACTTTTGTTATGATAATCTCAACTGTCCCTGTCTGAGAATTGAAGAGGGTGTAAGGATTGAGTATTGTTGACTTTTTGTACTACAGTTGCCACGGAATAAATGCAGCCTTCTTCCCCATCACCACTTCTGGATATCCAGCAAACGCATTGTGACCCCACAGGGGATCATTTCTGGTTCAGGTTTTACTTCTTTTACCCTTGCTTATTATAATTTTGTTTTTACTCTTTTCATTTCGTTGCGTGAGGTTGTAAAGGGTTTTGTGTAAAGTAGGGTTGTGGGATTTTGTGTAAAGTAGGGTTGTGGGATTTTGTGTATGACTGTTTAGAGCAGGATTGTCTCTGTGTGTGGGAAATTACAGAGATTGGGGAAAATATCCAAGAAAATAGTTCCATTCTCCTAAGATAATCTTAAAATGAAGGATGAAGAAAAAAGGGATATACTTGAGGTGAGGAGGGTCTTAGGAGTTAGGACTTTCTTGAGTGGCCCTAGCATCAAATCGTTAACAGTGAACTGAAGACTACTTTTCTCTTGATCATTTGTTGTTTCAATTGTACATGTAAAACTTGCCTATCGATATGTACACGTGTTTATTGATTTTATTTCTGGAACGCTAACAGTGGAGATAAATGAAGGGAGAATAGTATCTGTCGTCGAGGGATATGGTAAGGAGGGGCAGTCTAAGCAAGAAGAAGTAATAGATTATGGAGATGCTGTTGTTATGCCTGGCCTGATTGATGTGTAAGATGTGAAAATCATCTTCTTATTCCATTTTGACACCGTTGTTTGGATGCATTTTCTACATACATCAATGTTGAAGAGTTTAATAGTAATAGCTTTGGGCATGCGTGAATTTACTAGAGTAGGAATGGTAGACTATAAGAGTTGATTATCAACTCCAGCTGGTTCATTGTATATTTAAACATGATTATTTGAATTACTTTGCCAGGCATGTACATCTTGATGAGCCAGGAAGAACTGAATGGGAAGGATTTGATACTGGTACCAGAGCTGCTGCTGCTGGTATGCAGATGTCTCCTCTACTGATCTACATATTTTCTTCATTAGTAGTGGCGTACATTGGAACTTGATTGGATATTTCAGAGGAAATCTTGATAATTTTTTCCCATGATTCTTTAGTGAATCTAGATTTCAAGCTTAGAACAAAGAAAGCAATAACTTGTTATGAAATTATCACCCCTCATTGGACGTTACACAGTGGATAACTTGTATCATTTTTCACTGTCTTCCTGATGATAGTTGTACTGTCTATTTCAAATGTTATTGATATGCATAATTTATTTAGTTTAGTTTATATAGACATTGAATGCATATGTTACAACACTCTTTCAACAGGTGGTATAACCACAGTGGTTGACATGCCTCTAAACAATTACCCTACAACCGTGTCTAAGGAGACGCTGAAACTTAAGGTATTAGTGATTGATCCTGTATGTGAGTTTAAGTTATATCCATCTTCTTATGATGAATTTTTTCATTTCAAAGAGATATACGGAGTTCCTTCTGGCATACATCACTTAAAGTTTTCCATGCATCTAATGTTCTGACATAAGTTTCCTCTTGTTTCCAGCTTGACGCTGCTGAGGATAAAATCTATGTTGATGTTGGTATGACAAATAAACTCTGCCTTAGCATATAATTAGTCGAGTTACTGAGACTTTTTTGTAATCTTATTCAGGATTTTGGGGAGGCCTAGTCCCTGAAAATGCGCTTAATCTAACTATTCTTGATGAACTCTTGAGCGCTGGTGTTCTTGGTGTGAAGGTAAACATTTGAAAACTTCCACATTACCATTGCAACTTTGCCTAGAGGTCAAGGACATATTCACTGGGTTAACTTTATGATTTAACATTTTTGAAGAAGCATTAGATACTTCACCTAGCATTAATTTGACACTTTATTGCTGTTATGGATTTTGGACATTTTTGGTCTCTGGTCTAGAGCTAGGTATATAGGTGAGTTTATCCGTTTAAGTCCGCACCCGCATAGACTTGTACTATAAAAAACCCGTCCATTTAGTCCGTATTTTAAATGGTCTTTAATTTTCATAAACCGCATTCCGCAAAATCCGCGGGTTAACCGGGTAAGCTTGTACTTGTAAATATATATTAATATTTTTTAGCATTCATTTGTGTAACAATAATTTACTCAATCAATTAAATAAATATACAACCAATAAAAGTAAAATAAATAAATTTTGGATTGAATTATGTTTGGTCATAACTATTAGAAACAAACAATATTAGATTTTAGATTGAATTAAATTTATTGATAACCTATAAAAATAATGGATATTAGATTTTTTTGTAGAATATGATTTATTATTGCGGGTTGTGAGTAAAAACCACTTAACCCGTGGGTGACGGGTATAAAAAAATCCGTACTAAAAATTTGTTAAAAAATACGAGTCTGCACCTGTGCGGATTGTGGATAACAAAACTTTTGCTCATATGTCTAGCTCTACTGTGGTCAGTATTTATCTTTCAAGTGGTGTGTTTCTATCTTGCTGGGGATTCCTGAATTTCTGTGTTCATGTATCATCCCATCATCTTGAAATTAAACACGATTTCTTCAAAATATGTGATAATACGAGTTCTCTCTCCACACTGCAAGCTATCAGATATCTGTTGCCTTTTGGTCCGACCCTGACTTGCTTTTTTTTCTCCCTTTTGTGTTTGCAGTCTTTTATGTGTCCTTCAGGAATTTTTGACTTTCCTATGACAACTATTGACCATATCAAGGTACATTCGTCTGAAGTTACAGCTGGGATTTTTTTTAACCAGTTCATTGCACTTTATATTTCTTTGCATACCCACTTATGCTTTCATATTAACATGGCTCGGGGTTGTTGCTTTGGTTATACTGTGATCTTATGGCATTACCTTTTTCACTCACAAAAGATCTGATAGGGTAATGTTTTACACTAAGGAGTAGCTATTGCTAAATGGTTTAGAAAATGTATTTGTCAGGCGGGATTGTCTGTGTTGGCAAAATATAAAAGACCTATAGTTGTGCATGCTGAGCTTGAACAAGATTATGACAACCATTTAGAGCTTAATGATAACCGTGATCCACATGCTTACTTGACCTATCTCAACACCAGGCCACCTTCATGGTAAGACATTGTAATGTTTTTGTTTTCTGAATAAATAAACATTACATTAAGACATGAAATTATTTTGGATAAATGATTCATTATGTTTGTTGCTTCTGTCACGTCAAGACAAGAAATTGGTTACACTACTGCTTAAACTTATCGTAAGTTTTCAAGCTGAATTAGCTCATCAAAGGCTTTGGCTTGAGTTGGTATTGAGCGCCCTCTGTGAGGGCAAAGTGTAGAGCCCCTAATAGTGTAGAAATCTGGGCTTCAAGGGGGGTGAAAGGTGTGTGTGAGGGTGTTGAGAAGATGAAAGTACCCGTGTTGTAGAGCACTGTAAATTGCATAACTCAAGATGTTTTCGAATATTTTAACTGAACCTAGCAATATGAAATATCCATCATATGTTTTTGTATGATGCAATGCAATGCATTTAAAATCTTGGATGAGCACGATATCATGCATCTTTAGTTGTCATATTTTCTCACTAAATGTCCAGATTTTCTTTTTATTAAAGCTCTTTACTTTTCCAGGGAGGAGGCAGCTATTAGACAACTTGTAGGTGTTTCGAAGGACACTGGAATTGGTGGTCCTTTAGAAGGAGCACACGTTCACATTGTCCACCTGTCTGATTCAAGTGCTTCCTTAGATCTGATTAAGGTACCGTGTTCATTGAATTGCTTGGTTAAAATTAAATATGGAATAAATTGACTGGAGTGCTCATGTTATACATTTATTATAATGTACAGGAAGCAAAAAGTAGAGGTGATAGCATAAGTGTTGAGACATGTCCTCATTACTTGGCTTTCTCGTCTGAAGAGATACCAAATGGAGATACTCGTTTTAAGTGTTCCCCACCCATTCGTGATGCACACAACAAAGACAAGTTATGGGAGGCTGTATTGGTACGCTGTCTCTCCACAAATACGAAGTATTGTCTTACTTTAATCATGTACGATCTCATCAATTTTTTTTTACTCTTCATTTCAGGAGGGACACATTGACCTGTTAACTACTGATCATTCACCAACTGTGCCTGAACTCAAGCTTCTTGAGGAGGGGGACTTCTTGAAGGCTTGGGGGGGCATATCATCTTTGCAGGTTAATGATTTCTTGCAGTGAAGTTTGACCATTTTTGATACTGCAATAATATAATATGAACCTAGTTGAAATCAATGATCAATCTACAAGTTGATCTTTGAATGAATATTATTAAGTCACAGTATTAGATTGAATCTTATGTTCATGCTTGAGCTTGGTTTATATTTACTTATTAAACAATTGAATAATATGAATGAGTATTTTCTATAATACAATGGCATAATTTTGTGTTTTAGTGGGAAGGGGAGGGATGAGTGTTTTTCCGGGGACCAGTCGTATGCATGTGCCCTAACAAATTGCCATCCTTATACAGCGCAATCTGCAAGAGCTCAATAGATTTAGCATGAAACTGATCAGCTAAAATATTGATAGGGTGTATGAGTTGCCATCCTTATTTTTCTGGACAACTATTTCCTGATATGGAACTTTGGTTTTCCTTGGGTTCTATCACCTTTTAATCTTTCTTTTCTTGGCCTATGATTATTCTTGTCAGAACTTGGTTTTTACTTCCTTTCGCAAATTGAAATTCCCCCTTAATGTGATAAGAATTTATTGAAGAAGACTTAATTTGTTTACCTAAATGCACCTTAAAACTGTGGCTTTTCAGAGGCAATTGTATATGACTTGAGGGTGAGAATAAAGCATGCAGTCATCCTTAAGGACCATGAAGGATGATTTATGCAGTATTTTAATCATAAATCCATAGTTTACTTATTTCAGACTTTGGGTTTTGAATTTTTTTATATTGTAACTGTGGATGCTGTAGTTGGCTAAAGACTAACTGATGTTTTATTTGTGACTTGTAGTTTAATCTTCCGGTGACGTGGTCATACGGGAAGAAATATGGATTAACTCTGGAACAGTTGTCGTTATTATGGAGCAAGAGACCTGCAGCACTTGCGGGGATAGAATCAAAGGTGTTTCCTTCTTTGCCTCTGACTTAGTGTAGTTTATCTAATAATTACAGCTCAATTCTTTTAATTCTCTATGATTTGGTTACGTAACTTCTCTTTGAGAATGCTTCGCGGTGAGACACTTGAAGATTTACTTGTGCAATTGTCAAGCCAACCTATATGCTTCATAGAAAATCATTTCTGTTCAAATCTGACTAAATTTTTATTTTTGCTTTAGGGGACCATTGCGGTTGGAAACCATGCTGATATTGTAGTTTGGCAACCAGAGAAGGAGTTCGACCTGGATGACAATTATCCTGTTTTCATTAAACATTACGTATGTCTTAGTTTTTCTTTACCTTCTTATTAAACTCATTTTGTTTATAACTTTTTTTTTCTTACTCATAAGTAAACTTAAAACCATTTCTTGTCTCTGTTTCATGAACGTTCAGTATTTACCACTTTATTAGGACACTCAGTTAGTATTTCATGATTTTTCATGTTATGAAGAAAATATATTTGGCTGTTTTTGTGAATCCCATATGTGAAGCAATGACCGTTTGGTATTCAGGAACTCTCTGCTTACATGGGAAGAAGGTTATCCGGAAAAGTTTTGGACACTTTTGTGAGAGGAAACCTTGTGTTTAAGGATGGGAAGCATGCTCCTGCAGCCTGTGGTGTTCAAATTCTAGCCACATGAATTAGTTAAATATTGGTGATCACCGTGACTTTCCAAACCCATCTCAATTTCATTTGGTTCATTAACAGTTTTTGATGCTTATCATGATCCTTGTTTATGTTGTAGACAGGTATGTTTCATATGCTAGTTTCGTTGGGAGCATAAATAAGAGATGGAAGTAGCTGCTGGCATCGGCCATTGAGCTAGCATTTTCCTTCTCTTAGACTAGTGCTTTGCATGTATTATATCCGCTCGGATGTTTTGGATAATGACGTAATATTATACTTTTCTTGAATATAGATTACAACTTTGCAAATTCTAGAGTTCCTCTCTGCAAATATCATTTCATGAAAAAGATATGCGTGTTTCCTAGCTAAGAACCATCGTGTTAACATAATCCTTGTCAAATTGCAAGGGAATATAAATAGAAAATAGAAGAAACTGAAACTGTCGTCCATTTCTAATCTTGAACTATTGTATTATTATAAATTAAAGTGAATTCCTATATGTTGTAATTGTTTGAAAATAATAACGATATTTGATTACATGGATGTCTAAGCTGAGATTGGAGGTCTGAGATGATCATTTTGAGTTTAGATGAATTTATTTAGGGTTTACACTTTATTAGAAAATGATTTATTTAGAGTATGGTAAACTGTTTAGAGATAATAAAGATGTCACCTATTTGAAATGTTGCATAATTTTCTGTGTAGTGGTATTTTCTCTAAATTGAAAATGAAAACAAGAAAATCTCTCTCCTCTCTGAGATATTTATTGAAGCGAGATATTTCTCATTTAAATGAAAGTTAGGTTAAGATAATTCTTTTCTCTTAAAAACATCTTCTATCAAGTGAAAATCTTGAGGGAGGGTTTTGGTCTTATTTGATATAATATTTGATTAATTATGTAACTGGTGGTTAAATATTAATATTATATAACATATGATATAAATATATGTTACATCTAAATATTAATGTGATGTTTGTAATGTATATAGATCCATATTGTGCTATTGTATCTTTATGAATATGTTATAAGTGATACATAAAATAGTTATTAGACATTAAATTTATTAAAGTTGGAAGATATTTCTATTAAAATCAGTTATCATAGATGCAATAAATAGACCATTTTAAATAAAGAATTGATATTGATTTTTATTACTAATAGTATCTAAATTGAAACATGTTTAATACAAATCTTAAAAGAGATAAAATATAACAAATTGTTTTAAATTATTAAAATATATTTTAGTGATTTTTATATATTTTATACAAGTTACTTAAATCTAATTTGTTATATTTTTTTATCTAATATATAATGAATGGAAATATATATATATATATATATATATATATATATATTATTTTGATAACAAATTGTTCCAAAATATTTATATATTATATTATTAGTGGATGTATATATATATATATATATATTATAAACTATACATATCATAATAATTAATTATAATTTTTCATAAAAAAAATATGAAAACATAGAACAAATAGTTCAGCCTTAGCAAATTGTTTATGCAATTATAGAGAAGATTTAACAAACGACAAAAAATAATATGTGAAGTAGCTCTCGACGAAGGAATAAAAGCAAGACACGCAAGAGGATTGACTCATCAAGTTCTTAAATAACAATATTTTTAGTACATGTTCCTATTAAATTGAAGCATGTTACACACAAAGAAAAACACTAGCCATTAATTGGTTGTCAGGGGCATCTACAAAAGTTAAAGATCAATAATTTGTCTAAAAAATTCAAAATAAAAAAAATCTCAATCTTCTACTGTGAAAATAATAGTAAAAAAATAGAATAATTCATCCTTTTTCTTTAACTTTTTGGAATGGTGCTATTAGGAACAGTTCTATGTGGAAGTGAACAACCAACACATCACACTGTTGCTGACATTCAACAAGGTGGAGTTCACTGATTAGGAATGAAATTTACATGTCTATCTATTTTCTCTTTCATTCTTCTTCACCACCCTTTTCTTTTCTTTGGTTTTAGACCAATTGGATATACTTTAAATTAAATTGATAATGCATTTGATGTTAAATAAAATCAAATCACCAAAATTTGATTATTTCTTGTGGTTTAAAACTTCTATAATGATTTGAATTCAAAATAAATGTAAACTAATATTTCTTGTAACTTTTTAAATGAGTTTCAACCGTTTTCAAATAATATATAAATTTTTTTTATCCATTACATATTTTTAAATTGCATAATATTACTTAAAATTAAATAATAAAATATATCATCTAGTAATTTAAATTACTTTTTAAAACATATAAGAAAATAGAGGGTGGGAATTGGATAATAGGATAGGAGCCACAGGCTCCCATCATACCCTAGTCACAGCATTGAGAGATGGCAAATAAATCTCACTCCATATTATTTAAATAAATTTGTCGAAAATGTTACAAGTATGAATAAGAGTATAAATATAAGTAATTATATGCATGAAGAATATCTTGTTTTCTTAAATTGATATAAAGATAGAGATAAAGATATATATGCTTATTCGTTGTTATTTTTATATATTTTTTAATATTTTATCTTTATTTTTATATTATTTTTATTTTAAATTATAAAAATATATTTAGTTTATTAAATAATTAAAATTTTTATATTAATTTTTTTAATTTTTTAATTTATTTATAAAACATGTATTTAATATATATTTTTTATAATTACTCTACTTTTATTTAATTATTATTTTATAATATTTTAATTTGATATTAGAGAATAATACAAATATAAAATTTAAAATGTTAAGTGTTATAATATTAACTTTGAATAACATAGAGAAAAGATGATATATATTACATTGAATCTTTTATAGTATGATGTTTTACTTGTTGTGTTTTTCATTTTTTGTAAAATTTTATTAATTAATATTTATAATAAAGAGATAGTATAGACTATAGCCATTATTCGTCCAGTTCCGCTGTCATTTCTACTTTTGATTTAATTAAAAATTAATTCTTTTAATTAAAATTAAAAATTAATACTTTTAATTTTGAATTTTTTATTTATGAAATCAAGTAATTTTTTATTCATATTTTGTTTAAATAAATTTAAAAATATTAAATCAATTTTGATTGATTTATTTAACTTTAAATTTTAAAAGAAAATAAATTGAAAAAGTAATATATTAATCTTGAAACAATTTAAGTTTTATTTAACATTAACTTGATATTAGAAGTCTTATTTGTTTTTTAAAAACAACTGAAGGTATAAAAAATATAAAAAAATATTAATGTTCTATTAGAACATCACAGTACATAGTTTCTTAATGAGTAGCTTAAATGAATTTTAGTGGATGTCATATTTCATTTGAAACTAAAAATATTTTATTATTTTTCACCCATAATAACATTAAACGAGTTGCTTAAATGATGTCACACACTTTTCATTAATTTATTTTAGACCTATTTAATATTACTTAAACAAATTTGGTTTTATAGTTATGTGTTCCAACAATAATAAAAAATTAAAAAGGTTTTTTAAAGTTTTTTTGGAGTGAAGTTACATGTAAGTTAAACATAAAGTTGCTCTTAAGAGTATTAACTGTATTAAAAAAATAATTCTTTTTAATGCATGAAACGTTTACACAACATTATTAATGATATCGTAAAGAATTTTAAAAATTCAAGTTGAGGTAAACAATATTGAAAGATAATAATGGAATGAATTAATTTAAAGAAACTAATGAGTTAGACATTAAAATTACTAAAAATTAATTTAACTAACAAATTTATAGCTCTAAAAGTTAGAAGAATGAAATAGAAACTAATGAGTTAATATTAGAACAGGATTCAAATGGGAAATTTGTGAGCTCGACACTTCAACATTTGTGAGACACGGGCCTGGTCTAAAGGTGGTGACATCTGTTGTATGTTCTGTCTGCTGCAATAACCGTACCATAATGAAACTATAAAAGGAGAGAGAGCACAATGACAATGGTGAATTGGTGAGAAATGGAGCAGTTTGTGTGGAGGGTGTTGCCTTTGCTAACATTCCTCGTTTCCTTTCTAGTATTCTTTTACTTGCAGGATTCTTACAGGGCACAGTTACATCCTCTCGTAAAGGTCCAACATCTAATCTATTCACTTTCATTCTTTCTCATGCTTTTTGATCCATCATTATGTCTGCATAACCAGCAAAAGTTTAAAATCAGTTTGAAATTTTAATAGTTTCTTGTTTTTTGCCACTATAGTTACTATGACTAGTTTGGAACTTTTGTTATGATACCATCAACTGCTATAGTCTGAGAATTGAAGAGGGTGTGGGATGTTATGTGAAGAGGGTTGAATATTGTTGACTTTTTGTGCCACAGTTGACACAGAATAAGTGCAGCCTTCTTCACCATCGTCATTTCTGGTTAACGAGCAAACGCATTGTGACCCCACAAGGGATAATTTCTGGTTCAGGTTTTACTTTTTCAACCCTTGATCATTGTATTTTTATTTCACTCCGTAAATTTTGTCCCATGAGGTGGTGAAGTAAGGTTCTTGATTGCTTCTTATGGAAGATGCATGTAGTAAAATAAAAAGAAAAGCGAGGGCGTGGGAAAATATCCAACTTAAATATTTGCATATTCTTAAGATCATACTAAAATAAAGGGTTGATAAAAGATAAGAAGGATACACTTGAGTTCAGCTGAAGAAGATCTTAGGAATTAAGACTCACTTGAGTGGCACTAGCATCAATTCATTAATAGTGAAGTGAGGACCATATTTTCTCTTGACGATTTGTTGTTTTAGATTTGAATTGTACATGTAAATCTTTCAACAGGCAATCACTATTTACATGTGTTAATTGATTTTTTTATTTGTTGGCCATTGACAGTGGAGATAAAAGAAGGGAAAATAATATCTGTCATTGAGGGATATGGTAAGCAGGGGAAGTCTAAGCATGAAGAAGTAATTGATTATGGAGATGCTGTTGTCATGCCTGGCTTGATTGATGTGTAAGATGTCAAAATCACCTTCTTATCTGCTGCTATTCTTTGTATGCATGTTTTGCACACAGCAATATTGAAAAAGTGCAATAGTAATTTTAGTAATGCTAGAATCTATAAATAGAGAAAGAACGAATATCACTTAATGAAGAAAGTATAGTAAAATTGTACCTAAGATGGTTTGATCATGTGAGAAGAAGACCAAAGAAGCAGTGGTAAAGAGTTAAAAACCAACGGAAGATAGCCTAATAATTATACGTAAAGGGAGAGTGGGAAACCAAGAAAATCTCCAAATTAGTGAGATTAAAAGGACTTAGGTCTAAATGGCCTATTTGAAGACTTGGCTTTCACATAACACATTGGCATTGTTTGCTCCATATAGCTGTCCTTGTTGTAATATAGAAAATTAAGAGTGGTCCTTTCTGCGTTGAGTTTTGTCTGACTAAACTTAGTAGCAGTTATTATAAGTAAAATTCTTTTTGGGACTATGAGATTGTTGCATATGATTCATTATAAAAGTAGCAGGCTCCCAAAGATTACACTAATAGAGGAACTAAAAAGAGAATTTACTTCCTCCTATAATAAGTTCTTTCTATCTTAATTATCAT
The DNA here is from genome assembly GCA_030347555.1 of Lablab purpureus. Lineage (NCBI taxonomy): Eukaryota > Viridiplantae > Streptophyta > Magnoliopsida > Fabales > Fabaceae > Lablab > Lablab purpureus. The sequence goes on from CM059259.1 coordinate 12,274,413, forward strand.
CATCATCATCAGTATTCAATGCTATAATGTTTACTTCATGAGCACCCTATATTTAACCAACTGAAGGAAACTAAGGAAAATAGAAAGCTGAATAAGAGAGGAAGATAACAGTTTTGTATCCTTTTTGTTTCTGTTCATTTTTAAAAGAAAAACAAATTGTATTATGATTAGAAATTCTAGGCTAGAAGAGTTGACTATCTTGAACTCCATATGTTTATTTTTTATCTTGAACATGATTTCTGTCCGTTGTCCTCCCTCTAATTATTTATATCACTTACTTTGGTAGACATGTACATCTTGATGAACCAGGAAGAACTGCATGGGAAGGATTTGCTACTGGTACCAGAGCTGCTGCTGCTGGTATGCTGATGCTTTTCGTCTGTTGATCAACACATTTCCTTCCTTAGTACTATACTTAAGAAATTGATAGCATTTCAGGGGAAATCTTAATATTTTTTTCTATGCTTCTTAAGCACATCTAGATTCCTAGCTTAGAACAAAGAAAACTACAACTTGTTAGGACTTATTAGTCCTCATCTGATGTTACTTGGTGGATAACTTCACTAATCTTTCGATCTCTTCCTGGTGATAGTTGTCCTGTTTATGTCAACTGTTGTTGATATGCATAACTTATTTAGTTTTGTTCATATACATTACATAGATCTGTTCCAACACTATTTCAACTTTCAACAGGTGGTGTAACCACAGTGGTTGACATGCCTCTAAACAATCACCCTACAACTGTGTCTAAGGAAACACTGAAACTTAAGGTATCACTGATTGATCCTATATGTGCATTTCAATTTTTACAGAAGTATTAAGTTAATCTATATAATAAGTAAATAACTAATAAATAATATCCATCCTCTTAAGATGAGTTTTTTTCATTTCAAAGAGATAGAAGTAGGAGTTCCAACTGATATATATATCATTTACAATTTTCAAGACAATTAAATATTGATCCTGAATCCGTAATCTGTTTTTGGAGGTTTTTAATCTAGTTGGTTACTTACGGATAATTGTTGAATAGAACAATTTTTTCTTCTACTAATTTAAGTTTCCACCTGTTTCCAGCTTGAAGCTGCAGAGAATAAAATCTATGTTGATGTTGGTATGACCAGCAAACTCTGCCATAGCATACGATTAATTGAGTTTCTGAGATTTTCTTCTAATCTTATACAGGATTTTGGGGTGGCCTAATCCCTGAAAATGCCCTTAACACTAGTATTCTTGAAGGTCTCTTAAGTGCTGGCGTTCTTGGTTTGAAGGTAACCATTTGAAAGCTTGTGCATTACTATGCAAAGTTGCTTAGAGGTCAAGGACATACTCAGTGGGATCAACTTCATGATTCAAAACCATCATATATCTGTATGACAATATTTGTTATCCTTTGATCTGACTCTTTTTCCCTTTTGTGTTTATAGTCTTTTATGTGTCCTTCAGGAATCAGTGACTTTCCTATGACAACTATTCACCATATCAAGGTACGTTCCTTATAAACTATTTATAGCAGGAAATTTGTTTTAATCAGTTCATTACACTTTATATTTGCACATCTAATTCCTTTTGCATGTTAACATGGCATGGGATTGTTGCTTTGTTTGAAATACTGTTATCTGCTCGCATTACTTTTCACTCAAACGATCTGTTAGGGTAGTGTTTTACAAAAAGGAGTTGCTTTCTTTTTTGCCTTGTTCAACTGTTTTACAATGTATTTTTCAGGAGGGATTGTCTGTGTTGGCAAAGTATAGAAGGCCTTTATACGTGCACTCTGAGATTCAACAACATTCTAAGAAACATTCGGAGCTTAATGATAAAGGTGGTCCGCGTACTTACTTGACCTATCTCCACACTAGACCACCTACATGGTACATGACTCTCAAGATGTTTTTTGAATGTTTTAAGAAAATCTAACAATATGAAATATCTGTCCAGTATGTTTTTCTATGATGCAATCCAATTGAAATCTTGGATGAGAACAATATCATGCATCTTTAATTGACATAATGCCCTTGAAATTTCCACTAAAAATTAAGAAATATCTTCTTTACTTTTCCAGGGAGGAAGCAGCCATTAAAGAACTTGTAGGTGTCACGAAAGACACAAGAATTGGTGGTCCTTTAGAAGGAGCACATGTTCACGTTGCTCACTTATCTGATTCAAGTGCTTCCTTAGATCTGATTAAGGTATTGTGTGCTATTTTCGTCGTTTAGTACGTCTAGCCTTTTGCAGTGCTGTTCACAATGGACTCTTGGTAATGTGTGCATTAAGTTTCCTGCTTGAAATTAAATATTAAACTTGCCAAAATTGATGAGAGCTAATTTATATACAGGAAGCAAAAAGTCGTGGTGACAGCATAAGTGTTGAGACTTGTCCCCATTACTTGGCTTTCTCATCTGAAGAGATACCAAATGGAGATACTCGTTTTAAGTGTTCCCCTCCCATTCGTGATGCATACAACAAAGACAAATTATGGAAGGCTGTATTGGTACACTTCCTCTCCTCAAATACAAAGCATTATCTTACTTTAGTCATTTATGATCTTATCAGTTATTTACTTGTTTTATTCTTCATTTCAGGAGGGACACATTGACCTATTAAGTTCTGACCATTCACCAACCGTGCCTCAACTAAAGCTTCTTGAGGAGGGTGACTTCTTGAAGGCTTGGGGGGGCATATCATCTTTGCAGGTTAGTTAATTTTCTTACAGTGAAGTTAGACCATTTTTCTTATAACTAATCTACAAGGTAATAGTTGAATGAATACTTATTCATGGTCATGTATATATAGTAAATACAAATATTTGGTAGGTATTTCCGTTTTACTTTAGCGCGAGTCCTCGGGATAGACGATCTTTGGATTGCTGTGAACTGTAATATTCTGCCTGATTACTGTAGCTTGTAAATGATCTGTAAATTGATGAACATCACATAACATATTTTATGTTACTTATTACAAGTATTTTAGTATATGTATTGCTCAGGATAAATATTTTTTAAGATATAAACTATATTTTGGTTTTACAATGAACAATTTGAATTGTGATATAATTATTTTTAACTATTGAAAAATATCTTTTAAAAATTATTGAAACTCAGTTTAGAGATATAGATACTGGGAAGTCTCTTCTCGCCTACCCCAATTGGTGCGGACATAGTTTTAACAGTCCCCTCAACAAGATAAAAATAATGGAAGTGATTATTCTAGTGAGAACTTGATTTTTACTTCCTTTGGATATTGTAAGCCCATTTTGGAGATTTTATTTTTGCACTCATAAATATGAAAATCCCCACTTTGCCCTTTAGTACACAATCAGGAAACTTCTCGAATTTTATAATGTGGAAGTCAAAATTGTATTATAATTTAGTACAAACTCACAGCAAATCATCTATCAAACAAACAATAAAACGATAACAAAGAAAAGCAAAATGAAAGGTAGAAAGGTAAATGGAAAAAGGTCAAGAAATAAATAACATGATTTAATTAAAATATTAATAAACTTTAATTTATCTTCACTACAAAATTCATTATAAATAAAATATCTCAAGCACAATTCTAATGATGAAGACAATTATAACTAATTTTCATAAAATATGTCTAAATTAACAGAGAAAACAAGTTTTCTCGTTGCCAAGCTTGAAATGTCACTAGACGGTTTTTCTAAAATGTATTAGTATCAGTATAAACTAAAAGATTAGACAGTCTATTAAGATTATCTACCACATATACTATAAATTTCATATTTTCTACATAATGATCTAACCACCTTAACGAGATTTTATTGGACCAATCTTTATATAAAAATATATTTATAAATTGTACAATTTATAATAGACTCTTGGATCAGATTAGCCCCTTCCACCAAACACAGCACTAAAATATAACTAGAGGGTGTCAGCATAAAACATGCACTCATCCTTAAGGACCATGATGATGGATTTAAGCAATATTATCAGAAAACCATGTGCTAGTTTCCATGCTTCAGACTTTCAGTTGAACTTGATGTTTTTTTATATTGCAATTTTGAATGCTATAATTGGTCTAAAGACTAAGTGAGGTTCAATTGGGAGACTTGTAGTTTGATCTTCCGGTGACGTGGTCTTATGGGAAGAAACATGGTCTAACTCTCGAACAGTTGTCGCTATTGTGGAGCAAGAAACCTGCAAAATTTGCAGGGATAGAATCAAAGGTGAGATAACTGTAGCTTCCTTCTTTGCCTCTGACTTTGGATATACTCTAAAAGAAATTATTGCGATCTGCTTAACTAAAATAAATTGCAATCTAATTTTTTCATTTTCGTTTCTACTTGGGATCATATTATTAGCATTATTCTTTTGAACCAAGTAACTAAAACATATAAATAAACGAAAGAAGATTTTCGTCTGGACCAGCCAACAAAGGAGCAAGGATTGAACCCAAGGTCTTTAAGTCTTGCTATTTCAATCCTAATATAGTCAACCCTCATTGCCTCAAGATTGTCTAAAAGAAATGAACCTTGTGCTTTTTACCTCATTGTTTCTGCAAGATTGTCTAGGATAGCAACCTAAGAGATGGTTATTTGATGTGTTACTAAAATATTATCATTTGCTGAAAGTATTCACTTCAAATTAAAACAAATAACTCTCATCTCTATGATTTGGTTGTGTAATTTTCTTTTTGAAAATCCACATGATAAAGTACTTAAAAATTTACTCGTGAGATTGCAAAGTCAACATACATGTTGAGAAATATTCATTTCAAATCTGGCTAAATTTTCATTTATGTTTTAGGGGTCCATTGCGGTTGGAAACCATGCTGATATTGTAGTTTGGAAACCAGAGGTGGAGTTTGAGCTGAATGAAGATTATCCTGTTTTCCTCAAACATCCTGTACGTCTTGATCTTTCTTTATCCTGTTATTAAACTCATTATGTCCATGACTTTCTCTGTTCTTAATTTAAAATGTTACGTGGTGGCTTCTTGCTAAAGTTTTCTTCTTTGACAATTGCATTTGGGAAAAGTAGATGCTACAGGAACCAAATTGTTCCTCCCACTACTTCAGTAAAGGAAAAGAGAAAGTTCTTCTAACTGTAGACTGTATTATTTCTTGATTTATGTTGTTAATTGCCTTTCTCTTGGGAGAAACCATTAACAAAAAAAATCACCCTTTCATAAAGATATAGCATTTCCCACTTTATCAACACATGCTAATATTTTGGCTGTTTTTCTGAATCCCATGTGTAAAACAATGATCTTTTTGGTATTTAGAGCCTCTCTGCTTATATGGGAAGAAGGTTATCCGGAAAAGTTTTGGAGACTTTTGTGAGAGGAAACCTTGTCTTTAAGAAAGGAAAGCATGCTCCTGCAGCCTGTGGTGTTCCTATTCTAGCTAAATGAAATAGTTAAATATTGGTGATCCCCATAACTTTCCAAACCCATCTCAATTTCACTTGGTTCTTTAAGAGTTTTTTATGCTTATTATGATCCTTATTCATGTTGTAGGAAGGTTTCTTTCAGATGCTAGTTTCTTTGGGAATAAATAAGAGATGGAAGTAGCTGATGGCATTGACCATTGACCTAGCATTCTCCTTCTCATTGACCTAGCATACCACGTATTATTGCAGTTTGGATGTTTGGACAAAGACATTAATGTCGTATTTTACTTGAATTTATATGTGATGGAAAATTATCTCACTCTCTATATTATTTATAATTATATAGTCTTTTAAATAATTATATTATAAAAGAAATTTAATATTTTTTATAATTGAGAATTAAGTCTTCATATTAAAATTAAAAAATAAAAATTATTTAAAAAAATTATATTATTGTGTATTATAATAACTTATCAATAATTAGATCACTGACTCAATTTATTTAAATTAAATTATTTTTAACATTATGTTGACTATAATTTACAAATTCTAAAGTTTCTGTCTTCCCATATCATTTCATGAAATGAATATGAATGTTTCCTAGCTAGGAAAAATCATGAAACCTTTCATTTATTTCTAATCTCATTACTAGATTTTTCTTCTTTTAAGTACACGAGAGAGAGAGAGAGAGAGAGAGAAAACATCAAGATTAACAACTAGCCACCTGCTTAAGAAAAAGTAACTTTTAGTGTATCTGATAGAATTATCTTTTTGGGTTGGAATATCGAGCCAACACACGAGTAAGAAACATACACACATACTTCGGAACATTTATTTCTGTATCTCTTAAAAATTAAGGTGCATTTTCTTTCTGAAATGAAAGAGGATTTTGATTAATAGGATACAGAAAACTTTTTTACCTATGTTTTATGTAACCATCTCTAGATAATCTAAATGACGGAAAAAATTTCTCCTAAAATTTAAAAAATTACTATAGAACAATAATATATGTATTGTCAGAAAAAAATTAACCGACAAAAGAATCTATTTATATAATCTTGATATAACTTTATCTTTTAATCTTTAACTATGACTATCAATAAACACCTTGATTTATAAGTGTTAGTTTACTGATGCTTCGGGAATTGAATTTTGTTTGTTATAGATTGCTAGAACCTTGAAGGACCGTCAATGGTGCCCAATCAAGTTTATCCAATACATAGATTTTAGCAATTGAGTTTAAAGTGTGAAACTGTCAATTTACAGAATTTGACTGCTTTCAGAACATATCAAAGTCTATCTCCTACAGTTTTATTTTATTTGTCCCTGGTCCAACATCTTATCATAGGATAAAACTACATTGATGGGGAGAAGAAAAACCCGTAGAACACTCTTTCAGTCACGTAAATACTCTTTTCCAAATAGTCCAAAACTTGCTAATAGATAAGCATGGCTAGATTTGTGTGGTAGATATCAGTCCCAAAAATATTGATTTTGGAACTGTCCAAAGATGCTTATGGATACACGTAATTGGATTGGTCCATGCTTACGAATAAGCGCAATAGAGATTTCTAGTTATAATTGGAGAGAAAATATATCTCACATCTATAAGATTATAAATATTTAGTAGTACAAATGAAATAGGTGTTTGTTCGGACAGTAATAATTGGCAATTTGACTGTTTACAAAGACAAAAGAAAGACAGAGCAATGACTTTTGGTACCACCTCTGCATGTAGCTTTTATGTTGGTTATGTAGTATATTACACGTATCACCTCGGAATCTGACACCATCCTGTGAGGCTGCCACATGCATAATCTCCAATGCCACTGTTTGTAAGTTTGTGAATACTTTAATGGTTCCATTCCATCACAAAATAGTTGAACCTGAGTCCTATTAAAACAGCTTTGAGTGGAGAGCACAAGCTGAAGAATCATTGAACTAGCTAAACAAAAATGTTGGCGGTGTTTGCAAAAGCCATTGGAAAACCACCAGAGGAACTGAAGCTTCCGGCAATGGGGTCCAACAATTCAAAGACCCCACTAGAAATTGTAGAGAAATTTCAATCAGTGTGGCCGGATTCTGCAGTTTACAACCTTCCACACGGGAATTTTATGGCTCTGTCCCATGAAGACGAAAGTCCAATACACCCCAGGTAGATATATAAAGTTTACTTGATTTATTTATCTATTTTCATTTCTCAAGCAGATGCATGCTCTAGCCAAGAAATGGCTTTCTGTAAGAAAGATGTATGTATCTATTATGACAGTACTCTTAAGTTTGATTTTGTTCTTAGCTTTGAATTCTCACAATGCGTGGTATTCAATTAAAACTTAGCTACTATGTAATGAAGCATCTACATCAATTCAAATTTTAATTTTTTTCTTCCATTTGAGTCAGAATTCAATTGGATGTCTAGTTTTGTTCTAATCTATTGAAAAGCATCTCCTTGCAAAGTTGCAACTATTTCTGATTGTTTGGTTGGTTAAATATGTATTGGGTTCAGGTTAAAGTGATTTTAGTCTCACTTTGAAGAATTGGTTCTAGTCCAAAATCAATTGAGTTAAGTAACTTAGGGTTCGAGTAGTATTTGCATAGTATAAAATTTTATACTGCCTATGAATCATTCAACCAAACACTAATTCTAGTTGTTGTAAATGAATCAGGTCTGTTGTTGTCTTGGATGATATCTTCTGCATTTTTGTGGGAGCTCTAGCAAACATTGCTGATCTTAGGCATCATTATGGCCTTCCAAGACAAGCAACAGAAGCCATGATTGTGATTGAAGCATATAAGGTCCTAAGAGATCGAGCCCCCTATCCACCTGACCAAGTTGTGAAACATCTTGATGGAAAATTTGCATTCATCATCTTTGATGCCAGGACGTATACTCTTTTTATAGCTAGGGTGAGGTCTGATCACAAATGGTTTACCTTTTGTTTGTTCTCAACTTCTCACTCTACAAATGTCCAGGAAATTAAGTCTCTTCTACATGCATATTTTGCTAGTGTTGTTTCTCACGTAGTTGCTGCATGTTAGGATCGAGATGGAAGTGTGGAATTTCAATGGGGAATGGCAAGAGATGGATCCTTAATCTGTTCCGATGACCCTTCAATCATCAAAGAGGGATGTGGACAAGCTTGTGCTAACTTTCCTCCCGGTTAGTTTAGCTTTTCTAACTTCCATTCTCTAAATGCTCTCTGCTTTCAACTTTCTCAATTCAAAGGAAAAAAATTGCACTCTTTTGAGACTCAGATATAATAAATCTTAACTAATTTTAACCAATTTAATGAAACAAACTTTAAAATACTCCTCCCATATCAACAACTTTTCTTTCAAAATGGAGAGTTCTCATTTGAAACAAATTTAGTAAAATCAAACTCTTTCATCAATTAGCGTGAAGGGTAGTTTATTAGGGAATGAAGTTCATTTCTTAAAAGTGATTAAGAAAATTAATAAGGTTAACTAACATTCATAATTAATATGAATTGGATTTATTTTTCTTATATTCGAGATTTGATTGTATACACCCAACATCAAAGCTGAAGCCTTAATGAGTTGCTCTTTCCTACATCATTGTTGCTCCCTAGGCAGATTGCGTGGTGATTTTCATTTACTTCTTGAATTTGAATGCAGGGTGCATTTTCATCAACGGAAGTGGGTTGACAAGCTTTGATCATCCACTGCACAAGGTTCGAGGTGTTGCCCATGAAGATGACAGTGGAAATATCTTGAGTGTGTATTTTCAGGTGGATTTGTACACAAAGATTCCCAGCATTCCTCGCACTGGAAGTGCAGCTAATTGGGCCGATGCTGCTGCTGCTGAAGTCAAGGGAGAATAATTTGATCACTGTACTCAAAAAGTATAATCCTATTCAAACTTGGTGTAATAATAACTAAAAATGTCCTAGAAGTTATGTTTGTATATGCATATCTAATGAAGGGGAAAAAGATCATTAGCCATTTCATCCCCAAGTAATAAGAAGATTTACAGTTTAGACACTGCAAAATCTTCTACTGTGTTTCCTAGCTAATGATTGTTACTTCTATGTTGATTCAATTATTTTTGTAACTTTGCAAGCAATACCTGTTTCTTTAATTTAGTCCCTTGTTTGTCTTTCCATAAATCTGAGAATAAACTATTTATCAAGAAACTTGACAATACATATTATTATTTCAACACCAAATACTTTGTTATTACATATGGTTAAAGTTTCAGCTTGTACAAAGTATACTTGATTTGATTATTATGCAAAGAACATTAACATGTTCGGACAATGTCAACAAGGAGAATGTCAACAAACACATTGTTACTCTTTGTTTTGGTATCCTTGGCTACAAGGTTGAGGTTCAAAGTTGATTACTGTTACACCACAGAATCCACTTGGGGTGTGACAATTGAGAGGTTTACAAAGTAGAGGACCCTTTCCACCAGGTCCTAGATTGCCAGTGCCACGTCCATGCCTACCTGCATCAGGGTCTGTATCTGAGGGTGGAGGGAACCAGCTAGCCTTAGAGGAAAATGTCACACTCAGAAAAAGCAAAAATACCAAATATTTTGTCAACCTTGATGTGGCCATGTTTAGTTGTCCTCGTGCATGTCAGTGTGAAGTGTTTAAATACTGAAGGGTGGAAGTCATTTGCAGAGTTTGAGGACTACAAAGTGGGGTGTGAAGTTTAAGATTGTGGGATATAAAAACCGGATATTGTGCATTGAACTAGCTGTCATGGAGCTTGTGTGACCAATAGGACAATCGTATATGTTTGATGTTTCTGTTGTCTACTGCCAAAGAATTTGTTTTAATATATTATTGGTTTAAGTTTCTCTTTAAATATTAAATGTTTTAAATTTTATGACTATGATAAGTTTTAGTTTTTCTGGTCAATTTTATCTATTACATGAATTTACTATCATATTATTACTTAGATTTAATATAATAGAACTCTGATTAATCAATCATTTAAATAACAATGGTACAAGATATTGACTAGATTATTAAATTATAATATATAATGCAAACTAGTAATAATAGAACATAGTGATTAGATTACCAAGTTGGATATAAATTTTTTCTTACTAACTTGTTTTCTGAGTATAAAAATTTTACTTACAAAGTTAATACATCAAGTATATATAAGTAAGACAAGCTAATATATAAAAACTCACAAATCTATTATATATATTTTGGATTGGAGGTAACATTAGATTTCTTTATAGGTGCACTAATGACTCGTTGAATTCATTCCATTTACTTATATAAAAGATTTGTGACTATAATACTTATTTCAAGAAAGTGCAATGTGTTCTAATATAAAAAAAACACTTATGTTTAAATTTTTTTATATATAAATATCAAGAAAGAGAAGTAAGTAGGTGAAAACAATATAATTATTTTTAATTTGTTCCTTTATCTGTTGAAACTATGTTAGTATTCTTTCACAAATTATTATTATATTAATTCTATTATTAATATATCATATTACTATATTAGTATTTTTTTTTCACAAATTATTTTTTCTTTTAATATTATTTTAATTAGTTTTCAAATAATAATATATCCTAATTTTCTATTATCACAAGTTTTTTTTCGTAGAAAATGTTATTTAAGTGGATACAACATCTTATAACATATATCTAGAATATATGTATATTACAATATAAGAGTAAAGAAAAGTAAAATAATTTCTTCTCTTGAAGTTCTTTTTCTTAAACATGTACATTATTTTTAAAATTTAGTTATTGATAAATATTAAAAGTTCTTGAAATTTTCTTCTTCTGAACTTCATTTAAAAGGAGAAATATACAGTATTAATGAATATCTTTTGACATCAGTGAATTGATGCTTAATATGGGTGGATTTTATTTCTTTATATGTTATTTATAATATCTCCAAAATTTCTGGAATGATATACATTTAATTGTATAATTTAATATATTAAAAATCATTTTGATTTTTTATCCACTTTGAGCATCTTTCACTTATTATCAAAACTGGACTTTCTTCTATATTATGGAAAACTTCGTAAGGAAGTTGTCTGTTTCTTACAGAAAACGTGTCATAGAAGTTTTCAAAATGGTAAGCACGCGGCTTTAAAAAAAAAAGAATTATTTATTGTTCTTTATTCTAAAAAAGAAAATATTTATTGTGTATTAGGAACTTATAATGGAAACTAATATTAAAAAATTACTAATGATAGTTCATATATATATATATATTAAATCTGAGTAATTAAATTAAAATTATATGTTTATTTAGTTTACATAAGATTTGTTTTTAAAAAAATAAGAACACATCAACTAGTTATTTCAGAGATTTAAAAATATTAGTAATACAAGTAAATAACTTATTGATACATTAAAAATATTGAACAAACAAAAATAAATAAATAAATTACAGGAGGATCTCTTAAAAATTTTGCAAATGCAGATAATGTTCATATTTTTGTGGAATTGTGAGATGTTGTGGAATTTTTTGTGGAAAACCCTCACTCTTATAAACAATATACATGTTATGGAATTGTGTAAATTATTATTTTCAAAAGTTACCTATGTATACGAAAATGAGAAATATTAAATAAAATTTAAAATAAACTGAGAGACAAATATACTTTACTCTAATTTTTATTAATGAAGTTAGGTTTAATATACATGCACCGTAGTTAAATTTTTATTTAATTATTAGTAGTAGTTGTATCTCTATTATTATTATTATTATTATTATTATTATTAAGATAAATAAAGTGTATATAATAAATTCTAAAAATGGCTGAGAGAATTAAATTAGATTATATAATAATTTAAATAAATAATTAAATTATAATATTATTTAATTAAATTAAACTATTTTAAATTAATAAAAGTATGTTTTTAATATTATAAGTTATAATTCAATTTAACTTTAATAATTATAAATAAAAGTAAGAAATTTTTTAAAATCAAATTAGTAAAACAATTTAATAAAAAATTATTTTGAACAATTTAGTTTTTCTATACAATTGAATTGAATATCAATTTAGTATGATTAAGAACCCTAATTATTATTAGTTGCTTCTATATATAATTAGTGAAGTAGCTATTAGAGCACTCTGTACTGGTCTTATCTTACATTCTCTTATTTTTCTCTCTTCTCTCACATCCCGCCCAGTACGGCACCAGGTTTGGTTTTCTTGTCGATTCGGTTGGGTTCGTTTTGAGATTTGCACAATTCTCACTCACTCACTCATTCAAAGTTCTTATGTTTTTTCGTTCTTTGATTCGTCACCGGTTCTTACAATTTACGTGACAAATCCTCATACTGACTTCGTTTCTGTTTTCTTTTCCCTCATATCTTATATATTTTCTTCCGTTTTCATTTCTAATTTTTGTTTTTCTTATTTTACAACTCTTTTCGATGAATGGATAACTGTATATATGAATATGAATCCCATGATTGTGATTGTGAAACCATTTTTCTTTGCCAAGAAGGAATCTCAGAGGTTTTCTTTACTGATTTGAGTGATCCGGACATTCATTCCCCCATTGCAAAGCAAAGCATGTTTTAACATTTATTTATTTATTTTCTTTTCAGTTCTTGTTTATTCATTTCCGGACACAGCTTTCACTTTTTCTCAGTGCTATAGGCAGGTTCATCCTCTCTACCAAACAAGTTTTGATTTTATGCTTGAACTAAGGATGTGGATGGGTGATCATTTATTCGAATCACCTGTTGCATTGTATTTTGAAATAATTCATCAAATTTATGTTTATTTCATGTCTTTGATTTTCTGTGACAGGTTTATTGTATTGGGATGGAAGTCTCTGGGCAGAATATTATTAAGTGTGATGAAGAGAAAGCATTGAAATGCTTGCTTGATGCATTTGGCTCTGTGTTTTCTCTCGAAGAGATAGCTTCTGCGTATTGCAAGGCTAGCCGAAATGCTGACTTGGCTGGGGAAATTTTGTTTGAAATGCAGGGAGGCTCCTTAGGATCATCTTCAACCCTTGATTCATCCAATGCAGATGTCAGGACTGAAGGATCTTCTGAATCATCAGATGGGTATTCCCTTGAAAATTCATTCCAAGAAAGGAAAACTTCAAGGCCCAAAGTTCGCCCAGTTTCGGCTGGTACTGTTTCAAGCATTATTGGCAAGAATTATGTTAGACCTGCTCCATCAGCGAATGGGTCTTTAGGGATGACGAAACCAACTAAGTTGGATGCAAAGTCGCTGCCAATGACGGGAATCTGGCGTGAAAAAAACAAGCCGGATGTTTCCAGTCCTAAGCATGATCAGCTTCACCAGGACATGGAAGATTTCTTATTTAAAATGCTTGGAGATGGCTTTCAGCTTGACAGAAATATGATACGGCAAGTTCTTGGTATGAAAATTTCACATATTTTTGCTGTTTTTGAAACGAAATTGAAGCCCGTTTTTTCCTCTTATCGTTTGAGATTTTCTTAATGCATTTTTTATTTACAACCTCCTTTTTTCTAAAATTTAAATCGCATTTTCTGTCTTCTCTGCTCTACTGATCATTTTGTTTCATTGTAGAAAACGTTACTACTTCCTAGCCACTCTTTTACCAACTTATCCATTATCCCATACCATATTTATTTGAATCTCTGTTCCAAATCCTAGATAGTGGCGTGTAGCAGTTTATAATGTATTCTATATGCATATCAATTCTAAAAATGTTGAAATAAAATTACACCAAAATTTATGACATTTGTAATTAACAATAAAAAATGTTGAAATAAAAATTTATGATATTTCATTTTTTTTTGTATAAATTTTTATAATTATTAGCTAATCATTTCTCAGAAAATTTCCTCATTTACTAGTTACTTGTTTTAGAAGACATAAATTATTTTAATAGCATATTTTATTACAGGCACGTGCTAGCAACGCACCGTAATTGAATGAAATTTTTAAAAAACTAAAAAATCAGGAGAGTCAGCAAATGAGAATTGGAGTCTACCAATATTTCTGATTTCTAATAAATTTCTCTGGTAGTAAACTGTGCTGCTAGAATTTCTATTCATTATATTATTATGTAGTTATTTGAAAATGATTATGATGGGCTTACATATGTATGTTGTTTTAATAGTTTAATGTTGTCCAGTATTGACTATGGCATGCCTAGAAAATAAAATAGATTGTAGGTTGATCTGATGGAAGACTTTGATGTTTCTACCTGGACTTGGCTTAACCAATTTAGTGCTCAAATTTCTATGTTGGGTGCGTTATGTTCTTATGTAAACAAATCTGATGCTAGTTTGTTTTATCAATTCTTACCTTCAGTTATCAAGCATATTGACTTGAATATTTACTAAATGCTTTAATCTACTGACTACTAATGTGTATACCTGATTTATTAATTATTAATTTCATGACCAAGCCAAGCACACATGGGCTACATTACTAATGCCCTTATTTCTTTAGTTTGTATTAAAAGCTGACTGATTTTATTGCAAATATGCAGATACTTGTGGGTATGATATGCAGAAGGTACCTAAAAATCTTCTTATGCTACCATTATTGATATTTCTTTACTTCTTTCCTTTTCCACTTTTTTTGGGGTTTAAAACAGAATCTTTTCTACATTTTCTTTTTCCATCCATAATCTCACGTAGTGTTTAAACACTGTAAATTTGACAAGGATATCGTTCACTTTTTTCTGGTTTATAAAGTAAATTGACATGGGGATTATTAGTAATCATGATATTTCTCTTCAGACTACCCAGATCTTGTGTTTTCTAACGTCGCTTGTTACCTATTCCTAATAAATATTTATCGAAATCATCCAGAGCTTGGTGAAACTACTAGATCAATCGAATATGGCTTCAGGCAAAAGGAAAGCTGTTATTGGTGATTCGGCTGGTAGAGTAAGTATACACACCAAGATTATTTATTTATTTATGTTGAAGCTCAGTCTGGATTACTTGTGCTATTTTTATTATGTTTGGTTGTAAATATTATAATTTGTAGATTTTGGATTAAATCCACCTCAGGACGGATTTTGGGGAAAGCAGAGGATTACCTCCTATTGTGAAAGTTGTTTGCCACCTGCCAACCTTACTCTTAAGTGATGTCTGTAGTTTTACATGAATTGTTTCTGTAACCAAAATTCATATGAAAGGAGTGCACAATGTTTTGCGAAAAAAATATGTTTGTGCTCCTTTATTTCTGACAATTCTTTCTGTGTGTTGCTATGTCTATTTTAGGTTGTTTTATTCTTGCAATTGATTATTACAAAAGAATAAAAGTAGCTTTTGCCTTCTTGTTGTGCTTTGTTGGTGATGGTTTTGTATGCTCTTAGCTTTTAACTTTCCTCTTTTGTTCAGAAATTTATATCTTGATGTATACATTAAAACTCTGATGGTCATATAGATTCTTAGATTGCTATTGAAGCTAACTGTACTGTTACAGTTTACAGATATGAAACCAAAATCTGAAGTGCCTTCTTCTGAAAGAAAGTCTCAGGATTTAAACTATCCCAGAGGGTATTTTTTTCCTTTGTTTGTCTGTTAATATCTAGTACATATCATTATCCTATTTTCCTTTGAAAATCACGATGGAGTTCTACTTCATCTTTTGTTTCAATTTAAGTCATGCTCTAACAGCATATTGAATTCATTTTCATGATATTTTGGGTCATAATTTCTATTTTCTTTGGGATACAGTGATAAAAACATAGCTCCAAATAAAGGAACTGAATTGCATCAACAACAAAATAAAAAACATGACCTTCAGAAAGAAGTATTGTCTTCTTTGTTTAATTATCAAGGGCATCATGAGGTGGAGGAGGCTCCTAAAAGAATTGTGAAGGATTTGAATAAGAAATCACGGTTTGGGCGTGTGGTTTTTGAACCTCCCAAAGACTTCCCGGAAGAACTGAACATTGACATGGACTTCTCACGACCAGAAAATATAGACGGTACTTCATGTTATTCTGGAAAATGGATTCCTATTTTCTTTTGTTTGTTATAAGTTCACTTATTTAGCTACATGACTTTTGTAAAAGCAGATTTGTGTCTATATTTTATTTATCACAAGATATATCCTGTACAAGAGTGATTTTTTTTTTCATTTTCAGAAAATGTATTTTATGATGCTATTGCTATAACTTGCATGTGCTTCCTAAGTCAGAGGGTTATTGCCTTGCAATTAGTTGATTCATATGCTTCTCTCGCTGTGGGCCAAGTATTGGAATGTTGGAAGAATTTGTGATACATTCCTATAATCAAAATCCGTTAACCATATATTTCTTATTTCTTGTTACATAATATATAGATATTTTATTTTATCTTTTTCTGAAGTTGAGTTCTACTTTATGTGAAGACTGGGTGCTGTGTATATGACAGATCCAGAGGATGAGGAAGAGTACAAGAATGTGCGTAGAGCTGTGAAGGAGTACCGAGTGGCAATGAATGAATATTATAAAGCAGTATGTTTCATTTTCTGTTTGGGTTATATTGTCCCAGATTTTATCATTGGATTAGATGGTTTACTTGGTAGATTAACCTGGTGCGGGGTTTTTGTGATGGACACCGTAAAGACTAATGGGTCATTTGTTACATCAGGCAGTTGATGCATTTGCAAAGGGGGATCAAATGAAAGCAGAAAAACTGTTAGAACAGGTAAGGTTTTTTATATAATTGTGCCCAACAATAAGTTGCTTTATAAAGACTTATGTAGAGTTTTTTCACTAATACTGAAAATAAGAACATCTCTATTAGGATCATTTTCAGGTTGCATTAAAATATGCATGACAGTAAAAATGAGATCCAGGATCTTAAATAAAACATGCGGTCATAAATTAAAATATTATTTATTTGTATTAAATAATTATAATGTGAAATAATTGATAAGTTAAAATATAAATAATATAATATTAAATTAAGTTTTATAAGATCTTTGTATTAAAAGAATGTAGATATAAGGTCTTAAAAAATGAGATGATAAGATTTATAAAAGTGAATTAAGTTATATTGACACTTTTACTTGCCATTATTTCATAAGTATATTTTTTAAATGCGAAAAGTTACTATATTTGGTGTATGTTGAAATATCGTGCTTCCAACTGTCTTAGTTGTCTAGGATAGTGGTAACCAGTGTACTTTATTATCCTAGTTTCTCCAAAATTTGGTCATTCATTGATGCATTCTGGGTGATGGCAGGGGCAGTTTTTTCTGAGCAAGGCTCACGATGCTGATGAAGAATCTAACAAAATTATTCTTGAAACCAGGTTAATCTACACTGCTCTTAAATTTGCATAGCGTCATTCCTTTTCTGTACTTCCTTAAGGAGGTCAGTATTGAAAATTTGTATGTTATGCAGTACAATATTTATTTTATTATATTTGTTGGCAGCAATAATGAAGCAGAAGAAATGGTGCTGGACTTACGTGACCATGGTTCAAATGAGGCTATAAGACTACTGAAGTGTCACCTTTCTTCTTTTTCTGGCATTCCAAGTAAGCTAAGACATCATACTGCTGATGAGTGTAGTTTATGGATACTTTTAAATTTTCCTCCCTTTTCTCTATGGTAATTTCAATATTTCCTTATCTACATCAGCATTCGAGTACCTCAAGGTTATGGTTGATGCAAATGATAAAGATAACCCTAAAGGGTCTCGCAGAAGACTAAGGGTATTAAAACTATTGGAGCAGGAATCTATAGCATGGGTTGAAGGAGAAACTGCTGATACAATACTGATCCGCTTGGCTAACATAGAGCGTAAGAGTTTGAGTTTTGTCAAATAAAATGCCCATTTATTTATACCATTGTTGATGAAAGTTGGCATCATCAGGTCGTGATTTGTGAGAGTGTGTTGCCACAGTTTACATCAAATTTTTGTAACACTTCATCAAATTTTAAAGCATGCTATTTTTCAAAACATTAATTGGATTTGCATGATATCAGTAAACTCAAAATTTATCAACAGTTTTAAGCTGTGGTACTCTAGGAAAATTGCACTGACAATGGAAATCACGTAACTTCAAATCTTAAAATAAATACTCACTTCTATTATTATTTTGTTAATAAAGGAACTCTTTACTTTTACACTTATATTAAAATTATATGAAAATATAATAAGTCAACAAATTTAATAATATACTCTATAATATTTTATTTATTCTTACAATGATTTTCAACAATATATCTTTTTATGTTTTTTTATAAGAATTTATAACTGAATGATTGATAATTTAATCATTTTAGATGGTAATGTAAAATAATTAAATAATTATTTTTTCTAATAAAATAGTTAAAAAATATACTTGACCTCATATTAATTTTTTAGTTTTATTTATTTTTAAATAAAATCTTATTTTCAAATATAATAAATAAATATTTCATTTTATTAAAAACACAAAAACCAGAAGAGTAATGATGAGTGGCAATTAGAATAATTTAAGAAGAAATAAGAGTAATGTTAATGCATCGGTATCTTCTCAAAGACTGTCACCTAATAGAAACAATGTTGTTGCACAAGCTAACACTGTAACAATTTTTCTTAATTCACGATTTAGGTTAGAATTTCAAGTTAATCCATTTCAACGTGAATTACTTTCTCTTTTTCCATTGGGACAACTGTATACCTGAAAAGTCCATCTTATTAAGAATTACCAAAAAAAATTCAGTTCGGTCAAATAAAAAATATTTTTTCTTAGAAAAACTTTTAATGAAAACTTCTTAATATAATGTTTATTTTAAGTTTTCCTCAAAAAACCTTAAGTATTTTTATGATTTTACCTTTAATAATTAATGTACCTGCAATAATTAATCGTATTTAACTTCTTTTGAAAAGTTTATTTTATCTAAAAAATATTGTCAAACGAAGAACCTTATGTTAGGAAATCCATATTCAGTTTTTTGTTGGAACTGAATAATAATCAAATATCTTATTACTTTTAAATGTATAATGTTGGCATAATACATAATTTGATTACATCAATGTAAAGTATACGATGGATAATGTGTCTGATATTGGCCTCAATTTTTAATTTGGATTATTGTTTTTCCGCAACAATGTTTTTCCCCTCATTATATAATATTACTTTCAACACATCTAAAGTCTTTTGTTCTTCTTAAGCAACTCTCTAATCTCGTACAATCTACAAAGGCAAATCTATAAAAGCAAATCAAGTCATGACAAAAAAGACAACGTAACCCACCTAATGCAATCCATAAGATGTTGGAAATAATATGAATTTTTGGTGAATGAATTTTCAGGACCGGTCATTCCAAAAACTGCAATTACTACCGCTACATGCAACATGATGACCAAAAATATAATTTATATAAATAAAATATTTTACACTTTCATTTAATTTCTCTTTAAGTAACGTCATAAAACAAAATATTTATTTCACACACTTTGGTATGAATGAAAAGTTAGATTGACATGTAAAACTACAATATAAATTATATCATAGTTGTATTTGTATTTGTATTTGTTTGTTTACGAACTTTTGAGGAATCTTACTTAAACTATAAACTAGTAAGTCATGTATAACAACTTTTAATTATGTGTGTTACTGATCCAAATAATCTAATAAACTAAATGGAAAGCTATTAAGAGTTTTTGATGTTCTAGAAAAATAAAAGGCTACAAAGGAAAACAAATATACAACATAAAAAACTCATTTGCATGTTTTTTCTTCTTGAATTTACTATCACTCATTTTATTTGTAATGATAGTAATTGTTATGCTCTTCCCTTTAAACAAATTATTAAAAAATCCACTAACATTGTCTTCTAAATTCACAATTTTACTACTAATATCCAATCCCAAAACAAAACAAGCATGTATTAGAGGAAAGACTACCAAATGTTTTCTAATCCTAAAACAGTGGTCCTTGGCAGTCCATCTACTTACTAATTCTCACATGATAGGACTAGAAATATGCAATGACTAATTTAATCAAAGAAGTCATTTAAATGATGTACTCTTTATTGTTTTTCATTGTAATGGAGTAATATTACGATTTATTTCCACAATGTCTTATTCTAATATGAAAAAGACAATCCATAAATAACTTCATCAATAAAATATATAGAAACATTTTCAACAAATGATAAACTTTTCAAATTTTACTATTTACATAAACATACGTTTACTTATTTAGCTTTAAACACAAAAATCAAATACCCAATCACAACCATTTCACTCTACAAGTTCCATACTACAACAAATATTAACAATGTTGGTTTGTACCCCAATAAATTATTTACATGGACCAATTTACACCGTACTAGCCACATAACTGGACTCGGATAACCATTTATATTCAATCATTACATATTGATTCTCTAACAAGCATCGCCTACAAAATAGCTAGTAGTACCTGAATGTTATATTACATGATTAGTTTTAAACAGACATTTTCATGCACTTATTTATTTATCCATCCATACACACAAATTGTGTGTGAAACAAAGTTAATATAAAGAATAACACATGAAAAAATACTACAAATTAGAACAAAATATAGACCAGAAAATAAATAGGATTCAAGGTGCATTAAAGTCATCACAATTAGACTAACTAATTTTTCAACATCACGGTTGCCTTGTAGATTTTTCTTATTTAACAACTATCATTAAGGTTGTAAAATGAATATAAGAAATTCATGACATAACACATTAGGAGTAAGAGATTAAACAACTTTACAACACCCATAAAAATGTATTAGTGAACATAAACATGGCATGCAATAAGAGATTTTTATCATTCAAACAAATTTAAACACTATTAAACACATAACCATATATATATATATATATATATATATATATATATATATATATATATATCTCTTCAAAAACTGACTACAAATCACCACAACAAGCTATTATTACAACCTATAATCTATTATAAAGTTCTTCAAACAATTAATAATCAATTCTAAATTTACATTAAACGAGTGAACTATGTTTGGTTGGACTACTACAATACATAAATTTCGTTTTCAAATTAACTCCTTAAACTAAACCAAATAATATCGTTTTCAATTTCCAAACACAAACACAATCAACATGCAAAACAATAGAAGAACCCAAACACAAACACTAGGATTTAGGGATCTAGAACACAAACCATCAAAAACTACAAAATTTTTAACTTTCTTTTACCAAATTAGGGTTTTAGGCCATTGCAATCATTCTGACCACAAGAACAATCCCTCTGGCCACGACAACCACAACAACCATTGAACCACCACAAAATCCACTAAACCACCACAAAATGTCTGTTCACCCACCTAACCTCCACAGGCTAGCATAACCACTCCACCATAAATGACGCGCTCCTAACACATCACACAAACACAGTGTCGGAGAAAATCAAGCAATAGAAAAAACAAAACAAAGGAGAGAGAGTGACAGAGAAAATGAAAGAGAGCATGAAGCATAAACCTTTATATTCGTGTGGGCCCACAATCCATTTGAAAATTAATATTTCAACAACCTCGTCATCACATTAGCAGTTGTTAAATGAGAGTGATGATCTGGTGGTGTCAAGAAATACTCAAAAAACAAATATTAAATGATCCAACTTAAACAACTCTAAAAGTTAAAAAAAATCAAATCTAATTTAGTTTACATTAATATCATCCGGTTTATATTTAAAAGGAACATAATTTATTGTCTAGTTTAATTTTATGTTAAACTTACGATTAAAATGATTATTTTTTGTCTAATTAAAAATAAAAAATATTACAACATGTTTGTAAAAAAGTCATCACGTTTTTATGTTCCAATTAAACACTTTTCTTTTTATTCTTCTCAAAGAATAAGATTTTTTCTTTCTTTTTACCAAATATATGTGGATCCAATCACGATCTTCTAATAAGAACAAGAAATCTTCGGCGATCAATCCTTTTGTCCCATTTTTCAATAATCAGAAACATCATTTTCAATCAAATTTAAATTTTTTTTTCGTTTGATATATCATAATTAAAAAGTCTAAAGTTTAATATTCAACAACTAAATGCATTATACAATAATATTAACATCTTTATTATTTAAAACAATTTTATTAATATTTTTAAAGATTCATAACAATATCACTCATCTTAATATAATATTATTTAAAATAATTCTATTAGTATTTCTAACATTTATAACAAAAAATATATAATTAAAAAAAATATTTAACATAAAATAACGAACTAACTTAACTTTTATTGATATAGACCTTAAATTAAATAGGTCTAGTTAAAAAATTTATTTTTATTTAAATTATTATGAAAAACTAATTTAATTTCTGTAACATGTCAAATATTTTCACAACCTGAATTGACATGATTATAGAAGATTTGGTGAGATTTGTAATAAGAATAGGAAACTTAAAACTGATCTTATAATATCATTCTGCTTTAAAGTATATTAAATTCAAATTTTAAATAAAACTGTAGATCATAAAAATAAAAAATTAACTTTTAAAACTTTTGAATAAGATGATATTTAAAATATAATATAAATAATATGTTATTAAAAAATATTTTATGAAATCTTTATATTAAAGAAAAATATAATAAAATTTTAAAAGTAATATCAATATTGAAATTTCAAATAAGACAATTTAATTTAAATCCAGCCGTTAATTATATTTGAAAGAAATATTATGGATTCTACCTGTTTTGAAACTTAACCGGTAAGGAAGCAGTAAGCGTGACGAGAAACAGCCAAGATTTTGTTCAGCGCAGAGCAGTTAAGAAGAAACGCGTTTTGTCTCGCTTTCCCATACGCCTTTCTTCCTTCTATAAATTCTCAACTTCCCCAATTCTTTTCCATTTTCCACCAAAACCTAAATCCCCAAAAGAATCTTCTAGAGTTTCATCATGGCTGCCCAACCCCAAACCCAACCCCCTCAAATTGTATGTTCGCTCCATTTTTTCATCCTTATTATTATTGTTGTTATTCTATTTTCCATGTGTGATTCATCTAGACCTTTGAATTTCTTTGAATTTTTGGGGTGAGACTATTCTATTTTACTTTTGTTGTTTATTTAGGGTTTGAATTTTGATTGAATTTCCTGAACGAGGTGATTCCATTTTCCATGAGAAGTTTATTTACGGTTTGACTTTTGATTGAATCCTCAGGATGAGAGAATTCTGTTTTTAGTGTGCTGTTTATTTTGTTTAGGGTTTGAACTCGACTGAATTTTCAGGACAAGAGATTATTCTATTTTCCGTGCGTTGTTTATATCTGTAGTTTTAATTTTCGTGTGTTGTTTATTTACGGTTTGAAGTTGATTGAATCTTGCAGGAAGAGGGAAAAGAAGAGCAAGAACTCAAGTATCTTGAATTCGTGCAATTTGCAACTCTTCAGGCTCTCATGCGTTGTGCCATCCTCTACTCATACGCCAAGGAACGCGCCGGTCCCCTGAAGCCCGGCGTTGACACCGTGGAGGAGGCCGTGAAGACCGTTGTGGCTCCGGTGTACGACATGTTCCACCTCGTCCCCGGCGAGCTCCTCAAATACGCTGATCGCAAGGTCGGCGAATTGGACCGCCACGTTCCCTCCAACGTGAAGAAGGTCTCTTCCCAGGCCCGTTCCGTCGTCTCCGAAGTCCGCCGCGACGGCGTCTCCACCTTTGCCAAGACCGTTTATTCCAAGTACGAGCCCACCGCGGAGCAGTGCGCCGTGTCCGCCTGGCGAAAACTCAACCAGCTCCCGCTCTTCCCTCAGGTGGCCAACGCCGTGTTGCCGAAGGCCGCTTACTGCACGGAGAAGTACAACGAGGTTATTGTTTCCTCTGCTGAGAAAGGTTACAGGGTTTCTGCTTATCTTCCTTTGGTGCCTACTGAAAAGATTGCCAAAGTCTTCAGTGGAAACTGATCTCGTTTTGTTGCTTCTTTTTCGAATTTTTTTTCTTTTTACGTACAAAGTTGTTGCTATTGTTATTAGTATGTGTGTTGGATATTATTGATAAGGTGAATGATCTGTTCTGTAATTTTTTTTTTATGATACAACGATATAAAATAATTGTGCTGAGTTACGATACTATTATTATTCTCAACGCATTTTTGTATGGCCTGAACATTAAGCTTATAGAGTTCTCTGCAAATTTAGTTTTGGAAATGAAAAATATTCCAAAATAAGTAGGCACCTCAGTTAAAATAACTTATGAGTAATTTTATACATTAAAAAAATGTTGTTTTACATCAAGTTTACTAGAAAGAAAAAAAAACTTTGAAGAACTTCAAATAATTCACAAATTAAAAATTGATTACAGATTTGGATTAAACATTATTTTTATTCTTAAACAACAATTACTTGCAGAAGCAATTCAATTTCTTTAAAGAACTCCAAAGCTCCAGCGCAGCAATTCATTTTTAAGTAACTCTTAAGCATTCAGCTTTGAAAATACTAAGTTTTTTTTTTTAAAATAAGAGAAAAAGAATATAGGCTGAAATTTAATTGATTATTACGAAACTAAAAAAATTGTTGTCTTTAACTAAATAATTTACTTTGTAAGTTATTCGATTTTTTAAATATGTAAATAAATAAAATAACAGTGTATTTTAGGTTGTGAAGAGAGAAAGACTTGAAAGTAACATTGATTCGATTTTTTAAATATGTAAATAAATAAAATAACAGTGTAAAGACTTGAAAGTAACATTGATTCGCAATTGGCATGTCCCACGGTTTTTACACAGCAAACTACGAGGGGTCCAACTCCCTCCTCGCTCACTGCTTTTACCTATTTACTGTGAACATGGATTGGCGGTGGGGAAGAAGGGTGTTTTGCGCCAATTGAAAGGAGGGGACGGTGCCAAGATTATGAGCAGAAAGTTGGAAAAATACAAATTATTCACCATTTTAACCTCTCAGCATGCATTAGGGTCTTTGATTAGACATATTCATCCGTCTTACAATTTGACATGTGTATATATTTTCTCATACATAACAATTTTATTAATGTAGAATTTAATTTTAAATGTAAATAATATTATACATATTTTTAAAAGATGTGTTTTAATTTTTTTTCACCATTCCAAATTGATATAACGAAATGAAATATTTTGCGATGGTTGCATAGATTGTGAATAGGAGGTTGAGATGGAAATATTTTGTTATTTGCCATGCACCATAATCTATTCACACATTCAAGAGCTATTTTGTAGTTTACTTGAATTCCGGAACTATTTTGTAGTTTAGCTACATTCCGGAACTATTTTATAGAGTTTACCATTTTCGAGGACTTGGCTGAACTCCAAGAATAAATGAATCGATCCTTGATTCAATTCTAGTAAAATGATCCCAGAATAAACCAACCCATGAAGATTCAACTGCAGAAGAAAATGCAAAACTAAGTTTCATAAATTCATGCATTCCTGATGTTAATTATTTTCTCAGTTTCGTTGTTCTCAACGATGCCATCTTTCTCCATGTGGTCCAGAAGCTCATCCACTTCTTTACCACCTCGCACATAAGTCTTGATTAGGGTATGATACATTTGTCTATTCACTGGGACGGCATTTCTTAATAATCTGACGAAATCTTCTGCATCTTCAATACTGCCGTTATCAGCAATCCAACGCAACAGTTCTGCAACCACCTTTGCATTCGGCTTCCATCCTTTCTTTTCCACGAACATAGAGAGGGCAGTTTTAAAGCACTTCAATGCTTTCTCCATCTCACCCTTGTGAAGATATCCGCCTGCCACTATCGACCAACAGTTTGGGGTTGTGAGCTTTTCCTTATTTTGAAACTCTAGGAGCATGCCCTCGGCTTTCTCATGCAAACCTTTTTGTGCATACCCAATTATTACAATACTAGGGATTCCAAAATCATAACAATTGCCAGAGGATTCCCATTCCATAAGTATTTTCTCAGCTTCGTCGAGCTCCCCAAGCTTTACCAGAGATTCTAACATGGTTGTGAAATCCCTGTTTATGCACCTCTTGCAAGCACTTTTCTCCAGATCCCATATTCTCATGACCTCGTTCTTCAGCCCAAGTCGGGCATACAGAGAGATAAGATGATTGTGACCCTGGCCATCTTTGTTACCTAGCCTCTCCTCAGATTTCTTCAGGGCAGAAACTGCCTCAACTGTATGCCCAGCTTTTATATAAAAATTGGCCACGATAGAGTAAGTGTTCCAGTCCATCACAACGTGAGATTGAGTCTCCATCTCTTTCAACACTCTTTCCACTCCACCCAAATCAGACCTGACGCCATAAGAATTTATACAGATCCTGTAGCTGAAGTTGTCAGGCAAGACTTGGTTCTTTTTCATCTCAATTAGCACATCAGGAACCTTCTCATGCTGCCCAATGGATGTATACAAACCCATAATGACATTGTAAGTTAGAGGAGAGGAAGCAAACCCCAACTCCTTCATTTTCTGAAAATGAGAGAGGGCCTTGTCGGTTTCACGCTGGCGAACATAGCAATTCAAGAGAGCACCATAGGTCTTATGGGTTTTGTCTATATCCCTCAAGGCATCAAAATAGCTTTCTGCAGAAGAGAATCCTTGAACATTGCCAATCAGATCCAAATGCACGGCGTGTTCCGTTGGAGAGAATATGCACACACCATTCATGTCCATCCACTCGGATACCTGCAGCCAACTAAAACATAATTAACTCGAAGCGAATAAACAGCCAGCCGTTCCAAGCACGGTGCATCCACAATAAGTAAAAGCAAACCAAACATTGTAATTTTGCAAACCAAACTTTAACAATAAAGCAGTTACGATTATAACGAGTAGATTAAACATACAATGTGGCTCCTACATGTGTTTCAGATTTTCAATTTGGTCCATATACATGAAAACTTATCTTATGCATATAAACATTGTCAGTTCGGTCTCTAAGTGTAGCACACAACCAAATTAAGAATGTGCAATGTGGTTAAAAGTCAACATACGATATAAGAGATCAAACTGGTAAAATTT
Organism: Lablab purpureus; assembly: GCA_030347555.1. NCBI lineage: Eukaryota > Viridiplantae > Streptophyta > Magnoliopsida > Fabales > Fabaceae > Lablab > Lablab purpureus. The sequence goes on from CM059259.1 coordinate 12,301,660, forward strand.
GTACTCATAGGAACCTTTTAATAAACATTTAGGCATAAGAACGAAAACGAGAATCCATGTATTTTAGGGGACTAATGTTTAAATTGACGAGTATTTTATTCATGGAAATTTTCCATCAGCGAGGATTCAAAAAGTTGAAATTAAACAACTTATTGAAGGTCACAAATTATGCTGATGATAGCTTTGTTCCATCTAATCTTAGTTGGTGTACTTTGAGAGAAGCATGAACGAAATTAAAACGGACCTGGAGGGCTTGGGAGAACCTACTGCGTTTGCGAAGGTCACGTATGATGCGTTGAAGTTCTGCGACTCGGACCTTGTTCCCCTTGTACACCCATTCGTCGAGCACCGGTACCACACTGGTGTTGGGATTTCCGAGGGGACTTATTTTCGAGTACAGGTTCGGTTTATTCGTCCTGCTTGTATGGTATGACCTGCTCGCGGCTGCGATTCTGCGAAGAATCATCTCTTCAATGGCTTCGCTAGAGTTCCTCTCTTTCTTTCTCTTCTGCGCGTTGGTGAATGAATGGAAACGACGACACAGACACAGTGATCGCCTCTGCCACAGACGCGGGCTAGGGACCCATGATTTATTAATGGGCTTCTACTTTGGGTCAACCTTCTTTTAACTTACGGAATGTCTTTCTACACCCCATAATTTTACCCTATTCCTTCGGAATCCCATAAATATGGTATTTATTTCCATTTTGTTTCTGAAATTTGTTAGAATAGTGTAATTTTGAAGTTAACTTTTAAATTATATAATTTAAAATATAAGTTTAACTTTTAAATTATACAATTAAAAACTTTTTTAAATAAAATAATAACTTATAAAATATACCCTTCGAAATCATATTTTACATAAAAAATTTAACTTATGCAATTTAAAAATCAATTTTACATAAAAGAAATAGAATTACGTAATCTATAAAATATTTTTAGATTTTTCAGATTATATAATTTTAAAAAAATTTAAATTTTGTAATTCAAAATCATTTTCAGATAGCATACATAATCTAAAACAAGTTTCTGTCATCTTCTTCTTTATCAGCCATTCTCATTCTTTTTCTTTATTTTTTCTTCTTTCTGAATCAACAAATAACAAGTAACAATGATGGTAAAGGATACCGTTAGGAGTAAGATAGTTTTACCTTTTTCTTACCTTTATAATGTAGGTGGAAATCATGGGATTTTGAAAGAAAATCCTTAAACTTACATTATATATCACTTTTACTTTTAGATACCTTCTTCCTCCACTTTCATACTTCTTTTGGCACCTCATAACTGGACAACATTTACTAAAATACCACCCTCTGTTAAATAAAAAACAATCCTACTCCTTTTAGAACACTTCCAATACTTTATAGATTACGTGTTTTAGATAATCTTTTGGAATAATTTATCTAATAATATATTCTAGATAAACTTTGGAATAATTTATCAAAAATTATTAATACTCCCTACATTATTTCTCAATTTTTTTATCATTTTTTTTCTGTTAAATCAATCAAATTACATCATTTTTAGAATATCTTTATTTCTTATTTCTTTATGTTTTATCTAACAATTAAACATTTTTTTCACACAACGAAAACTTTAATTTCGTATTAACCTTTTAAAAAATGAAACGTTATGCTCCTTGATCAATTTCGGATTAAGTAGTCTCAAAGAAAGATTTTATATTATGAATTAACTTCATCAAAATGGTATTTTGATGAGACGGAGAAAGAAATTACTCATATTTAAATTATTTATTATTTTCCTTTTGTCCTTTTTATAAGACGTGAGATTTTCCTTTATGTAAGAATGTGTTAAAAAATGAATTCTATGTGTCAAAATCCAAGTCATTAACACAAGTAATTCTGCAGTTAGGTCTCTATTTGATTTCTTATTTGGATGCACTATCATGTTTGAAGGTGTGATTTTTTTGTCTTAGCATCTCATTAATATTTTCTTCTTTCTTCTTCTTATCATATAACTTTATCTATCGTATTTATATTTTTATTTGCTCTCTTATCTATCTTTTGTAGTGTAAAATAGATTTATGAGTATTCAAAGACTATTTTGCATGAAATGGAACAATGAAATTTATGGTCTACATGCATGGAATCGCATTCCAAATAATTATTTCATGTACCCACTATTTTAAAAATTAAAGTTGATATTTCTAAAGATGAAAGTTAGAATGAGAATTGAAAATTGATGTTTATCTATGGACTATGGCCATTTCAAAAATAATTCTTATTTATTTAGCTCAAGAGTAGTTAGGCTTTTGAATTTGATTGCGTATATAATATGGTATTGAAAAGATGATCATGTGAGAAAATATGATTGAGCTGTAAATATTTTATTCTCACACTTGAATTTAAATCACTCTAATTTAATTCTTAGAATAAAATAAAACTCGAGCTTTCAATTCTAATTTTCACCTTTCTTGTGTTTTGTTTGTTCCTACACCTCCATGATGAAATCAAAGAATACAATTAACAACTAAACAGGAGGAGCAATTTCCTAAACTATAAATTTGATCCTTTAATGTGTTCGTTTTTATAGAACAGAGATTATTAATCACTTAATCTGTTAGTTTTCGATGATATGTAGTGGAGATAATGGTCATGTTGGATATATAAGCTTAGTCATTAATACTTTAAAGAAAGAAAATTTTCTGATAAACTACACAGACATTATGATCATGTTGGATACGTTTAGTAAAAATACATAGTTAGCATAGTCAAAATGTTTGATTGTATCATTGTTTAATTAAAAAATACTCAGAAAAACACCTGAGAAAGAAGAAAGAAAAAAAGCATGCTATGTTTATCCCTAAATACATAGCAGAAAAGCACAAAAGTAAGAACTAATTACATGAATTATTTACCAATACATATTATAACAATTAGATTGAAATATTTTGAACAACTCACCCACTTTTCCAAATTAGCTTTTGGAAAGTCCCTTTTTCAGGATAAGACCTTAATTATCTTTTTATGATCTACTGTTATTAATATATATATTATAAAACAGTAATTGAAAAAGCTATCTTATAAGGGAAAACAGCACCAAAAAAAGACCATCTTTCCTTTCCTAAAACTAAAATTTGGAAAAGAAGATATCATATTCTGTATTATCTTACCTAATATATGAGTTATTGAATTATCTTCTCAAAAAAACATCATCTCTTAATACTGATGAATTTATAATAGTAATGCAAAATTATCCCTTCATTCTTTTTTATATAACACACCACAACATCAAGCTCAGATAGAATGAGCCCCCAATATATATATATATATATATATATATATATATATATATATATATATATATATATATATATATATATATCATAATGGAGCCACATTTTTTATCTTCCTAAGATCTGGTGGCATACCAAGTAGGGTAGAAAAGTTACAGGAAAAAGATGAACCAATTCCTTAAATTTTACGCCAAATCCATATTCAAACATATTTCTTAATTTTGAAGTCCCCACTTTCTCTCATCACATAACAAACAGGGACATGGATATAATATCAGATTTCAGAACAGACAGTAAAAGTATGTGTAGGCCCTGCACTACCACATCAAAAGCAACGCTGACTAGAAGAGTATCCATGGGATACCTCGTTATGTTAACCTTCAACATCAGCAAAACCAGTGACCATTCCAACACATCCAATGTTAAATTCAAATATAAGACACAATGTCGTATAAAACCAAGAAACACATTAAATCAGTACAGAGTTTTCATTGGTTATGTCAATAATTAATCTAGAGTCTCTCATTCTCCTAATTAAGTTTCTTTAATTTATAAGCTCAAATTAAATTTTTGTTCAAGAAAATCAAGTTCAATACCACTCTAGTTTGAAATATATGTGTGATATATGTGAATATTATTAATTTATTATTAGTCAGTTGCATTTCAATTTACTGTTTCACGTAAGAAAATTAAACATTAGAAGATCATGTCTCAAAAAGGTTGAAAAACTAATACTGCTTGCATCATAACATTAAAAAGACACCAACCTTAAAATACCTATAAAGCGGACCTAGCTGTTCTATGTCGAAAATCTGGTTGAGTTGTTTAGCAGTCAAAGTATTTTGAATTCAATAATCTATCGTTGAATACAAATTTAGTTGTGTTAGTTTTGACGTAAAACACTTGACAGATATGATCGGAATTGAAAGGACAAGGACAATTAAAAACCTTTTGAGGAACCTTTTTTATGAGGACTAGTAATGTCAGAAATTTATCACATTTGAAAACTTGGCACCCATGGCTACATAATGTAGTAATCTGCTTCATTGTACAAAGAAATAAAAGAATGCTATGTGTAAAGAAAGAAATGAGAAAACAATAAAAGAATTATCACTAACCATACCTATGAATGTCATGAAGAATAATGACACTCGGTGGTGGCTTACACAGATTTTTGTCGTAAGAAAAATAGAAGCCTTGGGATTTGTATGATACAGCAAACCAGAGGGAAATACAAAATTATCAAGGTCACTGCATCTTTGTAACTGTAAATGAACAAAGCATAAAACAAAAAATGTTCTAAAAGTTTAAAGCATATGTTAAGTTCAGTCATGTGATCTCCTAGTTGTTCTTACCATAATCTCTAGTAGTTAAACTTATAATAATTCCTCAGTTTTGTTCATTTTTTTTAAAATTTTGTGGCGTGTATTAAGACAGTACGGCCAAAAATTGATCCCTGACAGAATGAGTGCATCCAACAAAGTCATAAAGTATGAGTTGTGACCTAGGAAATAAAAGTGCAGTGAGGCCATAATGGAGTAACATTTTTCTCTCTAAGAATTTCCTGATAAACAGTAGTAACACAGAAAAAGGAACAAGGAAAAGAAGATTAAGCAATTCCCCAATGTTCACGCAAACCCCACATTCAAATTCCCTGCTCCTTTCTCTTTCTCCCATTGCACAACATATGGGGGCTGTGGTATCTAAATTTCAGATTTTAGAAACATAACCGAAGACAAAGAGGGAGCAAAAAGCAGGTGTAGGCCCTGCAACACCAGCTCAAAAGCAATATTGATTGGAAGAGTATCCATCATCTCCCTACTCTTTCTCTCTCTTTGCCACCTCTTTACATTAACCTTAACATTTTCATTCTTGTCTCCCTCTCGAGTCTCCATGGCTCCACCACTTTGTCTTTTGACCAAACCCCCTTTTCTCTGAGAAATTCTATCCCAGTATTGCTTCTGTTCACACTTCAGACTTTGCCTCACAATTAGCTTCGCAATGGTAGACCTCCCACATTAGTGGTAAATATTTGGATTCCAGAACATACCCATGTGTGCATGTCTCATGCACGTATGAGCCTTATCGTTCTCTTGCACCTATATGCCTCTATAAGTTCTTGAATCGTTCACCCTCTTAAGGATTTAACTTCAACCTTTCTAATTCCTACATCCTCTTTCCATTTTAGCTAGCACGTTTCCTTAAAATAATTTGTCTATATATACTCCTTTGCCAACCTTTCCAACTGTCCCTCTAGCAAGCAGCTACTCGCTCTCTGCCTCTCCTTTTCTCTGTCTCAAACAAACAAAAATTGAAATATTGGCTTTTTGTGCAATTAGAACTCTCGTGTTGTTCATCAAAATGTTGAGAAAAAGTAAGAGAGTATGCTTCAGCCCTGATGTCAATGAGAAACCAACCATGTTTCTCAAACATAGTGTATTAGGAAACAGGAAGAGGGTAATTGGAAGTTGGAGTTTCTCAATAATGTCCAAAGATCCTTTATTGTCACCTGTGAGATTCGTACTACGACTTGGAGCAAAGGTCGCAAGTTCCATTAGAGTTGTTTCAATGGGAAGGAGATCCTCCAGAAAGGTTTCTTCGTCCACTTTGGTAAGGTCACGTTCATTATCAGACCCTAACGACTCTTCATATCGTGCTAAGGCTGTAGAAGATTGCATTGAATTTTTACATTCTTCATCCTCTAGGGAGAGACCAAGTTGAGTCTCCATGCAAATCATGGTTTGGAAAGTCTTCTCAAGGTTGCTGCATGCAAGAGATAAATCATGTATGTATATTAAAACGGATATGCTTTCTTGATTTCACCTGTCATGTTCATTAGTTCAAAAATAGAGGTCAATCCTTTTGTTGTCTCTTTTGCAACGGAGTCTGAGTAGAGACATTTGCATAAAACATTGGTTCAAATCAAAGTTTGAATTGCAGACTGTAGAAGTTTTTTCTGTTTACTGGAATACATTAATGTGGTTATCAGTTTCATTTATTTCTTGAACATTATTATGAAAACTTTCTATTAACCATGATATTGGATACTTCCCTTTCTCAGTATAGTTTATTTCATTCCAAAAATGGTTTAACCGAATCTGAATACTGTCCAGCGGTTTCTTCTCTTTTGTCCTTACACAACCCTCCCCAAAATTGCATCAGCTTCTCGATTTTACCTTGGTTTTTCTCCAAACATTAAAATTTGAAATTACTGATAAAAAAACTTTTTTAACACATGTGCCGAAACCTTTATCTTTCTGTTTATTTAATAAACCTTTTGTATTTAATTGAAATACGTGAATTTAAGATTCAAGATAATCAAGACATATATCGATTATTATTGGAGATATTCTTACTTTTCTCTTTATTTTTTTCCCGTGACATTATCTGATCTTGCATTTCTCTTTTTTCCTCTCTTGCATGAAACTTTTTTTTTTTAAATAACACTTCACTTTATTAATTAGTTACGCCAGACCCCACAGCTCAAAGACAGGAACTTCCACTTTCTAGGCATTTGTTCTATCCCACACTTGGAAAGCAACTGTCAACCATACGCTGAAAAATCTGTGAATGTCCCAATCTATCAACTTTCAACAATCCTTTGACCAGAGCACTACAAATTCACGCCAAACTGTCCAAGGAATCCATCCAAATTCTATGCATTGCAAATCATGTTAATCATTGTTCTTATCTTAAGCATGAAAATGAACTTAGATAACTAATTTACAAATAACGACCAGTGGCAACATGTTAAATATCAACCGTTGGATAAATTAAAAATGTAATGAGTACACCAAGAGCATGCAAATCGATTGCACCCTTGCAAAGGCATGGGTGGAGCGCGATGTTCAGTCCCCTCTGAAAAAGACCACAAAAGAATTGACCTAACAAGTGCCTGCTACTGACACCTAGTTCATCTTGTCTCGTTGCCTTGTTTTTGTTGAAATAAGCAACACCCAAACATCATCCAGTGAACAGTTTACATGTTCAGATGGTTACCTTCAAAATAATCTGTATTTTCATCAATATTTGTGACAAAAAAGACTATCCAGGCGTGCAATCATGGTACAAGAGAAAAGAAAGTGTTAAAGTTCACACGTACGCTAATAATTACTAAAACACATCAATATAATCGAAAAACAAAGTTCCAAATGACATTATGAATAAACAGTGCATAGCACGATCAAGAATCCAATGAGAGGTTTTCAAGTTCTCGGAATCCTTGACTGGAGGCCTTTTTTAACTCCAGAGCTCTCTTGTAAGGTGGGGCAATAGGGGGCTGTACAGGATCCAAGCTCTGATATGTTCCCCCATCAACTTTAGGTAGTGGATATGAGCGATCAGAATCATACCCACTGAGGTCACCACAAGCTAGAAATGGGATATACACCTTATTAGGGCCTTCCAACCAACCACTACAACAATCTGCAAAACCACATGCATTAATTATGCGAGACCAAAGCCATGAAAAATAACTACTCCTGATGATACACTGAAACAGCAAAAGATATTTCTCAGGGTCACGATTGTTTTAGTATACAACATTCAGGATTAACGTTACGAGGCTGAATTTTATAGTCTATAATTGCATATAAGATTTACTATAAGGACAGACATATACCTGTATCATCTACCCCCGAGGGACTTCCAACCTTCTCAAGAAGGCGATGCAGATCTTTTGGATTGAATCCTTCAGGAGGGGAATAGTTTTCACATACTGCAAATGCCTCTGCAAGAGTAAAAACACCTAGAATTAGCTCAAATACTAGTCAAACAGAATTACCCACTTCCTAAAATTTTTATCCTTGGCAATGTTAGTGTGATAAAAACAAGCTTAAACACCAATAACTGCAAGGTGTCTGTAGGCAAAGGGGCTACAGCTATATTAAACAAGTACTATTTTCGAAGTTCACAACTTCATAGACATTTGTTACATGATAGAAAAGCTTCTGTTAAACCTAATTAATGTCACGACTATCAATTCCAATGTAATGTCATGAGTGCAAAATCCTAAACAACGGTAATTCTAATAATAAAAAAAATAACTATGAAGAGGGGAACAAGTATGCATACCAAAAATTAGCAAGCATTGAGAAACTAAAAATTCTTACCTATGCTGGAATTACGGCTGCTTTTTGGTTTTGCAAATGTCACGACAGGGAAGAATAACTTTAGCTGCAAACCAGAGGCGACACAGGTTGTAATGATGATTCCAGGGTTATAGAAAAAAACTAAATTCAGAAAACTATGTAACAAAATAAGACCAAGTAACTTTCAGAAACAATGATACACCTTTGCCACTTTCCAATTCTTTCGTTAAGAATAATTGGAAGAAAGTGGAAACGCAAAACAATTTCACAACTCACTAAAATTTTAGATTCAGTAATGAGTAGGATCCAAATCCCAGCCAGACAAAAGGGATACTCACAGTGATAGAATCTGTTCACAAAATTTATCTTTACTTATGTGAGTGCACTTCTTTTATTTACCAAGAAAGTAACTTAATGGTGTTTCTTTTCTTTCAAAGTACAATCATTTTGTAGAAGTTTGGTGTAACTTGGTGCAGAAATTTTCATTCCTTCTCACACAAAAAAAAACATATTTTATGATGTGATCTAACTGCCAAAGTAAGAAATCTATGGTATTTGAATTACTTCTATTGCTTCCAGAAGTTTGCAACCATCATTCATTCTTAATCATTCGCAGTGAAGATCATGTATCACCACTTCTCTATATATGTTGCCAAACGCTAACTGAAAGTTGGATGACTGCAAGGCATGAATGTAAAAGCATACTTGCTCTAATGTGAACTATGCACATGCACACAAGTCTTCACTTTCTAAAACCTCGTGATACAGGGAAACTTCAAATACCTGACAATATAGAAGGCTTGTGTCCTTTCCTCTAAATATCTTTGCAATAAACTTCCCTCCTTCCTTAAGTACATGAGTAACAATTGTCAACCCCTGCAAGAATGCCAACAAGCATCAATCTAGAACTAAAACCCAAATAGACAGGCAAATTAAACCATTCAACTCTTTGCAAATCAGGGAGTACACAATTTAATATAGATCATATACTGTGCATATGCTTAATAGAAATGAGAGTAGATTGATAGAAAATAAATATCAAGAATCAATTAATCCTTGTTTCACAATAGGGCAAAGAGAAATAGATGGAGTAATCAACGATTTTATATGCCCTTCAAATTTATTTTCTCATTCCCAATTGCAATAGTGATAATGTGAACATGTACTATCTAGATGGAAAAACGACTAAAAGCACAATCAACAAGAAAGAGACAGAAATTAAATACTTACTGCAAGTATGAGTTGGGATTGTACGAACTCATCCATGTCATGAAGCCCAGTAACTGCAAAAGCCAAAACTTGCTTTCTTAAACTACAAACAAAATACAAGATACTCTACGAATGTAATACAATTCACATGGAATAACAAACGAGAGACAAAATGATTCTGGTTGGTTCCTTGATCCAGATTAATTACCATGCATAGAGGTTGAGGCTAAAACAAATGTAGCACTTTATGTAGCTTTTCATGTGAAATTGCACTACTTTAAACATAAACATCGTGCACGAAGAGATTAAGAAGTTAAATTGAGCATTTTTATTTACCATCAGGAGCACCATCACACACAACCAGGTCAGCCTTGCAACCATCGAAATGTCTAATGACCTGATTAAATCAAGAGAAAGAAGAGGGCTCACAAACTTAATTCCAATAGTTATTCAAGTAATTTAATTGATGGGAAAAAGCAGCCTCCAATAAACCAGTTCTTTATAATTCTTTCAAGTTTCAACAAATTGTAGACTCCGGCAGAAAGGGATTGTTGGCAACATCACGAGACATACTTGTGCATTTTGAATCCATACATACAAATTAAGTTGATTTTGTAAAGCTGGAACTTAAATCTCCTTATTAACACACTATGCATTTCTACCATTCTCTCTAAAACATGTAACATGCGCACACCACAATGTAACAAGCTAAAATAATGAAAAAGAAAGCAACTGTTATTTTTGTGGTATATGTTTCCTTATTTTTGTTGGTAATGTTTTGTTGAATAGATTGAGATTGAATAGTGGATACATGTCCTTTACAGACCAGCAAACATGGCCATAACGTCTGGCCGTTATTTTACACATTCTTGAGTGAAAAATAGGATTTATAGCATGGTTCAGGACTACAAAAAAAATGTGTGCTTTTCTTCTCTCTTCTCCTTTCATGTTTTTCTCATTGTTATGGTTCTGGTTTATGGTTTAGATTGTGTTCCTTTAACAGCAAGCAACACATATAGTTGAAATTTAAATGATAAAGAACCAAATATAATGGATGAAACTCATAATACATTGACATGTTTCATTTATGTAAAATATTAAAAATTTAGAAGGAAATCTTTTTAAAAGGAAATCATGCAATTTCTTGATGAAATTTGAGGAGGAAAGTTTAGATGAGCAACAAGCTGAAAGAGACAGGTATATTTCTATTTCTATCAAGATATGTAGCTTACTCAACATGTATTCCAAATAATATAAAATTATCCATGAAAAAAATTATGGTAATACTGCTATATATACCACTTCAGCTGTCCGAGCATTAGTTATATCACCCTGCACCTGAATGACACCTTCGATTGGAGCCATTGGTTGCAAATCAATAGCTACAATAAGAGGAAGATTTTCACCCCTGCATACATGATGCAACAAGAAATTGATGATGTTGATAGAGAAGGAGCAATAATATAAGTGATTCAATATGAGACATTTTTTTATAAAAGAAAGAGTTTACTCAAGACATGATAGAGAAGAAAAAAGAAGAAATCAACGAAGGAAAGCTACTCAATCATCAACATATCTGTAAGGGAAACTCCCTTGAAAATTCAAAGGTTTAAACCAACCAAGTATCCCAAAATGTACCCTACATTTTTACCAAAATTTTATCTTCTTTACATCAACTAAAACAATTTAAGCTTACCACAGAAATATGCTAAGAAACATTAAGTTTGATAGAGCTTAATTTCAACCCTATGTCTTGGCATGAACGTACAGATGAGAAAGATGTCAAAGAAGAAAAGCCACGGCCTGATGTGTATTATGTAAGTGCAAACAGTATAGAATTTACAAGGAAAGCCAACTTACTTTGAATCAGGCGCATGCTTGGCTGGGAGATATAATTTACGACTCAAAACCTGCATGTAAGAATATAAGTATGATGGTGGCCCATCGAACAAGACCAGTAAATGCATGGACTAGACTTTTTTCCCATCTGTGAAAACATGTTTGTTTGCTAAGAGTTCATGACATGACAGTGACAATTCCATCACAAGTACCTGACTCCAGCTACCCGGAGCAGCACATAAATCTACAACACGCTTCACCCCTGCAGAAAATAGAAAAGTAATCTCGATACAGACAGCAGGGGTAATTTGCTGACGCTTTTTCTATCAAATATTCAGGACAGAGGGCAACAGAATCTCAAAGAAAAAAATACTCAACAAACCCAAACAGTCAAATACAGGCTTTCATGGGCAAAGGCAGGCACCCCACCTTCAAAAATATTGAATTCCTCATCTATCTGAAGGAGTTTAAAGGCACTTCGAGCACGCCAACCTTCCTCTTTCGCTTTCCGGTAATAGATATCCTGAAAACCAATTTAGTCAAGCATGAATGCACCCGAGAAGGAAGAACGCTCTGTAAGATAAAAAATTACCCACACACCCTCTTATCCCTTGAAGCTCTCCCCATGCTCTATGTTCACTTGTCCTGCTACAAATTACTCAAAACAAAACCCTGAAAACAGTTGTCAAAACAAATTAGAACAACAGAAAAAAAAGCAAGAAATTAAAAAAGAATAAAAAATAAACTTTTTTTCCATTCTATTAGCCATTTCTTCAAACACCTGGGTGGCATACAGAAAAGAAAACCCTCCTTTCACATTTACATAATTTAAAAGGCCCTAAATTTTTAATCCCCAGACTAAAATTACCACTTCCATGCAGCTAGAATTTTACAAAACTCCACCAAATCCCAGAATTTTACAATACCAATATTGAAAAGAAAACCATGCACCTTTTAACTTTTGAATGATCGAACTATCCCCTCTACCACAAACTCACTAGTTTATATACTGTATTAATACCCGCTAATATATTTATTATAGTTAAAAATAGTTTGTATATTATATAAAATTATCAAAAAAATTATAAATCAAATATATATTTGAACAATAATAATAAATAAAATATTTATATAGTACTATTAATTATTATTAAAAATATAATATATTTATTCTGTAATTTTATATGTAATATATATAATTTATATTTGCAAAATAAAATCTTAAACCATTCTTAATAATTAATAAAAAATATAATTATTAATCTAAAGTATTCTTAAACACTAATTGTATAAGATAATACTTATAAAATTGATTTAATTTTTTATAAATAATTAAAAATTATATAAAAAATATTTTAATATTCTGTAAAATATTCATCCTACTATAAAAAATATAAATCAGAAACAATATACTTCTAATTTAATTAATCATTATATTAATTAAGTGATAATTTTTTATATATATTATTTATTCACACATTTTAGTTTTTATTTAATTTAGTAATAAGTTTATATAAACCATTCTTATATTTATAGATTAAATTAGACATATATTTTCTTAATTTTTTTAAAATATACTGTTCATATATGTGTATTTATAATATGAGAAAATTTATAAAATATAAATTATAAATTATAAAATTTATTTTAAATATAATACTTTAATAATTTTCTATAAGTTATTATTCTTGTATATTTAATTATTGATAAATATTATAAATTTGATATTAATTTTAATATTTAAAAAAATAACTTTAATAATAATTAGTAAATATTATGGACATATTTTATTTAAAACTAATTTTTTATATACTCATCTCTTCTCTTATTTCAATCAGATAAAAGGTATACAATTTAAAGATTTACAATATTAAAAGACATAGTTGTTAAAATTGAACTGAAAACATATAAAATAGTGTTTTTCTCAACCATGCTAACATACTTTTGAGTAAAAATAAATTCTTGTATTTTTTGAATCGTTTTATTCTTATATAAAATAATTGTTAAGACTAAATTTAATAAATTTAATTTTAAAAAATGTGAAAAAATATGTTTCATTAAAAGATATAAATTAATCAAAAATAATTCATATAAATTTTTATATTTGAGTATGGTGTTTGTTAATATTAGTAACATAATTTTCATCTAAAATTAAAATTAATGATTATTCATGAAATATACTTATTTATAGATTCCAAACATAAACTCATCAAATATACTTATTCATATAAATTATAAATTTAAATATAAATCACATTTAATTTCTTGTTTTTAAACATTTTAGAATAATAAAATTACAGCAAAAATTGTTAGTAATACGGTAATCATTTGTCAACCTTAATATTTGTTTTTAGTGTATTTAAAGACAGATCACTCTTGTTAGGTGCACAATACTTCAACTCTATTTTTAGGACTGACTATCATTTTATTGGTTAAAAGATTATCACTGGATAGGTCCACTGGTTGTGATTTTGATCCTTTTGATGTATTCGAAAACTTATTTAGCAAATCCTATCAAAGAATACATTGAATTACAAAATACACACTTGTTAAAAATAAAGACAATTTAATAATAGATAATACAACCTCGACAATGTTGATATAACTTGCATCATTAGTTACACTCTTCATTTTATAAATATCACCATTTTTAGAATCCATTGAACATGAATAATGATAATGTTAATATGTAGGTAAATGTGAATTATCAAGATAAAAAAGTATTTACATAACACAGGGAAGTACTTATAAAGGTTTAATGCAACCATCATTAAACTTCTTACTGATATTTTCAACCTATACATACTTTCTTAACTTTAGATGATTAGTCAAATTTGAAATTTTTATCATTATTACACTCAATCTTCCATCAATACAACAAACTCGCTTGGAATATGACCAACATTATTCTAGTGCATAACCATTAAACAAGGAAAAGAACATTAAACTTTTACAATAACAAAAAACAAAAAATTTTCACATAAACCAAAAGAACCTTTTCTTGAGATTCAAAAATCTCAATGCATGACCTTTTACTGTTGTGGTATCCCTGTCAAAAAGCACGAAAGTGGTTGAATCGATTTCATCAATTACTCAAACCTTGATCTTATACTTGTAACCAAGATGTATTAGAGAGATCAAAACAGTGTACCAAAAGAGCATAGTATTTTATTACAGTATAATTTTTTTACCTAGGCATCACTTTTACATGTGTTTGTTGTATTTTTTAAAGAAAAATATCTTGGAGTCTGGGTATACTTATTGCATATGCATGCAATATACCACTACTCATCATCCTCAAGTATATGCTTAATGGTACCCACAACAACAAATGTTGCATCCTATCAGTATAAAAAAATGAAGATTGTTTATTAATCAAGGTTCAGACATGATTTAAAATGAAAAGAATATAAATAAGTTAAATTTGATACATGTTTACAATCTTTTAAACCTTAGATTAAATCTCTAACAATGAGTTTTAGAAATTCATCTTCCATGATAGTTTTAGAAGATTCAGACAACTAACTTAACTCTTGTGAAAGTGACTCAGTACAAACCTTCACTTTCACAAAATGTATACTAACAACAACATTTTGAACATCTTCAGACAATAGGAATGAATTGAGTTTGTCCACATAATTTCCAAACAAAGTGCATTCGATATGAGAACTATTTGACAACATAGGGTAAAGACTATAAACAACAATATATGAATTTTGAAAACAAAAGAACTTCATCATTATCCATCAATGTCTATACATATCACATTCAACTTTGTCTTTTTTTCATTTCTTTCCAACTCTTTTTCAATTCCAACTTTGGTCAGAAATCCTTGACATCTGGACAAAAGAAAAAAATCTTTAAACAACAGAAAATATGTCAATATAAATATTGGGACATTGCAAATAAAGTCACCCACTAAGTAATCTATTCCAAATAGAGTACATTCAACTTTAAAACTACAATAGAAAAAATATGGTCAGAAATACATATACATAAATAATACAAAGTCTCACAAGCCAAGAAAAACACTCATCAGCCTCTAAACAAATTGTGTTCAACTTTGGTTGTCTTGCCATTTTTGTGCAGTTCTCTCTCAATACCCACACATGTCAATACTCCAATAATACATATGCATTTCGAACAAGTTGTAAAATTTGTTAATCCATATCTATACTATATATCCATATCTATATTATATACAAACACAAATATAAGTATTCCAAACATATTAGTTGAATTCACCAATCAGAAAGTCACGCTCAAATTCACCGGAAATAATATATGATATTGGGGTAAATTGGTATTTAATTACTGGAATAAGGTTCACATCCACTAAAGTAACTTTGGTTCTAATTTGGGAATTGATTTTATATGGGTGGCAGGATGTTTTATAAACACTTCCCTCACATATATCATTCTGAAATTTATAAATTATGGTTCAATGGACAGACCCATGGATGCAGCTATCCTGTATGAGCAAAAATGATAATGAATGAACAATAAAATAAATAAATAAATAACAACAACTAACAAATGCCCTAAAGGATTAACCTCTTTGTACGGAATAACCATTTCTAACGAAAAATGAAAGTTTGGTATGGTGAAATTCAATACAAATCACAAACTAATAACTCTCGCAACTATCTTCACCATTCACATTAGCAAAGGCAGTGTATCTGTTTGATCGTTCTATGACTATTACTGGGTTTATGTACTAAAAGTAAACATAACAACCAAATCATGAGTTATATATATGCGAGACTCAAAGCCAACCCTCACAAATGTACAGGGTTTTCAAATTTGAAATGTTGAAAAAATACTACTAATTTTATAACAAATACCTAAAAATATGGATATAAAGATGATTTCATAAGAGAAATTAAAGTATAGACAAAAAAAGAAACCAAATTAAAAAGCACAATGAAGAATAAGAAAAAAATATTATACCTTTTTTTCTTTTCTTCAAATAAAGTTGTTCAGAAAAGAAATTTCAATATCCAAAATTTACTAAATCAATAGATAAAACAAAAAAGTCTTAAAACCCAAACTTTGTTGAATCTTGAAAATCCTAAACATAAGAAAACAATGAATAATAGATACCGTTAAAACAAAATGTAAAGAATAGAAAAATCTAATTTATTCTAATAAATTGTTGTAAGAGAATTTTCTACATGCTCTCATAAGCGAATTGGGTAATTTTGTGACAGTAATCGGGTCAACCCGTATTCACAAACCTATGAAGGCTCAGAATCTGAATCAGATAGCAATTCGAGCTCGACAACAACTCTTCACAAACCCTAACCCCCAAGTGTTGAACCCTTTGCTATCACTCCTCAAGAATTCTCAAAATGCATTCTTTCATCTCTACAACCAAATGCTGTCACACCCTTTGTCCCACAACCACTACACCTTCACCCACGCCCTCAAGGCCTGCTCCTTCCACCACGCACGCTCCAAAGCGCTCGAAATCCACGCGCGTCTCCTCAAATCGGGTCACTATGTCGACATCTTCATCCAGACCTCACTCCTCCATTTCTACCTCGCCCACAGCGACGTCGTCTCCGCCTCAAACCTCTTCCGATCAATTCCCTCCCCCGATGTCGTTTCATGGACCTCGCTAATATCGGGCCTCGCTAAATCGGGCTTCGAGGCCCAAGCCCTTCACCATTTTTCCAAAATGAACTCGAAGCCCAAAATTGTCGAACCTAATGCAGCCACCCTCGTCGGCGCGTTGTGCGCGTGTTCATCTCTCAGAGCTCTACGACTCGGCAAGTCTGTTCACGCATACGGTGTGAGGTTGATTACCAGCGTAAATATTATTTTTGACAACGCGGTGTTGGACTTGTACGCAAAGAGTGGGTCGTTGAAATATGCGAAGAACCTGTTCGATAAAATGTCTATGAGGGACGTGATTTCTTGGACCACTTTGTTGATGGGTTACGCGCGTGGTGGTTACTGCGAGGAGGCTTTTGGTGTGTTTAAACGAATGGTGCATAGTGCAGAAGCTGAGCCTAACGAGGCAACTATAGTAACTCTTTTATCAGCGTGTGCCTCTATCGGAGCATTGAGTTTGGGGCAGTGGGTTCATTCGTATATTAACTCTCGACACGACCTTGTGGTTGATGGAAATATTGGGAATGCTTTGCTTAACATGTATGTGAAGTGTGGAGACATGCAAGTGGGGTTTAGAGTTTTTGACATGATTGTGCACAAGGATGTTATCTCGTGGGGCACTGTTATCTGCGGCCTTGCCATGAACGGTTTCGGGAAAAGAACATTGGAGCTATTTTCACGCATGTTGGTTGAAGGGATTGAGCCTGATGATGTTACTTTTATTGGGGTGTTATCTGCATGCAACCATGCGGGGTTGGTGAATGAAGGGGTTATGTTTTTCAAAGCAATGAGGGATTGTTATGGTATTGTGCCACAGATGAGGCATTATGGTTGCGTGGTGGATATGTATGGACGTGCTGGTTTGTTTGAGGAAGCTGAGGCTTTCCTTAGAAGCATGCCTGTTGAAGCTGAATGGCATATTTGGGGGGCTCTTCTTCGGGCATGCAAAATTCATGGTAATGAGAAGATGTCTGAATGGATAAGGGGACACCTCAAGGGGAAAAGTGTTGGTGTTGGTACTCTTGCTTTGCTGTCTAACATGTATGCCAGTTCTGAACGATGGGATGATGCTAATGAGGTTCGGAAGAGTATAAGAGGCACTGGAGTGAAGATAGTCGCCGGATGTAGCTGGGTAGAGCTTGAGGTGTCCAATAACAGATCGGATTCAAATGTGTGTGCTGCCTAGTAAGGAGGATAAGGGAGGATCAATGATGTTTTGACATGGAGAATGGTACCAACAATGATATAACCCGGTAATGTGTGTGCTTCAACGTACACTAAGTATATGCTCCAGACTATTAAACAACAAAACAGTACAAAAATCAAATTACCATGACAACTACTTCACTCTACAAAGTCCATAGGACAAAAATATAAATATCAGACAATTGTTAGTTTGTGCCCAAATAAATTATTTATGAGAACAAATTTACACAGTATTAACCACATAACTGGACTCGGGTATAACACTATTGTTTTATAATTGGTATTGGTATGTATTTTTTCAAATTGGATATACTTCTGTAAATGAACAAAAGTAATGACGGAAGGTACCAGTCTCACTTTGAAGAATTGGTTCCAGTCCAAAATCAACTGAGTTAAAGTAACTTTGGGTTTAGTATTTGCATAGGATACTAATTTTATACTGTTTATGAATCATTTCACTTTAAAATTAATTTTAACCAAAACCAATTTTATAAATATTCAACTAAACACATTAATTCCTAGTTGTAAATGATTCAGTTCTATTGTTCTTTTCGAAGATATCTTCTGCGTTTTTGTGGGAGCTCTAGCAAACATTGCAGATCTTAGGCATCATTGTGGCTTTCCAAGACAAGCAACGGAAGCCATGATTGTGATTGAAGCATATAAGGTCCTAAGAGATCAAACCCCCTATCCACCTGACCAAATTGTTAAACATCTTGATGGAAAATTTGCTTTCATCATCTTTGATGCTAGGACATGTACTGCTTTTATAGCCAGGGTGAGGTCTGATCACATATGGTTTACCTTTTGTTTGTTCTCACTCTACAAATGTCCAGGAAATTAAGCCTCTTCTACATGGATAGCTTGCTAGTGTTGTTTCTCTCATAGTTGCTGCGTGTTAGGATCGTGATGCAAGTGTGGAATTTCAATGGGGAAATGGCAAGAGATGGATCCTTAATCTGTTCCGATGACCCTACAATCATCAAAGATGGATGTGGACAAGCTTGTGCTAATTTTCCTCCCGGTTAGTTTAGCTTTTCTAACTTTCTGTTCTCTAAATGCTCTCTGCTTTAAACTTTCTAAATTTAAATAAGAAAAAAAATTGCAATCGTTTGAAACAATCTCTAAAATACTATTCCTCTATCAACAACTTTTCTTTCAAAATGGATGGAGAGAGTATTCTCATTTGAAACAAATTTCATAAAATCAAACTCTTTCACCAATTAGCGCGAAGGGTAGTTTTTTAGGGAATGAAGCTCATTTCTTAAATGTGATTAAGAAAATTAAATAAGGTTAACTGGCGTTCATAGTTAGTATGAATTGGATTATATTCTATCTTTGATTGAGTATGCACTCAACATCAAAGCTGAAGCCTTAATGAATTGCTCTTTCCGACATCATTGCTGCTCCCAATTAGGCAGATTCCATTGTGTTTTTTATTTACTTATTGACTTTGAATGCAGGGTGCATTTTCATCAGCGGAAGTGGGTTGACAAGCTTTCATCATCCACTGCACAAAGTTTGAGGTTCGAGGTGTTGTGCATGAAGATCACAGTGGAAATATCTTGAGTGTATATTTTCAGGTGAATTTGTACGCAAAGATTCCCAGCATTCCTCGCATTGGAAGTGCAGCTAACAGTGCCGATGCTGCTGCTGAAGTCAAGGGAGAATAATTTGTTCGCTGCACTCAAAAAGTATAATACAATTCAAACTTGGTGTAATAATAACTAAAATTGTCCTAGAAGTTCTGTTTGTATATACATATCTAGTGAAGGGGAAAAACAGCATTTGACATTTCATCCCCAGTTTAGACACTGCAAAATCTTCTACTGTGCTTCCTTGCTAATGTGTGGTACTTCTGTGTTAAAAAAGACTCTTCAGTTCTATTTGTAACTTTGTAAGCAATACCTGTTTATTTAATTTAGTCCCTGTCTCTTTCCATAAATCTGAGAATGAAACTATTTTTCTTTCCACAAATCTGAGGATGAAACTATTTATCAAGAAACTTGACAATCATACTATTATTTCAACAACAAATACTTTGGTAATACGTATGTTAAGGTTTCAACTTGTACAGCATATACTTGATTCGACTATTATGCAAAGAACATTGACATGTTCGGACAACTATGTCAACAACACAGACGTTGTTTGTCGTCTTGTTAAAACTTTGCACCACTGTAATACTTTGGGAAAGGAAAGGCTAATGTATCTTAGAAATGATGGGAGGCTTACTAATTTTTCAGTAAAATACTCTTGTAGGAATTGCATTGGTACTAGAAGAGATGATCAGCTGGGGTGGGGCCTGAGATTTTAATTTATAGTATCCCGTGGTTTCTTTTGTAGAATATGTAAGGGGTGGTTTGGATGGACTGGACAAACTTGAAAGAGGAAATGAATGGTTTGCTTCAAAACAAGAGTGAAGAATTGAAAAAAATTAGTGTTTTTCATTTTTTATCAAACCAAACGTAGCGGAACAAAAGTATAAAGTGTAATAATTAAACATTTTCAGTTAAAATATATTTCTTAATTATAAGTCTAGTATAATTAATTATGGGAAACTTTTTTATTGTAAGCAAAATACATAATATCGTAATAAAAATAATCATTCTTTTTTTTTTTTCAACAAACCCATTTCGATTTTCACTCTATTTTTATCAACTATGAGGAAAGTTTCTTGAAATCTGATGAAGATTTTGCTTTACTTATTATTTTTAAAGAACAGAAAGTAATGACATTTATCTATTTATTTGGTCCAACTGATAGTTTTGTCCAATTTCTTTGTGTACTCCCATATTTTTTTTCTTACATTCTCATACAAATGAAAATCTTATTTTGTCTGAAAATTCTTCTTCTTTCTCAACCACTTTCTTCTTCTTCATATAAATCAAGCGATAACGGTAAGGAGTTAGATAGTTTTGTCTGTGCATAAAGAAACTCCCTTCATTTGAAGACGAAGATAAACTTTGCCAAGCCTTGGGTCGTTGGGTGTCACTGGGTTTAGGCCCAATCATAAAGTAAAAACCCTTGCTCCTACATAACATGTTTTATTCAACTAAAATTTCCTGTGTTTATTTTTTAATATAAAATAGAGTAACCCAGCCAAAACTTATTTCGTGTTTTCTTTTTAGATAAATAGTCATAACATTCTCTTCTATTTCCAGAAAGTGTGATTACATCTGACTAAATTATCCTTTGACTAATTCATCAATGATTATCTCTGGTATTTACTTAGTAAAGGTACCATGTCACACTACTAAACTTAGCAAAAATAATATACACCTTTAAAATTATTAATTATTAATAACAAACATTTAAAATAAATCAATGTTTTCAATTATCATCAACTTTATAAATTAACCAGTGTGTTACCCGCACAGTATGTATGTGAAATATCATGGTAATAAATTTATAACACAATTCATGACTATCTATCTATCTATATATATATATATAATAAATAATGTAATTGGAATGAATAAATTTCTAACACTAAAAATACTACTATTTCTGACTTGATAGAATAAGTTACTTTCAAAAAGAAAAGTTGTAATTAAATAAAAACCATCACTTTTTTCATTCAAATCAGACATACACACTTTTACTATTCTCCATCATTATTTTTTTTTTCTGTTTTTCCTCTCTATTTCATTCAATTACTCATTCTTCATTTATTTTTTTCTCTCCTCTGCTTCTATTTGTTTGTTTTCCTCACAACCTGAGGCTACATCAATGTTCCGTTCAGTAGAGAATATAAAAATACAGAAACTATATGTAATTGGAAGAAATGAACAAAATTTATTTATCACCCATTAATATTATTTTTTCACTAATCATATCTTAAGAAAGATGGAAAAGTTTTTTAAGGAAAATAAATGACAATAGAAGCATGTGTTTGTTCTTGGCATTTTCTTCAGACATCATCACCACAGCTTCACCCGAAGGTGGCACATGACAACATTAAACTTGCTGTCCTTTTCTGTTGTGGTGGTTTGAATAGGTTTTTCTCCGTCTGACCGATGATGAGGATAAGATTTGCAGTGTATATAATATCTGTACTCTCACGAGGGACCCAGTTATCTGGATAAGGTTCCTCTCCATCTACATCTCAAGTACATTTCATTTTCTTTCTAACAAAACCCACTTTACTTCATCTTCCATTGAATACTATTTTTTATTTAAGGCTGTTAATTATTCATAATTTTCTTAATGTTTACGTGTGACTAACCCATTCACTGTCTTTAGAGTGGTTGGAAAGCATACACCATGAAAGAGAGAGAAAGCCACCACGCTGTTAATGAAAAAGACATATTATTGACTCCATTTAAGTTTCTCAAAATTCACAACACAGCCCCTTTTGCAATACTTCATTTCACCATATTCATTAATTTTCTTATCTCACTTTCTCTTTTTGATTTTCCTTCTTCTTGTATGAACAACGTTACTCGATGCAAAACAAGAGTCAAACTATTGACTATTCTGCCAAACCGACATGCTGATTTGTTTGTCTGCAACATAACTTTTGGACCACATTACATGGGTTTTCTTTATCTTATCTGTTTCCTTTCTCTTCTCTTCTTGATTTTATTCGGTGTTCGTGAGAGTTCAATTCAAATTCTATTTTGAGTTATCCATGTGGTTAGGGAAGTAGCACGTCATATTAATGATCTCATATCTTAAATTTTTCTTTCTTTTTAATGAGTATTATAGGATATGAATTCTATGAAAGAATGAAAGAATAAATTATATTTTGTAGAATTATATAAACTCTTTCTGTTTTCACATATTTGCTGTATTTTTTAAGAGACTTGTAAATGTTGTTCAAACAATTTAAAGGGTATAATTTTCTTAAACCTTCAAAGGAGGTTAGTGTAAAATTATAATAAAAATAAAATTTATGTAATTTAACAAAACTTCAACAATAATTAGTGTAATTTATTTTACACAAATTCATTAATACAATCAGCTTGACCTATCTGCACAAATTAATTCTGGTCAATTGTCATAAGTAGGAATTGAATTTATTTTCTGACATTCAATTCAAAATAATTTCACTTTCTTACACTGTATTTTTTTTTATTTCTGTTTGTGACATCACTAATATATATTTTTTCTTTTTATTTCATTTCTGTCTCACTATTCCTTAGTGTATAAGTTATACACTAACAAATATCCTTTATTTTCTTTAATATAGTGCATTATTATAAGCTTATGGGCAGAGTGGAAATTAAAAAACAAAAAGAAGCACAAATACAAACTGTGTAAGTTTCAGAGCTAAGACAGAACCTAACTTCAATAATAACTAATTGTGAATTGAAGAATTTTAAATAGGTTTAAATCAAATTCATTGAATCATAGTTTGTCTTGTACATGTTATAGTTCTGCATACAAAAAATTCATAAGTTACTCTCCGCGGCTGATTTTTTTTAATTCATGTTATTGTGTAAATAAATTAGAAACAACAAAGAAAAATAATGATAGAAAACGACAAAGGTTCTTTTTTTTTTCAAATTAAAGTAGTTAATTTAAATTAAAGATAAAAGTAAAGCTTATGGACAAAATAATAATATGGTCAAAAGTAAAAATATTTTGACAAGAATATAAAAATAATAATGTTAAAGAATGATAAAATTAAAAAAAAAAAAAAACATACTCGCCCCATTATATTATACTTATTTGTACTTGTACTTTTTCTTTCTTCCTTGTCTCTTCCTAATGTACATTGGCACATTGTTGTTTGTAGATATTTTTATATAGGGGTCCATGCCTGCTTGCAGATGTAGAAAGAAGAAAAGTACTTTTTGAACACCATCAATTTAATATGCAACTAGTACGATAAAGAGATAAATGAGAAAAAAAATGTATAGATACAATAAGTTACATATAAAATAATAAGAAAAAAAATCATAAATGTTGATGGAGGATTGGGAATACAAGAATGTTGATATGTTCTCGTTCCTCAATTGAATTTGACTTCAAAATTGATGGGGTTTCTAAATTGTACATTATGATTTATGCAAACATATAAAAATCTGACATATCGTTATCGTGCTTTCTGCAATGAAGCAATTCAACACGCACTAAAGATCAAATCTTATCCATTTCATAACCTCAAAAAAAATATAAACGTAAATTTAAACGTGTAATGTAATAAAGAAATGAAAGACAATAACTATCTGCTACAGATGGACGTGTAAAGGCAAAATACAGCTAATGCAAACGTGTGAGCATACAATGAATGTGTATTTGTAGTGAGGCTTATAAACCACGAAGGAATAATAAATCATTGTCACAAACATGCAGGAAATATGTAAAGAATTTGGTATTACTTGCCGACAGATAAAAGGGTAACTTCATTAAGTTCAGTCTAGTGATAAAAGATCATAGATAGTTTACGTAAGGTCATAACTAGGTTTAAATCCCATTGCTGCAATATGTTTAAAAAAATGATGGTATAACAGAGCTAATAGGGGTGTAGGTGCAGAGTTTTCTGCTATATAAACTCTAAGCACTTTAGCCTGTGATAATTCACTCGATGAATCTATCGAGTTTTTAAAGCTTGCATTTTACAATGTATACAATAGATACTGAGGGAAGATAATCCTCGTGCTCACTTAGAAGACAAGAAGACAAATGAGGAAGCAGCAAAAGAGAAAAATTGAGATTCTGTTCAAAGATTTGTGTGCCTGCATCTCTTGCCTTCTCAATCTAGGGGTAGAACTTCCCATCAGCTGATAAGAATTGGGGTATGCATACAAATTTTCTGGGTTACCAAACACTCTGGAATAAACCATCTCGCCAAACATCCCAGTCACAGGGTGGTGGTGGGATCCAATATTGAGCATTCGTGAAGTGGCGTCCTCTTCTTGGTATGAACGAGAGCTGAAGTAGTGACCCTGGTAAGGATTACGGTATGGAAGGTGCTGCTGACCCCTTCGAGATGATGTTGCCAAAAGAACTTGAGCACATGAAGCAGGTGGTCTTGGAGGTATCAAAACATCACAAGAAGATGTTTTCTCTTCAGCTGTGGCATGGCCACGGCCATAAAGTGGAACCATTGTGCTATTGGATATAACAGCCTTGCAAACGGGACACTGAGGGCGCTCATTAGTTGTAAGAGAATCACTTTGGACAAGTAGCCACTTGTAGATGCACGGCCAGCAAAAGAGGTGGCCACATAGGGTCACCACTGGTTCATGTGCAAAGTCTAAGCAGATGTTGCAATCAAAACAACCATTGGAGTTTTCTGTCTCGGTCACAGAATTTTGGACGGTTTTCAAATCCCCGGAAATGTAGTGCTGAAGTGCCATGAAAATCAAGGAACTCCGTCACACCAGTTTAGTCAGTGGTGCTTCTTTAGCCCTGGAAACACCAAGAAAAAACAGCTTAATACAAACAAACAAAAAACACAGAAAAAGTGAGGAATTAACTTGATAGGTGAAGTCAAGCATAATTGAAACTAACAGTGGGACAGGAATGTATAAACCAAGTTGATGTCCAGCAAAGAAAATGTCAATAGAGTAGAAGACTATCCATACTGGAACAACAATTAATGACATAAATGTAATTGAAGGTGGCTATTAGTAACTAGGAAATCCTCTCACTCAAGCCTGGTGATCAGACTAAGTAATAACTAAAATAAAAAAAATTCAAAACCAATAAATCCACTAACTCAAATGCATCATTCTGCGAGCAAACAGATACCGTACATATTTTTTACCAAAAGTGTAA
Source organism: Lablab purpureus (assembly GCA_030347555.1). Lineage (NCBI taxonomy): Eukaryota > Viridiplantae > Streptophyta > Magnoliopsida > Fabales > Fabaceae > Lablab > Lablab purpureus. The sequence continues at coordinate 12,327,607 of CM059259.1, forward strand.
ACAGAGATGCCCAAATCACAAATCCCAAAGGTATAGAATTATGAACATAGTCATACAAGCTATGCAACAAAATCTCAAAACCCACAAAGTTGCAATAGAAATGACCCTTTTAGGATACCAATCAAGGTATGCAGATGCAGTGAAAATCCAAAGGCTAAATTACGTAATTTGAAAATGCAAATCCTGGTTCCATATTAAAATCTATACAAGAAACAAGTATTGACTAAACACCCAGGCTAAATGCGGGATGTCCATGACCCAGAAACAGGAAGCCCCTACGTTCTTTTCAGCATATTTCCTAACAGGTATGCTAATAATGATAAGAAAAAGCGCTTGAAGAGGGGGATAAAGAAAAATTGGCCACCGAACCTATTATCTCACTGGAAAAATATCTCAGACATATCATAAAGTCAACGAATCTCAACAGTGATAGACGTTAATATTCACGTTCAAAAGTCAGTAAGTAAAAACACAAGATCTACTCAGTACAAACTAAATCAAACGAGAGCATCCACAGAATCCTGTTAATTCACAAGGACGAAATTGCAAAGCAAAATAGGAAACCCAGAGACCAAATAGGAAAAGAAAGAAGGGATGACATACCCAGGTGTTAAAAGAAAGCAGCTTTGGGTCTGTCGGAAGTTTCGTTGAAGAAGAAGACGAGGTACAAGTGTATATGCCGGTTGCGAAAGAATGGTGTGGTGTGCCTATATATATATATATATATATATATAGAGAGAGAGAGAGAGAGAGAGAGAGAGAGAGAGAGAGAGAGAGAGAGAGAGAAGTTAAAATGGGAAATTACTCCAATCAAAAAGTCAAGAACTTGAGATATTTTTTTTCAAAAAGTATCCTAGTGGGAAGGAACAAGAATAGTATTATTTTTTGTCATTATTATTATTTTAAAAAATATATCTTTATAATTATTATTACAAGTGGAAGCAGTATATGCATTAACATTTATATAAAATAACAAAAAATAATGACTTTTAGGTAAAAGTATATAAAAATATGTATGTATTAAGATTAGGATAATTATTATATCATGTTGTAAATTGTAATTAATATGTTAGTCTATTGGATACAATTTTCTTTACAAGAATGAAGTTAAAAAATAATATTATAAAATAGATGACATTATTATTATTACTATATCATATAAATTCTTTCTATTATAATTACTATTTCCTTGAGAACACTGCCATCATTGTTACTAATTACTATTATTATTATATTTATTATTGTTACAACATTATTATTAATATAATTATTATCGTTACAATTATTACCACGTCTTCATCATTGTTAATTATTATCATCTTCATAATTAATGATGAAAACACATACAATACCTATGTGTCCACATCTTCATAAACAATAGTTATCAGAACTAAAAAATACTTATCATATTGATTACCAATTTTACTGTAATTTCTACTAATTATTCTCCCATCACTTTGTCCAAAAATACAATACACCTTAGCCAATTAACTAACTAACTACTACTACTCAAGATGAGTTTATCTCATTTTTAAAATAAATGTGACTTTTAGACTTGATTCTAAATAGGATCAGCGTTAGTGCAATTTAAAAAGTACAAAAATAATTTTTTAAGAAAATGAAACATATATCTTCTAATTTTAGTTAACATTAATGATTATTTTATTTTTTAATTAAATTACTTGATATATGAATTATAGTATAAATAAATACTTTAAAATTTCTACTTTCATTTTTTTTAAATATAAATATTATTTTAAGAAAATAAGTAGGTTATCATCTCATAAAAATAATAAAATTAATGAAAACATAAATATTATTTTAAGAAAATAAGTAGGTTATCATCTTATAAAAATAATAAAATTGAGTTCCACTTCTAAAAGTGAGGATTAATTATTTTTTATTTTACGTTTTTTAGTTTTTGTATTTCATCACGTATATAGGAATCTAAATTTAAAAAAAAATAGAATTAAGTGTCATTAGTTAATGTTAATTATATTTTCATATGAGAATGTAAATAAGATGTATATATGTATGTAAGATTTATAAAAAGACTAATTTACCCTTTTATGTGTTGACAAAGATAAACTTAGAAGAATATTAAAAGACATATTTATTTTTGTTTTAATTTTATTTTTCTTAATATTATATATATATATATATTATATATATATATATATTATAAGAAGATGAATTAAATTGATTATAATATATGTATTTAAGTAAGTGTAAATTTTTTTGGTATATTAGAATGTCCTCTCTTTTAGATTTTTTTTTCTGTTTTCACTATTTCACTCCATTTTAATCTTTCATTGTATTTCTTGGAATTTACCAAATTCTTATCAGTTTTAATATAACAACCTAATTGTGTTTCACTATTCACTTATTTAAAATATGTTCATTAATTAATTAAAAATAAAATATCTTTAATAAAGACCTTAAACATATTTTTGGAAAAGAACCTCCTTTATATTTTATACTCGCCGCATACTTTTATAAATGTCTGTGTTTGGATTCAAGTTTATAATATAAAGTTTGCAACTGGGGTTTGCAAAAATAACTGTTTTTATTTTTAAGAAGTTATTTTCTAATAAAAATATTACATATAAACATATTTTTAATAACAATTGCAAAAATAACTTTAAGCATGCACATTTTTATCTTATGCTTTAATCAAAATTCAATTCATGTATAACTTTTTTTTAAATCTTATTATAAAAGATAATAGATAATGACTTATGACCTACTGTGCATGGCCATTATACACTGTAACTGCATTATAATTAAATTCATGAACAAATATTAATTTAAGTTCATTGTATGAACTTTTCTCACTATATTCACACGACAACATGAATAAAAAGTTGGTCACGCAAATAAAGATCTTAAAGTCACATGATTATGTCTTCAATTACATGACACCAATTCAATTTTTTGTCTGTTGACTAAGTGGAGCCTCTCAAATATGAAAGTGTTCTATAGATATACTATTTTTTTCTGCAGAAATGTTCTTGTGTTCTACTCATGGTAAAAAAGTTGGCATTGAATCTTCAAATTTCTGTTCACAAAAAAAAAGTATTTAATTTATGACTAGTAATGTAGTATTTGGTTTAATCTTTTCAGGGTTTAAAAAGTATGTTAATGTTAAAGTTCAAAATGTTATTGTGTCATGTAGTTTGAAATAAAGGAGAATATAGAAAAAAAAATAAAAGGTTTTACAATTATTTTTTTTTAAAATGCAAGTTTTCCATTCTTAAAAAACTGTTTTCTTCAAATTTGTTCTTAAAATTCCATTTTCCTTTAAAGAAGAAGAGTAATTTAAAATAATTTAGACCAAACTCTAACCTTTTCAAGTTTCTCATCAAAATTTCTCTATTCAGCTTTAAAAAAAAACATCAATTTTGAACTTTTTTCGTTAAAAAGTACTTTTAGTTTAATATTTTTAATTATGATAAATTAAATTTTTGATTTTTTTAATCATTCTAAAAAACTAACGAGTCAGCGTAACAATACTATATAAAATGATTAATTTTATTTTTTAATCAATTTAATTTTATAAAATAAATAAATTTTGAAGAAAAAAAATCGAGTAATTTATGGTTTATCTGAATTTAGTTTGAATTACGTGTGTACTTTGCCTTTTTTTTTATCTACGAAAACTTCCCTTAATAAACCAAATGTATGATGCTATGCTATAAATTAATAGTTTTTTAGTAGGGTAAAAAAGGAAAAGTTTTTTTTATGGAAGAGAATGAGAAGGAATATAAAGAGTTATTCAACCTAAGATCAGCAAGTCTAAATGTATATTTTTGAAAATTATGTGTTGCTTAAATTTTTTTAAAGAACAATTAAGTTAAATATTGACTTGATGAATTATTAAGATATTGTTAAAGTAATAAATTAAGTTTGGGAGTTTGAACCTGCGAAAAAAATAGAATAAAGGTTATTCAACATTCGGATTACCTCGAACTGATTGCACGTAAAAGGAATGAGATGTAAAAGAAAAGCAGAACATAATATTATAATAATAATAATAATAATAATAATAATAATAATGTGATCTAATGTATCCATGTAGCATGACAAAACTGTCAAAACAATAAAGATATGGAAATGATTACGATGTGTGGTTCACTGAATAAAGTGAAACAGTGACCTTATCACGAATAAAGATTAAAAAAACTTATTTTTCTCGTGAAGGTTTCAAAAGACTCCAAGCCTTGATAAAAACGTTTTCTTTATTTGCACCCACTCGTCAAGGTGGAAAGACCCAAGAAACTCATCATGGTAAGTAACCAGCGTCAGAAACATGTAACTTCCGAACCATGTTCATTTCACATAGGCTAGATGTTTAAGATGAATGAATTTGAAAGAACTGGAATGATAACTGTGTCAATAGGATCCGATGCAAATATCGTTACAAAACCGTAACTGGTAATGAAAGTCTCATGGGACAATTACCCAGATCCTTTTCCCACGACTGGCATTTAGATAACGAAATAAATAAAGAATAACTAAGCACGAAACATTACGTAAAGGATGTAGTCAAAATGTTGCAAGAATTGAAATTATATTAAACTAAAATTGGTAAAATAAAAAACAGCACTCAAACCAGTAAATTATCAAACAAATTATCGTTTCATTAAATTGTATAAGAATCGAACTTAAATATTGCTGCTTTAAGATCCGTTGTTACAAATACAATACACCATAGCTCTCGAGGATTGCAACGAAATTTGAAGAATCCAACATTGAAAGGTTTCTCTAATTTCAGAATTGAAAAATGAAATAAAATAAAATTGGTATATTCAGAAATCATGAGTGATCTTGAAGTCAGGATATAAGACTAGTGGCTTATGTCAAACATGTTAATCAGGCTCCCTTCTTCTTCTGGTCTTTTGTAGATTTGATCTCCTTCGTAAGCATTCTTGGAGCTATGGCCATAGCCATTAACTCTTGGAAGAGCAACTTACATGCATAAGGGATGTAAACCTACATGGACAATAAAAAGCCAAAGAATTCAGCACAAGGAAAACCTTTGACTTTGACTATACTAGCAGAAAAGATAAATTAATGATCATTCACCTGAACAATGTCCGTTTTGTTCTTGCACCCCCTGCACTCGAAAGAATTCTTCTTTAGATTTGCAATAGCTATCAACCCACAGCGCTCACACACATGGACCCTGTATGCATCACTTTGATCAAACAATCTCTCCTTTAGGAAGTGAGCAGCTCCATGAGCAATCATGCAATCTCGTTCCATCTCCCCAAATCGAAGACCTCCATCACGTGAGCGTCCCTCAGCAGGTTGCCTTGTGAGGATCTGCACAGGACCACGTCCTCGAGAATGGATCTTGTCATCAACCATATGCTTCAGTCTTTGGTAATATGTAGGACCAAGGAAAATCATTGCACTGAGACGTCTCCCAGTATGACCATTGTACATAGTCTCGAAACCACGCATTTGGTACCCACATTTGTGCAGAGCTTTGCTGATATTATCCACCTGATTTACAATAGTAAAGACAGAAATTTAAACATAGACAATATATATCAATCACATTTGTCTTTAGATAAACCTACTAACAAGAGTTTTACACACAACAGACACCTGCCCTTTGGTCTAAACTTAAATACATGATTAGGTTCATAGTTAATTAGTGAATAGCTTCTGAGCAGAAAGTTCTTCATGTATAACAGCTTACTCACAATACAGACCACAAATCAATAACAGTCAAATAGTTATTTTAGTGCAAATGGATGGGTTACAAGATCTGATAGCGGCGACTGGGAGGAGCTAACTTAAGTGAGCATTTCCAATTTCTGGCATGTATTTATTGTTACACGAGAGAAAATTGGATGAAAGAATGCTACTTACTGTGACATCCGTAAAAGGAGTTGCATCGCCTTCCTTTCCCATGTGGGCGGCCACCTTACCCATGATACACTCAATAAGCTGACCAATTGTCATTCGGGATGGAATAGCATGTGGGTTGACAATAATATCAGGGGTTATGCCTTCCACAGTCCAGGGCATGTCTTCTTGTGTGTAAGTCATACCAACTGTCCCCTTCTGACCATGTCTACTACTGAATTTGTCACCAATCTGCGGTATACGAACAGATCTCACTCTTACTTTCACAAATCTCAATCCATCAGCATTTGTAGTCAGCAGAACCTACAAAATAGGCAATATATTATAATCCACAAATGAATGAAAAAAAAATGCTCAGCAGAACTCAGGATTTTGGTAGACATTTTATTTTTGTCAAGCAACTCCTTATTTTTTAGCAATTAAAATTTAAAACCTCCAATCCTTAAGCATTCACGCCATTGGCTCAAATTCAACATGTAACAATTAACTTAAATGATTATGATAAACATACTTGATCAACCATTCCAGTTTCACTGTGACGTAAGCTTATGCTGTGATCACGCCTTGTGTAACGTAAAGCTTGTCCCTGTGCCTCTTCCTGAGATATTGGGGTGGTCTTTCCAATAATTACATCCTCACCAGATACTCTTGTGCCCTATTTCATAACAATAAAGTAGTTCTTGTTCAATTTCACGGGGACAGGCAACAAAGCATAAATTTAGATATGCTTACCGGTGGTGCAAGACCATCATCATCCAGCTTATCATAAGAACCATGTCTCATGCCCTGCAAAATGAAATTCGGTAATAAAACACAAACAAGAAACCAATATTTATTTTTCAAAATAAAAAACGCAAAACAAAAAGAATCATTTTCCACCAACGCAAACTTTCTCACCATGGTGTTGGTTCTATCTGGACGGCCAAAATCTTCTTTGACTAGGGTTCCCATCTTCTTCTCTTCGTCTCTGTAAAAGTTAAGAATGCAGCAAATTATAAAAATCAGAAACACAATAAAAAGAACAAACATCTGTGATTATGGGCAGCAAACATACCTATATGACCGGAAAAAAAGAGATCGAAAGAATCCACGGTCTATTGATGATTGGTTCATGATGACAGAATCTTCTTGATTATAACCAGAATAACAGGCAATGGCCACAATGGCATTCTAATACACAAGGGGTGAATATGTTAGAATGTTTTAATTATCCACAAGATGATAAAAAGATATAAATAAAGAAGCAAGAATTTACAATTCCAGCTGGGAGTTGACGGAAATGAAGATGTTCCATGGCTCTTGTAGTGACTAGAGGCTTTTGTGGATAATATAAAACATAGGCCAAGGTATCCTACGTAATGGAGCAAAATCATAAAGTAGAATCCAGTGTCAAGTAGAATACACAAACAGAAAAGCAGGCACACATTAATATCAAACAAGAAAACAGTACCATCCGAAACTGGTAGTTGGTAACATATATTCCCATTGCTTGCTTTCCCATTGCAGACTGATAAGTATTACGTGGGGACTGATTAAACCAACAAAAGGTAAGTGAGACGAATAGTGTGTATTAATCAGAATGAGTACGAAAAAGCAACAGCACCATATTTACCTGATTGTGATCGGGAAATGGTATGATAGAAGCACATACACCCAAAATCAGAGATGGGTGGATTTCACAGTGAGTGTAAGTATCCGAATATGCATCTTCTGGGTTGAGCCTAGCTTGTACAAGATCCTGTAACATTTTCAAGAATCATTTTTTGTTGCTTTATAACCTTTCATTTGCATTAAGGTGCTTACATATAAAGGGTACACTTTTCAAAACAAGAATTATAGTACTAACATTAATTGTCATGGAAATCATTGTAGTCTCTTCTTCTTCTGTGTCAATATATTCTATAAAGCCCTTAGACACTAGATCATGCCATCCGCCCTCTTCAGGGGATTCCTGAAGCAATTGAGTAACAAGTTAAGGAATTACTTAAACAATATCAGCTCCAAAAGAGAGACTATAGTTACTACTGGCTCACCCTCTGTTGTAAAGTATGAATATCCCTCTTCTTTATGAGAAGCCTTTGCTTATCCACAATGAATAAAGGACGACTGCAGCGACCATAATCTGTATATATGCGCAACTCTTTAAGACGGATATCTCTGACAACCCCAACTTCAGTATTAACATCAACCTGCACCACATGAAGCCCATCAGGCATTGGCACCACACCACAATTAAAACAACATCACAAAACATCCAAGGCACTTTGAACCAATCAAATATCCAAAAAAGACAATAAACAATGACTATTAAGATGGCTCTATAATGAGGTTACCAAGAAAGCAACTATTTGAAAATTGACCAGTACTATGGCCTCTAAAAACATAAAATAAATACCCTTAAATATGTTCGAGATTTCATAATAAGCAGCCAAATCTGGCATTCTTAGTAATAAATTGCACTGCCCATAATAATAGTAAAATAGAAAATAATGCTTCGGGATTTTCATATCAACTACCACCATCATTTATCTTATCTGTCAACTGATTCATCTCTATGAGAATTATCTACTACAGATTCATTCAAACAATAAAAAAAATTGGTTGTCAAACAAAATCGAAAAGAAAAATTATAGTTACCCGACGTCTCAACTTCCTCAATGTTCTCACCAACATATCAGGGTCACGATGGATACCCATCCAGCAGCCATTTACAAAAATCTTAGTAGATTGGGGAATCACTGCTGGAGAAATTTCCTAAATGGAAGGAAAATGAACAAATTTAAACATGGAGATCATATAGAGAAACAAGATCACTTTATGCAGGAAAGCCATTAACCTCGAAATTCTCAGTGCCCCATTCTTCCAAAAACTCCAAAATAGGATATGCTGCTGAACCAACTGTTATGTAGACCATCAATGCCAGATTCTTCACAAGTCCACATGCCTATACAATAGCCCAATCACACTCATAAGTACCAGGGGGAAAGATGAGTTCCTGACAACAAGTACTAATATAGTAGTATGCTTGGAAAGCAAAATACACACTTGTCCTTCAGGTGTTTCTGCTGGACACATCATTCCCCATTGAGAATTATGCAGCTGTCTTGGTTTAGCCAACTTCCCTGGAATAAAATGGGGAAGGAAGAAAACAGTAAAAATGACAACTTGGACAAACAAACAATATTGCAATAGCTACCTCAGTGAATATAAAGAAATAACTGAGAATACACTACCATAATGCCTTAATGATATTAATTTATGCAAGCAATGCACAAGTGGGGAAGGGAAGATTGAATAACGGATAATGCCTGGATAGCCATGAAATTTTACCTTCACGTCCTATTGGGGAATTCAGTCTTCGCAAGTGAGATAAAGTTGACGCAAAAGTTAAACGATTTAGCACCTGAAGCACAATATCAAAATGATCTGTCTCATTTCTTCCAAAGTAAACATAGCAAAACAGTTTCTACTTGAATCATACTGCAATAATTTATATTTATACCTGTGAAACTCCAGCTCTCGTCCCTGCAGCATTTGCTTGTCCCCAATTACCGGTAGCTAGTGAGTATTTAAGTCCACTTGTGATGGTTTTTGCTTTGATAGCAAATTGTAGATTAACATCTTTCCCATTATCAACACACTACACACATTCATGGGGTACAAAGGTTTAGGCAATGCAAAATGAATGCGTCAAGAGATGTAATTTGAAGTCGGTACAAACCTTCTGTACATATCCCCTGACATCTCTCGTCAGCTTTCTGAATAGCTGCATCACAAGTTACAGTAGCCTGTAATTGACTAATTAGAAAGTTACTAACTACGTAAAAAGACAAACAAAATTAGGTAATCTAAACTAATAATAACGGAATAGGTATCCATGTACACATCTTTCAAGACAATTTTGTCCTACAATTGATTCAAAAGACTAACCTTCAACTACACCACCAGTTATTATAAAAAATTCCTGTCAATCATGGTAGTTATTTACATCTCTTTGCCAACTTTCATTTCAATTAAAAAAAACACAACTACACAGACAAGGCACCGAGTGCCTGTTTTATGACCAGTATCAATTATATAAATGTTTCCAGAGACAAACCATTCTAAAAAGACCCCCAAGTAAAGGGCCAGCCAGATCCAGCCTTTTGTTGCCGTAATGATCCCTATCATCCTCAGCCCTCCGACCAAGTGCACACAGAAGTAGCCGGTGAATGATATATCTGCCGGACAATGATAATATAATAAGTACTCACTAAGTCATCAACATGAAAACATGGGATCTAAAAATAAATAAACTAACCCAAAATAGTAAGCTTTCTTGGTCTCACAATACTCTCCAACACCTACATGAGGGAGCATCTCCTTTTGGAGGATCTCCTTAGCATACCTGCAGAAAATGATACAAGTGTAAGCCTAACTGAATAAAGGTGAACATAGATCATCCTCATGTTTTATAGAAATTTAACTCAACTCACTTAATTCTCTTTTCCTTGGTTACACCAACAGTTGCTCCTCTTTTACCAATGTAGTCAAGTGCAACCTGCAGTTGAGATAAATTTAATAGAAAATAAAACTAAATTGCTTATATCTAAGTGCATGGAGGAGTATAATTAAAAAACTTATCGAATGATACCATATTTCACTAATAATAAAAGTTTGAAATATCTGAAATTATAAACAAATAAACATTCCACCGCAAAATCAGATGGCATCATATGGAAATCGAGCGCAGTAAGAGAAAAATAATGTAATACAAAAAAGGAAATAATTTAAGGTAGAATATGCAGTCAGAAGACTTCACCAAGCTGGATAACAAAAAATGAAAACAGGAAAGGCAGATTATTTGAGCCGGGCAAGGAAACAAGTCAGAGACTGAAATGGGCAGGGAGACAGTAAAATGCCCTCGTTCAAAATTATTATAAATTCTATACTTAATAAGTAGGATCAGAGTGGCTGCAAGCATGTAATATATAAAATTAGCATAACCCACTTGTTGATTTTGAATAACAAATGCTTCTTCCAGGGAAGGACGAAGCAACTCCATCATTTGAGTATCTGAGAAATCGTAGCATATATGTTCGAGGATATCTTTGTCAGCAACAAACCCCAACGCTCGAAACACAATAATGATGGGAATTTCAGTTCGAATATAAGGAAGAGTGGCACGTATATATTGTCCTGATGAACCCTGAAGAAGGAAAATCATAAACTTAGACATTGCATACAACACATAACCATAAAAAACAGCTTGCCCCCAGGAAAGCCACATTGCAGAATTAGCATTACCCCTTTGGAACTAGTCCGAGAGAGCATGCGCACAAACATAGTACTGGGCGGTCTGTTCTGGGACTCGGCCATTGACCGAACTTCAGCCACATAGGCATACTTGTTCGGCTGCCTCTTCTTGAACACATAGACATGGTTGGTGCTCATCTTCTCCTGAGCAATCAGAACCTTCTCACTCCCATTAATAATGAAATACCCTCCTTGATCGTATGGACACTCTCCAAGTTCAGTCAAATCCTTCTCCGAATTCTGGTACAATGTGCAATAACTAGACCGAAGCATTATAGGAACCTACAAATAACAACAACAAAACAAGAGTAATCACTGAATAGTCATAGGGTTTAAACATCGATAACGAAATTAAACTTAGCCATATCTAGAATCAAGAGGCACACCTTGCCAATGAAAACTTTGGTGAAATCCTGAGTCTCGGTGACTTCTTCACCATCGTGCCCCTTCTTGATGACCCTCTTGGAGACATCAACATACAAAGGAGCTGAATAGGTGAGGTTCCTTAACCTAGCAGCCTTGGGAAACAACGTGGCGGTCTCTCCGTCAGACTCCGTCATCATGGGCTTACTCAAGTAAATCTGGCCGAAGCTGATTCTGTAAATAGTCTACGAAAAACGCAACCCAATCGTTAACCTAAAAACAGTGCAGAGTAGAAGAGAGAACAGCAGCAGGAAGGTAAAGTAGAAGTGAAGGTACCTCGGCGAAATCAGACTGGTGACCGGGATTGTGCTGCGACTCGGGTCGAATTTCGATGTCGGCGGATTCGTCGACGATTTCCTGCATAGTGTTTTGGATGAACTCGTCGAAGGAATCGAGTTGCTGACGAACGAGGCCTTTCTCTTCGAAGTAGGCGGAGATGACGGCCCACGCATCCTCTTGCGTGATATCGTCTTCGTCGTCTTCTTCCTCCATCATTTGCTGATCGTACTCTTGTTCCTCTTCCAAATCCATGTTCCTTCTCTCTCACTCACTCACTCGCTCTCCAAAGAGTAACGTTTAATTAAGCTTTTGAAGTTCCGTTTTATTTCGTTTGAATCAAAGAGAAACAAAGCAGGGAGAGTGAAAGCCCTAGCAAAGGGGATTTGCGTTGGGGTTCAGAAAGGAAGAATAGAGGTAGGGTGCGGTCTTATATAGAGGGGAGAGGAGTGACTTTGTTTGATATTTTTAATAAACAAATACTTAACATATTTCCTTTAGATGTTTGCTTAATTTCTTTAAAGAAAAAAAGTAGATACCACAAATAATTTTTCTTTTAAATAAAATTATTTAAAAATTAACCTTTAAATTATCTCAAATAAAATTTTAATTTAAAAGTATAATTCCGATGTAAATTTAATCTTTATAAACAAGTTCAAATAAGTTACTCATCAAACTATAAATTTAAGAAAAATAATCTCTAAAAGATAAATTAATTTTCAGAAATCTTAATAAAAATGAAAAATTATAAAATTAAATTATAAATCATTCTTTAATTATTAATATTTTAAAAAAATAATAAAAAAAATAATTAATAATGAGTATTGATATCATGATATCTATTGAACCCTATTATAATGTATTTATTGAAAATATTTATTCCAGATGCATTGCTAATTTTATCTATTATATGGATATGAATCTGTATTATTTTCATTCTAAATATTTTGCAATAGCATCCTCTTATAAGTTTGAAAATAAATATATTTCTTTTTTTTTTATTATTAAGTATGTGTCTTTATAACAAAGCAGAGAGGTAGTAAGATTGATTAGTAAATTCACCGTACATTCTGACGAAAAACATTAAAGTGTTATTAAGAAATCTTAATATACACACAAACAAATCACAAGTATTATATTAAAGTGATTTTGATAATGAAAATCTACTATTTGCTATTCAATATAATGTTATAATTCTTTAATACAAAAGTTTAACACATGATACCTATCCAATCATGCAAGGAGTTACAGGAATTTTGAGGTTAATGAAAAAAATTAAACATAAACAACAAAAGAACGTATTGTGATAGTTATAATATATAGTGTGTATTGGTAGTTAATATTTTTATCTAATTTATAGTTTTATCATTGTTTAATATTAAAAGGTTGGATATTGTTAGGTAGGATTTTAATCCAAATACAAAATCTCATTCTTTGTTAAGATTCTAAATTACACTAATCATATCTTATTACTAAAAAATTAAATACTCAGCTTATATAATTATAAAAGAATTAAATAATAATTAAATAAAATAAAGTAAAAATTAAATATATAATATCGTATTTTAATAATTTGGCTAAATAAAAAATAATAGATAATATATCCATAGAAAAATTAAATATTCAATTCATATAATTATATAAAAATTAAATAATAATTAAAAAAATAAAATAAGAATTAAATACATAATCTTATATTTTAATAATTTAGCTAAATAAAAAATAATAGATAATATACCCATAGATTATTTTAAAATTTAGCTAAATAAAAAAATAATAAATAATATACCATAACAATTTGTAATGCTCTAATTTAAAAATTATCATACTTTTAGGTAAAACAATTTTTCGTTAATAATTTTTTTTATAAAGAAAGTATTATTGTTTTCTCTTTGGACACATATAAATGAATATTGTAATTTTTTTTCTTTTATTAAAATTATATTATCACCTCTTACCTAATGTGTTTTTATTTTCATCTTTTGTTATAGTTACGGAATCTCATTTTATTTCTCTTTTATCCAATATAATATAAATTGAAATTTTAAAATATTAAAACATAATGAATCTTATTTATTGTATCATCTGGAGTATATTTTTTTAAGCACCGTCTTAATGAATATCTCCTCCCAATCATGTTTTTCCATATACAAAACTAAACTTAAGATTTTTCTTAAAAGACCGTGTTCAATACCATTTGAACACATGACATTGGTAGCATGTAGCATATGATTGACTTTTGCTTCATGCACCCCATAATTACTAACTGCACGTTTAAAGTACTATGTTTCCATTGGAAATAAGTAATTTAGGTAGTGTTCTCATTCAAAAATATTTTTCTAATTGTCCAATCTAAAACATATTTGTGGGATTATGAAATCTAAAAATGTTTTTTGGATTAGATAATTCAAAAAACATGTCATATGTTTTGGATTTTGAAACATTTGTTCTATAAAATTTGTTTGAGAATTTTTTTAGAAAGTTTGATCTAAATAATTTATTCCGGAAATCATTATTAAAATGACCATGAAGGCGAAATGATCATTTTACAAAGTATTGGAGCAGTTAGCAATTTTGGGGATGCAGTAAACAAAATCTTATTAGTTTATTGTGGAGTTCTTTTTAAAATAAAATTTACAGGATGAACCACAACAAATTCAGAACAAAAAACAAATTCAAGATATTTATAAGAGAAGCCCATAAAAGGATGGTGCATATGGACCATAACTTGATGGGCTGAGTCCAAACAGGCAGATTCTTCCTGCACCCCCAAATTTTCTTCCTGCACCTCCTTAAATATTAAAATTCCAACATTATCCTTGTTGTTGACTTTCGGTTTCTAGAATTCGAAAATCATTTTTTAGATTCCAGTTTCTACAATCCGAAAGATACTTTTTGGCTTCCGATTTCTAGAATTCGAAAGTCATTTTTTGGCTTTCAGTTTCTACAATCTGGAAGTCACTTTTTGACTTCCGGTTTCTATAACCCGAAAGTCATTTCCGGATGAATGGCTTCCGGTCTATACAAGTCGGAAGCCAAAAAAATTGCTTCTACTTGTTCAAATACCTTCACACTACCAAATGCAAGAACAAGGAGAACGAGAGGAACGGAGCATGTCGGAAGAGAAGAGAGATCGGAAGAAAGATGCAGAAGAGAAAGAAAAACGGCACACACTAAGAGAAAGAGAAAGGAAGAGGGGGTGGTACAGAGAATATTTTTGTAATTGTACTGTGCTGTTGGGGTGCAGGGAGAAAGACCTGTCCAAACATAATGTGTTCAGGCCCAATCCTTGAACACCTTGGTAGGCCCAATCGTTGAACACCTTGGGGTATGGGTGAGAGGTGAAAGAGGTATGCGTGTTTTTTTTCTTTTTTTTTTCCAAGTAAAGAAAAGCTTGTGTGGAGCATAGATAAGTAGAAAATGAATGACACCATAGCATCAGCACGAAACAGAACCACAACCACAGCCTCAAACTCAAACTCCTTTTCATGCTATATACCGTTCTGTGCTGTGTGTTGTGTGTCAGTTAAGGAAAAATGGGCACTTCAGGGATTCTCGTGTTGACCACACATTTGTGCTCACCTTCCAATTCTATTTCCTTCCCTAGCCCATGGCCATGGCCACTTCTCCCTCAAATTCGGACTTCGTCACGTGCTCTTCCTCTTCTCCGAATACGCCCCTCAGCTTCCTCCTCCTCCTCCTCCTCCTCTTCTTCTTCTACTTTTACTACTTCAGAGCTTACCCCAGGTGAAGGAATTATGAGTTTTTAACTTCTTATGCTATGCCACTTGCTAATTCATCAAAACCCACCAAACAAACAAGCCCATGCATGGTGGGTCATTGCCAAGTTTTATACTTTCTAGTGTATAACGGGTTCAGTTCAGATTTGCCTTCGCTTTTTATTTTTTTGTGTGTAGTTGGGTGTTGCTCACATTTCTATTGTACGATAGGAATAATAGACCTGATGCCCGTGTTTACTTTTTTGTTTCCTTAACTCTATCTGTAGCTAAGTTTGTCATGTGTGGTTAGGGAGAGGAAGAGGGTATTCGCTTAGTTTTTCTCTTTGTATTTCTACAACTTGTGTTTATAACTCAATGACTCATGCCGTCTTGAGAAGCTTGGCAGTGTGAGGCAAGAGAGGGTGAAGGAGAGGCACAGGGAACTATCTTTAAGGGAATATGCAGAATGGTTATATCAGTAGTTTGTAGTCTTATCACTCAATGTAAGAATATCATTTTAAGAAAGCTAGTTAATATCATTTTAATTCTATTTTTTTTTAAATAAACCTTTCTTCTAAATTATCCTACCTCTGAACTTGATATCTAGAGTAAAAGAAAATTAATGGCAATTGAATCCCAATCAGTTGTAGGGTATTTTTCGGATGATATATTAAAATAGAGTATTAAAAGAAAATTAATGGCAATTGAATCCCAATCAGTTGTAGGGCATTTTTCAGATGATATATTAAAATACGGTAAAAATAGTTAAATTTTGTGAGTTCACAGTACTTTTATTTGTTATTTATAGTTGAGTGTGGAGAGAGTAGTCCCTAAATTTGGATATTGAGTCATACATGTTGCCTGATGGTGGTTTGTGGTGTTTCGGCAGAAATTTCAGGACTCAATTTTTCTTTGCTAATTGACATTAATGTGCAACTGGATGGATTCCGGCCTCATGCACTATAGTATAGCGATAATGATCCACCTCTAGATTATCAATTGGAAATATTTGCTTTGGTAGATCTGACTCAAGAAGTGGTTATGCACATTTTAAATATTTGACTTCTCTTTGATTCTAGATGTAACTTTCAAAACCTCTCTAGGATATCAGAGTTGATTTTCTGCAGCCTTCGTGCAGATAAACTTCCAACAACCAGTATTGATTTTTCCGTAACTGGTGGTGCATATGATTTCGCAAGAGCGACAACATCACTAACAAATGAGTTAATCTCTTCACCAAAGAAAGTGACTCTTTTAAGGCATGGTCTTAGCACTTGGAATGCAGAAAGCAGGATTCAGGTTCGCATTCTACTTTTAATTTATTAGCTTTTGGGGTTTGGTTGAATGGTGGGCTTGGTTTGTAAATGCACGAATGATTATTCTCTCCTTTATGTTCTCATTCTGAAATGCCTTGTAGATCATTTAAAGTGTACTGATAGCTACTTGTCTTTAGGACTGAAGTTTTTGTTTGTTTTGATGTTTCACATTCAATATCATTTACTGCATCTGCTATCCAATCTTCTTAAATTGATAATATGTTCAGGGAAGCTCAGATTTGTCTGTATTAACTGAAGTTGGAGAAGAGCAAGCAGAAAGGTGCAAGAAAGCCTTGGAAAATATATACTTTGACCTGTGTTTTGCAAGTCCAATATCTCGTGCCAAGGTTAGGGCCACTAAAAATTTAATAATGCTGGCTAATACTGCTCATCTTATTAAACAGTTTGGGTTGTTTGATGTAGCAAACTGCTGAAATTGTATGGCAAGGCAGGGAAAATCCATTGGTTTATCTTGATTCACTTAGAGAGATACCTCTATATCACCTTGAAGGCATGAAAAATGGTGAGAATGCCTCTGCTCAACTTTAAAACTTTGATAATGTATCTTTTATTTGTATTTGTCGCTTTAGTTATATATTATAGGGACATGGATTTGGAATATCTATAGCAACGAGAAAGTAAAATATTAGTATATCCATCATTGATCTGAATTAAAGTCCCGCATAAACTTAGTCCACTTTAAATCGAGAGTGGACGCACCTTTACTTAGTCATTTACACACCTTTTCAATTTATAGGAGTCAAGTCTATATTTTACATTGCATTTGTCATATTAAAGTTGACTGTTGAGAACTTGAGATGCTTCAATTGATTATTATAATTATTATTTACTGTTAACTTTTAATCTTTCTGATAAGAAAAATAACTTCAATTGTCAAAGTTAATGCTACCGAGTTTTGATAATGTTTTCATTTTACATCACATTTCTATCTGTATCATTCATACCATTCTTTATAATTAAACTAAATCAGTATGTTCCTCATTTGGAGGCAGTGGATGCTAAGAGAATATATCCGAAAGAGTATACAATTTGGAGAGAAGATCCAGCCAATTTTATCATGAATGGTAGATATCCTGCGCGGGATCTCTGGGTAACTGCAAGGGATTGTTGGAAGGAAATGTTGTTGTCACCTGTAAGATTTCTTTGCAGTTAGTACATAGTTTCGCTTGTAATGATTTGAAAGTGAACTACAATATTTATCTTATTCTTCAGGGAGAAAGCTTTCTGGTTGTGACTCACAAATCTATATTGAGGGCATTAATTTGCACTGCTTTAGGCCTGGCTCCGGAGAGGTAATGTTGGCCGTGCAATTAAATATTTAAACTGATATTAAATATCTAAAAAATGTACTTTGATTCTAATTTAGTTTAAATGACATGTTACTAGTTATTAGCCCATAAAAAATCTTTAGTATGACTTTTAAAATAATTATTATAAAAGTCAGCAAACTTACCTTACTGTACATAACAACGGTCAATAATTTGATGGCAATATAAAAATCTCTGCACTGTCAATACTGCATCGACATTGGTTCTCCGCCATGTATATCTTGCTTGAAATGTCAAGTGTTGATTATGTAATTAAAATATTTAAACTGATCTTGGGCCTACTTTGTGAAAAATACACTTCTGATTTTGATTTTACTGGCTTTCTTCCAGTTAAGCTTTCAGCTTTGATGACTTTCATATCTCTTTTAGGCTTGATGAGTTCATTGGTAATTTTATTATGGTATTGCTGTTGACGGTTGTTCTAGCTAAAAGTTTGAGGTAATATATTGGACCTTAGTCAGGACATTCAAAATTATTGAAGTTTTTCTTTGGGATTCCAAACCTATTTATAGACATAGGAGCAATTATGATCCGATGCTCCTCTTAATTAGTTGGTCACATACTTTGCTTTTGCCACTTGCCTCCCAAGCTACATGATGTCATGATCTAATTGGTCCTACTTTCAAGCAGTTGCCCTTATGTGCTAGTGGTTTGTAAATCCCGCGCACACAATCATGCAATACAAAATGCAATCCTAATACAAAGTAAATCTACGAAGTACCAATTAGGGAGATCATCCTTAAACCGAGAACTTCGATAGATCAGTCTCAAATTGTACCTTGTTTTGAGGTTGGATTGGTACCTTAAAACCATGATACCTAGTGTATTATCTTTCTCCTCTCTTCTCCCATTGCTCTTAGATCCTGCTTGCATTGCAATAATCCCGACCATTCTCGTTTCCTCCTTGAAACTGGTTATGGTTTTCATTCTCTTCTCCTGCCTCATAATCACATAGGCTCAATTCAATGAAGGCAGGGGTTTTGTTGCCAACACAACCGAATGATTCATAGCTGATATCATCAAGCCCCAACAGGAAATGATAGACCTTCTCCTCTCCGTTTTTTCAAATTTGGACACAACACCACATTTGCATCCGTGACACATGTACTGCAGGATTTGTTCATAATTGGCCGATTCATCTCACAATGTTTTTAGTTTTCCATAGTAGGCTGCCGTGCCCAATCCATGTTGTTTGCAATCTGCCAATTTTGCCTTCAGCTGTTGGATTCTTGGCCCATTTACAACTGAAAACATTCTTTAATATCTTCCCATAAGTCTTTTGCATTTTCCAAATACGTCACATGGAACACAAGTTTGGTTCAATCGTTTTTAATATGCAGGAAACGACCGCAGATTGGAATGTCCACCAGTCTTCCATCTTAGGTGCACCATTTTCAGTTCTTTGTAGGTTCCATCTATGAAACCCCACTTCCTTCAAACACATAAAGAGATTTTTATGGCTCTAGCATTCTTCACAATTCTCTCTTCTCAATTGCACCCGTGTGATCACATTTCTAGGATTTTCACTCTATTCAACTCATAAGGCCTCGACACTTTCTTTGTCCCATCACTATGAGTTTTCTCCTGTACTTCTTCCGCGATTGCATAAATGCAAAATTGCTTTTGTACTGTTTGGATATCAAAGCTTAGGATGCTCTAATACCATACTAAAATAATTTGGTAATTTTTGTGTTCTCATTGATCAGAATGTACACATATATATACATCAATGATGAGATATTACAACCCCATATTATTCCTAGAGTACAACTGTAATTGTCCTATTTTAGTTCCTATATTATTGGGTCAAATCTACACACATTCTTTCCATAATTATAACACATACAGATATCGTCCTAGAATATGATGCTGTAAAAAATTCTTTAGTAGTGCCGAATTTGGAGTTGATATACTCGTATTAGACCAAATTTGAACTTGATATACGTATCAGATCAGATTTGGAGTTGATATACTTATCAATAATACTTGTTGCAAGTCAAAAAATAAACTTATCTGGTGTTGTTCCGCTCCTGCTCTGCATGTGTACCCAACACACGAAGTTAATTATATTCCTTATCGATTTCCCTTTTTTTATGGCACTAAAACCGTATTATAAACGAAGAGCCTGGATTACATAAATAAATGATTGATTGAAAAGTTGAAACCTATGGCTTCTTTGTAACTACTTTAAGTTTGAATATCTTTCTTGAAATGTCAAGACGTCTTCCATGTGCAGCATGAAGGCAACATTCTGATTCTCTGCCATATCTTGCAGTTAACATTGTTCATAATGTTCAGGTTTCGTTCAATTGATATTAACAATGGTGGGATATGTGTCTTCAACTTCAATGTCAAAGGAGAAGCAATGCTTAAGGGTTTAAATATGACGGCTCACATGTACAGTGATCATGTCTATCCTGGTTAGTGCAAACTTACATGCGCAAGACAACATTTGCCATTTTTATCGGTAATTCAAATATACCATGATGGAACAAGGAAGCAGGTTGCTTTTGTAGCAGGGGGATTTTAATTTTCACATAGCCCTCTCCCTTTGATATATAGACATACAGGAATGGAGAAATTGAAGTATAATTTGAGCAAAATAATTACGTGATTTCCAACGTTTGGTGTACGTATGATCATTTTTCAATAAATATGATTTGATGTCACGATGTGAAATCTAGGGAACTCATAATTTTTTACTACAGGTACTGTTTAATGCTCTATAATTTGTTTTACATGAAGATTTATGTTTTATGGTTATATAAAAATATCTTGTGTGGGGGATCAGAAAGCGGCTTCAAGCGCAAGTAATGTTTGTGTTGCAGTAGGGGTAACAATGAAGATTTATTGATACGGGTGATATTTGTAATGATTGAAAATTATTTATTTATAACGTGTTGTGGAGGTATGAGAATAAACATGGGTAGTGATGTTAATATTGGCGTGCGGGTAAGGTGAGATGGGCACACGCAGCCGTTTTAGATTGAATTAATGTGTATGTGGGGAAATGATATATGTTGCGTACGCAGCTGTAATGTTTGTTTGGCATCCAATTCGATCAACGGTATTCAATGTATGCAACTGTACATCACAGCATGTGGGCCAACTCAAGATAACATTTGTTAATATCTTATCTACATTATGCGCATTACAAGAATGAGACAAGAGTAACTTTGGCCCGAGGAATGGAACACTATCATTGTTTGGTTTCTCTGCTCTAATCGCATTTCACAAACAGTGTTCGGATTGAAGGATGCGTAAAAACTTGGATTTATTCCAAATTAGTAACTTCTAAGATAGTTACTGGTTACATAATTAGTTGACTGTACATTTTTTCCAAGTGTTGCTAAGAGTATGATATGCCATGAAAAACCATTTTTAAACTGGGACGCAGATACTTCTAACTCCCGAGGAGATATACGTAGTTCAACTTTTTGGCTTTATGATTAAGTGAGTGGTGGTAGGCCCTAGAGTTAAAAGAAAGAAGCAAATTTAATAAGAACGAAAACAAGTTTCATAATTAGAAAATGGCGAATGTTATTCTATTCCTTTTGAGTGTGATTAAGACCAAAGTTGTGTAATAAATGATTGTCATAAAGGAAATGAAAGAAAGTGGGAGTAACATTTTCAGAGTTAACGGACACAACAGGTCCATTTGGGCTAAAACTACATCAGATGCAGTCCACGTGCTACACGTGCCACCGTGTAGGAACTCATACTGCACTGATATTACCCATCATCTGAATATAAAAAGTTGCGAGCAGAGATTCTCTCGGCCCGTGTCGTTTACCAGAATCCAGATAAATTCAAAATCCACAGATCAAAGTGCCCACGTGGGACACATCACAGCCGTCGTCTATTCATCATTCAAAAGGCGAACCTAACACAGTGCGGGGACCCACCAGCCACAGGCGCGTCGTTTCATGGTATTTAACTGCTTATTACGGTGTACTAATTTTTCTTAATCCACCGTTTCTCCACCCGCTTATACATTCTTACTGTGGTTACACATTTGAATTCCATTCAAACGCACTTTCATTGGAGCGTGCACCACACGCTGCTCCAAATCGCGTAGAGCCAAAAAGACACGCTGTGAGATTAAAAGTTTCAGTTCTTTTTCGTCTACGTTTGCATCTCCTCCTCGCTTCAACTCCTCAGAGTGTACTGAAACTGAAACCGAAACCACTTCTTCCACAGCAAAACTCAGCGAGAATTAAAGAGGAAATGAACAGCAAAGCAATACAACGTCAGAAACAAAATGCCTCCGAAAACGGTTTAGTTGGTAATTAACCGTTTAATTAACCTCAACTCAGCCGTTTCAGTTTCCACTTCTGTCACCATGAGTTTTAGACAGCGTCCGGTTGCTCCGCGCGGCGGCGCTGGTAACCGTCCGCCGCCGTTTAACTCTGTCTACAATATTATTCCGGTTCACGACCTCTTCACCGACCACCCGTCGCTCCGATATCCAGAGATACGCGCGGCGGCGGCGGCGCTTCGCGCCGTCGGCGACCTCCCGAAGCATCAGTTCATGCGGTGGGAGCCGGAGATGGACCTTCTGGACTGGCTCCGCTTGCTGTTCGGGTTCCAAATAGACAACGCGCGGAACCAGAGGGAACACCTGGTTCTCCACCTCGCGAACTCGCAGATGCGCCTGGACCCGCCGCCGACGATCGTTGACGCGCTAGACGCCGGCGTGCTGCGGCGCTTTCGGAGGAAGCTCTTACACAACTACTCCGCGTGGTGCTCGTACCTTGGCCTGAAGTCGAACGTGCTACTCTCGCGCCGCCGCGACCCGACTGATCTCCGCCGCGAGTTGGTGTACGTTGCGCTGTACCTTCTGGTTTGGGGAGAAGCCGGTAACCTTCGTTTTACTCCCGAGTGCATATGTTATATTTACCATTTCATGGCGAAGGAGGTTAATCTTGTTATCGATGAACACATTGATCCTGATACTGGTCGTCCTTTTATGCCTACGGTTTCTGGTGAATTAGGGTTTTTGAAGTCTGTGATTATGCCAATTTATAATACTATTAAGGTTGAGGTTGATAGTAGCAGAAATGGAAAGGCTCCGCACTCTGCATGGAGAAATTATGATGACATTAATGAGTATTTTTGGAGTAGGAGGTGTTTGAAGAGGCTGGGGTGGCCTTTGAATTTTGAGAGTAATTTCTTCGGGACTACTCCGAAGGAGAAGCGCGTAGGGAAGACTGGTTTTGTGGAGCAGAGGTCGTTTTGGAATATTTATAAGAGTTTTGATAGGCTTTGGGTGATGCTGATTTTGTTCTTTCAGGCAGCGGTTATTGTTTCTTGGGAGGATACCACTTATCCGTGGCAGGCCTTAGAGAGAAGGGATGTGCAGGTGAAGATGTTGACTGTGTTTATCACTTGGAGTTCTCTGAGGTTGCTTCAATCTGTGCTTGATGCCGGGACTCAGTATAGCTTGGTTACTAGAGAGACCACTTGGCTTGGAGTGAGGATGGCGCTGAAGAGCATGGTTGCAATAACGTGGACTGTTTTGTTTTCCGTCTTTTATGGAATGATTTGGATGGAGAAGGGTTCAAGTTCAATCTGGTCTGATGCAGCCAATCAGAGGATTATTACATTTCTTAAAGTTGTCCTTTTCTTTCTTATCCCCGAGTTGTTGGCATTGGTGCTGTTCGTGGTGCCATGGTTGCGGAATGCCATTGAGGAATCAGACTGGAGCATAATATATTTGTTAACGTGGTGGTTTCATACTCGGATTTTTGTGGGCCGGGGTGTGAGACAATCGCTTATAGATAATGTAAAGTATACTGTATACTGGGTAGCAGTATTAGTTTCGAAGTTTTCATTCAGTTATTTTGTTCAGATCAAGCCTCTAGTTGCTCCAACAAAGGCTCTTCTGAATCTTGGGAAAATTACTTACAAATGGCATGAGTTTTTCGGCAGCACCAACAGGGTAGCAGTTGTCTTCCTGTGGTTGCCAGTTGTGCTTGTATACTTCATGGATTTGCAAATATGGTATTCAATTTTCTCTGCCTTTTATGGTGCCATAATTGGTCTCTTCTCGCATTTGGGTGAAATTCGGAATGTAACACAACTCAGACTTAGATTTCAGTTCTTTGCCAGTGCCATGCAGTTCAATCTGATGCCGGAGGAGAAGCTGCTAGGTCCGCAAGCTACACTGTTAAAGAAGCTTCGCGAAGCCATCCATAGGTTGAAACTGCGATATGGACTTGGTCAGCCCTTCAAAAAGATTGACTCAAGCCAAGTGGATGCTACCAGATTTGCCTTAATATGGAATGAGATTATGATAACTTTTAGGGAGGAAGATATCATCAGCTATCGAGAACTTGAGCTCTTGAAACTGCCACCAAATTGCTGGAATATTACAGTTATACGATGGCCGTGTTTCCTTCTCTGCAATGAGCTACTGCTTGCTGTCAGTCAGGCTAAAGAGATGGAAAATGAGTCTGACAGGTCTCTTTGGTTGAAAATATGCAAGAATGAGTATCGTCGGTGTGCTGTCATTGAAGCTTATGACAGTATTAAATATTTGTTTCCCATGGTTCTTAATGCTGAAAAAGTCGAGTATTCCATTGTGACTAATATATTCAGGGTCATAGACAGCCACATTCAGACGGGAAAATTAACAGAAGCATACAAGATGTCTCGGCTACCTCAGATACATGCTAAGGTGAGTGAATTTGTTCAGCTTTTGACACAACCAAAGAGAGACATGGATAAGGCTGTAAATTTATTGCAAGCTTTGTACGAATTGTTTGTTCGAGAATTCCCAAAGGCAAAGAAGACCGTCATCCAGCTAAGTCAGGAAGGTCTGGCACGACAAAGTTCAACAACTGATGAAGGACTGCTCTTTGAGAATGCTATAAATTTTCCTGATGCTGGAGATGCGGTCTTGTCTGAGCAGCTCAGACGATTGCATACAATTCTTACTTCTAGAGACTCAATGCACAATGTCCCATTGAATATTGAGGCACGGCGACGAATTGCCTTCTTTACCAATTCTTTGTTTATGAACATGCCCCGTGCTCCCCATGTTGAGAAAATGATGGCTTTCAGTGTTTTGACCCCATACTATGATGAGGAAGTATTGTATAGCAAAGAGGCTCTCCGAAAGGAGAATGAGGATGGTATTACTACCTTATTTTATCTTCAAAAGATTTATGAAGATGAATGGAAAAATTTTATGGAAAGGATGCAGAGGGAAGGGTTGAAAGATGAGGATGATATCTGGACTACAGAAAAGGCCAGGGATCTCCGCCTTTGGGTGTCTAATAGAGGTCAAACTTTGTCTCGCACAGTTAGGGGGATGATGTATTATTATAGGGCCCTTAAGGTGCTAGCGTTCCTTGATTCAGCATCTGAAATGGACGTAAGACAGGAACCAGAACATATTGTTTCACATGGTTCAACAAACCAAAACAGCAGGTTAAATGGCCTATCCTCAAATGGGCCTTCATCTTTACAGACAAATCACAGGCTGGCAGATAGCAGTGTGTCCATGTTATTCAAGGGACATGAATATGGGAGTGCACTGATGAAGTTCTCGTATGTGGTGGCATGCCAGATGTATGGGCACCACAAGGCAGACAAGAATCCCCGTGCCGATGAGATATTGTACTTGATGCAAAAAAATGAGGCACTTCGAGTGGCATATGTTGATGAGGTTTCTTTAGGGAGGGAGGAGACTGAATATTACTCTGTTCTCGTGAAGTATGATCAGCAGTCGAAAAGTGAGGTTGAGATTTACCGGATCCGGTTGCCTGGTCGTCTAAAACTTGGAGAAGGGAAACCAGAAAATCAGAATCATGCCATAATCTTTACACGGGGTGATGCAGTTCAGACCATTGATATGAATCAAGATAATTATTTTGAGGAAGCTCTCAAAATGCGGAATCTGCTAGAGGAGTTCAATATGAACTATGGCGTTAGCAGACCAACCATTTTAGGGGTCCGGGAAAATATCTTCACAGGATCAGTTTCCTCACTTGCATGGTTCATGTCAGCTCAAGAGACAAGCTTTGTGACACTAGGTCAGCGTGTTCTAGCAAATCCTTTGAAAGTACGAATGCACTATGGTCATCCGGATGTGTTTGACCGATTTTGGTTCTTGGGTCGTGGTGGGATTAGCAAGGCCTCCAGAGTAATCAATATAAGCGAAGATATTTTTGCTGGTTTCAATTGTACCCTGCGAGGTGGCAATGTTACACATCACGAATATATACAGGTAGGCAAAGGAAGAGATGTTGGTTTGAATCAAATATCCATGTTTGAGGCCAAGATTGCTAGTGGCAATGGTGAGCAGGTCCTTAGTAGAGATGTGTACCGTCTAGGCCATAGATTAGACTTTTTTCGTATGCTTTCAGTATTCTACTCGACCATAGGATTTTATTTTAACTCGATGGTTATTGTACTCATGGTTTATGCCTTCCTTTGGGGCCGCCTTTATATGTCCCTCAGTGGAATTGAAGGTGCAGCCTCTGATAATGCTACCAACAATAAAGCCCTTGGTGCGGTCCTAAATCAGCAGTTTGCAATCCAGGTTGGTATCTTCACCGCACTCCCAATGATTGTTGAAAACTCTCTTGAGCAGGGGTTCCTTCCAGCTATTTGGGATTTCTTGACGATGCAATTGCAGCTTGCATCACTATTTTACACATTCTCTTTGGGAACTCGCACACATTTCTTTGGTCGGACTATACTTCATGGTGGTGCTAAGTACAGAGCCACCGGTCGTGGTTTCGTTGTGGCGCACAAGAGCTTTGCTGAGAACTATAGACTATATGCTCGAAGCCATTTTGTGAAGGGTATTGAACTTGGGGTCATTTTAATTGTGTATGCTGCTCATAGTCCCTTGGCTAAGGATACTTTTGTCTACATAGCTATGACAATCTCAAGCTGGTTTCTTGTCGTTTCATGGATAATGTCTCCTTTTGTCTTTAACCCCTCTGGGTTTGATTGGTTGAAGACTGTATATGACTTTGAAGATTTCATGAATTGGATATGGTATCCAGGTGGGCCCTTCAAAAAGGCAGAATATAGCTGGGAAACATGGTGGTACGAGGAGCAAGACCATTTAAAAACAACCGGTATATGGGGAAAGCTGTTGGAAATCATTTTAGACCTTCGATTCTTCTTCTTTCAGTATGGCATTGTTTATCAGCTAGGTATTGCAGGTGGAAATACTAGTATAGCTGTTTACTTGTTGTCTTGGATAGTTATGGTTGTGATTGTTGCCATTTATATCACCATAGCATATGCCCGGGATAAATATGCTACAAAGGACCACATATATTATCGATCAGTTCAGCTTCTTGTGATTCTAGTCACAGTTCTTGTAGTTTTCCTCCTACTGGAGTTCGCTCATTTAAAATTTGTTGATCTCCTATCAAGCTTGTTGGCATTTGTTCCGACAGGATGGGGAATGATTTTAATAGCCCAGGTCCTTAGGCCATTTCTGCAAACAACTAAAGTGTGGGAGACTGTTGTTTCCTTGGCTCGTCTATATGATTTGCTGTTTGGCATAATTGTTATGGCTCCAATGGCTATATTCTCGTGGTTACCTGGATTCCAATCAATGCAAACTAGAATTCTCTTTAATGAAGCTTTCAGCAGGGGTCTACAGATATCTCGAATAGTTAGTGGCAAGAAGTCCGTTTAAGGTGGTGATTGGAGGTAACTTTTACATCATGTTCTTTTTCATGTTGAATACGAAGACACCATGATATTTGTAGTTGCTAAGTAATTATTAGTAACACTTAAGCTGAATTTTACCAAGTAAACTACAATTTACCATGTTGTATAGAGATTGGGAAGTTAATGCCTGAAACAGTTTTCTATTGAGTTAACCCATGCATTCGTGAGGTAATATGCCTGTGCAGGTCGATCTAAAATAAAAAAGGCTACTATGCCGAGTTGCTGAGATATGTTTCTGTATATTCCCAGGTGGTAGTATCGACATGATAGTGGACCAGTACAAGTTACCAGTTTCTAAGACAAGGATGAGGACTAGTAATGGCAAGTCAAAGCTCATTGCATGCCGTGGCAAATGGATGGCTCAGATAAACTCGTGTATGTACATATAAAAAACAAAAAAAATGTTTCTTAACTCAATTACAATACAATTTTAAAGCAGCAATCCATGTAACTCTTTAACTATTGATGAATCACGTGTTTATTGTTTTAACAAGGTCAATCTTTTATCCAGTATGTCAAAGGTTGTCCATTTTGGGTCGTCCAAGTTCTCTTTGCTAATTGCTATGAATTTTTTACCATGCTGCAAATATTTGTGAAAGAGGTTGGATAAAATATGCACATGCCTTTCACATTACCTAAAGATATGTATGTGCAGATTAATGTTAATGTTAATTACTGTGTAAAGTTGGATATATCCGTATCTCTATCTTTCTTTAACCATAGCCTTAATAATCATATATTTGTACTTCATAGAATTTTTTTAATTCTAATTCAAATTTGGGTATTTATTTTCAGGTTATGCTATCTGAAAACGTAAAATTAGGTTTAGCTTTCGTTCAGTGACACTCCCATTGACACGATTCAAGGAAGGAATCTGATTGTTGCCTTGTAATTTTCCTGCAACACAGGTTGTAATCTGTAGTTTAGTATTGGAGGATTATCAGATGTTTTTCCTGTATCTGTCGTTTGATGTACATCCTGTTCATATGTAGTGCAACCTACTCTAACCGATCACGACATTGCCACTGAATCAACGATATTTTAGGCTTAATATGGTTTGTCAGCATCTAGTACCTCTTGATGAACACTGCTGATTTTGAATTTAAATTTTACAATTAGATCGTATAAATGGGAAATAACCTAAATGACTCTTAAGTAGAAAACTTATTACACTTTTTCTTCAATTAATTTCAGAGACCGGAAAGATTTTCCCTTTAAGAAAAAACTTATTTTGACAAAATTCATTTCACATAACTCGTATATAACTCGTATTTAGCACTAGATTAGAAAAGTAAAATCAGATCTAAAGAACTTAATTTAAATACATTACTAGTTTAACTTTCGAGTGATGATATTTAATTATAAACTGTCCCGAATAATATGATTGTTTAATTTTGAAGTAATTTACTTTAAAAATTATGTTAAAGGTATTTTTTAATTGATTGATAATATTTTTTTATAGTGTATGGAAATTACATTCTTTTTAACGACTATACATTTATTTTGTTCCCGAGAGATTCATCAAATTTTCTTGTTACTCTGGACCATATTTACATAAATTTATTCCCTTGATTTTACTTTTTGTGTATAAGTCTGCCATTCATAGAAAATACTTTTTTTGAGGTTGAAGAGTCTGGACATTTTGTTATCAGATTTTTAAATAAAGGAAGGCTCAAGACATGGTTATAATCAAATAATAATAATAATCATAATACATACCTGAAAGATGATTCAGCTCGGTAGATTCAATTTTTAGGATAAAGAACAATTGAAGTTATAAACAAAGAACTTTAAGAAGATTTTTAGAATTAATTTAAATGAACTAAACTAAAATCATAGATACTGTCAACTAACACCACTGCTCTTTTTCCCTTTTCTTGAATAGTAGTTGAACTTTGGGATTAACCCGAGCTGTCAAGGAATTTGTGTTGTCTAGTCATGAAAAACCTTGGTAAAAAATTATGTACTTTAAACAAAATATAACAAGTCCTCAGCTGCTCAACGTGTGTTTGTCTCAAGAAAATTTCCCAAGGAAAAAGATGATCTATTAGTCTCGGAGAGGAGATTCAGACGGTTTCTTGATATGGGCAAAATCCTCCTCCACTGTTAGATCCTGAAGTGTATACCTTCTATTGCAATTTATGCATTCCAAAACTAAATAAAAGATGTCAGGAGGATCAATATCATTTTACAAAACGCAATCAATGAGGCCTTCATAAATCGTCATTGCCAATAACAGGGACTTTCTCATAGGCAGAACTTTCTCTGAACCTCTTTGGAAGAATGCACCGACTGCCAAATTTTTGCTGAAAGTATACAAGAAGAGCAAATAAAATACCACCACAAGGGATTATAATGTCCCAGGCTGTGGAATAAAAATCCATTCTATGGTTTGCATATATATATGATAAATCAAGGTACCATGCAGAACTGTGAGCTCTAAAAAGATCATATGCATGGGGCAGTGTACGAACAATTGTTGTCCCAACGTAAAAGGAATATGCTAGAGGTTTCCCTTCTGAGTTAAATATTACGTTGAGCAGAATCTGTGGGAGCAGAAAACCATCCAGGAGCAGACCAGCATAAGATTTAAAGTCTTCCCAGAGGGATGGAGGTCGGTATACATGCCCACGAGGAAGCTTAAACTTGTGCCGCGAAAGACGAAATGGACTAAATTTTTTTCGGTAAGAAGTCTTCCATATGTGAACCAACCAAGCAGTCAATCCACCACCAATGTACAAGGGTAGAATCATATAAAGGACCTTTTTATCAGAACCCCATAGACCTGGATGGCTTCCCTCACCCTGTCTTGAGGACCAGGTCAATTGTACAAGGCGCAACTCTAGAAGAAAGGCTACCATTGTCACCATTCTCACAACTACCTCATTCACTTCAAGCCAGCCTCCACTCCCAAGAAAAGCATTCTGCACGCTGTGTTTCCCCATGAATAAAGCTTCGAAGTTCAATATGAGGGGAATCATGTGATCTAGAGTAATAACAGCAAGCATCACAACAGAAATGTAAGGAAGCACATCTGGGTGCTTTTTCACGTGGAGGAGTTGCAATCCTACACACACACAAGCAAGTGTATTTGATACCAATACCATAATTAACTCAAAATCCATTCTCCAAATGGAAGCATCTGCTTGGGTTTTGTAAATGGAATATGAAGACAACTGAAGGGGATCAAAATAATAAGGCTCTGACTTTTGTCGTGTGCTTTGTATAGTTCCTTTAAGAGATTCACCTCCTTTTGCATTCAAAGGAGGAAACTGAACATTAACCATGATTTCACAGTCCATCGACTCATTCTTTATCAGTATTTTGTCCATTGATCTCAAACGCCTACATCCTATCATACAAAGAACTCCAGTATTCTTATTGTAAATCCCTTCAGCACCAATTTTGACTTCGGTCGACAAGGCCCCTCTACCAAACTTGAAATCAGGAGGGGGATTAAAACTCATCGTATAGCTGACATTCAACAAATTATTGTAAGTTTCTGATTGAATACCATGTGCTTTTGACTTTTCAGTCGTCAACACAATTGGAGCCCCATACGACTGTCCACTATAAATTTGATCATTGACAGATAGTGGTGATGTGTAACCTCGAGCCATTTGCCCTTTGCTGTTCGTCACTAACATGCTAAATGCCATATCAGAAGAATATCCAGTCGGATATGTATTTTCCTTCCCTCCAGCATTCATCATTTCCACACAAGATTTTCTCACCTTCTCAGTTTCAGCATACTTGTATTGGAAACCGTGGAGGCTTTTTGATACCCTCGATGAACCCTGGAATCCAACTTTACTGAAGTAGCCAGGTTCATCAGCCACTTTGTCACTCCAAATTTGCCCCAAAACTGTACTCCTGTTCCTCAAAGATAAAATTGCAGGAAACTTTAAAGTGAGCCTAATCTTGCAATCTCCAACATAAGGACTAAGCCAAGATTCTGTGAAGTTCAAGATCCGGCAAGCAACCGCACATAGCTTATTCTCCTTCTCATCCCACTTCCCCTCAGAAACCAAAGTTGTATTAGGATGAAACGGAAATATAGCATCCCGGTAGCCGGAATCAGGAAAACCCAACAGCATCTGAATCTTCTGCCGCTCCCCACAAAGAATGCCGTGAAAAAACATATAACCAGGCAACTCGTCACCATTACCACTAAAAGGATTGCAACTAACGTTACCACACTGACTCCCATATTCCAATTCAAACCTATCCGTGTGTCCAAGAAAAGCAGAGCAAGCACCCCGGTTTAAGTTTCTAAGGGATAAACCCTCACTATCTGATTCACCTCCACAATCTTTCTTTCTTTCATTCCCAGCCACTGTAAACTTGTACTTCGAACTCTGAGACAAAGCCAATATCGAAATAGGTTCAAAGTACCGCAAACTATTCTTGTCATCAAAACTTTCTAGTGTTCCACTAATCAAACAATTCAAAAGGCTCAAATCTCTAGGGTAACGAAGCTTAATAACTACATTAGCATTCCGCATGTTAACATGAGATCCTGTTCCGAACATACAAAGGTTACCGGAAAATTGCGACCAAAATCCACTCAGGGAAACGCGCATCCAATGCGTCACTCTCCCGAACGAAACAACTCGCCGAAGCAACCTTCCCGGCGCCGGCGTCGCTCCTCCACGCTGCTGGAGAAGCATTTGCCCGCGCAATTCGAAAACGCCATCGCTCACGGTTCGGCGAACGGAGGTCACGCGGAACGACACGTGCATCGAAGCGGCGGACCGGTTAAAGAGACGATCGCCGCCGGAGAAATAGCCGGATTGGAACCGGAGATCGTCGGCAACGCTGGGGACGGTTCCGGCATCGTAACGCGGTTCCGGTGCTGGGACAAGGTGGTTGCAGAGGCGGCTGTAGGTGGACTCGAAAGCCAAATCTGAAGGATTAATAGAAACAGAGGAATATAAAAGGCCGGAGAAAAGCAAGAGGGTGAAGAGAAGATTGAGTGACACAGTTTCCATTGCTGAATCTGCGTCACATTTGGATGGAGAACTCCAATTCTAGGGTTTTACAAATTCCAAATTTGGATTTACGTGTAAAGAGAGAATGTGAATTGGGTGAGTAGAAGGGCCAGAGCACTTCAGAACGGACATACATACCAACGTTCCTGTTTTTCACATCTATTAGCTTTTTTTTTTTTAATTTTATGTAACTTTTTTTTCTTTGAATGAAATAATCTCTCGTTGATAATATACACTGTTTCAAATCTATTTTATTCAATTAAATCTTTCAATTTTAAAAAAGTAACTATTATTTTTTTTAAATCTATCAAGTCTCGTAACTTTTGAAAATGTAATAATATGTTGAAATTAACGTGGTTTTATAAATTGTCTATAAATTACAATATGCATAAATTAAAACTATGAATACTATTATTACCATCACTTTTTTTTTTCTTGTTAATCATTTTTCCAAGTGATATGTTCAGTTGTTCTGTTCTGTAGATACGTTCAAATAAACTTTTTTATAAATATTCACAAGTGAAAAAAAAATCGGATAGCCTATTCCACATCACATTCAATTTTATTCAGCCGATGATACATTAATTTGATTAGGAATGATGAACATTTTGTGTGTTTGTAAAATGGTTGGAACTTAATTTTGGTTAAACCCTTTCATTTTCAACACAACAGTGACAGATCCTGGAAACCGTGGTTTTAACTCAGCCATTTTAGGTGAAGATTTCATATACTACACGCAACATCCAATTGAGGTGATATATACTGCATTGCTATTGACTTCCTAGTCATAATCGTGTTAATCTAAACAAAGTATTCATCGTAAATTAGAAAGAAACATTTGAAATCATTATCAAACGGATGAAAGGGCACATCAAGAAAATTACTCCAATCATTGTAATTCTTATTTCACAGTTTCACATCATCAAGCCATTACATACGTATGATGTGTAGGCGTACCCCACAGGGTATTTATTATCAATACATCTTCACACTTGTTTTATTTTGGGAAGGGCTGGTTTACAAGAGGATATTGCTATTTTTATCAAGCATGCATATGATATTATACAGATAAGTGAAAACAATTTAATATTACACATAAGGTTTGAATATCTTTGACATGAAGCTGGACGGTTAACTCAGAAGGTAGAGTAGTTACTTTTGCATCTCAGCAAACTGACTGCAATCAATGCCCTTGTCAGAAAATGCCTCCACAAGCTTGGGGAAGAGCTTAGCAAGCATGATCTTAAATCCAGTAGAAGTTCCCTTTTGGTTTTCATTCTGAGTTTTTCCACCACCAAAAGCACATCCAATAGGAGCTCCTTCAAGATATGCCTTACAAGCCAGAAGTATATGTTTGGAACGTTGTCTAAAGTGCTCCTCCACCAATGCCTCAAAATGCTGCACCAAGAGTGGTTTTTAGTTAGTCAAAGTTCCATTATCTAAAAACTATATTCTAAGATTCAGATGCCACCATTTTCTTAACAGCTTGAGGCACTTCGTATTTGTCGTAACTGAGTCGAGTTTAATGAATCAGAGACAAAACCAAAGTAGAGAAGTAGTCATTTTACCTTGGGAGGCTTTCTTAATAGATACAAAATGGATTTGCAGGTGACAAGGAAAGCATTCTCATTGTAACTAACTGAGTTTCTCTCCCCTTCTGCTCTACCAATTTGTTCATCATATCCAGCCTCGTTGAAATAAGGCTTCTCATTAAGGACAAGGGCCTGCAGAGAAAGAAGGACTTGAAGAATTGTTGAAGTTCCAGGGTTCCAAACTTCGGCAGCTGTACCGGTCCACGTATTTAGGAGACTCAAACAGACTTTACCCGACTCATACAGATTAGGATTTAATCGCAGTCCACCAGAATTGTAATGCACCATCTGCATGGGATTGCAAAAGTCATAAATATGCAGCTTTCTCTGTAAGGGTGCTAAATGCTATGTAGAAGGAGCTACCATGCACACAACTGAAAATAATTTAGAAAAGCACACCAAAACTACATTCAAAAGCTTACCGGGGGTTGGCTGGGATACTCTGAAGGGAAATGTATATCAAAGAAAAACAATCCATCATGGTAAGGTGTCCCAGACACGCCCACAATGGCAGCTCGCATGAGATCCATTCTTTCTTCAAAGACACGGACATATATAGTTTCTGTTTGTGAAAATAAAGATTGTAAATGAATTTTGCAGAAAGGTGTGATGAAAATTAACAGTTATATAGAGATTTCCATTTTTGTCAAGTAAATTACCAGTCGTTTTCAAATCAGTTGCAGGTTAAAACCTTTCAATTAAGCTTATGGATTCCAGCTTTTGAAAAATGGATTTTTGACAACTTTTTGTTCATCTATAACTCAATCTAAGGGTCCTGGTCTTCCTAAAACTAAAACTAGTCTATAATATACTTTGGTGTTTTCCTTCCAGATCAAATATGGCTGAAGAAGTTAAAAGCACAATCTATCCCACTCCAAAATATAATTTTCTAGCTTTAGTTTAACCATTGTAGAACAATGTATGCTGCAAAGCATACAAAATAGTATGGCTCAAAATAAACAAGATGAAGTGTGCACCAGGGAGATTTTTTTCCAGGAGGCTCCATTCTTGTTGTACCTTCTTCACCCAATCCTTTTTTACCTAACAAAGGACAAAAATAGGAAAACAAATTAGCCTCAATCCTTTCAATGCAAGTATAATTCACTGTGAGAATGATGTGTCAATTTCTAACCTGAGATAACGACAATCCCTTCCCCTCATAGAAAAAGTGGTGGTCTGAGCAATTATCGATTACATCAAACTGCTTCAACTGATCTGAACTGTTGTTGTCCAAAGAGACTGGAAATTCATTCCTCTCATGAGTCCTAATAGCTTCACAATATGGAGTTATGCCTTCAGAAGAGTGCAGCTTGCTCACCAAATGTGATTCAGTGTCAGGGCCACAAGTGTCCAAATCTTTCTTATCAAGACAAGTAGATTCATTTCCCTCTTCAAACCTAGGGATTGGGGAGAATTTTCTGGAAAGTGATGCTACACCAAGTGTTTTGATTATGCTGGCCTTAATGCTGGAGAAAAGTTCAAAGGCAGCTTGAGGAAGGGATGAGGAACTACTCTCTCCTGGATGCTTTTCACAATTATCTCTATCGCCATTACAATCTAACAAAGTCTGTCATCAAAGTGATATTCAGCTAATGACTAGAAAATCAATGGTAAACTCAACAACTACAATGTCAGTCAAAAATACTGTTTTATGATGACAATAGATCCATAATTTTGAAGAGTTTAAATGGTCTATTTTATTTTCTCTTGCTATTAACTACTTTTCACCATAATTTCAAAGATGAGACCTTTGTATTTCAACGTTCCAACAAATAATCCTCATAAATATTAGATTAATATACAAATATACACATTAGAAACATGTGGATGTACATAAATAAATACAAGACATACATAGAATTTATTGCCCTTACCTTTCCCTTCTGGTCTGATGGAAGACTTCTATGTTCAATCATCTCTTGAGAGAACTCCTCAACATTTGCTTCATAAGGAACAGGGGTTGCAGTTGAACCTTCATGCTTATCAATTCTAAAAATTTCATAAGGTGCAACCTGTTGGGGGTACAAATAAGTTTGTAATAACTTCCTGTAGACGAAGGTTACCAAGTAGTGTATAAATTACAACAGAAAGTAAGATCATCAAATAAGTATGATGTAGTCCAAGTTTAGTGGTCATAACTAACAGTTATTTACCGATTATCACTACATCAAGATTTTGACCAAGAAAGAAAAGAATTTCCTATTGTTTCCCAAAAGAATGGAAAGGGTCATTCTCAATCAACCTTAACTACACAAAATTGCCGCTACAAACAAACCCTATTTTCAGCCAAGATTTTATCCTCACAGCATAGCCACACAGTTACATGTACATGCAGGATTGGGGGAGAGGACAGGATCATTAAACTAATAGGATCTATCAGGATCTATTAAACAGTTTATCTAGATAATGCAGATACGGGAAGAGTTGACCTCAAGAGTTTTACATCTCCATACATAGCCATTAGCATCGTTAACTACAATATATTGAATACAAAAAAAATTATGTCATACCTTTGTTGTTAAACCAGTAGCCCATTTGACCTCTACATCACCATCTATGAAACCAGTAACATTGCCAATGCATGAGAGGTAACTGTTATCTACAGATTTATTCTGATAACTGATTAGGTTCCGGTTTATCAGAGGAGCCTCTACATTCACATCAGTCACCGACTTCACATTATCTTGGTCAGCTTGGTCACCAAGCTGTTTTTGAGCCGCCTTGAACACAATATCACCAAAACAACAAGAATAATCTGGATGCTCGAGTAGTTCGTAGGCACTCACAGTTTCCATCATTGCATCTCCAGTCAAATTATCTGTCTCGGCTGTGGGAGCAGTTCTCCATTGTACCATTACAGTGTGCTCTTCTGCGTCCATGGAAAGAACAACACCCCATCTTTGATTGCTAGGTTTGAGAGGATCATCAGAAGCCCCTTTTTCCAGCACAAACTGCTGGGGCCAAAATTCATGACTGTTTATGACATTCACTGGGATTAAGTTAAGTGGATCTAATCCCAAAGTATGTTCACCATTTTGCCAAACAATATCAACTTCGGTTTTTATCTTCTCAATTATAAATAATTCCCCCGTGTTAGGGTTAATATTTCTCGTTTTATATCCTCTAGCTATATTATGCTCGTCATGAGAATAACATGTAGAGCCATCTTGAATCATCTGTTCCTTTTGGTCCACAGGTGGGAGCATGCACCAATCACCAAGTTGCCAGTTTGTATGTGAAAAACAGGACAACAAGGTCAAGTTTTTTGAATCTTGCCAGCATAAAGGAACATTTTCATTCAAATTGAAACCCAAAAGAACAGAGGCAATCCAATTAACACACACCAAACCAGCTTCCACAGCACAAACAATTCCTTCACCATGATTGTCTTTCCAGGTGCCACACATCCATCTAGCTGGTTTAGAAGCTGTGGAGGTCTTGACCTTGACTCTCTGCCCTGGATAGTACGGATACTGTGAATCTTCAAGAAGATTATGAGTCAGTGGTAAAAGCTGATCTTTTTCCAAGGTAATGACCTCACATTTAGTTCCATCATCAAACAATATAATCACTCTGTCTACTACCCTTTGAATCTGACCAATCCATGGCCCCTTAATTACGTAATCACCTTCTGAAATGGAGCGAATCTTCAGAAGTTTCTTGGAGTTCACATTTTTTAATTTCTTTCCTTGAACACTTTCCAAATCCACTAACACATCAACACTTGTGACCCTCCCCATCTGCCCGGATGGGTCTGAGGAGGCACAGACCACATCCCCATGGACAAATGCCCTCTCAAATGAGAGAAAATCATCAATCTTCCCAATGCTTTCCTCTAAACTTGATAATATGCTCCGAGCTTGTCCACCGTATTGAAAATCAGTATCCTCTTGATCCTCACTGCTGCTGCTGCTGCTGTCACTAGAAGTCTCCCAATCCAAATCAGTAATGTGAGCATCCATCAACTAGATGCCTGACATTATGAGTGCATGGTGACATCAATAACATAATTACAAGAAAATAACTTTAAAACACAACAACGAAAGAATTGATATTCAATCGACCAGAACCTATGAAGGAACATTAACAATAAATAGGGAGTTGAGAGGATCCATACCTTCTCAAGCAAACAGAAACATTGAAATCCAGGGGCTATTGTGATCCACAACAGATACGTCAATACTGACTCCAAAGGATATTTGCGTACAATGCAAAATGTGTCTGATTGATACTGATGTTTGTCACTGATAGTAAGCCAGTTTCCTTAAAATATTTTCTTGACCACTGAAACCGGAAAGTTGGTGGCAAAGGAGATTTGCCTGATATGATAACAGGAGTCGATCAAAAAACTCCAAAATGCCAAAGGAGATTTACTTGATAGGGTAACAAGAGTCTATCAAAGACTCCAAAATGCCAAAGGAGATTTGCCCAGTTTGAACTGTTTGAACTGAAAGTTCCACAGAAAGAACCTTTTGAAAGGGCTTTCCAAAACTAGTATCAAGAAACTACCATTATCAGATCTTTCTTGTGATTTTCTGGATGAAAAATGAAGGTAGTAGTAGGAAGCTTACCAAGATAATTAAAAGATGTCAAAGTAGATTTTCCCTGGTGAAAACGAGGAGTTCCTAGTGAATAATATGTTAACAACCAGGAATCCAACTAAAGGAAATAAATAACTTGCCAAAGGAGAGTTGCCCAATTGAGTCTTCAAACATAAATAAATTCCAGATTGTTAATAAATTTGCCCCATCAAGTTTGGAACTTGGAAGCTATGCTGCCAAAGGAGATTTGCCCAACTGTGAAGCTAAACACAACAGGTCTGTTCTAACAGGAATGCTTTTCAACAGAAGAATCAATCAACACATTTATTTTGTTGCATCAGCACATACTTTCCGCTCCTTGATTACAACAAGGTGATGCTATCAGATGACTCATCTGAAACAACAACGTCGAATTTGAAAGACACTTGACATTGCCAGAAGGCAAAAGAGCTTCTGTTACCAGATAATTTATTTCGAACCTGCAACAAGTAGACTGGTGAATACTTTCTCCAATCATTTTCAATAATAATTTTTTTGAAAATTGGTTCATACACATAAGGTGCGTGCAAGTCAGTTTTTCTGCTTAAGCATAAAATCTATTCTAGCATCAAACATAGAAAACAAATGGTAAGGTGGCTATTACACGCAACCCAGCACATGAAAAATTGAAAAAATAAAGAGTATGTTCATCAAACAACTGATAATTTTTGGAGAACAAATAAAGCACAACTTTATTGCTTCTATCAGTGGAAGGACTTGTAATTCTAACTCACTAACTTAATCATGTTCCATGAAAAACAACAATACGAATCAAGCACGATCAAAAACCAAAGTTCTAGCATTAGAATGAATTTACGATTGACACAGAAACATCTGATCTATTAACCCCAATAAATAAGTAATCCAATCCAAGAGTAACAAGAAAAAACGGCGAGTTTGAAGAGGCAAGTGGCAGTACATACCATTTGCACCACACAGAAAGGTTGGACCCGTATGAGATATCACACTTATAGAAGATCCAAGACCAAGAAACACCATGACTCTAAACTCGACAATGAAGAAACACAATCCTGAACATAACAAGCTGAAAAGGGTCACTCCCAATTCTTGGTTTCAGTTTGAAAAGGTGGGTGATGTTCAGATAGGCCTAGTTCCACGCCCAGTCCCTCCATCATTCACTCCACCACCAAATTTTGGAACCATTTTTCAGGGAGACATACACATACTTTTTCTCTTGTCAAATGCTATGGCTCCAGAGGATGTGGGAACTAGTTTAGATTTGGGTGGTACTTGTTGCCTTTTTGTTTTAACCAATAGAACTGCTTATTATTTAACTGAACCATGGCAAAAGAATATACCAAACTAAATAGTGTCAGACATTGATACTGTTGTCGTACAAAATAAGCTACATTTGCCATGTTTTACCGGAATAATTAAATAAAAAAACCTTTCTAGAATAACATATTAACATTTTGATGGACTAAATAAATTTAATTAAACCCGTTGGTAAATTACACTTTCACATATTGAATTTTTTTTTTTTCAAATAACATTAATTATGAAGTGTTTGATTTGATTTAAAACTGAATAAAGTTAATATTAAATTGTTAAATGTAAATAAAATAATTTCTTAAATGGATTTTAACATTTTACATTATAAGGTATATTTAATTAAAGCATATTTCAGTGCGACAGAGTGGCACCAAATCCTTTCCCAGTTTAGCAAAAGGACTTGTTATAATGCGTTATTGGGAAAAAGACGAAAAGGGACAGAAGGAACAAAAAGGGAAGGGACTACCATAACCATTGGTTGCTTTGCTTTCTAGGGAAAAACTACTTCTAGTGACATATTTGCCCTCCATGTTAACCCAATACGGAATATAAAAAATATTTATTTATATGGAACAGTAAATTCCTTTCCTGTTGCTACAGATGCTTGGTTAGAATAAAATTTTGTTTATATCTCTTAAATCGGATCATAAGTTTGAATTTATAAAATATATGATATACTAGTGCTTATGACATAACAAAAGATAAATCATTTATTTTATATTTACATTATATAAAAATAAATAATGAATAATATATGAATATATATTTATTCATAAACTTTTAAAGTATAACTTTTTTTAATAATGTCATATCTCTACATGCTTTTATTATATATATTAAGAATGAACTTTGATATATGAACGATTTTAATATATGGAATAAGGATTACACAAATTTTTAAAATATTTTAATATTCATTTTCTTCAATGTGATAATTGTCTATTCAAAATGTTTTTATAATACTTTAATAAACCCATGTTATTACATTCTTTATTGAGACTTGTTTTTCGTTATTACATTCTTTATTAAGGTAACAAATCTTAAATTGTAATTAAAATTTTATCAAAACAATTGTCATATTAAATAATATAGTTAATATAATAAAAAATATTTTATTTAAAAAAATAGAAGTGAGTGTAAAATTAATAAATTCTACATTTTTTCTAACTTGTATATAGAACAAAATATTTTGGCACTTGATCCGCTGAAACACATGTCGAAATGCTCTTCGTTAAATTGATTTTTCCATTGGATAATACACAAACACAAACATTATTTGCTAATTTTTTCTTCTAAAATCTATTACAACAAATCTTAAGATCCTCCAATATAAAAGTTTAGGACATGATTGCGTCGATAGAACTTTTCTTTTCATTATATTTTTATTATTAGTGATGATATATCAAAATATTATACTTTTTTGTTTATGTTTACATGATTTACTATGAAAATTTTAGAAACAGAAAATATAAGGGAAATACTATAACATTTTTAATGCAAACAAAAAGTATTTTTCTTGATGTAAACACTATTTTGTGTTTGTTTAAATAAGTTTTTTTATAAATATTAAGATAAAAGTATTTTTATAAATTTTATTCACAATTTAAAACTTATATTTAAAAAGTTAACATGAGAGAGTTTTTACAAGACACAGACTATTTTAAACTTATAGAAAATATTATAAGCTTATGAAAAACGATTTAAACAAAACATTTACCTTTGGGGACATATTATATATATCCTTTTTTTTTTATCATTGTTTCGTTTTGTTAGGATTAATTAATCGGAAGGAAGGGGGTGGCTCAATGGTTATATTTTTCTGATGTTTCTATCTTAGGTATTTATATAATAACATTTTATAGGCCGTTTATATAAGTTTTAAAAATTGATTTTGAAAATGTATTAGGACATTTCCATGATAATGGTTGTAATACGAGTTTTAATTATTCTTTTAGGTTTTAATTAACACGTTACATCATTTTTAAAGTTTTATATTATTTTTTGTGGGACACAAGTGTTTTATAAGATCTTATTTTATAATATATTATTTAAATTTTAGTTTATTAATTTTTTTACATGTTATATTTAATACAAATAAATAATATTTTATTTTATATTATAAGATTTTAATTTTTGAATTTTACTTTTAGTATCTTGTTAATATCATAGTCTCATAATTCATATGTTAAATTTATAATTTTAAATATGATTCTTACAATAAAAATATTTTAAAAAATAATTATATTTTAAATATTTAATTTAAGAAAAACATAAGCTAGTATTAGAAGTATTAGTAATAATTATTATTTTCCTCAAAAATTATCATTTTCCATAAATTATTAAAATATAATTAATTAAAAATATCATTCTTTTTCACTTTTTTTTTCAAAATTTTGAATAAACATTTTGAAAACTTCAAAAGTATATTAAAAAAAGGATTTTTATATGAAGAAATTTAAACAAACGATCCCATAATACAAATTTAATTTCACTGTCTCTTTCAAATAAAATAGAATATAAGTATATAATTTATGCATTTGATAAATATATTACAATCATATTCATAGAATATGATTCATTTAAAGAAAAATTGTGGTGAAACAGTAAACACGACGACTTAGAATCTCATGCTAAAGAGCATACAGGTTTTATTCCTTTTTAAGACATGATATTAAATAAATGAAATAAGCTTTTTTGACATTAAAAAAATGGAATAAGTGAATCACTAAATCTCAGTGATATTCTCTATCTAACAAGTATAAAAATATCGTTATAAATAATCTACCTTGCGCCTCCTAAATATACAACCATGATCAATTTTCAGACTTACATAAATTAAAAAATAATAACATTCTGAAGTTTAACTTATTCCAGAAAAAAGGTTTAACTTTTTAGAGATTATATTTGCTTATTTTTTTAGAATAATATATATATATATATATATATATATATATCATAGAATAACATATTAAACAATTATTTTTAGCTAAATAACTGTTTTGAAAATGAGATTTTTGGAATGAAAAATATTGAGAAACTTTGCTGCAAAAACATATTTAACTTTCACTTAAATTTTATAGAAACAATATTTTTATTCCCAATAAAGTTTATTCTCATTCTTAGTTTAAATGTAATATTTCAGAAATATAATTTACTTTTTGAAATATTGTCCACATATATATATATATATATAAGAAAAATGTTAAGTAAATGATGTTTATGATTGTCCATATCATGTGATATAAGGTATGATTTATGACGATAATAATAATACTAATAATTTTATAATAAATAATGATAGTAACGAGGTTATGAGAAAATGTTGATAAAAATAATCACATAACGATGATAATAAAGAAAAAGATAATTTTAATGACAATATTTTTTATAATAATAATAATAACAATGGCAGTGACAAAGTTAAAAATAAAAAGAAATACTTAATAGAAAAAAGTATGACGTACCATTGATTTGATTTTTTTCACAACATCTAATTTATACAAACTTTTTGCTAATTTTAATTTAAAAATAAAGTTAATTTAGGTTAGTAAAGAGTTATTCATGTTATAAATGTAAGTATTGGATAGATTGATTGTCTATGGGTACTCTGTTGAGCTCTTTATGAATTACAGTGATGCAGAATCATAGGGTTAATTTGAAGTCATCAAGCAATGTTATCTCAAGTTTCTTCTCTTGGAGATCCTTGAAAATATTACTTTTCGAGGGTCAAATAAAGATATTTGGTTCTTCAAATTGAGTAAGGTTGTTTGCATTGCATGATCAGAAGGGGCAACGATTCTTTAAGAATGTTCGCAGAAACAGAAGTGTCTTTACCTTTTTCTTTTCCTAGAATAGAGTGCTCAATGAATATGGTTCTATAGATGCCTCAACTGAACCAAAAGATAAGAAGCATTTCCATCTCTTGTTGTAAAAGTGTTGAAAGAATGTGACTTGGCCTAACCGCGCTCATTAGGACACCATCTACCAATGCAAAGCTAAAATAGATACACTTTTAAATGCCTAATTCCATATCACTTTTCCTCACTTCCCATGACCCATATGGAATTTTAAACCTATTTCTGTTCCCTTTTTTCCGTTGTGTGGATTTCTCTCTTTCAGATTGACAGTTCTTTTTCCACTTTCATGTGCATGCTTGTGTCCTATATCTGAGTCCAAATTCCTTTGACAACCCCTTCATGATTGCTTGGGGCCAAGCATGGAGGTATAAAGTACAAATCCTTTTCATTAGGTAAGTGTTTAAAAGTATCACTGGTG
This sequence comes from Lablab purpureus, assembly GCA_030347555.1. Taxonomy (NCBI): domain Eukaryota; kingdom Viridiplantae; phylum Streptophyta; class Magnoliopsida; order Fabales; family Fabaceae; genus Lablab; species Lablab purpureus. The sequence continues at coordinate 12,372,295 of CM059259.1, forward strand.
CAAATGTTTTCGGACTTCTTAATAAGATGCTCCAAGTCAATGTTTACAAAATATGAATAGAAGATAAACATTAAAGTGAGAAATACTTTACCCTTATCTACTTTATGTATATTTTATATCATTCTTAATTTAGCTATGCTGATGTTTTTTTACACGTGACGACATGAAACATGAAAAAATTACTATCTTTAACCAATACATTTTTAATTGTTATTCAGTGTTAGTAATTATAATAGATTCATCATAATAAGGTTCTTTATATATGAACACTGCCTTAAATTTAAAATCTAAATATTAACTTCTTGACTCAACCTAAATATGAGACAAGGGAAGAATGCTATTTCTGCTTAATCAAATCACAGGTCACAGGTTTCATTCATACGTCTAAATTTCATTAGGAAAAACTCCAGTGCCTGTGTTGTGTCACCAGAGGTTTTAAGGATATGTAAGAACTTTCTGACTTTTAAGTTTGTGACAACGTATTACTTTTATCAAAGCTCTTTAATTAAGATGGGGCATCAAACATCTTTAACAGCAACTTTATTCTGATACACAATTAGTGTAAATGCTTGTACGGATCTACTGTACATAATTGTTCTTCGGTATTCAATTTCTCTAAACTGTCTCTGGCATTAAATTGTTTGCATAGTGGCTTCCTTGCATTAAACAACTAGCTAGGCCAATCTACACCAATTGGTAGTGGTTATTATTAATAGAGATTTTTCACTAGAGGTTCGAATATTCAGAGACTATTCCTCCTTGTGCAACATTTTTTTTTTTCGTGGCATGCAATATAGTTTACAGAATATGATGCCAAATTTCTTATGGAATCCGGTGAAAGCTCCACATTGGTGTAGGCTTACAACACGATTGAGCCATCTGTGCACCATTATAATAAATTATTTCTGAAATGGGTGAGTACGTGTCAGTTTTGTTTCTTGTGTTTGTGCGGTTTTGTCATATGACAATGGAGAGATGTTAACCGATGAAGGTGGATGGGGAACTATGGTAGCTACTTCCCAATATTGAACCACTATATTGCATATCACTGGTGGAATTTTTCACATTAGTGCTTTTCATAAATATTTTTAAATCACAACATCACCTAAAAAGTGCATCAAAGTAATGCTTTCATGCTCATCCTAATTAATCTGTTCAACATCACAGTCACCCCAAGTTGAAAGTCTCTCTTTAAAATATCATCAAGCTTGTCAAAAGAAAATCCCATTTGATGTCATCTTTCCATGCTAACTTTCTGCTCTTGCTGCTAAATAACACAATTAGAGATCATACTTCCAAGATTTTGAGAACTTCTCCAACACCAAAAAGGTAAGTCATGGCCCACAAAATATGTTTCATATCTATCATGGTAAATAAATGGTAGAGAACAAAAGACACAGTCAAGATCTACTGCTGCAAAAGTGCCCAGTTTGGCTGTTTATTGTCTATAACTAAAACGGGATATTCTGAATTTCTGATTAATAGGATACTTTAATTAGCACAAAAGAAGATACTTATAAACAAATTTTGTGGAGAAGTTTGTTAATTTATCCTATTAGGAAATTACCTACATGTCAGAGTTCTATTCCCCCCACCCTTTTAAAGTAGTATTTTTTGAAGCTTCTCAGAATCCATTTATTCATCATGCATGTTAATTGAGCTGTCAGGGAGCATAAAACATTTTTAAACTTTCATTTAGCTGTTTGAAGCAATTTGATTTGATGACAAGCTTTGCAATTTAATTAAAGAAGGGGAAATGAAAAGCTTTGTGGAAGAGGAAGGCTTGTTCTGTAGGTGTTATTACTTTATCAGTTATGATAAATATATTTTAGCCCTTAAACCTACGAGTAAGTGCATCCACACTCTGACATGCAATTCAGTGAGGAAAGGATATTGAAAGGTAGGCTTAGACTTGGTCCTCCACTATTAATAAAATAATCATTCCAAAGAATTATAGAACCACTAGCTTGGTAATGCTTATAATACACAACGTGGACTTTTACACAAGCATTGCTTCAGGGAATAACTTTAGAAACAACTATAATAATAAAATAAATAAATTCCAATGTAATTTGCTCATTATTTTTTTGTTTTAATAAGTTTTAATTGAAAGATAACAATATATTAAGGTAAATTCATTCCTACTATAAGGTAAAACATTACACAGAAAGAAAAGAAAGTATTAGTGAGGTGTAAAGAGAGGCGTGATTAATGAGATAAGTTCAAAAATTTATATATATTATTATAGGCACTAAAGTGGAACTTATTTGATATATTAAATGGTAAAAATTAAGATGAAGAGTAGTGGGCGTAGCTGTTGGAAAAGAAATGATAATCATAATTTAAGGAAGTGAGAGGTGTGGAAGTGCTTTCTTTCTTTCTCTCTTCATTCCCATGTCTCTTTCATCTTCACCCTTCCATGGTTATTTTCTTATAACACACAAGTTTGATGGATAACTACATGACGATATCAAAAATCAAGCAAATAAGAGGTTGCATTTTGTTGTAGCACCTCCAAATTCAAGATTATAGTAATACTTGGAAGGGTAAAAAGCCAAATAAATAATTAGAAAACTGAAAAATAAGAACATAAGAAAAAATTATGTCACTATAAAATCTTTTTCCTAACATTTTTATATATTTTACTCTTGCCCAAACAATACTGAACCAAATGGAAGTGAAAATATCAATTTGAGTAACATTAACGTTGGTGAGAATCTAATGTAATATTTTGTAAAGTAGTTGATATATATATAATTTGAAATTTTAAATTGTAATAATGTTCTAATACGAATGTAGGAGTATATTTTTTTTTGTTAACTTTGATCGCTATTAATTATTTACACTCTTAATAATACAAATATATAATATACAATTTGTGTTTTGTGCATAGGTCGTAGCACACACTCTTAATGTTAGTATATATATATATATATATATATATATATATATATATTTTGTTAGAAAAAAATTATTATTTACAAACATTTTTGTTTGTAAATAATATTGTAAGTATTACATCATGTTAGTATGATACTACAAATTTTATATTATTGAATTTAGTTTTCATTGCTATTAAAAGAGTATTATATAAAGAAGAAAGAGAGCTAATTACTTATTTCTCCTTACATTATGCATGAGTTTTTTCTTTCAGTCGTAAGCATAATTAATTATGTATATAAACATATAAAAAATCTATTTATTTAATTTATCTAAAAAAATTTATTTATTCTAATTAATTTAATGTCAATTATTTTTTTATAAAATTAATAATAAAAATAAATTAAAATCATATAATTATGCGTTATTATGAATATAATATTAATTTATTTTATAACAAGTTAAGTAATAAATTTAAAATAAAAAATTATTTCAGTTTATTATAATTTTTACGCTATAATTGTTTTTATCTCCTTCTTTTAAAATGCTTTTATTTTTCTAATAATTTCAAAATATTTCTTTTAAAATTATTAACTATTAAATCTATAAAAACTAATTAGCAACATAAAATTAAAATTATTTTTAAAATGATCTATAAAATATTTGTAAAAATATTTTTATTTTCAATTAGTTATTTAAATATATTAATTTTAAATATTATTTTAACATTAATTGATGTTTTAATAAAACTTGACAATTAATCTGTTTAATTTATTTTTATCTTTTTATTTTTTTGTATAAAAAAGTATTTTTAATTTATTATTTATATACTTTTATATATATATATACATGTATATATTTAATTAATTAAGAAGTTAAGTAAATTTTATTTTAATGTTTTTTATACCATATAAGTAAATTATTTATTATTCAAATTTATTTTATATCTATGTTCAATAAAATATAATCAAAGGGTGTAAAGAGGTGATAAACTTACACTCAAATAATTATGTATTCTTTTCAACACCTTATTTTAAATCAAATTATTTTTTAAATAATTTAAATTTAAATTAATATAATAAAGTGTTGCTAAGGAGTATTTAACTTTTTATAAATAGTATGTATGTCAATTATGTTTCAAAGAAGAATTCTCTGGCCACCTCATGCTTTTTTAAGCTCAATTCTTCTTGTCTCTTTTGTTTTAACATTAAAAACTAGTTCAACTCGCTACTAAGCCCAACCTGTTTTTAGCTACACCATTGACCGAATTTCTATTTTCACCCCTTCCTTTAATAACAACATCACATACATACATATATTGTGTACGTAAATTAAATAAATTAGAGTTTAGATATAAATTAAATTTAATAATCACTTTTTTAAATCATTTCACACTTATATTAAGACACCTAAAAAAACATGTTCTCACTTTCTAACTTTAGTATTAACATATATTTTAACAATAAAAAAAATTAATAATAAATTTTTTTAAAAAGTAATTAATAAAGGAATAAAAGTTTTAAGAGTTAAAAGCATTATGCATTGATGATGCCACAAATTTTGATGAGTGTGTACAACACATTTCTTGTTCTCCTTCTTTGAAAGACCATAAAAGTTTTTATTTTACTAAATTAAAATGAAACACTATGACTCATTAGGGATTAATTAATTTTTAATAACAAAGTAACCTAAATCATGGCTACAGTTACAGAGGAGATAGTATTTAATGTTTGACTTGGAGGCTATTCCTATGGAAAGGACGTAAACCCAACAATAATTTGGAAGATAGTATTGATTATTAGCAAGACTCCTTTTAGCCTTTTTGTGGTTCTCATTCTTTTATACAGAGAAAAACAATAATTGAGATACACATGATCATATTTTAGTATTTATTTCTTTGGTTTTAAGTTATAAGGTTGTGACAATTTTTTAATTATTAAGAAAAGTAATTAATTGGTTTAATTTTTTATAAATTTTTTATTTTTTATTAATTATTATTAAATAAATTAAATGAAATTTAATAAAAGATTATAAATTAATTAATTTTTAATAAAATTATAGATGGATTAAAATTTTAATAGATCTGAATTTATTTCATAATTATTTTTAATAATTTAAAATTAGAATTATAAATTATTTTAACTAAATATTTTAATTAAAATTTTTAATTTTATCAAAATTATAAAGTTTATATTCAAATTTTATTTTAAAATTTTAATTAAAATATTTTAATTTTTGTCAAATTATAAATAATCATATTTAAGTTTTATTTTAAATTTTTTAATAAAAAAATATAATATTAATATATAATAGTAAAAGATAAAAAATCATATCAATAAAAAAGTTAATTTTTTATTTTTTTTTATTATCTAATATTAATATAAATAATTATAATTAATAAAATATATAAAAGAATTATTGAAATTTTAAAATTTTTAATATTATGAAAATAAATCTTCTTCTAAAAGTTTGTTTTTATAATTTAATTAAGGAATAGTTGGATGAAGTGAATTAGGAACATGTTCAAGATCATGAGCATATGACTATGAAGCTAGAAATAGGCTTAAAAGTTTAAATTTGTCACTTGATCATATCTACTCCAAAAAATAAACTCATTAATAAGTACAATACTAATAAAAAAATCGCATTTTTTAGTATACATCCTAATAAAAAAACTTCTTTTAATTCTAAATCATTTTCTCCATTTTCTCATTTAATTTATTACAAAGTATGATATTATATAATGTACAAATATACTTGTTTTTATTTTATCTGAAATAATTGCGAGATAACATCATGATATTTTTTAAAATATTGGAATTGTAAAAAAATATTTTCTACTAAGAATTGGTGTGTATAAAAAAATACTTTAGCGGATCTGGAATTGGGTCATCTTTGAAATTTTTTAGAATCTTAAGAAAATTTTCCAAATTAATTGTAAAAAAAAAACTAAAATTCAATTTAAAAAAAATTGCAACATTAAAAATAAATTAAAGTTGAACTAGTAAAAGGGTGAAACAGTAAAGAAGGTGTAAAAAAAAAGATTATCTCCTTTATTGATGGTAAAATAGAGCTAAATTCTATTGTAATTAAATAAATGTATTTATTTTTGCAACAATTGCTGTAACTGTGAAATAATTTACAGAAAGATAAAACAGTTTAAGAAAAAAAAAATCTCTGGTTTATTATTAGTACAATAATTATAGTGGTTGTGGGATTTTCTAAATTAATATAAAATTGTAAAAAAAAATCCCATCATTAATAATGAAGATGAAAAAGAGTGAGTTTGAGCTGCAGAAAAGAAAAGTGGGTCTGTGATTGTAATAATGTTTGTCTGTCACGTTTTTCTTGTTTGGAAATAAAGCAGAGAGACGTAACTGTGTTGATGATTCTAAAATCAAACAACACAAGCACAGTGAAACTCATTTCATGTCTACGAAGTGCACAGCACAACTTTAATAAAATTTTATTTCATTCTTCTTATTGAAGTAAAAGGAGTAAAATAAATATGGATAAGCTTAAACGAAAGAAAAAATAAGCACATCAGAAGCCGTATGAAGCACGTGAAGGTCTTGAAGAACACTCGCGATACCAACCCTGCAAGTGGAAAACAAAACACGCGCAGAGTTCTTCTCCTTTCCTCCTCCCTTCTATTCTAACTAACAAGTACTGTAATTCTCCTTAATTTAAACGAGTTAAATTACTTTTTATTTATTTATATTTTTTCAACATAAAAACACCTATCATATTTTGAACACACTTCTATAAGAGAATATGCATTAATAATATTTTCAGTACATTCTTATTATCTACATCATTATATATACAAGATATATATTTAATAACTTTTTTCACATCATCTTTTAATTCAACAATTTTACTCTTTAATAAGTAAAAGATAAATTATTATTTAATAAAATAAATAATTTAACACCTTTTTATATTTCAAAATTACTAAATAAATTCTCTTTTGAAAATAGTTATCACAGAATTATTTTATCACCCATTCTTATCAAATTATATATATATATATATATATATATTTTTAAATCGTATCATTTTAATATTTTTAGTATTCTTTTTATAAAATTATATATTTTTAAAATAATATCATTTTAAAGTCAATAAAATATAAATGTAACCTTATCTAAAAAATTTCGCCAAATAACAAATAATAAAAATGTGCCTGTGCCCATTCATATATTAAAAGAACATTATATAATTATCATATCGAAAATATTATCCGTTTTACAACTCAATTTTAATATGATTTTATTTTTAAAAGATATCTTATAAAAGAAAAAATATATATAGATTATCTCTAATTTAAGTACTATAGGTATATTCTAAATTGTTGTTGAAGTTATTTTTAAAACTTGTGATTTTTAAGAATTATTTAAATAGCTTATTATGTGTTATGAAAAGTTTTAAATTGTTATTGAAGTTATTTTTAAAACTTGTAATTTTTAAGGATTATTTGAATTGTTTATTGTGTGTTATGTACGATGACAAAGTTTTTTTTCCACATTTATTATTATTTTTAGTTTTTTTAATATTATTTATCTTAACTTAATTAGTTTGCATATATCAAAATTTATGTACGGGTCTCGTAATTAATAATCTAAATTCAATATTATTTATAATCAAATTATAAATATTTATAAATTATTAAATATATAATAAACAATTATAAATAAGTATTACAAGTATTAATAAAAGGATATACTGTATCAATATTTTTTCTTATTATAGATTTATTTCAGGATATCATCTTTCAATTTTATTTATCAATTAAAAATAATATTTTTTAAAAATTGTCAATAGTTAAAAAATAATATCATAATTTTAATCATTCATTTTAAATATAAAATTATAATTTATATATGCACTCATATTTATTATGATTTTAAGAATAATATAATTTATATATTAAAAATATTTATGTAATTTTTGTAATTTAAATCATTCTTGACTTAAGTTGAAACACTTTCCCTGGGCATATACTGAATCAGCAAGTCAATCAATGTTCTTCTTCGTATAATTGTCCTCTAAGTCTATAAGGAATTGTTCTCCTGTCATTATTTTAATTTCCTTCATGCGGTTCACATTGTTTAAATGTTTTATACAGCTTTGTAACATAGAGATTCTCCCACTCGTTTTCGTTTAAGGCATTCGTTTGGCATTTTCTGGATTTCTCTAGCCATAAATACATGTGATTCTTATCATCTAAACTCAATCACACGCAATTCTACTAATCCTTGTGTAATTGTAAAGGAGTTTATACATACAGGAGAAAACATACCCTCACAACTTTCACAATGGCTATGGTAAAAGAAATCATGGGACAAACTATGGTAGAAGCACTTTCAGGATGGTCTTCACAACCTAACCATTTCTGCCTTAAGAGGCAGAGAACAGTTTCCATGCTTCCCACTTTCTCTGAGCTGAAGACCATGTTGCAACTACCTTCTCCACTTTCACAACCACCACCCTTTACCAAATTAGATGAGTACTCTTCCAAGAGACACCTTGCTTCGAATCCGTTGAATGTGACTTTGACCATTGCCGGAACAGTAACTATCAAGAACAGTGAGATCACTGATCATATGGAGATGATGATGGCCACGATACATCAACACTTTGATACTTTCAACAACGCCGTTCGTGAAAGAGGAATTGTCTTGCAGCTAGTTAGCACCGAAATTGACCCCAGTAAGCCCTATCTTCTCTGCATCAATAATGCCCTAGACACTTGTATTAGTTAATTTATGTTCACTACTAGTTTTGAAATATTTTTCACTATTTTGACTTATTTGAGTGCCCCACGAAATTGAAGGAACGATGGAGTCAAAACTGAGCAACCCAGTTGAGTTGGAGTTGCGGAAACACTTTAATGTGGGGGGGGAGTGGTCCACATACAAGGTAGAATTCGAGATAGATTCAGATTTTGGCTTCCCGGGAGCTATTACTGTTACAAACAAATACGACAAAGAGATATTTGTGGAAGGCTTTTCCATTGAAGGTGTTGTGGATATTGCCTGCAGTTCTTGGGTTCAACCTGAGAAGATTCACCCAGAGGAGAGAATTTTCTTCAGCAGCAAGGTAATATTCATTACACGAGAACTATTGTATGATGTGAACAGTCACATATTCACAATTTTAATTATCACATACAATTCATATACTTGTCACCACAAAGTCATAGTTTCAATGTTTTTTATCTGATATGTGATTAAGTTTTATTTTAAACACACTGTTGAAAACTCAATGTGTCACGTAAAATTAGAGAATTATAGTAGTTTCGAAATATATACGAGTTTTCTTTGTAACGCAGATAGCATTAATTATATATAGTGATCATAGAGTGTGCATGATGTAATTAAGCAGGCATACTTACCATGCCAGACACCAGCGGGTCTGAAAGAGCTAAGAAACGAGGAACTAAGACTGCTGAGAGGAAATGGAAAAGGTGTAAGAAAGAGGTGTGAAAGAGTGTATGATTATGATGTGTACAATGATTTGGGAAATCCAGATAAAGGAAAAGAAAATGTGAGGCCAGTATTAGGGAGCACAGAGTACCCTAGTCCAAGAAGGTGCAGAACCGGTCGTCCTCCAGCCACAACCGGTTAGTTTCATTTCATGAATTATTGACTCACGAGTCTGTTTCTCTCTAGTGGTCCATACACATGTTTTTTTGTAACACCTGTCACGTCTTTGCAAAAAGTTGACGATGCAAATTTTGAATTCTTCCGTCAGCTACATCAACAAACATACAATACTTTCACAATATTTCATTACGAAAATATATATTTTAAAAATGAAAGTATACATATTTCAAAAAATATTCAGAACAAAAGGTACAAAAAAAAGTTCGTAACTTTGTAATAGGATATTTCTAATTCGTTGACATATTCATGTTTTGCTTTTTAAATGACGACAGACAAGAAATGCGAGTCCCGTGTGAATTCACGTGTGGAAACTTATGTGCCAAGAGATGAAGTGTTTGAAGGTACGAGGAAGAAGGCTCTTGATGTGGAAAAGTTGAAAGGGACAACCCGGAATTTGATTCCTTTCATAAGAACTTTTATTACAAAGTGTGGAGATTTCAAGCAACTTTCAGATGTTGAACAGATATACAAGAGAAAGCTGGTGGATAAAATGAAACCCGAGAAGGGAACTACAACAAAATGGTCTCTCCTTATGAATATGAGCAAGATCCAGAATGATGTGGAAGAGTATTTTAAGTTTAGTACTCCACGTATTATCAATGGTGGTACGTAACTAAGCTATATATATAGTAATTTCAAAATAATTTTCTTCATTCAAAACACGTATTCATACAAAATTTAAATTGACAAATAACTACTGATTAAAAGAACCATGATTATATATATATATACATACACACACATAGCTTTCTTTAATTCCTACTAAATTTTCGAATTTATTGTACAGTTATTAAAAAATTTCTTCTGTTATTCTTTAATAAAAAAAATATTTCTGTTTTATCCTATTCATATCTATTAAGTAAAGAACTCTCTCTTAAGATATGTGTCACTAGTTGAGAAAAAAATAACACGTGTATTTTTTTGTGTTTTTAGTATCTAATAAATTTTTATATTTTATTCGGTATCTTCAATAAAAAATTTCATCTAGTCTTCGTAAAATTAATAATTTTGTTCTAGTTTTTTGGCATTTATAATTGACGAGTAAACACATGTAATTTTTTAAAATTATTTTGTTATTTTAAGGTTTGCATCCTATTTTTTCAGTCTTGCTTATTCAAGGTAAATTTACGAGGAAAAGAAATATTAAGTCTATATATATATATATTCATATTTTTCTTTTTTTTAAGAAAATCAAGGTTAATAAATAGCTTTTGTTCACAATTTATGATGAAAATATTCCAACAAGAAGTGTGCTATTTGAAATTTCAGGTAGTGGTTGTTGCATAAAAGATGAAGAACTTGGGCGTCAAGCACTGGCAGGCATCAACCCTCTAAGCATAAAAAGACTTGAGGTAATAATAAAAAATGGAGAAAATCCCAAAAGTTGATTTATATGTCTTATTTGGGTACATATATTGATTTTGTATTTCACTCTAAAAATTTGATAGGCTTTTCCACCCATCAGTGATCTGGATCCTTCGATTTATGGTGCACAAAAATCTGCCCTAAAAGAAGAGCACATAATAAGCCATTTGGATGGAATGTCAGTACAGCAGGTAGTTATATACAAATCAGTGAAGTTTATCTTTTATATTATTTGAACAATTTAATTGTCAGTTACTTTCATCATCATCAACCACAAGTATAACGATTCCTTTCCTTTTGTGTGTATTGGGAGTTTGAAGCTTACATTATCTACTTGTTGTTCAGGCAATGGCAGAAAAGAAGCTATTCATATTGGATTATCATGATGCCTATCTCCCATTTCTGAAGGGCATGAATGCTCAGGAAGACAGAAAAGCTTATGCAACTCGTACCATCTTGTATTTAACACCGCTTGGTACTTTAAAGCCTGTTGCTATCGAGTTGAGTATTTCAGAGGGGGAATCATCCAAACAGGTCCTTACTCCTCCATTGGATGCTACCTCTCATTGGTTGTGGCAAACAGCCAAAGCACATGTTTGCTCCAACGACGCAGGTGTTCACCAACTTGTCCATCATTGGTATGTAACTCAACAAACTTTTAAGGTGCATGTGTTTCCAATTAATTATATTTGCCTAACATGGAATATGAAATGATGTTCCTGTAATAGGTTGAGGACCCACGCGTGCATGGAGCCTTTCATCATAGCAACTCATCGCCAACTGAGTGTTATGCACCCAATTTTCAAGCTTCTAAAGCCTCATCTGAAACACACATTGCAAATAAATGCATTGGCTCGTGAGGCTCTCATCAACGAAGGAGGCATCATTGAATCTGACTTTTCTCCTGGCAAATACAGCACTGAGATTATCTCAGCTGCGTACAAAGATTGGCGTTTTGACATGGAAGCCCTTCCTGCTGACCTAATTAGAAGGTTCGTCTACTTAGAGTCACATGTTACTCATATATATATATATATATATATATATATATATATATATATATATATATATATATATATATATATATATATATATACACACACACACAAGAGAAGAGTTATGAGCATGTGATCTTATTATCTGATCATGATTATGTAGGGGACTAGCAGAACCAGATCCAACACAACCCCATGGGCTAAGGCTACTCATTGAAGACTACCCTTATGCAAATGATGGGCTTCTTATATGGTTTGCTTTGGAGAACTTGGTGAGGACTTATGTTAACTACTATTATCGAGATGGGAACATGGTTAGGTCAGACAATGAACTCCAAGCATGGTATAGTGAGGTCATCAATGTAGGGCATGCTGATCATGCAAATGCAAGTTGGTGGTCGACACTCTCAACTCCCAGTGATCTTACTTCAATACTCACCACACTCATATGGGTTGTTTCGGTTCAGCATTCAGCAGTGAATTTTGGGCAATACCCCCTGGGAGGGTACGTTCCTATGCGCTCCCCACGCATGAAGAAGTTGTTACCCCAAGAAGGGAATCCGGAGTACAAAGAATTTATGGAGGACCCAGAAGGATACTTCTTGTCTTGCTTACCAAATTTGTTTGAAACCACGAAGTTTCTAGCTGTGGTTAACATACTTTCTCACCATTCACCAGATGAAGAATACATAGGACAGAGGAAAGACTTGTCAGAATGGGCTAGTGAACCTGAAATCATACAAGCTTTCTACAAGTTTTCAACGGATCTAAAGAGAGTAGAAAAGGAGATAGAGAAGAGAAATAAAGACCCAAAACGTAGAAATAGATGTGGTGCTGGAATTCCACCATATGATTTGCTCATGGCCTCCTCTGATCCTGGAGTTACTTGTAGAGGGGTTCCCAATAGCATAAGTATATAGATCTCGTTAGATATCTTTAATTCAATTAGTCTTCCGGTTTTGGTTAGTTAGACTATCTCTAATAGATTTGTTTACCAGAAATTACCATTGAAATGATGTATTTTAGTAAGAAAATTTTTTAGATTCATTGCTTGATAAAGAAACAATGTTTAATATATTTGTCATATATTTTCTCTCACCTCTCTTAATATGTATTTAATATTTAATTTTTACTAAAAAAAATAATATAAATACTAAAAATCATATTACATATCAAACTTTATTTTTATAAAATATTTATTTCATTTTATAATACATTTTAATTTAAACTTGATATAATTATATATGTTTAAAAGTATTTCTATAAATTGATATTATAATTAATATTATTTATAATAATTAAATAAAAAATTAATATAATTTATAAGTTTATTAGAATTATTAAAAATATGTATTTAATTTTTTTTATTGATAGATTTTTATTTGTATTTTTTCTTTGTGTTCAAGTTAAAATATTTTTTATGAATTCTAATCAATATAATTTTTAAAGTCATTTTAATTATTTACAAAATCAAGCATTATCTTTATTTTTTATTATTGAAAATTTTCAAATTCTTTATTTTTTTATCATGTATTATTGTATTTTTTATTATATAATTTTTTTTTCATATTTATATATTATTCATAATAATTCTTTTTTTTAATGCATTAAAAAGTGTAGTATAAGTTATGAAAAAGTAAAAATGTTTATAAATAATTTCTATTGGATTAAATATAATAAAAATATAATATGAGTTGTTTATAAGTTATATGACACAATAAGACTCATTTAAAGTTGATAAAAGTTATTTAATTGATATGATTTTAGATTCTTAGTTATAATTCATAATTAATTATGTGAATTCTTTATTCCACAATTTAAATATATTATACAACCACTTAATGTATATATATTATGATTTTATTTCAAACTTTATTTATATTTATTTTTATTTTTATTATTTTAGTATAATATTTTATTATTAAAAAGGTTCAAATGATTGTTAAAAGAAGCATCTCACATTATTATTCTCCTTCTTTATCATTAAAATAGGAAATACTATTTTTGCAACCAAACAATTATTTGATAGCCAGGTTTTAAGAGTAATATAACCATTAGAAAAAACAACTTTTTATAATTGTAAAGAAAAATAGAAGATAAAAGGCAAAATTGTGTGAAATAGTTGTAAAAGTTTATCATCACAGTATCAATGCATCACTGTATTATAAAACAAATCTTATGTTCACACTTCTTTTCAGATTTGAATATGTAAATGAGTTATTAATTACTCAAACAATTAATATTGAGAGTAAGATTAATACAGAAACACTATATTGTAAATGTAATTCTACATCCTCCAGACGATGTCAATGAACAAAAAATTAACTTAAAAATAAATGTTATAACAAATTTGTGGATAAATTGGTACATATTATATGCATGGTTTGTTATTGGAACAAATAGTATATGTGACATATAAACATGTTTGTAAATTGAACGTATGTAACATGTAGATACTATGTAATTGTAATAGTAATTGATGTTGTATGCTATATATTAGTTACTATAAGAATCTATTTAATATATATAAATTATTATTGGTTAATTAATTAACAGGAAGTGTAATATGTAAATTACTATATCAATTTTATTAGTAATTAATGCAGTATGTATCAATTAGTTAGGTGTGCCTTTCAACATTCTTGCTGTGTCATTCTTTCTTCTAATATTTGTTATTGCCACCAAAAACATTTTTCTTTTCTTTCCTCTCACGATGGCCAATCTTCCTCTTATTATTTCTTAGTAATTAGGATATATTATTTATCTATTTTTAATTTTTATATTCTTTTTAAACATGTTAGGTTAGCTTTAGAGATCAACTACAGTTGATATTTAGAACCCTTTAATTAGTCTAGGTGAGGCTTAGTTTTGTTATTTGGTTAAATTTAATTATATTATTTGGTTGTCATTGATTTTACTCTTTAATTAATATTAGTTACTATTTACTTAACTAGTTATTTAGTAATGTTATTAAATTTAGTTATTTACTACTTCTAATTTTAATTATAATTATATATATATAAATGAAGAGGAGGGGTATTTATCATAATTCTATTGAATATCGAATTGTCTATTGATAGCTTCAAAATATTAATAATTTTTTTTATTTTACTTAATTAGTACGAATATTTCATCTGACATGTTTTGTGGATTTCATTAACTTTTGGTTTATTGTATTTTTTATTATTTTTAAACTCATATTTAATTATTATTGATTTGATGTTGTGACTTTTGTCAGCAGAAAATCAATTTATAATATTAATAAAATATAAAATATAAAAAATATTTACTAAAATATAAATATTATCAATTATAAAAGATTAATCATCACTTTTTAAAAGAAGTAATATATATAATCAAACAAAGTTCTTTTCTTGTAAATAATATAGATCGATGACTTCAAATTCAACAGTTAAGATGTATGAGAAAATGAATGAAAAGTTTATACAATTTATTTAACAAAATATGATAGATATCAATAAAAAAAGCATTATTATTTATATGTTAATTATTTGAACGAGACTAAAACCATTTTTTTGTAATGTTAAATCACATAATTAAGTTTATATATACTCAATCTTCGTTAACTACATTGAATTTCGGTAATTAAAGAAGAACTTGTGATTGATAGTGACTATGACACTGACATTGATAGGTGTTTCTGTACAAATAATGAAACAAAATATTTTTAAAAAATATTAGTATATAAGTCCTACTGTGATTGTTTGAGCTGTTTGTATATTTAGGGTATGTTGCTTTTTTTTTATCATGGAAATAGAAATGGATAGAGAAGAGAGGAAAGATACGGATTTGAAAGAAAATAAATTGAAAAAGTGAGATTGAAAGAAACGAGTCTCAAAAAGAAAATAAATGAAAAGTGAAATTGTTATTTTTAAGAAAAAAATAGAAAAAATAAGAAAAATAAATAAAAAGTTCCTGAAAATTTTAGAGTGATTTAAGTGATGTAATACATTAAATTGTTTAATTGATAAAATTATACAATTATTATTTTATATTTAAGTAAAAAATATATATTAATAATTTATTTAAATTTATTTTTTATTTTGTATGAAACATTATTTTTATTTCGCATTCTCCATACTAAATTGAAGAATAATAATTATTAAAAATAAAAATATTAAAATAATAATAAAATTAAATATAATGATTTATTATATATATTAATTTAATTGTATTTTTAATTTTTATGATTATTTTATAATTATTACATAAATTTATTATTTTTATTAATGATATTTTTTTATTATATTATTATTTATTATTTTATTATATAATATAATATAGTTAAAGAGTAAATATTTATAAGATAAAATTTAAGGAAAATATGTATTTTATTTTTTCCATGTTGACTTTCTTCTTGAATCTGTTCATCAGTGAGAAATCTTGAATCCGTCTTAAAGATAATATGAAAGAAGGAGTCACCCTTGATGGCGTGTTGATAATTTGTACCGAGGAACAGACAAGATATTTTAGTCTATTATTTTACTTACATAAGTTTGTATGGGATTAAAGTATGAGTTGATTTATGTTCATATTTTATTTATTTATTTTAATTTTTTATTGTTATAATATTGTGTTTTTTTTAATGTAATTAGATATTTTTATTTATTAAATATTATATATTTATAAATTTAAATTTAAATTTAATTTTAAATTTAAATTTAAATTTTATTTAATATATTTTTTATGATATATTTTTTATTATTTGTAATAAATAATAAATAAATAATTTTTATATTTTTTTTATAACTATTATACTTCTATTTAATCTCTCGTTTCTATATTTTTTTACCTAAGTTTTTACCATTTACATTTTCTTATTGCTATCAAAATTCCATCTTTAATCATCATTCTCTGACAAGCTATTTCACCTTTAAGGGTATGATCATTGAAAAAAAAATATTAGTACATACTATGCTTTGATATTGAATAAAACTAACTGAGAAATTAAAGTGCCAATTAAATGTTGTTTAATGAATTAATTAAGAAGAAATTTAAGATCATGATCAATTTAAAAATCATACTATTTATTTTATGTGGTTCCCAATTAGTATGGTTTTTTCTTATAATTTTTGTTCTAATGTAAAGATTTATAGATTTATAGAACACACATCTTAATAAAAAAAATTATTCAAGTCTGGTCTTTACAAAATTTGAAAAATAATTTTATTTTTATAATTGAAAATATTATTTAAAATCTAAAGTTTTAAGTTGTTTATAAATTTTAATAAAAAATATTTTTAAAGGAAGTAAATTGAAACTTATAATCATAGTTATAAACTCTATATTAGATATGTCTAACTTTATTATTCAGACATTAACTTTCTAGGTAATGGTATATAACACACTACATACGCAAAATGTTCTGGTATGTCTAAATAAAAAAAAATATAATATTTTAGATTTGGTGATTGAGTTGATAATATTATTTTAATAAAGTTGAAATGAAAATACAAAACTTCAGTTTTGGATGAAAGGAAGGTTAATGATAATAATTTGAACAAATCATAATAAAATTAGAGTATAATTAGTTTTGTAATTCTATTTTGTCATCATTTATAGATAAATTTAACCTAATATTTAAGCGTTGTTGATGCAGCAGTTCAGTTTATGTATTTTGTGAGAACACGTGTGTTATACAAAAATGCAGTGGTTGTGGAGGGAGCATGCATGGATGTAGTGAATCACGTGCTTAAGGAACAAAGTTAAATCCATGAAAAAATTGATAATAAAGCGTCTTATTGTCAGAAGAAAGCGATTTTTGGGTGAAATAAGTGTGGGACACTTGCATAGAATAAAACGAAAGAAGAGGAAAGAGAAAACATTAAAAGGAATATGAACCACATGAAGTCAGATAATATCAGAATTTCAGAAACCAAAACCAGAAAATGTAGTTGAATCTTCATAAACAATTGGTAAATTTTAAGGTTGAAGTAAAGATTTTAGGCATAATATATATTTTTCTCATAACATTTTGTGTTATACTGTAATTTGGTTTCTGACGATGTTTTTCTCATAATTAAATCTCCATTTTAGTTAAAAATAATTAATGTAATTTATTTCATTATATTAATATTAAGAGACTGAAAATGTAACATGTATATGATGTTACGTGATAAATTACATATTTAATAAATTACATATTTAAACATATGTACATGTACACATAAAATATGAGAAACTGAGATAGTTCAGACATATTACTGTATATCTATTGTGTTTCTGCTATCTTGTGATATCTTAACGTTAATAATAATAATAATTTAATAGAAAAAACTACATTAATTATTTTTAACTAAAAATGAAAACTCAATTAATAAAATAAATTCATATAATCATATAATAAAAAATCTTAAATATTGAAAAAAAAATTATTATACCAAATATTTTATAATGATACTTAAAAAAGGTAATTTTTTATAAAAAAAATTAAGTTTGTTATTTATATTCAACTTGTAATCTCAATCTAACTACGCTTGTACAGTAAAAACACCAAAAGAATCGAAGGGTATAACATACCAATGTCTTCACTTTAGTCATATAAACCATTCTCTGCTTGTCCCAAAAATGTAGAGTAACAACAAACTTATGCTTAAGGATTAATTTACACTGATTTGGAAAGAAAATGAAATGGTTTAATTTAATAAAAATGGTAGATTTGAAAACAAATTTATTGGTAAATGTGATTAATTTAATTAAATTAATAAAAGTTTGTTAGATTATTTTTATTCTGATGACAACATTTCTCTTTTTGCTAGAGAAAATGAAATGTGAAATGTGGACAAAGTAGTGGATTTGTGGGAATTATTTGATAAATTATTAATTTATTCGTATATTAAATATTTAGTTTTTAAATTTTTTATAATTATTAGTAGAAAAGAAGTATTTTGTACTTCTATATATTTTATAATTTTTTAATAATAATAATTACATAAAATAAGTTATTATATTTTTTTAAGTAATTATAATTATTTTTAAGATTTAAATATTTTATTTTTATTTTCGATAATTTAATAATGATAGTTATATAAAAAAAAGATAATTATATGTTAAAGTATATACGATTATCTTTAAATTAAAAATAATATATTTATTTTATTTAAAAATATAAGAATAAAATAGAAATTAGTATAAAAAAAATTATATATTGTTATAAATATTTAATTTAAAATATATTAAAACTGAAATAAAAATATAAAAAGTGGATACTAACAAAGAAAATATTTTTATATATTATTATAGATTATTGAAAATTAATAAATAATATTTTTAAATAATTAATATTTTATTCCTATTTTTTTTTCAACTAATCTTAAGATTTTTAATACCTTATATCTTATCTATCCCTCTCTAATACCTAGTTTAGCTTCTTTTTTTTTAATGAATTCTTCATAAACCATCTTTAATTTATTTTTTAATTTTTTTACTTTCAATTATTTTAATTTTTTTAATAATTGTATAATATGATGAGTATTAGATAGAAGTACAGAAACTTCAAAATATATATATTATCCTTTTTCAAAAATTTATGATGTTAGTAAAAGAAAAATTGGTGTTGAATGGAAGTTGGAATTAGTGACTGATTCATGTATCAATGAAGTTAGCAAAAACCATAACTCTCGAGTCAGAGGCTGAGATTTACAAAAACAACATTTTCTAATCATTAGCCACCTAAGATGACAATATTCCAATTAGAAGAAACACATAATAGCCATATATATTCACTACTCTTCAAAACTAAATAGGCCCATCAATAAAATATGCAATAGATAAGAAGAGACAACCATGAAATGTTAACTCAATTCAAGTTCATTAGCGTTGTAAAAATGAATCTAATTCATTAGCTTTGTCAAAATGTCTCTACCTCTATGAGTCAATCTACATGTTAGATTAAACTTAAAAAATAATTACATAAATAAAATATTTTTTTAATATGATTCGTTAAATCCGAAACTTATGAGTCTAGACTAGATTTATTTAAGTTAATCGACTGACTATTATTTTTCTGAAGTAATTTTTTTTTATTTTTTATGTTTCTTTTATTTCAATTATATATATATATATATTATATTAATATTATAATATAAATATGAGAAACATTATTTAAATTGTTTCAAATAATATTATTATACCAAAATATATACTATTATTATATAAATTAATTTTTTAATATTAAACTTTAAAATAATATATCATAATTTTTTTAATATGAATATGTAATTTTTTAATTTTTAATTAAAGTAAAACTTATTTATCCATAAATATAAGGGAAGTTAAATTCTCTTATATTTTAACTTAGCTCTTAAGATTAAGTCATAAACCATCCATTTGGACTAGTATTGGTGTCTAAATAATTAGATAATGATAAATAGAAGAGATAATAAAAACTCGCGACTAGGGAGCCAAATCAGCTTATGATTGGAGTTTAGAAGGCACAAAATACCTCTCACCCAAGACCCAATATGCTACTGAAATCACACTGGCTTGCAACTGATACAACAGGAGAATTTTCACCAGAGGTTGAATCAGCTGTACGAATAAAAACCAAGCCCTAGATCCAAAACCCGACTTAAAATTGGAAAATCTCAAATAATGCAGTTCATGAAAATTAGGAGAGGATCACCCTCAATCACAGGCATTAGACGCAAGCAGATTTCTAAAATTGAAAGGGTTTCGCAGCAACGTTGATATTATGCACAGTTCATATATATGTGAACTAGTCAACGGTCACTTTCTGAGGGCAATTATTCAGTGACTGGCGGCGTTGCAGGAGAAATGTTAACACAAATTTCTGCACTTCTTGTAACGCATATAGCTGGAATTCTTCACTCAACACGGAACCAGATAAAATAATTTAAAACATCCCCCAAAACAATAACCATTATAGTAATGAAAAGATTTCATCTAGATTGTCAAAATGGCTCTTATGCATCAAGTCACATTAGAAATCACTGGCTAATCGTAACTCCAGATATACATGAGAATAATAGAAAATTGAGGCGAGAAGTGAGAAACAAATGATTTGTTCACATGTAAATAGCATTTACAATGTCGAAGTAGGTGAAATATGGATTCTGCCATATACACTGTCTTCCAGCAACCAAGTTTGTCAAAACTAAGATCCAATGTAGGAATACAGGATGGAAGACACAAATTATGTTAGTAACCCACATTGTAAGATTCTACCTAAAGTACAAAATTATATTCCAACAAACATATGAATATATAAAATAACACGTGAAAAATAACCTTTGAATCACTACTAACATTTTATTATTAGTTTTAAAATGCATGTACCCGAAATACAAACTAACATCCAAAATAATATATATGCATTACAGATGTCAAAAATAACCTTAAAACATTACCAAGTACCAAGCACCAGCATTTAACTAACCTTAGTTTGAAAAATGCATATGGTGACACCTACAATTCTCAAGTCACAAAATCACAAATTAAGCTGAAGTTGCGAATTAACAACTCCAGATTAAAAAAAAAAGGTTTCTGACAGCTGATATAAAACTGAAACACAGAAAGAAAGCAGCGCAACTCTGGATACATATCTATATATATATATATATAGCAAGCAAATCTTTCAAGCCCTGATCACAATAATCATCATCATATTATTTTCATCTCCATCACTGTGGCATCTTCTTCTACAATTTCACAAAGTCCAAATCAAAATTAGGAGCCCTATATCATCTAGAGGAGCAAATCAGCAAAACCACTGGCACACACTACAACTTGAATCAAGTTGCCTTAACATGAAATGCCCAAATCCAAGTTGCATATATTTAAAAGATTTGATGTTAAATGAACTTCCATCACTATTAACAATCTAACCATCACATCAGATGAAAAGATCACGGTTATACTCTAGGATCTCTAGCCTATGACAGCAATGCTAGATAAACCCACTTGACATATCATCAAATTTTCACAGCAACGAAACAGGAATATAAGTCAGACTGGGGAGAAAATAACAGAGTAGCGAAGTGAAGAGCAAGTCAGGGACTGCAACATGGCCCAAGTATGAAAGATAGATACCATGAACTTGACTTCTAGAAAAAAGAATGAAGGAACCACACCTTGCAACAAAGGTTTGGGTTTCGAGCTTTGAGAGACAAGAAAGAACAGAGAATGACACACTGAGCAAATTGAAAGGATTCAGGCTGAGTTGGGATGTGAGAGAGGACAATAACATTCATATTACACAGGGTTTTTAAATATCACACTATAGTCCGCTATATCAGTACAGGGCGGCCCGTGCCCACTGCTACAGGGACTGCTGTAGCATATAAGTTTAGTGTAACAGCCATAGCAGACCAAAATAGTGGGCTGAATAACAGCCATTGCAATGTGTGTTGATTCCAAAAAAAAATCTAAACAGGGACATTAAGGATTTGCTGGAGGGATATTTTTGGGATTCTAGATTTCAAAATTGAAATCAATAGATGTACTAGTAATGAAAATGGCGTAGAAGACTTGGATTTAAAAGATGATGATTGATGATTACTATCTAGGAAACTTGTATTAGACTTTTGTTGGTATTTACTCATGTTTTGTTTAAGAGTTAAGACATCTGACTTATTATAGTTAATTATTAAATATTATTAATGTTGAGTATTTTTAATCACTTTTGAGAATTTATATGCATTTATACAGTACATAAACTTCAAAAAAGTCAACATAGCAACTATCCTGCCATACACTCTCAACTCAAGGGTTTAAAACATGGACATTAGGCCATCAACAGCTCACTTAGGCTGCGTGTCATAGTCAAAGGTTACCCAACTTAACCAATCAGATGAAAGGTCACTGTTTCAAGTGATTTTACAAGCTTACCTAGACATATCAATAAAATCCCACCAGAATACGATATTCAGAGTGAACAGGACTCAAAAAGGGAGTGTGAAAATCGTAGGATCATTCCATCTCATGAGTAAACATGCAAGTTGACAATCTAGCAATAAGACTATGAACTTAAAGTATAAGTATAGAGGAACATGCTCACAATTCTCAGAGACACAGATCAACGAAATGATTGTTACCCTGCTAAATGCTGTCTTGGGATTTGATTTGGATATTAAATTACGGAAATAAAAGGCTGGAGAGACCTAATAACAAGTTATAATCACAACAACACATTCACTCCTCTTTGGCAACAAATCCAATTTAAGGCATCGTGTCACGTATTTTCTACTTTAGCTATGTAGATCACTACAAATGCACCGTGAGGCCAGTATATCAAATGTCTATTATAATCAAGATAACTGATGAAGACCTAGCATTTTCAAATTGTATTTTGAACTCTTGGCTGTCTTTCAGTTGGCTGGAAGCAATTTTTAACTAAAAATCACTAGAGATAATTTCGTTCAATTATCTTCAAAGAAGTTAAACTCCATTATATTCATCCACAAAAAAGAGAATCTGTGTTGGTGGAAGGCACAGACTCACTTTCATCAGCAGCACCAGCGAAACACTTCATCAACCACTTGCCTCCAAAACGAAATTTCTCAAAATAAATATCCAAATGGCTTCATCCAGTTCTACCCATCAATTCCTCTTTTCCAGGAAGCATCGGTTAGATCCATGAAGTTCATTAACTCCAATAATTGAAATGAAATTACAATTCTCAGAATAAAATGCACCAATTTAACAGATGCACAGTTCGTTTCCGTGAGTCCAAACTCTAAATAAACAAATAAAGCATCAAACTGCTATTTCACCCAAACCCACAACAGCTTACCTAGCCCATCAAAACATGCACATCTTCTCTCCAACTCGACACACTACTCCATCAAATTCACTTCAAACTAACAGAGAAAACTATTTAAAGCCTACATGAATCAAAACAAGTTTGATATGATAATCGGAAGGTTAATTAGGGTCTTGGTGAACTGCAGTTAAAAAGCTTACTAACGTACAATTAATGCCGAAGCAGGGAAAGGAAGGCAATTGAGAAGGCATCTCTCAACACAGATTTGATAAAAACAAAGTGAGATCCGATTCTTTACAAGGTAAATCCAAAGATGAAAAGATTTTAAATTAATAAGACAAAAGGAAGAGGAAAAAGAAAAAGGAAGGGGGAAACTAATCATACTTCTCCCTCCAAGAGTAAACAAGAAAGAAGACCCAGGAGAGGGCCAATAGAAGGTCACCGACAGTCTGGCGGAGCCAATCCCAGGCGAGATCCTCGACCTTGCGTTCGAAGTAGATCCTCCACATGGCCATGAAGAGGTGGAGAAGCGTGCAGCCCTTGGCGAAAAAGACCTGAAAATCGCGGTCCCTGACGAAGGAGACCATGAAGAGGAGGAAACCAATGGCGATGAGGAGAAGGCCGGAGAAGGAATCGGAGGTCTTGATGAGGAGCTGGTCGTGCGGCGTGGATCCCAAGAGCTTGGTGGCGGCCTGGACACCGTGGCCGAACGTGTAGACCTCCTTCATGTAGAACATCATCAGCGCCCCACACGTCATCGCTATCAGCGAGTGCAGGATGCAGATCACCATAAATGCCGACGACGAGGATGCCATTCGCATTCTCAGTCACTCTCTCTCTCTCTCTCTCTCTCTCACTTCTTCTTCATCTCTCAAACCCTAACTCTCCACTCAGAATCAACCCAACCTCATGCCTCTACTCTTCTCTCTCTTTCCCTCAATTCATCCACCCATCCAAAACACGCTGTTCATTAAACTATTAATTATTTAGGGCAAAAGATTCTATCACTGTGACGTAAGTCAGAGACCTGCTAAGATAAGGATCCACTGGGACCCTCTGTTGCTTCACTGTCAAGTCAGGACAACATTTACCTCAAAAAGTTAAATAAAAAAAACTAATTTAGTGATATATAAAAGAAATTATAAGATATTCATGTCAAAATTTTGGTCAAGGTTATTTCATTATCAAAGTTGATTCGATCAAAGTTGATTTAACTTTTTCACCTATAGAGCTTACTATTAGTTCTCAATATAGATATTCAATCAAACTATCTGAAATTTTATATGAAAAGTATATAATAGTACTAGTTTTAACCAATAAATAGTATCTTTCAGAATAAAAAATAATAATCAAAACTTATAAATACACTTTTCACTCTTACAAATGTAATATGGTGTAATTTTGATGAATGTAATTTTAATCATAACTAAGTTTACAAAAGATAAGTTTAAAATTTTAATATATATTTCCATATTCGCCTTAGAATTCTTTTGGATTGGGTATGCTTTTATAGTTTAAAATTTTATTTTACACATTTATTTTAAATCATTTACCTATTAAGTTATTAATTATATTTTAATTTGAATACGATAACTATAATTTACACAAAATAAGTGTAATGGATAATTTATTTAATCAGTTAAAAATTTTGAAATAAAATGATAATAAATTAATATCAATGTGTAATCGTGAAACTTAAACTTTTAGGGAATTAATAGGAATGTTGATTTTTTTTAATGCTTATTATTTGGATTTTTATTTATTTATCCTTTTCAAGTTGAAAAAATGAGAAGAACAATTTTAAGTAGAATGAAACAGTGAACTTATTTTTTACTAAATAAAACTCAAAAATAATAAACTCAGTTTTCTCCTCATGAAACTGAAGACACTGCAATTGGGTCCATCCTATTAGTATCCTTATCCTCCTCCTTTTCAACCTATTCGTTTTGTTGGAACACTTCAACATCAGTACTCTGTTTGGATCCTGGGATTTTGGTGTTTTGAAAACATATATAAAGATGGACACTGGTAATTGTAACTCCTGCTTTCACAGTTTACGAGGACAAAGGTTTTGGTTAGATTAGTTCTGAGATGGAGAACTTAAACATATTCACTCTCATTGTTTATCCCTTGTGTTGTCCTTCTTTTATTCCTATCCCTGTGTAAAAGTTCAACTAAAAAACACTATTTCAAATTCTTCAAACATTTTCAGTAACTAACTACACATCTCCCTTTTAAACCCTTCTACCATTATATACAACAAGAAAATGACATAATACATATATAAATTATTATACTTACAATACGTTTTTTTCCTTTTCATTTTCTTCTTTTAATTCTAATTTAGAGAAAAAATAAAGATGACAACTTATCACTGCCTACATCTTTTAAAACTCACAATTCAGATAATGTTTACTTTCATTAATGTTTTAAATTTTATTTTTGGGTTAAATATGATTTTCGTCCTTACAAAATACATAATATGTTAAAATAGTCTCTATAAAATTTGTTGGATTTGTTTGGTATCTATAAAATTGAAAGTTGACATGGCAAACGGAGTGGTGACGTGTGAGATGTTTACATTGACACGTGTCATGACGTGGATGTCCTGTCATTGACAGGTGTTAAAAAATTGGATTAAAATAACAGGTTTCAATTTTATAGATACCAAACAAACCCAAAAAATTTTATAGGAACTATTTTAACATATTATGTATTTTATAAGGACGAAAATCATATTTAACCTTTTATTTTTTATATTTAAAACATTATTGAACCTAATTTTTATTTTTTATAAATTTAACAAAAATTATAATATTTTTTATTATTAATATAATTATAATGAGAAAATAAGTATTTGGATAAAAGTGTCTCACACCCGCAAATAATTTTGTAAATGGTAATTTTGTATATATATTAGGGTTTAACCTATGTACTCAATTGATTATGGCTTTCCGAATATAATTGTACTGAATATATTAAATAGAAAAATTTATAATACTTTGTTTTTTCTTAAATTATTTATTGTTATGTAATTTGTTGTTTTATATTTTAATTAAATTTTTTATTTGAATTTGGTTAAAATTAAACTTAATTTAAAATATCCTTGAAATAAGTGAATTGTATATAAAATTGTTTTTAAACATATTTTTTTTCTAAATATATGTTGACCCTTTAATTCACAACTTTTATGTAACCAAACAGGTCTATAAAAATTAAGGTATTTAAATTATATTAGCAAATAATTTTATAATATAGATTTATGTATATACAAATATAAATAGATGTACTCTTTCATATTCTCAACTCTAATTATAAGATAATCACATTCAACTATTTCAAAATGTATCTTAATATTTTGTGATTAAAATATTTTTCCAAAATATTTTATTCTATTAATATTTATATATATAACTATTTAATTATTAAATACTAATGTATTTAATTATATTAATGTATATTTTATTATTAATATATGATATATAATGAGGATAGAATTCATATATATAATTTTTTAAAATTATCCTTAAATATATTTCTTCTAATAAGGCAGATCACTGCTAATTTTTTACTACTTTTATTTTTCAGTACTTTTTACATGAAATATCTACAAGATTTTGTATATATAATTTTTTCTTTAAAATTACTTTTTAACCATAATTATTTTCATGTATAAGGTATATAACAGCTAACTTTCCTAAACTGCTGCATTCAAAATTTTATTGTCCGATATCTCTTACGTTAAACAAACATATATACAAATTAGAATATAAATAAAAAATTATACTTTTTAATTATAATATTTAATAATAACTCAGATTATTTTTTCAATTATAAAAAAGGAACACGCAAATGATAATGTGTATCTTTTCTGTAGTTATTTATACGACTTGTGTAAGTATAACAAGTAGTAGTCTACCTAACATAAGTGCACATCACGTAGATTCCTCTGACTTAAATTTTAACATTTTATATGAATAGCAAGCAACACATATCATCAGGTTTACTTATTTTTGCATTTACCTTTGATCTTTTGTTATTTTTTGTGATCAATATCCATATTTTTTGGAGTAAGGTATTTATAATCCAACAAATTAAATTTTTATGTAAAAGAAAAATTTAATATATTTAATTTTATATTTATAAGTGTATGAGAAAGAGTAAATAATAATATAATATATGTTTATGTGTTTTAATATATAAATGAGGTGGAAAAGGAATTATTTTAATGTCAACATTTCATTATTAATTTAAAAAAAAGTTAAAATTAAATAAAATATTATTTAAAAAACAATATTAAAGAAGTAATTTTGTTATTTATATCTTAAATTTTATGTATATGTATATATAATAAATTTGTTAAACTTTTGGATAAAAATTATATAATTATCTAATATTTATGTATATAAATATAATAGATATATTAATAAAAAATTATACGATAAAATTATAAAATTAATTTATATCAAATAATAAAAGTTAATTTGATTTGATTTAAATAATTTTTCATGTCCAAACTAAAGTAAACAAAATTGTATGTATTTTTCATATTTAGTTTAAATGTTTTTTCAACTAAAAATTGACCAAAATTACACCACAAGTCTAATTAAAACTTGGCTATATTTCAATTTAGATAGTTTAATTCATCAACTACTGTACGTGTATTAATTTGTATTTATGATATCAATCATCCAGCTCCTATGAATTAAGATAAAATAATTTTAAATTAAAAATTAATTACAGGATTATAGTATCTGATTTTATTATCTGTCTATGTAGTTAATGATTTCCTTTCTCAATGTCTCCGTTCTTCTCTTATTTAGAGCAATAATATTTATAGAAAAAAAATTATTCGAAAATATCAGAAACCTTATTTAACTTGACAAACAATTATACAAAATTTTCTGCTTTAATTTAGAAAAATTGAGAGATTGAAGAAACAACATAATAATTAAGATGAAAAGTTTGCAAAATCTAAGCAGAATGCACTCTACAACTGATATCACAAATATTTTGGGATAGTTTTTTTTTTATGTCACAAAGAGTGTTTCTTTTTAATTAAATTAGAAAAATATTAGTTTCTTTTTAATTACAACAAATAAATCTAAACAAAATAAATACACAAATTCTAGTAAAGAAATAAAAATGTTTTAATTACCTGGATAGTTGATTTGATACCCAGTCCTGTTGTCATATTCTTTAACTAAAGAAGGAGTTCTTCAATTATAACTTTTTTTCTATTGTTGCAAGACATATAGATGCAAAATAGTTTTACAACATCGTATTGATCATAAATTCCAAGTTCATTGAATTTTATAACATTGATCATAAATTCCAAGTTCATTGAATTTTATAATAACCATCTTAAAGTGATATCAATGATGATTTTTTATTGATCATAAAATGCATTGATAGTGCATAGTCTTCAACTTTATTTTTTATTGATTATTATGATAAATGAAAATTAGGAAAAACGTTCTAAAATCTAAATAATAAAATTTGATGTTTCACAATTCTTATTCGGATTAGAGGGAGAAATGAACAATAGTAACAATGACTTCATAAATATCTGTAAATTTTTTTTTTATTGTACACTACCAAACATATACAAAGCTCATTAAAATGAAACTATTCAAATAAATAGTTCTTATTTTCTTACTTTTCATGCTTATTCTCAGGATAATTTTATAAAATTGATCTAAACACAAAAACAAGAAAAGCAAATAGACATTAAATCCTATTCTTAATTAGTAACTGAGCTTTTCTTTATATTAAACAAATCTCATTAGAATAAGACCCCGAACTAAGATTGAGAATACAAATTCATTTTATTTCCTCAATTAGTTTGTAGGTAGTGAGAGTATTTCAGAAAAATGGAGTTGAACATGAGTTTCAACAGAGGATCCAGGGAGGGAAAGAAAAGTGTGGTGAGAAATTTAGTTATTTAAGAGTAAGAAAGGACATTGATGGAGTACAATTGAGAGCAACTACTACACTGTATCCTATAGTGTAATGGAACAACAGAGTGGGTTACCACAAGTGAGGAATTTGGTCGCAAGTGACAACCCTGATATGATAATTATTTAGGATTTCTTCTCTATATACAACAAAAAATTAATAACCATAAACGAATTGCACAAAGTAAAAAGAATGAGCGCGACACAACACTTATCTTCCCTCAGGGCTGCTACGCTAGGGAATGATTTGTGTAGGTGGAATGTCAAAACCCAAATCATCAATCATATAATCACACTATCAAAACTGTATAATTTGCTTCCATGTTTATGTCCCTGCCTCCGGCCACAACTTTTCGGTGGCGCTTAGAAGTCGGTCTCCGTTCTTTTCCATGCTTTCCAGGGCCCCTCCTAGCAACCTTTTCCGGTGATATTTCATGCACATGATACAATGGAGGAGGAGGTGGATGACTGAAAGCAAACACCGCCGGAGCTGCCAGACGTTCCAATATATCCCTATGGTATTTCTGTAACCAACAACCAACAAAAACAAAATCATCAGTGGCAAAAGTTGGCTTTCATTTTTCATCAGCATGTGTTCCTTAAGTAAATTATCAAACTATCTTTTTATTGAAAAAACTAACCAACTTATCATACATATAATTTGTAATTAGATAACAGTTTTTTCACAGTAAACACGATATATGTTGAGTAAAAAGTTTGTAACTTATAGCGTGAAACAGAGCTTATCCAATCATGTACTGATTTAACAGTAATTACTTTAAAAATTGTATTTATTATAAAAGTTTGTTCACTGACAGAGCTGAAAAATAAAACATATATATGTTACAGATCAATCATACTGTTTTGTAGGAAGCCAAAAACAAGAAGCCTCTAGTCTGATATTGTTCTACACAAACGAAATAAAATATTTACCTGAACTACAAAGTTGCGTCTTTCACAGTCCAAGAACATGAGAAAATGAAAATCCACCCTGGACAAAAGTTTATCCCTGACAGTTGAGAAACTAATCTGGTCTCTAGAAGTGAATCGGTCAACTTCATTGAACCAAAGACAAGTAAAAAGGTTGCTAATGGGAACATGCTCTCTTACTATTACACATCCTTCAGGAACATCTGCAATTTAGCCATCAAGGTTGAGTTTGAAATGAACCAGAACCAGATGCATGTCATCCAACAGGAAACGAAGTTTAGCTTACCACTTGTAAGAGGAAGTTTGGCATCCGTATATGGAGTCAGTCCCTCATTCTTGTAAAACTTGATCTGAAAATCAATAGAGGCATTATCATACTTTCCAGCGGCTTTATTTGCCTCAGCCTCAACAAATACATCAAAGCGTCTATAATGTTTAGATATTGCAAAAGTTGCATTCTTCCTCCACAAAAACCTAAACAAGGATGAGAGCCATAAGGTGATGAAACATGTATTATATCAAGACAATCCAAGTAAACTAGCAAAAAGTATGCATATGAATGACAGTGGGCTTGCTCTATCACAGAACCTTGAGAGTGACAAGGGCATCATGGTTCACAGACCTAAAAGGATTATCACCTACCCCATTCGTTTCAAGGATTGGTTCGGCAATTTGCACACTCATTATTTGATTTTCTAGATTGTGTTATTTTATGTTATTATGCCACTTTCTATTCTCTACTTTCAGTTTGTTATTTCATATATGCTAGAAAATTCAATTCCGTTATTCAGTTCCCTAATTTGCGGGTGCCCAATGCATGTATAGGACCATCCCTTATATATTCATTGACATGATTGAGAATAGCAGAGAATCAATTACTCAGAAGTTCCTCTTTTTTCTTTTCTTATAGAACCTGAAAGTTAAGGGAGACAGTAAATGACTCAACAATGGTTTATTAGGAGCTCAATATTGTTCCTTTATGGAGGATAAATTGCAAGCGGCACTTTAAAGACTATCTATTAGTATTTGTCCACTGAAATAGGCAATTCCACATCATGTGTTTTAGCAACCATATTAAAGGCAACAAAATCTATTGTCAGACCAGTTATAAGTTTTAATAATTAAAACTCATACCAACATTCACCAAAAACATCTCAACTAAAGACAAATATAGAAGAATTTTGTGGTCTAGAAAGATTAAGATGTCATCTTGTGTGGGAAGGAAATAACATAGTTGAACTTCCAGAATTTTCAATGCCCTGTTATGAAAGAAAGAACCAGAAAGATATGTAAGGAGAAACAACTACACGGGACAATATTGTGCAATTGAGACATTAAATGAAATATTCAGAAATAACCATTCTTGGTAAAACCAAGAAACATACTACTGGAATATATCAAGCCTCATATCTCCTACAGCATCTGTAGTTGTCAGCTGTATCATTAAGGTGGAAATAAAATCATGAGTCGATTCTGCACAAGCAGTATACTTAATGTATCTTGAGAAGAATTAGAAAGATGAATCTCATATCAGACAACATAGATGTATAAAAAATGAGATATCAACACAACTATCACATGTAAAATGAATCAGTATATAGCATTAAAGAGCAATACTGAAATATACCTTTCAAGGATTTGATAAGGATCAACAACAAGCTCAAGCTTTCCGTCAAGCCATATAGAATAGCGAGCATTTGGAACCATTCTATGCAACAGAAGCTTTGGAATCTGCAGAAAAGGTAGTTTATGTTACAGGTACATAAAAGTACAACGATATAAACGAGAAAATACAACATTGTTTGAATGAAATATATATATATATATATATATGTGTGTGTGTGTGTGTGTGTGTGTATTTGTCATTTTCAATTCAAACCACAACACTAAAATTATATTTGAAAGAAAAGCATTGTCAGAATGCAGAATGCTGAGACAAGAGAATAAATAGGGAATATTAGGTCTGTTCATCTAAGTTTCTATTTTCTTTCCCGTTCGGGGCTTCCATTTCTATGTATCAGGGGAGTCAGTGTGGCAAATTATTTCCTAAAACATAGATTCTAAAAAAATGAAACCCCAGCCAACAATATTATCTGTCCATAGAAATAACCAAATCCTAAAGAAAGCACAAATGACTAAAGAAAAACGTAACTTTCTAAAGCTTCAGCAACAAATGACTAAAAACCAATATATGGTGATAGCTGACATATAATTCCCACCTTCCCAGAGCGTCTTGCATCTGTATAAGGAAGATTGTGAGCAACAATAATTCTCCACAAACCAATCTTCTTGCTGATTCCCAGCCTGCCAGAACCCCTCAAATATTTTTCTGTTACTTCATCAACAAACATAAGAAAGCACACCGTCTCCTTTGAATAATCACTTATATTTGATGGCTCATTTATCTCATCAAAATTTCCTGAACAACAGATTTAATTCGTCAGAAACATACCAAATTAAACATCTAAATGAAAGCCAAAACCACAAAATACAAACCAAATATGGCCGATGCAACAACTATGCCATGACACTGCTCCATTTCAAGGAGGTCATCTTCATCCATGTCAAATCCGGTGTTGCGGCCAGGTTTAGTTCCTCTAACAAATCTGAATGAGGTACCAATGCAACATTGTAGATGCAGAATGGACTGATGTGAGTAAAAGGATGAGAGAAATACAGTCTATTACTGAAACAGACAAATTATAACCACAAACAAACTTCTTCAGTACTCACGGATAAACAGAAGGGAAACATCCAAAAAAATACAGAACATACCCGCAATGCACCCTCATTGACTCTCGTATATCAAAAGATTCATTTCTCTGCCTCAAAGTAGGATATCCACCAAAGTCTGAACCACCAAATTCACCATCCCTGCTAAGGGTTTCCTCATAGATAAATGCTAAGTTCTTAAGCACTGGAGAAGGAGACGGCAACTTTGGCATAAGTGCAATGGCTTCCTCCACAGGAAGGTAACATACCGGGCAGGCTGAAACACAAATAAGCAAAAATAATAAGGATAATAACACTAAAATATCCCTATGCCTTCCATATCCTCATGAACTACCCCAGCTCAAAAGAACTGACTGACTCTGTAAGGATGAAGGATAATATTCCAAATTGCCTTTTAACTAATATAAGGCATTTGTAGAAACAATACGATAAAACAAGAACTTACGCCGTGGCCCGGTTCGCTTTTTGTCCGCCGGTGGAGGAGGAAGTGTGAAACTATTACACGGATGACCAGGAGGAAGAGTGTAACCCAGAAAATAGCTTGGGGGAGGAGGAGGTAGAACTAAAATCGTGGAGAAGCCCAAGATATTTGAAGTAGAGATCAGAGATGGAGAATCACCTATAGACATACTTTCATTAACACTAATGTTATTACGCACACGGTTCCCGTCCTGTGAATCTTCACCTGTAAGCAAGCCAAATCACAAAAACTAAATCATGTGAATCACAAAAACAGGTTCCCTTCCTCCACCTTAGCAGGATACATGGCATGCATGATGTATTCCTAGAAGTCTATAACCAATCAATCAAATTCAAACCCATGTTTGATGTTTCCCATGCAGGTTAACAGAACACAATCGCGTTAATATTAATTACTAAAACTAAAAAGTTTGATACGAAAGGAAGAAGAGAGAGTGGGGAACCTTTTCCAAGGTACAAAACCCAGATGAAAACAGCAGCGGAGATGGCAAAGAGAAAGAGCATTCCCACCTTCTTTCTGCCTGCAAACTTGAAGATCCAATGGAAGAACCTGTCTTTCTCCTTCAGCGTCTTGGGAGGCTTTCGTGCTGATTGAATTGGCGACACACCGTTGTGCTGCAGCAGCTGCTGCTGCTTCTCCAGAGAGCCATAACTCCCAGAACGAATACCCAATGACCCACCGCTCATCTTAATCTCTCTGAACCCTCACAAGCCCCTCTCATTGCCTTCTCATCAAAACTTCCCTCATTTCAATGGAATTGCACTTTGGCAATGCCACTCTCACTTCCAACTCAGCAACGCACAGAAAACCAATTGTGGAATTTCTTTTCTACCAATGGCTGTTAGAACAGAAACGGAAAACAAAGTGGCAGGAGCAGGGGAAAATCAAATCGAACAAGTGCACTTAGAAAAGCCAACAGAAATTTGATTGTGCGGCACTGAAACAAAAACTGGGTCCCTAGGAAAATCCCCTTTCTTCGAAACAGGGAATGAATCAAGTTTCTTTTTCTTTTTTTTGTTTCTAATTGACCCAGTAGGGTTTTTAGCAGAGAAAATCTGAGTTTTCTGAAATCTGAGACCAGGAAGAAATCTGGGATCAAAATTTTCAAGTGATATATTTATACATAAATTTTTTATATATTTATATATAGCTGTTGATTCTGAAAAGTGACGATCCCGGAGTAGAATATTTCCAGGATGGCATTTTACCATTTACCAAATTACGGGGAAAACATTTTTAAAGTGTGGAATATTATATTATTATTGTTATTATATTATACATAATTGAATTCATTTTTTAAATGTAGTTGATCGCAAAAACATCTCTTCACAATGACAATAGTTCTAATAGAATTTAATAGCTCTAATATTAATTTCTATTTTAATATTTCATTTAAGTATTTCAATATTGGGAGAGTAAAAAAGCTAATGTCAAAATAATGTAAACATAAATTTGTTTCATATATAATACAATCTTCTTCAATTCACTCTATTTCAACTTTTTTTAATTGGGATTTTTTGAATAAAGGGATTTCACATTTTAATTTTTGTTCAAATAAGCTATAAATAACAGAAAATAAAACTATTTGATATGTATACAGAATAATAAAAATAAAAAATAAGTATTCTTTTTATAAAAAAACCAAAGAGTTAATCTTGGAAAGAATGTGTAATGTTAGTTTTATATATTGAACCCTTTTTATGAAGTTGAACTTCTATATTATTTTAATAACTTTTTTTGGTCTAAGCTTAAAAGAAATGTAAAATTAATAAGGATAGTAGTAGTTAGGGGATAGGATGTAAAATGAGGAAGGTGATAGTGAGGTGGTGAGAGAAGGATGGGTAATGTTGTTAAATGAAGTGGTCCTATTTGATACAACAAAACTAGGTTGCTATGATTTATCCAATTTTTTATACACAATATACTTTTTTCCACTTAGCTTCTTGGTTTGGGTCAAACTAGTTAACTTATTTTTTTAATTAATATTTACTGTAAAAGGAAAAAATATAAGGTCAAAAAATTATTTACTTAAATTAGTTTGTTTAGCTTGTGGAATTTAATCAAATTGGCCTTATCTTAATATTTACAGCTCTAGAAATAGGTTATGAAGGAAAAAAGGTTAATAGGTTAAGAAGGTAAAGGTAGAATAAAAATATCAACAAAATAAAAGAATTGTATTTGAAAAAATGCAAAAAAAAATACTAGAATATCTTTTTCCAATAAGTAATTGGGTTATACTTGATTTCTTTTTCAGATATTAAATTCAAGTCTATATTTGCACTTTTACTAGTTGATTTCTTTTGTAATGTTATAATAATTATTTTTTATCAAAATATTCTCAATTATTTACATAAATGTTGTATTTTTTTTCTTTCTCTTTTTAGTATGGGATCATTCAAAAGATTAGTTTTAAAAATTAAAAATATTTATTTATTTAAGGGTAATTTTGAAAATAAACGTACCATGATTACATTAACAACTAACTTGTTTGGTTCAAAAGAGA
This sequence comes from Lablab purpureus, assembly GCA_030347555.1. Taxonomy (NCBI): domain Eukaryota; kingdom Viridiplantae; phylum Streptophyta; class Magnoliopsida; order Fabales; family Fabaceae; genus Lablab; species Lablab purpureus. The sequence goes on from CM059259.1 coordinate 12,408,550, forward strand.
TTATTTTAAAAATATATGTATTAATATTTAATTTACATTCTCTTTGAATTTTCTTCTTTTATATTTTTTCTATCTTATTTTTAAGTTTTTGAAATTATTTATTATTCTTTTCTCAAACATGTAGTAAGGAGGTGAAAGTTTTTCATCTTTCTATCCATCAAATTTGATCTGGAATAAGTTTTTAATTAATAATTTTCTTTTGTCTTCTCTTTTTAGTTCAATATGGATTTATCAAGTTCAATTAAGAAAATTATAGTCACAATAGATCTAATTTTTCATTAGTGTTTTAGTTGTGTAGTTGAAATTTTTCTTGGTTCTGAAAATTTTGTAATCTCAAACCATATTCGACTTAAGATTTTATAAATATTTTATATAAATAATTGTGGTTGTATATTTTTCTTGACATTTGAGTTATAGAATTTTAATAATAGAAAGAATTTTTACTTATGCTTTAGATTGTCTTTAAATATAGATTTATTATTGTAGAACAATATTTTATTTTAAAGAAAAATATGTGACTATAATTGCAATAACATGTATAATTTAAGAAATTACAGTATCAGAAGAAGGTTGTTTATTATAGTAAAGTAATAAAATTTAAATTTAACTCAATTTACGTATGCATTAATAAATAGAAGAAGACTAATAATGAGTGACACGATAATCCAACAAATTCATAAGAATAAGTTACCGTAATATAGATTAATCTCTAAAGTAAAACTTAATACTCATTTTATTAAATTAAAAAATATTTTTAGGAGGTTTTAAGTACTTGAATGATTGAAATGGTGAAATTTTAAATAATTTAATTTTGAACTAAGAACTATAAATTTGAATATTTAAATTGAGCTATAACTATTACAAAAGGAGGTGACAATATTTAGATTTTCATTTCCATTTATGTTTTGTGGTTGTGATGCAAAAAGGTTAAAAGTTGTTAGTATGCATGTAAAATGATTTCAGATGTACTTTTGAAGCATAATTTATGAACATATGTATACAAAGTGATGGTCCCAAATTTTTAACAGTTATCTACTGGTTTTCAATTTAAGTGTCATTCTGCCATTTATTCCTTCAATTATAGAAAGTAAATTTCTCATTTGGTAAAACTTATAGTCAATATTGTTGCTTCCTTAAGCACAATAGTTTCGTTGTCTTTCCTTTCTTCAAAACATCACTCATTAACATCCTTAACAAAATGACAAAATACAACAACCCTAATTTCTTCCACTACCTTCAAACCATAAAATCAATCTTAGACAACTTACTAAGCAATTCACTAATTTTGGTTTTACTTCATAGCATATCAATTGCATGAACACTAAATCAACATTCAGTAATTTTCATATATAAATAGACTGGAGTTACAAGTAAAATCAACATGCCTCATGATTAAAAAAATAATTAATTAAAATTGGTTACTGATATCTAGTTTAACACGTGAAAAAGTTAACAAATTTACATTTCAATATTAAAGTTGGCAGTGTTATTACCAAGTTTAACACGACAAAAAATAGTTTATAGTTAATTTCATGCAAAAGATAAATATTTTAATTAATAAACATAGCATGCCAAGGATTTTTCATTTGTGGGAGAGAACTAGTCCCCACAAGCATTGATTTTATCAAAGTTTTGGAATTGTGTTTGAGAGGCATGAAATTCCTGAACAAGTAGCTTTCTACTTTTGTAATATATAGAAGCAAGTTGCATGTCATGCCAATCTTGCAATTAAACAGCCACGAATGTGCATAGGATACCATGTCTTACGTTATCAGCATGAATAACACAAAAACTTCGATAACATTAATATCTGATTATCATTTCATATTTCTATCTTATTAATATGTTTTGACTTTTTCTTTTCTCTTTAATCAGGATTTTCCAACACAATTACGTGAGCTAACTACTAGCAACAAGATTCCCTCAGCAGTTCTTGCATGATCCAACTTTGCTCTTTATTCTTTATTGTTTGAGGACCACTTATATACTTAGCCTTTATTCATGTCCTTTTATCAATATAAATAAATGCATAATCAAAATTCAACCCTAGAAAACCAAGTTTTCAACTATGAGTAGTACTCCTACCTAACTCAATTATAAGTAACTTTTTGTAGAAGGGGTGAAAAAGGAAATTGATGGATTCAAAATTTAAAAACCTTAGTTTTAAGTCATTTAAATAAATAAGTCAATGTTAAACTTATAGCAAAAATAAATGTAGGATAGTGAATGGATGGAGGTTGGATAGGATCATAGGTAGCATTGATTGAAGAAAGAATGAAGATGAGTTGTTGTGATTATGTTTACTTTGGATAACCACTATAAAAGTTTAATTTAAGAACATATATTTTCTTACAATATTATTTTTTTTCTTTATATAACAACTAAAGACAAAATAACGTGATCTAAAGATAATGGAGAAAAGAAACATACATGGATAAAACTTCCTATAATGGAAACATTTTTACATCAAATTTCAAATAAATAATGCAGCCACAAAAGTTGGATTGAAAGACTTGCATTTGAAATGAAAAGGTAAATTGAATATGAAGACATTTGATGTTAAATTCTTAAGAAATTTAAATAAGAATGTCATTAATAATAGAGAAAAAAGTGAAGCTAACATAATAATATATATATATATACATAACAATAAATTTTTCGAAGACTCATTTATATAGACTTTTTGTTAAAAAATTGTTAATAAGTGCACTAAACTTTGAGGAATCAATTTATGTATTTACATACAATAATATAACAAGTTTTAAAATATATATGGTGAGCAAATTATTGTGAAAGGTGTTAAGAAGTAAGCCATATGAGTGTTGTTTATTTAAAAATTGAAAATTGAAAATTGAAACTTATTATCCCTTTAAGTAAGAGTGGAGCTCCATATTATACTTACGTTTCAACTGTCTATGCATAAAGTGACACGAGTCCTAATCCAAGTATTAATTGAAAGTTTAAATGGCTTCAAGAAAAGTAGAACATTATCCGAATTATTTTCTTAAAATTAAATTATTTAAATTTGACACATTCATAAGTATTAAGTACCAAAACATTGATTCTGGTGCCAAACTTTTATAGAAGGTGAAATTAAACCATTCAACCGTTAAACATTTAATGTTATCTTTTCTAATAATGTATATTAATGACTTGTTGCACAAATTATTCTGAACAACTTTCATAAAGAAAACGAAATATTTTTTTGCATAAATTAAAAATAATCGACTCCGATAGAAGTGGTCCGGTTAGCCAATCAATTGTTATCCATATGAAAATGAAAATTAGGTCACTTTGACTTTCTCTATTTTTATGTTTTGACTTGTCGTATGTATTAAGTGGTTTTTAATTTTATATTAATTCAACAATAAGTCTTATATTAAAATAGAATATAATTTATATTTACAGTACACTCTATAGTTAATTATTCTTTGAGAAATAAAAAAGCCAAACACTCAAAAAATAATAAAACTTATTGTATGAGAGAATAATTAACTTCTTTTAAAATGTTATCGATTTAAGCAAATAAAACTTTTAAAGAAAGCTCTTTCAAACTCATTTTTTCTATAGATAAATGTCTTATAAATTTTAATTCTTAATTCTTAATTTTACTTTTTATAAGTAGATACACAAAATTTAATTTTATCACGATTAAATTTTAAATTTTACTTTTGCACTTAGAGAGATGCACTTTAATTTCATCTCAATTAATTTTTAAAATATATTAAACTGGGATAAAAACTTTAATTAAGGAGAAATCTCAGCAATTTATTTATTTATTTTAATATAGATTTTTAGTAGTTTAATTTTTTAATTCACTTTTCCGAATATTAAAACTTAGTCAATTTTAGAGTTAATAAATACAAATATATTTTTATTAGTTTTATTTTTACCCTTTTACGTCTTCAAAATTCATGTTTTCATTATATTTTGGCTATATACAAAAATGAGTTGCAGCTAAAATAAATAAATATAAAGAACTATTAAGTATTCTTTACACTTAGTATTGTAACTCTAACTTATATTTATAAAATAGATAAATGCTTAAAATAAGTAAATTACATTTTGCATTCTTTTCAAATTTTTAGTGTTTATTAAAATTTCCAAATTTATAAATGAGTTATCATTATTGACAAAGTTAAAGTTAATAATAATTTTTAAAGTAAAATATATTTTGTTGTTCCTTATAAAACAATGAGAATTTTTACTTTTTATCTTTCTAAAAATGTTGGTATTTTATTTGTAAAAGGTTAGTAGTTTTATTTTATTTCAATTATGTTTTCAATTCTTAAACAAGAAAACCTTAGTTTTAGATTTACTAAGTAAAAGGAAAAATTGAATGAGATGAAGAAAAGAGAAGTTATTAAGAATTTTGTATGCATGCTTAGTGTTTATGATAAGTTTGTTTTTGAAGTGAAATAGTTGTTCCCTTTGAAGACGTGAGAGTGTTGTAAGAAAGGAGAATGAGAAAAAGACGCAACAGCTAATCCTCTTTCTTATATATATCATAATCAAATCAAATTATACAAATTCCAACCATCTCTCTCATTTCATGTCTAATCGTAACCCAATTGCTGCATTGAGTCATTATGAAACTAACCACTGCTAAGCAATGCCATGCATTCGCATTTTCTAATTTGGTTGAGTGTAAGACAATTTTCTTAATCATAATCTGGAATAAATGTATTACTAATTTTATTCACTTAATATCAAACTTAGAATTAAAGGAACGAGGGATTGCGATGGCAGCTATGGATCATGAATCTGAAACTCTCTATAAGGTTGACATTTCATTAAAAAGGAAATAGCCTCAACACCACATAGCTATCACAATAATGCCCCTCCAATGTTTGGGAGAGAAAAGAGAATTATATTTTTTAAAGGAATTTTCTTTCTGCACCTCCATTATTTTTATACCACTCCTTATTCGGCTGTCACCGTTGATCGTCATTCACTGGTTGGAAACAAAAGAGAAGAGTAATAAAAAAACAATAGTTCAAAAAGAAAAAAACATGATAAAAATATAAGAAATATGCTCTAAATTTTATTATAATTCAGAAACACTTTTAGGTGGTATAATATAGAAGATTTTTTTATAAAAAAAATATTTTTTAATTGTATAATCTGAAAAATCTTTTTAAATTACATAATTTGGAATTCAAAAAATGACTTTCTGTGAAATTTAAAAATTGTTCAATTCGAAAATGTATTCTAAATTCCACAACTCAATTTTTTTTATGAAAATATGTACTAAAATTAATTTTCTAAATCTAGTACTCAAAATAAGATTTTTTTGTATAAATGGAAAGCAAGAAGAAAACATAGAGGTGCACAAAGAAAATTTCTGTCCTAAGTCGGAAAATGAAAGTGAATACAAATAAATTGGGCCTTAGAGAAAATTAACAGGCTACATGACGGATATTTGAGCCCAGAGTTATGTTTTACAGTTTTACAGACATGTTTCCTTTTTATATTTTTCAAAGTTACTTTTCTATATACATGTTGAATTTTCATCATTTTGAAAAGTACAGTATTTTTTAGAAATCAATTTTCAAAAAATACACATCAATTGGTTTTAAGGAAACAACATTTGTCCTGTTTGAGATAATCCATTAAGTAGACACCATTTGCAACTTAATTGTATGTTTAAATAAAATATTTTTCTACAGAGTAATTTATTTTATAAATAATTTAAAATATTCTATGATAAAATATATTATTTAGATTAAAAAATTAAAAAATAATTTATGAGACTAATTTGATTATTTAAAATGAGTATGTTGGACCAATACTGAATTATCTAAACTCACCTTGCAAATACAAGGCCTGAATTTCAACATTAGGCCCTTTAAGTCGGATTAGACAAAAAAATAAATAAATTTTGATCCATTAATTAAACCTGGCTACACCGACCTTTCACACAAAGGGATTAAAAGCCAACTTTCAATTTTTAACAACTATTTCAAAAGAAAACAAATTTATTATTTCTAAAACAAGTTGATTTATCTGTAATTTTCTTATAGTTATGTTCCAAAAAATTAAATTATTCAATCCACCTAATTATGAAATAAATTTTAGAAAGCAAAAAAAAATAAATTATGGGTATGGATGGAGATAGCATATTTTGTCATGCCACAATTTGAATGCATTCATGATACAAGCACACATATGGGTGAAGAAGAAATTGTAGACATTACATATTCAACAAGGAAACAAATCAAAGAATCCAAAAGGTTGACAAAAAGTTTATGCTAGAACATTCATACACAAAATAAAGTCAACGAAATGTTTATTCAAATGTTTTTTTTTTATTATTATTATTTAAGTCACTTTTAATATAATACGAAAGAGAAGAAAAAGAAGGAAGAAAAAAATAGATGAATAAAATAAAAAAATTATTGTTTGATTAAAGAAAATATACAAATAAAATAAAAATATCACTCCGTATTTTTTTACTCTTATTGACAACTTCAATTTTTTTTAATTTCATTATCTTTCTCCCTCTATATCTAGTTCTTCTATATGCTATAGTACAAATCATTACTTTTCTATGATAAACCAAATTATTTATAAGTATTTATTTTAGTGTAAATAATGGTTTCATAACCATAGCCCATTCTTGTGTATCACAGAAGAATGAACATAGATTAAACATGTTTTAACTAAATTCATTGGATCTAATTTGATTTGACTTGTTTATTATAAAAAGTAAGGTTAAGGTGTTTTTGAAAAATCTATTTAAGTAAGAAAGTGACGTTGAAGTTTTGAAAAGAAAAGTTGTGAAAAGTTTGGTATTCTGCATCTAACTCAATTGAAGTTGTGCAAGCGTGCACATTTCTGATGTATAATAGAAAAAGAGTTTATACCTGTCAGTGATGACGGTGAAAGAGGATAAAGAGAGTGGTTGCAAAAATTTGTTAATAACAGAGAATGTGTAACTTTGACTTCACCAATGATGTTAAGAAAATGAAAAAAAGAAAACGAAGAACAAATTCTACCCAGATAAACACATGTTATTACACTTAATCAAATTATCATTTCACATTATTTATTTTAAAAAATAAGTTTTATAAATAAAAAGTTATTGAAAAAGCAAAACTTTTTCATAAAAAAAGTTAATAGTAAATATTTTCATTTAATTTTAACCTCGTGATTTAGTCATTGTAAGAAGATCTAGTTTTAAGTTCAGTTCTATCATATGCTATTTATCACACCTTTCTTTAATAATATATTACTTACATTTTAATTTATTAATTATTTTACAAGAAATATATTTAATAAAAATTAAATTTTAAATTTATAATTCTGCATATAACTCAATAGAGATTATTTTATAAGAACTCTTAATATAATACTAATTTTAGGTCTAACTTTTTAATTATTTTTTATGTTTATTAATAAAAAGAAAAAGAAAAAATGTGATTGCAGATTTTCTTTAGAATTACAGAATTATAGATTAGATTTTTTTTTTATAAAATGGTATCTTTTTATTTCTTTAGAAAATAAAAGAAAATAAAAGGACGGACTTTTTCAAAGTAGACATATATATATATATATATATATATATATAATAATAATATTTAAAGAAGAACTCCCAATTCTTAAAAATTTAGTTTAGAAGTAATTTATAAACATGTTCTTTTATCTATTAAGATATTTAAATAAAACATCCTGATATTAGTAAATTTAAAACAATAGTGAAATCGGGAAAAATAAAATATAATTTACAAATTGAATCAATTAAATAATCAACATAGTAATTATAATGATACCAACAAAATTAATTTAGTTAACATTAATACTCTTCCTCAAAATAAAGTTCGACGATTAAATTTTAAATAAAAAATATTTTTTCATAAAGAATGATCGAATTGACATTTGTATTCAATTTGAATTTTATTTTAGGAGACAGTTTTATTTTTCAGGTGGTCAACAATGGAGGTCGACAACTTTTTCTTTATTTATTAAACTATTGATTTGTCTTTCCTTTAGTTCACATTAGTATATAATGGATTATATTGTGAACCATATTTATATATTTCATTATTTTTTTATAGTGATTTTAAATAGTTATATGTATTAATTTGTCTTTTCTGGTAAAAGTGAAATATATGTTTTCAAATATGTTAAAAAATATTTGAATAGTATAGTAAAAAAAATACCAATATTGTGCAAGGGTGATTTAAAGATATTTTATCACCAAAAGGAAAAGATTAATATTTCACCATAGATTTTAAGTTGGAAAAATATTTAAACAATAATCTGAAGAAAAAAAAAACACATAATAGGTAGCTTTTGTTTTAATCCACCTTTAATCATCTTCTTTCCTTTTTACATCTTTAACTTTTATGCATTGAATTTATCTCTATATTTTTTGGTAGTTCTTAAGAGTGTTTATTTCAAGGCATCAGATTATATATATTTTCAATAATTATATTCATATTATTATTATTATTATTATTTTAATGAGGTTATTATATTTTTATTTATCACTGTAGTTATTTTGATCCATCCGTCATTAACTTACAAAAGTTAAGATGAGAGAGTCAATTTGTTACATCTTTTATTTAAATTTTGCTATTTTTTATGAGTGAAAAAATTATTTTGTTATTTTGATAAAAATGTTCTTATATTGGCATCCTAATCACTAATCCCCACTAGTTATTGTAATATCTAAAAAAAAAATCTAATGTCCTAGTATTATGACTCATTATAGAATATACTAATATTATATATAATAATAAAAAAATGAAGCTTTTTTAATTTTTTTGCATGGTTCTTAAGTCCTACAGTTCCACATGGTTAGAAAATGACCGCCATAGAAGGAGACATTCATAAATTGGTAAGGATATGACAGAGGAAACATCACCTGTCTACTCCTTCCCTACAAATAATTCACATGTACATTAGTACTTTTATTTAAAACCAATAATGTTTTAACTATTAGTACTTTTTATTAATTTTAAAAAATATTGTTTCCATTTTAGAGAAATTTAATTTACTATTTTAGTCCATATTTCTATTTTTCCCTGCCGACTACTTATACTTTATGCAGATAGTCTTCAAGAAACATAGATGTCATGCTGCAACCTTTCAAATGCATAAAAAATAACATTTGTTGCTCTGACCATTGTAAGTGTGCTGATGTTAGTGTTCCTTCTGAAAATAAATAAGTTTTAATGATTTAAGAAAAACTAACTATATAATTAATTATATTAAAAAAGGTGTTTTAAAGTACTTTTTATATAATATTAATTATGAAATACTTCTAAACTGATTATGTGTTTTTATAATTAATTATGGGTTCTTACAATAATAAATAATTTCTAAAATAAATAAAAATATTAATATTAAAGGAAAGTGTTTATCTGTTGTTTATTTTCATTTTTTTCTCTTAATAGAAGAAACTTTTCGCTTTTAATCTACTTTTTCTGCGCATTTTTTAGGGGGCGTCAGAAATATTTATGAATTAAATCTATAAATACTTTCTGAAGAAATTTCTTTTCCTTGTACACTGATAATTCTTATTTATAGGAAACAAAACACATTTGATTGAAAATAAGTTTATTATAATTTGAATTTAAAACTTAAGTCCTTTCAAGAATCAATACCTCTTATCGTGAAGATGAAGTTGGCATATGACTGTTTTTCATTTGATTTTGTCTAGAGAAGAAAATTTGGATTACTTCTTCAGTTTTAACACTGATTCAGTCATACGTTTTGAAATGTATGAATATAGAGTAATTATGATATATAACCTTGGAAGTATAAGAATTTGGATTTAGAATTCTTCGTTCATGTAATTGATGAGATCTTCTCTTTATTGTCATTTGTCAAAATTAATAACATTAATTTTAGTTAACTACTAAATGTTGTAATCAAATAGCTCAAATAGTTGACTCGAGAATTTTCCAAAGCCACCATGGTTCATCCAATCCCATATGTTTTCATACATTATCAAGGTGTTCTCTCTTTCTCTCTCTCTCTCTCACACCTGCTTCAGTTTAAGTGTTTAAACTCTTTCATCTTTTGTACTTAATCATTCTTTTCTCTTGCCATTCATGACGCACACCTTTGCTTCTTCATGCTGAAAACATGATCAGACACAAGCTGAAACACACACACCCTCTTCCACCACTTCTATTGATTCTTCTCTTTTTGAACTCCACATGTGCCATTGATTTCGTCTTCAACGGCTTCAACTCCTCTGAAGTGTTGCTCTTTGGAAACGCCACCATCGATTCTCGAATTCTAACACTAACACATCATCAAACTTTCTCCATCGGTCGTGCCTTGTACAAGGAAAAAATTCCCACCAAGAAACCAAACTCTTCTTTTGTGTACCCTTTCTCCACCTCTTTCATCTTTGCCATGGCACCTTATGAAGACACTCTTCCGGGGCATGGCTTGGTTTTCATCTTTACACCTGTCACGGGCATCCAAGGTACAAGTTCTGCACAGCACCTTGGTCTGTTCAACCTCACCAACAACGGAAACTCAGGCAACCACGTGCTTGGTGTTGAGTTCGATGTGTTCATGAACCAAGAGTTCGACGACATCAACGCCAATCATGTGGGGATTGACATAAACTCTCTCAAATCTTTTGTTTCCAATGATTCTGGGTATTGGCAAGATGATGGTGACAAGTCCTTTAAGGAATTGACGCTTAACAACGGAGAGAATTACCAAGCTTGGATTGACTATGAAGATTCTCAGATGAATGTCACCATGGCACCGTTGGGTAGGAAAAGGCCCAGTAGGCCTTTGTTGAATGTTTCTCTCAACTTATCTCAGGTTTTTGAGGATGAAATGTTTGTTGGATTTACTAGTGCCACTGGTCAATTAGTTGAGAGTCACAAGATTTTGGGGTGGAGTTTCAGCAATGAGAATATTTCGTTGAGTGATGAACTTATAACTACTGGGTTACCGTCTTTTGTTCTTCCAAAGGATTCAATTTTTAAGTCCAAGGGGTTTGTTGCAGGGTTTACTGTTGGAGTTTTCTTAGTTATCTGTGTCTTGGTTTTGTTGGCACTGATTTTGATTCAGAAGAAGCGCAGGAGAGAAAGGAAGAGGCAGGAAATGGAAGATTGGGAGTTGGAGTATTGGCCACACAGAATGGTGTATGAAGAAATTGAGGCAGCAACAAAGGGGTTTTCAGAGGAGAATGTGATTGGGGTTGGAGGGAATGGGAAAGTCTACAGGGGTGTTCTAAGAGGAGGGGTGGAGATTGCCGTGAAACGCATTTCTCATGAAAATGATGGCGTGCGAGAATTTCTTGCAGAAGTTTCAAGCCTTGGGAGGCTGAAGCAGAGGAATTTGGTGGGGTTGAGAGGTTGGTGCAAGAAAGATGTTGGGAGTTTCTTGTTAGTCTATGACTACATGGAAAACGGTAGCTTGGACAAGAGGGTGTTTGATTGTGATGAGAGAAAGATGTTGAGTTATGAAGATAGGATAAGGATTATCAAAGATGTGGCTTTTGCAGTTTTGTACTTGCATGAGGGATGGGAAGCCAAGGTTGTGCATAGGGACATCAAGGCCAGTAATGTTTTGCTTGATAAGGATATGAATGGAAGGCTTGGGGATTTTGGGTTAGCCAGAATGCACAGCCATGGTCAAGTTGCTAGCACCACAAAATTGGTTGGAACAGTGGGGTACATGGCTCCCGAAGTGTTCAAGACTGGAAGAGCTTCCACTCAGACAGATGTTTACATGTTTGGTATGTTGATTTTAGAGGTTTTGTGTGGAAGGAGGCCTCTAGAAGAGGGTAAGTCACCTTTGGTGGAGTGGGTTTGGCAACTAATGGTACAAGGGCAGCTTCATTTGGCACTTGATGAAAGATTAAGGGCTAAGGGAGAGTTCAGTGAGCAAGAAATGGAGAGAGTAATGCACTTGGGTTTGTTGTGTGCCTACCCTGAACCAAAGGCCAGGCCCACAATGAGACAAGTGGTGAATGTTCTAGAGGGGAAGAACGAGGTAGATGATTCAGAAATTGAGAATATGGATACTTATTTGCTCCAACAGTTGAAATCAAGGGATATATTGTCTGAGTATTCCCAATATTTTAGCTATGCCTCACATCCAACTTTTCAAGATATTCGTAACTCTTCCTCCATATCTCTTACTTGGTCCGAATCTGTAGTTGAGGGTAGGTGAACCTATGTCATGAATGACAACACAGGATTTGTTCATTTTCTCATTGCTGTATCAAACATAGGATTCATTTTCTGGCAACAGGAGTTTGACTTTTTTTACAATACAATTATACAGAGTCCAATTTTACAGTTTTGAATTTTTTATTGTACAGAATGTAACATTTTGGATTTTGATCTGATATGGTATGCTTGATTACATCTATCATATATCAGTATAAGTTTATACTCTGACGCAACTCTGGGCCAAACCAAACTCTATCCTGATTTTATAATTCATGTCACTATTATGGAAGGAATCTGCCAGTTAATTTCTCAAAAGCTATCACAAGACCTTTTGGCTTTTTGGTTAACGTAAGGAAGCAAAATAAGAAGATTGATTTTTGCCATCATATGATTACAGTTAGGTGGGAATTTTGGCAGCAGTTGCTGAATCTGCACCTAATAAGCAAAGCTACATTGACATCACAAAGAAACTTGGCATTTTCACTTGTAAGCTGAGAACTCAAATCACAAGAATGAGTGATATTAGACTTGCCATAACCTCAAGATTTTTGAACTAGTCACATTTCATTTGCAAATTGCAATGAAATTACAACTGTGACCACAATTTTAAACTTTACCATCCATCAAGATCTATGGTTTTGGTAGGCTACAACAGTGCCTACCAGCTGTCACCTGGTGCATTAATTCTAGGGGATAGACCACCCATAAACAATTTGCCTCTTTCATCTCTCTTTTTGAAGGAAACACGCCATAAAAAAATTAAGATGACACATTTAATGTTTTCATGGCGTGGCCCACTGTATCATGAAAACACATCAGCAAAACCACGAGAGTTAAATTATGAGATGACACAAACCCGTGTTCCATGTTATAGCTTGGTTTCCACCGAATCAAGTAGATAAATGGTGCAGTATGATATTAGTTTTATGAGTTGAATGACCAAATTTTCCTCCCTGTGGTTCTGTACCAGAAATTATCAACGTTTCTCTTTCTCATTTCACGTGGAACATCATCCAAGCTGTACCATTTTGCTTTTGGGAAACGTATGATACTTTTGTTTTTTCAAAATACTCGCCAAATGATTTATCTGGGGCTGAAATTGAATGATTTCATGGTACTCTCACTCACTAATCAAATGTTTAGAAATATCAATTGTTTTTGAACATGCAATTTATTGAATTAACTTTTAAAAGTAACACTACTCACTAATTTTATTTATAAATTATGGAAAATAGTAAATTAGATGGAGTGGAGGTGGTGTGGTCAATTATTGAATTGGTTTTGGAGGAATGAAAGAATCCAGGTCAGATAATAGAAAGAGGTAAACAATGGGCTGCAAAATGTATGCAGCCCCCAGAAATAGGGTTGGATTGGTTTTCTTAAATGCCCTTCATTTCATAGTACCATTTCCCTTTCCGTTGGTACATGGGCACCTTGCTTGATCATTTTTAAGCTATCATTTTAACTTTTTTCATTTAATTTTGTTGAATATGTATTCTACCTAATATTGATATTTTAGTTGAATTCTATGTTTATAGACTTTAATGCGGTTTTTTTTATTAATTTATAAAAGTTAATTAAAAATTCAATATCTCTTTTTTATTTAGGTCAAAACTCTTGACTTTAGCTATTTAATTGAGGTGATTTCAAATAGTATACTAATAGTAGATAAACATTTCAACGTGGACTAAACTTGCAAGTCAATCATACTCATCACAAGTTTGAGTTGAAGAACTTGTTTTTAAATTTTAAAATAAAGAGTTCGGTTTATCTTACTGAAAGAGTAAGATTGTCCAATTAATTAATTTATATTATAAATTATAATTTTTTAATATTTTATTTTTATTTTGTATTTTTGAAGATGTTTAAAAAGAGAAAAAAAAAGAAACAAATTTACATTTTTTTCATACTCTAATGACATTCATAAAAAATGAAAATAAAATATACAAAATATTATTGTATACATTTTTTATTTAAAAAACATATATAAGTTAGTGAGTGAATTTATTTAATTAATAATCAGTAATGGATTGTGTTGTGGTGTGAGATGTCTAACTCATAATAAAAGAAGTCATGTTATAAAATCTCTATGTCACCATAAATAAATATATATATATATATATATATATTATAGATTGGAAATATACATTAAATTGCATCCGAACAGAAAATACCAAATACGTATGAATTTGGTCATGTTTTTTTACAAAAATTATTACTCTGTTTTGTATTTGCAATCTAGTTTCTTGTCTTCTCCAACATTGAAGATGCTGCATTATTTTTAATGTATGGCATTTTGTCTCTGGTTAGTGGTCTTATACTTAAAACTTCAATGCTTTTGTTTTTTATCTCTCACATTTCAAAAGTAGATAAAATTATATTTCTAAATAAGAATCGTTTAAGATTTTTTCACACAGACCAATAAAAGTGGTAACTTCTATAACTTATAATAAATTTTTAAATTTTTTTTCAATAATACCTTTAAAGAATTAAATGTGATTTATTGATTGACGAAAAGATAAATAAAAAGATAGAAAATAATTGATTAATACAAACAGTTGGTTCATTAAAGTCTCATAAAAAAATTATTTAATTATTTTTATATTTTTTAAAATAAAAAAATAATTAATACACTATTAAAATTTACAAACTACAAATAATAAAAACTATAGGTATTTAGAAAGAGGGAATAACTGATAGCCTGGACTTTTTTAGCCAGTCAATTACATACATCATCATCGCAAGAAACAATATTAAATCGTTTAGATAGTTGTCTTAACAAAAGGACACGTTATTAATGTAACACTGAATCCCGTTTTGCTCTATTTTGAACTGTCTCACATTCATTAGTAAGTGTAAAACAGGTTCATTTAAAAGTATTCAATTGTTCATTTCTTCCTCCTTCGTATATGCCAAGTCATTGAAAGTGAATGAAATGTTTGAGCTGAAACAATATTATATATAGTGCAGTATGTTTGTGTTGCTCAAATTTTTGCTTCCCGAGGATGGAAATGGAATTAATGTAATTCTAATTATTAAATAAGAGGATGGAAATTTACGTGCTTCTCTTGCATACAATTTCAATGCTGCTGTAAATCTGCTGCTTAAACGCATTCATGCGCAATGTACCTATTCAGTTTGCATTCTCCGTAAAAGCATCATTTACCATGCCATGTAGTCTGTGTTTCTCCAACTAAAGGGTGCTAAGAGAGGACACGGTTCGTATATATTTGTATGCCATTAAGCTCCTTTTTATTGTAATATTTTTCTATTTACTTTTGAACTTCAATTCAATCTGAGCATGCCCCTCCTGCTAAACTCCTTTTTTCCACCACTTTTTTCTTCAACCAACACTCTCATCTTATTGTAACATAATTCTAACCCCCATGTCAAAAGAAAGTGAGGAGTTTTCCACTGAGATTGTGCAGAGTGGTGTTGAGAACTCTGGCCCAAATGCTGGCTCTCTTTCTTTCTCTGTGAGAGTACGGCCTAGGCTACCAGATTTTCTTACTTCAGTTAATCTAAAATATGTGAAATTGGGTTATGGCTACCTCATTAAACATCGCTTGTACTTATTGCTGGCACCACCTCTGCTTTCAGCCTTTATTGCTCGTATTGGAAAGTTCACCTGGCACGATCTCTATGAGAAATATGGCCTCATTGAGGTTCTATTTATATCAGCCCTTTTGTTCCTACTGTCGTATTTTTATATTGACTTGACACCCGGCTCTGCCTATTTGCTTGATTTCTCTTGCTTTCGCCCTTCAAATGAATACAAGGTAAAAAACGCACGCCCTTTCTTAACTAGTACTCACTTCACACACCAAGAGTGTGGATGAGTTTTAACTTTTAATGCCATCATAGTACAATTTTTGGGCAAAGATAAAACTTAGATACATTTACTTGAGTGTTTTTTGCTGTTATTATCCAATTAAAGTTGTAGTTTTACCTTGTTAATCTATATTGAGTTTTACTGTAAATCTTTTTTTTTCACTAATTACTGAGTTGAAAATCCAATTTTTGATGCTTGGGGTAAGCCTATTTTTTATACATTCAATCTTTATATGTATTTAATAATGGCATATTTATGCAGATCTCTAAGGCAGAGTTTATTGAGCTAGCAAAAAAATCTGGGAATTTCAATGATAATAGTATTGAGTTTCAAGAACGTGTTCTTAAGAAATCTGGAATTGGTGATGAGACCTACCTGCCAAAAGGAGTTTTTCGCCCTGGTTACAGAAACTCTCTCAAAGATGGCAGACAAGAGGTATCCACGGTGATGTTTGGGGCAATTAGTGACCTTCTTGCTGCCACAAAAGTAAAACCAAAGGACATCAGAATCCTGATAGTAAACTGTGGAATACTGAACACCACCCCTTCACTCTCCTCAATGATAGTAAATCATTTGAAGCTTAGGCATGACATCCACAGCTTCAACCTTGGTGGGATGGGTTGTGGTGCTGGAATCACAGCTATTGATCTTGCTAAAGACCTTCTGGACGCCTATCCAAGAAGTTATGCACTTGTAGTTAGCACAGAAGCTGTGAGCTCTACCTGGTACAGTGGCAATGACATTGACATGCAGCTTCCCAATTGCTTCTTCAGAATGGGGGCTGCGGCCATCATGCTCTCAAATTTCCGCCTTGATAGATGGCGCGCCAAGTATGAACTCAAACAGGTATCTCTTCCAAACTCAGGATATCTATTTAGTATAACAATAATATACTAACTAATGATTTTAAATGAGTTAAGCTTACAGAACAGTCTAATTCAAATAAAGAGTAGATACCCTTGACAAATCTTAGATGTAACTATCACTTTTGGTATTGTTTTTCTGTCAAGTTTTATTTTGATAATCAGCATGATAAAAGTTTGTACTAAATGTTAAGCTATTGAGGTGAAACTCTAATTCTGACAGGAATAAAAACTCATGAAGAACTAATCTGACTTTTGTCTTGGATAACTTCTAGTCTGTCTCTTTAAGCATCTTACCGATATCATAACTTTAGTTTTCTATGAGAGAAATTTTAGGATCTATATCTTATTGCTTCGAGCTATGACTGATGCATGTGGCAGCTGGTCCGAACTCACAAAGGGATGGACAACAGAAGCTACAAAAGCATACATCAAAGGGAAGATAGTGAAGGGAGGAAGGGGCTTTATGTGAGCAAAGATATCATGGAGGTTGGAGGCCATGCACTAAAAGCGAACATAACCACACTAGGGCCACTAGTGCTACCTGTGTCAGAGCAGCTCCACTTCTTCACCAACTTGATCTTCAAGAAAAAGAAAGCAAAGCCATACATTCCGGATTACAAGCTGGCATTCGAGCACATGTGCATTCTGGCAACGAGCAAGAAAGTGCTGGACGAGATTCAAAATAACTTGGAGCTCACAGAGGAGTACATGGAAGCATCAAGGAAGACGTTGGAGCGATTTGGCAACACATCAAGCAGCAGTACTTGGTATGAACTGGCTTACCTTGAGTTCAACTCAAGGATCAAAAGGGGTGATCGGGTTTGCCAAATAGCTTGTGGGGCAGGCTTCATGTGTAACAGTGTTGTTTGGAAGGCCCTTAGGAATATTAGGAAACCCAAGCACAGTCCTTGGATTGACCATGAATGCTGAACTACCTACATAGCTTGATGCTGCTAGCAAAGAACCTTAGGTCCATATTATCAACAATGGAAGACATCATAAATCAAATAAATAAAATCTCTTGTGCTTCCGAACTTCAATTTGTGTTTCGTATTCACATTCCATGTACATTGATATACAATATTTCATGGATACACTATCAAAACAATAACAAAAGTCATTGAAATATGACATTATGATGTAAACAATCTAATAGATGATCAATAATCGATGGATTGATCGAACACAATGCTATGCTAATGTACACTTTGTCGGATTGTGATTTCAAAATTCCAGACATAGCAGTAGAACGAAAATATGAAATCCATTTAGACTAAAACCCCAATATCAAACAACCAAACAGTATTTTTAGATTTTTCATCTTTACATAGCTAAGGAAAATTCATGAAACAATGGCTTTAATAAGGAATGATTGGTATATTAAACGTAAGGGCTTCTTATCATGCGCTTAGTGTTAAAGGCCTACCTTTTTATCCACACAAATTATAGTGGGGTGTCCAAAAATAATCATTATATTAATTGAATTGAGTAACATCTCACGGATCATGCCATTCGACCCTTTTTGCAAATCCAAAAAGCCACGATTCATTATGGCATACAAGAATAACTAAAATTATTCTAACATGAAATCGTATCTTATACCAAAGTATTACTTAGCTAGTGAATCCATATTGCATTCCGTTCAATGCTATGAAGATTCATTGAACTAATTTAGAAAAATAATTAAAATTAATAAGGAAAAAGTTCAGATACGCCATTCAATTTTGTTTAACTCAAATATTTTTTAATAATCTTACTGATAATGTCATGCTTAATGAAAAATGTCAAGTAATAACAATTATTAACCACCATAATTAATTTCAATGAACAAGGGATGGATGTAACGCCCTAACTATGGAAAATCTAACCACAACACTTCATGGTGTGTTGATATAAATAAGAAAGTACCTTTTTTTCCATCAACTAATGGACAGATGATTCACATAAGTTTTGGAAGCCTTTTTATGAACCCTTGGATTTATAGTAAATTTCACTAACTTGATACTAGGGGTCTTCATGGACGGGATTGAATAAAATTTAGGCAAAATCTTCTTCAATCTACTAAAAAATAACAGTTGTATTGGATTTTTGAGTTTTTTTTTATGTTAAACGTAACCTAACCCAACAAATCCATAAACAGGTTGAATTGAATTAGATTAATTGAGTTAAATATTTGATTTTTTTTTGTAAAAAAGTTGTAATTTTCAAGTATCACTTGAAATAAATATTAAGACAAGATTATGTTTAAGAAGATGTGGTATAAACAAACAAATGAAGCAAATGACAATGACAACTGATGAAGATAAACAATGAAGGAAAAAAAGAGAGACAAATAACGAAAGTGGTGGTGGTGGAAGAAAGGATAAAAGTGAGAATGTTAAGATTGATGCAAAGAAAAGAAACACTGCAACAATATTTAAGTTTGTTTACATAAAGTTGGGACATGACGGAGACGAATGACATAGACGCTAATATTATAATTGATACAAACAAGAATATTCATTGTCTCAAAGTTTGTTCTATGATCTCAGGACTCAGGTGAAATAGAGATAAACAACTCAATCATAAAATTCAATCCAATAAACCACCTTACTTGATGGAACCTTATATTATTGCAAAACTTTCTCTTCATAATTTAAATACTTTGTAATCTTAGATATATGAGAGAGAAAAAGAGAATTAGAATTCAAAAAATCTGAACACCTTAAACAAACTAAAAGATATTATTAATTAGTATTTTTAAATTATGAATGATTGTTTACTATTTTAATATTTTTTAAAATTTTATAATAATTTAAATATTTTATTCAAATAAAAGTTTAAAATATATTTAAATTTAATATTTTTAAACATTTTAAAAACTATTAAATTTTTTATCAAAAGTTAAAATAAAAATTAAAATATATGATCTACATTCTTTAATAATTTTAAAAAAATTAAAATAAAACTTCTATTATTTGTTATTATTGTTTTTATTTTCACTTTATTCTTCACTGATAAGGTACAACAAATTACAAAACTTATATATTTTTATTATCTTTATTGATTTTACTTTACAAGTTCACTACTTAAAATTTAGTTGATGTGTTGTTTAACTTTGTCTATATCTCTTAGGAGTGTTAAAATTAAAGCGAAAAAAAAAAAAGTGGATCCAAATAATTAATAACAAAAAAAAGTTGAAGTTTTTCTATCGTTTTAGATTTTTCCTGTTCTAAAAATGACAGGATTTGATTTGATTTACAGTTTTAATTTTTAAAATAGGTACAAATAAAATTAAATTCCAATACCTTTAATAATAAATTATATATTTTAATATAAATTTCTTTACATAACTGTTAAAAAAATAAATTATCAAAATTTTATAAATTCTAATTAATTTATAAATATAGATGAATATCAAATAAGTAAAATATTTATAAAAAAAATTATAGAAGAATACATCTATATTTTATCTTTATTTAATTATGAACAAATTTGTATATATATCTTCTTAATTTTGTATATTATTTAATATAAAATAATATATTTTAGTATATTGTTATATTTTAATTTAAAAAAATATTTAATAAAAACATAAAAAATAATAATCGCATATATAAACTAATTCAAACAAAATCCCACAAATTATTGTTTATTTAGTTTGTTTCGATTCTATTCTATTTTTTAATTTGAATTCAATCCAAATTGACCTCTTACCACTTATTCTAAAGGCAAAATGTAAGGAAAAATATAATTAGAAATATCTTTACTAAAATATATCTAGTGTTACCCACATCCTCAAAATAAATATTATCGTCACTCTGAATCGTTGCATGATACCTAACTACGAAATTTCAAATGCAAGTAATTCGTTACTAACAACAGGAGTTAATTAATCCCATCACTTCCTCTTATGATAAATGTGCGGTTTAGGTTTTAATTATAAGAAACAATTATTGATTTATTATTCTGCTATATATGTCTTTCTGAAGCTCTAATTAGAACAATCATTCCTTCATCCTAATCTAAATTTCAAAAGACCTAAAAAATTGAAATGATTAGAGAAGCGTGGACACCAGTGAATGGATGTGTATCACAACGCTTTATTTAATTAAAATTTCTTTGATTTTACCATTTTTAAAGAAATTAAAATATTGCATATTTTGTTTTTTCTATGATTTACTTTGATATATTTTTAAATACAGCAAACAAAATTATAACCTAATACACTGTATTCTATTATATCTGTGTTACGCCAAACACTACATAATATATCTTCTGGATCTGATTGAAGCGTAATGGTGGCATAATTGGCATTGTTGACTTATGCAGATACAAATGCACCAAACAAATTACACCTTCAAGCCCGACAGAAATTGCTATTGAAGTGGATATGTTCTTCAATTATTTAACTCATCAAAACCTCTCATATCTCCTATTCTTCCCACTATTCTCATCCAAACAAATACTGTTTTAATCTGAATTTGGACCACATCGTTTATTTAAATATTTTTATATTAGTTTTCACTAGAATTTATCAATATACAACTCTAATGCTTATTGATATTTTAAAGACAAATATCTACAAGATTGTCTCCAAATTGGGTATTCTCAATTTTTAATTCTTTTTGCTTTATGAGAATATTTAGACAGATCTGATTCTATCTATCGCAAAATAATAAATCAAAGTTTTTAAGTAAGCAAGTTTTAATTTTAAATAATAAAAGTAACTTCTTTTTAGTGAAAAAGAAAACATAATTAAAAAACATTTTTATAAATATCAAAAGAGAACACTTTTTTTTATCTTTCTTGTTTACGAGTTTAATGTTAATCTTATATTATCCTTGCAACACTCCTTAAAATTCGAGAATTAGATAATTGAAATTACTTCAAATATCTTATTTTTTTATGGGTTTTATTATGCTACATAAGATATAATATTTTATTTAATTTTTGTTTTAATTATGTCTTATTTCCAAATCTTAAATAACTTTTTGTTAACATTAGAAAAAGATGACATAATTTAATTTTTAGGATATGAAAGTATTAAAAAACATGTTTTGTAAAAGATAGGAGGTATAAAAAAGCATTTTATAAAGACCTTGAACTTTTTTCTATTTATAATCAATCACTCTAGATGTCATAAATCTTTAATGGAGTTTTAGCTTAATAGGATGTAAAAATCAAATCTTTATATTTAAGATATCAATAAAAAAAAGAGTAAAAGAAAAAAAGGTACTAGAATTTTAATTTGCAGTAGCTTGGGTTCCTCACATCAATAACTAAAATTGAACTGACATTGTGAAATAATTGAATAAACTATTATTTTAACCTCAAACTAAAAATTAGCAAAACTATCTCCAAAAATGTCAATAAGTGATCCTTACAATCACGTGAATCAATCAAAGTATTAATGCATGATGATGATGATGATGTGATACGTTGTTTTTCTGATACAACTACATGTGCATACCCGTGTGTGATCTCAAGCACTACTAACTTTTTAACAAATGTTTTGTTAGGAGATATAATTTGAATGTTAAGAGAATCCACTTTGGTAAAATAATAAGAATAATAATAATGCATGACGTCGAACAAACAAATTCTGCATGCAGTTTATAGTTTCAAATTTTGAAATAATTTTATATTATAAATTTATTCTTTGTTTATTTGATTGGCCAATAATAGAAGGAAAGTGGTTGACGTGGAGGAAATAAATGTTTTCTCTCTGAAACCCTATCTCTCACACTCTCTGTGTCTGGCTTTGTGGTGTCGAATTAAGAACCTAACAATTTGAATGGTGCAGACATTGTGTGTCTGCTTACTCGTATCTGTTATGTTAGGCTTGTATCTATCTATATATCTATCTTTCTATGTTCAAACTCCAAACTGCATACGTATTTTGTCTTCATTGGTAATGCCAGCCAAGTATAGATACCCAAAAGAACCATACGACAACATGTAGCGTGCACCAATATACCTTTACATATACCTAATTTCATCCATTTATCACTCCTCTCTATTACCTAATTTATAGGATAGAATTTATATCTGTAAATAAAGTTATTTAAATTTTTAAAGAAAAATATTATCTTTCAAATCTCATTGGTGATAGCGTATTCAAATGCGTTTAAATTTGTATGCATACTTAGTTAGATATCAAAAAATTATTTTTACCAAATGAACTTCAACACTATGTTTTTATTGTAATTATTTAGTATTCTTGACGTTTTTAAAAAATTAATCCTGACTAATTTAATTTCCCTAAATTATTATATTATCAGTTATAATATTTTTAACCACTCGGAAATTGATTCAATCTTAAAATTGTTACTTTAACTGAATTTCGAAACTTTTCACCCCATCATAAGCTTCCATAAACTAAAATTGTTGTGAAGAGTTGCGATTAATGAATGACATGGTTGATTGAGAGTTAGATTTCTCTTGATGTCCGTGACAGTAGAAACTATAATTACAGCTTTTAGGTTATTTACACCGTTTGAACTGGTGTTTTTTTAATGATGTACGCAATAACTCGTAATTGTGTGTTCTTAAACATTAAACTACACTTGGTTGATTGAGTTTGATGGCCCGTCAAAATCCTAACTAAAGATGTAATTGTACAATGACCAAATGTCACATCTCAACATTTTTTTATATGTAAATTTGAATGAATACAAAAATGAAAAAAATATAAATAAGTTATCAACGTTTTATTCTTTATTTTATAAAAGTTTAACCTTTCAAAAATTTTAATTTTCTAATTTTTTAAAATTTATGAGTTCTGAAATTAGTTGTTTTAAAAAGATTATACATTTAGGTGGAGGTAGTTGTTCTAAATCTATAATCTATCTATAACATATATAAAGCTATTAAAGACAAATTTTTACAGGTAACATCATAGCCAACTTTCTTTATTAATATTATTTATCTATTTATAGAAAGACCTATAAAAATGTTAAAAATCATTTTGCTACAAATTCTCTTAAAAAGTAAACGTACAAATTTTCATTATATTTTGTTTAATATTAAATGATTTTTATTAGTGCTAAACAAAATATTTAAATTTAAAAAATTGGTATTATAAAAATTAAAATAGTAATTATATATTCTTTATTAGTGATTAGTATTTTACATACAAAATTAAATATATTATTAAATTCAATTCAAAATTGAAAAACTTTTTGTTATAAATTCTCTTAAAAATAAACTTGCAAGCTTTCATTATATTTTTTTCTATTATAATAAATGTTTTTTTATTAGTGGTAAGTAAATATTGAAATTTGAACAATTAAAATAATGATAATAATAATAATAATATAAACTTTATTAATGATAATTAATCATTTTGCATTCAGACATAAATTTACATATTAAATTTAATTAAAAAATTAACCATACATATTTTTTTATTTGTTGTTATTTTTAAAAAATAAATATGAAAAATAAAAAATATAGATAATAAAATTGTGATCAAATCTAAATTCCAATGATTCAAAAACATTATTTTCCTTAGAGATAATATTGTTGGATGAAGATGTAATATTTTCTTTTCAATACATGTTGTTTCTAATTAAATGTTAAATATTATTTATGCAACAGAATATATTTCCTAGCTTTATGTTATTTTGGCTTAATTTCAGAATTCATCCTTCTATGAGAAAAACATTGATTAAAAGATTTGTTCTACTTATGTGTAGTGTAGTGTTAGGTGGGGCAATTTTTTTATGCAATTATTGGCATTGAAGATGAAAAACAAATGGGTGTGGATTCACAGACAATCAATGAAAGGGATATAATAGAAACTTAAAAATAGTACATACATAACTTTTTTTTTTGGCCTTTGTATTTATTAGGGATTCTTTTATTGACCTGATCCATATAAATTTGGAATTTGAGAGATGGGTGATCAACACAATCAATCAATCAATCTCATTGTTAATAATAATGTAGTAGACAACAACCATGTCCTTGTCCTTTCTTTCTTTTTTTTCATCTTAACATGTTTAATTCATGCTTATTGAGAGAGAATATGGTTTATTAATGATTTTATTATTTAAGCTTTTTGTTTACATATCTATAGTATAACTTGTATTATAACCAAATTTATTATAAATAAACATTTGTAACGTGTAAATTATATTTAATATTTATAATAAATAATTTATATTACCATATAATGATGCTTTTTTAATTATTGATAGTTTGCTTTTAAAAAATAATGATATTTAAGTTTGACCTAAAATTAGTAGAAAAATAAATTGAACGAGAAAAATATAAAAAAACCGTTGAAAATAAAACAATTAGAAATACTCTTATTAACCATTAAAAAATATAGACATGTGAATTTGATCCATAACTCAGGACTTAACCACAAGTCGCTTATGAAATAAGCGTCATTTTATTAATTCACCAAACAAATTAATTGAAAATGTTTTAACCTCTAATAATACTTCATACAAAAGTGGATTAGGGTTAGAGTTAAAATGAATTTGAAGTGATTCTTAAATACTTTCTAAAATTGCACAAATCATTTAAATATTTGAAATTGTAAATTAAATCCTAAATATTTTATATTAATTATAAACTAGTTTTAATTAATTTATATTATTTAAAGTTAATTATAAAGTTACCATGTACATTTATAGATTAGAATAATTATAACATTAGAGTGTGGATCTCGAAATCAATTCTTTAACTTATTACTCATTGACAACTTGCTATCTGTCTATAACTTCAAGTTAATATCATGATAATACTGGCATGCATAACATTACGTTCCAAATTCTATATCTTATAACATTATTAAAAACAAAAAACACAACTAATCCAAGTTTACATTTAATCAAATACGAATGGTACACAAAATGATTACTACCACTCTTCACAATCTGATTAACTTTGCAATAAATCAATTTATCATAATTCATCTAATTTTAAGTCAAGTTCAAACTTCAACTCAAATCAAAATCAAGTGAAAATAAAACAAAACTTATCAATTTTCCTTACCCTAATTAAGAAGTCCTAACTTAGATATAGATAAATACTCTTATTGAAATTTCAGTAGCTAAGAATTAATCCTTATCTTTCCACCATCTAATTGACATTATGACAAGTCTAGTAACATACAAATTATTAACTAATCATATATAAACTAAACATCTAACGTTAATACAATTAATATTATTTCAGTATATGACATCACAGTTTGGCATAACAAATATAATTACCATAATTATATTATCACTTTTCATCAATGTATCTCATCATATATATCCAGTAACATATCTCAAAATATATAGTAATCTTTTTCATCAATTACATTTCAACTAACACCAAAGACTTAAGTAATTGAAAAGATTACAATTAAACTTATTATTCAAAAACTTACAAAAAAAACACATATTATATACGAAAGCTATATAACTACTACGTGACTTATAGTATCTACCCATATCTACTTATATAATAGTCTATAAAAAATTAAGGTAAGAACTTTCATCAATTTTTTTTTTAATATTTTTATCTCCGTGAATTAAAACTACTTGAATATCTTTTTCCTTAATAATTAAAATAGTCAATACACATTCAGTTTGATCAATTACCAATTAGTTAATTAATCAAATTCAATTAATATGAATTTTCACAACATAGCAAATCGTTTTAATCATACAATTACATATTTAAATCTATATAATACAATCAATTTAACCATATAATAAACATGAATGTAATATTAACATATTCATATAATTATTAGAACAAATTAAAAATTATAAAATAAAATTATCTAAATCACATGAGCAAATAATAAAATTTGTTTTTCATCATTTAAGACAACCTAGATACCATAATTCAACAAATGATCACAATGCTAAGTCCCAAAATTTATCCTCTAAACAATATATCACACTGTATCATTTTACATGAGATCTAACTTAGGCTTTATTCTTTTTTAAGAAAGGATTTGAGAGAGAAGAAAAGAGTGGATTTGAGAAGAAACAGAGTAGAAAGTGATATTGTTTATTTTAAGGGAAAGATAAGAGAAAGTGGAAAGAAAGTTTATAAAAGTTTGTGAATGATTTGATTGATGTAATAAATTAAATTTAATTGTATATTAATATATTTTAAAAAATAATTTAATATAAAAAATAATTTTCCTATAATATAAATTAAATATAAAAATTTAAATTCAATAAAAAATTATTATAAATCTTTAATATATAAAAATTACTTTTTAATTAAATGTTAAATTATATATAAAATATTTTATTTAATATTATTTTTATTATTTAAATTTATTTACATTATTATTATTCATTTAATAATTATTATTATATAAATTTATTTTTACAATTAAACTCTTAATTTAAAATAATCTTTTAATATATTTTATACATATTTTTTATTATATATTATAATATAAAATTAATAATGGTATAATAAATTATTATAATATTTTAATTATTATTATTATTCATAATTTTAATATTTTTATTTTTATTAAAAATGTATTATTTTTTAAAATTTTATTATTATTGATAAATTTATTATTCATAATTGTATATTTATTTAATTATATTAAATAATAAAAATAATAAATAAATAATATAATATAAATATAATAAAATATTATATGTATTAATCGATTATATGAAATTTGAATAATCAATTAGGTAATACATATAATATTTTATTATACTTTTATATTTTTTTCACATATAATATTTTATTATATTTTTATATTTTTTTCACAAATCTTCGTTCTTTTGCGAAGAAAGAGTATCGTTCAAATTTTGTTTTATTTTTATGTTTTTTCTTTTTCTTAGTTTTATTTTTTAATATTTATAAATTTTTTTTCTCTCTTTCTTTCCGCACATATCCGGAAGAATGCCTTAATCTTCAATTGATCATTCAATAAATTTTTAGTTCTATTCTTAAAAATCCAAATTAATTTCCTTATCTTGAATCTTAAATATTATTAGATAAGAGTTAGAATTGTCTTCATTTACTTTTAAGAAATTTAATTAAAAAATTTAAAGACAACTACAAATCTAAACTAATAAATATTAACTTTTTTTTATTAGATCACAAATGCAATATTCAAAACTCCTAGGTACAACAGAATCGAAAAAACAAGAAACTCGAACAAAAGAAGAACTACCTAAATTAGAATTTTGATATGCCAATATTAACATATACATTAAAATATAACATCAATATATATATATATACGTATATGATATTTAAATACTTTTTTGTCACGTTATTTTATTTATTATTATATTTGAAACTTTGGTCTCTTCTTCTTATATGATTTAAAAATTAGTTAGATTTGTCGAATTGTGTACTTTAACTGTTGTACAACTCGGAGTGGGCCATAAAAATAATTGTGAGGTGGAGGCAAATTTACAGAGAAGCCCTTGAGTTTGTCCCACATGGGTGTGGATTGTGGTATAATTAATTATTAATCATTAGTTATTAATTATGATGAAGGGAATAAAAGAAAGGAAGTAGGAATCTTTTATTTGCAGTGTCTCCTGAAAAAGAAAATCGAAAACCATTCACGAGAAGCCGCGTATTTGACCCACTCTTTCAAAGAATAATTGTGTGGGGCCCACCCACAGTTGCATCGGATAAGATCTAAAATCCATGTTCCTGATTGAGCAACGTTGCATTCATCGTTTGATCCTGCGCAGTGGTCCCATCCATTCAAATATGGAGTTGAGATATGATATCATGTACAGAAACAATACAAGGACACTAACACCCTCCACTCTTTTCTCAATTTCACTCTTCCATTCTTTATTTATAAATTTTATTACTTTTTTTTATTTAAGACAACTATTTTAAAATTAATTTTCATTTTTAGTTGCAGTAATGACTGGAGTGTGCATGTGTTTTAAAATAAAAAAATCACAATTTTTTATTTCTTAAAATAAATGTAAATTTTCGTTACAATATAGAAATAGTTCTAACCATTTTATTTTTGAATATTTTTGTTTAGAAAAGGTATTTAATACTTTTTATTATTTTCATTATATATTTTTATGTGGTTTGATATTTTATCTTTAATAAAAAAATAAAGAAGATGTTATTAAGTATCAAATAAAAATATTAAAAATATTCATTACTGATCTTAATATAAATGTTTATTTTAAATATTATTAATTGAGTAAATATATCATGATTTTTTAATTAAATTTATATTTATAACAATATACAAAGAGAGAAAATTTTCTTAGTATATATAATTTCTTACTATTTTATTTTATAATTTTTTAGTTATTTATTTCTTAAAATTTAATTAATTACTTTTCTTAAATTTAAATTAAAAATAATAAATATAATGTAATTTTTTCAAATTAATTAATTACTCATAATAAAAAACTATATATATAATAAAAAATTATAAAAAAATATATTAATTTTTTATTTGATAATTATTATACTAATAATTTTTTTATAATTAAAATATGCACATAGCATATGTTTTCCTTAATATTATTAAAGATAATTATCATATAATAAAATAAATTTAACATTAATAAAAATAAAAAATTTAAGAAATGGATAATAGTAAAGATAAAAACTGTGAAAAAGAAAAATAAAAAGATAAAAATTATGACACATTATTAAGAATTGTTTACACGAATTACTTTATAAAGCATAAGTATGAAACAAGTCCAAAATTTGTTTAAAAAAAACAACTTTTACAAATAATTAAAAGATTAAAAAATATTTAACAGTAAATTTTTTATATATTTTTATTTATTATACAATATTAAATTTGACTAAATATAACATCATTTAATATTTTTTATTGCAGATTTTTTAAAACTTATTATTAAATTAAAATTTTCTCCCACCTTATAATATTTACAAAATTTATATTAATAAAAATATTTTATATCACATTTATTTATATATATATATACTAAAAATTAATGTAATGTATAACTTTTAAAATATATTAAAATATAATTCTTTGACTGGCTTACTATTAATTTCTTTAATTTCAATTAGATTTGACATAAATAGTTATGATAATATGAAATTAAAAATTAGTAATTAGAAAAAAAAAATTTAATTTTTATATAAAGTAAGTTATTAGCAATTAACATTTATTAAAAATTATATTAATTATTTCATCATTCTTCATATATATATATATATAAATTTGGCATACGACATTAAAATATATTATTAAATAAATTTTAATTTTGAATTAAATATATACCACTGTAATATTATTTTCATCAAAATTTGTGAAAATGAGATAAAGATAACAACATCCATAAATATTATTATATAAAAAGAAGAAAAAGATACATAAATAATTAACAAATCCACACAAGTTTTCAATATTCACACGTTGAAATGTTTTTTTAATATTTAATCATTTAATTGAAGTCTTTTAAAAAAACATTACTATGAATTGATATAGTAAGTGAAACTTGTCATTTACTAACAAAGTACTAAACCCTAAATTTATTGATGTTGTAATAATAAATTTGAAATCATATACTGTGCATGATGATTTGTTTCATGGATAACACGAACTTTTTAAAATTAATACTGTATTATAGTCATTAAACTCTCAATATGAAAAAGTAGTATCATATATCTTTTAAATCTGATATGAATTGATTATAGTATGATTTGTGCTTAAATATCTCTTACTATGATAAAAATAAAATGATATAGGTAATCAATCACAATGGAATAATAATTTTATTTTATGTTGGAAACATATTGGTAATTTTTTTGAAAGAATATGCAAATGAAAAGTGATAAAAGAATAAAAAACGGAACATAAAAACAGTGCATTGTTTGTTTGTGATTTAGTAGTTTGATTATCAGAAATAATGCATAAGAAGAAGAGTGAAGAATGAATGAATATTCGTGTATATCCGGATGATTGGGATGAAGGGTAGGTTGGAAGAACGAAATTATTGAGTGATCTGACGTGGATCCATGCTGGATCACCCTAACCCAACCCTTTTACATCATCCGTTAGATCTGAATCACCCAATCCTCACCATCCAAAATCCACCCTAATCACATTCATGTGCGCCGCGCCCAGAGACCAACTGGGCCCCACCCCCAACACCAATCCTCGTATATAAACCCTCTCACAAACATCATCCAAATGGAAGTCAAATAACACCACATCATACACACTCTACACGCCACATACACCTTCCCTAACCATGGGTGGATCCTCCATGGCCACAGCAAGAGTCACCAGGTTTCTCGCCACCCGCCACCTCCACGACCACCGTGACACGTGTGTCACCGATGTTGAATTCGAGTTTCTCCACGATGGAGAAACGTTGTTGGCTCACAGCGCCTGCAGCGAGGACTGTCATCACCCCAACGAAATCGAGCTTGACGAAGACGAGGATCGAGACACTGTCGAACAGAATAGAACCTTCTGGGACAACCAACACCAGATTTTGCAGGTAGGTTAATTTGTTAATCAAAACAGTTATGCCTTCTCGAAATCAAGTTAATTTGTCATGGTATACAGCTATGGAAACTTGTACCCTGCTTCATTTTTGTTTTATTTTGATGGAAAGTTTCTCTTTTTTCTCCCGAAAACTTACTTTTTTCAATTTCATTTATGATTTAGAAAAAAAGTTACTTTACCATTTTAAAGATATTTATAAAGTTTCAATTTGGTCGACACCAAACTTGGCGATATCTTTGATCTCACATTGAATTGTGGTTGATTGATAATAAAATTAATTTGGTTTTACAATAAATAATTTAAAAGAAGGAAAAAAATTAACTTGGCTTTTCTGATCTTTATGTTGAGCTAGGGAAGGTTTGGGTAATGATGCATGCTTGTTTTTTAGATGTTGATGGACGAAAATTATTGATTGATAAAAGTGGTTGATATTTCGGATTAGTATTATAAGTAAAAAAATTGTTGTGTTTTAGTGTTTTGACTAAATGGATTTAATTTTGTGCAGGCCAATGTGTACAGAACGAGTTCTTTGGAGTCAGGGATAAGGCATGCGACCAAAGAAGCGCTTCAGAACATACAAAGCGCAGAAACCGTGTGCGGTTGCAGCAAACAGATACCTCTCACCACTTGCAGAAACTGCTTGATGAGAGAAGTTTCTGGGAGGCTTCAGAAAGCAGGTTATAACAGTGCTGTCTGCAAGACAAAATGGAGAAGCTCACCAGACATTGCATCAGGTGACTACAGTAATTCCAATTAATTAACCACTTGCACGCTTTTTATCTTTTAAAAAAGTGAAAAGCGATCTTCGGGGTGGTTCTTAAGATAAGATCCTTTTACTAAACTACATTATCCATGAAGAAAATGTCCCTGTCAAATTATAACTACGCTGTGTAAAAATATTATTGTGACTAAACTATGATTAGTCAGCACTTGGCTAAGGATAGTCATATTCACAACATTCCAACAAGTGGATATACATTGTCTCTGTCAAATCGATTATATAAAAGTATTAAAAGATGTGAAAAGTCTTTTGAACTTTTCTTACCAAATTGAATATTGGGTGGTAGTTGTATTTAATTTAGTACTAATAGTTTACTAATCTTACTATGAAAACAATGTGCAGGGGAACACAGTTTTTTGGATGTAATAGAGAACACAAAGAGGGGGGAGATGAGGGTGATTGTGGAGCTGAATTTCAGAGGAGAGTTCGAGATAGCAAGGGGCAGTGAGGAGTACAACAGACTTGTCCGAATGCTGCCAGAGGTGTTTGTGGGGAAGGTAGAGAGATTGAGCAACCTAATAAAGATACTGTGTGTGGCAGGGAAAAGGTGCATGAAGGAAAAGAAAATGCACATGGGGCCATGGAGGAAGCACAGGTACATGCAAGCCAAGTGGTTAGGTCCATGTGACAGGAACACTTCCACAACCTCACTCTCAATGGGATATTCCGAGAGGATACCAATGCCAAAGCCAAAGCAAAAGGCATCCTTGTTGACTGTTGATCTGCTAGACAAACTTCCAAATATGCACTGCACTGCTGTTGAGGTTGTGTAATTTGTACAGAGAAAGAGAGAGAGAGAGAGAAACCTAGTTTAATTTCTTCCTTTTTTTTATTTTTCTTCCTTTTTTGCTTAATTTTGTTATTAATTCTCCTACCCTTTACTTGGTGAATATAAATGAGTGATTGGTAAATGTCCCATACACATGTACATCAAAATAAATTGTGGAAATGAGTGTGCATTTCAAAGTGTAAATTAAATGGTCCAACTTTTTCAATGTAAAAGTGTCAAAAGAATACATTTTTTCAACCGGTTTACACACAAAAGTGATATAAAATAATAAGAGTATATCTGAAATGATTGCATAAAAACAAAGAGAGATGATTCTGGTTTACTGTAGCAATTAAGTAAAATAATTCCTTTCAGGGCCAGCAGTTTTACTTTTATAATACAACCAATTGTACTAATCTTTTTTTTTCTCCTTATCTTTCTTATCTTTCTTACGTAGCAACATAAGAGGATCCCAAGTATTAACAAATGTAGTAATATAAGCTACCATTTTGCAATTCAGATTGCTCATAACCAAATCATATTTCATTTTGTAAGCAAATTTATTTTAATATTTTTTTCCTTTTTTTCTTTTAACAGGTTACAAATTTGTCCAAAGTAAGTCATGATTTGTTTGTATCTAGATATGCAAGTTTCACTCTTATGGTCTCATGAATTGTGTTTTGTCTAAAAATTCCATAAATTTTTTCATCTCGAAATTATGAATAAAATCCTACATACAAATTATATTAAAAAATTATTCAGTTATTTATAATAACCATGTGCGTATGAGTAATTTTTTATTAAAAATAATAAAGGCGTACGAAGAAAGTGCCTTAGTTTTAATTAGTAGACATGCAATAGTTCGGAACAACAATTTTGAAAAATCCAAATTTTATTTTAACAGAATAGCTTCAAAAATAACAATCCGAAATACATTATGAAATATTTTAATACGATCAATATAAATTGAATTTTAAACTTTTGGGGAAACTTATTCCCTTATAATAAATCTTCTTACAGTATATTTTCAAATAGGCTTTTTAAAGAGTATTAAATTACTTTTGAAATGATCTTTTTATAAAAATATTAAATTACTTTACTTTGGAAATGATCTTTCCATAAAGGATATTTTTTTTGGATTACATCGAAGTTTGAAAAACACTTTAGCGTAAATTCATCAATTTCACACTTTTTTAGAAGTACCGGGCGAAATCTTAAACGTGAAGAAAGAAAAGACCCACTATAGCTCGTGGACGGGTCCAAAGTTCAAGTTGTGCAAGTTTTTTTATAACTTAGCCCAAACTATCAATCTGCTTATTTGGGCTCAAAGGGTAAGGCTCAATCAACATAACCCTCCCAAATTTGTGTGGGTTTGGTAACCCAAGCCCAAGTTCAGAATCCCATTAATTTACAATTCGCACCAACCAAACAAATGGACTTCGTTATTATTTCTTTTGATGGCCTGGCAAACGGAATCAATAAAAATTAATGAAACATGATTTTCATTGAAATTTTTTTTTGAATTCATACCCTGTTGAACTAAATGAATTTAAAGTGACTCACTCAAGTCTCTATATTAAATATATTCAATTTTTTAAATGAATACTTCTGAACATATAAATCATATTTTAGATTTACAATAATCAGTTTATATTCCAACATAAAATATTTTTATTTGAGAAGAGGCGTTTTTATTAAAGAAAAAATATTTTTGTAACACACATTTTCCTAAGATAGTGATATTGTAGATAATCATTCTAATTTGTATAACTAAATATTTTATCGTTAAAGGAATACATTTTTAATTAAAAATTAAAATTTGATTCCTCTCATTAAGTATATATGATTTTAAACTCTTTAATGAAATATTTGGTGACATACACGTAGTGAATCTAGTAATCCCATTCACATAAACTTATTGATGCATGTTGAAGTGGTGAATTTGTTTTTCCTAAATTGAAATGAAACAGCATTAAGTATTTTTTATTTTTGGTTGGAGTTTGGAAGCAAACTGAGACGATGCATGATGCAGTGTTAGACATCCGTGCGAACCGTACCCTAAAACCTTTGCTCCATTTGATGTGTTCAGTATATAATAAAAAGTTGATGGGAGTGTGAATTTAGCGACAATAACTGCGAACTGTTGCTATAAATAAATGAGAAAGGCTCACACGTAACAACCCCATCCGTACCAATTCCCTCAACATTGACACTTGGATTCCTCCACTCACCAAGTTTCAACCTTTCTTCTCTCTCTCTTCTCCATCATTCATTCATTCATTCCAAAACCAAACCAAAACAAACAAAATTATGTCCCTCTCAGTCTTCTCTGACTTTCTCCTGTGGTCCCCACACCCCACCACCCACCACCCCACTATAACCTAACCCATCACACTATGTCCCTATGCACATGCATTACTATTCATGTTTTCAGACCACACATGTATTATTACATCATATTATAGTATTATACTGAGTTAGTGAAATAGTTTATTTTTTGAGTTTATATGTCTTAAAGTGGTCACTCAATGAATGAAACAAAATTTATATGACGTCATAATTCATACATTTTATAGTTATAAATGTA
The DNA here is from genome assembly GCA_030347555.1 of Lablab purpureus. Classification (NCBI taxonomy): domain Eukaryota; kingdom Viridiplantae; phylum Streptophyta; class Magnoliopsida; order Fabales; family Fabaceae; genus Lablab; species Lablab purpureus. The sequence goes on from CM059259.1 coordinate 12,443,992, forward strand.
GTGTTATTAGTATTATATTATCTCCAGCCCACAAGCAAAAATACACACATACATATCATACCATACCTGGTGATGATGATGATAACAACGAGGAGATGAGTGAGGTTTCAAAATTCTAAAACCGACAGACACACACTCCAACCATGAAATGAGATTTATGGTGTATTTCCTCCGGGTATCTTACGTAACGTATGACAAGATCCTGGTATGACCCTACTAAATATTACACTGCCAATTTCTAAAATTAAAAATTTAAGGAAACAAATTAATTAAAAAAGGAAGAGAGAAAGAAAGATATCCTCTGCAGTCTCCACCTGTCTTTCTCTTTCTTTACGGAAAAAGATGGTATTAGGTGCACCATTTCTCTGTCCTTGCAAACGTAAAAAGCCAAACGGAAGCACCCTTTCTGCCTTGGCACCAATTTCATCTTATCACCTCGGTAAAAGCCTTGTAACCCTTCAGGTAATGCATGTTTTATAGCTATTCTACATGCTTCGTTTGCTTTACCTTTTCTTTCCTTTTCTTTTTCAAATCTGAATTACCCTTATCTGCTATTAGTTTAATATCTCTGTGGTTCCTTTATGGTTTTTCTCACCCTCTGTGGCCATTAGGGACGTAATCGTGGATGTTTCTTCATTATCAACACAAATGTTTTTCTTTTCTTTTTGTATATTTCATGGTTTCTCTGATCATTTTACCTTTTTGTTGGATGGATTAATTTTTTGAGATATTTGTGTGGATTTTCTCAGGCTTTTACGGGAGGTGGGTTTTGACTTGAAGGGGGTGCCCGGCTGTTGAGTTTATGGAGGGTCATGTTCTTTGTTGAATAGTATTTTGTCTTGCCTGTATCTTCAACTTTTAATCGAACCAATCTTACCTTTTTTTCAAATGTAAAGATCGGGTTTTTGGTCATTCCTCCACTCATTCTTGTTGAAGGGTCTCAAGAAATTAATCTAGTTTTGAGATTTCTCAGGTAGGGGTGGAGGAGTTTCAGTTTTGTAAGTACAAGATCTTAATAATAAAGTTTTTGTAGAAAGGAAAAGTTGAGAATAAGATGGGGGAAGATAGTAATTCTTGGATAAGGAGGACCAAGTTTTCACACACAGTGTGCCATCGTTTGGATCCATCTAGATTAGGTCATGTTCCTATCAGCATTCAGTCAGAGCAAAAATCAAAACCTGCCTCGCAGGTTCAGAGGCACCCCATAACAAACAAGCAGAGATCTTTGTCACCATTGCCTGAGACTTTTCTTTCTGAGGTCTTCAGGGAAGCTAGACATGATCAGAAGAGGTTCTCTACACCGAATCCGCGGAGAGATAATAGGATTATGGGGAAGGTGTTGAACAAGGATTCTCGGGAGACTAAGGAATCAAGTTCAAAATTGTCTTCCCGTAGTCCAAAAAGGCCGGTGAAGTCAAAGCACAGCAAGGATGCAGCATGGACTAAGTTTTTGGATAATGGTGGAAGCAAGATTACTGCTGTGGAAACAGCTGAAGAGTGGAATATTGACATGTCTCAGCTGTTTTTTGGCCTAAAGTTTGCTCATGGGGCACATAGCCGACTTTACCATGGTGTATATAAGGATGAATCAGTTGCTGTTAAAATCATTATGGAACCTGAAGACGATGAAAGTGGAGATTTGGCTTCTCGATTAGAGAAGCAGTTCGTTAGAGAAGTTACCCTTTTATCTCGTCTTCACCATCAAAATGTTATAAAGGTGATGGCATTTTGTCTCTTCTTTTCTATATGCTATTTACAAAGTATAAATGCGTAGTCCTGATGCTGTCTTTAATGCCTTTTGAGTGAGGTTAGTGTATCTGTTGTCTTGCACTAATTATTGTATTGAATTTGAACTTTTAATCATGTTGAAATTTTAAGTTTTAAAAGTATGCGTACTACTTTATATTCGTTGTTTCTCGTTTGTTTTGGTTTAGTTGTGTTGATCGTATGATGTTGGAATAATTTATGAGGAGTCTAATCTTTTCCTGTTTTCTCATGTGTTTTGATCTGATTACAGTTCTCAGCAGCATGCAGAAAGCCACCTGTTTATTGTATTATCACAGAATATCTCTCGGAAGGTTCCTTGAGGGCATATCTGCATAAGTTGGAGCGCCAAACTATTTCTCTACAAAAGCTATTGACTTTTGCCCTGGATATTGCTCGCGGTATGGAATATATACATTCCCGTGGTGTCATTCATCGAGACCTTAAGCCAGAGAATGTCCTCATCAACGAAGACTATCGCCTTAAAATTGCTGATTTTGGCATTGCATGCGAGGAAGCCTCTTGTGACTCATTGGCTGATGACCCTGGCACCTACCGTTGGATGGCACCCGAGATGATCAAACGTAAATCCTATGGGAGAAAGGTTGATGTCTACAGTTTTGGGCTTATCTTATGGGAGATGTTGACTGGAACTATTCCATATGAGGATATGACTCCAATACAGGCTGCTTTTGCAGTTGTAAACAAGGTATGAGTCCTTTGTAATTAAAGTCATCTAGCTTTGTATTGAATATATCACACTATTTATTTATCATTTCATTATCCATTGCCAGCCCTTTTTTTGTTAATGTCCTGCATTATCTTGATTCCCGACCTTGATGAATTGTTCATTGTGGCCTTTGCATTTCTCAAATGCTTGCATCTTCCACTCTAAATCTCTCTTTGTTATCCTCTATGGTTCTTCTTGTCTTTAAGAGTTTGAGTTTGTTTTGGACCTTTTTGAATGGCTAGCATGGTAGAGTAATGCAAACCAAGCTTCATACAGTTAGTGATTAACCTGGGCTGCAGCTACACAAGACGTGTTCTGTTAATGATTCCTCTTGCTGTTTTCATCTGAGGAAGTCAAACTCTAATGCCCCTTAATGAAATTCACTTGAGCTTATGCCCATCCTATTCTGTTTACTGTGGTTTACAGCAAAACCGAGAGTTTTGATAGCCGACAGCCTCTGGTCAATGCCTCCTTTGCTTAGAGAGCAACCTTGGAGTGGTGCAAATTCATTCCATTCGTGATTTGTGTTCAATTGGTCCAAACGGAAATAATTTTGAAGTATAAGTTCAAGCAAATGGTTTCTTAACAATTATCTATGCATATATGAAATAGACTTTACATTTGTCTATTACTCCTTGAGTGATAAGATAATAGCTAGTATATTACTAAGAGTAGAGCTGATTTATTTCTTAGGATAGATCAACAAATATGCAGAGGATTGAGGGGGAGATTTTTCATCTAACTGTTTAATTTCTTTTTGCTATTTGATTTACTTGAATCTCGAGAAAGATGTAGTTAGCCAGCAAATTTTGTATATTATTTGTTCTCTCTTATATGAAAACTCAAATGACACAGTTTTCACATACAGTACTTACATTTCTGTTATGTGGTATTGTGTTCTTCAGAATTCTAGGCCAGTTATTCCATCAGACTGTCCACCTGCTATGCGAGCTTTAATTGAGCAATGTTGGAGCTTGCAACCAGATAGGAGGCCTGAGTTCTGGCAGATTGTGAAGATATTGGAGCAATTTGAATCTTCACTTGCCCGTGATGGAACCCTGACTCTGGTGCCAAACCCCTGTTGGGATAATAAAAAAGGGCTTTTTCATTGGATTCAAAAGCTTGGTCCAGTGCACCAAAATACTGGCCCTGTGCCTAAACCCAAGTTCACATGAATCTTTCAGGTGTCCTGGCTTTTATTGTACACCAGGTCCATTGTAATTAAAAATGAAAGGTTTGTTTTTGAGGTTCTCTGGTTGTAGTCACGTTATGACATTCATGTGATAGTAAATTGATTTTTAGGCTTGCACATAAAGGTGAAAGCTTTTTTTTTTTTTTACCTGTGTGCACACACAACTTATGAAACTCTTGCTTCATACCCAAAAATCATCAACCTTTCATAATTCTTGTGTGGCTGCTGTTTCTGATAGGTAATAAAGTATAGGACTCTTTTGGTGGGTTACACCAGGCATTATAAGTTTTAATTTTCTAATGCCAAAATTCTAACTCTACATTTGATATTCCCCCACCCCCAATCCTGAACCATTCATAGAAGAAGATTAACTCTTGAAAGATAAACCTTGCAAAGGGAGCATGATTTTAGGCTATGTAAGAATTAATTATTAGCTCAATATAAACTTTCAAGTACAAAATATCAATTATTTAGACATTTTTTAAGTGAAGAATGTAGAATACTGTTGAGTCTGCAAGTCTTTATCAAGAAGATAGAAGAGATTTATTTTGAAAAAGTTAAGATATACAAACAATGACTTTAAACTGTATAAATTTTAATTTGATTTACTTTCTTTTTATATGCATTTATAAGAGATTTATTGAAATAATAAAATGTTGAATGCATTGGAAGGAGATTAATGACACGTTTGAAAATTACAAGGAAAAGATGTGATGGATACCAATATTAAGGAATACAAGAATATAAAATATACAATTTTTACCAATTTTATCTAAATAGAGTATCCTCTCCAAATTTTGTCCAGTGCTTGTCACCTTCATGCTTTGAAAAGGTATGGCCAGTCACATATGGGGGTTAATAAAGTAACAAATGACAACTTTAAATTATTTAGTTATTATTTAAGGAGCTTCTTTTAGACCAAAAAATATATAATATATGGATTCTAATTTCTTCACTTTACTGAATAAACTTACAGTAGTTTCACATCTTTTGATTCATTCGTACCTATTTCAAGGATTAAAAAGGGAAGGAAAAAAAAAGTCTGAAGTAAAATGATTTGAATCAAGCGAAAGAAAATAAAGAAAAGATTATATAAGTTTGTGAGTGATTTTATGTAAGAATTTTAAAAATTATTATAAAGTGATATATTTATAAAATGGTTAAATTATTTTTGTTAATATAAATTAATTTTAATTAAATGATAAATTATATTTTTTATTATATCATTTTATTATTATTACTATTACTATTTTATAATTTTAGTTTTATTATTACTTTTTTCTTAATATTTTTTGTTATATTATTTTATTATTTTTATTAATAAGTTATGTTTTTCTTTTTCAATTAATTATATATCCACGTTATATAATTGATTATCTTGTCTTTCTAATAGGACTATATGTTAGTTTCTTGGTAAATCTCTTCTTCGCAAATCTTCATTGTTATAAGAAGAAAGAAATATATGAGAATTTGATTTAGTTTTTTTATGTTTTTTTGTTCTATCTTCACTATCTATTTGTATGCACAAAAAATCCATGTGTAGAAAGAACCAGTCCTAAAAAATAGTGAGAGGGATATAGAGGAAGAAGAGATGAAGGTATTTTTGAAAAAAAATAAAAAAGGAAAAGTTAAAAATGGTGTTCAATAAAAAAATGTTAAAAGTAATGTCACTAAGTAAAGCTCCAAATCATCTGAGGATCAGTGTATCCAGATTTACTGATCCATAATACTATAATTGGTTTGGATCTGGGCTCGGATTGGGCTGTGTATACTAAGCACTCTCTCCATGGGCCCGATAATTATTATACACGCTTGTTAGTAATACCAAGAAATTAAATTATTTTATATCATTTGCTTATCTTAATCTTACTTTCAGGTTTTATACAAATAATAAACATTTTAAAACCACTTTACATCAATTTTTACAATTAAATAACACAAAAAATACAACAAAAGAAATCAAAGATACACATTCTCTCAATCTTCTGACAGTTCACAAATATACAGTCATATGCTGTACAACCGAGTCAGAGAAGGAAGGGTGCGTTTCACTTAGTTTTTGAATTTTATTTTATAAAATATTTTCCTAAAGTCAATTTTAATAAAAAGGGGTGGGAGAAGAAAAAGAGGAAAAGTAAGAAAGAATATGAATAATAAAAACAAAACAACTAAAAAACTTTATTTTCTTTTAAAAACTAAAAGAAGCTTACTTCACTTTTAGTTTTTCAAATATTTTAATTATATAATTTTGTAGTTTCATATTTGAATTAGTATGACATTTTGATAATATTGGTCCCTCCATTGAATTGACATGTCAAAGACATCAATGACTGAGTGTTTATAATTGAGCTACAGTTTGGTCTCAGCAGATAGCTTGCAGATATGGAGTCTGTAATCATAATTTTTTTTATTGTAGTATATGAATTTTTAAACAATAAATACTATTAATTAAAGCCATGAAAAATATAAATAGATGATTAATTATAATTCAAAGACTCACTTGTGTATAAAATATGTATGAATAGAAAACAGAGAGAAAAGTGATAGCTGTGAATCCTATAAAAGAGGGATTTGTTATTATTGAATGTATTGCATATAAGAAGCATGTGAGGGGTCCCTTTGGCAAAGGAGTGGAATTTCTCACTTTGCAGAAAAAAGGAATGTTGAGAGATAAGATGCTTATGGACATGGAGAGCTCAATAAAGAAAAAGTTTGTATCTCTCTCTCTCTTGCACCACCCTGAATCAGAGGTAACTATGTTTGTTTCTTCCTTTTCAATTTAGAAATATTATTTGTTTTAATTCCCCTAGATTCAAAATATGATCTTTATTTTCCAATTCCAACCATGTCACATGATTCTCATAACTAACTTTGATCATATGACTTTAGCTAAATAGGACATGTTGGATGTTCACATGCGTAGTATAACTTAGTCCTAAAAGATTTGATGGAATAGAGAGAGGGAGAGACAACCTTGTGCAATTGTAAAAATAGCTAACTGTAAACACTTGAGCTCATCTGGTGTACATGTATAGAAAGACATTACCCTTTGTTGAGGAAGTTTAAAGTTTTAATCATAAAATAACTGGAAAATTGTTTCCAAAATCAAAGAACCCAGTTTTGAGCTTAAAATGACTTCTCGAAAGACTATTTTTAACTTTTCCAAAAATAAATAAACAATATCTGTAACTTATATAAGTTATAATGAGCTTTTATGGTATGTATAATGTTTGGATTTAATCTTAGCGTTACATAAACTGATATTAAATCTATAATATGCTTTTTTTTCTGTATCTCCTTGTTTTTTAAATTTTGTTTAACATTGTGTTTCAAATATTTATTTGATATCTTATTTTACTGTATTTCTATAATTTTTAAAATAAATAATTTAATAAATCAATGATACGTAGTCCTGTAAAAAATATTATGAAAGTATTTTAAAATACAATTTGGTCGTTTTCCTTTTTTCTTTTATATATTTTTATAATATATATATATTTTTTTAGATTCAATCAGTAGATATGTTTCTTTACATTTGTCTTAATGATTTACAAACTTGAAATTAAGGAATTGACTTTTTGAAATTTTTTATGTCTTTCATAATTTTTTCTTTACATCTTAATAATTATTTTCTTTTCATATATTGATTTTATACAATTTTCCTATAAATTTTTTAAAAACATTTAAATGCAACAAATAAAATTCTACAAATTAAAATTGACTTATATATAAAATAAAAAATGAATTTTAAAAAGTTACGTAATTTTTTATAAAAATAATAATTAAATTAATTTTAATTCATTAAAAACTACTTTGCTTTATTTCTTTCTCAATAAAAATGAATTTTATGTTTCAACAATTTTTTCTGAGAAAAAAATCCTTGAACCATGCTTTTAGTATTAGTTAGGAGGCATGATATAATGGAACACCTGATTTTTATATATTTATTTTTAGTTAATATATATTTATAACTCTCCAAAATATATCAAAATCAAAACTAAAAAAATAGAACTTTATGTTTAGTCACAAATCTTATCATGACTAAATATAAGATAGTTTTTAAAATATTTTAATCATGATAAACATGTTTCATAAAAATTAATATTCAAGTTTCAATACAAATGAGTCAAGGTTTCTAAGGTTTGGCTAACACAAAGCATCAGCTATCTAGAGCCAAATGTACATATACTTTATAAAAAGTCTTTCTTAACTTCTCACCACTTAATGTCCGGTCTACATTACTAAACAGACAGAAATTGAGATACCTCTTATGTACCATCAACACCTAGTGTACAATATTACTCTGGGTAATGTACCACCACCTTAAAGGGGCTATCAACACAACACTCAAAAAGTCACATTAACCACGTATAGAGTGTTTTAACCCTCACAAGTGGGTATACCACAATCATATATTCTATTGTGAGATGTATCAATAACAACTTGCATTCCTTAATAGACTAGCAACATGTATATTATCAACAACATACACCTTATCAATCATTATAAATATTCATCATACGTCATATATGTTAAAATAACACTGTACATGTATATGAGTACCCTTTTACATCATCACATTCCAATAACATCATTTAAGAACCTAAGTTTACACACACTTACCTTCATATAGCTTGAGTGATACCTACAACTTAGTATTATCAAGGCCAAAATCACCTCAATCCCAAGTCTCTTCCATCGTTTGAGTGTTCACCTATCGCCTAAGTGATATCAAGGAAGAAAACAACTCTCTTCTCAAACATCCCATTATTTAAGTGACCAATCTATTGTTTGAACTACATTGAGGTCTAGTGTACTCATTCTCAGACCTGAGTGACACAAATTCAAAGAAGAGAATAATCTCAACATCTCTCTCGTTTAAGCTACCGTCATTGCCTGAGCGACATCATTCGTCACTCGAGCGACTAGTTCATAGCTCAAGCAACCAATGGTAGTAAAAACAATGATCATTCATCATCTTACTATCGTTTTAGTGACTTACATCACTTGAATAGCACACAGGCCAAGAACTGCCTTATTCATCAAACAAATGTATTTCTCACATTTTTAATACTTCTAAAATGATCTCTTACCTTAAATATATGAGTATTAATAATGAAGACGAAATATATTTTAAGCCAATTTATATAAAAGATAGTAACATTATTTTTAACTTAATTTTTTTAATAAATTCATGGATTTTTAATTATTCCACAACTTTCTTATTTCTATTTCACGTATAACACTCTTTTATTAGAAACTCACTTCTTCTTCAAGCATCACAATTCCAGTGCATATCATATAAAGCATTAAGTGTATGCCAACAACGTAACCTACATATTTACATTCTTTATCTATTTACTCTAATTTTCTGTTTTTCACTCAAATAAATAAAAAAAGCCACTCTTTTAATTTTATTTATTGAAACCATATATCTTCTATAATTTTTTTCTCCAATTTTTCCCTTGTTCTTCTCGGTATTTTATTGTAATTATGCCTTGTTAAAAATTTGTATTTTTAATATAATAAAACGATCTAAATATCTTTTTTAAAGTAATAGGGCCAATGCCATGATTATATATACAGAAAAGGATCAATCAGTGATTTAAAAAGAACGACCCATAGTTAAAGGAATTTCACCATTGAAATATGCAGCGTGCTTTAAAAGATAAAGGGAACAAAAATAATAACTATTAAGATTACAAGAATATTATAATTTATATATCTATTAATTTTAATTATTAAATTTTGCACTGTGAAATGCACTCTTAGTTTTAAGAAAGCCAAATTTCATCAGAGAAAAGTCGATTTGAAGAAACTAAACTATTTGAAATCCTAAAAACAAACAAATTGCATGAATGATTCTTTATTTTATTAGAGTTCATTTGCAACATGCACGTGCAAAATGTAGTTTGTGTTTCTTGTTGTCAAGGATGACGTATAAAGATGACGTCATCTACATGACGTCACTTTGATTTAACACAGCCATTTGACATCTTTAAAGTTAAAACTCTACCAAGAAATAAAACGTATTATTAATTCACTCTTTCATAATTTAAAAGATATTCTTAACCTACTTTCTAATAAAATTTTAATATTGTTTAAATTTATGTCAATTAACGCAATTTTGTTATTTTAAATCATGTTTTTTAACTGTGGATTATTTTAGCATTGAATTGAATCAGCACAATATATGTTGTGAAAATATGATTCATTTTAAAGTTTTTTATTGATAAAAAAATTTGATTAATTTTCAAATCAATATTTTTAGAGGTAAAAGTTTGAATAAGATTACATATTAAAAAGGAAAATATTTTTTTCGAAATATATGTATGTTAATTAAGAATTCAAATATTAAGATTATTTGGAATGAACCAAAGAGATACAAAGGAGATGTTTCAGTTAAGAATTGAGAAGTTATTGGGAAAATAAACATCGAACAAAAAAACTTTAATTTTGATATTTTAAACTAAATTCGTATATATTTCCTATTTTTAAATTTTAAAAATTCAACGAGTCTCGCATTTCTAAAGTTAAAATTTTAATATAACCAGTTCATAAATTTTAATTATACAATTTTATTATTTTTAAAAACCCTAAACAAATTTAACTAAAAAACCCTGTAAATTTTTAACGCAACGTGCCTCTTAATATATCAACGTACTATTCTTTAATAAAATATAATAATATAACCTTGATATAAAAATACATCAATATTATTAAAAAAGTAAGTTACTGCAATCACAAATAAAACTGTAATAAGTATAATGTGATTTTGAATTTTAAATACTTAAACATTTTTAAATCTAAACGTAAAAATCCACATATAATTAGCTCAAAAGTATCTTTTCATACAATTAATTAGTTAATTATTTGAATTTTATATAATTTAATTAAATACACATATGTTTATCTTATTTTAGATTTCATCTTATAAAAATCAATTTTCAACCATTAAAATTTTAAATATTACGGTTCTTCCATTTACCCTGATCATGAGAGTCGTTTAAAAAAAATAACAAAATAACAATAACAATGCCTTTATGATTTAGTGAGAATTTAACTCTTTTTTTATTTTTTATTAAAAATAAATCAACTTTTAATTCTTGAAGACTAAACAACTAAATTAATATGTAAAAAGTAAATTAAAATAAATGTCCCTTCTTCACCTATCTCTCATTCCATACACAGAATGAGAGAACTATACTTCATCTTTTCATTCCATGTAGTATTCATTTTTTATTTTTTAAAATCTTAATTAAATACTACTAAATGTTGTTGTCTTCTATTTTTAATTAAATATCATATTTTTCAATGTTTAAAAAAATTGATTGAATATCACACGAAAAAATTATTAATAGTTTTTTAATATTTAAAAATTTCAATTAAATACGACCTTTCCCCCCTCCTCTCTTCATTAATTGAATACGCATTAAACTATTGACTAAAGTATATTTATAAATCCAAATTTTTAGTTTTTTCTAGATATCATAACAGAGCGTTTGTTTGTAATTTGAAAACAGCTTTTTAACCATTCTTTAGCATGAAGTGTTTCTTTTCCGCTGCCATATTCAAAGCAGCTATTTATCGAAATTATTTGAAGTTAATGAATGTTGTAAAACAAAATTTATAACTATGTGATGTTATTTAAAGGAAATTATTATGCCTTGAATAAAAACATTAATGACTATTAATATTTTATTTAATTAAAATAAAGAATTGATTTAAGTGATCCTATTAATACTAATCTCATGATATTTGAATTATTTGGTTTTTGCATAATGCATCTACATCTCAGCATCACCACAACTTTTATTTCCTCTCCAACTAAAAAACAATTTTTCCTTTCCAACTACAGAATCTTGTCAAAATCACAAGGTGGCCCATTTACAGTCTCAAAAACTTCACCTCGTTTTTGCAACCAACAAACAATCCTCTGATTATAGAACTGAAGGTGGTGATGAGGACTCTAGTTTAGTAACTCTTATCACCACAAATGTGAAACCTTTTTTGTGAGATGCCCAATGAATCAAAGCACTTGTTAGCTCAGGATGTCATTTGTAGCTTTTCAAAAAGAGAGGTAGTTTGAATTGCATAATATTTAGAATTATGTGAATATATAATGGAAATTAAATTAAAAAGTTTTTTAATTTTTTATATTGTATTTTATTTAATTTTAATAAATATTAAAATATTAAATTAATTATAAAAATAATAAAAAAGTTAATAAAATATCTAATAGAAAGAAAATTAAAATATTTTTTTATTCACCTATCTTTTCCGTTCATCATTTCTTTACTCTTACCAACTATAAACTTTGGGTTTTTACTTCTTTTGTTTATTTTTATTTTTAAAAAAGTTAAAAGTAACTTTCTTGTTCTACTTAATAATAAAATATTAATTTTATATTATAACTTTGTTTATACAACAGAGGTGAATTTTGACTATTTTTTATGAAAAAAAGTACCTTTTTATTTATAAATTTTTTTAAGTTCTTTTAATTTAATTGATGCAAATATTTTTCACTTTTAAAATATTTTCATAGGAAACTTCTTTTCAGAACACTATATTTTTTATAACCTTCAGAAGAGGTAAAGCTTTTAAAAAAATAGGAGGGAATTTGAGCCCCAAAATATTTAGAATTACGTGTACATGTAATGGAAATGAAATTAAAAATATTTTTAATCTATTTTATAACATACTTTATTTAATTTTAATAAATATTAAATATGAAATTAGTTATAATAAAAATAAAAAAATTGATAAATTATTTAAGAAATTAAAATATTTTTTATATTCTCTTTACCAACTTCTTCATCATCTTTTCAATATAACAAAACAATACTGTGTTTTTATTCATTACTTATTTTTATTTAGGAAAAAAATAAAGGTAACTCTTATTCCACTTGAACTTTTACCATAAAAAAATATTATTTACAAAGAATATTATTATACTTTTTATAACCTATGTTTACTATAAAAAATATTATTTACAAAGAATATTATTATACTTTTTATAATCTATGTTTATCAGTATTAATAATATTTTTTTAATTTATTTTTTAGATTTAAAAAGTGAATTAGATTTTACTTTATTAATTTTATTTTAACTCTTTATATTTCTACGTTTACAAAATGAAAATATTATTTTTTACAAATTATTAAAATAAAATTGTGAAATAAAATAGAAAATAAGAATTTTCACCAATAATATAATTTACATTGAAAATAAAATGGTTGAGAATTTAAATTTTAATTTAATTATAAACAAGTTCAAGAATTTAAAAAAATTAAGAATAATCTTTTAAAAAATATAGTTATTTTTAGTAATTTTTGTTTATCAGTAACAATATTATATATAAATTTTGAATATAATATTTTAGTCTCTAAAAAATTAATGGTTAAAATGTCATGCTTTCTCATTTAACTTCAATGGTTAAGATGCTATGCTTTCTCATTTAACTTCATGTTGGGGAGCTCATTCTCTCAACATTCAATTTCATCACCTACCTTTTTTAAAATAAATCTTGACAATAAACACTTATAATAGTTAGATTTTAAGATTGAAAATAATAAAGGATAAAAATTAAAATCCAATAAAATTATATTATATTTCACTTAATAATTATTTTCTTATTCAATAATTATTATGTTTTACTTATTGATTTGGATATCATAATTTTAAGTGTTATTCAGTTCTTCTGGTCTTTTATCTGTTTTTCATTCCAATTCTCTTTTTTGCCTAAAATCAATTGTATTTATATGAGAATGAGTAAAACAGACAAAAAGATGAAAACGTAATTCTTGATTTTATTTTGTTGTCATGATATAAAACCATAAAATATGAGAAATGTGTATGTACCACTCTTACATGAAAATAGGAAAGAAACATGGAGCACACACATGATATGATTTGAATTGAGTTTTGATCTTGGTTTTTTAAAGTTACATAGACAATAAATTTTGTTAATTTGATGTAAGTTGTAATTTTAAATGGTAACAGTTTTCTTAATCAAATATTATTAAAATTAGAAAACAAAAATCTTGAGATATTATTGCATGCAGTTGTACATTATTTTTGGAGGTTTAGGTGTCGGCAGTTTCCAACTTTCCATTGAAATGGGTGGGCATGGTTGTAATATAAAGCTTCCAAAGGGGCTTTGAAGAAATGATGGGTGAAACTTGCAGGTGATAAATTTGAAGAAGATACTTATTACTATCCTTCGAAGAGAAACAGAAGAACAAGGTAAAACCATTATGAAATTTGGAGAATCATGGTACCTCCCTTTTTACTAAAGCCAACCTAAATTCGGATTTTTACTCCTAAATATATATCTACTGACAAGTAATCTCACTAAATCATTTTGCATAGGACATAGTGTGTCAAGACTAAGTGTGTTAGTGTTCATACATTATTATAGTCTAATGGAACGAGTTTAATTGATAGAAGCAAAATGTGGTTCACCTCTAACTTATTAGTTAGTAGCCATGTGATGAATTTCTTTATGTAGGGACCGAGGTGTCTCATGATCCAATCGTGTTTTTGTGACAAAAAATGCCAGTTTTCAATGAAACATGATTCATTATTAAGGAAAAGAAACAGTGAAATTTAAGACATAGGGCCAAAGCTAGCTGGGTCCACCACAAAGAGTCCTCACCTCCATCCCAATCTCTGAACTTTGATCAGTAGCATCCAATAATATTATCTTGCTTTTCTAAAAGACATTAACGATTCCAAACAACTGACACCATTATATGAGAAGCGTTCTCTTTTTTCATGGAACGAGTATTCTCCGCTGTTGAAGTTGAATTACCACACCAGTCTGCTGGTTGCACGAATAATACTGATATGGAGAACAACCCTAGTCCATCCGGAGTTGACAGAAAATTCATTGAGAGGAATAGAAGAAACCAAATGAAAGCTCTCTTCCGCAAACTCTACTCACTTGTGCCTCATCAAAGAGCAAAGGTTTTCCCCTCTTTCACTCTACTCCTTCTCTTAGCTGGTTATATATATTTTATACAAGCAAAGCTGTTATATATGAAGTAAACCCGTGTGACAAGTCCTAATCTTTATACATTAACACTCTATTTATCAATTATGTCAATCACATTTTTTTTCTTATTTCTGTCCTCAAAATTTCAAGAATTATTTTTCTATTTAGATAGATATGATATTACTGTTTTGTTTGAGTCTGTTGTAGGCGGTTTCACTGCCGGATCAGCTTGAAGAAGCAACAAAGTACATAAAGAAATTACAGATGGATATGGAGAAAATGAAGGAGAAGAAGAGCATGCTACTAGGAGTAGAAAGGGCAAATGTTAGAATGAATGGAGGCGGAGAGAGCGTAGGGTTAAAATCTCCACGGATTGAGATCCAACAAATGGGTTCAACCTTAGAGGTTGTTCTAATAACTGGGTTGGGTTCTCAGTTCACGTTCACTGAAACCATTCGTGTTCTTCATGAAGAAGGAGTCGATGTTGTTAACGCCAGTTATAGAGTTATCGAAGATGCAGTTTTCTATTCAATACACTGTCAGGTGAGCTCAAAATCCATCTTTCCTTTCGATGTACGCAAGTGGGGAGATTATTGTGAATGGCTATGGTTTAAAAACATAAATCATATCTCTTATAAAAAAATATAATGATAAAAACATGCGGAATCATACAATAATTTCTCCAATAACGGAGTCTGAATGCATTAATTGTTCAGGATGAGAAATCTGCCAACGGAGCTGCTAGGATATCTGAGAGGCTAAAGAACTTCATCTATGACTCTAGCTACTGTTCTTTTTAAATGAGAGTTGTTAATATTATATATTCAGTTTTTCTTCTATTTTATTTTTATATAAATTTATATTTATCCTTCTCTTTGTTTTTATTTATTTATATTTTTTCGTGTGTTATTTTTCTGTTTGTCTTTTTTCTCCATATGTTTAGCCCAAAGATGGAAGGTTGCTTTAGCTTTTACGAAGTGGAAGATGCGTAAATTGGGTATGCTAGCTGTAATTTGAATTAAAATTCTAAAGAAAATGTCTAAATTAGTTCTGCAAGATTGTATTCTGAGATTAGATCATTGATTGAAAGTCATTAAACAATCATCTAAATGATCGTTTACATAAGAAAAGTAATGATATAGATATTTACTCTAAATATAAATATGAGAATTTATAGAGGATGCAAATGCACAGTAGCCTTTTCCCGGCTAGCTAGTAAGCAAATTCATATTCTGTGTTCTTGTCTCCGTGTTTCACGGAAAGTAGTCTTATTTTAGTGTGCTGTCGGACACACTTTGTGAACCAAATACAGAGTGACATGATTACTGCGCAATTTTTTTAGCATCTTTTTAAGGAAGGAAAAACATTTTTTTACCAGTTTTGTAATTTAATGTTGCGTTAAATTAATTTCTCTTCATCATATTATTAATTTGATTACATGTTCAATCTTGTATTTTTTTTTCCATTATAAAAAAGTCATTATTTTTTGCTTGAATAAAATCTCCCTCTATCTTTTGCATATTTGCTCTTACTATCAAGATTCTTACTAATCAAGGTAACATGTAAAGGATTTTTAAGATATAAAATAATATTTAGATCATGTTGAAAGGAAAAGTAACATAAAGATTTATAATATACATATATATATCCTAAATGACATATTAGGGTGTTCTAATCTCAATACAAAAAGTGCTATATAAAAGTAAGTTATCAACTTACTTCCATCACATACACAGTACTTATCTTTGCATGTTGATTAATTAGCCCGAAAATCTTCAATTTGCTTTGATTTTCACTTGATTGACTCTTATAAATGTTCTTCTGGTTTGCTACATAATTAGTCTTTCGAAGCTTTTCTCATCCAGCTCCAAACTCGTTTAGCATTTATCGTGCAAATCTGTCATAGGTTTCCATTTAACAAGCTTAAATTGAGACAGAGAAAGCATCCCTTTTATATTCGTTATTTTGCATTGATTATTGATCTCCACACTTGTATACCTTTTGTTCACTTCTTCAATCCCTCTGTCCTTTTAGTCTCCTTGAAGACGCACAACATCTACAGCAGGCATGAGTAGTTACATAGGATGAGATGTTCGTGAATCGGTAAACTAATTATGAGATGCAAAATGATAGAAGAACAACTTGTATATACCCAATAGATATTATGACATAAATTTTTTTCTATTTCCTAAAATCTTTATTTTTTTCCTCAGACACATAAGGAGGTGTACCTACTAAGTAGTGATCCATCCCCTGTAATGAGATTATTATGTCTCAGAATAGAATCTGAACTTGAATGTATGACATAGGCTTGTGGCTGTGATGCAGCAGACAGAGAAAAATTATAAAATTGATGTTTAGTAGATAAAAGAGGACGAGTCTAAGAAGAATGCTAGGAAAACTTAGTTTGATTATCAAGTGGAGTGTGATAATAATGTGCTTGATTTAGATTTTGATTGGAATTATAATTCTGAGAATATATAGTTTTAGACAATATAACCAGAATTAAATCTATTACAAGGAGATTGTGTCTCCATACTTTTTATAGAGTTGACATTCAATGTTTTGAGACTATAACTGCTTCTACTTTGTTGATGATAATAACTACCTCGTTGAGAATTACTATAGTTTGGAGAAGTGTTGGACTACATATTAATAAATTGCACACATATCTGTAAGCTTAAGATAATTATTTTCATAACTCATTAAGAAAAATCCTTTGTTTCTTTCATCAATAGCAAGTCAACCGAGAAGAAAATATTTTATTGTCAAAAAAGATATTTTATCATTTATTTCATATCCTAAAAAAGAGATCTCCGTTTAATAAAAAGGATTTTTTTAGTTTGAGAGATTGTAAAATAGTGTCCAGTGTTTTACAAAACAATGTCAAAGTTAAAGAAAATTATGAATGAGTAATTTTTTTCTCTGAATTAAGCAAGATAAAAAAATTCAAAGAAAAGTCTCCACATCTAAGAAGAAGAGTTTGAAGCAGGACCTCACAAAATTCTTATAAAGATAAAAAAATGTCTTCAACATAATGAAGATGATTGATTCGGAGCATAATTTCAATAAAAAAAATGCAAATAAGAATCTTTGGAGAGAAAAAAATATAAAAAATATATATAAAGCGTGAACAATAACTTCCATTGAAGAAAAAAAAAAGTGTCTGACAGAAATATCTCACAACTGAGAATTTTTCACTACATTAAATAGTGTAATTGTTTCCAATGCATATATATTTTCTTGTATTGCACTTTAGATCCTGCTTTCTCTGGCTTTGATTTGAAAAATTTGATGAAAAGGTCTTTATTAATTTAATGCATAACTAGACCTTGTTTCTGACAAGGAAACATGAATCAATGAAATATTTGTTTTTTATTCCCACCTCTTCTTTGTTTTCTGTTTTTTATTATGCTACCTTTATCCTCAATCTACTGTACTGTGACGGGTGAGTCCAGATGTGCTTTCATTTATTCGTGATTTTAGGGTTTATGGTTGGTTGCATTGAAGTCAACTCAAGAGAAGAAAAAAAAATAAAAAATGAAAATTATTAATGATCCTGCTTTAGATTTTTGGATGGTAGTACTTGCAAACATGTTATGATTACATAATTTAAAATATATTTAAAAATTTAAAAATTATTATAAACTGTATAATTTAAAAATATTTTAAAATATATAATTTAAAATATATTTTTAAATTTTTATATTTTAATATTATATAATCTATGATATATTTTTCAATTGCATAATTTATAAGTGTAATATAAATTCTACAATCTAAAATGTATTTTTAAATTACATGATTCAAAAATTTATTTTTATTTATATAATATTAAAAAATTTATTTATAATATTTATATAAATTATATATATATTATTTGTAGTATTTATATTAACTATTTACATTTTGTTTAATTTAATTCAATAAAACTTTAAATTATTAATAGTAAAACTAATATAAGTACTAATATGTAAAATTCATATTTAATTTATTATGAGTTAATGAAAGTTCTAAGTTTAAAGAATTCACTTATTTAACTGAAAAAAATTATTATATTAAATAAGAATTATTTCACTACAACTTCTTTTCAATATCAATATCATTAATATGAATATATGTATATTTTAAAATAAAATAAATTTCTTTTATAATTTATAATTTAATAATTATTACAAAAATTATTTATAATATACAATTCATAATGCATTTTGAAAATTTACATTCCAAAAATGTATTTTATATTTTATAATTTATATATGTTTGGAAGTTATGGAATCTAAAATATATTTTCTAAATTTTAGATTGCATAACATTTTCCAAATTTAATTCTATAATATATTTTTGAATTATGTAATTCATAGTCTTTATAAACTATGAACAATTTAAACTTTTTTCTACACTTACAAAGGTGCAGAAAGAAGATAAAGAGGTGGTAAAAAGAATTCCCAAAAAATTTAACACAAATACAAAATCTCACCTACATAAATTATGTATCACAAGTAATGCGTCAACTTTTATAGAAATACTAAACTTTGATACTTATATATTGTACATATTATATAGTAACAAAGACATATTTCATAGTAACGACAAAATCCTATTTATCTCTTTAAAATAAGTTTATAATGTTATAATTATAAATAAAATATTTTGTATATTTTTATAAATTATTTTTTTTACAATTTTTTAAAATTTTCTTGAAGATTTTGAGGCAATTTTATATATATTTTTATATTCTGTATTAACTATAATTTAAAATTTAATAACATTATTGTTTTTATAATAAGGTTATAATTAACAATGTATATCTATCGAAATTCCAATTAGTTACGAGAAATATTAATATATATTTCAATGGGTTTTAAATATTTAAAAAATTAGTTGGACTATTTAAATGGCAAATAGTAATTAAATATATTTTAAAGTTATCAATTATATTAAAAGAATATCAGAATATCACCGGAACTTTTTTTATATAAATAACTATTGTAAAGTAATATTTTAATTTTGTTTATTACAATTTTTGAAAAAATTCATTATAATACTAAAAGACATGTATTAAATACTAAAAAAATCTTCTTCCAATTATAAAATTATTATTAATGATAAAATTCTATCTTAAATATTTAATATAAATGATCAATACTAACCTAAAATCATACTATTCAACCATATTATTTTTATATTATGATTGTATTTAAAATGTTTTTATTTTATTTTAAATAATTAGTAAGTTATTTTTTTTTGTTTACTTGAATTTGTTTTATAATATTTATATTAAGCTACAACATTTGAAATAATCAAATCATTTAAAAAATATGTAAAATTGAACATGAAAATTTTATGTAGTTAAATCATTAAAAATATTAAATTACTATTTTCTTGAACTTGTGGTTATGAATACTCTAAAACGTTTTTATATTCTTTAAATATAATTTATAATTTATTATAACATTGATGTTAAATTTATTTTGAAGGATAGTTTCTACATTAAGTTGTTTGTAATTGAGGCTCCATAGAGTATTTATATTTTCATTGTTGCATGTAATTGGACTTCTATGATTACCAGTGTTTTAAAAAGTTCTTATTCCATTCTAAATAAATCATGAACTATTTACCAGTGTATCAAAGGCACAACAATGTATGATGCAGTGTATCACGGTTAATAGTCTAGTTGATGGTGAATAGTAGTGTATTAAACCGTCAATTATTTAAAATTTAATAAGTTATGCATTTTATTTGTATTTAAATCATCAAAATCTCACATTACTATTTTATGCTTCAATTTTGTGATATTATTTACATTGAAGTACAATATTTTAAATTAATAAACTACTTTAGAAAATATATATTTAAAATTTAATGAACTTTGCATTTATTTGTATTTAAATAATTAAAATTATAAATTATTATATTTTTATAAGTATGAATTTTAATTCAATTGCAATCAATTATTTCTTAATCTTAAATGATATGTTACTATTTGGAATTATTTTTTGTAATATTTAATATCATGTCATCCCATTATTCATCTTAATTAACATATGAAAAAAAAGGACTCATACATTTTAAGACTAGATTATCCTAAAATAAAAAAGTTTTACCATTTTATTTTAAAAAGACCTTTCCAAAATAGAAATTTTATAATTTTTTATATATATTTAAATTCATCATTTGAAAAGGGTATTTTGAAACATCTAATCTAAAGTATTCTAGAAGGCCCTGATCTAATTTTTTTTTATACGTAATATTTTTGTAAATTCAACATAGTGATGAAGGTGCACGGAGAAAGCTTGAAGGTGCAGAAAGAAGCAGCCTAAAATGAAGATTGTATTAGATCCGGGCCCAGCCCACACATATTATAAGTAAATAAAATCCATGGTAAGGGCAAACAACTAACAAAAAACAGTATAAAATCTGCTTCCCGAATTAGGGTTTCTCACTCGTCTGTCTGCTTTCAGAGCACGCCAATCTGTTCCTCAGATTCAACATTTATCGCATTGCGCCAATGGGAAAAGCCTTTGATGTGGGAGCCGTTCCGTTCAACTCCGACGGGTGGGGTCCGCCAGAAACTGCGGCCGCCGGTGGCACCAGCAACCTTCCTCTCAACGTCCCCTTTGCTCCCTTCTCCCGTTCGGACAAATTGGGCCGCATCGCTGACTGGACCCGCAATTTCAACAACCCGACCCGTTCCAAGAACCCCGCCGATTCCGTCTTCGATTTCACCAACGACGACTCTTTCCCGGCCTCTGCGGACGACGATGCCTCGTTCCGCCTCGTCGACGGCAAGCCTCCACCGCGTCCCAAATTCGGTCCTAAGTGGCGTTTCCAGCAGCAGCGCCAGCTTCCGCAGCGCCGCGATGAAGAGGTCGAGGCGCGAAAACGCGAACAAGAGAAGGAACGCGCTCGTCGCGATAGGCTATACCATATGAACCGCTCAAACCCTAACGCGCCGCGCCGCGAAGCCGCGGTTTTTAAATCCTCCGTGGACATTCAACCGGAATGGAACATGCACGATCAGATCCCGTTCTCCACGTTCTCTAAACTCTCCTTCACCGTTCCTGAGCCTGAAGACCTTCTCCTCTGCGGTGCGCTCGAATACTACGATCGTTCCTACGATCGCATCACACCGAAAAACGAACGCCGCCTCGAACGTTTCAAGAATCGGAACTTCTTCAAAGTCACCACCACTGATGATCCTGTTATACGCAGACTCGCGAACGAGGACAAAGCAACGGTTTTCGCCACCGACACTATTCTCTCTACTCTCATGTGTGCCCCCAGGTCTGTTTATTCCTGGGATATTGTCGTTCAGCGCGTCGGGAACAAGCTTTTCTTCGATAAGCGTGATGGTTCGCAGCTGGATTTGCTTTCTGTTCATGAAACCTCTCAGGAGCCATTGCCTGAAGCTAAGGATGATATTAACTCTGCTCATTCGTTGAGCGTGGAGGCTGCTTATATTAACCAGAATTTCTCGCAGCAGGTTCTGATTAGGGATGGGAATAAGGTTACTTTTGATGAGGCAAACCCTTTTGCTAATGAGGGTGAGGAGGTTGCTTCTGTCGCTTATAGGTATAGGAGGTGGAAGCTTGATGATGATATGTATCTTGTTGCGAGGTGTGAGGTACACAGTGTAGTTGATGTGAATAAGCAGCGGTCGTTCCTTACTTTGAATGCTTTGAATGAGTTTGATCCTAAGTATTCGGGTGTTGATTGGAGGCAGAAGTTGGAGACTCAAAGGGGTGCTGTGTTGGCCACTGAGCTTAAAAACAACGCGAATAAGTTGGCTAAGTGGACTGCTCAGGCTCTTTTGGCTAGTGCGGATATGATGAAGTTGGGTTATGTGTCTAGGATTCATCCCCGTGATCATTTTAATCATGTCATTTTGGCTGTGGTAGGGTATAAGCCCAGGGATTTTGCAGCACAGATCAATTTGAATACTGCAAATATGTGGGGTATTGTGAAGTCTATAGTTGATTTGTGCATGAAATTGAACGAGGGAAAATATGTTCTTGTGAAGGATCCGTCCAAGCCTCAAGTTAGGATATATGAGGTTCCGGCTGATGCGTTTGAAAACGACTATGTAGAGGAGCCGCTTCCAGAGGACGAACAGGTTCAGCCTCCGGCGGAGGGTGCTGAGGGGGGAGAAGCTGCTACCACCAATGATGTGGAAGATAAGCAGATAGACGTCCAAGCTTGAAAGGTTATTGAATTTAATTTAGTTCATACCCTATTTTGGGGGGTGGGTCGGGGGTTGAGAAATTGCGTACTCTGCTCTGTGAATCTTCCTTCAAGTTCAGATTTTTGTTTTCTTAGTTAATTGTTTGTTGTTAAGACATGGTGTTTTTGTAGTTGTTTTGGAGGTAATAGTTGCATGGTAGCTTTCCTTTATAGTATTTGGTGTTGTGCATGCTGGTTTCAGTCCATGTCTTTTTACAATAAATGATTGCTATTCTTACTTATCATTATTTATGTGTACTAAGTTTATATATTATTTGATTATCCAAGTTTCTGTTGCTTGATTTGCTATTGATGCGCCTGTTCCTACAAGTAATGTTCAAAGATAGTATAGTTACATTGCTAGTATTAGAATCGGACAGCTGCATTGAAGTTGGTTGAATATGGGAGATGCCTTGCTCATGTAAATAAGAAAATTCCATGAATTCCGAGTAATTAAAATTTTAAATCTTCCTTTGGTAGGACTCATTTGGAATTTTAGTGGTAGGAGCTTTCTATGCTTCTTATACTTGTTTGATTTAATGTCTTGAATTGAATATAATGGCACGGCAATCTGCTTTGCCTTTAAAACGATTTCAACAACACTGCCTTAAAAGTTGAGGATGGCAATAGCAGTGACGTCTGTTACCCTGCTGCTTATGCACTTCCTAAATTGAATTTTAACTTCAAATGTGAAGATTTCATAGAATATTTTCCCATGCCTTGGTTCCGTCATGCTGACCTTTACTATCTCATAATTTTCACTCGCGCCTTCCACCAAGTTCCATTTATTTTTACTCAACGTCTCAGGCCATCTTAGTGGATATTTGGATTAAAGTTGTCAAATTTAAGTTTGAATCGATTTCATTTTTTAAAATGAGTTTGCAATGCAATTTTGGTGTTGCTTTCGAGTGAGACTTTGTAGTGACATACTTGCAAGGAAACCTAACATACGACCAAACTGAGTCTACTGGATAAACAGAAGTTGAAGTTTGAAGAGTCCAATCAGTAAACCAAACTTGGCCTTATTTTCCTAATCTCTTTAGTCTCCAAAGTGTACTGTCTACACTAGAGTTGGGACAAAACCTGTATTGGTAGCTTTAGTGCCCCTTGATGTGGGTATAATGTATTATGCTTCTCCCAGTCTCAATTCATTTCTTCGTCCCCTGTTATCCGCCCATCCAAACACGCAGGTAGTTTCATTGGAGAGCTAGAAAATGATCAAAATGCAGGTCATATTACGTGGGGTTGCCGGGGGTAGAACCATTTGTTTTGTGATCACAGCTGTATTTCATTGTCATTTTGTATCTGGTTTTAGTATATTAAGTGATTGTAGGTCAATAATCAATGCGCGCAGTTTAATGTCGTTAGATGTTGCAGAAGTCTTAATTTCAATATTGTATTCTGCTAACATTATTTACTCATAGATGAGGTGTGATTTTCGGGGTCGGTGCAGGTCGGACGTGTATTGGAGTTGACGGCCGTTCATTTGGGATCAGATCGCATTCAGAATAGTTTTCTTTAGCACTTCCTTCGTCGGCCTAAATTTTGCAATTAACTTCCGGAATTTTCCTTTGGACCAAAAGTTAGAATCTGAACTTGAGTTTTTTTTCTATGCTACACCTGTTTATGATTAACTGACCTTTAAGCGGAATCACCAAAATTCGTATCTTACAAAATTGTGATACGCTCAATTGGGCTGTAGATTATTTTGTGGTTTACGAGTTTCCGTATTGGCAAGTTTAGTGTGTTATCGTGCGCTCTATCTAATTGTAAACGACCAAATTAGTACTAAAAACATGCTTTATTTCTTGTAATTTTGTCTGACACAAATATACAATTTTATATGCCGTGAGATCCCATTAAGGAAATAAAGTAGTTACAGAATTTGTGGAAATAATAATAAAAATAATCGGCTGTATAAATTGCACAATGTACAGTGAATGCTTGTAAATAAATCAAGAAATTAAGGAACATACGTTTTTTGTCAATTGTCTCGTCTAAGTTAGTGAATAGGTAAATGTTATTCGTGGCTAGTAAGAAAGATTACTTGTTTTTGACGTTGAAATATTTTACTGTTTGTGCAAAGTTCTGTGTCTGAAAATATGAAGTTATGTAGTTGTTGTTTCGAATTTAAAGTGACTAACATAACATCAAATTGAAATGGAAGTGAATTGAAAAGAATGTATTTAGAAGGAGAAAAGTTACCCAAATAACAACCAATGTGACAATTTAGCATGTAAGTATGAATATTGACAGAAAAGAGAGGAAAAAGCAAAGTTGATGCACTCAAGATAACTTATTGCCAAAACTCACATGGGAATGGAATTTTACCTTTTTCTTTGACTCGTCACTCTATATGTTATAATTAAAGATTTGGTATCAATTCCCTTTATTTTTGTTACAAAAATATAATTATTACAATTAAAGTGAACCTCAGCATAAGGTATGCTAAATTGTTAAAAAAAGTTTGATCCATGACGAAACTCTATGAAAATTCACTTATGCTGTAAACATTTTTATAAAGCAATTAAGAAAAATAAATAGACTTAGCTTTTCTATATAATTGAAATTAAGTTATATATGCGTTAATACATTTTGGGAAATTTATAGAAATACTTTTTTACAAATTATATTATATAGAAAATATTTAAAAAATGATTCTGAACAAATGTTCCAAGTCAGTAGAAAATAAAGATTTGGAAATGGACAGATAAATCTACAATTGAGCACTACTGCAGAAAAAAATGAAAAATGGTGGTATTGATCACTATGAATGCATCGTAGTAGAAAGTAAAATAAAATAAATTTTCTATTCATGATCACTACTGCATATATATTGATGAGAAGGAATCGCAAATATTGAATTGCAAGAGAACTAAAAGGGTTTTGGTGTTTGTTATTGTGAAAAAGGATGAGGTTGTTGATATGAATAAGATGTATGAAAATCTAACTTGGTTAGGCAGTTTCCTGAATTGTTAAAGTGGTGTTACCAATTTTGCAAATGTGGAAGATATTATGAAGCAAAGATGAATGAAGATGATTTTTATTGGTCTGTATTAGTCAATGCCAAATATTAAACCCCTTTTGACTCTCTTTTTTACTTTATGTGTCACACCATTGGCCCCACACCTGCTGCTTCTCTAAATTTACCAATATCATCTTCAATCCTTTACCCCATCAAATACAACTCACACTTTAGACGCGTGTCTTTACTTTCTCCACCTTCTTATCACTGTTTTCTCCACATTTCCGCATAAACATTAGTAGAAAGAAAAGTAAATAAGAGTGTTATAGAATAGAGTTGGATTGAGTTTATTAAATTTCTTATCTATTCAAATATTTTCAGCTGACTTTTTTATTAAACTAAAATCAAACTAGTGCGATGATATGTTGTTGAGAGTGTAATGAATATGATATGTATGATTGGGTGAAATCTATATTATTTACTCCTATACATTTAATGTGATATCAAATTTAATGTGCAAAAAATTGAAACATCATTTTATATTAGGTCAAATTTGATATAAGAAAATATAATTTATATTAATACACATTTAACTATGTAATTAGAATTAGACACATACATTACAATAATTAAAATAGCAAAAATAAAAAAAATTGAAGTAGCATAAACTCATTTATTTGAAAAGTTTTAAAAATTACAAAATTTTCATTCAAGATCATCATATTTTAATAAAAAATAATTATAAATTGTATTAGATTGTTAATATATAAATATTTTAAAATAATATAAATTTATTATTATTATTTAATATTTTTTATTATTTAAAATTTATTTTTATATTATTATTTATATTAATACTTTTTATAATATTATTATTTTAATTATTTTCACTACTTTATTAATTTTTAATGATATTATTATTTTATTATAATATATACGTTAACATAATCAACTATGTGTCTTTGTATAATGGATTATGATATATATATATATATATATATATATAAATGGTTTTTATTTTATAATTGTATTACTATCAGTATTTTCTATATTATTGTGATTTTTAATTTTATTATTATTTTTATTTTATATTATTATCATTTTATTATATAATATAATATAATTATGTTTTTATTTTATTTTTATAAATAAGAAAACATGAAAAATAGTTTTGCTATTTTTATTATTTTAATATTTCATTAAATTATATAATAATTAATTATATTGTATATATAATGTAATATATTATTTATATATTTATATGTAATTAAAAATAAGATTTATATTACAAATTAAAAGATAAATAAAAAAAATTCTCAATTCATCTTACTTTTTTTATCTTTCTAAATCAATTAAAAGTACCTTTTTATTTAAATTCATCCTTAGAAATGAATACTTTTAAATAAAAATAAACATGTAACATTTTTGTTCTATCTTCTATTTTTAATTACCTATATTATTAGATACAAACACACCCTTCATCCTATTATAACTGCAAAAACAGTGTCTAATTTAAGTGATAAAAAATCAAACAGCTCTAGTAAAAGATGGATTCAAAGTGAGTCACAATAATATTTTCCATAAAAACATTTTTAAGTGTTATTTTATTTTTTAAAGAAATAGAAAATGTAAAATATTTCATATTTTTTTTCAAAAACCTTATTATTTTCAAAGAATATTATTATGTATTAGTTAAGCTAAAACTTAAATGTTATAATATATTTGAGTTTTATATGTATTTTAAATCTTAAAAACTTATAAAATGTATTACTTTTAGTTTTTAGTATTATTAAGTTACAATATTATATTTCTTTAACGTTATTTCATCATTTGTATTATTTTATTAATTAACTAAAAGGATGATTTGACTAGTTCAATTATTGGTTCAGTTTTCAAAAGTAACTATTTCATTTCATTTCAAACAGTTACATGCATTTGTATGCCTTTTCTACTTCCAAGTTAATTTCTACACTACCTACACGTTTCTAATGAATTTATATACTAATTCCATTGATTATTTAAAAGATGTTTTTTACAATATGTATTTTTATATGAGAGTTTATATAATTTCAAGAAATTTTTAGAATAATTTATTAAGTCTATTTTTCTTTATCTGTTTGAAAGATAACAACGTATTAATTATGTTTTTTAATTTACTTTTTTATATTGGTTATTATATTCAACGTACACTAGTTATACATCCACACAGTACTCCTAGGAAAAACTATTTATGTCGACAGTTATATACATCTTGGTAACCTAGCGAAGGTTAAAGTTAATTAGATGCGTGCATCGTGATTAAATCCATTAAACACTGCTCTCTGTTTCTAAATAAGAGTATTTTAGAAAAATGATTTTATTTTTTTATTTGTCGTTTGTAAAGTTTAAGATTGCATTAATTACTTTTTACCAATTATACCCTTATTTTTTAAAATATCAATAACAATTAATTTTTTTCTTTTATGAGACTTTTAAGTAGTCTGCTACTTATATCAACCAATTATTTAATAAAGTAATTTATTGTTTCCACCTTTTCATCTACCTTCTTTTTAATCAATAAAATATATTTAATTTAAAAAAAACGTTAGAGTGAAATCATATAAGAAATAGAAAGAGAAATTGGTACTTATACAGAAAAATGAAGACAAAAGTTGACCATTATATCATAGAGAGAGTTGAAGACTCCTTTGATAACACATAAGAGGATATTAACAGAGTAGTTGAGAATCAAAATCTATATTTAAATCCTGAATTTGTCATTTGAACGTTTAAATCTATATCACACATTGAGAATCTATCTCTAATACTCATATTTGTAGAATGATAATTTTTTTAAAGTTTAGATTCAATATATATACAATGAAACTAAGAGTGATATGAAATTTTTTTATGGGAACAAAAATATTCTTTAAATTTTTAAATCAAAATTTCTGGTGGTAAAAATTTTCATATTAAAAGTTATAGAGGAAAACTTATTTTCATGGAAATGAGAAAAAAATGTTTCATATAAAGATATTGTATTGTTGAGAATTGAAAAATTTTTTTAAGTGGGGAGAGAATACATTGAGTACTCTTTATTATACTTTATTATAGAGAGAAAAAAATACTCTTTTAACCTTAATAACAAGGATATTACTGAAAAAAAATTAAAAATTTATTACTAATACTAGAAGTTATTGCTTTTATTGGTCTGTGTAGCAAAACGACTCTTATTTAAAAAGAGTAGGAGTAATTAGCTATTACAAAATCATAAACTTTGATAAACTCATACCCATGCAGATAAAACTTCATTACCACTCTATAAATATGTCCATAACATACACTACACCAATATCTACAAACTAATTTGACCGTTGAAATGTTAAAAATTAAAATCACTAATAATTACTTGAAAGATAATCGACATCGTCAGAGCAATTCAAGTATAAATATATTATTTCAACGATAATAATGTCAAAATATGAAACTCATGATATTTTAGATTCAAGAAACATCACTTTTAGGCACTAGCCAACAGTCATTGTTGTTGAAAAGAAAAAGAGAATGCCAATTCCTCGTTCTAGATTTTTTCTCGGGAAAATATTATTAAGATTTTGACTTGGAAAATGGACTTTCATGAATTCCAATAGTCATACCATATAATGAAATAAATTATTATAAAATTATTTCGAAAGACAGTGGCAAATATAATTTGATTGTAATATATTTATTTTTCCTTGTTTCTCTATATATCAACCATTAAAATACTATTTGTAGCATATGAAGGTTTAATATATGGTCAGTCTACCATTAATTTCAGAAATTTTTTCTCAAGAATAAAAATTTAAATTTATAAATTAAACTAAAAACATTTATTAATATTTAAAATTTATTTTAAAAGGATATTGTAGAATGACAACAGGATGGAACATTGGGCTGAGTGGATTCATGTCTCGGTTTGGTAGGAAAAGATTAGAAAAGTAAAGTAATTATATTTAATTTATTTGGTATCTTTTATTTTATTTGATTCCATTAAAGAATAAAAATACTTATTCTATCAGAGAAGAATACCAAAAAAAAAAAACTTGAGCCAGAACATGTTTCTTTCTTCCATTTATTTCTCTTTCTTTTCTCTGTCTTCTTTATACCAAACAATGAATGATGTATTTGAATAATATATATATATATATATATATATATATATATATATATATATATATATAAGACAATTAATGATGTACATACTTAATAAATATTTTCTTTATCTTTTGCATACCAAAAACAGATACACAAAGTAGCAAGAGAACTTTTATTAAAATTTTATCAAATTAATATTTAAATTGAATTAAAATACCCATCCAGTTATTGCTTACCAATTTTGTTTTAGAATTAAGTCAATTTAATTATAACTTATTAAATATAGCATATATATATATATAATTAGTTTCAGTTTCAATTCTTACATTAAATTATGTAATAATCAGATAAATTAACTCTGAAGATTTGTTTTAACGTATATATAACATTAAACATAATTTAATATAAATGTATGATTTATTATAAAAGTCTTTCTACCATTAAATGTTCCTTTGTGGTTAAATATAAAAAATGTTAAACTTTAATGAATTAGAATAGAAATAAATTTCTATTAAAGTAATCTTATTTAACATTATCATTTTGAAAACATATTTAAATTGAAGGTTGAACACCAGCTTAAACAAAACTATATGATAAAAAAAACTAGTTTAGGAGATATAATTTTCGTTGTGTTTAATTAAAAAACATTAAATGAATTTAATTATATTCTTAACCAATATGAATGAAATATTTTTGTTTGAATTGAAATTTAGAAGAAAAGAAAATTAGAAAATAATTAAGATAACTTTTAAATAATTAATAAAAAAGTAAAGGAAAGTTAAGCTACATAAAAATTTGCAATTGACTGCTCACATGTATTATTTATTTTGAAGAAAAGAAAAAGAGTTTCCAATTTTGCATGTTACATTTGTATTAAGTAGAATGCAGAGTGCAGAG
Organism: Lablab purpureus; assembly: GCA_030347555.1. Classification (NCBI taxonomy): domain Eukaryota; kingdom Viridiplantae; phylum Streptophyta; class Magnoliopsida; order Fabales; family Fabaceae; genus Lablab; species Lablab purpureus. The sequence continues at coordinate 12,474,876 of CM059259.1, forward strand.
TGCAGAGTGCAGAGAATGTACGAGTAATCACTGTCAGCAGTGCAGTGTAGCACACAAGAGGTAGATAGCGCGTAGGGACCGTAATCGAAGAATCTAAGGTCTCTACGACACATTTCATCTCTTTCTTAAACAAAATAAAACAAACTTAAAAAAGTCTCGTCTAGTCTTCACTTTTGTCTACTCACTCATCTCTTTTTTTTTTCTTCTTCTTCTTCTTCTCTGATTTCAGCCATGGATTCCAATCATTCCATGTCCCCAAGACAGCAAGAGAATCAGAAACCATGGCAGGGGCTGCAATCTCCGAAACCCGTGGCTAGATCCGAACCCGGGAGCCCATACCCGACAACGTTCGTGCAAGCTGACACGTCGTCGTTCAAGCAAGTAGTCCAAATGCTGACAGGGTCCTCGGAGACAGCGAAACAAGCGTCCTCGAAACCCGCGGCGAACCCGACCCACAGCATCCCGCCCATGAAATCCGGTCCGAACAAGAAGCAACAGTTCAAGCTGTACGAGCGGAGGACCAACTCCCTGAAGAACAACCTCAACATCAACCCCCTCACCTCGTTTTTCTCGCCTCGCAAACCCGACATGCTCTCCCCCAGCATCCTCGACTTCCCCGCACTCGTCCTGAGCCCCGTCACGCCCCTCATACCCGACCCCTTTGACCGATCCAACGCGCCCCCTTCCCTGGACTCCGAAGCTGAAGATAAAGCCATCAAAGAGAAAGGTTTCTTCTTGCACCCTTCGCCCGCTTCTACTCCCAGAGACGCCGAACCTCGCTTGCTCCCTCTCTTCCCCACCACCTCTCCCAGAGCCTCAGGTCCTTCTTCTTCCTCCACCGCTGCTTCTTGAATCGCTTCTCTTTCTTTTCTTTATTATTGTTCCGTTTCGGATTTTGTGTAAGATTCTTATATAATTTCGTTTTATTATTGCCATTCATGCCGGTTAGAGGGATCCGTTTCAGAAATTGTAATGGTTATCGAGAGAAGGGAATAATCTTGCTTCAATTGTATGTATAAATTATGCCGTTTCCCCCCAATCTTCACTGTTTTTCCTTCTTTTGCAACAACCTCGTTTAATTTCCTTCAATTGGAGAATGTGAATTTTGGTTGACTTTAACACAATTAAATTTTTATTAGTGGAAGTAATCAGCTGTTGTTGCGGGATGTAATGGTTCAATTATTGTTGTCACTGTTAAACTTTAATGTCTGTTACAGGTGAGTAAAACTGTAATTAATGGAATTAATTTTAAATTATTGAATCGAATTGAAGTGTGTGTCGAAATTAATTTTAGCTGCATGAAAGGTGTAAACTCAACTGGTTTAGTGTTTCGATATCCGTGTTCAATTATTTTATTAATTTCAGAGAGACCCACTTGGGTAGTGCGAGGTGTGTTTGTTGATGAGTTATGAGGCTGTAAGTTGATTAATTTGGGTGTTTAGTGAAACAAGGTCAGACACTTTGTTTGAAGGAGAGAAGGGAAATTGGGGGCATTTATAATTAGAGAGGATGATATTGATAATTAGCAAAATTAATAATGCAGTGTGTAGCAAGTACTGTGTTTATAGAGATGGTGGGGACTGTAGGGGAGAAACTAGAATGAGAAAGAGAGAGGTGCTGGTTTGAAAATCTAATTGCAAAGGCAGCTTTGGGTTAGCTGTCATAGAAAGCGTAGAAGAATGGGGAAGGAATCTTGACCTGTCTGATGTGTTTCTGAACGAGGGAAAGATCCCAAGAGATGTGATGAAGATAGGCATTATATGTGCTACTTGAGTTGTAAGCATCCATCTAGTGGTTTTCACATACTATGTGCTTCTGTGCCCCAAGCATCACATGCCAACAACACCATCAACCTATATCCATGACGTGGGTTTCAACTTTCAATTAAAAATAATTAAAAAAATCCAAACATGGAAAATAAAAAAATAATGTTTTTGAATGTGGAAGTACATAGACTGAGAAAAATGCATTAGTTATTGTGTATTAATAATAATAAGAAGTCAAAGTTGCTTGATGGTAATTAGATGAGGGCAATAAATGTCCATATGTGGAGTGAGTGGAGAAGTACAGTTTGAGGCATTAATGATTTGTTTGGTTTTTGCACTGTTGAGAGAAGGGTAGGGACCCCATTGCTTTGAAGTTAAAGCATTGGACAGGCGTAAAAGCAATCATGCGAAGAGAGTGGTTGTGTTGTGGGATTGAATAATTTAAATAAGGTTTTTGACTGAAAGGAGACCAGAATGGAAGTGGGAGTTGTGATGATGAGATGAGAGGGAAGAGGTACAGAAAACAGTGTTGTGTTGAGTTGAGTTGAGTGTGGTTGGTTTGTGTAGGCTTACATAGATGTGATATATGGGGAGCTTTGAAGGCATGGTTGGTGGTGCATTAATTGAGAGTTTGAAAGTTAACATGTGCAGTGGCAAGAAGCCCTTTGTTGTCTTCTGCTTACCCGTTTTGAAGGTCATAGTCCATTGCTATTTCTATTTCTCTCTGCCAATGAATTTGGGGCAAAAAATATAAAACATCTCACATGTGGCATGTTTTGATTTGACGTATTATTCATCGCCATCCTTCGAAACTCAATCCATCTTATTGCGCCTTGACAAAACTTGAAGCATGACATCTTTGACTATATCTCCCCAACCTTTAATGTTAGGTGCAGAGTCCCTTTAATTGGATCCTCTTTAATGTAACTTTTTACTCTATTTAATTCAAATTAAGTTGACTTTACCTCTTTCTATTTACCAACCAATTCAAATCCTTTACTTAATTAAAATTAAAACTACTGTGCTTTTAACAAAAAGAATATCACCCTTTACAAATAATTACTTCAAAATAATATTATTTAAAAATTTAAAATTTTTATTATGCAGTGGAATCAGTTAGAGTGTAACCAATTTGAAATTTATGAACGATTTAATTCTAATTAAGTGTACTACAAAAATCAATTCAATCTCTAGAAATATAATTGGGTGGAGTTGACTAAGAGGGTTTTGTAAGTTGGGTGCATCTGTTTACACCTCTCTCTCATTTTAGAATACATTTATGATACTTTTATAAGAAATTTATAAATTTTGTATGTGTGATTTTTTAATAAACAAATCATTATAATTAAAAGTATCTAAGTTAATTATTTTTATTAGTATATGTGATTTTTAAAAATTATTTATATTAAAAATAATAAATAAATCATTATTGTTGAAATATACAATATGGACAAAATTCATTTTTATTTTATTGAAAAACATAATTATATGATTTGATGTCATCAAATTCTAATTACTAAATGTAATGTAATTAGAATATAACATGTTAATAAAGATGTAACTTTTTACATTGATCACTGTATAATTAAAAAGTCTATTACAACTTGAGACATTTACATGCTTTAATTTAAGAAGTGTCTACAGTATAATGCAAGAATTGCAATGGTAGAGAAGAAAAATAAAAGAAGGTCGAAAATAGTTTAACTAAACCAATAAATTTCAAGAAAGAAGATTGAAGACTTTCCACCCAGAGCTGAAAGAAGTTTTACATATTCGTCAAGCTTCACTTAAACATGAAACATATTCACTTAAACATATTTAAATGATATTAACAATTATGGAAGACTTAATTCTTAAATAGTAAATGAAAATTAGATATTAATCGATATCATTAAAAGTCTTTTAAAAATATAATCTACTTTTTAATCATTACTCAAGAAATATTTTAAAAAATTGTAAGAATATTTAATAATATTTAAAATTTTATTTTAATATAAATATTTTTTAAAATTAATAGATATATTTTTAACATTGTTTTTTAAATTAAAACATAATATTTTTTAATATCTTGTTTGTTTTAAATTTTCAATTATGTTTAACTAAAATTTTATTTTTTAGAAAAATTTGAAATTGAAATATAACATTTTTAAATATCTTTTTTCTTTTAAAAATAATACCATCAATTATGTTTAACCAAAAAATTTAGTTTTTCAAATTTAAAATTGAAATATAATATTTTTAAATATTTAAAAAAAAAATATAATAAAATAGAGATGTTTAACGAAATATTTTTAGTTGACTTTTACATGGAAAGTTTAGAATTAAAATATAAGTTTTACTGAATATTTATCATTCAAAAATATTTATAGTATATCACTGTTTTATTTCTTAAAATTTTGTATAAATATATTCTTTCTATTAGCTAAATATTTTTAATTTTTTTTGGCAAAACACAATAAATAATAATAGTAATAGTTAGTATTATACAAATATTAGATATGAAATATTAACAAGAATCAAAATAATCATTTAACTAGTATTATTATATGATTAATAATGATAGTGGGTAAACAGAGGTTTGACCTTAGATTGACTAGTTAAAAATAACTTTTGGTGTACTAGAGTTTAACCTTAAATTAAACTAAGGTTGACCAAAATAGGATTTTAGTTGAGAAGATGTATATCTCCCACCAAGATGGTCACAAAGCTAATTACTGTTATATGCTTTTGTTTTTTGTATGGATTAGACTTTAAACCAGTTTATAGTTCATTGTTGTCAACATTTCTGATTAAGATATAGGACGCATGCATGCGTATTTGCTAAAGATCTGAAGCTACACTTGGTTAGCATGATGGAAAATCCGAGCAGAGAAATAACACTGAGATATCAATCAAAACTTCACCAGTTAACTTCATAAAAGAATGGCACTACACTTGTACTTCAAAACTTTGTCTCGCACTAAATTTCAAATTTCAAATTTCAATCATGTTAGCATATTGTGAATACCTGGTAGCCATTAGTTGCAAATTGACTTTGCTCTTCAAAGTCATCATGAGTGTTTCCAATGTTTCTGCCAAAGTCTTAGATTATAAGAAAAAATGTTTCTGACACATGTGCTAGGCATGTGACCTCTGACCATTTTTTCCTATTTTGGTTTGTACTTAGACCATCAACACTAATAACTTTATCTCATGTCAACTGGTCAACTACACACTCAACATATGCTTTCATGGGTTTTGTCCAAAATCTTATATTCACCAAGGATGTTTCTTCTTCCTTCTTCTATATATGTATTCACCAAGGATAAAATAAATAAATAAATAAACATACAAACTTTGATTATCTAGTTGGAATTTGAGTCATATATCCTCACCAAAAACCAAAAGAAGTCTCCAACATGTGTATTGATATGATTTACAAAGTATAAATCAATAATAGGTGTAAAAAAAATTGATTTCTCGTTACATAGTTAACGAAAAAGATATTCTTGGAAAATAAAAAAATCTAAATTTTGATTATTCGGGTATAAACTTGTTCTTTTAACTTTTATTGAAGTTACAATTTTGGGATTATAAATGAAAAGGTAAATAAGTTATATGATTATTGTTTCTCCTATTCTTTTAATGATAGGTGTGATTAGATTATTCTCTTAATGATTAATTATAATATCTTGGTGTGGATCAAAGTTTATATGGGTATATCTCAACCTTGACATAGAGTAGATCGGGCCTTGACTAGTCAGCAGTCCAAAGATTCTATAGTAAAGGGACATGGTTATCATGTCAAATTAATTAGTGATCTAATTCAGATTAATTTGAGTTAATCAAAAGTCCCAATTTGCAACACACAACATTTATATCTTATCAACTTAGGGTTGACTAAACAAGCCTTTCCCTTATCATGTCATTAACCAACCACAAATAAGGTGACATAAAACGGTTAACCCGTTTCTAATAAAGTAAATTCAAACTTGACTTTTTTTCTGTTGTAAAATTAAGGTTAACAACTGACTTGTAAAAAAAGAGAAAAAGTCCTTTGATGGATCATTGAATTGACCCACCAAAATAATTAATAAATAAACATTATCTATTACATAACTAAAATATTTTTAGTAAAATTAAGATACATTTCAAAAAAATCAAATTAATGATTAACATATTTTGATTCTACTAATCCTACAAGTTCATGGAACTAGACATATATGGGCTCACAGGTCCAAAATCTCAACATTTAAAAAAAATGGTGTCAGCAGTTTAATTTCCTATGTTCCGTGATTTTACAATTATGTCTTCCATCTTGGATTGTAATTTTTTTTAGTTCAACTGTGAAAATGAAAAAGTAATTTTGGTATTTAAATGTTGAGACATGTTTATTGTATTATTATATGTCTTCTTATTCATTTAACAGTAATATATAATTTAACAGTTAAGTTAAGAACAGTTTATATTTTTTTTAATAATAAAATTATAATGAATTTTGAAAACAAATAATACTTCATATATAATAATTGGTTTTAATAATATTATCTTAACAACAATTTAAAATTGAAACATTAATTTTATCTGCAGAAAGATAAAATGATTCTAAAAATAATTCTCATTCTTTCGATGAAAGAAAAAAGTATAAAAAATTTAAAATTATTTAAAGTTTGAAATGTAAGGATTTTATTTCTTTTCATTAATATTTTAGTTATATTTTGCAATTTAAGAGTTTAGCCCTCAAAAAGATGTTGTTATTTTTATTGCAATCCAAACTTCAGTAAGTTAAGTTGATTACAAACTAGGTATATTCTCTTAACTATATTAAATTGAATTTTGTAACTTTAATGAAGTTATCACATGCTAATAGTATGATATGGGGTTCTCATCTATTATAGAACAAGGTGTAACATTTGTTATTATATACACATTACGGTAAGATTATGCTATTAAATTTAATTTAATTTTGATTATTAGATACATGATTTTTTTATCACAAAATAAAAAATTGTTTAAAATATAGATAAAAAGATATTATTTTTTATCTAGATGAAGAAATTTTATAATCTATGTTTTTACCTCTCATAATATTGTGTGTAATAATTATTGTTGAACTCCAGCTCTCTAATATTTTTATGTTTGTATTTAACTTCAAGTAGATGTAACACTCTCAGTTTCTTTTTATTTATTTTAATTCAAAACATATTTTTTTATCGATTTCTTTCGAATTTCAACAAAACATTTACTATTATTTTTCTATATACCCTTAATCTTTATGATAATTCTTAAATAATTTACACATGCATTGATTACATTAGATGCAAAGAGAAATAAAAGTAAAACAGGAAAATGTGCAATTATTTTATTAGAATAAAAAATCATTATATTTGTAATTCATTGCAAAATAAACCCTAAAATATAAAACTAAATAAGTAGAATATTTTTTTTCACATATAATTAATATTTTATCTGTGTCTAAAATTAATGGTCTGTTTGGATTAAAAGATTGATTTGGAAATGAAGAGAAAATGAGTTTAAAGTGAGATTGTTTGGATGAAAGAAAATAAAATAGAAATGAATAAAAAGTAAGATAAATTTATTTAATATTATTAATTTGTATTTATTATTTTAATATTATTTTTATTGTTTTAATATTATATTTAAATTATTATTATAATAAGACAAAATATTATTAAAAATATGATTGTTAAATTAATATTTCTATTCATTTATATATATATATATATATATATATATGTTTATTTATTTATTTAATAAAGCACCATTTCTTCGTATCTCACATTCTTCACCCCGATACAAAGAGGGGTAAATCTTATTCATCAAGAAGGCATATTGTATGCATGGATCTATTTACTAGTTTTATTATGATAAATATACTTTAATTTTATTAGACCATTAGTATACAGAATAAAAGAATTTGGGAAAAGTTTTATTAAAATTGAACAAAAATAATAATTCCCAGAAGAAAAGCACAAATACTCAAGATGATAAATAAAATTTAGTCATATTTAATAATCTTGCTTTTATAAAATCATGATTCCAAACATGATTTTTTTTTTCTTTTTCCAAACTCACTTTTAAAGTAATAAAATGATGAGTAATCACTTAGTGTTAAAAATCCATCAATTTAATCTCTAGGTTAATATAGTTCATTGATAATGTTGTATACCAGATTTAGGATGATTTTTAACACTTAGAAAATGATTTATATAATTTGTTTACTTTGAAGAATAAATGAATGGCTTTTGTCTGAGTAATAAATTAATGGGTTATTCCTCCTTTTTATAGTGTCTCGTATTTTTCTTGTCAACACTTATTATTGAAGCCACTCAAAATCACCCGACAGACAGCTACAGAGTTATAACATGACCTAGGATTCCTCAATAATGGTAGAATACCTAACCAAATGTGTGAGGGATGCAAATGCAAGTCAAGCAAAGACAGTGAAAAAGTGTATTCTCCAACCTTTCACTTCACACTTGCAGGTTTATGGCTTATTGGCCACTTTTCTGCAAATGTCAACCAAGCTAACCAAGCTTTGTAGGTTATCGTAAGCCAAGTTATGCTTCTAAAATTTGTTAACCTCGTAAGGTAATGCTGCATCAGCAACACCACTCTTACAAAAAACCATATCCACCCACTACATTAGAGGCTATATTACAACTATCTCACTGCATCAATTTCAAACTTGTTCAACACTTTCTAACAAATAATCACACTCCAAAATCTGTTTCATAAATTTTATTCCCATAAAATAAAACCCAACCAAAATTAAATTTTGTTTTCACAACTACTGTGGTAAGAAAAATCTTCCTTCCTTCAAAGCATGCTTTTACGAGTTAAAATTAATTTTAAAGCATTCATTTACTAATAGTTTGACGGTGAATATCATTACCAATAACTTTTTTATTTGCAAAAATTAAAATGTTTTTTTTGTACAATAAAAAATCTGAGGTGAATCGAGTTTTAAAAAGTTATAAAGATTAAAACATCATCAAAGTTCTCACATTACTGAGAACAAGAATTGAATTCATGTGTATGTGTGATGATAAGAATTCGCAGTAAAAAGAGCTTGATTGTTTCCAGGTTCTTCGGCAGAGATGATGACCTCAATTATAAGCAGTTACTGTTGGATGAAGACGACAGAAGTGGGACCTGTAACATGTTTCATGAATAATATCAACTTTGAATTTTGGCCTCAAACAAATATCAAATCACTAACCAAACAACAACTACGTTGGCCCCACGTATCCATCAATATTTTTATTATGTAAAATGTTTTATAATCTTAGTTACTAATCTTTAATCACTTTGTGTCTCTGTCATCTTAACCCAACTCATGGGATGTTAACTAACCCCAACTTAGTGAGATGATTGTGCTCATCATCAACACAGAGGCATGCAATCCCTATAACAACTTCTACAAACAGATATTCTAAACAACACTTTTAATTATTCAGACTCTCCTAATTTTAAAAACTGTTAAATCTGTACTAGTCTTTTATATAAAAAGTTTTTAAATTTTATATTACTATCAATTTAAATAAAATAGTTTGATTTTTTGCATTTTATTTATAAAAATACAATTATATATATATATATATATTAAAATTGTATTTTTATTTTGAAATATTAAAAATAAAAAGATCTATTTTTTACTATTAGAATACAATTCTCAAACATTCCAAGTTATCCCTGCATACACCCAATCAATGATTCACATATACCTATGTGGAAGTATCAAAGTTTAATTGTATAATAAATATTTAATTATAGTCAGATTAGAACAATATATTATTTAAAGCAATTGATATATAAAATTTATATAAAGCGGGACTCTTTAAATATAAATAATTTGAAAATCTCTTTTCTATTTTTAATTATCAATTTTTTAATAGAATAATGTTTTGTATCTGTCAATTTTTAAATTTGAAGATAATATTTTTTTCTAATTAGATCTTTAGTTTAATTAACATAGAAGAAAAAAGCTAGCTGTGCTAAAAGAGAGGAAAAACTAATTGCATATAAATATACATCGAAATAAAAAAAACTATAATAGGTAATTTATTTAAAATGATATTAAACACAAAAAGTGAAATAATTTTTTAATTTATGAGAAAAAATATTAAATAGCTATTATAAATTAAGAGAGAAAAATATAAACTTGTAATGTATGCCTTGAACATTCAGTTTGGTAGTTTTCTTTGGATTTTTTGACACGGGTGAGTAAGACAAAGCGTGCAAGTTTTCACTTGACCAAGTTTTTTGGTTGAATACTAAAAAAATTTAAATGAGTCAAAAGACTATGTCTATCTGAGACATTAATTAAATGCGAAGATAGGTGACATTTTTATAAAGATGAATAAAATAGGGAAGGGAAAGATTAACCTAGTAAAACTATCATCATATGGTTAATAACTAAAATAAAAATTATATATTTATAATAATTAGAATAAAAAATATGTTTATTTTTAAGAACTAAAAGTAAACAAAAATAACATATTTATGATTATAGATATTTCTAAGTGTAAATTTTTTGTTGTGTCATAATTACTAGATTGAGATTATATTCTATACTATAGGAGAACAAATTTAATTAAGCATAACAGAGTAGGTTTTGTTAGCAAATACACACATAATCTTCCTTTTTTGGTTACAAAGAAATGCGAAACTACAATCTCAAATGAACAACTCTTGTGGAATCCGCCATTGATTAACTAGCCAATAAGCAAGGCATGGACGAGGACTTTAGAAAAGCTTAAATTTCGAAGAAGCTTCCAATTACTTTATTAATAATTCTGCACACATAGACTCTATGAACATCATGACTAATCATCGATTATTTTAATTACTAGGGTATAGAATAGCATTATTATTAAGAATGCTATTTTGATGACTCATTTTTTTTTTTACAAAAAACTGTTACAGATATACTTATAATCTGGAGAACATTTTTTAAAGATTTTAATTTTCATATATACTTTCAGGATCTATAAAATTATATTATCATATAATTAAAACTATAATTTTTAATTAATTATTATGAAGTCAACAAATTTATCACATGTATACATAATTATAAAAAAATCATATTATCAATATATTATAATTAAATATTGATTTTAAAATTGTGTGCATATACAACTCCTATAATACATTTTTTTCATATATTATTTTAAAAATACATTAGAAAATAGTTATGGTTATAATATCACACTTTCAATCTAGAAGAGTGACGGTATAAGAAACTGTTCTATGCTCAAATGATAAAAATATTAAATGATGATAACTAGCATTAATCAATCCATAAATCATTAAACATGATCTGACTTACATTCAGAACTCACCACGAATTGAATTAAATAGGTCAATTAGAATTATTTTATGATGAATAAAAAAATTTACAACTTAGTTTAAGTTACTAAATGAGGGTTTAGAGAATTTGGTTTACTAATTTATATTTTTTTTTATTTTTTTAAACAAAAAATTTATAATTTTGTTTATTTTTATTTTCTATTGATGAACCGAATTTACTTGCGCATTTCATATTGAGATGTCTAGGAATCATTCATTTTTATTAATCTCAATAGAAGTAACTTTAAATAATAATTTTCTACATTGAAACAAGTCTAACGGTTTTCACATAAAAAAACTTTTATTATAGTCCTCTTTTTACGTGTAGTCTAACTTTTTCTAATAAAAACAAAAAATGATAATTTTTCTTAATAAAATAGCTATGCAATTTCCTATGTTATCAATAATATATATAAATTATTTAAATTTATTATTATTATTATTAGAAATAGGTGTGATGACATTTCTATTAGAGCATTCAAACCATCCGCTTTACCCTAATTTCGTTTGAGTGATGTTTCTCCATGACTTATAATTACATTATCTTATTTTAAGAATTTATAATTTTTTTGTTTTATTAATTATTATTTTAATTTAATTAGATTTAATCACAAAATTATTTCTTATTTTATTTTTAGATTTATCAATTTTTCTTTCATATTTATTAAAGAGATATTCTTAGTATTTTATATGTTTAATATTTTTATATTAACTTTCTTTTGTTGATGAAATATGGTTAAAATAACTTATAATTCTAATAGAAGTAAGACTATGTAGGTCGATCAGGATTCTACTTATTTATGCACAATATGTTAATTTTAAGTAATAAGACAATATGGTAAATTGAAATCTTACTTATTAGTATACAATCTCTTTCTTAATCTTAAGTATGAAATCAATAATTAAAGATATGATAAAAAAAAAATCATATATACTTGTATAAGGTGAACAATTAAAGCATATGATAAAACAAAATTGTATATACTTTAAGTGTAAGATGAACAATTATTAATAATTTAGTTACAACTTTTTAACGCAATGTTACGCTAAATATTATTTTCGGATCTTAAAAATTAAATACAAATATAATTAAGTTATATTTTATTTAAAATTATATTTAGTCTTTCTTTAGTTTTAAGGAAGAAAACAACATTATTTTATTATTTATTGAAATCCACATTATAGCCCGTTGTTTGCTTCAGCAACACACCACTATAGATTCTCACTTTCATTACTCTATCACATATTTTATTATTTATTGAAAGTGATAACCTTTAACAAAATTCAACAAATAAATGAGATGTGAAATTGACCAAAAATAAAAATGTATTTACAGTTATGGGCCTGTGAGGGAATTAATTAGAGAAATTGACGGTGGTAGGATTGGGAGTGTTGAGTTGTGAGTATTGCGATTCAGCCACTCACATAAAGACATTGTTCAGTTCATGAGAGGTTTTGAAAATTGAATTCAATGCAAGACCTCCCAACTACCCTTCACCACACCCACTCCATTCTGCACACCTGTGCAGTCAAACCTCTGTCATGTCTCCCTGAAAATGAAACTACTAATATCAGATAATTCAAAGTGTCTCAATAAAATATTCAAGTTTCTGAATGAGTATGAATTATTAAAACGTTAATTGCTAAGATATTCCTATTTGAATTTTTAATACCAAATTTTTCTAACCTTTAGAAGTGAAATAACTATTCATATGGGTTTAGGAAACTAATGTTTCATAATATATTGATCAAACGAATTAAGATTATTGGACTGTAGTTTTTAACGTTTTTGTGATGGTATTTGTCGCTTTGAGATATAAATCCGAATTGTGATGTTATAGTTCGAGAGTTTTCTATGTCACTTGGTTTCAGCTTTGGTACACGGTCTGTGTCGCTGAAGATACTGAGATTTTAGTTTAAGTATGGACTACATAATCAACTTTGGATATTTCATTGACTCACATTATTGTTTGAGATTCGCTTTTATAATTTTCACCACGAATGAATTATAAACTATTTTTTAAAGTTATTATCACTGTATCCTCCAGGCTCAACATCATTAGGATTTTTTTATTAATTTATCTCTAAACTCTTATAGCGTAGAGCCACTGAATTGGTGTTCTAATTAAAACTCTTTATGTAAGAAAGTGAGATGTGTTTTATTTAGGCTATTGACCGTAAAATTGATCATGCATATGGTGAATCACTACACTACAAGTCATTGTGTCCCTGGGCACACACAGATGATTTGTCGTGGTTCACAAAGTGACCCTTCATATTTTAGTCATAAAAATTGGTGATGATGATAAAGCACTTTATTTTATTCGTTTTACATATTTCTTTACTATTAGAAAAAAAAAGTTATATCAAAATCCTGAATTTGGTTAAGATTGTTGTCTTGTATTCAGTCTCCTCATCATAATCCCACCTTTTACTTTGTCTGTTTCACAACTGAAACCCCTGCTAGTGGTCCAACTCTTCTTGCTTCTTCCCTTCTCCGCTTACATCTTCCTCTTTCTCGAAGCTCTCTCTAGTTCTTGCTTTCAATAATTTGGACACGCTTTCTGGTTCATGTCATGCAGCTAGCTTAGTGCAGTTACAATTGTTCACTAATGACCTTCTTCTTCCTTTGGTAATCTTTGTTTTTCTCTAAATTCTTATCTTTCATTTTCCTAGTTTCTTATCACCTTAAAGGGTAGCAAAGTCCGTTTTTTTCCTTTCGTTTTGTTTTGTTTATGCTGTGTCTTTCTTCCTTGATGTGGGTTTTCTTTCTTCGTCTTATTTTTTGCCTTATTTATGGTTGTGGTTGCAATTTAGTTTTATTAATTCAGGTTTGATATGTGAGACTGGTCATGAAACTTGCAACTCCCAAAATCTTTCCCGTCCTTCCTTGTTTGCGCCTTGTGTTGCGTATTGATGTGTTGTGTGGATACTGGGATGGCAGGAAACTGCTATGGTAGTCTTATTGATACTTTAATCCTGAACAAACTCACGTTGAGCTATTTGGTATTCTCTATACTTTCTTTTCTCAAAACATGCTGAATTATTCAGATGTACTTATCCGCAAAGATGATGATTATGTTTCTCAAATAAGCTCACTGTCGTTCCCTCTCTTAAGAAGTGGTCTGCATAGATCGCAACACAACCTTAGAGTTAGATATTGTATTTAGGGATGCGTGTTTTCCCTGAATGGAAAAGGTACTCGGGCTCTTGGTATCATGTGCTTAATTGTCTGTTATTCTTTTTGTCGGTTTGATATGCTATAAAATTTGGGGTGGAAAATTCAAGGGATAGTCCCTTTTCCTTTTTTTCTTATTGCGCAACCTTGAATTTTTCTTTCTCTCTTTTAAAAAGATGCAAAACTGACCTTTGTCTTAAGACTCATGTCGTTCCACTCATTTTTTCAGTCATGGAAAAACTGTGGCTGCTTGTTCAAACACTCTCAAATTTTGCTTGGTGTTGAAATGAGAGGAATTTTAGGAAACAAGATATTAATTGAGAAATATAAAAACCATTTTGCTACTATTCAGTGGTATTGAAGTCAAGTGCGCTTTGTTTTCACGATTTAAAGAACTTACTGTGCACTAACATTAGAATTTTATCAAAATCATATGACAAAAGTATGCTTTATGTAATGGTTGCATTGCACCTATAGGGTTATATTTCCTTATTGGTTGCATTGACTAGTCATTGATCTACAAAAGTTCATCCAAGTTTTTACTTCCGTGTTAGTTGTAGAATCCATTTAAAATTTCCCTGGATTCATTGAACAGAGCATCAAAAGCTCTCTTCTCTGTGCACACACCAGACTTTGGGAATTGGGACACAGACTGGAAATTGAAATTTTACATTGGAATTAAATTTTATAGTGTGATTCTGGTGGTGGTACTTACATCTAGAGTATCAACATTCGACCATGTTGAACTCGAATATTAAGGTTTTTATATTCATATTTTGCGTTTAGTGTTAAAAAATTTCCTCTATCCTTGTACCAAGAATGGCACAACTAAGAGATCTGGTTTGTGCTAAGCAGATGCATCACCTTTGAAAGGAGTCCTTTAGTTTGAACCATGACAACTAATCTATCCCTTTCTCCCGGAATTCATAAAGAAGCAAAAGTTCTCTCAGAGGTGACTTTCTAAAACTAGAATTCGTTGTTCTGCTTTGTGCCTGGGAAATGTGATTTAATTGATGTCCGTGAACTTTTGTTCAGATTGGGAATTCTGAAAAGCAGTTGTGGGCATTGATCCATTCCAAAGGCCTTTTGCACTCTGATGCTCAAGACTTGTACCGCAAGGTTCGGTCTAGTTATGAGATAAAAATCTTGAGTAATCACATGCTTTCAGAACTTCAGGATGTTGAATATTCTTTGTGGAAGCTGCACTATAAGCATATTGATGAATTTCGAAAAATAATAAAGAAAAACTGTGGTTGTGTGGAGAGCAAAAAATCAGGAAGGCCTCAAAATCATGTTGTGCATAGAGACAACGACAATCATTTAAAGTTATTTAAGATATTTTTGACAGAAGCTATTGAGTTTTACCAAACTCTGATTGTCAAACTTAGAAAACACCATGGAGTCCCGGTGGAGGCTTTGTTTTACAAAAAGGGTTGGAATTCTACTTCTTTCGAACCAGATGTCATGCAGAAATGTCAGTATTTATGTCATCGCTGCTTGGTTTGTATGGGGGATCTCTCCAGGTATAAGCAACAATGTGAAAATCCTGATAATCAAAATCACAATTGGTCGGTTGCCGCAACACATTATTTGGAAGCTACAAGGATTTGGCCAGACAGTGGTAACCCACAAAATCAGGTAACTGTTTCTTACCTGTTGCATAAGAAACTTTTATCTTCTATTTGTTTGTCTTTTTTATCAAATGGTGGTAATCTTGTTCATTTGCAGTTGGCTGTACTGGCAACATATATTGGTGATGAATTTCTTGCTCTCTACCACTGTATAAGAAGTTTAGCAGTTAAAGAACCTTTTCCTGATGCCTGGAACAACGTTATCTTGTTGTTCGAAAAGGTAATACGACTTTTAGGCTTTTTAATACACTGCTATTTATTTATCTGTATGTTTAATGTTTCTAAGCATCGTATACTTTCATCTCCTCAAGTGTCGCTATTAATCTTGCAGAACAGGTCTTCTCCTCTGGAATATGTTTCCAGCAATGTCTCTGTAGATTTCTTAATTGGTGAAGAGACCAAGGTGAAAGGAAAAGATTATAGCTCACACTGCAACAAGTCTGAAGGAAAAAGTAATCATTTTACAAATTTATGGTCTCTTATGGTTAGAACAATAAGTTTCTTCTTCATATCGTCAAGGTATATCTTGGATTCATTTTATTTTGTTTACAACTTTTCTGGGCATGTCATCTTACCTATTTTACTGCTTTAATTTCCCTATTTTAGTCAATGAGTTGTGCCCATTTTCCATATGCTTCACTAGTATTTCTTCTTCAACAAGTCTGCTGAGTTCACAGTTAATAACTAATTCGTTGTGGACACATTTTATGCCGTGAACATCATATTAGAGGTTTTCAACCTCAAAGGAATATACCTATGATAAGTTTCTGAATATACTGATTATAGCTGCATGCATGCAACTTATAATTAAAAGGGAGAAAATAAAAATAAAAGGACTTTCATGTAGCTGGAGAAAATATCTAAAAATTTTGATGCTCTTCTGAATTATGAGTTGGTTCAGAGGTTTAATGTAGATTAGTGTGTACACTTAGTTCCTTTTATATGTATTCTGATGTTGTTTACCGTTATCTACTGAATCAGTTTGGAGGAATTCTCCATTGCATTGGCATCAACGATGGGAGGGTTGGATAAAATGATGGAGCTAGAAGACAGAGAACTAAAGACCATGTTGGAATCCTATAGTCAAATGGATTTAGCCAGAAGAGGTCCTTTCCGAGCCATACAAGCAGTTTCTATTCTCATATTCTCCCTAACAGATCTACTTGGAAAAAAGGAATCTGAAGACAAAAATGATGAGCAGTTGATTCAACTGGCATTAGCTGCCGCATTCAGCGTGATGGGACGTTTCATTGAAAGATGCCTAAAGGCTAGTTCTTTGAATCATTGCCCCCTGTTGCCATCAGTGCTTGTGTTTGTGGAGTGGTGTTCAAGCATACATGACGTATGTGCAACCGATCAAAAGAGCGTAAGAGCTATTTCTTATTTTTTTCGTGTGTTTGTTGAACTTCTTAATCAACTTAAGGATGATAGAAAGGAAACCGAAAAGCATCTTGATAAATCTCCTCTGTGGGAGGATTACGAGTTGAGGAGCTTTATACCTATAGCTTATTCACATCTCTCATTGGACTTCTGTGGTAATTGGGAACACATAGACAACTTTGAAAGTGGAATTGAATTGCGCACTGAGCGCATCAGAGAAGCAGCACTAAAGATGGCTAGCAGATCAAGTAATTGGCAGAAGTGGATTACAAGTGATAAATTAGGAAATGAATTTCATGTGGCTAGATCAGATGAAGATCATCTTGACAAGGAAGAAACAGAGAATATAGAACCCAATAGCAATAGTACAAAATTGGAAGAGCCTAATCCGCAATCTCACAAAGACACAGGAAGACATGGTAAATGGATGAACGAGGATAATCCAAGTAGCTGCAGCACCATTGGAAAGCCTTATGTAGTTGAAGATGAAGAAGTTATTCTCTTCAGGCCTCTCACAAGGTATAACTCAGCACCATCACACCCCTCTATCTCCACTGTTGACCAGATGTCACCAAAAGAAAAGGACAACCAAAGTGTTCAGTCCGATGATAGTTTGCGCCGTGCTAGTTCTCTGCTTATGGCACAAAACCCAGCTCAAACTCACAGTGATCCATGGGAATTCCATGACAGCATTTTGGATTTAACGAGTGACAGATCGTTCAAACAGCAAGAACCTTCAACAAAGGAATTAAACGCACACACTTTTTCTGAAGCCCTAATCTCTGCAGGCCCTCCTTCTCTCAATGCTTGGGTGCTTGGTAGAGGAAGCTTGAGCCATAACAAAAATAATGGAACAAATGGCCTTGGTGAGCACAGGCTGCAGCCAATTGAGGAAGTAGCCTCTTCATCTTTGGTCAGTCTTTCCATCAATAAAACTGAAAATTCGGTCACAAGTTCCGTGGATGAGACTTCAAATTCCAATTATTCCCCTTCCGCTACATATTCCCTTCCAGTGCCTTCTGCTCCATTAGTTCCTGATAATGCTGCATGGTTTACCGATGCACAGTCTAGTATATCTCCTCCATCGTTTCAAGACTACTCAGATCGGAGTTGTACTTATGGACCACGTGGATACGATCCTAGATTTCCTATTCTTTCTAATGGATACCCATCACCTGGAAGAATGACTTCTTCAGAATGGCTGCGTTGGTATAGAGAGAATTACAGACCTGAAACGACCAACAGTTACATACTACCTACTCATTTGAATACTCCTGATCCTGTAAATTTCCTCTATCATGATACTTACAGGTTTGATCAATTTGATAGATGGAGCAACAGCAACCCTTTGTCTTCTAACCAGTACACGTACATGGAGCCTCCAGGGCCTCCACCATTGCAGCCTGGTTTTTTATCTGCTTTTGGTGAACACGAAGGCAGTGTCTACAACAATTTTCAAAGACCAAGCCCCTATGGATGTGGTGCAGTGACAGACCTGAGGAATGAGCCACAGTCTCTGATAGAGTGTCTGAAGGAGAAGGAATGGCGACTGCAACTAGATCCTAATGTCAGAGGGCCTACATTCATGGGAAATTAGAACTTCTATCTGAAACCTTTGTTCCAGGGACCATGTCAGAGTTGAAAAAGTTTTTGTGCAGTTTGTTTACTTACCAAGCATGTGCAAATATCATTCATGCATAGAGATGTTTCGGTCATTTCTGAACGAACTGAGGAATCTCAAACAAAGTGGATGAAGTATCCAACATTCAAGTTTTTATCTCGGAAATTCACACTTGTATTTGTAATCATCTTTGCTAGGATATGCATGTAAAATATATAGAATTAGAAGAGGAAATTCTCATTCTTAGAAGTGGACACATGATTTCTGTAAGCAAGTTTACTAGCCGTGTTTGCTGATACATATAGGTGATTATATAAGGTGAGATGTAAATTGTAGCGACATATATTTTGATGACAAATTTATGGTTGTTTAAGTTATATCCAAAATTAACACTTGTCTTCCTCAAATAAAATTGTTTGCGGTAATCACTCCTTATTATTATGGACTTCTCAACATGCACAAGTTGGGGAATGCCATAATTTTAAGATTTTTATTATGATTTAAATGGATGCTTTGTAGTGGCTTGGAACCATTCTCAAAGTTCACATTAATATGAATTTACTAAAAGAATTATATTAAAATATTGTATAAACATATTTGTTTCTATAATTTTAAATTTATTAGCTGCTTTAACATATAACTTTATTAAAATTTATTAAGATTGTTTAATAATTTTCTATTATGGACTACCTTTTCAATTTGTAGTTAGCTTCCTTTAATTACTTTTGCTAAATATTTAAAAGTTACCATCATAAGTTTTTTTTAATAAAAATTTCTCTTAGTTTCTTACTTTTGGAATAAGATGTCCCGTTCCTTAATTGTTTAATTAAATCAGATAATTTTCAATGAAAAAAATTATACCAATTTATAAAATTGTTTGATAAAAAGTCTTGAATACCAATATTTAAAAATATTAAAAAGTTATGGTAATCAATCAAGACTATCTGAATTTATTTTAGAGGAAAATAAAATTTAATAATCTTCAATTGATATTTTAAAAAACCGTAAATCATATAAATATTAATTAATTTCTTTTGCTAATTATATAAAATTTAAAATATAAATATTAAAATTAGTTTTTTATATTATTTTTTTAATAATATTTTGATATATTTTAACATGTTATAAGACTAATAATATGACGTTTGTAAACTTTTTATTTTACATATTGTATTTTTTTTATATTTAGAGATATGAATTAAGTTAAAAAAGATTGAATTTTTCTTATATATATATATATAAATAAATAAAATAATAGATAATATAATAATATTTAAATAATTAATTTTGATTCAATAGTTAAAAAATTTCTAACTGAATCAAGCCATCCATTATTTTTTTATAATAGAAATTGAAGCAAAATATTCTTTAAAACATATGAAATTTCAATCCAACAATTTTAATTAATTATTACTTTTTTAATTGGTTTTCAATTATGATTTTTTATTCATTCAGTTCTATATACTCCTACAATATAATTATCTCTTCATATATTAATTTTCTTTTTACATTTAAGCAGTTGTTTCGGGTATTATTATGAATTATTATTTTTTACAATTAATTTATAGTGTTCGATCAATGAAAATGAGTTTTGTTTTTTGTTCTTGACTTGTGTATGTGACGTTCTTTATTATTGTTAAAGTTTTTAAATAAGTTATACTTCTCAATAATTAATAACTTGAAAATGAAGTTACTAAGAAGAATGGTATGGAACACGATAAATAGCAAGAAAAAAATCAATACAGAAACATTTAACAATTTTAAGGGTTTGATAGGCGTTGTTAATTTTTTATTAATTATTCATGTAATAACAACTTAAAATTGTTAATAAATTTATCAAATATTTTTTATATTTATTTTTAATTATTAAAGAAAAGGATGAAATGAGAATTATATATTAAAATTCTTTTAAAAAATTATTAGACATTTATCTAAAAATAATTAAAATTGATAATATATATAATTAGAAATAACATTATGACTAAATTATAATATATAGATATAAAAGTTAGAAGTCTTATTAGTTTCATAAGTGTTTTGTTAAATTTAATTAACTATTCATAATAAAAATAACCATCTTAAAATTATAAAAATCAATAAAAATAATTTCTTTATGAAAGTATGTTTTGTATTTATATCATTAATAAAAGATTATCTTTATAACGATTTTTTTGGGATAAATCTTTATTATTTTATTCTTTAATTTTTAGAATTCAATTAACTTCTCACAGTATAAAAACTGACCACGATAAAATAAAAATTACTAAAAATAATTTATTTTTATATAAACATCTTTTGAAATTTTATTAAAATTTCTTTAATTTTTATTATCTTAAAAAGTGAACACACCTACATCTATGCACATCCACTAATATATTATAATATATGTCTGTTTAAACAACAAATTTATATTATTTTATAATCTAACTACATTATAAGCAATATTAAAATTGATGTATTAAATATTTATTGAGTCTTAAAATAGAAGGATAAAAATATTTGAAATAATATTTTAAAAATTGGACTAATCATGAATTCAAGTGAAGTTGATGTTGTGATAAAGACGAGTATTTGAAACAATGTTTTAATTGTTAGATCAAAATTACAACATTAAAATACTTGAAAAATTATGATCTGCAAAATAATACAAAGACAAAATTCGTGAAATGGAAAATAAAAATAAAAATATAGTCATAACAAAATCGATATCAGTGATAACCAAAAAAAAGTAACCCAAAGATTAGATTTCGGGTCATGGGCTCGTCAGGCCCAGTGATTCAATGAAGAAAATAAAGTCACCGCCACGCCCGTAATTCAAAAACCCTAATTTCTTTTATCCTTTCACTCAGTTGCTGCGACGCTAACAGGGAGATTCGGAGCCAGATTTCAAGATGAAGGTTTATCTCTGAAACCCTAATCTGCTTGCTGCTTTGATTTCTTGATTGGGGCTAAATTTGTACGCACACAACTTCTTTTGCAGTTCAACATTGCGAATCCCACCACCGGTTGTCAGAAGAAGCTGGAGATCGATGACGACCAGAAGCTGTAATTTATTCTTAACCGTTTTAATTTTCCATTGCTTGCGATATTAGGAAGAAAAAAGATGATAAATGTCATTTTTAATTTGTTTTCCCTTTGTTAGTGTGATTACCAGCATTTTATGCGACGAAACGCTATCCTGGAGCTGTAGAATTTTATTCATATAATATTCAGTGTTCGTTATTTGAAGAGACTGTTCCTTTGTTACTGGGCTATGTAACTTGTAATTGAAATGTCTTGTGTATGCGTGACCTGATAACGAGTGGAGTGGGACTCTGTTGTTGCGTTTTTGATTGATTTTGAGGTGTGTTTCGATGTTATGGTAATTGGATTTTTAATTGCAGACGAGCATTTTGGGACAAGAGGATCTCACAAGAGGTTCTTGGTGATGCTTTGGGAGAGGTATGATTTTTTGCTGGAATCCTCTCGTAGGTCGCTTGTTTGCTGAAATTTCCCGATAAACATTGATCAATTATTGACCTATTCTCCTTTTTTGTTTTGGTACTTACAGGAATTCAAAGGCTATGTCTTCAAAATCACTGGAGGTTGTGACAAGCAAGGATTTCCAATGAAGCAAGGAGTGTTGACCCCTGGCCGTGTTCGTCTCCTGTTGCACAGAGGTCTGACTATTTTCGTTGATTATAAATATGTCGGAACTATTAGTCTGGAGCATTCTCTCAACTCACGTTCTATATTTGGATTTGGATGTGGCCTTGAGTATTTTGTAAATGATTCCCCTTGTGTGATATCATACCTCTTTGTTTAGTAACTTGTGTTGTTTGATCCTTGTTCAAGTAAGATCGTATATATTTGTTTTGTAGATACTGTTATCTTTGCAACCCTCGTTCGTGGTCTGATGTCAAGTTTCATTTCATTGTTTACATGAGCAGGAACTCCTTGTTTCCGTGGATATGGAAGGCGCAATGGAGAGCGCAGGAGGAAGTCTGTTCGTGGGTGCATCGTCAGCCCAGACCTCTCTGTTCTGAATTTGGTAATTGTAAAGAAGGGTGAAAGTGATTTACCAGGTCTGACAGATGTAGAGAAGCCAAGGATGAGGGGTCCAAAGAGAGCTTCCAAAATTCGCAAGCTGTTCAACCTGTCTAAGGATGATGACGTGAGAAAGTATGTCAACACATATAGGAGAACATTTACAACTAAAGCTGGTAATGTGTATTCTCTCTGCAACTGTTCTACTAGATTTATGTTGTGCCTGCAAATAAGTTACAAGTTTTACCCATTTCTAACCTGTAATCTTTACTGCTGCCATTTTTATACATCAATGTTTGAATTTATCAAATTTGTTAGCTTAAAGGTGACTGCATTAACAGAGCTATTCTGGTTTATGAAAATTACTTTTGAATTTGTACCTGTATATAGTTTGTAGCAAGAATTTATCTAAATTATCCATTCACAGAGCCGTGTGTAGAAAAATAGGACTTTTGATAAAAGTGTGTTTTCTTCACATCATTCTTTTTGAAAACTAAAAGGTTTAACATGAGATCAAGAGGTTGACTCCTATGAGTTATCACTTTTCATTCATACTTCTAACCTTTGTTTTTGCATATTTTGGTAGATTATTTTTAGATAGAGGGCCCATTTTGTAGGACATTATTCTTTGATATAACTTGGGGATATGCAAGTTGTGATTGTAATTGGTTTACATATTTTGGTTGCAGGTAAAAAGGTGAGCAAGGCTCCAAAAATCCAACGACTGGTCACTCCCCTGACCCTCCAAAGAAAGAGAGCAAGGATCGCAGATAAGAAGAAGAGAATTGCCAAAGCAAAATCAGAGGCAGCAGAATACCAGAAACTCCTCGCCTCCAGATTGAAGGAGCAGAGAGAACGCAGGAGTGAGAGCTTGGCTAAGAGAAGATCAAAACTTTCCAGTGCTACTAAACAATCTGCCACAGCATAAGCTTTCAGACAGAGGAAGTTTAACCTTCTCTCTAGTTTTTGATAGTCTCATTTCATGATCCCTTTCTTTTGGTATTTTTCTATTTTGCTATTCAAATACTTCCTTTTCAATATTTCTTTTATGCTTTGTTCGACCGTTTAATGGAATTGATTTTTTTCTCGGTGGGATTAGTGACATTTTGAAGTTGATATTTATAGACTATCATATTTTTCCTTCCCGCCGCATGCTTGTTATTATGGTTTATGCCTCAATGAAATCGTCATAACTCAAATTCATGAAGATAAGAGGTTGCAAAATGACTGTAGGGTTGAACAGTTTTTGTCTCAAACATTAGACTCTAGATCCGTCCGATTTTCTGCTAACCCACGTAGCCAGAGCCGAAGCATGAACTCTCACCCTCTTGGATCAACTATATGGCTTGCCTCGTTTCTCTCATTTTGTGATCTTGTCAAGCAAGTCGTTTACTGGAACCCGAGCATGTTAGTTTAGTGGTAAATATCATGTCTTCGAAGTTCTTTTATTAATTTTTTGGAACAAGTCCTGGAGATTTTTGAATCCGAGTGAATCTATCGAAACCCTTAGCTTCACATTGATGGACAGTCTGTTAATTTTCGATGAATGTTTATTTCCGTGTGACTTGTATTTATTCATTTTGGTATTTGATTTTTTTAAAGAAAAAATGTAACGCTCTATTGAGTTGATTTTGTTTTTATAGTGAGTCTGATGAAATGTGGCAATAAGCAATAACTTTAATTTTTTAACTGAGTTTTAGTATTTCTTTAATTATTTATATAGATTAACCAATCAACCTGTTTCATCCACTGTCGTGAGAATTTAATGAAGTGGTGTAACATTTTTATTTTTTAAGCCAGTTGTTGCACTTTGCGAATGCGACATGACATTGAAGCCAGCTGATGGAATACCGAAGTATTCCGATCATAATGTATAATGTATCTGTTCGCCTTTTTTTCTCTAGTGTTCGTGAGCATTAACCATGTTTTCCTTCCGTCTAAGATTCATTCCCGTTCGACAAACACCCACTTTTTTGGGTCATGGCCCTTTTCATTCTGTTTGTTATAACCAGCACAACTATCTATATTTTGTTATCACCCATCCACCATTATATACGTTGTTGTTATCTTTTGTGATTATCATTGCTGTCACTTTCTAATTATTTTACTAATTCAACCCACTGTTGTCACTATGTCTGTTTTACAAATTTCAAAAAAATGTCAAAATGAAATTATATAACTAAAAGAATTTTTTGTTAAACATTTGAAATTAAATTAAGAAAACCTTATTACTGAAGAAAAATTATTTGTACACCAATATTGTAATTGATACCCACGTATTTATGTATTCAATAAGCAGAATTTAATGATTTTATGTATGTCTGTGTGTTGATTTAATTCACGAATCAAACAAACTAAATTATATTTAACTCAAATTGCTCCCATTTACTTATCAAGATTACTTTTAATTTAAATTTAGCTCTTCAGACTTGTATATATTACTTTGTCATTACTTTATTAATTTTTTATAATTAATTTATTATGTATTTAATGAAATAACATGAATTTATTTGATATAAATAATGTATAGATATACAGTATATCACTTAACATGATAGATTTATAATTTTGAGTTATTTTTTCTTGTTGTTGTGATCATAGAATCAAGATGTCAATACAGATGTTTAATCTGGCTTAACCTTATTTTATGGGTGAAATTTAAAAAATTTAATAATCTAGCTTGATTCACATTTTATAATGGTCTATAAATTTCAGTTTTAGTCCTAGATATAGGACTAATAAGCCTTATTTTGTCTAATTAAAAAGTAAAAAAATTACAATTATGTTTGTATAAAAAATCATGATATATTGTTTAAAAGTTTAAAATTTAATATATTTAACAACTAAATGTATTGTAGAACAACATTATATATCTTATCTAATATTTTTTTTCAACAACAATAATATATATTATACGAAATTGTTCAAAATATAACAATGCAAAATCAATCAAGAAAAAAGTTAAAATATCATAATAAATAATAGAAGATATATTTTATTCAACATAAGGATAAAAACATTTTATCCAACAAACAAGAACAATGCAACCTAGTATTGGATTCAAATTTGTCTTTTCCTACCACACCATCTAATATAACTTTTATAAGTACATCTATTCTCTATCTTTGCAACTTTGTTAAATAAAGATAAAAATTAAAATACCGTTACAAAAACATAGAATAATTGATTTTGTTCTTAATCTTGTACAATTCTCATATATAAAAATAGATATTTTGAATAATTTTCTTTTTACATATTTTCTTTGTCTAAAAAATATATATTTTTGCTCTAATATTATTTGAAACAATTTTATTAATGTTTATCATATCTATAATGTAATATATATAATTAAAATAAATAAAAATAAAAAATAAAAATTAATATAAAAAATATTAATTTATCCATTTTTGGATTAGCTTGACTTTCACTCATATCAACATAACGAATTAAATTGAAAAAAGAAATTAATTAAACCACTATTTTTTAAAATTGACTCGACCTAAATTATACTAACTGACACGTGGGACTAGAGCTATTTGCACTATTACTTAAAGTTATTAATATGTGTTAATCAATTATTTGTGGTTTTTGTGAAGATGAAAATCAAGCTTTTGAGTGATCCTAAATTTATGTAGATATATAATTAGGGTTTAGGCTCGCCTGATCCCAGATATATAATCATTTGATTCCCATTGTAAACGGTGGTGCTACTCTGGTCAACAAAAGATTGGGTTATTGGAATTACTCACTGAACTACTTACTTTCTTCACGTCACTTTTCAACCCAGCAACTAAACACGTGGCAAGTTGCTAAGAATCCGTGGCAGGAAGAAACACACATGGCAAACCACTTGTTTGCCACCTTTTCTTTCGAACATGCAGGTTTCCGAAAACGGTGTCAAACCATTCAAGTTTTAAGCCCATCAAATTCTCGTACAAATGAAACCGAAGCAAATAACAAAACTTTCTGAGAAAGACAAAGGAAAAAAGATATGGCAGCCATGTTCTTAACCAGAAGTACCCTCTTTCGCTTCTCAAAGTCTCTGCCTCTCGCCCCTTCACTCTCCCTCAAACCCTCCGGGGTCACCTTCGCTTCCACTCCCAACTCTTCAGAGGTAATACAGTCCAAATACTACATATAACGTAATTTTTTTTGGATCTAGTAGGTCATTCATTATTATCAGCCCGCTCATAATTTTGTACTCTTTTGGTCTTAAAATAATAATCTTCTAACATATGATTGAGTTGTATTAACATTTTCTTAAAACTTGTTTTACCTATTACGTGGAGATACAGTGGTTTGAATTCGCGAATCATGAAACTAGTGGGGTAGTTAAGTTTGGTTGAAAACATAAATTTACGTTTATATGTTTGTTTGTTTTGCAGTGGAGAAATGCAGAAGAAGGAAGGAGAGACGCAAGGGGCGTTTGGATATATGATTCTGCACAGGCAAAACGCGAGGCAGATGAAATGTCGGAGAGGGCCAAAGAAACGGCAAGTGAAGGCGTGGACATGGCCAAGGATCAGTTGCGAGAAGCCAAAGAGAGAACCAAAGAATACGCACAAGACGCCAAGGAGAAGACGAAGGATGCAGCGGGGTCAGTGAGGGACAGTGCGGAGAGCGCAAAAGAGATGGCGAAAGAGTATGCGTACGAGACCAAAGACAGTGCAAAGGACGCGGCGGGAACAGTGGCGGAGAAGGGTAAGGAGGGGGCGGAGAGGACGAAGAAGAAGACGGAGGAGGTGGCAGCATCGACGGGAGAGACGCTGAAGAACGTGGGGGAGAAGGCGAAGCAGGGCGTACAAGGGGCGTGGGACGCGGCGAAGGACACCACACACAAGATCAAGGAAACCTTGGTTGGGAAGGATGATGATGATGATGATGATGATGGTTATGATCATGGTCATGGTCGTGGTCCTATGAAGGATGATGAGGATGATGTTGCAGAGTTGAAGAGAAGAGTTGGGAAGAGTTATGGCGAGAAGGGTTATTAGAGAATGAATGACTTAGTATTTTAACTATTTACAATTCTGGTGCTGTATATTAATCTGTATTCGTGTGTTTCTTTGTTTCTGTTTATGTTTCTGCTTCTGATCGTGCTGATATATCCTCTTAGAATAAAAGTTTATATATATTCCATTTTCTATTGCTATGATCAATTTCAGATAGGTAGAATTAAACTAAGCACAATACACTTCTAAAGAGCATTTGGAGTGTTATTGTAAAAATTGGGTGGAAATAGCAGAACCCACTTGAAGGGGATGAAATTGCAAAACTTGGCGCAGGCCCAAAACGTCACAAACCACCTTTCACTGGTTGACTAAATACGATATCTAAAAGTAAATAATTAATTTATACTTATGTTAGTTGAAGGTATGAGGGAGATTATGTTCCTAATTTTACTAAATATAGGATTACACAACGTTTTACCAGGACCCATCCTTCTCAAATAATTGATGCAATAAAAATTAAATTGTGTAAATTTTAACATAAATTTAATATTCTTGTTAAATATAATTAATTTGTTAATTTAGTTATATAATATTTGGAAAAAATATTATCTTAAATAATTGTTAGAAGAATTGTTTAGATTAATATTTTAAAATTTAATATATAAATTTAAATTAATTTCATCTTACTGATATTGTAAAAATTATATAAACTTGATTTGGAGGCATCTTATTTAGATCACCTCTATTGATTGAAAATGTTGACTTAATTGTCCTTACAGAGCGTCGGCGTTAAAGATATGATTCACAATTTAGACGACTGTTACTATTATCATAACAGAAAAAATGTATTTTTTTATTGTGTATGATCATTAGAATAAAAAAATGATTTTTAGTACTAATGAATAATTTCAATTTCGTTTTACTTTTTAAATAATTTTTCATTTTTGTTACAATGTTACTAGGTACTTCGAAAAAAGTATGTGAATTTTGTGGACTATCTACAGTATAAACAAGTTTAATTTAATTTAAAATTTAATAATTTTTTATTGATTATTATAAAGTTAAATTTAATTTAAAATTTATTAATTAATAAATTGATTAAATTATTATTGAAAATCATGTTTAAAACATAAATTAAAAATTAAAAAGCGTTTAAAATTACAAATTTTATGAACATTTTTTATATTACAATTTTATGCCGACCATCTATATATTTAACTTTAAATGTCAGATGATATTAGTGTTTTGTGTTTAGACATGTTCTAAATTTAATATTTTATTCTGAATTGTTCTAAACATAATGCTTATTTAAATTTTTCTAAATTCAATGTTAGACATGTTTTCAAATTTTATTATTAACATTTTTTAACAATTGTAATTTAATAAATTTTGTAACAATTGATTAATTTAATAAATTTGGTAACAATTGATTAATTTAATAAATTTTGTAACAATTAATTAAGTAATAAAATATTTAAAAAAAAATTAAATTAATTTAAAATTTTTACATTTAAAACTAAGATTTTCAAAATTTTATTTAATCTTTAAATTTTATATTACATTTATTTTTAATTGTTTAATGTTGATTATTTATTAAATTTAAAACCTTAGCCAAATAATTCTCATATAAAAATTTTCGGTTAATAATATTTCAAATATTTAAATGAATAATATTTCTGTTAATAATTAATAAATTAATTATTCCTAAAAAAATTAAATTGATATTTTAATTAGTTAATTATCTATTTTGAAATGTTGTTTCTAAATTTTTTTATATTTATCTCCTAAAAATAACGAAAAAAGGTTGATAGGGATGTTCTTTAAGCTTCAGAAATAGGGTCTGTGAGTTCAAAATTAAAAGGTAATAGGTAAATAATGGAAGAGTGGTTGGGGAATTTCTTGTGGAAAGAAGTGTTATTCTAAAATAAATGGGAAAAAGAGAGGGTAAAGGAAACAGAGAGAGAAGAGAAGAGTTGACAATGACAAGTCTTAAATAGCCACCATTCATTCACCACTGATTCAAGCTCTTGGTCTTCGTCTTTGCTTGCTTCTACAGCATCCTCAATCCTCTTTCTTCTGCTACCATCTGTTTTTTCTGCACTTCTTATTTGAGCACTTTCTGAAAGATCACCTTTATGAATCAGAAGCAACCTCAGGATGGAGGAAGGAGTGAAGGAGCTGCAACAAAGGCATGGGCTAGTTTAAGTTTATGAAAAATCACGCAGCAGGTACATCACTGTCTCAACTTTTCCTTTTCTTCAAATGGGTTCTGTCTTATTTTGGATTTCATGTTTCTTCAAATGCCTTCTGATTATTTTTGTTTTAATGTTCGAGATTTAAAGTTTACTAGTAATGTTGCCAAAACAGTGTATATGAATGGTATGAACTTTATTTTATGAAGCAGGTTAATACTATCTACACCACTCAGGAGTAACAATTCTTATATCAACCAAATTTTTATACATTGATTTGATATTATTTAATTAATATTTTATAATTAATTTATTATATATTTAATAAGATGAGATAAATTCATTTCATATCAATTAATATCAATTAATTGTAGAAATATGTTGAGTGAAAAGTATGTTTAGTTAGTTATATTAAAGATGTATTTAATTAGTAAAGAGATTTTTTAAATAAATAAAGTTAATTAGATTTTAAAATATTATGTAACAATGTAATTTTTTAAAATATTTTTATTATTAGAATACTTTTAAATCTTTGCATTTACATGGTGAATATATATTTTTTTATTATCTTATTTTTGCAAATTTGTGTGAATTAAAATACATTTTAACAGCCTTCTGTACTAATCTCATGATAATTTATTCAAGACACAAACTACATTTTTATACTAAATTATTGTAAATAATAAATAATTTTTTTTATTTGTTATACATTGCTTTAAATAGATAAAATATTAAACATTCTGCGAAAGAAAATAAAATAATATGTGTGGTAGAAAGATATGTGCTGGATAATTATCTATAGTGAAGATGAATTGAACTAGTGAATAAGAATATAAGTGTCATAATCAATAATAAATAAATTATAAAAATGTTAAACCAGTATATATTATAATAACTAATTATTCTTTTCTTATGTTGCATTTTTTTTCATATATCTAAAGCATAGTAGCCCTTTATGCCTTAGCCGAAACAAAACCAAATTAAAATAAAACAAAAATCTTATTTTCATCAATAAAACAACCATATATAACAAAAAATAATAACGCAAAAATTAATTGTAGAAACATTATTTCATAACAAAGTAAAAGAAAATTACTTGGACATAGAAAAATGTTTAAATTGAGATTGAGAATATTATTATCATTATTACTCAATTGGTATTGAAAAGAAGTTTGTAAAATAGAAAAGTTTCACATATTTAAGTAACATTATCTTATGAAGATAATATTTGTACTTACAGATAAAAGTTACACTGTATTCATAAAAATCTAATAAATATTTTTTTATAATATTTCAATTGAATGTATATCCCTAAATTTTATTGTCTTTTAAAAGAAATATAGATTTAAAGAAGTATACCATTGCCTTAAAGATGAATTTTGCTGGCAGTAGTGATTCAAACGTGATTACTTATCATGCAAAGATATATGTAGTCACTATGAAAAAGAGTCACAAATAGATATTGAATCTTAGAAATTTCACACTCCGTGTGTTAACTTTTGGGATGTAGTAAGTTTAAATTCAATTTTGTAAGAATGAACGCATATTTTTTGCAGTCGAGAAGTGCAGGTAAAGGAATAGGAGACAGAAAAGCTGATAAACACATGATTCTGCAGAGGCAAGCCACGTATGGCAGATGAAATGTCTGAGAGGAACAAAGAAATGATGAGCGAAAAGAGCTAGCTCAAGAAGTAAAAGAAAGCACAAAAAGAAAAACTCAAAAGAAGTAAATGAGAAGGAAAAAGATGTGGCAGCGTCTATGAGCGAGAAAATAGAGAGTGCAAAAGAGGAGGAGGATGAGGATGTTGTGGAGTTGATAGTTTGTAGTGTTCACTATTCAGGTGTGTTTTTATGTTTTCTGGTTCCACTTTTCAACATGCCAGTGTTGGAGACGAGAGATTGTTACTTGACATGTGCAAAATTTGTATGTTCAGCTTCATGAGATATTAGGTCTTCACACATTACTCTTCATACTCATTGCTATTATCAATCTCAATCTACCAATTTATCAGAGCAAGAAAGTGTTGGGAGGAAAAAGACTAGTGTGCTTGGTTTGAATAAAATTGCTGAATTGAAAAAATATAAAAATTTTAGTTATATTCCTTTTATCGGTATTCAAACACATCTTATCTCTTCTAGGTTAGAGATATTAGATCCGCGTTTACGTTATCAGACTTCAAAATGAAAAGGTAATTGTATATAGAAAACATAAAAATGAATCATGAAAAAGCAAAAGTGGTGTGATGCTTTTAATAAAAGAACAGAAATTAAAAGTGAGAACTTGACTTCTTAAGATCATACTTTTAGAATGATTTTTTTAATAGAAAGCTGCAAGGTGTGTTAAAATCACAACCCGACACAATTTATTGAGCACAATTTTTTCTCCTGGCGATTCCTTGCGCCAAATTACAACTCATGACCCACATGGTCCTTCATTTGAAGGACATCACACTGCAAAACTTGGTAAGAGTCCTTACCAAGTACCAAAATCTTTACCTTCTTTGTTAGAACCTAGTTTGGTTCACTGCTGTGCTGATCATGACTAATACAACATCTTAAAACAGATATTGGTATAAAATTCAATTTTTGAATGAGTTCAGAATCATTTTAACTGCATTTATCATACCCACTGTCAATTGTCAGTTTTATCAATAAAAAAGACACAAACCATGCTGTAGTGTGTGGTAGGTTATCTGGGACCACGAATTCAAGATCTAAAAATTTACAGGGTATGCAGATTAGTTAAAAAAAAACAATTTAGAAAATCTGAATTTTTTGAATAGAAATGATTTGTTATTTTTGACATCCATTGAAGAAAGAAAGTGAAGTGGTAGGGTGTAGGAGCAGTTGTAACCCCTCTATCAAGAAACGTCACCACCATCTCCCTTCATTACATCATCACATGACTCATGGCATTTGCATAGTTTAGTTCAGATCAGAGTTATCAGAACTGGACCATGAAGGTGAGTGAAATCATAAATGAATTAATTATAGGGTAACAAGAAACAACAACTAACAACAGATGAATCATCTTGCCGCTGGGCACCCAACTCATGTCACCACACTACATATGTCCAAGGATATGGTCCCTCCTTAGTTTCCTCTAAATATAATATACACCTTTTCACTTAGGATATCATCATTTCACTTTTTTTTTTCTTTTTTTTCCTGCATCTAAAAATTAATACCAAGTAAACACCTGTTTCTTAATTTTATCTGAAACAAAATTCTGAGGTAAGAAATGCCGAAATCATATCTGGTTTAACTAAGGAAAAATTTCCAGACTTCAGTTACTACTTATTTCAACTAATGTTAAATTAAACCACTTTTTGATGTAAAATGTTTGGTCTCTAAAACCTTCATTATAAAACTCTATAAATTTATCATTCATTTAGCTTATTATTGAATGTATACCATTAGTGCATGAATTATTTACTTTATCCCGTATCTAGTTTTTTTCTATAATTATTGCTTTCTATATTTCACTAATTTTCTTTATTTAAGATATGATAAAAATATGTATAATAAGCATGATCAAATTTTGATACTCAATAATACTAGATGAAATTATAAAATTAAAACAGAATAAAAAATAAAAAACTAATTGTAAAGTCTAAATAAATTAATCTGAAGATTAAAAATATAGTTGATTGATTCATTAAATTTGTTCAGGTTGAAGTAAATAAAAAAAATGAACTTAATATAATTAAATTGATTTTGATCTATGAAAATCGATTAGTAAAAAAATTAAAAAAGAAATTATTGACTTTGTTTGAATTTTCAAGTTCATCATGAATTTTTGAGGAAATACTTATCGTTTAACTACTTTTCTTTTATCTTATTTTACTAATTTTCGTTCATATTTTTTTATTATTGGATCATCTAATATGTGTATCATTTTTCCTTTTTGAAATATTATTCTTCTGTTTTCTTGCTGTCTCTATATTATTTTTACTCCAAAAATGACATGTTCCTCGGAAATAGTCAAATATGGTGTCAAAGGTTTGCCTATGAAGCACGAAATGATATCATAAAGTAGATTCAAATAGTACATCTTGAAATCACAGTTTTTTTTACATTAATATCTGAATTGTTATTTGAATAGTATTAATTATGTCGTATATAAATTTCGCACGTTGTATCTGATACACTCTCAAAGAACATATATTTGGCTAATGCTTTTATAAATATATATATATTTTTCGCGGTATTTCTTATGTTCCTGTAAGTTTTTTCATTATTTAATTTCATCTTCGTTATGATGTAGTAATTATAAATATAAGCTATTATATATTTTGTAAAAAGTAAAATAGAAAATAAACATAATAGTTGTATGAACCCAAACTTGTTATGTTTATAAAAATATAAAATATTTATTGTTAATGGCATGTTTAAAACGATTATTATGCATTCACTCGTGAGTGTGAATTAAATGAGAAAACTATATAATAATCATTTTTATAAGCATAGAACTTGAGTTAGTCTTCAGCCAAACTTTGTATGGAAAAAAGATAAGTATGTGAGAGTAACATTTCTAAAATATTATTTTAGATAACTTATTTTTAATAATTATAATTTATTTAAACTATAAAATCAAGATAAATAATCATTAAATAAGCAGAAAATTCTATAATTTTGTGTTTTTTTAAAAGTTTTAACCAATAAAAAAGTGTCCAAATAGACGTGTTAGAATGTTAAATTTCTATATTTTTTTGTGATTTTAAAAAAAATTATTCATTAAAAAAATGTGTTCAAATAGACGTGTCAGAAAATTAATGTTTTATATTTTTAAACTAAACATTAATCGGATATTAACATTTAAAAAATAAAAAAAAACTGAAAAAAATAGCTATATAATAACCTTAAACTTATTTAGAATCTGTTTAGCATAAATTTCTTCCCAAGAAATTTTTGAAGAGATCATGGAAATAACTTTTGTATGGATGAGCTAAATATTACATTTTTGTAAAATTTAATAGAAAATAACATTAAGAATTATTTTATGTTAAAAGTAAAATTAAATTATAAAGAATTTTAATTAATTTTATTTTTCAAAAATATTTATAGAATATTTATTCTAATAAAATCTTAATATTAAAATAATTGTACTATATCTATAACAATTAATAATCTAATTAATAGTATGGATTTGTTTTTTAACTGTTTTTGCATATACATCTTTTTACTTCTTTTATCCTTTGTTCTGCTTTTTCTATTAACAAATTTTTTAGTTTCCATATTCTGCAAGAAACTACTTATACAAGCAAAATGAAAAATTAAAAGTGTTTTTATAATATAAGTATAACCATTAACAAAAAACTAAATTATTTTTATGTACGTTCTTTATTAAAATTTCTATTTACAATGTTTTGATAATTATTTTTATTATAATGATAGTAATATTATTTTTTTAACTATAATTATTATTTCTTTTCATCATAAATAAAAGTGAACGTACACAGCAAAGATAGTTTGTATTTTTATTACTTAAAATAATAATAATATATAAATGTTTTGGAAACTAATTAGACATATAGTTAAATTATATAGAAACGAATTACAATTCTCCTTTTCATAAGGCTGAGTTAAATAAATTTAAAACTTTATAATATATTTATATTTTTATCATATCATTACCTATTGAATTTCATACTTTGACTTTTAACTTTAAGACAGTGGTGCAACACACATTTACTTTTCTTTCTATTAAGATATAGGATTTATTATACTATATTATGAGTATTTATGATTAACAATTTTTCTATGGTATACCTTAAAAAATTGATAAATTCACTTATGATGCATTATTTTATCCTTTTTTTTCATAATTATAAAGGTTTATTTTTTAATGATTATATCACCTTTAAAAATAGATTGTGAAGTGGGTATGCAGTTCTCAAAAATATAATTTTTCTTTTATTTATTTATTTACTTCCTGTCTTCTAAAAAATATAAATGTTGAATTAAAAATTAATGGAAGACTAAAAGCTGTAGCAGTGGGGTGCAAATGCAATGAAAGGAAAGAGAGAGAGAGAAGAGAGTTGCTGAGTTGTGACATAGCCACCATTTCATTCACCACTCACTCCAATTAATCTCTTTCTTCTTCTTCTTCTTCTTCTTCTTCTTCTTCTTCTTCTTCTTCTTCCTGGTCTTGCTCTTTACTTTCCTCTACAGCCGCCTCACCCTTCTTCTTGGTCCTTACTCTACCCTATACTACTTCTCTATCATCTTTATTTCTTCACTTCTTAAGTACTCCTACTCCTATTTCTCTCTCTCTCTCTCTCTCTCTCATCCCTTTCCACTTTTCTCATCGATAGACAAACATCACCTATGTGAAATTACAAGTCTCAGCCTCTCAGCCGCTCTTTCTATTTGTGTTTCTTCCCTCCCCCTTCTTTCCTTTTAGGTGCCCTTCATTCAAAACTCAAAAATCTCACTGCATTCTGAAGGGTTGGCCAGTGAGATAGATGGAACTCACTCCACCCCATTTCTCTCTCTAATCACTACATGTTTTCCCCCCTAAGCCCCGATTGAGACCCTTCCTTTTTGGACTTTGTACACGTTGCACATCAATACACAAATCTCCCAATTTTGCTCACCAAGCTTCCACCTCTCCTCATCTTTTTCCTTATACTCAACACTTCAAAACATGGAAATTTCTTGTCTTTCTAGATCGTTAGAATCCACCGAGATTTCACAGGATCGATCATATTGAATTAATACCATTTACCCACTCATTATTAGATATTCTTGTAAGTTTTTATGGGAATTTGAGATACCCGGTTGTTCTTTTTGTTTAATTGTGGTTAGGTGGGAACTCATGCACAAGGTAAGTTGCCGTGGTTTTAGTCATTCTAGATTCTCAGATACATTTCGCAGACACGTACAACTCAAATACAATCCCTCAAATCCGAAATCCCCACGCACTTTTCACTCGTACGTTCCCATATTACCTGCATGCTCCTCCAAGCCGCCACCAACCACTACTATAGTTTCTAGAATATAAACAAAACAACACATCCCAAACACACACGCACATACTCGAAAGTCAAAAGGGTAGAGAAAAAGATAGAAGAGATGGAGCAAGGAGGTAGAGAAGGAGGTGACATGACCAAACTACCTCAGGATTCAAGAATGAAGGAGATGCAACAAGGGGATGCGCAACCTCAGGTTCAGGCGCCTCAACAACCCCAAAAGTGTCCTCGATGCGACTCTCTCAACACCAAGTTTTGCTATTACAACAACTATAGCTTGTCACAGCCTCGTTACTTTTGCAAAACATGCAGGAGGTACTGGACTCAAGGTGGAACCTTAAGGAACGTTCCCGTCGGTGGCGGTTGCCGCAAGGGGAAGCGCGCCAAGAACTCCAATCCATCATCATCTGATAATTCCTCTTCCCGGTCGCTGCCGCAACAACCATCACAAGACGTGGTGGTTCAAACCCAACCACCACCTGTAACATCGGTGGTGAGGGCTAAAGACCCATCTTCAATTTTGGTTTCACCTTTCTACCAAAGTGGCGGGTACTTGTCTTCTCTGGCTGCTATGCATTCGCTCAATCCATCTTCCCACCCTTTTGATCAGTCTCTGAATAGTGACGCCTTGCGTTCTTCCAATTTGGGCCTTCTATCTGGTTTCAATGTTCAGCGGCCAATTGGGACAATTCGTCCACCGCAATTGTATCAAATGGGCAGTGGTCAAAGGGAGGTGGTGTCTCTCTATGATCAAGGTTTGGTTAATCCATCATCCAGCATAGCTAATACCAATACCAATAGCAGTAGTGTTTCTCACCATGATTGGCCTCAGAGCTTCATCAATAATAGTACTAATGCTAGCAATAGAGCCTCTGATGCCTCTTTGTGGAGCACCATCAGTACCACTATTGGTGGTAACTCTGAGAGGACTAGTGCTGGTGCTGGTACTGTTTCTGGGTCGTCTTTGGTTCAAAATCAATGGCCTGATATTCCAGGGTATGGCCCTCCACCGTGATTTTATTCACCTGTTGCACCCCGAGAATCCTGAAAGCTAAGGCATAGTTCTGAGCAATTGATTTGTCTTTTTACCAGCTCCATCTGTTTGATGTCTTTTTTTAGGTATATGATCTTGTAGCATAGGTTTATAGCTGGTTATTGGTGTTGGTTGATTGTGCAAACATTGGACCCTAGAGAATTTTGTGCTGTTGTTGGTGTAGTTGATGTAAACGGTGGATCAACCGTGACATTTTATTTCTTCCTTTGTGATAGATAGTTGAATAGAGAAGTTCTGGGTTGGGTCAGGTTGTTTCGAAACTTTTACATATAATTTCTAATTACACACAGTTATCAAGTGAAGTTTTTTTGTTTTTTATTTTGTTACAAAGATTATCCTCTGCCTTTTTAAGTTATTGTCTTGCTCAAAGGAAAGTATGATTTGTTAGTTTAAGCAAAGTCTAAAAGGAATGTAAAATTCAAAATTAACGAGGCAACTTTGCTAAATACATGCACAAAGGGAATGATGTCTTTGGTGAAAAAGTTGATGGAACGGTTCCATATTGGGCATGTGGGTGACTGAAGATCCAAATTCTCTTTCGCTTTAAAGAGTCCCGTTTGTTTTATTTGCAACTATGCTTTGTGCGCTTTGCTGTTACGCTTTAACTTCGTCCTGGCTTATTAGCATCAGATTCGTTGTTTGATCATTAAAGAATTGATAATGTTTATAATTATTTTCATTTTGGTCCCCTTTTCTGGTATAAAATCGTGTTAAAAAAACTTCGAAATATAGAAAATAACGTTATATTATCCAATATGTGTGTTAAAAAAGCATTTTCTCTGTACCATGTATTAGGGAATGTCAGCCAATCTTACTTACTCCTCCTAGCTAATAATGCATGCAAACTGTTACATGTCCTTGTATTTCAACGTCGTCAAATGCAAATCAAAAGGCGCATGTGACCTGCATGGGTTTCCCTGATTATCTGATCATTAACTAACCCACTGTCCACATGGGTGTTTCTTTCTCATTTTCGCCTTTTCTTTTGGCAGGACTACATGGTTTAAATGATGCTTCATGTTCGTTTAACGGTTCCATGATATAAATAGGAGCAGCCTTACCCAAACTATAGAAATTAAATTATATGTTAGATGCATATCGTCGATCGTTAAATATTATGCGTACAAATCATGTTTTTAAACATAAGTAAATCATATATCAATTCAAAACAAAGTCCATAAATAATTGGGATGAAATTGCACGTGAAAATAATATCTTGACCTTGTCAATGGCAATGGCAATAACACAAGTATTATTGTACAGGAGCTTAACTGGTGTTGTGGAAAAGTGGCCTACGAACGAAGTGACCAAAATGTGTACGAAATGGCGGGGTTGGTGGGGTGTGAGTCGTGGCTTTCGATTAAAGCATATCTTTGGTCTGCCATAAGGAGATCTCTAAGCAGAGAGAATATAAAAGCAGTGAAACATCTCGAGATAACTCCCCACTCTGCCGCATCGTTTGTCACACGAATGTGCAACTTCTGACACGATAGAATGCATCAGCAATCACTATGTAAAATTCAAAAATACCACCACTCTCCTGTGCTCACCAAATCAGATTTAGCATTTCTGGCTAAGCATTTCATTAGGGTTGCCAATGTAACAATTTTGCTAGGTATATATTAGTGATATTATAAAAATTTGTCACAAGATCAACCTGGTTCGCTAATATTAGTGCTAGCATAGCGATTTAACAAATTTATCTATAGGTGTTGAAGAGCCTAGCTTTGACATGTTAAGGTGTTCAAGTGATGATATTGTAATGAGAACCCAAGGGAAGAATTGGAAGATCTTTCTGTTCAAGTTTCATCACATTGCTATGTGTGTTAAAGGAGTGGTTGGGAGAAAACTCTCATTACATGCTTCCAAAATGCAACCCCCAAATCTCTAGTCAAAAGAGCTTGAGTAGATTAAAGACGAGGTAGAAAGTCATCTATTATGGGAATAAATATGTTGTCCCAATCTTGTCTCATATTTGTTGAATTTTAATTAAGTTGGGTTTGAGTTCACAAAATTAGCCTTATCAAAAATTCAAAATCAGTATAAATTCAAACAAATCATATAAAGAAGGTTAATAGGAGATGCAAGGTTACTCGAAGAAAAAAAAAGGAACAAAGAGATTCTTGTCAGCATGTACTAATTAAGAACTAATGTTAGTTTCGGTAATATAAAAAATAAAAAATACCTAAATAAATTATAAAATATTGCATATAAGCTCTATTTTAATGTTTATTCGACTAACTAGGAAATTGAGTTCTTTTATCAGTGAGAATAAAATTATTGTTAACATGACACATGATTGATATTATTTTATTTTCGCTTTCTTATTTCATCTTTTTCCTCTTTTTTTTTCATTCAAATTTTTGAAAAAGAAAGATTTGTATTAGATCTTAGTAGAAAAAATTAGTAAGCTTAATATATAATTGTTACCCGGATGGTGGAAATTTAACCATATTTTTATTCAGTTCCTTATCATGAAATTTATTGCTCGTAATAAATTTTTGCTAGTAATATATAATTGTTACTCGGATGGTGAAAATTTAACCATATTTTTGTTCATTTCGTTATCATGGAATTTATTGCTTGTAATGAATTTTTGTTCCATGGTATTGATGTTCAAGGAATGAATATTAAAGAACTTGTTGGCTTTAGTTGAGAGATATTCATTCATTCCTAATAATTATGTTGCCGGTGTGACTAGAATGGTTGATTTAGAGAGAATTAGAAATATC
Source organism: Lablab purpureus (assembly GCA_030347555.1). Classification (NCBI taxonomy): domain Eukaryota; kingdom Viridiplantae; phylum Streptophyta; class Magnoliopsida; order Fabales; family Fabaceae; genus Lablab; species Lablab purpureus. The sequence continues at coordinate 12,515,736 of CM059259.1, forward strand.
CATATGGAGAAGGTGTGGACAATACCTTGGATATTTTTTAAGAGAATGAGTATCATCAACTTAAAACATTGATTTGAAGTATAATGGTTTGCATGGTAATGAGAAAAAGACAAATATTCATGCAAAGCTTAAGTTTATATGATTTATTTTTTTAAAAGATTTCAAAGTAAAATAAAGAGTTATATGCAAAACAATGAAGTATTAAAATATCTATTTTCATTCATTTAAGTCTCATTTAGTTCTGTTTTACAGTTAGAACACATGTAAGATCGAGTAATAAGTCACTGTGTTATTTAATGGGTCTCAATAATATATATATATATATATTATAATATAATATAATATAATATAATAAAAAAGTTTCAAAGAGTGAAATGTATGATTTTTTATGGATCTAATAGTCATCGAGCCAATATTTCACAAATAACGGATCAAAACTAAAGAAGAAGATTATTATTATAATGAGGGTTTTGTCAATTTGAAATATCATAATTATCACAAGTCATAATTGATACTAGGTCACAACAAACTCTTTCTGTTTTTCCTCTAATAATATGAATTAGTATCTTACCCATTTTTTTATATATTATTTAGTATAAACCTAAATGGTAGCTTTAAGTCTATTTTTTCTCAAATAAAATGTTAAAATTATTATTTATGTGGATCATGATCAATGCTAGACTGACGTCATTCTATAATTTAACATATTAAATATTAAAAAAAGAAATATTATTCAAAAGGTTAAATTTTATTGAAGCTAATAGTGTTAATGTCATGATGTTAATATTTTTTTACTCTAATATGGGGGTTTCTCGTAAGGATATATAAATACAAAAATTATCTTCATGTCATGGACATAAAAGATATGATATACAGATTTTAAATTTAAGATTTAAAAATAGGTGGACTGAATATGGAATAATGATCCATGTCAATTTTGGAGCTTTTGTTCTCAATGATAAAAAAAAACTATCATATTAGGTTAAGTTGGGTTAGCCTACTTAAAATTATATAGCGAAACTCAATCTACTTTATTAATAATTAAATTGAGTTTTTCATCAATTTAAATATTTAAAAATATAAAAACTAAAAAAATTGGAAAAAAAAGCTATGAAAACCCTAAAAGGAATAAATAATAAAACTAAAGTTTAAGGCTAATTAAACAGTAATTATTTTCTATTTTTAATGATTGGATAAAATACATTATAATATTGTTATTAAATGTAGAGATTACTTTGTTACGCATCTATTCAACTGTTGTTGTTTAATAGAAAAACATTTAAATTTCTTAAAGTCAATCACAAAATTTCTAGAAAAAGAGAACTTTATTCCATATTATCAATAGATTTTTACGTTATACATGTGTAAATACATTAATGCATTTTATAATAATTTATATTATTTTAAATTTATCATTTGACGCTATTCAATTATTGATTTATTTATTTATTTGCTTAGTGATTCAATATTTCATTATCTTAAATGAATTAATAATGGATTGATTTACATTTGATCAATATGTTTTTTTTAATTGGAAAAGGGAAACACATAAGTTTTAATTTATCTAAAGATTATGTTGCGTAAGTCTACCATATTTGAGTAATATAAAATCATATTCGTATTGAGATGGGGGAATGTTTGTTAAGGTAAAGTTTGGTATGAATAACAAATAAAATCTCAAGAGCTAACTTTTCTTATTCTCATTGGTGCCAAAGCCCAAAGACATGCATGCAAAGTATTAAGAAATATGATGAAATCATAGCTAAGATGCAATATGAAGAGCATACCTTTTCAAAGTGGAAATGTAATTAATTAACCATGAGATAATTAAGATAGAACATTAAGTGAATACAAATTCTAAAAGAATATTCGGGAGAGAGATATCCACTATTATTTTTTATATAGACAGTAACAGTGTAACTTTTAGTAATTAGCAAAATAGGAGTTAGGAGGAATGAGAATAGAAATATCAAAATAAATAAAGAAGCGTTAAGCATAGATTCACTTCTAATCCTTAATTTACAAGAAACATTGGTTTGTTTATGACATTTCTTGTGATGCAAGAATGGTATGCGACAACCTCTGGGAGCTACAATTGACTTCATGTCTTCTTATAATATTTATTAAAATTCCAAGTTAGCACAATCTGGAAATACACATGTTACATCTAATTTTTTTTATTCTAAATTCATGGAAGAGTTGGATATCCAAAGTACTCTTTAACTTATGTGAATCTAGGATAGAAAGTATTGTGTTAATAGTATGTTAGAAGAGTGTAATAATAATAGACATTTCAGATTTTATGTTATTTAGAAAGTGACAATTTAAATCTTAATTGTAGATTAAGTCTCCTTACAATCAAATGCCTTTTTCTTCATGCTAATTGACTGTTGTTATACGTAAATTTGTTCTAACCTGAGTATGTGAATCTTTACAACTGTGACAACCTCCGTTCATTGTACTTAACCAAAAGCATGGAAGTAATTACCAAAGAAATCCAAGAGTACAAGTTTGACCCTCATTCATACATATGGGTCCAGTTCGAATCACGTAAAAAATATGTTTAGGAAAATGATAGCGTAACCATTTACAACTTTAAAGTAAAATATTGTCAAAATTATTAATTATATGTTTTCTCCATGACTCGAAATATATTTCGTTAATTTGATTGTACTATCTTTGGTGATGATATTAATTTTGTGAAAAAGAAAACAATAAGTTTCTTGGAATAAGACGATAAAGAGAAAAAAAGTAAAAGAGCAGAATAAAATAGCAAAAGTTTCAATTGAAACACAAACATTGTAAACAGTATCAACTATTTATTTCGTTGATCAGTACTGCTATATATACTTGATTTGGTTTCCTAATTTTGTTGACAAAAGAGAAGTAATTGAGTCATAATAGATATGGTTATTACAGAAAAAATGAATTTAGGGAGGAAGAAGGAGGTGAGATATGGTAGTTGGGAAGGGTTAGAATGGAAGTGACAGAGAAAATGAGAAGGTGGGAGGTGGTCGAGGATAGCAGTGTTTGGTTAAAGGTGTTAGTGACAGATGCATGGAGGAAGAATCCAGTGTCTGGCTTTATCACCACAATCTGATCCATCATGATTTTGATGTGTGTATGCGTGGGACTCTCTTTTTCTCCTGCTCTTTGAGAGAGTGTATCATTAGCAACATGGCATGAGGTAGTGGTGGTGGACCATATATGCCCATCAAACATCAATGGATCACACTCCTTACCCTTCTTCTACCCCTCTCATCCCATCCATCAACACACCTTAAACACCATTCTTTTTATTTTCCTGTCTACTCAATTCATCCCTTCCATATGCTTCCATCTGTGCTCAGACCAACACCAGTTCCCAATCTTGCATCTCAGATCACGCTCTTCCAAAACCTATTTTTCACTGCTTTTCACAAACCAGAATGTATCCCCACTCATCTCTCCCACAAACATAATTTTATACATGTTTCATTACGAGGTTTCAAATATTACATCAACAAATTTTAAGCTCTTGTTTTCTTTCTTATGATGAATACTTCTATCGTTCCAAAAATTTCCTACGTGCCATTCATTTTAAATATACATGTACTTTTCTTTCTCTACACAGTTTTTTAATTAGAGTCTATACCTAATTCAATATAAATTATGAATTTTCCAGCCAATATGGGATTTTTAGTAAAGTTATTTGTTAAATTTTATTCTAAATTATAAATTTATTAAATAAGATATAAGATTTTAAAATTTTATTTTTTAGAAATTTAAAGAAATGAAAAAAATACATGTTATTAACATTTCTTTCTTTCTATAAATCTTTACTTGCAAAAACAAACTAAAAGCTATCATCATTTAGATTTATTAACATTCTCTTCAAATTATCTTTCAATGCAACTTTTATTTTAAATATCTTTAAAACAGGAAAAATATCTAACAACGTTATGTTAGCTGTTTGGCTTTTTTAAACAATGTTTCATTTTTTAAAATGAGCTTTCATTTTCAACTTTTTACTGTTTAAAAACTTGTTTGGCTTGACTTTCTGATTTTGTTTTAAAAAAATAAAAATATATAAATTAATTACTTTTAATAACAGTTAATTGAATATTTTTATATAAAATTTATTACTTATATTTACATCTTTACGAGTGACTAATGATTAAAGAAATATGTTTTTGGTGTCCATTAAAAGTTGATCCTAACAAATAAAAACAACATTAATTAATTAATAATAATGTTGGAATTTTGTTGCATGGTTAACATATCATAAAATCATAGACGCTAATATGAATCTTAAGTAGTCTTGGTTAAAACTACATTAATTTATTATTAATTTTTAAATTAATTTTTAATTAAAGTAATTTAATATTGACCAAATTAATACTAACGTATTTTTATTTTAAAATTTATTTAATTTAATATTGGTTTAGTTGATATTAAATAAATATATTTTTAATATTATTTTAATTTACATTAGAATAACCCATGTTAATAACTGTAATTTTAAGATAATATTTTTGTACACTATATTTATTATTATGTTTAACAAAAAAAATTAAACAAAAAAATTCATTAATTTAGTTGAAAGAAGAAATGTAAGTAGATGATTATAATAAATAAAGGAAATAAGTATAGATGAAAAAGATAAAAATAGATAAAGAAAATGAATGTAAATAAATAGATGTAAAGGATTAAAATAAATGAGGAGATGAAAATAAATATAAAGAAATTTATATACAAAAGTGAAATAGATAAATTTAATGTTTGGATAAGTTAAATTTATACCTTTAAATTAAAAATCATCAACAATTCATTCATGTTTATCTCACACTTACATATTTATATCAATAAAATATAAATAAAACTAGCATACGAAACTTATATAATTATCTTTAATTTATTAAATTTAAAATTTAAAATTTAAATAATTTTTATTTTATTTTAAAAACATATAAATTTATAAGATATAAATAAAATTAACATCTGTTTAATCAATACTAATTTAAATAAATATTAAAAATATATTATACTAACATTATTTAGTCAACCGTAAATTATAATTATTAAAATATTAATTCAAATATTTTTATTTATTAAAAAAAATAAAAATAATTAATTTTAACTTAATTGATTCTAGTAGGCCTAACATTAACGGAATTCTATTAAAATTGCATAATCCAATACTTAATAGAAATATTTATGTGTGATCTTTAAGAAAACATTTTCAATTTTATCAAATAATTATGAATTTACCCCGTCTAATCACCCGGTGAAATTACTGATATATGTTTACCATGTTAAATATCTAATTAAACCAAGTGGAATTGATCAGCTTTGTTATAAATGATGAAATTTAATAAAAAAAAAATTAACATGTTAAAGAAACTTCACTTAAACTCATTGATCTTATGGCTGGCTACTGATTACCATTCCATACAATATTTTTAGAAAAAAAATACTTAAAATGATAATGGTTGAAATTCACTTTTAGTTTTGTAGTGACTAATAAACAAAGAAACAGTACGGGAATGTACACTTCAATGAGTTTTGAAACCTTTAACAGGACAAAGAGTTTGTTTCTCATTGCTACTTCTGGAAAGTTTTTTCACCCTTTCTCCCTTTTCTTATCACTTTTGAATTCTTAGCATAAAACAAATTTACTTTTGCAAAAATTCGAATTATTTCAATGATTTTACTTCAAGAAGTCTCCCTATTCTCAATATATCCTTAAAGGAGGGTTTCAAAAGTCAAGTGTACTCATCATTTTAAAATACTTGTTGTTTTAATAATATATGATTAATTTTAACCTTATTTTTGTAGTTATTGTAATGAAAATATTTAGCCCTATTGCCACAAAAAATGAAAAAGAAAACATTAATAGAGAAATGTAATTTTCACGATGAGAATTAATTCCTGACTTGGCAAATTTCTTCACTATAAGCTTTAGTATTTTCCATCTTATCATTCGAATATGTAGCTTCAACCAATTTTTGGAGAACAATCCTCAACATTTTTTCTTTTATTGTAGTTAAATAACCTATACTTCAAAATTACCTTGCAGAAACCCATCCTTTCTCCACCCAACAACACAACAAATTTCCAAGAGACACTAACAATTATAAATGTCTATTTAAGATGAAAGCTTATGTACATCTACTATAAAATAATAACAACAATAATACATGTTAAATTAATAAAAATGTTGCTAGTAAAACAATTTATATATGTGTGTGTGAAATGAGTCTGAAAAGTTTGTTTAACAAAGTTGTAGCTGATGCATATTCATTCTACATATGTGATCATTATGTAACTAAAAGAGCACATACAATTTACAAAATCTTCTTTTGCAATTTAGAAGTGAAGAAACAGCAGCATGTATATATGAATAACAGATAGAAAGTTCGGGATTCACCGAGACTGTTCTGGAATATGAAATAAAGGTTCACCATATTTAAGATTTGAGTTTAATAGTGGATTAGATACAATATTATTCTTTGAAACATCAAGACATTTTTTAAAACTAAAAATTTGACTACAATGTGAGTTAAAATGAATAACATTTCAAACATAGTAAGTCTAGCTATCCAGTAAACTTGACATGGAAACGACAATAACAGAAGAAAAGTACGAATTACACATGAATTGTGAAGCCCTTGGTCTCAACTGATTAATCCACATTAGTTCGTTCATTTATGGGTGTACAATTTCACTGCTAAACATTAGGTATTCTGATTTGAGCATAGGGTAAAACTCATAGTAATGTATTTAACTAAATATGCAGCAACAGCATCCGAATAAACTTAGCTATGCAACCAATGCCTACCAATTAAATTTAGACAATTTTAATATCCTATACCACACACTAATAATAATAACTCAAGGGAGAATATTAAATACTTTATTGATCAGCATATTGTGCACCAAGTTTTGATTAAAAAAAGGTTTTACGGTTTGAGTTCACATGATATTTCAATTAATTTATCTGTAAACAGCATGATCATACTCCACCCAACTGTAAATTAACAATAGTAAGCATTGACTTATAAAAGTGAAGGCATCAAAAAGTCCAAAGCAGAGAGAGAGAGAGAAAAAGTTAAGTGGTGGTGGTGATGGAATTTATTCGATTCTTTTCTTTAGCCCGAAGAAGAAGGCACATTATTCCCTAACACGCATTTCAACCTAGTTTTGACTTGGTTCCACCAAAACATTTTCGAACATTTCCCTAGCTTTAGTTTTGTTTTTTGGGGGTTCCGTGTGACTAAAGTTTTGAGAGTTTGACGCTATCATAGGAACAAATTGAAGGCTTGACATCAGACGCATATTTTGTTGTTGTGTTCCACAGAAAAAGGTTGTGGGTGACGACATGTGTGCACTCATGCCATACAACTGCTCGTGTCTGGTTTGTGACCATTTGTCGTGTTTTTACTTGGCTTTGCCATGGAGAATGATTTTGGTGGAGGGTCTCATTGTCTAAAATAATATTTAACCAAAATATTGTGAATGATTTTGGTGGGGGTGTAAGAAAACGGCAAAGATTTATAGTCAGCAAAATATTATTATTTTAGACTCTCCCTTTCAATGCTAATAAAATACAATATACTACTAGTCTTGTATTATTATGTTAGATTGTGTTGGTTGAAAAAAATGGAAAGAAAAGAAGGTTTGGGTCTATGATAAGTCAACTTACGCTGGGACAATCAAGAGAAACATAACCTTCACTTGTTCATAAGTGTTGTTTAAGATTTTTAAGGAAAGAAATAATTTTTTTAAAACGTATTTTTATCATTTAAAATTTCAGTGAGTAATATTTTAAAGAAATAAATTATTTGGACATGATTAATAGAGTTAAATGATATTAGCTTGTCTTCTGAATTAATGCAAGATTAGTTAATTTCACTTAAACTTAATTTCTTATTTTACTGTTTTTTCATCTATACTCTAAAATAAATAATGAATAATAACTGTTTTTCACAGAAGAAAGTAATAGTATAATTAAAAATTAATAAATGTTATCTACAATTTAAAAAATAATGGATAAATAAGAACATGTTTTTTTCTTCAAAAAATATCAACACTTAAAAGCATAAAGAGAGTATCATTTTGTATTAATATAAAAATAAAAAGTATGCTTATATTTTTATTTATTAACAAACTGTTATATGATAAAGTTGTTCGTTTTAATTATTTTAAAGTTTATATAAATAATGATTTATGATTTAGTGATAATATAAACCTATTTTATTCGTCTTTACTACTGAACCTATTAAAAAAAATGCATCATTTAATATCTGTGATTTTTTTACTTTCAAAATATTAAGCCTATTAAAATTCCTATAAAGGAGTGCCATAAAAACTTCTATAAAGCGGTATTGTATTAATTAAGATATCTATTTTTTTCATCAGCAAGCAAAGAAATATATATTAATTAAGATATCTCATAACTAAGAACATGATCAACATACTATTCATAGCACTTAAGTTATCCTATTTTCTTTTAATGGATATTTGCGAAAAGTTAGGTGTAATTAGTCATGTATGTGAAGGGAAGCAGCGAAATAAATTATGGCTATATATATATATTCAATTTCGAAAGCAACTATGTAACTAAACTTGTAGCATATTTTCACTTGAATAAATATAAATATATATTGAAATCTTTCACATAAACAAATTGCTTATTTAACTTGAAATAATAAGGGGAACTTTATGTTACCAATATACAGAAGTAAGCATATGTACGATTTGCAGATATAATATGAATTTTTTTCATTATTTTTGAAATAGTTTAATAAATTTTGAGGAGATTTTTTTTTCTTAAATAACTTTGTGTATATCAAGCATATTCTGTATTCCTTTGACGAGGACACAAATGTTCTTAGACAGAGAAAGATAAATGGATTTGTTTGCTTCTGCCTTGAAGGCTGGAAGCCCATTGAGGCCTGGAATAGGCAATAGGTTTTAAAACTCTAAAGCCCATACAGAGAAAAAGTGAAAACTAATTGTATCAATTTTTGGGTCTAATTACTGTAGCGTGTTTAGTTGAAAAATTACTTCTACTAGTATTAACTAGTAATTAATGTGATAATTCCCACTTAATCCTTCATAATATGTTAAACATATAAACGTTTGAGAATGGACATATGTGGTACACCAATGAGTACTTTTGTACGTAATCTTATAGCTGTACAATGGTCGATAAACTAAAATGAAATTAATGACAATTTAGAGTCCATAAGAGATATTAATTAGTTGACTTTAATATATTAAGGCTGAGGTTGCTTCTAGACAAATCAAGGTTTCTAGAGGTTTCAATTTTTTGTATTGTTTACTAAAATTTATATTATTAATTTAAATTGTTAAATAATAGTTTTACGGAGATAAACTTTTGTGTCATTTCGAAATAATACCATTATTATCAACTGTTCTAACTATCCTTATTTTTTTTTGTCTGTCTTTTCATTTCTTTCTTTACTCTATCTTTTTATAACTTTCTGCTTTATTTACTATATATGTTTATTTCACGAGCATTCTAATATTGATTATAATGTTTTTTTTGTAATTTAAGGTGGACCATGATAACATTTTGGTAACGTGTGTAGAATTGCCTAATCTAGTTAGATTGGTCATTTAATTCAATTATTATGAGTTAGGTTGGGGTAATCCTAGATGATTAGATTTGAGTTTAATTGTGAATTAATTTAATATATACCATATTTGGGCAAAAATTATCATGCTATCATTTTCTTTTGGGTCAAAGAAAGTGCATATATGATTTTGTATACAAGGGTATCTAAATTCTTCTACATAAATAAGTGTGAATTATTTCTATTAACTTTTTGAGAGAAAAAGAATGAGTGTGAGTGACATTATAGTATTGTAACTTCACTGCCATGACAAAAAGGAAATTTACAAAATCTAATACCCCTGTTCACTATGTTCCTTTAATAATACTCCACCTTAAATTCTCTACTATACAATGTTATTTATTTTAGAGCATACGGTTCTGTTATTCTACCTTCCATTTTTTTATTGTATTGTCTTATTCATCGCCATTAGTATCTGCTAGAGAACGAGGTTCTTGTCTCAATCTAAGTTCAAGAGCACATTGTGCATTAGTACCCTCTCCACTCTTAGTCTCAAAACACTTAATTAAAGCCTCTAATGCAGAGTGACCTACATTAGCATCCTTCATAATGGACCTCAATTTAATTCTATTTATATATATAATTTAATATTTTATAATTCGAATTCAGAACATATTTATAAATAACTTTGTGTACTTTCAAACAAAGCCGAAGGACACTATCAACACAAGAAAAGAAAAAAATATTATTATCTTTATTGGTCTTAAATTATGTCTATGATTTGACCTTTATCTAGTCCACCATACTCTTAAAGTAAAAAGGAACTCTCCAAAAAAAATTGTAATAGGTATTCCAAATAGAACATACTTTAAATTAGACGACAAAAAACATGTAATTTTTTTCCTTCCAAAATAGAGTTAACTCAGACATAATAAACATATATATCATTAATCAAAACCTTCTAAAATTAAAGTTTAGCATCGTTTTGCATTCCAAATATTGTTGTCATTGGAAAAGAAAGAAAAAGGTTATGACGATCTTCATCAAAGGAGAAATCAAACTCATCTTTTATACATGTTAACTTGAGTTGACAACTTATTTAGATTAACTCGTTAAAGTAGTGTTCTCCTAGCAATTGTACTGTTCTATTTTTTTAATATCAGAATGAAAGAATGTGTTTTCATAGCAACAATTGGCCATATAGGTTAATCATAAAAAAAACCAAAGGATGGCATTCTTAATTGGACAAAAAAAAAATAATGAGTAAGAATAAATTTATTAAATATAAACTAATTTTTTTAAAAGATCATTAGTGATTATATTAGTTAAATTAAAAACTATTTTATAAACTAAAAATTATTAATATTTAAATAATTTTTATTATAATAGAAATTATATTTTTATTGTAATTATTAATCTTAAAAGATTATAAATTAATTTTTATATAATGATAACTAAATTAATTTTTAAATTAAAATTAAAATTAATTTTTAATATTAGTTATTAAAATTTTAATTATTTATCAAATAAGATTATAAATTAATAATATGATTTAAAAAAATAATTTTTTTAGTATATTTCTTAAGGATTTAACACTGAACCAATTCAAAATATAATTTACAATTTATAATAAAAATTGAAAATTAATTAAAACTGAATTTTTTAAATCTACTTTTTAACTAATCAATTTAATTTAAATTTTGGATTAAAAATTAAGAAGCAAACTGAATTGAACCGCTTATTATATTGAAAGATAATGTTATATCTTTATAGTTAATTAGTAAGTTATAAACATAGATGCATACACCAGAATGTTTATTAAAAATAGTTTTAGGGTTTCCTTATATTGTTCTTATAATATATTTATAATTATTAAAATTATTTATGAATATGAGAGAAAATTGAAATTATAGATACGATCATAACATAATTATAAAAAACGATCAAAACACGTCTCTTTATTTAACAATTATATATATATTTTTATAAATAATATTATCAAACCATAAACACCTCTGCCATTTTCATCAAAGGAGAAGCAAAAACACACAATATATATCTGCACTTAAGAAAAAACTCCTCTTTACAAATTTAATTCAAACCAGCAACCTATTGATAATAACTTGTCAAGATAGCACAAATACTTTGAAAAAATAGAGATCGTTAAAAATATTAGATAAAAAAAATGTATGGTCCTTAAACATAGTTGGTTTTTTAGAAAGGAATAAGTTGATTTAAGAGTAAAAAGACAATATGAATCCTTCTTCAATGCTCATTGAATAAGATAATGAGAATAATTGGTTTTTAATAAATTTGAGGAAGATACTTACAATGTTTTGATTGTATGAGAAGCTTACCAAAAGACACAGTGGTGGTGCGACAATGAGCTCAAGGGAGAACATGAGAACACACACAAAATGCAAATGGTGTCTTGGTGGTGGCACTATGAGAGGAAAGAAAATATAAGGGACGAGGATAGCCCTTGGGAGAAAATAAGTACAGTTATTGAAAAAATATATAATGATTTAAGTATAAACAATTTCACCAACCTATTGTTAATAGATTTTACTTTCAAATCTAATATGATATTAAAGTTATCTACCTAGAATACTAACTCTCTTTTATATATATATATATATATATATATATATATATATATATATATTTATTGAGAAAAAAAATTCACACAAAAAATGATTTGAGTATAAATGATAATTTTTAAAACAACCTTTAATCAATTTATATAGTAAGTTTATAAAATATTAAAATTTTACCATTACATTTTATTCTATATTGGTTATTAAATAATTAAAATAGAAAAATGTTGTTGAATATAAAGGAGGTAGAAAACTATCTTGAAATGATATGTTTTGGAATGTTAATTTTGGTGCAGTGATTAAATATTTGAACACCTTTTATAGAATAGAATATCTGAACCTGTGGAATGGAAAAACTTCCCACTAATTGGGTAACTATTCAAATTTTCTCTATCGTTAGGTATCCAACTAGTTAAAAAAAATGTATAGTATCACTTGTATTGTACATAATATAGACACATCTGAAGATCACTTGAAGGAATGAATGGGCTGGAACTTTGGGAATGTGAATGATTTATGCGTGTACATAATAGACACATCTCAAGCACAATATTTATACTTAAGATATTTTTATTTTAGTAATAGGTATCTTAAAAATACAGATTGAGAGATAGAAAGTTTTATTGGAAATAATATATACTTATGAATAAAATTGTGGTGATTTAAACCAGTGTCTCATGATTTGAGTTGTTAAGAAAAGTAGGGTAAAAGTAAAGGTGTGAGAATATAGAAATTGTTGTTATGTATGTGTTGAAGTGAATAGTGTGGACGAAATGTCCCCTCTCACCATAGGACAGCATGAGTCCAAACCCTGCTTAAGTTCCTATCGTGTGCAAGAGATTAGCTAGATTCCCTAGGTCATCTTACAGATACATACCATTTCAGCATGCTCATTTGTTTTTCAGTGTGAAGTATATGGGTGCTTCTTGTTTTCAATGTCAAGTATCTGAAAAGAGACATGGATAATAAAAGCAGCAATATTCTGTGCATGGACCAAAGTTTCTCGGAAGAACCAACAGATAGGCAAAGGTTGAACACATACAAGCACCAAAACCACCGACATACATTAAATCATTAATCACCTAAAACAAAGTAAATAACCCCCCTCTCTTCTATACCACATTATACCAAATGTACCCCAAATATATTCCCATTCTCCCTATCCAAAACAAAAATCATGGCAAAGTTAACAAAATTGAAACCAATACTAGTTCCTTTCTTCAAGGACAGCATCAACCAGTAAATCCCCTACCCCACCTAGCTAAAACAGCTAATACATTACAAAATAAGAAGAAAAAAAATGTCATTGCGTATATACATAACAAAATGAAAGACCAACTTGCATTGCTCAACCATGGAGAACACCGCTTGACGAGGTGGCAGCAACTGGGAGATGATGAGAGAAGAGGATCCGAGGTTCCTCTCAGAGCAATATATGCAATTTTTTTCCCAACCTTGACATATAAAACTAACAGGCTGAAGAGTAATTATATATATTTTCCGGATGCAGCTGACATGATCGCTCCGATCCATACTCCTCTCACCTTTAGCTTTCCCATTTTCTTACAAGTATCACTTTTCCTCCTTGTTCAGTAAATTTTTATGTAATTAAGTAAACCAAACCCATTTTGCCCCAAGAGAAGAAAAACGAAAAGAAAAGATAAGTAGCAGTAACAACACAGAAGGGGAGACAAACTTGAAAACACATGCTTCTTCATTCGATTGGATAGTGTATTTTCTAGATCAGAGAAGTGACTGAAGAACCGATATTAGCAGCTTGGTCGTTCCAAACACCCATAGCTGTTGCTGAATTATTCCAATATAGCGAAGGATCGTACAAGCCCACATTCTGGATCTGGTTTTGACAAGCACCATTCCACTCCAACCTGTTGTTTGGTCCTAATTCTACTTTCACGTCTTTTAAAGCCACCATCCCTGCCTCACTGTTATCACTAGTCATTTGCAACTGCTCTAGTGGGATTAAGCCTAAGCCATGCTGGAAAGTGTTGCTATCAACGCCATCTTTCAAGCCACTACTGCTGAACTTCTGTTGAAGCAAAGTAGAGCTCAACAGTGAAGACATAGCTGGAGTAGTGGATGTAGAACTTGAAGAAGAACCAAAGATGGAATTATAACTTGAAACAAGCGCGTTATTTGAACCAAACCCGTTTCTAAAACTGTTATTCTCACTAGCTTCATTGGACACGACCCCGGATGAAAAACCTAATCCAAGGGCATTATTCAGCTGAAGATCAAACCCGGAACTGGAGATTCTAGAACCAAACCTAGGGAACAGTGGAAGATTCACATCGCTGGAGCTACTCGGCAACCCATAAAACAAAGGGTTGATGTGATTGGAGGTTGAAGCAGTGTCGATCTGGGGTTGCGAGGCAGCAGTGAGAGCAGAAGAAGAATTAGAAGAAGAAGCAGTGTCAATGGCAGCAGAAGAAGAGTTTGTTATTGGACGCTTGACACGCTTGTTTTTTCTGCACCCTCCACCAACAGGAACGTTCCTGAGGGTTCCACCTCTTGTCCAATAGCGCTTGCAGGCTTTGCAGAAGTGTCGTGGCTGAGACAAACTGTAGTTGTTGTAGTAGCAGAACTTAGTGTTTGATGAGTCACAACGAGGGCACTTGAGGGTTTGCTGTTGTAGCTTCTCCTGCACAAGCTCTTGATCTGGTTTTTCCATTACCTTACTATTGTTACTTCCACCGAAGGAACCCATCAAGACCTTGTGATCATCCACCTGATAACATATTACCAGAGGGTATGAAAAATTGATAAAATAAAATACGAAGGAAAAGAAAAGGGAGATCCAGTTTAAGGTGGCGTTCTAGGGTATGTATGATAACCGCACAGTGTGATATTCTCTTCCAAAAGCAAAGCAACAAAATTGCACTGGTCATGTATTGGTCTAATAAGTATGTTTGTGTGTGTGAGAAGAAGAGAGAGAAATGAACCTGTGGCCATTGGTTGGTCGTTGGAGGGATGACTACCATTTTCTCACAGTTACCCGACATTTTGCTGGTTCCAAGGAATCCTTGAAAACAAAGAGTAAACAGACAAAGAACAGATATTAGACTCGCTTCAAGGTTTCAAATAGTAATGCAGTGCGAGTTTTAGAAGGGACTGAGACGCTCAAAATTTTAAGTTGTTGATCACCACATACCAACATCAACCTCATTATTTATCTACTGTAGGATAATATATATTAATTAAATTGGTTTTGCACTTTTACTAACCATTGCTATAAAATATAATCCAGGTTTTTTCTTTATTAAAAACCACCGCATGCAACGCATTAATAATATTAAATATTATATTTTTAATAATTGTTTCATTTTTTAATTTTCAAGACCCTAAAGTATAATGCCCAGGTTGCAAAATTGATACTAGAATTATATCAATGGCTTTTATGTAAAAAGAAAAATTGTGTAGTTGCATGTCACGACCTAGTTTCACGTCATTTATATTAGAATTCAAATAAGATTATTATTATTATTATTCGCAGTTAAGTAGTTATAGTTTTTTTACATTTCAATCTTTCCACTGCCCTCTTTTCATTTTTTTTTATTTTTTATAGATCGTATATATCGCTTTTATTATTTTCCCTAGGTATCTCTCTTCTCTCCATGGTGTGTGTAAACATTTGTCTGGTGTGAAAGGCCATTTTTGAAAAACCAATCAGAATGATAAAAGAATATATATATATATATATATATATATATATTATATATATATATGTGTGTGTGTGATTAATGATGTAATAAAAAAATTAAATAAAAAGGAATTTAATACTGAGGAAAAAAAATTCAGATGGATATAAAGATTAAGATTAATAAAATTTAGCGGAGGATATTGAATAATATTGAATTTAGCGGAGGATTAATTAGCATCTTAGCTATTTAACTGCCATAATTGAAAGCCAAAAGTTGAAAAATAACATGCTAGTTATTTTAACTATAAATATTCTTTTAAATGATCTGAAAAAATAAAAATGATATAAAAGGGTATGCTTATTTTTTTATGAATAAAATATTTTTTTATTAGAAATAAATATCTTTTAAGGTAATTTTAGTTTTAGTTAAAAACTAAAGATAAAGATAAAATATGTTATTAAAAATTAAAATAACTTATGTTATAATCAAAATAGATATATAAGTTTAAAATATTTGAACATAGAGTAATAAGTAAATAATATATCTTATTCTTTTGCTCGTATTTATATTTTTATTTGGAATAATAAATATTTCCACATTGTATTTTGAAAGAAAAGTATTTATATTTTCTTAATAATATATGTTCTCGTGTAATTACAGATTAATATTCCATCAAAGGTCAATATGTGGGCTTGGATGTATATATGAACAAATTTTTTGATCGTATATTTCATTAAACTATTAAATTATACAGTAAATTGAGTAGTAATAATTAAAATTATTAATTCAAAATTAAATTTTAAAAAATAGATAGTAATTAATAAGTATCTAATTGTTTACATTTTGTTCCATTAAATAAACAAAAGAAACCTCTCATCTAATATTATTTTAGTACAAAATGACAACGTAGAGAAATTTTTTAGTTTAAAAGTCATGAGGAAAATTAATTCTAAGGGAGAGGATAAAAGTGAAAAATATGAAAGATAAATTGATAAAAAAATATCAATGAACTACCAGAAAGGTTATTAGTTGAAAAATGTTTAGTTTATTAAATTATGAATTTGTAAAACGAGCTACATTATCATATAAATAAAAGGAATACTATATATATATATATATATTATTATTTATGTATTTATCATAATATATATATATATATATATTTAAAATTATAAGTATAAAACTTAAATTACCAAATGTTAAAAGCTAATTTGATATTTTGATATTATGTTACATATGTATGAGTTAGAAAGACCAAAAGTGGACATGACATGAGTCCGCGCATCACTACCTAACATTCCCTCGCAGTTGTAAACATTACGGAGACAATCTGATAAATAGGTACGAAGAGGGAATCCCTATGACCAAAACAATCTCACTTCCACTTTCTATTATTAATTACTACACCAGATTTATTTGAAAAATACGCCAAATAGATTTCAACGTGTTAAATGGTTGTATTATTTATTGGTAAAAGATATTACTGTGAAATCTCAACTTGGCCCAAAATATGACAAAACATGCAATTTTTATTAGCCAAATATGCAGATGAACAGAGCATATTGTGAGTTAATTGGAACAAAAAACTTCTCTTTGGGTTTTAATATTGAGACTTTTAAAATAAATTGCATTAGAAATGATAAAAAAATTATTGTCTGTAATGCTTTATATGACTTGGTTTGAATTAATGGGATGATTAACATAACATACAGACATGGGTGATTTAAAAAAAAGTGAGAACGATATATCTGCATTATCATGGACTAAAAGGTTCCAAATGAAAGGGACAAAAAGCCATCACGTTAAAGAACATTGGAAGGCCACGCTTTGCTATCAGGAACCTCTTTCTAAGATCCTTCTTTCTTCTCTCCCACATGATTTTGGCCACGCCATTTTTTGGTTTGTTAAACATTGAATGAACACTTACTTCATAAGAATCATTAGAAAATGAATGTGTTATATTGTTAAATGACTAAAATTCTTTCAATGTGAAATGTTTCTCAAAACTATAAAATATGATAACAACTTTTGAACAGTGCTGATCTCATTCTTTATGAGATCTGAGGGTGTTTTATACATAGAAGTTGTTGTAGAAGAATGAATAAATTTTTGAAGGAAAGGTAATAAAACCGTTAATGGGGGTGTCAGAGAGGGAGAGAGGGAGGGAGTGAGGTGCAGAATCATGTGGTGGCAGCTCAGCTTCTAAGGAAAAGGAACTAAAGTGAGATAAAGCAAAGCAGAGATGGGGAACAAATGGATTTTGTAGTCTCCCAAGGGATCTTCTACTCCTCTCAACTTCCCATCATTATTCTTCACCCCTTCAATTCTATTTTATTAAACCTTCATTCTTTTCTAATTAAAATATTACCACATTCTTGCTTTTATTTCACACTTACAACCTTCTATATTAATTATTAAAAATCCCAGGCATTACAATCATTCAAATAAACATCTCTCATATATATTGTGTAAATCCATAAATTTAACCACATTTCAAGATAATAATAATGTTTACTATAACTGGATATGAACTATACATGAGCTGAATTCGGAATAATGAATTCAGTGATTGAAATCAATCAAGGAATATAATTTAACAAGTTACTAGTGCCTATTATTGTGTCAGAAGAAACAAACTTATACTGTTATCCAAAAGAGGTAAAATATGTTGCTTTTAGTATGCTCAACACCTTTCAAAAATCAGTTGTCTTATACTGAAAGTATGGTTTGTAGAAGGTGTTTTTAACCAGATTAAAGTATCCAGTTACCACTTATAAAAACAATTTTTTCAGCAGAGGTTACAGAGCAAAGAGACGTGTTACTATGAGGCAAAGCACCAGTAATGTTTAGAAACGGATTATTTGTTGTCTCAACTGAATTCGACATGAAAGTAACCTTTAAAAAATGGAATTAGAATGAAGTTTTCCTTTTCTTTGATCCATTCTTGCCCAGTACCTGGACTAAGTATGTTATGTTTGTGTAGAAAAAGAAGAGAAAATGGAAAAAATGATATTATTTGGTGGGAAGAGAGGAGGTGGAGGTGGGACCCAGCTACCCACACCCACTAGTGAGTGGGGACCCCATGAAGAGATTCCAATTTGACAAGCAAGGATGAAAGAAACCCAACGCGCACGTTAAAGGCAACCCTCTAATTCTGCAAACAGATATAGAGAGAGAGAGAGAGAGAGAGAAAGAAGATAGTAAAAAGCTTAGGGGACCAAACCCAACCCATCAAAACCTGACACCAATGCACCCTAAACAACGTGCAGACAAAGATCTCACTCTCCTCTATTTCAGATTCATTTTATTATTATTGCCTCTCACTCTTTTTCCCTTCCCATTTTCCATGTCTACACCTCTAATTACCCTTCTGCCCTCCCTCTCTTTTGTCCTTTTCCTCCCAACACTCACTGCCACTGTCTATGTAACAGGCACGCTTTTGTCCCAGGGTGCCCCAATAATTCTATTTCTCTTCTTCTTTATCTCTCTGCACAATGTTTACGCTAAAATGGATAAAAACGAATGGATTTTGTTCCAGTCACATATTTCTCTGCAACTCACTCCTCATGCAATGCATATATACCTTCTTCCACATATCACACAAATAAATAAATCACCAAACAACAAAAAACCCAATAACTTCAGATCTTTTAAACTAAAAATACCAAACATCTTACTTTATTTGTTTATTTATTAACAAGTTTGTATTCATAATCATCAAAAGACCAAAACAAACTCATAAATTACCATATATAATTATTAATAACATCAAATTTGTTTCTCAGGCAAAAGCACCAATTCACTCACTTGTTGTCCTCAAAAATAAAAATGTCAGTATTTTCAGATTATTTTTTTGACGAATTTAGATGTGAAGATCAAAATTTAAATCGGATGAAAATTAATAATATTTAACTTATTATCTTAAAATACTTTGAGTGTTTTAAGAGTTTTCTCTCGAATTATTAGATCCACAATATTTATTTAAATCATAACAAAAATATTTAGCGTTGATTTATAATTAATAGTTAAAACATTTCTCTGTGTCTTCTCATATCGTTAATTAAGTCACCTTATTATGATACTATAAGTTAATTAGATTGAAATATTTAACTTTCTTATGCTAAAGGTCCAAGGTCAAATTTGTATGTGTTTTGGACATATCTTAAGACCCTTATTCTAACATTAAATTAAAATGTCTATAATTAAATAAATTAAAATAATTATTATATTTATATATTAAATTATTTTATTATAATTAATAATTATAATTCAATTTATAAATGTTAATAATTCAAATTATAATATTATCACATATTTATATTTTAAATAATATAATGTAAAAAATATTTTTTTTATATTTTATATTTGAAAAAACAGGTTAGTGGTTGAAAATTCGAACTTTGTCCAACAAATTATGACAAGCTAGCAAACGATAAACTCATACCCACTTTATCATCCAGAGTTTAAAGAAAGAATAGTTGAAATACACAACAATTGAAGTATTTCATAATTCTCTATTGTAACTTTCCAAATATCAAATACCTTTAGGTGAGACTCTAATTATGTAAAAGTCATAATTTTCCATCTTAAAAACAAGAGGAACAATTTAAAAATAAAACTTGTTTTATATTCCGTAAGCCAGCCCATAAATCTAAGCCTAATTTACCGTCGCAGTTTGAGGAACAGTAGAATTACTCAACAATAGAAATATTTCATAATCTTTTATCACAACTTTTCAAATATTAAATTCTTTTAGGTAAGACTATATTATTATGTAAAGTCATAATTTTCCTTGTTAAAAACAAAAACAATAATTTGAAAAACACTTGTTTTATATTCCATTTTATAGTCAACGGTAGGAATTATAACAAAAAATAAAATAAAAAAGAAAAATAAATATATTGGAATATTCTGAGCTAAAAAAACAAAGACTATGATATTTGTTTAATCAACTATGTTTACATTTATAATTATTGAAAAGGCAAAAACATACTAACAAATTAAAAAATATATAATTGTCACTTACCATATCTGCTCCTCAAGTAAAAGTAGTAACTTCTCATACTATTATGAATTTATTTTATCATCAAACTCAAATAAAAATAGAAAATCATGTGCAATACATAAACAAATGTTTAGCCTATCGCTTTGTATTTATTTAACATACTTGTACTTTGTGCAGAGACCATGATGTTTGTCTTCTAATCCAAAAGGAGAAATTGTTTGTATAGGATGTACAAAATTTTGAAACAAAGAAATAAAAGTAGTGATTTAATGAATATAGATAGAACTAAATAATGTTATCGAAAGTTTTGAATGGATAATTAAATTCAGACAACCATGTTAGGTCACTAGTGGGAAACCCATGCTAATGATCTTATGGTTGGTGGTGTCTGAACAATGTTAAGTTTAAAAGATGAGAACTCTGATATGAGTTTCCCTGGACCATAACTCAACTAGTTGCCAACCCGCTTAGGTTCTAAATCAAGGGAATAATTCACAAATCATATGATTGCTTTGTACACCATTAATGTTGGAGCTTCGCAGAAATTAATGGATGACATGAAGATAGTGTATGACTTTAGGATGATAAACCAGCATTTTGCCATGCATGTCATCACGCCCACAGCCAATTCCAATGAACCATATATTTAGACAAAATGTCTTGGCCTATTCAAGATACAATAATTAGTTTAGTTCTATTTAGATCAACATGGAGTCATTTTTTATCTAACTAAAAATTAAAAAAAAATCATAATATATCTATAATATAATATTTTTATTAGTAACAAATAATATATAACAAATTTATATAAAAATTTGTATAAAATTATTAATATTTGAATAACTTATAAAATAAACTTAGAGTATCTACTAAAAACATCTAACATAGTCAAATATTTTTAGTCATTCATAACCTTTATTTTTTTAGTCTCTTCATATTTTTCATCAAAATTATTTATCTTGTTATTATAGATGAATCACGAATTGGAGGAGTAACTCGTGGTGTTGTCATAGGAAATAAGAACTCTCTAGTGTAATAGATAAAAAAACCTATTTAATACTTTACAACAATTTTACTTTATATAACTTATCAAATATTAACAAAATAAGACAAACTTCCATAATAATATAAGAAAAACATAAGTTCTAGAGAAGAGAGAGGAACCTGTGAGAGATGAAGAAAAAAAAATAAAGGAAAGAAGAGAGATCTTCAAACACTATAATTTATTATTTGGTATCACAACATAAAAATTAAGAACTAAAAATTTAATTTTAAAAAATAAATGGGTTAGCTCATTAACCTGTGTGGCCAGCCTAACCTTAGTCCATATGGGCAACGGGTCAAATAAACTAGGCTAAAAAGGGTTTATTGTTATTTAAATCACTATCTTTTAAGTTTAGTATAATCAGAAGTCACACACAAATCGATCTGTGGGACCAGACTCATTTTGATAACTTTATTTATTGTACTAGGATATCTCTAGCTGTAAATGATTAATCCTTTAAAATACCAATTAAGAAATACTTGTAGGATTTAAATCTCTTAATCCATGTCTTTTCATACACACACTAATTTGGAATCCAGAACTTGACTACATAGTAAACTCCATAATTTGGGATTTAGACTCAGAGATTTGCACTTGTCACACCACCTTCATCTAGTTATATAATCATAAGTAGACTACATAATTTGGAAATTATTCCCAACTGGTGATACATTAAGCTCCTAATAACCTACCAGACTCAGTCCTTTTTCATACCGCAAGCATGGTTATAGAAATCTCCCTCACTTCTCACCACCTAATTTTTTTCTCTATTTGAGTTTAGAATTAGTAGAGTTAGGATATCTCTTTCAGAATCTCCAATTCAACACATCCTAGTTAAACTAGTATAGTATTTTCACCTAAAAAATGTTTATACTCAAAATATATCAATTTATACTACACATGTACATCTAAAAATTTACTAACATCAATACATAACAATTATCACTACACTCAAATTTAAATATCTTAAAATCCATGGAGTCACATTACCTCTCTTAACATTTATATTTACTCTCAAATTTAAACTTCAATCATTAATATCAGAATCATGCATTTATCAACATAACCAAAGACTAGGACATCTCCACAAAAAATATTATTCGAAATTTCTAGATCCTAATAAATTTATATTAGCTTCCCTTATCTTTGAATTTACTTTTCTTCTTATACAACTTTTTCACAATTTCCCTTGAATTCTTCCTGCTTTCGAGACCAAAAACCTAGAAAATAAAATTTCATAACCTAAGAGTTAGACTATATATCGTATATATAAAACTAGCATATTCTAAAAAATTCTTAAAATTTTATATGAAAACCCAAATTAAACTCAACTTAATGATCCCTTCATGCATGTGGTTAGAAAATGAGTAGGTTGAGACTTACAAATTTTGAATTTTCTCTAGTGGTATAAACTTTCTTTACCTTAAAAATACACCACTGAACTTTAATCTGGAAATGGATGGAGGAGAAGTTAGAAATCTTAGAAAAACATGGAGAAAAGAAAATGGAGAAAGGAGAAGGGAAAAGGATTTATGAGACTTGTATGAGAAAATAAAAATGCCTCTTCTCTTTCTCTTTCTCTTTCTTTTAATAAATATCCTCTTAAAAAATATTTCTCACGCAGTAAAAAAAAAGTCAAATAATTAAGTAAAAAATATTGTACCTAAATTTAAAATCTTAATAAAAGTGAGTACAAAATTTGATAACAAAAGAAAATACTCCATTAATAAAGATACTAACAATAAAATTTTGAATGAAAGAGGAAGATAAAATAATCAACGACATTTTAAGTAAAAAAAAAAAGAAAATGAAGTAACCACAGCAATAAAAACATGAGAGGGAAGACAAAAATATTGATAACAATATCATTTTTTTAAAGAAGATAAGAGAAACACAAATCATGATGCAGCGTTTTAGATTGTGAGAAAATGTAAAGGAGAATTGGATTTCTGGGTCATAAAAGTTATGGTGTTATCTCTATATTTTTAAAAAATATTGATTTGTTTAGTCGGTGTAAAAGAATTGGTATAAAATGGTAAATTTGTGTGTGTTAAGGTGTGGGAATAAAAAATGAGTAAGTTGATAATGGTAGAGTATAAATTAACAGACAATAGTGGAGAGTGGACCACAGGGATGCGTCAAGCATATAAAATTCCTGTATAGGTCTTATGATATAGATTCTATCACTAATATCAACTCCCTTAGGCTTGGACTGTTCCTTAAGAAAGTTTGAACTCCCTTGAATCCCCTGCTGTTTGAGAATGTTGGCGAGGGATTATTTTACAGTATTATTACTATTTTAATCTTTTCCTCCTAATCCATTTCTTTGAATATTCTTCCACTTTCACACTAGTTGGTATTATTCAAAGTGTAAAAATGATAGTAAAAAAGTCGAAAGGATAATGATCGCGAGCAACCTGTCAACAGGTCTTATTTTCAAATATAAAATTTGTGTGTCAGTATTATTATATCATTAATCACTATCTAAATTATCACACCTTTGTAATTATGTGTTTACTCACATTCCCTTCCTTTGTATTCTTCTTCTTGTCTGCAATTCATACACAGTTGCTGCGAAGCATGATATATCTATATATATGGCCAGAAAGTAATTTTCAGTGTGTGATAAATTTAGTACCAATGGGTCCTTAATATGATTTTCATAGAAACTATATTCAAGTTAGGTCCACAAACCAACTTTTCCTAGAAATTACATTCAAGTTAGGACACGCACTTTCAGAAGTTAAAGTAACTATTTATTCTTATATATATTTATTATTTATTCTTATATATATTTGTAATAAATATTTGTTATTTATTCATATATATATTTATTAATGTCACATTAAATAAAAATGAATAAGTTAAATATTATATAAATAAAAAAATTCATACATTCATAGCATTAAAGTTTTGGATTAAAATAAATAAATAAGTTAAACATTATATAAGTAAAAAAAATTCATAAATTCATTGTCTTAAAGTTTTAGACTGATAAGTAAAAAAACTCATAAATTCATTTTCTTAAAGTTTTAGACTGGAAGTGATGTGTATGTAAGAGTTTTAAATATATTTTTGTCATTATAATTAACCTGATTTTAGTTTTTAAACTTAGTGGTTTGAAATTTAGCTATTATAATTTCATTCCGTTTAAGTTCTGGTACTTCTGCCACCTGCAGTAAGTCATTACTCTAGAACAGGAAAACAAGCTGATGTAGACTAAATTGCAGGTTTTTGTATACATCCAAAAAGTTTTGAATTTATATATGTATAGCTTTTTTTTATTTGCAAGATAAGATTAAGCTACTAATTATATTACATAATACAATTTCATTTTATAAAAAGTTTAAAAAATTGTAATATTTAATACACTGCCAGTTCATAAAAAATTAAGAAAAAAAACTGAAATTAAAGACTAAACAAAAATTATTAATTAATATGACTTTTTCATTAAAATTTAACCTAAATTATTGGAAGGATTGAAATTATAAGAATCCAGTTTAGCCAACCTTATAGAATGTAGAGATAAATGAGAACCGAGCTGAATCATAAAATAAAAATATATTTAGTCCAGAAATATAAAAATCAATCAAGAATAGTGCCCTTAGATTATGTGAATCTGCTGAGAACTTAGGGTACTAAAAGCCAAAATTAGTGACTCCAGATAACTACAGGGTAAAATTGTTATAACTAGTGGAAATATGATATTACAGTTCTGTTGATGCCTAGGATCATTAAAATTTTTAAGTAAAAGCTCTAATTAATTAGTCCAAAGAATGTAACTCAGTTAGGTCATCTTAATAATATAAAGTTTTAACTTATTTTTTTCTGGTCTTATTATATTATCTTATTTTTAAACTTTTTTATATGTTTTATTTTAATACAATAATTTTATAAGCATATTTTAATTAATTTGTTATCTAATTATGAAAATAAATATAATTTTAAAATAAAAATAATAATATCTTATTTTTATAATTTATTTCTCATTTAAGATTTCAAGTCTTAAATTTTATATTATATTAATACATCTCAATGAAAGTTTTTTTTTATAAAACTTATTATATTTTTATTTTATCACCTTGTTAATTTTATGATCTTGTATATGATTATAATAGAGATGTTTTTAGTTTAAGAAAGAGTGAATTATTGTAAATTTTTTTACATCTCTTTAACTTTTATAAATATAAAATATATACATTTGCAATGCTCAATTTGGAATTATTATACAATCATATCTTGCACAAAGCCTCAAAATTGGTTTACACAATGAAGAAACTATAGTGTAATTAAGGTGATGATATGGGACATAAACATGATTAGTTTCTTACCCTATAAGAAAATCTACACCCTAGATTCACATGCTCCCTACTTTTCATTTAGCATTATGCAAACACATTTCATCCTCTTTCTTTATCATTTCCCTGATATTATATCCTTAGTTAGAAATGTGCTGGACCAGTTATTTGAACTGTACAATCTCCCATCATCACACCTTCATATTCATCATGTTTCTAAGCTTAGGATCAGAGTGAGTGAGATTTGAAAAAAGATTTAAAGATTTTTTTGTTCAATTTAAATTAAATAATTATATGTTAGACTTTTTTATCAACATTTATGAGCATTTTTCAGTATAAACTATAATAAGAACTATTGTTTTTGTTGGTAAACCCAAAACTTGAGTTTTTGGTAACCTAAAATTTTGTGACAAATTTCATTAATTCTTTATTTCTTCTAATAACAACCCTCCAGTTTTTGTTCAGTGTTGAATTGTGCATTGCAGATTTTTAGAGAATAAATATTTTATATAATTAGTTTAATTGGTAAGCAAATTTAAACTTAGAGATAGCTTTGATTAGAAATCTCACACACAACAATTATGCATGCAAACAGTACCAGTCAAGTAAGCAGATACTATGATTATTTTGTTAAAATAAAAGACATAAAAAAACTAAAAATAAAATTAGAAGAAATGATAAAAAAAACAGAAAAGGATTTTACAGTGAATACATTCCTAAAAGAATTAGTTTTTACCCTGACTTAAATAGTAGAACTTATGTAATAGGATAGTTTCATTTGAAACAATCTCAAGTTGAAGTTCTAAAATTTTCTTCATCAAGTTCAAATTCTAAATTTTCTTATATCTTGTTAAAGACTTTAGAAAATTTATCATGGTTATATGTAGTAAAATGAATT
This sequence comes from Lablab purpureus, assembly GCA_030347555.1. NCBI lineage: Eukaryota > Viridiplantae > Streptophyta > Magnoliopsida > Fabales > Fabaceae > Lablab > Lablab purpureus. Next base: position 12,542,819 of record CM059259.1, read on the forward strand.
CTTAAGTCTAGGCATTGAATTTTAAAGTACTATTGTCAGTATTTAAATTATAGAACATTTATTTTAACTAAAAATAAAAAAATAAAAAGATAAAAATAAATAATGAGTACAACTAAGTGTTTAAATAAAAAATTTGTAAAATAATTAGTTACTCATAGTATGTGGATGTAGATGTTTATTTTTCTACTAAATTTTTAATGTATGTTTTTCTATTATACCTAATTCCCTGGATTCATTTATTGAAAAGATTTTTCTCATGAATTTTGTAAATTATCTCAAATTATATTATTAAATTAAATTTAACTTAAAATCTAACATTTTTTTATTAATTATCATTAAGTGTAATTTAATAAAAGATTTAATACATTTTATTTTTATTATTAAACTCAATTCAATTCCTATCTAATTTGTTCTTTTATTAATTATATATTTATAACGATTGAATTAAAATAAAATATAAAAATAAATATAAATAAATTAAACAATATTTTTAATAATTTGAAGATGTGATATGAGAAATTACAAATTATAATATTAGGATTGAATTTTAAAAACCAACCCTCCCATAAAATATTTAAAAGTAAATTTATCTTGCAAATTTGAACTATATCTAATTTATTAAATTATTTAAGTCTTAATTTCTTAAGTTGGTTATAATTTCAATTTCTTACATATTATGGAGAATCAATTAATATTATATAATATTTTTAAAAATATGTTTAATTAAAATCAATCAATTCCTATTATTATAATTTCTATTAGGCAACATTAGTTTTAGGATTAAAAACTAGTATTTTCATATGTCAATCAAATCTAACTTAAACAAGTAAAAGGTGATTACATTAATACATAAAAATACAATTGAAATAGACATTTGATAAGTTTAAAATCAGTCATTCACATGAATTGTGAGTTACATTATACCATAACAGAAAAAAAAAATCCCTCTGCTTTCAACAAAGAATAATTTCTTATATGATCCAAAGTTAACTCATGATAAATGTGAAAAATAAATTCATTAGAATTACTATACCCAAATAAGAGTTTGCCAAGTTTTGCTTAATTGAGGTCATTCTTCATGACTTTTTTATAACGTGCTTTCTTAATATATATATATATATATATATATATATATATATCCAATTTTCTTTTCTTTTCTTTTCTTTTATATTGTTTAATAAAAAATTTAGCTTAATTTTAATTATTTTATCTCATACTTTATAATGAACCATCAAATTTGTTTTAATGTCTCATTTACTAAATAAGTAAATTAATTTATAAATTATATATATATATAACTATTTTATTTTAAAAAAATTGACTATTTAATTTTTTTTCTAAAATAAAATATAGCATATGTATATATACACTTTTATTTATTATTTTTGTTATAAAAAAATCTCACATGTAATTATGTATATATTTTTTTTAGTTAGCTGTAAATTAATAATAAAAACTTAATCACATTTTTTTTTAATTTGACAAAAAAAAATTGAGTTAACTAATTCAATTCAAGTTTTTTATGTTTTAAAGAATCAGAAATTAAAAATAGTTAATACAAAATGTATCTCGTCCCATCATGTTATGATGCCTATATATATATATAGAAGAAATAAGTGTTTGTTGAGATTTTTCTTTATTATTATATCTTAAAAAATGAATAATGGGTAAAAAATAATTAATATAATATTAAAAAAATAGATAAAAAGCAGATAAAAAGAAATAAAAATTCTTTTATAAAATATTTATTCAAGCAGAGGAGACAGAAAGATGTGATAGATTATTTTTATCCCTTAAAAATATCCTTGTAGGGATTTTAGGCGTCGTGAATATTTGGTGTTGTATTTATTTTCTCATCTCGGGTTATTCATTCAAGCAATGAAGTGAGTGGTATTTGTTAGTTGGGCCGTAACCTATTAGTAGAATATAATTTGGCATGATTAGATCGTATTTAACATTATATATAAGCTACCACTTCCTTTTCGTCTTCCAATTAATTATATTTACTTTGTGTGACAGAGAAAGATAATCATTTTGGGATCATAATATCATTAATATCTTACAAAAAGCATCTCTACAAGAATGATTAAAATCCCACCCACCACCTTCCCCTCCTACTGTGTCATCGTTACAGCTATCCCTCACTACCTCTGCTACTGTTTCACCACCAATTCTTCTTCTCACTCTTCATTAATCCAATTTATTTCAATTCAACTTCTCCATTCATTTATAACTATTCTGTTTTATATGCATTTAAGAAGTTACAGATAAGGGTACATGAATTCTAAACCTAAAAAGTGTTTGGGTAGAATAACACCTGTGCAAGATTCGAAAACTAACTTCACCTGATGTGTCTGCTAATTAGTTTTGACTTTTCTACGAAGTGTGTCATATAAACCTATTCCCTGAAAATTACACTATGGAATATATAATTGGTGGTTTCTGGTATGGGACAGTTTTTGGGATGGGGTTCTCAATCATCCACCAACTTCTGCATTTAATAACTACACAATTTGACAATTGTCTCATCATGATAATGATAGTGAAAATCTTATATGTATATATCTTTTCTCTCCATTCTCATCAGGAAAACATATAAATAGTTGCCCTGTTCAAATAACTCCCACTTGATACATAGCAACATAGCAGGTAGGTCTCCCACAATTTGAAAAATGGGGTATCAGCAAAGTAATAAAATAAGCAATGCTGAACCAATTTTCCATGCTTCCATTTTAAGAAATATGAGAGAATGCTTGACAAAAGCTGCATCATTTTACATATATAGGTGTCTGATTATTGTGAACCAAATACAGAAACGCGATTTAATCAAGGGAAAGCCATTAATCAAGCCGTGTTAAGCTAGGTATTTCAAACATGATAATACTATATTATCACTAATGGGCTCCGCAAGCCATCGCATGCTCATCAATGCCCATTACCCAATACAAAATTCTTTTTTTCTTCTTATTTTGAGTTTTCAGAATCCTCCATCCAACTCTACAAACATCTACTTTAATTACTTGTACCTTTTTTCATAAACAAAACTCATTTCCAATTTGCTTTCATTCCAAGACATAATTTTCATCCATGTAATTCATATTTGATTGGAGTTTATTTTCAGAAATAAAGTCCCCTTCCCTTTCTCCAATCTTGCTATAGTCCATTATTCCATCAATTATTATTTGATTATGACATCCAAAAAAACTTACATAGATTTTAAAGATAATCAGAATCCAACTGATAACCTCATCCCCAGAAACAAAATCATATTCACCGATAATCCTTCAAGAATTTTTATTTTGATTTATTTTTCATTTTCAAATATCACATTAATAACTGTTTTACTAAGTATATCTTTTATGTGTCATTTAATATTTAAATAATTTATATATGTACTTATTGTGTGAGTGAAGAAAGAAAAAGATGAAATACCTAAAGCTGTATAACTATTTTATCAAAAGTCAATCAAACTTGTGGTATTTCTTTAATTTTTCAAATAAACCTTAAAAGATATATAATAAGAAATGGAAGGAGGAGTAAATAATAAATCATAAATTAATTATGTAGCACTCAAACACGTGTTCGCTTTCTCTATCGGATGTTTGGGCCATCACTCTTCTTTGTGGGGTGGGTGAGTCGGCAGTTAGTAGTTTAAATCAAAGCAATCGGGTTGCTTCACCTTTTTCATAAAAATTGGGCCACCACAATGCTGGACCCTTGATTTTATCCAACCTTTTACTTGGATTGGGCCCAATTCGATTTACTTAAAGAAACAGTGGAGAGATTGTTTTATTCATTCCAGACAAAACAAAACAAAAATTAATTCTAAACATATCCATTAATTCATTTACGGAGGTTTTGTTCCTTACGGAATAACTGTTGAGGATAAATAGTTGAATGGTATATGTGGTTATTTTGCTTTTTGATGAACCATATGAAATAGCTTAGTTTTCACACTTGAGGCACAAGCATGTTCATGTTGCTAGACCCATATCCTAAAATTTATATTTTTTGGTCTAAATCAATTTTAAAAGTTAATTTATAAGGGTGCTCTCTATTTATATATATATATATACATCTTCTTAGTCATATTACCAACACGTTATTCACTCGAAGATTGAATATTTCCAATGTAAATTTTGCATTCCAATAAGTCTAACAATAATAATTAATAATATAGACCTAATACTATTTTTAGAATTTAGTTTCGTTAGTATATGGGATAAGGATTTCAACAAATTTATTTACACTAGTTTGACCATGCATCATTATTAAAATTTCCAAGAATTGGATTTAAAAAATAATAATTAATGCATTTAATTTATATTTATAAAAAATCATACTATTTATTATATTTAATATATTATAAAAAAAATGAAAAAAATATTTTTATTGTTTCGTAAATTATTAACAACAATTGCATTCTTAATTCATGAGGTGTATACTCAACATATCAAATAACAGGAAACTCAACTATGGTTAAGTTTAGACATGTATGTTAAGGTATTTATTATCATTTTTAGTTACTTTACATATACGTGTATATATAAGTATATTTCCTTGTAGATCCTTTTTTGTTCGAAGTGTTTTACTAACATTGGACTAGCTTCGATGGAAAAAGGGTGAAACTTGTTTCCCATGTGCTTTTTCGAGTACAACTTTGTGTTGGTTGTCTCTTTTAGGAGAATGAACTCCGCAACATCTTTTTTAGAAAATTTCCAGTTAGACCCTTCTATGTATGCTTTCCATAAATGGTATTGGTATAACTGGTTTTTGTTGATACACAATCCTTTGAATGGATCATGTTCAGTCAGTGGGTAGCTTTCTAAGCTTGTGTCGATGTACAACTTTATTACATGGGTTGCTGTACTGTTAGGGGAGGAGGCACTTCTGGGGGAAGAAGTTATGTCTAGGAACACATTATTCATATGTTCCGCTTGTATCTCGTTGACTACAGAGTTTATCTCAGGGGTTAAGGCCTTGTGTTTATCCTATACATGGAAGTAATATGGTTACTTATTCTTCCTATGAATGTTATATCTAAGTGCAGGTTCTCTCCCATCCAGTCGGGTCCGAAACCTATGGTCTGCACTTCTAAGTTTATATGATTTATAAAATCTTGCAGTGTTAATGTAAAATTTGGGGCAAGATATATGAGGGAAAAAGGTTGATTTAAATCTACCTCTAAGATCCCTATCACACTTTGTGAATCATTGTTCTGGAACCTTGAATCGTGTAAGACGATTAAGGCTCTGGCTCCAATCATATGTCGGGCCAAAGATCTAACACCAATGGTAATTAGACCCATGTGTACATATCTACCCTGTTGAGCTTGTAATTGTCTTCCTGTTTGTGGAGATATCAAAGGGATTATCTCGTATGTATTGTCTAGGAGGTGGAAATCTTCTACTCTCCTATACCGATAAAGGCTAGTTCGCTCAGGGCTTAACCATCCTATATCATATAATAGTCTAGGATTAAGGGAATCAATCCTTTAAAATTGAAAGTAATAGCTCCAAGTGAAAGTCCTCACAGGAACCCCACTTTCATAGTAATCAAATCTTCTGAATAAGAGCTTTTATGTTTTCTGTATATGCTCTTTTATGTTTCCTGTTATTCTCTTCTTCCTGGTTTTCCTGTTATTCTCTTCTTCCTGGTATCAGAGCAATAAAGTTCTGGGTTACCTCTTTGATGTGTGAGTGATTACAGTGGTTTGTGTTTGCTAGGATTCCCTTTGTAGTTGGGCGGGTAAGGCCAGGAGGGCCGCTAGACCGTAAGACCCTCGATGCTACCTGAGTGGGATGAGGAACACTTTGTATATTACGACACTTTTTACACACATATTTCTCCTATTTGCACATAGATTTTAAAAAAAAAAAAAAAGTTTTTATTAAGCCTTATGATTATCTATATTCTTGTATGAATATTACTTTACAGTGTATTCTGTGGATGTCTGCCTTTCACCTACTGCTTTCCGCATACTTTTTGCACTCCTTATTGCTTTTTCTTTCTTTCTTCCTGTGCCCTGTTGAAATCCTTCTCTACAAATTTTTAAATTTTTAAATTTTAATGGAATTATATTTATATTTGGTTGGTCATGTGTATTGTCCTAATTCATTATGTATGTAGGCCAGGAAATTTGAGTCCAAAATTTGGTACTGGTATTGGCTAATAGGAAGTACATGCTTCTTGAAAATAGCATTACAAAAAGTGTTTGCATATGTTATTAATATCACTTTATTTGTTGTTGTTGCATATGTTGTTTAGTCTCGTAAGAATGTATAATTATATTCTGGTACTTGCTGGGTTAAGGATTTTAAGTTGTTGTATGTATAACATACACATAATTTTTGCAATTTGTTTTGGATTTTAAGTTGTATGTATAACATACACATAATTTTTGCAATTTGTTTTGGTACAACTTGTACCTATTATGTATATGCTTAAAATTATTGTTATATATGTGTTCATAGGATAACTTAACATAATTAACTAGCTAATTTAATAGATTCATAACCTGTGAAATTCCCCTTTAATAATATAAGAAATAAAAATAGAGCCCTTACTTTATAAAATAAATATTTTAAGCATTATGTTTATGATATAAAAATAGTTTAATAAAAACTTAAATAAAATATATTTTTTAATATGTTCTGTTTGACTAGACATTCATATGGGTTAAGTTAAGTTTATCCACATATTAATAAGTTAATCCAATTTCTTTTTAATGTTTTTTTTAATTTTTAATTTATTTTAATTACATATATTATATTATAATTATAAAAAATATTAATATAATTGTTTCAAATAATATTATACCAAGATGCATGATATAGTTATATAATATATTTATTTGTTAAATATTAAAGTTTAAACTTTCTTAGAATGATGAATAATGATTTTTTTATATGGACATGTTATAATATTTTTTTAAAATTCTTAATAAGGTAAAAAATTATCCATTAGCCTTTGGGTTAAAAATATAGAAAGTGTTTTATAATTTTTTAATCTTAAATTTAAGTATTCTATATAAACAAGAATTAGGTCTAAGTATAACAACTATAAGAAAAGTTTAAAGGCTAATGATTCACTATTTATTACAAATAATTAAGGAAAGATAATATGAAAAATGTATATTAAAGTAAATTATAAAATAAAATTTAAATTTGTATTTTTTAATATATGATATTAATAAAAAAATGAATAAAAATATTAGTAATATTTAACACACAATACTACAAAACAATAAAAAAAATTAATGTAGGTTGTAGAGAAAATCAACCTACACTTTAGCTCAAAGGCAATATGTTAGGTGAAGTAGACCTATACAACACACTTCAATATCCAACATGTCATCGGTTGCATGACTTGTATTTTATTATCATTTCTATGTATACCTAAAAATAACACTTATGAACTCTAAAATGTTTCATTTATATAATAAAACTTATCTCATATTATATATGTCTTACACTTAAGCGAAAAGATTTTCTTTTCAAGTGAAAATTTTTTCTAAAGAAAAATAATTGAATCTTCCTTATTTTTGTTTGAATGAAAATTAAAGTTTATAATTTAGAATTTAAGATTTTAACATTTAGAATTTAGAATTTAGGATTTAGAATTTAGGGTTTAAGAAAATAAATTATTTTACTATTTAGGGTTTAGGATTTAAAAAAATAAATTATTTTCCTAAATCAAAATATCAAGTAGAAATTATGCATAATCCATAACATCTATCTATTAATTCTAGTTATTTTAACTTGTTTGATAACTTCATTAGTCTATTCTTACATTTAAAATCACAATTTGATCATAAATCTACTTATGACATTTTAACTCGAATATTTCCTTAAAAGTACTATATTGCATCTTAATATACAATTTTAATATCTACACCATTCAATTTCTAAACAAAATAATTTGTTAAACATCTTTTACTCAACTATATATTACATAACTCTATCAAGATTCCAGAAAGATGTAGCTAATCTACTTTCTCAAAAACTAACTATATTTAAAATAACTACTTCAAAATCCTGAAATATTTTAATATTTATAAATTCAATATATATCCACTAAATCTCAATTCCAATTAAATGCATTCAATTCTAAAACTAAATTGAAAATAAATTTAAGTTGTTAATTCCTCTTACTTGACAATCATTTGTTCTCCAAATCAATTCTAAAATAAGAAATGATATAAAACTTGTAAGATTTCTAAACATTTAGACGAAAACTAGAAAAGAACTAAAGAGAAAATTTATAGATGATAAATAAATTTATTTTATTAGACATTCTGATCTGTCAAAATTGATTCTCAATTTGTCACCAGTATTATCTCGTCACGAAGAATAATGAAAATCCATGAAAAAAAGAAGAAGAAGACATAAATAGAAAAAATTGAGAGATGATAAGTTTTGTAAATAAATAAATAATTAAATTTTAATTTATATATTAAATATAACTTGAAATTTTATTTTTTATTATACTTTAGAAACATCAGTAATAGAAAGTCAGATCTCACAATAACAAAAATAAATAAACATTTTCTGAATAAAATATTTAAGGTAACAAAAATGTAGAGAGAAAAATCTCAGCATTTAGACCATATATGTTTTTTTTAAGTTTTATCTTTGCAGTATTCAATTTAATAATTATTATTTTATAAACACGACGGATAGATGTAATGTTTATATAAATAATGAAATGAAACTCTCGTAAGTTTTTCTTTTCTATATTCGTAGTTTATAACGTGGCATGTTAAATAATATTTGTAAGAAAAAAACTTGATTGATAGTTATAAGAATTGATATAAAAAATCATTTCTATATCAGTTGAGATTAATATTTGATATTGTAATTAGCAAGGGATATATAAACAAGTGATTTTCTATCTTATTTTAAAAATTAATTCAAATCATGCCGATGCCAAGTTTATTAAAAAAAAAAAAAAAATTATACAGGTTAATGAGTTGTTTTTACAAATTAAATGAAGAGGTTAAGGTGATAGATTACATTAAATAAGATTTTTTTTTAAAATAAAATAGGAATGATAATGTTGAGAAAATATATAATAACCAGAAATAGTTGATGGATAACCCTATTAAAGAGAGAGAAGAAATAAATGAGATCGAAATAAGAAATAGAAAATTAGAAAATACAACAAACTTTTAACTTACATCTAAGTAGCTAGGGAGGGATAGGATTCTATAAACTTGTAGTTTTCACTCTTTGGATGTCAGATGCTAAAAAATGGAATAAAATCATATATGGAGGATATATATGGATTTCACTCATGTGAGTAAATAAATAAAGTGAGAAAGTGAACATTATTATTTATCATTATTAAAACATCACAAGAGATACTGTGGTTGAAATTAATCATAAATATACTATTATTTTTTTATGATTTTGCATAAAATATTTAAATTTTAGCACAAGTTTAGTTAATATTTATCTTGTTTTTTGAAATAAAAAAAGATAAAAAAAAGTATATTAAATGGTATTAATCTAAAGACGAGACAAAAGTATAATAGCCATGAATGAGGTTTGAGTGGTCGATCACATGTGAGGATTCCAGTGGGTTTTGAATCCATGCTATCTTTGGTGGCGAACATATTCTGTGTCGATTCCATTGATGATAGCTCAGAACAGCAAAAGAAACAATAATGTGACCATCAAATGCTTCTGCCTTCACATCTATCTTCCTTCATGTGATCCAATTCAGAGTTTTTCAGAATTTGATTCTCCATTACATCCTTAATATTGGATGCAAGTGCATGAACTATACCTTAATATGTCACCAACGCCTTCAATTCATAATCTCCCTTCTATTCTATTTATTTACATATCTTTATATCCCTTTTATTCCGTTTAATTATAATAATGCATTCATCGCATGCTTCATAAAGGTTAACAATCAAACTACTTGTCACCCATTTAAATGAATAAACAAAGTCTCAAGTGTTGTTATCTCTTTAGTACCTACCCCCCAAATTAATAAAACTACAATTTTCATTCACTCTAATTCAAAATTAAGAAAATTATGTCAATCAATTAATAATTTTAAGAATTAAAATAGTGAGAAATAGTTAAAATTAAAACTATAACTTACATTTTGGATTTTCTTACATATTATTGTCAAAACATATTACACTTTTAATGCTTGGCTATTTTGTTTTAATAAATAAACAACTATTTTATATATATATACATATATATATTAAATTATCTCTTCTCATACTTTTAACTAAGTGTCTTTCTATTTTGTGAAAGAAAAAAATATTAACTACTTAAATTGAAGGTTTACTAAAAGTTATAATAGTTAATTGAAATATTATTTTTTTTATTTAAGAGTCTAACAATCTAAACACCACAATTTAATTGAGACTATTTATATGTCATCTGAACTCATTAGATCTTTCTTATAAGATAATTGATGTTACTTGCAACAATTTTTCTATTAGTAATTAGTTTAATAAGAATTGAACTTGTGATCTTGACTCTAATATTAATTATTGAATCGAACATTTATTAATAGACATGTTGCTTGCAACAAACTACCAAATGTTATCAAGAATGGATGATATTAACAGATTACATAATTTTTTAAAATTCACATAATTCTAATTGGTAGCATTAAATTAAATTTAAACTATGTATGATTGCACTAGTGTTGTAAATTTAAATTTTGAAATCATACAAATACAAAATAAGATTGTATTAGACATAAGACTACCTAGATGTATTGTTAGAAAACATTTATTTGTATGCATTTTTAAATATCTACTTAATTATTTAAAACTTTTTTAAGAACTATATATATAGTGATAATAAATAATAATGTTGTATTAAGATAAAAAAAAATATAATTAATAAATAAAATATAATTTCTTTTACTTTTTGTTAGAAATTAAACTAATATTGATTTTATTTTTTATTAAAAAATATTAATAATCTAAATATAGCTCTTTCTATTTAAGAATTTAGTGATTTAGTTACCATATATAATTCAATTATATTTAACTATTTTTTACCTTTATCATGGAATAGTTACTTTAAGAAGTGAACTATAAATTAACTAATTTTTCATTTCACACTATGCATGGCATTGATAAAAAGGCTACATTTAAATGACAATGTCAAGTTGTTATGCACAAAAGACTATTATATGTTTTAGAATACAAAAATTAAACCAAATGATTTTTAAGTCTAAAAGATCCTAATTGTAATATGCAAAAATACATTGTTCACAAAGAAACCTACATTTAATCAGTAAATTTAACATAATTTTCCTTTCCATTAGTTGTGCTTGATGAGTCATGTGTCATGAGTATATTCAAAAACCCAGTGGCTGTAATTGGAGAAGTTGCTTTCACTTTTTGAAAATGTAGTTTAAAGGTAGTACCTTGCTGTGTATTGTTGTATAATCAGGTAAACTTATATCCATATGGTATTAATCTAGGTTTTTTAGAAGTTGCAACTTATACGGAAAGAAGTCTTTTTTTTTTGTCTGAGTTACAGAATATTTAAGTATGAGTTATATTGCTATAGGATTTTTTTTTACATGGATTCTTTTGACAATTCTATGTCAGTTTATACACTAACATAGATCTAGGTGTTATAGAACTTTTACATCAAACCTAGAATCAGTGACTTCCAATATTTAGTAAAGTATATGTAGAAAGTAAATTTGGTAAAGTCATCTCTATATTTTGGACTATCCCATATATTGCACCAATAAAAGTACGTTACAAACAAAAACAAGTGCCATAGTGTACTAATCACAATATATAATCAATTTGAGACTCAATTTCAACATGAATATGAGTATCATTTCTCAACAATTTAAAAAAAAAAAATTTTAGTACTTCTCTACTCTTAAAAAGCTTTATATATTTTCAATAAAAACTAACTTCTATTTTATATCCAAACAGACTCATAATCCTTTGGGTATTTAATTTTCAAGAGCTTAACATTCCTGATATATACAATTAAGAATTGAATCGACAAATAAAGCAAGCAAATGACAAATACAACATACAAAACATATTAAAATTTCTACCTCGTATGCTTTGAGTCGACGTGATGATTTTTAACCCGTAGGTATAGGTTTGATTCTAATTTGATTCAAAGCGGTTTTTTTCTATAGTACATTGGTTATTATTGTTATTTTTTAATGTATGCCAGTAAGAATACATACTACCTGCATTTTTATATTTTGTTCTCATTATTATAATAACTTTTTTTAATTTTGCCTCAATATTTTAAATGTTTTTAATTTGGTTTCCTTTTTTAAGAAACAGATCAATTTAATATCTTTTACCAAATTAATGGTAACATTCATATAACAATACACATTATTAATCAAAATTGACTTATCGATCAAAATTGACTTATTGTAGTAATTTTGTCAATGTGTTAGCAAAAGAGATTATATTAATTCATTTATAAAAAAACTATACTAAATTGAGATAATTCAAAATTATAGGACAAAATTAAAAAATTCACCATAATTATATAAGACAAAAAAACTCTTTAACCTAAAATAAAATTAAAATAATTATTATAATTTCTTGTAGATTTTTAAAAAATTGATTAATAAAAATAAGAATGATATGACAACACTATACAAAAAGTAAAATTAAGGGTGACAATTAAACTTAGGAGTAAACTATACTTGTCCTGAATTTGATGGGGAAAATTAAGTTAATCGTGTTCAATTTTGAGTTTAAGTTTGTTATTTTTTTATTTTAAGAATTCGAGTTCGAGATTCTCATCCTATCTCGTTTTTAAATTTAAACCTAAATTCTAAAATATTAATTTTTTTGTATTTTTATTCTTTACACATCATTTTTTTTTACCCTCTTCTCCTTTTATTATACTATATATTTTGAAGATTGATAAATTAAAATTATTTGTATAAAACAAAAAAAAATATTATCAAATATTTTTTATATGGATATTTTAATATAAAATAATAAACTAAATATATGTCATTAATAAAAAAAATATAAAATTTGTAACATTTAAAATATTAATTTATATATAAGAAAATAATAAGTATAAAAATATGTTTAATATTATGTATAAAAATATGTTTAATATTATATAAGCATTGTAGAAAAGAGCTTTGTAAAATGTTCTTTTAAGCATTATTTATTTTAAATATTAGGCTTCCAGATTTTAATTTTAATATTTATTTATTGAATTTATTCTTTGACATAAAATAAGATTTATTTTTCGTTCTTTGCCTGACAACAATTTTGTACGAATTAGAGGTGTATATAAAAGTATTTTAAAGAAAGAAAATATTTTAGTTTAGTAAATTATATGTATGTACAGGAATGGGCTGAACTTCCTATTCAGTAGTGGATAATAAGATTGGAACTTTAACGTGCATCCGAATTGAGATAAAGGTCCACTTTTGAAACAGTGGGAGTAAAGAAAATGTTGGTCCAGTAGGGCAGACTAAAACTGGCATGGAGAGGGTGCTTTACACCTACGACATCACAAAATCTTCTTCTACTTATCTCCCTCCTCATTCAATTTCAATAGCAAGGTAAAGAATTTGATGGCTGAGTTGAACTGAATTATATGAGTACTTATATATTAGATGAATGGTGTAGAAAACTGGAGTGGGAATGAATAGAAAATTGAAAGAGTCTTGAATATTCTATAGAAGAAACAAAATAGTTCACTTTCAGAGATGTTTCCCTCGTACCACTGGGGACCAATGCATAGATACAATAAACGATAATAATGAATAAAAGTGGTCCTAGCTAGGTAGGGAGGAGATAATGGAAGCAATAAGGACGGTAACCCAGGTGAGTATGGCCAATTTGTTGCACTCTAGTTGGCTCTTCTGCACCAAAATGCAAAGTGGATGGGATCAAACAAACTCAGCAAGAGGGCCAAAAACCAGAACATCCAACACCATGCAATAGTTCCTATTCGTACGTAGTCACATAGGCCAAAACTTGTTAAATCAATTCACCGTATCTTCTCCTTTCCTTTCAATAATGCACCAGATGCATGCTTTCCTTCATCAACCAATCGTCCCCCACACCCTCCTCATCCCCTCCACTCAAACCACTATCTTCTCACTACTCCATCTTACATCCACACTACTATACACTATACACATACTAACAACAATACTTCAAACCATGATGCTCAATACCAGGTAATGACTTTCATATATTTAGTTGGAACTATTCTATTTAACTTTTATTACATGCTATATTAAGAATAATAAGATTGTGGATGTAATTATGGTTTTTAATATAATATTTCAAAAGAAAAGTGACACAGGAACTGTTTTCTTATCATGAAAATAGAAAAATAAGTTTATTTCACTTTCTTTTTTTACTCGGGAAAGAGGAACTAAAAATAGTATAAAAATTGAGACAACGAACTTAAGTGAGAAAATTATTACTGGATCATGGAATATGTATTATACATGGGTTGAAAGAGAGAGAGAGGGGGGGGGACCCCACTTTCTTTTCTTGAAAAATTTGAGCACAGACTTCTGTTGCCTTCTAATAATTACCACTGCTTTGTAGCTAGATGACAGGAAAAATTTTGTCCACGCAGACGACAAGGTACTTAAACCATGCATTGATATTGGTGTTTTATTTATTTTTATTGTTATTATATTCGTGTTGGATTTTTTGTCTTGAACGTGATTGGATGATTCGTACCAATAGAAAAGAACATGATTGGATGACGCTATATGAAAGTTTTTTTAATAAAAATAATTGTTTTTTCCAACTTGACCTGGCACAGCCGCCATAAAAGGCAAAACCTTTTCAGTTTGAAATAATCGTATTTTAAACCCAAATATTATTAAGAATTAGTTTAATTTTTTAGTTTTTAAATTTTTTTAATTGTATTATTGTAAGAGTAGTTTGTGTATCACTCCCCCTTTATTTATTTTATTTATATAATATTTTTCACAAGTTACTTTTCTACCTCTCTCCATTGTGCTATTACTTTATTTTATTTTTATACTAGTTTACTTTCTAATTATAGAAAATAAGACCAACATCGAATTTGTCATTAACTTTTCTTGGATTGATTATGTAATTTCATGAACTTGATTAAATTAAAGTTCCTTCCCCTTCGTTCCTTTTTTTGAATTTCCCCGGTTGCTCTCTTGAATGTTGACTATAATTATAATTATTTCCTTGCTGGCATAAGAAAACAAACGATTCTTCTGGTACACAGAAGAGAAATAAAGTAGATGGAAACAAAAATTTGAGTAAAAGTAAAGTTTAAATTGAATGTGTTTGGTTAAAATAAATAAAATAAAGTAAAATAGATGAAAACAATAAATAAACCTGACTACTTCTAAAATCAATTCTATTATCTCTGTGGCACACCACACTATCTAAATTAATTTTATCCTCTCTTTTTTTTTAACCAAACACATCCCAAAAGAATCTGCTTGGATGATTGAGAGCCACTTAAAATGGAAACGAGTTTTTTATCAAATAAAAAGGAATCAATGTAGTCCATGTAGATTCTCTAACTAGGCTATCAGCAAGTATTATCTAGATAAAATTCTTTTGAAACAAACATCCAAGTGTAGCAGAGAGAGAATATAAATGGTTTTGCAGTCTTCGCTAGGTCTTCTTGCACTTTAGTTGCCTTCCTAATTGCAAACTTCCACTTTATCTCCCTTTAATTCAGAAAAAAAAAATAGACTTCAAGACAAAAGAAAAGAAGAAATAAAATTATTTGCTTTGCAAGAAATAAACGAGTCAAATGAATTATTATATTCAACATTGTTTATTAATATTGATACTATTTATCGATAAAAAGAGCAAAAATAAAATACATAAAACACATTCGAAATGTTTTTGAGTGATCCATAATCTATTTGTGCCATAATTGACTGTGATTATAATTATATAGAAGCACTTATTTTTCTTTCATTTGTAATCGATTGTGTGCACAATCACTTATATATGGCAATCACTTATATGACCATGCATTATTGTTTACACATTAATTTGTGCTTTTGCAGGAAAGTTAACTTCTTTTTCATCTTCTTTTACCTCTTTTCCTTATATATCATCTTTTATTTCTTCACACATCTATTCTCTCTTATTTTCCTAGCTTGTTCCAAAAGAAGCGTTGAAGAAAAGCTTCTCCAGTGTCCTTGTACTGGTGACTGGTTTGTTGTATTTGATTTAGAGAGTAAGAAGTAGGTATGTGTTAAATAAAGAAATGATAAGCTGTAAAACATTTCTATTTTGATAAAAAAATATAAGTTATGCTATATTTTTTTCTGAATATAAAATTATTTACTATTTTTCAAAAAGTTTCAATGTTTTTTGAAAGTTAAAATAAAAATAACAAAAAAGAGGTTATTTTCCTCTGATTTGAGAGAAAAGTAAACCAACATGGTAAAAGTATTGGATGGGATGAATGGCGTAATTAAAAAGGAAGAGGCATAAACATCTATATGTAATGTAAAATAAAAGAGTTGTAGAAGAAAGATTGGGAAATATTCAATGTTGTTTCACTATTACCCTGGAGGTGGCAATCAATTAATAAAGACCCTATGTGGTCCACACTCATGCTCTCATGACCTTTCTAGTTTTTCTATTTATATCAAGTAGTGGTGGACTACTCCTTGACTTCTCCGTAACCTTTTCTAGCCAGATCATCATCAATCTCTCTTCCTCTCCTAAATTTCCTTGAACTTATGGATGAAAGTTGGAGTGAAGGGAAAAGGAGCATTAACTACAAGGAGGAGGAGGATGATTATGAAGAAGAGGAAGAGGAGGGAAGTGAGTATGGAGAGGATGGTAGGAAGAAGAGGGTGGCGACTAACAAGAGAGGGTCCAAAGCTGGAGGCTCAATGCCACCTTCATGTCAAGTTGATGGTTGTAATGCTGATCTAAGTGATGCTAAGCCCTACCACAGGCGTCACAAGGTCTGTGAGTACCATGCCAAGGCTCCTGCTGTACTCATTGCAGAGCAGCATCAACGGTTTTGCCAACAATGCAGTAGGTAGGTTGAGATTAACCTTGATCTATCTGAAGCAATTTAACTTTTCCTTTATTTTGTGTGTGTGAATCCAGCTATAGTTAGTGTGTGTGTTTGAGGAGGTTTTGTTCAGAACTGCTTTATATATGCTTTACCTTTTGCCCTTTCCAATCAACCCTAGCCAGAGACAAAACTCTTAGGGTATACTTGGTTCAAGTGTTCAGAAAACAGTATATGAAATGTGTCTAAGCCTGTTTTGTGTTCTAAATTTCGTGAATTTGATTCACTTTCATTTTCACTTCCTGCCTATAACAGTTAGCCTATTGAAAAGATTAACCAATAGTGTCTAACTGTATTGCTTTAGTTCTAAAAAAGGATTAACTCCTAGACGCTGTGTACATGATTATGCATTAATGTGCATTTTTATATTTATACAACTCATGGGCACAGATTACGAAATTATTAATGGAATGTGTTCAAATTGGATCCAGTTAGCCCCCACCTTCTGTGCAAAGGTATGATATATTCTAGATGGCTAACTGTTTGTGCTAAAACAGGGACATTGTCTGCATTCAAGAATAACATAGAATCATCCCAAATGACAATTAACATTTCTTCGAGAATGAATAGCATTTTGACACTTGATTTTTGGTGTAATTATTTTTAATCTGTGAAGTTGACAAGACAAGGTGTTGATCTTGTTTCAATCCATGAGATTGGAGGATCTTCCAAGAAGATGGCAAAAAATTGGGATGATTTCATACAATCTGATTATCAATCATTTTGATTTAGGGTAATTCAAATTCATCCATTAAAAAAGAAAACTTAAAAAATGTCAATCAAGAACCGCTTTTTTGAAATTTCAAGCTACTCGAATTCATAAAATGATTTTGTATAAAATATTATTTCTTTCTCTTCTGGTAAATGTAGGTTCAAACTTGTCATAAACTTATGTTTAAATAATTTTTTAACAAGTATTTATAATAGAAAAACATAA
Source organism: Lablab purpureus (assembly GCA_030347555.1). Taxonomy (NCBI): domain Eukaryota; kingdom Viridiplantae; phylum Streptophyta; class Magnoliopsida; order Fabales; family Fabaceae; genus Lablab; species Lablab purpureus. Next base: position 12,560,813 of record CM059259.1, read on the forward strand.
ATCACAAATTAAAATCAACTTACACAATTTGGAGTATATAAAAAAATTGCCCTATCTTACTTTTTCGAAAGCTGCTGTGTATAAGTCTATTTCAATTTACGAGGGAATTGTTTATTTTACATTATTTTCTTGGGTTACAAGTGTTTATATCAAATCAGTTAATTTACATATTTGAACTTGTCCTTTTGCAAACTAAAAATCCAACTAGAATATGATGTCTTACAAATTTCGGATGATTTCAGTTTGGAATATTCTTTTCATTTTGCAGGTTTCATGAGCTATCAGAATTTGATGAATCAAAAAGGAGTTGTAGAAGACGTTTGGCTGGACATAATGAGAGGCGTCGCAAAAATGCATCTGAATATGGACATTGATGAAATGGAGAAGAATGAGTATTGATGCAAGATAATATAACAATAACAACAACAAAAAAGCCTTTTGTCATTAGGTGAGCAAGACAAGGCAAAGCAAGCAAGAACAAATAATTTAAATAATGTCTCCCATGTTATTGGCCTATGAGAAAGCTCTCTATCTTCTATCAATTTTTTCCCTATATTATATGCTAAAATTGCTGTGGTTGTTATATGCATCACAATATTATAAAATATCTTGCTTGACAAGACTTTTGAAATTAATATGTATATGTTTGTTCAATTTTTTTAGCCTACGTCTTTCTCTACTATCTTGTACTTTAAACAGTAACAATCAGTGTCCCAAAACTAGAACAAAAATATTGTCCAAAACATGAATATAAGAATTCAAACACATTCCTTTTTGAGAAAAAATACAGTTATTTGTAGCAGACAATTATTGATCTTTCAATCAACAAATATGGTGGCGACATTCTAATTCTAAGTAAATATCGTTACATTACATTATTATCTTTTAAGAAAAAAGTTATTTACAGCGAATTTACCCATAAAAAATATTACTTACCGTCGAACACTTTTGTTTCTGTGATAATATTTTGAAACACAGGCATTTGTATGACTCACCATATGCACAACTATTTACAAAATTATTTGAGAAATGAAGCAAGTATGCAATATGTTATTATCTTAACAGTTATATTCTCAGCTCTCACCTTAGATAAGGATTATGTTTCACTTAAAAATCTACATTATTGTTTTCAGAACTTTTGTTTTTTTAGCTAAAATAGGGGTTTGAATATTATACAATATTAAACTGTAACAATATTTTTTTTTCAAAACCCTCCTAGTACTATAATTACGAGATATTAAATTCTCACAACTTTTATTCCAAAACCCTTATGGTCTTATAGTTGTAAGATATTAAATTATTACAACTTTAATTCCAATATCCTAACTTTAAAATTAAAATGAGATATCTAATTAATCATGTCTATTGAAGATCATAACAACTTCAATATTATTACTAAATAAAATAAATCAAACAACTTTTTAATATATATATATTAAAATCAATCCACATCAAAGTAATTACATTGTTAAAACAAACAAAAATAATTACATTATTAAAACAAACAAAAATCAACAACCATTTAATTTTTAGTTATATAACTTAGGATTTAATCTAACAAATTTTCTAATAAACTCAAGTTAATTAAATGAAACTTTAAATCATTTATTTTAAAGGAACTACTTTGGAAAATATTAGAAATGTTTTAATTTTTTAAGAAAAAATTAATTCAAAAGTCAAATATATCACTACATTCAAAGATTTATTTATTTTATTGGATTACATATGTCATAGCATCTACATGCAACAAAAACTAAAAAATCAAATTAATATTTAGAAAAACTTATTAAAATAAAAAAATTATAATTAGATACTTAATCTCGATAGTATTAAGAAAAAATTTAGAGTTTTTAAAAATTAAATAATAAAATAGTTAATTTTAATATTTTATAATCTGAAAACATATCTTAAACTATTAATCAAATAATTAAATCTTATATTTTATAATCTGAAAACATATCTTAAACTATTATTCAAATAGTTAAATCTTATATTTATAATCTCAAAACATATCTTAAACTATTATTCAAATAGTTAAATCTTATATTTATAATTTCAAAACATATTTTAAACTATTATTCAATATTCATAAATTTAAAAATCACCTCTCTAATACTTGTAAAAAAAATCATCATCATTATCAATTTATCCTTTTTTATTAAATTGTAATAACTTAATTTGAATAATTATAATATAATAAATCTTTTATTCAAAAGACTTAAACACAATTAGTCCATTTTTATCACAAGACTTTAATAGTTAAAAAGTTAATATCTAAGTATCTTCTAACATGAAATATTTTTTAAATATTTTTCTAAATTATTTAAACTTGATTGATTAGGGAGTGTATAGACATAGTAAGGCCAGTGTGTTGGATGGTAAAGTGAAGTTAAGAGATAATTGTTTTAGATATCTTACTTTCAAGCCATGTTGATTTTGGTTTAAATGTTGGAAATAGAGTTGTAAAAATATGATGTGATGTTGCACACCATGAAAAAAATGGATTCATCACCTCATCTTCATTCTATAACTCTAATATTTATCACGTACAATCAAAATAGTCAGTATCAATGCTTAGTTCTTTTTACTTATAATTTTATAAAAAGTACGATAAAATATAATACGAACTGAAATTTTGTTAAGGAAAAGTGTTGGTTAACACCTATACACAAACTTTTGAGAGAAAACTAAACCGACAAAAATTAAAGGTGTGAGTGTGCAAATTCTCGACTTTGGTTAACAAGAAAAAAAGAAAAAAAATTACAAATTTTATTAAAAAATAAAGATGCAAAGTGAATTCCTCTACCCTTTGATTATAAATGTGTCAGGCAAATGTTGAACTTTATCGGTAAATAATTGAAATGTGTTTTTTTTTTAAAAAGCATTGATCAAATAAGTAATAAATTCAGTACCTAAATATCATTGAATAAATTAACACATTGGCTTGATCGAAGAAATAAAATGAAGAATATTTTTTTATATAAAATTTATATTTCATCTTCATTTTTACTAGATAAGGGTATATTCATAGTTAAGATAATATAATTTTTAATGTTAAATAATAATAATAATAATAATAATAATAATAAATTATATAAATTTTAAAATAAAATATTAAATAAATTAACAATATTTATAAAAACAAAATAAATACATGTATATATATTTTTATACTTAATTTAAGAAGTCAATATTAATCATACATAATTTTATATGATCAATCAAAAACTTTTGTACGAATAGGTTAGATCATTCTTACAAATAAAAATTTATTTATTGTAATAAATATATTTTTCATTATATATATATATATATATATATTATTTTTAACGAAAGTTATCACTTGGATTCACTATAATTCATAAATGGAATATGGATTCAAGTTCAAAATTTCACTAAAGGGTTATACTAAACTCTAGCATAAAATCTCTTGTGTTTAATCACAAAGTTTTAATAGCATATTTACACTGAGATTAACTCAAGAATTAAGGACAACATTTTTTATATAAACATGTGTATTAACTAATATGATGAAAGAAATTATCTATTTATATATTATGATAGGATTTATTAATAAATAAATTTATTTAATTTATCTATTACAAAAATATAAAAAAATATAGACTGCATCAAATTTATTAATTTAATTTTACGTATATTTAATGATCTTATTTGTTTTATTTAAATTTTATGGATCTTTTTATAAAGGATTGAAATTAATTCAATCAAATTTTTTATATCAAACTTCTTTTAAATTTTCTTTTAAAATAATTTTCAAAAGTATATTTTTAAATTTTTTTTAAAATATTTTTTTAAAGTATATTTTGATTTCTTTTAAATAATATTATTATGGACGGATATTTTTTCATAAAAAAAAATTAATGGATCAAAATAGATTGATTAATATTTTTATCTGATTCATTATAATTTGAAATTAATTTTATATTATCCAACCATTTTTTCATGATTATGTTCAAAGTTCTTGAAAAACATATTTTCTAGCAAAATTTTCAGGAGAAATAATTTGTGAATAATAAGGTCCTAAGAAAAACTTTCCAACAAATAATTTTGTTAAGAAGTACTTTTGTGGGAATTACCCACAAATATGTATGAAGGAAATATATAGTTCCAATGGGTTTGACACCCATAACTTCTCATGAGGGTTTTCACGATTATTTGGCTCAATTTTATTTTTCATGGATATTTTCTTAAAATAATTTATTTCAAATTCATATTGATGAAGAAAAATTTTGTGAAAAAATTAAATTCTCTTCTACAAACTGTAATTCAAATTATTGAATCTATTATGCAATTTTTTTATGTTATAATTAAACCTACAAAGCAAAGAAACCCTAATCTTTGCCTACAATTTTTTGATATATTTACTATCACTTTATCCATAGTTATCGATAAAGTTATAATACTATACCTACAAATTTTTTACTCACACTTTCATATATTTATTCTTATTAAAACGTGCTATATTTATTGACAGAATTCTCGACAAAAATTTTGTCGAAATTGCTCTCACAACATTATTTACGATTGTATGACTTATCTACATGCACATGTTGAAATTAATCATTAACCATGTTTAATTACAATAAACTCTAATAATGGAGTGCATTCCTCCAATCATTAAAAAAAAAACAAATGGTAACAAAAGTTGGGTTGGTTCCATTTTTTGTTATTCTGGATTTACAACAGGTAAACTGAAACACTTGCAACGATGAACAAGAACAAAGGAACAGACAAAGTGTAGAAAATTAAGAAGAAGCAATTTAGAAATATCAGAGATATATTTTCTTAAAATTAACTTTAATATGTAATGGAGTATATTCAATGCACCCAAAAGAAGAAATGAGATTTTGTTTATTTCCTTCTCTTAAAGCACTTCATAAATTAATTAAACTTTATGAATTTCTAATTATCTTATTCCTTGTCACATCCAACTATTTGGAGAAGCTGATTGTAAAGTGGCATTGTGAGAGGAACAAGCGAATTGAAACACAAAACTATATTATTCCCAAGATATGTTAATTGTGCTCCACATTTTTTTAAGTAAGTCTAAACCCTAGCACTTGCTTATTCTGAAAATGACTTCACTTTGTCATGAAGCTTGTTAATTAATACTGACAAATTCCCACAATTCCTTTCACAACTCCATAGAATCTACATTTAAAAGTTTACTTACAGTGAATATGACTTTATTCTTAACTACTCAATCAATCATGAATATATGACAAAACTTTATAACACCACCCACTTTAAGTATCTTAGTACAACTGGAAATGAAAAAAAATGGTCACAAGAAAAATATAATAAAATTTCTATCTTCACTCTGCTTTCTAAATTTCCTCAACAAGCTTTTGGGGAGTATAGTAACATACCATAATTCAAGGAATTATTATCAAATAATTTCTTAAACCCTTGAAAAATTGAGTAGATAAAATTTGGATTGTGCATATGCCCATGTACTAAATATGAATTTGTCAGTCAGTGAATAATTTGTATTAAACATTTACGTAACCTTATTATTAGAATCGGAATTCCTAACTGTCTTTATTTATATTTTCATAAATCTAATTTAAATAAAATCAATTTATGTTTGAAAATTATAGTTTAAAATAATAATAACTTAGGCTATATTTAAATCGCATAATTTAAAATGTATGTAATTTTAATTTCTCAAAAAAAATTAAGCTAAATAAGTTCTATATTTTTAAATTACGCAATTTGCTTTAATGTTTTTTCCTGCCTGAACATGAGAATGTGTTTTGATATCTAACAAAAATAATATAAAATTTATGGTAAGATAAAAACTTGAACCAATAACTCTGATAAACCGATTGGATTCATAAGTATGTCCAAGAAAAAAAAAGGTACACATTTGCAAAAATTATTGGATAAAAGTATATTTAAGTTAAAATAAAATTTGTTTGTATATGAATTAATTTTTCAAATTACCTCTTACTCAAACTAATTTGAAATAGTGAAAAATTGATTTTACTTTTTTTTTCTTACACATGAAATTTTTTTTATAAAAATATCTTAAATAAATGGAAAAATAAAAATAGTTTTATTTATCTCTTATTATAAAAGTGTGTGAAGTTCCATTATACTATTTTATTTTCATTCTAGTTATTTCTACTAATAATGAGGATAATATACTTAAGTATCATAACATATTACATTAAAGAGTTAAAGCAAAAATTGTTATGCTGTCCATAAACATCATTAGGTCACCACAAAATACAAATAGGCTTCTAGTGGCTTCCATTCAACGCCATTTCTTATCATAAAGAGCCCAGTTTTCAATTCACGTTTTGAGACAACTTTTGGGCATATGATAGCCCCGGAATCTAAACTTAACGAGTTCCAACCCAATAGTGAATCGAATCTGTAAGGTTGATTTGGTCTAGATTTTGATATAATTAAGAAGATTTTTTTTGCCATATGATCACTATAATATATTTTATTTTTAGTATAATTAAATTTTTTATTGATTTTCATATACTACTAATTGTTCCATTAATTTTTTTATGGCAAGTAAGTAAAAGCTCTATAGATGACATCATTAACACGCGGTCATCCGTGACATTTTAGAAAGTGATATTACTGACAAAAAATAACACTATTTATGATTATTTTTAATTGTATAAAAGTAGTGTTATATTTAGAAAGTTTTTCTACCATGTTTTCTCCAACTCAAGATTTATCCTATTTTTTTACAATTTGTTGCATGTTCTTCTTGAAAGGAACTACTATTAATAGGGCTAATGGCATGATAATAGCACAACTTGACATTGCATAAATAACATGAACAAGATCATCATGCTTGCAGACCAATCACAAATTTATCAGTAAAAAGGCTGTTGGTTGTTGTTTTTATCAACCTCCTTCGTTAACCTTTTCGAAGGGTTGGACATGACATTATCAAAATATTTTTCAGCATTCTCTTTCCTTACACACTCAATCATGGTGATTATGGGCTTGTCTGAGTTACCAAGAAAGGAAAGAGTAACACTGATAACATACTTGTTATATTTTAACACTATATATTATTAAGTGATATTTGTAAGCCTTATTAAAAAATAAGTTAAAGTCCTTGAATAAAATATGGATTTACATTACAAGTATGAAAGGAAATAATAAGAAAATTTTTTACACAAATAATAATGTTGTAGAATGTGATAAACCTTTCTCATCAACAAAGAGATTACGAGCCATCCAAGTCTAGTTCCAATGCTAAATGAAGTTATTAAAAATCTACTCTGTACGTGCTTATTTGTCCCACGAAAAAAATGTGTCAAAAAATAAGACATCAATTATTGATTTAAAAAGTATTTTGTATACCCACCTACAGACTTTAATAAAAAAAAAAGCATTATGTATACCCAACCAAGACAGAAATCAGAACTACGAAAAGTAAATTTAAGATTTGAAAAATAAATTTGTAGAGATGAATCAACAAAAAATATGTCGACATAAAACTAAATATTTGCCTTCGCAATATCAATTATTTAATACCGTATGCTCCAGAATCACTCATTCTTCTTTCTGAGTTAGAATAATTAATTTGGGTATCCCGAATTGCAAATGCCTAATAAGGGTGCCAAAAGCTTTATGCATTTTTGTTTCCTTAACATTTAGGATCACAATTTAAAAAAATGACTGATGCAACATACCATTATCATTTACATTTACATATACACTGCATAACAAGAACACTAAAAGCACCTTAAAAAGTAATATGGTGGAGACCAAATTACACTAGGAGTAACTCCTGACAAACTTTCTCTCATGTACTCATTTGTTCATCAAATTTTCAATAATCGAATCGCTAAATTAAAAATTCTTACAAATAAATCAGATGCACAAAAGTTTATAATATTGTATTACTATTTGATATTTCACCTACCATAATCAATTAAAATATAATATACTTCTTAAAATATAAGCACACATAGACTAAAATTACCTTAACAAAAATGTTTATTTTATTTCCAAAAGTTTATTTAAACTTCAGTAAATTACAAGTATAATCGTTTAGAGAGAGACTTCTAAAAAAAAATTCTTGATTTTCTTCTTTCCAACAATCCAGGGCATAAGATTTCATTAGAATGATTGTAATCATAGGAATGTAAATGCTTTGCCATGGCCATTCAGGTAAACTTTGTCACTTTATCAGAGATCATAACTTGCTAGGAATGACTTCTTTCGAAAGCACTCCACTCTTCCCAACATTGAAAACGTCCTTTCTTTCAGCAATAAACTTGGCAAACCGAGAACCCTTCTCTTTACTTTTATCGTCTGTAGCAGACTGAGGTGGATCATGCATAGGATGGGGAGTAGGATATGATGGCCGCATCAATGCCCATATAGATGAAAGGTATTCATTCGGTTCGTCTAGAATCTGTAGAAGTGATAAATCCTCCATGGCTGCAGTGGGAAAAGCCATCATCATATGTCAACATATCATGGGTACAACGTAAAAAATAATTAGTATTTTTGCCAACGGTTATGATCAGATTTCCTTGATTTCTGAGTTTTAATTGTTGTCATTTGGTGATGTGTTATTTTTGGTATTTGTTAGACAAGGAGAGGTGAGGCGGGAACACCATGAGTAACATTCATTGTGGGACCAAACAATTGGTTAAAAAACACACCTTTTGAGAATTTGAAGATGGGTGCCAAAGCAGCAGATGGAATGCTAAAATTAAGATGAGGTATTACTGTCCCTCCACTATGCCTTGCATTGCTGTGTCAAAAGCATTATATAATTAAAGATGGATGTTTAATAATCTACAACCATTCAGGAACGATCAATAAAGAAAATTAATATCACCAATAGCTTATATGACAGAAAAACAATTGGACCAGATATAGCAGGCTGAGCTCCTATGAGTAAAATAGGATCAAGAAAAGACAGTCTCGTGCAGTAATGCAGTAGAGACAGGAAGTCTCTAAGCTAAAGAATTTCATAAAAAATGGATCATTATTTCCTTCAAGGCAAGCATATAGTAAAAGGGTAAGGCAATTTTGATTTGCAGATTATTGGTGTCCTGAGAGCAAAATCCTGCTGGCAATCCAAAACAAATAATAGAACCACCTATTCGTATATATTCTTATTTCAAAACCGCGATCCTGAGCAACAATTACCAATAGAATGTGATAAATGACTACCACTTGAACTAACTCAAATCTAAGTGGTCCAGCACAAAATGAGCAACAGGAATAGAAGGTGGTATGGTGATATTGAAAGTTGGTGGCAATACCTTGTAACCAAGCCAATCATGTGACCATCTGAATTGATAACAGCACCACCACTAGCACCAGGATGAATAGCAGCTGTTGTTTCAAGCATTGCCGGGAAGTACTCACGGCTGTGCAGATGCTCAGGTTGAATGGACAGATAAGATTGAGGAGTCTTTGCCTCAACCACTTTTGCTACCACACCAGAGGAAACAGATGGGAAAAATCCTAATGAAAATAGATGACTTCCGAGGTTAAACAAAAGAAATAGAAAGACAACCCACTGCAATTGATTGGTTCTTTATAAAATTGGATACAACACGCCAGACTAATCACCCCAACAACAATAATAGAAACATATGGCATGGCGAAAAAAATTCAAGGGTAACATACAATGTATCATTTGCATTGATGCATATGACCCTTGATGGTTTTTAAAAACAAGCTTGTTTGAAGAGGCAAAAATGATACAAGAACAATCTAATAAAAAATAAGCACAGGCCTAAAGAATAAAATATCCAAGTATTGGGGTTGATTGTAATATTCTCAGAACGGACCTTAGAGAAAAAATAGCTTATTAGGTTTAGGGTACTACAATTTCAGTTAACTGTATGTTGCTAATCCCTGTGTCCCATAGTAATTTTTATATTTGAAGTCTCAGCCCCAGGTCTTGGGTTGTACCTAAACTTCTAAACTATCATCCAAGTATTATTGATGGGTTTATTAGGAACTAGGAAATCTCAATCCTTATGGATTCATTACCCAATATTCTTTAGACAAGTTTGTCAAGGACCAATGATCCTAAAAGCTTATGATTTTAAAAATGGTTTTATCTCTAACAAAGTTTAAGATAAACGTGACATGATGTAATGATTCTTCTCCATTGCTCAAGATCAATTTTATGGTTTATTCAGTAACAATGTTTTTTTTGGTTGATCTACTCAATGACGTATAAGAGGGAACCAGTAGCACTACCAGAGCATATAATTTGATTGCTGACAAATCCTACACATTCAGAAAAAGCATTCGTGTCAACTAGAGGCAGGCCGACAAGTCATTCACATAGCAGCACTAGTTCTTTTTTGCACAAGTTTGTTGAAGTTCCAGCTAAATATAATTGGAGCTGCCGAAGCAGGAACACAAAATAAAATAAACATGAAAAATAATAAAAGTTTAAAGGAACTTCAACGTGGCAGACATGAGATCACAAGCAACATTAACTTTCATTTTATAGCAGGACATCTATCCAAGAAAGAAACAGATCAATTGGGTCAGCAAGGACATACCACGCTTTGGACCAAATAGTCCATGGCCAATGACAAATGCCTTTGATCCTGTGGATGGCCTAGAAAAATCCATTGTTATAGGAAAAAGATTATCTAGAACAGATTCAAGCTGCAATAAGGCAACATCCCATGGTCCTTTACAAATATACACTACTTTTGCATCACACCAAATCCAAGGTTTTATATGATCAAGGCGTACACGTATGTTTCTATGATTGTCATAAGTTGGATTCGACAACTTATATCCCTTCTGCTCATTAGCAGGGAAAGGACAAATATTTGGCATCTTTAACAGTGAAGTTTGACTAACTTGATTGCTTTCAACTCTGTTACCAAGATACGCAGTTCCCTCGAACATGGAAGAAAGTTTTTCTGAATTGGTCCCATATCCTCCGCCATTTACATGTTCTTTCCCAAATCTCCATGGTTCCAACAGATGAGCATTTGTAAGTATGAGACCTTGACAGTTTAGTAAAACACCAGATGCCCATACTCCATCACCAATAGTAACAAGACAGACAGAAGTCATTGCCTTCTCAATTGGTAATGGTGAGGAACTACCAAAATATAAATGCTCGTGTTTAATCCCAGACCATGCATCTACTTTGTCAGTGTCAGAAACAGACCCAGTTCCCGCAGCATAAAGGTCACCCCCCAGATTATATAATCCTTTCTCTGTGTTCTGAGGCCTATTGCGCAGCAAGCCACTAGAAGCACTCACAATGGCCTCCCATGGAATCACCAGCTGTTACCGAATACTAGAGTTTTGCATGATGTGTTAAATTGGAGGGGGATTAAATAATGTCAAATAAGGAGAATGCACTCAAGGTACCTGGATTTCTGCCCCATATGTCTTCTGTCTCAATGGTCTGAGCAGGACACCAGTAAGACATGCATGCTCACTGAAAACTGGACTGCCTTCCATTCCTGGTAGATAGAGTATCAAAATTGAGCCAGAACCACTTCCATAAATGACCAATGGATTATGCAACAGAGAAATGGCTCACACCAGGAAGACACCGTATGTCAGCCATCAGCAATGATCCATCAGATGAATGGGAAGGATAGCTGTTTGCAATGCATCCTACAGAGATGCTGATTCAAGCAAGTAACCATATCAAAGGATTGAATGACACAAAATTCCCAAAGATTGACATCCAATTCACTGCACTGACTGCAGTAATAGAGAAAATAACTGCTTGTACAACTCAGCACACAGGTGATCCCAACAGCTCAAGAAAACAGTATGACAAAGTGACAGCATACAAGCAAGAAAAGTTTAACCATTTTTTTTAAGTAACTGCCAGATTTTTTTTTCTTTTATCCAAAAAAAAATACATAATATATATATACCTATTAAAAAAGTGCATAGGTGACAGGACTCCAAAAGGAGACCCAACTGCCAGAAGAAAGTCACCCCTTTTATTCTTGGCAGATACTTTACTATCCAGCAAGTCCTGATAAATTACCAACCAGTTATTTTCAGGAGTCTCAATGGACCAACAAAGAATACCAACAGAAAATCATGTCACATGTAACTAGTATGTTACAATAATAGTTTGTACAAGGAATTCAACTAGAGAAAAAAGGAAAATAAAAACAAAAGATACCCTGAAAGATAAAGAAACACTAAGAATCGCCATTCTAGTAAGTGATTTGTACACAAGACTCGCACTGCCAGATCCTCCCATGACCAATCTTTCCTGTAATAACATTAAAAATTCATCATTCTTCATCTGAAAATATTATGTTTGCTTCTACATATCGTGATCCTGAAGATGTTATTCTAAATGAAATTTATACCATCAAGAAGAAGAATGATACTTTAATAAGTAGCAGATTATAAGTTTACAGAGATCAATTTTAAGATGAGGAGTAAATCCATTTACAAAAGAACAATTTGATATTTTGCAGTTGCACCAATAAATTTTATTACAAACATAGTTACAATTAAGGTTGTCTGAGAACCAACTTTCCATGGAGCTTGAGTCATTAGCTAAAGATAAATACCCGTGGATAGCTTTATAAATAGAATATCCCTGCAGAAAAACTCCCTTTGCACTTGAAGCATTAACAACGAAAATTTTCACTTTACCTTGTTCTGTCTATGCAACACTTATTTAGGATGAAGCCAAAAAGGATCACTCTACTAGACTACTACGCCATAGAAGGTATGATATTATGTTGAGAAAAACAGATAGTTAGAAAAGAGGAGCATATGCTGAAAATGTGTTTCAACTACACATATACCATGAAATTATTTAATTTATAATAAATGTAATAAATACAAGGTACAATTTCTCTGCTATTTGCATAATACAATGAACCAAGACATTTACATAATAATAATACATATTTTTTATCTAAAATATCAGTGTATCTAATACAGAGATTATGAGTAATCTAAGTTATATTCAACCATAAACATAATATGAATATTAAATATATTTGTCAATTGATAGCTTTCTAACCTTAACCAGAGTTTTTTTTTCTGTTATATGATATCAGCTACATGGATGTTCTATCATAAATTATCATTGACCTCTAAATTTTCTTACAGTTTGCTTATATTTTTTTCTCTGGCAATTGAGCTTCCGTTCAACTGATTTACTCTCTTTACAAGGCTCCAGTCTCCACATCCAAAAACCAGAAAAGACAAGTTTCTATAATCTTGTCTACAGTAAGGGCAACCCCAACTTTCTCCATAATGTATTTATTCGTTTATTCCTAATACTGTCTTGGCTATTATGTTCACTCACCCGATGCATCATTCTCATCTGTCATATTGAGTTAACTCTCTTGGTGACTTTCTCCGCCCAACATTCAGTTCCACACATCATAGCAGACTAGCAGGTATTTAAAGGAGACATGAAGAAGGAAAATAAAGAGGAAAAAAAATGCAGGCATGCAAGAACTGTATAAGTTAGAGTGCTTGAGTAGTGATTGGATTCGAAAGTACATGCCACCTAGGCTCACTTTTTCTCCCGTTTTCATCTTCTGAAAAGCTAAAATTTGAGCATACAAAAAATAAAGGGAAAATAGTGTTTCTAGACACTTTAAGTGACATTACAAAACCCAAAAGAAAAATGTGAATAAAATTCAGCAAACACCCAAAGTCTTGGAGTGGATTTCAATAAAATTCAGTCATTACATTCTTTGATCTCGTGGCCTAGAATAAAAATTCAGATTACAGTGCCTTCAGGCATACTGACCAGCAAACAAAAATTTCCAGTGTTTTAATTGGACTGTTGCCTCCCACCAAAAGCAACATACATATATATGCACTACAAATAATTCAATCCACAGTTCAACTACATTTTTTAGACAAATATAATACAACATGTGATATACAAGACATACTGACCAGCGAACAAAAATTTCCAGTGTTTTAATTGGACTGTTGCCTCCCACCAAAAGCAACATACATATATGCACTACAAATAATTCAATCCACAGTTCAACTACATTTTTTAGACAAATATAATACAACATGTGACATACAAGTCATATATAATTGATGAATGCAGAAATGAAATTAAGGCATTTCAAATTTGGTATGACACTTCCCATTTCATTACTCAACAGGGACATCTCTTCACGTACAAGTACAAATTCGTAAAGTAAACTAATTCATTACAACAGAAAAGAGCATACTTTTTAAGAATAAACTAACCTGAGTTTGAAAAAAATCTCTAGAACGTTGAGAATCATTATTGTAAGATGCCAAAGACCAACCAACCTCCCATTCAAACTCTGGTAAGCCCAAAGATGCTTCAATAAGTGACTGGAGACAATCAGATGAAGTAGGAACATCAACCTGCATGATGCAGAAATCTGATTAGCATTGGACTAGAAAATAGCGGTTAAAAAATTACAAAAGAAAAACAATCCTAGCCTGAGAAACAAATGTTATAAATTTAAATTTAAATAAATGATGGTATAGAAGTCCCACCACATGAATTCTTGCGATATGTTTTTGTCCAGAAACAGTTGATGCACCAAATCATTGACTGTTTAGAAGATAGCAAAATAACGAACTAAATGGTTCAAAATGCTTACTAATGACAAAAGCTGCGCCCCAAGCCAGCAAGGAGTTCCCTGATTAGAATTTCCATTGGTTTTCTCAGTCATAACATCAATCCGAACACCAGAAATCAAGTCTGGCCTACCCTGAAAAGCACAAATTACAAAATTTAAAATACACACGCACAAAACAAATTTACAAAATATAAAAAACAAAAAAATTATTTTAAATTGATGTTGCAGTGGCAGTTTCATTGCGTTTCCTGATAATGCACGAAATTGCAGACTAACAACGCCATATTAACAACCCAAACACTTAGAGGTTCCCTTGCGGTTGCGGAAACCTTTCCAACTTAATTAATTACAAAATCTACGAACAACAACCTGAGGAATATTTCCTCTCTGTTGAGGTGACAGAAAAGGCTCGACAACTGAGGCAACGGTCACAACCAACACCCTGTCCTCGCAGTTATCACCATAGAGACGCGTAGCTACTTGAGCATCATAAAGGGTATCAGGTACAAGCATCCCCGAAGCTGAAAGTGTTGTTTCACCAGAGCTACGCATACCCAGAAGGAGAAAACCAAAAGCCGCCACCATAAGTTCATAAAAAACGAAACTTCTGATAAACAAAAGCAAAATAAGATCACAGGTGGGGTTAGAAACCGGTATTGATGAAAAGCGTGTCTTCTCATCTTCAGCCCTTTTGGGTCCTGAAAAGTTAATTGCAAGCTCAGTGAGCGGTGACAATAGAGTCAGCGACGCGTCTGAGAAGAGAGAAAAAGAGAAACTCACAGGACCACGAACTCTGATCATAACGGCGAAATTCCGAGCAAAATTAACGGTTTCCGATGGAACCATCTGGGAGAGTGAGAATGAAGATAAAGCCTTCAGTTTGAAGTTGAAGCTATATATGGTCTTATTATATAATTAGTTTATTAGTTAATGTATTGTTTTGGATTTTAAGTCAATTTATTTTTTAATTAAATATCTTCCTTAAACTTTTTATTTTTTATTTATTATAAATTAAATTGTTTTTAAACATTATTTTCTTAAAGTCCATCAATTAAAATATCAAATTCGCCTAAAATAATAAAAAAATTGTTTTTTTCCTTTTGTAAACAATAATTTGTCCTATTAAAGTGCTTAAAATTTTATTGTATTTTACCTTTAAATTTGTTCACAAGTTTTCAACTATTTGATTAAACATGACACTTTATATATATATATATATATATATATATATATATATATATATGTATGTATGTATATATATATTATAATTTTAAAAATAAAAACTTATTTTACTGAAACAAACATTTTTTATTTAATTCTGAGACAGTCTGATGTGAGATTGTCTGGTGTGTGTTGCTGAGACCATCATATATCAGTTTTTCTATTTTGGTTTTCTATTTCATTTTGTTTTTTTTGCTATCATGGCTATATATACATGTTATCCCTATGTAACGTACACTTTTCCATTATATAGTTTTGTTATTCCTCTTCTTTCTTGTGTTTCTCTATTTCTCTCTCAGCTTCTGTTTTCTTTCCTTTATGCCTTATCAAATCCACCGTCTGTCACCATGGGTTATGTCGCTTGTTACTGTCATTCTAAGAGAAGAGTCAGTTTCCTTGTGCAAGAACTAGTTATATTTTTTTTACATTTGCTAATTGATATCCACTGCTTGGCCTCTTTGTTCTCTGTTACAATAAGTTACTCTGTCAGAATCTTTCGGGTCAATAAAATCTTTCACATTTCTTTATTTTTCTTTGATTCTCTGAAATCCCTTCACTATGCCAAGTTTGATGTTATATCCTTGAAGGATATAGAATAATACAAGTCATTCATAATGATGTCCTAGCTGCTACTCAAATAGCTAATATGTTGACAAAGCCTCTACCCTCTATATTCACAAGTGTTTTATTTAACCTAGCACCGTATCAAGATCGGAAAGAGAACTAGGTTGGAACAATACTGCATATTTACTTATATGCAACAGTAAAAGAATGTGTCGTATTGATACCGCATGTGCAAGTTTGTTGTATAGAAGCCGAGGTCATTGAACAAATAGTGTGCAAGATTGCAAGCTTCTACGGTTACTGCCCTTCTCTGCTTTAACAAATGACCTACATTTCTCAACCAAATTCCGGTAAGCCATGATATGCACTACAACCATATCATGTTAACTCCACTATAAACTCCTAAGCAACTTTGTACCCGAGAAATGAACTACCACTGAATTTCCTTCCTTCGTGTGCTATTAAGGCTCATCGACTTTTTCTTGACTAGTAATGCTGCATTAAGTGCCACACTGTTCCGGTTCATTAGTCCATTGACATTTCATTTTCAATGCATTAATTTGTCTAACAATACCCCTCTGTGGCAATAAAACTCAACCTCATTGAGACTCAATGACTCGTGCACCACCTCTTTTTTTCTAGACTCGTATAATTAATGAAGCGTATGCCCTTATTTCACCTTAAGAACTTTTTGGGAGAAACCAAGATGAAGAAAAATATCAGAACTTGCTGCTATAGTGAAGGGTCAACCTCCACTCTCAACAAGCAAGATGATACTAGCAAGGTTAGCTCACTAGAACTGCAGGATCTCATGTTGCAATTTGAGTTACAAGCTAAGCTTAGTGACGATTTCAGTGAAATAATATCATGTGTTAATGACTACATTTTGAGGTCCACAAGGAAAACTTTGGATCAATACCGCAGGTTGTCACTTGATAGTGTATGAGTGGGCATAAAGTTCCACATTGAGTAGAAATGATAAAGTTGAGATGTATAAAAGAAAAGCAAAGACCCATAGACATTGAGCCTTAAGGTTTTATGTTGGAAGTGGTATCATCTTTTCTCTTATATACCTTCTCCTTAAGAAAATTTTCCAACAGTGGTATCATAGACTGGTTGTCGACCGGCTCAAGCAAAGGACAAGCATGTCCTATTGTGATCGAAGGGACCGTGTGGTAAACTAGCACTTGAGGAGGGAGAAGACCCATAGAGATTAAGCCTTAAGGTTTTATGTTGGAAGTGGTGTCATCTTCTCTTTTATACCCTCCTCCTAAGAAAATTTTCCAACAATGTCATGAACCGGTCAAGTTTTGGGAACTTAGAAGGAAAGAGAATAATGATTTAGAGTCAAACTCCAAGTTCAGGTTTGGTGAGGGTATGTCTTTGCCATATACTTTAGCAGGGGAGAGTGTGGTGTGGTGTAAACCAGGTGTTGTGGCCAGGTTAATGGGCTTAGAGGCTATACCATTGCCAGTGAGTAGCATAAGATCTGTCACCAAAGGAAAGATCCTTGCTGTTTTTAGGATGCCAAACCTAAGAAGGAAATTAGAGAAGCTTGAATTTTGAGACATCAGTAGCAAATGGTAATGGGTTTTGGTTGAATCAGAGGAAGTAATGCTGATTAATTGTAGTTGTGGAAAAGTTTAACTGCAGTGAAGGATACTTAGTTGTTCTATTTGATTTTATGTAGTGTGCAAATTTGATGCTCCACAGGTCAAAAGACAAATGGTGACAAAAATTTGATACCATTCTAATGATATTCTATATTTCAATTTATTATTTGCTTCTTTTGCAGTATATACACAATCAAATCTAGATTTAAATTGATGTGATTGTTGTGTTGTTTTGTTCTCTCATTGGTAATTGTTTGGTAGGTCTGTTAATATTAACATGAAAACAAACAATTCTTAGAAGTATAGGTATTAAAGAATCATTTAAGGCAAATGAAATTTCTTATATTAGATGTTTTCAAATCAAATAATAACACATTAAATGTTCTTTTAAAGTAACAACGTTAGGATCCTTCAGGCGAACTTAAGATCAGATTTGTTGATGAAATTTTATGGTCAAGTCTTTCAAATGAAATTTTAGCCAAAATTAGCGCTAATAACATTCTACTCAAAATTTTCAAAAGTTTTTCGATTCATTCCAAAAAAGAAATTAATATCTGATTTTTAAGCTAAATGAAAAATACTTGAAAAAAATCTAAATTTTGCGCAAATACAAAGTAAAGCTGAAAACTTACTGGGCAATTCTAAGCAACAAAAAGGGGCAAATTGAATAAATGAGAGGAAGAATGGAAGGGTTTTATATGTACAAGAGTGTCTAGAAATTCACTGAATTGCAAGTTTGTATCAACACTTTCTAGACATTAAGAGATCTCCCTCCTAACAATTGCGAAAGTGATAGCGGAGAATTAAAAAAAAAAAGTGAGCCAAATAGTAAATACTTTTGGTGGAAAGACGATATTTCAAATTATTTAGCAAATTTCAATTCCACCAACCCGTTACTATTGAGTGTTTGACTCTAGAGCCTAGGATAAGCTTTCGTGGTAGGCCCCTTTGGTTTGGATAAGAAGTAAGACAAAGGCGAGAAAAAAAATACAGTTTTCAACTTTTTCTTCTTTCATTTCTATTTAATTTAAATGAAAATATATAGGGATAAGCTTTGATAAAGGTTGGTCCAAAATACAAATCAATAATGTAAAAGCTGAAAAGGAAAGATATCGAATTTATTGTTTTCTTTTCCTAAAAGTTAAATATCAAGACAGAAAAGTCAAGGTTTCACCATATTAAATTTTCGATGTTCAATATACAGATAGGATATCTCTATCTTGTTACATCCTTTATATACTTAAAAAATGGCAAGGTTAGTGAACCCCAAAAACATCAATTATTACTAAATAAATATTACATTTTGATGATTACGCCATGTAAAAATCTTTATAATATATATATATATAAATATTATAGTCATCTCACTGATTAAATATTCTGCTATGTTTAGCCAAAACAAATCCTAATGTGATATCATTATAACTTTCAATTTACAAGGTTATAAAATATACCGTTTTAACACAATTTTATTTAATTGAGTAATAATACTTAACAAAAGGGGTAAAAAGATTAACCAAATGCCAAAAGTTCAAGGCAGATCTGGCTAATTAACAAAGCTTAAAAGAACAAACAAAACAAAACATGCTAGTTATTTAGCATTTTACATTCACTTGCTCACAAAAACCAAACACACTAGTAACATTTTAGTCAGTAACAGCCCAATAAATTCTCGACACATAATGGCAGTAGATGCTAACGTGGCATGCGATCCACTAAAAACGACAATATTTACATGCAACCCACGCGCCTCCTACATCCTCAGCGGTGCCTGCTCCTGGTCTCTCCACTGTACAACCTGCAATCAAATGCAACCACTTTCATTTCAGCACACAGCCTTAAAGAAAATATAACCATTTGATTTAAGTCATTTAAGATCAGCCCTTGATTTTTCACTGGATCTAACTGTCTACATCACCCACATCGTGAGTACTCAATCAAAATGCATCCCGCAAACAAAAACAAGTACATAACAGCACCCCCAGACATGATAATGATCTAAAACTGTGAATATCAGCAGAGAAAAATCGCATTTAAAAAACTGGTATCAAGTGATGACTAGTGAGAGTTAGATCTAATACATTTAATAGAAAAAGAAAACACAGGAAAAAAATTGATCATAGAGACAGCAAACAGGACTAATCTTTTGGCAAAATAATAAAAATAAACTTGTTATCATGTGTATACATATTTTTGTATGCATGCAAAGTTGTTACGATCAAAAAGAACGTAGAACCAATAACAAGGTATATACGTTTGGGTAATTAGTGAAAGAGAAGATTAGCAAAATATAAATATCAAAAAAGAAAAAGAAAAAACAGAGTGTGTGTGTGCGCGTATATATACCAATCATAGACAGTGGGAGTGTTGGGAAGAGGTTTGTCAAACATCTGAGCACCGATGGTCTTGGTGGCAGAGTTGCTCCCAGGATGGAACACGCTCCTCCAAACGTTGTCAGCTTTACGCCCCGATCCCGGTGTCGTAGGTGTCGTAGGAGTCAAAGGGGTTGTCGGTGTGGTTGGCATCGACAAGCTCTTCTGCAACTTGCTACTTTCTCCTTCATCTACAACATCCATCAATTTGAAAAACGTTAAAACTAGTATCTTAAGACATCTGTATATATACTATGGTTAAGAGTTGATCTAAGCAGAATATTATTGTGGTTGTTATGTATGTATAAAAGGTTGTACCAGTTTTGAGGGTGGTGAGTTTTCTGAGCTTGCCAAGGCCACGCTCGGGTTGGGGGCCAGCCACAACATCATCCCAGAGCTTCTCTAGCAGAACCATCTTGGAAGGAAGGAAGGGTTTGATGGATGAAAAGTGAGTAATGGGGGATGTCAAAGTGGTTGTGGCCACTGTATATATAGAGGGTGATGATGCCTAAATATAAAATATCTGTGTCCAAAATGGGGTGGAGTGTTTTGCTGCTTCCAAGTGTAACTTGTTTTGGTTTTTGGTTAGGATGTGATGATGGGGAGTGGATATAGTAAAACAAATGAGGTGGAAAGAGTGAGAATAGAGGAGAGGAAAGTGGATAAGGATGAAGACTTGGTAAATTTGTGGGAGAATGGGTTACCTCACAAGTGTGTGTGTGTGTGCAGATGAAAAATGAAAAATATATTTAGTAGTGTGGTTTTGTCCTTTCTTTCAGAGTGAATGTGGGGTATGTGGTGATGGAGATAAGGACTTTAATTCATGGTGGACCCCATTCCTTGTTGCTTCCTATTATTTATGTCTTCTTTTACTGCCAACAACATTAATCATGCACTGGTCATGTGATGTTCGCCATGGCTCTGGATAAACACTACAAAGGAATCATCTAGATTTGGTGAATTTTTTTCAACTCCACGGTAATAAGTCAAAAATGATAATTCATAATTATTTATCAAATTCAAATGAGGTATTGTGTTATATCATATATTATATACTTAACAGAAACTAAAAAAATTAATTGAAAATTTTATAATTTTTTAAAATGTTTGACCATATTTGTAAAATTATGTTATTGATGGGTATAAATCACATCAATTTTTTTCCAATAAAAGATTGACAAATAAAATTCTTTATTCTTGGCACGGGTAATAAATACAAGTAAAATTATATTTTCACATCTTTTTGAAAAAAAAATCCATTTAACAATTTCATTTTAATAATATAATAATATATATACTATTTCAAGTTAAAAATAGAAAATAAAATTAAGGTGTAGTTTTAAGTTTTCGGAAGATGTCTCATCTCTTTTGATATTTTTCCTCACCCTTTTTCTTCTCTTGGTTAATTGTTTCCATCTTCTCCAATATAGGGCTTAAATTTGAAAATTTGAACACGATTAAATTTAGACTCTTTTTTAGCACTATCCAACGAAAAAAAATATAATATGGATTTGGACCACAATTTTAGAAGCTCAACTTGAGTTTGGACTTTTAGCTCAATGTTGCATAACTATAAACTTCATGGATCTTGTAATAGGACCGACCGACCCAAATCCTACCAATGAAATGGAGAGCTTCAACTTTAAAGGGCTATTCTTCCTGCACCCCAGCTTTTCTTCCTGCACCCCTAAAAATATTAAAATTCTAAAATTGCCCTTATTTTTTACTTTCGATTTATAGAATCCGGAAGTCACCTTTTGGCTTCCGGTTTGTAGAATCCGGAAGTCACTTTTTGACTTTCGGTTTGTAGAATCCGGAAGTCACTTTTTTACTTCCGGTTTCTACAATCTGGAAGTCATTTTTTTGACTTCCAGTTTCTACAATCCGGAAGTCATTTTTTGACTTCCGGCTTGTACAGACCGGAAGTTATTTTGCATCCGGAAATGACTTTCGGTTTGTACAAGCCGGAATCAAAAAAATTTAACTTTTGGCTTTCGTCTTGTACAGACCGGAAGCCAATTTTAACTCTCATCCGGAAATGACTTCCGGTCTGTACAAGCCGGAAGTCATTTTCTAAAACCGGAAAGCGCAAAAACCATAAAATAAACTCTCTCACCTGTGTCAGCGCCACTTCTCACCACCAAATACAACAACAATGTTGACGAGAGAGACTCAATGCAAGAAGAAAGAGATGGAGAGGGACCACCAAAACACTGGAAGGAAGAAGCTGGAAGGAAAGAGTGTTGTGCCGAAAGAGAGCCCAATGTGAAAGGAAGAATTCACGTACAAAAAGAAAAAGAGAAGAAAAAAAGATGCATCTCATTTAAGATTGGAAAATATTTTTGTCATTTTAGTGTGCACTTAGGCGTGCAGAGAGAAATGTATGAAGAGACATGGAGAAGCGCTCAACTTTAAATATTCAGCGCGTATTAAATTTGGACCATAAAGGTCTAAACACAAATCTTGATTTCTAAGCCTAACCTGAGTATAAAGTAAATATATGTATTTCACCTATTTCATTTTTAGAACTTAAGAATATATAATTTAGAAATTAAAATTATATTCTAAATTATATAATTTAATTTTTTTTAAAAAAAAATAAATTATCCAATCTAAAATCTAGAAGTTACTTATAATTTTTAATTCTTTATTACTTTTTTCTTTTACTTTTGAACCACCTCCCCTTTCTCCTATTCTCTATGTACTTTTTTTTTCTTTCTCAACCACCAACGTTGTTGATTCTTCTCCTTCTTCTTTTTTTCTTTCTCAACAATTCATGTTATTGCCTTTTTTCTTTCTTTCATTTTAAAGTACCAGCAAGAGAATGACGGCGACAAGGAATGGCAGGGCAAAAAGAAGAACAATTTATCTTTTATATACTCCTGTTAAAATGTTAGACAAAACTATAAGGATAAAGAAATCCCCTGACTGTTATAGATTACAACTAACATTTAACTCATGCTGATTACTTCATGAGATATTGAGTTTCAACTTTAATATTTTTTTACAAAAATTGCATTTGGTCATTTTTAGCTTGATTTGAATCTTATTTTTTCACTAATTTGCAGACTTCATCCAATTTAGCACAAAATAATTTAATAATATGTACAATTTAAACTCTAGATTTCAATATTAAGTTAAATGTAGATCTTTTCGATCATATAATTTAATCTTGTTTAAGTTAATTTTTTTTTATATTTATTCTAGATTCGTTAAGAATTAGATAGTTAGGAGAAATACTCTATGTAAATCTCAAATCCAGCATCTTAAAGAGTTATATAATATATATATATATGACACAGATAAATAAATATTAGGCATTTCAATTATATCTATAATAGAAAAATAAATTTAAAAAAATAATGTGATGTTAGTAAAGAAAATTTTGAAAAAATATATGTGTATGACTTTGAAGTTTTATTTCGAACAACAATTATTTATATTTAGAATATATTAATTTTATAAGATTATCAGCAATTTTAATATTATTTAATTTAAAAATAAAAAATAAATAAATTATTATAAATTTTATATAATTGTTAGAATTGTTAAGAGAAATACTTTAAAAAATAATTTTCTTTTAAAAATAATGCATTTCTCAGGATGTTTTATATAAAATTAATAACAAATTTATAAAACTAAAAAGTATACACATATTTTAGTTTTTTTAAAATTTTAAGATTTAAACTAAATTTCACTCTAAACCTATTTCTTTTACCAGTCACAAGTTTTTAGTATATGATTATTTACAGTAACATCTTCTTATCTCCGATTATCTTTTAAAGAAAATGTTTAAAAGTGTTCATTGATTAATTTGAGAATTACAATAAGAGAAAATGTTCTATAAAAACTTATTTACATTTAAATGAGTTATATATAAAACATTCATTTAAAAAGATAATATTGGACATACAAATATTTTCAATCCAAAATTGCAATGATTATGTTAAGACTTTTTCATTTTTTCACCAATCTTGGAGTTTGTTTTTGCACTTCATTTCTAAAAGAAATCTAAACTGTACAAGGACAGAAAACATTTTAAATTGCACAATTAGAAAATATATTTTAAATAATACATTCATAAATATATTTTTTTAATTTAAAATTTTATTTTAAATTATATAATTTATATTTTAAATTATGTAATTTAAAATATATTTTTATTTTAGAATATATTTTTAAGTTATCTAATTCATAATATATTTTTTTAGTTTAAAAATAGATTTTAAATTATATTATGTTTTTAGATTGTGTAATTTAAAAATATATTTTAAAATTGTATAATTTAAAATATATTTTTACATTTTAAAATGCATTTTTGAATTAATATAATTTGAAATTTAGAAATGTATTCTTTTGTGCAAGTAGTTAAGAAATGAAGAAGAAGAAAAAATCAATTGTAAATATCTTATTAGGGTATTTGAAATAAACATAATATTAGAATTTTAAGATTATAATCCACGTTATACCATCTTTTCAAACAATGAAATGAAAAAAAACATTCCATTTTACGGTAAGGCACAGAAACAAATTAATAGTTTTTATATAATTTTCTTCATTATATTTCTTTTCTTCTAATCCCATTTCGTTCTATTTTAGTTGCCACTTTTACACATATTTTAAGTATCTTAAGACCATCATAAGAAATGACAGAGAGATAAAGGTGATCTGAACGATAAACTCAAACAGGGTTGGTGAAAAAATAAGTTTCACGTCTGAGCTAGAACTGCATCAGTCAAATTTAAAGAAAAATTTATGACATGGCTACAAGAACTAACTATGATTGACATGTTTCCTTCACAAAACATTATGTAAACTGACTCCCTTAACTGTTAAGATTCATCAGCTAGCTGGTTTTGAAAAGATGCATATAAATGAGTAGAAAGTTTCTAAATAGTTGGATTGATGTGATAAAAAAAATTGATAAAATAATTTTTAGAAATATAAATTAAAACATTATATATATATATATATAATCCAATCGTAATCTTTTCACCGTTACTCTCTCAACGCTCTTTCATTCAAATTGGAAAAAAATTAATTATATGTATAATTTCTAAAATAAATTAATTATATCACAAATTTCATTATCATTTATGTTAAAAATATAGTTGTGTATCAATTTTTTTCACAAATCTTTTCACTGTTGTGAAAAAAAATTTAACGTTTAAAAAAATTGTGTGTTTTTCTATATCTTATTACCTCTTTTCAGACATTCTTTGCAATCTTTCCGATTTTTTTTACTTCCTCCGCCTTGACCCAAAAAGAGGGCTAGTGTTTGCTTTGCTTCCTTGTCTGGACAACAAAGAAGGCACTACTAATTTTTCCTGTTTACACGTTTTATATGTCTAAATAAAGACTGTGACTTGATTAAATTGAGTTGGGTTACACAACAACCAGCCAAATGAACCCAAACAAATATTTCTTCCTGTATTTCTAAATGAGTAGGAGGTTCCAAAAAATCTTCATGGAGTTGCTGAAAGTAAAAACTACACTTTAGTTTATTCAAACAATGAGATATTTTAGTTTAGCAAACAAATATAACAATGAATCCAATTACAATAAACACAAACAGACTATTTACTACAGGTTTGAATTCAAGACCCAAGGCATCAACCATCATTCCTACAATACAAAATAAATTAGGCTATAACCTTAATCTGTTGGACATATTGAGGACCTATTTGAATACTAGAAATACTTTAGAGCTTTTCTGTTAGAAAATAGAATTTAGAATAGATACTATCGAACACATTTTAATTTTGTATCCAAAGAAGCCCACAATAGGTTAATTCAGCTCTAGTCTTTCAAGTCCAGAAATTATAAAACAGAAAATTCATATTTTCATTATGTGGACACCCAAAATTAGTAATCTGAATTCTCCTTTTCCTCTGTTAGTTGTTAATATTATCATACTTCGATACTAGCATCACAGTTTACTTCTATCCGATTACTAAAAACTTGCATTATTGTGAATATTATCTTTCTTAATCCAAGGATGGGTCGCGCAATTATACTCGTGCCTCTTCGAGAAAGCGAGTATACACTTGTTACCAAATGAAAATTATCATAGCAATTGAATGACAACTTCGGCAAGTGTACAATACCAACCGTCCCACATCGGTAATGTACCATGTTAACCGGACTAGAAAACGACAGAGAAACGTATTAACTATGATTTCACAGCAAAGATGTAGTAACAAATCATTTCTCCAACACTTGCCATCCTCGGAGGATCAACCAATCGAGTAAGCTATATAGGCGGTGTAAAACAAGCTCATTGAGATTTGACAATGACATTCATAAAGAGTATATATACATATGTACATACACACACTACATCTTCGTAATATCCACCAGTACACGCAGTTGCAGACTCCTCATTGAATATATGGGCCAACCTAAGGTGTTATAAACCTCGAACTAAAGATGACAACATACACAAACTAATTGGCTACGTGTTGGCATCAAAGAAAGTTGATAAACGATAATGTCGGATCATGTCCCCTGTGTTACTTGATCTTTGTTCACCAATTTATCATTATGATTTACCACTAAAATTAAATATGCGTATTGGCTTATCCCCTCCACCACAAAGCAGACAACAGAAAAAGAATAAAAAAACAACTTCGACTCTGCAAAACATGTCAACTGAATTAAAAAGTGGCCCCAACGTCTGGCGAGTTTCTGCATATATATAAGTTTTCAACCAACATAACCGTCTTGGTTATAAATCAATGTACGGAAACAAGCTCACCTCAACGTATAGCATTGCATATTCATTGGACTCGCTCTCTTTTAGTGGCCTTGTTTCTTGTATTCAAGACCATCAACCAAAGCCCCCTTCTTCTCCTAACCGGGCTGAACACTACCTGGTAAGCAAGCATCACCCGAATTTGAATTTACCAGCACTGAAGCAAACTTGAATTCTGCTGTCAGTTCAATCAAGATCACTCCAGCTGACAAACTTATTTCCAATGGTCAACTTCGACAGCATTGGCCATCCAAATAAATCAGACTCTGATCACAAATCCACCTAGCTCCTCAAGCTCGTTACAAGCAACCCATTGCAGTAGTAAGATGTCATGCGGTAAAACAGGCAGCAATATGAAATATCATGAACATAACAAAGCAAGAAAGCATGAAAACAAGAAAAGGTCGGAGACCAGTACAGGGTTTGGCCAGAAAATGAAGTCTCTTCTATCACCATGCCGTTAAGTAAGGTGCTGTTATAGCTCAACACCATTCCAGGAGAAAATCTCAAAATTTACTGACACAAGGTTTATTCTCTGTGATGCGTTCATGCAAGACCAGAAAATGTAATCAGGAATCTATCTTTTTATAGTTAAACAGTGTCTGCGAAGTGACATACTTCATTTCAATGCCAGTCCGTAACACCAAATGATCAACACTATAAACCTGTCAACTATGGATAATATCTATCATTTTTTGTTTTATTTGGTTGACCAAAACCATAAAAGATTCTACTTCTACGCACTTGTTCAACCATTTGTTATACGGTTTGACATTGACTTTTTTACTTTGTCTGCTCAAAATATTAATATGCTCAAATACAAATTTAAGATGCATGCTACCTGGAGGTTTAAGTATGTTGGGCATTACTAAGGTGCGTGGATGTGCCTACTATCTTAGCCACTGATAATAGTGACATTTAAATTATTGTCCATAATCAAAGGCTACAAAAGCCCGGTGCATGGATGCCCATTTCTTGAAAGGTGAATTGTAGAAGTTGACCAATAAAACTCAGAAATCACAATGATATCTGATAACACTTGAGCATAAAAATGCTTAAGCCAGGTATAGAATAAATGCTCAAAATTTCTACGCTTGTAAAATATTTTAGATTTTAGATGCATAAATAACGTGTGCATGCATTTTTTATACAAGATTCACCAGCTTATGCATAAGTTGTTCAAATTTCGTTCTTAGAGTGCGATTGATTGTGTAAAATGTAAAAAATGAATACAGGAAATATAAGCTATAAAGACTCAAAAAGTAAACGTAGCACAAGATAACGGTGCTAAAAATGAACAACAAACTTTATTGGAGATTTGGCAAAAGTTCCGAGCTACAGTGTAGATATCCATGCGTCACACAGTACACGTAAGTAAGAATTACGCTTGATAAAGTATAAACTTAATTTTTACCAGCATCTCGTATAACAGTTATAATTTTATCATACATTGAATCCTCTAAACTATAGAGTATGTTTGGATTGAACTATATTTAGAGGTTTTGTTCCCATAAAACTTCTTTTAATTCTGTTCTCTCGTTTGGTAACATTAGTGAAAATCAGATTCTAATCCATTAGAAAAGAATTTTTTTCAAATACTCAAGATTTTAGAGATGACTAAAACCTAACAGAATATTTTCTAGCTAAGTTTTGTTTTCCTATTTTATCCCCAACAATTGATCAATTCAAATACAAAATCAACTATTATAAATGTTTCTAAAAAACTAATTTTAGACCATTCAAATGAAATAGATTTATCTTAAATCACTTCTCACATAACATATGGACACAATTTTCATTTTCTCAAACTCTTTGTAAATCTAATAGATTATATTAGCTGTATATGGGTTTTCAAGATTAAGGAAAACACGTATGGTTCTATAAACAAATACAAAGGCTAGATGAGTGAGTAGCCAAGGTTTCAATCAACAGCAAGGAGTTGACATTAATGAAACTTATTCTCTAGTCATAAAGCATGTTACTGTTTACATTGGTTTAATAGGTTTTGTAGTCCTAATTTTGTGTGGATTTTTTCAATGTGTATCCACTATTATTATTTTTCTCAATGTAGTCATAATTTTGATTAAAATAAATTAATCTGATCCTTGTCGTTAAATTGACATGGACGACGTTAAAAGAGTGATGATGTGGCACATGACAGGCACATGTCAGGTACATGTCAAATGCACAAGACGTGTCAAAATATTCTCCTCTCTTTCTCTTTTCTCTCCCTCGTTGACATGTGGCTTGTGCATATGACACGTGTCCTATCATGTGCCACGTCATCCAGACTAATTTAACCAAAGGGACTACATTGATTGATTTTAACAAAAATTGGGACTAAAAAACCTATTAAACCTTTATTTTATTTATAGCCACTTACAAGTGGGCTCTTCTTCAACTTGAAGTGAACAATGTTTTTTAAATGGCATTCTTAAAGAGGTTTAGAAGACTCTACTTCTAAGGCTTTGAAGCTCCTAACACCTCTTTGGCTACTAATAATGATATTTCTTAACAAGTGGGTTTACATCTAACTCAACCTTATAAAACCGGTTTAAAATGACTTGTAAGATGAGGTTTCCACTCCACTTATAAACTATGATTTTGTCATATCACTAGTCGATGTAGAATATCCACCACACCTCCTCACGCCGAGGTATAAATATCTCGAGCGTAGGATTAGATATATGTGGGTGGTATAACAAGATCCCTATAACAGGTGACATTATAGTCCTAAAGCATATAGCTAGGATAGGCTTATATGGCTTTGGTACCATTTTAGTAAGTAGGTTTATGCCTAACTCAACCTCATAAAACTAACTTGTAAGATGAGATTTATACTCACTTATAAACTATTATTTTGTCATATCACTAGGGTATCTCCAACACTCTTTATGGGTTCAAACAAGATCTTTGAGCTTGATTTTAGCACCTAAAAACTACATCGCTTCAATTTGGTTTCCAAGGACAAAAAATGCAATCCTTTCACTTTTCTTTTACCGCCAACACTCTACCACTACTTACCTCTTCGTGTACATTGATGACAACTTCATAACTAGCAGCTATTTTACCTTGGTTCAACAACTCATCACTTAGTTTGCTTTCTTTATTAAGCAACTAGGTGCTCTTGATTATGTTTTGGTAGCTCTCATTTGTTATATATAATAGGCTTAGGCCCATATCTTTGTCTTTTTCTTATTTATAAATACATGACCCTATGTGCTCAATACACATTAGAGATTCAACCTATGCCTCTTTCTCATTTATCTTAACATAATATCAGAATCACACATAAGCCTATCCTAGTACATTGATGACAACTTCATAACTGGCAGCTATTTTACCTTGGTTCAACAACTCATCACTTAGCTTGATTTTGGTTTCTCTCTTAAGCAACTAGACGCTCTTGATTATGTTTTGGTAGCTTTCATTCATTAGATATAACGGACTTAGGCCCATATCTTTGTATTTTTCTTATTTATAAATGCATGACCCTATGTGCTCAATACACGTTAGGGATTCAGAATGTGTCTCTTTCTCATTTATCTTAACATCATTATTACTCAAACCATCTATATCAAGAACCTACTATCTAAGACAAACATCATCGTGCACTCTTCAATGTTAGTATCACTCACCTTGAGGTAAGCTACTCTACAAACAAGGTTTGCCAGTTTAGGTCAAATCTTCTTGAATCTCATTGGGTTGTAGTTAAGAGGGCATGGTACCTCAAGGGTATTTTTTATTGTATCCCTTGTCATTCCCTATCAATCTTCGCTTATCCATTCCTTTCGACATGATGATTGGGTTGTTGATCTTGAAGATAGGATATCTACACCTATGGTTATTATTTGTTCAAGTACTGAGAGACTGAATATTGCAATCTTTTGAGTGCAGATATTTTTTTATATCATGACTTCAAAACTTGTAGCCTCATCTCATCCTTATTGTCTAACACATAACTTGATTTGTTTGTCATAAAAAATGTTCTAGAAAAGCAACACAATCCTGTTTCCCACCCACCATGAGCTTGGGGTAGGGACTCTTCTTAAGTATCTTTTTTTTTATATATAATATATTCTATTGCCCTTTTGTTGTATCTATTAATAGTGCAAGCTTGTAAAGCTTACATATCATTGTGGAGCATGTAATAGGTGATCTTTTCAGAAGTTACCCACTCTCAGTCAGTTAGGCTATTGTTACAAGTTAATTAGTCCTACTGAGTCAGCTCTATTCAGTGTTTACCTTCGTCAAGAGTCTATTCAGAGCCTCTTCGACAAATATGTACAATTCATTACTTTAAGCAATAATAAAATTCTTTAGTTTTTTGTTTTGTTTCGTTTTTCCAAATATACAAAATCTATTAGTATCTATCCTTGTCAATTATAGCTATCAATGTAAGACAGTCATAACCAGTATCTATCCTAGGAGTTTTTTTAGAGGGGTAGGGGGGCAATGTGCTAACTCAATCATAACTAAGGGCACTTTGTGTTGCTATTAATCAAATCTTTCACAAAAGAACTAAATATAGAGAAATCAATTGTTATTTACTGTAAAAAGGGTCCTTGCTTGCAAGTGAAATTACAATTGACTCTGTCAATTTAGTGAAAAGTTCATATCTTCACCAAATTCCTCAAGGGGTGCAAGGATGCATATATTTCTAACTTGAGAGAGACTATTATATAAAGTACATGAAACAGTGACATCCCATGTTTAATTAGTTTACAACACAAGTAACATATCATTAGGACTTTACAAGAATGCATTACTGAAACCCAGTCATATGAAGATAAATGCAATATTGAGTAGTCTACATTAGACACATTTTCATACAATCTAATAAAATAACTAGGTACTTTTAACAAAAATCAACCTTGACAATGACCAAGAGAGACATAGAACATAGAACATATGGCCAAAACCCTAAACATGCCTCAAACTATAAGAAAATCATGACCCAAGTCTTAGATTAAATAATGACATTTACAAAGGCACGAGTGTAAATGATGGCACAAAGAACTATGGATGATTAAGCAAAATGAGATTATTACCTTACCGAAAAAAGTTCAGAATTTCTCTTAACATTAGCATAATCCATGGTTGAATAGTAACAAAGATATGTCATCCATAAAGATAAGAAGCTGAAATCAACAACTAAACTATGATAAACAAAATAATACAACAATACATCACATTGCTAGGGGACTTAAACTAGCAGTTATTACCAAAATTTTCTCTATAGTCAATGATAATTATAACAAAAAACCTTGATGAAGCAAAAAAATTATTGTTAAGATTAACAAATGGGGCTTTCAAAGACCTAATCTACAAATTGCATATTCTAAACTCTAGTATCTTGAAATGTTATGAATTTGTTAATCTACATAAAAGTTTTAAATAGATTGCTATGGCGATGTGGTGGAATTGCAACTAGGCCACTGTACTGGCCATTCTAGCATAGCAGTTTAGTGTAGTGCCTTCATGGACAAGATAATGGTTGTAGTGAAGGGATAGTAATACTATGTGTTAATTAAAAAATTTGAAAACTAACATTAGGGCTACTTTAGGAGATATTTTTGGAATTTCAATTTCCAAAATCCTCTCTCAATCCAACCCTTGTTTAGGTGTGATATCTCTTGACCCAACAAACTTGCTTTTGCTTTTTCTTATCTGACTACTAGTTTCTCTACCTTGGTTTTATGCTCTCCATAGACTGGTTTTGGTTTACCGAATGAGTGATAGATTAATTCCAACATCTAATTTCTCTTGTCGTTGATGATGACATTTGGTTAATGGTGTTTGTTAGAATAACTAAGAAAAAGACATAGGTTGAATCCCTAATGTGTGTAGAGTATAGGGTTATGTGTTTATTAATAGGAAAAATACAAGAGATGGGCCTAAGCCCATTACACATCTACTAGTTAATCATTAGAATTAACAAATTCTATCTTGATATCTCTAGATGCAATCTTTTCTCGAATGAAGTGATAATCAATCTCAATATGTTTGGTCCTTTCATGAAAGACAAGATTTGAACTGATGTGAAGGACAACTTGATAGTCACATGAGTTTCAATTGAGTGACTTCTCCAAATTATAATTCTTTAGGTAACTATTTAAGTCAAATAAGTTCACAAGTAGTGGAGGCCATTTATCTATATTTTGCTTCTGCACTAGATCTTGCAACAACATTTTGTTTCTTACTCTTCCAAGAAATCAAATTATCACCAATGAAGACACAATATCTTGAGGTGGATCTCCTATCACAAGGAGAGTCTACCTAATTAGCAATTGAGTACCTGTGGCAATGATCACACTTGTGTCGCCTTTAGCCTGGCTTGCAAGGCAATTGCGGTCATCATGTTGGGAAATCTTTTGACAAGAGGAGCTTTGAATTTGAGGCTTTCAATCAAGATCTTACTTGTGTGGGCAAACTTATGAATGCTACAAGAAAACCTTATCATCTTCTCTTGTCAGGATCTTTTGTAAGACTTGCTACTTTATTTTAGAAACAATCCTTTATCATTGTTGAGAGAATCAAGTTTTCACAATTCTGCATAAAATGTTGTTTACAAAATTATTTTGGAAAGATTAAAGTTGAATGAATTTGTTTAGTACAAAATATTTTTTTAGCTCGAGGTTTAATGGATTAATTTCATTAAAACTGAGTAAGTCTTATGGGTAACAATTTTTCCCTATTCCTAACTAACAAACAAAAGCTTCTACAAAGATTTTAAAAGATTTCACTATCTTTGTTGTGCATAAGTTTTCTAAAATTCATTTTCTAATTCTCTCATCAATTGTTCAAAGACTTAGTCAATACTAAAAAAGGGAGTTATTCTTTATCTTTGCCTCTAAAATCTGTAATTTCGATTTGTAATCTTGGTTAGAGATGTTTGTTGTTTCGTTTTCTTTTTGTAAATTCTTGGGGGCCTATAAGGTTCTCGGTCAGCATGTTCAAGAACAAAGGGTTGTTGCAGGGTGTTGCATTTTCACATTTATTATTCTAGAGTTCAAGAAGTCAAATATGGTTGTGTTTGTTTGTAAACTTGTTGATTGTTTAGTGGAAATCTAATTTGGATAGGTTAGGACTGGACGTAGCCCATTGATGGGTGAACCAATCTAAATTGAGTGATCTTCCTTATTCTGTGTTATTCATTGTTCTTGATATAATCAATCTTTTTCAAAATCTGAAATAACAATTTTAATGGATTAAATATCGAACTAAATTTTTTCTCCACAAAATTGTTTTAAAATCTAATATCTTTCTAAAACTAATAATTTGACAATTGAATTGTCTTGAGTGTTTTCAAAATCAGAGGTGACAGAAAATCATGTCAGTGGTAGGATGGAATATGTGGAAGTCAAGGAAGGGACAATAGGGGATCACAAAATTTGATGACGAACATGGGAATACTCATCAAGAAGTCTATGTAAGGCCAACAACATGAAGAACGTTGATCGTTGCTATAGTTCTTCCAAAGAAGTAGAGGCAAGAGGAAATAACTCACTGAACTCGTGAAAAAAAGGCATGAATTTTAGACAAACAAGTGTCATTGTACCATCAAGACGTGTTTGACCAACAATTTTAAAGATATTTTGACAAACACCATAAAGACGTTGAGTGTCATTGGTGTACAACTGTTTGACCTAGTTCCAAATTTCTAAACATGACTTATAAGCCCAAAATATTTGTTTCAATAATGAATCAATAGTAGACTTGAGCACAATAAATAATTGAGTATAAATTTTCAACTAGTGAGGACACTCACTTTCAACAATATTATTCATTGTTCTAGTGAGACAATCAACATAACATATCCCCTGACTCTTAAGCCTCATAAGCCAAAGTTTAATGCCAGATGTCCAAGTCTTGTAATTACTTTCATCTAATTTATCAATGGATAGATGCACATTAATATAATTGGTATAGATGGACAAATCAGACGTAATGGCAGCAGAAAAGAGGCCAAAGATAAATGTAGAGAGAGAAAGTGTCCATAGGAGAGAGAAATAAACCCTAAAGAAGGGAAAAAATACCAAATGAACTTCGATCAAAAGGATAGACACAAGTCTAGAAAGAGGGTGGAGAGACAATGACAAATCACCACCGGCAACAGTGCCAGACGCACCCCCACGTGTAGTAAGAAATGGCGACTCCAATGAGGACGGCAGCGTGCTTGACGATGCGTGAGAGCTTTGATCACTACGATTTTTGCGGTGTTGGGTTCCCCTAGTCAGGATGACCTTTGTTTGTGGCTTTGCCAATCTGATCGGAGGGGCAGCAGCAGTGCAGCGGAGGAAAAACAATGTGACGATGGAGAAAAGCACTGTTCCAAAGCGATTATGTTGTGGCATTGGGATTGCTTAACCAGGACAACCCTGTCTGTGGGGTTGCTGGCTTGAATGGAGGCGGTGGCAGCAGTGGTACAACAGCAGAACAATGGCGACAGTGAGGCGGCGACGTCTAGATCAAACCTAAGAGCAAAGCCGGAAATTAAAAAAAAAAGAACAATTTTAAAAAAAAAAAATACCACCAATGAACAATAGGTTCACCAGGGAGGCAAGGTTTAAACTTAGCTCTAGATACCATGTTAGAATAACTGAGAAAAAGACATAGGTTAAATCCTTAATGTATGTAGAGCAAATAGGGTTATGTATTTATTAATAAGAAAGATACAAGAGATGGGCCTAAGCCCATTACATACAAAACAGAAACCCTAATACATCTAACAATGTCTAACAATTTTGTCATTATTGTTCTCTATTCTCTATAATGGACCTCTATCAATTTCTCAATCCAATGATCATTGCCTTTTCTTCTCAGTTATTGAAAGACCCTCTTGAAAAGGTGGAAGTGATGGAATAAGATGATAGAACAAAATAAAAGGTTCCACAATTCTAATAGTGACGATAATAGAACACTTGAGGATGGACTGGTACAGCAGGAAAAAGGGAGTGGTGGAGGAGACTGTATTAGTGTAAGGCCCAAAATCTGGAACGTTTATTCCAAGAGGAAGAAAGTGGGCCCAAGCAATGAGAGTTAGTTAGGAGAATAGTGATGTGGCAAGGGATCCGGAATTAGTGCAAATCAGGTATTTTGGGGGGGGCGGGGAGAAAGGAGAATGGAGAAGAGTAGAGTTTGCTATGGCATAGAGTGAGGAGAGTAATCTCTCTAGAGGAGTCGTAGACTCTGGAGAATCTAGTATACAGCGTAGAGCCTTTGTTGCTCATTTCACATATATTCAATAATACTAGTTGTTATACCTGATCATATTTTTTTGTTTGTTCCTTTTCTATCATACGATGATGAAGAAGAAAACATGGCATGAATCTTGAGAAGAGGATGACGATGCCTATTAAGAAGATATCTTATTTCAATTTTATTGTCTAGTACTTGTTAGAAGTCCCACATCACCTCTCTCAATTCTTGGAGTGCAGCTTATATATTTGTACTTAAAATCAATTGCTTTTAAGATGAAATTTAACCATACTAAGAGTTTAGGCTTTAGAGGCTTTATGC
The DNA here is from genome assembly GCA_030347555.1 of Lablab purpureus. Taxonomy (NCBI): domain Eukaryota; kingdom Viridiplantae; phylum Streptophyta; class Magnoliopsida; order Fabales; family Fabaceae; genus Lablab; species Lablab purpureus. Next base: position 12,597,438 of record CM059259.1, read on the forward strand.
ATTTGTTTCCTTGACTTATGTGGCTATTTACATTATGTTTTGTTTAGGCACCATGAGTTTTTATTATTAATGATGATGATTAGTGCATGAATTTTGAGCATTTATTAGAACAGCAGTCATCCATTATCCACCATCCCATTTTTGGGGTCAGCTACTCCACACCCGTAATCAAGGATTGACTACACTAATATTGATGGTTAGTGGGAGAAAATGTAAGAGATGGCTAGGATGCCAGAGATGATTTGGTTTTTGACTGTGACAACTATAGTTTAGGAGCTATCGTTTCAACTTTCAACATACAATAGACAGCGAACCAGACAGCACAGAGGTGCAGCTGCTACATTGTATATGTCTCATGTATTTTCATTAACTTTTATCATATTATGTACATGGTATATTTTATATAAATAACATAAAATATTTTAAAATAGCAGCTATCTCGCTATCCTGCTATAGTTTTTTTGGAGCCGGGCAACACCCACCGCCAATCAAGATTTAAAGCACTGAACTATAAAGTACTGGACATCAGTACATTTACAATAATTTCCAGATTTCAGACACATGAAAACAAAAAACAGAATGCATCCTGTCAGTGTTTCCGTGTAGCAGCCAAAGATTTTCAGATGCTCAAAAATTAGACCAACTGCTATTAAACAACTAATGTGATAGCGTAAGTTAAGGAAAATAAGATATCCTCATAAACATGCAATTCATGCAAGTTTACTCTAGAATGGAACAAAGAAGAGAAGGCACGGATAAAACAATAAGTAAATATTTTGAAAGAAAATTCAAAACCAAAACATTCCAAATCAACCTTCTTTATGAAAAAGAGAGCCCCAGACAGAACTTTTCATGAACTAGGATCAGGCAATTGATCAGAAACTGTACAAGAAAGGTGTTTCGACTTGCATATCAAGATTTGCCATATTTGTTGACATATCCCTGCAAATCAAAGATATTCCTATCAAATGAAGGTCTTCATAATCAAGCAACAATATCCATGTACCACATATAGGAAAATCACTATCACTGCTATTAAAGAAAAAAAAAAGACTTACATTGACCAGCTTTGCAATTTTCACCCGACTTGAAGAAACATATTGCTTGGCAGTATCTGTGGTCGGAATCTGATGGGGCTCTATGGTGCTAACAACCTTGTCAACTGATTTTCTGACTATCATGATATGTGCATCCTTGCTGAGACGACCCTCATGCCAAACTGGTTTTAACAATTCTTTTACATGATCAACAAGAGCTGCACGCAACATTTTTAGTGCCTTTGATTCCTTCTGCATGCTGCCATCCATATGAAAGTCAACATCCATTTCATGATTTTTCTTATCCTTGTCTACTCTCTTTGTTTTGTGCCGTGATCCTTCACCGAGACGTCTGGCATCATGCTCAGTCATGTCTCTCTCTCTTTTTGCACTATCTGCAACGCCAAAGGTATTTTCTCCGGTGACAATTTTTCCATTTTGATAGTTTACATAAGTTCCCGATGTTATCTCTGTTTCCGTAGGAAGATAATCTTTTTCATGAGGAGCAGAATTTTTGTTTGGCTCATTTTCATAACATTTATTATGAGAAGATACAGAACTTTTGTCATCATTAAGACTGGACATGTGTTTCCCAACTACGGCAGAATCACCATATATCGGAGCCTGTGATGAAGCCTGTGCGTTTGATCCTTGAATTAAAAGGGAAGCCTTCAAAGACCCATCCCCTATATTAGGTATCTCAATGCTATCACGAAGAGGGTCATAAAGATCTCCAGGAGATGATACATTCATGGATGTAATAAAAAAGGATGGCCGGAAGGGCACAGAAGGTTCCCAATCATAAGAACAAATTTTTGATTTATATCCAGTAGGATAAGATAGAACCGTGGACGAACTAACTAGAGGAAAATCTTCCCTACCTGAACCAGAGAAGGTGGACTTAGATGTGAGATATTTCTTATCAGTGCTCAAAAGCTTTTGAGAGTTCACATTACCAGGCCCCAAAGATGAACTAAAAGGCAATGAACATCCTGATTGAGCAGAAATCCGGTGAGAGAGTGACATACTTGAAGCCGGAAATTGAGTAACCAGGCTTGAATTAGGTGAATGGCTCAAAAGAGTGGAGGCGTATCCTTTGTACATATGTTGGTTCCGAAGAGTAGCCATTCCATTCTGATTTGGGCTGAAATAATTGCTTGTTGAAGTAAATGCAAATCTATTCTCTGGAAACAAGTTGTCCCTCGGCGTAAAATTCTGTTTTTCTTGAGATGGATACCAACTAGGGATTTCTTCTTGTTCATTCTGCATGTTCATATTTGAAGGAAATTCAGAAGAATGAAAGATATGCTTTCAAGTTCAGCATTAAATATAACTATAGTACTAACCATCCTTATTCTCTGAACATTTTCCCCAACACCTGTTACAGGACAATATCTTTGTCAGACATATGATTACAGAACAAATTTCCTGGATAACTTGACTAAACAAGTTATTCGATGTACCTTCTTCCACTTTCAATTTTCTCTTCTGATGAGCAGTAACTGAGTCAGCTTCAGCCTCTTGATCCATGTTGTCCACAGTATCTTTTATATGAAGAAAGTTACAAGAACTACCTCTGATACACCATCCCTTAGCAAAAAAATCACATATAATTTTGGGTCGTTTGTTTCTGTTTTTAATGTCAGCGCTGGGAGACGGACTTCTGGTCCTGCTATTGGGAGGAGTTATCAGGAAAACCTAATGGTTAGCTAATATGTGTGAATCAGTTTAAACACACTGGTAAAAGACAGAAAACTACTACTAGAAGAGACATCATGCTGTATGAATTGAACTTCGGTAATATTACAATGTAAAAGAGCATACTGAACTAAAATGACCAGACCTTGACGGCATTTGCTTCATATCATCCCTTGACTCCATCTCTAACTGCATGATATTGTTCCTAGAATTCTGACCACCATTAGCACCCTCAACAAAACAATCATTTGAAAGGACGCCAATGACCATATCTTGGCCAGTATCACTAGATGACTTGGGGGCCCTGGCCTTGGAATCAATTTCATTATCATCGTATAAATTAGCTTTGCTATTGCAACCTAACTCGCTGTATCCCCCATGTGTTTCCTTCTGCAGAAAGGATCCAGCATTTTCACCATCAACTTCTAATCCTTGACTTCTGCTATTTTCAACATAAGTTAGATTTTCTCTTGATTTTGAATGACTTGGAATGTCACATTTGAGGTGATGCTCTTCCTTTTTTGATGTCAGTATCTCACATGAAGGAACAGATATTTTGAGTATGGCATCATTCTCTTCCATGCAATGCACACTAGATGGTGGCATTACTTCAGGGTTTGCAGCCACAGAAGAATCAGGCCCCAAGTTTTTGTCTTGCTCCTCGGCCTCCTTGTGTAGGCTGAAATCTAGAATGGAAGATAAAAATTAACTAAAGAATACAAAAAATGCATACAGAAAAAGAAAGCAAAAGTAATATACTAGGCAATTCAAGAGTACCCGGACTCCCAAAAATCCCAGCCCAACTCAGACTCCATATCTCGGATCAAATCTAGAATGGAAGATAAAAATTAAATCAAGAATATGAAGGCATACAGAAAAAGAAAGGAGACGAAATATTCTAAGTAATTTAAAAGTGTCATTCTCTCCCAAAAATCCCAGCCCAATTCCTGTCCACCCTGCTCTCTCCTAAAAAGGCGATAAACCTGTTACAACAGAATCCCGTCTCTGATTCTACCCAATGCCAACTCAGCAGTTAGTTACTACATTTCTCTCAGACATGATCCCCTGCATCACAACTTTTTTCTTTCTCATGTGTACACCTCAGCTGTTTTCCCATTGGATGGTTCCGGATGGTTGAGAGTTTTTTTAAAATCCCAAATACCAAACCAGAATTGATAGTGACACTAGATTTTGCATATTGAGGAGGAGTGCACTGGTTCGAATACTTGAGGAAGAGGGTGCCCAAGATAATGGCACAGAAAAACTGAAAACTGAGTTGTCGAAAAGATTCTCCTGAAGTGGTCTGTTGCAAACCCATATGAGCAACTTGCAGCCTTGCACCAAAACACGGTTGGCTTGAAGATTATGTTGAAAAAGTTTGAGATGTTGGCACAACACCAGGAATTCCTAAAGAACAAGCATTGGGTCACTTCATGAGTAGCTTGAGTGAGGTTATTCTTAGAAGTATCCACACTCAAGACCCCTAGAAAGTGCCAGCTATTAGCTCAGCAAGATCAATTGAAAAGTAGTTATAATAGATTCTGTTTGGCCAAATTGGACAGTTCATGGAGCAGTTACTGGATGAAGGCCATGCATTCTAATTCTGGGTACAAACTGTAAGGACCCAAAAAATGTATTTAAAAATAGGAGTGGTTTAACTAAAATGAAATATGAATATTTTAATATTTAAGTTGAAAAGACTATAAATAGAAAAGTTTAATTATTCAAACTTCATTTCACAAAAGCTACTATCTCTCTATAATACTTTTCTCTTACTTCTTTCTAAGATTCTGAAAGATCCACTCATCTTCTTGTAGATCAAAGCCCACCTTAGAGATCCTGGTAGCGAATAGAACAATTCTGACCAATCAGAATTTGTTTCAAAATAAGTTTCTCATTGTCCTATTTTTCTTGAGTTAGAGTTGATTTTTGGTTACATGGTTGGATAATAGTGGTTGCATGTGTGGTTTTTTAAGGCTCTGCTAGTCAGTGAGTAAGAGAGTATGTTTAGATTGTTGATTAGAGTCTTTTCTATAAAAGTTTTCTATGAGCATAGAAGATTTTGGGAGCATAAGCTTGAGAGGCAGACCTTAACAGGTAAGTGAAGCTAGTTGTGTTTGATAGTACCTTAGGGTAGAAGATCTAGATGTGAAGGTAATGTGGTCACACTATCTAATTTTTGTGCAGGATTGCGTTTGTTTGAACATATTTGAAATCTTTGAAATGTGAGTTGAATTGTGTAGATTGAATGGAATAGGTTGTATGTTTATCTATTATATGTTAGAATATTACAATTGGGGTCAACTTGGTTAGAACCAGTGTTATTTTGAAATAAAATACTCATTTTTAGCATAGGACATGTAGTATAACTAGTTTGAACCAAGTTAGGACTCTCGTATCATTCTGCAGAGTTTCTAAATTATGCAGAGTCGTTGGGCGAGTCAATCCCTCGATGGGCGAAATTCATTTAATTGAAAACACAAAAGATTTTTACGTTTGGGCGAGCATAATACTCACTAGGCGAGCTTTTTATTTAAATCTCCCAGTGGTTTGGTTACTGGGTGAGCAAATATCTCGTTGGGCATGCAAATATATCACTAGGCAAAATTCATTTAATTGAAAACCAGAGAGTTTGTTTCGCTGGGCAAGCCAATGCTTTTAGAATTAGATTTGGTGGTCTTCATGAAAGTTGTAGCCTTATATGTTAACTTTTCAATGGCTTTGGAATCAATTAAAAAGTAGGTTTAAATCTCAAGTTATGCTTGTTTTAGTGAACAAAGGTCAAGCTATCAATTTTTTTGTGAAGTTGTAGTAATTTCTAAACTTTTAAGCTAAGTAAATGTTTTATTTAGTACTTGAAGTATTCATAAGAGTTGTAGATTATCCTCTTTTCTTTGTAATGAGTTATATTTGAGCTTGATTTGATGAGTATAACTTACTACGATGAAATTTCAAAATGTTTGCAGAATTTAATTTAATTATGAATGAATGAGTATAATGTGGCATGAATTGTTATCTTATATCATGATTTGGGTTAAGATAAAATGTATATAAATAATGGTGTGTGATGTTATGATTATGGTGTGTTGGAAAAACATAGATATTTCTAGGAAGGAAATACAATGTTGTGATGTCTATATGGTGTGCCTTGTCCACACTCACCCCTCCACCAGTTTCCAGAACCTCATACAATTATACAACACTTCATAGCTCTGTTCTGACCAATTTCTAAGGTCCAGACTTGGGTCTTGATTGTTCCTGCTCGTTTACAAAGACCCGTCTCTGTCCTGGCAGAATTCCGACAATTTCATCACTATTTTGACCTACCCACCACCATTTCAACCTTGCTTTTACTTCTTTCTTTTCCGTCCTCCATTTACTCTCTCTGAAATAGTTGAAACAACAATGACTTCTATTTAAATTTAGGTATTTTTCTTTGTTTTCAGCAATATACATGTGGAATGTGATTTTAGCCATTTAGCATCTATGTTAAACATTCTAAAAAAAGTCAAATGCGAATGGAGAAATTTAAAGAATTGACATTGAACGGGGACTGAATACAAACATACATTAGGGTTAAAAATAGTGGCCACCCACTATAACATGTCAGCAACTCCTCTATTTGGGATTGAGTACTATGACTTTACACACTTCTCTCTGTGCCCACACTGTAACCGACACCCACCCACCTTCAGCAGTATTTCCAGTGACACCCACCAATCTTTCCTAAGTTCTGAATTTTAGAAATTCTTCCAATTTTTAAGAACTTGTGTCTCTGTAGTACAAAATCCTGCCACGTGCTATCCTGCTAAAGTGTTTTTAGGGTCGGCTGCAATGCGCTACTATAGATTAATAACCATGCCATATACAACTATAGCTAAGCTCCCACTAAAATTGATCCACGATCACTAGGTTTCTATCCTCAGCAGCATGCATATCCTTCCTCCCTGGTCCTGCCAATTTCCTCCTCTCCCCGTTCCCAAACAAACAGTTCAATAAGAATGGAATGACAAAGTAAAAGAAAAACATCAATATGGCATTTGATATGTAAACACATAAAAAGTCAAAAACCACATAAACTCAATGGCAACATGTGAGACGGTACCAGAGAGAGCAATCAGCAACACAGCATCAAACGAAGTTACAGAGATTATTATTAGGGAAAAAAGAGGCATGCAATCCATGTGTGTAGCGGATAATATTAAGAATGAAAATCACGATTAATTTTCGAGTTGAAAAACCTTTCCGATCCTTATGGGCATCGGGTAGAGAACCTGTCACCGCCGATGTGTCCTCCCTCATTGCATCTTCTTGTTTTTGTTGTCCCTCCTTCTCCTCCATTGCTTCTTCTTGATGCAATTGTTCCTTTTTCTTCTTCTCCTCCACTGCTTCTTCGTGTTGCTGTTCTTGCTCTTTCTTCTTCTCCTCTGCTGCCTCTTCTTGTTGCTCTCTCTTCTTCTCCTCCACTGCTTCTTTTTGTTGCTGTTGTTGCTCCTCCTTCTTATCTTCCACTGCTTCTTCTTGTTCTTGGTTATCTTCTTCTCCTTCCTCCTCTTCGACTTCTTGCCCCATTTCTTTTACTTCTTGTTCTCCCTCGTCCTCTTCTTCTTCTACCTCTTCTTCTTCTTCCTCCATCTCTTCTTCTTCTACATCCACTTCCTCTACTTCTTGTTCTCCCTCTTCGACTTCTTCTTCCCCTTCTTCTACCCCCGTCTCTTCCTCTTCCTCCTCTACTTCTTCAACCTCTTCCTCCTCCACTTCTTCCTCTTCTACATCTTCCTCTTCTACATCTTCCTCCTCTACATCTTCCTCCTCTACATCTTCCTCCTCTACTTCTTCCTTTTCTACTTCTTCCTTGATCTCCTCCTCTTCCACTTCTTCTTCAATCTCCTCCTCTTCCACTTCTTCCTCAACTTCCTCCTCCTCCTCCTCTTCTATTTCTTCTTCGACTTCCTCTTCGTCTTCGGATGGATCGGTTTCGATATCATCGGCGGCCACGGGAGAATCAGGGAGAGACATTGGATTGGATTGGATTTGAAAGCGCAGAGAGAGGGGGGGGGGCTTAATGAGAAGGAAACCAGTAAATCGAATGGAATTGGGAATCACGCAGGGGCAGAGAGACACGGACAGAGACCCAAACTCATGATGATATGTGACAACAAAATACCACGCAACGGTAAGGAACACAGATGACACAACAATGATTCGGGATGCTCCGCTGACGTGTACATCAGAATCCTGCTTCCAGAGGTGGATCCCACTCACCACCACGTCTTTTCTCCGACGTGTCGCTCCGATAACCCTAGTCCCTTTCTTTCTCTAGTCCAAACCCAATTTCATTAGCAATATGGATGCAGGCGCATGTACCTTTCTCGACAAGTTTTGGGCCTAAACACACCACAAACATTACAACACTAAAAACTTTGACTCCCAATTTAAGTGCAAGTCCATTCTATGGATAATATTATATACATCACTTTTGTTTTTTCTAGTTTAAAATGTACCAGCTGAACTAGCCACCGCTCTATTTATTTGCCAATATGTTTTTCCTAAATCTACTAATTTAATGAGATCAAATTTAGCAGTAACATGTTTTAGTTAACATGTTGTGAACATGTTTTATCTGATTGTTTTCTGTCGCCAATAATTTGAAGAGATAAAATCACATGGTCAGTTATTATGTATGTATTACTTGATTTTTTTGAGATCACATGATTAAATGTTACTAGTTAGTAGATAGGATGTTTTTCTTAACCTTCCAACCGCTATTAAAATGAAATGTCATATTCATTATTTTTTATTTAAACTTTTAATAGTCATTAGTTTGGTGAAATAAGATGATATATTCAGTTATAACATATTCTCTTGTTAAGATGTTTTACTTATTTTGAAGATTATATAATCAAACGTTAATAAGTAGTTGTTACGTTGGTTTTCTAGCCTTTTAACCACTGTTAAGATGGAATTGACATATTCAATTATCAGTTTGTTTTTTTTCACTTCACATTTTAACTGGCCTTAGTTTGACGAGATAAGATAACGATTCAATTCAGTTATATATTTTTGTATTATAAATATGAACTATTAAAATTAAAAGAAAAAACAATAATAATATAATTTAAAGGATTATAATTATTGTGTTGTGTTGTTTGAAGGATAAAAATATGTAATAAAATTATAATTTAAATTATGAATACTTAAAATTTAAGTTGCAATTATCGATGTAAACTAACATGTAAAAGTAGAAATCTTCTTAATTCGTCAAATTACAAGAATCAATTAACTAATTAAAATTTAAAAAACATTCACATGATTGAGTGTTATTACATATGTATATATATAATATAATATATATATATATATATATATATATATACACTAAAAATAAAATTAAAAAAAGGATAGTTCAACCTTTCCCTCTACTTTTTTTAAGGATAGATAAGGGCTTTTTAACATGGGCTAATGGCAGCAAGTCAACTCAATTTAACAGGTTGTTGTGGGCCATAAAGCTAAACAAGCCTAAATGGATGGTTTAATTCATTTCATCATTCTTAATTTTTATCACTAAAATTAATAATGTGTTTATATTATCATTCATAAATATTATTGAGAGAGAAAACTTATAGATTGAGAATTGATAAGTGACATTAATTGTTTTATAACGTTAGTCCTGTAAAATCAAAGTTGAATTAATTATAATTTTTGTTTTATTGTTAAGTACTTAATCCAATAATTAATATAACGGACAAATGAGTTTGATTTTCAATAAAACAATCATTGAAGGATGACATTTGTATTATTACTGTAAGAATCATTGAAGGATGACATTTGTATTATTACTGTAAGAACCTAGAAGATAATTGACTGAGAAAGGGATAGAGTATTAAAATATTGAGGAACAAAAGAGTGGGACCCACGTCCTTAAGTATTTAATTCCTTTTGTTCTTCATTATTCAAAGAACACTATCTCTCCTCTTTCACTCATTCTCTAGAGCTCTTTTCTCTTCTTCCTTTCTCACTTCGATTTCTTGACGGTTTGTTGTCCGATTGAAGAGCGGAGACCGCCTACGCGACGAGCGTCACGAGAGCAACGTTTTGCACCGATCAGAATCTTCGATTAGGTGAGTTTTCAAATTCGCACCTTTTTAGGGTTCCAATTTGGGGATTTTCGTTCTTCGTTCGATTTCTTGACGGTTTGTTGTCCGATTGAAGAGCGGAGACCGCCTACGCGACGAGCGTCACGAGAGCAACGTTTTGCACCGATCGGAATCTTCGATTAGGTGAGTTTTCAAATTCGCACCTTTTAGGGTTCCAATTTGGGGATTTTCGTTCTTCGTGCAATTTCATGTCGCAGGCGCTGTTTTTGGGCTTGCTCTTCCTCTGTGAAGTGTTGGGACAGTGCTAATGCTCGTCGTTTTGCGTTTAGGTACCCCTAGAGTACTAAGTGAGCACTTAGAGGAAAAAGGAGCACTTTTGGTGATAGAGGAACTGCAGGAGCAACTGGTAAGGGGAAGTCTTAAATTTAGTCTCTTTAAAAGCTTCAATGAAAAGTGGGAAATTCCTAGTTGATTGAGGGATTGAATCTGCTTAAGTGCCTTTTCTAGCTAAGGTGAAACAAAAGGCATTTTGTGCGTTAAATTGAGTTTCTCTTTGTGAGCTTGATGCATTATGTTGAAATACCATTTAGTTCATAAATTGTTGAATTAAACTTGATTTGAGTAGAAGTGAATTGGAATATACTGTTATCTGTATGATGGATTTCATTTGGATATGAATTTGATTGAATCTCAACTTGTTGTGATGAATGTGAGTTGAATGGGATGACCTATGCCCCAAACTGAGTATGATTGTATTGCTTTAGCTGGTGATGAACTGTCTGCTATAAACTGTGTAAATTGAGCAGGTCAAAGTTGGAAAATGGCCAAGTTTTAGGGGAGATGCTGTCCAATTTTGGTCAGCCCTCGCCCAAGCGAGAACCCCTGCATCCAGATTGTGTTTCTTTTATGAAATTGAAGAATGTATGACTTGTGTTATATGAGATTGATATATGTTGAGCTATATGATGTGAAATTGAGGAATGATATGCTGTGATGAAGATATTTGAGGGATTACTTGGCGGTAAGGCCAGAGGGATAATTTCATGAGGTACCTGGCGAGTAAGGCCAATGAGTTATATTGAGGTGGAACAAGTTTGAATGATTGTGGTGTGTTGTGCTTGTATGTGATAATAGTAGTGTGTATGGACTAGGGATTTCCTGATGGAATATCCGGACTTCACTGATGATCAGAGTCACGTAGACACTGTCATCAGTTGTGAGAAGTCGACGGAGATTGGATTAGGATGACCTACGGGAAAAGGCCTAATTCTTTCACCCTGACTCACATGGTGGTAGAGGTTGAGATATAATGATATAATGTTTAATCCCCATGTCGTGAATCAGGTGTTAGTTCCAGCTGTCTGAGTCCATACAGTCTTCCGGAAGTCGTCAGTCTTATGTGTGTGATTGTGATTGCCATAGCCTTCGGTAGGCTAATTGATTGAATAGTGTGGATGATTAAATTAATGTTCATGTATAGACTTAATTATGGAAATATTGATTTTTGGCTTACCCCTTTTCTTTCATGGTTTGAATTTGTACTGCTATGATCGTGTTTTGACACTGGAGCGGATGACGAGAGAGACGTGGTTTCGAGCGATGGGGCCAAGTTGGAGAAAAGCTAGACCCCTTAGTCGTTTTATTTTCTTTTGTAATCCGAGACCGCTCGCTTGTCGGAGCATGTGTTTAACTTTGTACGACTTTTGAGGATAACTGTATATGCATATATTCATCTTTTGCTTGTATGATCCTTATCTGAATAGATGTTATTATGATAATGATGATGCATGATTTAGTAAATTTTTTTTTTATTTGTATTTTTGGGATGTTACATTTATGGTATCAGAGCAGTTAGATTCTCAGGATAACCTAAAGGGTTGGGGCTTGTTATGCTAGTTGTGTGTTAGAACTCTGACGTGTTTCTATGATAAGTGTTTGACTTCTTGATTACATCTTGTATTGTTAGAATGCCACCCAGACAGTCTCCTCCCCCTCAGCCAGATATGAACCAGATGTTCAGAGCCATAGAGCTTATGGCTACTACCATGCAGCGAGCGAGGAGTCGCCATGGCTCAAGCAAGCATCACGTCGCTATGCGGGAGTTGCGAGGCTTCGGAGAGGCTACTTTGGCAGCCACTGCAGCAGCAGTTGCAAACCCACCAGCCTCATCTTCGGTCAGTCAGCCACAGGTACAGGCTTTACTGGCAGACTTTCTGAAGCATGGGCCTCCTAAGTTTGTAGGAGACTCCACTCCAGATCAAGCTAACCTCTGGGTGGAGAATATAGAGAAGATTTTTGATGTTACGGAATGCCCGGAGGAGAAGAAGGTAGGCTTTGTCGCCTACATGCTCTGGAGGAGAAGCAGAGTTCGGTGGAAAGGGGTGAAAAGACCGATGGTCGCCGGAGATGAGGAGATTAGCTGGGAGGGTTTCAGGAGAAAGTTTCTCAGCAAGTACTTCCCAGCTAGTGCCAAGTTTGCAAAGGAGGCCGAGTTTCGAGTTAGAGCGAGGCGACCTAACGAGTGCATGAGTATGTCTGCTCGCTTTGAGCATCCGTCCAGATTTTACTCACGGAGCTGCACCGAGGAGTGGTTGTGCAGCAAGTTTGAGGAGGGCCTGAGGCAAGAGCTGAAGGTGATTGTGGTACCTATGTATGTAACAGACTTTTCCGTCTTGGTGGAGAGAGCTAAGACTGCAGAAAGACTGGTGGTCGGAAATGTCAGGACCGTGAGGCCTCAAGTGGGAGGACCAGTGGTAGGCAGGGCTAGAGCTGAGCAGAGGACGCCCTACACTCGCCCCCAGCAGTTGAGGGGTAGTAGTTCAGTGCAGCCCCGTCATGTGGGGATGAGATGTTTCAGATGCGGAGGACCGCACCTAGCTCACCAGTGCCAGTCCGGTCAGGACCACAGGAGGTGTTTCACTTGTGGAAGGATAGGACACCTTGCCAAACACTGTGGTGAGAGGAGGGGAGATGCTCCTACTAGAGCTCCGCAGCCAGCCCATCCTGATGGTGGGATTAGACCTAGAGCAGCGGGCAGAGTGTTTGCCATCACGGGTGCAGAAACTTCTCAGTCAGACCGTTTGATCCAAGGTGCGTGCTCTATAGCTGGTCATGTGTTGCATGTGTTGTTTGACTCTGGGGCGACACACTCCTTCGTGTCAAATAGATGTGTGGAGGAACTGAAGTTACCAGTTCAGGATCTCCAATTAGATTTATGTGTTTCTACACCAACATCTAACTTGGTGATTGCTTCTAGAGTGTGCATAGGTCGCTTCGGTGATTGTTGAAGGACGCAAGTCAAAGGTGAACTTAATTTGTTTACCTTTGAAGGACCTAGATGTGATTCTAGGCATGGATTGGCTATCTACCAATAGGGTTTTGATAGACTGTGGCTTGAAGCGCTTGGTTTTCCTGCACCCGTGGGATGTAGAGTTGGTTTCAGCTCAGCGAGCATGGAAGGATATAGTTGATGGAGCTCGGTGTTTTATGATCCTAACCCATGTGGAGGAGGAGAGGGACCATGGAGTGGATATACCGGTGGTTAAAGATTTTACAGATGTATTTCCGGAGGAAGTGCCTGGTTTACCTCCTAAAAGAGAGGTGGAGTTTTCTATAAATCTAGTACCGGAGCGGGACCAGCTTCTATGGCACCTTACAGGATGGCTCCAACTGAGCTGAGTGAACTGAAGAAGCAGATAGAAGATCTTCTTGATAAGCAGTTCATCAGGCCTAGTGTATCACCGTGGGGAGCACCAGTGTTACTGGTGAAGAAGAAGGATGGAGGATCCAGACGTGCATAGACTACCGACAGCTGAACAAGTTGACCATCAAGAACAAGTATCCATTGCCCAGGATAGATGACTTGATGGATCAGTTGCATGGGGCTACAATGTTCTCCAAGATAGATTTGAGGTCCGGATACCATCGATTTTGGTGAAAACCGAAGATGTGCGTAAGACGACTTTCAGGTCCGGATATGGCCACTATGAGTATGTGGTAATGCCTTTGGGGTGACTAATGCGCCGACCATCTTCATGGACTACATGAATAGGATATTCAGACCCTTTTGGATAAGTTTGTGGTAGTCTTTATAGATGACATCCTCATCTACTCGCATAGTGTTGAGGAGCATGGAGAACACCTGAGGACAGTTTTGGGCATTCTGAGAGAGAAGCAGCTGTATGCCAAACTTTCCAAATGTGAGTTTTGGCTGAGTGAGGTGAAGTTCTTGGGGCATGTTGTATCAGCGGAGGGCATTTCTGTGGATCCCTCCAAAGTGGAGGCAGTACTTCAGTGGGAGCGCCCTAAGTCTGTGTCAGAAATAAGGAGTTTTGTGGGTTTAGCGGGCTACTACAGGAGATTCATAGAGGGCTTTTCTAAGATAGTAGCCCCTCTGACCAGACTGACCAGGAAGGATCAACCTTTCGCCCGGACGGACAAGTGTGAGCAGAGTTTCTTAGAGTTGAAGGAAAGGTTGACCAGCTTCTCCCATCCCGGTTATCCCAAACCCCGAGGACACTTTTGAAGTCTTTTGTGATGCATCTCTTTTGGGGTTGGGTTGTGTTTTGATGCGTAACAATAAGGTGGTGGCTTATGCTTCTAGACAATTGAAGAATCATGAGAAGAACTATCCCACCCATGATTTGGAATTGGCAACTGTGGTGTTTGCCTTGAAGATCCGGAGGCATTACTTGTTCGGGGCCAAGTTTGAGGTGTTCAAGTGATCATAAGAGTCTCGAAATACCTCTTTGATCGAAAGAGCCGAACATGAGGCGCAGAAGGTGGATGGAGCTCCCGAAAGATTATGACTTTCGCTTGATGTACCACCAGTGCAAGGCCAATGTGGTTGCAGATGCTTTGAGTAGGAAGACCATTGGCATGTCTGCACTGATGGTAAGAGAACATGAGTTGATTGAGCAGTTTAGAGACCTTAATCTCAGTGTAGAGTTCTCTGCTGACCACATCAGTTGCAGTAAACTGGTAGTCACCAGTGATTTTATTGAGGTGGTTAAGGAAAGGCAAGCGACTGATGCCCACTCGAGGGCATAGTTGACAGCCTCAGTGAGGGACAACCTCGGGAGTTTCTAGTGGGGTCGATGGGATCTTGAGATTCAAGGGCGGGTGTGTATACCGATGATGCAACAGTGAAGAAGTTGGTCCTAGAAGAAGGGCACAAGAGTAGGCTTAGTATGCATCCTGGCATGACTAAGATGTATCAAGACCTGAAGAAATCCTTCTGGTGGCCTGGTATGAAGAGGGAGATAGCCATGTATGTGGCTAGCTGTTTGACTTGTCAGAAGGCAAAGATAGAGCACCAAAGGCCAGGTGGTATGCTTCAGCAGCTAGAGGTACCGTAATGGAAGTGGGACAAGATAGCTATGGATTTCATCACCCACCTACCACGAACAGTCAAAGGGCACGACTCAAGTATGGATGATTGTGGACGGATCGACTAAGAGTGCACACTTCCTACCGTGAACTTGAGGACTTCTATGGACAGAGCTAGCACGCTTGTACATCGAGAGATAGTAAGACCGCACCGGCATCCCCTCCAAGTATAGTATCGACGCAGATCCCTGGCTCACCTCTCGCTTTTGGCGGACTCTACAAGCAGCCTTGGGTACCAGATTGAGATTGAGTACAGCCTATCACCCTCAGACAGATGGGCAGTCCGAAAGGACGATACGGACTTTGGAGGATCCGTTGAGATCTTGTGTGCTAGACCATCTTGGTAGCTGGGATGAGATCTTACCCTTGGTTGAATTCACTTATAATAATAGTTTCCACTCTAGCATTGGGATGGCACCCTATGAGGCGTTGTATGGGAGGAAGTGTAGGACTCCCTTGTGTTGGTTTCAGGATGGAGAGAAGGTAGTGGTGGGGCCTGAGTTACTTCAGCAGACTACTGAGAAGGTGAAGATGATTCAGGCAAGGATGAAGACTTCACAAAGTCGTCGAAGTCATATGCGAGATAAGAGGAGGAGACCCTTAGAGTTTGAGGTAGGAGAACATGTGTTTCGAGGGTGACACCTATGACTGGAGTAAGCAGAGTCATGAAACCAAGGAAGCCGACTCCTAAGTTTATTGGGCCATATCGATTCTCGGGAGGATTGGACCGAGTAGCTTATGAGTTAGCTCTACCTCCCCTCTCGTCCGGATTGCATAGTGTTTTTCATGTCTCCCGATTGAGGAAGTACATATTTGATCCCAGTCACATTTTGGAGTCTGATGAGGTACAGATCAGAGAGGACTTGTCTTTTGAAACCACTCTCATCAGGATCATAGACGTTCAGCTCAGGCAGCTCAGGAGAAAGACCATCAGTATGGTCAAAGTGTTGTGGGATACTAAAACTGGTGATTCCACTTGGGAGTTGGAGGAGCAGATGAGGAAAGTTTACCCGCATCTTTTTGCTTGATGAGTTTCATTTTCGTGGACGAAAATTTTGTAGTTGGGGAGAATGTAAGAACCTAGAAGATAATTGACTGAGAAAGGGATAGAGTATTAAAATATTGAGGAACAAAAGAGTGGGACCCACGTCCTTAAGTATTTAATTCCTTTTGTTCTTCATTATTCAAAGAACACTATCTCTCCTCTTTCACTCATTCTCTAGAGCTCTTTTCTCTTCTTCCTTTCTCACTTCGATTTCTTGACGATTTGTTGTCCGATTGAAGAGCGGAGATCGCCTACGCGACGAGCGCCACGAGAGCAACGTTTTGCACCGATCGGAATCTTCGATTAGGTGAGTTTTCAAATCGCACCTTTTAGGGTTCCAATTTGGGGATTTTCGTTCTTCGTTCGATTTCTTGACGGTTTGTTGTCCGATTGAAGAGCGGAGACCGCCTACGCGACGAGCGTCACGAGAGCAACGTTTTGCACCGATCAGAATCTTCGATTAGGTGAGTTTTCAAATTCGCACCTTTTAGGGTTCCAATTTGGGGATTTTCGTTCTTCGTGCAATTTCATGTCGCAGCGCTGTTTTTGGGCTTGCTCTTCCTCCGTGAAGTGTTGGGACAAGTGCTAATGCTCGTCGCTTTGCGTTTAGGTACCCCTAGAGTACTAAGTGAGCACTTAGAGGAAAAAGGAGCACTTTTGGTGATAGAGGAACTGCAGGAACAACTGGTAAGGGGAAGTCTTAAATTTAGTCTCTTTAAAAGCTTCAATGAAAAGTGGGAAATTCCTAGTTGATTGAGGGATTGAATCTGCTTAAGTGCCTTTTCTAGCTAAGGTGAAACAAAAGGCATTTTGTGCGTTAAATTGAGTTTCTCTTTTGTGAGCTTGATGCATTATGTTGAAATACCATTTAGTTCATAAATTGTTGAATTAAACTTGATTTGAGTAGAAGTGAATTGGAATATACTGTTATCTGTATGATGGATTTCATTTGGATATGAATTTGATTGAATCTCAACTTGTTGTGATGAATGTGAGTTGAATGGGATGACCTATGCCCCAAACTGAGTATGATTGTATTGCTTTAGTCGGTGATGAACTGTCTGCTATAAATCGTGTAAATTGAGCAGGTCAAAGTTGGAAAATGGCCAAGTTTTAGGGAGATGTCTGTCCAATTTTGGTCGACCGCCCAAGCGAGAACCCCGCATCCAGATTGTGTTTCTTTTATGAAATTGAAGAATGTATGACTTGTGTTATATGAGATTGATATATGTTGAGCTATATGATGTGAAATTGAGGAATGATATGCTGTGATGAAGATATTTGAGGGATTACTTGGCGGTAAGGCCAGAGGGATAATTTCATGAGGTACCTGGCAGTAAGGCCAATGAGTTATATTGAGGTGGAACAAGTTTGAATGATTGTGGTGTGTTGTGCTTGTATGTGATAATAGTAGTGTGTATGGACTAGGGATTTCCTGATGGAATATCCGGACTTCACTGATGATCAGAGTCACGTAGACACTGTCATCAGTTGTGAGAAGTCGACGGAGATTGGATTAGGATGACCTACGGGAAAAGGCCTAATTCTTTCACCCTGACTCACATGGTGGTAGAGGTTGAGATATAATGATATAATGTTTAATCCCCATGTCGTGAATCAGGTGTTAGTTCCAGCTGTCTGAGTCCATACAGTCTTCCGGAAGTCGTCAGTCTTATGTGTGTGATTGTGATTGCCATAGCCTTCGGTAGGCTAATTGATTGAATAGTGTGGATGATTAAATTAATGTTCATGTATAGACTTAATTATGGAAATATTGATTTTTGGCTTACCCCTTTTCTTTCATGGTTTGAATTTGTACCTGCTATGATCGTGTTTTGACACGGGAGCAGATGACAGGAGAGACGTGGTTTCAGGCAGTGGGGCCAAGTTGGAGAAAAGCTAGACCCCCTTAGCTGTTTTATTTTCTTTTGTAATCTGAGACTGCCTGCTTGTCGGAGCATGTGTTTAACTTTGTACAGCTTTTTGAGGATAACTGTATATGCATATATTCATCTTTTGCTTGTATGATCCTTATCTGAATAGATGTTATTATGATAATGATGATGCATGATTTAGTAAATTTTTTTTTATTTGTATTTTTGGGATGTTACAATTACACTATTAAATAAAAAGAGTTGCATCTTAGCTATTAATTATAACTTGGTAATAAAGAACTATCCATAAAATTCAATAAAAAGAATAATTATCTTGACTTGCACTCTCTTAATCTTAAGAAAAATCAAGACATCACAATCTAATAATCATGTAAAAAAATTTATTTATAATGATCATTAACATTTCAAAACTTCATTTTTTTAAGATAAAAAACCACGAGTTACAAAAAGAAGAGTATACGATGCATTATTCACTTATGCACTCAACTATTTGCAATTTTGAAACCATTGCATTATTCACTTATGCACTCAACTATTTGCAATTTTGAAACCATTCCTAAAAAATATCGAAGTAAGAATAAAGAAGAAATTGAACCATGTTTTCTTTTGTATTCTCAAAGCTAGATCTTTCCATCACCTTTTAACTAAACCAAATTTTTCTTGAATTATGTGTTGTTAGTAAAACCTAGGCGAATTTGTAAGATTGTGAATATTTGTTAACCTACTAACCAATAACTCAAAGTATGCAGGAGTTTTTTTTTTTACTTTTATTTGTGCTCTAACAAATTAGCATCATAAAAAATATTATATATATATAATGATGTTTCATATGCATAAAAGTGTGTTCGTATCTTTTTGTTTTGAAATCGGATAGTTGATATTTGATTACAGTTTTGTAAACTTCTTAAAAAATATTGGTAAAAAACAAAAATAACATATTAATTAATTATATTATAAAAATAATTTATTTTTTTTGAACGGATGTGATTTATTTAAGTTATGAAAGTACATCTCAGTTATTACTATTGGATACTAATTATTGTACATAAATAGTCTATATTTTGTACATATCTTGTTAGTAGATGTATGAAATTTTTATAATTTGTACATATCTTCGTCGTATTATATATATATATATATATATATTTATTTATTTATTTATTGATGTTTCATATGTATAAAGGTGTGTTCGTATCTTTTTGTTTTTGAAATCGGATAGTTGATATTTGATTATAATTTTGTAAACTTCTTAAAAAATATTGATAAAAACAAAAATAACATATTAATTAATTATATTATAAAAATAATTTATTTTTTGAACGGATATGATTTATTTAAATTATAAAAGTACATCTCAGTTATCACTATTGGATAACTGATTATTGTACGTAAATAATCTATATTTTTTACATATCTTATTCCTAGATGCATGAAATTTTAGACATATTTTTAAAAAATATAAATTATGAAATACATTTTTCATAATGTTGAAAATGATCAAATTTAATCAAATTTAACAAAACAACAATGAAAACAATTGTGAATAAAATTTTCATTCATGTGATTATTGTAATTGAGGAAAACATAAAAATTTAATTAATTAATCTAATAATAAATACAAGTCATTATTATTTGATAAAAACCTACCTTAATATCAAAACAGAGTGTAATCATAATAATCACTAGTTTAAATAAAATATGTTTATTAATTTTTTAAAAATTCCAATCTCAACAAATATAAGATGTAATTAAAAAATAATCAAAATGATAAATAAGGCAAGAAAAAAAAACTATGAATATATTACTCAAAGATAAACTACATGATACATATATATTACTTCAAAATATTTTGTTCGTGACAAGAGACTCATTTTATGCATAATATTATAAAAAATTAAAAATTTTACGGATTAATTAGAAAATGCATCAATATTAAAAAAGCTATATAGTATGATTGATGTATAAAATAAAACAATTTGAACACGCTATGAACAAATGGCAAGAAGAAAAACATTTCAGAAATGTTAAGAATGAACGCATTTGGACATATGGGTTGGGTTCAAAGTATAATATTTAGTATTTATTATCACAACTATTATAGTAACTCAAGCTCGTTACCAATATATTACTTTTTCTTTATGTAAAAGTTTTTGGATTCATTCAAGCAAACTTGGTGAAAATCATGAAAAATAGTGTACACACAATAAAAGTTTAGCACCGTATATTTGTTGCTCACATTTTCTTTTTAGAAAATCATTCTCTTCTCTTACCTTGTGTATTACATCTCTATAAATATTGAAAAGAAAAATCAACCTTGTATAATGATATTGATTATATTGGATTAAGGTGTACTAGGAAATGATTTTGATGGACACCTAAAAAGTTTGCTCTAAATATAGGTAGAACAAGGATTACCACTAATGAAATAAATTCTACACATTAAACAAATAGAAATAATAATTAGTCTAAACTCATCCAAAAAGTAAATTGGCAAAACTATAAATATATTGACAACTCATAAGTAAAAGAGTTTTTTTTCATTTTAAACTATCATATATGTTTTGAATATTGAAACTTAACTTAAACGTGAAAGTATCATTTGCAATTACACCAATTTTTACATATATAGGAATAAAAATTAAATTATATGTCTACTTATGTCTCTTCTTCTATACCACCAATAAATTTTTAACACACACTTAAAGTATACATGATACATATAATTTTTTTCATTTTGTCCGTTTGCATTTAAATATATTTGTTTATAATTTTTATTTGTTCCACCAATAAACTTCATCTTATTATATTATACTTTAACTACATAAATTTAAATATTTTCTCTTAATAATATACTTTTAATTAAAATTAAAAATAATTCCTTTATATATAAAATTTACTCTTAATTATCAAAATATTAATCACTCATAATTAAATTTAATATATTTGAAAAATTATTTTGTTATTAATTAAAAGATATTTTTTTAATATATTAAATCAGAAAACATTAAAATACATCAATTTTATTTTTTATCTTATTATACTTTTTATATATATTTTTATTTGTATTGAGTAACTTTTAAATTTTTTAATATTTTTTACTCATATACTTAAAAAAAGAAAAAGGGATATATCACGATAAATTTTATTTAAAATAAGAAACTTATTGTTTAAGTACACAGAACTTATATTTTCATATAATAAAAAATATTAAATAATTATTATAATGATTATTAAGATATAAACATTATTAAATGTATTAAAAATTAATTCATAAAGATCAATTATTTTTATAATTATATCGTGGTTAAATTTTTTATTATAATAATTTATTAAACTTTAAAAATACAGTTATAAAATGCAAAAAATAAAATAATAAAAAATTGTATATAAAAAATAAATAAATAAAATCTTTCTATTTATATATAAAATGAAGATGTAAGTAACTCATATTATATTATTTATATATATATTAAAAAATATATAAATTAATAATTTATATGTTGTATATAAAATAGTTATATTTAAGTATTATTTTATAGTTTTGGTAAAATATTAAATTTTTATATTTTTATTTTGAAATTAAATATATTTTTGTCAAAATATTTTAAAATTATCTATTTTAAAAAAAATATTTTCTAATTTATTTTTACTATTTTAAATTTAATATAAATAATTTTATTCATTTTTTAATATTAATTTGATATTAAAATCACACTTATATTTTTACATATTTTGTAATTAGTTTTAAATTAAATGGTCAAAATAATAAAAATGTAAATAATATTATACTATAATGAGATCACAACTAAATGAGTATGGAATATTTTTTAATAGTTATTTTTTATTAAAAGAAATGGGAGATTAATGAAAAAAATATTTAAAATAATAAAAAAATAAAAGTTAAGTAAATAACATTAAATATAAATAAAAAATAATAACATATAAAAATACTTATATATATATATATTAATTAATTATATGTCAAAATTTATTTGTAAAAAATGAAAAGAGAGAGTGAAACAGATGAGTTTTATGAAAGAGAGAGTGAGAGAAGTAATTTTTATGGTGGATGTAAGGCATAACAATAATTATGGCAATGCTCACACCCTTGCGGTTGTGGCGAATGAGCCAATTGTTCTGCTATATTTCAAGGGCAATCATAGCATTTTTCTGTTTCCTATGTTTAAATTAAATAACTTTAAAAGAGTCAAAATTATTTACAGCAACATAATCATAACTTTAAAATGATCTTAATTTATTTGACGGTACAGATTAAATTTATTTTACTCATGAACATAACACAACTCTGTCAAAACATATACATATATAGTTATGTTCAGTAAGCTAGCCAAAGGAGCATTCTTTTAGCAGCACTGCAATAGAACACCAAATCTAGAGTTATTTGTAAAGAAAATAAATCAAAAGTGAAGTAATATGTTTTTATGAAAAGATAATGGATTTGACTAAAAAAATTAGTGATGTATATGATTAATTTGATTGTATTTATGAAGGTTGGTAGATTATCTTGTATGGAAAGTCAAAATTGTACTTTTGTTTATATTTTAAAATATAAATATTTTTTACTATAAAAATTAGTTAAAAGTACACAGAATGTTCACAAATACACTTAAATCATTCCTTGTGAATAGAAAATTTACTTTACTAAACATACCATAGAGGCCGAAAGCCCAATATACTACAAACCGAAGAGATCCAACAAAGAGTGTCCATGAGCAAATCAATAGAACACAAGGCAAGTGACTCAATATACTAAGTTGTCTCCTTATTTTTCGGTTGGTCTCACTTTTATCCTACTATTTTAAAATTCTTATTTATATTCCTTTTTTTCCTAAAAAAATTATTAATGTGTTTCGTGAAATTGACTATGACGCTATTAAATTATATAACGAAAAAGAGTAAAATGACTTAATTATGCCCATATGGTGGCATTCATTCTAAAATTAAAATATATATATATTAAAGTGTTATATATCAAGTGACAAGTGATATTTACTTTATGTGTGTTGATCATTAGTTTTTTTTATGTACTGGTGATTAATTAAAACTTAAAGAAGTAAAGAGTTTTTTTTTTTGTTTTGAGTTTGGTATGAAGCAACATTTTTCTTATCTTATGGAGTTTTGTGGCTTAATATTTCTAATTCATAATACTATCTTCATTTATATTATTGAATCCTTTTATTTTTCTTAGCTTTCACAAAAATCAAGATCACAATTCATCTAAAATTTTATTCAAGAGTTCTTCCTTAAAGCTTAAATGGAAAAATCTATCATTTAAGCAAGTCTCCCTAGAGTTTACATTAAGATAAATGTTAATGTATTTTCTCCAACCTTAACTCACAATCACCTACAAGAACTTTATGTGCTTCTCCCAATATATCTATATACCTTCTCTGCCCACAAGTGATTAATCCATTAGGGTTTGTGGTCTTCTCTTGATACTGAAATTAACCTTTCATTTTCTTATTTTAAAACTTAGTTTCTTGAAATCTTTTACGGGAGATTAGAGGAATAATTAATTCTCTTCATGGTTCACCCTTTAGTTAAATTGTTTTTCTCTTACATAAATCACATTCAATGTTACATCATTATTATGTTACCTATTTTCTAATACAACTCAATGAAGTCATGCTCAATTTGAAAAAAGGGACTATATTGATATTTTTTTTCAAAAATAATCTAATTGAGAATTTTCAAAACAATTAAAAGAAATGGAGGCCCATCCAACAATAATAAAACAAGTTAGTATACTGAGGCTACACAAAATATACTCGTGTGTTTGATTCATTTGAAAAAATCAAATTCAAATGTGAATGCAAAAAGAAATAAACATAGGGTGCTTGGTTGTAATTATGGTTAGGCTATCACCATGAGCAACATTGGTTGCTTAAGTAAAGGGTGGAGGGTTGACATTCTTCAACTAAACCAACTATAATTTTTATGTTTATACTCTAAACAAGATTTCCACATATTCATAGTGTCACACCAGAGTATATATCAACTTATAGCAATTCAAACTATCAATTTCATAACTTTTTTCAACCCAACAAATTTTCTAATAACTAGTTACATCCACTATATAATTATTAACTTTTTTTTATTTGTAATATACTTTCTACTCCAAAGAAACTCACGTAAACTCTAAGTATACATTAAACAAATAAAATTTTATTTTAAACTCCCAGTTAATACAAAAAGTAGAAAAACTCATTCAACATAAAATCACTTACCTCAATAAAATTACTCTTTGTAGTTATAATTTAATATAAAATTGTCAATCATAAATTCTTTTGTTTAATAAATAAAGATGGAATAAATGAAAATTTTAATAAATTTTGAAATAAATTAAAAATAAAAGCCTAACTTCTTTATATAAATATTATTAATAATTTATTAATAGATGTAGATTAATCCATTAAACTTTTAGTCTATGGTAACGTCATACATTTCATTTTTTTATTGTTTCATCACAACTTTTACAACTCACATCGTTTTGAACATTTTTCTATAACTCCTTTAAAAGTTTAACAAACTGAGAAAATATAAAAGGTTTGATGATAAAAAAGATAAATAAAAATACAATTTACAAAATAAATTACTTGCATCAGTATTGTGTACAGGAGTGTACCACGTTTCGTTTTATTAAATTGTGCGCATGGACTCTGCAACAGTACGGTCATTTAATTTCAGTCAACCTGATTCTCAAACTTTTGGAATCATTTCTGTTCCAATTGTAATTTTGAAGACCCAGATGGATGGATGGATCAATTGAGTTTTTTTTTTTCAAAAACCTTATTTAATAAAAAAAAAAATCAAACCTTTTAAGAAATAGGAAAATTAATTTAGGTAGAAAAAAATCATATAAATTGAAACTAAAAAAAGAAGAAGAAAACCTGGATTCATGCACCTTAAAGATAGTCCTTAGTGGCAAATTATCTTAAATATTGTTGAGAAATTTACAGTCACAACGAGTAGAAATTTGGTGACTTGATTAAAATGTAACCTAGCATTGAAGTATTTGATGAACTCCTTGCAAATAATTAAAGCTAATCGAAATAAGATAATCTACATATCATAGTTGGTACTTCTTTAGGCTCATTTTCCTCTCACGAGATTTTAGTTGGATGTGTAAAAGAAGACTATTTGTAGAGATTTTAACGGTCATGTTATAGTTAAGGTAAGTATAAAAAATGCTTTGAAATAGAGCTCATACATGAGGTGTTGGTTTAAGTTTTTTATAGGCCCTTCTCTTCTTTCTCTTGACGTAAGTAAGAACAATTAGATAAGATCGTTCGATTTGTGATACAACGTTTATCTCTAAATTATGAGGAGTCTGTTTTGGTTGTGTTAGTTATTTTTGTCTTTGGAGACTCTTGAACATGCTAGCTCTGCATGTCCTATCCCTATCTTAGGTCCACCGGTCCAAACTCGACCTCAAGTATAGTTCGCTCCAAATGATAGTAATGGTATGACCTACTTATAATAAATTACATGCTAATAAATTATATTTTGGCACAATTTTTATACATTTAAATTAATTCTTTTATCACAGTAAGTAAATTTGTATAATATTTGTCCGCTGAAATTGGGTTTACAAGCGTAAACTAAACACAGTCGCAGGAAAGTGGTTCCATAGAGACAACAAAGTGAACAGAACAGCGATGAAAAAAACATCCCACGGAGCACACAAAAAGGAAGAAATAAAAAAGTTGCCGTCCTATCATATCATCATCATCACGGTCATGGAGTGAGTATTCAAAGTGAAACCAAAAGGCAGTTTTTTTAAAAACACAAAAACTAAATAAATAAATTATGTAAAACCGCTGTCCTCGTGCAGGGAGGGAATCATCCCAAGATAGTCCAAACACCTCCCCAAAAATGTGTGCCGATAACTTCATCGCCCACTTTGCTCCTTTTTTTTAAAAAGTTTTTCTTTCTGCATTACATCCTTTACGAATGATCAAGTGTTGATGTACGTATAGATAAGTACAGATAAAACATGTTTGTGCAAAGGAAAATTGGAACATGTAATTAATATCTAAATAGATGGTTTTTAGCATATAAGATGGTGGTGCGATAACAGAGAAATGGAAGAGTAACGTGGTAAAAGAAAGGAGAAGAAAAAGAAAAAAAAGAAAGTAAATGGAAAAGGATTCACGTGAACATTATTACATTATTACATCCGTATCTGTATGTGTAGGCATATAAACTGTGCCCGTCTGCTTGGTGCAGTGAGTCTGAAGTCTGAACACCCCACCCCTGTCTTTCACCACTCACACTTTTTATATTTATTATTTATTAGTATTTATTTTACAGTAGTGAGTAGTAGTAATATTAAAGAAAATAGTAAAGAAAAAGAGATTGGTGTTGTGTATGTTATTAAAGTGAAAGAAAGGACAGAGCCCAACAGAGTCAAACACGCCAAGTAGATCAGAGAAGCCCATATTGAGAGAAGAGAGAGAGAGTGTGGCCCAACACCACCTGTTCCCTGCAACTCAGACACTCTTCCACGTGGGAGTCTCTGTCACTGCACCAACCCCAACCCCACACTCTCTCTTCCCAATCCCACTCCCCCACCTCACCCATCCTTTCTCTTTCTCTTTCCCTTTCCCTTTCATTACGTCAACTCAAATTCCCAAAATCCACACACACACATTACACCCTCCCCCACTCTTCATTCATTCATAATCTCAATCCCAAAAAACACACACATTGCTTTACCATTACTATTACACTAATTTACTTAATAATACTTAATTAACTCACAATAATGTCAGGCGCCGCTCAGCAAACGCCGTACACCCTCAGTAGGGCTTACGTCACTCCCCCTTCCCACACGTCTCATCAGGCGGCGGCTCCACAATCTCAATCAACTACCGTCCGATTCTACACCCCCCACCCTGATCAGCATCAACGGCTCCAATTTAAAGTGCCCATTTTATCCGTTTTTGCGACTGTGTGCGTGTGTACGTGTATATATAAACCAAAAGGCAAGGCAAAGCAAAGAAAGAGAAAGAGAAGGGTAGTGTGGTGGTGCCGGCCAGCCGACAATTACGGGAGGTTATGTGGGTCCCTCCACTTTTATATACACACATAGTCATTTGTTGTGTTTCTTCCCTTTTCATTAACGTTTTTTGAGTTTGAGTGAGTTGGTACTTTGGTTTGGTTTCATGATGGCGTCTTCTTCTTCTTCGGGGTCTCGCGAGGGGCACTACAGAGGCGTTAGGAAGCGACCCTGGGGACGCTACGCCGCCGAAATACGTGACCCCTGGAAGAAGACACGTGTCTGGTTGGGCACATTCGATACTCCCGAGGAAGCCGCCCTCGCCTACGATGGCGCCGCCCGCTCCCTCCGCGGCGCCAAGGCCAAGACCAACTTTCCCCCGGCCCCCGCCCTCTGTCTCGACCTCAACGTACCATCCTCCGATCACCGCTGGCCTAACGTTCCCTCCCGCACCCTCGTTCTCACCGAGTTCCTCCACACCGCCGTTCTCAAAGATATTGAACCGCCGCAGCCTCTTCCCCCAGCAGCCGCCTCAATCCGCCGTGCCGATGGAGCTGTTCCCCTTGGTGGCGGAGTTCAGGTAGTGGAGGGCTCCCAAACAGCTTCGTTTTTGGGACTGGTTCGACGCGGGATCCCCATCGACTTGAACGAGCCTCCACCACTGTGGCTATGAGTTGTTCGTCGAAGTTGTGACTAGGTTTTTATGTCGTTGTTTTGCGTTCCCTCGTATCTAATTTATCTATTATGTTTTTAAATTTTCCCTCTACTAGCTTAGGTTTTGTTATTAGCCTTGTACGTTCATGTTAGAGGGAGTCGTATCTATCTGTCCATGTGAGTCTATCTAACATTAGGTTAATGGAGGAAAAACGCTATGATATTGTATATACATTTATTTTCCTTATCAACGACTCTACGAATTTTGTAGTGGCAGTACTGCTATGTTAATTCGCGGATCCAGTGGAAGTGGTTTATGTTGTTGGTAGAAAATATTCACCGTTTTTACATGATGGTTTGGTTTGAAAGTGTTGGTTGTGCGATGTTGGGGTTGTGTTGGTGCTAGTGTGGTTAATTTATTGAAGTTTGGCGCTTTTCGAATGTTGGGCGGCGTAGTAGACAAGCGAGGAAGGATAGAGAACCGTTGATGCGGTTGGGACCACCTGGGAAAGAGAAAGGACGCGCGTGGGACAAGACGCGCGCGTGAGAGTGCTTTTCTCTCTGGGGAGCGGGAACTGCGAAGCGAGCGTGTGGGTATCAGCATGATGGCATTCCTTTTCTAGTCAGACCTCTGCTTCTTATCATTTTTGCAGCGTATATTTTCCACAACCTTTAGACCCATTCGCAACCTAAAGCGCGTACCATTTGTATACCTCACCTCTTTCATTTCATTAATGTTCTCTTATACTAATCCTATATTTTATGCACTCATTTTGCATATAAAACTACGTATAACAAATGAAATGAAAAACAACTAGCTTATTATTATTGAGCCGGAATATGTGTAGTCAGAGCTAAAAATATTGTAGTGCCGATGAAAAAAACGTGAAAGCTGCGGGTTGATACTTATTGGGTACAGAACAGAGAAAAAGCAGTTTTTTTTCCTCCATACAAAAATCTGCTGAATCAATCTTTAAATAACTTGAAGCGAACGCACAAATCCAATCTCTGGTAGAGTAAAAGAGTGCATGCAAGGAAGGCGAAAGAGTGTTGTGTTGTGTTGTGTTGTGTTGTGGTGGGGTTTGGCCCACTCTGAATAGGATATTGATGAAAACCTAACAGTGCGTTTAACTTTTGTGTTTTGGATAAAGTAGCATAACACAACTAGGAAACAGTATACGTGATTAATGGTAATAGTTTATGAGGAAATGGTGAGGTAGAGTAGTAGTACTGCATTTTTGAGGAATCAGGCACCACCGCACTGTTAATATGCCGGCTTTTAAAAGTTGCCTTTTCTCGATGTCTGTGATATCAAATCACCCCACATTTTCATTTATCACCTTTGTTAGATAAAGCTAACTACTTCTTTCACTTTATTTTTTAATTTCGCTTCTTTCTAGCTTTCATATATGTGTCCAATTTTTAGAATGTCAATATTTATTTCATTAGTTTTTTCTGATTGTGTTCTTGTATATCTTAATTGAATAATTAAGATTAATTATTTTAAAATCTCACCAGCTTTGATTTTATAAAGTATTCAATTCAAAGGTTTTATCACTGTCGTAAAATTTGAATCGATTGATCAGACTGAAACTAGTAGATAGTCCAGTGGGATAAATTTAAGTACTATTCTTAATTAGGACCAACGTAGTTTAAAACAAACAAAAATGAAGATGTTTTTCGTTGTACCAGTTGGATCAACAAATGAGATCGAAAGTACTAAAAGACACATAATTGTATTGTTCATACTTCTTCACTCAAAGGCCTCTGTCTCCCTCCCAGTGGTGTGTTATATGTCTTGTTGTCATTACGATGGAATTAACATATATGAAAAAAATTATGTTCATCTAGATTATGAGTAATTTCGATGGATTGGTTATAATTAGAATGGGAAAGTATTTTTTTAAGGTCAACTAGCAAGCATAAAGACAATGAAGAAAAGGATAAAACAGACAATGTAGAAACCAATTTAAATTATTAAAAATTAAATATAAAATTATATGAATCGTTTATCTGTGCCGTTTAACAGTTCATTATTTAACGGTTAAATACTAGTTTTCCTTTCGTCTCTTACTAAAATTGGATTCTATATACTCTGCTTTGCTCCTCTACCGGTGCAAGTATATTTTTCTTTTTCTAACTACCATTATATAATAATATTAGTCGAACACTGAATGCATTTTTTTTATTATATTTTCTACTATATGTTGCGGAGTAAGCTCACGAAAAAAAAACTATTATAAGAGAAAATAGTATTCATGCGATAGACACAAGGAAATGTTATAGAATTATGAAATACTTTTATGAAATCTAAAACACTGCTAATATGTATTTCTTAATTCACGGGCTAAATCCTTCAACGTCAAGAACTTTGACTATAGATGAACTAGTTGTTTTAACTAATATCGCAAAAATTGTATATTGTATAAAAAGATACTTGTAAAATTAAATATTTAAGTAATGTTCATATTTAAACATATTATTTAGAATAAAAAAAAGGTAGAAAAAGAGTTAAATGTAATCACGTTATTAATAGATCAGTGAATAACTTGCATTAAAATGAGTGAATACCTTAGTAATGAACTTCACAGTCATTCAAGAATATAAAAAAGGGTAATAATTGATACATCTAAAAGCACATCTATATTTGCTGTAGTTGGAAAAAAATTGATCCAAAGTTTTCTTATATATAAAAGGATCAATCAGTGGTTCATATTTATAATAACAAACCCACACATATCGGAGACTGCTCAACAGGTTAATTAATTAGTATTAGATTGTTTTAGTTGAATAAATAAACTCAATATCATAAAACTGATATGTAAAGTTTGCCCAATTATATCCATAAATTTGGTTTAATAGAAGCATAATTTTCAATACAATTATAAAGATTGAACATATTAAGTGTGGAACTGGATATTTATCAGTAATCCAATAAAAATACAACGGATTCAACAACTTCTTTAAAATAAGTCATGATATCATATTAAATAATAATTTGTAAATCTAGATTTTATTTATTTATAAAAAAATTAACATATCTCTTATTGTTCATCCACCAACATCTTATATGTAATTTTAAATTCTTTTTTAAATTTTTAAATTTTGGGATGTATCACCACCCAGAATAGGATATGATCAAATACTTATTCAGTCTACAAACAAAATATAAAATAATTAAACAATAGTGAAATTTTTCAAGACTTCAATTGAAGAATTAAAATGACATCAAGCAATTAAATTGAAAAAATATGTAACGTCTAACTTTAAAATCTCCAAAATAATTTTTACATACACGAACTATATGAAAATGTTAGGATTGTTGACGTAAACCGTTAACTAGTATAAGTGCTTAACATATTATATTTGATGTTGTGATAGAATTAATGTAGAATAATTCAGTTAGGAAAGCAGCTTAAAGGAGAAATTAAATGGTGAAAGATGAATGTTTTGATTAAAATGAAGTTTTAAAGTAAGAAGGCATACTATATTTAGGAATGAATTTAAGAGTATAGTAATTAATTTGGTCTTAACAGCAAAATGATTAAAAAGTTGACAAATATTTTGAAAAAGTATAGTGAATGAGGAAGAGAAAGGAAGTGTGGTGTGTGTGCATTTATAGGGTGAAACTATATATAGACGCATCTAAGCCTAGGGATGTGACGGAATGAAATGGAGGAAGGCCATTGATTGTTCCTTTCCTTGCGTGTGGAAAGGAGTGGTGTAAAAAATAATAAAAAAAACAAAAAGAAGACGAAAGAAATGAAAGTGAGAAGAGATTGGAATGAAAAATAGGAAAGAGAGAAGAAATAAAATAAAAGTTAGGTGAAAGTGAAAAGAAGGAGGGATGGATGAAAATATGGAAAATGTTTGAATAGGGTAGGAAGGGAATGGGTGAGAGGAGAGGAGAGGAGAGGTTAGCTTGGGATTTTGTGAGGTGAAGCAGTGATATTATTATGGGGAGAATGTGACCGATTCAAACCCAGTTGTCAGAAAACTATTATGAGCACACAGTTGAGTGACAAAAAGACGCAAGACTGCAAAAGTACAATACCCCACCATCCCCACACGCAACACCCCATTCTCTACACCACTATTCTTCAACACCCATTACTGTGATTACTTCTCTTTCTCCTTCTATTAAATACTCATAATCATATCTTAATCCTATTGTTTATTTCTTTATTATCATCACACTACTATTTTAAGTTTGGTACGCATATCCACCATCATGTGGTTATTTTATTGGTAATTGGTAATATTTGGATAATAGTGAGAGATTAAATACCGAAAAACGTCACGAGGAGGAAGCAGAGCACACAGCACTGAAGCTGCTCCACCTGCGCCCAGCCGGCCGTCATTTCACACCAACACAACACAACACAGCACAACACTCTCTCTCTCTCTCTCTGTGCCTGTCTGATTTGACCCTTCTTCCATGTGGTCCCTTTTTCTTCCTATTACCATGTTTATTTATTATTATGGGGCGGTGCCTTGTGGGGCCCACACGGTGAGAGGAAAACGTGGCGTGTTTCTGGTGAGAAGCCCCATCACCACCGAATCTGTCGGCACCGCACACGTCACGCTGCTCTCTCTTACAATGTCACACGCAACGCAACGCACCTCGTTTTGTTCTCTTTCCTTTACGCAAAACACATCGTGCAGACACACACCACAGACACGAAAACGTAGTTAGGTCTTTTCTTTGGTCCTTCCTTCCACTACTTCCCTCCTTCGTTTCTCTTTGTCATTGTCGCTGTTGCTGTTCTTTTGTCCTACATGTGGTGGCGCCGTCTACTCTCCATTGACTGCGGCGGCGCACCGATGTCGTTGTAAACACCTCTCACTCGCTCCCTTTTTTCTCTCTCTTCTTAATTAATTAAATAATTAATGAATGGGATGTTAGAAACCAAGAAAAAAAGGCAATGCCTGTTCATTTTCCATGCCATGCATGCATCATTATGTATTCACACGTCATGCAACATGTGGGCATGTTATGTCACCACGATCATACTGGGGTTTCGTTGTTGACCGCGGCGGATCCCTCATCTCATCAATGTATCGAAGGTGGGAGCGCAGGTTTAGACCTAACCAAACATTTATTTGTCACTTTCTTCTTTTTCATTTCCCAATATTCTTCTATGTATATGTTTTTTTACATGGTACATATCATGTATGATGAGTTATTATTTTACCCTATCATATTTTTAAAATATAATTACAATGTACTGTCATTTTTTTTGTCTGTGAAAGACAATATTAAGAACATTACTAATTTTTTTATACTAACTCATTACATGGATGGTGAAGTGGTTACTTTATTAAATTATTTCAGTTCTTATATCGTTAAGCGGTTACTTTATTGAATTATTTTAATTTTCACCTTTTCCAATGTCTACAAAGAGGTGTTAATTCGAATTGTTTGCTACAGCGGATTAATTAGTAAGTGTTACTTATTGACTCTTATTTTAAATGGATTGTGAATTTAAGATATCATATAAACTATCATGGACTCAATTGATATTTTCATTTATTTTAAAATTAAAAATAAATGTAAAAATGGTAAAAAAAATTAAGACTTAGGGTTCTATTAATTGTTTGATAGTTTAAAATTTGAACCTTGAAAATATCAATGATTTTTTTTATAGTTTTGTTTAATTATCTTCAACTATTGTTTCTCTTGAGTTACAAGTTGATGATTTAGTTATGTATGCTGGTAAGTATCCTTATAAGTTAATATTTTAGATTAAGTTGGAAATTTTATTAAACACTTTATGGTTGTTGTTTGTTTGATTAATTTCATGAGTTAAAAAGTGTGATTTTTTAGTAATACTTGAATCGTATTAGTACTAAATCACATCAAAATTTACAAATTTATGTGAAGAAATGCAATTGTTAGATAATTGTCATTAGTCTAATATTTAGATTTAAAGGTGCAATATTGAGACTTTTACCATGAAAATTATATTAATGGGTTCAAATTTAGATTACATTCGGTTCTTTTAATGCATTACTTCTTAACTTCGTGATTTTATCCATGACTTGGAAGTTATGTTGTTGTTTTTAATTTTCTAAATGTAATGTAGCCTGTGATGATATTCCATTAAATATTTACGGAAACCAAATTTGATATATAAACAATAGTTTGTGAAAGAAAAATGTATAAAAATATACGAATTTTTTACTTAAGTCGTGTCTCATTATTTAAATAATATTTCTACAAAATCAATTATATATGTATATATATTAATTATAGATGAAGATATAATTAATTATGTTATTTCTATTATAAATATTTATATCATTAGTTTTTATTAAGTTTTAAAACATAATTAATTATATATTCTTATTCTAGTCAAAGAGAACGAAGCCCTTATTATTTATAATTAATTATTTTAAGTTATAGAATTCAGTGCTTTTCTTTTCTGTTAATCTTAATAATATTATTTATGGTCATTATTTTTATTGGACTCATAATTACTTTTCCTCAACTAAGAGTCCACAATCCCTTCTTTTGATATATTATTTTATTAATTATTATTTTAATTGTTTTTATTCAAGTTAATAGGTTTTTTATATTAATTATTATAAAACTTTTCTTTATTATTATTTATATCTATATTTTTGTAATTACTATCGAGGAATAAAGTATGTTGTTACGTGAAATTCAAATTTTGTGTATTGTTACAATTTTTTTTTCTTTACTTTTTTTATGCCATGAACATGTTATGTACGGATCTCCCTTTAAAATAGGTTTTGAAATGAGTTTTTAAAAAGTTATTGTTGATATTTTACTTAAAATATTGATTTTTTTTTAAAATTAAACTTAAGTTATTATAACTAAAGTAATGATTTAGGGTAGTTTAGATGTAGAGAATATGTTGGGTATTTCCATTGATACCGTTTGATATTCTTCACAATAGAGAATATCTTTTTAATTATTATTTCTATCTCATAACTATAATGAAACAAATTAATTACATGTTTGTCATTTTACTTTTATACTAACTAAAAAGACAATAAAAAAATATAAAAAACTTAAAGAAAAGAAGACATATCATAACTATATGAGTAGTAAAATGTTATATTTATATATATTTTTTGGACACAAAATGACATATTCTCGTACAAGAATCACTCTTTCCTATCAAAACATTAAATGACATTTAATTAGATCATCACAGCCTATTCTTAAGAAGAGACCAACCTTTTCACATAAATTTTTAGAAATAATAATAATCATGAACGCGTGTAATCAAAATTATATACTACTACGATTCTATTATTATGCAAAAAATCTAATATTTTATATTTTTTAATTATTACTTACTTGGAATTTGTTAGTTATTTTTTACTTTTTTTTCATCTTTATATGTAAATAGAGCATAAAGGTTACGTGATGAGTCTTTTCTTTCAATTAGTTTTCCGATAAATGCAGGATAGTATGCCCTTAGGAGTTAATCAGGAATTTTGAAAATTAGTAATTTTACTCTAATAATTATACCAAACAACTTTTAAAACATTGAGATATCTCCGTTACAAAATCATAATATGTAATTTCAATTTACTTATTATGAGTTTTATTATGCAACACAGTTTGTAAATTATTTTTATAATTTTACTTTGATGTAATAGTTTTGTAAAATTTAAATTTTATTTAAAGTTTCATTCAATTCTTCTAAAAATGTATTTTTTCAAATAATAAAAATAATTTTTGTGTTATTATATAAAATTTTATTTAAAATTTAAAATTTTAAATCGTATATCATGTGTTAACATATTTTTAATTAAAATATATCATGAAATTTGAACCTTAATTTTATAGTCTTAAAAAATCTTATTTTTAGCCGTTGTCTATTCTTTTTATTACATTTTAAATTATTGATTGTTTTTGCTTATTCTTTTACAACAATTTATATATGCGAGTTTCAGCACCTAGTATAAGATACTATTTCTTTATTTAAACGGCTTTGCATGTAATTTCTTGAGCGACTATATTATTATTAAGATAGTCTAGAGGTTAAGAAAAGATATCTTCTTTCTTTTAAGGTATATGTTAAGAAAAAGTATAGTCTAGAGGTTACTTGGATTGGTAGAGTTATTTGGGATTATTTGGGATGCTTTGAAGATACTTTTTTGAATAAGAGCAAACTTCAATATAGATAAATAGAGCTAATTAAAGATTGTTTGGTGATATGAAATATAGACTTGAATGCAATATAAGCTATATAATTATCTAAATGAGCAAGTTGGTAATATTAAAACATTCCTAAAACAATGGTTAGAATATTTACTTATGTGACATTTCTTTCCAAAGATGGTCTTATCTTATGTATTTGGAAAACTAAAATAGTAACACTTCTCCTTCATGCATGGTGAATAAATCGATTATGTATTTTTTCACGTAAATCTTATGTTAAAAGTGAAGAACTTTTTTTTTTTTCTGAAATTTGTAATGTTTAATGATTATTTGCATGGAAATTCTAATTTTCTTCGCAATCCGGAGGTTGTTATTTGTTATTGTTGTGAGGGATAGGGTGTGTAAAATACATAGTATTTGGTGAAAACTGTATTTAAGGTTTAATTTAAAATATGGGACGAAAGCAATCCCAGGCAGAGATTCGTAGGACCCATGCACCAAAATGTGCAATGTTTGATAAGAAAATGAAAGTGGGTTCTTAGCTTCAATAAAGTCAATAACACACCATCTGCTTTTAAGCCTACACCAATTTTTCTTAGATTCTATACCCATTTCTTTACAATATTCATGTGTACAAGTCATAATCACTCACATAACTATACCTAATTGTTTTTTCTTGAGTTTACTTGGACTTTTAAACAAACCACCAAGTCAAATTCGTGAACAACCAGAACTGTTAAACAGCTGGGTCCACTTTGTTTGGGCTGATTAAGGTATTCAACTAACTTCCTGTTTTTTCATCTTAACTTACCTTCGATGGCCAAAATTGTCACTTTGTTAAGTTGCATAAATGTTTATTAAATGACTAATAACATTTAATTTTATGAAACTTTGACCACATTTTCTGTGTGTCATTGTATCCTCTTATTCTACAAGTTATACAATATCTTCTGCATTTTATAATAGCCTTAATTCATGTTTTGTCTTCAAAGATACACCATTTTTTATTGGATCTCTCATTTTTATTTTTGAAATCAGTTATTTATTAAACTTTCTCTATCCAATACTTCATATCATCTTTAAATAAGACACTACTAAAAGAATCAGAAATATCAGTAAAAGAAATCAATTTAGTTTATTTTGTTGATTTTTTTAATAATATTATAAATTTACCTTTGTTATTACTATTTTACTTTTTAAATTATTTCTTATTATTTGTTGATAAAAAATGCATATTCGTCATATTTAACAAAGTAGTTATTTAACATGATTTAAGAGAAATTTATTATAATTTATATGAATATTAGATTTTGTTTTTGTTATTTGACCATAATATCGTGAATGTGTTTTTCTTTAAGAAACAATGATAACAGAAATTTAAAATCACAACTAAGGGTAAATTTTCTAAATTGGTAACATTGTAATGAAAGTTACTAAAACTAATTAATTATTTTTGTCAGTATATGTGATTACGTTAGAAGTGTCTTGTATATTAAAGACTAGAGAGTTTCTCTTTATTATTGTATTATGTGTTTTCTTCACAATATTTATGAAAAGAGAATATGGTTAAAAAGATAGAGATAAAATGTTGGATTAATGATTATTAAAAACCGCATAATTACAGAGAATATTATTAACTTTAACAAGATAAGATACTGATATTAAAAAAAAGCATACTTTCTCTCTTTCTCGTTTAAAATTTTGATACTCAATAATGCTTTTTAATTTCTTTTTCAATAATATTCTTAAAAAATTAAATATAATTTATATAATTTATTGGTCGATAAGAAAATAGATAAAAAAGTAAAAAATAATTAATTGATACAAATAACAATTAATTAAAATTTCATAAAAAAAACTATTTAATTATCTTAAAATAAAATTATATTTTATTTATTTATGAATAAGTGTTTTTTAAAGTAAAATATTCTTTAATTTTATATTTTGTTTTTAAATTTCAATGATACATCAATTATTTTTTACTAATTATATTTTTATTTTTTAAAATATTAAAAATAATTAAATGATTTTATCTATGAGACTTTAATTACCATGTTGTTTGTATTAAAAAATTATTTTTTATCTTTTTACTTATCTTTTTATTAATTAATAAATTATATTTAATTTTTAAGAATAATATTTAAAAAAGTTTTAAAAAAATTATTTATCTCACTTTAAATTTTAGTATAAAGACCAATAAAATTATTAACTTTTACAATTTGTAATTAATTTTTATAATTTGTAATGAATGTTTAA
This sequence comes from Lablab purpureus, assembly GCA_030347555.1. Classification (NCBI taxonomy): domain Eukaryota; kingdom Viridiplantae; phylum Streptophyta; class Magnoliopsida; order Fabales; family Fabaceae; genus Lablab; species Lablab purpureus. The sequence continues at coordinate 12,635,670 of CM059259.1, forward strand.
ATTTCTTTTCAATAATACTCTTAAAGAATTAAATATAATTTTTTAATTAACAATAAAAAATAATTTATTATACAAACAACATGTTATAAAATAAATAATTTAATATTTTAAACTTAAAAATACAATTAATAAAAAATAATTAATATAACATTAAATTTAAAAAAAAAAACATATAAAAAAACAAAACTTCCTTTTCCAAAATGAAATTTATTAAAAGGAGAGTTACAAATTATAAAAATTACTCATTCAGTTTATATATATATATATATATATATAAATAACAAAGTTTTTCTCCAAAACAACAATACTACTAATTACAAGAAATTGAATAAAAATTTTACAAATTATTATTAATAAAAAATTAATTAAACCAATTTATATTATTGTTATAACAGTTATTTTTATCATTCAAAGATTATAATAATATTTTATAGTTATTGCACTTTTAGGATGAATTGAAGGGCTTTTGAGTTGAGATTTAAAAACTAATCATTATTATTTCTTTAGAATATTGACCTCCTGAGTATAATTATTAAATTATTACTCAATCATGTGATATTTATTTTATAATTTATATGTAGTGCACGTATTACTAGAATGAGAAATGAATATTGTTTAATTTTATCTCAATTTTATTAAAAAGTTCTTGAATTAATTAGATATGATGATGGATATAAAAAATAGATGACGATGTAATTATTATTTTGTTCCGATTCTCGTATACTATCTCGTTTTTATTGCTTTCTGTTTTAAATTACTATTTTTTTAATTTATTATATAACTTATTAAAAGAATTATATTAACATTTTTTATTCTTAATTCCACAGAACTTATTTCTTTTATATGATATAGCATAATTAGTCTAATAAGGATAGTATTGAAAGAAATAAATAAATTTAAAGTGGCCATTCTCGATTTGCACAAATTAAGCTGATAAAGGACATAAAAAAAGGGTTGGCAGCTTGGGAACATTTCTTTTATCATCTCTTTGTAGCATACAATTTTGTGGTGAGATTGGTGGAGGGCATTCGCTAACTAAGTATTCATAATGGAGAGAGAAATGTAAACACTCGCTTATATAATTTAATAATTATTATTAAATAAATTTATTCACAAAATTGAATGTTTAAAAAATTATCACATATATCATATGATTAATCCTTTAATACTAAATATAAATTAATATAATGTAAACTTTTTTATACAATAGACTCAATACAATTTGAACTTAATACTTCTTTAAAATCCTCTAGCCCCCCTACTAGCTAGACTAACCCAAGTAGGTTACATCGTTTAAACATTTGCAACATACAAAAACAATAATCACTTATTTTTTTTTACAAGATTTGACTTTAGATAGTTTCATACCTACCCATCTCTACGTGAAAAACTATCATGTCTATAAACAAAAAATAAGGCCACTCGTTTATAGAGCATGAAATATTTGAAAAACCACACTTATCTTTCACACTTTATATAATGGACGGCTAAAATTGTTTAATAGACATGATATATAGTATGGTCGTTATCGTGATTCATGTGATCTACCTTAACCATTGAATGATGTTGATGATGATTCTGCCTATCAACTTGAAATGAAAAGCGGGGACCACTCAGTTTTTTCATAAGCCAGTGCTTTGAATTCAAAAGTTGTTTGTTTGATGGGCCAGTGAGAGATCATGTTAGTTTTTGTCTCATTCAGCCATGACCATGCAGCTGAACAGACATTCCTCAAAGGTCCTATAAAGAATTATCATTTGGCTTTTTTATAAAGTCAATTACTTCATCATTAAATCTTTGTTACTTCACTTCCTCCATTTTCATTGCTTCATCCTTTTTAGGCCATTTCTTTTTATTAGGTTCTAGGCTTTACTCGTGAAAGCAAAATACACCGTATGCAGAAAAAGTTACCTGAAAGTTGAAGAAAAGGAACACAAAACACAATTGCAAATCAGTCGTCCATTCCAATATCTCGAACGGTCAAGCCACACTTTCAGGTCATAGTGGAAAGCATGATTGTAAAATACAAAGCAACCCCACTACCATTTTGTACTGTCACATACTGTTGCACATAGTTTTTAATTCATGTTCAAAACCATTCGCCTTCAACAATGCCACACTCTGTAGCAACAATCCTTGATTCATGCAAAGAATAAATTTATGCACAAGAGTCAGCTCAAGCAGGTTTGGGCAACAATTGTGTGCAGTTGCATTTGATTACAAGTCACACCAGCATGGAGTGGAATATTATACAAGAGAAAAAGCAAGAACAATATTCATATTCCGAGTGTTTATTTAATTATAAACTAGTTCTTGACAGTGACAATAGTAATAATAACGCATGACCCTTCTCATTAGTAGATTGCCCAGATTTTTATAAGAGACTCTTGCTTCTTTTCAAAGAAGATGTGGAAAAATACCATATCAATAAACCACAAGTCCATCACAATTAACACCATCTTTAATTAAAAAATTCAAGATTGTAAATTTATGAATTTTTTTATAAGTTAGTTCCACCTATTGCAACCAAAACAAACTCTTCTGTATAGGAGAGTGATCACTTAGACTATCAAAGAATATATTATTGAAATAACAAGTTTTAAAGAGGGGCGTGCTTATGGGCTCCATTCAACATTTAAGAATTCACTTTGCTGTCACTGTAACAGGGGGGGTTACACAGTCATGTCAGGAGACAAATTTCGTAACTCCACGAACTAGACTTTAGCTGATTAACTTCTTCACTCATGAATAACAAAACGATGCTTCTTCCGGAACTCAAATGATTTACCGTAGAAATGAAAGCACCAAACAAAGGGAAAGAAGAAACTTCTCTCATTTATTTTTTCCCCTCAACGTGTTATTCCGTGTATTTCTTGAGCATCTGCGAATCTATGAATCAGAAAATTGGGCACAAGAAGTTCAACACTAAACAGTGAGAGAAAGGCAAAGGAATAGTTGCATAATTAAGCTTGTGAAAGCTTTTTCTCTGCATTATTTAGATGAACCAAATGTTTGGTTAAGCAAATAGCTAGGGTGTGGAAAACGTGTAGGTTTTTTAATAGATGCCTGCAATCGCATTTGGTCACATAACTTTCAGAAACGCAGCCTTACTTATGCTTTAGTTTAATCTTAGTTTGAATATAAAATGACTAATTATTGTTCCCTGCGTTTGTGTTGGTGTTTTTTATTCATAGAAGCCAAAATGCCTCATCATTCTCCAACTCCACACCAGATCCATAGCCCACGTGCACGTCTCACTTCAGAATTTAGATACTCAAAATCTTCCACATCAAATTTCACCACCTCCCTTCTTGTGAACACCAACATGAACAATGAACCGATTATTCAAGACTTTTACTATTTTCTCCTTTTAGAATACATCTCCACAACATTTTCCTAATAATTCATCTTTTATTGAATTGTTTTAATTATTGAAAATATTGAAAATTGGTAAGAATCTCGCTGATGGATGGTTTTGTCAAAAAGTAGCTACCATAGAATACAAACTCAGTAGTCTGGAAACAATTCACTTGCAAGTTTTCACAATTCATTTCCCACGTTATAAATGGGTCAGCTCTGCTAGTGGTCACGGGCTTTCAATTCGAAATTGTAATCAAATTTCAATGTTTCATCTGTCATATTCATCGTTTCAAACCCACAACAAGGGTTAAGCACGATTTTTTCTCCTATAGATCAATTTTAAATTTATGCCAACAAAGCCTCATACACTATTTTCGGCACCGTAACAGTGCTATGTCATCTTAAAAAATATGTGGACAGATTAAAGAAATTTAATTTAGTATTCTTTTTAAATTTTATACTAAATAAAAACAAATATTTACAACACTTTTATTTTGAGGTAATGAATTAAAAATAGTATTATAAAATTTTATACAAGTTCGGGACCGTTAATGTTATATTTTTTCGTATCTCCGAGATTTTCATTGTTATGTTTATTTTCTTTTGATTATTAGAAGATAGGGCAGAATGGTAAAAATGTTGGAGATCCACTACTTTTGAGGCCATAAAGTTTGGTTCTTGAAGTTGAACGCGCGAGAAGGAGAGTGTGGAATGCGACGTGACGAGAACAGGGAGTGAAAGTAGCCTCCACCTTTTTATTTATATTTTTATGATGTTTATTCTTTTCCTTTCTCACAAAAGGTGTCACCTCAATGCACAACAAAAAAATTAAAATCATAATCATTAATAAAATAAAAATTATTATTATAAAGGACAGCAGCCGCCCACACCTAACCAATTCTTTATCATTTCGTTTTTTGCTTATGTGGTTGGAGTAATTATCTTCATATTACTCTTTCATAAACTATCTGGATTACGATAGTTGTGATTGTTGTTTGCTTTTTTATTATTTGTTATAGTATGTGAATACAGATATTTAACTACTACATCAATCTATAATATTTATTATAAATTGGGTGATATATAATTAACCTTAACCTAAGCGTGTTTTACTTTGGGTGAGTAAAAAATAGTAGTTGGTGAGAGAGTGAGAGTGTTCCCCAGCGCTGCAGAAGTGGGTCCCACAAACATTTACCTTTTCCTTTCTGCCCAAAATTGCCGACCCGCCGGCGTAGCTGTCTGTCTCTGTCCGACACGTCACCTTGATTCGTGCACCCTTTTCTCTTTCTTCCCATTCCCAATCCAATCTAATCTCTCTGCTCTTTTCATCATTTTCTTATTTATTTCTTCTTCATGCCCATCATTCACTGTTTTCTTTTCATTTTTTTATCACAACAACCACACTACCATTCAAATTAAATACTTTCATACTTATCGACAACTTTTTCTTATTAAATTACAACATTAACCATTCCCTATTTTATCATTAATAATCTTTTTTTATTTAGTCTCAATTCTGTATATCTGTATAGTATTATTACCTGCGGATTGTCCAATTCAACAAATGTTATCAATCAAGTTTCATTCATTTGCTAAATAGTCGAATCGTAACGTGATCGCACGTACGAAAAATATCTTATCACGAGACCAACTTAATATTAATATTTTTGTACTAGAAGTAGTAATCATTCAAATTTTTAATGTAAGAAAATAATGGAGGAGATAAAGATTGAAGCATTGGAAGAAAATAGATTATTATTGTAAAACGAAAACAAAAGAGAATCCTGAATTATTTGCCCCCACTTGATTATCCTTGGTAAGAAAGCAGCATCGTCGCATATCAAATCGAAATCAATACCTTATAAAGTCGACAAACCAAAACATGAATAATTGGTTAGTTTAATTCCATTTTTTTTTTCTTTTGATTTAATGCAACTTATGAAATGTTACAATCCGCATGAAAGTGCTGCTCACCACAGGCATAAAGTTCCCCACTAATCCTTTACTTAATTAAGCATGGTGTTAAGGAGTATCAATCATTCCTATTTACACAATCCACCCATAATTACTTAATCTTCATTAGTTCTTTTTATTCAGTATCCATAACCTTGTTCACTGCATAACCAAAACTCACTAAAATAGTACGGAAGAAAAGAAAAACTCAATATTTTTCATACAAAAAGATAGAAAATAAAATAATGAAATATAGAAAATAAAATAATAAAGTAAATAAGGATATATCAAAACTTCTAATATGAGAATCTCTAATTATAAAAAAAATAATTCTATAAAAAATTTCATCAAATAATTAATTAATCCATCAATAGTTATTTTAAATTTTTTATTGGATAAACAAAAAAACATTTCTTTAACCTGAAAAATAATACAAGCAAATGCTCAAAATATCTACTTAGTTAACAGAGAGAATTAATTGACATAAAATCACCTCTTCAAGATAATTTCTCCAGGCGTATTTGAATAGGAGACATTGGTTATTATTAATCCTTTTTTTCTTTCAATAACTTCTTTTTTTTTTTCACTAGAAACACTCATTACTTTTGTTTGTATAATTTTTCTTAAAACTTGATGCACTCTTTTACCAACATAATGGGCCAGTAGTCCATAAAACACACATTATTTGTCTCAATTAAGTATATGGGTCCAATAAATTGGTGACTCACTTGACACTTGACAAATCTTCTCTACACCAATTAAATAAGATCATAGTCAATCAAACTTGCTCTCTCCTTGCAAGTAAAATTTCTGCCATCATATATGATTCATCTTATCATTATAGATATTCTTTAATGATAATTGTTTCAAATCTAATGAATCACATTTTCAACAATATCAATATCAGACTTATATATGTTCTGACCGTGAATGAAAGGTCGAATTCTCACTCACATAGATTGTCCTTTGACAATCACAATAAAAATATATTTTTTCTTGTGATAGTCCTAACTCTTATAAAAAATTTACATCCATAAAATCAACAACTTCTATAACAACAATATATTATGTCTATATAGAAGACAAAGTCATTCATTTTTATAGCTTGGATTGTCATCACATTGCTTCTCCCGCAACACAACTAGAAGTAAACTTTCTGGAATCCACATCATTAGTCATATATGCATCTATGTAACCATTCAACATACGATATAATTTACAAACCATAAAAAAACTTTAAAAGTACCTTTGAAATATCTAAGTATCCACTTTACAACTTGTCAATCCTTTTGTGATGATCCTTGAGCAAACAAATATAAACACCAACAACATGAGCAACGTGTGGCCATGTACACACCTTAACAAACATACATTAAATTACCAACTGCAAATATAAATATAATCTTCTGTATATCTTATTTGTCTTTCTAACTTAAAGGATATTACTTTGAGCTCAACGTAAGTAACCTCAAAGTGGAGTACTAATAGACTTAAAATTTCAATGTTACATTTCTTTAATATCTTCTCTATATATTTTTGTTGTGGCAACGACAATTTTTCATTCTTCTTATCACAAGTAATTTGTACGCTAATGATTTATTTTGCAACAACCAAATCATTCATTACAGAGTACTTGATCAACTCTCTTTTGAGACTTTGAATCTCGCTCATGTCATGACCAATCATTAAGATATCATCAACACAGAACAAGAGAATAACAATTTTTCAATAGAAATTTTCTTGAATGAAACTGAGTGATGAGCAGAGGTTTCATAATTTCCATGATGAGCAGAGCTTTTATCATTTCCGTGATCCATCATGAAATAGTCACAATAAAAATATATTTTTCTTGTGATAGTCCCAACTCTATAGAAATTTCTACATCCATAAGATTGACAACTTTTGTAACAACAATACATCATGCCTATATAGAAGACAAAGTCATTCATTTTTATAGTTTGGATTGTCATGATATTGCTCCCCCGGCAATACAACTAGAAGTAGGCTTCTTGGAGTCCACATCTTTAGTCATATATGCATTTGTGTAACCATTCAACACAAGATTATCACTTCCAAAGCATAAACATGCTATAAAAGTATCTCTGAGATACCTAAGTATCCACTTCACAACCTATCAATGCTTTTGCGATGATCCTAAATGAAACAAATATCAACACCAACAACATGAGCAACGTCTGACCACGTACAAATCTTAACATACAATAAATCACCTACTTCAAATAAATATGAAATCTTCTGTTTTTCTTCTTTCTCTTTCTGAATTGAAGGACATTGCTTTGAGTTAAATTTGAAATGACCTCTAAGTGAAGTATTTAAAAGTATCCATGTTACATTTCTTTAATATCTTCTTTACATATTTTTGTCGTCACAACATTTTTCTTATCACAAGTAATTTTCACGTCAATGATTTGTTTTGCAACACCTAAATCATTAATTACAGAAGACTTAATGAACTCTCTTTTGAGACTTTGAATCTGACTCATGTCATGACCAATCATTAACATATCCCCAACAAAGAGCACGAGAACAACAATTTTTCCATTAGAAATTTTTTTGAATGAAATAAAGTGATGAGAAGAGGTTTTATCATTTCTTTGATCCATCATGAAATAATCAAATTTCCTATACCATTGACTTGGGTCTTGTTTAAGTCCATACAAGTTCTTCCTCAATCTGTAAACGAGATTTTCTTACCTTCATGGTAAAACCTTTTTCATATTCTTCCATACACATTTTGTCCTCACCATGACAGAAGACTTTCTTCACATTAAGTTAGTAAAATTCTAAACTTAAACTTATTGTCAAATCCAGTACAACTCTGATTGAAGACACTTTTACCATTAAGTGAAATTTTCATACCTTGGTGTGAGCTATTGTACTCTTATTTCAATTCAAACACCCATTTTAAACATATAGTTCTGATGTAAGGATTTCATCTTCTCTTGCATGACTTTGTACCACATGTAATTGTGTAAATGACAACTCTCTAGAGTATATCTTCTGAACTAAGGTTCTACAAGTAGTTCAATCGACATGTCAACTGCATTCTTCAAATTGTTCATTCACATTTGTACTAGTGGACCTTAAATGATGAAAGACTGCTCTCAACTCCATTTGGGAACAAATGTTTCTTGGGAAAAAAATAAGGCTCCTATCCCATACATGTAATATCCCAAAATTCTAAATTATATATTGATGCACAAATATGCACAATTATATACATATATATTGTATATAACTTAACATCCCAAACTACATAAATAACCATTCTCTCTCTCTATATATATATACACACACACATACTTGTATTTTTTTTTCAAAGTAATTGTTCTCTCTTCTTAGAAAAATTGTATATACAGTATTTGACATATATACAATATACTTTAACACGTATATTAATTACAATCATTCAAAACCGCTAATAATTCTTATCTACCCCTCAAAATTTTCAATTTCTCTAAGACTCTGTCCATGGAATATTCTCTTATCCCGTCAAAATCAATACATCATTGCAATTTGTAAAAATGATACAATAATGGATAAACTAAAAATTTTAGTCATTTATAAACCATTCAACAAAATACAACACAATTCTTAACACACACATATATATCATCACATCAAATGATATAATGATATTATATTCTCATAACACCTTAAACAAAATTCTCTGTTTCAAACACACTATTGACACTTAACTCTACCTTCGAAAGACTCGTATGCTATATTGAAAATAGAGTGACACATTTATACTTGTCACATTACCCCACATGTGAGCTAGCAATTAAAATAGTAATTAACAATACTCTTATCAACTCAACGTAACAGAGTAAATTCTTTGTAACCAGCTTACCTCAGTCGTCTTATTTAATACTGTAAGCTAGATTATAAGAAACTTTCCTTAACTTTCAAGATTTAATATTTTCTCCTACTTGAGTCCTGACATTAGCATAGTTTCAACATTTCTCTTAAAATCCTAAATTCAATACAGTTTATACGTCATAGACTACCTCATATTGCATGTGTACATCAATATACATGCTACTTATTAGTATATAATATATCAACTCAATAATTAAAGACAATTTGATGCAAATTCTAATTCCTACAAAATCCTCTTTTATTTATTTACACTTAATGATATCATCTTGTAATATTTTACCTGATATAGCAAAATTCACCATTTGTTTACATTTATATACCTTCATTTCTATTCAAATTATGGTACAAAATCATTCAATAAACTTAATTCAATAACTTAATATGGAACAAACAAAGTCACAATATTTTATAAGTGATCCACAAGTCATCTCAACAAATAGAATATCATCAATCCTAAGAATTTTATCAATTTAAATAAGTTTCTCCTTCTTCTAGGAAACTAGAATTCCAACTCTCAAAATTTCTTATTTAAAGTAGCAGGAACTAAAACTTAGTCCCGATACAAAAACAATAAATTTATCATAACGTTATAAAAGATTTTTTTTAGGTAGACGAAAGTTAACAATTTATCATAACGTTAACAATCAAAAACAAAAAACAGAAGAAAAAAGAACACATAAGGTAGATGAAAGTTACCAAAAATTGAAGTTGATCAGGTAAAAATACTCTATTCGCTCTGTGAATTACAATTGTTGAATTGATTTTGAAAGAAATGGTGGAATGTTACAAATTTAAAAAAGAAAAGACAAAAAAAACTTCTTTAAAATTAAGGTTCACTGATAATTATGTGAAATTGACATCCTAATTTCTCATCTACCTATTAAATTTAAAATTAATTATAATGATAACATCCGTAATTGGTTAATAAAATAAAATATAAAAAATTATATTTTACATTATTGATCTTGAAATAAATTCTAATGCAACTAGAATTTATGTAGAATTTCAAACACAAATGAAACAAAATTCTGTATCATTGTACTCTAATAACAAAGTAGAGATTTTAAAGAACTAAAGTTCAACATCACCACCCACCAATATCTAAAATATATTACTAAAGTAAAATATGATTTTTTTATATTAATTTATATACTATCATAAAGAAGATTCTATACTAAAAGTCCTACTAAAAAAACCAAGTAGGAAATATTTTACAAACTTAATTCTTATCTATAAAATGAGTGTATTTAAGGTTTGGTTTTCCTGGAAAATAATTTGTGAACTCCTAAAATAAACTCTCTAAACTTGCATTTTTACAATTTACATACAGTAAAGAACTATAAAATTATAATACTAAAACACTTCATAACTGACAATAACATTTAATCACACGTTATTTCACAAATTTAAATTGAAAAATGGTACAAAATATATGCACTAATATTATATTTAACCTATTTCATATTTCTCACACATAAAATGTAATTTAATTATATTGAAAGCATAAATAATTTTCAGAATTTCATCGAGTGTTACTTAAGTGAATAAATAATTACGTATGTGGAAATTCATTTTCAATTAGTTTATGGTGTAATATTTTTACATTAATATGAAAACTAAACCACCTAAATCAGCGTCTTCATTTATTTTTCGCTATCAATTAATGTCGTTCCATAAAATCCGAAGCATGCGGATTTTGAGGCAGACATGTTCGGGAAAAGAAGCATTATTCTTGATGACCAATATCAATTATGCACTAAACTAACTTTACTTTTGGCTTGTGCCTTATTTTTTACTACGATTTCAATTTTCCTGTTACTCGTCGTGTGTTTAGAAAGTACTTTGGCAGCTTTTCATATCTTAATAATTTAATTTTGCCCTTTTATGAAAAAGTGTTTTTTGGATGGGAAGAAAGTCTCATAGGCATGAAATGTTCATGTCATCTTATTTAATTTTATTTGAAGGAAAAGGTGAATGCACATAAATAAACTATAATTATTATTTTTTATATGTTTCTAATGCCTGCCTCATTCACACAAGTGGAACCCTTTCAAAGTCTTCAATCAATCAATTTTGCATCCTAACCACAAGATCCCCACCGAAGCAGTGTTAATAGAAGCACCACGCACTGGTAGGTAGACAATTGAATTAATTAAGCATATAACTAAATATTTTTATTTTTGTTCTAGCTAAGATCACCACGACTCCAACTAGAAGGATTCAAATGTCCTCATCTTTTTTAGTTTCCTTTTTATAAGTGTTATCTCTATTTTATAATGTTTAATTATATTTATTAATTTATTTCTAGTTTTAGTTTCAGATTTGTTTTATTTTGCTTGATTGTGACTGAACATTTCTTTAATTATGAGGGAGATATTTTTTAATATTTAATATATCATTAAAAAATTTATTATTGATTTATGATTAAGGTAAACCAGAATAGTAACATTAATTAAGGCTAAGTAGTGGGATCATAAATTTACCTATTAGTATACATTCTCTTTGGACTCAATGAATGATATGATTAATGAGAACTACTACAAAATGAGGAATTAACGTCGGTATTTTACGTCGGTTAAAACACAAACGACGTAGAAGATATGTAGCAGGTGATTCCACGTCGGTTCTGGGAAGAACTGACGTAGAATGTGTTTGAGAAACACATTCCACGTCGGTTACTACACAACCGACGTAGAATGGTCATTGTCTCACCCGATTTTTTTATATAGTACAGCTCTTTAAGCTTTCAACTCATCCGATTCTGTCTTAGGATTCCGAGACTTCCAGAAACCTTAGCTAGGTCCATTTCCTTTTGGTTGAGATTAAGACTAAGTAAGGTCCGAGACAAAAGCTAGCTTCTAGATGTTCTTTGCCTGAACATATGGAGGAAGCAACCTTCTGGCCTCTGTACCAGTAGTGGAGTGGCTTGCGACTTTCAATAAGAAAAGTAAAATGGAGCAAGGCGGCAAGGGAGAAAGAAGTTGTCCCCTCTTCTCTGGTAACCCGCCGCCGGTCATATAGAGTGCTCCGCCCGCATATGTAGAAAAAGATGTCGAGGGCATGGGGTTCCAGTTGTATCACCAGTCCCCTTTGGTCTTTCAGTTATAGCCCAATTCTCGAGTGGCTAAAGGACGATTCTTGCTTGGTCTTTCACAAGGTTCCAACCACCACATCGAGCCAGGCATCTCTTAAGGAAAACAGCGGAAGGCGCTCGAATAGATCAATGGTTGGCCTGGCCAAAGCTTATAGATCGGTTGGTGCTGGATCTAGGGCATCGTACTCAGGGGATACGCACTCGGCTCGCTCAAGGCATTCCCTAAGCTATGTTTCGAGCGCTTGCTCAGCTGCGGAGTCAATTCAAAGATTCTCCGACTGGATTTTCACACACAATAAGCTTCTTCAAGCGAGGGCTTAATTTAAAGGGTTTTGACTGAGGCTCCCTCTCCTATTCGCGATAGGTTTCTATTCCAAGCGAGATCCCAGTGAGCGTAAAGAGTGATTACGCCCTCATGAAGCTAGGATTTAAGGATGCAACTTAGTATTTATACAGAGGGGAGGGACGGGATACTGACTAGCTCGTCATTCTCAACAAACTCAAAAAAACAATCTACAAGCTAATTGATTTAGGGTCCCAGACTTTCAACGTCGGTTATTTAGTTAACCGACGTGGAATGTCTCTTAATTTTCAACGTCGGTTCAATTTGAACCGACGTTGAAAATATTACTTTTAACGTCGCCTCTTTCAACGTCGGTTTTGAGATCGTCGTGAAATCATCCCTAGAACCGACGTGGATTCCGGTTCCTGTAGCAGTATGCCACATTGAAATATTAATTAATACTACACAACTCTTAAACTATAATAAGACTATCTTATAGATTGAAATATTATTTATCATTGTACTTATAATTTATTTTAATAAAATATGGGATATTAGTAAAAGAATATTTTAAATTTTAGATAAGATTTTGAATATCTATATATAAAGGTCAACGTATAAAATTATTACGGTTTTGATTTTAAACTCTTTCATTTTATTGTGTACAATATTTGAATTATTATTTCAGTATAAGAAGTTTATTAAATATAAATTAATTTTAAAACAAAAAATATTTAATCCTAAATTAAAAATTATTTTAAAAATTAAAAATTAAAAATTATTTTTATTTAAAATAGTTTTTATTAATAAAAATTATATTTTTTATTGTTTTTTTATAAAATTATAAAATTATTTTTTATATAACGATGATTAAATTAATTTTTAAATTAAAATCTAAATTTGTTTACTGTATTAGCTATCAAAATTTTACAATTTATTAAATTAGACTAATTAATCTCTAATTTAATCAGTTATCAATCTCATTATTTTATAAATTAGTAATATAATTGATAAAATATAATTAAAATTATCAATTAATTTTGATTTATAATAAATATTTTGATTTTAAGAATAGATAATATTACTATTAACTCTAATGATACTATCTTAATAAATTTAAATTTAATTAAGGTTGAATAGTTTTATACCATCGAAAAAAATTCTAAAACTTATACTTATACATTTTAAGAGTCAATAGAAAAATTTATTTCAATTACACCACAAATTTTACACAACTTAAAAGTGAACGTTATCAATAACTTATATATATTTTTCTCTCCTAATCAACCATATATTCTTTTTATGAACAAAACTATATTAGAACCATTAAGTTCAATGTTTGACAACTATCCGTAATAGAAAAAAAAAAAACATCGTACAGATTTTAGACCCCTTTAAAATGCGGGAAAAGATTAGAACCTTCCAGACAAACTTAAAATAAACAGTTAATTTGTTTTAATAGTTTGATTAGGTGAATTGAAAATGAAAAGAAAATCCTATACTGAAACATAAATGTTTTAAAGGATAATAGTTTTTAATGATATTTTTGAATGAAGAAAAGGTGATGATTGGGAAGATTTAGAGAGAATAAAATGGCCGGTGATTGCTACATCTGAATAGTGAAGACGTATGATACGAGGGTAGGCCTGGGAGTCAACAGGACCACAATCAAGACTGAACTAAGAAAACTCAAAGTGAGGAAAAAAGTGTTTGTGCAGTGTATGAAAGCAAGGGAAGTACTGGAGTGGTTGGTGGGCAAGGTACGCTAAATGGGAATAACAAATCAAATGTTTGGTTATATCGTGAACCACGATTACGTGCTTCGTCTCTCCATCTCTCTCCTAAAGTCGGCTGGCGCATAATTAAGCTACACAAAACCACCTTTCCTCATCATTTCTCTTCCCTCTCTCCTTTCAAACTTCATCTCCAATTTCGATCATCCTTTTGCTATCCATCTTATGCTGCTGTGTTAGGTTTTAAGCAAGAATTTTTTTAGGAAAGAAGCCTCATGTTGATTGTTTTTATTTACTTTCATTTTTTTAATGTAAACAATTTCATTTTGTGCAATCTTTTTCTTCAAATGTATTATTTTTCTCTTCTTTAAATTCATTTTAGCCTAGGTGAAATTCTTCTCTCGTTCGTACCCAACAAAATGTGCTCGTAACCATCCATCCACGTGAAATGTCTTTTAGGAATTACCGAATCATAGCACATTATTTATTTTCCTCCCTTTTGTTAAAGTCCAAACAAAATAGCGATAGATGTCCATTTGTCTTTGGTGTAATTAGTTTAATAAGGTTATGATGAGAGGAGAGGAAAGAAAAATAGAAAACAATAAAACAGGATTCAATGAACCTAAACATGGCAGAGATACAGTCCCCCACTAATGGGTTAATCATATTTGTTTTGCACCGTCATTCTTCATGAGAACTAGTCCTGTTTAAAATAGACATCAGAAGTAGATGTTTTCTAATACAGATTTATTCTTGTATCCTGTTAAAGAATTGGTTGCGTATTGAATATATCTAACCGTGTTATGGTTGCTCTTTTTTTGCGTGGGTTTGGCGACGAATCTTCGTCCTTTTTTGGAATCAACTAATGGTTTAATCATTCCTTGCAGCCGCAAAGTCATCTAATCAACCTCAACTCACATGCTCAGTTTCCACCAAGTAAAGTGTTTCAAAATATTTAAACTTCAACGTGCGTTGAGAGATATAATAAAACTCCAATCACTCACAATTTCACGTCTCACAAAGTACACATATCCTTATATAGTAATATTGAGTAAAACACAGTGTGCATTGCAGAATTTACAAAATATTTTTTATTTATATTTGACAAAAATAAATGAAAACAAACATTTGGATGTGTTCTGAACGAACTGTTTCAGGGGTCTATTACAGAAGATTCCACCAAAGCTTCTTTTGGATGATGGAGCACTGGCGTATCTGTGTAGACTCCAAAGGGTGAGTTAGAATTTAGTAGTCACGTTATTGATGCATAAATTATGCACAGTTGTTTCTTGTCACAAGATATCCAGAACTTTTTTCCTGGTTTCACGTTAAGACAATTGTCTTTCATGTGTATGTTTTATGTTTGGGCAATTCAGAATAGTAATTACTTGATTTCAGAAATTAGTTACCAAATCATGAATACCCTTGCCGATTGTTGTACATAACTGGTTCCGGAGTAAGTTACAAATCAATATGAATGCCAACTAATTAACTGTGAATTTAGGAAATATAAATATTAATAAATATTTTAAAACTTTTCTCTATTCAGAATATCCTAGTTTCTCTTTGGCATGCAAGATTTTATTAACTTACCGTGTTATAATGAAATTATTATTTTTGTCATGAACTTGTTTTCATTATTAATTTCATTAAGTATATTAAATAATTTTATTCGCTTGATTAAAATAGTTAGCGGTATGTTGTAAAATGTTGAGATTGGTGTGACAGGCGTAGAAAGGAGAGAAATTGCGTTACTCGTAGTGATTGTATGAAGGGAGGAAAGTTAGTTTGGAGCAATAGATGGGTTTCTTTGTTTAAAATGTGTAATGATCCGTTATCTGGTGTCACATCTGGAAAGAAATGAAAACAAATTTAAAGAGGAAAGAAAGATTAGAAAAAGAAAAGGCTAATAGGATGAGTTATGCATGTGTTTTGAATGTTGATGATTTGAAGCTTATCCCTCATTAGGTTAATTGGATTCAAGAATTAGGAAGGTGTGAGTGGGACACGTGTGGTGTGGTTATGTAGTAATACACCCCACGCACGGACCAACGGACGCAGGCCTTGTGAAGAAGGGCCACCTGTCACGTGGCGGCGGGTCAATAAATCAACGCCACAACAACGACCACTACTATCAAGTACGCTTCACCCACATCTTTTCTTTCCCCATTCCCCCTTCCCCATCCATATCCATTTTCATACAATTCTACAACACCATTTCTAAAACTACATCACAATCAACATAACCAAAATCATTTTCGCTGTTAAATTCCTTCAACCAAAATCATTATATCTTACATAATATTACTCACTGCTCATCAAAACAAGAATAATAACTCCTTCCTCATTTCAGAAACAACAGCATCGAACCGATGCTTCGGTTCTTCTGTCGCAAAAAATACAGACAATCATATCATATCGCCTACGTATTCACATACTACTATTCCTTTCCTTTCCCTTCCTGTTATTTTAGGTTATCGGACGCTGCTATTTTCTCTACTTATAAAACAAAAACTAAAGAGAAATTCATAATCCGAAAAACAAAAATCCAAATGGAAAAAACGAAAAACTCAAGGGTTGAGTCAGATTCCGGATCAGGCCATCTCCTGCGGAGGAGGGTGGTTAAGGTCGAGATCGAACATTCTAGAACCGCTCCCCTTAGCTTCCCCTTCGTTGTGGTTCAGATCGATGACGGAGGACGAATCCGAGTCACTCGCCGTAGCCGTCGCGTGGAACTCACTCGCCGCAACGGGATGCTGATTGTAGCCAAACCCAAAGCCACGTGGACCGCCCAAACCGGCGCGTAGGACAGCGTCCAAGTACAAAACCTGGTTGGCAGCCGCCGGAAAAACGGGAAACTGGTGCTGGAAGGGGAAGCGGGCAGCGGAGACGGCGGCTGGGGCGAGGTTGAGGTCAAGCGGGGAGGAATCGGCGGCGACGTCGCGGTCGCGGCTGGAGGACTCGACGGTGCTGCTCTGGCTAGGGCTGGCGTTCTTGACATTATTATCGGATGGAGGAGGGAAATTGGTCTTGGCCTTGGGTCCGCGAAAGTCGCGAGCGGCGGCGTCGTAAGCACGCGCCGCCTCCTCCGCCGTGTCGAAGGTGCCGAGCCAAACGCGGCTCTTCTTGGTGGGATCTCTGATCTCGGCGGCGTATCTCCCCCAGGGCCTCTTCCTGACTCCCCGAAAATGCACCTCTTTGAGTCCTGCGTTACCGTTAGGGTTAACCTTAACGGCGCTGGTCTTGTCCCTGGGCGCCATAACAAGAGTGATTGAATTTATTTTTGGTTTGTGTGAGAGTGAGATGAAAGAGAGAAAAGGAAGAGCATAGATGATGGATGCAGAGGAGTGGGAGGGAGCAGGTGCGTCTTTTATAGATGGGGATGGGATGGATGGGCCATGCATGATGGATGATGAATGAAGAGAGAGGGAGAGAGAGAGAGAGAGAGTCAACGAAGAATTTGACTGCGGTGTGGGAGGATGGAAAATTACCATTGTAGTCCCCAAGTTACGTGGCATGTGGGTTGTCCAGACAGACAGCAGACAAAGCAGTTGGTTTCGTCTCATCATCACATCATCCACCCCACTTATCCTACGCCTCCGGACAACCCTCTCTCTCTCCCTCTATTTTCCTCACACGCGCCCCCTCCGCTCTCTCTCTCATAATTACTTCATTTTAAATTATGATTTGTAAGTATTTATTTTGTGGTTAGCGTTTTGATGGGTCCTTTGGTGGTGATCTGTCGGAATATGGGCAGCTTTTTTGTATACATGTAATATAGAAGTCCCTTGATTTTTGAGAGTGTAAACATTGAATTTAATAAAGAAAAGTGTGTGGATTTGAAAACGGGATAGGGATGGATGGATAGTGTAGTAGTACGTAGAAAAGTTGTCGGCGGAATCTTCTGTCTCGGCGCGTGACTTGATAGTTGGATCTATATCTGATGAGAATAAAAGGAAGTTTTGAATTAATTAATTATTATTTGATTTTAGAATGAATGAATGAATGAATGAGTGCTGATTTTGAAAAGAAAGAGAGTGGTGGCTGGCTGCTATTGTTTATGGGAACGGGAAACGCTCTCTGGCTCCCTCCCCCAATGACATCGACATGGACCAAGACAAATCAATCTGCGGCGGCTAATTATTCCAAACCAATCAATCAAATACCACACACACTCACCCATTTATGCTTCAACGCCTCCTCTTCTTAACCTCACTCCACTACTCCCACCTTTCTAGCCACCCCCCTCTTTCATCCACATTCCTTTTTTCTCCACTTTTCTTTCATCTCACATCTCCACTCCTCTACAGATATTCATTCCTCCAAAAATAATACTTATTCGTTAACACTTCACTACTCACCTTCTGCTAACCACCTCCCACCCACTTTCTCTTTTCCCTCCTTTCTTCTTTTTTACCTTCTATCTACTCACCTATCAATATTTTATTAAATTATGTAACTTAAAAAGGACTACTCAACTTCCTTTCAATAGTACTATAAAATCATCTTATAACAATTTTTTTGTGTTTTGCAGAAAATCCTAAATTTATCAAATAGAATAAATCATGTTTAAACCTTAAAACCGTTGTATTGAACTGTCCAATTTAACTGGATCAAGATAAAAAAAAATTCCGAGAGTACAACCTCAATTATATTTTAAAACAAATAAAAAAAATTGTTTGATCTCATCTTATATTTACTCAACAGATATTTTTTTTAATTAAAAATTTTAAAAAAACATTACAACATTTTTATATTATAATATTTTTATGAAAAAAAATTATATATAAAAATATAACATATACATAAAAGTTAGTGTAAAATTGCTCATATTTGAATAATTTACAAAACAAACTTAGAACATCTTTTAAATACTTTCAAGCTAATCAAACATTTTTATTACTTCACAACCTTTATTTTTTTTAGTTTTTTCATGTTTTTTTTCAAAATTACTTCTCTTGTTATTATAGATGGAATACTAATTTGAGAAGTAATTCCTGATGTTGTTATAGAAAATAAGAACTCTGCAATACAGTAAATAAAAAAAAGTATAAAAACCTATTTAATACTATACAACAACCTCATTTTATATAACTCACAAAATATTAACCAAATAAGAATAAATTCCATAATCATAAGAGAGAAAAAAACAAAAATATGATAAATATGATTAAACATGTAACAAATGTAGATATAAATTAACAAAAAGTAATAAAGAATCTAAACTAATATCAAATAGAGAAGTTGTGGCGGTGACATAAAACTGCGATGGTGAAAATGATACAAGGCATGAGGACAATAGTAGAGAGAGAAGCTTGTGAGAGAGGAAGGGAAGAAATAAAGAACAAAAGAAAGACTCTCACACATTAGGATTTCTTCCTTTGGTATGAGAATATAAAAATTGAAAACTAAAAATTTGATATAAAAAATAAACGGGTTAACCTGACCTTGGTCCATATAAACGTTAGGCCAAATGGAGTACGTTAAAAAAGACTTATTATTATTTAGATCACTATTTTTTAACCCTAGCCCCCCGAGTCATAGGCTACACGGGTCGACTTGACTTACTTGAGCAAAAATGAGGCTAAAACCAATTTTTTTCTTAGAGTTTCTTACTTGAGCGAGATTTTCCTTCTTGAGCAAAAATGTGTTTTCGGTTGAGTAAAAATAGGCATTCGAGATAATCAATACCCAATGCCTCACTTTCGCTTGAGCGAGAATGACTTCGCTTAGGCAAAAAAAGAGCCGAGAATCACCCTGAGTAGCATATCCACTTATTTTCCAACTCCAAACAATCCCATAAACCAATTTTCTACCATCCCAAGGTCATAAACAACTTATATAACAACATATATCAACATTTAATCACAATAATTGATTTCTCATCCTCATTTGATCAAATGAACATCACCAACAACCAGAATTACAAACAACCATTAACTAAACATAAAGAATTAGTTAGGTTGCCTTAACTGGAGTAAAGTATAACTTTTCAAGCTCTTTCCACCTCTATGAATTTCAAGTAAGTTTAAATTATACACTGGGCAGAATCTCCTCTTAATCCTTAATGCCGTCGGAAAAGGAGGAGAAAAATTTAACAATCCAAAACTATCAAACCACTTACCCGTTTCAAAATTTGATGGAAAGATGAGATCTACGCTTCACCAACTCCTTGTACCTCTAATCTAATCTGAATCAGTCACAAACTCTTTTATTTGAGAGAGAATGTAGACGGAAGA
This sequence comes from Lablab purpureus, assembly GCA_030347555.1. Taxonomy (NCBI): domain Eukaryota; kingdom Viridiplantae; phylum Streptophyta; class Magnoliopsida; order Fabales; family Fabaceae; genus Lablab; species Lablab purpureus. Next base: position 12,656,235 of record CM059259.1, read on the forward strand.
AAAAAAGAATCCTTTAGAATAAACTATAATAACGTTAAATCCTTTAGATAAACGTAATTAATAATACACTTTAAAATCTATTATTAAAATATTCTTTAGTCTTATAAACATTTGGACATGAAAGTTAAAGATAATTTACATAACTTATTTTTCTTAAATGTTTTAATACGTTTTTTAAAAAAGAATCGTGATAATATTTTAAACTTATAAAGTAAATTTTGAGGTTAAAATATTAGTGTCTTTTTAAGAATAAAAAAAATAAAATAAAATTTTTGTTTATGTAATTCTTTATAAAAAGAATGATAGATGGTTAAAAGTAAACCTGTATTATATTTCAAAATTAATAAAATAAATTACAATTATTTGAGGTGATAGATCTTAGTAATGATTGGAGCATATGTTAATATTAATAAAAAATATTATTAAAATTATAAAATACTATATAAATGAAAACAATTATGATTTATTATTTTTAGTTTTGCATTTTGTAATTATATAATTAAAAGACTTGTAAATTTCTAGCAAAATAAAAAATGAAAATATATAGAAATAGTTAAAATATTTAATTTTTTATTTAAAAATCATAATTATAGTTATACAATAAAAATAATTTCATATAAGTGGGTGAGTGTGTAAAAGAAAAGTGCAGAAAGGGTTTGATTAATTAATATTAGGTGGAATTAATTGGTAGGGTAAGTAGAGGTCCACATTTAGAAGTGATAAGATTGGGGGTGTGAGTGGTTCACAGAAGGAATCGAAGCGAGGAGCATGTGTCTGGTGTAAAGGAAAGAAATGGGATTGAAAATGAGGTAAGAAGGGAGATGCATGTGGTCAAACTTGGTTTGGTACGAAAGTGGCAATAATTTCTGTGTTCTCCACCGAGTGAACACGCAAACAATCCATAGCCTAATAAATTAAAAAGCCACGAAGTTAGAATTAGACACACTCCATTAATAAGTCACAGAACCACTGGCCATTATTTACACACTCCTTTGCGGCAACCCCAAATTCACAGGTATTCTTGTCGGACCATTTTCCCATTAATTGATTTTGATTGATGTGAGTCAACTAGATTGTGCTTCCTCCTTGCTTCAATTAGGGGTGAATGAAGATATATATTTTCTCCTCTAACAAATCTTTAAATTTTAACATTTTTTCTTACTGTTTCAACATGGGATTATATTTTTACAGTAGGAATGATTTTAACCAAGTTGAAATACAACTATTCAACATCAGATGAAAGAGTTACTATCAACTCGTTAAATGATATTTTCAAGACGATTGATTAAATAATGTGAATCTAGTTAAATTCGTTTATATTTATAATTAAGTTTTAAATAAAATATATTTAGCAATATCTGACACGAGTGATGTCTTATTCAAAAGATATACAAAACATACATCAGAAATAAACATTAACCCCTTTAGTAACATTGTTGGAAATGGTCTTTTGGTTAAAAATGAAGACTTTTTTACATTTTAAGGTGATAAATACTTCATTTCCATTCATTTTTATTTTCTAGAGAACTTCGCCTACATATTTAATGAATTTAGTAAAAAAATTAATATTTTTTAACTAATATACTTAGTCAAACTATTTTTTTATCCTATGTTGATATTGGAGAAAAAAAATATAAACATTAAATTGATAAAATTAAGTTTTAACAAAAGAAATATTAAACATATTATTTTACTAAATCTAGCCGTTGAGGTAATTTGAACCTATATCTCTTACATTTTTGTTCAAATTAGATTCTTCAGAAAGAAAGAAAGATCTAGAGAAAATATAAGGAAAGGTATTCAGTTGTGTTTGAAGAAAAAAAAGGAAAACTTGCGAAGACAGAGTCAAGTGGTCCATTGTATTACCACTACAGGCAAGATAGTGAAGGAGTGAAGTGTAATTTTAGCTTAAAAATTCTTATAAATATGACATTGGTCCACATATTTTTTGTATGAAATTTCAAAACGGAAGGACTTGATGTTATAAGAAATATTAGGCTTAAATGCATTTTTTTTCCTTTTTTTCTTTTTTTCTATTCAATATGTATATTTTGTTCCATTTTGAAATAAAGATAATCTGTTCGGGATGGGTTGAGCGAATTGTGGGTCCCCCAAAACGAAGAAAATGACACGGCGCTAGAAGAATTTCCCTCGTTGTCCATATTTATGTGTACCACACTCTATTATTTTACTTGGCACCTAGTACCAGCAGCCATTGCGACGTCTTGACACGTGTCAACAACTGAGTGTGTGAACATTTTTCGAAACACGACCATTAACCATGCTTGGTGATTGGACCCACAACATTCGACACTTGAGTAACACGTGGTTTTCTTTTTATCCGTTTATTGACTCTGTTAGAGCAACAACACTGTTAGGCTGGTAGTCTTTGCATTCACATAATTTTTTCTTTGTGGCTGCTGCCAATTCCTTTCACCGTGTTATGTTACGCGTCTTCACAACATTTGTCGTTTTACAACGTGTCTAAATATTACTTCTAATAACATCCTTATTTATTGTTTTTTATCGAAAAATTTAAATAAGTTTTCGACTACATTTTTAGGAAATAATTTTCCATCGAAAATAATTATTCTGGTACCATTATCTTCTCTTAAAAAATGTGTTGTACTTACTATGAAACAAATAATATTGTTTTATTATGTTAAAAAAAATGGACCCTGGCTGCTAACTGTGCTCCTTCGTGTCAAACCATGCTGCCGTCCTCACCTGAATAACGCGTTGACGGATGAATTTGACTGAAGCTGAAATTTCAGATAAACTGCAGTTATTAAGATATTGTGATATACTTCGTGACTAGTTATAATTTTTAAACATTAATTTAAGGGATATCCCTCCAATCTCAATATATGAAAAATGTTTCTTAAAAAAATTACAACGTATTATTCTTAGTATAAGAGATTTCTTATAAATATACAGACAAATAAAATTAATTACTTAAACTGGATTTGTTAAATTCTTAAAATAATATCGTTAATCTATCAAATTTACACTAACTATTACACATATTCACAATATTTTATAAATGTAAATAAAAATATAAAATATGGTATATAAATCATCAACTTCTTATTAAGTATGCCTTATATTAAAGTTGGACGGAAGAAAGAAATTGGTTAAATAAATTTTAATATTTTAAAAGTTACTCTTTTAACTATTGATTACTTAAAACTTGTCGATATTCACAAAAGGAAGACAGGACCATAGTTATTTTTTTTTTCGTTAAACAAGTCCTAATACTTGACACAATAATTAGTTTCTATTTTATTGTTTTTAAAAAAACAATATGTGTTTGTTGGAGAAGCAGATGGCCGTGAACAGCAAGAGAAAAAGGAAAGTGATTTACCAGTTGATAAAATGCAGTGAGTTTGTTGGAGAAGACTTTGATTCAATTCTCACCAAAATATATATTCGAAAAATAAATATAAACTTTAGATGTGCTTTGTCCCGAACTTAAATTAGTTTTATGATTGGTTCAGAAGAATCAAAATTCGCAAAAACACCATTAGGTCTCACTGGAGAAGTCCAAAGTTGTTTTTAAGAACATGAAAAAAGGCGATAAATTTGTTTGGAAAAAACATTGGTGAGGCATAGAATAACAATGAAGCACCCATAAGATAAAATAATAGACTTAAAATGGAGAGAATTAAGTAATCCTGATGATAATTTAAGAGCAACATGAACACCTTCCAAATAAAGAATACCAAATTAACGACAAGTAATTGGTATTGCTATTTTATTTTATTATTATAACACGCTTGCGGACCAAGTTAGTTAATTCAAGTTGTACGATGTATCTTTCCTGATTTTGTGGTTGGGGGTTTGATATTCTTAAATTCTATTCCCACTTTGTTCCTCAAACCAACAACATTTTCCAAAACATGAATATAATTGTAAAATTACGACTAAAACTAGCTCCACCCAAATGTGAACCTTTGACTACATCATAAATTGGCACTGAACCTGACGTTAGATTTTTCCCCTAATTTGTCGGTACTAGGCAATGATAATTTATAGCCAGAATTCCTTGGGAACAGCTGGTTGAACAAGTAAGAGAGGAACTAACTCAGACACGTTGAATCACCATTCCAAGTATCTTAACCATGCCTGGTGGTAATACATTTGACATAGATTATATATTAATTTTTGATTAATAAAATGATTTTATCGGTACCCAATAATAATTTTTAATGATTTTAACTTATTTTAATAAATTATACGCATCAAGTTTCAAACTATGAAATTCCCATTTTAACATCTTATTCTTTAAAAAAATGTTGAAAATGAGAGTCCCTCGGGTGTGAATTAGTTGTGTTAAAAAGGACATGTGTCCTAGATGGAGTGCACACAGTCAATCGCTATCTAAGGTTGTATTTTGATGAAAAATAAAAGAAATTGAGCTGACAAACATGTAAACCAAAAATGCAATCACGTCTCTTAGAGGGCTTTTTTTTTACTAGTGATCTCAGTTGACTAAATAATACTTTATTAGTTCAATAACTTTTGTTTCAAATTAAGATTTTTAAATAAGATTCATATTTTTATGTTGGTATTGTACAGATCAAATTATTAATGTGACTAACTTTATCGTCAAGACACGCTAAGTGATGTTCGATTTCCTATTATTTATTTCATATACACAGAGACCAACGTAAAAAGATTTGAAATATTGTTAACTTTATGAGATTAAGATAAAACATCTAGTTAATAATATAACAAATATTAAATAAAAAATAATTGGGAAACTAGTAAATTTAAAGTGAAATTTAAACTTTAAATTAGCATATTAAAAGCATTTGTAATATTTTTTTATAATAATTAAATTAGTTTACAAAAACAAAAAAAATATGACATAAATTTCTAATGTTGAACATAATTTAATATTATTAAAAATAATTATAAATACAATTTATAAAGTATAAACATGTCTAACACGTATGGATTGGATTTAGTTGTTAATTATTTATGTTTTATTTAAAATTAACGTTTTATTATAATAGCTATTATCGTTAAAAGATTTTTTGTTAGGAAGACAAATCTCAACAATGTAACTCCTTGACAAGATAGAATAGGATATCGAGAGTGTACGAGAAGAAAATATTCGTTTTAACAAATCGACAAAAGAAAAAAAAATAGTCAAAACACAGTTTTTGATTATTTTCATCCGATTGAAACTTTATCATATAAGGAATAAAATAAATAAATAAAAAATAAAAAACAAAAATGATTTTGGAACCAAACCACAAATAGATAAATAAAAGTAAAATAAATAGAATGAGACAATTACTCTTTCGACGTTGTGGATGTAGAAGGTGTCATTTTATCTATAATTTTATAAAAAAATTATATGTATATATAATTATATAATTGATTTAGAATGTTTAAAATAAATTATATAAATCTTTCTGTTCCCACTAATGAAACAAAAAGAAAAATCATATCACTTGAATTCTTTTTGTTGGATGGACAATCACAATGATTTCATTTTCTTTTGCTATGAAATGATATATATAAAATTTGTTTTCACTATATGAGTAACAGAATATTAATTGAAAGAAATTGACAAGAAAAAAAGGCAGAATTTGTTTTCACTATTTTCATTCATGGATTGAAACTTAACGACAACGTAAAAGAAACATTAGAGAAACAATTACTTGTGAACAATTTGAATTATACAGAAGAAGAAATAATAAAAAAAGGTATAACTAAATCATATATACACAAAAATATAAAATGACCTCAACTTGAATTTTTTATACACTACAAATCCATTGGAGAATGAATAAAATATAAAATTAAGAAACTATCAAAATGAATAACATGGAGACTTTTAGAATTTCGTAAAATAAAAAAAACACAGGTAAAAGAGGATATATCTCTCTTTTAAATTTCTCCATGTAATAAATTTTATAATACTGTTTCATTGTAAAAAATGCAAAAAGATTAAAAATAATGTATTGTATATAATTGAATTTATAATACAAAATAACCATAATAGACAAAAAAAAGTAAAATTATCAAACTTGGTATTTTTTTTTTTGGTGATAAATTTAATGCAAAGTAACAAAAGAAAAAAAAAATAGGCATCACGAAAATAGTACAAATGTAGACTTTTATTACATCAATTAAAACTGAAAAGATTTAATTATTAGTTAACATAAGTTACCCATGAATAAAAGAAAGTAATTACATATGAAAATATTAATTACAGTAACTCTCGGATTTGCTATAATAGATAAAAATACGAATTTTAATAAAATAATTATAAACTGTTGTAAAAAGTTGTTTAAAATTTGTAAAATTATTTATTCATTGGATTAAATTAAATTTTATCTGTTAAAAAGTTACACTCTGCCTATCTTAATTTTGTAGATATTTATCCCTCTTAAGAATTTAAGTATAAAAAAAATTCAAAATTAATTAAAAAATAAAAAAGTTGAAATTTTATAACAAAATAGAAAATCATGAACATTAAATTTTGATGTTTTAAATTAGAAATGATATTACATATTAGGATTTAGAATTTAGAGTTTAGGATTTAGAAATGGTATTACATGATTTATTTACTTTTTTTCACCATGTTATTTTTTTTAGAATTTTTTTTATCAATCTCTTTAACAATTTCGTACAAATTAGTTTTATGATAAAATATGATGTGATTTTAGAATTTGTAGCTGATTTTGATAAGATAATAACTTATGTTAGTAAGCTCGTTTAGTTAGGGAATCATACATACGTGAAGAAATATGTTGAAAATGAGTTTTAATATAAAAACTCAAACATCAGATATTTATTTTTGTGTTTAATTTAGTTTTTTATCTTTTAAAATGTAGTTTATTCTTTTAAATTTCAAATGTACCTTTTGTAATGTGTTAAAATTTTAATATTTTAAGAAGTAGTTGCGATAAAAAAAAATTAGGAAAAAAATAAAATAAAGGTATATTAATAAAATTTAGAACTGCAAATAAAATCTGGGCTGATTTAGGAAGCTATTACAAGGCCAATAAGAAGGTAAGGTGCACGGATGCACTTTGTGTTTTAGTTATTGATTAATATGAGTTTTTCAATCATAGAACATGGCTTGGAATCGTGCAATCAACAGCTAAAACTTTCAGAACAAAAGTTTGTGGGCTTTTAATCTCTTTGGGCTTGAAATGAAAGCTTTCACGGGTCTTTCTTTCTCCACCTTAACATACATTCCATAACATATATGGAAAAGATAAAAATATCTCTAATATTATTTTTAAATTACCACAATTTTATATTTATGTATTTTTAATTTTTTTTATTTCAAATTATATGATCTGAAAATTATTATAAAGTGTATAATTTAGAAGTTATTTTATTTTTTAAATTATATAATATGAAAGAATATTCGAAAAAAAGTCATTTTATTTTGGAGAAACTACTTTTAAAAGTAATTTCTAATTATGTAATCTCGAAATTATTTTGACATATTAATATCTATCATCCAGACTAAAAATAATTTTAGGAGTAAATATGTTCATCTAGTTTGGGATGAAAAAAGCTACCACATAAGTGAATGTGGTCTAATTTGTAGTCGAGGAACTTTTAGTATTTTTTATACTTATTGTGGTGCATGGGGATAATAGAGGTGGAGCGCTTCTTCCTGCACCTTCATACATTTCCTCCTGCACCCCAAGCGCATAGTAAAATGACAAAAATGCCCTCCAATCCTAAATGAAATGCACTCCTTTTCCTTCTCTTTTTCCTTCTGCGTGTGAATTCTTTCTTCCGCATTAGGCTTTCTTCCGGCACAGCACTCCTTCCTTCCAACTTCTTCCTTTCAGTGTTTCGGTGGTCCTTCTCCATCTCTTTCTTCTTGCATTGAGTCTCTCTCGTCAACATTATTATTGCATTTGGTGGTGAGAAGCAGCGCCGACACAGGTGAAGTAGTTTATTTCATGGTTTTTGCGTTTTCTGGTTTTAGAAAATGACTTTCGGCTTGTACAGACCGAAAGTCATTTCCGGATGAGAGTTAAAATTGGCTTCCGGTCTGTACAAGCTGGAAGTAAAAAATTAATTGACTTCCGGATTGTAGAAACCGGAAGTCAAAAAGTGACTTCCGGATTCTATAAACCGGAAGCCAAAAAGTGACTTCCAGATTCTATAAGGGTAATTTTGGAATTTTAATATTTTTGGGGGTGCAGGAAGAATCGCCCATAGAGGTGAGAAAAGAATGGCCCAGCTTTCAGAACAGGCTTAGGCCCAACTAGTTTAACCTGAATGGACCTGGGGCTCGTTTGAAAAATTGACGAACTCTTTAATTTGTTTTGGACTTGGGTTGGGGGCATCTTCTACAGTACGAACTGTTGATCATCTTAATGATCAGAAAATAACGATCAGAACTAATCTAACTTTGATTTCAGTTTCACAAATCTTAAATATGCAACTGATGCTACACAAAATTGAGCCTGATTATGGTTATGGTTATGGTTAGTAAAAAAGCATTTAAGAGGAGTTATATACACCATATTTTGTAACCAACCTTCCATCCCCAAAAACTATGATAAATGCTGTCTAACCACTGTATTCTCAATTATTACAAAAGCTTTTCCTATGATTTAAGTTTTAAATTTATTATTTTCAAACTCATACTCACTAAATTTTATCAAATTCAGATAAAACAACTAATATATTCATAATTTATTTTTTATATTTTAGTCACTATTGTCAATCGTAAAAAAAAATCATTTCATATTAAAATTTACACATATTTTATTTTTTAATAATATATTAAATTTAGGTTTATTTTCTTTATAAAAAGTAAAACTTTTAAATTTATTATCATTAATCCTTCGTATGTAAACTGAAAATTCATTCCATACACATTTATATTTGTAAACAAATCATACCAATAAAAACTAGTAATTAATATAACAAATCAATCATATATACTATCACATTTTAATTTTTAAAACAAGTACATAAATAAATTTTTTGACCTATTACTTTTATAAAAAACTATTCAAATTCCTAAGCTATAAGCTTAAGTTAAATATTAGAAAGGAAATGATGCACATAAAGGGGTATATACATGACTTTCAAGCGTTTGAATAGAATGAGGCATTTTAATTAGAGCATGAAAATAATTATATGTACAGATGCCACACATTCTTTATAAACTTGTGCTAGTTTACCTCATCAATACCCTGCTTTACTCTGACGAAATTGCAAAGAATCTAGAAAATAATCTGGAACAGAGAGGGCAAAACAAAGGTAACATGTTTATCTCAAATGATAGAGTGCATTATATGTCATGGAAAGTCAAACTTAACTAGATTTCATAATTATGACCACCTAAATAGGAAGAATACCCCTACCGATTATAGAAAATGAAAATATTCATCTACATTCAAATATCAATCTATATAAAAAGAGAAAGAAAATTGAAGGTTCCCAAACATAAAGTCTCCACCAAATTTTACCTAAAGCTATTGCAAAAGTTTGAGTCCAAGCCCTTTTTTTTCCCTATATTTAATACCAATAATGTACAATCCACCCAAATGTTTTATTCACATACTTTTCCATATATTTATTGTCAAATACATAATTTTTATAATTTTTTTTACACAAAATAATAAAACTTACTTACAATTCATCTACGGAACGATAAAAAAATCTCATTAATACCATTACTTCAACTATTAATAGAAAGATTTTTATACAAAGTAGAGATGCCAAAAAAAAATATCATACTAACAGATATTGGTGAGTTAAATTTGTACAATAAATATTAAATGAATATATATTTACAAGTACACTATAAGATATGTATATTAATGAATAAAATAAATATATGAGTAATTTACATAAATATACAAGTATTTTATTTATTTACTTATTATGAGATATGTGTATATCAATGAATAAAATAAAAATATGGGTAATCTATATAAATATTTTAAATAAAAAAGAAGAATTTTTTTATCAATTAAAATTAACTTATAAACATATTAGAAAATAATAATTTAAAAATTATCAAGGAAACAATTAGCAAATTAATATATGTATAAGATAATTTTAAATTATGGAGTATTTCCATTCTCTTAATTTTCTTTCTTAAAAATGTTAACGGAAAAAGTTTGTTTAATATATGTGCAGCGTTATCAAAATAAAATGTAAAATAATTGCAACACAACTTAAAAAAATTCACTAAAGATATTGTAATGAAATAAAACATGTTTACGTTAAGGAAAAAACAAATTAAAGGTAAAAACGTGTTTTAATTTTCTCAATTTTCTGTTTGAAGTCGTAATTAATCTTAATCATTATATTTAAAAATGATGCTTTTAGTTCTTATATTTTTATAATTTGTGATTTTTCCCTTGCTTTAATGTTCCTAGTTTTATACGATGAGTGAAATTCACAATTATAAAAAGAATATGAAAACCGAAATTATTATTCTAATGTGTAGAAACAAAATTAAAAGTAAATAAAAATGGGAAACTGAAGTCACGTGACTTGTGGAGGATTGGAGTGGAACGACGTGTCGCTTGATTTAGAAGGGAAGTGCAATGGAAGGTGCGAAAGAAATGCCTAAAACTGGTTCATTTTATGGTAGGGCTTGTGTTTGGTAGGAGAGTCTTGCAGAGAAGAGTGAGTGAGGAAGTGAGTGAGTGAGTGAGTGAGTGTCTGTGTGTGATTCATTCGGATCGATCGAGTATTCAATTCCAATGGCATCATCCAATTCCTCCCAGCAAGATGTGAACAAACCTGCCAAGAGAAAACCCGTCTTCACCAAAGTGGATCAGCTCAAACCTGGAACCAACGGTCACACGTTGGTGGCAAAGGTCTTGTCCTCCGACACCGTCGTGCACAAACCGCGACCCTCCTCTGCCCACAACATCAAACCCACTGTCATCGCCGAGTGCCTCATCGGCGACGACACCGGCACCATCATCTTCACCGCTCGCAACGAACAAGGTACTCAAATTTCACCTACCCATCCTCGCAAAACTTATTCTTTTTTACTTATTTCAATTTCCCTTTTATCAAAACGGAAACTTTCCACTTGGGCACTGTTTTATTTGTCTCAATTTTGAGTTTTTATTTTCATTTGGGGTTTTCTCTTTGCGATCTGCATTGTTCTTGGGTTTGTGAGATTGCGAGTGTTTGGTGCTCTGGTTTCAATAATGCATCTGGTTCTATGATGGTGGTGAGTGGATCGTAAGGTGGCTGATTCAATAGATAAGATAAGCCTTTCTTCCCATATATTTTTTGTTGGATTGCGTGATACCTTAATCGTTTTTAATCCGAATAATCCGCATGAAATCTCTTTCTTTTGCTTTACTGATCTTAATCGAAGGGGTTTGTTTTGGTTCTATAATGTGTCGACTAGCGTAGATTTGGCAAATTCTTGCCTCTTGCTCTGCTCCTGTGATGAAGGATGAACCTTGGCTGTATTTCCTCTTACTTGAGGAGTTGATACGAACTATGAATATGATTTGATATTCTGGATGAATTATATTGTGGGAATTAAAGTGTTATTGTTGTAATATTTTTTCCTTTCTTGTGTTTTGTGATAGAAAAAACGAGTTTTGCTTAGAAGGTGATACTAACAAACAATGTTAAGTGTCTACCTTTTAATTTTACATTCCTAATTCAGACTACTTTTATCAAAGTTTTTGTTCATGCTTGTTTGCACCCAGTTAATTATATTTTTCTTGGTCCAACCTCTTGTTAATATATTTCTCTTGCTATTTCATGATTTCTATTGTTCATGGGATTGCATAACCAGGAAGGCCCCTTTCATCAGCTTTATTCTTTTTGATTAATCTTCACTCCTTTGAAACCCATGGGCTTCGACTCAAATTTTATTATGTCTACAATGATGAACAACATCTTAATTTTATACTTTTCCATGTCCACGTTCTTGAATAACGTCAGTGCCTTCTGTTTCTGGAGACTTTTTCAGTAATAATAAGAGGAAGGAAAATAGGAGCTGGATTATGAAAATTCAATGTATATAGACAAGACATTGATCTAACATTACTTATTTTGATTCTTTTCTCCGTTGTATTTTGAACAAACAAAGCCTTGAGTGATGAGTTTAATTTTTATTTGAGTAGTTCATACTCTGTAAGTCTGTATGTATAAGCATTTGCATTTACATAGAGTTTCAGTTGATTATTTTCAGTGAAAGTTACCTTGATGTACTTCCTTGGTAGGTAATCTGGCTTTGGGTATTGATGATTAATATATATGTAGACAGAGAATCAAGGCACCGATATATGCTCTATTTAAGTGATTATTAGATGACCCTTTTTCTTCTTCTGTGCAGTTGATTTAATGAAGGCTGGATCTACTGTAATTCTTCGTAATGCAAAGATTGACATGTTCAAGGGATCAATGAGGCTGGCTGTTGACAAATGGGGGCGTGTTGAGGTAACTGAACCTGCAGATTTTGTTGTTAAAGAGGATAACAACCTATCCCTGGTTGAATATGAATTGGTGAACGTGGTTGAAGAATAATCCTATAGAAGAGTGCAAAAACAGCTGTGTTTTGTTTATGGTGGATTGGATACCATCAAGTTAAAACTTAACTGGTGATGGATGGTTGGTAAACATTCTCACTTTAATTAGCTTGTATTTCCCCTTTAACATGCTTGACATCATTTTGGGTTAAGTTGATGTCACTTGAACAACCTTGTGTCAAGCGAACAAGATTTGCTATTATCTTCATCAGCAACTGTATTCAATGAACTTAAGTATAGTATTATGTTAATATAGTTATCCGTATCACATGTTTCTTTGCAGTTTCCTGTGCATTAATATACATAGGTATGAGCTGTGGTTGAGTTAATGAAGCAGGGCAATCATTATTTATATCTTTGGTTCAAATAAGAGAAGACAGTGGTTAAAAATTTGGGTTAAAGTCAACAGTTCATAATTTCTGTTTATTCTGCAAATAAAATTCATGCTCACAATGTGTTGTTCCGATGTGTATGTCATAAATGGATAAACTTTTCTGCGTCACTTCTTAAATTTCAATGATTATACCACGTGTACCTAAAATACATAGATCTTGATCCTCTCTAGTTGCACCAAACATAAAAATTGTAAATCAATGCACCCTCTAAATTGAACTCTACGCTGTTTATTTAATTTATGAAAATCCATCATACCCACCAAACATCATTGCCTGAAGCTGTATTTTTACATCTTTCCGACCTCTTCTCCACTTCCCTTAGTTGTTAGTTTTGAATAGTGTAGTTTTGGAAGAAAAAATATTTCTTTTTTATCTATAGTTTATATAAAGTTTAAGATTGTATTATTTATTTTTTATTAATTATATTTTTATTTTCAGAAATTATTTTTTATAAGATTTTAAGTGATTTGTTATTTTATTAATTAATTATTTAATAAATAATTTATTATTTTCTAAATTTCCTATCTACCTTTTTATTTTTAATTAATAAAATATATTTAATTTAAAAAAAAAAGAACTTAGAATAAAAACTAAGTGATGTCAACTTTCTTTTGGAAGACATTTTAATTTTTCTGATTTCTAATAGTAAAATTTTTAAGATTAAAAAAATATTAAATAAATAACGGAGAAATAAATGTTTCAAGTGCACTACTGCAAAGAATTGAATACTCTTTTGTTATATATAGAGAAGATAAATTATGGAAAAAAAAAGTTTGTTATAAAGTGGGAAAGTTAATAATTGTGTGATAAAAACATTAAACTAGACTTAAAAAAATAGAGGGAGTATAACATTATACTGAATTAACATGATACGGAAGCAACGTGAACGAAACAACATTGCAAATAATATGGTTAACAGCTTCAACGAGGTGACATTGCCACCACGACTACAATTTGCGGGTCAAGCCATAGAGGAAAGAACGGAAATGAGTGATGAAAGCGGATATTTGACACTAATTGCACTTCCGCGGTTGAAGTCAACTGGTGAGTCTATAGTAATAAAGAAAATCGGTCATTTATCCTTTTTTTTCATTTTTACCTTAACCGTTTATTTATTTTATTATAAATTTCTATGTTAATTATTCAGATTATGCATTTTAACATTAAATTGACGCCCTCTAACTTCTCTTAAAAATTTAAATAATTTTAACTTTACATATAGAATATGGGTAAATGTGATTTCTACACAATGGAGATTTGTTGTTCTAACCAACAGTGTAAGAAACCCTTAAAATATTCAATATTAGTGTTTTATATGTTCTTTGGGTCTGGAACGTCTATTTATAATTAATTATTGCTCTTCAAGATTTTAATTAGTATTAGCATTTAATTATAAATAAAAACTTAATTGATTATGGAAAAGAATTCAGGAGACTTAAATTTTTTCGGTAAAATGATTAGAAGCGTGGACATGTGATGCCTCGGTTTGCAATTGTCACCTTCAACTCTAGAAGTCTTAAATGCTTTTAAAATATGAAATGCTGTGAAGTGTCAGTGTGAACATTAAAATCAATTAATTGCTGAACCTATATCCTACGCGTTCAACATAATATCGGATATCAATCATCTTTATAGGTTGCGTTTTTCATTAATCAACGGTAATGATGATATAAAATGAAATATGAACCTTTTAAAAAAATACAGACATTTTCATTTGATATAATCTATAAATATATAATTGTTTTTCTTTTTAATATGTGATTCAGGGATCGATTGAAATTTTGGATGTACACAGATTATTTTCCTTTCTGTTGTCATATTAAGATTAACTTGTGCGTTCCTGTGAAAGACCACCGAATTCATTACTAGTTTTACGAGACAATAGGATGAAAAATTGGTATAGGAAGGAAGGTAACAAAAGGCTCCCAAGGATATTGAAGAAAGGTAGTGGAAGCCATTTCATGGCCTCAAATTAAATTGCTCGTTTGCTCTAATAATATTTAGCATATCTGACGTTTGGCATTTCGTTCGGGAGCATAATTCCACTCCGCCAAAAGAAAAAAATCACATTGACACAAGTTCCTCAAATCAACTCTGAATCTCTATCGGTTGACATCTTAATTCATCGCATAAGCATGCTCGTGTAACATTTTAAAATAAGGGTGAGGGTAACGTTTGCAAGCACTGGGAATAAATCCCATTTCCAATCGCAGGGCGAATTAAATAATCGTAAATCGCAGATAAAGAAATGTTGCGATAATGTTCTTAAGAGTAATCATACCTAAGCATGGTACCAGCTCTGGATGCTTGTACAATTTAAGTCTTGGAGGTTTCATATTCAACCAAGGACAAAAATTCTCTAAACAGGCCTAACAAAGTAAACTGAAATCCACGGAAAGTACGCGCAGATGCACCGCACCCACAGACAGCAATCATCATCCATCTAGATTCAAAAACACAATAACTTTGAGAAAACTCAAACTTATACTACCATACATAATCAGAACCAAAAGGTCAAAATAATTTAATAGTCATACTAATGTATACTGGTAAATTTAAAATGCAAATCATTTAGATACAAAACATAAATCGATCGAGGTAAGGGAAAGCAAAGCAAAATGGAAATGACGAAACATTACATGGCTAGTCCTCAAGCCTAAAAGCCAAAGTGCAAATGATCACGACCCTAAACAAGAAAACAGCCAAGTCAAAATAAAGAGTTGCCAAGAAGATTTAAATGTACAAAAAAAACTTTGGAGAGGCAGCATATTAAAAAAATGTACGCCAGTTCAACACATTGCTCATTATACACGGAAATGTTAAATTTTATACATTCCAAATCACGTGCCTACAGATCAGAATCTGGCATCATTCCTGAGATTATTAACAATGTCCAAGTCAACAAGAATTATAATTCTGAAATTACAGTTAGCAAGCATATTATGAGTCTCAATTTTGCCGTAGTGACACTCTAACATCGTAATAATGGTTTTTTGCACCAGCAAACTATATAAGAAATAGCTGATATTCTGTATTGTGGTTGATTTCAAATTCTATGTATTCTTAGTGGGTGATAGTTTGCACAAGTGTGGTTAATGGATGATGTTAAACTCCACGCATGAACAAAATCATTTCCATTCCCATTTGTAAATTCAGCATCTTTGAGTAAGAAAGCAAAATGCATAGAGTATGCACATAAACAGTATCTACAAATCGATATCAAAATGCAATTTTAAAGCGGAAACTAACTGTTGCTAATTTTGAGTCATTTATACATTTCAGCAAATGCTTGTTTGACGTTAAGTTGTACAGTAACAATTACAAATCCCAAAAGAAAAAATTTAATTGACCACCTTTTTTCAAGCGCATCTAGATAAAACTTTGCTCGAACCCTCTGTCATTCATCATACATCATCATTGCAATCTGAGTGAATACAATCAATCAGTATGATCTTCGTGTGATTATCTCTTAAGTGAATGTTAGCTAATATATAGGTCTATTATACATTTTAAAAAATGGGATGAACTAAATAAGACAATCCGTAACACTTCTTCTAAGAGAAAGAAAGAGGAGAATTGCTCAATAACTCAAATGTGAAAATTCTTTGTTTCGAGAAATCGTTGCAGATAAATTAAACATAATAATTAGGGAACTACTAAGCAATACCGTTGATAGCACCATAGCCCCACATTAGTTTTCATGAGATATGGTGTTCATTTTTACATTCAACAAAGAAATTTCATGCTCTCCCTAATCTACACAAGTCAAGTTCTCAATGCTTCAAAACCCAAAATTTGAAACAAATCCATGTGACACCATCTCTGATGCTTGATCTTCATCTAGTCTTCTCTTGCCCTACAAAGAGGAAAAAATATACATCCTTTCATTGTGAGAGCAAGAGAAAGAACCTAACCCAAAAAAAATGAAAAGTTTGAACAGCAAAATAGTTGCCCATATGCACCCAACACTTTCATTTAAAACAGTCTGTTCACACAATCTTTCCTACCATGGAAAAGGGAAAAAGACAAGCAAACGTTTTTTATTTAGTAAAAACCTAATCCTATTTTATGCAACCCAAGAAAAAAGGAAGAAAGAAGTATTTCACTATGGCATTGCGTAGTAATGAAAGTAATGCCTCAGACTTTTGCAGGGGATAAATAAATTTTCTGGGAAACCTAGAAACTTAGACCATTCGCATAACACAGTATGTATAATCCATGGAGTTCAGATAACAGATGATTTTTGATACAGAAGTCAAAATGGCGCAGAGCAAAAACTTTCACCCCTTAGATTGATTCTAGACAAAAAATAACCACCCATCAAATAAAGAAAAAATAACAATTAGAATTTAGAATTAACAAGCCAAGTAAAATGTTTAGCATGTTTGCAGACAATAAGGTAGGTCGAATAAGTTGCAATAACATTTCGTTTAATTTCATTTCAGAATCCAAAGTCGGCATTTCATAAACTGAACTCTTCATATGTATCACATACACATCCAATTAACTACGTTGAAGATAATGGAAGGAAAGTGTTTGGAGGGAATACCTTCAGGGGTCCAACCGTAGGAGTGGCGAGACACAGAGAGCATCGACTTCAGCAATGCGGAAGCAGTAGCACTATGATAAGGAAGCATCGATTCCACGCAGAAACTCGCTTCTACCGGTAACCTGTTCCAAACAAAAGAATGTTTGAATCAAATTGAAAATGGTTGGGAAAATACGATGGAGAGGAATACCGTCACCTGAAAACGCGACTGGAGATTGAGGTTTTTGGGAGACGAAACGGAGACCGTGCCGGCCTCGCTCTACCTCCGGCTGCCAGATTGGCCGCACCAGCAGTGCGGGAGGCGGCGGAGCGCAGCAAACACCTGGCGGCGGACATCGTGAAGAATCAACAGGAAGAGGTTTTGGCTTTCTGGGGTTTTGCTATTTCTTTTTTTACTGTTTTTTTTGTTTGTTCCTACTTTTGCTCAAGAGCTACGATATGGGCCAAGTTGTGATTTTAGGTTGCTGAAACGGTAGACATCCGAGTTTTGCTTCCTGCACCTGCATGATTACTAATTGCACCTCAACTCTAAAAGAATAAGAATACTAAAATACCCTCCCTCGATCTACCACCACGCGGCTGCCGCAGCAACAGCCATTGCCGCCACTGTCTCCTTCTCTTTTCTGCTGCACTTACGCTGCAACCACTGGCGATGAAAGGCGTGGGACTTTGAAGTAGAAATGGATGGGGATCTATGATGCATGGATATACATATGATACGCTGTATATAGGATACGTGACATGTATCAATAAATATATAAAAATTCTTAAAACATAAATATGTTAATGTTATTATAGATATCCAAATAAAAATTATACTGATTAGACATTATCAAAATAAAAAAGTATAAATTATTGTTATTATAAAAGTATTAATATTTTATGGATTGATATTTAATAAAATATCATAGAATATTGGATACGTGTTAAATACAGATACGATAGATAAATTAAAGTACCAATGACGTTTGAGGGAGATTTTGTAAGTTTCTTTTATGTTATGCATTATCTAATTTAGAAATTTTTTGGATTGATGAATCAGTAAGAATCATGAAGGTAAATGTTAATGTAGTATTTCATATTCTTGAAAATCTTTTTAGATGGTTGAATACTTCTACATTATAAATTCTAAATTAGATATTTAAAAAAATATTTTTTATTTCAAAAATTTTATTTTAAAATAAATAATTTACAAATAACCGATACAATATAAAAAAAAAAATTATTTTAGAAAAATGATAAATATACAATATATATTCTCAAATCATATTTTTACATTCTTTGATCTTTCATAATAAAAAATAAAAAATATTAAAAATAATAAAATTTGGGTGAAAGTATGAGAGGTAGATCTTATATATTTTTTAAATAAATATGATAATGCGGTTAATAATTAGAAAAATTCATGCTTTCACGTGAGAGAAAAGAAGGTGTTAATGAGTGGTAGAGAGATCTGAAATGTCCATGCAAATTATCCGGTGCTTATCCCCATTTCTCTCTCACTCTTAATTCTTTTTCTTCCTTAAAAAAATATTTTAACCTTTTATATTATTCTTGGAAATATTAGTTATTTTTTTGTTCTTTGATCCATGAGTGCATTGAATAGCACATGGGTAAATGTTGGTACTTTGCATAAAATAGAAATGTATTTTAAAATAAGTTGCCATTATGATGGTAGCTTACATGCGTACTGGGAGAAGTTAAATTGGGAGGAAAAAATCCAATGATATGAGTGGTAAGTGGGTCATCCAGTTTCTGATATGGGCTCCAGCTTCCGTAGTTTGGCTTCACTGATATTACATATACTGCTATTTCTTAGATTCCTAACCCTACCAATTTCCATCCACTAATAGGCTTCTAGCAACACTCCAAATTCTACTTTATCATGTCTTCAATGTTACACCACCATTCATATATATCCATACAGAGTTTGCTCCGCTTTCTATAACTTTCCATCTAACTCCATATTTAAATACGATATTCAGTCATCGGGGAGAACACCATTTGTAATAGTAAAGAGACATGCACAAACTTTAACGTTATAATATTTGTCTTGTTTTTTTCATTTAACTTATTTCTATTTCATTATTATTTTAAAATTGTAATCAGGTTAGTCCAATCTATAATTTATGTTTTAAAATCTATTATTTATTTTATTGATTATATTTCTTCATATAATTTTTTCTCTAAATTAACTTTTAATAATGAGTATTGTGAGAAAATACAAATTAAGAGTCACAAGTCAAATTTTATTTAATCTATTTATTTTGATTTAATGTAGGACTAAATTTTATACTTCAACTCTTAACATGAATAAAGACATGTTGATTAGGATAAAAGTATTAGTTTTTCTTCAATTTTTTTTATGATTGTCTCTTTTTAAACTGTGAATATTTTTTTTAAAGTCTTAAAAGATTACAATTAATCAAGTTGGTGAAATGTTTACTAATACATATAATCAATTTTTAAGTATGTAAAAATAGACTATCAATCGGGTAAATAAAATATCTATTAGTATAAAACTTTTAGTATTGATACTAAATGAATAGATTGTCAAATACTATTTTTTTCATTTTTTTAATACTATTTTTTAAAATAGATAATAATAAAAAATATTTAAATAAATACATACTAATTTTTCATCCTACTTTATAATAAATACATATATTTAAACAAATTAAATATTAGATGAAAGAGAAGAACACAATAAGAAAATAAATAGTATTGATTTGATCTTTCAAAAATATAATAAAATAGAAGCAAAATTCTTTTCATAACAAAAATAATATCACCGAAATATTTACAATATATAGTTAATAGTTAATATGTTTAATAAATAAGACAAGAATGGTAAGTGTACAAAATAAATAAATTAATATTAACATGAAAATTTGATGTATAGAATAACAATTAAATTTTCTTTAACTGATAAAACCATAAGTAAAATTTATTTATTTATCTGAGAGTAACTAACTTGATGTGTATAACATTTTCTTCTAATAACATAGGAATAAAAATGGAATTACATAATTTACTATTCTCTATCATACTCACAAGTTTTGCTTGTGAATAAAAGAGGGACACAAGGAAGTTTTTCAATAAATTTTATGATAAATGTTAAAATGTTATAGTAAAAATTTATAAATACTTAGAACTCGAGACGACAAGACGGATAAGTGTGAATTTAAGTATAGTCATCTTTAAAGTAAAATTTCAAATAGATAACCGACTTTGAAGTAAAAATTCATATATATCATCGTTTCCATCCACAGTGGGTATACAATTTGTTTCTCATTTTTGTTGTTAGTGAGGTATATTCATACCTGTATTTGTCATTGTACTTTTTGTACTAGAAAAAATAAAGACCACACCAAATAAAAGATAATGTTATTAAATATTCAATATCAAATATCAAGGAAAAATTATAATTATATAAATCATAGAATACTAAATAATAAATAATAAATACATAAATGTAAATCATTATATGAATGAGTAAACAATTTCAATAACTACAACAATTTTTACCATTATTTTGAAATGTTGAGAAAGAAAATATATTAAGAATCTAATTAAACTTATGGATATTGAGTGAGTCAACAATTAAAAAAATAAAAAATTATATGAAAAAAAGAATAATTCTTTAAATAAAATAAAACAAAGAATAAAAGAGAAAATAAGTTTGAAATATTTAATAAACTAGAAATTTATATAGTTAAACACTTGAAACCTTAAAAAAAAGAAAAAAATGTAATTAAAATTGTGACGATAAAGAAATTATGATGAGTAGAATAATTAACAAACATAATAAAAAATTATATAAGAAATAAAAATAAATAATTAGTTAATAAACGAATTTTAATAATTTATTATATACATTTTACAAAATGTAAATATTAATGTGAATATGTGAAAGATAATAGAGACTCTTCATATTCCACACGATTATCTGTTGTAATTACCTTTGCATTTTCTTTAATGACACATCAGAGATGAGACATGAGACTGTTAATTGCAGAAAGAATGTTAATCAGAAGGGTAAAATATCTTCCGCTTTTTATTTTCACTTTCTTTGCGCATGAAAACTTGTAGGACCAATAATAAACAGTGTACCGAGATTAGTCAGTATCGAACAGAGAAAAACCAATGAAAGAAAAGAAAATAATGGCAGCACACATGAGAAAAATAGGAAAACGCAGTCTATAGTAGTGAAAGGGTGAAATAATGCAATTAAACTTGATTCCAGTAAGACAGTACAAGTAATATTGTTTTACTATTTTCCCATAGTATGAAATAAAAACACGACACCCCAAAACGGGTCACGTAAGAAAAACTGACTGAAATAACTCGAAATCGTCAATGGATTTTGACTAGGAGCAACAACAGATGTATGAATTGGTATTCTGAAATGGTACAATGATGTTCTAGCTCCTTGAACTCTTCTTACTCTTTCTAATCTTTAGCAAGGGTATGCAAATGACTCGAGATATGTCCACTTTAGAGCCATCGGAACCAGAAACGTTTGCTAATTTCTTCTTCCTTTCTTCAAACCTTAGTGAGTTTGGGAAGTACAAGCGTCCTCTTTCTCCTGGTCTAATTCCAATTAGCTGGGCAAGGGATACGCTGTTGTCTTGGAAGAACGATGCCGTGGACTTCTTGTTACAAAACAAAAGCAGCAGGGTAATAAACTACAATAAGCATTCTAATTTTTCTTGGCCAGAAAAAGAGAAAAAAAAAACGAATTTATGAAATAGTAGCATTATTTTTGTTCCAAGTGATCTTCATTGAATAACCACGAGTAAAAACAACTTTCGAAATCATTTGTGAGAAAGGAATAAGAATATAATACCTCTGTATCAAGGTTAGATGATGAAAATGAAGAGAAACTGGTGGATGGCACGTGCAATTGGTATGGTGCCACTGAAGCTGCAGGGACGGATTCCCCAACTCTAAGTCTCATGTTCAAGAAGCCAAGCCCAAGTGGCCAACCAATTGGCATGTCATCATTCTGAGAAGAGAGGACAGTCAAAATCAGCAACATTAGATACTTTAGATAAGTTCAATTCAAAGGTTACATAATTTCAGAAAAACATCTGTGCGTGTCCAAAACATTCAGTGCCCTTAATTACAAGAATATTCAAAAGAACTAGATCAAAATTTAAATTTATGATGAATAAAATGATATCTCCTTAGTTGGAACTTTGAAATATACGATGGATATTATAAGTCCATAACCAAATTATTTCAATTCCAGAACATGGATCTAATTCATCTCAGTAAAGATCCTGATTATTACATTCTCATAATTGAAGTTTGAAGAGTAAACAAAAGGGGTGGCCAATTAATCCAAAAAACATGTAAACTGTCGAGCAGAGCCTCTTAAAATATGAATTAGATGGTGTCGGTTTCTCCTAATTATGAAAAAGAAATGATAATTGATCTAAGGAAAGATGGAGAGGGAGGGGGGGGGGGAAAGAAGTTGTACTGAATTGGAGAAATTGTAGTGATGTTTCTATTCAATAGATAGTAAACTAACAAAAGAGTACTGCAATATGGAAGGCACCATTGTTGCCACTTTTCAGTAAGGGTAAAGAGTCAAGAGAAACTGTCACATTCTTAACATTGTTGGTGTTCTATTACTATCCTCCTTGTGGTAGAAGTATATATTATACGAACCTAGTTGACAATGCCAACTCTTTCCTAGCAGAAGTGGTCATCTTAATTTTTTTTTTCTAAAGCCCATAAGCTTTTGAATTGATAAAGAACAAAATAATCCCATACAGGGATCAAGTCTGCAAGATATTTAATTCTGTCTATAGATTCCAAGGTTCAGACAACTCATTCTGATCAACTGGGTGGGTAGGTTCCACCACAGTAAATTCTGAACTTACTAATCCTTGTTTATATACTAATTTAAGAAAGACACAACTTAGTTCCAGCTCAATGTATGCTATTGAAGCTATTCACTAACTAGAAGTACAGTTTTACTATGTTAACCTTTATTACCCAGATTACCAAAGTGAAATACCAATATGACCGGAGAATAGTATTAACAAGTTAATAACACCTAGGTAATTACTGTGTACGAGATAAAGTATACTAACAAGTCACAACTAAAACTTCAAGTGTTTTTTACAATTTTACTGGGATAATTGTTTGTTTCTTCTAGTTTTTGTATCAGCATTATGCCTAACTGAGGCTTTTTTTTTAAATGGTTGAAGAAAAATATAGTGGAATTATTAAGGGAAATAAGGTTGAGAAAAGTTGACGCAGATTGAACTGTCGGCATAATTAGCAGATGACCGGTGTTCAGCATATGGGTTTATTTCTCCATATATTTTCAATTACATTTCTCGCTCCTGTTGTACATCTTAAACTGTTCCTTGTTTTGTTCCCTCTTGCTTTTAGATTTGGCCCACTTCATGTGCAACTCACTCGGACTTATTACTTATCAGTATAAAATATAAAAAAAAAATAGTTACTCAAAATAAGATAGATGGTTGTACAGATAATTTTTGCATTGAGGCAGACACTTCGGTGAAACTACACCTACACCATCTAATTATGACATGTTATGCTCAAAATGAACAATTTGATCTGCCTCTCTCCTTGCTATAACTCTTTAGCTACTAAAATCATCAAATTATTATTAACATCCTGATAGGGGACCTCTTTTTCACCTCTTTTTTCTGTACTGCATTAAAACGAGGACATGTTGATATAATTAGGACTGATGTATCAGTTGAAGTTACATTCCTAACATTAAGTTCGGACGGCAAACTTCATGGTTTTAATGAAACGTTAATCCATGTGACTACTGATTCGACAACTACTAGCATTATGGCGGTAACCAAAGATACTGATGGGGTCTTTTCTGTATGTCATTCCAATCGCAAAATTCAATTTTTATGCGCATTGGTGAACACATTTATCTTCTCTTCATATCAATCCATTCAGAAAATACAAACTATGCATATTCGGATGCCATGCTGGATCACTTTCATAAAATTGTTCCCAAAGCATGTCAAATCGTAGAAGAACCAACAACAAACTCACACAACAGCAGGAATTCAATTCTCATATCATAAAATCTAACAATCAAGAATACTAATAATCTAACAAGATAAAACAAAATAAAATCTTGCCCCAACAACTGATTCTTATCTACTGCAGGAAATGGACTAAGCATTCACAGAGAACAAAACCAGAGGCTGTTCAGTTTGATTCCAGTTTAAACACATGACAGACCAACATATGGACATTTTGTGGATCAAATTGCATTAAACAGACCCCAAAAATGTCTTGATCCTTCACAAAACAGTGAAACAACTGATAAACCAGTTGAAAAGGAAGTAGACGGGGACAAAGAGATGCTGAATGCCAGAAGAAAATGAAGAAAGAAGGCACAATGTGAAAAAATATTTGTTCTTATTTGTGCAAAAATACAAGGAAAGCACAGAATTGGTACCTCTGCAAGCATGGCGTCTCTGCCTTCCCCAGAGAAGTTTATGGGAAAATGATGATCGCAGAGAAAACTCAGAACAAAGTAAAAAAAATGTCTTTGGGAAACCAATGGTTAACTTACGTGTCTCCTAACTAGTATTCTTCCTTAAACATCAGACATTTAAGAACCTGGTCCCACTGGACCTGCAGAACATTACTCGAGCGAAGCTTTATTTTTTTGAGAAACTGTATGCATATAATTTGATTGTACAGTAAAATAAAATACACAAAAAGAGAAAAAAAAATGTATCATAGTCATAGAGGATCTATCTAATAGAAAGAGGTGAAGAAAAAAAATAATACTATAAAAATGTATGAAAGAATCACAGAACCCTTTATTAAGAGTTTAGTTTTTCATAAGAAAAATGAAAGTGAAGAATTCACATAACAAATAGTTATAAGAAATATAATAATAATAATAATAAATAGAGCAACATATGGTTGGAATAAACCTTTAACTTGGTGCCATTTTAGAAATTTCTTGGGACTTAACAATGTTAAGAGGTTTTAGAGAAGAAAAATTAAAAGGGGTGTAGTAATTGATAAGTGATTGAGGAGAATGGATTTGTGTGGGGCATGTAGCTTTTGAGTTTGGTGGAGAAGTAGACATCAAAACGGTTGGGAAGATATATCTGATCTATGCGTGGTGTGGCTTAATTAGCAAAAGTGTTGGATTTTTAAACACTTTTTGTCGCCATTGATTGGTAAAAAATCGCTTAAGCAGCTGGTCAACAACGACCAACAAGTTACTTCGCAGTTATAATCAGTGGTTGCTTATCGTAACACGCAACTGAAATTATGTTCAACATTACACGACACTCATATTTGTTTACCCTCGATACTGTTTGGTACCACACTGAGTTATTTGCATCTTACCGGTTCATTCTTCTAAGATTTTAGATTCATGAAAAAGGCTTGTCAATAATTTTCTTTCTAACATTTCGTTTTTTCTTTTACTTTTAATCCCTTCCTCAGTTTTAATTTGGTCGTTCGTATATCTCTTGTATTATTTTTAATCTACATGTTCTTAATTTGATCCTCTATATAAAGAACCAGATTAAAAATTAAAAATAAAATACATATATAAAAGACGAAATTAAGAAGGTTACATTCAAATTTTAATTCTTACTTAAGAAAATGTTTAAAAATCAATCTTGATCAAATGATAATGATATTAACTTTATATTTTTAATAAATAAATTTATATCTAATTCAATTTTACAAAGCCAATTTATAAAATTAAGATTTACACTTCATTTATACTTAGAGTTTGGAATTAGATATTTATAAGTAGGCTTTTAGAATCTTAATAATAAATAGTAAAATAGTCAAGAATAAATTGTGTTAAAATAGATTTAATGTCTCTTATTATAAATGAATTTATATTTAATTTAATCTTAAAAAACCTGGTGATAAAATAAGATTTGACCCATTTATAAATATTAATTTTTGATGTGACTAGTTTATGTAATATTTTCAACATATTTTTATATTTCAAATTATTTAAACTTTTATATATAATTTTAGTCAATCATTAAAATAATTTATTTATCTTAACTCTTATGCTAAACAACATACCATTTATCATTTTGATTCTTATTAAAAAATGTAATAACATCGTATCTCTAAGAAATCTGATGGATTGATTATTTATTTTATGGCTTTGAGTCCAAATTTTCCTGAAACTAACTTAAATATTAAAGTGCTTTTATATATATCTACTCCCTTATCCAACTCTATCTGTGATGCGTCAAGAAATATTAAAAAAATATAATTTTATTTGATAAATTAAAATTAACTGAGACCGAAGAAGTTATGAAAAAAAAAGGAATTATAAATAATAACGTATTATAGGTTAGTCTCACTTGTATACATTGCTTGCTCAATTGTCCTTTAGTTGCTTAATCAATCTTTTTTTTTTGTTTAGCCCGTTCTTTGTAGATCGAAAATAAAAAGTTAAATGGTAGTACTTTAAACAAAAGCATGAATTGGGCCTCTGTCTAAATACCCTCATGGGCTTTCTTACATAATTTAGTTTTAAATTTCAACCTTTTTCTAAAAATTTTTTGTGGATTCATTCAGTAGATATAAGTGCAGGATCTATTTGGTAGATTCTTTACAGAGTAAAATTCACAGGTTCATCTCTTTGTGCAAGTTTTTCTCAGAAAATCTTTTTTGCACTTACGAAAGTATGATAATATCTATTCTTATGTTTTTTACAAGGCTATAAAAAGGTTATTGGAAATAATTTATTTTAAGAAAGTTGCATTCCCTTATCTTAACTTTTTTTTTTTTTTTTTTTACTTTTATAGTAAGAGATGAGAAAGTTATATTTTCACGAGAATGAGAAAATTTATTTATTTGTTAACTTTAATGTAGCTTTCATTTTTTAACAATTTAAAAATCATTGAAGAGACTATCGAAACATAACCAAACATATTTTTAAATATGTCTAAGAATAACATTCTGATTATAATGTTTCCAGAAATGTCATTCATCATATTTTTTTTAAACAAATGTTCCCTGACTATATTAATATAATGAAGTTTGTTGTTTCACAAAAAGTATATTTACAATTTTTTAATAAAATAATGTTTTAAAAAAAGTAGTATTCTTATAGTAGAACAAAAACATTTTTTTTAAACTTCTATTTGACATACTATATGAAATCATTTGTCTTTTCTTAAAGTGCAAACATTTTCTAAATTTGAACAAAAAGTAGTTTCAATGTCTTTTTAAGATAGTAATGATATTCAGGGAGACAAACATAACCGGGCCAGAATAATAAAACCCATAAGTTAGATTTATAATAATTAAGTATATTATGTGTTTCTTTTGGCACATTTACACATTTTTGTGTTACATAGCACGTACTAGGTGTTTAAACATAAATAAAACAAGAAAATGTAAACGAAAGTAAAAATGAAAATATGTTATTATTAATTAAAAATAAAATATGTGAATGTGAACATTCCACTTGTTTCCATTTATATACTGTTCAAAGGGCAAGGAAAGCATTGTAAATGCATTAATTTTCAAATAAATAAAGATGTGTAACTTATGTTAAAAGTCAATACCTAGTGCAAAATTATTTTCCAACACGTTATTGAGTTCAGAGTCATGAAGCCTACAATTATGATTTAGGACTTTTGCCCATAAACAAAGTCTTTTTTTTTTCAAAAACAAAAATGTTGTTTTTTGGGCACATTAACTAGTGGAGGAACTCATGGCAAGTAGATTTGTTCGAATTGAAGGTCATAAATAAATAACTTTTTCTTTAAAAGTATCCTAGTCTGCAAGGAACCCTTTTTCTAAATTATTTTGTCAAATAGTTGGCCAATACAGTACAATTTATGAGGCAGCAGATAAAGACAGATACCATACAAAGCAATATAGCCGCAATCAGTAATTGAACTGATACCTACTTATACCTAGGTATTTGTTTGTTGTCTTGCCACACTAATTAACCATTCCTCAATCAATAATATACTACTTGCACAAAATTATTCTCACTAATTATCCACCTATATGTAAGAAATTTGCATCAACCCCCTACAAGTAACTCACAAGATTATCTCAATTTAGTGGAATATATTAGGTACTTTCTATAAAGATGCTCAAATTTTTAACTAAGTTGCTGCTAAAACTAAACCGACCAATTCAGAAGTTAACAAAAGGGGGAAATCTTCGGTGAATGATTGAACAGTTGCTCAGAAAGAACTTGTGCCACTCCACTTCAATATACAATGTTTAAATTAAGAATGGTATCTATCTGAATTTCAGGGTAGGTAGAGTAGGTCAGGCAAAATGGGAATTTTGAAACTTTTATATGTTGTAACTGATGTTTCTCTGAGTACAACTTTTCTAGCATTCCATCCTCGTATTTCGCTGGTTCGAAAGACAAAGACAAAACAAAGAACAATAGTGTAACTTAGCAAAAGAGGGAACATAACAGGGGAAGCAAAAAAATTAGAAAGTAACATGCAAGCTTAGCAACATTATACAACTTAGTGACCAGAAAAATTTGCTTAGGCTCTTGCACTTCATGCTATATTTCCCGATCGTGACAGAGAAAATGCAATTCGTGAAACAAGACTTAATAGAAGTACTACTAAGTAAAAAATAGAATAAAAGCCCCCATAATTAACGTAAACTGTTACTTTGTGTTTTCTTCAGTCTAAGCACAATAAAAACATTAAACACCCAGTGGTACTCAAAAGTATAGTGAGCTCTTCACTTTGTCAGTGATCCAAGCTCATGGCTCAAAGTTCTCATGTTCGTCTTCAAACTCCTCCTGGTTCTGGTACTCATTGTAGTTGCCACCTTTGTTGTTGTACCAGTGGTTAGTGTTCACTCCCCTGGATGAATCACCATAGTTTGTAGGGTGGTGCTCTTCCGCGTAAATATCATGAAAATACCTTCCACCTTCCAAAAACCTTGTATCACTCATACCTTGCTTCTCACCGTTGTACCTGTTAGCGTTACTGTTATAATTGTTGTTGTTGTAGTATTTGTGACTGGCAGCATCGTTGTTATTGTACTTCTGGTTGTTGTTCTGATAGTTGTTGTAATTGTTGTTGTAACCTTCTTCTGTGTACTTTGTGTCGCTTAACTCATCTTGGTCACCCTCATAAGAATCCTTGTTGAAATACCTGTTGTTGTTGTAACCGGTTTCCGCGAACCTATTGTTGAAGTACTTGTTGTTCTCAAACTCGGTCTTGTGGGGGTGGTAAGAAGTGGGGGTGGTGTAAGAGGCGGCATTTTTTGTTGTGGTGGCGGAAGGAGCTTGGTTAGACTCATCATGTCCATATAGGCCATAGCTGTTTTCAGTCTCGGGAACGAAAGGTGGTTGTTGATCTACCTTGTTTACTTCTGGTGCTTCTTTGTTGGGAAGTTCTGTCTCTTTGACATTGTTGTTGTCGAAATGGGAGACTTTACTGAAGAACTGGCTGTCTCTTGCAGAGATTTGAAGAGCCAAGAAAAGGGTGGTGAAGAGAAGGAAAGAAATGCAGTTTGACAAATGAGCCATTGGCAACACAAGAGAGGGAGGATGGTCTATACTGATGAGAAGTTGTGATTGCCTAACTATCTTTATATAGAGGTTCTTAAACCTTTCCTTTTCTCTCTCCTTAAAATTTCCCCCCACTTATTAGGTGTAAATGGAGAGGTTAGATGGTTGTGGACCCTCTCAAAGAAACTTTAGCTGATTAATATTTGGATCCCATCTTTTTAGGATGTGGTCATGAAGTTACCATTAGAAGTTTTTAGTTCACTTTGACGTGATGACATTACATTATTATTTTGTTAATAATCAATCATATTACGTATGTAAGATTTTGAAGACTGAGGACTCTGCTAGCATGGTTATGGAAAACAGCATCATTGCAAGTGCAAAAGTCTAGTTATCAGTTCAAAGCTTTCTCTTAGCCTAAGAGAGCTTAACATTTAATTAGCCTCTTTCACATTTCCTTTGGTGTAAGCTAACTCTTTATTGATTAGTAGTTGCCCCATAGATTATGACGCAACCATTGCATTCATAGGTGGTAGCTTTCACACCGTTGGATTCCAGCCTAATAAAAAGGGTTCTATATTTGTTTACATTCATATACAGAGAGGTCCATAAAGTGTATTGATGATGGCCAAAACAAAGCAACCAAACCCTATCTACTTGATTAAGATTTTGGTCCTAAATCTTTATTCGTAGATTATGTACAGACAAGATACATGTAAAATATATAATATATTATAAAATTATTAAAGTGTAATCTTATGATTTTTTAACTGGTAGTTATAAGTTATAACTTTATGTTCATCCATAAACAATGCATCACAGTCAAATTAATACGTTTACATATTTATTATTTGAGGCCCTCCCCTTCAACTCGTATTTAAAAAAATTAAATGCGGTGATTAAATAAATGGTTACGCGTGGTAAACCTGACGTATTGATTAATGTTAAACAGATTCCATAATTAGCTTGCATATTTAGTCTGTTTGGACATTAGTCATCATATATCATAACTCCATGGATCGCAGTATTGTCACCAACGAAAATACGGTGATTGATTGGGGTTCAGTCCAAAAATAAAACCCATTTGTAAAATTAATGAAATATTTATATATGTGATAATGTTCTAAAAAAGTTGAAGCTTGGAAGAAGATAAGGGACTACAAGGAAAGAATAAACAAGAAGGAGACAAGGGAAGGCCTTGGCGATAAATTATCCGTGGATTGAGGAGTTGAAAAGACACGAAAATAATAGCATTTGGTGCACACTGCATGTGCCTTCCATGCTTTGTCTATGTTGAGAGTGACGGTCCAAAAGTAAGGTTTGTTCAATCTTTCTTAGTGAATGTGCATACACACTCAAAGTCAGTGCAGGGTCTGTAACTGAGTTAGACTTCAATTTCTTTTGGTTTTGGCCATTTAAAAATTATAACTAAATTTGACTTACACTTCCAAATTTTAAATTAATTGAAGTTCAAATATTTGACTTTCTTAGCGTTTTTGAAGAAGACTATTTTTAGCAAGTAACTTCAAAATTTCTATAAAAAAGAGTGCACTAGGTGCTGAAATCTGAGCTGCTCAACCAAACTTTGCCAATGTTTCAGACCATTGCACTTTACAATTGGACAGATGCTAGTAGTTAAGGAATCAGAAGAAGCAGTTCTAAATAGAATATTAGATTAATACATTCTCACATTGTAACTACTAATTAGGACGCTGTGAAGTAAAACTTTCAAATTAATGATTTCGCTTAATATAAGGAATGAAGACCCTTTTGATAAATGAAACAAGCATGAATTAAGTTTCAAGTATTGTTGTATTATTACTCCAAACTGTGACAACAAAATGGGTTCCTTAGCCTAAATAAGCATACTTTTGCATTGTACTATTTCAGATCATTCTTCAAATCCAAGTGCGTGGAGTTGATAAGAGTACAGGACACTCTGTGACCGTGTCAGCTGGTGTAAGATGTGATGGAGTAGAATTTAGCCTTTTTCTTTTGTTAGGTTTATTGAGTTACTAACCTGCTCTAATACATTTTTAGGGTGCAATTGTTTGTCATGCATGCCAACTACTACTTTGGGGCCACCAATATGAAATAATTAGGAAGGGTGATGTTACTAAATTTTCTTCATGTAGGTAAATGTAATGAAGGAGTGGGGCAAGGTGGGATCTACTTGTAACTGAATTGGTTGCATTAACCTGAAACAAGAAATAAAATTCCTGAATAGGTTGCCAAAATCTTGCATATAATAGGTGGAAGTCTCAACATGAGATTAGATTCCAAATCAGAGGTTTTTATTTTATTTTATGGGTGAAAGCATGGCTGTGTCTGTGACTACTTTATTATGTTCAGATATTGCATTTCTGGCAAATAGTTAAAGCAATTAGGAGAGCCATCATACGCAGGTACACGCAAAGAAAGAGTGGGATGAACAATCTGAGAGTGAGAAAATTATGGCATAGAGGCCTCCGTGTAGATCTGAAATTTATTTTTTCATTTGGTTATTAGATACCCTCAATGGTGAAAAGAAGATGCACCTACAATCATTCATGAATTGTTATTTTACAAAGGGTAAAGTGGCTAGATCCTTAAATTCTGTACAAAAAAAACTGGTTTGATTGGGTCAGGTTATACTGTATGGAAGTTGTTGATGTGGTTTAAAGAGGTTAAATTGATAATGACCATTGGATATTTTAATATCGAAGGGGTGTAAAAATTAATAGTCTTAGAAATGAAGAAATAAAAAATCCATGTTAGTTCTTAGTTCCGACATGTTTTTAACCCGTGGTCTAGAATCCACTTTCGATTAATACGTTTAAAGAAATATAGTTTTGTAAACCCCCGCAACTGACTCTTTCAATCCAACTCTATCAAGGAGAAATTATCCAACTTGATTGAATAACTTGGGTGGAATTTTTTCTTTCTTTCGTATGAGATGGTCCTGAAATTGATTGCGTAATTGGTGGAACTGTACTTGTCTTTCTAGCCAGTTCTTCCAGAAGAAAAAAAAAAGAACTTGAAAAAGAGTGACAAAGGACAAAGTTGACTAAGGGAAACACGTTCCGTTTCAATTAGAGGCGTTAGTCCAAGAGAAGCACGTTCCATTTTCAAAGACATTGATTTTTTTCCGCCTTATTCACAGCACTTGAGATGAGGACCAGGAGCTTGCATTTTGTTATGAAGAGAAAGTTAATAGGGGCAGAAGAGGGAATTCATAGTTGCACTCTCCCTCAACTCCCGTAGGAAGTTTCATCATTTTGCTCATAAATACACCAGTGAAAACATGTAGAAGACTTCCAAACTCAAAAAGTTCAATGTACATTTTTCTACTCAAGTCTAAATGTGAATATGAAAAGGAAGTGAGTGTTTTCACCCCTCCTCTTCATTTTGTTTGTTTTGGGTTGAGGTACCGGAATGTATGAGAACATCATTTTGCTACTTTGACATGTCAGGAAATGCACCACGCTTAAATTGATTCATGTTGCAATGACTTTTGTGTCCACTTGTCTCCACTATATTTGAGGGACGTAGTATGTGAACATGCCTGAATAATGTGTCAAATGGTAAGACAACCTTGAGACACGCTTCTGTATGAATCAATTTTGCTTAGTTCTTCATACCAACCACTCGACCCAGCTGTTTAATTATCAAGAGACAGAGTAAATATACGTGAAAATCACATTTTTTTTTCGAAGTTAGACTACTGATTTCATCGATTTAAAAATAGAACTACCAAAATAAAGTTGAGTTAAATTACATGAACACGTATTTTTCCCCAAAAAATGACGGCGTGGGAACAATTATATTCTAGCATGGAAAAATAGCAACAGCTTGCCGAAAGCTCATCATTGAAAAAAACCAGTGGTTCATTTAAAGAATAGCTTGTTGCATGCATGTGGATTGCTTTTAGTAATCATCATTTATAAGAAAGACAAGAAAAAGGGTGAGAAATAGTCCGAAATTATAAGATGAAAGGGGTGCGAATCAATCTAGAGATCGAAAAGGGTTCCAAATCATAAACGACAACAACAAAATATTTGGTATTACAATGTGTAAAACGGGGTTCACATTTTTGCGAAGTTTCCTAGCCATTCTGTTCCTGACATAAGCTCTCCTTTGTTGGGGTCCCCATTGCGGCTCCTGGACTCCCTCTGCGAGAATCAAGGGTTGGGGTTGGTGGAAGGGGCACTTGGATCTCCAAGAGGTTTGAGGAGGTGCGGCTCCCAAGACCCTTTTGAGGAAGAATGAGCGGAGCCATGTTCTGAGAAGGTTAGGGTTGGGGCAGAGAAAGGGAGGGTAATCCCAGTTGAGGTAGCAGGGGATTTGGGTGGCAATGAAGAATTGGGAGTGGAGGGATGGGGTGGTTGTGGGGCTCGTTAGGATGTGGGTTAAGGCTTGCAGCCTCTGCTCCCATGATGCTTCTTCCATGGCCCTCCTTCTTCACACAAGGATGAGGATGAGTTCAGATTATCAGATAAGGCTTTTTCAAATTACTAAAATTCCATGGATAAACTGAAGAAAGAGATTGTTATCTGCAACCTTCACAGCACGTGATTGGCCACAGTGAAAAACAAAATATCCTTGTTCTAATCACATTAGTCTTTACTAAAGCATATGGTATCGTAGGAATAGATAATTATATTATTTAAGCGGATGGTCAGATTAATACTCTCAAGTTCTTAATAAGGAATACTTCAGATTTACAACAGCAAAAAAAAAAAAAACACTAACATAATCCACAAATATATATAATGTAAAGAAATAGGAAAATTAATACATATATAATCTAAAGAAAGAAACCGATATTAGAAGAAAAATATTTCAATATACATTGTATAATTATTAAAAATGAAGTAATGTAATTTACATTTGAATGTTGTTATTATAAAAATAAATTAACTAGAAAATTCAATAAAAAACCATCTAAATATAAAAATTGTGTAAAGTTGTTTCAATTCAGAAGTCTTCAAAATAAAATCAATTATGTGAAAAATTACATTAAGATTATAATATTCGGTATTTCAACATAATTAAAAAAAATCTAAAGTAAAGCTAAAACTAAACGTACAAAAGCTATTCATTGTAACTTTGCTTCATTTGTTGATTTGACATGACTTTCCCTACTCGTGGTATTTCGAAACACGGGTAATCCATCTCTCTTTAGACTTACTTTCCATAGGGATATGTACAAGAAAATAAAGTTGCATGAAATGCTACTATTCTCTGCTATTTGCAACCCTATACTGATACAACATCAAAATTACATTAATCTACCATCACCGAGTAGCATTGTAGAAGGAGAAAAGCGTTGGAAGAAAATTGTCAGTTGTTGCTGTAGAAAGCAGTATTTCTGTTCACTTAAAAAGAAAAACCTTGCCCAGCCTGACAATTAAGAAGAGAGCAACATCCAAGCACTCATTAACGGAAAGATGATTATAGCAGAAGCCTGAAAACATGTAAAATTGAGTCAAAGAATTGCATACGTTATAAGAACTTCTAAAATCCTAGAATTTATCCATCTAAGTTTTGTACTTGATAAGTAAACTGAAAGCTTTAAGCATACCAGGAAGAAGACTAATTCATCATTTGCAAGAGATGCAGTCAATTCATTTCTCTCCATCTGATCTTTGATAAAACCTTGAAGCTACACGTGTTAAAAATTCAGCGGCGACTTAGAAATTTAATTTCTTGAAAGAGAATGCCTTAAAATGCTAGACAATAAAAACTCAACAGGCTCCACTGTATCCCCGACATTACACAAAAAAATTGAAGTAAAAAATTTGAAATTCAGAATGCACTTGCTGGAACAGTAGTATGATAAACCACGGGATCCCGAAGCTTCAAATATCAAGTTTGTATGGAGAATGAACTTCTCATCCTCATAAAAGAATAAAAAACCATTTTCATCCACACATTTGAAATATCTAAATAATATTATTTACTAAAAGCTTATATAAGTTTCCATGCATACCTGATGGTGATACATTTTGGTCAGTGAAGAGCATCTCTTCAACTTATCCATAGCCTGTGAGATGAGTGAACTGACTGCAGTCCTTTTCCCAAATACACATGAATTAAGTGCCCGAAGATCGTCGAGAAGGATGTTGAAAAACTACGGAACAACCAATGATAAAGAAAGGGAAATAAGAAATGATGGCTAATGGAATATAGAAATGTGCTTATTGCTAGGAAGCTTTAGCAATTTCTCACATATCTTTAAACAAGAAATGCCACACTGGAC
Organism: Lablab purpureus; assembly: GCA_030347555.1. Lineage (NCBI taxonomy): Eukaryota > Viridiplantae > Streptophyta > Magnoliopsida > Fabales > Fabaceae > Lablab > Lablab purpureus. The sequence goes on from CM059259.1 coordinate 12,692,449, forward strand.
GATTGTACTAAATACCATTGCAGACTTGATAAAGTGTTAATTATCTTTACATTAAAAAATTAGTCTGAAGCACTCAAACTAGATATTCAAAACACTTAAAACTTTTTTTTTATCGGCAAAAAACACTTAAAACTTACCTTCAAGAATGTGCATCTTGTAACGCTTGTTAGCCTTTGAGCCTTTAGAGTCCTCACCTTTGCACATACACACACAAGTGTGCAAACATAAAATAAATGAAAAGCTCAAAAAAAATAAATGATGTAATCCTGTTAAGGTTTCCCAAAATATATAAACTAGAAAATGAAGTGTACATACTTTGGTAATGTGAAGAGCCTGCTCAAGATGCTGAACTTGAATCCACTGCTCATTCACAATGGCATCCATCTGAAATGGAAAAGATGAATAACCTCAACTAATGCCAGGATCTATAATCTATCGCAACCAAGTCTCTAATGTACAGGAAAATGTTAAATTGCAAATGAAGTTTTCACAATGAGAATTATATAAGCTGAAATCTGTGACTAAAATATACTATACTTTGCATTAGAATTGATTATACTTATTCCAAAACTGACTTTCGAGCCACATACTTATACCTTCAATTTGATGTGTCATGCTGACCAGTACCAGACTGACAGAACTTAGGATCCCAGATATAAGGATATTACAGAAAGAGAGTAGAGAGATGGTAGAACAGTGAGAGTTTTGCAAATGAAAGAGAGTCTCTCCAAGGGTTTCCCTTACAACCCAAGATGGTTCTGCCACTTAATTATCAGAAAATGAATCTAACTTTAAGAACAGCGAGTCCCCTGTTTAACTGCTCAACCTCTCTAGTAACTATCTGAGTCATCTAACTGCCGAACTGATAGCTAGCCACTAACTAGCTTTCTTAGATGCCTCCAATTCCTACGAGGTATATCATCCAAACCCCTGACCCATTGGGTTTGGGCCATGATACCCACACTAAAGAGCTTACTACTTGGCAGTTTACTAGAAAAGGTCAAGTTAAAAACTGAATTCACACTACCATATAGTTAATTTAAGCTCAAGCCACCATTTTCCCTTTTGGGGATCGTTAGACTCTTGAGCTTGAAATTCCTACCTAAAGAATAGAGAATTAAAAACATGCAACATAAATTCCCTTTGAGAAAATAATACAATGTACAAGTCTGTGAAACCAAATTAATTTTGGAGCATTGACAATAATATCTTACAACAATGAATGATCAAGCATTTCAGAAAAAAAACTTACTTCCTCTATAGAATATTTGCAGTTGTCCTCAATACTAAAGGCCTTTTCCAGGCATCCTCACTCTACAGTTCTTTTTTGTATGTGCAAAATTCCATGGCTATATGCATGTCTTTAGATATATGATTCAGTAACTGATAAGGCTAAAATGTAGCAAATACTTACAAACTGCTGGGAAATCTTTCATTTCTTGATATGCACAAGAAAGAAGTCTCACTGAATGGACCATATTAAGTTCTTAACCACTAAAACCAGGTGTAAACTCGGACAAAAATACGTGAAATAAAATAAAATAGAACAGCATAGATCATAATAGATGATAGCATAGACAATGCACAAACCTTTTCAACTCTTGAAGTAACCTCCTCTAGTCGCTCCTCAGTTTCTTGTGCTTTAGATTTCAAAATATGAAGATCGAAGTTGTTCCTTCTCAAGGTATGCCAAAGAAGTTGTATCTATACATTTTCAATTCTATCTCTCAAATCAGTCAAACTTTCAATTAAATCCAGAAACAAATGCTATAAATTATTTTCTGCTATATTATATGAACAACCAGAGTAAGAGGGGAGTGAGGAGGAAGTATAGTAATAGAGCCACAGGAGCCTTGGATTGGAGGAAAATACCTCTTCCTCCAGAGCTTTATGCTTTCTCTCGACAAGTAATGAATCAGCCTGCAAGAAGAACAAATGTGGTTTTCAAATATAAAATAAGAAGGCATTGATATGATGAATAAATTTAATCATATAATTAAAATAAAGAACAAACAGGAACATGACTTGGTGACATACATTGGATGAATAAGGTCAAATCGAGTGAATAAGAAGAAGGTCTATCAAAAGATCTATAATCTAATAATAAGATAATGAATGCTTTGCTCTTTTTCCCCATTCTAGAGAGTGGAAGACAAACCTTCATTGTAGAGAGCGTAGATTGCAGATGGTGAATTTGCTCCGACAATTCATTCATTTGCTTATCACACACCTCCAGGTACACATCCCTTTCATTTAATCTTTTATTGGTTTCTTCAAGAACCGATTCTGCATTGAAATTATTCCTCAAAATGAAATGCAGAAAGAAGCATAAATGGAGACTGATATATTTAACAGAAGCAAATATAAGGCACATGGTGATGCAGATAAGATGAAGTAGGAAGTTGAATGAAAATGACCTAAGTGAGAGATTTTGACGTTGATTTGGTTGATTTCGTGGTGGATTGGTTGGGCAGAAACAGGAAGCGAAGCGTGAAGAAGAAGAAGGATGCGAATGGAAGCAAGAAGGTATGGCAGCGCCAACGCCATAGTGATGTACTGTAGCTGCTTCTCTTCCCTTCTCTTCTCTTCTCTTCCCTTCTCTTCTCTTCCCTTCTCTTCTCTTCTTGGATTCTAAACTTGCCTCAAAAACTTTAAACTATGTGACAATATAAATGAATTCAAAAATCAAAATGTCAAGATTGAATCTAGGGTCTTTAAAAGAAGCAAATTACATCTTCAGAAAGTTTTTAACTCAATTAAATAGAAAGATTAAATTAATTTTATATATCAAATTGGTCATTCACTCTAAAAATACATTTAAAAAATCATTGAGTAACAGATTAGAGTAAGCCTTAGTTTTTTTATGTAATTTTTAAATAAAATATGATTATGCAAAGATACTTCAATTAAGTGCAAATAAAATGTCCATTTATATGATGACAATTATAAAAAACTTTAAAAAAATTGTAATTGTTGGGTTGAATATAAAACTAAAAAAATTGAATAATTGTTGTTGTGAGAAAGTATTTCTTTAAGCATACCATTCAAAAATATAAATTTAATTCTCATATAAAGTTTAATATATATATATATATAATATTGGAATAAAAAGTTGCTTAGAGTTTTTTATATTTGAAAACAAATTATAAAATTAGCTGAAATTTTAAAAATGTATTAAAGTACAATTAAGCATTTTATTTTAAATGTGTGTTTCTGTTCAAAATTCTTTTTCTAATTTCTTTTTAATATATGTTTTCTTTCTAAATTTTGTTCAGGACATCATGAGATACGTTAATTAATAAAAGCAAAAAAAATAAAATTTATTCAATAAAATATATGCCTATTTTGTTATATCTAGATTAGTTTTGCTATGCGTACTAACTTAATGATCAAGACATAAAATTATCTCTGTCAATATATATTTAAAATTTTAGTTTAAAATAAATAAAAGATTATATAAGAAAAAAATAAAAAATCATATGTTATTCTATAAAAAATGAAAGTAATTAACATTACTCTAAAAAAAATTTAAAACAATAGGTTTATGTATATGATGTTCAAATTACTCTTTCTTAGGACTTAAGAAGATTTTTTATACAAAGATCACTTTCAATTACTCGTCTTAATCAACTAATCCACGACTCTACCAATATTGAGTCTCTCAAGGAATGATATACTGTTGAGTTTTTCAAGAAAGAATACATTGACAAAGACAACATCAAATAAACCACAAACTAATTTATATAAAGGAATTGACACCACCTTCAATATAAAATAATAGAGTTTATAGATTTTGCAAAATTATTCAAACTAGTCATTTTTCTCCAATATAAAATTCAAAACTCACATTTAAAAACTCACATTTGGATTCTTAACAAATTTCAAACATTTTTTAATGCATTTTAAATGGAAGCTAAAATATACTAACTAAAAAAGTATTGTTTACAAATAATTCTTTTTAATGTAATAGCGAAAATTAAAAATTCCATTTGTATAGACAATAACATGCTAACTTCAAAAATAGAATTTATACAAAAGTAAATTTGACTAAAAATTATTGAATGCTGAATTTTAATTGGAACGTGATTCTCATTTAAGCGATCCAAGCTTTAAAATTAAAAAAAAAAAATTACTCCTTGAAGATTGGATAGTAAATTACTTAATTAAGTGGAAAAGTGAAAAACACAAAAAAAATTCATATTAGTCATATTTAGAAAAAGGAACTATTATGCAATTATAGCTAATTAAGTAATTCTACAATTAGTTCCCTGTACTTTATATATATATTCTTTAGTAAATTATAATATTTTCATTGTTGTTAATTGTGATACAAATATAAATGACAATTAACATGTTTTAGCACAACCATCTTATTGAAGAAAAAAACTGTCACGACGGAATAATTGTATATGTTGACTTTTGTACTGTTCACAATTGGATGCTAGCATTTTAATGACTCAAGATTAACAACATACTTAAGGAACATTGTAAAATATGGACAAATCTAACAAATAAACTATGCTCTCTTAAAAGTTTGTCATCTAGTCCCAACAATTATAACTAGGACATGGATTCTAGTATTTATTTTCAAAATGTAACAGTAAAACACTTTTTTTTTTCTCAACTCTTATGATGAAAAATCATTAAAAGAATTATTTAAAGTGATATTAAATTAAAATGCATAATAATATTATATAATAATCTAGTTATTAAATATTAAATTTTAAAAATTAGAGAAAAATAATTCATAATCCATGATAACTTCAGACAAGATCAAAATTCATCCCATTTTAAAATATAGATTAAGTATATTCTCCTAACTTCACTCATAAAGTCTATTTTCCTAACTTAACCCACAAAGATAAGCAAACTAGGTCGAATAGCCCGTTTCTGATAACTCTTAAGTAAGTTAAATTCTGGGTTATTATTATCAGGATTATTCATTATAAAATAAAAGGGAATTTTCATTGTCTCTGTTTCTTCCGGCCTCTCCCCAAACAAAACTAAAATACATAATAAACACTTTAATCTATAAATACAGATGATCACCAATTATTAACCATAGTCAGCTTCGTCTAGTGGTACATTAGTGATCAGAGAGGGCATCGGCATGGATCTATTTTCCATGTCCTCTCTGCATACTCTTGAATAGTCCTGTCACTGCTAAATCTACCAGAACCAGCAACGCTTAGGATACTCATCTTGATCCACTTCTCTGGTTCAACAAATGCTTTATCTGCAGCAGCCTGTTATCATATTTAATCAAGGTTAAATTCTAATATTAATAAAAAACTGATGGTACTATCAACGGTTTGGATACTAAAAAAATGCAAATGAAAGTACCTGTGCCTCGAGGTAACTCCCAAAATCAGGGCCAAGGAGATAGAAATCTTTACCGATTTCCACCGTGTCACATAAGGATTTGAAGTAGTCTTTATAACCAAAATATCCATCTCGAACCATCCTAATGGTATTATCATATTAACAGCAGTTATGTATAAGAACAAACGAACAATTAAGAGTAACATTCCCTAGTTTAGTATACATAATTTTAGTCACAGAACTATATTAATAGTTAACGAAATAACAAAATTGAACTATGATCAGAAAATTTATCTACTATTGTTAATTCTTTAAAGATGTAGATTACGTAACTATTTATTTACCTTAACACACGAGCAAATTGTAGAGGTACTTTTAAAGTAGATCCTTTTTCACGCAGTTCGGCAACTTCTTGCACTTTTGCACCAAAGAGAAACTGAAACAAGTGGAAACATTTTGAATTGAAGCTGTTACATGAGTTATTAACCTAAGTCTCTAAAAATGGTCAAAGAAAGTCTCCTCCATTATTATGATATTACAATTATTCATAAAGCTTGAGCATGAAATTAAAAGTTCTCTTTGAGCAAGTTAGGCAGGCAATCACGAAGTCATGGTTGAGTTCAGTCAAGCCAACTACAATATTCTATCCTTGTAGGAAACAGGCCAGGATACATAGGCATTTAAAAGCATCATCTGATTGCATATCAGCACATCTCCAAAGCAGATTTACAGACAAAATCTTATAGACGAAAAGAACTTGGAAATATGCCAAAGCAACTTGATTCTTAAATTTCATAACCTTCTCATATTAAGAGCACAATTTGATTGTGTTCAGAAACATGAAAACATCTTGTATGTGAACTCACCAAGTTATCTGACCCTATTTCTTCAATTATTTCTACAGTAGATCCATCTATAGTAGCTAAAAGTAAACATCCATTCATCAAAAATTTCATGCTCCCAGTTCCTGAAGCTTCATGTCCTGCAGTGCTACAAGAAAATTATTGCTGTCAATATATAAGCAATTTTCAAAACTAAATTTGAAAACAGGAGAGGGGAGGCGGGCTGAAGGTATGGAAAATATAAATTGTACAACATTGAGCAAGAATAAGGCTGTCAAGCACACAGCCTAAAGTGTCATTTGGTAATTAATTGGTGCAAGTGAATATATTAATACAACATAAAAATACTTTGTTCCGTGTTTGGTTTGAAAATTGACGAGACAAGACAAAAACAAAAGTGGAAGCATTGGTCTAAATATCTTTAACCCAAAATATTTTCTTGTAACCATCAGAACAATAGAAAACAACTAGCAAGCCCAAGTGGGCTCATATCCAACTCATACCCAGCACAACTCCCTACTCCAACTCTAGAATTGCTTGAGCTGTGTATCAACAGCCAAAGGACAGACCAGAATAAAAAAAATAGTGCTAAATCAACTTCTTGTCCTATGTTGTTCTGTGTTCTCAAGTTGTCACCAATAAACATCAAATGCATAAACATATGAGAGAATATGAAATTCAACTCCATCAAAAGATGCATCCTTCACAATAGCTATTCCAGCTGTATAGTATACCCACGATCCAACATCATTCTCGTATCTCTTTTATTTGAAACTTAGTACTCTTTCTTGATCATTATGAGAATGGAAAATATCAAGCATGATGAGAAATGAGGCACAAGGCTAATATGCTACTCATTAAGAGAATAAAAAAGGGAACTACGTCAAATGCTAAATTAGCAGACCTTAAATGTTGAGAAAGGTCAGCCCCTGGTATTACCAATTCAGCAACAGAGACATTATAATCAGGGATAAAAACCTACAAAATAACAAAGACTGGATCAACAAAAGATATGCCAACAAAAATACAGTATACTTAACAGGTCCATCTTGAGTTGTACTATATTGAGAGAAATGCTAACAAAATGAAGAAGGATAACAAAAAATAAACACAAATGAACAGTAGTAACTAGAAAATTACCAATTTCAGAAGATCTCCGATATCAGTGTCATTATTGATTTTTTCTGCCACAGAATGACAAAGTTTGATAATCTTCTTAGCAATTTCATAACCAGGAGCAGCTTTCCCACCAATTATGCAAACGCGGGGTACTACTTTCTTCCGGTCATTCATGTCCATATTCTGCAAGAAAGCAAGGAATAAATGCAAAAAGACAGTTGATGCCTTAGTATAACACCAAGTAGAAAGTGATGATCAGTACGTACGAGTATATGATCAGTTTCTACGCAGGTGATTAGAAATTTAAACCATAACTAAGGGGAATATCAGATTCTAGGTGCTAAACTAAAACTTTTTTTGCTCAAGTGCAGAAAGAACAAAGAGCATAATAAATAGTGAAAGAAGACTTTCATTCCAAAGAAACAAAATGTTTTTATTTTAATAGAAAAATATATTTTGCTATTTAAAATTATGATTTATTTATAAGATCTTTTAGCACCAAGGAACACACATTTACCTTGAGACAATCATATCTATGGATTATTCCAAGTATATTAAGCAATTGTCTTTTGTATTCATGTATCCGCTTCACCTGAACATCAAACATTGCATCCAAACTGACCTGCAAATTATGAAAGATATAGGAAAAAATTACTTCTATTGTAGTAATGAAAAAGAAAAGAAAAGTTCAGGTAAAACTATGTCACTTAAACCTTCACACCACTCATTGCTTCAATGTATTCAGCAAGCCTCATTTTATTGACCTTTTTAACCTACAATATCAAAAGGATAGAAAGAGATATCAAGAGATCATATGATGCATATTGGATATTAATCACATGCAAAGTAGGAAGAAATTGGGAAAATAGAAGAGAATGCAGAGTAATGAGAGAGTTGCTCCCCAAGACAGACAAAGGTTCTCTGGTCTCCCAATTCCCATTCAAAATCTCCTTCTCTGTTATTCTGCTCAATTTCGCATATAGCAGACTTTTCCCATACATTTTCTCTCTTCTAACTAACTTCCAGTATCTCCCCACTGAAAAAGATATTGGATTTTAGGCCCCTCCCCTACTGTTTTGGGCCTTCATTAGAAGCTGTCTCACTTAGAAGTTAATTTCCTATCAATACCGCCCACTTTAGAAGCTGCCCTGTCACTAAATGCAGAGAAATAGGGGAATTTTCCCGGATGGAAGAAGCTGTCTCCCAGGTTGCCTCCTCTACTGGTTGAGACTTCCAAAGGATGAGCCACTCAATTTCTTGGCTTCCCTAAAGCTAGGCTTCATGACTGGCTAGCACAGCCTCTGGATTATGAGGGGTTTCCGATTCTTTAATCTCGAATCCAGAAGGGAGGATAATCACAGCATAGCCACTCTTCTTCACAGATCATTTAAGTTGAGAAACAAGGAAGACCAGGTGAATGCAGGCCAAACTTGGCAATTAGAGCTTGTAAGCAACCTACCCGACCTGAGATAAAACCTGGAAAGGGCCAAAGTAACGAGAAGACAACTGGGAGTTAATCTGTCAGCCAACAGACTGCAGCCTATCAGGCCGAAGTTAGCATAAACCTAATCACCCTCAGTATAAGCATAAGATGACAGTGAACATCAGCATATTTCTTCATTATTTTGCACCTGCTGCAACTGGATTGAAGCTGACGAAGGGCCTCATCATTCTCTAACAGTACTGTAGCCACAGAATTAAATTGGGTTTCTAGAAGTAAAAATCGCAACACAGGGGTGTGTCTACCATAAACAACTTCAAAATTTAATTCTCTTGGGGTGGAATGGGAAGACATACTGTACCAGAATTCTGCTGTTTCATATAATAAATAATAAATATAGCTTAAAAATTTACCATTTTCCATTCTTGATGGAAATCAGTATTGTCAACATGATCTCGCAATCCTGTCAGAAGGTCAGCATTACGTATCCACGCTTCCGTTCCTAGCCATTTTGATGTAAGAGCACATAAACTGGGATTGCTCACCACAATCCACCGACGCTGACAAAATATCAATTCATTGGCTTATTAGTTGTTGCACAGTGCACACATAATCACACATTTTTTTAGTGAAGAATTGTTGCTATTGTCAAGAACCACAAAGAAAATTTACTATCAAGATAAATATGCACAAAAAAATTGTACAAGAAGCATCTTAAACTTGGTCAATGGACAACACTATTTAAGATGTAATCAAGATACACACTAGGAGGTAGCAAAATTAACTTAGAAAAAACTATATTTGTGTATTTCCAGTGAGTGTTGACACACAGATCACAATTTTATATAAAGATAACTTTTCCAACAGATGCAGCCGATTTCAAGAGTAAGCCACTTAAGCCATTTCATATAACTATACATTCATAGCAGGAGAACGACAGTTGCATTATACATATACTGTAATAGTAACTGATTTTCTACCTGGGTTACACCATTTGTCTTAAATTGAAATTTTTCAGGCCATAGCTCATAGAAGTCCTGCAAAAGTTGAACCAGTAATCTATTGCTTTATGATTTCACAATCAGCCAAGGTGATAAGGACAGTGAAGTGATTTGGCACAATTAATTCATACCTTAAATGTTGTCCCTTTCAGTGTATCTAAATGTAATTTTGAAACACCATTCACAATATGGGAGCCAACAATTGACAAGTTGGCCATCCGAATGTTCTGGAAATGCAATACATAATCACAAAAACTATACATTAAACAAGCCCTTCCTGGAATAACATATCAAGAAAACAAGCACCATAAATAAAAATTTCTTCGAATTTGGAAACAATGTTGCAATATACTGGAATTACTATTCCACAGTGCACAACAATACTGAAGCATACATCTGTTGTTCAGCTTAGAAGCAAGTTAATGCAATAGCTTACAGGAAAAAATGCATCTCTAAGTTGTATTGCATGATCGTGAATTACCACAAACTCCTCTCCTAACTCACATATTTCTTACAGTTCATTTGTATGCCATCTAAATCAGGGAGCCATGTACACTGCAGTCATTTTAACTCGACACCTAAATGGTTGTTCAATTGAATCTACAGTTTATGTGCACTTAGGAGTTTATAAATATGAAAATATAAGGGGTCATATGAATCAAGGATTGAAGCTAAATAGCTAATGAACGCAACTTTTAGAGAGACAAGAGGAACACCAAAAGGTAAGAATGGCTACTAACTGAAAAAAGCCTCAAGAAGGTGTGCACAACCAAAGCTGAATGGATAAGGGAGGTAACAATCTACTCCAAGTTACATATAAAAATATATGAAGATATCTTAGATTATACTCTAGAATTAGTTTCCTTATTTCCTTGTTAACGCTTAGAATTGGTTACCATATTTCCTTCTTTTTTAGTATCACAACAGTTGAGTTGGATGATCTTGATTATCTTCTGGAGATCGAAGTCTAAAGGCAACCTGATGGCACCGCCTTGCTCATTCAAAGCAAGTACAGCGAGGACCTTTTGAGCAAAACCAATATGCTTGAAGCCAAGTCTATTTCCTCTCAATGACACCTGATTTAAAATGTAAAAGTTTGCCGCCGATCCACGTATGTACTGCTCAGTGGTTGGTGGACTATATAATAAGTGAACACCACTAGACTGAGACAGGTTTTGCAGTCAACAAGGCTTTCTGATTTAAGGCAAATTCCCTGGTGTCACATCACATTGGATTGCAGTTAAATGGATCCTAAGGTACTTAAAGAGGTACTTACAGTGTGATTTACAGTTTGTTCCCACATTGTCCTTGCCATTAAAGGCATTTTGTGATGCTAACAGGGCAGTGTACCTGATGAATGCCAGTACACATCAGGAGCAGCCATCTAATTTGGTCCAAACCTTATTTCACGGTGGTCCCAAAAGTAACAAGTTTTTTCCAGATCCAGCACTAAGGCTGAATGTGGCAGCCTAGTCCATGTTGCAGCAGATTTGTTGGTAGATTAATCCTTGTATAATATCATGTTTGTAACCAAACCACTGGATTTCACTCATTCATTAAGCTTTTGTTTTAAGAACTAATATACATAGCACTAGACATATGTGATAGTTAAATTGAATAACTACAATAGTTTGCAGTAAAAAAAAAGCCCATGCAGAAAGAAATTGTAGCCTACCAAATTTACCATTGACAAATTGTTCTAGAATACCTTCACAGCACCTTCTTCAACAATTGACATCCGGGATAGACGGTTGTAATCTAGTCCAATCTTTTTTTTTAACTCCTCCATAAAATTAAAATTTATTTCATATAAAATCTGAAAAGGGCATTTCAAATATTTGTAAATATAATCATTCTATAATAAAGAAATTAAGAAAAAAGGAAGTAATTTTGTGAGAACAAGAACAAAACACAATTTAAATTCATCAACATTTCCATTCCGAATTACTGAAATTTATGGTTTAACATGGAAAATTTCCTAAAAAAAAGTGACCATGCAGTCAAACGTCCCATGCTTTAGCACAAAAAAGGTGAAAAAAGAATCAAACATACCTGTTTGCTGTCATTCAATTTGCTCGTGAAATACATATGTAAGGTAAATACTAAATAAAATGCAGAAACTCAAAGTCGTGTCTTCATGAACATACTTGTAAATGACGAGGGAGAAGGCTACCGAGCAGATCAACAGGGATCTTCTCTAGTCCTTCAGCTACAACTGTGTGAGTTGTAAAGGAAAAAACTTTGCATGCAATGTCCCATGCTTTATTCCAGCCCAGATGTTCTTCATCTACTAATATTCGCATAATTTCAGCAATTGAAAGGGATGGATGGGTGTCATTTAGATGGAGAGCAACCTAATACAGGAAAGGAAAAAACATATGTTGCAAGAAGCAGTGAGAACATAATAATGTCACTAGTGATAATCTAATGCACAAAATAATGTTTAACTCATGTCCACTTTCACATATAGTAAAGCACCAGATAGAAATCTGGCATGCTGGAATGGGTTGTTAGGATAGTCAGTTAGAATAGTCAGCAGTTAAAGTTGTTGAGATAGGAGCTTTGAATAGGATGAGGGTAGAAGAGTGAGAATTCCGTTGTTATCATGTTGGAACTGAGCATTACCTTTGTTTTGGCAAGGAGAAAAACCATTTACGAAAGGGAAACCTTTTGAATGAGAACCCTCTCCTTAGATCTTTGAAATTCAGTAAATACTGGACACTGCCAAAGCATTCTTTTTCCTTATGTTTCTCCCTTTTTCTTGTCTGTCTCCCTAAAAACTCTAAAGAACCCATGTCTAACCTGGGATAACCTGAAAACTCCCTGAATCCTAATGGAATAGAATCACTACAACAACAAAAAAGGATTAATTACTTATTTCGTTGGTGTAGTTACAAAGAAATTCCTTTAAGTACTTGTACTTAAAATATTCCCTTTCAGTCCCGACACACACCATTTTTTATCTCTTTTAGTCCTAGCACATCATTTTAATCCCTGTTAATTCCCACAGCAGGGACAAAAAGAGATTATATATTATGTGTCCAAAAGGGAATTCAAATGTAGGGACCAAGAAAAATTGTATAATTGCAAGGACCAAATGAATAATAAAACAAAAGGAACGGTGTCATCGAGAAATGACTGGGATAACCTAGAACTTTGAATGGGAAATTGAATTTGAGAACTTTCTCACCATATGATAGAGGAACATTTAAAATTGTGTAAACTATGTCTTATTGATAGTATTGTAATAGTGATTAGTAATCACCATACCTATGAACAACCAAATGTACAAGTACAAAATATTTGAAAATGAACCTTATCTGGCAACTCATCAAAGTTATTATGTGCTTCTTTGAACCTTCGGATGATGTCTTGCAAAGATGCTGAGACAAAGAAATATTGTTGTTTCAGTCTCAGTTCCTTCCCCTGAAAAATACACTCAAAGTCAGTATTGAATCAACAGACATTCCAGGCTGGGCAGTTGCACCCACTCAATTTTGCAAAATTACAATTAAATATATTAAATTTTAATGTTTTTGCACCCTAAATTTGTAATATTGATCCTACAACCAAGTGACCGACCCATACATTAAGTATGTACTATTTGTCCCCTCTAGTCTGGGGTGGGGTGTCTTGGATCCGCCAGTACTCAAAAGTGGTAATATGATAGGAGGGATTGAATACTCCTCATTTTTTAGATTGAGTCAAAATGATTACAAAGCTAAAATTTATCCTATCATGAAAAATTCAAGTGACTTAATAAACTTCTAAATGTAATGTTTCTAGATCAGCTGGTATGCCAAACAAGACAATCAATGTTGTGTGGGAGACAACTAAAACAAGCAAAAATGGAATGTATGGAATCTTACACTGAAAACTTGAGAAACATAATAAAGTAATGCACAACACTACACGTTACGAATGAAAACTTTGAGAACAAAAGCAAAAGACCAGAAAAACCCTTTGTATGTTCAAGAATTGGCACCAAGTTCCTTCACTGAGCTTTCATCATAAACTTTGGCAGATAATAAATTCTATAAACAAGTATGTTAAGTCAATAAAATAAGAGATAGTTTTCAATATAAAAGATCATTTTAAAACAATTGCACAAGACACAGAAATATCAGCCCAAGATTCTATTAACAATGTAAAGCTTTAAACGCATATTATTTCCTACAACGAAGAAACAATAAAATTATAGAAAGTAATCTTAAACGAAATCAATATGTGTCTGTTTTTTACAATCATAAACCCACAACCAAACATATGGCACTGCCAGCTTTTATTATCAATATCAGAGACAGGTTAGAAGTTCTGAACAGTTAAAAGCAACAACTACATCAGAACTTAATAATAATAATAATAATAATGAAGGCATACCTGGTGATTACGGTCATCAGGGTACAAAACATTACTTATAGTTTCTGCTCTTTGTCTGTTGACAACAGAATTAATGTAGTCTCCAGTGTTATAAGCCTCCTACAAAAACAATAGGAAAAAAGGGTTCAATGGTTCACCCTAAGCACAAATAAAGAAAAGGATATGCCAAACTAAACAGAGAATAATGAACTGCAGCAAAACACTTTTCATCTTATTCTATGCCAAGTCAGTCTCAGTAAAGGTATGACCATGTTGAACTAATGACCTAAATTGAATAATTTATTGTAAAAGCCTTATGACCACAATTATTTATTCTTTTATTTACTTAAACCTATATTATGATATCATCACGCCTATAATTTATTCTCAAATTTGGAGCAGATGCTTATTTAAAAGAAAAAAATTACCAAATCAAATTGATTACTAGGTTTAGCAGCCCACAGTCGAAGGTTGAGGGTATTTCTTGTTCCGTAACCAGCTATTGGGTTGTCATAAGCCACAGCTTCAACCTGTACTTCACAAAGAACAAGTTCTCCATCAACATTATGCAAAATTCCAAGAATCTAAAAGAAATGTAACACAGGTAGCAGTAGGCATAAATCTAAAATTTTAGAAAGAAGTATCATTACAAACCAAATTAAAAATACTACTCTTACTGTCTCTCCAGGGACCCAAACTTGATGTTTTTCTCCATTCATATCAACCTCTTCAACAGTCCCATAGAACTAATCCATCCAGTATAACACAGAGATGCACTCAGTTTATAATTTTGAGGTGATAAAGTGAAAGAAAGGCTATAATATGATCAGAAACCATAAAATGATTCAAAAAGGCATAAAAGATGGAAGCTGGACAAACCTTCACTTCATATGTTACATGAATCCGCTCTATCTCCCAAGGATTTCCAAAGTTCAGCCAATAATCAGGCTGCTCATGTTGAAAGCCATCCACTATGACCTGACGAAACAACCCATATTCGTATCGCAGCCCATAACTGCACAGTGAAGATCAAGCCCACAAACTCAGCGGACAGCAGCCTGTTTTTATAAAATAGGCATATTTGTTTTCCAAACAACAAAGAGCAAAATAAGTATACTTCTGTTTGCCTGCGCAGTTCCAGAATCATCAAGGTCGGAACTTGAAACAAGCAAAAGAATAACACTCCAAAATTAACTGATCAATAGGAAGTAAACCTCTATGGTACTCAAGGTTTCATAGGTATAATTAATACAGAAACTGGTAAAAAGTATTGTTGACGATAAATACAGTAACTTCCAAATTCATAGTTTTAGGGCAAGACACTCAGAATGTGAACTACAATTTAGACACTAAGCTTTTGAGACACGAATTCATTCTTGTTTGACAATAGCTACACACGACATACAAACGATTGAGACTTGGAAAACCTTTGGGGCATTAGAACAACTAAACCAAAAAAATTAAGTATAGATGTCCAAGCTTATAAGGCCAGCTTCACAGCTCTTGCCTATATATACATATAGAATATTCATTAAAAAATAAAAACAGTATGGTGAAAATATTACTGTTTCAAACCTGCTAGAAAAAATTTACAATAAATATGAAGGTCACACCATACCCCCATGCAGGATAATCCAAAGTTGCCAAAGAATCCATTTGGCATGCTGAAAGACGAGCAAGGCCACCATTCCCTAGGGCTGCATCTCCTTCCTTGTCAGGGATGCCACATACATGTATTTAGGGGATAACGATAACCACATTGATTTCTCAGTGAGATATCCAATCTACAATAGTAGACTGGGAAATACAAAATGATTAAACTAAAAACATTAATAACACCTGCTCAGCCAAAACTTCAAACTCAAATCCAAGTTGGCTTAGGGCCTCTGCATATTGATCCTGGATGCCGAGATTGATTACACTATTTGACAAGGAACGACCTGATGTAAAAAAAACATGTGTTCTTAAGAATTGGATACAAGAACAGCAGCAATTGTACACTTTCACAGGCACAACCATTGATTAACAATTCATCAAATGAATGAAAAAAAGGCGGTATCAATTTATTTAATCGTTTGACTTTGCTATAACAAATCTGAGAAGAATTTTTGGACTACTGTAGTTTCCTTCATATTTAAACCACCAGAGTACTAAAACGTATGATACGTACATCATAACACAATATATAAGAAAAAATTTCATTCATATTATAGTATGATTGGAAAAATACAAATTTCATGTAATACACTATTATTAGAAAATTCCAACACGTCATCACATTAAAGTCTACAACTACTTTGCTGAATGTGACAGAACAAAGATCCCATTGTTTGCTTAAATTTACTTACACCATACTTTATGATAAAAAAATTGGGAGAATCATCCTGCAAAAGCTAGCTGTTATCATTGCACTACTAGAATTTCTTATATTTCATGATAATTTTTCTATAAATTTGTTATAAAAATTTGCAAAAAAAGAGTTTCTTGTTATTTTTTTTATAAATTTGCAGGAAAATTCTCATGATATAAGAAATTTTAGTAGTATTGAGTCCAAGGTGCTATAAACCCCCACACTTCCAACATAGGACTCAAGTCTCCATACAATCGGATCTTAACATCTTGACGTGCCCCTTATTGTTTGTGCCCACGTGAGCTAGTGTGCACAAGCCCCTTTGACTAATCTTAAACAGCACTGCTCACTAGCACCTAAGAGACATGGTGGAAGACTTCGATACCAATTGATAAAAAACTTGAGTGAACCACATCATAAAAGCTATTCGTTGTAGTTGTAGACCACAAAGTCTTATCAACCAGGCACTAGTTGTAGTTGTAGTTCTATACATTGCACTTGGATCCTAACACTTTCATACTATATAAAAGAACCATTTAACCTAAATATGTTTAAAGAGTTAAGCAATAACACCATCATTAGCTTAGTACTAAAAGAAACAGAATCTATTTTGACATTGCTCACGCATCAAAAGTTTAACAGGAATTAGTTCGTGCATTTGCTTCTCTTTCAAAATAATAAATATTTCTTGTATTATTTCTTCTCTACTGGTTACTGACTAGTATCCCCACTGGAATCACTGTCAGACTAACCCCTTGGGCAATGTAGCAACTAGGAGCCCCTTACAGATCTGAAATTTGGTCCACCCACTCAAGTGTCTTGCTCATTGCAGCTTAGACCATTACAGGTGAATATATGTTGTATTCTATGAATTCATTTGGTTACATAGAATTCCATAATTAAATAATTAATAACTAACAGGTAAAGAAAGACTTGAAAGGGAAGAAAGATTTCTGAATCACTTGAGGAAATCCTCAGTGTAATTGCTTAAAAAATCATGATTGATATTCACTAATTTGAGGAAACTAGGAGAGGAAAATAAGTCAAAATATACAGCCCTTAAACAAGAGATACTATCCAAGATAAAGTTTAATATACTTTTTTTTTATCATAGATAACTGATTAAACTTGTACATGGAACTTGTACATGCTCACAAAAAATATAAACTAACTTGGTTAAAGAAATAAATAGTAAGTAAGGCTAATGTGCCAAACAAAATTTAGAGCATCACTTTAACTACCCATAAGAAACTCAAGAGAAAGGAAGTAGAGGCGCTTAGGCTTTGTTCTCTTGAAGTAACTGTGAGTATCATGCCAGCGTTCAATCAACCGATCTCTGACACTGTGTGACAAAGCCTACAAATACCATCACACAAAATCAATTTTTTGATGATAGCAATTAAGAAAATGGCCAGCAGTAGGCCAAAACACTTTAATATATTATTTGATGCCCTTTATAACCTACAGAACTGGATCTTAAGATGTCAAACAGATAATACTGGAACAAACTTTAACGTTCCATATCTGAAGACAGAGTTCCTTTTACAACAAAGTTTACTGGATATGACATGTATCCCTTCAAGGTCAATACAAAAAACTCCTATAAACATATCATAATGACACACCTATCATCAAAATTACTTAGTCACCCACTCATCCTCTCAACATCCTTCAGTAAAAGAAAGGGTCCAGCTAACACTCTAAAGAGCGTTGGTTCAGGAGTACTAAATATATTATATTAAATACTCATATCACATAAAAAAGCATGTGCGAAATAATCTTCGTGTTTTTTTATAGAATAGATGTTTACTTTCCAAATAAATACTTTCAATTTCTGTTTGTTAACAAGCGGACGGGTACTGTTAGCTTTTTTCCATGAAGAAAACCTTGAATTCGTAGTAAAATTTATTGTTTTCCAATAGAACTCCTGGAGATTATTTTAATGAAATTTCAAACAACTCATAAAGGAAGGATTATGATAACCATTTCCTTGACCTAAGTAATGATTGAGGAATTAAAGGGAGGAAATTTCGTTTACAACAGAAAAGAAAACATTTTATCAATAAATGTAATAGCTAAGTCATCAATGTATCCCTGTCATAATTTCTAAGTAAAACCTTTTATTTATTTATTCAATAACCATTGTAATAAATAGTTGCCTTACCACTAATTAACTGTTACCATCATAGTTAATTGAAATAGGTTACGATAATTAATTGCATTTCAACAATATATACGATAATGAAGCTTAGGTGTGTCCATGTGTCCCACAGTGACACCCATAGGACACTTATTCGTGTCTATTTTCAATAAATTTTTTTCATCTTTGACATCTTTGACACAATTGTGATAGAATTGCTTCAACACAATATTAATAATGACAAATAATATAAATTTTGTTAGGAATCAGAAATTCATAGATTTATTCTATAAATTTCTATTATAATTATGAAAAAAATCTCAAATTCTATATAATCAAAAACATCTAAATTATATATGTACCATTAAAGATATTTTTCAAGAGATTGTTAATTTTGATTTTAGATAAACTGAGTTAAAGTGTTTTTTCAATATTGATGATCGAGAAATGATTATATTTGTTTCTGTGTTCTATATTTTAAAAATTACAAGTGTCGCAGTGTGCCTGTAGGTGTCATGTGCATATCCGTGTGAGTGTTTGGGCTTCATATTTATTCAAAATACTTTTCCTAAGATGTTTAGAGACTTGTGGAGTACCTTAAATCTTTCTCACATATAGCCTCCTTCGTTAACAATGAAATACCTTTTTACTCTCTAATTAAATTATTCATTCTACACTTTTGTTTGATATTCTCTTTCTCTTTCTCTCACTATCACTTTATACATCTTATTTTTGACCCTGCACAGCTGTTCTAGATACTCCGAAAAACCCCCTCACAGTGGTCTTACCTGATTCGTCCAGAATTACTTCCCGTGGAGTGTGCCTGATACCAAAAAGACCCTATCCCATACTCTTTGTTCTGCTCATATCTCTCCGTCTTTCAAATAAATGGCACAAATACAAATTCTCTTTTTACCTCTTTCTTTTCCGATATCCACGCTTGAACCAAACACACCAAAATGTACCAGAGCAAATCATAAACAATGACTAACATAAACCGAAAGCAATGGAGTTGAAAGGCAGCGTACCTGATACGCTTCGAAATCGTCAAAACTAAACCGTGACCTGGCCACAGTGTACTCAACATGATTCAGAATATCCTTTTGAAGACTGAGAGGGTCGTTCTTCAGAAACCCATCCATTAAGCTAAACATTCTCTCCGCTTTCGCGCGACGCTCGCCAACGCCTTCCACCAGTCCAGGCCTCCTCACCACAACCCCTGGATTCGCCGCCGCCGATCCCGCCACCGATACCGTGCCGTCACCATCGCCACCGACCGCCTCGGCCAAAGCTCGCTTGATCCTCTCCAGGCTGTCGGAGTCCTCAATTTTGTTGCCATGCGAATCAGTGACGAAGAACTTCTTGACGAAGAAGTCACCCTCGAATTCGACGGTGGCGCGGTCGACGGTGAGGCCGAGGACCTTGAAAACCCTGGTGATGACCTGGAGGAGGCCAATTCGGCTGCGGGCCCGGATCACGAAGGCGGTGGAGTCGCCGGCGTCGGAGTTCTCGACGGCAATGGTGGAGGTGGAGGCGAAAGCGGAGTCACTGGCGGAAGCTTGCAAGGGGATGGTTCGGTGAGCAGTGGTGTAGGGCACGGAAAGCGAGGAGAAGTGTGTGAGAGAAGTGAATGGAGAGAGTGAATTGATCGGAAACGAGAGTGAGGGAGCGAAGAGAGGGAACGAAATTGTTTGCATTTTGGGGAAGTTTAGAATGGGTGAAGTGGTGACATGAGTGTATGGTACGAGAGAAAGAGAAAAAGAATAGCGGGAATCGTGATGTGTTGCAAGTTTCAACTAACTACTTTTAAAAGGAGTTTGCCTTTCCGGTAAGAGGAGGCAAGAAGATTATGATATGCCACTCCTCACATGTCTAACTCAAACTATTCTTTTTGGAATATGCAATACAGTATAGATAAACAAAAAAGTAAATAAATATTACTAACACATCTTCTTACACCTTTTAAATATATTTTTCTATTGGTTAAATTTTCACATACTTATAAAGTAAAATAGTATTTCTTTTTGTGTTCTCATCCGCATAGAAAAAAGTTATTCAGATGTATATATATGCAATTTTTATATAATAAATTCATCCAAACAAATTTATTTAAGGGGGAAATGAAGAAGTTTTTAGTTTTAATTAGGATATAAAGAAACAAGTGATCATAAATGTATTTTACTTGGAAGAAAAAAACTGTATAATTGAACCAAGAAAAGTTTGTTTATTTTACAAATTTGCTTATCAAAATATACAATTTTTTCAGTTTGAATTTTTTTTATAAGAGTGTTTTAATGAATTTTTTTTTATAAAATTTCCTTATGAATAAAATTTTATTTTAATATAGATTCTACAAATACAAGTTTTTTAAATTTGAAGTTATTTTCTTTGTTTAAAGGAATTTATTTTATGAGATTTACATTAAAATAATATTTTTATTGATAAAGAAATTTAAGAAAAAAAGCTTATTTATGATATTCACAAAATGTCTCAATTTAAACACTAACAAATTTTGACACCCTGTTTTGAAAAATCTTAATTAAACATCACAAAACTTATCTATATTATTAAGATTTTGAATTTAATATATACAACTTTAATTAATAATATTTTAAAATTTAAGTACAATAGAACTTTTACTTTTCATGCACTTTAGATTAAATGAATATTATTTGTTGTTCTATTACGGGTGTTTTCAAATTTATTAGGTTAGAAATTAATCTTATCCGCGGTATCCATGAATCAAGTAAAGTTATCTTTCATAAAAAGGTTAACGTGAAATATAATATATTAACTAATAATATGATACACATGTCAAACATGTGACACCTTCAATCAACACCAATGACATGTTAATTGTCATAGTTACTAAAATTAAAATTCCCAGAGTTTAATGAACTATTTTTAAAAGCATTAAGACAAATTTTTTAATATTTAATGAAAAATTCATATAACAGTAATCCAAACACATATCCGTACAATTTTAATAATGCAATCACATTCAAATAATATGCATAAATGCATATCTTCATGGCATATAATTTTAGATTAAATGTAAAATAAAAAAAAAGTAAGTAGGATAAATAAATCTTTATATTGAACAAAGGTGTGATAGTCTCCGTATATCTACACTTTTTATGATAATAAAAATTAATTAATATAATGAAAAAATAATTATTATAATAATGATCAAAATAAAAACTATCTTTGTAGATAATGAAAGTAAGAATGAGATGGTAAGATTATACTTCAAAATTAAAACGGCGAAAAAGATTGGTACAAATATTACTAAAACCAATCCTATTATTAATTGTTATAAATTAATTAATACTGAATATAAGACATCCCATGACTTTAAGCAAGCTATAAATGATTCCAAGACAACAATTTATGATGAAAATTGTTGCAAAAAAGAGGACACAAAGCATCCATAATATTACACTTTAAAAATTAGCTATTTAAAATTTATTTGTATCTTGCATATTATGACATTAATTAAAATATGTTGACAAAGAACATTGCTTCGAGATATTTTTCATCCAACGTTACATACATAAGCCATTTATCATAAAAAAGAGTGAAGCAATTTTATTAATAAACTGTTGTTACATGTTTCGATGATAACTTTTTTGTAAGTTTCTGCATCATGAAATTACTGTTTACAAGTATAAAGAAAAGAGTATTTGAGGGAGTGGATGGTAGTTGTTTATTTTAACTAATTTACAGATAAAATAAAGGTGTAAAAAAATGGGAAGAGAAAATTCAGTGCAAAGAGTGGGAGAAGAAAGAATTGGAAAGTCAGTTTAGTAGAGAGAAAGGAAGAAAAAAAAAACCGTGCTTAGACACCCGTAATATTAAATAATAATAAATAAAATTATTAATACCAAATAAAATTAATTTTTATATCAAATTATTTTTAAATTTTATTTTAGAAAATTATTTTCTAAATATACTACTCTAAAACAAATTATTCTTCCATCTCAATCAAATCTTTCATAAACTTTTTTTCTCTTAATCTAAACTACTATAATTTTTCCCCTTTTTTCTTTTTATCTCTTCTTTACTTTTCATTTCCACTTCTCCTTCCAAACTAATAATTAAATTAAGTAACACAAAGGACACTACACTGGAGATGTTATTAAAAGTGAAGAGCCAGCCTCAGATGCATGTTGGTGACCCTACATTCTTCCAAATGGGAGATGGCCAACATTCAGGTTCCATCCAAGAGACGCAAATGACATTCATGGGAGATGCCTTTCATGATGAGCTCTATAATCATCAGTAGTATGACACTACCAGAAACATGAAGATCTCAAGGGAAATTGGTGACTCAATCTTCTTCATTTACCTTTATCTCTCATTTCAATATACTATGTATGTAACACTTCTAAAAAAAATAAATGTCATGAATCAAAATTATCTTATGTAAAAATAAAAAATTAGATTTTAAGGAATCTAACAAAAACTAATCTGTAGAAGTTGATTTATGTGTGAAAAGAAACTAAAAAACTAGTGTAAACTCTAAAAAAAAATCTTAGTTTTCTTTTGTAACTTTCTTCAAACAGATCCTATAAGCTAAATTTCATGATTTACGTTGCTGGATTCGGTTAAAATTTTAATACCTTTACGACTTAAATGCACTAAACTCAAAAACAGGAGACAAATATTTCGTTAGAACTATTATATCCACTATCAAAAGATTACCTAAATGACTAAGATGATATATATCAAATACATTCGTGTAATTCATGGCTATGAATATTGTATAAGTTGGTATCGATGATATATGTAATGCCGCATCTGTGTAGGGTGTATTCCTATAGAAGAGGTGATTTAGGCAAATTGGAAATTAGCAAAAATCAACGGGTACAAAAGACTTACTTACCAAGCTGACGGTAGAGAGATTAAATTGGCCATAATATGAGAAATGTGACATTCATTTTGGTCTCAGAAAACCTGCCATAACAGGATTAAAATTACGTGTTCCTGTAGGTTATTCCTTTCATATTCGTCAAGTACATTAAAAACTAACACATCACTAAAAAATAGTTGCTTTTTTTCAAGTTTTCTGTAAACAAAATTTCTTTCTGGTCAAGTAGCATACTTGTTTAGACTAAACATTTACAAGGAGGTAGACAAATTAGCGGCAAAATAAAAGCCAAATAAGGTTAACATACAATTTGAACTCCCAACCTGTTACATTACTGAAGCTATAGTTGTCACGGGAGGAGCAGAAGAACGTTCTCCATACAGCTATTTAATAGATAGGTTCATCTGCGGTAACGGAAAATTTCGCGTAAGGTGATTACACGAAAACATATCATCATTGAATTTATTAACATCATTAAAATGAATGTAAATGATAATTGCAATGAGAGTAAAGTGACAATACCATCCCCATCATCTACATCATTGTAATCATCGTCATCGTCGTCAAAATCTATATTCTGCAAGATTTTAATAAAGTTAGATACTGCAAATTTTTACTTTTTCTTTCCAACGTGGAAACGAAAAACACAGCCTAGCGACCATATGCTACATAAGATGGCCAAAACATCCAGGCTTAGTAAGAAAGAAGAGGGAAAACAGTGAAAGAAATAACTCTTCAAACTACTACCATCAGACCCCAACTGCTAAAAATTTACATGAAGTGACAGACCATTCCCTATGCCGCCCACCATGTTAAATTAAGCAACTTCCAAAATCCAATTTTAGTAACAATTCATTGAACGCTGAAAAAGGTGTCACCACGTGTTGTTGAAGGAAGAAAGTGCAGTATGTGTATGTAACATTTAAGCAAATGCCACATTTATAGAATTCACTTCTATAATTTAAAAGAAACCTCTAAAATCTGAAAGCAAGAACAAGATAGACCAAACATCACAGTTCTCATCATCTAATTGTCTTTTACTTCAAAGGTCATATCATTTTCTATTGTTTACTTTCTAACTACTGGAAGAGCATATTATGTGTAACATTTGAGCAGATGCCAAGTTTGATATGGAATGCACTTAAAATTTCAAAGAAACCTCACAAAGCATTGAGCAATCATAAGATAAACTAATACTTGATGTTCCTATTTTCTAATTCTCTTATCCAATCCAACTATTTTCTCCTTTTAATTTTTATATTTATGCATGGGATCAGTTGGATCTGCAGGACCACGCACACTCACAACACCCAATTTGCCAATGTTATGTATGCAAATGAGAGACACTTAGTTTTTCCGACAAAGAAGGGGGAAAGAAACTTCCATCATCAACTTACGTGTTTTCAGTATATCTAGTTAAAAAATTAAGGTAATACTCTACCCTTGACTCAATTGAACAAAAAGGTTTGAAGTTAGACACATGAAACCGTATAAATGCAAGTTTTTCATGGTCGAAAGCTGGGCAGGTTTAGTTTTTTCCCTCTTTAACTTTGTCTTCAATTTGAAAATTTTGCTGGATAAGTTTGAGATTAAAATGTATGATTATAACATAGAGACAAATGGAAAAACTAACATATCAAAGCAAAGGCTAAAGTGGAACCTGATTATAATCATCGTCACTCATTTCTTCTTCATCCTCCTCTTCTGCATTTGCATCTCCATCTTCATCTTCTCCATCTTTCTTTTCGGTTTCATCAGTTTCCTCCTTTCCCTACAGGTGAAACCATCATCATCAACATTGAATTTCGCTGGGAAAGAAAAGGTAGTCCAACACTAGAATAAAAAAACAAATACAATATCCATGTACCAAATACAATCATACTCGCAAAACTAATGATCTAGTGGTCAACATTCCTTGAACTTAGCTAATGGAGAGTTGCAGCAATGGGAGTAGTGGTGATGGTGGCAGTCAACAATGATAGTGGCTGTAGAGATAATAAAATGATGGAAACAGTGATGGAAGCAATATTAGTGGGATTAGCACAGGTGGTGACAACAGTTCTGGTGTTGGTGTCGAGTGACAAAGGTTGTGGCAAGGTGAAAGAGCAGGGGAAGTTGTTGAGGTATCAAACTGAGGATGCAGTAACTTATTTCACCATATGTGTGGGTCAGAGACTGCCTCTTAATGATTGGAGCTTCTTTCAATTAGAAAGCTTAGGATCTAGAATAAGAACCGAGGATATCTTCAATTATTGATAGCTCAATTCCTAGAAGATGCTATCAGGAATTAAAATTTTTATTTTACAATATATACCAAACCAGAAATTAAAAATTGTAGGTTATTATTACATTCCAAAGGCCACAGAAAATCTTAATGAAGATAGAAAGTGATTAGCATCCAAGTACATGAGGAACCTACCCTCAAAAGCTAGTTATTATGAGAAAAACTAAACACTTAAATACTTTACCGAACAGCTTATAATAACCAAATATTATTCAATGTGAACTTAGATACCCCTTAATACCCAAATCCATATAATTAGTATGTTCCGTGATGAAATGAATGAAGTGTTTGTGTCTTGTTATCACACACACGTACATAGGAAGTTGCTCTAAACATAAGTGCTTTACCTGGTTTGTTTGCTCTTGTTGTTCAAAGAAATCCATTTTCTTCATCTCTGTCACACAAACATCTTTATCAGTCTAAAGAGAAACCTAGGCTTACCATCATTATTATAAGTAAACAATGCTCCACTTTATAGATGTAGATAATATCCCAAGTAAGTTCCATAAAATGTTTCTATCAAATAAATAATATTTTCAACACCATAAGTTATCAAGCATTTATACAACGATATTACAATCTAAAATAGAATGTTGCATTCATAGAACATATAATGATCAGAAGAACAACACATATGCAATTCTTGAGTAATGAGAATTTCATAAATTTCTCTAAAGGGAATGGAAGTTTTTTTACAAAGATTAAGCTTATTTTGAGCTAATCTCAGAAATTCAGAATGTACTTACAATAGTGATTTAACCAATAGCTAATACCACATAAAAAGTAGAAAGGTCACATGAAATCACTAAACCTGACTCTGGGTTCCATCGAAACTTTTTTCTTCTTGACATCCGCTTCAATTTACCTAAAACCACCAATTTAAGTTTAAATTATTTGTTAACATGAACCTCAAAATGCACAATAAAAAAAAAGGTTTTTTAATGTAAAATATAACCATTGCCTTGACAATCCATTCCATTATTCATACCTTGAACCAACTCCTGAGGAAAATCATTGAACATTAAAACTTGTGACAAAGAGTCACGGGTAAAATCGGTTGTCCTCTTGTCAGAAAATCTAGCTATGTGCATCGTTTGCCTCTCTGTTGATAAAACAATAAAATCAATATCTTCCAATGAAATTTAATAGAAGAAGAAAGTATGCCCGTCAGGAAAGGGAGGAGGCAGATATTTAGGATAAATATGGTTCCATGATGGCGAAAAAATGTTTTAGAAACAGTATGTCTGGCTTTATGATGGTGTAAACCCGCTCATTCCAGGAACCATTTCATTTTCAGCTGATGTGGGAAGCATAATTTGGTATTATTAGCATATCAGTTTGTTAGAAAATTTCCCCCGGTTCAGTTTCTTTCACACAATAATATGATAATGCACTGCAGTAAAAGATTTAGTTATGCCCATGTCACAATGCACATGTAAAAACAACTAAATGCTTACTCTTTGAGGTTGTCTCCTCCAAAAGATAAGGAGAGGCTTTCCAGTAATTCTGTAACTTGTTACTCCAATTAAGCAACTTTTTGGTATTAGCATCTATATCACCTATTTTAAACTCGGGTAAAGTAACATCCTGCAACATCAGATAGATGGTAACAAGCAATGAGCATAGGCGGTTGATTATGCAGACAAAAAAGAAACATAGAAACATACTACGCACCCTCTTTATTTGTCAGTTTCGGATGTAAGGAAATAATTTTGAGGTTTTAATAAACAAGAAGTGAAAAGCTACAAATCCTTCATAGTAGAGGGCCTAATGTTTGAACAATAAAAAAATACATTTAGTGAATTATTAGACTGAGACCATCGTTTTCTGATTGGGAAAGGATCATCAGCAGAGAATGAAGAATGAAGGGAAGTAGGGTATGAATAAATCAATACAAACAAATGAAACAAAAAATACCTCAGGAAAAAGATCAAACGGCACTTGAGAAGCAAATGTAGTAAATCCACCTCCTCGTCCCCATCCCCGTCCTCCTCGTCCTCGCCCTCTGCTTGCCATCTCCACTCAAAATCCAATTCCAAGTGCAGCTGTGTCCACAACAAATAAAGACTTTACAAAACAACCAACTCTGTTTCGATGACGGCAGACGGTGGAGGAAGCTAAGGGTGGCCACGGCGGAAACGGTGGCGATGGCGGAAACGGCGGCCACGCTGCCCGTGATGCTGATTGTCCAGTGAGTAATCCTTAGTCTTTACTGTTATGTGAATTTGAGGAATAATTTGTGATTTAATATTTAATAGCTAATGGTGTATACTATTTTTTAAATTTTTTTGTTTTTATCTAACTTTTGAAAGTTTAAAAAACAATATTCATTACTCTTTTATCATTTATTTTAACTCTATTATAATGTAAAATAAATAAATAAAATTAAAAAAGTAATATTTTATTAAAATTAAAAAGTATTACATTTCTTAATTTAAGAAAAAACTTTAAACACGCTTAAAAAAGCTAGTGGAGTTATTTTAAGAAGAACCTAATTATTTATTAATCATAATATTTTAAAAATTAGTCCATCCATTCAAATAATGTCATCTTTCGTTGGTACTTAAGATTTGTATGTTTGTAAACAATTTTTTAAGGTAAAAAAATGGTTAACACAAATAAAAATAATTATCAAAACAGTCCCACACTAAAAAACAGTTAAAGTAATGTGTGATTTTTATTAATTATTATAAATGTTATTTATAGATTATGGATACAAACTTAAATAATTGTTTGTCTTTTAGAAAATTGTCAAAATAAATATGATAAGATAAAGAAACTCAATAGTTTAACTCTTCTTTTAGCTTGTAAATGAAATCATATCAATTGGATGTACATCACATGATATCAATATTCTAATTTTTATATTACTAATTACAATAAAAATATATATTATGTATCTCATAATTTAATAAATTTTACTCAAATTCATTAACACTAGGAAAATTTTAAAATAAATAATTTAGATAATGAGATATTATATATATACATGTTTTATTTGAATTTAAAGTAAAAAATATATTATATGTATTTTATTTCAAACTATTTTATATTATCTTATATATGTCTCAAAAATATTAAAAAAACAACAAACCCGACTTAGCTATTTTAGTTTTTTATAACAAAAAATTAGTATCATAAATTTTAAAAAATTTGTCGCACACGAAATTCACCATACATCTACCACCAATTTTAAAAGTTAAATATGATTAATATATATATATATATATATATATATATATATTAAAATGTAAAATTAAATATATATATATATATATTTATATATATTTATCATAAAATGAAGATAATATAAATTTAATAAATTTCACCATTTCATACAAAAGTTAACATTTATTTTATTTTGGATAAAGAAATAAAAATAAAAGTAACACATTAATGATATACGAGTCATATGAGAGTTAGAAGAAATTACAATAGATAAAAATGGATTAGGATGCATATGATATCAGTGCATTTATAGTTTATTTGCTGTAGATCATCCTACTTGCTGCACTCAAATTTAGCATTGGTGATTATTACAACATGAAAAAAAAATTTATAATTTTGATCTAAAATAATTAATATCATTTTAAATTGAATTTTTTTAGTTAATATATTTTTATAATCTGTATTTAATTTTTTGAAAAAAAAATATATTTTTGTTTATCATCTAATTATTTTCAGTGTTTATTTTCCTTTTTCCTATTTGGTTAAAAAGGTGATAAGGAGTGGTAACAATATGGCCACTAAAAGAATGGCTGCCGGGTCAAACAACTCTTTATCTAAAGTCCTTGTTAGGGTTATACCCTTCTGGTTTAATGGTGCATTATTGCAGCCTCTCTCTTCTTCATTCTCTATTCAGTGTGTACTTTTTTGTAAATCAATCTCACAGAGATCTTTTTGGCTCGTGCATCGCATGGAGAAATATTATAAAAATAAAAATAAAATATAAACAGCCATAAGATGTAATTATTTCAGTTTCTTCAAAAATAAAAAAAAAACAATTTTTAAACAGAGTTGACAGATATTGATATATTGATCAAAAGTTAAAAAAACAAACATTTGTTACACTAACAAGTTCTTACCCCAAAATTTTGCACAGTTTATGTTTAGGAATTGTTGATGATCGGATAGGTTGAGGTGAAGGAAGAGAAGAGTGAAAAGCAAGGAGTGAATCTATGGGGATGGACTACTATGGGATTTTGGAGGTTGACAAGAATGCCTCGGATGAAGAATTGAAGAAAGCCTATAGAAAGCTTGCAATGAAATGGCACCCTGACAAGAACCCAACCAATAAAAAAGAGGCTGAGATTAAATTCAAACAGATATCTGAAGCCTACGAGGTAACATCATCAATGGTCCTTGATTTGCTGTGTCGGTGTGCTAAAGATATTAGATTTAGATCCCATGTTTGATTTTCGTCATTATTATTCTGTCTTGCTGAGTTGAGTTTTCCCACCTTCAGTTCCTTGTCCGTGATGTTGATTCTTCTTTCGGTTCATGAACAAGCTTGGACTTTTTTATCTTCTGCTTTGGTGGTTAACCTCCGTTGTGGTTTAACTATTATTCCTAGTTTGACTTCAACTTCAGCTCATTTGTTTCTAATTTTGTCATGATTCAATTTTCTTGCCAATTTGATTTGTTCATCTTACACTCGATAATGGTTGATCGATCACCTGATCTGTATTTTTTTTCATACTTCATCCTCTAGATTTCAGGAGCTCTTACATTAGTGTAAGGTTAAAAAGATTTTTAATAGATAAATTACTTGTCAGATAAGTTTGCTAACTCAGTTAATTGTTTGCCACATAGTTACTTTTCTTTATTTTACATAACTCACATGGTTGCTTGTGTGCAAACTTCACGTTTGTTCACATACTAAGCTGTGGAATCCTTATGTTTGTTTCAATTATTCATCTCTCTCATTGAGTCTATATTTCTCTGTGAGGCTGTGCAAACTGTAAAATGAATATGGAATGTGAATTGGTGTATTGTTTTGGTAATTTGGTTTGATGCAGGTTCTAAGTGATCCCCAGAAGAGAGAAATTTATGATCGGTATGGTGAAGGTGGCCTTAAAGGTGGAATGCCAACACCGGATGAAGGTATGGCTTCCTTCTTCCGAACTGGAGATGGCCCACCACCATTTAGGTTCAATCCCAGAAATGCAAACAACATTTTTGCAGAAGTATTTGGGAGTTCAAACCCATTTGGAGGAATGGGAATGGGGTTTGGCTGTGGTGGCAGAGGCAGAGGCATGGGGATGAGGGGGGGATCATGGGTATCAAGGTCCTTTGGTGGAATGTTTGGCAATGACATGTTCAGTGAAGGCAGACCAACGAGTCAAGTTCCACGCCGCAAGGCTCCTCCCATTCAAAATACATTGCTTTGCAGCCTTGAGGAGTTGTACAAGGGGAGTACCAGAAAGATGAAAATCTCAAGGGAAATTGCACATGCAAGCGGGTAAGGGTTCTTTGCCTATCATTTCAATTTACAGCAATTTGTACTTGAAGCTTCTCTTAACTAAATAATGTCTTGAACAGAATGTGTTCTGTTGTTGGATTTGTTAGAACTGAAGTTGTCGTGTTTTTGACATTATTATCTTGGCCGAAAAAATGTGATTGCTACTTTAGATAGTTGTCTGTTAGATGTCTTGATTTGTTGTATTTCCCTCTCCTTTTATTGCTTCATGGATAATCATTTGATGCTACAAAAAATTATCAATCTGTTAATTCTTCCCCTCCTCTCCCGGACCCCCTCCTTTTCTTTGGTTCAATGAGTTCCTATGGTTGGGTAAGGATTGGTGTACAGACTCATTGCTACAATCTTGATATGTCACTGCATTTGTGCCATTACTCATTGTTGGCTCTGAAGTGTGACTGATTGAACATTAATCGGAATAGATATAAGAATGAAAATAGGCTAAGTGAGGTCAAGGCCTTGCCAAGCTTGGCTTGACCTGCTTTATAATCTCCTGACCCAAGTCTGGTCTGTTAGCCTTTTACGAGTCTCTTTTTAGCTACAGCTTTTATATGTCTGTCTTGACTTACCACTCACTTTAAGGGTTTATTTCATAGTATGTTGTAAATAATAGGCTTTACAAGTTAAGAAGTTAATAGACGAGTACTGAACAAGTCAATAAGCTTAGTAGCTAGCAAACATGTCAGACTTGAAATGGTCAAAACCATGAAAACAGATTGGATTTTACTCCCATTCCAACCACCTCAAGTCTGAAACAACATGCTTTAGCTGATAAAATATTGTGTTAAATAATTCTATTTTTTATTCAAAACGATATTATTTACAAACAAGTTCATCGAGGCTGAGAAGTTTTCTAAAAAGTTCACAACTGCAAGATATTTTAACTAAAAATGTATTTAAAAGACTGGGACATTTTGGTAAATAGACTAGTACAGACCGGACTTTAAATGGGCCAAACTGCAAGGCCATGACGGATAATTTGACATACTTCCACCAGCAATGAGTCCATGCCCATTAAGCAACACCTTTTCATGTTGGAACGTTAGGCTGAGACTGCCACTATCAATTCCTAAACACACTTAAATGGCGAAGATATGCTTGAAAGTAGTAGGTGGTCAGTGATTTTAATTTATCACTCAACTGTGCAAAGTGTGGATACCCGACTCCCTCAGCTACCCTTTCTTCTGTTTGAGCTCTGCAAATTTTTCTCCGTGAGAAGGAACAAAAGCTTATTCCTTTTACTTCTTGTGTCTGCCTATATAAGCACAGTCACGTTGATATAATTTTCCCCTACATTTATGCTTGCAGGAGAGTTTTTCCTGTGGAGGAAATATTGAACATTGAAATCCAACCGGGATGGAAGAAGGGAACCAAAATCACTTTCCCGGAGAAAGGAAATGAGCAGCCAAATGTCATTGCAGCTGATCTTGTGTTTATCATTGATGAGAAACCTCACAGTGTATTTACAAGAGTTGGAAATGATTTGGTTGTGACACAAAAGATATCACTTACAGAAGCTGAAGCTCTACCAGGCCACACCATCCAACTTACAACTCTAGATGGCAGGGGTCTGAATATCGCCATAAACAACGCCATTGATCCAGATTACGAAGAAGTCATCACCGGGGAAGGCATGCCAATTTCCAAAGATCCTTCGAAGAGGGGTAACCTTAAGATCAAATTCAACATCGAAATCCCTGACATAGTTGGTGTCTGAGTTGAAAGCCAGAAATAAGAAACTTCTGGCACCGTAAGAGTGCCGACTGTTACAGAGTGTATCTAGTGTATAATAATAATAGTCTTTGGTGTTCACATTCTTCCCTTCCTTTTTCCTCTTATTTTAGATGGTATGTGTGACTTGTGAAGTTCGTGAAATGCGTTAACAATGTCATCCGCGCAATTAAACCCCAGCATATTAGATTGAGGTATAATATTTTTTAAATTATGGGTGACAGAGTACTTCAATTCTGTGGTATCAATGCCTGTTAAACAGCTGTGATTCTTAAAACGGTTAAGTATAAGTGTTAGAAAAAGACACAAAAAGTAATGTAGAATGATATGTGCGGATCAGACCGCGTGTGGTTTATTAAAACACCACAGGGTTAAGTACCTGTTAAAATGGTTGATATATTTTAGGTTAATTTTTAATTTCTTCACATTTCGGAGGAAATAATCATTTCAGTTCAAAATAGTCGAAACAATAAGATATAATAAAAATTTATTAATTAATGAGTATCTATTACAAAGAGGGGAGAAAAAATTACAAAAACAAAATGAGGTTGGCTACTACTAAGCCCTCTGCTTCAAGATTCTTAAAAATACAAGGCTCCATGTTGCATGGATAATATACACTAAATCTACTCTTCCTTGAACTCTTCAAGCCATGACATGACTTTGAGCTCAGGTGTTTGCAAAGCTGCAATATCAAAAATGTAACGCAGCCTTCAGGTAAGAAGAATCCCTTCATTGAGAAATTAAAAATGGATGTTCTAATCAGAAGAATCTTCAGACAAAGCTGAGTATGAGCCTCGAACATTTACTACCCTAGTTCCCATCCCATCTGAACCCTCACTCATAACATCTGCTTCTGAATCCTCATCTTCATTCTCTTCAATGCCATTATCATTGTCATCTTCAGAACCATCCACGTCCTCGTCACTCATTCCAACCAAATCCCTATTCCATCTGTTGGGGGGAACGCCGTTAAAACCCACCTCCCAGTTTCCTTGATCATATTCCACAGCTTGAGCATGGTCATAATCAGATTCTACCTCTTCAGCGCTATTACTATTGTCAGCAGCAACCCCAATGTGTACCGGTGTCATGGGACTTGCCTTTTCTCCATCCCATTCCTCATCCAAGTTTTTCAATGGTTCTCTATCAATCTTGGAGCTATGACTGGCTGTCGTATGGCCCAGCAACAAATCTTCAACAGCTCGCTTTCCCACTCTCCGCTTTCTTACTGTTCGGCGACCTCGCCCAGCACCTTGTCCTTGTGTTCCTCGTGCCTGCTGTTTTAATTTGTGACTCAGATTGACAGTGACCTTAGCATTCTTCCGACCACCATCTCTTTTGGAATTGTACACTCTTTTAGCCAGTTTTTTGCCCCGTCCTTGTTCATTAGACCCTCGACTACGTTTATTGCCACTTCGTACAGTTTTCTTAGAAATAGATTTATCTTTAGTGAATTCATCGTGGTCAAATTCTGGTTCAACCTCCCTATTAGATTTCAAGTGAGTGTATCTTGATGGAAACTTCTGCCAAAAAGCAAGTTAAATGAATTAATTTATCATCACAATATCATGAAAAATTCAGATAAAAAGACGCAGACACTCGGAATATAACAAAAGGAACATAAATTTTGGGGAACTTGACATGCAGTATGTTTCTAGTCTGTCGAACACAGCCCAGCCACAGCGTTTTCAGATAAAAATGAAAAGCTGCAGCACAGCTTATGCATAGAAAACTTCCATGATAACATCAATCCTGTCCCGTAAGACTAAAAGCAATATACTATAAAGGAAAATTTGAGACTCACTATGTATTCTCTTGCTTCTTTTTCCTCAGAAGGCTCAAGTCTTTCAGGCTTTACATAGCTGATGGATGAATCAATCTCAAAAAGTCTGAGAGACAAAGCTGCAGTCGTTAGTGGAACCCATGGAAGCACAGCAACAGATTCAGGGTCAGTTGAAGCCTGCCCAGAACATTCTAACATACTGCTTGATTCCAACAATTCATCTGTTGTAGAGAAGTTAGATGACAGAAAATCTCGCCGAAGGGCTTTCTCAAATAGGGTCAATATCTGCAGAATGAATTGGTTAATTCATACATGTCGGAGTAGGCATATAATTCAGAGCCATAGAAGCTAGAACATAAGAATTGTAAGGGCACCTGGATAAGTTCCTCAACAGAAGATGATTTGCTCAACTTTACACCCCAGTGCTTCCTTGTATCGTCGGACCAATTTGTTCCAAATGCTTCAGATAGAACAGAAACCTGTAACCAAAATATGAGTACAACATACTCCTCAAAGTCAAACTAACATGACAAAATAAGAAGGCATAAAATAACAGTTTAAAATGTAATACAAAACAGGGTTCAAGGTGAAAGCAGAGTTACCATTAACTCACCTCCATACAAGCCAACAGGAGCTTAAGCAATCTTGTCCGCAAGGGAAGTGAGTATTCCAAAATATAATTGTCTTTGGATAAACATTGCAATGCATGCTTAGAAAAATTTAATCCATTATTTGAGGGAAAAGTCCGGTGGCAGGAACTGCAATGGAAGTCTTCAACAAAATAAAGATCGAGACAGATATCACAAATATCCATCTGAGGTTTGCATCTCTTTATCCCATATTTCATTGCACATAACACCGAAGAATTATAGCATTCTTTCCACAACCACTTCTGAAAATCTTGATACCTTCTCAATGCAGCTTTCTTCTCAATCTCACTTTTCCCCAGCTCAATTTTGAAGGATGATGAAGTTTCAGATGTATCGGTGTTCAAATCATAGAGGGTACTGCTAGGACTGTCAGATCCAGCATTGTGGTCAGGGATAGAATAGGGTTCGTTAGCTTCAATTTTTATAGAAACTTCGCCTCTGCTTCCATTTTTGGCATAATGTGCATTCCTCTTTCGAACATTTTCTTTAAAGGAATTCTCAATCTTTTGCAACATTAAACGCAAATGAGATTCCCTGAGCCCACGTGAATCCAATGATGTCAAAAGAGAATCAAAGGCCTGCATTTTAACAGTAGAATAATTAACATTGAAACTAAAACGAAGCATAACAAAGGTATCAAAATTAATTTACAATTTAGTTTATCGGCAAAGTAGAGAGATCATCTCAAGGAAAATACAGAATAAGCAAGTTACCTCTTCAGAATCAATAAGCCACCACTTGCCATCATGACATTCAACAAAGATCCTGCCAGAACCAGGATCACTGCTAGAAGCAGATGCAACAAACTGCCAATATCGATTACGTCTGCGATCTTGGCCAAGGGGTAAAGAGCGGTAGACATACATCTCCTCTGCTAGGTGGGCAAAATAAGATTTCAACTGTGAACGTGACCTTTTTGAATATTGTGCAGGTACCTGAGTCTGAGGGATGTCTGCACCAGTACCTGTGCCAAAATCTTGAATGGATGAGGACTTCTCCATATGCATACTCTGTGCAACAGGAGCTCCTTTTTGGTTTTCTGCAGTGCTGGGTGATGCTTCATTATTGTTAATATTAATGTCAAGCATCATTGGGCTTTGGTTTCCCTCCACAGCTGGATATGTGTATTGTGTTTCGACTTTATTCCCAGTAAGAGATGGAAAATCTAATCTAATAATATTATCATCTTTCAGACGAACTTTATCAATCTGTGCGTCTGCCCACATTTGTTTCTTCAGAGCATTTGCAGATTCCAGTCGATCCTAAAAAACTCACCATGTCAACTTAAAAACTATAAAAGTAAGCTTAAGGTACACTTTAGACAGAAAAGATATTATACCTCAAGGACAACACGGATTGAATTTCCTTCATTTGCCACACCAACTAAAGCAACAAGAGCATTTAGACGCTCCTCTACACTGAGATCGGAATATTCTCCTTCTGCAAGCCCTAGAATCCAGGACTCTCCAGATATGCTTTCATCAATTTCCATATTATCTTGATCAAGACTGCCAGCATTTAAATCTCCACAAGCAACAGGTCTGGTGACAGAACTGGGACAATCAGCCTCCGTAGAACTATTCTTAGGAAAACAGGGTAGATCTGTATCAAACTCATTCTGAATAAGATCTATGGTGTGACCCAAACTTTCTTTTCCATTTGATGGGCATATGTTTGTGTCATCATACTGTTCAGAATTTTGGTTAGCACCTGAAGGATTTACTAAATCATCATCTTCAGGATCCTCATCAACTTCATCACTTTCTGACTCCTCTTCTCTTTCAACATCATCAGCATCTTCACCAGCTAGAAACCCATTTTCAAATATCTGAATTTTTTTTCTTGCTTCCGAAAGAATGGAGTCAGCATCAGCAGGATCCTTTCTGAATGCATCTCGTACACAATATGTTGATGGAGCTATTCTTTCAAACAACTTAGTGTCTCTTGTCAAAGCAACAGAAATTGATGCTTCAGGTGTCTTGCTGGTTGTTAGGTCCCGAAGACCAGATTTCTGACAGGAAAAGGAACATAAGAACAAATTTGACAGATTCAAAAAGAGCACTTGATAAAGAGATAGACAGTTCACCTGAATTTTTTCTGCAAGCTCTAGTACTGTCAAACCCTTGCTACCTTCCAGTGAGAGAACATGAAATGCTGCAAATTTAACTGTTCCAGGAGTTAACCTGTGCCTTGACCTTCGGGGAGCTAACAGACCTCTCTCTTGCATTTTGGCCACAGCACTTTCAGCTGCTGAACCATTACGAAGTGTAGAAATGATATCTACGCAACTTTTACCCTGCAATAACAAATACATTTTGAACCACTTAATCAAGCAGAGTAAAGTAAAACAAATAAATCCACTGCCAAAAACAACTGCGACAATCATGAATGATCAGTGAACTGAAATGACAACACAAAAATGTTTCAGCCTATGGGCTCTAAAATATCCCTGCATTCATTTAACATAAGATCTTGATCTAAATATTTATATGCAAAAATAAAGAAAGCGAACCTCGTCTTTATCAATTGCATATGACCATGCAATGCTTCTTTTCTTCAGATGCGGTCCTAATCCTGCAGACAGTGCTAACTGTCGGAATATTTCTGGCCACGTCAACTGGTTCAAGTTCTTCTGCCAATTTCGTATGTCAAAGCCCCATGCATATGCCTAAACCATAATAAAGACAACATTGTCTGAGTCAACAGTCTCAGGCAACAGTAGTATGTCCGAAGGAAAAATAAAATTTAAGATATATCTCAACTTACTCCTTCTACAATCTCTGGATGGCCACCTCCAGGATTAGCAGCTCCATTCTGATTCATCCCCAATCCAGTAGAAGGTGTCCTAGCAACATCTTCAATGTCCTTTATTATCACCTTGAGAAGAGCAACATGTATCTCGCCCAACAATCTAGAATCCTACAATCAAGTGGTTTGAATGGAACACACATAATAAGCAAGAAGTGCACAAAAGTCAGTTCATCCATAGTATAAAATCAATAGCAAAGGTCAGATTTACTCACATAGTCGTGAAATGCCTGTACAAACTCATCAAGAGTAAAAGGCCATAAATCAAGAACATCAGCAAAAGTAATCAAGAATCTCCAAACCTGAAATAGAGCAAGACCACAGCTTTCAAACTTTAAATTCAGAATTCTCAATTTTTAAGCTTAAAAACAATAAAGAACATGAATCATCTCAGTATAACAAATATACAAGCTTAACATAAATAACCTTCACTATCATATACAGGTAGACAAGCAAATTTCACCAAACATTTCAAATCATGGACTAACATAAACCAATGTCAGAAACTAAGAAAGGGTAAAATTCCCCTTCCCCCTATAGGCGGTACCAGAGCAACATTAACACAAACTACCATATAATGATGAAAGGATGGAAATACAAGTATACCATGAGAAGGTTGCCAACATTCTGTTCTGAGTTGCTCCAGGGTTGAATAGCAAATGGTTTTCTCAGCTTTACACTCTTCGGTGGAAATACACACAATGAATCTACAGTACAACACGAATTAGTAACAGAACAGAACCCAATAATGTAACATTACAAACAGTAACATCATAATAATTGCTCACCCCTAAATGATTCAAGGTTTTGCAAAGTATCAAGATCAATATGAATAATAGAGGAAAGCCCCTTGCTTGCAGCAGCCAACTCCATCAATTCCAGTTGTTCATCTTCGATAAGCTCCATAGATTCTTTAGCTATTCTTCGAGCATTTGCCTTCTCAAGTGCAGCTTTCCTCCTCTCTTCCTCTTTCTCTTTGCGGATCTCTTCTTTTTGCCTCCTTTTCTCAGCCTTTTTTTACAAAAGACAGCAAGAAAAAGGAGCAATGTACATTAAAAATCCAGATGTTTGAATACTTGAGAATGGATTATAACCAATAGGGTTTTAAAAAATTACTCTCAAATGTTCTTTCAACAAAAATTTTTCCCTTCGCTCCATTTCCCGCCTTTGCTCACGTTTTGATCTTTCCTCTTCTCGCTGTTTCTCACGCAACAATCTCTCTTCTTCCTTCCTTCTCTCACGATCTTGCCTTTCCATTTCCTTCTTCAATCTCTCTTCACTCTGAAAGGGAGAGGAGAAGTAGAGGATTAGCTAAAAAATAGGGAAAGCCTTTTAAGCTCTATAATATGTATGGTGAATAGGTGGCAAGAGAATTCATCTTAATCAAATATTAAAACCTTTCGTCTGAGGTTATCTTGTTTTTCAAGCTCTTTCCGCATCCTCATTTCATAGGCTTCAACTTCCTTAGCAACTCTTGCTTCATCACTCTACATAATCCATGTCAAAAATATATATCATCCTCTGCAAGAAATATTGTTTTAACACAGACAAGGAAAATGACAAAACAATGCTTAGCAAAAATTACAAATTCAATTAATACCTTCCGTTTCCTTTCCATCCTCAATACTGCATCATTATGGGATACTTGCCCACCAGGTAAAGCATATGGAATTTCTTGTCCAACAATTGGGTGATCAGTATAGTGGGAGTTCATTCCAGTATTTGTTATGTTTATGTGAGGTTCCCTTTTGGGTACAACATCATTTTCTCGAGGGGGAGATGGATAGGGAATCACTTGCTTGTCCTGTGGTTGAGACAAAAGGCGAACACGAGAAGAATGACTTTGGGGAGCATGAATTCTAGGTTGCTGTTCACTTCCAAGGGGAAAAGGAGTTCTTGCCGGACCCTCAATTGGTTCATGTAAATGAGGCAGGTTTAGTTGTCCAAAAACATCAGATCTAATGCCAGACTGGCTTGGAAGAAAGGGATATTCATGGAATGTCCTTGCTATTGCCTGAAATGGATCCCATTTAAAACCAAAAATATTGTATTAACAACCAAAGAGGAAGAGTTGAGAGTAAGTATAATCAAAATATGAATAAATAAAAGCAATTTTTTTCTCAAACATAAGTAAACTGAGGAAAGACTACTAAGAGCATTTAAAAATATTATGTGAATGAAAGCATTCAAACAAATATACCCGACTAAAATAAAGAATAAACAGCATACGAAGGGAATACCTAACTACACATGTGCATTAATTTATTTATTTCTTTCACACAAATAAAATCCAAATAAATGATAGAGGTTAAAGTACTAATGTGCCCGATATCACAATTCAAGCTGATAGCACCAATATGCCATTTAGAAAAAGGTGAAAAACTAAACACCAAATAGTGTAGGAAATAAAGGAATACCATTACATACTGACAAGAAGGAAAAACAACTTAAAAATGTGCCAATCTTGATAACTAAATCACACAATCATGATTTAAAAAAGGGTTTTCTTTTAACACGTACCTCAATCATAGTTATCAATTTCAGACAGCAGTGTGTAACTGACACCAAAAATGCTCTAGGATAGGGCATAGCAGGATGAAAGCTATTTAATATAAGTACAACACATAGTTAACTATAAAATGCTCCAAAAAACTCCTAAATTTAATGACATATTCAGAACAATCTAAGAAAATCATAGGTCTTGAGCAAAACATGCAAGTCAATAACACAAGTGAAAAGAAGGTAGCAGGAGACAGTCACGGGTACAGATAAGTAAACAGACTAATAGAGAACAGACATGGCCTATTCTTTTAGGAAGAGAAGGCTGGACCGCACTGGCAGTGGTCTGAGACGCAGTGGTCAATGGCAAAGATGAAAGGGGGATTGGACTTTTACCTTTCTAGGTCTGACCAAAATGTCATTTTTATACTAGAGCACGAGCAACATCAGGTTTTCATCCCCCCTCAAGATTGCACAACTGTTGCGTGCAACAGAGCCGCAATTTAGATGCGATGACCATAGCAACAAACTCACTTCGAAATGGACACTCCACACAAGATTGCCCATGATTAATAACCCAGAGCTCTGATACAAAAGACTAATTCGATGGGATACGAAAGACTAATTTGATGGGATAATGAATTATAGGCTTAAGCCCAATTATTGGGATGAAAAGGACAAGAATTGATTATTGGATCCAAGTCCAATGAAACCAATAATCTAGAAGTTTTATTCCAGAAGCCAGAAAAAAGATAGATAGACTGGGAGGAAGTTAGGAAGAACACTGAGGTGCCAATTTTGCCACTGAAGGAGGCTAATTGGGTGTTGAACGGACAGTATTATTTTTAGAGCAATGTTGTTATTTTGAGAGCCTTGGGCTCTTGTTGATGACAGATGAGCTTGAACTGAACTTTGATTTTCAGTTGAATTCCGCCGGTAATATACAGTTGTTTCCTTTTCTGAATATTCTGTGTCCTACCATAATTTTACAGACCAAAAAACTAGAAAGTTATAGCATAACGAAAACCAACCTTATTTGTCCTAACATCATGTCTTTCATATATTTTACTGTCATAGGCAAGACTAGGTCGCTTTTGAGGATCTGTAACAGCTGCACCAAAAGAAAATACTAGAAGTGTAAGTAGTCAAACAAGGCAAATGAAACTTTCGTATCTAATATTGCATGCATTTGTCCTTATAGTCACTTTAGTGAAACTTCACATTGGTCCCAAAATTTGGAAACATTCATCCTTGTCCATAAACATGTATTGTCCAATGTGAATGGTGTACCAAAAATATAGCAAAAATGGAGATTAAGCAAAGTTATCAACGGATACTTGTCAGATTAAAATGAGAGCTTATCCATTAACCATCAGTAACTTATAACATAAAAGTAATGCTTCTAAAAATTCTTTTAAGGTTGAAAAATCAACCAGAAAGATGACAAGCCAAGCTAAATAAGAACAATACACCCCTCTTTCTGATGATACACTTAAACTGAACACCCAAAAAACACTAGTTTATCCCATTACCGCTAAACAAAATAAAAGCAACATACATATCAAAACTTGAAAATCCGTAGTTAACATCATTATCATGATACCTAAGTCCTAACATAAGAAGAAAAACCAATAAACAAAGCATGCAAGACAAGTTCGGTAAACAGTTGAATTGCATTCCTATAAAACCCCAATAAATAAATGAACATATATACAGGAGGTAAAAACTATCATACATTGATAGTGTTCACTAAATTCAACCCAGGTACGCAACCATCCACCAAGTCGAAGAACCAAAGACCATACCTAAGGGTGCCCCAAATGCATCCGGTGGCAACGGATCAAACTCCACTCCAAGAATAGGCCCATCTTCCCTCAAAGGCTCCCCCAACTGAGCCTCCACACAAGCAATTGCTCTAAGCTCCATTATAGTCTGTGGTGACTCATAGTACCCCCGAGGCACTACATTCCTCAACTCCGAACGGGTAAACGGACTGGACCCTGAACCCGACCCGGATCCGTATTCAGCACCCACTTCGGAAGCCAGTTTGGGCTCCTCAACCGGAGAATCAGGTAACGCCGCCGCCTTACGAGGTTTTTTCGACGGCAAGTCCTTCTTGTCCTTCAACCGCCGGTGACAGAACCACATCTGCAACTGCCGATCCGACAACCCCAACTTCTCAGACAACTCCCCCCTCATCGTCTCGGACGGGTAATTCTCCACTAACCAAAAGTATAAAAATTAAAAAAAAATCAGTGAACAATAAACCAAAAAATTGAACAAGAAAAAAGAAAGGTTAACAACCACGAACCAGCATAAGCTTTCTCGAGAGTTTCAAGCTGAAACGGCGTCTTCATCTGGCGCTTGGGCTTGCTCTGACCCTCACTCGAATTTCCAAATTTGCTGTTGCTTTCATTGTTGTTGTTGTTGTCATTGCTGTTTTCTTCCCTCTTCACCTCGTTGTTGTCTGGCTCAGCCTCCATGGATCGAGATCGAACTACTTTTCCCCTTCAAACCCTAAGAATCCACAACCAAGACACAAAAAGAAACACAACCAAGCAGCACAGAGAGGAAAGGGGAAAAATAATTAGGGCAACTGAATGGAATCGATTTTAGTGTTTCTTTGTTTTTATTTATTTTTGTCATCTCTTTTTCTCTTTGGAAATCAAAAATTCCGTGATAGTCAAGGAATGGAAAGGCACAGAGTTATTATCCTTTGATGAAAAATAAATAAATAGCAACACGATAATTTAAATCGAAAAGATAAAAAGAAAAGCAGCGTGTAATAAGAGATTGAAAAGATAGAACAATGAAGATGAAGAATAAAGAACAAAATCCAAAACAAATAATAAAACAATAATAATAAAAAGAGTGATAATCGATAAACAAAAATAATAACCCAACAACAACAGTTCCTCTTCTT
The DNA here is from genome assembly GCA_030347555.1 of Lablab purpureus. NCBI lineage: Eukaryota > Viridiplantae > Streptophyta > Magnoliopsida > Fabales > Fabaceae > Lablab > Lablab purpureus. Next base: position 12,736,053 of record CM059259.1, read on the forward strand.
GACTGCTATAACGCTTCTGCCACCTCTCATAATAATTTCTTTTAATTATTAATTACAATTACATAATAATAATCTCAATCTGTTTTTCTTCTTTTCTTTTCTTTTTTATGAACGAACGGTGTGATCCTCTGATGCTCGTGTCAAACAGGAGAGGGCCAGCTAAAAAACAAAACCAAACCCGAAGAAAGAAGAGTGTCTTTTTTTTCTTTTGTTTATGTTTCTAAATTTTGTGTTTTTTTTATCAACCAAAATGAAATGTTTCTCTCACTGCGTGTGTTTGTGTGCATCACTCTCTCTCTCCCCACGTTGTTTTAATACGATGAACTTTTTATTCTGAGGTTCTATCTTGTCTCGGGTTTGATTTTTCTTTGGTTGAATTTTCTTTTGGTTTTGTTTTCCTCATTTTCGTATTACTTTAGTTTCGGATGTAACTTAGGTCAATTGGTTAAGGGGGTGAGGGAATTGGAGAGAGAAGAATTACTGAATGTGTTTTTGTTCAAGTTGGGGCGTTGGATTGGTTCTTTACAAAGATGATTTTGTTTCCAAGGCTCAGTTTTGGTGATTCGGTATCTTCCGCGTGCTATGATCGAATCGATGTTTAAGGTTCGTGTTTTTGTGGGGCCCATTCGGCTTCCTGTGGCTGCCACACACCACTAAGTTGAGCTTCTTTTTGGACTTCCTCTGTTTTTGGGCCTGAGAGATCAAGATTCCGCAATCATCAAACGGAGCGCTTCTTCCTGCACCTCCACGCATTTCCTCCTACACCCCTAAACGTACAGTAAAATGATAAAAATGTCCTCCATCTTTAAATGAGATGTACCCCTTTTCCTTCTCATTTTTTTTTCTGTGCGTGCATTGTTGCTTCCGCATTGGACTCTCTTCCGGCGCAGCACTTCTTCCTTACAGCTTCTTCCTTCCATTTCCGATTTGTGTTCTGGTGGTCCTTCTCCATCTTTTTCTTCTTGCATTAAGTCTCTCTCGTAAGCATTGTTGTTACATTTGGTGGTGAGAAGCGACACCGACACAGGTGAGAGAGTTTATTTCATGGTGTTTGCGTTTTCCAGTTTTAGAAAATGACTTCCGGCTTGTACAGACCGGAAGTCATTTCCGGATGGGAGTTAAAATTAGCTTCCAGTTTGTACAAGCCGGAAGCCAAAAGTTATGACTTCCGACTTGTACAAGTCGAAAGTCAAAAGTCAAAAAGTGACTTCCGACTTGTATAAGCCGGAAGTGAAGTTGAAAAACTTGACTTCCAGTTTGTACAAGCCGAAAGTCAAGTTTTTCAACTTCACTTTCGGTTTCTATAAACCGAAAGTCAAAAAATGACTTCTGGCTTGTACAATGCGGGAATTTTCGGCTTCTACATGCTGGAACTACTGAAAAATTTGAAAAAAAAAACCTGGCTTCTTCTTCTTCGCGAACTACCACCATCAACTTCCGATCAATCTCACCCAGGACCACCAATCACAATGCAATTTTTCAAACCTCCACCAACATTTACTATGCACAACTAACACCACAAACCTATTCTCAACACAACACCATCTATACTAGGGTTGCATCTGCTCATACTATAATATGTAACATGACAAAGACAATGCTGAAATTTTCATTTTTCGAAGGTTGCATGAAGAAGTCTTGCAGGAAGAAACTGCCGATCAAACGTTTCTCTTACCCAAAGAAAAAACCATTTCTTCTTCTTATTACAAGAAAATGAAAAAAAAAACAGTTAATTTACAGTAATTAAAGTAAAGAATTAGATAAAGTTTCCGGATAATTTACAGTAATTGAATAGTTTCCCCTTCTCGAAATGCAATTAAATTATTTTTTTTAATCTCGGGATCGCACTGTTATGAGTTCATGATTTGGAATGTGGAGGAGCACTCTCTTTCTAAGTTTTTGAAATTTGCTGAATTGATTTATGGCTATTTATGATATAAATGGGAATATTCAACTAATGGTCAAAGTGAGAAAAGGGTTCAACTAACAAAAGTTTCACAATAATTAGTAGTTTAGTTGTCTGAGAGGACAAGTGGCTTTATAATTGGATATTCAGATAGAAGTTTATAAATCATTCTCATAATTTATACTTAAACGTAGATTTAAATATAAATTTATATTTTTTTATAAATTTTTAATATTATTTATATTTATTATGCTCAATTTATGAGTTAAATAAGTTTTATTCACAAATTTTATTAACTATTCATATTATCAAATTTAATTTAGTTCATAATTTAATATTTTCTATTTTTGAGTGTTACTGAATTTAATTTAATTTAAATTTTAATAATTTTTTGTTTGAGAATTATCGAATCCAAATTAATTCAATTCTTTTTTATATTAATTATATATTATTTAATAAATTGAGTAAATTATTATTATATAAATTAATATTAAAAATCTTAAAATATTTTTATAGATGTAAATTTACTTATTTTCATGAAATGGTGTAACTTATAAAAATTAAAAATTATTTAAAATTAAATAAATAATACAAATTTATATGATACAATCTCAAATGAATAAATTCCTTCGGATTCTTAGTTAAAGTGATATGTTAAATTCTCTAAATTGTCTTTAAAGAAGCATCTTTTTAAGTTTAAAGTTTACAAGTGAAATAAAAAGACTCACTAAAGGAGAGTTAATCTTACTATAGTGCAAAATTGTCTCTCAAGAGTCTTCAATAGCTTCTCATTGATACTTATATCCTAAGCATTTAAATTAAATCTTACCAAACCGAAAATGCCATGTCAAGAGATCAATTAAAAAGATATTAACCAAGTCTACAGAAAAATAAATATTCTATAAACACTGGATTTGAATATAGTGTTGCTCCTTAAATTTTAAGAATGTTCACATTACGTCTTTAAAATTTTAATCGCAAATTTAATTTTCTAAATTTAAGTAATTTTAGTTTACCCTTAATACATTTATGAGCTTTTAATAGAAAAAAATTAATGAATATGTTAAACTAGTACATGTCAAACTTTGTCATTAGATCTTATTATTAATACCTAAATGAATAATCAAAACTATTATCACTTTTATATACACAATTTTTTTGTTAAGGACGGTGTAATTGTTTAATTTTAGAAAATTAAAGAAAAAAAATATAATTAAAAGTTTATATAAACCAAAATTACATATTCACAAAATTATAGGCTTTTTAAAAGTATTGTTTAAATTTTTGGAGAAACTTATTTAAATATTTATAAGATTCTCTATTTTACCATTTTTATTTCATATTAGAATAAATATATGTATAATTTAATTAATGTTATCTTAAATTTTTAAAATAACCATTAAACAGAAATAAAAAAAATCTTTTAGAAAGGCGACAATTAAAAGGATTGAAAATAAGTCATTGATGATAAATAGTTAACAATTTTAATTATAATTATACCACAAATGGGATGATAAATTATATTTACATATATTTATAAAAATAAAAAGTATATAAACGATGGAGATTAAAAGTGAATTTACTGGTAAAAACTTAAGTACTTTAAGATTTCTTTAATATAATTATACATTTATTTAATTACATAATAAATATTTAAGGATCCAAGTGTTAAAGTTCTTACTATTTCAACATTCAACCAGAATGAGACATGCAGTAAAGATGGACGTCATTAAAATGAAATGATTCCATGGTTATCTAAATGTATAAAGAATAACAAACATGTTTGAAACCGTGCGTAGCCACGAGTTTGTTTATTTATTTACATAATTGGAAGAATAAAATCTGAATGAATACTATGAAGTTTGTCTGGTTGTATACTTCTAAATCTGAATTAAAGCAGTGAAGCCTTGTTATCAGATATAAGACTATTGAAGAAAGAAAATTTATATAAGATATGATTCAATTCGTTGAAAACTTGTTCAAACAATCTATTCTCCATTGAAAAGAAACAGTGCTTATAAGATATAACCAGTGGATCAATCCAGAACTCCTTCTAGTGCCAAACAAGTCTGATTTAAACGCATTAAACGGAAGTTTTGAAAATAAATAAATTGAATAACATAAGATTTAAATAATGAATTTCGACTGAATATATGTAATTTGTTCCGGACACAAGACCTGAGCAATCCTATTAAATTATAGAAATGGGTAACAAGGTTGAATGTAAACATAAAAGATTATTAATTTGTTGAAAGGGGGAAGCCAATTCCATGTCTCTGGGTAGGAAACGCAACAAAGAACATGCTGCCCAAAACGCCAATTCCCACTGGCAATGCTGTGAGGATTTCCTGTATCTCAGTTGAGGGTGCTGGAAAGAAGCAATTCACCACATTTTGATCAAACAACGCAATTGCTGCAAACACCAAAACTGACATCACTGCATGCATAATATCTATGAACTTTAGGCAATATTTTGCAGCAAGTTGAGTTGGAAGGGTGGTTGATCCATCGATGACCCACAAGCCCCTGAGGGTGGCAAACCCATAGCAGATATTCCCCTGGTTGTCTCTGAAGCTATCAGTTAAACATAACAGGAAGCACGAGGCACCACAGAGAGATACAAGTGCAGCAGTCATGGCCTTGCTGACAGAGTCACAGTTGCCGATATTTGTAAAGATCGGGGACAGAAGTTGGAAAGCAAGGACTGTGCCAGTTGGTAAAAGGTTGGCCAAATGGGCGGTGCTCTGAAATGTTTGACTGATGGCTTTCTGAATCAGGTTCCTCTCTGCTTCTGGCACCTCACTATTTCTCAGGAGTGGTAGCCTTTCTTCATCTTCCTGATTCTTAGGATCATCACTGTCTATTTTGATGTCCATTGCTTGTCGAACCTTTTAGCAGCCTCTGATGTTTCTGTTTTGATCACCTTTTGCAGCATAGGTTGTTGAAAAGGTGTGAAAATCTATATAGCTTAGCATATTTGAGTGGCGCCAAAGAGAGGAAAACTAAAGGAAGGGAAGTAAGGTTTGTCATTACTTGCAAGACACATCAACTAAACTTAATAAAGCAGCTTTCACGAGATTCCTTAAATAACAGATAGTTAAAAGTAACTCATCCTTATTAATGCAAACTTCTGCAGAAATAAAAAGTAGGATAAGATTACTGCTTCATGGGATCTCTTTCAATCTGTTTCCACAAGTTACATGTTGGTTGCAATCTGTTCCCGCAATTCATATTCTTAGGACAATGAAATATAAAAAGAATCAAATTTAGAAGTATTTCTCTAACTTATCCTCACATTTTTATTACTCAAATTATCCTCATAAAAGCTTAATCATAATTAAAAAACAACATCAATATTGGAAAAACTTTAGGAACTAAACAATTGCTATTTAAAGTGCGTACACGTTACATTATACTGACACACGGTTTGCATGGTTTTCTTCTTTTCAATCATTAATGACTCACTGATACACTCAACTAATAATCATAATTGATAAAGTAATTTTATTTATTGTTACATTGATAATGATAATTATTAACTCAAAAAGAACATGCTTAAACTGACAGTTTAATCTCATCATTTATACCAGGATCATTCATATTTCGGGATGAAAAAATTGTCTTTCTTCTTTAAGAAAATTAGGTTCATTTCACCTCTGAAACGGAGAAGAATCCATTATTCGAAGTCCAAAATCACATGCCTAAAATAAAAATAAAAAATCGGGCTCCTATCTAAAGGCCCACTTAAGAACACGGACTTTGTCTAACTTCTCTTAGACTTTTGCTTCCTGTACGCCCATAGTTACTAACGGCACCCCATAAATGTTAAAAATGGTTTCCCGATTAACTTTTCCAAAAGTTTTTCAGAACAAGTTTTCTGAGCTTTCCAGAAACCTTTTTGAACACATTTTTCTGAATAAGTTTTTCAGAAAATATTTTTGAAATAAGTTTTTCAAAAGTGTCTTGAAACAAGGTTTTTGGAATAAATTTTTCCGAACAAGTTTTTCCAAATAAGTTCTTTTAGGATAAGTTATTTACAAAATATTTTCTGAAACAAGTTTTCTAGAATATTTTTAGAAAATATTTTCCAGACCAATCTTTTCTTTAAATGTTCCAAAATACGTTATATAGAAGATAATATTTAAGCAATCCAAATGGGAGGTATGGTTGAAGGCAGTAGAGGTGCAGTCAGAGGTAGTTAATCATTTCATCATTCGTATGAGGTGCGGTTAGTGAGTATAGGGGTGCAGGAAGAAAAAAGCCCTCCTTTTAAATCGCAAGGCCCACTGTCTTTAATTCCTGTCCCAGTTCCAGTTGCTGATAACCATTCAGATATCTAATTGAACCCCCAAAGGTCCAGGTTCATTTCTGAATGTGTACCGAAACACCTATGCCTAAGCTATAACGGTACCTCTAAATATAAGATTTTTTAAAAGTAATTCACACTGATTAAAAAGTTAATTAATTTATTAGTAACATTAAACTTTGTTAACACTGACATGATCTTATGAGGCAGATATGAATGAGACGTACCTCTGTATCTTTACAGTTGGTCTTGTTCTTTCACTTCACATTCACTGTGCTGCTTACTGTGCAAGGCTAACATAATATAAAATATATAATTTTGGAAGCAATTGTATTATGATAATGAGCTTTTTTATTTAATAAATAATATTTTATTTAAACAATTTAACTATAAGACGTTAAAATTGATGTATTATGTCTCTACAAAATAAAATTAAGGTATATTATGTTCAAATTTAATTTTTTTTTCTTCAAAAAAAAAATCCTATAAAAATAAAGACAAGCTTGTCCTATCTTGTATAATTAACGTCCAAACTTATGTCCAATCAAACTTAAAATTCAAACAACAATTTGCTTCCTATTTTATAATTCAACCTCATTGGGTTATAAGGTGACAAATGCATAGCAGAAAAAGACAAAAGACCAAAAACAAAATAGATATAACTTCTAATAATACAAGTGATCATACTAAAAAAAAATAATGATATCGGTATTAGTGATATTATAACACAATAATGGTATTATAATAGCAATTACTATGGTAGCTAGAGATGATTGGTAGTTCGTAACTATAATAAGGATAGTATTAATAGTGATACTAATATATAATAATAATTGAAGATGACTAGTTCTTGAATTGTATTTAGTTGAAATTTTAGTTTTTGAAAGTAAGAAAAATCCAAACAAGCTATTGAAATATTTTATTACTTTCATTTAAGTTTTATTTTTTTATTTTTGATTCCTAAGCGTGTACTTAAATCCTTACGCTAGAAACCAAAAATGGGGAAAAATATTAATTTCAAAAACTTAAATGAAAGTTTAAATTTTGTGAATGATTTATTCAAGTTTTTCTTAGTTTTATAATTATAAGCTCATATGATAGGAAGGTACAGTTTTTAAAAAAATTCAGTCATTTGCTCTAATAATTTTTTACGAGAAATTGATAAATTAGCAATTAATATTTTAATTTTACAAACTACAAGTTAAAAATATTTTAAAACTGAGTCTAAAGTCAATTTAACTTCGTTTTAATCGAACAAGTTTTATTTTAAATATACATTTTTTAAAAAAATTGTGGGTTACAACTACCCAAATAAAGGCATACTTGTATGTTTATGCGAAATAGTAGTGTTTTTGTCCTTGATTTAGGAAGGTTGAGTTTCTGCCAATAGTTATATAACGTGTGTTTTTCATAATAAAAGGTATTATTTGAAAAGTCTTACCTTAAAACAAAATTAGTTGCACTTGAATAATTTTGTGTGGTAAATTGTTGTATGCAGCAAGTCAATAAAAAATCAATGTTCCACTCCCATGTTCTTTCTAGATTAATTTGCTGTCATGCTATTGCTAATCATGAACATTTTTAAGACCCTGAATCTGCTTCTTATTGGACAGACACGAACCATAGTGAATTAGATTATGCCGCTAATGGTTCAAGTGATTAGGAATATATATTTTAAATTAAAGCATTTTTTTGTAAGGATTTGAATTTGATTTGGAGGACAATAATAGTGACATGTTTAATATATTATGATAACAGTGATTAGGAATATAGTGTAAATTAAATGATATGATAACATATTGTATACACTGTATCAATAAATATAGCAGTATTTTAAAGCTACTTCCATGACCTTTTTTTTGTCTAGACAGATTAACTTCATATGGTTGACGCAGCTACCCCACCTACAAGTCTTTTATTGCAAAAACTCATATCATTACCCTTACACGATGAAAAAAATCAATTAAGGACCTAAAACTTTGTTTTATTAATCAGTGATTTACTTAAAAGTTCGTTAATCCAAGTGGACTATAACTAGGTTTTCTGCAAGACATGAGAATCTAGATACATTTGAAAGCAATGTTATCCTCCACAAGTTATGCGAATTTCTCTGAGATAACCAAGACTATTTTCCTTTTCACGAAACAGAGAATTTGTGTATCTTTATTTCTGGTGGTTAGTTGATGAAAAATGGACAATGCAATTGAAATATCATCATGATTGCAATCCTTAAAAACCACTCTAAAATTATTCACTTTTTTTATGTCTTGAAGATTATGAAACTCGTGGACCCAAGTGGAGCCTTGTGAATTATTGGACTAATTGAGTCAATAACAGCAGTAAACACTCATTTGAATCACAGGGAAGGAACCAGCATGTAAATCACTCTGATAAAGATGTAATCAATCACTTTATGAGCCACGTTTCAACTTCAATTCTTTTAATCATAAAGAGTGAGAGAGGAGAAGATAAAGTGATGATGAGTTGCATGGACTGTGAAAGTTCACCACTCTTTTACGCCACAGATCATAAATAAAGAAACAAATAGCTCTTCAGCGCAAACAAGTATGTTGATAGAGCAATAGCCCATCAAAATCATGAAGGCAAAATCTTTTCCCCTCCCTAATAATTGACACCCTGAACTTTTTGTTAAATCGGTTCAGCTTTCTGTTTGTAGTACTAATTGATTTGTTTATCACCTTTTTCCCTCAATTTTAGGATACTGGTGGGCTAACAATCCACATTGATAATGCATCCATGATGATGTTACATGGGGTGCACTCCACACTACATAACATCATCTGAGTGAAAGTGAGTATTGGTTGTTATGATGATATCAACCTCTTGCAAGAAATTAATTTTCTTTTTGTCTTTCTATATATTGAGATGTATCTTTCAAAGAAATCAATTTTTACTAACAAAATATAGTGAGGAAAAGATAAGTTCACATGCTGTGCTTTTACACCTTTTTAGTCTACTCAATAATAGCAGTATGCAGCACTGAGTTTCTGTATGAAGGGTCTACACAAGCACAGCACTGCATCATAATCTCAAGAACTTGTCCAAAATGTGGGGACCCCACAACTGATCTTGGGTGTGTGTCAAATGGAAATGACATGAAGGAATCAATCCCATAACACTTTGGAGGCCTTCCATTTGTCTGTGTTTCCTCCACCAATTACTTTCTCTGAAATTTCATTTTATTTTTTTTCGTTTTCTTTTATACTCAAATTAGTAAGACATTAAACCTTGGGCTATAGCATTAGATGAAAAGTTCCAACAACATGGGTTTGTACTCTAGTGCTACGAATTGTCCAATTGCCATTCCTCTACCACCCAATTCAACTTTACCTCATTCTTCCAAGCACATGTGACGGGATGGATACGATACATAGTTGCCATTCGCAAGAAACAAGACACATGCCTTGGGTATCCCTCCATCAATCACTTCTCCATCTTGGGATGTTGTCTCTTACTAAAACTTATATGTTCTCATCATAAAATTATGAGTACTTGCAGAAAAACTCTGTTCCAAATAGTATTTTGGGACAAAAAAGGAAAATATAAGAGAAAAAATTAACAATATGGTAAGAGTTTACATCTTTTAATCAATGTGTTTCTATATACACAAATTTAGAATTGTACATATGCTAACATGCTAACAAAAATAAGGTTATCTTTCAATTATGTCAAATATTAATATGATAAGTGTAGAGTGAATATTTTCCTATGATTATATCTCTAATTAAGTGTCTTTTAATGCCAGGTGATACTCCAAAGCTCATTGGCCTTTTTGGGGTAGAAGGAAAGGAAAACCTATAGGCCTGCCTTTATCGTTTCTGGGGTGACCCTATATGCCTATGTTTAGGCCAATGCTACTTATTTAATAAATAAAATTTTGATTTATTATAAGAGTTGTATTTCTTGAGTGGTAATTTGGAGATATATATCCATCATGCATACTTTGACTTCCCAAGTAACAAGTGGTTTAGTTGAGATTCTAATGATCTTCTTCTCCCTATTACACAATTTGTACTTTTTTTGCTCCACACATTTTCTTTGCTGGAGGAGAGAGTAAAAATGTAGCACATGAAGATACCCAACTTGGGGAAACGGGTGAACCAGATATCCCCAACTCGATCTATCTAAGTCACAAAGCACATTCAGTCAATATTATTCTCTATGTCAATGCTATAATCAATGGAGGTGGTAAAGACACATTTCTTTTCCTTTCATTTCCCATTATCCCTAAACAACTAAACAAAATCACGTGATAGAAGATTTCAAGATATGAGAAATGTACAATAATATGCATATTATTTCAATTAAACTAAACCCTTTTCTGGACCCTAGGATTTGATACTAGCTAGGTAAGCAGTTCCTGTTATGAAGCAATTCATGACCCTCACACTTACCCATCTCTTTGACTTTAAAATGACATCAACATCAGCACTTAGAGAGATTTGATACCTCTATGATTGTTTTGAATGAAAAAAAAAGAAAAGAAATGTGGGTATATATATATGAAAAAAAAATCAAAACTATGTTGATATAATTTTTTTTAAGACTCGTGAAAGTTTCTTTCATATATATATATATATAATATAAAATTTTATATTAACATCTCTTGTTATATAAATTAAAATTAATACAATATATTTTTTTTAAAATACACTAAAATATGAATTATTTTACAACCTTGTTATCGTTGTTATTATTTTTAACATATAAAATTTGATAAAAGTCACAAAGGTATCACTCAATTTTTTTTTCTATATGCCCTTCACCCGACAACTGAGCAGTCCATTCAAAATGCTTCAAATGTGCAGCAAATTCGAATCAGCCAATTGAAATTGCTTTCTTCCTTTCACACTTGTCAAAAAGATATTGCTAATTGATCGATGCTTGATATGTGAAGGAATCATGAATCATGAAAAAGAAGCAAAACTAAAGTGATTAAGGGTTGGTGTGAGTTCAATTTTGATGGCATAACCTTTCGGTTATATAAGTGGTAGTGGCAGTTTATAGAATATGCATGGTTTTCTTTCCATGAACCCTGATTCATTTTTAAACCAACACGCAAAGAGATCATGCTTGGAATATATATATATATATATATATGCAGCTAACATTGTACTAATATTCTACAAGGGTCCTCTAAAAAAGAATGTGCTTTAAACATGTGTTATATGTTAAACAATGCAGATAAAGGAATAAATATCCACAGGGATCTTCTCCAAATCTCATTTAATTCACTAATCATGCACAGAAGTTGGCAACAAGAGGTTTCGTACCAAAAGAAGAGAAAGCCACACCAAAATGGGGAAAAAGAATTCCCCATAGTGGTTGCAAAGTACCACTCTTAGACAGAAAAAAAGTGAGAGTGAGTGGAACAATGGTAGTAGACTTGAAATATAAGACGACAATAATGTCTGTGACTGGAACAGGCTCAAATGGGTTGGAAGTTGGATCCACCATTACCTTTTACTACTATACTAGCCTTTTGTATCTTTGTCTAGCTTAATATAATGGATCAGGGCCATAACCATGCCTCAAAGTTTGTAAAAGCTTTGATTTTAGGCCCCACAGATTTTCCCCTAGGACTCCACCGTATATCTTTCACTGTGAACCTGGTTTCTGGTGTACTCTTCTAAAAGGTTTTGCTTTTAAACTATATCATAATTGTAGTTTTTCTAATGGATGATAGTAGTAAGAGTTGTGACATCTTGGAATCAGGAAAATGTTTAGATGGGTTTCTATTTGTTGGACCACTAAATTCTTTTGCATCCGACAAACAAAACAAGATGAGAAACCTGTTACTATCTGTTCTATTTCATATATATTTGTGATTTTATTATTTAAAGCAGACTTTAAGTCGTCATGGACGACAAGAAGGTGCTTTAGATAGTTCACTTAATTAGCTGGACCAGCAGCTAGATTTAAAAAATAATTAACTTAGACTATTATTGTGTATTTTGTTTATAAAGTTAAAATAAAGAAGTGAATAATTAATTAAGGCTCTTTCTTTTGCAACTCTTTTTGCGAAAATACATGCAGCTGTTTTTGTTTGTTTAATGTTGTGTAGTGAAATCTTACATCATGCATTACTATACAGCTTCACCTTTTCACTATTTCTTTTCCTTTAGCAGATTTTTTTTGGAAGCATTTGAATAGATGGCTTCTTACTTATATATACGTATTATAATATATATATATATCCTGAGTTTTTTAAAAGTATTCTCTTTAGAATGTGTATCATCAAAATATAAATATTTTATGATATTTTTTATAGTTTTTGTAATTGTAAATTCATTTGTAACAAACCAAATAATAAAAAGTGTAAATTTACATAATTTAATTAAAAAAATCCAATTATATAAATTTAATATTGTATCACTTTCATATGATTTTATAATATTTTTGAATTAAGTAAGAATAGAAACGAAGGAACAGAATAGTGATTTTTTGTTATATTACATACGATTTTTAATATCTTTATAAACAATAATTCTAGAAATAAAAAATCATTTATTAATGTTTGTTTTTAGAAATAAATTCATTTTTTATGATATATTAAAAATTAATCTATTATATTATCTATAATAATATATCTTAGGATTCTCAGTTTTAATCTTCAATGTGATATTCTTATTTTATTTTTAGTTAAATTTTAAAATAAAGATAAATTTACATTCTCTAATCATATATAATGATGATTTTATTTTTTTTATCCATATTTTATATTTTTATTTTATCTTTTAATATATTTTAAAGTAAAAATAAATCTATAATATTTAATCTATAATAATATATAATGAAATTTTTTTCTTTTAATATTTATATTTCGTATTTCTATTTTATTTTTATTAAATTTTAAATAAAAAATTAAAATAATATAATGAAGATTTTCTCTTCTAATATACATATTTTATATTTTTATTTTATACACAGCTATATTTTAAAATAAAAAATATTCAAATACTTCCAACTTTCAAAAATATAACCACCTATGTAATCTTTATTTTTATTTTTTTTTAAATTTGAAGGCAAGTATCTTTTTCACTAATAATATATAACGAAAATTTTTATTTTTAATATTCTTATTTTACACGTTAGTTATATTTTAAAATAAAATAAAAATTATTTAAATACTAGAATAATACCAGCAATCATTTTCATTTAGTAAATTTAGAGCACAAAATATCACTTTATTAACTAAATTATGTTTATTTTTCAATAAAAATATGAAATACAGAATAAAAATATACAAATAATGTATATATATAATTCCTTTATTTTTATAAATAGTAATATAATATTTAATTAAAATGCTTACATAAAATAATATAATTATCTTAATGTAAAATATGTATTATTATCTTAATGAATATTTTTATTAAATTAAATATAATTGATTATATGAAAAAATTACGAAATGTTGAAAATTTAAAAGTTGTGAATTATTTTTGAAAAAAAAACTAAAACAACTGAATAATGAAAAACATATTGATTTTTTTTATATGAAATATTCAAACTGAAAAATATCCTACGAATAACAAAATTAATTTTGAGTATTTAACGTATTTACATATTTAGAATTATAACTTAAAAATTCTATTAAGATGAAATAATTTCACTTCATATAGTTTATTCACTGTGATTTAGAGTTTTCTTTTAGTCATCTGCAAATAAATTTGTTTCTATAATTTGTGTTGATAGAAATTCTCAACTAATAAACAAGATTGTATGAAGAAATTTTTTAAATTGGTTAAGAAAATTATTTTTGAAAAATTTGAAGTTGGAAACAACCATCTGGATATTTTTTTTAGCAAGAAATTTATTGTTTTCTTTTATTGAAAGAATAATAAAAATAATGAAAATATACTAAAAAAATTTAAAAATATATAAGTAAAGAAAATATATTGTTAAAAAATAGTAAGATTAAAATAAATAAAATGAGAGAATTATCTTTGGTTCAGATTAAAAAAATAAAACTCAAAAATAATATATACTATAGTGTAGAAGATCTTTTTAATGATGATATGATAGTTAAATTGTTGTTGATAAAATAGTTGTTAAAAAATGTATTTTTTTACTATCATTTCATTCATTGTTATAATTTTAAGTTTGACTATACTTCGTAACACATTGTCGTTAAATAGATCATTTATGATAAAAAATATAGACTATATTTTACTTTAGTCTTTAAGTTACACAAAATAAAAGTAGTAATTAATCATCATTAAATATGTATATGAAGATCAATATAAAATATCGTCAAACAAATTTCATAAAATATATAAAATGTAGATTAAAATATACACACTAATAAATTACTAAAAAATGATTAATCTTCTTAATTTGTCCAATTGAACAATTCAATATTCAATACAACAATTATTAGTAATACCTCCTCTTTTTTTTACAAAACAATCATATGAATTATTTAAATTTAAAGTAAACACATAATTTTTATATTAAGTCTAAATAGGAAATTAAGGTTTAATTGATACAATATTTCACTCGTGAGAGATTGAAAACCCTTGAACTCAAACTAAATCCTTCAAATAAATTATTAATAAAATAATCAAATTATATTCAAAACATAAACCAAGAATTAAAAACTTATTATTCAATACATAAATTTTAAAAAAGTATAAACCAAATAATTCGATAATTAAATAATAGGAATGATTACATATAAAAATTATAATGATAAAGTTCATATAAAAGAAAAATTGCGAATTAAATTAAAAAACTTACTTAGTTGTTTGGTTTATATATCCAATAGATTAATTAATTTTTTAAGAGGTTTCTGAAGTTTTAGTTATAGCTATTAGACTTAAAGTGGAGTTTATACGAAAGGAAAATGAATAGCCTTTTCTTACCTAACTCAAGTTATGATGAATTAAAAAGTGTAATGAAAAAATGAGAATTTTCTATTTCATGTTCAACCCCAAACCGTGCAAGGTAAATGCTTTTTTTTTTATGATTTTATATGCTTGGATATCAGAAGCAATGGCATGCTGTATAAAGTGTAAAAAAACATCTTTACAATTCAGTCATAATTTCTTGTTCTTCAATGTATACAAAATCATACTCAATGTTTGTTATACCTTCAATACCAAACCAAAGGAGAAAAAATGACTCAAGAGGTTTCACTCCAAAAAAGTGTCTAGAGAAAGGGGCACGACAAAGTAGCACCACCTGTGATAACAATAATGCACAATCATGGGAACACAAAGATGCTAACATTAGACTGTCCACTCTTGAGTTTCCCATTATCATTCCTGTTATTGCTAGCAAACAACATAACAAATGTTATGGGTTAACAACATAAAAGTAAAACAATTATAAAATTTTCTATATGTAAAATTCAATCTTTATAATATTAGAAGAAAATACTAAATATTTCTTAATCAATGTCTACTTGTCAACATAAAAAACACACTAATAAGTAATCGCCAATGTGCTTTTCCCGATTCAATAATGCTTTTTTGGATCAGAAGAATGTTAATATCACCTTCTCTTCAACGCCCTTTAGTGTATTTTTTCCTCAGCTTCATTGCACTTTACTATTAAGTAAAATTTACTTAGATTTTTTTAAATAATATAAACTCTATTTAACATTGATTCAGTTTCTTTTCACATTTTAAACGAAATTATTTTCTTATTCGTTTGTCCCACTGTTAGAACAGACGTAATTTTAAATTGTTTTTTTTTATATTTAACATTGCAATAAAAAAACACATACTCCTATAACATGATTATTACAAGCAATTCTTATTTATAATTGAAAAAATAATCAATTAAAATAATTAATATATTATTTAAATTATACTTAATTACAACATGGAGCAAATTTCACAAAATGATCTATTTCCAAACATTAAAAAAGAAAGATATAAAAATTATTTATAATTCTATTACAATAAATTATAATTAATAATATTAAAATTATTTAAAGAAAATAAATAAATAATATTTAACACAGTATTCATGTCAAATATCATATATCATATATCATACTTTCTTATTTTATAACAGTACAATTAAAACATAACTCATACTTTTTTATTTTATAATAATACAGTTAAATCACAACTCATAAAAAATAATTCATTTCACCAAAATAATAAACTATATTAAATTTCAATCATTCAATCATATTCAAATATATTTCATACAAAAATTAAGAGTATAAACTTAAACTCTCATCAAGTTTTCAAAGCTTAAAAAAAATACTTAGATTAAAAGTTCAAAAATCACACTAACTAAAAAAAAAAAAAATTTCCAACTTGCTCTCAAATTTAAATTTGCTGAATGATTTTTTAATTCATTAAAATGAATTTAGGTTTGAGAGTTTAAGAGTAATATTAACTCTTTGAATGAAATGTGTTGAGCGAAATTTTCATCTGATGAGTAAAATTTTGCAGAATTTGTTATTCTATAAAATTTTCAAAAGTATTTTTAAATTTAAATAAATTCTTTCTTTTAATCAAAACACATTTCTAACTAGTTTTAAATGTTTGAGTATAACGATCAATAACATTGTTTCTACATTCACATCAACTAGTCAATTTTGACCATACAAAACCCACTTGTTTAATCATGAACAAATCCATAAGTATAATGAAATCTAAAGTTTAGCATTTAACTTTAATTATTTATAGTTTTCTCAACTATCAATCTAGTATCTTTAGACAACTATTAAAATAAAATCTTTACACGTGTTCAAATCGCACAACATCAACTACTAAAGATATTGCATCCAATTTATATTAACATAACTAAAATTAATTATACCAAACTCAATCATACAATTCTAAACAAAACAATGAGTTTTTAAGATGAACCTATCACACACAATTTCAATTTATACAATACAATCCAACATTTTGAAATGATTTTCAATACAACATCTACTTTTTACGATTATACAAGCATTAAAGAATCAACTTAAATATTTAATTTTGACTCATTTAAAAAATTTAATAATAATAGATTTTCTTACTTAAAAATCTAACTACTCTAACATAATTCTAATATCAAATAAAAAGCTTAAACTTATTTGAAAAAAACTCTAATAATCAAACTAAAGATACAAATTTTAGATTAACAAAGATTTATCTTTATTATTAAAATATACATCAAACACATAACATAGTGATGCAAACTACAATTCTGATAAACAATAAAAAAAGAAACAAAAAAAAATTATTCTAAATAAAATTTTGATTAAATAAATATTTTTTATTTTCCACTAATTTCATTTAGGTTCAAATATTAAAAATAAAAACACATAAATATAAAAAAACAAAAAAAATAGTTTTCAAAAAATTACATTTCCAAAAAATAAAATTTAAATAATAACCTTTTAACTTAAATAATAAAATATTCAAATTTAGCATAATTTATAAGCATAGAGAAGATAATTCGATTCTTACATATTACATAATTTTTAAAAACGTTAATTTGCTATTTTGGATTAATATCTTTTAAAAAAATAAACACCATTAATTATTAAATATTATATTAAACAGATTCATTAAATATTATATTCGACCATGTATATTAGTATTATTTAATTTTGAGAATAATCTGAACTTTAATGTCTTCATCAAACTAAATGAATCGTAGATTTATTTTTCATTACTTTTATAGAAATGTTGAAAGAGTTTTATTTCTATTTAAATCTTTGAAGTATAACCTGATTAATAAATGCCGCAAGATCTTAAAAATTGAAAATGAAGACAGGATATGGGATACGTACGCTGATACTTGAAATAAAATACTCAAAGTTCAATGAATTAAATTTTGTTATAAATGAACATGGCTCGTTTATTGTGTATCGTTATTTTATAGACAATTAAGCTAACTCTCTAATCAAGAGCATCTTCTTTCCCCAAACAAAATGAGGCAAACTCAACACCTGCATTTGAAGTACTTACGTACCAAGTTTCCAAACACAAGACCTTAATTTGAACACCAAGGTTTCGTGCATAGTTACTAGTTCCCAACAACTCCTTAAATTTCAAAATACTTGTCACATAGGAATAGGAACCACAATTGAGTTTCCTTGAGAGTTCTAGTCAAAGGTGAGGAAATAGATGAGCAAATAATAATATTTTTTTTAAAATTCTAACCAATGACACAAGTGTACTTGTTAAACATTCCCCAATAAAAAAAATAAAGTAATTTATTTCACAATAAATTGTTAATTGAATATTATTTCCTCTCTTTTTAAATAAGAGTCGTTTAAGGTTTTCTCACACATACTAATAAAAATAGTAACTCTTATAATTTATAATAAATTTTTAAATTTTTTTTCAATAATACCCTTAAAAAATTAAATGTGATTTATTAATTGACGAAAAAGTAGATGAAAAGATAGAAAATAATTGGTTAACAGAAACAACTAGTCCATTAAAGTTTCATAAAAAGAATCATTTAATTATTTTTATATTTTTAAAATAAGTGTATAGTTGGTAAAAAATAATTAATGCATCATTGAAATTTACAAACAACAGATAATATGAAACAAATTTTTTTCTGCTAGAACGACTCTTATTTAGAAACAGAAGGAGTATATAATATCAGGATAAAAATATTAATGTTTGATTAAATATTTTATTTACTTAGTTATTTTAAATATTGAGGAAATTTTGGGATTTATTTGATTTTCAATAAGATTGGACACAATAATTAAGAAATTCAACTCTTGGATTTCTTTAAAATCGCTCTTACGAATTAATACAAAAAAAAAAGTTATCAAAATTAAACAGAAATAAATACTCTCTATTTATGAATAAATGTCATTATTATATAAACTAATAAAAACAATAAATTTTATTATTTATAATAAAATTTTAATTTTTTAATAATACTTTTAAAAAATTATATATAATTTATTAATTTGTATGACTAAGATGTATTAATTATTTTTTATTTTATTATCATGATATTAATTATTTATTCAATTTTTTTTCTTAATTATTATTTATTTTTTCATTTTAATTTCTCTCTTATAACTTTATAATTATGGAATAAATTCTAAAAAAATAATATATTATTAATAAAATAGTAGTTTTAAAATAAAACAATTTCAAAATAAATTAATATATTATTAATAATTTAAAAATTTAATAAAAATATGATTTAAAATTTTATATTTGTAAAGAGCATATTCAAACCAATAAAACTATCGTTATTCTATTATACTATTAAAACAAATAAAAATAATAATAAACAAGAAAGAAAATAGAAATGTAAAATAATACAGAGTTTAGTTAGAAAACAAAAAATAATAGAAAACTAAAGGAACATTAATCACTTTACATAATTTTATATATTAGTAAATAATTAATTATCTTTATCAAGGGCACATATGTTAGTATTAACTATTTATCAATTAAGATAGATGAAAATATAAAAAAAAATAAAATTTGTTGATACTATAAAAAAAAAATCATTTAACTAATTGGTACTCCTCTTTTTGTCTTATCATTAGTTTTTACAATTTATGATAAATTTTTAAATTTATTTACAGTGATACCTTTAAAAAAATTAAATATAATTTATTTATTAAATAAAAAATAAATAAATAGGTGAAAAATAATTGTTTGATAGAATTAATGGATCATTTAAAATTCATAAAAAAAAAACTTTCACATATTAAATAATACAAAATTTTCCCGGAACACTTATTAAAAATAGTGGGAGTATTAATAGTAACTACCTAGACCCTAGACCTTACCATTATTAAAACACCCTTCATGCAATCAAAATTATACTCTCATTATTATTATTTAATTGTTAAGTTTTATTTTGTTAAAATTTCAAAATAATACATTTTTCCTAGTTATATCTTAATTTAATTAATATAAAAAATTATGATAAATTAGTTGTTTATTCAATGTGATTCTCTCTCTCCTATAAACATGGAAACAAGCGTAATTTAATTGTCTTTCCCCAGTTAGTTAGACATTTATATGTCTTTTATGTTTGGTTTTTAAGGGTGTAGTATTTGATTTGAGTGACGGAAATATTAAAAAGCCAACAAAGATATAAAAAGTTTGAAGAACAATATAGGTTAAATTATAAAAAAACAAGACAACTTTTCTTAATATTCTGCGAAGAAAGTTAACCATTTATTAATATATAACAAACTAAATAAGAAACGTAATTTATTAGAGATTAATTTTAAATAAAATATAATAAAAATTATTTTTTTATTATAACAGAATAATGATTATAATATGTAAAACGTAGATAACAATTAAATATTTACGAATATATTTTATTATATTATAAAAAATTAATAGTTAAAATAAATAATAAAATAAATTTAATATTTTTAATATGTTTTTTATATTAAAAAATAAAATAAAATCAATTAATTTAAATTTTGATAATTTATTTTAATTTACTTTAATTCTCAAATATATCTTTTTCTTAAAGTTTTATTTTATTTTAAAATTTATTTTAACTTTGATTTACATTTAAAAAAATATATTTTCTGCAGTAAATTTAATTTTTTTGTTAATTATTTTATAAATATATTTTTTAGTTGATGTTAGTTTATATTTTCTATTAAAACCAGTAAGATTATTTTTCAAGTCAAGTTTTAAATAAATACTAATATAAATTATTTTATAGGTTGACATGGTTGAATTTAATTTATCTACTAAAGTAGGTCAAACTTAATTCTTTGTTAAATTCATTAAAATTTTCTCAAATAATATTGATAGAGTTATTTTTTATGAATGTCAAACATATATTTTTTTAATTGAAGTATGTAATGATTTTTTAATGTCTAAAGAGTTGAAATGATAATTTTTATATTTAACAATAATTAAAATATTTTATTTAATGAAAATAATTAATAATTTTGAATTGACTTATTTAAATAATTTTTTTGAAAAAATAAATAATTTAAAGAAAGAAAATTCAAATAGTTTACCTTTATTTATTTATTTGATTTGATTTATTTTATTTTTTAAATTATTTTTATCAATTAATAAATAATATTTTTGCGTTAATAATTAATCTTCAAGAAACAATTTATTTTATTTTTTTGAATTAATCCTACTAATAAAAATATTTATATAAAGAATAATCTTAAGTTTATATTTAAAAACAATAGTAGTACCAAACTTCTATATTTGTTTAATGAAATTGATCATATATCCATAAATTTTCAACCTGAAAGAAATAAATGATTATTTAATTGCGGTGGCATGTGAATTTTCCTGTGCATAAAAAAGAAGAAGAAAACGACGCGTTTTCCGACAATTGACTGGGTTTGACTATATTGTTGTTTCATTGAAACATGAGACACATGAGAAGTGTCCATTTGCATTGCATTTACGCTCTGTCCCTCTTCTCTCAATCTCATCCACTGTTGCCGTTTCCAATCTCAGTTACTTCCCATGCTTCCATGCTTCCATGCTCTTTTCACTTCTCTCGCGCTTACAACTTTGTCCTACCTTCCATCTCCTTTTTCTCTATCTATTCATCGTCCTTCCTCATTCCCTCTCCCAATAATACTCTGCAAAATTATTGCACTAATTCCAAGCTTCCCAAACAATCACATATAACAAATTTAAGAAATGCTAAATAATTTATAAGCTTGGCCCCCCTACTTCATTCATTCGTTCATTCATTCACACTATAATATTATGGAAAAACACATCCCAACCCATCAGATCATATGTGTTTGATTTTTATGTCCTAATACCATAATACAGACAAACACCTTTGTTTCGAATTATTCCACTCTAAAACGGCATTTTTCACGACATTGATAAAAGGATAAAAGGTCTTCAATAAAAACCAAGGGTTGTTTGCGATAATAATAATTTAAATAAGAGACCCTCAAATAAAAAAAAAAAAAAGAGACAGCAACAACATAGACATCAATGCAAAGAATGTAATTTATTTTATGAATACAATGAACACGATTCACAAACACAATGATATATATTGGGAAAAAATGTAGCTCTTTGAAACCATTAGACAACTTGAGCGTAATGTTTGATGTCACCAAAACATTACTCAAAATTTTGTTTTGTATAACCTCTTTCATAATAATTATGCAATATTCACTGTTGTTTGTTTTGCTTACGCAATTCTTGGTCTACAAACCATCATGATATGTTTGTTGTAACTGGCACGGGTAATGCATCCTTTTCCCACCGGTTCGGACTCCAAATTCATGTTGATTGTCACAAACATTCCAGTGTTCCACTAACATTTGCCTTTTCCTTTATGGAGTCACAACAGTTACTATTTCACACCACTTTATGAAAGTAAACGGTTGTTGTTGTTTGTTACTACCATCTTTTCTTTTCTCCTTGCGGCCTGATAGTCATGCGTCATTATTTTGTGATTGTCTGATGCCAGTTACATTATGAGAAATACAATCCTTTTCTTCACAAATAGCATGATACTTGTTATGTGTTGTTTTTGTTTTATCTGACCAGACACTAATGATCAACATAGATTATCTAAAAGATAATTTAGTTACTTAAAGAGAACATTTTGCTACAAATGGACTTGCACATGGTGCATCCACCTCTAACTACTAACTCCATTAGTTTTCTTAAAAAAAGTCAATCAATTAGTTAACATAATTATGATGTAGTATGAAGCTTGGTAGATCTGAAAAATCACATATTGGGAATTGCAACCTTGACCTTTGAGGGTAATATATATATATATAGTATTTTGAGTACATTTGAGGACTGCCTAGTATATCATAATTATCTTAGGATCAAATCTAGTATTCCACGGCCTACACTTGACCAAATAAAGGCTCCACGGATTTTTATCAATGGAAAACATAAGTATCAATTGAAAACGTGAGGTGGGTTTAGACACAGAGAGAGAGAGAGAGAGAGAGAGGCAAAATGGTCCCTGGGAGGTGAATGAAAGGAAAGGTGGTAAGCAGCAGTAGTAGTAACCACTAACGAGTTGGAAGTTGCAGTGGAACGAGAAGCGGACGAAAGCAGCATTGGAAGTGTTCCTGAAGTGAACAGAAAAGAACAAAATGTCCCTGCTTCATCTCTTCCTCTTCACCATGCTTCTGCTCCAAAAACCTTTCTTCATCTCTGCTCTCAACCAAGACGGTTTATATCTGTACCAATGGAAGCAATCCCTGGACGACCCTGACTCATCACTGGCGTCCTGGAACAACCGCGACACCACCCCATGCAATTGGGCCGGCGTCACTTGCGCCCCAAATACCACCGCCGTCACTTCACTCGACCTCTCCAACTTCAACGTCGCTGGCCCATTCTCCGCCACCTTCCTCTGCCGCCTCCCCAACCTCACCTCCATCATCCTCTTCAACAACTCCATCAACCAAACCCTCCCTCTCCTGATATCCCTCTGCACCCCCCTCCTCCACCTCGACCTCTCCCAGAACCTCCTCACCGGCACCCTCCCACACACCCTCCCCCTCCTCCCCAGCCTCCGCTACCTCGACCTCACCGGCAACAACTTCTCCGGCCCCGTTCCTCCCTCCTTCGGAACCTTCCCCAACCTCCAAACCCTTTCCCTCGTATTCAACCTCCTCGACGACGTCCTTCCGCCTTCTCTTTTCAACATCACCTCCCTCAAAACGCTCAATCTCTCCTACAACCCATTCCACCCTTCTCCAATTCCTCCCTCCCTCGGTAACCTCTCCAACCTCGAAACGCTCTGGCTCAGCGGCTGCAACCTCGTCGGCCCCATCCCCGACTCCGTCGGGAACCTCAAAAACCTTCGCGTCTTGGATTTGGCCTTCAACAACCTCTATGGACCCATCCCTAGTTCGCTCACTCGCATCACCACTCTCAAGCAGATTGAGTTGTACAACAACTCGCTCTCCGGTGAGTTGCCTAAGGGAATCTCCAACCTCACTTCCTTGAGGCTCTTTGATGTTTCCATGAACCATTTCAGTGGCCCCATTCCCGATGAGTTGTGTCGTCTGCCTCTCGAGAGTCTCAACCTCTACGAGAACGGTTTCACCGGGGAGTTGCCGGCGAGTATTGCTGACTCACCCAACCTCTATGAGCTCAGGTTGTTCGGGAACAAACTCACCGGGAAATTGCCGCACAGTTTAGGGAAGTATGCTCCTTTGAGGTGGCTTGACGTTTCCACCAACCGTTTCTCCGGTGGGATTCCGGTGAATATCTGCGAGTACGGCCAGTTGGAGGAGATGTTGATGCTCGGGAACGAGTTCTCCGGGGAGATTCCGGCGAGTCTCGGCACCTGTCGAAGCTTGACGCGTGTGAGGTTGGGTACGAACCGGTTGTCCGGGGAGGTTCCGGCGGGTATGTGGGGTCTTCCGCATGTATATTTGCTTGAACTGATGGATAACTTGTTTAGTGGCTCCATTGCAAGGAGCATTGGCGGGGCGAGGAATTTGTCGTCGTTGATTCTGACGAAGAACAATTTCTCCGGTGTGATCCCCGAGGAGATTGGGTGGTTGGAGAATCTTCAAGAGTTTTCTGGTGGTGATAACAGGCTCAGTGGGTCGTTGCCTGCGAGTATTGTGAATCTTGGGCAGCTTGGGACTCTTGATCTTCACAACAATATGCTCTCCGGGGAGCTCCCGGAGGGGATTCAATCGTGGAAGAAACTCAATGACTTGAATTTGGCTAATAATGAGATTGGTGGGAAGATTCCTGATGGAGTTGGGAGTTTGGCTGTGTTGAATTTTCTTGATCTTTCCAACAATCAATTTTCTGGTAGTGTTCCTCTGGAGTTGCAGAATTTGAAGCTCAATCAGCTCAATTTGTCATATAATAGGCTTTCTGGAAAGCTTCCCCCACTGCTGGCCAAGGATATGTACAGGGCTAGTTTTATTGGCAATCCTGGCCTGTGTGGGGATTTCAAAGGTTTGTGTGATGGCCAAGATGGAGATAAGGGTAAGGGTTTTGTGTGGATTCTGCGAGCTATTTTTGTAGTTGCCTCTTTGGTGTTTGTCATCGGTGTGGTCTGGTTTTACTTAAGGTATAGGAATTTCAAGAATGCTGAGAGATCTGTTGATAAATCAAAGTGGACTTTGATGTCGTTTCATAAACTGGGTTTCAGCGAAGATGAGATTTTGAACTGCCTCGATGAAGATAATGTGATAGGAAGTGGGTCTTCCGGGAAGGTTTACAAGGTTGTGTTGACCAGCGGGGAAGCGGTTGCTGTGAAGAAGATACGGGGTGGGGTCAGGAAGGGAATAGACAGTGGAGATGTAGAGAGGGGTCAGTTTCATCAAGACAGTGCTTTTGACGCAGAGGTTGAAACTTTGGGCAAAATTAGGCACAAGAACATAGTCAAACTGTGGTGTTGCTGCACCACTAGGGATAGCAAGCTATTGGTGTACGAGTATATGCCGAACGGTAGTCTGGGTGATTTGCTGCATAGCAATAAAGGAGGGTTGTTGGATTGGCCAACTAGGTATAAGATAACTGTTGATGCTGCAGAAGGCCTCTCTTATTTGCATCACGACTGTGTTCCTTCAATTGTTCATAGAGATGTGAAATCTAATAACATCTTGTTGGATGGGGATTTTGGTGCAAGGGTGGCAGATTTTGGAGTAGCTAAGGTAGTTGATGCCACTGGGAAAGGAACTAAATCCATGTCTGTCATAGCTGGGTCTTGTGGGTACATTGCACCAGGTTAGCAGAAATTTCATGTCATTTATTTCTAATTTTTGTTCACGTTCAATCATATTTTGATATATATGAGATGCATTTAGTATTGTGCTAGTTGTGCTTAACACAAACTAATCACCGCTTTATCATAGATTAATTTGAGAAACCATTACATCTAAAGTTAATCGTCTACAAGTATACGCAGAAAGATTTGTGCAGGATAATCCTTGTGCCCATAGAAAGAATGTGAATGAATTATACCAACGTTAGTCGATAAATTATGCTTCGTATCATATCAAATGGTTTCTTTTGCCTGACAAGTTGGCATTTCATTATTTTTTTTTTTTGCAATAATGATCAGTTTCCTCGTCTCCATGGAGCCAAACTGAAATGATTCTTTCCTTCTGCAGAATATGCATACACACTCAGAGTGAATGAGAAGAGTGACATATATAGTTTTGGTGTTGTCATACTTGAGTTGGTTACTGGAAGGAGGCCCATTGACCCGGAATTTGGGGAAAAAGACTTGGTTATGTGGGCGTGCACCACCTTGGATCAGAAAGGCGTGGACCATGTGATTGACTCGAGGCTTGATTCTTGTTTCAAAGAAGAAATTTGCAAGGTGCTCAACATTGGCCTGATGTGCACTAGTCCTCTTCCAATCAACCGGCCTGCAATGAGAAGAGTGGTGAAGATGTTACAAGAGGTGGGCGCAGAGAACCTAACGAAACCAGCCAAGAAAGATGGAAAGTTGTCCCCGTATTACTATGACGATGGGTCAGATCATGGAAGTGTTGCTTAGTTCAAGTTCTTGCAAGGGTCGATAGTTTGATTCTTTGGAGAGGGAGTGGAAAAGCTCTAATATTTTCTTTAACATAACAGAGCCAAATTCCCCCTGGTGTTTTTTTACTCATGGTTTGCTTTACAAAGTTGGCTAGAAATTTTTTTTGGGGGGTTAAAAATAGAGTAAGTTCAAGTTTTTGCCCTCTGAAGTTGTTGGACATCAAGGCGCGTCCCTACCAAATTTAAATTGGTGCCTGCATTAATGCCTCTTGTATATTCAGAAACGATATTCTCACTGTTGAAGATTAGAATAGATGTGACCCGTCTCTGGTATGGGTGAGGTGAATGCTTGAATTGTAAAATCAGTAGTGGTTTGAAAATTGTAATTGAAAATCACCCCTATAGTAATTTGTGTTAACTTCAATCACGTGATAGAAAAATTGTCATCGGATTGGGGGAATCTGTATCTAAATGAGTCTTAAATGCTTGTAATTCTGTGGATGTTCCCGCATAAATGGTTTGACTGTTGTCCGCATAAAGATTTAGTTGTCTCTGTGGTCTGAAGTATGTGCTGGGTACAGCTAAGGGAGTTGAGTTAAAGAGGTAGTTAGACAGGCCTTGTCCTTCGTGGGCCATCTGGTTTAATTGCAGGTTCCATCTATTTGTCATGCCTACTTAGCAGTACATGAGATAAATGATGATGGGCTATATCACCGTAGCAGAAAGGGTACCTATTTGTATAATGATCAGTGCATCACAGTAGTAATCTTTAGGTTGAATGCAGCATTGAGTACACTCTTAAGTTGTCTGTAAAAAGCAGTTGCACTAACCTACACTCAGATACGACGCTCTATTACTCATTTTCTACGCTTTTCTGATTATTCATTTCCATTGTATGCAGGCGTTTTGTTTCTTTTTGCTTTGTATAGGAGTTGCTGCCAAATGCATCGCGATTCGCACACCAGTTTTTATGGCTCATTTACTTCACTGGCTCCTCAAACGTGCCACTGCTTTGTGTTGACCGTGCGTAATGAATGAGTGCTAAATGCCAAGCCAATTCATGACTCATAAATGGTTCGCCACGCAGTACAGCACCTCTACAATTTCATCATAATAAATTTATTTACGTTTTAGAGTTACATGGATACCTCAAGGATTGAGTTGAACGAATGAGGATGGGTGTGTATTTCTTTTTTCTTTTAGTCCATAATAATTTTTTATATTTTTTCTGGTCTTCAATAATTTTTCTATTTTAATTTTCATAGTTTTTGTCTCTTTATTATTGATTGTCATCCTTGAGTTACATGCTATTCCATCTTTTTTGTTGATGAATAAGATTTCCTTTAATTGGAATCATTTTATTTCTTTCTATACGTTGTTTATAAGGTAATATTAATTATTTTTTATTAATTATATTTTTATTTTTTAAAATATCAATAATAATTAAATTAATTTTTTTATGAAATTTTTAGTAGTTATTTCTTATATAAATCAATTACTCTTTAATAAATAATTTATTGTTTATATATTTTTATTTACATTTTTCTTAATCAATAAAATGTATTTAATTTTAAAAAATTACATTGGAGTGAAATAATTATAATTGACCATCTTTATTCTTAATTTCTAAATTTTTTTTGAACATTTAAATTTATATCGTTCAACCACAATCTATTTTTGGTATTCATATTTGTGAAATGATAATTTTTTTTAAAGTTTAGATTCAATATATATAGAGTGAAACTATAGTGATATCAAATTTTTTTATGAGAACTAAATTTTTTAAATCAAAATTTCTGGTAGAAATTTGAAGGTTAAAAATCAGAGCAAAACTTATTTTTATGGAAATGAAAAAAAAATGTTTGAAATAATATATTATAGAAAATTAAAAGATTATTTTTTAAGTGGAGAGAAAATATATTAAATATTATTTTATTAAAAAAAATTATGATATTCTTTTAAGGGTATTATTGAAAAAAAATTACTAAAAACAATTTGTAGTTTTATTAATTTGTGTAAATAAACTTTAAATTATTTTTATTCATAAACAAAGAGAATAATTGATTATGGACTAAAATAGAATTGATATATGAATTTCTTAAAAAAGATTTGTAAGTAAAAAATTAGTGAATGTGGTGTAGAGTATGTAATTTATTTATTTTTGGTTAGTTCGTATATATTTTTTCAATATTTTATATTTGACTATAAAACACTGAAGCTGAAGAATAATCCTATATCTCTCTATCTTTATTTCTTTTAAGTTTCATAGTCGAATATAGGAAATTGAAATAAATAAAAGAAACAAAATTTAGTTAAAAATGACATTATTTTCATCACAGTGATTCATTTTTGTCTCCTTAAACAAGATATTTTTCTTAAAAAAAATGCACGAGTCATCTTAGTTAATTGATAACATAACTGCTTAATGGGTCTTACTTAACCGATCACATAATTACTTAATGGATAACTTCTCACTTAAAAAATTTATGAAAGTCCAAAATGGGAAAGAACTTTCAACTGAAAGTAAAATATAAAATTTTATTAAAAAAAATAAAAGTTACATGTGTTAGTTCTATTTAATTGTTGACGTGTTACATAACATACAAATTATCTATGATAAAAAACCAAAGCCAAAAAAATTATCTATGATCAAAACCAAAAGAATATTTATAAAGGACTAAAAGTTATATAAATGTTTTGACTTTCCAATAATCATTAAATTATTTAACATTATTTCAATGATTTTACTCTAAATTGAGGGGAATAAAAAAAAAAGA
Organism: Lablab purpureus; assembly: GCA_030347555.1. Classification (NCBI taxonomy): domain Eukaryota; kingdom Viridiplantae; phylum Streptophyta; class Magnoliopsida; order Fabales; family Fabaceae; genus Lablab; species Lablab purpureus. The sequence continues at coordinate 12,765,459 of CM059259.1, forward strand.
AAAATTGTTGGTTATAGTAAAATACTTGACATCCGTAGATGTTTTTTATGGGCGTTATTTGAACCCCTACAAAATGGGATGTAAACGAATCAACGTCTACATAAGCATTGGCTACAAATACAAGTAATAATTTTGGTATTTGATTTTTTAAGGTTATTTTATATTAATTATGTTCTTTGTTTCATCAATTGTTTATTTTAATTAATTTATCCTTATCACTCATGAAAGATTCAATCAACTCTAGTGATTTTAAAAAACGCAACCACGTCACTACTTCTCACCTAACTCCCACTTAATTGACCGTTAAATCGTTAACAAGTTACCACTTCTCACCTAATTAACAGTTAAACAATTAACAAATAAATATTGTCAGTTTTGATAAATCACCCTTCATGAATAATATTTTTTTTAGTACTTTATAAACAATTTGGCACTTCATTCTATTACTTTGCTGTAACGTATTCAATATATATTTAACAACCTAAATGCATTTTTTTGGATTTTTTTATCAACATGGCAAAATTTACTTATTTACAAAAATGGATATATTTAAAAGAAATTATAAAAATGAGTAATTCATATTTAAAAGAACAACTTCGTTACAAAGAAGTGGTAACCTGAATTCTATGTTTTAAATATTTTTTTTAAATTTCATTTTAAGTTGTATTTATATGTATGACTTTGGGATTTTTTTTTAAAAAATGAGTTTACCACATTATATTTTTTTAAAATTACTAAATTGTGTCTAGTTATTTTTTTATTATTTCGGTAACATAAATAATTTTTAAAACTAAAATATTTTGAATAAATTTAAAATACAAAATATTATTAAAAAAATATTTATGGTACTAGTTAGTCTTTTAGTATGTTATCAGGATTTTCCTTCACATTGTTGTTGAAAAGGTTCTGGGTGTCTCAGGTCATTATCATGTTAGTTTTCTATATAAACAATGAAACATCTAAATTACAGTGTAATATTTCAATTTCTTTTCTATGCACAATTAATTAGTCTCTAAGTAGATAATTTTTTCACGCTTTGCTTTATTATTAATATATGTCTATTTCTCTGACCTAGTTAGATTAATATAAGATAAAAGCTTGGGATACACCTTTATGAAAAAAAATCTTATTTTTTTATAAATTAACATATACATAATAGACAAAATATATTTCATTTTAAAATAAACACAAAAATGAAAAAGTAAGTATTAAATTTTAAATAAAGTAGTTTTCAGTTCCAACTTTTTTTAAAAATATGTTCACTGAAATCAGGTAATAAATTACTATTATACAATAGTTTTTTTTTTCCTTGAACAAATTCAATGCACCACTTCTTCATATTGAAAATCATTATTTAGTGTAAGACTTATTTATCTATGTAATGCTTTTAAAACTTACTTATTTTCATATTTTTTAAAGCAAATTATAGCATTTTCAATGAAAATACTATTTATGATGACAATGTCATATGAGTACTTTCCAAAAAGTACAATTTCAGTTCCATTTAAAAAAAATAGGTTCAGTGAAATCAGGTGATAAATTTATACTATACTACAGTATTTTTTCCTTAAAAAAATTGTTTCAATGAACCACTCCTTTGTAGTGAAATCATGTGTACACTAATTTATTTATGTAATGTTTTAAAACTTACTTATTTTTATATTTTTTAAAAGCAAATTACACCATTTTTAATGAAAATACTACTTATGATAATAATGTTAACATTGTTATTAGAATGACGGTAACATTTAATTTATTTTATAAGATTAATTAAATATTTTTTTAAAAATTTAATATAATTAATATATGTTTTTTATTATTTTAATATTTATTGTAAAATTGATTTTAATATATAATATTTATTTTATAATTATAAATGAATTAATTTTAAATTATAACATTTTATTAAATAAATATTGAAAAGTTAAATTATATTATTTATAAAATAATAAAATAAACATTTCATTATGTATTTAATAAAAAAATAGAATAAAATGTCATTAAATTAATAAATTTATGACAATTGATTATTTTAATTAATTTTAAAATTTAATTTAACTATTTAATTAGAGAAAGTTATTTGTTTTACTTTTATTCAAAATAAATAAAAATCACTCCTTCTTACATTACACACTTTTTTTTATCTCTCATTTTTTACATACATTGGTGAACAACAAAGAAGAAAAGATGACACAGAAAAAAAAATAAGAAGAAAATTTTAGAATATCAAAAGTCCCTCATCAAATTAAGGAAAAATGGAAACTTACATTGAGTGTGAGTTATCTATTAGGATAGGAATTGGTTCCAATTCTTTATTCTAAATGTGTTATTAAAAAAGAGCTTAAAATATCTAAGAATTCTTGTGACACCTTAAAAAGAAGATGAATTAAGAGTGATACAATTTTCATAATGAATAAAAGATAATAAAAGTGAAGTGAAGGAAAATGTGTAAAAGTGTATAAAAAGTTTTTACACTCATGTGAACATAAGTGATAACGTGAAATCATTGTGTATCATTTTGACGGCCAAATGTGACATACGATTAACGTCTCATACATTCATCATTCTAGTATGTCTAAGAATACAATACAATATAGATTGCACACTGTGTGAAGAGCTTTAAATTAATGTGTTTTGAAAGTATGAATATGATTATGCATTCTAACTATAAAATATCACAACATTATTCTGGTAGCCGTTCATAATTCTGCAAGCTCAAAACTCAAATAGTGTTATCTTAAAAGTGAATGTCAAAGTGCTCAGTACTTACTTTCAGCATAATGTATATTGTCCTAACATGAAATTAATCAACCAATAATGACACAGGTCTCTTGCCACTTTGTTGAAGTCATGTAAATATGTTAAGAAACTTGACCCCTCTAAATATTTGTAATGAATATGAAGCTCAACATAGTCTGCAATGATTACTAATCAGCAAAGAGATTATAACGAACAAAAACAATCTTCTGCATGAGGCTCAAGTTGAAAGGAGATACAAAATTGTGATGGACATGACAGCACTCTTCATGAGACGCATTTAACTCTTGCAAATGTCAAATAGCCTGTGTGACCTCGAGCTTCACCACAAGGTCTAGCCATGACAGAAGAGTTAGAAGGACTGCCGCTGGGTACATAGCTTCCATCAGAGCATTGTCTCCTCTTGCTAGGAAGAGAACCATTAGAACCATTGTCATCCCCACTAAAGCTTTGCATTTTCTCTTCCCGAACTTCATACGTGCGTAACAGTACCTCAAATGTCCTAATATCTTTGTACATAGGCAAAAATTTACATGTGCATTGTATTATATCAGTCTAATGCAAGCACTTAAAGATAATGAAGTTAGCAAATATAGAGGAAGACAGAGAGAAGAAAAATGCAAAACTACCTACCTGTGAAGCGGGTTCGGAGTGTTTCACATGTTCGTTGTACTTGTTCGATACAAGGAGAGAAAGAGCAGAATGTGCCATCATGTCTTAACACTTTTGCAGCTGAAGGAATGGTAAGCCAAGGTTGAGGTAGATCCAAAAATACAGAGTCAGCCACGCCTGTAAAATCATCAGGGAATCCTTCACCCTGAATGTCCCTAACCTTCACAGTGACTAAGCTGCTTAGACCTGTTCTCTCAAAATCAGCCCTGCCAGGATGACAAAATTAAGTGAATATATGACATAGGAATTATTCAACATTCGACACAATCCTGTGAACAAAAAAAAGCAATTTACAGGGCAAATTATAGATTGGTTTCTAGGTAGACATCCTAGAAAGCTAGATCCTGTTGACAGGAATCATTATACGATCCAAGAGTAAAGTACCGGTATATAAAGCAGAATCAGAAGAAACATACAACTGCACTGATACCAAACATCATATTACGTCAAGTTCTATAGGGAAAATCACACTAGTTCTTCCTTATCTCTTACCTAGCTGATTCAGCCCTTTGTTCATGGAAATCAAAGGTATTGACGTGCCCTGAAGGAGCAACTGCTCTTGCAAGTGAAGTAGTCAAAGATCCACTACCAGTTCCAGATTCAAGAACCACACAACCAGGAACAATCTCCAAGTACGTGATAACAAAACTAATATCCGCAATATAGAGAATCTGAGTCCTGTGGTTTAATACCAGAGTCCACAATTCTGGTGTGGGAGCTAACAAGTACACAAAACCACCCTTACTACTGAATACTTTAGACCCAAACTGTTTTCCTATCCAATCTGAATGTTTAAAAACACCAAAACGATTCTGCAGGACTGAACCCTCACACACAGTTACAGCCTTCATGCTGTCATGCTTTTCATAAACAATAACCAAATCACCATCACTAATTGATCGGTTAAATGATAACTTTTTCCCAGGATGACAGACCAGCATCTTAGAAGTCTTCAAGTCTCTCTGTCTTTGACCTCAGTCAAAAGACACAATTATCTGATAACCAAAAAATAGAGAAACCAATAACATGTGATGGGTAGTGGAAGCATAGCAGTCTAATCAATATTGAAGACAACATTAACTACCAACATCTGCATTCTATTAGCCCCAAAACAATACAGAAAAGAAAACTGGAGCACAAAACTTTTAAAGTAAAAGACAACGATGAAAACTTGACCTACCCTGAATAAAAAAAAATCCTTGTTTTATATTATGGGCAAACTGTAACGTTGTTGCGTTATGATGATAATGTGGAGCGTGTTTGTAGCACAAAATCTTGTTCATTTTCCAAACATAAGTTTGACATAAAGAAATTTAGGATAAAAGAATAAACAAAATTGAGTCACAAAAATTACACATTGTTTGACATGTAGGAAGTAGAAACGGCGAGAATGAATGGGGGCTGGAAACGAACCAGGTATTTGAGTTGAGGAAGCTTTTAATGTTGGTTCGTAAAGTAGAAAACTTGGGCGTCTTTCTTAGCGGGGTTTACAGGCTGAAGAAATTGGGTGCGCCTCCGATCAGAGTTCCGAAGCTTTCACTGTGTTTCATGGGCCGATAACAGCAATGAGTTAAACCAACGCGCTTTTAACCTAAGAAACCAATTATCAAACTATTCAACCTGTTGCTGTTGTTCATCCCACGGCACAGACAACATAAACCCTCCCATCCAAGTCAAATTAAACAGCCTACAATTGATTTGGTTAATAGATTTTATTTTTAGTTTAGATTCTAGCAAAACGAACACTTTATAGTTTAATTTTTTTCCTGCAAAATATATTTTTAATTTCCCAACTCTGAGATATTTTTATTTTAGTCACTAAACAAAATTTTGCCTACTCTTACTCACTAGAACTTTATATGTTAGTATTTTTTATTCTAATATATTAAGTGATAATTTGCCTACAATGTGCATTTCAAATGTAATAGTCATATGTAATTTTCGAGCTAATTTTTTTTTTCTGTTTCTTTATCTTTTTATAAAATTCACTTTTGGTCCCGTTTATTATATATAATTTTGGAGGTAACTTTTAATTCTTAGAAAAATTATTTTTACCTTTTTTTGTGTCATTTATTTAATGAGAGTAGCAAAACAATTTGAAATTAGGGTCAAAATAAGTTTAGAGCTAAACTAGGTTAGAATATTATTTTAAAGTTGGTCATGAAATAAGATTCAATCCATTAATGATTTATTCTTAATTGAATGTAGAGAGTTAGACTTCATCTTCAAAATGGACTTCAGGTTGGTATAATAAGTGAACCAAAATTTTAAAAAAATCTGATAGTTTAATTTAGTTTATATTTTAAAATATATTATAATTTTTCTAATTTGGTCATTTAATGAATAAGTTTTTACTTAATTAAAAAAATAATATTACAGAATATTTATACAATAAATTATAAAATACTATTATTATTCAAAAAATTATGATACATTATTATAAAAAATAAAATTTAATATTTAATAACTAAATTATTATAGAATAACATTATATATTTTGGTATAACATTACTTTAAATTTTTATTAATATGTAATTAAAATAAAATATGATTAATAAAAAAATTAACATGAAAATTAAACGAATTCGCTATTAAAAAATATGTAACATTACAAATTGAAGTAACTAGTTTTTTTTACATACAATTGTAAAAAATAAACTTAATGTAACACCAGTTTAGATTCAGAAGTATTTTTATGAAAATTATAAGATAAACAAAAAGTAAGTTTAATTAACATTCATTAGATCAATTCATTTAAACAAAATGATTTTCAAAATAAAAACATATACAAATTTTAAAAAATAAATAGAAGTAATAGAAAATTTAATTATTTAAAAATGAAATTATAATTAAATAACAACATATTTGTTGTTTATAAAACATAAATTTTATTTATATAATAAAACTTATATACTTATATATATTTTTATATCATTTTGAATTTACAACTAATTTATCAATTAATTTTACTAAATATTTGCAATCCAGTTAGCTGAATTTTCTATTCCATTAGTTTACTACTTAGAAACTAGCTCATAATTGTTTTTATAGTTACAACTTACAAGACTTTGTAAATTTTGTACTGATACAAAACTATTTAAACAAATCTACACTTCAATATTCTACACATCAAACCCATCTTGTTCACCTAGTATTATTTTTACAATTTTCACCTTAAGTTTTTTTATGTGAACAAAAGTAGTTAAAATTCTTAATACTTTGTTTGGATAAAATTATAAAAAAATAAGATTAAAAAAGAAATGAAAATAAGTGAAAAATAATTTGGATAAAAAAATAAATAAAAAGTGATATATATTTTTATAATTATCATTTTTTATTTTATTTATTATTTCAATATATCTTTTAATTATTATTTATTATTTGAATAATTGAAACATACAAATATTTAAGACATAATCAATTATAGGGAAATTATATTTGCCTTCTAATTAATGTGTAATTACATAATTATGTTAAAGATGTAATTAGTTATAGTTACTTTTTAATGTATTTTTCTTTTTAAGAAAGAGATGATACAAAAGTAAAATCAAAACTCTACGTAGATATAAAGAACATTTGTCAAGAGAGATAAGTCTCTTAAATATGTGTCTCTTCCTTAGAGGGTATTTTTTCTAGTAGCTCCATTTTCAAATGAATTTGTGTTATACCCAGAAAAAAATAGTTTAAACCGGTTCAATAGATGAGTTTTATACCAATTTAATCGATTTGTCCAATTTTTAAAACCATATTGAGATTAATGATTCAATTAAAAAATCTCACCGAAGGTTATTTCCATCAGAGATTTCACGTATGGCCACGTGTTGCACACAACATATTCGTCCTTAAACTTTGATGATACATATGTGACCATATATCATGTACTTATTATTGAAGATGTTGGATTTTTGGTTTCCAAGATAAACCATGATGTGGTGACAGCTACTGGTGCAATACTAATACTATTACTATCACTTTTATCACTTCTTTCTCTATCATAACCACACTCAAACATATTCTTCCACCAAATCCAGCAACCAGATTCTGGGTTGTCTGATTACAAAAATAATAAAAGGTGAAGAAGAAGCATCATGAGAGATTCATTACATCCAATGCCATTAATTGGTGGGCCTTCTCAGAGCTACGAGCCAAGCCCAACATCATCATGAACAGACCATGGGCCCCAACCTAGGTTTCTCGTTTCTCATCAAGTTTGTGGCTTCCATTAGTGGCCTGTAGCCTTATAGCTATGTTTATGGCGGGAAATTGCTTGGTTTCGGCCATTCCAGATTCCACTGCAGTTCCTATTGTTCTCTGCTTCAATTCATACGATTCGTCCTCTTATTATTGTTATTCTATTATTATCGCTTTCTTTCAATTATGCATTTTGATAAAGCCTCTTCTTTTGTTGTTATTTTTTTACCACTATTTCTTTCAATTATTATTACTGTTCAATTTGAAAGAGAGTTCAGATATTTGATTCTGATACCTTTTTTATTGCTGTATAATAATACAGATCCTTGTTCTTCAAAGTCAATTGACTTTTTTAATATACTGTTTTTCTAAGAATATAAAGCACTGCTTTTTCTTAAGTATCTTTACCATTGAAAAACTCAAAATTATTTATTTTTAAATAGTTTAAATATCCATTTTTTTCAAATATTAATTGCTTATAGCTATAAGTTGACTATTTAAAATATAATTTCATACATTCAAATGTAAATTTTTTAAATGAATTTCTTAAAGTATTTTGTTTCCTTGAAAATAAATCACGTCATTAGTTTCTCTATTTTTTTAATTTAAAATATTCAGTTTTAAAATAATAATAAAAAATACTATTTTAATGTTTTAATATTAACAACTTTTCAAACTTATACTAAATTTAAAGGTATTGGCCATTGTTAAATACTTCATGAAATAAATTAATATTGATTCAAAAACTCCTTATACAAATACCAAATTATGGGACATTTCTTGGATCTCTTTATCTTTGGTGGATAACAGATCACTCTCGTAAGAACATTTTTATTAAAATTGAAGTTACTTAAAAGTTCATAATATTCCAAAATGATTTACCTGAACAAATAACTGTCGTATACTTTGATAATTTGATAATCGACTCTTTATTAATCTATATTATATTTCAAATGAGAACAATCTATCTAATTACAATAATAAAGATTCCAAGCATTTTCATAAGACCTACTGAAATGGAAAAACACAATTGTCTAAGCTGTCTCTAATTGGATTGTCTTCAGATATAGCTTTACGTACAACACGACCAAACCTCCTATTTTCCAGGGGAATAACAAAATCCGTACACAAATGTTATAAATAAATACTACTACGAGACAAAATGTAAAGGAAAAAGAGAAGAAATTGCTATGCAATGAACACATTTTGGTTGAATTAAAAAGTATTACACGGCCATGGATTGTCCCACGTACACAGACAATTGGTAAGATAAAAATAACATTATGTTGTCGTAATCGAATGGTTTTAGATTAGTGGTTAGTATTATATAATTTAAAATGTGATCATGCTCCTATCCCACCTCAGCACGAGTTATAAGTGGATTCATCAAACAAAACATAAGAATACATCAATCACTCCATCATTTTAAAAAGCCTAAGCTTCCCACATTATTTTAAACTATTTTAAACAAAAAGCTAAATGAGATATGTAATTTATTTATTAAAAGTCTCTGGTTCATCTTTAAAATCATTCAAGGGGTGTTTAAGTTTTTCTATCTCCCGTTACCTTTACAAAACTTGGTTAGTTGAAATTCTTTTGTAGTTAAGCCAAAATGGTATTCACATTCTTCTAATTCAACATTTAAAGACTCGGCATTAAATTATTTTAATTATTTGCGAATAATCTTTCTGGTTAACTACGTTTCCTCGTGTTCTTTCTTTCTTAGTAAAAAATTATAGAATTTTATGTTATAGAGATACAGTTTGTCCATAATATGAGAGGTAGGGTTGCCAGCTATCAACTACCACAACTAATCTGACCGATCTATCCATCCATCCACCCATTTTGTCAAGCATATGCACTCTTTTTTCCTTTTCAACTTATCTTCCAACTGTTTGATATCTCCCCATCAAAGTCACATGTATATAAGCTTCTTTCCACACACACCTCTTTCACAAACCATCCAATCTCACCTTCTTCCTTCAACCATTCCTCCGTCTTTACCACCAATAACCCATCACTGCTACAACTAATCGTGTTTATACAATAATCACAATCACAAGCCAAAGCCATACCCTTCCTATAAGCCCTTGAAAACTTCAATCACAGCACTAAAAATGAACCATGTTGAGCATATCGCTTATGACATGGTCATGATCACTCTATCCATATCTCTGATCGTTCTTGGCATCATCCTCTTCCTGGCTTGCAAGAAGAAACCCGTTGAATCTGAAGAAACACTTCCCGTGAAGCTGTGTGCTCGTGCATACCCCTTGATGGAAGTTGATGCTGCCACCGATGGCTTCAACCATAGGAGAATCGTTGGCCAGGGTCGCTTAGGAACTGTGTATGCAGGGACACTAGAGAAGGAAGAACTTGTAGCTGTTAAGAGGATTCACCCCGTTCTTGTGTTGAGCAATGCAGGGTTTGGTTTCTCATCCGTGTTGAAATGGCTGTCCTTGGCTCAACACCCCAACGTAGTTCCAATCATAGGGTTCTCAGAAGCACCGGGTGAGAGAGTTATTTTGATGGAGTTTGTGCACATGGCGAGCTTGGACTTCTACTTGCATCAAAACCAAGACGGGGCTTCACTTTTGGATTGGAACAAGAGGTTCAGGATTGCAGCTGGAGCAGCAAGAGGGCTTCAATACCTGCATGAAGTGGTGGCACCAAACATTGTACATGGGTGTGTTAAGTCCTCAAATATTCTCATTGATGTCAACTTCTGTGCCAGGATTTCTGATTATGGGCTGAACTTTTTGGCACCTGTGGAAAAGAGAGGGCTAGTGGGGTATGTGGATGATGAATATTGGAGTGAAAGAAGGGGTGGTGGAGCTACCAAGGAGAGTGATGTTTATGGGTTAGGGGTGGTCCTGTTGGAGCTTTTAACTGGGAAAGGGTGTGAGGGAGGGTTGTTGGTGAAGTGGGCATTGCCTTTGATTAGAGAAACGAGTTTTAGTGAGCTTTTGGATCCTAGGTTGGTGATTCCTTCAGACACGAAGCCTCTGGTTAGATTAGCCAAAGTTGCTTCAGCATGTGTCGGTAACTCAAGGAAGTGTAGGCCTTCTGTGGCTCAAGTGGCAACCATTTTGAACAATTTAGAAACTGAAGTGTGCCTCTGAAGCCCATGATGATGTAGTCAAATTGATTGAGCAATTCGCCTTCAGTTGGTACCAAAAAATAGGTCGGGACCAATTGCCAAGAATTGGAATGCAAACGGCTGTGTTTTGCAGTCAGAAAAAAAGCATAGTCTTATCTTAATGATTAGTTAATAATTGATTGAAATGAAGAGGAGAAAAGTGTGATTCCTTAGGTGAGATTGAGATTCATGGGAAGCGAGTAATGGGTAAGAAAATGGGTGGAATTTAGAGGAGGGAGGAGGGTCCTTATCCCAAATGTTGTGTTGGGGAATTTTGAAATAGAAAGGTGGGACGGTGGCGTTGTCCTTAGGGCGGTGAGGTTTAATCTCTGATTCCGTGTAGCATGGGCATCCTTTTGGTCATGAAAGTGACATTTTTTTGTATTTCTTTAATTCTTAGTTTCCACAAACTTTTAATGTGTGTACATGTACCTATTTTTTCCACCTTCTATTTAGGCACCCATATACATCGTTCTAGATTTTTATAACTTCAAATTGGTGCTGTCTTTTAGTTTACAGACACCTTCTAAAGCAGTACCGCTTACCAAAAACGAAAATAAATAGGAAACAAATAGTAAAGTGTGCGGTCAAAATTTAAACAAGTACTACTATCAAATGATTAAAATAAAGTGAATATCAATTTTTATTTTCAAAAATATTTATTTAACATACAATTTTTATTATAAGTACTCATATCCACATTTGGATTTATGAAACCCATCGTAGATATGTTTTACAGTGAGTCTGGGTATAATTTCATCCTAATCGAAAGAATTCCCACTTGCTTAAACCTTTTTGTACAAAATAAAAGAAAATTTCTATGATAATTGTTACTTAGGGATTTCTGTACCCTAACAAAAAGAACAGGTCGGAATTTAAAATATAATTACCAGGTTTCTTCCCACACGCTTCTGCTTAGGCTAATACCCATCCTTATGGGGGTGTAGATGGAAATCATGGAGGTGAAAAAAAGTAAATCTCCAAAAAGCTAAAACGAGACCCAAGATTTTGGGCTTCGGCTAGGTTTGACCCAACATATTTTTAAGAATGAAAATCAACCCACAGGTTGAGGGAACACTTTAGAGATAATATTTGCACTCCTTCCATTTAAATGTATTTCTTTTTTTTTTAGTTTCTAACAAAATTTCGACCAATTTTTGTTTCTCTTAATTTGTTTCTACGTTTTTTAATTATTGTTACTTACTTGAATGATATAACATTGATTATTGTTTATAATATTAATATGATTTTCACACACAAAAAAAGACTATATGACGTGTCAGTCTTGTGAAAAATATTTTTTCTTGTTTTTCTTTTGAAAACTGTAAAAAAACTATAAAAATGGTTTCTATTTTGGAATTATTTATGATTTTAGACCTTAACTAATCATTTCACTGATTTTATTTCCCAAAAAAAAATTAGTTTTTAAATTTAATAATTAAACTTAATAATTAAACTTAATAATTAATTGATTATTACTTTTATATAATTCATAATAATAATAATAATAATAATAATAATATTTTTATTTTGTACTTATAATTCAATTTGCAATAAAATTGTACCTCTTGAGCTTTAAAATTCAAGTCTAATTAAATGTTAGTCTTTTTAGTTTGATAAGATGAAACCATGACTTGAGCTAAGTTAGCCTGATTGGGTTCAATCGAGCTATCTGTTTTTGTTTTAATATATAAAGTTATTAATGAATGAAACTAACTAACATAATCTTTTCATAATAAGAATAATCGCACTATTTAGCTTTCCATTTTTAAATATATTAATAAATAACATAGTTTTCTATTACATTAAAATAAACATGACAATAAAAACAATATCAAAAGATCATCTTCAAATAAACAAGATGAAGATGATGGAATTAATGGACTTCTCAAACAATGTTAAGAGGTTAAATCAACTTTAATTTAAACGTTTTTTACGTACATGGAGAAAACAAAATAGCAAAAATCTATAGAAAAATATTAGTTTAATACTCTTTCTCTAATTATACGGTATTTTTTTTTTTATAAAAGACTAAAACCGGTCTACTATTTTTTTGGTTCTATATATCTTTCATCTCCACAAATAATATTTTATGTGAATTGTGAGAAATTGATATTTACACATACTTGCTACGAATGTAATGTAATTTCATCACTTGACAATTACCTACTTTCTTTTACATCAAGATACTTGTGATAAGATCAACTTGATTATATTTTTAGTGTAATATATCCTTTTAGGTAACATTCAAGTTATATACACATTTTATAATATAACTTTAACCCATATTTTTTCTTTATGGAATCTGGTTAATTGGATTGTTGAATTAAATTGAGTATGAGTTAGCCCAAATTGTCTATTAGCAGTTTGCATACATAGAAAGAATTAACATGAAAGAAATGAAGATGCAGGAAGTAACTTAAGATAAGAAAAGGTGGAAGGTGAATCTGGAACTTCCATATAGAAAACAGCTACTAATCATCGGTACAAATATCTCAAAGTGTACTTCACCTGGTACATGTTTGATCTTAATTTTTGTCATAACAACGTTCAATTCTTAGAGGCCAAGGAAATGTACCTACGTCAATTTTATTTATAAAGAAACCCTTAAAATTATACAAAAAGAGAATGGATTCTTTTTCTTCTTTTATTTACTTAGTTTATGTAGAGAAGATCAAGAAAAAAATTAGGTTGAACTGCTCATAGGTTAATTAAGCTTATATTTCTCCTGATGGAGTTGACATTTCTCACTCATACTCATACACTTGCAATGGAGCTTCCTGTAGTGGTATTTCTCAAGATCACATTCACATTTCTCAAGACGTTGCTTCTATTAGTAATAATAATAATAATAATTGAATTTAAAAATACACACTTCTTCGATTATTTAAAAATTTTAAATCTAGGTTGAACTTTATAAATAATAATAATAACTTTTAGTATGATTTTTTTAAATTACGTTAGTATGTTTAGACACATAAATTTAGACTCAACACCTACTTAAAACTAGGGTTTTTTATTTTCTGTTTAAGAGAAATTTATTGCAAAATAGTCTTTTAAACTATTTGAATATGAAATGTGAAAAAAAAATGATATAGGAAGAAAATATAAATATTTTTAGTTAAAATGAGAAATTTAATTACTTATTAATTCACGTAGTAACATATTATTTGATAGAGAAAAACAAGTACGTACGTAAGAATTTCACATTATCTGAAAGTAACATATATTGAGATATAAACCAAAATATAATCTTTTTTTGTGAGTATGTGATATATATTTCTTAAATACCATTAATGTACGACAAAATAATATTTTAAATAATAAAAAAAAGTTAACAAGTAGACTGCGAAACTTTTTTTTTTAAGAAAAAGACTCTTATTTTCCTGTGATTTTAACATTTCATATTTTCCAAGAGATTAATTGACTGTTCAATTTTCCAAATGGGTAGATCTTTAAAACATTATAGAACAAGTAAGTCCTACATATAATTTACAAAGAAAAAAGTACTATTTTCCTATTTCTTTTTATTTCTTTAAAAAAATATGTAAGATGATACAATTTCTTAAATTTGTTTTTTTATTATTTAATTGAAAATCAGGCTATATAACACAATTTTAAGATTTTAAATAATTTTATATTTAAATTATATCTGTGATTGTAAATGTTGATTGTAATTAATTATATTAAAGATGTATTTGCAAAATTATTTTTTATTTAATTTTTTATAATTTAATGCTTTAATATAAATTATAGTTAATGCATTTTTTATATTTTTGTTATAAAATTTTTAGTGAAAAATAAAGTTATATTTATAAACACAAATTTATTATAAATCATGATTGGAAGTAATGTTTACAATTACCGGTTTCAACTTAAATATAAAAAGTTAAAATCGTAAAATTTTACTATTCAATCAAACTTTTATTTAAATAATAAAAAATTAAAAACCAAAGTTGTGTGATTTAAGACGATTTCTACGTTATTGAAAAAAAATATCCATAAGAGTTGACTTTATTACAATTTAATTAAAGAAAAAATAAAAATGTAATTAATTTTAGAAATTTTAGAATTTAAAAATATATAAAATAAAAGATTGAAAAGTAAATTAAAATAATAATAAAGATAAAAATTAATGTTGAAAATTTACTTTATTAACCTTTCTCACATAACTTATTATAACCTTTATATATAATTTTAATTATTTAACTAATTTAATGGTTCACAAACTTGATTTAATCCTAATTCAGTAAGAAAATCTTATTAAATTACTTAAAGAAAAATTCCAATCTCAATTTTTTAGTGAAATAATTACCATTAAAATAAAAAAAAATTAAGAATTGACTGATATGTCTCATTCTCCTTCTTAAGAATAGGTTGTATAAATTTTTTTACTTAAATTTTATTGTATAATTTTTTTTCAACTGCACTTGAATCATGAATCGTTAGAGCAAACAAATATTACAAACAAAAATAATCAATTGGATTAATCATTGTTGTTGAAAAAGAAAAGAAGAATTACATAATAAGTCGAACATGTATAAATCACTTAAAAGATGTTTATTTACTCATAACTTAACATATATGTACATGAAACACTAAATAAAAGGATACTAATAAATCAATGTAATGCTCTTATACATATACTTTGATATATGTGTTTACGGATACCAATATTATATCAGTTATGTTATGATAATTTTTTTATGAGCTCTACTAACCTAAATTTAAATATTTTTGTTTTTTTTTTTCCAAAAAAGCACGTACAAATCAAAATGCCATAATATGGGAAGAAAGTCGTAAAAAGGAAAAAGTTTAAAATATGAAAAAGGAAACATGTTTATTGTATTAAGTTTTCTACATGATAATAAAAAAATTATACAAAAGGTTATATGTTAACACATGATCAGTCATGTTGAAAATACAATTAGTTTTGTATTAACATCATCTGTTATCTTTTTTTATTCAGTTAAATCAATAAAGTCGAACTGAAACTTTTCAATCCAAATAATTCCACTTCTATTATCTTCTATTTTGTTTCAAAAAAATTTTGTAACATTTTACATACTCACATAATCGTAATTCGAATGTGTGATTATTCATCCTCAACTAGATGACATTATAACTCAATGTAAATACATTATAAAAATAAAACCTAGCAAATACCAACAAATTCACATAAATATGTTTATATAATTTTTTTCTAAATATTTTTTAAGAGATTAAAATTAGAAATTTATGAGAAAACGACACATGAGTTTAATGAAAAGAATTATATTATGTTGAGTAAACTTACACAATCCAAATAAGTTAAAATTAATTACTTTAAATTTTAGGTGATGAAACCTAATCTAAGCCAGCGAAATAAAAAGGTGGCAAAAGATTCGTAGTCACTCGTTCCCAGTGCGTATACTATACGTATTCCGCGGAAAAATCAATAAAAAACCAAAAACAAGAAGCTTAACGCCTAAGCTTCTCTTGTGTTGCGTGGCTTCTCGGAGAAGCTCAGAAAGACGTGTCGGCGGATGCCAAGTGGAAATTATAACTAACTAATGGCTATGATCCTCTGTGCCCGCCTCTATTCTTCCTACTTTGAAAACAAACAATATATTCCAAATCGACTTTTACCTCCCTCCGATGTGACCTGTCACCTCTTCATCCCACCCAACATCCATCCAAACGTCAATCACTTCCGCAGAAATTGTTGTGTAGCGTAGCATAATCTCTCCTCTGAATAATAAGATGGCAATTACGCTAAACCAGATATAGCAATGAACACGTTGAAAAACATGTAATAACAATCCATCATCCAAAGCAAACTCATTATAATTCAATGGCGTTGCATATGTCTTCTTCACACATAACACAACACTGTATGAACTCAAACTACATTCAACATCTATTTACCATACTCCTTCAAATTACTCCCACAATATTAATGTTCTATTCTATCATCTTCAAGACAATGGGTAACACGTTTTGCATCAAACTTTGAACACATTAAAAGTGAAGCGACAGAGATTGACTATTTTAAATGGAAAATCTCCGAGAGCAAGGAAAATAATTGGAATGTACAGCATTACCAGCAAAATAATAATAATAATAATAATAATAATAAACAATCTATTCTTCACTAACATTCTTTATCTGTTCCTATGAACATGTATGACGTGTATGAAATTTTACATATCTTTTACTGCACTCAAATTAAATTTTGACACTGCAGCTGATGAAG
This sequence comes from Lablab purpureus, assembly GCA_030347555.1. NCBI lineage: Eukaryota > Viridiplantae > Streptophyta > Magnoliopsida > Fabales > Fabaceae > Lablab > Lablab purpureus. Next base: position 12,782,453 of record CM059259.1, read on the forward strand.
TTCCAACACGCGCAAACACATGCACTTTTTTTTAGAGTGGTGAAACGTCGTAAGAAGAATCGGGTACGCACCTCTTTGCCACCATCTTTTTAACTCGGGATACATACATTGCATATTTCAACAAGACTACAAAAATATTATTTTTTATAAAATTAAGAAATAAAGATATGAAAAAATTAATAAATTAATTTATATATGTATATTGTTTTCTGAAAGTCAGAAAACATTATTTAAAGATATTCTATTTTTTTAAATAAAGAAGGGGCTTATGCTTTTTCTGTTTGTAAGGTTTTAATATTCATGTTTAATGAGATACCCTCTTAAACTTGCTTAATTAGGTAAAGTGCAATTAGTTATTTTACCTCCTTAAAAAGTCTCCTTAACCAGGCCACACTTATTCCTTTGTACAAGCGTATATACGATATCTTAGCCAAACGTGGTCTCCAAGCAACCTTTCCCGATATTTAGACCCACTCTTTATTTCTATCCTTTTTATAATTTCTATATCCTCTCTCTCTCTCTCTCTCTCTCTCTCTCTCTCTCTCTCAACAAGAGCCAACCAGTTAGCAAATCAAACTCAGTTCAATAATTGAATCGTAGAGAACACACACAGAAGAAGCAAAAGGGGAAACCTGGTACGATTAAATTCTCTCTCTTTCAGCAACTATATAGAAGTTGATTCAGAATAAACGAGTTACAAAATATACAAGCAACTAGCTTTACCTTTCTTAACCCTTTTCATCTCTACTTTTTTTTTATATTTTATTAGGGAGCTGATATTGTAGGAGGGTTTGGAAGAAAATTAAAAGGGTTTTGCTTTGAGATATATGTGCATGTGCAAAAGGAAATTAACACAAAGATGACATGGTGCAATGACTCGGATGAAGAGAGGAGGATCGAATCAATCATGCCAACTATGACTGTTACTCAAAAGACTGATGTTACTGACATAAAACTCACTGAAGAAATTCGAACTATAACATGCCCCTCGTGCGGGCATAACATTGAATTTAAAGATCAGGTTGTAGTATATACTTAAACCTTTCTAATTCTAATCCTTACATGCATATGTTTCCTTAACCTACATATGTTTCTTCTTTCATCTTTTTAAAAAGTTGTTTTTTTGGCACCGCCTCTAATTAATTTGTATTGTACGTGTAATGAACTATTAGGGCGGAATTCACGACTTGCCGGGGTTACCAGCTGGAGTGAAATTTGACCCAAATGACCAAGAAATATTAGAGCATTTAGAGGCAAAAGTGGTGTCTGATGCATGCAAGCTTCATCCCCTTATTGATGAGTTCATACCAACTCTTGAAGGCGAGAATGGGATTTGTTCTACGCACCCAGAAAAACTACCAGGTGCTTGAGGTTTTGCTTTATGTTATTTTCATTATTATTTTTTGCCTAATTATAGTAGAATAGCATAGTGTTTTAGAATACCTATTGAATATATGTTATGTACGCATCAATGAAATTCTCATTTATTTGGAGACACGTCTTGCTGTGCACGATACCGCATGCATGAAATTAATTGTTTTAGCAATGAAATGATTTTTTCTTTGAAAAAGATCTCTAATCATAAGGCTGCTGAAAATGACAGCAGAACATTTTATGTTCTCTGTATGAAATCAGATCTAAGAAATTAACATTATAATATATATTTTTTGGTTTAAACATGGTCTTTCTAAACATTCATCTTACTGGTAAACATTTTAAGATGTGTTAGAAATTCTGGTATATATGTGAAAGTTGGATAGACTGAAATGAAAAAATTTACCAGTCCAAATTTATGCCTTTCTTGATTAGTTGCTTTTGCAATTGTAACGTAGCAAAGAAAACTTTCCGGCCAATCCTTGTTTGTGACATTCTTAAGATGATATGTTGAAACAAAGAAGCACATTAGAAGCACGCACCTCTTGTATATAACTAACTTCTTGTTCAAGTATATATGTTGCAAGGAAGTTCTCAAGTTAGAAATCACTACCTAACTCAAAAGTGGCATCCTATCTTACACTAATTAACCATGTAGCAATCGACAAAATGTAAAAGAGCCCTTAGTTATTAGAATTTTATTTTTATTTTATGTCATATTTCAATACACAAAAGAAGATGTTGCTGGCTTATTACTCTAGTGGAAGTTTTCTCAACTTTTTACTCGAAATTATAAACATACCTATTTCTCCCACATTTTTTTATTTCTCATTCTTTCTTTCTATATTTTATTTGCTATTTACCTTATTTATTAATACACTATTATATAAGACATATTTATATTTTCATCCTATATATACCTACATTTATTTAGGGTGCGGACTGCGCATATTCAGTACCGTAATTATACACCTCAATTTTAAAGTAATTTTTTCTAAAACATAATAAAAAAAATAAAAAACCTGTATGAGTTTTTGTCGGTGGTGGATAAAGGATTTGTGCAATTTTTCCTTTTTTTTTATGAAAATCAATTTCTAAACATCAATTCATTATTGAAAGGGTATATATATTGAACATGAAATTGGTGGATGGAGAGGGAGGAAAGCTATCGGTAAAATTAATGTCACGTAATTTTTTCTCACATCTTATTTAACTCTTTATATTGGTTCTTTAATTATACAATATAATTTATAATGATTTTATTGATTACTATAATGGACAATGATATAAATATACTTTCCTATCATATCATATACTCCATAAAATTATAATTTTTCTTTTCTTTTAGGTATTTATGAGGAATAGATAGACCTTTTAATTATTTATGAATTATTTTTCTTCTATAATAGTTACCTTAAAATAAAGATTTTCATTATCTCACCTAATTATAATGAATATTTTAATATGAATGTATTCTCTACTTCATTTTCATAAATTTATGTTTGAATTCTCATATTTTAATAACCTTATCATTGAATTAACAGTATTTTTTTAACAATGAAAAATATAAAATTAAAAAAATATTAAAGATATCTCAACTCATATAAAAAATACAAATTATATATAGAGAAGAACTTTAAATGATACCTTTCGAAATCCAATCTTTCATTATTAGTATCTAAAAACAATCATACAAATAACAATTAGTTACAATAGTTACATCAATTAACAATATGATAATGCTATAACATCTTTCTTTGTTTTTTGTTCATCTTTTTTCATATGTCATATTATTTCAGCAGTATGTCTATATATATTTACTATTGATGTATATGTTTCCTTAATAACATTTATCAATATAATATTTCGTTAATTATTGCATAATTACTCTCTTTTATAATTAATCTAGTGCTCCTTTGATAAATTAACGTAAGGTAATAAAATAGTGAATCTATGAAAATCAATGATTAATTTTTATTACTACATACATATAATCAATTATGAATGTATTAGAAAATTGTTCATATTTATGTCATCATTTTGCTGTTGGACAACATTCTTTCGCTATATATGTGTTGTGTCAACCCTCTTTATCCAGAAAATAATATATGTGCTGAGTTATTATGCATATATATAAATCTCGTTTGACCAAATATTTCTTTACAATTGGAGAGATGAGAAATTATTGTATGGAACAATGCAGGAGTTAGCAAAGATGGACAGATCCGCCACTTCTTTCACAGGCCATCAAAAGCATACACAACTGGAACAAGGAAAAGAAGAAAGGTTCACACCGATGAAGAAGGAAGTGAGACAAGATGGCACAAAACGGGAAAAACTAGAGCCGTTTCTGCAGCTGGTGGTGCAGTGAAAGGTTTTAAAAAAATACTAGTACTCTACACCAACTATGGCAGGAAAAAGAAGCCTGAGAAGACTAATTGGGTGATGCATCAATACCATCTTGGTAGCACTGAAGAAGAGAAAGATGGAGAATTAGTAGTTTCAAAGATCTTCTATCAGACACAACCCAGACAATGTGGTAATAATCCCATTATCATAAAGGACCCGTACGAAAAAATGTTGAATATTGATGGAGTTAGTGAGCACAACAACAATACATCAATACCTAAAACTGCAACTCTCGGGGATTGCTACACTGCTCCTTACATAAATTATGATAATGTCCATTTGAGTTATAATAGGGAAAGCTCCCCACAACGAATTATTCCCAACTCGGTTGTTCAAGCTGATGGCTCTTACATTCGCTATGCAATGGATGCAAAGAAAGCGAGATTTTGAAACTAACACTGGGAAGATCTTGACAATGATTACCTGGATGTGCTTGATATAGGGTTGCCATTAACAGTATTTATTATATGAGGAGTTAGAATGAAGGAATTACAGAAGTTGGACAAGTAGTTGGCTTCCTTGTTAAGATACTTATATGCAGTTGAAGTAGAGAGAAACAAGGTATGTATTTACAGGACTGTGGTTTGATTTTAGCTTTAGGTACGTGTAGTTTCGTAGAATGTGTTTATAGATCTTCGATATATAGTAGTAGGATTATCGGTTTTTGACTACTCATCAGTACTGTCATGTATGTTACTGTATATGTTCTATTTTTGTCTAGAATTGATTTTTTCAACCCCTCAATCCTGAATAACTTGCTGAGATGTTTCATTATTATATTATTCATCTCAGCAACTTTGCTGGGAAGTTTGTCCCTGTAGTTTTTTGCCCTCTTTTCCTTTGGTCTATACAATAGAATGGAACTTCTCTTTCTTTTAACAAAAATGATGTCAAAGTCGCAGATTCCTTCTTACTTGTTCCATTTTTGTCATGGAAGACTTTTTATAACTCTATCTTACCTTTAGTTTAGTATCATTACCTATATTTATTCACGTCTTTTCTTTTCTTTTCTTTGCATATCACTTATTTCTTATATTATTAAATTTATATCAGAAAGACAAAATATTACATACATGTAATTTGTTTATATAAACTATTTTAAACTAATTACGAGTCACGTATACACTCTCAAAAAAGGGATATGCCTACTTTACATATTTTCTTCTCTATAAGGACAGGACGAAATAGGAACATATTTCCATTGAGGGTAACGTTTGCAATATTAATAATCTAAAAAAAATACTAGGTAGGATGTCATAGTTTTTAAAAAAAATTATTTTTGGACCCAAAATATTATTTAACACTTGAAACACGTTTGATAAAAAAAGAGAGAAAATTTTCATAGTAAAAAATCATAATTCTAAACGGCTAAAAATGTTTTTGTTAATCATAAACATTTTTTAGAATGTTTATAAATATTTTTAACAATTAAATATTCTGCAATTTCGTGTAAGTGCTTTAAATGAACTAATACGACATTTATATAAGAAATAGTGATGTTTTTATAGCATTAAATTTTCTTCTAATTAAAAAAAGTTATATTCCCACCTCTCCATGACACTAATTTTATAGAAAATACACGTAACAAAAATTACCTAAAACCTATACTTTTTAAAATAACAAATCAAACATGAAAAGTAAATATTCCTAATTTCAAATTTGTGAAAAGCTATTTTTTTCTTGTATCAAACGACTTTGCAGTATGAGAGAGACAGAGAAAGAAATGTTATTTTTAAGCAAGGTGGAGATATAAGTTTATTTTTCATGAATGTTATACATGAAAAAAAATATGTATTTTGATTAATCAAAATTCATTGTATATGTACGATAAAATAATGATAATGAAAAATAAAAGATTATATAATTAATAACATGTGATTAGCTAGTGGTATAAAAATTTACATTTGTATTTTCAGTACATAAAAACCAAATTTAATGTTAACACTAATTTGTTTAACCATGTTATTAGGACAATGGAAACCATTATTGCTATTTTTTAAGATTTTAAGTGTATATAAATATAAAATTTTATTTTTAGCATATATTTATTTTATATTCAAAATCACATTATCAGCTAGTATCCCAATAATAAACTAGATAGGTAATGTCGGTTGCCATTATATCATTAAAATTTAACATTTTTCATTTTTTAAATAGAGTATTTACCTAAGAATTATGATGTTAATATTAGAGTATATCTAATAGAAATATTTATCACAACATTAAAATAAGATGATGTAGATAAAAATCATTTATAACTTTTTAAAGTTTATATTTTTAAATTAATAAGTAAATCTTCCATTAAAAATTATTTAACATGACCACTATCCATAACTTATTGACTAAGGTCAAGGATCAATAACCTACGCTGGTAGAATGTTCCAATAACGCTGGAAAAAGCGCGTTGCAGTCGCATCTTATCCATTCTACGTTACTACCATGAAACTACGAAATAAGTACAAACAAAAGAGCAAAGGAAAAGACATTTCTTTTTTCTTTGGTTGAGAATATTATATTAGTTGAAGAACATAAAGATAAATAAATATATCAAGATTCTAAGTTAAGACCTTTCTCATATATATCTAGCGTCTGCATGTGATGAGAAATAATAGGTACACTTTTTTAATATTATAATTTGGCTACATTATTTGCAATTGCAATTCTGTGAACTTCTCAGAAAGCAGAAGCACGTTAGCATGGAAGAAGAAATCACATAATCACATATGAAAAAAGAATAATGATTAAAATATGATGGTCCCAAGAGAAATGTAATGTGTATATGTTGGAGATGTGACCAAAATCATTCATGCAATTTCTTCAGCTACTCACATATCATTCACTTATGGATGAAAAATTATTATTTTTTACTTAATTAACTATGTTTTCCTTATAGATAAGTTCGTTATCCCAATTTAGGACTCCAATTGCCTCTTGCTTTTTCATATTTTTATTAGAATTAATTCTTATCTTTAATTCTTTAATTATTGGATGATAATTTTTATCTATATGATATATTATTTACTATTATTTTCATATTTAAAATTTATAATCTTAAGATACTAATATAATAAGTGTTATTATAAGATTACTTATTTTAAAAATTTCAGAAAATATTTTTTTAATCTACTTTGGTCTCTATCTTTCCACATCCTAAGAAATTATTTTTATTAGCATAAAAAATTAGATGTAATGAATGAATTTATACAATTTAATAAAATGATTGACAATAATAAATATTATTTTCATTGATAATTTTGAGTATATATTACATTAATTTATATCGTTGAATAAAAGTCAAATTAAATATTTTCCAAAATGTGAAAACACTTATAATCTTTATTTGAATTATTCACATTAAAACTTTTGGATGAGGATAAATTTGAAATAATATTATATTAATTATATTTTTTAAAACAAAGATATTGATAGAAGTGAGTAAAAAAATCCATACTCCAAGAAAAAATTGACACTAAATCTTTACAATTAATACATATGTTTTTAAAAATATTACTGATGAAACATGTATATATTGTTATTTAAAATTACTCAAATAGTATTTAAGATTATCTATGTCATGAATATAGTAATTGAATTTATTACTTTTTAGGTAAATGTTTGAGGATCAAATTTTATTGTCTATAATGATTTTATTTTTTGGTAAAAAGTAAAAAATATTTGTAATTTAAAAAGAAAAAAACTAATCAGAAACAAACAAGATTCAAAGTTAATTTTTAGCAGCTTCTGGTCTTTGGTGGTGTATAAGAGAGGTTCTGCTACAAAAAGAAACTAAAGATATATCATTTGTAAACAAAAGCCCTACTTTCCATGCAAAGCATATTATTATCAGAACACATAATATTGTGCAGAAAGTCAAAATCCTCCTAACAGATACAGAAAGTGTGGGATTCACTCATATTCTTTATAAATAAAATTTAATTATAATATACAAATAGATGTTAAAATTATCTTATAAATTGATTTTATAAAATTAAATAAAATACAAACCTAAAATATTGTATATATATTACAAATTCTACTTGAAGTATGATAAAATTATGATACATAAATAAAGTTAAATTTTACTTTATAAATAAAATTTAATTATGATATACAAATAGATGTTAAAATTATCCTATAAATTGATTTTATAAAATTAAATAAAATACAAACCTAAAATTATATTATATATATATTACAAATTCTACTTCAAGTATGATAAAATTATGAGACATAAATAAAGTATAAATTTTACTTTATAAATTATTTTTATAAGATTAAATTAATTTTTGTAAAATATAGTAGAGTGCATAACTTGGTGTTTATTTAAGTTTTGTCATTCTTTTCTTAATAAACCTTTCTAATATAGACTAATATGATATTATCTTCTGGAAGATTGGTTTATATATAATTTAATATTATATTAATTTTTAAAATAAATTTTGCCTGTAGGATTGGTTAAATGTGCAAACTAGACTGAAATTATTTTAAAACTAAATTAAATTTTAAAAATATTTGATAAAATCAATTAAATTGTATAATAATTTAAATTACTTTAACTAAATTTCTTAGTTACGTGAATTAAATTAAATTGAATTATTATAAATTTTTTGAATTATTTAAATTGTTATTATAATTTTTTATATTTTATGAGAATTTTTCTATAAATTTATTATAAAAGAAAAAAGTTATTTATTTATTTTTATAATTTTTTTCATAGATTTATAAAAAACTTATTATGAAATGTAAAAAATTCATAATGAACTATTTTAATATATATTATTTTAAAATATATTTTTGAATTTTATAAATTATATTTCTGTTTAATTAAAATAATTTTATTTAGAAATAATTCAGTTTTTAAAATTAAACTAATATAATAAATTACTTTAAATTTTTAAAATAATATAATTTTTTATTTAATACAATTTAATATAAACAGGTAAGTTAATTCAGTTCACATTACGGATTAAGTTAAAGATTGATGAATTTATCTCAATTCATTTATATACTAATTATAATTATTTTTTATTTTTCATTTATTTAAAGTAAAAGATATATATAAATTATATTTTATAAAAAAAATAGAATTATAGGTGAAGAATTAGAATTTTTTTTTATTTTACACATTTTTATTATTTTCATATTCAAAACAGAAACAAAATATTAGAAAAAAAATGTAGTTTACAATCCAGTTTAAACTTATATAATTCATAGTTCATAATAAAAAAAGAATAGATTTCAATCCAACTGGAATATGTGAGGAGTCCAATTAGTTAAAAATATTACATGGTGTTTTGATATGTCTAGCTGAGTTCCTATTTTTAATTTAATTTAAATTTTGAAAAACTTTACTTTTATGTAATAACTTTACTGTTTAATTGATGGGAGATATCTAGCTAGCATAACCAGCTAATAATTTGTAATATTAAACTATTTGGAAATGGTGGTTCTTAGGTTAATATTTAAGCACATCGATAAAGTCAATAACATTTGTAATGATAGACAAAGAAAAGTAATACATTGAAAATATATCATTACTAATGTTATCGACTTTATCCATGTGCTCAAATATTAACCAAACAATTTCTTTATCAATGTTGAGTTCTTTATGTATAACTTCATCCTATATTGTATATAAATTATGTTTTCAAATCCCATTTGTATAGATAATTAAACTGTTTGAAATGTAAAAAAGGTAAGAATAAGATAATAATTTAGATGTTAGAAATATACTATAATCTTTTTAATCCGTTGTTTAAGACTTCAGAGTGCCTGTTTGGTGTTGCATTGCATATATAGTGAAAATTACATCTAATCCAATAAGCAACATGAATTAGCTTGGTTTTGGTGTCCTTTTAGATGCGTTCTTAAAGATAGAGCGCAAAACCAACCAGACTAAATATATGACTTGAAACTACTGTAAATTCTATTGCATTCAACAACTAAAGCATACAACTGTTAGTAGAAAACATTTATCAAACTTTAAGGCCAATCTAAATATATTGTTTAAAACTAATATAATATGCACTGCTTAGCGTACAAATAAACACCTAATAAAACTATACAATATATACTCTAAGTTGAGCATTTAATTTAACAAAGAGAGATCAGACCCCTGTATCTTTTGCCAACCTAATGTCATTGCTAGCGGGCGAACTAAAAAACTTCTGGTATAGATGCAAGCCACCATGGCATAAATTTATATTGGCCTACACTATGCTGATGCCTATACTGGTGTACGGACACGTGCTTCCTTCTAGTAACAAGTTCTTTACAGAACAGCTATGACTTTTGAAGAACACATTTCTCGTACAGGGCAAGGATAGCTTTCTTGTTGGGATTCTTCAGCTCAAGCAGCTGAGCACCGTAGTTATGTTTTGTCAGCTCTTGCTTGAGCTTCTGGAGAGTAAATTTCTTATAATCATCTACGTTACTATGTTGACTATGGATGTCATCATCATCCCCAATGGAATAAACAGCTTCCAGACTTGTAGACTTAGGAGGATTAGATGCAGTCTTAGATCTCTTAGTCCCCTTTAAAATTCTAGGGCTGGAATCCATGTCCTGAGCAGATTCTACACCCACATCATCTACCCTCAAACGCTTTCCACGAGAGGCAGTTTTTAGTTCACTGTCCAGTATTGTTTCATTCAGTTGAAACCGAGTCAGTTCTTGATGCAGAGAATCAATTTTTACTTGTGCGGACTGTAACTGGAGAGACAGAGAATCAGCCCTGCTATTTGCCTGAGCACATGCTTCGCGTTCTGTTTCCAAGAGTTGATCAAGAATTTGTGCACTATTTCGCCTGTGTGTTCCATCTTTCTCCAACAGTGAATCTATATCCTTCTCTCTCTGTTCCACCTTCTTCTCTAGGGTTGAAACCCTAAGAAGTGCATCTTTCTCTGAATTCCCCACTCTTTGCAATTCATTTTCCAAATTACCTTTCTCCCTCTCCAAATTTTCAATTTTCCTCTCAGCCCTCTCAATATGTGTCAGTCTCTCCATTGCAAGCCTTTGCATCTCGCTCTTCTCGTTCTGAGCCAAGTCAGCTTCAGCCCCAGCTTTGTCAGCTACTGCAGTAGCCCTTACAGCTTCTTTTTCAGCAGTTTGGCATCTTTCCTTGACTTCCTCAAATGCTTTGCACTGAGAGTTGTACTTCTTCTTTAGATGGTTAATCTCCTGTTGAATTACCATCACATCCTTCTCATATGACAGAGCCTTGGCATTTTCAGTTTTCAATCTTTCAGTCAACTTATTAATTTCAAGCCTCAGTGGCGATATTTCTGATTCATATTTTCTTATTTTTGACTCTGCAGCCTGCACGCATTTCTAGGGTCAGACATGGTATTTAAACCCAAAGATGTGCATGTGCTCAATAGACAAAACAAAAAGTCAGTTACTAAAGTATCCAAGTCGGATTCATGTTTCAAAAATGTTCCAGTCCTACATTTTTGTTTAGATCAAGTGCTACTCGGAGAAATTACCAACCATGGCACAGAATTCTAAATGCTATCAACTCCAACTATCAGTTCGTTTTTTAGTTCTTTTATTTTGGGTTAGGGGCTTGGAAGGGAAGGTCGGAGTATTAAATAAATAATGTAATTCATTATAAACATACATAAGATAAATCTTGTCTCACTGAAAGCAATTAATGTGCTCGGTGGGGCAAATACTCCATCTGTCTAATCTGAGCATACGAAGATTATATGAAGGGTGGATGTGACAGCAGAATAGTTTATAGAACAATATTTTTGAATTATCTAAACAGGCATGAATCTTACCTTCAATTCCAATTTCAAAGTTGTTAAACACTGCTCGGCATGCTCAAATTTAGCAGTTTTCTCCTTTAATTTATCTTCCTGTATAAATCAAGGAGAAATGATTAAGAACTCCATTCTCCATCCCATTCATCATATACAACATTAATAAGCTAATGTGTTACAGTGAACTTTATGCTATAGCAAGAGATTTGCCGAAGTGAACTGTGAGGAGAGCTTAGCTTACCTTTTCAGCCAAAGTACAAGAAAACTCTTCTCTTAAAGCACCTTCCCTCAATTGTATTTGCTTATTTGTGTAATCCTGCACGATTGCTGCCTTCTCTAGAGCAGCTTTTACTTCTCTAACTGCAATGTCATACTTCCGCTTCCACTCTTCAGCCTCCTCTTGAGCAGACTGAGATTGCTCCCTCGCTGCAGCCAACCTTGCTTCAGCAGTACTACTACGCGACTTAAGAGCTGCTATATTAGAACTAGCTTGGTCCTCGTCTGATTTCTGCCTTGATAAAGCTTGTTCGTATTTTCCTTTCCAGTCCATGGATCCTTGCTTGGTAGAATCCAATGTTTTTGATAAGCTAGAATATCTCTCATCCAATGAGCAACAGCTTGCCCGCAAATTAGTTATACGATTCATATATTGATCAGTTAGTTCCTTCTTATCATTGATGGCATCCTCATAGCGTTTAATATACTCAGACTTTTCACTTTCGCTGGTTTCCAGCTGCTTATAAAGCAGGGCCATCTTATCTTCAACCAATCGACAGTTTAAACTGAGAGAACTCTTGTCAGATTCAACTTTATCCATCAGTCTCCTGGTCAGGTCTAGTACTGGGCCTTCAAAACTAGTATGACCAAGAAGTAAATTATTAAAAGTCAATTTTAAGGCACAATTGAAAACAGCATTTGCAGACAAACCTTTGTTGCAAGAAGACTGCAAGTTTTTGCCACTTCCCTGGAGCTTCAATAGATTTTTCATATTCACATAAAAGAGCATCAAAAACCTGCACAAGAGATAACATAATCAAGTCAGTTTGACATTTCAATAAGGCCACCCTAAATGGTGCCTAAAGGAAGAAGATACACAATGTAAACAGGTTCTTTCTCATTTTTCTCCTTTAGGATCTCCATATTGCATAAAATGGATTAACCTTGAATTGCAATTACAAACCATTTGGTGAGATTAAATTTCTTCTGCATTATACAACGAATTAAAGAAAAAAATGATAACCTTAAATGAATGAACACATCATCTAGAGCTAAATATTTGTTTCCTTTTATGAAAAAAGCTGACAGTTCAAAAGAATGAATACGCCACTTAATAACTGTTTCTGTTGTTTTCATCAGGACAGCAGAAGCAATGAAGTACTTAATTTAAAAATGGAAGAACATTGACATGAAGAAATCTAAAAGATGTGCACATGAAAACATTTTAAGTAGGTTGACAACAATTTCGAAGTATACAGAATTACTCTCTAAAGTGAGGGAGTGCACTTAACAGAGAAGTAGAGAATAGTACAGAATTACAGCCAATGATTAGAAAATCTAAGAAATTAACAAGTTCATGACTAATATATCTACATGAATATTATAACAATCTAAGCCGGCCATTGATTTTGCAATTAATGATTATAACTTTGCACATTTCACCGCAAAGTGCACCACTCGCTTTGGACAAGACAAGAGCAAAGCATATAAAAATGCAACCTGAAAAGCCAATATTCTGTGAAAATCAACTTTATAAAGAATCGTCATATGTTTGTTTCCCTTTTTTATTTTAGGTTTCTATCTGGGGCACACATCAGTGGTGCAAAGGATGCGCTAATGTTATCAACAGTGTGATCAAAGCACTGGCAGCACCACCACAAAATTATAGGCGAAATCTCAACAGCAATCAAATAGAAGGGAGGGCTGAGCGTTGGAAATTGCAAAATATTAACTGTCGCACTTACCAAAGTAGCCTAGATACATTGTGATTTAGGAAGTAGACTTAGAATTAATTATTCTTATCTTGTTGTAAATTGCATTATGTATATGCTACTTTGTAGTGAGCATGTTAATATAAATCACCTGAGGCAGAGTTTTCACTCAAGTTTTTCGTTCAGTCCAGAAATACTATCTCCTTCTATCTCAAGTCTCGGGAAATTTAGCGGTGGTTTAAAAATTGTTTCAAAATAAATGTCTTAAGTACAGTCAAATACAGAATAAAATATCAGTGCAGCACTATGTAAGGTTGCTTTTACCTGGTATGTTGTAAAATAGAATGATGAATGAAACTTGTGCTTCCAATGTGTTTTCACAATTGATATAAATCATGTTTAGTTTACCTTGTTTTAGAGAAATAATAAATTTTATTCCCGCTTCATATGAAACTTTTCGAAAAAAAATGTTATTACTTCCCCACAAAAATCAAATCTGAATATGCTTATACTTCATACATATAGTTGAATGAAAACCTGCTTATCTGTTCACAAGACTTCTAACTTGCTAAAAGTATGTTTCATGTTTCAGCTCCTTATTGATGGATTATAAGCAACCGTTGAACATTATCAAAGTCTTTTAAAAACAAAGAAATAACCTCATCTAGAAACCAGAAACAAATATCATAATTCATATATAGCACATTTAAGTGATTCAGAAAGCAACGGAGAGCTAGGTGGAAGGAACTCAGCAGAAATATATTTTAGATAATTCCTATCCCACCTTCTCACTAAGCCATCATGCATAAAGCTAGTATGCAGCTCAGTTATCTTCAACAATGCTACAAGATATCTCCAAATTAAAACAAAAATATCTTCAGTAAACAAGAACCAACAAACAGAGCACTAAAGCTAGAGTAACGAAGATTTGCAGTTAGCCAAACAACAATTACCTTCCCAACATTATCTATCTTTGCATCAGAAGAATTACAAGCCGCCCTCAGCCTCTTTTCCATAGACTGTATGGCATTAGAGCATTGTAGATCAGCTTCCATATATGCATTTCTCTCGTAATCCTGTCCGAAGCCAATAAATCAGTAGCACGACAAACAATAGCAGCCCACACCCCAAACAGGGAAAAAGGCAAGCCCGTTGCAAATAAATAACGTTGGAGTCATGTTAGGTTAGTCAAAGATCAAAAACCATAATTCATTTTAAATATTCTTTAAATTTTAACATCGGAAATATCATATAGTACTTGACAAACACCACATGATGCTTGCCAATAAGAAAGATTGAAATAAATCTAAGAAACTCTCAAGCTCACAAGGAAGGTCAAATCTAATTTGATCGAGTGATAAATTGACAGAAAAGGAGAGAATTTTCCTACTAAGGATCTCTCCTTCAAAACCAAGCTACTGCTTGGTTACAGAATTCTACAGATTAAAATAGAAACACAGACTAATAAGAAAGAGATTATATAGCCAAAATAAAACTTTAGCCAGCTTATATGAAATATTCTATTTGGAACAGGAACCACACAACTGATCGTATGCAGCACCAAGCAATTTTATTTCAAGGTTCTGATTCCAAACTAGCAGAAACCCTGCAAGGTTCCGACTAAATCCTTTGAAATTAATCCAACAATGAGCAGCTGCAGCACACTACAGTTATGCCAGGAGAGGTGCACAAGTGCTCATGAGTTTAAAGAGATTAAAACTTCTCTAAATTACAGAAGCTGGTTTATTCTCTCAACAAAAGTAGAGAGTAGAGATCAAATATCCTGATTTCAATTTACACAAATATGCTGCCAACATAAAATAACTGAATTTTTTTAGCATTATAAGTAAATGATAATAGGGCTGTGCGGTCCACAGTAATAGGAAAAAGTTGTTACCCAATCCCCACCCTAAACCCCACACACAAAAGAGAGACAACTTAATAAGATTCAAGACAGGAGAATTAAAGATGAGACAAATTAGCTGTAATTACTGGACTAGCTAGGTGGTTGGAGTTGTAGGGACAAGAGGTTAGCTTAAACAGTTACAGGGTGGAGAGGGGGCTTCACTCAGAGTTGTTAACATTGAGGAACCGGCATCTCAGTTCTAAAAGGGAAAGCCTTTGTTGGAGGGAGACCTTTGGAGAATTCCCTCCTTTTTTTTGTTTGTCATTCAATATACATGGAAATATTTCTTTTTTAACTATTTTCTATTCCAGTACTTTCCCTGAAATATTAGACTTGTTTTCAGTACACAACAAATTGACCTGGATGCATACAGATCTCTTAACAAAGGAAGAGATGAACAAAGATGTGTTAGATAGCTCAGTGGAGTTTCTGATAAAGACAACCAGTAAGAATAGTGTAGTTATACTATAGGGACTCAAATGAGGCAAAATACAAAAGAACAAGGACAATATTGAAGGATATTGGCAATCATAGAATAAATGAATGAAGAGAGCATCAGCATTGAAAGCAAGAACATCTGCGCTGCCCCCATGGAATTATCCAAAATTATACAAATACAGGCCTCATTGGGCCCAGTCAGGAGTGCCTTCATCCCAACACAATTCAGACAGGGGTGTGGAAGGACCTAGAGCATCAGATTTGTCAGCTAAAAAGTCCACCACCACTAGCACATTCCAAAGAGAAACACAGGCTCAAATGCTTCATTATCAAGAATACCAAAAGAGAAGGTAGACTTGTTCAATTTGGACAGTTATTTGATCCCACATATAAATGCCCAAAAAAGAAGTATGACAGTTACAACCTTGGCAGTGGTAGAAGATGAACAGGCAGATGATGACAGACGGATTATCCTAACTCAAGTTAGAGAAACATTATGGAAGGTGGACGTAGAAAGTTCTCAAACAGGGGTGAGCCCTAATTTCCACCTTTAGTGCAAAAGAATGGTAGAAGAATAAAAAGACAGATGAGGCAAAGCATCTGTAATAGTTACAAAAAAATAGTCACATGTTAAGAGTAGCTACAGAAATTGATTGTGGTTAGCATTCTATGAATATGGACTTAGCTTAAATAATATAACAGAGTAGAAGAGGTTTAATTCTGAATTGTTACCATTTAAGGAACTAAGTAGCAGCTCAATTGTATGAGGGCAAACTATTTTTTCTGTCATTCAGTGTACATTACAGAAATGTTCTTACTTCTTATCTAAGTTTTCTTGTCTCCTCATTGCACTCAAACAATTTTGAATATTCCATACCTCAAACGCCTTTTTGAAAAACTTCTGCAGCATGCCTTCATATTTTGTTCGTACTACACCAACCCCTACAGCACTAGCAGTAAAAACTTCCATTGAAATCTGAACTGCTTTTTCATGTGCTTTCCTCAATGCAACCTACAAGCATTGCAATTAAAATAGGAAAATAGATAAAATATATAATCACAATTCAATTTGAATAACTCACTTCCTCAGGCGGCTTAGTTCGATCAAAAGAGGACATATAAATTTCGGCTGCAGAATCATATGCCTTACAACACTCGGCTTCTTCAACACTCTGCAAATCAACAACAACATAGACAAATAAAAACTAAGGAATTTATACATGAAAGATTTTTGTCCCAACTTACATTATACATCCATTAATGAATCCACTAGATATACAGTTCAGAAGCACAAGTGGAAATCCTCACAGGTACAAGTTCACAAGCCAGAAAAATAGAACTCGTTCATATTAGAAGGAAGGGTAGAGAAGAACACAGTACACATACATTGATGAGAAGAAATTTCCCAAATTTTGGTGGTTGTGAAAATAATTAATATTATGTCACAATAACAAGCTATTTAAACAATTGTCGTGTTAGGATGGCCACTGTTAATTAGTCCTTGTCAGTTGAGACTTAAGAGTTGGCCTTATAATCTTTTAGAATGGATAATTAGTAAGGCTGTTATAAATAGAGGCAGGAGACTGTGTTAGAGTACAAGGAGAAGGAGACGTTAGTTAATGAGTTAGTTAGTTTTTTGAGGTGTTAGTTAGATATAAATAGGAGAAGAAAGATACGAGAGAGGAAGGATGTTCATTTTGTAGACTGAGCATTAGCTCTATGTGAAAGGAGAAATCTTTTGTAAAGGAAAAACCCTTGGAGGAGAGAGTGCTCTCTTTTCTTATTCTTTTCTTGTTCTTTTCATTCTATTCAATAAAAATCTTTCTTCTCTTTCTCTTTTCAATTCTTAGTTCCTAACATCGTAGAGGAAGTAATAGAGTATAGTAGAATTACTACCCAGTTTTGCTCTCTTTTATTTTATTTATTGAGCTTTTAGTCTGGCCCATCTATTGTAATACGTATAGTCTCAGCTTCCTATAAATAGGCAAGCTTACAACTCTTGTAATCAACTTTTGATTTTCAATATATTCTTGTTTTCTGTTAGAGAATTCATAACAAAAATTTGTTACTTTCTGTTATGGTAATCGAGGATCTTTTTCTTATTTTCCCACCCTCTCTTCTACTTCTGTGTGTTATTCGTCCTCTTCTCTTCTCCTTGATTATTACCTTTATCTTTGTTCATGGAAAATTCTAGAAACGCTTCGACAATTCCAGCAAATGCCAGATTACATTTTCTCATATTTCAGAGATGCTTGATACCAAAAATTACTTCTTGTGGTGTCAACAGGTGGAGCCTATTATCAAAGGTCATCGTCATCACGTTACTTGGTCAATCCAATTATTCCAATTGAGTATCAAACTGTCGAATATTGTGATGCTCATCGCATTTCCGAGGAGTATCAGGTTTGGGAACAACAAAACCAGTTGTTGCTTTCGTGACTTCAATCATCAATTTCCAAAGAAATGCTCCCTAATTGGTTGTAAGAGTGCATGGAATCTATGAGAGACGATTTATGCCTTCTCTCATTCTCACACGAATGTCAGATCTTGTCAACTTCGTAATGAGCTTCATAAGACCGACCTTGAAGACTGAAGCACTTCAGCATATTTACTTTGAATCCAGTGCTTGTTGATGCTCTTGCTGCCATTGGTGAAACTATCTCCATGAAAGAACATCTCGATATACTTTTTGAAAGCCTACCAGATGAATATGAATCCATTGTGGCTCTAGTGAGCAGTCAATTTGACCCTCTTTCGATTGAGGAAGTTGAAATGTTGTTCTTGGGTCATGAGCGTGGCTAGAAAATCATCGCAAAGCACTAGTTTCTATTAAACTAACCGAAGTTAATTTGTCAACAGTTCAATCTAATCAGCAATCTCATGCTCGTGTTGTTCACACTGAAAAAGATATTGACTCAGTCTGATTCTGGGTTTTGTGGTGCCCACGGTTATGGTTCTAATTTTTGTGGTGCATATGGTGATGGTGGACAAGGAGTGACCATCATGGTGATGACTACAGTCTTGATCGTGGCGGTTGTAGTCTATTGCAGTGTCAACGCTACAGAAGTTTGGACATGTTGCTGGAAATTGGTATAGTAGTTTTGATCCAAATTTCATACCACCATAACAACTAAATGCCCAAACACAACAATACTTCTCATCTACATATTATCAAACACCTTATCCACAGTTATGTAGGCTCACATGATTTGGGAAGCACTTATGGAGAGAAAGGTTGTTAGTAAGTTTCACACCGCCTGCCTTCATTCTTAGAGTGCATTTTATAAATTTGTTCAGAAATTTTGCTTAATACTACTTTGGGAAATTTCGCTTAATACCAATTTGTTTTAAAATGAAATCTGACAAAGCAGAAGAAACCAGGGTCTCAAATGTAAAAACAAGATAACAGCTGACTAAAATCCTTATTATGCAGTGAGCTACTTCTGCTTCTGAAAATATATTCATTATATTAGTTAGTACCACATGACCATAGTTAGAAACATGGTTTACTTACAATAGTACTCCCTCCATTTCACTTTGTGTGGTTTAAGCTTTTCGATAATTTTACAAATTGATTGTTGGTTACTTCTTTCAATGTAATAACTATAATTTATTCCTATGTTACCCAAAAAAAATGCTTACACAAATCTAAATTTTCTCATTGTTAGCCATTAACCAAATAGGTTAGAGAGAATATTGCTCAGAAATCATTGGTGCATTATTTATAGAAAAGCTACTTAGCATCTTAATTATTTATAGAAAAGAGTGGGAGGACTTCTTAGTAAAAAGTTTCCTATTCACAAACTTATTTATTACTTTTCTTAAAACATGTGAGAAAAACATCAACGACAAAAAGAAATGAAATGGAGGGAAAAATTCATTTTATGATATGACAAGTGTTATTCAAGTTCCTTCTTCACATGAAGCCTTGATTTAATAATGAACACACTAACCTGCCAGGAGGAAGAAATTGTAGGCACAGCACCATGATTGAGGGCATCCAGATAAGATTCAGTGATACCAATCAACACGGGACCTGTCATCATAGTTGTCCCAACTTGTTTTGGCCTTGCTCTCTCGAAAACAAACTTTGTCAAAGCATCTAGGCCAGATCGAAATTCAGGCCGTAACTTCTCTAGCTGCGCATTGAAGATAAAATTTTCAACAAATAAGAGGCAATAAAACGAATAACAAAAGAATATGGTAGCTGGTAAGTCACCAACCGATATCTGATCAAGTCGCTGTAGATCATTTTCATTGTTCAAAGGTCGCACAAGTGTGAAGCATTCCCTATCTGGGAATAAAGCCCGTACAGAATCTCGAATCTACTGATTGATATTATCAGAAAATTAGCACTTCCAGAGAGCAAACCAAGTTCATCATTTGCTACAGGCTTAAAAGCTTATGATATGCAGCAGGTTTCAAATGATAGTGCACAACTATATTGAGCGCATGCACTGCAATAATATAAGCAAAAGGAAAGTAGACAGGGCAATACTAGAATGAAATTCCTGATAAATTCATGGACGAGAGTTGAGCAATGTTTTATAGGTACTCTTATTTTTGTGCTATTTTTGCAATGAAAACACTAGTGTAACAGTTCATCAATGAAAATATAAAAATTGTTATAATTTTTACATGAGTTATCATTGGAAAATGGCACTAAAAGTACCTATAAAACAGCCTCCAAGTTTTGTTCTAAATGCATCTCTATCTGAATATTTTATTCCCCATATTATTTCGTGTATTTTTGAGATGCAGCGAAAACCAAGTGCGTTCTGTATTGGTTGGAAAGGATTCTAAGTTTTCAAGTTATTAGCACAGAAGAAAGGATAAGCGCAATCCAAACTGCTAGTTAGGGACAGTTAGAAGAACAGTTAGGGAAAGTCAGATCAATTAAATAAATATTAAGGATGGTAAGCCTTGTAAGTTAATAATAATAGTTTCTGTGAAAAATAAAACAAAAAATAGGAAGTAGAAAGATGCCTCGTTTTTGGCAGTTATATCTCTTCCACTCCCTTGGACTGGCCTCAAAGCAATTTCCAGATAGTCACGGGGTGTTATTTTTCTGTTATCTTCTACTAGATCCAAATAAAAGTCCTGCCAGCAAGAGGAAAGACGAATAAGGCAAAGATTGAAACTAGACACCAGAACTAGGCTAAAATGACATCAAAGCACAAGGTCAGAAAATAAGAATTTCAAGTTTCCCAAAATATGTGATGGAATGATGACGACAAAAGGTTGTAAACATCTTACTCTTAGGAGCCAGACAAAAATTGGAGAAAATTGACCCAGTTCAGATGCAGAACTCCTTCCTCCAGATGCTCTAACACGAATGTGCTTTGTCATCTGAGTGACAAGAGAAAGTCGATCAAGGGCAGCCTCATCGATACCACCCATCTAGGCAAGAGATAAGAGAGAATACATTTGTATGTTCATGAGTGGACCCACAAATCACTAAATTATCAAAATCAAATAGTATGTAGAAGTAAAAGCCCACTCAATTATGCATAAATATAAACTTCTATAATATGCCCCAACCTGGTTATAAATAAACATGCTAGACAAAAGGACGGCCAATGAGAAGATCTGAGTGCTATACGTTCCCTGTCCATTGAGAAAAACAGAGAAAGAGAGGAAAAGAACATTTCAACGGATGGAAATGGGCTACCTACATATACACAAGAAACTAAATACAAAAGGTGTTAACGTAATACTCCAATAGTTAAGCATCAATATCCAAAATCCTTATATTGGAACACCAAACAGATAGAAAATTTAATAAAGCATGTGTAGTCCAAGCAAACCGTTTGATCATAAGCATCTATTCCTTCACTGTCTAATAGCAGGAGATTGTACTCTGTTCCATCAAGGGAAGTCCTCTTCAACGGTGTACTCCACAACCAAAGCCCTTTGGTGCATGGACGATGTGTTGATGCTACTTGAAATCCACTAGTCCTCCCTAGAAACTGCAATATAATGAGAAGAGAACAAATTCTCAATTCCTTTTGTCATAAGACTGATAAAGAATTTTTGCACGAAGTAGTTACTCAAAATGACTAAATCTCATCTCATGACAGCATATAATTACTATACGGTGAGTTAGTATGAAAGTTAGTTGGCGTGCCAACTGTAACTGACCTATCAGATTGTGTGATAGGGCAAATTAATCTCTCGTATGTTTAAATAGGAACAGTGCAGGGAAAACTTTTCAGATTAATAAGATCAAACACATTTTATTCTGAAATTCTCTCCAATGTTTTCTTCTAGTTTGTCACACTTTCTTTCTGGTACTAGCTAGTTTCATTCAGTCGCATTCCACTCTGATAAGCATATACAAGAAGGGGAGAGGAAAAGCAAAGCCAAAGAAAAAGTCATCTTTCTTACCGATAAAAAAAAAACAAGCATCAGAGCAAATAACATTTGTGAAGAGGCAAAATATTTACTTAAAAGCAACATTAAAATGGTTTGTCAACAGGGTGTAGACATAACAGTAACAGATCACAGCATAAGCTCCAAACCCAGTGTTAAAAAACCGTCACTCTTCTTCACTTTAAGTTCAATGTCGAAGAGTTTAACTGACATGAAAAAATGGTTCACAAGTTATTCTGTTCCACACCACATAATTACCATCTATAAAACAAAAAACAACGCACAGCGTTTCATTAGGTACACAAACAAAGTCCCCGATCTAATAATCATCGACTACGTAGTAACAAATAAGTGATTAACTTAAAATTACATATCTGAATCACTATTCATGCGTTAAAACTTAAAAACCCTAGCCATTAAACGTATTCAGTGTCTCTAACAGCACAGAATGCCCTTCTGAATCCTAATGAACAATGCCTGTAAATTACAAGTTATTAAACCCTAAACAACAAACCAACTGACTTCAATTGAAAATTCACCTGATTCAGAATGAAGCTCTTGCCCTGGCGAGCGCGGCCACATACGGAGACAACGCCAACGGGTTCCTTGACGAGCTGGAGTGTGGCGACGGCTTCGGGGTCCATGTGGAACCGTCCGTTCTCGTCGCAATAGACAAGGCGAATCGGCCTCGCTGGACCGGTCACCGGCGCCGAAGAAGGAGCCGCTGCCGGTGAGGAATTAGTAGCATTGTCCCTTCTTCGACTGAAAAGGTTCATCATCTTCTTCTTCTTCTTCTTCTTCAAGTTCTTCCTCTGGGTCCTGTCTTGTTGAAAACGTTTAAACTTGGGGAGGGAAACTTTGAAATGACTGTTTTGTCCCTGTTTTGTTCTGACGGTACCGTTAAAGCGCTACCCACGACAGGACCGCTCAGTCATTTCATCTTAACATAGGTTTCGTTGTCTCATCCAAAGGGACGAAGCATGCGTATATTTGTCTCAACTAACAAAGGGACGAAAACTGCCAGCGGCAAAATTCGCAGCCTATCGGTACGAAAAAAGTACTAAATTTAAGTTTAATTCCACGTCTAAATGAATTTTAAAAGTAATAATCATAATTTAAAATATTTTGAAAATAATATTACTCTATTAAAATGTATATACGTGTTAGGCGTGTAGGAGTTAAAAATGTCTTGTAATAATAATTATTTTGTTATAGTTAGAGAATTAGAAATATCAATAGTAACATATTTTACTCATTTCCCACATAGGTTTGAATTATTGACATGTTTTTGTTTATTTTATTTTCCTAAAAAAATGTATATCTTAGAATTTATATACTAAATCATTACTGTAAAAAGTTAAAATTAATTTCATTTGTTTTACTTAAATTTTAAAAATAAGTATTTTTGTTTGTTTTAATTTAGAAATGCATTTTAATTTTTTATTCTCTTGGTTTGTTAACATAATATGGGAGGCATTGAGGAATGTTCATTTTTCGAGCTATAAACATGAATAACCTCATAACTTCTTTTTTTCAAATTTATTTAAATTTATTCAAATTCACTCTTGTTTTAAAAATGTTATATTTATTATTATTATTCTTTTTATATTAAAAATATTTTCTTATGAAAAGGTCGTTACAATGGTAAAAAAAATAGTATGACTTGAAAATTTTGAGCAAATGAATGAATGAAAGAGAAAGAAAAAAAAGTAAAAATGAAATTAAAGTTAGTGGGTTAAAGTTAAAAGTCGATTAAGGTTAAAAATTATTGAAGTTTAATTTAGACATCATGGTTTTATTTCTCTATATGTTGAAATAGTTGTTTTTACATTTAATGTTCGTTTTAAGGTATATTAATAATGATAATTTTGGGATTTTTAAGAAAATTGAGTTATCTCATTTTAATAGCTATAATATTTATTAGATATATTATTATCTAAATGATACTAAATTCAGGAATTTTAAATAAGATTTGGAATTCAAATTTAGATAAGCAAAACGTGATTGAGATGAGATAGCCTACGAAAAATGGTCACCTAAATTCTCTGTTAGAACTATATACATATCTAAAATTCTCTCGTCATATTTATATTTTAAATTTTTTTACCATATTAACCATGGAGGTTGTTCAGTGCCCCTTATTGCAGGCCTCTACTTCTGAAGTCACCTCTTAGATTTGTTCAACTATACGTATTTAAATACAAAAACTGAACAAAAAATCTCATAAAGCTCGTTACGTGATTGATTGAAAGAGAGGCGTATACTTGGAATTTCACAATAAACTAAAATTTACCAAATACAATCAAGTGATTACCACATCCTTTGCCACTTGAAAAAGAAATTTGTTCATCATGCATTGCTAATGAATTAATATAAGTTTCTGCTTAATAATAATTTTGAAAGTTGATTTTCTCTATGATGCAGATGCCTCGAATAAAAAAAAGAATAAGCGATGTAGACTTGTGTATTTTGCAATTTCTACTTTGTTTGCAATATTGGATACGATTGACTTGGTCCGGTTTTCTCCTATGTATCTGCTTCTAACAACTGTAACTTCCAACTCGCCTCACCAATATCCATTAACTCAAGAGACGTTTTCCAAACATTATTGCAACATATCACTTTCCAACTCATTCAGATCCAAGATCAACTTCATGTCCCCATCGATTAATTCAAACCTAATATATTCACGAAATCTCTTTCTGCTTTCAGCCCAAAACTAAACTAAAAAATAATAATTTGGGCACTTTCTTTATAATTTTTCAAATTAACAGGAAAATTATTTAACTCATGAGACAACTACTTGAACCGTTTACCTCTTCGTTATACTAGTTAATTCCATTTCGTCTTCCCTTTGGAATAAACGGAGAAGAGAAAAACGTTACTCAAAGCACAGTTAGAAGATCGTTTTGTGAGAAATTCTCAAGATTCAAGATCAACATGTACGTTAACATTAACTAACTGAAACATAATGTACAGAATCTCTTCCAGGCTTTTCAACACAACGTCGCTATTCACAGCACAACGCAGTTTCTCTCGCCCATCCAAGACACTCACAAAAAGAAAAAAGAAAAGAGGGAGATCAACCTAAGAAAATTTCTCTATGTATAATTAATCTTCCTCTCGAAAATTTGATAAAAAAAGGCAAAAAGGAGGTAAATTGGTCAGAGCCACAAGGCACCAGCTTCCTTTAATATGGGAACCAATTCACCTGAGATATGAGTGGCCATGACTCGTTCCAACCCTCCGAATAGCTTACCGGCGAGAAACACCGCCGGAAATTGGAGCGCTTCGGTGGCGTGGGGGGAGAGGTGGCGAGCGACGGCGGCTTCGTGTTCCTCGTGGACCTCGTAGACGGGAGGGTTGACTCCGAGGCCTTGCAACAATCTTTTGACAACGTGGCACATGCAGCAGCCGGGTTTCCCAATGATGACCACGGCGTTCTCCGAAACTACTGTGGCGACGTTGACTGGATCAGCGCCATTGGATTCGGCGATTCCCCCGGCGTGTGACAGGTCACGTGCGCCGGTGGGGATGGAAGTTCTGTAGGGAATAGCTTGGTGCATGGTAGAGAGAGAAAGAGAAAGAGAAAGAGAAAAAGAGAGTGTGGTGTGGGAGAGGGAGGAGTAGTGGAGGGTAGAGGTGGAAATATAAAGAAAGTGGAGGGAGGGGGGACTGTAACGTCAACGGCAGTTACAGAATTGTACGTCACCGCTGTTGTGGGTGACGCGATACTGCGTCACCAACGCGGTCAACACATTCCCGGAAGTTACATCCATGATGACATGATGAAATGCTGAGATGCTTCTCTCTCTGCCGTTTTCTTTTCTACCATTAAATCACTCACCTTATTTCATATACTATCTTCTCATTTTCTATCTCACTACTTCACTTCCTTCTTTCCATACGCAACTTATTATAATTATTATAATTACACTGAAAACACAATCCTTACTCGCGTTAATAATTCATTGTTTATATATATTTTTGTTTTATATTATAAATTTTTATACATAGATCAATAATTAACTTGGTTCCCGTCGTTGAAATGAATACACATATATATACGTAATAATGTATTTATGGATAACGGTTGAAATATTTCTTTTGTCGTTACAAAATTGACCAATTTTTTTTATAGTGGAGCCTTCATATGAGAAGAAGGAAAAAAATTATGCTTTAAATATAAAATTGTATAGATAAAGAAGATAATTATTTTTATTAATTGTTATAGATTATTTAATAATTAGACTTCTATATCCTTTTAATTTGCTTGTATATTGATGAGTTTGTTATGGTACAAGTAGTTGATTAGATAATTTGTTTAACATTGTTATAATACTTTTTTATTTTTCTAATGTTCTTTGGTTTATGACATTGGTGATAAAAAAAATTAGTTTGTGCCATACTTCAATTTATTCTTTCTATAAATTTTTTTTTATAAAATGTTGAGGAAAATAGTATAAAACTAATTTTTGGCCTTTTTACCATACCGATGTAATTTAAAAAAAAAACTCAAATAGGTGTATCTAAAAAATTACCAAAATAGATTAATATGCTTGCAAACATAATTTTAACAATTTATATTTAAAAAACTAAAAACGTGTTTAGAAACATAGTTTTCAATAATATTATTATGTATGAGTGGAAAGCTGAGTAAGGAAGAAAGAAAATGAAAGAGTTAGGAAGAAAGTGGAAGTTGGAATGTGTAGAAATTAGAGAATTTGAGAAGAAAGGTGAGTGGGTTGAAGGTTGAAGAAATTGTGCTAATTGATTAAAATTAGCCAATTCAAGTTAGGTTTCGAATTCAAAGTACAAATCCATTATCTATCCCTTCATGGATTTCATTAGATAGAATTTTACCTGATCACAGGTAAAACCTCATCTCAAAATGTTTTAGTTGCATTTGATGTCAAATTATCTCTTCTCTTCATTACCAAAAAGAATATAAAATGCTAAAAAACATAAAAGTATAATAATAATATTTTTTTAATAATTATTAATTCTTCACCAGTTTTAGTAATTTTAAAAATTATACTGCTGTGATAAAAACGCCGTAACTTTCCCTACATACCAAATACATGTATTAAAAAAGTACTAAAATTGCGCACGATAATACATGCCACGTGATACTTGTGCTTAACAAGGATTACTACATCTTAAGATTTATCTATAATACAATATGTATACAAATTATTTTTTATTTTACTTTTAATAATATTTTTAAAATATCATACAAAAGTTACAATAAAAATATAATAGAATACAAACTCAAACCTAAATTAAAGGATACATATTTAATTTTATGTATAATTAAGATGTAAAATGTTTAAAATATTTAATACTATATATTAAACTTTTTTATAACAGCATAAAATCTGTTTGGAAAGGAGCCGCAAGCATGAGGTGACATGACCTAAAATAATATGCATTAATTAACATTGATAAATATCTTCAAACAATTTAATTATAAGTAGCATAGAGGGGGTTGGATGCTCTCATCATTTTTCAGCTTCACTCTTATCTGGTAGATAGGAGAAAATATATTTTGGTGATGAGAAGAATAATTTAGTAAAATGTATTATTTGTTATAAAAATGGGTGATTGCATAAACAGGGGTGACGTGGCACCGTCCAGAGGCACATTATACAGAGTGAGAAGTGTTGTTGTGGTGGGTCACAGTGAAGGACGGTGCAGAGAAAACGACAGCGTTGCGATGACGTGGCTATCCATCTGCACGAACTCCATTGGCTGGCCACGTGCTTGTGGGAAGCACAACCATCTTCGCCGTCCAGATGTTCAGGAGCTGTCGTTTTTAGAAATCTGAGTGTAGTTTTCTGACTGTTCTGCCCCACTCCACGTTTTTCTTGCGTTTCTTCCTTCTTTTAATATATCAAAATGGTTGCTTCACCAGGATAAGATTCATTTGCCATTCACCAAACATTAAATCATCAGACACAACACATCAATTATAACGCGTTATGGGGTCACTTAATTCAAACACGGTACTTCATTAGTGTTACTACTGTAGTCTCAATTTCACCCTCTCCACACTGGATCTCAGTTACTTCTATTCTAGTTACCTCGTTTGTTTGGTTCAGATTTTAACATTATATTAGGTATATTATGTTCTGTCGTTTATGTTTTCTTAACAAGATAGTTTGCACATGCACTTTGTCCAATTCAATGTATATATACATGTGTGATGCCGTTTGTGAATTAAGTATGGGTTTAAAGTTACAAAGTCATTTGTACCGAGATAGTGTTGGATTTAACAATAGAGTTCAGTTATTCAAATTTAAACATGTTTTTATGTGATTTGAATTTTAATGAGTCGAAGCTTTTGACTCATGAAAGTGCAGCCTCCAAGTGTACGGTGTTATGTATGTATGAATAAGTATTCCCTTTTGATGACTATTGCAGACTCAGAAATGCAAAGCTGGCGCAAAGGACCCTCTTTGCTGCTAAACTAGTTTGGTTGAATTTCTGGGATGACAACGTTACCTGCTTTTTCAAGTCCTTGTAGCCAGCAATTCCAAAGCATGGAAACAAAACAAACTAAAAAACGTCCATTTGTGGATTTCATCATTCCTCACTTATCTTCTCCACAATCACATCCGCCCCATGTAAAGTTAAAACCATGTACTCTACCTAGGTATGGCTAGCTACCTCCATCGACCACCATTCTTTTATTTTATATAGAATCTTCAAAGGGACCACACAATCCAGTGTCCACATGATTCCAAATTTCCTTCGTACGCGTAATTTGACTTTCCAATGGTTTTAGATGGGTATTCAGTAATCACTCAATTATGCACCAATCAATAGCCCACACAAATAATCTGCACACACTCTCCACATTTTATGCACGTCATTTTAATTCAGCCTTATGACGTACCCAATGACGAAACTCTCGCATTATATATCTAATATTTTACTACCTCTAACAGAAACTGCTATAAATAACAACATACCATTTAAATACCAAACTCACCACACCTTATATGCTACCGTTATGGGCCTGTCCAGTTCCAGCCCATAAGACCCAACGAAATTCCACTGGACTATAAACATGATCTAGGCCCATAGCTCACCCACCTTAGTGCTGGGAATTTCTTTTTGATCCCATACTTTCCTTTGACCTCTCCATGGATACAAAAATTCTCACTTTTAAACCCACCAATGGACGTGCAGAAGGAAATCATTGGCATAAGGCCTTGCAGTTAGTGCTTATTATTCATATCCTTTACATCGCAAAAGTAGCATGGCCGAAAAAATGGACTTACCATTCGGGGAATAAAGGGAAGCCAGAAATGGCTGTGGAATGCTGCAGAAGGAAATAAAATACAAGTTATTAGTTGTCACTTTGTGTTGTGGGGTATTGTTTTAGCATAATTATCTAGTTTAACTTTTACCATTTGCATTGAAGAATATGTAAAGTACAAAGAAGATGCAAATCCACCAGCTGCAATAGTATGCTCACAAAATGCAATAATATTTCTGATAAATTTTGGCTCTACAAAAAGACAATCGATGATAAAATATTCAATCGCTTTCATTGAAGTCATGGTAGGTAGTTAGTACCTAAATCCCACTACCACTCCAAAATCTTTCTCCAGAGCCCGTTTTATATATTTTTGGAAGTCAAAGTTACTTCCTTCTGCAAAATGGGTCTGGGATAACAGTATATATAGCAACAAACTGTAATAATTAGATTCTTCATTATACAATAGGAATATTACTAAAAAGCCATGATATGAACCCAAACTTATTTATCAGAAATTTTGCATTACCAAGACCAAAATAATTTGTTCTTATTTCTAAAACTTCAACAAATGAACGATCACTGCTTCTATGAAGATTGAGAGTTGTGGTATGAATTGATTAAAAAATAACTTCTTCATGTTTTGACTATTTTTAAAACTCATTCTTTATTTCTTTTATCTTCCTCATACTTCAACCACCTTAAAAAATAAGCCACCTTATCACATTTTTCTCTCACCTCTAAAAAGACATTTACATTTTTAAAGGCTATAAATACTAGCATTTATGGCAACAAGTGAAATTTGACTACAGGTAAAAACATATGAGGAAAAAAAGGGATACCACTGCAAAATTAATTACACCTGGTCCTGTGTATCAAAAAAAGATTAACCACATGGTCCCAAGTTCCAACTGAAAGTTAAGAATGTCATTTTAGGAAGTAAATCAAACTCTGTTGTCCCCAAAAAACTTGACATGCGACATTTTTTTTTCATACTATTTAACCTATGTTTTTACAAAGGTTTCGCAGTTCCTGTGTGGCATAAGATGGTTGTTCTAGGAGCAAGGGAACGTTGAGTTGTTTGTCCACATCAATCTTCGATTACAGATGTAAAAATATTAGAGATGTTGGATTGTTTTGCTGTTTTTTACCAGAAATTTTCTTTTTTCGGTTCATAAACTTTAAGTAAATTATCTCGCTCTAAAGTTAAAAGTGATGGCTTGAAGAAGCCCTGTAACCAAGACAATATCTTCTTGGAGTAATTTTTTCATTCGTTACCACACATCAAGGGGGAAAAAGGAAAATTCTTGAAAGGTGAACTTCTTGGAATTGGAAAAAAACGACCAAATATCATCAAACATCGTAACTGTAATCAGATTTAAACAAAGTTTAACTAATACAGTATATTAGACCGAGTTTTAGATTCGATCCATTTTTTTAATGAAAGGCTCATTCATACAAATTTCAACAACACTTGCACGAAATGTTAACAAGAGCATTACAAAAGTCACAACATATAAACAATGGCGAATTCAAGCATGCACACTCCAAACTCATAAATTAGCAGTCCTAAACTTGTGAGTAAACATAAAAAAGTACACATTGCCTATTACAAAAAAATATAGAACTATGAACTTTTCTTTGTTATTTGTTCCATGTTGGCCCGTACTGAAGCTGCAACTAAAAACGAGAGGATCCAAAGCTAACATCTGAAGAAGTTGTGTTGGAAAGAAGAACTGTTGTTGGAAAGGGTATAGAGAGAGAAAATAACGACGTAGGGGAGATAGCAGAAAATTATCACCTAGCCCTTCATAGATCAATTAACTTGGTAAAACCATCAAAATAGAGCAATTTTTGTGAGAATTTATTAAGATAGTTAAATCTTGAAAAAGAGCTATGTAAATTATAAGTCATATTAGGAAACGAGATTTCATAAATAGTGTTTTTAAGTATGACTTGATTTTTATAAAAAAATTGGAGAAGTAAATTTCAAAATATGATTTTAGCCAGTTTAATCTCTTTTTCCGATTCTTATTGTATCTGTATGTAGAAAATCACTTTAGACTTTTTTTTATTCTATTTTCTTAATTTAATTAGAAGTCGTGTGTAAGCTTAGGATTTTTTTGTACCTTTAATATTCAAGTTGAACTTGTGTACACTAAACTCATGATTACAAACATTGTGATGATATAGGTTTTTAGTCTAAATTGAATGTAAAAAATTTTATAAATTAAAAGTGAAAAAAAAAGTTTGAAACAAATTTTAGTGAATTTAAAACATTAGACATTAAAAGAAAGTTAAGTATTATAATTTATGATTAAAATAAAATTTGGTCAAAATAGAGTAGAAAATGTTATTGAATAAGTATTGATAAAAATGTCACAAGAAATATAAAAAATTATCTATTGGAGTTTGTTCAATAAGATCGTATTTTTATTTGTCATCTAAATTTTGATTCTGATTTTTGTCACTTAATTTTTCATTGTTCTTATGTAACACAAATATATGCACTCTATTTTGAATTAACATGAGTCTTACTGTCATTGTCAAAACTAACTTTAAAAAAATTTAAATTATGATTTATTAAAAAAAATATGTAAAGAGATTACATGTTTAGAGCATATATTAATCTTATATTATTGTATGATTGTTTTGCTATTTACAAATTTACATACTAAAATTATTTTACAAAGATTACGAAATTCAATTTTCATCCAATTTGTAATTCATATTCTTCTATATAATTCTTTTGTTTATTCCTATAACCACAATAATAAAGAAAATCAATTATTCTTTATATTCATAGTTAAATAAATAAACTATTTCCAAATAAATGAACTAAACCATCTATAATTTATTACATAACTTAAAAAATTTATATTTATTATTCATTTTAGTTTTTAGTTTTGCAATTTTTATTTTTCATTTTCACTACACACTTGTTTTATTTTCTCTCAACTTTTTAACTTTTTTAAAATCTATAAAATTTAATTAGATCTTTAAAGTATTTTTCTTCTTATCACAGCATTAATTATACATTCTTTTTTATTTGAGGTTTGATTCTAATAATATATTGCATTTAAGAAAACACAAACTTCAATATTATAAAATCAAATATTTTTTAGATTACAAATTTAATTGTTTTTACTTTTCTTTAGTTTACTAGACATCATAAAAAAGTTTTTTTTTTCAACTTTATGTTTTCTTTATGTAATTATATGACTTTCAATTTTTAATTAAATAAAATTTAATTTTTTATATAATTATGATTATTTTTTAACCCTTTTATATTTGATATGAAATAATTATTTATCGTCAAAAATATTTTTTATTAACATTAAAAATTAATTTAAATCCAAAAAATAAAAAATATATTTCTAAATTTTAATTATTATTAATTTAATTTTTCTCGTGCAAATTTATTCACATTGTATTATAATATTTATTAATATAAAAACGATCTCATTAAAAATTGAAAACAAGAAAATAAAAAGACATTTAAAATAATTTGAAAGTTAGACTATTTATTCATTTATTTTTTTCAATTTTTTAAAATTAACTTTTAACTGTATCATTTACTTTTTTTTCATGTCTTACATGTCAATGTGTAGCAAACATTAGGTAAAAAAAAATGAAGGTTCAGAAGTACTTATCTCACGATAGTCACAACAACCAATACTCTTACAAGGTTCTAACAAATGAATGCAGGTAGGTATGAATATGAGTATGCCCTCGTCGATAGAGATAAGAATGAGATAATCAAACCCACATACATACCAACCCATTGTCACTCCAAAGATAAACACAGCAACATGTTTGGACTTGGGAAGAAATAAGAGATGCGAATTGATCAGCGTGAGTTGAATACCAATGATTCCGGTGACCAAAAATCACGGACAAGTGGCGGTTGAAGAAAGTTTCACCTACTGTTTTGAGATGTCTAAGGATCCGTAGCCTTCCAATTGAAATTTTAGCATCTTAATTCTAATAAATACATACATGCAAAGGGAGGATAAAGATGCATAATATTACCACAATAGTTTTTACTCGAGTATGCATCTCTTACAGGTCACATTGCCTATGCACAAACCATAAATAATACATAAGTACTTCAACTTTGGTCATAACCAATATTAGATAAAATTACTAAATGAGGAAAATAATAACAATTTTTCTCGTTACTGAAATTCAAAGATATTACAGCAAAGCACATAACCAGAGCAAACTATGCACCAATTCTTCAGCTAATCAATTCCAGTGAGTCATATTAGGTAGCACACATGATTCTGAGTTCAACACTGCAACACACCCTGCAAAGAGTAAGAAGAATTATCCACAACCAGTGAAGCATTAGATGAACAATTACATCCTTCATGGAAAGGATTTACAGATCACTTACCTTGGTGCAGTTACCTCCAACCGCCTTACTCTGGAGTGCCCGGCTGGGATGGAACTCATCTTCAACAAGTCTAGTAAAGGAAGGTCCAGCATTCAATGGTAAAGTGATGGTAGAGGCATCAGCCTCTTTATTTGGAACATGTGCATCCTCGGTCAATGAAAAACCAAAGAGTCTACAACTACTTTTACATGAGGAAACCAACTCTTGATTGTTTCTCAAAGCTGACACAGAATTGTGTGACTGTGAACTACCCAACTGATTATGAACATCGAACATACCAAAAGAACTAGCACTTTCCGGAGCTCGCCTAGAGAAAGTAAGATTATCAGATCGGGGAGATACAAATGTTCTAGCTTTCATTTCAGATGTGCATAAACCTTGGTACATCTTACTATGTTTCTTATTATTATTATTATAATCACAGTTCGAAACTGGATTAACTGCCTGCTGGAACATTAACACGGATGATGGAGATGACACTTGCGCAGGTGTAACGGATGCATGCAAATGTGGAGCATTATCATGCATCTGTACAGACCACCCATTTCTGGAGTTAAGTAATTGATAACCATCAAAATGTCCAATGCGACCATTAGCTCGAGCCTCCTCGATTGACAAAGCTCTTCCATACGGTTGGCTTGGAAGAATTTCTTGACCTTGCAAGACCTTCTGGAACCGGAAAGATTCACTAAAGCCTGTGCCATTGCAGGAAAAATCAGATGCTGCATTTGGCATTCTGATGTTATTTCCTGTTGGAGGAATCCCAGAACAGTTTGGACCAAGATAGTACCCCCCTAAGTCATATAACCGAGGACTCTGGGCATTAATACCATCGAAGGGAGTATTAACACCCAAAATTTCTTGACCTTGCAAGACCTTCCGGAACCTTAATGATTCCCCAAAGTCTGATGTTCCAATCCCATCTGCCATGAGCAACAAAGTATCAATGTTATTGCATGGAGAAACATGGCTCAAATATACTTCTCTTTCAAAAAAATGGGTCAAGTGACTTACTGGGAGAAGGAAATTCCATCTTCGTTGAAGTCATTCCAATCCTGGTCCTCTTCAAACCAGCTGCCATCACGTTGCTGCAACTTGAAGAAGAACCAGATGGCTCAATTTCCCATGGCGAAACCCTATTGTGCCTAGCAGCTTCCAGGGAATCCCACCTTACCTGTATAAAAGATTAGAACAAATGGCTCAAATCAGTTATATTATACTATGGAAATGACATCGCTTAACAAATCATAATCAACAATAGGGTAGTGACACAAGTGCAACACTCTGCTGCGTCCATTATGAATGAGAACATTCAAACCTTTCGAGATTTAACAAATTGACATATAAAACAAAGGAATGCTTGAGATTTATGCAGAAATAACAAGCCCAAGAACAGTAATAATCATTGACCTGCAATAAAAAGTATTGTGTTTGGACCACTCGAGTTATTAGTATTGAAAGACAAGACAACTTTGGCTGTAACGGATTCCTATCAAACATGTATTCCACCACCAGGCATGGAACACGTTACTGAAATTTTACATACCATAAATAAAGAATTATGGCTGAAAAAAGAGGTAAACTATCATTTACAATTCAAATTTCAAAAAGATTTTTGTCAAGCTGATAGCCTGAATTATAGACTGCACAACAAAAGGGCTGGGGAGACTACTCTATTTTCAAGAGCAGTTTAAATAAATCTACTACGTGTATTGTTTCTTCTAAAGTTTTTCTTTTATTTGAGAAAAGTATGATTAAAGGGAGATCCATGGAAGTTCTTAGATCCTGCAGAGTTCACAAACCCAATTCATTCATGAAACCATTTTGCTGAATTAATGAACTTACATGAATTTGAAGCAGAAAGAAAACCAAAGAAAGAGATGTGTAAACATCCATCAATAAAAAAAACATCATCAAATAAAGACAGATGGAACAACAAAGGACGGGATATTTGTTTAAAGCTTATTCAGGAAAACGAAAAAAAAATGTACTGAAACAAAACTATGAAAGCTGTTGGTTGCAGAGAGGAAAATGCAATTGGAAAATGATTGGGGTACCGTTATGGTACCCCTATTCAACACCCCAACTTAATTTTTTTTTAAGATTTTGTACTGTGCATTGTGAGAAGGGGAAAGGTGTGGTAACCGTGGAGGTGTTCATCCATCACTGTCCAATGCAATTTATGCAATATTCCTTCTACCTTGCTCACTTATATATCCAAAACAAATGTGAAAAGAACAATAATGTAGAAGGGTAGAACTAATGTAGTCTATTTAGAGAGAATCACGAGCCGAAAAGCCGGGACTTAATCTTTCATAATGAGCTCAGAGATGACCAAAAACATTACAACATCAAGCCTTAAATCTTACATCACACAATCAAGTGCACATGAACAATAACAAATTAAAGAAAGATACAAGGACCAAAGCTGACATACCAGTAAGCATCTCCATTTTGATCCAGGCCATCTAACAGGATCAACGTCACTGATTCCAGCAATTAATCCAGTAAATCTGTTCAACAGAATATAGATCAAGATCAGTTATTGATAGGTAATCAACATGTAGCATGAACACGTATTATATTTGATAATTTGACAACCTCCGCTCTGCAGCATCTTCAGTTTCAAAACGCATCCTGAACCTCATTCCAACTAAATAAGAACAATCAACACTCTTTAAGAATTTGTGAACAGGTATGATGAATTCCGAAGAGCTAAACCTACAAAGGAAAGATGAAGTATATAAGACATTCTTAAGAAAGATTGAGAGGAAACTGACAGAGAAGGACAGAAGCAGTAATATTCAAGAAATGACATTCCTAAAGAAGAGCTTCCAGCAAAAACCTTCCAGTGCATGGAGCAAGTGAACTGTTAGTTTTGACTTTTATCTAGTTAAAACATATAAAGAATGCTGTGAAAATGGAAATTTTAAAGCATTAAAATATTCAACAACTAATAGGAAGGATCTAGGAAATTTAATGCAGGTTTTTTCCCTGCGAAACCAAATCTCCTGTCTAATACCAACATAAAACACTCCACAATTGCACACAAAAACTGACATATTTACAGATTTCTTTGACTAACTCTTGGGAAAAGTACAAGTGAATTAATGGAAAATACCTGGGATTGTAGCAAACACTAAAAGCACATCTTGTAGATAATGCATTAACAACATCCATGAAAGTTCCAGGATTCAATTGCTGACCAGTGGGAACTGCAAAGGAACCAGTCCCTTTCAACTGGGCTGCCCTACGAATTCCTAATCTCAGTTCTCCATCGTCACCCCTGATTTATTTTATAAAATGTTAGTTGTGGTTAGGAATAGAAGTTTACTTTAGATACAAATTCAGGTCAGATACCTAAGAAACAACACAGCATCTCCGGAAACAAGCTTCTTTTTGTTCACAAACGCACTCCACCCAGTAGTTAGCAAATGCCTCCGTGGCTGGCCTGTTCACTCGCATAATGATAAAAAATAAAACCCCCAACTCCCTAGTGTTCAACATGCTATGCACTAGTATGTTAACAAGTGACATACCCCTGTATATATGACGAAACCTCCATTCAAGGCCATGAAGATCCTTCGCCACAAGCTCCTGTGAAGGTCTCTGTTGACTGTAATCCTACAAATAAAAGTATAGATATAGCACAAATTCAAAATGCTACCACAAAATATCTACAAAATGAAAGTTGAATTTATCATATAAAACAGGATAAATCAAATTAGATCAATCGTCAAAACTCTTGAACACAAACAATGCATTCTTATTCGTAATTACCAGGGGAGGAAAGCAATCTTCAGCTGCTCGACGAGGCACTGAAAATCCACCATGAGTGCTGGTGTCTGAAGCTGTGAGAGTCTTGCAGAACATATGTGGAGTTGTTGACTTCACCATGGCTTCAGTGTCCTCCTCCTCTTCCCCATCAGCTTCCATTTCACCTTCACGCAAACTTTGCTCCACTTGCTGTAATGAAGTGCCGAGTTAAATTAAAATTAAAATCAAAATCACCCAATAAAGACACTCCATTCACTAAATAATAAAATAACATCATATCATATCATAACAAAACAGCCAGTAACATGGATGTGGAAAGAAAACAAAACAGAACAATGTGTTAACCATATAGTGTACTTTTTCCTCCCTTGGCATCCAGAGCTACGACATTCTGCTCAACCAAACAAAATCATTATAACTAGCTTGTTCGGTCAAATTTTATCTGACCCTAAAGACTATGGACATGCCTTTCTTTCTGCAAGCTTCCCTGACCCAAACTGCACCAAAGTAAAATCAACATCATAGAGAAACCTTACCTCACTTTCAGGAACCAACAACACTTGGCAATATACTTCGTCGCTCCCTTCCTCTGCCTGCCCAGAAAAAGCACAACCATATTTCATTAAAATATATGTAAAATAAAAAACAGACCACCCCATATTTACCTTTACACATGACTCATCCAAAAGAACCAAAACCAGAAACAAAACTAAAGGGGTCACTCCTCCATTCATAAATCGCTAAACTATACAAGGAAAAACATCAACTTTCTCAGCAAGCAGACAAACAGAAACCCAGATACAAACCCCCATAAAGAAACGAAATTCAAGAAAAGGGAAAAAGGAACAAAAAATCCTTAGCCGACATATTGGTTTGGTTTGTCCGATGAAGGGTAAAAAAGTGAAGAACCGAACCACACTTACATGGAGCTTGACATCAAGAACACGACAGAACACATGGGGTGGGATATCATAAGCGGTGACCGGAAAATCCTGAACATGCTCAAAGTGTCCCTGTGGCAAGTAGACAACAACACTTCCTTTCTTCGGCAGAGAGATCAAAGGACCCGCACATGCGTGCCACAGTTCCAAGCACACGGAAGGACGAGGAGGAGGAGGAACAGCCAAGGTTGAAGCAGAAGTGCTTATCCCCGAGTGAGAAGAAGACGAAGCAGAAGAAGACGAAGCAGAAGAAGATGAAGAAGAAGCGGATAATGGAGCTTCATCATCCTCGGTGGTGTTCAGATCGATCAACCCCATAGCAAAAAAGTGGTGTTTGCAATGTTAACAAATCCAACAAGTGAAGGAGAAGCTTGGAAGAGGAGGAAGGAGGGGAAGATTTCAATGAATGGTCTCATGCCTGCTGCAGCATTTTCAGAGAGCATGAGGTGTAGTTGAGTAACTTTGGCATTGCTAAAAGAGGGTGTGACCCAATACTCCAAAAAGAAAGAGACCCTCTTTCTCTGTCCTCTCTCTCTCTCACACACACACACACACACTTTCTTTCTCTCTCACTACCCTTTTATGAGTTATCACTCTCTCTGCTATTTTGTTTCTTTTTGGGGTTCTTTTCTTTTACTTTATGTTTTGGCTGGGAAGGGAGGTGTGTGTATTTTGGGGTAGCATCAAATCAAGCTTTCAGTGAGATTTAAGTTGGAGTGATATAAAAATGGGAGATTTTCATCCCCTCTTGTTTTATTTTATGTGTGTTTTGGGCCCTTTTGCTCGTTCTCCTGCGGGGTGAAGCAGGAGCAGTGGTGCAGTTGCTGCCGCTGCTGCAATGCAATGCTATGCTACGCTAAGACTGTGGGGTGTGATGTGTGGCAGAAAGAGAGATAGAGAGAAAGAAACAAGGGTACAAGAAGAAATACTGTAGTAGTGGTAGTGTGAGGTTATGTGTGGGTTAAAGACCAATAAAATATGAGAAACTGAATAAAAAGTATTTAATAGTGTACGGCATCCCTGTATTTCCGGGCGGATGTCTATTCTGTCCTCTTCTACTTCACCAAATCTCACACCTATCCCTCTCTCTGCTTACTCTTCTTCTTCTCCTTTCCTCAACTTTTTAGTTTTCATTTCTCACTCTCCATCTCTTCACCACCCTAATTCCCTGCCTTTTAAGACCCCACTCTTCCACCATTCTTTGCCTTCTGCAAAATCATTCCTTACACATCATATCTCACAAATTATAAATCACACCAAAATCAAAATCCAACCAACAATGTCACTGCTTCTAATATAAAATACTTTTCAATTTTCCAAGTATTTATTTATTTTGTCAAAATAGAACTATTAGTCGCCCTCTCTTCCAGCCCTGATTTTGCATGTCAATCATATTATGGTTTTGAAATGTTTTAATCCTATATATATTATGTAAGTGCATTTTTCTTCATGGTTCAACTAAACACCAATTATTTTTAAAATAGTTATTATAAGAGTCAATAATTCTATCTTAAAATAATTCCTGTTTAAGTGATAACATAAATAATATTTTATGCTTTAATTGTGTTTTAATTCAATGCAAATATGTTACAAGAGATATATTGAGAAATATTATTTATAACTTATTATATTTATACTTCAAAATATTTTTACTTATGAGGGTGACAAAATGTGTAGTTTAACTTGTGTTTACACATTTTACCCTCAACTTATCAAAATAAATATAACAAGTTGAAATATTGACAAACTAGAAAAATATTTCATAAATCAAATTTATATTAGATTTTGATTAAATGACCCAAAATATATTAAAAGTTTAATCTGATTTTAATTTAAACTTTACTATTAATATGACAGAAATAGAATTAAAAAACTAATAATAATAATAATAATAAATATAAAAACTATTTTTTAAGAATACTCAAAACTAAAAAAAAACATAATAAGAGTTATAAATCCATATTTAAAAAAAACTGCTATAAATTTCGGATTGTTAGTTAACCCACCATGGTGATTAACGCAAAATATATTGAAAAACTGAATAAATTTTTCATCACTACGTTACATGAATGTGCTATTAAAAAGTTACTTTTAAGTATAGAAAATAAAGAGAAGTTTTTGGTTATAGAAACTAAATAAGTAATTAAAATTTATTTTACATTTTAAGATACATTTGGAAACATTTGAGAATAAAAGAAATCCATCGGATAAAAATATCATGTAGGAATATAATGTCATTTTCTTACGTTGAAAGAGTGAAGCTGGTTTGATAAATAAGACTGAGATACCACTGGTGTGGAATATTTTGCTTGCTGTTGAGCCTGAATCATTAGAGGTGCAAGGTGCACCTTATTATTGCTCCTATTTGGCAGACTTTGGTAGTTAATGTTGACAATTAACCAAAAAACAGAGACAGGTGAAAGACAAAGGGGTTTTTATATAGAAAGTTGCACAATGGTTTTAAGCATTCATCTTTTGGCTTTTGAAACGGCCACTTACTTTGTCTGCTCAAGTTTTGACTTTGTCATTAGGGTCTTATCATCATTATTAGCTGTTTTCTTAGACAAAAAGTAATGACAAATCCAGATCACTCTGGCTAACCATTTATGCATTCAGTAAATTAATCAACAGCTTTATAAAGCTTTCTAGTCTAGATCATAAAGTAGTCTTCAGGCCAGTCTTTGCAATTTTTGAGTTATTCCTTGCTTTTATTTTCATACCTTAGTTTAATCATTGGTCTCCACACATGCACCTTCCTCCATCTCCAACAAAAGTTCTTTACTTTCTTCACCAAGCTACCTCAGTATTAATAAAGAAATCATGGCAGAATATCTTGTCCTGTGTCTATCAAAATGGTTTTTCTTTTCTAAAATAACTACAACAAAGACAAATTATCACCATGGTATGCATGAAATTTAAGAGGGCATGCTTACATATTTTATAATTATGACTTGGACATTAGGTTAAGAAATTTTCTACTTCACTGCATGATGATGCATCGTATTTGTTCAAAGAATTTGTTGCAGTCGCCAATGGGATAACAGGTCTTTAGACTCAGAATTTGTTATTTAGATTTCTTCAACTACACGCATAACTATTTTTGTCAAAATTGTGTGTGATTTAACCAGGAATGTTTCCGTTATATGGTGAAGAAAAAAAGAATAAGAGGAGAGACAGAAGAAAATGATCAACGGAGAGGGAAAGAGATGATTACCCATATTCACATGACACCATCAAGTGGTTATTGGAATACACAGATACCAAACATTAATTTAAAAAATTATGCCTTTTTTAGTGAAACACTTTTATGACACTTGGGTTTTCAGCAAATGGTCACAGCAATAAGTAACGGTAACTATCTAACCAAGATGGCAGAGAGCCAAAATTCTTATGCCAAAATTATTGATGGCCAACTAAAAATATAATTTTTTTAGATTCAATTATAGTAGGCGAGAATTATTTCAAGAAAAAAAATGGGAAATTTGTTTCATTAACTTATTTTAGGAAAACTGAAAAATTTATCGTAACTCATAAAATTATTTTAATTTTAATACTTTTTTCATCCATTACTGCATTTTTTTTTCTTTTTTGTGAGTTGCTAAATTTCAATTAAGAACTTAAGGGCGATTTGTTTTTTAGACAAGCATCTCCAAATCATCTTATAATTCCCATTCGTTTGTTAGACTGAATTCTTTTTAAATACATGTGTAAAATAAAGTAAATTAACCATACATATAAAACAAACTCTTTAAAAAAAAAAAAAAAGTTACTCACATGTGCATACCTATATTTTAATGTGCAATTAATGCTTACATATTATTCTTTTAATATATAGCATATGTTTAATTTGCTGAAGAATGATCTTTTAAGAAGAATCTATAAAGAGTTTGAAAAAAAAAACAATTATTTAATTTAAACCCCATCAATCTGTGCAATACTTCCTAAATGATGTTTTCTCTGCTGAATTTGTAAAGAAATATATTTAATGTATATGGTGTCTTCAAATACCTTTTTTTTAAATACATTTCTAAATACTTTTGCTACTCCTTGTGGGTATTCTTAACCCAGTGATTATACTATATCATTTATTTGAAAAATAAATATAAATGTTAATAATTTAAATATATAATTTATATTTGAAATTAAGACATTTACTATTTATTGTGTAACTGATAATAATTTAGCTTTTATAAGGACTAATTAAATTTATTTATAAATAAAAAAAGTCAACGATTTAAATTTTATTTGATAACAACTATTGTCTCTCTATTTTTCTTTCTTTTTTTTTTAAATTTTAAGATAGGTGTTAATATTTTCATATATCTTAGTTTATTTTAAAGATATAATATATTTTTTTGCATTACTAGTTGTTTTGAGTGATTTTTTTTAATTTTTGGATTAAATATGTTTTTAGTTCTTTAGTTATTAGTTAAAATTGTGTTTTGTCCTTAATATTTTATAAATAATCTTGATGATGTGTTAGAATTCTTTTTTATCTTTTTATTTTCATTCTTTATAGTTTTTTATGTCACGATCATTCATCTCTTAAGTTTCTTTTACTATTTTTCCTTCTATTTTCTTTCATTTTTCTCTCTTTACAGATGTTTTTATTGGTCATCGATGATCATTTATTTGTCATCTCCCAACAAGTGGTAACAGA
The DNA here is from genome assembly GCA_030347555.1 of Lablab purpureus. Classification (NCBI taxonomy): domain Eukaryota; kingdom Viridiplantae; phylum Streptophyta; class Magnoliopsida; order Fabales; family Fabaceae; genus Lablab; species Lablab purpureus. The sequence continues at coordinate 12,825,684 of CM059259.1, forward strand.
ATCCAGATTCAGAAAACTGAGTACCTAAGTGAGGTATCCCATAATAGGGTTACACTGAAGTGGAGTATTCTAGGTTAGGAATCTCATATTAGGGCCACTATTAAGGTGAGGTATTCTGAAATAGAGTCACGAGGAAGGTACTCATAGTTAAAAAAAAAAGTGTATTAATGTGGATGGACTCACACTTGAAAGGGAGATTGTTAAAATATAAGTATTAGTTGGAGTTCCTCTTAAATTTTTAACCAAAATAAAAAATAGGAGAAACACTTAAACATCAAAAGAAAACTAAACCACTTACCTAAATGAGATTATGATTAGATAGATATCATTTTCTAGTAATTCTAATTTGGTAAAATTTCTACCATAAAAAAAAATTTATATTTTAGAAAGAATGTAAAAATTTAAAAAAAAGTTTTTAAAAGATATATTTTAAAATAAATTAAAAAAAAATATTACTAAAATATTAATGAATCTTACATGTCATAGCAAGTGTGCATACATGAAATAAATTAAAATTATTTTACTTGTTACTTGATTTTTGTTTTTTTTTCTCAAAAATATTTATGAAAAAAAAAATCTTAAAACAAAAAGCTTGGTCAATGAAAAGCTAATCAAATTAATACTTTTATCTTTTTAATTAGTTATCAGTGGAGTTATATATATTTTTTAATTTATGTAAACAGTACTCAAATATATTTATTCAGTGAATATTAACCACGGTTAGAAATTTACAACTGTGAAAAATAGTTTTTTATGACGGATCATTTTATCTTATATCCATGTATTAAGTGTTCCCTTATATTTTAAAGTTGGCTCTATTCATTTCCCAATGACAAATACGCGAAAATGAAAACGAATAGAAGAAAATAAAAAATGCAAATTAAAAAAATAAAAACAAAAAATAAACATAATTTTAGAGATCAATCTTTTTTTCACATATTATCAAAATCTGTAATAAGTTATTCAGTTAAATATGTTTTTAGTTATTAAACTATTTGTTAAAATTGTATTTAACAAACTTTGAATTTCTTTCGTCTTTACACTTTATAGACATGTATAAATGATTGATAACGAATAAAAATATTTATAAGAAAAAAAAAAGTGAAAAAAACTTAAAAAACGAATCATTGTGAAGTAGAAAATTATAAAAAACGAAAATTAAAAAATTAAAAAAAATTATAACACTTCATAAAAAATCATTTATACGATTTTATAAAGCATAAAGACGAAATAAGTTCAAAGTTTGTCTCAGAGATAAAACACAATTTTTAACTAAAAATATATTTAACTCTAATTTATTTGTAATTTAATAATTATTATTAATTTTATTTTTTATTATAATATAAATAATTAAAATAGAAATTAAATTTTTACAATTAATTATATTATAATATAATTTAAAATATATATATACAGAGAGAGATAGATAAATTATGTTATCTGAAAACGAAAGATTATATATTATCGGATAACATATTATTAAATTATAAATATAATTAATTACCATTATCTTATACAATAAATAAAAATTATAAAAAGTATTTAAAAAATTTATTTTAAATAATAAATTTAATAATGGAAATAAATTTATGTAATGATAGAAATAATAATTTATATAATAATAAAATAAAAATTAAGAATAATAATAAATAATTATATTGTAAAACTAAATCATTAATAAATTTTATATTTTTATTTTATTTTTTACCATCTTTTTTGAAAGGAATAACATCATTTTCTATTCACTTTCTTTTCAAAAAAAAATTTCTTCCACTGATTTGTGAACAAAGTCTTATAACTAAACTTTTGAAAATAGTTTTTCATATCTAAAACTGATATCCACATGTCCACTGTGTAAAAACCAAAAATAGATTAGCAATCTATATTATATATAAAGTGAGTGTAGTATATAAGATATTTATTCTTTAATATCTTTAGTTTGTAGTATGACAGGATATTTTCTCTCGAGAAAGCTGTCTATATTTTAAATATGTTTTATTTGATATCTTTAAGCCGAAAATGTTTGATGTGTATATTTTAAGTTGCTAACTTATATTCATGTCGGATAGTACAATTACAATTTATACAAGTGCACAAATAACAATATATAACTTGTTATATTTAAATTAAACCTTAAAATAATTCTAAATTACAAAATAACGTGTGTTGTGTGTTTAAAGTTTGTAATTTAGCAAAAACAAACAAAAATCTAACAAAAACTAACTATTACTCATTAAAATTGTGATAAAGTGGTTTATTTAAATATAATTAAAATTTTCTAAATTAGTGTTTGATAATATTTTAAACTAAAATTGGGTATATGAATATATTTGTCTATTTAAACTTATATTTCCATAAATTTGTACTATAAAAAATTCGTTGGTATAGTCTGTTTCAATATTATTTAATTTTTATAAATCACATTTGTTTCACAATATTACAGGTGAAACGGATTAATTCATATTCTTAAAAATATATTAAATTTTTTAGTGTTTATTTATATAACAACAAATTACTCAATTCATCAAATAATATAAAACCAATAAAAGAAAAAAAAAGATTTTGTATTGAATTGAATTTTGTGACAACCATTAAAAATAAAAAATATTATATTTTGAATTAAATTTAGACTTGATAATAATATATAGAAATAATAAATACTGAATTTTAGATTGAATTATGTTTGGTGATGCGGGTTGCAGATAACCCGCAAAGTCTACTTGTAATTTTGTTGTGGTATTAATCTTTTATGTGGATTGATTATAACTCGTTGATGTTATCATTTCATCCTAATTGTATCCCTTCTTAAAATATCCAACAAAAATTTATCAACAAGTAGAAGTTCACACTGATATAAGTTATATAAATTATATAAGTGATCTAGATACTTTTATCAAAATATCTAAATTTGTATGGAACAATGTTAAGTAGCAATGAAAAAATAAGAAAATATAAAATAGCAATTAAATCATACTTTAAAAATAAAAATATTATTTATTGAGTTATAAATTTAAAATAGAGGATATTAAATTAGGGCGGAATGATGATTTAAAGGAAGTCTGACATATCGAATAGAATTTAAAAATGTAATTGAATTATTAAATTTATAGGATTGTTATAAGGATTAAATGAATCATTAACATATCCCTATCAATTAACATCTCTAAGAGAGGATGGATGGCATTTTTTTAAGGAAAAAAAGTACGCATGATTATTCCTTAGGACAGGGTACTTTTCTCTATGTTGATTATGTCATACTCTAAATAGTATGAAGTGGAATAAATTGGGATTTTTTTTATTTATTTATACTTTTTGTTTGACATAAGAGATGTTTAAAAGAAAGGAACGTGGGAATTGAATTAGGGTATGAAAAAAAAGATTGATTTGAGACATCAACATCAGCCCCATGTATTCCATTATTGATAAAATAATTGAAGAAAAGAGTTCCCCACCAAGGATTGATGAGTGGGGTTATTTTGAATTGAAATGTATGCATATATGGTAGGATGTATGGGAGCATGTGGCTATGGCAGAGATGACACTTTTCAGTCTCTCCTTAACCAAATGCAAACACCAAACCCTGCAAGTTGTATGATATTACAACACATCACCCAACCAAACCCCACCTTCTTCACTCACACTATCATTCTCCTTATGTGGTTCCCAACCACTCTTCACCATAATATGTATCTTCCAAAACCTCCTTCATTTTCTTATCTTACCCAAACACACCTCACATGCCCTCCCTCCAAGGACAATCAACCTCACCCACCCTCCAACACTCCCTTTTTATCTTTTATCTCCAACAATTTAAAACTCATTACTTTTCGATAGAACAAGATCAATCAAATAACGTAACTCATGTAAAAATAAAATTACCACAATTCATCTTCAATTCTTCTCTTCCAAAGAAAACTCCAACAAAAAGTTTTCTAAAATAAATAAACTGAAAAGTATGTCAAAAAGTAATTTTTTTAATGAATAAATCTTCAACACCATAGTCTTTACATAAATCAAAATTCTTATTTTTTAATACAATTTTATATTTAACTCGATTGGATTTCTTTCTAATTCATAATATAGTTTCTGTTGGTAAATTTTCTTAGAAAAAAAAGGTATATAAGAAAATATTATACTATTTCCAATATAAAACCTTAAAGCTTAATGTTTATGGGTTTTTGTTTTTTCTTTTATACACCTCAACTTTATCGAGGGTATATAAGAAAAGATGATATCACTTCTAACATAAAACCTTAAGGTTCAATGTCTATAGGTATTTAATTTTTCTTTTATACACTTCAACTTTATCATTTCTACTCAATATAAAATTTTATGTCCATTTTCACACTTGAACTCCTAACAACTTCACATATCTCAGTTTTTGTTTCTCTATATCATAAAAATTCTTCTTTTAAACACTTTCTTTTTAATTTAAAAAAAAATTGATATTATTGTGAGACTCAACTAAACTTGCATTGATAATTTATAAGAATGGTACAAACCACGTTATTTCAAACTTTTCACTCTATTTTTTTATCCCTTTGTTTTCAGCTGTAAGAAATAATTTTTTACTACTTATTTGTCCATATCAGATTAAAGTAAAAGAAAACATGAAGGAAAATATTTGATAAAAATATTATTTTTATTACTTATTATTTAAAGATAAATTAAAATTTTATTTCTATGTTATATAATTAAATAGAGTTAAAATAATATATTTTGTTGGTTTAATTTATTTACAAATTTAATATAAAAACTAAAATAATAAATAATTGCCTTTTTTTAATTAGTATAAGAACATTTTATATGCAATTTATTTATCTCTTTTGGTGATTTAATGAAGCATAAGTATATATAAATACTTTTTTTAAAAAATTACATGAGAGTGACATTAATGAAATATACATAATTTAATAATAAAAATTTAGTAATACACATAATTCAGTAAAAATGAAATATATTTCATTTTGACTATTATTACTGGTCTTAAAATATTTTAAATTTTTATTTTACTCTATCTACTTTTTTTTTACATATAATAATATACATAATTATATCTTTCATTAATATTTTAGATGGTATTAAATATATTTTAACTTAAAAGATATATTATATTAACACATATAAAATACAAAACATAAAACAAATATTTAATGAATTAGGTAAAAGAATTAATATATACTAAAAAAAATAAAAGATATGAGGACATAAATCTTGTTTCAACACTCTATTTTATTTGCACTTATTTTGTTATTATTTTGATCTTAATTAACTTAATTTCTCTTTTATCTATGAAATCTAATATAGCAACATAAAGCTTCGTTTACTTCCATGAATTACTGTTTAAGTAAAATGAAAAGTGACAAAATTTTGTGTTTGTATCCATCAGAAAAGCTCGGACGGATTTGTGTAAATGAATATTGTTTATTCTTCTTTATTGGTGAAAGGACTTAAGGGGAAAAATAATATGAAATTAATAAATTACATATATATTTATATTTAAAATTATAAAAGAATATATAACATATTAATATATAAAAATAAAATAAAAATTATATAATTTTATGAATTACAAAATTTATTTTAAATTATTATATTTATCGAATTATTTATAAATCTTTTCACAAATTTTTTCCCTATCTCTATTCATTTTTTATTATATTTTCTGAAAATTTTGTTATTTTTTAAAATAAATTTAAGAAAAAAATTGATAAATATAAGGAAAAAAAGTGAGATATAAGATTATTTATTTTAAAAGAGAGATAATAAAAAATTGAAAATAAAATTTGTAAATGATTAATTAATGTAATAATTTAAAATTAATTTTATAATTAATAATTATTAAGAAATAGATTTTTAAATTTAATTTAACTTTACAAAATCGGTTGTAAAATAAAGTTTACATCTATTTATATATTAAATTAATTTTATCTTTAGTTGATGTAGTATTTTTAATAATAATGATAATAATTTATATTAAAAAATTAATTAAATTAAAATATATTTATTGTAATATAAATATATCTTGCAATTTTCATTGAAATTTTTTTTCTATTGAAAAAAAAGTTCTTGTTAAAAAAATAACCTTTCATTTTTAACGTCTTTAATTTTTTATTTTTTGTATTTAATATCTTTGAACCGTGATACAGGACGCGCGCATATGCACCTTGTGGATAAGTGAAAGTAAAAAAGAAATAAAAACACGATGTAATTCAGCGGTTGTACAGTGGTCTATAGGTTGTTTTCCAATATCTTTTCTCTCTTTTCTTCTTCTTAAAAAGAAGAGAAATTAAAAGAAATAATCTATCTTTTACTCTCTTTTTCAAAATAAGAATAAGAATTGAAAAATTGTATATAGCAAAAAGTTTGATCTGGTGATGTAGTATTTTATAATTATTTGTTTACTGAGAGTGGCAATTTTGTTTTGGTTTTTGGAAGATTGGATGGTTGTTGAGATAGGGAAAATAGAGTAAAGTACACTGCAATGCAAAGGCTGAGCTAGAGGTCTACCACCATAGGTGGGACTCTTCTTGTCAGAGGAATCAGAAGTCATTAAGATCTCCATTTTTCTGTTCCACATTTCCTTATCAATTCAAATAATAATACAATTATTATTAATGCTTTCTTTTGTATTTTGCAGTACAATACTATATTAATAAAATCTTTTTTAAGACCTGTTTAGTTGAAGTTCAAGGAAAAAGGAGATATAATTTAAAAGAAGGGTTTTTCTTCACTAATTAATGAATATTTCTTCACCCAAACAATCACATATTTTATTTATTTCTTACAATTTTTCTTTTTCTGCCTTTTCCTCTATTACATAATCCAAGAAACGGAGCACAAAGAAGTTAATTAACGTTTAAAATAGGAAATTTTGTACTTATAATTCACTTCAATTTTTTGACTAAAGCCCACGTCCTTCTGTTTTATTAGAAAACTTCACTAGAAACGGCGTTTGAATATGATTTGATTTTTTATTTTCTTCAATTGGAAAACGAAGATTAAAGAGGGGCAAAGTTTCTTGAATATTTTTTGAATTTGTGATTGATGTACCATGTTTGGTTGTGTGACCCTCATACAGTCAATCAAATTCTAACTTTCTATTTTCTTTTTCACTGAGAATCTTACAGAGAATATAAATATCATAATTTTCTTTTGGTGTTCTTTGATTTTTTTTTTGTCTGCAAAACCGGTCTTCTGTTTTTGTGTGTGATTATAGTCATTGCATGTTAATTTAACTGTTAAATTTTTTATTATAATATTTTAAATGACTATGTTAGATATAAGGTTTACTTATATATTAGAATAAAAATAAAGTGCGTGCAAAATTGAAGATTAAATAAAAATTATAAATTTTTGAAATGCCGAGACTAAAATAGTAGGAAATTTTTGTTTCAAGTTTTATATGAATACTTGAGAAGTAAAAAAAACAAAAGTAAAATGATAAAGTTGTGGTAAGTTCTGTGATGTTATAAATAGATTGAGAGTTGATAATGTGTGATATTTTGTTGTGTTTTGGATTTTGTTAGTTTGTGTTGGGGGCACCCTGGAATCTGAGTTTTTCACCGAATTGGTTTGAGGAAGTGGTCCCTGGCACAGAGTGTGGCATCTGTAATGTTATGTTTGTTAAATTTTTCTGAGAAACAGAATATGTCGTTTTCAATGGACTGGTTGAGCTTTTGCAGTCATCAGAATTATAATTATTAATTTGTGTGTTGTGGAACTTGAGTAGTCTACGTCACACGCATGTCTCACTACCACCTATCATCACACTCTCTTCTCAACTATCCACCATGCAAACAAATTATCACTCTCTTCTCACTTCTCAATTCTTACACATTCTCTTCCTCCTCCTCCATAAATATTCGTTTTACACTTTCTTTTTAAAAGTTCAGGCTCAGTAAAAATATATGTTAAACCAGTGACTTGGAAAAGTAGGTCATTTCCATGCTCCATTCGGCTTAAACTGGAACCCACTGAGCAAAAAGTTTATCTGCACAACAGGGACAAGGCCCGTAATGAGTATGCACTACCTATGCACCAATTGGGTTTTTGGTATAAAATGAGTTCCTTTCATTTTCTAGTTAATATGCTGTCATTGTTTTTTAAAATAAATTATTTTTAACTTAGATTAATCTGACTTCATATCAGGAATATAAATAATAAATGTGAGTAAATTGCTCTTGTCTCACTAGTACTGTGTATCTTCTGATCACATATTTGTAGAACAAAAAATACTTAGCAATGACTTTTTATATATAATTTCCTTAAATAAGTCAAATCAGTACATTTAATATATATAATTTCCTTAAATAAGTCAAATCAGTACATTTAAGAAAGATAAGTTTAATACGAAATTTCAAGATATTAGTTAATCATGTTCACAGAAAAAAACTAAAGACATTTTAGCAGTTGGAAGTCACAACTTTTTAATGAAATAAACTGAAACAAATCTTAGTTTGACTTATTAATAAATACATATAACTTAAGCTCAACAAAGTTACATAGTAAGACGCAACAGACAGGCTAATCTATTTCCATTTGCCTTTTTTGGCGAAACACAAGAAAAAAAGTTGCAGTATTTGCATATTCATTTATGTTTGCAGATTTGTTATCGAATTGCGTGCAAGCAAATAAAGTGAGTGGCACTAATCACTTGTGGCGAAAGCAATTAGCCACAGAATGAGGCAATTCAGCTCCCACGCTATTGTCATTCACAATTACAAGTCAAAAACACAGCTTTGCTTGTAAGACAAATATTCCTTTCCTGCTTCTTCATCACTCTAATTAAATTAGATTTGTTTAATAAGTTTAGATTAGGGCTAGAAAAAATACATTTAAAAGCACTACGTGTTGTATAGTACTAGTATACATAATTATCGTGTATTTACTTTTTTTCCCATTTCACTTTTACTCTATTCTTCTTTTATATCTCTTTATTTTTCATTACATTTATTTTTCTGTCTCTCTATACAGTGCCATCGTAACAGCCAAAAATCTACTTATGTTTTATCACTACTGTGATGATAAATTGCTTTTATGGATGTCATTGGATTTGTGCTTCATTGTAAACCATTGCTTGGTTCTTGCTAGCAAGCATAGGGTACTCCTTCACAGGTTAAAGCCTCTCTTTGCCATCTGAAATTGGCTTCCATGAGACACATTAAGATGCAGTGGCCTTGAATTAGAGTCAAGATAATTGAGGACAAGCACCATAGCCACTGAGCAAATAAACATAGGTATTGGCCCAAAGAACCAAAGTAACAAATCAAGAGCAAAATAGAGGGCTCGAAGACCAAGTGACCAGAAATCACCTCCCCTTATGACTGCTATTTCCACACTACTCACAGGGACAAAGCTATCTGGAGTGCTTATCAAATAGTTTGCATGAACAAAGTGCCTTGCTGATTGAACAAAGCATGAGAAAGCTAGAAGGAAGCATGTGAGGAGGCAAATGTACTTGATATTAATGGCTGTTGGTCTAGTGTCACCATAGATCAATTGACTCTGGAAGAAAATGTTGGAACTGTTGGCAATCCAAGCTCCAATAAGTGAACTAAGAGTCAAAGAGACCGAGGCCAAGAATGTAGCAGCTGTAGTGTTGGATTGAATCACAGACAGAGCTGTGCTAACATCCCTTTTGTCTGCCTGATCATTGCAGATTGTTAAAAACAAGGAAAATGATCAAAAGGGTTTTCAATTAAAAAAAAGAAAAGGGTCATAAGGATTAATCACTTGCCTGCATAATTCTTTCAACCCAAATTCTTTTGTCATTGTTCTCAAATCCCATGGCTGTGGTGTGAGGCTGATTGATATATTTGTAAAGCAGGAAGAGGTGATAAGCAAACATGATTAGCAACCCTGAAGGGACCAAAATGAAATCCAGGTACTCCTTATGGAACTTCATGTTTATGTAGTTCCTTTCCAGGAGTCCTAATTGAGGAATGGTGGAGGATTGGGGCTTTAATACCAAAGGCTTCACTTATAAACTACAAAACTAAGTGGAATTCCTTGGTCATCTTTCCAATTAACATTTAATTTGCTTCAAGAATCATTGACCTTTCATGATTTGACAACCAATAGCAACTTGATAAATTTTCCAACCCTATTTTATTGCGAATCATTGATTAGTACAACTAGAACAACACCAATGAATGGAAGAAAGAAAATGGCTTAGGGGGAATAGAAGTTGTTGCCGAGAAGAATCAAGTTTTGTATTCCAAAATGTTGGAAACAGAATGGGACAAATTATTGATCTGCACAAGGGTTACCTAAATAGCTGAGGCAACATATAATATATTCTTAAATTAAATATATTATTATCAGTATTACTGTATAATATATATTTGAGTATTAATTTTATCAACTATTTTTCTTTTTGGAGAATAACTTCATCAATTCTTCTACCCGGGTAGTGTTTGTAATTTTTTAAATACCGGAAAAAAATTATTTTACTTAAATTAAGAATGAAATGGTTAAAAAACTGGATAAAATAATTTTGAATAACACCTAATCAAATATAAATAATAAAAGTATTGCATAAATTATGCTCTTATGGGATTAGAGCTGTAAAAACGGGCGGTCCAGCTCAGCCTGGCCTGGCCTGGTCCTTCGGGCCAAGTTCAGAAAATCTGATAGCCTAGTCTGGCCTATATTTTAAAACGGGTTACAATTTTTAGCCTGGCCTGGCCCTATGTTAGGCTAACGGGCCACTTTTAGCCTAATTAAAAATTGAAAAAAATATTACAATATATCTATAATATAATTTTTTATCAACAATATAAATATAAATATATAATATATTTACATGAATGTGTGTGTAAAACTGTTTACATTTGAACATCTTGTAAAAAAAACTTAGATCACATACTAAGTACTTCCAAAAGAGTCAAGCACCTACTAAACAACAGAGACTTGTGAGATGTTAGAGGAGTAGTGCAGTAGAGGAGATGAAAGAGTTTATGAGAAAGGAAGAGAAGAAATGAAGAAGAGAACAGAGACTCTGAGACACTAGGGTTTCTTTTTTTGGTATGACAATATACCAATTAAGAACAAAATTTTAATATAAAAAATAAACGGGCCAGCCCATTAGCCTACGGGCCAGCCTGGCCTTGGCCCATATGGGCATCGGGCCAAATTGGTCAGGCTAAAAAAAGCCTATTGTTATATAGGCCACAATTTTTTAAGCCTAGTCTGACCTGAATCATAGGCTATACGGGCCAGCCCATCGGGCTAGGCCTATTTTGACAGCTCTATATGATATACATGCTATTTTTTTGGTAAAATTTCAATTTAATTATAGGAATATCATATTTTACTATTTCAGTCTACAATATGAAATAACATATTTTTTTTATCTACACTAATATTTTAATATATGCATTATAAAATATAAATATTTATTTTATATCAATAAGATTCATTATGAATAAATACACAAAATTATACTATATTTAAAGTTCGTAAGAAACAAATATTTTTAATAAATAAATCATATTTTAGACTATGATGAATGATATAATTAATTGTTGTAATTTCTTATAAAACATATTTGAATTTCAACTAGAATTAAAAATATTTAAAATAATAATTTTTCACACTCGTTTTTTTGTAACGGTTGAAAGTATAAATTAATTATTAAAGTATTTTATATTAAATTAAAAATATAAATTTATTTATTTTATATTTTAAGTAGATTTTTGTAAGCGGCTAATGTAGTTTTTGTTTAATATATTTTTAATTGGTTTGATTATGTTTTACTCCATTCATTTCAAATTAAATTATAAGGCGTACTTGACAAATTCTCACATACCAATAAAAGTAATTAATTTGTTCAACTTTTTATAAATTTTTCATTTTTACCCTTATTAATTACTATTAAATAAATTAATTGAAATTTAACCAGAAGTATTTATAAATAAATTAATTTTTTAATAAAATTAGAAATTGATTGAGATTAGAATTTCAACAGTTTTGAAATCATTTAAGAATCATTTCTAAATAATTTAAAATCAGAACTACTAATTATTTTAAATAAATTTCAATCAAAATTTTTAATTTCCATCAAATTACAAATGACTATACTCAAATTTTATTTTAAAATTTCAATCAAATTTTTTAATTCCTACTAAATTGTAAATGACTATGCTTAAATTTATTTTCAAAATTTCAATCAAAATTTTCAATTCCCACCAAATTGCAAATAGAAATAGTGAATTAAAATTAGTTGCTTTTAGGGTTTAAAATTTAAAACATATATTAGTAGATGATGGTAAAAGATGAAGAGTCCGACTAATAAAAGAGAATTAATTCTTAGTTTCTCATATTTAATTTCTTTTTCTACTATTTAATATTAATACAAATAATAATTTGATTAATAGGAGTATATAAGAAAAAAAAATAATAAAGTTATTGAAATTCTAAAACTCCTTATATTATGAAACAATATTTTCTTCCAAAGTAAGCCTTATAATTCGGATGGAGTAATTCTTAAAATTTAGGATAACCCTCGCTCCTCCAAATTTTAAATTAAAACATTTTTTTAACCTTTTATTTTTTTTTAAATATTATTTAAGTCTCTAACACTATATTTGAGTGACTAAACTATCTTTTTTAGAACTGCTTTTAGTTATTTGATCTAGCATTTAAAGACTAAAATCTATTTTACTAGATTTGAAAGAGTATTTCTTTTTTAATTTAGGAGACTAAAAAGGTATTTTTTTCAAAATATTAGAAAGATTAAGAACATAATTCAACTTTTTAATTTTATGCCTGCAAGAGTACACTATTGTCAGAATTTCCCTCAGAGATATGCCTTTTAAGTTTTAAACAAATATATATAACAATGATATACTCTACTTATTAGTTTTAATATTTAATAATTTTAGTATAAAGTTTTAAGCATTTTGATTTACAGAGGTCTTGAATTTTTTATGTCTATAGAGGCTTTGCAGGCACCATGAATGCTTGGACTGACATGTGTATGAAATTTTTTTTTGTCGAGAAATCAGGTGAATAGATGATAGGTTAAACTAAGACCATCTCATTACTCTCACCTAAAAGTTGTTTCGAATTAAATACAAAAAATGTTTACAATTAAGTCAATATTGCTTAAATAAGTAGTAGACGAAAAGTTTTAAGTATTAATGTGAAATCAATTATAAACTAACAAAACTAAATTATGTTAAAAACATCTTCAATAAAAATTCTTATAAATAAAAGTATTGTAACGTAAATTTCATACATATTTAAATTTGAAGATAACTTGCTTACAAATTGAATTTTATAAATAACAATTCTTAAATTTAAACAACTCGTGTATGGAACTCATAATAAAATAATATTTTTATTTATAAACAACTTAACCATCTTAACATTAGAGTGGATTTTTGGTAACTAGAAAATTAAAATAAGCAACCCATTCAGAAAAATCATGTTTGTTGATATCAAAATCTAATGGCTTATTCTCAGGCTCTACCATTGATTTTGTATATTTATGTTTTATAGATATAATAGTAAATCAAGTTAACCCTTACCAAAACCTCAATCAATTCATATGTTCATTATAGAATTCTGATACATTTTCAATCATTCCCGGTGAATCTTCCAGGGATGTTAAAATAATTTTTGAGAAGGGATGTTTTCTAGACACAAGAACCAGGGAGTTGGTTTTGGACCCGTGTACAATGGACATGATTATGTTACATCGAGGTATTATTACATTGTTGTTCACATTCTATGTAGTCCTGATAATTTCTTATCAGGGTGTACATGGCAATGGGACAGAGAGAGCTGTTAAGAGGCTTCCCATGAAGTGATCAAGGGCTAGGAGTTCATCAAACTGAAGTTCAGTTAAAAAAACAAATTTCAGCACCAATCTTCTAAAGCTTCTTGGCTCTGGCATTCAACAAAAAGAGAAATTCTTGATTTACGAGTTCATGCTCAACAGAAGCTTGCTCTACCTTATTTTGGTTCTTGTCTTAACCATTCTTGATTTTGGCCCATGACCTAGTTATAAAGAAAAGCAATGCCTTTTGGATTTCTTTTGATAACTCACTTAGAAGCCTTCCGTCTTAGCAAGTCATGCAAATTAAGCTCATTGATCTTAGCAGCAAGAATAAAGTCATTCTGCGTCAGCCCACCTACATAGACATGAATTACATTAAATAATGCCCATGTATGGATATAAACAAATGAAGTACGATGTAGAAAAATCCATAAAAATAAGATTAGATAACAGCGAATAAGAAATTTGGGACAAAGTTAAACAGTGTTTGGAAAGAAGCAACGATACTGTCCTCGCTCAAGTATACTATACGTGCTACTAATATTACAGATGCAAGTTGAATATGTAGCGAAGCCTTTTTCTTAAAAAATTTTCAAGATATGCAAGTTTATAAGCAACTAAGAAGAAAATGCAATTAGCTATGCTATTGACAAACAAAATGAATATATGATAAACTAATTACCTATTTAATTAAAAGTTTTAACTAAGACTTAAGTTGATGTAAGTTTTAACACACGCCCATACCCAGAGAGAGAATATTTCTTTTTTCAAAATTTCTCTCAAATCAACCATAAGCTGCAACCTAAGACAACCATTCCTCTTCAGCACTTCTTTTCCTTGCAGTGCCACAATATCATATGGGGGGTGGAGGCTGCTGGACGGATCGTGTGATACACAGCTTGAATAGTCTGCCTCAAAACTTAAAAATCCCAAATACAATTTTTACGGAAGCCAAGGAGCATCCAGTTTTTTTCTCTCTCCAAGAAAATAAAATTCATTGGCTTTCCAGTCAAACAAATTAGTAACATCGCAACCACTGAAGTATTTTCTTTTCTTTAACCCTTAAATATATGGGTTAAAATATACTATATATTGAACTGAATTTGATACATGGATGCATATGACAAATAAATTGGAGTCAATACGAACAAAAATCATATCACTGGTAGCCAGCATTGTGCTTCTGCTACTGGTTTCATTAAACATATTACCATTATACTGGGCTCCAATTGTTTAGAAGTATTACGTATCAGGCCATAACATGGAATAGAAAGAAAAAACCAAAGAGAAGAATCAAAGAAAAGATTAATGAGTTTTGAGTGAGAAAGGTGAAAATGATTTCACCCATACTCTGATTAGTGATTAAAAGACTTCTAGACAGTAACTGAACCTAACAAACAGCTAAAAAAATACAGCTGTAACTAACTGTCTAAATGACTAAGCTAGCTTCAATAGTCATCCTGAAACTCAATGTATCTAAGGTCACAACAGTGAGTTTGGACATGAAATGACCACAGCGAGACCTGGACACAGTTTTGTTAAGTATATCCGCCACTTGTAATTGAGAGCGAAGATGAATGACCCTCACTGCTGTATAACTTTTTCAAGAACAAAGTGAAGATCCAATTTAAACTTTAGTGCAAGAATGGAGTATAGGACCTTAAACAGCGATAGTAGTTCAGTTAGAAGGGACTGCATACACGATGGATCAGTGGTTACAGCAGCAAGTCTTCTGTATTCAGCCTAAGAGCTGCTGCGAGACATAAGAAATTGCTTCTTAGAAGACCAGGATACCAGATCGAGCCAAAGAAAATACAAATAAACTGTAGAGGATTTCTAGTCATTAGAATGGTCAGAATCACAGAATGCTTGAAACTGCAGGTGATGAGATTTATGAAGACCATATGAAGCAGTCCCTGAAGATATCACAATATGAGGTTAAGTGCTTTACATATTTCCAATGATTGAGGAGAATACATGAATTGGCATACTTTTTAAAATAGAAGGATAAGCTAGGTCAGTGATAGTAACATATTGGAAAGCACCAAGAATAGTTCACTAAAGAGATGGACTGGGGTAGTTAGAATAAGCCATATTAGCTCCTTAAGGAAATAAAAAATGTCTTTGGTCTGAGATAGTATTAGATCATCTATAGGCACCGGAATAACCTCAAACCCCAGTGCAAGGGCCCAAAGGTATTTTGTTGTGAATTTCGAAAGGAGCTGAGATAAGTTGACAGGTTTCTGAACTGGAATTTCCAGTTACAATCTTGTCAACACAAAATGAATGTCGTAAATGTAGGAGTGAATAGGATGAAAAGAGAAGGGCCACCCTCGGCTGCTATAAAATCCAAAAGAATGAAGAACAAAACACAGTTTTTGAAAACAAGATCCAGAGGCCAGTTTAAGCCCATAGACATAGAGCGCTTTTTATTATATTTCTCAGAATCCAATCTTGATTAAATAATTTGAATAATAAAATATTCATACCCACAGAATGTGTCCAAATCTCTATGGTAACATTATTCCAGCCAACAAGATGAAGATCAGGATGATGACCTGCATTATAAAACAACATTCTTAAACTTTCTATTTCTCCCACAACATCAATAGATAGGGGGCGGGGTGAGGGAGAAGCAGAAAATAATACCTTCAGCTTCAGCAAGATCAGCTATTATCCTGAAAAATTCCAATCCTTTGGTAAAAGTCTTCACTTTCCATGATCTCCTCAATTTCAATACATCATCCTCGTTTACCAAATTCCAATCGGCAATCTGACCAAACCATGTCAACAACAAATACATTGATACTTAAGTTGATGTAAGTTGAATTAAGATGTTAAATAGTGCGCCATAGCGTTGTAGCATGGAGGTCGTAGCTGACCAAATAACGAGCTGAATAGAGGTGTTGATTAAAAAAACCCTCTAAACGTATGAATGCATTAATTTTGAGAAATTTTTATCATTTTTTGAGAAATTTTTATCATTTTTTGAGAACTCATACGTATGTAAAGTATACATTACATAGAATATATGAAGTCAAATTCGAAATAACGGCTATTCCACTATCCCGTTATAGCGTTATTGAGTTGAACATTTTAAAAGATAACAGAATCTACATAAACCTGCGGAAGCAGAGTGCGTGCTGCATCCTGAGTCATGGGATGCAAGTCCTTTGTATTGCAGGGTACACACTTGTTAGCTGACAAGTCTAAAATAGAAAAGAAAAATTGATGATCAGAACGTGTTATTATCAAACGCCTAAAGGGTAAGATATAGGCAGATAAGGTAGGTAAACGGACCTTTGTTGGTAGTGCAAAATGTAGCGATTGAGGGAAGTGAAGGGAGTCGATGACGTATTTGAGAATTGATTCTAAATGTAACAGAGCGAAATCAGAGCATGAAGGAAACATTGTTAAAATTGAAGAATAGAGGAAATTACCGTGTCCGTGTACATGAATAATGGGATTGGGGAAAGGGTGGTAATGGCAACTTGGCGGTGGCAACAGATAGAGGTAGAAGAGGGTGGCGAAGAAGAAGAAGACGAATCATTTGGTGGAAGCAGCAAAGAGACGTAATATGAAGTGTTCAGTTCTATCAATAAATGTTTTGAGGACTCGTTAATAGTAAGGGTTTGAGTCACGCTTTTCTCAAAGCAATTCCGTTCTCTTACACTCTGTTTTTATTCCCTCTTCTGCCCTCCCTTCCTGAGAAGGGATATTTTAGAAGAAAAAATAATACTCCCTCAAACATATAAATGTTGTCTTATTAGTCATTGAAATTCTTTTATCAGTAAATATTCAAAGAAAATTGCAGTGAAGTGGCACTTAAATTCTTAAAATTTTCCTTTAGTGGGTAAATAATTATATTATTAATTTTACTAAGTCATTTTTACCTTTTTTTTTGTGAAGTGTTATATTGACATTTTTTCCCGCCTTTGATTTACATGTTTTATTATCTCAGTTAAAGACATTTAAAAAAAAATAAAAGAATACAAGAATAAAATTGTAATTTTTTATCTAAAAATATAAGTGCTAATAATTAGGTCTTTCAGAAGCCAACGTTGAAGGATGTAGATGAATTATCTTTTGTGAGTAATAAGCTAATATTAAAGTACATTATTGTTAAATATAAGAGATATGATCTTATATTACATAAGGTGAATATGAAGAATAATAAAAAGAAAGCTAAAAAGATAGTTGCGTAGTCTTGTTTGAGTTGTTAAATATTCAATAATCACATGTTAAAATTGTGGAAGATTTAGTTGAACATTAACCAATAAAATTAAAGTTATTAAATTTGCATCAACCTCTTGAGAAATAAAACCTCAAAGTAGGCATATTTCAAGTGTAATTTATGTCAACTCTAAGACTAAGTTAAATGTGAAGTGCATGTATGTTTTTTTTAGAATAACACAAAACTTGTTATTTTATTTTAGTTGCATTTTTATATAGTTGTATTTATTAAGTTATTTTTGGTTGTAAGTTGAAATTATACATTCTAAAGGATATTTTGGTTGTGATGTGAAATATGATATCATAATTTGGTGAAATATGTTTCCAAAATAAACCAAAATTTATTCTGATTTTCAGTACTTTTTCTAGTAATTCATATTGTAATAATGGGCATATTCAATATATATGATTGAATTTCAATTCATACTTTTACTTATATCTTAAAATACTTATTTTACTCATTTTTTAACTTTTTAATTTGGATGACAAGACATGTCATTAAAAATTGCGAAAAATGTATTAACATAAACTTAATTAGGAAGAAAAAAAATATGAATGGATGAAGTTAATAAATGAATAACGAACTTGATAAAAGAAAAAAAACTTCAAGAATTGAAGTATCACTAAAGAAAATTCAACACAAATTAGGTAACACTTTTATCTATCAATGACCCACATGTTGTTTCACTAAAAAATATACAACTTTTTTAACCGTTTTTAATACTTCTCTAGCCTTTATTTAATGATTTTCTCCCCTAATTTTGTATTTTTTTATATTAAATCATAACCAATGATGGAGGGTGTCTTAAAAGGAGTATATTTCTGATTTCGAATACATAAACATTTTAGAAAAATTAACTTTTACAGAGCATTATAACATTGTAGATTTTAGTTTTTGGAATGTTATAGAACTGAGTGAAAATAGGTTAAGATTAATTTTATATTACAATTTTATACAATAGTCGAAATTACAAATTATTAATTTTGTTGACTTTTAAAATAATTAGTTTGAAAACTTATAAAAATAGTAATAATTAATTCGGAAACTTATAAAAAAATAATTAGTTTAAAAATCATATCAATATAAATTTCTGTCTATATAATAATGTGACAGAGTTTCCTTTTTGTCGCATACTTTTTCCATCTATCAGTATGTTGTTTAGATAAACTACTGACTAGGTTTGTGTTGTTGTCAATTTTCATGCGTGGTGTTAAATCCTATCGTACGACAACTTTTGACCCTTCTACCGATTAGTCCATTTAGACCCTAAAGTTTGTTCAATCGTTGAATAAAAGAAGTTGAGACTAAGTCAAAATAATACAGACCTGCCATGTTTGATTCCCACAAAGAAAAGAAAGAGAAAAAAGATCCAACTAAACATTGTAACAAAGCATAGTTATGATAGCAAATACAGGTAGTAGAATTGTCTCACCACGATCGTGAAGATAAACAGAAACTAGGACACAACTATGCAAATAAGCTTGCATAAAGAACTGTAAATGCTCCAGATGAACACATATTATTAGAGTAATTCAAGGATAAACTTCAATAAGCGATCTCATACCAAAGATGGGTGTTATCTTGTAATGACTGAATCCAGCTTCCAAGAAGAGTTTCTCCCATTCTTTTTCTTCCCTCTCTTTTCCAGTGACCAGAACCATCATTAACATATCAAAAAACAACTTTGCTTCTGTCAATACATGGTTTTCATTCTTTTCACCAACCACTATGTCTATGATAATTACTTTCCCTGCCTTCCCTTTCTTTGAAATAGCTTCTTTGCAATTCTTCAGTACCTTAATGCACTCTTCATCACTATAAGCATGCAACACTAACTGCGATGCGAATTAACCAAATTAAGATATCTTCAAATCCAACTTAACATAACGTTTTCTAAAGATTAACAAGTTGCATACCTTAAGAAGAATGGCATCTGCTGAAGGAATAGACTGAAACATGTCACCTCCAACAAACTTCAAATTGGCACTGTCAGGAATATTTTCAACCACATGTGGAAGATCAAGCACGGTCCAATGCAAATTAGGCAGTGACTCACAAACTATTCTACCTACACCCCCTTTACCACCACCGACATCGACCAAAGAATTCAGTCCCTCAAAAACAGATTTACAGTTTTTGATAACCAAATTCACCATCCCGGAATCACTGATCATTGCTTCATTGAAGAGGCCGTTAAACTCTTGGTTTTGACTCAAATAGTCCCAATAACTCATGCCAAACGCACTGTCAAAGGGTGTGATCTCATTTCTGTGAAACCACTCAGCCAAGGATTCCGATGAGTGAACTAGAGCCGGATGAAACATTGCTCGAACAAAAGGAGACAAGGTTGGAACATTGTCCTTAAGGAGTAGCCTCGAGGAAGGCGTGAGATCATACCCCACTTCTTCCTTATCTTCTTTCACAACCTTGGTTGTGGCAAAGAAGCCAGCATGCACCAGCAAGCGCATGAGCCTGTATACATGATCAGATTTTGTAGGTTGAATCTGAAGTGCCAACACCAACTCAGAGAGAGTAATAGGTTGGCCATTCTTGAAAATTATGTCTGGAATTCCCAAGTGAACTGCACTTTTGAGGCACATGGAACCAATGAAACTATAAGTATAGTTGTATAAATGAGCCTGAGCCTCAAACAACTCTTCAGCATCCATCTTTTCCATAATTCTTTGCTTAGATAAATTCCTATGCTTTTATAAGACAACCAGAACCGCGACTGAAATTTATGGTCTGAATCAATACATTGTTGTTTTTTCTATTCATTTCGTTGACTTTTTTTACATCTAGAAAAGCAAAAAAAGTGTCACTTTCTTCTGTTTTTATTTCTTCGATTTGTGTGGCATCTAGAAAAGCAAGAAAAGTTACACTTTCTTCTGTTTTTATTTTGTTTTTATGTTATTTTTATTTTTTTGATTTCTGTGAGATCTAGAAAAATAAAAATAGTGTCACTTTCTTCTGTTTTTGATTTTGCTAAAATGATGTTATTTATATTGTTTTGTGTTCATGACAAAGAAAGATTCAATTGAAGAAGGACAAGAACAAGTTGAATACTATTCATTAATTATTTTTTTATGACTTTATCTATGTGAGTGACTTCTTTTCAATGAATAAAACAGATGCCTTTTTTCTTTCCTATTACAAAAGTAACTTTGTTGATAGAAAACCTAAGAACAAATAACTCTGGTTGTTAGGTATTATTAATCAATAACTTCTGAACTGCGTTGATGTTAAAAGAATGTATTATTTGAATACTGATTCTCTTTCCAGAAGAAAATCGAAAAAAAAAGAAGAAAAGTGCACCAAAATGACTTTCACTGATAAAAATATATTTTCATTAAGCTGAGAAGCCAATTTATTTTGCAGTTCATCCTCTAGCTTCCCAATCATGCAAGACCAGGTTAACTAGATAACACTAATTTAAGTTTTTCTTATTTAACTGTGATTTAATTATTCTTTAATAATTTATATAGCCATCTACACTTACTTTTTAAGGAGGTTATATATATATATATATACATTTTATAATGTATAAATGAAAAAAATAAAATAGAAAAAATTGTAAATATTTATTAAAGTTAAGAAAATTTATTGCGTTTCTAAATTTTTCTAAACAATATACACTTTAAACGGAATATTAATATAAATGAATATTTGACGTTAAGGACTTTAAACCATTTACTGACAATTTATTGAAAAATATAATTAATCGATTATAAATTTGGAGAAAGGTCAACCACTATAGTTTAGTTTGAATTGTAATTTTTAAAACTGTAGGAATTAAAAAATTAAGCATTAAAATAAAAGTTGAATCACTATGTCTAATCAATGCAAATATTTATGTTGTTAACCAATAAAAAAAAATCAATGTTGGTATGAAACTTTGGTAATTATTGCAAAGGTTAGAAAACTTGGCCATCCAAAGGTATGCAGAGGAGTTTTTTCACAAACATTTTTAGAAAATAAAATAATTTTTAAGGAGATTTTGTTTATATACAAGCTAATTATATATTTTTTTCATACAACCTCGTAAAAAATTAGTTTTTACATAAAGTAATCTTAGCTTAAAAAATTATTTTATACAGCCACTACATAATATATTTTCTCTTGAAATAAATAAATTTGTCATTAAATATTACAAATAGTGTGTGATTTAAATTTTATTTTAAAATATATAAAAAAATTAATCATAATTCTATTATTTACATTAATTATTTTTAATTAGATAGAAGCCTTCTCAATACCGTTTAGGTAAATTCAATTTAAAAAACTTTACCACGGGTTGCAATCAGTAATACATTATTGATTTGGACTTACATCGTAGGAGCGGGGAATTCTTTCCGCCGCCTCCCTATTTTCTTTCGGCATCACCAAAATTATGAAAATATTTATGACACTAGGATTTGATTTTCGATTTTACTTGTCGAACCTAGAATTTGAAAACTAAAGGTGTATTTTCAATTATTGAATCTGAAAATTATTTTTTTAATTTTCGGAATCTAGAATTAATTTTTTATTAAATTTTTGTATAATTTAAAAATTATGTTTAAATAATAAATTTTTTCTTTTAAATTATATAATTTGAAAATTATTTTTAAGTTTAGAAGTGATGTTGAAATTATATAATTTAAAAATTATTTTTGATTCGAAAGTTATTTTTTAATTTAATAATTATTTTTGGACTGTATAATTTAAAAGTTTTTATCAAATTATATAATCTGAGAAGAAAGATTAACACGAAGAAAAGAGGTATAACAATAATTTGATAATTTTACTTATTTTTTAGGAGTGCGGAAAGAAAAGGTGGAGGTATAGGAATAATGATCCCTGAGGAGCACGTGAGCCGAAAGAAACTCACTAATGAATAAGTTGATGCCCCTTTCTATTTACACTACCTTTTCCACTAAATGTACCTTAGTTTTAATCTTTTATTAAAAATGACATATTTATCTTTATTCTATTTTTATTGTTTCATGTGTTTTAGAAATTACTTTTCGCAATGTTAAACAAAATTTTATGTGTTCCTGTGTTTTTTAGAAATACTAAAAAAATAAACTGTGTTCTGAAAAGTACATTCCAAATATAAAAGAATAAGAGTGTTCTAAAAAAGAATTTACCTTGCTTTTTTTTCATTTTCATATTCTGAAAAATATTTTCGGGAACATAAAAAAAATAAAAATGTGTTCTAAAAAGTAATTTATGAAATGTTAGGGAACAATTTACTCTTATTTTTTTTAAGTCAGGATCCCCTCTTAATTGGTTCTGGTTCCATGTGGAGAGAGTAAAAGAGATAAAGTGTTTTGAAAAGAAAGTAAAAAAGGGTAAATATGTTATTTTAATTTTAAATAAAAGAAATAAAAGTGGAGTGTAGATATTAGAAAGGAAGTTTAAATAGTAAGAATGAAACAATATAACCGTGGCTTTGAGTTATTATGAAAATGGCTTTTAGAATCTGCATTTGCAGAGAGGTGAGGGGAAGCAAAGAGTGTGTGAAGTGTGAACAATGCATTAGCATGTGATATGAATTTGGTGGAAGATGCAATACTTTGCCCCTTTTTATCCCTGTCGCGGTCATTGACTTAATCTTGGTTCGTGCTCGTCAAGAAAACTAAGCACCTAAAAACGATTCCAATAATATTTAGCATTTGGTGTGTGTATGATTCATCATCTGATCTGAATTGATTAGATTGAAGGCGAGGTATGGTGGTCCCACTCTTGAAACTCGGAACGCTGGCCTTGAAAACCCTAAGCAAACCCGTCGCCAGTAGATTGAAGCAGCAGGCGGCTCTTCACCCCAGGTTCCGCCAACTCATCGTTAACATGGCTCAGGTTCCTTCCATTCCCTCCAATTTTAATTCTCAATGTACTTTTCCCACTCCTTCGTTCTTCCGTTATTCATTTTCGATTTTGGGGATCAGTCAAACCATCAAATCACGACGAAGATGCAGCGGCGCATCTACGGTCACGCCACCGATGTTGAGATTCGGCCCTTGAATGAGGAAAAGGCCATTCAAGCTGCTGTTGACCTTATCGGAGAACTCTTTGTCTTCTCGGTCAGTGATTTTAATCTTGCATTTTGCTAAACTCTCAACGCATTCGTATTTGCAACTATTATTACCTTTCCATTGGTTCAATCTGCTTTGTGCTTCATTGCCATATACTAGAATTTTTCTCACAAAAACTATATGGAAGTTATACTATGAGATTGGACTCGGTTGCCCTATTGCAAATATCAAGAATGACTTCTACATGCAAGCACTCCTTTTGTCTAACTCTTAAGTTGTTTAGGCAAACTTTAGGGAACTTAGTTACTCTCTCAACTCTACTGGCAAGTTTATGATGTTTAATTTACCCATGCTTTTGATCAATTTTGTTGATTACTTGTGTTGAGTTGCCTCTTTTTATGAAATGTCTTTGGTCAGGAGTTCGAATCTAATTTTATGTATTTTATTATACTTTTGTTCTGTTTTCACAAAATACAGAATAATTCTTCTGTCAAGTATTCAATTATATTTTAATTCTATTTCTTCCAATTGGTTTGTTAATAATGGTTTTAAGTTTAACTCAAACCAACATCTAGTTGATGTGGGAACACCAACATCTTCTTTCTATGCTTAGGACTAGACATCTCCACCGTAATACCATATTAGAAATTGGATTTAGGTATAACTCAATCCTACGAAATTAACCTTATAATTAACTTATAAGGTGATGTTTGAACCACTTCTATAATATAATTTGTCATATATATAGTCAATATAAGGTCTCCAAGAGTTATGAATTTGGAGCGTCCAGTACTAGTATGCTCATTACCTTTCGAGTTTATGAATTGAGATTAGTAGGCTCTGGGAATTTACTGAAACTCCAGAATTTGATATAGGTACCGTGATACTTTGTTTGGATGATTTCAAGAGGGAACACCAAATTGTGCTATGCAGAAAAGCTACAAGAACAATCGACTTTCAATTTAGCCGTACTTTGTTGTCAGTTGTTGGATTAGATTGAGTCATGTCTTTTTGCCAAAAAATAATAAGGATCGAGTGATGTCTGTTCAATATCAGATAAATAGTTTAAAAGGGCATCTATAAGTAGAAAAACTAAAGGCAGCGAATGGCAGAAAATGGTTACAGGAAGTATTCCGAGAGAAGACAAGTAGGCAGAGAGGAAGAAGAGAGGAGTTATAGATATAGGAAATTGATTACTCAAGTATTTTTTTAATAGTAATTAAACAAGTATTATTACAAATTTGAAATAAGAATGTGCTCGTGATCTAAGGGCCAGATAAAGTGCTTGAGTTGTGATCTTTAAAGCTATATGTTTTCATCTCAGTTTAAAGATTCATTCTCTAGAATTCTGCTTTGCGAACCTTACTTTCACTGAAGGCGAGATAAACTTTTAAGGTCATAAGACCTTGGGGGCATGTTATTAGTTAGTTGTCTACTTAAAACAAGCAAAGATCACAATGACCACATTACAACAAAACAAAAAGAGAACCTGTTAGGAATGTTTTTCCTCGCAAACAAAGGTTGTCATTTATTGTTTGCTGATGTGGCTTTGTACTATACTCATAGGTTGCAGGAGTTCTGTTGATCTTTGAGGTACAAAGGAGTTCTAGATCTGAGGCAAGGAAGGAGGAGCTACGAAAGCAAGAGCTGGGGGTAATTTCAAATAATAATCTTATGCAAATAGTTTTAACATTATGTATTTCCTTTGGTTTCAAATCTGTCAAATTTTCTTTTTCTCAATTGTAGTTGTTATTTATTTATTTTAGTCTTTGTTTTCAAATTATTTTTTACTTTCATTTATATGTTATTTCCTCATATTTTTAATTTTCTATCATGCTTCCTAAGTTCATATGCCAAGTAACATGTTACATGTATATCTGCTCTCTTTTATACCAATACCGTATCATCTTGTGATATTTTAGTTCTTTGCTTAATCATGTTTTTTACCGAAATAAAACAACGTGATCGAATTGAATACATGATTAAAATTTTGTTTAGTTTTGTTACTATTATTGGAGTATTATTCCCACTTTATGCTGAAGATTTTGAAAAGAATCTAGTGGCATATGTATTCTCATGTTTACTTTTATCTTTTATAATAATTAATCTTTCAAATAAGCAAATAACAAAATGATGCTAGTTTTTACAGCTTTACTTATATAACCTAGGTAGGAGCAGCTGAACTGTTTGACCTGTATCACTATGTGAACCATAAGAAAATTTCTAGAGGGGCTGACCAGAATCTATGATTGGTTATGATACACAGGGCTTCATATTTGAAGATGTCAAGATATACACAATTTCAAATTTTTCAGTTTTTTATTGATTCAAATCCTACATTTCTCAGTTGGTGCCGTCAATTCTTACAGTATTGTTGCCCAAAGGTTGCCTTAATGTTTTGTGATTGTATTTTATTTTAAAAACTTTATTTGAGATGGTTAACTCAACAGTCATACTAATTTCTAAATTTGAAAATGATACTATACATAAGTGGCTTGTACTAGATCTTTTTGTGAAAAATCTGCAAGAGGACAATATCAAGGTTTTGTCAATGTGTTTTATGTTGGACTGGATATTGTTAAAAGTCTGAATTGTTTAAATCGAGGATAGTTTTTTGGCTAGGCAGTTTATTTATTTTAATAATTCACGGCAATTTGTCCTTCTTGCTCTAGAATATAAAACCACACTAACCAACTCATTGTTTTCACTGTCATTGGTTCCCAATTTAGGCTAACTGGGAGAAGTTATTTAATATTCGAAGTTTCATATTTAACATTCTCCAATCGCTGTTTACTTTACTTTAGGCTGTGAAGCAAAAAAATGAGAACTTGGCGGAAGAAGTGGAACTTCTTAAGCAAAGAATTCAAGAACTGGAACAGATGGCCAGGGGACGAGGACTGACTGGCATTCTAAACTTCAGACAAGGTAATACAGAAATTGGAAAGGCGGAGAAAACTGCTTGAGCTGATGAACATTGTAATTGTTTATGACATTTTTTTTCATTCGTCTATGCGATGAATGTCAGGCTTGATCACTGATTCATTTGAGCTTCTCTTCAAGTAGAGCCTATTTTTAACACATTCATTGGTTTTTAGTATAAGATCTCAAATTCCCGTGCTGTATTAGAGATAACTAACAGATTGAAATTGTATTGCCCTAAATAAGTGGCAGGGACTGTGTAATTCATAGAGGCTAAGTAAGAGGTGACGCAATCAATTGAGCAGAAAATGCGTCATCTTAAATATGCCCTTTGTCTTCTCAAGCCCACTTGTTATTATTTTTTAAAAAGAAAAGAACATTCGTCCTTCATGAGTTCACTTTCTCTCTCTTTTACCACAAATGATCAATTGACCTTGCAGCTGTGGAGTACTTGGATTTATCTGCATTGCAAAATGATAAGGACCCATGTCCTGATTAATTTAAGCATGCTGTAGAATTTACTTCAGCAATTGATATGTATTTGAGTATGAAGTTTGGTGACAAGATACCCATCCACCGCATTTGATCGTCAAATTGATTGCAAGCACAACCACCCACCCCACTATATCCTCTTCTATGTTTCTTTGGAAAATAGAGGGTTATGGACATGACATGTGGATGGTCCGACCGAATGATAAACCATGGAATGCAGGTGGATATGGTATCCATTCAGCAGTGCCCCTGTAAAGCTCTTCCATTAAGAGAGGCATCAAAACAGGAATATGTTGGCCGGTAGTGGAGGAGCACTTTATTCTTTCCTTACTCTCATTTCTTTCACCTATTCACCAATGGAAATTTTTCGTCTTAATTTCTACTATTTGCGAAGAAAAGAGGAATCTCCGTTTTTCGTTTATTTTTTTTGTACAGTTTGCTATTGTTTCCTTCATTTCCTCTCTCCCTGTTGTAGCATATCCTTGAAACGAATAGTTGCAAAGAAAAAAAAATATATTTTGTAAAACCAATGGGGAAAATTGAACAAAGCATAAAAAAGAAAACTTGTTTGGTGAGCTTGTTCCCTTTTCATTTATTAGACCAAAAATCCTTTTATTCTTCGTATGTAAATTATTATTGTTGTTGTACACATGAAAAGAAGTTTCATATGTTTTTACATTGTTGCATATGTTTTTCATTACTCATGACAAAGAAAATAAAGCAATATATACATTCTTTTATCGGTAAGACGAAAAGTTAGCAAATTATCAACTTGATAACACTCAATTGAAGGACCACTCTTTGTGTGATCTATGCTATCTATACTCGAGAAGTAACAATATTGGGGTAGTTATGAGACAACGACATCACATATCCCAAGAGAAAAACGTTCTTTAACATTTAAAAGACACTTTTTTTAATTTTATGGTAAATATTATGTTTTGTATAAATTTTAGGTAAAATGTGTTTTACGTTTTTATAATATTTCAAATATATCAAATACTTTATCCAAATTTTTGTATTATATACGTTCCTTTAAACTTTTAACATATTTTTTTATATTATTAATGATAAAGACGAAAAGTTGATGATGACTCTAACATGCAAATTTTATTATTAAAGTGAATTTGGTTAGAAGTATAATTAGCACTGTGATTGTTATTCATGTTAATTCTTAATCTATCGATATTACTAATAATTTTTTAAAATATATTAATTTTTTGTGGAATCTAAAATACATTTAATGTTTGGAGGGACGAAAATAGTACAAAAATGTTTTGGAAGCACGTATTTAATATTTTAAGAATTTTACATAACCTATTCATTTTATAACTCTTTTGTCACGTGTTTCTTTTCTTTCTGTGATAATTAACAATGTTTAACTTATGAGTAATAAATTTTTAAATATATGTAATACTATAGTACTTGTCAATAACTATTATGACCATTTGACACCAAATTACTAACCTAAATTCATTAGTAGTGTTGAAATATATTAAAGACATACCATAACGTAAACATCATTATTATAACTTGCTAGAAGAGATATAACGTAACGTAAATAAAAGATATACCAATCATATTTTTGAACCCAGCTCAACGATAGAAATTTTATGAAAGTTTTTCCTTTGGAAATATTGAAACTACAAATAAAATAATGAAAGAGGTTATAACCGTTATTTCGGGTAAGACATTGGGTATATTTAATATTATTTATGCAGCACATATATTCTTCAATCTTCACTTCACTGTAACTACAATGTCCCTATGCTTTTTTCTGTTTTGTGGTTGTCCCCTTTCACACGCTGATCTCATCAGTTGAGAGAGGGAAGGACAGGGAGGGAAAAAGAGGAGAGAGAAAACATTTTCTCTCTCTTCTCCCTTTCTATCTCTTTATATGAGTTTCGCACCTTCAATCTTATTCTGAAGCGAGAGAGCATTGAACCTTCTAAGTTCTATCTTTTGATAGAAAATTTGGAGTCTCAGGTGAGCGTGCATGAATTTTCTTTTCTAAATTGGGTCTGGGTTTCTTGGCTGAAATCTGTGATGATGCCTTTGGTTGGTTTTGCTTTCCACTGTCTTGGTTGTGTACTCGTGTTCCTTGGAGCTAATATTTGCTTCGGAGTTGGAGATTGTTTTATGATAATGTGTTGAATGTTTTTTATTGTCTTTGGTTAATTTTTTTCTAATTTCATTTTCTTCAATTTGTTTCGATACAATTTGATTATTTTGATCTCTATTTATGTTTCTGTTTTCATCAGAAAATGAGCTCGTGATCATGCCATTTTGTTTTTAGTTAATAAATTCAAAATGGGGGGTGAATCTTTTACTGATTTGACTTAACTTTGTGATGTGGATGTTAGAATCTTGGTTTTAGAATCTCTGGACTTTTGGGGTGGGGTGGGGTGGGGAGGTGTGAGCTGGAATATGCTCCTGATCAATGATAGTGATCATGATAAACTTATCTGGAAGTTGTTTGCATCTTTTAGTTTTCTCTCTTTCTGTAAGTTTTTATGTGGTAGACTGAAACTGGGTGATATTGCTGATCTTAGGGTCTTGTAGGAAGGACTTGAAGTTTTGTGATGAAGAAAATTTCCAAGAGCAGCTGCAAATCGGCATCACACAGGCTCTTTAAAGACAAGGCAAGAAACCATGTTGATGATCTACAGGTCATGTTCTTGGATCTGCAGTTTGCCAGAAAGGAGAGCCGCACGATTGATGTGGCACTCCTTGAAGAGCAAGTCCATCAAATGCTTCGTGAGTGGAAGGCTGAGCTCAATGAACCTTCTCCAGCTTCTTCTCTACAGCAAGTAAGTTTTTCCTATTGTGAATTTGTTGTTGATACATTTGAACTTTGAATGACAATATTTTTGGTGAGGAATGATTTCAGTTGTTTTATGGTTGACTGTAGGGTGGTAGTCTCGGTTCATTCTCGACCGATGTCTATAGGCTATTGCAGCTATGTGAGGAGGAGGATGATGCGACTAGTTCATTAGTTGCACCTAAGCCTGAACCTAATGATCAGACTATGCAGGCTGGGGCTAAGGTGATAGTCCAAGAGGTGTGTGCCCTCTTCCTTTTGGGATTATTCATCCATTTTGGCCATAATTCATCTATTACGACCCTTATTTAAATTCATCTATAGAATAATGGGTGCTTCAGAATGGTTGAAATCTTCTGATGCAAACTAAAAATAAAAAAGGTTATAACTTGACATCTTATCTTTCACGTGGAAGGCTTTTCTTTTAATATATTTTTTAAATGTTCCTTCAAATGACAGAAGAGTGGCTTTGATGATTTACTCCTTTGTTAGAATTAAGACAGTTCTCCCCCTAGAACTCTAAGCCCAATATTCGTTCGTATGCATTATAGCTCAACACATTATTTCAATGCCTGTCTGCGTTTTGGATATCGCCACAATTGTAATGAATTTCTTGGTTTAACTGTAAATCAGGGCCAACAAGAACAAGACTTCCTATTGCTTAGAGAATGCAAACAATTCGCTGCAGGAGTTCCCAACATGGCAGCTAACAACTTGGATGGACCTGCTTTAGAATTTCATCAATTTGAATTCAATAAGGACTTGGATCACAGCTTTTATGCTGGTACAGGATTTTGTGAGGAAGGTGGTGTTCCTCATATATCTAGCTATCTTCCGAGTGTGTGTCCTCCTCCTTCTGCTTTCTTAGGTCCAAAATGCGCACTTTGGGACTGTCCAAGACCGGTTCAAGGGTTGGATTGGTGTCAAGATTATTGCAGTAGCTTTCATGCTGCTCTTGCTTTAAATGAAGGACCACCAGGTATGACCCCAGTTCTAAGACCTGGGGGAATTGGACTCAAGGATAATTTACTTTTTGCTGCTCTTAGTGCAAAGGCACAAGGAAAAGTTGTTGGCATTCCCGAATGTGAGGGAGCAGCAACTGCAAAATCTCCATGGAATGCACCTGGTAATTTAAATTTGATATCTCATTATCTCATAGAATTTAATTAGAATCACCAATCGTGTATATCATTCAATCACAATATCATATATGATAAGATTGTGGACTCTTGAAATAATTGGTCGACTATGTGCACTACCAGTATAGAGAGCTTTTACACAGTCAATCTATCAAAAATCGCCATATATATTAAGTTTGTTGACTACAGTTACCTTGAAATTCATGTCTCAAATGATTTCTGATTGATTGGTCATGCAGCAACTCTTTACACTGTCAACGAATAAAAATTAAACTATATTTTAAAGGTTATACTTTGTGTGATTTGTGATTAGTTGACGCTGTAAAATAAAAGTTGAGAATAACTACTTGTTTAAGTAATTAAATAATTTCTTATTTGGTTACAGAACTCTTTGATATTTGTGTTCTGGAGGGTGAGACTATTAGGGAGTGGCTTTTCTTTGATAAGCCTAGAAGGGCATTTGAGAGTGGGAACAGAAAGCAGAGGTCACTGCCGGATTATAGCGGACGTGGATGGCATGAATCTAGAAAGCAAGTGATGAATGAGTTTGGAGGGCTGAAGAGATCCTATTACATGGACCCTCAACCTCTGAACCTTTTTGAGTGGCACCTTTATGAGTATGAAATTAGCAAGTGTGATGCATGTGCCTTGTATCGGTTAGAACTAAAGCTTGTTGATGGGAAGAAGAGCTCCAAGGCAAAGATAATAACGGGTGATTCGGTTGCTGATCTGCAGAAGCACATGGGAAGCCTCTCTGCTGAGTTTCACTCTGATAGTAACAAACGATCTGCCAAAGCTAGAACCAAGCTTGGCATAGGAGGTGGTGTTTATTCAGCTTCTAACAGAGTTGCTCTACTAAATGCACCTTATCAATACGGCTTAACTGCACCATATGACTTTGTTGTTGACAACACAAGTGACTATATGTAACATCATTGACCTTGCATAACTTTGCCTTTTTTTTCACTTTTTCTTCTTAGGAACAACAAGACAAGGTGGTTTTTTTTCCTTGTCAAGACATTGTGAATAGTTCATTCTCACAGGAGTACTGCATTAGAGGCTGCTGGATACAAAACCCTAACTTGGGAAGTTTACCAACAATTGGTGAGTGCAAGAAATCATCGGCACATGTTAGAGTAATGCAGTCCTGACAATTTATTATCCAAATCATGCTAGTATGGAGGGGTAAGATGCAGTCTGCAGTCTGCAGGAAAGACTTTCTAGGGCACATAATATTGACTTTGTAATAATGTTTCTGCCCCTTAATGGAAATTTATCTTTAACTCAGAAAGGGAAAAGAAATCTTCAAAAGTCAACATAGATAATCATCTGCTTTGTTTTATATTTTATTGGTACAAAGTGACTTCTATCTAGACACTGCATTGGGCATATGATCCGATTGATTTTGGAGAAATTTAAATATGGTTGTGGTTGTTGCAGATATAGTAATTATATTTGTAGTTCTTCAAAATGTATTTATTTATTTATATTCTTATAATGTTGGTCATCAACTCTTTAGTATTCATCTATGTATCACTCGCAC
The DNA here is from genome assembly GCA_030347555.1 of Lablab purpureus. Taxonomy (NCBI): domain Eukaryota; kingdom Viridiplantae; phylum Streptophyta; class Magnoliopsida; order Fabales; family Fabaceae; genus Lablab; species Lablab purpureus. The sequence goes on from CM059259.1 coordinate 12,858,635, forward strand.
TTGTAAAATAGTCTTGAACAGCTTTGGATCTTCACACACAATAGTATCTGCCAGTGTTTTGTGCATCAACAGAGTATTGAATAGCCTCTGAAAGAGCTACCAGAACCTAGGTAAGTATCTGAAGATTTTTTCAGAATAAATGCCATAATCTACCTTTTATTTTTATATTTAGATACATTTATTGTGGCTTCTAAAATATAATATAATTACCCCATTAAATGAGAATCTAATATAAATTATTCTAAGGAAGATTATTCATTACTGAAGTTTTGACATGTCATTATTATTCAATCCTATCCAGTAATTATTTTGGATTGGAGGTTAAACCCCTTAATTTATTGAACAATTCTTTCATCTAGATGTTTTTGTTAATAACAACGTCAAGGCTTAAATAAATTTATGTTTAATATAGATTTTTTTATGAGAACTTCCACGTGTAGAAAACATAATCTTATTCATATGCAAATTAATACATTTATAGAATACGAGTAAAATAGAAAAATTATTAGTTAATAAATTAACTAAAAGATAGAGTCTACAAATAGAATAAAAACAATTTTCCTTTATCTGTCTACATGACTTTTATTTAAAATAAAATGAGAATCTAATATGTTTTGTTGATTAATTAGATTCAACATTTATATTTTTAACACTCCCTTTTTATTATAGAATTATGAAGTCTGAGTTTTTGTCTTTAAAGACTTTGTTCTTTTGTAAGAATGAATTTGAGAAAGATGAAAAAAAATTAACTTGAAGAAAAACATGATAAAAAGTGAAATTATTTTTTAAAGAAAAAAATAAAAAAATAAAAGAAAATTTATAAAAATTCATGATATAACAAATAAAAATTATTTTTTATTTAAATTTTTTATAACATAATTATTTACTTATTATTTATTGTTATCAATTATTATATAAATTTATTTTTATTATTAAACTTTATTTTAATTTTTTTTAAATAATTATAATTTTTATTATATAATATAATTAATAACATAATTAATGTTATGTTAACATTATATATTTAATATATAACATATAATCGATGATATTATATAAGATTATATGTTATATTATAACATATAATTAATTATATTAGATATAATAAATTTTTAAATTTTAATTATTTATATTGTGATATAAATTTATAATTAATTATATTTAAAAAATTAATTAGATTAATGTATAATATAAATAAATATTTTATATGTAAAAATTTTGATTTGTATGTTTTTTTCATAAATATTTTCTTTTTTTGCAAAGAAAGAATTTGAGGATTTTTTTCTGTGCATTTATTTTTATTTTTCAATTTTGTCTTCTATTTTTTCTGATTTTTTTCTTACTGTCATCTTTGTTAATTTTTTCTTCTCATTTATTAGGGGTATCAATGCTTTTGAGTTCCTCTATGCAAATTCTTCCATATTTTCTTTGTATTTTTTTAACACAAAGAATATTTTACTAAGATTTGTTATTTTAAATGCTTTGAGAATTTTAACTTTAAATTATGATTAAATTAACACTAATCATTTTCATATAATATAACTTTATTTTGACTTTTAATAAATCTGAGTTTTTGAAGATAATAATCAATTCTATCATATCAAGATGATTTGTTTAAGATCATACAAGATATTATTTATCTTATAAATCTTGTTTTTTTATTCTCTAATTTTAAATCTCTTTTACATATAATTTTATATTTAAATAATAAATTTGTCATCTTTCATTTGTCATTAAAGCAATAATCAATTTGATTGCATAAAGTTGTTTAAGAGGAGAAAATGTTTATAAAAAAACTACTCCCTAACACTTGAGTATATCCTTTGACTACTGATCCTAAACTTATATTTGTTTATAAGAAAAACAATTTTCGCTTAAACAATAATTGGAACTAGTTGAATGAGACAATTCAAAAAATTCAATATCATATAAGACACTTACTCAAGCGGAGCTTAAGCTCAGTTAAGCAATTTGAGGAATTAAACAAGAATTAATTAAAGAAAACTTGTTTGAGTGAATCTGGAGAATAACTGAACCAAAGACACACATAAAATCATGTGAATAATGAAGTTGTTGCACATTTAACCTAGAAGCACCATCTAAGTATATTGTAAGATAAAAAATCCAAATAAAATATTATAAATTTAGAGTTAGAAATGTAACCACATCAAAATTCCACAATAAAAAAGGTCAACACAACACAATATGAGGTAATTAAAATTAATAAAGTGATTGGTTTAATTGTTAAGCAATAACATACACCTTCTTATATGTGGATGATGTAATTGTATACTTCGTGTAATTCTTCTTCTCTTTTTTAATAAAATTGGTTAATTAAGTAAATTGAACCTTGATTTTGTTTAACAAAATTTATTAAAAAATTGTAATATTTTTTTAAGCAATTAAGAGATTGAATGATATTTAAAAATTATTAAATTAGTTGAGTAATCAAAATTATTGAATTAATATTATAGTAAATTGAGTAAAAAAAGTTAGTGAAACATCTCTTTATTTATTTGAATTATCTTTTCTCATCTATTATTATTTTTTAATTATTTATCCTCTATATTTATTTCTCATTACTTAAATAAGTCTTTTCATCTTCTGAAATTATTTTTAATTTTAAATCCTAAAAATCTATGCTTTTATTTATATTAAATAATTATATAACAAAATTTGATATTTTGACTATTATGTTTTTACTTAAGACAAATTAATACGCTTAATATAAAAAGTCATTAGCGTAAAATATAATAACTAATTCTTAATTAATTGAAATACAAATATTAGAATGCATCTACAGCTTGACATATCCAACAATACTCAATCTTCATATACCCCTAAGTGGACAATCCAGTAAATAAAGGTAATTCCAAAACATGATTTTACATGGCCTTAATTGAATATGCTCAATTAAGACTCAGCCATAAACTCTTTAACTACGATTGTAATTTAAAGAAATATAATCAAAGGAAAATAAATAACTCATAATGTCTCAGTCCATAAAATACAAAAAATAATATTTGTTGGTAAAACTGTTCCTTTTTTTTTTCTTATGATTTTTAAAACATTTTACTCATGCACTCATCACTTTGTCACCAATCCAACACGATCTATGGAAAAACAAACAGCATTGGTATAGACGCCGAGTTTTGTTGCAACATGGCACTAACAATATCCATAATATTACATTTAGATGTTGTCCCCAGTAAAAGAAAACAACAGACCTCTATTATTGGAGGAGAATTTACTAAATTATAGCATTCCATATCATAAACAATAGTGCAGTATGAAGATCTGCCATGATATTTTAATACGCTTCTCTGATTTATCGCCAATTCTAATTTATTAGCAATATCCCCGTGACAATCAAACGAGGCTCCAATTAATCTCACTTCAGATTCTTGAAAAACGCTTACTAGTTGTTGGCATTGCTACTCATCAGTCGAAATAAAAATAGTACCGGTCGGAGCAAAGTGGGATATCAATAAGAAAAGGGTGAGTAGGAAAAAAATATTTAACTTTTATTGAATCCAAATCCAAGCCCATCGGTATTAACCCCAATCTCCCAAGTCATTCCAAAGGGCTTAAAATACACGCTTTAGATATGCAACCAGCATACATACTACAATAGTACAATCTTTTATATATTACAAATCATCTTCCAAATCAAGGTGCCTTCATCTAAATAGGACAATTATTCTCATGTTCTTAAACATGCTATTACATAACTCAGTTATTACATACATCTTATAGTTGCACCAGTGCTCACATCAGGAACTGACTGATTAGAGGTTGAAAATGTAAAATTGGCCAGTCTCGTCAGGAACAGAGATCTGAACATAGCTAAGCATCATCATCTACAGTATTCACCCTTTCACATTCATCAATCCACTCACTGTATCTGCATAGTTGAAAACAAGATCCTTGAGTCAGGAATGATACACTATACACAGGAATGGAGATGTGAGAAATGTTTACCACGAATTGATTTAACTTACATGTCTATTGGTTCAGATAAAGCTGCAAACACAAGAAAAAAATAGTTACTAGCTACATTTGTAATGTGTGCTCTCAGCAGATATACCATAAATGATAATTCATCGTCGGTAGGAATAAATTTCTTTTGTTCTCTTGCATTTTAAAAAATGTTATGGGGTAAGAGGTCTTAGAAGCTAGGCAGCACATGCCTGTAACTACATTTTAGTTAAGAAGCATCAAGGGGACATCATCAATGGCAAGTTACATTTTATAAATACCACCAAGCTAATTTCCATTTCCATATCCAATGCCAGTCATCATCTTTGTCATTAATGCTATTGATACAAACCTGTGATGGTAGTGCTAAAGCTCTCTTGGCATATCCCACAAGTAGCTTCCCCAATCAAGTTCTTCATATCACTGACAAAAGAACCCAAAAATGAGCTTCAAACCAAGTAAGATCCATCTATATCATGCAAAACGGAAGGCATCCAAATAATTTTATAGAAATATACGCCTCTGTGTCTTTGGATGCAAATTGAAAACACATAGACATGGTCATATCCCTTACATGCGGCATTCAACACTGCTGCCATGATTGCAGAAAGGGCAGCTGAAGACAGTATCAAGCTTATCCATTCGTTTCTTTGGAGCAGGCTTTGCCTTTGCCTTTCTTTTTCCCATAGCTTAACCTTGCTTTTCAAAATAATAATCAAAAGAACACAGTGAAATGAAAACCTCTCCAGGTTCCACAAATCGAAAAAGCTGACAAGGTTCATAAAAAAACAGCCACAGTCCCACAAAACAATTAAACTTCTCCACCAATCCACTTAAGCAGCAAATCCTTTTCCGTGTTTTACAAGGTCAAACACATCTAAAATGCAAATTATAAACCTAAACAATAAAATTGATTGTGATTTTTGTCAGAATTTTCGACGAGCAACAATTTGAAGGAAACTTATTAAAACTTGAATCAACCGCATAGAAAAGGAAAAAAAAGTAATCTTTAAACGATTTTCCGTTAAATCCACGACATGGAAACTCAAGGGTAAGGAATCGGTTTGTAATGAAATTTCAATAATTTTGGTTAGCGGAATGAAAGGAATCACAGAATCTTATGTTCAAACGGCAGAAAGGGAAAGGGGAAATAAAATAAAAAAAAAGATAGGCGAACCCAGAAAAATTGAAGGGAAAAGAAAGAATGAAGAAACATACCTTGATCGAACCCTAGAGAGAGAGAGCGCGTGAGATGTGTGGAATAACAATAGTCAAGAGAGAAGAGGAGAATGGGCGAGAGAGGGAGAAACAAACACCAAATTCATTGAACCTCTTTCTCTTTACCTTTATATGTAAACATTCCATCAGCCCCCTACACATGTGTGTTTTGTTTTATCTCTATAACTCTTTTTGTTTTTATTCTTTTATTAATTTTTATTATATAAATTGCCTTGGTTTTAATCTCTAAGACTGTAAAATTTTATTACATGTCTATTTTATATCAACAAACTAGCATATGAAATTGTGTGCAATAACCCTGAAAAACCATATCCATAATAAATTATTCTTAAAATTCAAAAGAAAAAAAATATTTTTAATATATAGATTATACAATATTTTTTCTAAAATAAAAAATAAAGAAAAAAGAAATAAGAGTTGAATCATTGTTGGAAAACAAAACACTTTTTTTGATTAATACTATGTTTGGCTATATAGATCTAGCAGCGGCCACCTCTTCAGAGTTATAAAGTATTTAAAAATAGTTTTGTTTATTAAAATAAAAATAAACATTTATAGCATGTTTATACATATTTTAATTCTTTATCCATATTAAAATTTATTTATAAACAAAACTTCATTCCTTACAACTATAATCATCATCGTGCTTCACTCCGCTGTTGTCTCACTCTTTTTTTTGCTTTGTTATTTGTGGACACAGAAACAACGTAAGTTGATCACATTAGGATAAATTATTTCGAATTCATTAGGATAATCAGGCCCACACACAAATTTTAAGAATAAATTTTTTTTGTTTGGGCCAAGGGGATCCAAGTTTTGAAGAAGTGGCCCAATAGTCCATACCGTAATATTACGTCGAATAACGATAAGGGCGAAGAGAGGTGAGGACCATCGACGGCGATGACAATGTCAATGGCCGCTTCCTCACCGTTTTCCCTTGTTCTCCCCAACACCAAATTTTCACCAATTCTGCACTTCACCAACTCCAGAAATTCCATCTTTGCCCTCTCCTGCTCTTCTCCGAAAAGCATTCCGGTGACGGAGCAGCAAGTCCTCCAAGCCATAGCGGACTCCGACGGCAAGAACCTCCCATGCGTCAGAACCTACGAAAACGACCTGTCTCAGCTCACTCTCGTCGGAACCGTCGATTTCCAGCAAGCTTTGACGGCGTCCGCCGCCGATGGCGGACAAGTTGCCTCCGACCACATCAACGCCGGCATGGAGGCCATGGTCGTCGAAACCGTGTTCCCTGTTCCTTCAAGCGACCGCGCCTCTGTCTCCACTCGGCTGGTTCGTTCACATTTTCTGCGCTCCGTTTCGTGAAATTTGAAAGGGGAGTGATAAATGTTCGAAAATTGTTTTGTCAGAAAGAAACGAACGGTGTTTTCTGTCAAAGCACACTATTATGTTCTTTTGGATTTTACTAATCGATTTACGTTTTGAAAAACTATGTATTAAGTATTCTGTTAGAGCATAATGTGATACTTGTACTTGGGTTCTGTTACTTGATCATAATTCTTTACATAAGAGAAAAGAACAGAAAAGAAAAGAAACGGAGAAAGTAAAACCAATTTGTCTCATTAGGTAAAATCAACTCAGGTAGTTCAACTTTTAGAAAAGTTAAATGAGATAACTTCTATATAGGTTAAGTGCAAAGTTGATTTGAGTCTGGTTGGACAAACTTCTCTATAAACACTTATGCAGAGAAAGATAGGAAGAAAATAATGAAACGAGATTTTTCATAAGTTAAAATCAGCTTATGCTTAAGTTGAAAATGAGAATTTAGAGAAGTTATAGGTGAGGGCTTCTACAAATTAACTATTGCATAAGCTAATTTAAGTTTATGGACAGGTTCATTTCATTTTTTTTACATTTTTCTCTTAGAAGTGATTTTGGAGGAATTTGTTCAAACACTCATTTTACATTCGTATTTTCTTCTACCACAAGTATTTATGGAAAAAATAATCCCAAACTAGACTATAATTTTGTGTATGTAGAGCTACGGGTGCATTACGGATGAAACCTGGTGTATGTTACCTCCAAGGTAAAGCAAGTTGGTAGATTCAGTAAAGGCTTCTTAAGCATGCTGACTATGTCTATAGCAAAGACTTTGTTGGGAGATGTAGTAGAACCCAATTCAGTGATCTGTACCTCTTGGGGAATTAGTCCCATGGTTTCTGGCCATGGAGATACCTTGCTTTAAGCAAAAACAAAAGTGGTCTATGATTGTAACTAGGAAACTGTGGTGTGGACATGTTTGAGGTGCTTATATGTGTTAAGCTGCAATTGCGGGGTGTGTTTGTAATTTTGTTTATTGAAATGTTTTAGTGTGGATTATGTATGTTGTCTTTGGTGGGAGCTTGTGGCAATGCGATTTGAGGATTGAATAAAGTTTGTTTTGACAGTTCTTACCTGCTAGGAAAGTCAGAGAAAAAGCTGCTAAGCTCAGGAAGTCTTTTCCTAGGGATGTATTTTCTGGTTCTGGGTCTAAGAATATACTTGCTATGACCTTTCGGCAAGTAGTTTTGCAGCAGATTTGGAGCTATGACTTGAACGTCTTTCAACCAGGAGAGGAACGGAAGATGGAGGATCTTGAAACACCAAGAGAGGTTTGTTACTTTTCGTTTCTTTGAAATCTTTTGTGAGTTTTGGTATCTCCCTTATTTTTGTAAATTGTAATGTCATATTATAATGTCTGTCCTGCAGGTGCACCTGATACTGATGACTTGAGTTCTTTTATGCATTTCATATGAGCAGGTTGCTGCATCTTTTTCTCTCAGCTCGTCTGATGACTATCTTATCTCTATGCTTGCGGAAGCGATTTGCATGTCTGCACTTCAAAGCACTCAATTACAATTTCTTGATAAAACACTAGGTGGTAATAGAAGTGGCTTCTTTCACTGGTTTCGAAAGCCTGAAAGTGTGCAATCAAAAGATTCAGCAGTTATTTTATCAAAATTATTTGAAGACGAGATAGTTGAAAATGCTAGGAGTCTATTGGATAATTATAATTTAATGAAGGATGGCTTCAAGACTGTGAAAATTAAGTTGGGGCATTGGTGGAAGCCTTCATGTTATGAAAAGTTAGAGAAAATTGGTGGTTCTGATTTCAGTGCTTGGGCAAGTGAGTATGTACCTGCATATCGGTTAGAAATTGACACCAAGGTAATGGGAGATGCCAAAATTGAAGGCATGAAGAAGTCTGCAGGGAATAGGTGGGAAGTTCTTTTGACCCACTCCCAAATGGTATTTTTTCTTTTCCTCATTTTTGGTGTTAATTTTTATTTTTAAATAGTGGGACTTGTGTCTCAACTATTTAAGAGAAGTTTAGCAGTGGGCTTTATTTTGTCTTCAGTTTTATTAGAAAGAGAGGATAATAAGATTGTAAGATATTCTTGTTTGATTGGTGGGTGGTAGCCTACTCGCTTCTCCCTTCAAATTGGTAGATAGACAAATGATAGTATGCCTTAACCACTTCAGACCGGGCCGTTGGCTACAATTGGACTATAAGGGGTCAAAGCAAAACCTTAAAATATATCACATCGAAACCATTAAAACTTAGGTATAACTTCATGTGAATTTTCTCTTTAAATTATTATTTTCTAAAGCCAGTTGCAACAATTTGTTGGAAGGGAAACATAATAGGTAAACAAATAAACTAATAAAGAATTAGAAATGGTTAAAATTAAATATTGAAGAAAAATTGAAAGAGAAGAGTGAAGGGGAGGCAAACCAAGAACCCGTTAGTCTCATGACAACTGCCAAAATTTTATTCTTTAAAATTCACTAGTTTATATAATATATGTAAAAAGAGAAACATGGACCACTAGTTGACCCTTGTTCAGACTTTTAAATTATATTAAAGGATTTCTGATACGAGGTATGGACAATTGCAAAAAAATTTCTAAATAGATAGGGTTTTAGAGTTTGAGTATGGTGTCTTTCGTTCAATACTACTTATTCATTGCACTGCTTATTTAGATATACTTATTGCATATACATTAACACCATACAAAGGGTGGTAATTGGGTGGCTTGAAGTTTGTGGTAACTGTGTCTTTAATACCATGTATAGATGTCATTCAGTTATAAGTTGAACAAAATTGCAGGTTCAGTTGGCTGAAATGCTAGATATTTACTATGTAGATCCTTATTCGCTACCTGATAAGCAATTATCCTGTGGTGTGGCTACTAAGTTTGCAAATGTGCCCAATAAAATGGTAAGTCGTTGTACCTTTTTCTTCTTAAAATCCACTAAATTTAGCATTTACAAGACTTGGTCTTTTGTGTTATGATAAAATCTATGGGAACAGTCTGGTGTTCTTGCTGCCAAACTTGCCAAAGGGTAACAAATTGCTGGAGAGGAAAACGAAACTACATGATAATGTCTTTCTATATATAAAGTTAGTCTTCCAATAACACACTTGTTCAATATCATGCAGAATCTTCCAAATGTGAACTGTAGAATATACCTTTTTCCAATTTCTTTATTATTTTTAAAAGAACTTTATTTAGTGACATCCATTTTTGAGGACCAAAAGAGGGAAAGATGATATTTTCTTTACAGGAAGAACTGTATTGAAACTTAACCAGTTGCTGATCGCGAGTTAAATGCCCGAGATATAGTTTTCTTGTACATTTATAAATAAGTAAACAAGGATAGTTCACATTGAATTTTTTTTTTCCTTAGTTATATTTTGTGCTTACTGATTCTTTTTATAAATGATTGTCAAACATAGTACATTATTTAATTGATTTTTATTTATTTATTTTTCTGTAGGGGAATTCTTTTCCTAAATTGCTGTCAGTCACCCTTGCAAGTGGTATATTTCTTGTAGCAATTAGTGCTCTTGGTCAATTTTGTTTGCCATGGTTATGCAAAGAAAGGAAACAATCAGTAGACCATAGACCTCTACCCTCATCTGCTGTCACAGTTTCAATGCATGACTTTTTGGATGCAAAAAAGGTGTGAAATCTATCATTTTTTTTTAATATTTTATGTAATGTAATATTGAAAAGCTGTCTGCATTTTTCCACTGGCTTTTTTGCCCTAATGTTATATTTGAAACTGTTTACTTTCCAATATTGCAACACTGAATCTTTTAGTACAAAGGTTGTAGGTAATTTTTAGTGGCTTTGTTTGAGTTCCTCCCAGGATATTTGTACTGTTTATACTTATTTCTAATAACCCGTTCTTTGGATCTTTTTCATGGATAGTTGAGAGAGTATTGCGTGTTAGCTATTACTAAGGTAAAAAACACTTTTGGCTGGTCGGATGAAATTAAGGTGGAAGATGATTTTGGTGTCTGGATTGGAGAATTGCCGGCTTACTTGAGAGTTGAAGGTGTTGATACTCTTTCTACTTCAGAGAACATAAGCGCAGACGCAAAAGTGCCCATACAGGACATTGCAAGTTACCAGGTACTCCAGCATTTCAGAATATTATAATTAATAAGCTTCACCTTTGGCTGGCATGCTTTTTAGTTTCGAAGACAAGACTCGCCATTAGAATTTAATTTCATTAACTACTGGAGTTTCCTGAACATAGAGGAACATTTGTGTTATGTGTCATGTTTGGTTTGTAATATTCAATCTAGTCTGGATATTCACAATTTTGTGTGGCAAACCTTAATACTGCATTTGTTGATGTTTTTATCCATGCAATTGATTGAAATTCAGGTGGTTTTCTCAAGCGAGGGGAAGATAGTTGGTTTCCAACCTTTGAGTCGGGTGGCTGTCAATCATTGGGCTGCTAATCCCTTAGCAAAGGAGCTGTATAGAGGAAAAAAGCTTTCTCCAAGTAGATATTAACCGCTCTTCATACTTTATTTTAGCGTAACCTGCTTTTAAAGCTGCTGACCGTTCTCCTGGGTTTTCCCAAGCAGGTATCATTGAACCAGGTCTAAAGGTGTCCCTCCCAAAAGAGGTTATCGTAGTAGAGTTATTGATGTCGATAAATCCAGATGCATATTTTGCTCTAGCCAGGCCATTCCGGTGATCCTTTTCTTGGTGTAATTGTAATGTTAGCTAGTTAGGCCTACTGGTTGACTAACCAATCGGAACATTGTAGTTAACGTTATATTTCCCATGTGAAAATTTTCAGGCACTAGAAGCTGTGCCTTGAGTTTTTTCAGTTTTTTTTAATAGGCATTCTGAATATTTTAGCATTTTGTTTTAGTGAAAAATTGAAAATAAACTCCGCCACATTGTTTTGAAATAGTGCATAAACCCTCTCAACATGAATATACTTGGCATATCATTTGTGCCTTGATGGGCTGACAGAAGATATGGGCAAATATGATAGAAATTAAGAGATAAAGATATTAAAGAAAATCAGAAAATGAATCATTGTTTGGATGAGCGGAGATGAATAAGGGTAAAAATGGAAAAAATCTGCTTGTTTAAATAACTAGAGGACTGATGAAAAAGACTAAAGATAATGTATATGTAAATATTTTTACCTTTAAAGAAGGTAAAAAATTGGGGAAATTGAGGGTAAAAATAATAAATGATGTATTTTATTTGTGTACCATTGAAAACAAATGTTCTTCGATGTTGTATCGATCATGTGAAATTGCTTTTTTTTTCATCTAACCAACTTCCATCACCTCTATCTTTTCTACTTTTGACTGAAACTAGCACAGCATAATTGCTGATATCGCTACTATATATGGTATTGATTTCTGAATTGCTGACCATTATATGCCCTTGGTTCTGTTTTAGAAGCTTTTATAGTATGTTTGCTTACTGGAATACTCTTCTGTAGTGCAGCTGATTTTCTGACTTTTATGCTGCAATACAGTTTGTGTAAATTAAACAAATAAAAATTGTCGATTAACTAAACTACATTTTGCATTACTTGGGTTTAAAGGTGAGTATAATTGATTTTGAATGAACTGTTTAATATGCTTAGATGTGTGTATAAATTAATTTAAACCATATGCTCTTTTTATAACATTTTAAAAGTTTTTTTTTATTTACTTATAGATTGTTTTCTGAGTTTAAGATAATGTTTTTTTTTTACATTTGACCTAATCTTTAATTGATATATTGGGATGCAGAATTACAAAATGATAAAATAAGAAACCACAGCTATTTTATTGGGATTAAAAGTATTATTATATTTATTTTCTGCATTAAAATCTTAAAAGACAAAAAAAGAAAGGATGAACACATTGGAAAGTATTATAATCGATTAAAATAAACTTTGGGATGAGTTGGGATATTATAGATTGAATGATTTGAGAGTGTATATTTTTTTTTCCATTTAGACCATAAATGTTAATAAATAAATAAAAAGTTTTCGAAAATAATTTTGTCTTTCATATTCTTCCTTTGTAAACGTCTTATATGTTATTTTTCAAATGCAACTTAGTCTTTACATGTATGTACTAAATTATATTTTAATGACAATAAACATGGGATATGAAAATAACTTTTAGGGATTTTTTATTTATTTAAATTTTAGAATTAAATTGAAACCTCATACATTCCAGTACTAATTTGACCATTCTACCGATATTATGTAAATATTTATACATTCCACAAAAATATTGATGTTGTGTTTTCATTTAAATACATTCGCTAATATTTTTCGTATTAAATAAGAACTTATGAAAATTAAATTATTTCACAATAATGATAATAATTCCATTTAAATGTATTACTAATGAAAGCAAGTTTGATCTCCATACACAGGAGTTAATTGAAACATTTTAGGATTTGGGGAAAATAATTTAGGAGAAAATTTAAATAAAACTAAGGTGTTATTAAGTAAATTATTTCTACACTCACAACTATAAAACTTTGAAAAGAAGGATAAAATAATGTTAAAACTGATATAGATGCCATATTGAATAAAGAGCGCCACAAACATTATGTCTGAGTCTGAGATCAATCTAATTATTTATCCTGTCCAATAATGTGGAAAATTTTCTCATGGAGGATTGGTGCACAATCCGTTGCAGTCATGTTTGATAGGGAAAGAATGGTGTTTATACTTATATTTTGCTTTATACATAGTTAGGTGATGTTTTTGATATAGGGAATATTTTATTTTCAATCAAATCTCTTTCATGAGAATGAGATTATTAGAAATATGAATTCTAAAAAAATTACAAAATATCTGAAAAATGCTTCCATTCTTTTCTACCAAACATTTTTTATTTTCATATTACCTTTAAGTCATGGCAAAATTAAAACTTTGGAGCTATGCTGCGTCTGAGATCATGCTTTTTTATGTACCCAGACGAAAGAGAAAATTACCACAATTTGACAGTCCTCTAAATCAGTTAAATTTCACCAAAAGAATGTATGAAAAGCTACTGTGCTGGTTTAATGATGAGTTTTGTGCTCCTGAGATTTTAATTTTTCACCAGATACAAATGAGTACTTAAGAGACCATAATATTTTATTCTTAAAAAAGAATCATATTTGCCGTATGGTTGGAGATAAAACGTGACATTTCGTCTACTAGAAATCACCGTGTTATAAGAGATTAATTTCTTTGACTAAACTCGACAATTAGTCACGAGATCACTAAAAACAAAGTGCACTGTCATCTCAATTTTCCAAGAATTACCGATGTAATCACACCCTTTGAGCTTTTCCCCACATAAATTAGCATGTCTATGACACATTCTTGTGATTCCAGATCAGGTCGTTTGCACAGACTTAATTCCATTTTGATTAACCACGGTTACCGACACCTTTCATGTTGCAATGTATCCATAGTTGCCTTAGGCCATCTCACCTCATTCGTTCACATCTCCAACAAACTTGCTGAACGTGGCCACAAGATTTCATTTCTCATGCCTAGAAATACTATACTCAAAGTAAGGCATTTCAATCTTCACCCGGATCTCTTCTCTTTCATTCCAATCACCATACCGCATGTCGTTAGTCTCCTCTGAAAGAACTGCAGAACTTCCTTTCTCACTGCACTCCCTTCTCATGACTGCAATGGACCTCACTGAGCCTATTCGCTAAAAGAACTCAGACCCCATATGGTCTTCTTTGATTTCACATATTGGTTACCTGCATTGGCCAGCTAGGCATTATGGCTTTAGGATTTAGGGTTTACACAATAAGTCCTGCCACAGTGGGGTATCTGATAAGCCCTGAAAGAAATCTCCATTGAAAGTCATTAACAGAAGCTTATCTGATAAATCCTCCACCAAACTTTCCACCATCAACCATCAGGCTACAACCCCATGAAGAAAGAGAGTTGGCCGCAGCAACTGTAAAGGATTAAGGCATTTCGTTTATGAAGCGCCAATTAATTTCTTTTGCCAGTTGCGATGCCATCATTTTCAAAACTTGTAGAGAAATGGAAGGCCCTTATTGTGATTATCTTGAAAGCCAATGGAGAAAGCAAGTGCTTTCGGCAGGGCCAGTTTTGCAGCAACTGATCTCTAGCCACCTATCTGTGGGTTGCTTTGTAACTCACTGTGGGTCTGGGACATTAACAGAGGAATTAACAGAGGCGATGGTAAATGAGTGTCAATTGGCACTGCTGCCCCATGCAGGAGATCTCTTTATTAATGCAAGATAATGAGTGGGAATTTGGAAGTGGGAGTGGAGGTTGAAAAGAATGAAGATGGACTATTTACCAGTAAAGCTGTATGCAAGGTAGTGAGAGCCGTAATGGACAATTACAGTGAAGTGGGTCAAATGGTGAGAGCTAATCATGCTAAATGGAGGGAGTTCTTGTTATGTAAGGGGCTGGAAAACTCTTACGTGGACAATTTGAATCAGATGCTGCATAGTCTACTCAAATCTTGATTCGGAAACAAATAGAAGTATTGAAAGTGGCTAGGTAAAAATAAAAGAGCATCAAGTAATGAGAGAATAAATGTTGGCGACATATTTTTTTTTGGTGTACAAGCTGAATTTGATTTTGATAGTAGACCAAAATCATATTCTACTGCAGGAAACTTATCCTACTTTATAAAACACAAATTTTATATTTTCCTCCACTGTCAATTATGGGATGTGAGTGTTTCCATGTAAAACATGCAAGGTTGAAGCGCTGTAGCATAATAATGTTCCAGAACTTCTCTAAAACATGTTTACAGACAAAAAAAAATGCAGATAATAAAGAGTCAATCACAAACTAAAACGTATGAACAAATTACAAGAGGCACACTGCTGATGGTTGTTTCAGAGAAGATTTATACTAATGAACTAAACAATCACTAGATATGGTTATTCAATTCAAACTAGTAATTTGATCCTTCAACATAAACATCGGGGTAGCCTAGTCCTCGGCAATAGATTTTCTCTTTCAGTAATATCTAAAAGTGGCAACAATGTCCCCAGCTTGAATTTGCATTAATAAACCCATAAGCAAATATCAACTACTAAAGACATCACTTAATATGAACTAAAGAAGAAAACATTTCTGCAGTTTAACTAGACATGTTGAATGCTACAAAGAAACCTGCTAGAGAGAGTATATCACTTATTTCCCAGTTATTCTCCCACAACTAGCACGAAATAAAAAGCCAAAGTTCCATTTGCTCACTGAATTATTATTTTTCATTGCCCGCTTGATTTTCTAGACCAAAGCGGCGTCTGAACTTAGCAATCTGTCCTAAACTCTCGGCCATTTGACGCTTAGCCCGGAAGTGGTAGACTTTCCCAACGGGGTGTATCTTTGTCATCATCACATGCATCAATCTACCCGTTTGTGTAACATACGATATCCATTGCTTCTGTGGATGAACTCCCTTTTTCATCTTCTTCCAATTTGCAACGTCACCACCAGCAAACACATTTCATCAAACATTTTATACGCAAAGGTCAGATAATCGAAATTCATTTTGAGATTTGAACACACATGAAAGTAATAAAAAAACAAAAACCTAAAATGTAAGCAGATTTCTAGGCAACCACCAACCCCTTAAAATTATAATTAAACAAAAAAATCAACTTTCAAGTTAATTTAGAGAAAAAAAACTTTGTGCACTTACTAGAGGCAAAGAAATTCAATTCAATTCAATTCCTGAGCTTCGATGCTCGTTGGATTCAATTCACTGATACAGTCACAGAGAGAAAGAAGAAGGGGCTGTTAGGTTTAGGTTCATGGTGCTGCTGAGATTAGGCCCAAATGGCCCATTTGAATTAGCCCAAATAAAAGTATAGTGTCCTTGGGTCAACTGCAATATTTTCTCAAAAAGGATTACGGACCATAAAAATAAGGCAAAAGGACAAAAATTTAAAAATAAAAAGTCAATCGTCTAAATTCATATATATATATATATATATATATATATATATATATATATATATATATAATATGTGTGTGTATAATATCTTCCATAATTTATGTGGAGTTTAGCTAGGGTTTTTGGAATTTGGAATAAAGGGGAAGAGAGTGCATCTACCTTTTGTTGTTGTCAAACTTTAATCTCGTAAAATAGCAGAAGGAAGAAGAATTTGATTCGAAAATTGTAGCGTAGCGTGGGTGCAATTGAACAATACGATGGGAAGAGGAAAATACAAAAGCAAGCCCACCGGTCGCCGCCAGTTCTCCACCCCGGAAGATCTCCGTGAGTCCCTTGCCCCATTTCCTCCGAAATTTTACGTCTTTGGCCTTTAAACTTCAATTGATATAACCTTTTCCTCGTGGACATCTTTTTGTTTTCATCCCTCAACTTATCACCTTGATAAAATAGCTTTTTGTTGTTGTGAAATATGCTTGTGAGCTTTAAGGGGTTATTTAATTGTTGTTTTAGGATTGTTGGAGCTGTAGAATAGGATGATGTTGGTGCATGGATGTTTTGATGTGGAAATGGAATTTGTTGGGATTGTTAGATCTGGAGGGACTCCCTGTTTGGGGACTCTAGATATCTGTTCTTGTTTGAAATGAATTTCTATAACTGTTCATTTATTCGGATTAATAAATGTTGAGTACCGTGCCAGTTTGTTTGATTTCCCCCGCTGAAGCTTTGAAGTGACTACAGCTTTAAATAGACACGAGTCAGGGCCTTAGATGAACAGGAAAATTGTATGTTTGTTTTTTATGGTGGTGAGGGAGAGGTAACCACTGTCTGATGAATGCTAATGGAGAAAATAGGTACTAATTGCCGTTTTAACTTGCTGAGATTGTCATTTTGGCGTGGTTTCAGTGAGTTTATGTTTGGGCTACCCCAAATGAGGGCATTGTCTCCCTCCTACTGTGGACTATGACTTACAGATATGTTTTGTGGAATTGTTTTAATATTTGATTTTTTTTTTCTTTTAAGAATTTGTTAACATTACATCATAAAATGGATATATTGAAGACAAGGTTTGGATTGTAGATGTGGGACCGAGACATCAGGCAGACAGCGAAAGGAAGTTATTTTAGAAAGCTCTAGAATTTTACACTGTTAGTAGGTTTGACACGGGTTACATGCAGAGGAAGAAATTGATATTTTTTATTTGTTCAACCCTGTGATTGCTTTTAAAATAATATCTTAGTTCAATGCCAGATGCTTTTTGTTTCTAGTATCTTTTTTATACGAGGTATTCACATTATCACATGCTGGGAAATCAAAGGCTGGTTATTTTGTTGTGATTTCTTATCGTTGTAGTTATGGTCAGTATGCTAATATTTTGTGAAGGGTTTCTAGTTTTTAAATTCTATTCCAATTCCTTTATTTTGAAACTTTGCTGAAAGTATTCCTGTTGATGCCGCCACCGTTCTTTTTGCCCCCTATGCCTCCTAAGGAAAAAAAAACAGAAAAATGATATTTCCTAAGGATGGAATAAAGAAAAACACTTAAATGTTGTTTCTGACTATTGCAGTTGCTGGAACCTCTAATCGTCCTCGAACTTTTAAGCAGGTTTTCTTCTGCATCCATTTCTTCTTTATTTTGCACCTCTATCTCATAGAACAGACACATGTGATCACTTGCACAGTAATGTTTTTTTCTCCATAGAGTATTTATGGCAACAGTTGATTGTATATGCACATGATATGAATTAATTTGCTCTATAACTTTTTTTCTTATTATCTACAACTTTTTAGAAAGAAGCTGAGCACGTAGAGGAAGAATCCGAGGAAGCATCTGGGGATGAATCTGGAGAAGAATCTGAAGAAGAAACTTCTGTTAGTATTTTGCAGCAATTACTAATACAGATGGATTAGTTTTTAATTATTTTAAAAAAGGATTTGTTTCTTTATATGATCTTCCCCCATCCAAACTAAGTTTAGTCTCATTGATATGTGTAATGTATGCAGAAGAAAAAAGGAACTCAAGGGATTATTGAGATTGAAAATCCTAACTTGGTAAAGCCAAAGAGTGTGAAAGCTAGAGATGTTGATGTGAGTTCAACTTTCCTTTTTCAGTCTTTATATAGACATCTTTATAGAGGTTGGAAGAATAATGCTATTTTCTTGTGGATGCAGGTTGGAAAAACAACAGAACTTTCAAGGCGGGAAAGGTTAGCTACTTTTTCATTTGCTTGTATTTTAAAACTGGGGAGGGGGGAGTTCTCAAAATGAGATCCTACCTAGCATTTGAAAAATAACCCATAAACCAAAACCTACACATATTGTTAGAATTAAATTGAAATTGCATAAGGTTTTGACTAATTCATGAACTCACAATATGTAAGCTAAACTTATTATGACATGGAGCCACAAGATGAATACTGCAATATGATAACACAAACATCCCAAGCCTCCATTACAGATCTTTAACAGGGCTCCAACTGATGACCTCCCTTAGCCACCACCCCAAGTGAAATAAGAGATAATAACGACCATAGTATTTCAGAGATACTGTTATTAACAAACATAATAGCAATGAGCTAGAGCTTTCAACACACTGAGAGACCAGAGTAAACGAGATAATAACGACCATAGTATTTCAGAGATACTGTTATTAACAAACATAATAGCAATGAGCTAGAGCTTTCAACACACTGAGAGACCAGAGTAAACGCTTCCCTTGACGTTGAACACAAACAAGAAAGAGAACACAGAGATGGATACAAAATGAAGTAAAAAAGATGGAAGAGAAGCCATTACCATGACTGTGGAGAATAGATTTGCGGCACTCCAAAATCACTTTTTTCACTTCTGCGTTGTGCAATCTGATGGACAGCCCAATATGCAGAATATTGGGAATTTCTCGTTTTCACGATCCTTTCCCTGGTGATCTTGCTACGAATCCACAATTCCACATCCTCCCTGTAATAGAACACAGAAGGCAGACAAAACTTGTAGTATTGTATAACTGTAATAATCAATAAGGGTGGGGGGGTTATGCAATAATGCACTTGAAAGAGTGTATTGCTTATCGTTAAAGAGGGTGTAGAACATTCTTGCTACGAATCCACAATTCCACATCCTCCCTGTAATAGAACACATAGGCAGACAAAACTTGTATTGTATAACTTGTAATAATCAATAAGGGTGGGAGGTTATGCAATAATGCACTTGAAAGAGTGTATTGCTTATCGTTAAAGAGGGTGTAGAACATTCTTACATCTAGTTGTTTCAATTCCTTTATTTGTGGGAATATTGAAAATGACACACCTGAGACACTTTTTTTCTTAGCACATTTAAATTTCCCGTTTGTTTGCAGAGAGGAGCTGGAGAAACAGAGAGCCCATGAGCGCTACATGAGGCTGCAAGAGCAAGGGAAAACAGAACAAGCAAAGAAAGATTTAGGTACCAGTAGCATTTGAAATAGTTTCTCAATTATATGCTTTTAAGTTTAAAACGTTCTTTTCATTTTGTCTTTGATTGTTGGTATTATTGTTAATTTTCATACTGTTCATATGTATTGATTGATATGGTAAGTTCTAAGCTGTCTGAGTTCTGCAAAATGAAAGTTGTTTTGCAGGGAGAAGTGTTATGTTATGAGGGCTATTCTAATATGTTTAGTTTCTTTGTCTTGCAGAACGTTTGGCTTTAATACGTCAGCAAAGGGCAGAGGCTGCTAAAAAGAGAGAAGAAGAGAAAGCTGGTTAGCTCTTAACTCTAAAAATACTGCTTCTTCTGCTAACTCTATTTCGATACTCAAAAGCTTGAAACTAATAAGTAAATTTGTTTCAGCTAAAGAGCAGAAGAAGGCTGAAGCGCGCAAGTGATTTTCCTGGATAATGTAATATTGCCAACTTTACTCCAATTAGTAGGAGGAATATGTGCTCTTGCTACACTTCAACGTTATGTCCATTTACCTTTTTATTGTGCTATTACCATACCAATATGGTAACATGTAATGCAATTATTTTCATATTCTGTGGTTTAAAATCGTGATTATACATACATAGACTTTTTTAAAAATTACCTAATTACTGAGTTAACTACTCGTTTGTTGCTTCTTTTCAGTCTTGACAATATTTGTATTACAACACTTGAGCTTTTCTAAAATCACACACAGACCTCATCGTCAAAAAAACCCGCATTATAATTTTGAGCTGGCAACTAAATTGTACTCTTATTAAATAAAGAGAATGAAAACGCTGATGTGTATGGTCACTTTAACCATTGTTATTGTAAGAATATGCCTATCCTTCTTTAATATGCAAATCAAAGTTAATATTTCCAAACAGTTGGATCCAGATCTGAGCCGTGCTTGGGGTTGGGTTGGCTGTTATTATTGGATATTAGCTTTAATCTTTATTACTAAAAATTTGGTAGCAATTGTTGCCAAAGAAAAAAGAAGATATTCACTTTTCCATTACTTTTATATGTTCATATTTAATGATTTATATATTCATATTTAATGAAAATTGTTTGTTAAAATTATTTGTAGTTTAATAACTTTAAAATGTGAGTCATATTAAGTACTTGTTAAGTGGTGATTAAATAAACTACTATTAAAAATTATAAATAAATTTAAAAAAGTTATATTTTTTTTGTCTTGATATTAGTTTTAATAATAAATTATTATAACTAATTATTTTCAATAAGTATTTTTTTTAAAAATTAATTTTTTTATTTAACAAAATTTGTTACATTAATTATATTTTATTAGTTATATTTTTATTTTTAAATATATTAAAAATAATTAAATTATTATTTTTAAGGATTAAGTAGTCTATTATTTCTATGAATTAATTGTTTTTTACCTTTTTATTTAGTTTCTTTGAATTAATTGTTTTTTGCCTTTTTATTTAGTTGCTTTGTAATCAATTTATTTAGTTTCTTTGTAATCAATAATTTATATTTAATTTTTTAAAAAGATTATTAAAAAAGAATTTGAAAATTTATTATAATAATAAAAGTAAATATTTTTATTAGTTTTGTATAATAAAATTTTAAATAATTTTCATTTAAAAATGAAAAATATAAAAATATTTTTAATAAAAATTACTAGAATTATTTATAGTTAATTATAATAACTTATTATTAAATAACATAAAAAATATTAATAATATTTTAAAAATTATTATAATTATATATTTAAACATATCTAAATAAGTGTTATTTAACAATATAATTGACATGGTCAAATTATAAACCACTCTAATAACCATTTTCTAGAAATTTTCTAAGCAACTATCACAAACAATTATTAGATTTTTGTGAAACACATTTTGAAACATTAATTATTTTTATTTATTTCGCTTGCTTGTAATGTAATGATAGGGTTATGCAAATATGGGGAGAATTTCGTGAAAGATCACCTGAAGTCATGAACAACCTTCTCCTCAATCTAAGGTGATCTGTTAATTCAAATCTACCTTATTATTCATCAGTTATCATGAGTTAGGCTTTTTTTAGCACTTTGCTAACGAAAATACTAACTAACTAACATTTATCTGTTCGAATTTAATTATGGAAAAAATTATATGTACTGTTAAGAGACATCCATTCCACACCAATAAATATTTTTGAATTTTTCTTTAACACTTTTAAAAAAAATTAGTTACCCTAACTGTAGACGGTAGTGTATACTTTTCCTTTAAATATATTTTACAATGACATTATTTATTGCAGAAATATTATTTAGTACTACTTTCATATTATTTTTTTACAATGATAATACTTTTAATAATATTATATCATAATAGAATATTTTTTTATTTATTATAATTTTAATGTTTTTCTTTATATTAGAAAATTGTGCTATCATTTGAACAATATTGCTCTGATAATAATATAAGGATTTTATTTCTGTTACACTTCAAACTCTTTAACATTCAATTGAAAATTATTTTGGAAGTAAAATAATGAAAGATGACCACCATACTATGCAATGAATTTTTCTGATAACGCACCATTTACAATCTCAAACAAGTATGCCTTTTTTCTTACAGCAATACAGTTGTTTTAACTTGGGGCGTTCGATGTGCGAGTTCGAAAAACATTGTTTTATGTTTTATTTTCTCTATTCTCTCAAATAATATGTTTATTTACTAATACTGTCATATTTTAGTAATTTCATGTCATATTTTAACTGTGAGAATTAATATTATATTTTTGAAATATTATGTTAAATAATGACGTAATATCAAGAAGAAAAGAAAAATGGAGATGAAAAACGCCAAACGTATTTTAGTGTACAAAGTAAATTACTCCCTAAGTGACATCAGTCCAACAATCTTTTATTGTTTCTGATTAGTCGTTTAAATCTCTTTTGGTCCTCTAATTTGGAACAACTTTTTATTGTTCAAATTTTCAAATTCAAATTAACTAAGTCTGTAATTTTAACATTAAATTTGTAAGCGTATTTTTTTTAGTATAAGACTATTCTAATTGTTTTATTAAGTTTTGATATTATAGTTGAAATTATTTAAAAAAAAGATTAATCCAAATAAGAAGAGAGTTAGAATATAAAAAAAATCTAACACTACTTCCAACATCAAACTTTAAGGCTTTGAAGTGGGATTGAACTCCTAACTATGTGTCTAAATGGTTAAAAATTTGTTAAGTCCATTTTATCTCATTTTAAGACAAGTGGAAAGGAGTCATTTAGGTCAATAGAGTGTTATTTTTTGTAGCCACTGGGAAGAGAAAGAAGAGAGAAAAAGTGCAGAAAAAGTGATTCGCATACACACAGATTGGTTCACGTAAAATCACGATTCCTACTTCGTTCACAGTTGGATTGGACTGGAAATTTTACAGCAAGTCTCTTACACATGGTTCTTCATTTTGACAATTAGGATCGTGAATTTGAGGTCTGTAGTTGAAGATATTAATTTCGCACATTTGCTCTGTTTTGAGGTTTTTTTCTTTTTTTGTTCTTCAATTTGAAAGTTTTATTGCTTTGTGGTATTGGTTGACTGTAAGAACTTGTTTGTGTGTTTGATTAGACTCTCTTGTATCCTTAGTTGATCATAATAGAGCTTGATTGACTGGCTTGATTAAGAGAGTTTTTCCACGTTAAAATATTTAATATCTCTTTTATAATTATTTCTACAGATTTTTGTTGTTGTTGCTTCTCATAGATTATTACAAGTTGGAAAAAAAATTTCTACTACATACTTTAGTATTTTTGCTTGTTTGTTGAAAAATTTTCGTAAAAAAAAATTTAACTCACAAAAAAAATCATATAAAAAATATAACACCACTTCTAAAATAAAATATTAAAATTTAATATTTATGGATTTTTTTTTCTTATATATAACTCACCTTTATTATTTCTACTTAATATAAGATTTTAGTTGGATTTTTAAACTTGAATTTCTAACAACACAAAGCTCTATAACAATCAATGATCAGTTTTTGGACACTAAGTTGATTTTATATGCAGAATTTGAAGTTATTTTATTCAGTTCAGTAAGACCTTTGTTTCATATGTTGAGCTCATTCTTTGACAAAGTTGCTTTTGGTCTCATTTTTAAAAGGGTTTTTACGGCTACATCTTGTTTTTTTAAATAAAATTCTTGCCATTTAACATTTTACAGAATGCAGATAATTAATTGCTTGGTTAACAACATATTTCTTTTATTGCAACAATGATAGGTTACTCATTCAGTTTATCATGGATTAAAGCCCCTGAAGAGGAAGAAGAGCTGATGTACCGTGTTTTATCTCTTTGTACATTTGAAAGAGTTGCACCAGAATGGATGAGAGAGGACATTGTGTTCAGCCATAGCATCTGCCCCATATTCTTTGAAAGGGTATCTCGTGTTATGAAGTTGAACTACTAATTTTTTATACCATTAATTTCATTTCCCTGTCCCGCATTCTTTTACTGTACATATTTCCTGCTCTAGTTTTATTTGCAGAATATGAAGTTGTGTTCTACGAGTGGACTTGCTTGTTTCTCCCAAAACCCGTTTCGTATGCCATCTGCATAAAGAATTTGTGGAAGGTATTTGGAAGAGCATATTTTATATCGCTTGTTAAAATTGTAATTACTAGAAATTTATTTGTTAAAATTGTAATTACAAGACATCGTTTTTCTTTAATGATAAATATGTTGTGTACTTATTGGATGCACGGGTGCCTTTTTCGAAAATACCAAGCAGCTTAACATTGTTATTGACTATTTGGATGCATGTGTATCCCAGACATTTTGACTTACCTAACGTTTTATCTGGCTGAGTGATATTTCCCTTTCAAAACTATCAACTTCCTCCGTGATGTTTGATTGAACGGTTGTGATATTGGCTGGGAGCATATCTCTAGAAGGGGAAATTTTTTCACCATTGTTCCAGTGACAATCTGGGCTAGGTCGAGTACTACTATATTATTTACTCAAACCATCACACTATTTAAAATTAATTTGGTTGCACAATATTTATAATTTCATTTTTGTACAAGTAAATATCTTTCCGGTTAATTGATGTAATATGTAATGATAAACTATTTGAATATCTAATGGGGTGCTTTGAGTAGCTGGTACATATATGTAGTTCAAGTTGATTTTTAGAAGAATGTTGTGTGTTGCATCACGCAATCCACATGGATAGATCTTTGCGATGACCTTGTAGGAAGTTTACTAAGGACAGGAGAAAGGTCCACATTGGGAGGAGATTTGCCAACCCAGCCAAATGTGGGAAAGCTGATAAATGGTAAACATTACAGTGCTGGTATGATTAGTTTCAATGCAAATTTTGTTTATTAGAAGGGATGTTGATACCTGAATTTCAGTTCTCCTATCCTCCAATCAGTAGATTATTCATAAAATTTGGCCTGCGTTTACCCTTGGGGAAATATCCATTTTGGCCTGTATAACCGGTATCTACTTTGTTGCTTCAGCTTATTAAAGCATGAGGGCTAACCGCATAAAAACCCAGATGATATATTTTCAATCTTATCCGACAGTGAGAAAGCCTTTGTGGAAATTGATTACAAATGTGTTAATAACCAGTGATCTCAGATCAAGGCCTTGAATGTCAATTTGTTCAAAAGGTAGCAACTCTACTGAAACTTCCCTGCAAAAGCACCCATGGCTCATCAATTGATCATCACTTTCTATAGTTCAGATTTATCTAAATTGGGTAGCACACAATCTTGCGGCATGCACGTCTTATTATATAGTAATTGAATACTTTTTGGTGTTACAGTAGATGTTTTGTGGAGAATGAGAAATGGTCGATCTTATTATTGCGAATAAGAATCATCTGTTGATGTGGCTCTGGCATTTAAGAAAGCTATGTTGGATTATCTCTCTGGCCAAGGAAATGACGTGTGGAAGACTCAGAGCTAA
The DNA here is from genome assembly GCA_030347555.1 of Lablab purpureus. Lineage (NCBI taxonomy): Eukaryota > Viridiplantae > Streptophyta > Magnoliopsida > Fabales > Fabaceae > Lablab > Lablab purpureus. The sequence goes on from CM059259.1 coordinate 12,884,454, forward strand.
ATCACACAGCAACGGGCTGAATCATACTAGCTGGACAAGGAAAAGTAGGCTGCTTATGGCTCTTGGGGATGATGTTCATTGCAATCATATTTCAAGGGAAGCCAACCAAGTGGCGGATTCCTCAGTTAAGTTTAGTCTTTCTTCCCTACTGCCAGTTCAGATTTTGCAATAGCCCACAGTTACTAGCTTAGAAAAAAAAAATGTAAATATCAAATCTCTAGAGATAAATATAGTGCAAAGCTCACTATTAATTCCTTGTTCATGACTTCAACTTGAAGTCTTTGTAGACCATATCCATTACCATTCAATTAAAATATTTATCTTCGTGGAGTCAAGAAACTGCCATTTGTTCAACGAATACATGCCACTTTAAAAAATGTGGTATTAATGTATTGTTGTGAGCTTTCATTATTGAAAATCATAGAAGACAATAATAAAACGAAAGCGTTGCTGGCCGGTAATAAGAACGAAGGCCGGCATGTGTAGAAAGTTTGAAGCAAAGACTCACATGGTTGTCTTCAATTCAATGCCCATCTGCTGTTGATGATGATGGACCATTAATAACAAAATATCATTTAATAGACTTTCCTTCAATGAATCCCCGATCCAATGAAGATTTGCAGTCTATTGGAGTCACAATCTTAGCTCATTGTTTCATTAAAATGATGTTTCTCTGACACCAGCATTGCTGCATAATCTTTGGCAACTGCATTGTGCTCCTTTTTATTACGTTTTGCTCTTAATGCACTCATGTCATCTAATCATCTATTACACTTTATCTAGTGTAGTCACTTGTAAAATACTCATCTTCTATATAAAAAATTAGCATTGTGATCACTTATATGTTGTGTTTTCTATCTTAATTTTTATGTGAATAAAATACTCATCTTCTATATAAAGAATTATATTAGATCCTACATGCATTTTTTTTTCTCTATTATTGAAAAGCAGATATGTAAAAACAGTTATGAATTGTTTAGAACAAGCTAGAATGAAGTATAACTAAAATGAACTGTCCCTAATTTCACTTTATCAAATACCTTTAGTTTCTTTCTTGACCTAATTTGAAAGGTATGCATGGCGTCAAACAACAACCTTCATATTTTAATATTACCAGTTTTAATTATACCATGGTTGTAATAAAATACTAAAGTTATCATAATTATAAAATGCTAGAATACGATTTTAAAACTATAATAAATATAAAGTATCAGAATATTATATGGCATTAAAAATAGTATCATTGCAAATAACTTTTAGGAAAAATAGCACTAGCTATACTTCTGCAAAAAATAATATAATTTAAATTTAAAAGTATTATAGAAATATAAAATAATATTCTATAATCTAAACATAATTAAAACTGGTAATATTAAAATATGACTATGAAATATGTTTATTAACAAAATCTCATAAACAACAAAAACGTGTTTCATACTTAGTTTTATCAATTTTAGTTCGTTTTCCTTCCTTAGTTTCATATTTGTAGAATTACTTCTTGATATTCTTAAGAAGTTATCATATAATTAATGAGGACATCTTGATGTTTATCTTACCGTACACAAAAATTATTTCTTTCAATAATTTATTATTAAATAAGTGGATACAAAATATTCATATCATTGATATATTTTAGTCAAATTTATATTATTTACGAAATCATCTCAAAATCATATTTTTTAATAAAAAAAATACTAATAACAATTTTTTGTTAAGATAAATTAAGTCAAACTTAAGAAATAAAGGAAGCCAACAAAATAATGATATTCATATATAACATATCCATCAAATTGAATAATAATTACATTAATACAATTGCGATTCGGAAATTTGAATAAACAGCAACATAGTTAAATATGATAACGTGTGTTCACGTGGTCAATTGGATTCGGATAAACATGTTTATGCTATATAAATTACTTAGTCCCTGTCTTTGACTAAAATAGATTTATTAGAAACGAAATATGTCTAAAAAAATCAATAGAATACACAAGTAAACATGGGAAAAAACTGTACGAATAAATCAGACTCTTGAATCAAAATCGTTAAAAAAAATTATGAGAACTATCCGTAAGGCTTGACACGGGTCCTTGTACATAATTTAGATAATTTATTAAAGGGAGTCTGAAAAAGGAGGTGAAGAAAAAATAGAAAAATAAAATAAAAATATTTAAGGATATAGTCGCACGCTTTGTTTGGTTTAATAAAATTAAAGAAGGAAGCAGAATGAAAGTGATATAAATTATAATAGAAACATTAAATTTTTATTATTTATTCATGAAAAGAAACATGGAAGAGATAATGTTTTAGTTTTGAGAGTATTCTTTTATCTTTATAATTTATACATTGAGTGGATTTAGTTTAATACTTAATTTAGTGTCAATTAGAAATGACGTGACGCTAATATAACACGCGAAAATAAAGTTTAATATGAATTTTGAATCTATTAATTCATATTTTTAGCAATTCTAATTAACTTTATGAAAGACATATTATATGTAAGTTAAATATATTACATATAAGAGAGTGCCTTTTACAAGATAAAAACTGTGAGAAAGATGCTGTATTCTGTTTTACTTATCATCATTCTCATTGAAAGAATAATGCCCAAAAGTAGAAATCTATTATAATTTTTCATGTTTTTAAAATGTTAAAATAAAAACGAGTTAACAGTTTTAAGTTAGAAAAAGAGAAATTAAATTGTGAAGCAACCTGTAGAATTTATTTAGTAAATTTAGAGGGGAAGGTATTTAAATTATATAAAGTTAAAAATGGCAAGTGGTTTAGAAGAGAAAACAAAAACATGGAGAGGTTCAAATAATAGGTTATACGTTTGACCGCCTCCTTTCCCAACAAGTTTTGAAGAATTAAGAATTGGTATTACCGTCAAAATTAAACATAATACAACTTGTAAAATTAATTTATATTAGGGTTCACACAACACAACCACTAATAACACACATGCTCCTTCTAATACCCTTTTCTTTTTTCTCTTGTTACACCCTGTCTCTTTCCATAGCTAACCAATGAACAAACCTCACAAAAGTCAACTCTCCCACTTTCTTCCATGAATGGGAAATTTTAGTTTACTAAATTTAATTTAATTTCATATATTCAGACTATATTTGTGTGTTAACTTGTCAATCTTCATTGTGAATGGGAGAACATAATATTTAAAATCAACTTGGAAGTAGGCATCACAATTTGAGAAATGGTTTTTATAGGTTTTTTCAGTAACTTTCCAAGTTGGATATCTCTACATATTTTACTATTCCATTTTGCATCTAAAAATCATCTCCACAAAAGCTCCTCCTTTAGTTTGGATTGAACTATCATATATAATAAAGCTTTTTATTTTCAATATTTAACATAAATGTATCTAAAACTTAATTCGAAATCGATGTCAAAATCTTGTCCCAATCTATGTAATTTTTTTGTTTCTTTTTGTGACATTGTGTCCCATTTGTTTTAATATAATCTCAAGTGTACATAAGAAATAGCACCCTTTTATTTTTCTGCTAACCTGTGAGACTATGTAACAGCTATAACACTTTAAAAACATGAATTTTTGTTCTGTCGTAAAAAACAGAAGACCTATGTTTCACTGTTAAAATCATGTCTCTCTTGCCCACTTAGGTTGCCACTCCTCTCAAAAACAAGATCGGAAGCTGCTTAAAGCCTGTCCAAATGTAATCATCTAAACTATGAATCTCTTCAAAAATGAAAACCTTTTCTGTATTTTCTGTATTCAGCGTGCATAGTTGTCCTCAAAGCATTTGTTTAGATATATGGCCATAAATAATTATAACAATTTTTTCTTCCACTGCAAAACTTGAAACCGCAATTTTATTTATAAATTAAAATCTATTTTTTCTTACATTATTATAATTTTTCATATTTTATGAAACTTTAAAAATTTACAGAAAATCTAAAATATTATTTCTTACAAAATTTCATACAAAATCAAAGGAAAACATCTACTAAATATTGAAAATTCCAATAATATTATATTAACTACATGTTGGTGCATTACTGAAAAATTAAAATTTAATAATAATAATAATAATAATAATATTAGTCATAAAAACTTTATTATTGTCACCATGATCATCAATTTAATACATTATTATTGCCACCATTATATTTTCATGGACGGCAACTTTTGTGGCAATTTGTCTTATAGTGCATGACCATTTAATTTTCGTTTTGTAATGGATCAAAAGGCACAAGGGCAGTTTGTGGATGAAGCAAGACCCTATTCTGATGGCAATCTATTATACTAACAACATGATATTACTTATCTTCCAACCCCAGATATGACATGCATCAAGTGTTTGTCCCTCTTCATTCCCTATTCTTTGCATCATCAATAATTTTAACTAGTATAAACTACCTCGAGTTTTGAGTTAAATTTAATATTGAAAGGGTCCTGATGAAAGCAGTAAAATAAGCCATTATCTAGGTGGTTGTTTATTCCAGCACTTCATCTTTTCTTGAAGCTTTCTTCCTTAGAATATTTGGTGAAAGACTCTATCCTAAATTCCTATAGACACCCTTTCTGTTCTGTTCCCTTCTTGTAGAAATATATTTAAGAATGTGTGAAAAGTTGATGATGATGGTTGGTGGCCACCGTGTGACAATATTTTATTTTTATGTTTTGGGACTTAATCCCATTATAATCGTTGAAAAATGCATGCAAAAGTCATTGACTAAGTAAAATGTATTAGTTAACCTTAGCCATCTCGAGGCCGCGTTTGGTCTACCATCCTTTGTTGATTCAGTTTTGTCATACTATCAAGCCTTTGCTTTCTCATTAAAAGATGATTGCTATAGATTGATCCTCTTTGGTTCTTTGGTCATCGTTGCTTCCATTCAAAAGTTTCATTTTTCCGATCAAACAGAACAGAAACATTGAGTAATGGACCAAAAACATAAAGTGATTCTTCTTCTGCTGCTTCTTTTCCAAGTTCTGCTAGTAGCATCACAGACAGACAGTGGAGATTGTAAGTTCAATTCTACTCTTTTATGTTTCGCTCTATCTTTGATGCTTGATGTATATTTAACAATTTCTTGTACGTATGTCCTTTCACATCGCATGAAAAAAGTAAGGAATATTTTCCAACTTTTTAGGGGGTGTTCTTACATATGGTGGGAAGTGGCTAAACTCTCAAAACTTTGTAACTTTGGAGTACCTCAGTTCTATGCAAGAGCACATCACAAATTACAGCGGACACAGAAAATAGAGAAATTAAATTTGTAGAACAAGTCTGTACTATTTTTTTTTCCAACCAGACATGAAATAAGATGGATGATGAGATGAAGAGAGAGGAAAAAAATTAATTGAAAAATGGTGTTGAAAGAATTTATTATAGGAATAATATGATTCAAGAAAATACAGATATTAGTTATCTTCTGTCCTCTGTCAATCTGAATTTGATTCAAGAAAAAAATTATTTGCTTTATGTATTAAAATTAAAAACATTTCGTTGTGATTAATTCATTTAATTTCTGAAGTAGGATAATGAATTGACTACAAAGGTTGCTTTCTATAGTTTTCACTTTTCATGGTAATTTGTGGTCTAGAGACATGTGGAATCACTGAGACAGGAGATAGATTAATGAGCACTAGGAATTTATGTAGTTTAGTTTGAAAATTAAATTTCTTTTTGACAAGTTTTTAATGTAAATGGTATATGGCTGTAGATTCTGCCCTAAATTCCCTTACACAATCCTGGAGTAACAAGCCACAAAGTTGGGTGGGTCCAGATCCTTGCGGTGGCTGGGATGGAATTCGCTGCAGCAATACAAGAATTACCCAATTGTTTGTTCTTGGTTTCTTTAGCTTCTCCAAATTGATATGAAAGCCGGTTTTATACATTCTGTTTTTTTAAAAGTAAAATATATCTGACTAGATTTCTACTGTTTTCAGGAGACTTCCAGGCTTGAATTTGAGGGGCGAACTGTCTTCAGCAATTGAGTCTTTATCTGAACTAGATACTCTGTGCGTACTTCTTATACAAGTTGAACAACCATTAGACTGAGACTATTATTCTAACCCTCAGATGCCTGTGTTTCTGAACTGGAGATTTGTTGGATAACATTCTTCTAAACTGAACTTATTGTTGGAAATTTCACTTTAGTCAAATAGAAGTATATAAATCCAATACAATTCTGGTTTCTGGAACTGAATTAGATTTAAAACTTACAATCTTAGACTTATATCTAAAGTGAAAAGATATATAGTATACACCAATAATTTAATCTAAAGATAGATTATTCATATACTTTAAAAGAGCCATGTCCTGATTTGATACCTCGAGTACTTTTTGAATTTTGGTGTATGAAACTTGCCAAATCACTTCTCTGAACAAAATTCCTCTACAGAATAACCACTCAGAAGGACATTTTGTTTTGACTAAGCTTTCTGCGGATGGCATGCAATTCCCAATGGAAGCTTGCTTAATAATATGCTGTTTTTGTTCATGTAGGGATCTTTCTTACAACACGGGTTTGGCAGGAACAATTCCAGAAGAAATTGGGAATATGAAAAAGCTTAAATCCCTGTGAGCTAGGCAGTTTATTTTCTATTAAATGATTGATTTAAATACAAACAAATTTTCCCTTGCAAAATTTAGCATGCTTTCTTATCTCTTCCTTTTTAACTGTTTTCCAGATCATTGGTTGGTTGCGGTTTCTCTGGTCCAATTCCGGATTCAATGGGAGCTTTAACGCAGCTGACCTTTCTGTAAGGATTCCATCTTAACAATTCTGCTAATTCCTTTATGAGAAGGTTTACTTACATAAAAAGTATTAGGGTTCAACTTATTCCAATGTATCAAAAAATGACGCCTCATAAAAATATGGAACATCTTATGCTGTGTGCACCCTTGATATAATGTTCACTTCCCAAAATTATGTAACTTAATCTCGAAGCTTAATGTTACTTTAATGGACTAAACCATGGTAAATTATGTGTTACTTTTCATGCAGAGCATTGAATTCTAACAAGTTCAGTGGAACAATACCACGATCTCTTGGCAATCTATCAAATATCAATTGGCTTGATCTTGCTGAAAACGAGCTTGAAGGGACTATTCCTGTCTCTGATGACGAAGGGCGACCAGGCCTTGACCTTCTCCATAAGGCACAACACTTGTATGTCAACTCTCTCACAGCTAATTTTCGCTTGATATCAACACATAACGTGATTGGATATTTTCCAGTATCCTGAATGACCTAACATTATGTTCACTGATTGCAGTCATATGGGGAGCAATAAACTCTCTGGTACAATACCAGAAAAACTTTTTAGCTCCAGTATGATTCTAGAACACGTGTAAGCTTCATTACATCTTGTAGAATTTGGAATTTTACAACTATATAATAGCATGGAGAGTTAAGTGTGCTCATGTCACAACAAAGTGAATGAAAGTGTATTTTTTCTTAAGATGACTTAGTGTCTATTTAATTTACATTTAGGTATAATTAATTTTGGATCACTAAATGTGATTGAGATAACTATTCAAATTAATTTCAGCCACCTGTCATATATTAAAATGTGTCATGAAATATTGACTGTGGTTATAAACCAAATGAACTCTTAATCACCCCTTGTACACTTCTTGGCAGGCTTTTTGACCACAATCAACTAGAGGGTAGTGTTCCTGGATCCATTAGTTCTGTGGGGACATTGGAAGTTCTGTAAGTATATTTTGGACAGTGTCCACTGGCCACGTTCACAAAATTATGCTATCTCTGAATTTATCTTAGGCTTTTCTTGATTATTTTCTTTGGACCACAGGCGCTTAGACAAGAATGGATTAACAGGGGGAGTGCCGGCAAACTTAACCAAACTCGGAAAACTAAGTGAGATGTAAGAAAATTAAACATGCCCTATTAAACTTTCATGTTTATATGAAAAAATGTCTCAGTTTTCCTAAAGATTCAACTTTGCTAAGGCGAGGCATGGACTTTATTTTTGCAGCTATTTATCTCACAATAAGCTGAATGGCACTCTGCCCGATTTAACTGGGATGAATAGTCTCACTTACGTGTAAGTATTATATAGTGACTCTTTTATGCTATTGATTGCAACGAAAGTTTAGGTGAGCGTGCAAAATTTTAATCATGTTGGCTAAAAGAAATGCTCAATGGCAATATTTTCTCTTCACTCAAAAATACAACAGCATGCAAACATGTGCATATGATTCATGCATAATACAATGATTTTTCACGTTGCGTATTTTATGGAAAACTATCTGCAGGGACATGAGCGACAATGCTTTCAATGCCTCTGATATTCCTTCATGGGTTACAAGTCTAACAGGATTGACAACAGTGTAAGTTGTTCCTTCCTATTCACATTACCTGTCTCTAATTCTTTCGAATAACATTACTTCTTGAATAAGATTCTCATTGCTGTGAAAAAAATATAGAAGCGGGATTTCATTTTAGCTATGTATAAAAAGAATGACATGTTCCTAGAAAGTGATGCTTGAGCAAATCATGATTATGAATATCAAAATATGGTAACAGGATACTTGAGAAGAACCAGCTCGGTGGCGCACTAAATCTTAGTGGCTACAGCAAAAGTCTGCAACTCATAAATTTGGAGAGTAATGAAATAACAGAGATTGACCCAGAAAACAATCTACCAAGTTTTGAAATAAGGCAAGCCTCATTATTTATGATATCTCTTTTTTCTCTATAAAAAAAATGTTCAGCTATTTGCATGTATTCAAAACTGAGGCAGTTATCTGATGTTTTTGCAGACTAGCTAACAACCCAATATGTCGTGAAAGTGGCGCTTCTGAAAAGAGTTACTGCAAAGAACCAGTACCCAATCCCTCATTTTATTCAACACCGTCAAATAATTGTTCTCGTCCACCTTGCAGTTCCGATCAGATTCCCAGCCCAAATTGTAAATGTGCATTTCCCTATACAGGACTTCTTATATCGAGAGCTCTTAGTTTCTCAAACTTCAGTGACGCAAGTTACTATAGGGAGCTTGAGCAGTCTCTGATGGATACTTTCCGAAACCAAAGCACTCCAGTGGATTCAGTTTCTCTTAGTAACCCCATGAGAAATTCTACTTCAGATAACTTTGAATTGACTCTGGAAGTCTTCCCTTCGCAAAGCGATCGTTTCAATACAACTGGAGTTTTAACTATTGCTTTTCTGCTTAGCAACCAAATTTACAAACCCCCAGAGTTCTTCTCCCCTTACATCTTCAAGGGTGCTAATTATGAATACACCGGAGGTTAGCTTTTGTATCTCATTATGAACTAGAAATACTAAACACTTTGTCAGTTCTATTTTACAGTGCCCTTTCTCCTCCCTAACTCTCATTTTTTACGTCAATTAGGAGAATCAAAAGGATCAAAGTCGTCTCATACTGGGATTATAGTTGGTGCTGTAGTTGCTGTTGTGGTCTTTGTTGTACTAGCATCCCTTGCAGGGATGTATGCCATTCGCCAGAAAAGAAGAGCAGAAAGATCTGCAGGCTTGAACCCTTTTGGTAAGAAGTGATTCCTGCAGCCTTCGCTGAATTTTGTTCCTTGCAAGAACTTCTCAAGTAGTATTTTATTGGTTCAATGTCATTATAAATGCAGCAAATTGGGAACAGAATAAGAATAGTGGTACTGCTCCTCAGTTGAAAGGAGGACGATGGTTTGCTTTTGATGACCTAAGGAAATACACCAACAACTTCTCAGAAGCCAATACTATTGGATCTGGAGGCTATGGACAGGTTTTTGCTAATGGCATCTTATGATTATCCTTTTTTTTATTTCTTTAAAAAGACCCTATTGCCCAATTCCTTTGATGTTCCTAAAAGGAATTTGCATATTTTCACTCTAGTGTCAGAAATAACCAAGTATTTTCCCAAATAGTTATCTTCTTGTTTACTTATATGCAAGATCTAATTAGTCCTCTTTCTCAAGGTTTACCAAGGAACTCTTCCCTCTGGGGAGTTGGTTGCTATTAAACGGGCTGCAAAAGAATCTATGCAGGGTGCTGTTGAGTTTAAAACTGAGATTGAACTTCTATCAAGGGTCCATCATAAGAATCTCGTTAGTCTTGTGGGTTTCTGTTTTGAGAAGGGTGAACAAATGCTGGTGTATGAGTACATTCCAAATGGCACTTTAATGGATAGTCTCTCAGGTACTTTCAATTCCTTCCCTACTTCGTATGTACCGTGCTGTATGAGGCTCAAAAGTATAATGGGGATGGAGTGACTAGAAATTTTCATCCGTGAATTTATACTTCATTTTTTGACTATTAACAAGTAGACTACTCATTTTCGCATTTCATTGTGAATCACAACAATTGGTCTTAGTGCCAATATTATTTAATATTACGTTGTCAATTAAAGCCTCATTTAACCAAGTATCAATTTACCAGATCAGTGAGAAATCATTCATGTTAAAAGGGACTTGTTAAGATCCTGATTTAATACAAACTCAGAGATAAATAACAACAATAGTTTGTGGAACAACATAGGTTTGACTCTCATGGTCGACCCTGCAAAAAAAAAATGAACCTAATCCAAATTTAAGACTAGAAATCAGTGTCACGGGGACTCTGATAAGTATTTTCTGCTTTAGCTTCTGCTAGACTGCAACTAGTTACATCTTCAGGATTTGGGAAGTTGTTACCACGAACATACTATTATAACAACCAATTAAAAAATCCAGTTAAGCCAAAGTCCTTCGAGTTGCCTGTCACATTACTTAATTTTCTTCATTTGACTTTACCAATGCAGGAAAGTCTGGGATCTGGATGGATTGGATAAGGAGGCTAAAAGTAGCATTAGGTGCAGCCAGGGGTCTGGCCTATCTTCATGAACTTGCTAACCCACCAATCATACACAGGGACATCAAATCTAGCAACATCTTACTTGATCATCACCTCAACTCAAAAGTTGCTGATTTCGGTCTCTCCAAACTTCTTGTTGATAGTGAAAGGGGCCATGTCACTACTCAAGTCAAAGGAACAATGGTTTGTATAGAATGCTTTGACTCCTACTTTATAAGCAGCACATATCTTTGTTTGTTTAGAATAGATAATAAGTTTATCAGGTGCGAAATTTTTAATAGTTGGAATGCTTCTTCACTTTATAATTTGGTTTTGAACCCAACTCTATTCCAAAAACGAAGTTTAGAAGTTTCCACTTTTATATTTTATTTTGGTCATATCTTTTGGTTGACGTGGGATGTCCAACATCCACCTTTAAAATTTCAGTCATAAAATCAGCCTTTGCTATATAGCCGCACAATCTAACCAATTTCTCAAAGGGAAATAAAATAAACAAGTTTTCGAGACACTTAAAATATCAGGAAAAGCTAAGGTACAACACAATCATACCCTCATCTCCCTTGTGTTCTTAGATTGATGATGCCTTTTTATAGAGTGTGCTTGGCATAATGCTTAGAAAATAAACAAACCTAACACTGTTTAGATAATGTATCTTTTCAATAAAGCAGAAATCGAATCAATAATTTGCCAAGAGTTAGCTTTAAACTTGAAATTTACCAGAGGGATATCTGATGCAAACTTATTTCCTTTTTATTCTCTCAGGGATACTTGGATCCTGAATATTACATGACCCAGCAGTTAACCGAAAAGAGTGATGTATATAGCTTTGGAGTGCTAATGCTGGAACTAGCAACAGCAAGAAGGCCAATAGAACAAGGAAAGTATATTGTAAGAGAGGTAATGAGGGTAATGGACACGTCAAAAGATTTATACAACCTTCACTCCATTCTAGATCCAACCATTATGAAAACAAGACCAAAAGGCTTAGAAAAGTTTGTGATGTTGGCTATGAGGTGTGTCAAAGAATATGCAGCTGAGAGGCCTACAATGGCTGAGGTCGTAAAAGAGATTGAGAGCATAATCGAGCTCGTTGGATTGAACCCCAATTCTGAATCAGCTACAACATCAGAAACTTATGAGGAAGCAGGTGCAGGAAATGCCCAACATCCTTACAGGGAAGAAGATTTTAGCTATAGTGGAATGTTTCCATCAACAAGGGTAGAACCCCAATAGACTTCGGTATATTTTTCTTTAGTAATTTTTTCCTCTCTTCAGATCCCATGCCTGAGATCTGCTGTGTCAATTTTGGATTCGAATCCTTATATAGGCGGGTGCTTTACAAAAGCTTGCTCATTGTAGAAAATGAAGGCTCAAGTAGAATTTTTAAATTGATTATTGGAAGGTTGTATTTATATCTTTGTTCTTGTCATGTAAAGTACTTTGTGAATTGCAGTAATATTTGAATGAATGTAAGTATTAAAGAATGATACTCAACGCTGAACTTTCCAAAGACAGCACATCTGTTTTTCTTTCCTTTTTTCAGCAATTTGATTATTGTGATCACTGAATAACGGACCCTAATCAACTGAAGACAACCTTGACAGAAGACAAGTACAGGATAATCCAACATTGTCATCTTCACCCATCCTTTGAACCAAACTCATTTATGCGGCAAGAACTCATCTTATTTAAAAATAAGTTAGTCCACTTGCAGATTTTAGTACATGATGATTTAACCTTCTCTCTCAAAAATTCTTTTATTTATCTGGAGTTTTTATTTTCATGTTTCAAATAGTGTAATATCTAAGTCATTAATTTGTCAAGAAAAAAAATTGTTATAAAAACAGTAATTTATCACAGAAACCATGAACTTATCTTAATTTGTCTTGCTTATTTCAAGTAAAAATGGCTTAAACAATTCAATGTAAAACAACTTATGCAATTAATACTTTATAAAATTGTGCTAATAATTTTGAAGGGAAGTGTCAAATTAGTTAAATATTGAACGGAATTAGAATGGATAAATGTGAGTACAAATGAAGAAAAAAAAAACGTAATGACAACTGACAAAATTAGAATCCGAATCACACCAATCGTGATATACTGAAAATACAATGAAATCGTAGGGTGAAAATAATGAATAATTTATTATACACATACACTTAAGATCAATTTTTGTCGTTAATCGTTAAAACAAGAGAGTAAATGTTTAGAAGGGCCGAATCAAGAAATGAGTTCTTTTTAATCTTACACCGTTTGAAGTTGAGATTATATTTTATGTAAAGGACGTGATTGTACATTTGAGACGGAAAGGGAAAGCAAAATAATCGAGTCACTCCACCACATGACTGAGAATAAACCCAAAACGCATTACCCTTCTCCTTCAGCTTCTTCAGGTGGGATTCCCACTCCCAGCGATGATGGCCCAAAAAAGTTTTCAGGACCGAAGAGCCATATCAACCCACCAGAGAAAGAGATTCCAGATGCTGCCACTCTGAGGGATCAATGGAGGTATGCCATCAGGCAGTACAGTAAATGGTACTCTCACGCTTGGGGCACTGCCATTCTTGCTGGCACTGCCTTCTTTGCCCTTGGCTGGATCATCAAGGGAGAAAATCCCATACCCTCTTTCAACTCCAACAACCCCTCTTCCTCTCAGAACGATAAAGACAACAATACTCCCCATTGATATGCCCTTGCCTACTTTTCAGGTCACTTCTCAACTTTCGTCAATTTGCTGTTTCAAGCTCTCATTTTTGTTTCATTCTTGCTTGGTGTGCTTTTCTAGGACCCCTTGATTTTGATTTTTAATTGATATTTTGGATGTTGGGAATTGTGGATAGAAGCTGAATTGGGTTATTGAGAATCGGAAAATTATTAACGTTTGTCTTTTGATTTGTTTCCATGGTTCAATTATGAGGGTTTTTAGTTGAATTGGCTCTTCTAGTGTGATCGCACAAAAGAATGTGAGGAAGTTGAAGATGAAAAACTGGGTTTTAGATGTCGAGTGTTAGGCTTCACCAATTATTGGTAGATACTGAATTCAGACTCATGTCTGCCAATGCTTCTGATTTAAAGTGTTAGTAGTCGTGGTTTTTTGTTGTGGTATATGAAGATAAAGATTGTAACTGATGTTAGAAATATAACTCCAGTTATGCAAAGAAGCTTTTTGTTTATCACACTGTATTAATGGAAGAACGGTTGTAACTTTAGCTTCCGTGAGTGTGGTACTGTTGCAAACATGTCCCATGAAGAGTATCATGCGGTTTCTGGATTTATCCACCAATCACCATAACATATAATAGTGTCGCTTAGTTAAAGATGGCTTGAGAAGATTGCATTCTTTGGCCATGCTTGGTTGGAATTAAATTGGGCTGGTGAGAAATGATTGTGTTGTATAAGGGCATAAGAAAGCCTAAAACACTTCTGTTCTCCTTTTGGTGCATTAATGAAATGGTTGTCTCGTAGGTTATTTTGCAATGTCCATTTGAAACTTTCTCTACTTTTTGTTGTGCGTCTTACATGGATTGAATCTTGGTGCTTTGCTCCTCTGATGGTACGCTTGTTTTTCGAAAGTCCAAAATTTTCCGTCGTATTTTGTCACTTTTGATGTACAGGATCACAGGTAGTTTGCTGGCTATAGTCAATTATGCTTCCTGTTACTTTTGGTCTTTGATATTCTGTGAGCTGATTGAACCTGGCTGCATAATGTTTGCTGCGTTCATATTCTGGAATTGAACTCAATTATTAATATACCATAAGTATTTTCATACTGTTAGTTTAACTGCATTTTAACTTTTATGTCTAGACCTCCCACTGATGAAATCTGTATGAACTGTTACGTATATATCCTTGGAGCAAGTCTTTTGTGCTCCTATAATACCTACTCCCTTTGTAGTGTTATTTTTCTTAATTGGGCACTTTTCTTTCATTTCTATGTAAAAAATTAAAATACGATTACATGTTAGGAGTGTTAAACAATTTGCCCTTGTTTAACATGTACGTTATAGAATGGAATAATGAACAAGATAAATTGATAGACCATTGTTCTTGGTGTCTTCTGGACTGTGAAAGTCTTCGCGGTACTAGGCATGTCCTATTTTAACCAAATATTCGAATTGAAAATAGTTGTTCAATTAGGAGCCTGAAATACAGTGAATAAAAATTCAGATTGATGAATCGATAATGCCGGGAAAATTTGGGTTTTCGCCTTCTTGCTTTCATGTTCGTTAGATTAACTGTTCATTGCATTTATAAAACGTAGTTGTTGACTTCTTGGCTAATATTACATCTTTTATTTGTTCATGAAGACATCCAATTGCAGGCACTACCAACTGGAATCAAGCCACACAACAACAGCTTTTACTAACAACACCTTGACACCTTGCATGCAGTGGTCTAATAAGGAAGTTTGATGTTTATAATAAAGTTTCTTAGTTTGCTTCTCTTAAACTAGTTTTTGTCCCTGTTTGGATGTGGATGTAAGACAAAAGATTACGTATATTCAAATGCTTTAGGCATGTAATGATGCGAGGAAAAAGATTGTAAATACTCAATCCCAACTTGTAATTTATGGGTGTTTATGGTCCATCTACGTTCAAGTTTGGTTCCGTTTGATGTCTAAACTTGACAGAATAACAAAGGTGTGAACAAGCTCGTGATTGTTACTAAGTATAACCTTCATTGTAATAATCTCATAATCTGATCGTGTCTAGAAATACTGTTTGTTTAATAAATGAAACATTCAAATGTTTAAAATTGCCAAACAAGCGAGAGCACTTAGCCCAACAAAACTACTAGAATTTTAAAATGCAGGATGACATTGTTTGAAAAAAAAAACCTAGTTCTCAGATTGCAATTTTGCTGACTACAATGAAAGGATTTTTGTTCTCAATAAAAGTAAAGAAAGACAAAGAAAATACTATTTCTTTTGTGCATTTGAAGTCATTCTTTAGTGTCACACGGTTTTAAGCTACATGTGTAACAAAAAACAAAATCTGTATATTCTCGAAAGCCTTGTAACTTATGAAATCCGGCCCAACAATGCGCAAATCACAGTACTTGAGAATTCAGAATTTAACTTCGAGAACATGTAAATAATTCTGGATAGAGTGGATCTGCATTCATGGAAAAGAACAAAGAAGCCTATAAAAAAATCTGCCAAATCTGAAAATAGATAAATGAATACCTTCGTGAAACAACAACCAAGAACAGGCATCAAGGAAAATGTAAGTGCATGTTTCCTGAACATTTTGACACTTGCATTAAACAAATTTCTCTACTTAGCCAAGTAGAAAGTTTATATTGTAATGCTCTCTGAACAACCATTTTCATGTTTTAAGGCTGAACTCTACATAGGATATAAACAGGAAACAGGACATAAGTTTAAAGTAAAAATACAGAGGTTTTTGCTGCATGCTCAAGCAGAACAGCATCCACTCTGCTTCACATCTGATACATCATCACGAGACCCAACACTTATCTTCTGTCCTTTAGGTAATGCTGCTGGATCATCGCCAATTTCAAGGGTCTTCTTGCTTACAACATGGTAGATCTGTGTGAGTACTTCTGTGAAGGCGTTTTCAACGTTCATGGACTCGAGAGCAGAGGTTTCCATGAAAAATGTTTTCTCCCGTTCTGCAAAAGTTGTAGCATCTTCGGTGGAAACTGCTCGCAGATGACGCAAGTCTGCTTTGTTCCCAACAAACATCACTACAATGTTGGCATCGGTGTGATCTCTGAGCTCCTTCAACCATCTCTCCACATTCTCAAATGTAACATGGCGGGTAACATCATACACTATTAAAGCACCAACAGCTCCTCGATAATATGCACTAGTGATTGCTCGGTACCTGAGTAAAGGAAAAATTATATGAAGATGCCTTACATGAAAATTTGATCATATATAGCATTTTTTAAATCTTTATTCATGTGGAATTCAAGATTAGGTGATGTTACTCTAAAGATTCTTGTTGAGATTATCAGCAATGTCTAACTGTTCATCCGGTTGCTATGACAATAATAACAATTACAATAACAACAATAATAACAATATTTCACATCAATCTAATGCACAAGGGGGAAATATCTTCGCATTTTAGCAAAACTAGAATTCAAATTTTTACAAAGAAAAAAATACTCAATGGAAGGATTTTATATGTCATTATAATATAACAAGCTAATTTAAAGCCCAGATCGAATGAGAGTAAATCATACCAACAAAATGGTTTAAAGATGATTGGAACATCTTAATGCTACTTAAGACATTGGTGACCTCAGCAAGAAAGACTAGGCAAGTGATAACTTCAAATCTTTTATTGCTTAGTATACGTTACTTGCATTTTTACCAGCAACTAACAACTTTGTCAGAGATGCTAAGAGTATGATTTTCGTAATAACATTGACATGTTTACATATTGGTGCTAAGTATGTGACAGAAGAGCTATGAGCTATCTGCATTATGTAAATGCCGTAGTTCAGATTATTTCAACATGAACTCAATGCATAAATGCTATGGTTTGAAAATTGTGAGATTCTATGTGGAGATTACGAAATCGTTAGCTGCTGAGTTCCTAATAACATCCTCCCTCCTTTACTTTAGGGCTAGCTACGAGACCACAACCAGAGTTTATGGTTTGATGTCAATCGGAAATGAAAGGTTCGTAGAGATTCAATAATAATACATTAACTAAACAGCCACATCAAATAAAATTCTAATTATAATGATATGATCCCTTTGCAAAACCCAGGATGTAAAACAGAAATTCATTAAAGCTTCCAATTCATCTGCTTATCTAACTATAAGCATAAAGGGAGCAGGAAAACTAAGACCAACTAACAGGTCACATATCCATTACAATGCTTCAAAAAACAAAATCACATGATGGGCAATGACAACCAAAATGCAACAACCCAATTCTAGCACAGAGAAAACAATAGAGATAAAGAACACAAGGAAAAAAGTATTCACCTTTCCTGACCAGCAGTGTCCCAAATCTGAGCCTTGACAACCTTATCATCCACCCTAATGCTTCTGGTGGCAAACTCAACCCCAATGGTGGACTTTGATTCAAGGCTGAATTCATTCTTGGTGAACCTCGACAAAAGGTTGGATTTTCCCACGCCAGAGTCCCCAATCAACACAACCTTGAACAGATAATCGTAATCCTCATCAGCTCTATACGCCCCCATTAGCCACTACACACACACCCTTTTTTCTCTCTCGAGTTTGTTACAGACAAAATCAAGGAAAAAAGGTGATTTTGATATGCCCTTTCTGTCAGAGATTCAAATGGGTTGCGGCGAATCTATATTTATCCTCAAAGAAAGGTACTTTGTTTTAAAACCCAGATTTGGAACAACTCTCGCTAACAATAACAAGTTGAAACAGCGAAGCTGGAAATGTGGGTTTCTTAGATGGCAAATCGTTTGAGGGGAATGATGACAGTGTGGTAACTGTAAAGTGCCAAACACATTTAACTTCAATTTTTCCAACTGTTTTTTCCGTCCTAGTTGCTACACTTTGATTCTGATATTAATTTCATTTTTTCTAGAGACCGTTTTGTGTAATAAAGAGTATTTTTCTTCATTTTCATAGTTAATTTGCCTGTCAAACTTTAATGAAAAAAATATTGTCTTATTATCATCTTTAAGATTAGAATTATATAAGTGTATTTATATGATTATTTAATTATTTTATATTCTATAAAAGTGTTTATAGGCTAAGATAATCTCATGGTCGAACTTATTTCAAACATATTAAATTGACATTTTTATTTAATAAGTGAAATTTAACCTAAAATTATTAAATAATACTAATAAATGTTTATTTTTTAAATATTAAAATTTTTATTTTTTAAATATTAAATAATATAATCTATATTTTTTAAAATTGTTCCAAAAAAATTAAAATAAATGTTTTAAAACTATTCCAAAAAATTTAAAATAGATGTTCTAAAATTACAAATCTTTAAAAAATAATAAAATTGAGACTCAATTAACTTTAAGAGAAGTGATATATGTATATCTAAATATATTATACTATTTATCCACATTCAATATTTACACACAAAAATATAATTAAAGAGATAAAAAAATAAAAATAAAAATAGAGGTGTGAGATGGGTATAGTTGGAGAGTTTGAAATTTTTTTCCTTAACCTAATTACAGAATACAGAAGAGTGAGTTTGATTGATTTTAATAAAATAATGCAGAAACTAAACGTCCGAAATTTTATTGGATTGAGTGATAGTTTAGTTGATACTCAATCCAACTCCACCAACAATATATATACTCCTTATTATAGAGAAATGTTGTCTTGGAAAAATAAAATTGTGATAGTGTTTCAAGTTTCTTTTTAGATATAAACAAATTAAAGAATAAATTTTAATAAAAATAACATTGATAACGGAAGTGAATTAAAAGTTCATAAATTAAGTATTTTAATATGGAATACAAGTGTTTAAAATAAGTTATTTGCTAAATAAATTTATTTCAGTTAAATAAATTTTTAATTATATAGGTTATAAATTATCTCATTTGTCTTATTAAACACACTCAAATAACTAAATGGTTTTTAATACTTAATCAAATAACTTTTGTTACAACTAAAAGTAGAACATATTTTTCTTATTAGTTATATAAGAGTAGAATTTTACAGGTTCTTTTTTAACCATACCTTATTCTTATAAACAATCATGTAAATATGTTATATATTATATGTGTATAAATCTGTGCAAAAATATGTTATATTTTTAGCCTATTTAAACTTCATTTTACTGAAGCATGCCTCTGCAAAAAATTTACTATATAAGAACAAATTTATTTGCCAATATTGCGACAGTTTTAATCCGAGGATTAATTAATTGTGTTAAAAAATGCAAGTAGATTGGAGATATGTCCAAGTGAGAATCCTCAGCTATTGTTGAGTTGGATTTTGAGATTAAATCAGGTATAAAATTAAATCCTGAACTAATATTAAATTTTATTATTTGGATTAAACTCAATATATTCTAAGAAATGAAAATAAATAGATCTAAACTCTAATTCTAAGAGATAAAAAAAGGATAAAAAGTCTGAAAAGAAAATAATTTTGAAGGTTTCGTTGATCAATTCTGAATATGAAATTGTGGAGTTGATGAGGTTGAGGTCTTAGACTTATGCTAAACTCTAAACATTCAAGTTTCGATATCTTTTTGGTATTTGGAAGTGTGTAACAAAGAAAGGTTATTGGTGTTCCTTAGAAGAAGAAAAAGTGTGTTATTGGTGAAGACATTATTTAAAAAGAAAAAAAGATGGTACATTGAAATATGTAACATATTTAAAAACAATACGTAAGAAGTAAGAAAATTCAGAAAAGGATTGAAGAAACATGTCAAAATTATCAAATTTTGTGTTAAAGGAATATAAGGGAAACGTGCTCCAAAGGTGTGACTTAAATGTTTGAGATTAAAATATATTTAAATAAGTGAATTTAGATTTCAATTTTTTTAATATTTGTATTCATCATTTTGAAAAATTAAAAATGTTGTTTTTATTCTATGAAATAAATAAATTTTAATTTAATTTTTATAATTTTTTTTTTCAATTTAAAATTAGTTATTTTAGTTCTTAACCTCGGTTTTAATATAAACAAGTAAAATATATTTTATACATCTTATTCTTTGTTAAAGAGGTTACAGGCTGATCTTATATTTCAATATATTAAAATAATTTATTAACTTTTCATTCAACACAAATAGTTAACGAGTATGGCAATACCAGATAAAGAAAAGGCAATAATTTTAAAATTTAGAGAAAGATATTTGTTCAACTAATTTAGTTAAAGACTTCCAAGATGATATCTAATTTTAATAAAATATTATTCAATGAAAAATTTCAAATTATAAATAAAATAATTTTGAATTGTATAATTGTTTTACGAAATGTTCATGTATGTAATGAAAAATATTTAAAAGAAACCACAACAATTAAATAATTTATAGAAATATTTAAATAGCTAAGCATATAATATATATATATATATATATATATATATATAAATGTGAAAAATCGATGTAGAGTTATTTATTTATTGAGATCATAATTGACGAGAAGATCCAAATTATAAAATAATGTCTCGTTTAATAACATTAGTATTCACTTAAAAAAAAAAGAAAACTCTTCTTTTCAATCTTAAATTTATAATTATTTTCAACCAACCACACACATCTGGTCTTATTTACTTCTTGTGAATATATATATAAAATTAGGTTTTTTGGGATGCTACTGTGTATAGAAGGAAATGTAGTCTTTCAACAACAACAAAAAAGTGTGAGAGGGATGAAGTTAAAAAGTGATACCAAGTTCCAACCTAAACCTGCAAAGTGATGATTTAGTCCAAAGAAAGAAGAAGTTTAATCTGATCCGAAAACATGCAGTTGAAGAAATGAATGGAATGGACAAGAAGAATCGAATCAGAGTGAAGTGAAGCAAGCAAGGTGACTGTTTGTTTACCTAACACCCTCGTCCTGGTTGGGGATATAGCTGCACCAAGTACAACGTAAAGTCACTCTTTTCTTTATATTAGGCACCACCACACACCAATATGCTCATTTGTGTACGATCCAAACCAAACATCACCTCCATGTGACCAAAAAGTCCATCACAAACCCTATCTCTGCCACCCAAAAGCCTGAAACACACACATGCTTCTTCTTATTTCCTCAACCATGCTTCCTCTCCACCCATCACCTAATCAAATTAAAGAGAGAGAATGAGAAATACCATTCACATCACACTACTTTGCAAAGTCATCGTGGTAATGATTATAATTTTGTGATCATCATTCAAGACTCGTATACCATACATACATATATGAT
Organism: Lablab purpureus; assembly: GCA_030347555.1. Taxonomy (NCBI): domain Eukaryota; kingdom Viridiplantae; phylum Streptophyta; class Magnoliopsida; order Fabales; family Fabaceae; genus Lablab; species Lablab purpureus. Next base: position 12,906,128 of record CM059259.1, read on the forward strand.
AGTTCATTCATTTCATGCAGAAGAATAGAGAAGGGTGTTGGGGTGACATAGCATAGCATAGCATGATAGCAGAAAAGATATGAAGAAAAAATAAGGGATGTTGGGGTGTGACATAGCATAGCATAGCATAGCATAATAAGGATGATTAATTGGAGGTGAAGAAAGAGAGAGCGTGCAGAGACATATCGAAATCGGTGTGTCAAATCGAGGCATCAAAACATGAGAGGAAACACTGTTGTGATGGAAGAACACGTAAACCAATCTGTGACTGTACATGCCTGCCTGTGAAGCTCTGAGTTGTGACCTCTCGTCAACAACCACTCTCCTGTTAATTTGATGAGATGAGATGAGATGTGCTTCAACAATTTATATACATTTATTTATTTATACATACATTGTAGGAAGAAAGAAAAGGAACAGTGAGTGAGTTATGAAGACATAGTTTTGCAGTGTATGTAGGTTCTTGTTGCTTCCCCAGCTCAGCAGGTAGCTAGGTGGAGACAAAATTGAATTTGGCAGTTTGTGTGAAAACGTTGGTAGCATTCCGTTTCGGGTCAGACCTTTCTGATTCGTGTAAACAAGATGCTGGCATACAGTGAGGTTACCACCCTTTTTCTAATCACACTGCCCATTGCCAAATATCTCCAACCATATGCACACACATATTATCCCTCTCCCTCACAGATAAATACTCTCTTTGTAACAAAATTTACGCATCATTCACTACAATATCCAACAGTATTATTCATACAAATTCTCATGTAGTTTATATGCTGACATCTCATGTACGTACCCACAAACTTACGTGTTAAATGCAGTGTGTTTATGATAACTAATGCCTCATCAAGAACCATGTAATGCTAGTTCAATGTCATTTTCAACTGTATAAAAATTAATAAAGGTAATTAGTTTGAGTGACTAAAGGTAATTATTGCGGAAATAGGGATTCATATTCAGAGATTTATTCTCGAACGGAATTACTTTGAAAAGAGATACTAAGATTTCAATTTATCATGTTTCCTGCATTTGTACTTTAAACATTTGACTGACTTCAAATTACTGTAGTTTTTAAGATTTTCTAACTTGTTTACTTTTTTGCATTGACTGATTTTAAGAATCATACCTCAAGTATATTTTTTTTTAAAAAAATACACTTGTTTATTTTTAAAAGTATATAAATATTTTAGCAAGTTGAATATTTAGGTACGTTTTAAGAAAATAAAGTTATAACTTTTTTTTTGGGTGAATTAATGTTATTTTTTCAAAAAATCCATGTTTGATATCTTAAAACTGATACTTATTCAATAATTTGATCTTTCAACATCTAATTTATATACACGTATGTGATCATATTGAATAATCTTTAACCTTTTCTGTCAAAGTATTATTTCACTTTTGGTATTTCACATCATAATTGCAAAAATCCAGTAAGTTTTCAAGCATTACAATATTTTAGTTCCTCAAATAATCTTCTATTAAACGTATAGCATTTTTCTGACATAATAGTTGTTGTGTTGTGTATGCTGACATAACTTAATTCAACTTTTAATTTCTCATTATTCTTACCAAAATTACGAAAACTGTAATTATGTGATACAACATACATTATCAATATAGTATCATTCATTGCAATGCACATCAACAAAAATTATTAAAAGCATTCGTAAATAAATCAGAAAAGAAAATAACTCATAAATTAAAATTAGCTTATTTCTTATGAAAATATTTTATTTTTGTTATCCTTTTATTTTTGCAAATACTCATGAAAAAAATTATTTTAAAATATTATAAATATTTAAATAAATTTTCCAGGGAGAGACGTGTTATGATAACATTCTTAACAAATTTTAAAAGAAAGTCAAAACAAAATCCTCCCTAGTGCAAACTAATTAAATTTTGAACATGCTTTTTTATCAAAAAGAATGGTCGCATTTATTTCAATACTTTGATAGTTTTTTCTTCTGAAATATTTTATTTCATCTCAAACGTGTTGTAAAAATATTTTCATATTTTTTTGGTTTCAACTATTGGATTCCCAATCCTAGAAAATAGAATGTTAAGACTCATAATGAAAAGAAAAAAAATCAAATATGAAGTAAAGAAATTAACATTATTAATTAATAAAAAAGCACATGATTGACATGACTTTGAAAGTAATTTTTATAAAACTCAATAAAATTAACATAATTGTAACTAAATAACAGTATAAAAATGATTAACTTTGTAATATATATACCTTATTATTTCAATAAAAAATTTAAATAATAAAACGTCATATTTGCATAGCAATCATTAGAATTTTAGACGCAAAGCAATAGATAAATGACTTGAAATATAATTTTATTAATGTATGTATTTTGTTTTGTCAATTCTGAAAGGTGTTCATAGTTCTCATCTGTATTTGTGATTTTGTGATTTTACGAGAGAACTGTAGGACTTTGTTCATTCGTCAAGAGAAGGTAATTTCTGTGCTAACTTTCTGGCAAAAATTAGCCCTGGAATTAGTGAATAGTTCTGAGTGGGAATCTCCACCGTTGTGCTAATCTTTTTGAGATTACCAAAATATTCTACAATGCCAGTAGTAATTTAAATTCTGAAATTAAATAGTTTTGTAGAAATTGCAGCTTATTACTAACATTACCGAATTCTTCATTGAAAAATTAACCTTCCTCGCTCCATAATTTCAACTTTTCCAGTCCCAAAAAATATAGAATTAAATAGGATTAACAATTAAATAATTTTTTTGTTTTATTCAAATATTTAACATTTTCACTCAATAATTCCGAAATTCAAATTCTGAAAGAATAAGATCATTACTAACATTAATGTTGGATGCAAAGGAGAACATTATACTGTACTTCCAAATCAACATTCTTCTTCCGTTTCAAATTTAGTGATTTTTCCTTGACTGCTGAAAGAGGGTAGGCCTCCCGTAGACCCTAAATAAATAACCCATTTTACATTTTCACTGAGCTGTAACATTAGCAGTGCCGCATGTTAGTCCAAAAAAGCTGCGTCATGAACTAATAATTCTAACTTCGGATTATTCACACGCAACCCATCATAAGCAACAACGTATGCGAACATCACCATTTATTTATCTGAACAGTTCTTCACATTCTAATAATTCACTATATCATCTGTGCAAATTGAAACATACGGTTTCTCAACCTCATTTTTGGATCATCGATAACTTTGTCCAGTTCACAATAATAGCATAATGAGTAAAACACATCTATAACCCACATACACGATATGATATATATAGGTATTAACCATCATTTGCTTTAAACTAATTTAGGAGAAAAGTTACACAGGACCAGGTCAACAAAGTCATAACATCCATACTTGAACTCATAAGCGCTGTCTACAAACCCCTATTTAATAACCCTAATAGTAATACACACGTAGAGATAGATAAGAAAAGAAAAAAAGGACAGAACGATCGAAATAGACAGATAAAACACCATATCTAAACCTTTCCCATGCATCATCTTTCAGCCTTTTACTTCCTATATCTGCAAAATGATGAAATGTATGTGTTAATAATAATAATAAAAAGAGAGTTATGATCACATAAACGAAAAGAAAAAGTTATTGCAACAGAAGCATGGCTAATGTGCGCACCAAATAATAACATGCACCATGCTGGAGTGAATGAAGAGTGACACCCCATTGGTTTGTTAGCACAGGTTGACCAGTGGCATGGATGAGCACAGCATCATCTCCAAAAGCTTCACGCACATTGAAAGGTCCCACCGCTACCTCGAATGCCACATCGTTAATGAACACCGTTGATCTCGCCGCAGCAGCTGGATCTCCCATGCCTGAGATACACACAAATATCTCTCATGTGCAAGTCGAAACACAAGCTACCACAAGTCAACTATAGGCTAAGGCCAATTAAGGCCATGCACACGTGACCCAAAATTCATGCTACCCCGTCATCTTCAACCTAATAATTTTCAAAGTTATATATATTTTTATCACATCAATCCATTTATTTTGTATTTTCCTCTTTTTTATCATTTTATTACATAAAATATTTTATAAAAAAATTATTCTTGTTACTAGAATGGTACGCACATTTCATCCTGCCAACCAAAACTATTCTTTTATGTATATTGAAAGTAACAAGCAAAACCAAGCCCTATTAAGAATGTCACACTGTATATTTGTTACCAAGTAGTCCAGGACATGGGGAAAAATGCATTGTTCAAGTCATTTCTGCAAATCACAATGCAAACCAAATTTAATAATAAACTGGTAACGTTATGTTCTCTTCTGATACTTTTTTCATTAATCCTTCGTACGTTTTAAACTAATATCATAAAAACATAAAATATTTTTTCATACAGTAAATATAAAAAAAATATCCAAGGAGATGGAAAAATTGCAAATAAAACTACCTTGAACTTGAGCAATGACGGGGGATAGAACAGTGGTGGTAGAGGTAGTGATGGGAGGTACAGCAGTGGTAGTAGTAGGAGCTGTTGTTGAGGGAGTGACACAGAAATTAAACAGTGAGGGCTGGTGCATTATTTTCAGAGACTTGTCTTGCTCTAGATCTTTCTTCGATGCAGCAGCACCATGTCCTACGATCTCACTGAGCAAGAGACTAGTGCAAGGACCAACGTTATGTTGAGGAGGTGATTGAAGTTGAACAACATTGGACAGCTCCGAGAAGCAAAACCCTTGTGATGGCACCGTACTAGGTGCTACTCCCTGCCCATGATGTTGCACTGGGAAGAAGAAAGCCCCAGTTTGTGCGGCCGCAGCTGCAGATGGTGGTGGTGGTGGAAGCATAGAAGACTCATTGTGAGTCTGAAAATAGGTCTGGTTCACAGAATTAGTTGGAGAATTAGGTACCACGTCGACGTTAGAGAATCCAATGGAGAATACCTTGGAGGGTATTAATTCTTTTGGAGAAGATTTCTCAGAGGAGGAAGATGAGGATGAGGGTGCAGTGATTTGAGGGAGAGAAGTGGGGTTTTGTTGAGTTTCAAGGTTCTGGTTCTTTGAGTTTTGGAGATGGCGAAGCTTGTGTTTGCTCCTTGATTTGCGGTTCTGAAACCAATAAAACACATTTGCATCACCCACTTGGCCATACTCTTGCAACTGTGCCCTTATCTTTCTTATCTCATCCCTGGGAGGATTCACCATTCCTGAGTTGAATATAGCTTCCAGAATGCGAATTTGCTCAGGTTTTGGGTTCCACCTTGGCTTTGGCTCTGGACTTCTCTCTTCACAACCCGTACCTGTAGTGTTAAAAAAACAAACAAAAAGAAGAGAGAAAATAACACATAATGTGAAGAACTTTATACATATAAAATGACAATAACAAACATAAATCATGATATCTACCTATATTTTATGTATACAAGAATATGAAAATCAATTTCGAAAGTGTGATACTTATATCTGTCGGTTGTAAATGTTGTAACGTAAAAGAGTATTATGATAGGTAAACTAATTGACCTTTGGGTTCAGATACAAAAATGGAGAGTGATGTGAGAGGTTCTGGAGTGTGGCAAACCTGAAGTGTAAGGGCTTCTGTGGCAACCAGTTGAGATGAGGGAGGAGTTGATGTCATGCTGCCATTGGTGGTGAGGGTTGCAGGGCTTAGACTTGAACATGCTTGGCCAGTGTCTATTAGAAGAAGCCATGATGATGGTGGAAAATTACTGAACTGAAAGTTAGATATAAAAAACGGCCAACCAGAAGAGAAAAACAATCTAGAAGCAGCACTTTTTGTTGCTCTTTCTTTTCGGTCTGAACTGAACTCACAGGGCCAACATAACGTGCCTTCTTATATAGCCTCTTCACCTACCCTACCCTGTGTAACTGTGCATCTCACCGATATTATCATAATGTTAATAACATCTTGGCATCTAGTACAAAAAAAAGGTACAAAATTATTCACATATATTGGAACTTAACACAATAAAATGAAAGATAAAAGGGGTATTAAATAAAATATATAAAAATGGAGGAAAGGGCAACAGGGAATCGCCTGTGAGAAAGATGAACTAGAAAGGAAAGAGAAATAAATAAAAGGGAATGACGATAAGAGAGAGTACCATGTCTCCCATCCCCTGCTATATAGGTAGCTTTTGCATACAAACAACTTTTGCATTAATAGTGTGAAGAAAAAAAGGGTTTAGTGTGTGTGGAGGTTCTTTAAAGTACAAGGAAATTCCCCCCGGACGAGAAGCAAATGGAACATGGAAAGGAATACATGCTGGGGACTTAATTAGGAATCTTGTTGTCTCAGAGATGACAGGGAAAAGGCTCTTAATGCTAGGGCTTTCATGAGTGAGAGAGAAAGAAAGGGGGAAGGGTGGGGTTCTGATCACTTTGTCTCTTTCTTTTACCACATTTCTTTGGGGGAAAGGAAAGGAGAGTGTTGCTCACTTGGGAGTGCTAGCAGTGTATTAATAGTGGGTGGGGGAAGAAATAAGTGTGGGATTATTCTAATGGAAGAGGTTGTTGTGGAAATAAATAGGGTGTTTCAAAGTCAAGAAGGGGGCGTGTATACTACTAGTATGTGGTGTTTGATTGGAAAGGGGTGGCGGGGTTAGTAATTGCAAGTTTTTTTTGGCTTATTTTGGGCAAAGAATGGATCAAGAACTTTGGATTGACTCGAGGGAGCATATTTATTATCATTTTTACACTCTTATTTTGGCTCCATTAAATCCCTCTATGCACATCTCCAATTTCAAAAATTCATTATACAATTTCTTTTTTAAGTTATCAAATTCTACATTGGTTCACAGACCGAGAAGATGGAAGACAAATATCATCTAACAGATCAAATGGTATGTAAATCCCGGTATGGATTCAGTTCATGACTTGTTTATCAATTCAAATTATCAAGGATTTCTCTTTCAATTTTGTATACTACTCTTCTTCTGGGTCTGAACATCATTGCTCTTTATCTTTTCAATGGTAATTCAAAGTTACTTCTATTTAATTCTGAAAATGATTCCCCATGTGATTTTTCACTTCTATAAATTTAGTTTCTAAAATATTTAATTCTCTTCTACAAAAGAATTAATCACTTTGAACTTCAAATGTTTTGGATTTTTCTTCCCAATTTAATTTAAAAAATAAACACTTTTAGAATTAAATTTCAGAAAGTTTAGTTCTTGACTTAAGAGAAAAAATAACATTGACTTTGAATTTGGGGAAACGATGTTATACCCATCTTATTTAAATAAAAATAAGCTTGAAATGAATATAAAACACAAGAGATAATGTCGTTTAATTAGTAAAAGCAGGTAATATAAAAAAGTAATCACCAAAGTAAAATTTTACTGGTTCACTCTCCTACACTTGGACAAGGAGTCACATATAAATTCTAATTTAGTAATATACAGCAGGTTAAAAAATAAAAAGATATATAAATAAAATAACTGTGAATTTAAAATATGAAACATTTGTAAACAAATAATTAAATTACTTCACTCTACTCGTAGACAAGAACATTCACAAATTCTACAATAACGGCTTTCAATACGCAAAACTATATCAGGGGTTCAGTGCATTCTGATAGTTTACCAACAGCAATGCAGTAATGCAATGCATTCCCTGTTATCTAATTATCAGCGTCTTCTGATATACGTCCTCATCTTAAACAGTCTACTCATCAAATCTACTAATTCTTTACCAACAACGTATAAAATATCCAACTTTTGATTTGGGAGCCATAATGTGTATAAAATTTTCAGTACATTTTTTAAGTCACTGTTTTTTAACTACTGCAATTCAAAACGCATATATCTGCACTTTCCATTTTTTTTTTTGTTCAAGTAAAAAAGAGTAATGCATGAAATATTCTGTATAAATAAAAACATATCCACCGGAGTGAACATATCAGGACCAAACACAACCAAAAGGAAGGGTAACACGTGACAGACGTGATATGACGTAGACTAGAAAAAATGTCGAGATTTCATTTTGATTTGTCCTAATTCAAAGTAGCAAGAATATTCGAAAATAAGAACATTTAATTTATTAGATTGTAACATAACATGTTTGATGAAGCAATGTAACAACAAATAAACAGATGCGACAGTAATTTTTTTAAAATTATTGATGTCTTACCTTCAAAAGAACTTTCATATGGTGGAAATGAAACAGAAATTGAGCAAACAGTAACAGTACGTGGTTATATATTGGATAAATATTATAATAAATTTAAATATTAAAAGAAGGTGCACCAAGTAAAAACCTTATATTTCTTGAATAGATGCCTATTATTATAGTTGGGGTTTGACCATGTGAATGAGTTTGTTTGTGTTTGTGTGATTGAAAAATGTGAAAATATGATACAAGGTTGCGATTCAGCTGTCATTCTTCCGGAATGACCACACACTGTCTTTGGAAGATGCATGCATAGGTAGGTTGAGACCCTATATATACTCTTTCTTCTCTTTATGCAAAATCGTGGCATGGAAATGGAATTGACGTCAAGAAAAGAATCCCCACAAGTATGAAATCATACATTATGATGAAAACCAAAACTAATAAATTTACTCTCAACTAAAAATTTCACCCATTAGGAAAGATATTAATTATTAGCACTCTTATATGTATATTTATTTCTAAATTAAATTTTAATACTCTTTTTAAGTTGACAATTATTAAAAAGAACATGTATTATCTTTTAAATTGTGTCTTAAATCTAAATTATACTTTATGATCTTAAAAATATCTGTTTATTATAAATTTAAAGCATATAATGTTATATACACTAATGACATTTATTTATTATGAATTTCAATTTTACAGATATAAATATTTATCATCTACAGTAGCTACTATCACTGACTAAACTACAAGTTTAAATTAGATCCTTTAATCCCGTCTCCTGACACACCAGAGCCTTTAAAATCTAAAGTGAAGATAATCAGTTTATCGAAAAAAACTAGTACTGTTTATGTCTTAAATCAACAAGTATAGAAAAATGTCTTAAACTAATTGCTTTTGGTTGTACTTTTGATTAATTTGGTTGTTCTAATAATGCTAATACTAACTCGATCTCGCTCCCAGTTCAACCACATTTGATTTATCTTCATGAATTAGAACAACATAAACCAGTGCCAATTCAAGGCATCCAAGTCTCTGTTGTTGTAGAAATTGTATATAAAAGTACTGTGCTTGAAACCAAGATTTTGCTCCAAACTTGCGTTATCATGATACGTATTTCTACTGAAGGTGTTCAAAGCTAATGCAATGATTAATTATTTCTTCGTATAACCAGTGTAATTTTTTTCATCTTCGACAGTTATTTAATCAATTAAATGAACTGAGACATTCAAATTACTCAAACAGGGTTAAGTAACTGGGAAAGTGGATTCAAGCTCTCACACCTACCCAAACAGAACCAAATTGGTTTAGTTAGTTCCTTCGTGTTAGAAGGTTCACGCGATGAAATTTTCTAGTTGTGTGATTTATTGCAGAATCTCATTTCATGCAAGGTAGAAAACGGCATTGAACAAGCTAGCTCAAAGGCATAATATGTACAACATATCTTGAGCGATTATGGATAAACAAGGCACAGTGAAAAGCTAGCTATAGCATTATTTATGTATATGTGAATGGCATGCATTAAATACAAAGTTAGATGACCAGAAAGTAAGAAAAACTATATATTTTCTTAGTATCTACATAAATCTTTTCATAGGTTCTGACATATGAAAAGAGCAGGGGACCATGCATGGCGAAGTCTCTTTTCTTTCTCTGAATCTCTGATCTCTCTCATGCCTCTCTGTTTGGGGCAGACAGACAGGAAACTAGGCAGAAAATTGGGACTACAATCGCATCAAACAACTTTAGCAACTGAAGTAGACCTTCCTGAGAGGTAGCATTACTATACTTGTGCTTGATTAGTGTAGTGGCTACAACTTTTGGAACCCCATTTGGCGTTTTGGCCATGACTCCACTAACACTTTTTTATTTATTAATATAAACCTAGCAAAGTGCAAAACGTGCGCAAGCAAGTGTACCCTGTGAGCAATTATGAAGCAAAATCAAGCTATATATATGGTAAGTATATCCGTACCATATTCCATATAGATAGAGGCATTGCAGAATGCAGATACCCCATTCCTTACCTGCTATTTTTCTCTATAATGGCATTAATTATATCTCTTTCATTTGCACTTGTAGTTGTAGTTGTAGGGGGTTGATTCTCTGCACCAGTGGTCACGTATGTATATGTATGTATGTATCTATCTTCATATTTACATATTTATTTATTGCTTTCCTTTCTAATCATCTTTCCCTTTTTCTGTTCCCACCGTTCTGTCTGCACCAAAAATGAGATGAAAATCAGTAAGTAATCTCTTGCTGGACCACCTCTGTAGCTCTCTAAGTTGTGTTGAAGTCTCTTCCCTCTCTGACAACTCACTGTTCTGATGGGAGCTGTGTTAAAAAAGCTTTCTCTATGTAGGTTTCTTACTGCTGGGATAACCATGATTATAGTTTCAGTATCACACAAATACAACTTCTAAATGATTGGAGACAATTTTTGAACTTCCCAACTCACTCATTGTTATTATTATCTTTACTATATCTCCTTTCATTGCCCTTTACCCCGAGGTCAAACAATCAACCCACCGGCTTGTAATTAACACTAAGGCCATTGTTTAAGTCCATGTTATGCATTCTTTTAGCATAGCAAAAAAAGGTGAAAACAAAATATGATGCTTTGTTTACTCAAACAAAAACAGAAAGAGTGTTAAATTTGTATACAAAATGACACAAATATCGTTAAGAAAGAAAAGAGCAGGAAGAGGGAAAAATAAAGAATATTTAGTTTTTTATAAAAGAAAAATGAAAATATCCATGAGTCACTCTGTTATTTATCATCCAGACACTTTATTGAACAAACCAAACAATCAGAAATCTGGATCACCATCTTTTTCATCATTTTTCTTCCTTCATTCCTAAATCTAAGTGTTGATAACTTTTTCACCAGAGAGAAAAGAAGATAAATCACCTATTGGTGAAGTTTAATAATACAACTGCTCAAAAGTTTAAATATCATCTGTACTGTAGTGGGGAAGAAATAAAAGAAACTGTTTTACATTTTTTTTTCAATTCTGTTTGTATCCTAATCAAATTTTTTTTCAATTCTGTTTTACATTGTAGTGGGGAGTGGGGGGAAGAAGAAGAGGAGGAGCAGGAGGGAAGAAGATTCAAGAATAAAAAGACTGGAGAAAAAGATTTAAGAATAAAAGACTGAAGAAGAAAATTGAAGAGCAAGACTGAAGAAGAAAATTGAAGAGCAAGACTGAAGAAGAAAATTGAAGAGCAAGACTAGAGAAGACAAAATTCAAGAAAAAAAAGAAGAATAAGAATTAAATAAGAATTAAAAAATTTAAGGTTAAAGTTTCAAGAAGAGGATTAAAAATTCAAGAAAAAATTAAAAAGAAGATTAAGAAAAAAATTAAAAAGAATGTTCAAGTAGATATAATTCAAGAAGGAAATATTCAAGAAAAAAAAATTCAAATAAAAACATTTAAAAGATTATGAAAGAAATGATTTAATACAAGATTCAAGAAAAGAAGATTTAAGAGGATAAATTTAAGAAAAAAATATTTAAGAAGAGAATATTGAAGAAGAATTCTTCAAAAACAAGAATAAGAATTCAAGAAAAACAATCATGAAGGAAGATTCAAGGAAATAATTAAAAAATTTAAGAAAAAGAACTCAAAAAGATGTTTAAAGATTCGAGAAAAAATATTAAAAAAAGAATTATAAAAGAAAATTATTCAAAGAAATTTAAGAAGAGATCATTTAAAAACGAGAATTTAAAAAAAAAAATCAAGAACAAGAAAATAAAAAAAGACAAGATAAAAGAAGAAGAGAAAGAATAAAAATCCAACAAAAAAAATGAAAAGAATTTAAGAGGAGGATTCAATAAGATAATAAAAGATTCAAGAAGATGCTAAAATATTCAAGAAAAAAAAATAAAAAATAAGATTTGAAGATAAGAATAAGATATCAAGAAAAAAAATTCAATAAAAAATTATGAAAGAGAAAATTTAAAACAAGATTCAAGAAAAAAAAATTAAAGAAAACAAGATTCAAGAAAAAAGATATTTAAAAAGAAAATATTCATAAAAACAAGATTCAAGAAAGAAAATATTTAAAAAAAGAATATTCATAAAAGAAATATTAACAACATGAGAAAAATTCAAGAACAAAAATTGAATGAGAAGTTAAAAAACAAAAAATTTAAGAAAAATAATTCATGAAGAAGATTATTTGAGGAGAAGAAATTAAGAGAAAGAATTTAAGAAAATATTAAAGATTCAAAAAGAAAATGTTCAAGAAAAATAATTCAAGGAAAAGATTTAAGAAGAAAATATTCAAGAAAAAAAGTACAAGAAAGAAAAATTAAGAACATGATCAAACATTCAATAAGATGATAAAATATTCAAGAAATAAAAAAAATAAAATAAATGAGATAAAATTCAAGAAAAAAAATATTAAAAAAATGGTAAATTTAATGAGTACAAGATTCAAGAAAAGAATGGAAGAAAAAGAGTATTTAATTGAATAAGATTAAAAAATTAAAAAAATATTTGAGAAGAGAGTATTTGAAAAGAAGATCCAAGAACAAGAAGTATCAAGAAAAAGAACAATAAGAAAAAAAATTCAATGATAAGAATTCAATGACAAGAAGTTAAAAAGAGAAAAAGATTAAAAAAGTCATAAAAAATGATTTTGGAAGAAAAAATAAAGAATTTAACAAAAAGAATTAAGAAAGATTATTAAAGATTCAAAAATATATTAAAAAGAATTCAAGAAAATAAGACTCAAGAACAAGAATTCAAGAAGAACTAAAAGATTCAAGAACAAGAATTCAAGAAAAATTAAAAGATTCAAGAACAAGAATTTTAAAAGAACTAAAAGATTCAAGAACAAAAATTTAAAAAGAACTAAAAGATTCAAGAACAAAAATTCAAGAAAAATTAAAAAATTCAAGAACAAAAATTCAAGAAGAACTAAAAGATTCAAGAACAAGAATTCAAGAAAAATTAAAAGATTCAAGAACAAGAATTTAAAAAGAACTAAAAGATTCAAGAACAAGAATTCAAGAAAAATTAAAAGATTCAAAAACAAGAATTTAAAAAGAACTAAAAGATTCAAGAACAAGAATTTAAAAAGAACTAAAAGATTCAAGAACAAGAATTCAAGAAAAATTAAAAGATTCAAGAACAAAAATTCAAGAAGAACTAAAAGATTCAAGAAGAAGAATTTAAGAAAAATTAAAAGATTCAAGAACAAGAATTTAAAAAGAACTAAAAGATTCAAAAATAAGAATTTAAAAAGAACTAAAAGATTCAAGAACAAGAATTCAAGAAAAATTAAAAAATTCAAGAACAAGAATTGAAGAAAAACTAAAAGATTCAAGAACAAGAATTCAAGAAAAATTAAAAGATTCAAGAACAAGAATTTTAAAAGAACTAAAAGATTCAAGAACAAGAATTTAAAAAGAACTAAAAGATTCAAGAACAAGAATTCAAGAAAAATTAAAAAATTCAAGAACAAAAATTCAAGAAGAACTAAAAGATTCAAGAACAAGAATTCAAGAAAAATTAAAAGATTCAAGAACAAGAATTTAAAAAGAACTAAAAGATTCAAGAACAAGAATTCAAGAAAAATTAAAAGATTCAAAAACAAGAATTTAAAAAGAACTAAAAGATTCAAGAACAAGAATTTAAAAACAACTAAAAGATTCAAGAACAAGAATTCAAGAAAAATTAAAAGATTCAAGAACAAAAATTCAAGAAGAACTAAAAGATTCAAGAAGAAGAATTTAAGAAAAATTAAAAGATTCAAGAACAAGAATTTAAAAAGAACTAAAAGATTCAAAAACAAGAATTTAAAAAGAACTAAAAGATTCAAGAACAAGAATTCAAGAAAAATTAAAAGATTCAAGAACAAGAATTTAAAAAGAACTAAAAGATTAAAGAACAAGAATTCAAGAAAAATTAAAAGATTCAAAAACAAGAATTTAAAAAGAACTAAAAGATTCAAGAACAAGAATTTAAAAAAAACTAAAAGATTCAAGAACAAGAATTCAAGAAAAATTAAAAGATTCAAGAACAAGAATTCAAGAAGAACTAAAAGATTCAAGAACAAGAATTCAAGAAAAATTAAAAGATTCAAGAACAAGAATTTAAAAAGAATTAAAAGATTCAAGAATAAGAATTTAAAAAGAACTAAAAGATTCAAGAACAAGAATTCAAGAAAAATTAAAAGATTCAAAAACAAAAATTTAAAAAGAACTAAAAGATTCAAGAACAAGAATTTAAAAAGAACTAAAAGATTCAAGAACAAGAATTCAAGAAAAATTAAAAGATTCAAGAAGAACTAAAAGATTCAAGAACAAGAATTCAAGAAAAATTAAAAGATTCAAGAACAAGAATTTAAAAAGAATTAAAAGATTCAAGAATAAGAATTTAAAAAGAACTAAAAGATTCAAGAACAAGAATTCAAGAAAAATTAAAAGATTCAAAAACAAAAATTTAAAAAGAACTAAAAGATTCAAGAACAAGAATTTAAAAAGAACTAAAAGATTCAAGAACAAGAATTCAAGAAAAATTAAAAGATTCAAGAACAAGAATTCAAGAAGAACTAAAAGATTCAAGAACAAGAATTCAAGAAAAATTAAAAGATTCAAGAACAAGAATTTAAAAAGAACTAAAAGATTCAAGAACAAGAATTCAAGAAAAACTAAAAGATTCAAAAACAAGAATTTAAAAAGGACTAAAAGATTCAAGAACAAGAATTCAAGAAGAATTAAAAGATTCAAGAACAAAAATTCAAGAAAAATTAAAAGATTCAAGAACAAGAATTTAAAACGAACTAAAAGATTCAAAAACAAGAATTTAAAAAGAACTAAAAGATTCAAGAATAAAAATTCAAGAAAAAAATCAAGAAAAAAAAAAGAAAACAAAGATAAAAAGAAAAATTTAAGAAGAAGAACAAGAATTTAAAAAAGAGAATTAAAAAATCTAAACAATTAAAAATTAAATAAAATAAAAAAATATTCAAAAGATGAAATAAAATTCAACAAAGAAAGATTAAAAAAATAAGAATTTAATATAAAAAAATCAATAATAAAATATTCAAGAAAAAAAATTCAAGAAAAGAATAATTTAAAAAGAACTAAAAGATTCAAGAACAAGAATTTAAAAAGAACTAAAAGATTCAAGAACAAGAATTCAAGAAAAATTAAAATATTCAAGAACAAGAATTCAAGAAGAACTAAAAGATTCAAAAACAAGAATTCAAGAAAAATTAAAAGATTCAAGAACAAGAATTTAAAAAGAACTAAAAGATTCAAGAACAAGAATTTAAAAAGAACTAAAAGATTCAAGAACAAGAATTCAAGAAAAACTAAAAGATTCAAAAACAAGAATTTAAAAAGGACTAAAAGATTGAAGAACAAAAATTCAAGAAGAATTAAAAGATTCAAGAACAAGAATTCAAGAAAAATTAAAAGATTCAAGAACAAGAATTTAAAAAAAACTAAAAGATTCAAGAACAAGAATTTAAAAAGAACTAAAAGATTCAAGAATAAAAATTCAAAAAAAAAATCAAAAAAAAAAACAAAGATAAAAAGAAAAATTTAAGAAGAAAGAACAAGAATTTAAAAAAGAGAATTAAAAAATCTAAACAATTAAAAATTAAATAAAATAAAAAAATATTCAAAAGATGAAATAAAATTCAATAAAGAAAGATTAAAAAAATAAGAATTTAATATAAAAAAATCAATAATAAAATATTCAAGAAAAAAAATTTAAGAAAAGAATATTTAAAAAGAGAAATTTAAGGAAAAAGGTGTAAGATAAGATTTAAAAAAAAAGAAAAATTCAAGAATGAGACTTAAAAAAATTAAGAAGAAGACTAAAAAAGAAGAAAAAAAAAAAAATTTCTCGCTTAACTAGAAGTGTGTATGGATAAGTTTTCCCAGATATAGCCTTAATATTTTAATATGTAGCACTTGTTTGGATTCCAGCAAGCCGAAGGAGTGAAGTCTAAGGAAAGATAAAATAGTTTGAATAGCAGTATTAACGCAATGGGAAGAAAGGTACTATGGAAACTGATCTACATAATCTGCAGGAGAAAGAACAATAAATAAAATTGAGTTCCTTCGTTCTCATGAGTGGGTTCCTTGAAGCCTGCATCTGAAATTTCAATGGTACACAATCATTGATATGTATATAACTGCTATTCCCATCAAATGATATCTTTCATCAACAACAGTCTGATCTTGAGATGGACATGGTAGCTCCTCTTGCATCATAAAAGCATGTCTTCCCAATAACTGAAGAAAGTGTGTTGAGTTTGATCATCTCTGCCTGCACCTTCTTTGATCAATTTGAGAACAGATCCTTCGAGAGAAGTCCGAAAGGAGACCCTCATCAAGTGTTGCAATACAAATTTGTATGCACTATTTTCTGTTCAAACTTCTAACAACACAAAATAAAACAACCCCTTAGATGCTATAAATTGTACAAGACCAAGGGCCTCATTTACTAGTGTTAATCAAAGCTTTAAATATAAAGCATCGTGTCTTTAAAATCTAAACTGAAATTTAATAAAAATGAATTCAAGATGATTAAAGATTTAAAAAGAAAGTATTAAAAAATTAAAAAAAATATCAAGAAGTAAAAGAATTCAAGAAAAAATATTTAAGAATAAAAATTTAAGAAGAATTCAAGAATAATAATATTGAAAAAGACATCATTCAAGAAAGAAAAAAGAATAAAATTCAAGAATAAAAATTAAAATAATTCAAGAAGTAGAATTCAAGAAGATGATCAAAGATTCAAGAATAAGAATTCAAAAAAAAATTCAATAAGAAGTAGATCATGGAAGACATGAATCAAGATAATATTTAAGAAGAATAGTTAAAAAAAAGAAGATTCAAAAAGACAAATTCAATAATAAAATATTTGAGAAGAAGAAGAATTTAAGAACAAATAGATTCAAGAAGAAACATTCAATAACAAGAAGTTAAAAAAAATAAGATTCAAGAAAAAAATCATGAAGAAAATGTTTAAAAGAAAAGAATTATAGAATTTAAGAGAGAAAATTCAAGAAATAAATAAATATTCAAGAAGAAAATAAGATTTATGATCACAAGATTCAAGAATAAGAATTCAAGAAGCAGAAAAAAAGAAAATTCAATAAGAAGAAGTTAAAAAGAATAAGATTCAAGAAAAAAAATCATGAAAATGGTGGAAGGAGAAGAATTTAAGAATTTAAAAGAAAGAATTCAAGAAGATGGATAAATATTCAAAAAAAATATACAAGAGAAAAATATTTAAGATGATAAGATTTAAGAACAAGAATTTGAGAAACAAAAAACAAAAAATCAATGAAAGAAGATTGAAGGAGACAAAATTCAAGAAGAAAAACAAAAAGAAAAATTAAAATAACTTAAGAGGAATGATTCAAGAAGATGATCAAAGATTTAAGAAAAAAAATTTAAAAGAAAATAATATATGATTCAAGAAAAAAAAATCAATAAGAAGAAGATTCAATAGGATAAAATTCAAGAAAATAAATATTGAAGAAATAACTTTTCAAAAAAAAAAGAATAAACATTAAAAAACTAAGACTTTAATGAAAAAGGAAAAATATTCAAAAAAAAATACATGAAGAAGATGATTCAAGAAGAAGAATTAAAGAAGAAAAAGAATTCAAAAAAAAATAATCCAAGAAAAAAATATTTAAGATGACAACATTCAAGAACAAGAATTAAGAAGAAAAGAAAACTCAAGAATAAGAATTAAAAAACAAAAAGATTGAAGAAAAAAGAAGAATTCAAGAAAAAGAATTACAACAATTTAAAAGAAAGGATTCAAGAAGACTATCAAAGATTCAAGAAAAAAATTAAAAAAACATTAAAAAAGATAAGATAAGATTCAAGAAAGAAAGATTCAAGAAAAAAAAATATTCAATAAAAAGAAAATTCAAGAATTTCAAAAAGATAAGATTAAAAAAAAACTATTCAAAAAGAAAACATTCAAGAACAAGAATCAAGAAAAAGAGATTTAATAAAATAATTAAAAAGAAAATATTCAAGAACAATAATAATAAAAAAATAATAATTTAAAAAAAAAGATTCAAGGAGAAGATCAACAAGAAGAAAAATTAAACAACAAGAAGTTAAAAAAGAAAAGAAAAAGATTCAAGAAAAAAATATCATAAAGAAAATAAATCAAGAAGAAGAATTAAAGAATTTAAGAAAAAAAATTAAAGAAAAAGATTAAAGATTCAAAAAAAATATTCAAGAATAAAAAAATCAATAGAAAAAGATTTAATATTTTAATAAGAAGAGAATATAAAATTAAAAAAAACATTAAAAAAATATTATTTAAGAAAAAAAAGTTCAAAAGATTTAAAAAGAAAAATTCAAGTACAAAAAGATTAAAAAAAAACAAAGAACAAGAAAATTAAAGAAGCAGAATTCAATAATAAAAAGATTTTAAGATAAGCAACAAAAGAACAAGAATTCAATGAAAAAAGATTAAAAAGGAAAAATATTAAAAAACAATCTACCAATAAGATTATTCAAAAAAACAATTAAGAAATTTAAGAAAATGATTAAAGATTCAAAACTAAA
Source organism: Lablab purpureus (assembly GCA_030347555.1). Taxonomy (NCBI): domain Eukaryota; kingdom Viridiplantae; phylum Streptophyta; class Magnoliopsida; order Fabales; family Fabaceae; genus Lablab; species Lablab purpureus. The sequence continues at coordinate 12,924,786 of CM059259.1, forward strand.
ATATTTAAAAAAAATTAACAAGGAAAGATTGAAAATAAGAATTTAAGAAAAAAAAGTTAAATAGTTTTTTTTAAAAAAGGTCAAAAAAAATGTTCAAGCAAACAGGCCCTTATATTTATGAATTGTAGGAAAAGAAACATTGATGTGAAAAGTGAAAACTGAGAACCCATCTACAAGTATTAACCAAAGTTTCAAATACAAATCAATCTATCTCTAAAAGCCAAACTAAAATTCCAACTCGCAAATACGATTTGGTCCTTATATGAGATTATTTAGCTTCAGATTGTTGCATATATGTGAGTTCATATTTTATAATCAGGAAAATTAAGAGTCATGTATTGTTATATTAATATATTCAGCACCTGTGATGTTGAGAAACAATTTGAATATCTTTGTGCTTCTCTTTTCTCCCCAAAACTGGTGTCAGAGCAAACTCAAGAGTTGATAATGCTTAGAAATATGGTGCATATAAATGGATCAAGAACTACTAACCTGATGAGTATAAGAAGGCTGGTCATATATAGAAATATAGCTTCCTTGACATTCTTGTAAATCTTGAAGCTCTGCGATAAGACTCCAACAACTGCCCCCCAATGCCCTGAAATGCCTGAAAACCTGGCTTAAGATGATTTGCCCGTGTCTTGAAATATAATACTCTTAATTTATAGCCACATCGTTTGTCAAACTTCTTCATGATCTTTCTCAAACCAATAGCATTCATTTCCACAAAAATAAGAAGCCTTAAAAGATCTCGTCTCACATCTTTATATGCTTCTTGAAGTTCAGAGATGTTTATACTATTTGCCTGCTGGAAAAGAGTATGATGCTCTTATCCAATATCTCACAACAATGTGCAAGTACTCCATGTTGTTCAAGCAGAAACAAAACTATTTTTTCAATCTGAAATTCAAGATCAATGAAAGATTATTACAATTTATCATATTTTGGAGATATATATATACCCTCAATTTGTTTCTTGTAAAATGATTACCCTAAACTACAAGTTTTGTGCACGGGAAGTTAACAAAATGAAGGAATATCAGAAAGACCACGTATGTATTCAAGTATTATACACAGTGGGGGTTGTCAGTTTTGGTTTGGCTTTCCTCATGTATCTAAACTTCAAGGTTAAATATGGCTTTCAATAACAAAGGGACTATTTTAAAGTACGTAATAATATTTTCGTATAAAATAAAAAGATAATCATGTCTTACCTAATTAAAGTTAAAGCATCTTTTGTAGTAGATGAGTTGGAATATGTTTGGTAAATTCATAAAGGCAAAAAAAGGATGAGATGAACTTTTTCACACAAAGTGGAATGTGTATTTCAATGTTTATTTGCTAACCATGTAAGTGACAACATTAAGTTACCAGATTGTCCAGCAGCATTGAAAATTCTGTGAGAACATTATGGTGATTTTGAGCTCCAACCTCCAATTGTTCTACATATCTCTTGATTTTCTTCTTCCATTGACTTATAGTTGATATAATATCTGAAAAAAATTTAAGTTTTACCATAATTTAAACAACCATTTCTTGTTTTGGTGCAAGTATTATTACCATCATTAAAACAAAAGAGTTAAAAATATGATAACAAAATAGAAAAGAAAGAATTCAACAATATTAAAATTCATCAATCACGTGATAGAAAAAAGAACCAGAAAAATCTTATGAAATCATCTTAATTTCTCATCATACTTGTTATTTAGAATTTATTGGTGGATGAGACCAAGTGTGTAGATGCTTTCATTTCCTTTGCTCCTTAAGAAACCCTTCTATGATATGCTTCTTATTAACAATAATTCTAAAGGCAATATCTACCTTACAATAATAACTCTCTCTCTTGTGTATATATGTGTATGCAGATGTAGACAGGACTTTTATGTATGGAAATATCCTCAAAACTTGGTCAAGTGAAGTTGAACTAGATTATCACTCAAACATATCTAATATTATACTTTATATATTTAGTGATAAATGTTAAGAAGCAATAGATTTAATAGAAAGTTTAGTTAGTACAAAATAAAACAAAAGAAAAAACTAAATGTGATATAATAGAACAAAGTCAATATGAAAAAAAAAAATGGAAGGTCTTACAAGATATGTAATATAACAATATTAATATGAATCTGATATATTGAGTCTAAATAATTATAGTTTACAATGAATTGTTTAATAGTGTTAAGAATAGTTATGTCGTTTATTTCACACGTGTATTTGATGATGTATTATCTGGATTGTTTTACGATTTTTTTTATTTTGTTATTTCATTTATATATATATATATAATATTATTTTAAACATGTTATCTAGAGACATTCTTTGTATATAAAATCTTTTAATACAATATAGTTGCTTTCTTTTATTTTTTTCTTTTATTTACTTGCTATTGTTGTTTTAAATTCAACAATTGATGTCGTGGAACAAGACGAAGAAAGTCAGGAATTATAAGGTTTAAGACATGATCACCAAGTTTCACATTGAGAAGTTTTCTGGTGAGAACAATTTCAAATTATGGAGAATCAAGATTGGGGCTATCTTGATACAGCAAGGATGTATTGATGCTATAAGAGGTGAGGAGAACAAGTTAGCGTTCTCTCAATAAGAGAAGACTGACATGATAAATAAAGTTAAGACCACCATAATTTTGTGTCTTGAGAGAAGTTACAAAGGAGAAAATTGTTATATCAATATGGACGAAACTTCAGTCATTGTATGACTAAATCCTTGGCATATAGACTCTGTCTAGAGAAATAGTTGTATTTGTTCATGATGACTAAGTAAGAATGATGGTGGAGCAACCAGTAGTTTTCATTAAGGGTTTAATATCAAATATAAAAAAGAAATTATAATTTCATAAATCTCAAATCAGAGTACTAAATAATAATTCCACGAGATCTTTTTTTACTACTAAAGATTATAATACACAATGCAAACAAATTGTACGGGTAAAATTAAACTAATAATAATAAAAATTTATAAATGTATCTGTCATCTTTTTAAAAAATATTCATGACAATAAATAATTATATGATAGTAAATATAAAAGGGTTAAAAAACAACTATAATTATATAAAAATTAAATTTTATTCAAAATTAAAAATTGAGAGTCATATATTATTACCTAATAAAAATAAACAACAAATAAAAATATTACAAAGAAGTCAAAATAATCAAATAAATGCCCTAAAAATAATGTAATTCAATGAAATTGAGAGTTGCATTATATTTTCTGCAATATAATACACCATTTGAACAAAATCACATTAAGGAAAAATGTTTCAAGGTTGTGATGATGGAAGAGAATAAACATAAGGTCAAAGAAAACAGAAAAGATAATTTTTTTTTACACGGTAAAATAAGGGTTTAGGTGATTAAACACTTGAGAATGAGAGTTAAACATTCTCATGTTAAAATATAAATAATGAATAATAATATTATAAAAGAGTAAAAATAATCAAATTTGTAACCTAAAAAATATGTGACTCGTGGAATTTAGGTTTGTATTTCCTGAAATGTAATATTTGAACCAAATTGTACAAAAAAAGGAAAATGTATAATCAAGGTTATAAGAGAGGAAATATCTTTAGAATCTGAGTAAACTTTGTCGATTTTGAAAAAAGTTGAATAGTCGAGAGAGTATAAAAGAATTGTGTAGTGAGAGAGAAAAAAAAAGAATTACAAATTTAAGGACCAAAGAGAACAATAGATATAAATTTTTTAAGTTATATAATAAATTATGAGTGTTTTAGTAATCTCAAACGAAGACGAGTATGAGGGTGGGAACTAGTATGAGAGTAGGGAGGACTATGAGGGTGGGTATGGGAACAGGGACGGAGCGGATAGGTACATACTCATCACATCTCCATACCCAATTTAAAAAATCAGTTATTACTCATATCCATACTTATATCCAATCTGCAGAGATTCCTCGTCAAACTCGGGGTGAGTTCGATTAATACCCAAGGAACGAATTCATTTGCAATTCCTAGACTCGACCCTTTCTTATTCCTTGCAAAGATTCATGATGGAGCATCTTATTTCATCATTATCATGGACGATTACTCAGAAAAGATATAAATTTATATCTTAAAAATTAAAGATAAAACTTTTTAGAAATTCAAGGAGTGATAATCAATAAATAATCAAACTTTAAGTATTTAAGTATGAAAATTGATTAAAATTTGTATAAAGACAATTTAATAAGTTTTGCGTAACAAAATGTATAATAATAAAAATAAGGATTGAGATAAAAATATATATTAAATCTTAAAAATAAACAAATTTGTATTAAAAATGACAATTATAAAAGAATATATGTATGAAGGATAAGATTTTCTATATTTATTTGTACATTTCAGTAAATACATGTGTGTAAGTAAATTAAAAATTTATAAATAATAAAATAAAAATAACTAAAGAGTAATAAATGTTATTTTAAATGTAAAAGGATAATGAAATAAAAACAAAAATATTTAAAAATCAAACCAACGGAACAGAGTATACAATTATAGTTTCTATGGGTTTTTTTAAGCATTGGTAGTAATCAATTGTTTTTTAATGATCTTCAATTTGCAAGGAAAAACTGGAATTTGAAATGCTTACAATGCTTAATTTTTTTTTTTATAAATCAATATCTGAAAGAATTTAATAAATACATAAAGAAGACAGATTTTATACTGTAATAATTTGTTTTATTTTTTATGTATTTATTGATATAATTTTAATATATTGCATATTTGAGCAGGTTAGGAACCACAATTCTTCTCTTGCCCAATATGTTTATGTTTAAAGTAAAAAAAACACTATTTCTTTATTTATATGTAATTCAACCCCATAATATTTTCCCGTGCACGGTATAAACACTTGTTTGAATAAAAAGATGAGGACGATGTATGTTTCTTCAATTTTTAAACTACTCATATTTAAATTAAACCCAATTGCACTTAATAATCTTCTACTGTTTCGAGAAATCCATTGTTTTAGCATTTTTATTAGTTAGTTTAATCCCTCGTGTTTTGCTTTTTTGACGTAGACAAAGTTAGTAGACAATAATAAAAAACCAACCACTAAATTCTGTCCATTTTTAATATAACATCACTAACAATTTTAAATTTTTGTATGACTTGAAGAACCTACTTATTTTGAGGCTAGGGTTTCTGATCTGGCTCCGAAATGGTCGAAAATACTTCGATTTGACATTTTAAAATGCCTTTGTCATATTGGTCTAGAAGCAAATCAATGGTGAAATTGAAAAATCTCAATTCAATAACCAAACTAACTATCTTTCTTTCTTCAGTCTTCCCCTCAAAATTAAAGTAAAAAAGGGCTACATCAAACATTTTTTCAGCCTCCTAGTCCAACTTTGAAGAACCACAACCAGAACCCAACTTTGAATTGATTGCGTTTACAAAGACAAACCCCTTTTCGAAGAATTTTATTATCAAACCATTTCACTATCCAACTTCCTTTTCTCTTCTTCCCAATACTTTTCCACAAACACCCAACATTAACATCAATAAACCAAACATTAATTAGTGTGAAATATCAAACTTGTCCTATGTAAAACAATTAAGTATTTATAAATTATATTTCTTTGCATACCCGTTTATATTAATATATATATATATATATATATATATATATTTTCATCAAAAACACCAGTAAGATGTAAAAGTTATTTTCTTGATCAAGATTTAAACGGTCGTGGCAATCCAATTCTCCAAACATCGTACGTGTCCTCCACTTATGTTTATTTATTTATTTTAAGCCTCCAAAGAAAGATTAAAAATTGAATAGAAGAATGTTTTGACTGGTGGCCAATGTAACATGTTATTTAATGATATGTTAAAAATTTTCATTAATTGCTTTTTTAATAAAATATCTTGTGAGTAAAAGCCTTACAAAGTCAAAGATTTAACTGACACCAAATAATTCATTAAAAAAATGCAATTTAAAAAAAAACAAAAGGAAAGTAGGTGAAAAGTCAGAAACAAAGACTAGTATAAGACTTCTAGTAACTGTGGGACCCACCTGTTTTATCCCCTTTCATATGATGCTTACGTCATATACAATGGAATTTTTCATACGTTCCAGAGAGCTTACGTCATCATGGAAGAAAATGATGGCATTGGTGACGTCATTATCAAATGTGAAAAAGTTTGGAATATGTTGAGCTGTCATTGCTCCTTTCATTTGCCATCGCCTTCTCCATAAATTGCGAAATTACCCTTCCAAAATTTCGTGATATTTTTTTATTTATTTACATTTCTACCGACAAACACAAAATCGTCGAGCTTCAATTTTGTAAATTTGAGAAAATGTCTTCAAATAACTTTACTAACTTGGTATAAGTTAAATTTAATAAAACTTTATGGTAGGAAATTTAATAATTAACATCGACCTTCATTAATTTATCTGCTTGTTTTTTTATTGTTAATAAATGTTTTGATATAATATGCTAATCTTAATCAATATACTTCAATGATCAAAATATGTTGCAATTGTGATATTACTACCATGTCATCGTGGTTTGGTTTGTTTTTTTTTTTATATATTTCTACTGATTTGATTTTTTTTTTATATTTAGGCAAAAAGTTTGTATATCATATGTAAGACATAATTTCTTTTGTATATTTTATAATTTTTAATATGTTATTTTATTGGATCTGTATCATCTGAGTGAAGTTCTTTTTATTAACAATTTACGTAGGTTATTATAACTTATATCATTAAAATCAATTTAACACATAATCTAATATTTATTATCTATATAAATTATTATTAAATCTAATTTAATTTAAAATTTAATATATTTTTCATCTATTATCATGAAGTCCAATTAATCTTAAAAATTATCTATTTTACTTAAAATAATAATGTATTATTTAATAAATTATTATTATATAAATAAATGATAAAGAAAATTTAATATATATTTATATATGTAAGTTAACTCATTTAATTTATATGTATGTAAAATCAATTTATTATTATTTAACACATAATTTAATATTTATTATTTATATAAATTATTATTAAATAAAATTTAATATATTTTTCATCAATTATCATGAAGTCCAATTAATCTTAAAAATTATTTATTTTTCTTAAAATAATAATGTATTATTTAATAAATTAAATAAATTATTATTATGTAAATAAATGATAAAAGAATTTAATATATATTTACGGATGTACATGTAAAAGTTAAAAACTGTAGATTAGAAATTTATTTAAATAGCAGCTTAAATAAATGAACTCATAAGTTATGTTTTCTTTGATAGTCAAATACGTTTTACACACTAGTCAGACTACAATAGATTGTTGTCTTTTTCCAATTAGTTTATATAGTGAAAGAAACAATTTTACATATCAACAAAAGGATCATTATAAGAGTTGAAAATGAACTACAGAAAGCCAAGTTCCTCCGTCCAATATCCTTATATATTTAATTTATGCGTTACTTTTTTTCTTTATCAACAATGAATGTACATTGTAAAAATTGATGTCTTACTTAATATACTGATAAAAAAATAAAAGTTAAATATATTTTTAAATTTTTAAATTATTTATTAAAATTATATTTTATTTTTTTATAAACTTTAGATCTATTTTATCTTTATATTTTATAAATAAATATAAATAATTCTGACAAATATAAAAATATATTTAAGAAAAAGAAAACAATAAAAAAAAAATTATGAAATAAATAATAATAAAATAAAAAATTATGAAAAAAAAAAAATTAATAAATCATTAAGAATCATTTATATAAGTTTATAAAATATAAAGACGAAATAAATCTAAAATTTATTTTAAAAACAAAATATAATTTGAACAAATAATTTAATAACTAAAAATATATTTAAAAAAAATAAAGAAATTAAAATCATACTTCAATATTCTTTGAAAGATTTGATTTGTGAAAGCCAAAATAACACTGGTACAGTTATAAAGTAAAATTTGAAGCCCCTGCATATGAAACACGTTAAAACAAGCTTAAAAAGAGGCATTCATTCTCCCTCAACGTTGTCAATTTTGTGTCCCCTTCGTTGATCTCATTCTCTTTTGGACGCCTAAACCCTAACAACCTAAAACCTAATTTCACACTACACTGTCTATTCATTCATTTCACAAAATCCTCTATTAATACTCTATTCAAGATTTTGTTCTACGGATGGCTTCCAAAATATTTTCAGCCAAATTTTACATAATGACGTAAAATTTTATCTTATTTTTACTTAAATAGAAATATATAAGAAGAAAAAGGATCTTGGAATAACTAAAAAGCTATATCAACTTCAACCAAAACTTACTATAACAATTTAAATAATTTGAACACATTTAACACCTGTATTGTAAATTCAAAACCCACTTATCACTAAAATTATTACTTCAATCCCCAATTTAACATAACCTCATCATAATCCAAAATAATCCAATTATATTTCAAATCAATAATATTAAAATAAAAAAATTATATGTTTTCATATTCTCAAATCATACTATATTTTAGACTAATATTATTTTTTTACAAACATGTTATTTAATAACTTCAAATTTAAACTCAATTTTGTACAACTTCGACTCATTTTAAAATATTTAAATTTTAATTTAATATCTTATCGCGTATCATCTCTTTTTATTTTGGATAAGATTCTTGTCTTCTAAGTTACAAAACTTTAAAAATAGAATAAGGTTAAGAAATTATTTTTAAGAATCCCAAACATCTAGAAAGCACTTTAAAAACAATAAAAATCAAAATTAAAAAATATTTTGATAAAATATCATCTTTTTATTTTACCAAACTTATAAGAATCTAAAATTTCAACCTAAACTCATAAAAGATTAGAAAACATAAATATATTTATTTTATCAGAAAATTTAATCAATTAGAAAATATCTTTTGCCAGCTTCTTATTGATATTTCTAATCATGAAAAGAATAAGAATCAGCTTCAAAATGATAATATGAAGTCATATGAAATTAGAAAAAATAATTTTGAGAAAATTATGAAACTTTTAAAAAGTTATAATTAAGTATTTAAAATTATATTTATATTTAATATAAAAAATTTCAACCATGATTTTTTTAAAAGAAAGAGTTCTACTAAACTAAAATTGAGTTTAATATATTTCTTGAATCCATTTAAATTAAACATAATTAGTCAAAATAAAAAATAGAAACTTGTTTATTTTTTATTTTATTTATATAAAATTTCATCGAAAGCAAAACGAGGCCTTGGTAAATGTTAGAATTGCATAATAAAATGAGGTTTCCCCACTCATTCTCCTCGTAGTTGATTAACATAGTAACAAGATAAGTAATTGAGCGTTTGAAAGAGAGATGAGGAATCATCATTATCTGTCCCTTTAACGAGGGTTGCTTGACTCCCGTGTTCAATTATTGAGCCAAGCCACAAACACCATAAATGTGCGCAATATTTTCTCCGTGTTGTTATTGTATAGCGTGATTCATGTCATCCCAAATAAGAGGTAGGATATGACATGAAAGACATAATAGACTAAAATATTACTAAATATTTAATATGTTCTTTTATTTCAGTTTTTAATTTACATTTCTTCCTTTTCATTTTGTGTCATTTAATTTATATGTTAGTTGTTATTTATTTTTTCAATTCAACCATTACAAATTTATTTCATTTTATGTTATACAATAAAATACTATTTTATGTAATAAAATAAACTATTATTTGTTTGCATTGTAACAGAATTTATAGGATGAAATGTAAATAATATATTATTAAATTAAATTTTTATATTAGAAAAAAAGTAAATATAAGAGGATCTTCAATGAGAATTGCTTGATAGAGTTATTTATAGTTAATTATACTAATTTATTATTAAAACTTATGATATGAATGAAATATGTTTGTAATTTTTTAAAAATTGTTTATAATTGTTTGATAGTTACTTATTTAATAAACAACAGTTGCTTAGTTATTTGGTCTATATTTTACATTTTTCAAGTTATAAATAACTCTAAAGAGATGTCTTAAGGTTTTAAAGCATCTCTAATAAGAGTGTTTGACAAAATTAAGAGTTAGTTAAAATAATTTATTATTAAAATAAGATGACATAACATGAAAGTTTTTTATAATTTTTTTAAGTTATTTCTTTAAGCAACTCTGAACAATGAGTGTTTAGCTATGTCCCATATTTCACACTTGTTAAATTAATAATAATTTTTTTCTCTAAACATGTCCTTAAAAGTGATGTGACATGATTAGACCCAAAAAATAAATTAAAATCTTATATGATATGAACCTTGTAATGAAAATGTCCTAAGAAGTATAATGTTACATGTATATACTTTTTTAAACAATTTCTCTATGATTGTCATTTTAACAATGATTGGAGTTTAATTAGAGTTGTTAAAATAAGTTGTAGCACATGAAAACTTGGATACCTTGAAAATAGATGAACCAAGTTAAAACAAGTGAAAATTTTATAATAAGTAAGTATATTTAAATCCAAGTCACTTTCACCTAGCCATCATTCCATCAACTTTATTTTCTATTTATAATTATAGATAAAGTGAATATGTAAAGAGAAGAAATTGTTATTAATATTTTCCTATACGATTCTAATTATTTTACAAGACTTTTGTAATATGAAAATTGAAAGTTTTTATTTAGAGTTTAAACTCTGGTTATAGATTAATAATTTATATTTATTTTTGTACAATAAGAAATTAATTTTTTTATTTTAAAATTTAAATATAATTTATAATTAATTTTAAATTTTATTGATATTTTTTCCTATTTTTGAGTAGATGAATGGATTGATTGGTAAGAGTGAGTATCTCACAGTAAGCCAAACCAAATAAAAAAAGTTTAAAAATATTAAAAATAAAAGGAGTTAAATTGTCCCATTTTAAAAGGAGGAAAAATTGGAGCGAACATCATGAAACCCGTTTTGACAGATTGAAGTGTTGGAAAGGATAAGAAGTGCAAGATTGTAATTAAGAAGTAGAAATGAGGGGAATATTAGAGGAAGGGGAGGAAAGAAAGTGAGTCCACTCTGGTTCCCTAGGTGTCCCAAAACCCTTTCTTCTCTGCCACAAAATATTCTATGCCCTCACCTTTTCCCATTTATTCCACAGATATATGCCAAGTCCAAAACCACTTCACACACCCTTCCCATTGCCAACCTCCTCTTCCTTCAAAACCCAATCACACACAACAAACACACCTTCACACACAAACAGGCATGGGAAGCCAGAAAAACTACCAAGAACAAAGCAGGCTCTCCTTTTCCCAATCCCAAACAGAGTTGTTACCCTTCAACGAGAACGACCCTCAGGACATGGTCATATACCAAGTTCTCAACGAGGCCAATGCTCTCTCCAACACATTCCTCCCTCACCAAAGGCTCCACCAACCCCAATTCGGCCTCGACCCCACCAGAAACATCGCCAAAAAACACTACAGAGGAGTTCGCCGCCGACCCTGGGGCAAGTACGCCGCTGAGATTCGCGACTCGACTCGCCACGGCGCCAGAATATGGCTCGGCACTTTCCAGACCGCCGAAGAGGCCGCCATGGCTTACGACCGCGCCGCGTTTAAGATGAGAGGCGCCAAGGCTTTGCTCAATTTCCCTGCCGAAATTGTAGCCGCAGCCACAGAGTTATCTTTCGATAATAATAATAACAATAATAATAATAGCTACGAGGCTGTTTCTGATTGTAGTGGTGGGAGCTCTTGCACGACCAATAATTCCACTCAGGTAAACGGGTGTGGATCAGAAAGCACAAGTAGCACGGGTTAGGGGTTGCACAAATGTAGAAATTGAATGTTTTTTTTTTCTTAAATGGGTGGGTTTATTATGGTTTGGTTTAATTGTTATGGTTATAAATTATTTGTATGTGTCTGTCATTACAGAAGGAGAAGAATTAATTAATTGAAGATGATAACATGATAGCATGATGATGAACGGGTTCAATTGAAATGGTTCCTGATTCTTTCTTTACCCCTTATGTTTGGTGTTTGTTATGGGTTGGTAGAGTGTGTATATAGGGATTGTTTGAAGTGTAGGATGACATAGACACTTGTAGTTGCGGCCCAGAATGGAGGCTGTGATATTAAATATATTATTAATATTTTATTACATTGCAACAATGAATTTTGAATTGTATTCTATCCAACAGATATACTGTAATTTCTGCAAGACTATTTCATAACATAACGCCTTCAAATGCTCTTAAGGAAACAAAATATAGTAGTTTCTGACGAATAAAATCTTCTTTTTTTTCTAATTGCAAATGTAAGGTGTCAAAATGCCTATTTATTTAAATAATTAATATATATATATATATATATATATATATATATATATATATATATTCAAAATGTATTATTAAAAAGGGAGAAACAAATTCTCTGAATTGTGTAGTAACATATAATTTTAATATATATAATTTATTTTGTATGAGATATTTTTTAACCTTTTTATATTACATCAGATACCACCAATAATGAATATAAATTTATTTTATTTTATTATTATTTTTAATATTTTTATATTATACTATTTGCTTTAATAATTACGTTAACTTTATATTATTTTTGTATTACATTTAATATATATATATATATATATATATATATTACACTATTTGTAAATCACTAAATTAATCAACATAATAAAAGTATGATCTTTCCTTAACAGCACTATTTTTACTTTATTTTCAATTGATTGAAAATATAATATAACACGAATTGCATAATACATAATATAAAAAATATAAAATTTGAAAGTAAAAAGGTGTAATTAAAATTATTTATCTATAAATTAAAAACTAAAAGACTTTAAAATTAATTAAAAACTAAAATTACAAAGACTCATTGATATTGTTTATCAATAAAAAATTTGTTTATCAACAAAAATAAAACATACATATAAGATTAGGACGTTTACCTTCATATTTTTTTACATTTATTAGTTATTTTAACATAGCTAAATCTTTATAATTTAATAAGATAGTTTAACTTTTAAATATCAACTTTTAGATTGCCTTTACCATATAGTCACTCTTCTGAAGAAGTGAAATGTAATTTTTTATAATTATTTATGATACTAGTTGTTAAAACTTATTTAATAATATTTTTCACTAGCATTAACATCTATATTACATATTACATTTGTAATACGAGATGATTGGTTCAAATTACATGAAAAACAAATTTTTTTAAATATATATATATATATAAAACTGTCTTCTACGTAGATAAAATGGTAAACTAATTCATCAAGTGCAAATAATCATTAATATATAATAACTATGCATTAAAAAAAGATATAATTATCTTAAAAATTGACACTACAAATCTTATATTTAGTCATTTCATTTGTAATGATTAAATATAAGATATCTTCTAGAAGATTCTATTCATGATAAATAAATCTCATCAGAAGTTAATATCTAATCCTAAACATGAATTGGACCAAGGTTCTTCAAGATCAAAGTAGAACAAACATCTACTATCCAGAACTAGATGTACATCTACTTTGTGAACCTAATATAAGTCTTTCTCAACTTCTCACCACCTAATGTCTGATCTACGTGATTGAACAATCAATGAAATTAAGATACCTCTTACCCATGAGTTGTCATGTTTAGTACCATCACCGTATAATATCACCCCAGGTATGTACCACTAACCAACTAGGATCATCAATCACAGCCCATAAAAGGCTTCACCAACCATCTATCAAGGGTTTTAATAATCACAAGTAGAGTTGGGTATACAGACAAGTTTGTTTGTTTAAGTCATACCCACATAAACTTGCACTGTAGAAAACCCATATACGTTTAATCCACATTTTAAACGGTCTTTAATTTTATATATAAATTGTATCAACCGTGCAAACTCGTGGGTTAAACGGGTAAGCCCGCACTTGCAAAAATATATTGAGATTTTTTTTGTATTAATTTGTATAACAATAATTTACTCAATACATTAAATAATGCACAACCAATAAAAAAAAATAAATTAATTTTGGGTTGATACAGACTTGATGATACCAATAAAAACAAAAAATATTAGATTTTAAATCAAATTAGACTTCGTGATAACTTATAAAAATAATAAGTATTATATTTTTGGTTAAATTTGACCTGGTGTCATGGATTGCAGATAGACTTCGAGTAAAAACTGCTTAATCCATAGGTTGTATGAATTTAGAGATGACAAAAAATTTTGCCCTTGAGACGAATACCCATTGGTAAAATATGTAACGGGTAGTAAATGCATACTTGCGGATAACGAATATGAATATTTTAATTACCCGCTTGTTGACAGATTGAGTATGAGTATCATGGTATCAGACCTACGGGTACCCACTAATCATTATTAATAAATTTTATTTAAAAAATCAAGTAATCAAAATAAAGTTATTGGTGAGAGAAAAATGATTATTTAGAGTTTAATTTTATTTATGCATATTTTTTATTCATACCTATAAAATGGAGTTTTTAAAAGATTAATTTTTTAAAACTTATACTTTGTGGTCTAACTCATTTAAATTTATTTTTTTGAAAAGATTAAATTTATTAACACAAATATTTTATTATAAAATTTTATTTAAATTATATTTCATAAATTAATTTTTAATTTGAATTTACATTTTAAATAAAAAGATATTAAACTATTTATCAAATTAGATTTCGATCGAATAAATATAATTTACTCTTTAACAACTTCTCGTAACAAAATTCTATAACTTTCAAAAAATACAAAAACCGATAAACTAGTAAATTTTAAAATGAACTAAAAGTGAACCTCTAACTTTTATTTATTGACATTATTATTAATTTATTATTAGATAAAGTAAATTTTCTATTTAAAAGGTAATTTTAATATGCAATATCATGATTTTTTTAATAACTTACTTATACTACTTAATTGAGCGAGTTGCATACCTTTTATAATTCTTTTATGATATTTTCTATAAGATGAGAAGAAAATTTATACATGATAAAATAATTTTATATTGTTATCTAAAGATAATTTTATTTTATTTAATAATTTGTGATTGAATAATTTTAGTATTATCGTTAAAGTCAAATTTATATAAATCTCATCTTAAATGACACACATACACAATAAATATATATACGTGGACTGATCGATTAAAGCAAAAACTGGGAGCAACTTGTACGGTCCCCACTTCATCACTACTCATTTTTATTACCCGATTGTTTAAGCAAATACACGTTTTTAAACACACCTTTTATGCATAAATAAATTGTAAATTTTTTTAAGGGTAATTATAATTTGATAGTTTTAATATATTTTAATTCATAATAAAATGCATTGGAAAGAGAATTAGCAGCATTGTTTCTTTTTAATGCCCTGACGGATGATTAACCGAGAATGCATAAATTAAAAAATTAAATAGAAAGAAGAATCTCTTAAAGTTTTGGAAGAGATATTTGTGTAAAATAATGGGTGAAGTTTTGGTTGTGTTTGGAGGAAGATGAGAAAAAAACTAAAAAAGTGATGTTTGGTGGTCCTTCATTTAAATGAAAAACAGTGAAACGAAGATGGCACAGGCTCTAGGCCTTAGACAGTCCAGTTCTAAAGATACGCATGATTGGAAAAATCAACGTTTTCAAATAATTTATCATTTTTTATTTCACATTTATTCTTTTTTCTATTTTGCTGTAAATTGAAATAAAACATACTTGTTTGATTTAAGATAGATATTGTGTGTACATGTTATGCAAGAGCTGAAGTCACCTTATGTACAAGTTTCACGCTTTGGCTTGCTTCGAGGCACTGAAATGGAAAAACCCTGTCAACTTGAATCATTATCATTTTAAACATTTGTTTGGCCAAACCATTAGCTTTTCAGTTTGATGACAAATACAGCAAAAGATATGCAAAATATGAGACAAATGGCTATAATATTTCTACATATGAATATGAATATGACCACCCAAGACTAATCAACAGTTGGAATTAATGTCAAAAAGAAGACAGCAAACCGTCCAAGTAATCACTTCCTAGGTCCTGAAATACAAAAACACCTAGTTCATTTTCTACCATGCATTCCAACTTTTTTCTTGCAGGTTCTTCATTCATCATATCATCATCCAACACTTCCCTTTCCTTTGATCCCCTCTTCCTAGAGTTGATCAATTTTTCTTCGTCACCTATGCTCCTGCAAGTGAGATGAGTTCCTTTGCTGTCACATCCTAAAGCCTTTGCAACCCTCTCAAGTGGGAAATTAAGGTATGCCTTTGGACCTCTGATCCTCAAAGCAGCCTTGTCATAAGCCAAAGCAGCTTCTTCAGCCGTGTCAAATGTTCCAAGCCAAACTCTAGCACCTTTCTTGGACGAGTCTCTGATCTCTGCAGCATATTTACCCCAAGGCCTTCTCCTAACTCCTCTGTAGTGTTTGCTAACTTCCTTCTCTATTCTCACTGCATCTTCCACCTTGTTATTACATTCACCACCACTTCCAACTTCCAAATTGTTATTGCTACAATATTCTGTGTGGCTTGTGTTAGGTAGAACAACACCATCTAAAACTTCTTCCCAGAAATCAGCTCCCATTGATATCCACCTCCCTAAACTCGGAAGTCTTTGTAGAATTTCCATGGACCCTTCTCTTCCATCGAGGTTAGGAAGTTCTTCCCAAGAGTTAGAAGATTCTGCGGCATCACCTTTTGTTCCATCTGCTTTATCACTGCTCATAATTTTGGCCCATACATTCTCAAGGATCCCTTCAGAAGTTGCACCATGATTACTATGAATATCCATGTTGGTAATGAAGGGGGAGTATGTGATATTATGGGTGAAGATATATAAAGCAAAACATGCAATGTGAAAAGCACGTTTGACAGCTCATCAGATTTGCTTAATTGCTTTAATATGATAAATGAATGGAAACCCAATTGGAAAACTTGTGCATTATGCATTTACCAGCTATTTTTAAGGAGGATTTCAGGAATTTCAACACCGTGACACGCTTAATAAAATTGAAAACATTAGTTTATTGGTTTCTTATTGACTTGTGTACTTGTTCAATCATTTGGGACTTGATCCCATGCTGATTTTGTATACTTTGTGCGTTGTATTGGATTACGTTCCTTACATTCATGGATAAAAACATTACGAAACAGAGAGGCATAAGCATTTGAAAGCTGGCAAGGGTGGACTTTGTTGCCTTTTGTTGAAGGTTGGAAGCATTGTAAGTTTGGTGGAACTACTTTAATGTTTTGTAAGTCAAACCAATATCGCTTCCTCTAATCTAAATTACAAGAGATACAACTTAAGCAAAGATTACTACTAGGCTCGATGTGGCAAACCATAATACTAGTCCTTTTACTGAAATCACGACATCATTTGCCAAAACTTGCTCCTTTCTATTAATCAGTAAATAACCAACCAAACACAGTTACCAGAAAAACTGAAAGAGCTTTATTGTTTGGAGTTAGAGTACTGTGAGTGAAGCCATTGGAAAAGAAGGTGACGTGAAGGAATTCAGAAAGAGAATTTCTTGGGGCGAAAGAATAGGAAGTTTGATTAGGGAAGTGATGGATTAAAATAAATAACACGAAACCATGCACACGGTTGGGCCTTAAAAAATTGCTCTTCATTCATTCCATGAACCCAACGCCGCAGCTGTTTTTCCAATATCTGTGTTTGGTGAAACAAATTTCAAATATTCACAAATATTTTTTTATAGACTTCAGACCAAATTCCAGATTGCGTGGTTTCACATCATAATGCCTGTGCCTTGTCTCAACTTCTAATGGACTTGGGCTGGGCCTCTTTTCTCTCGGCCCTTTCTATGTATGTACCCTGTGGAAAACCATATCATGAACCCCTAACATAAAACACACAAGGAATACAAAGAATAATAAAATTATTTTCTCCAGAATTCTTTTTATTATTTTGTGAATATAAAAAGATAAATTTAATATTTCAAAAATATAAAAATGTTTAATACTTTAGTATGACTGTGTTTAAATAAACAGTTTCATAAGCACTTTTAAAGTAAAAAAAACTATAAACTAAAATTATTTTACGTATAGATTAAAAACAATATTTTAAAAGAACTAATATAATAGATTTTTATAAAATTAATTTTCATTTAATTGTGGAGAAACTTCTTTTTTTTCTTCATTAAAAAACTCTTACCAGTAACATGATGTTACAAGATAAGAACAAGAGTACATTTTTTTTTCTTGTAAGCATTCTCGCATGTCAGACGAGTTGTTGGCTCGATGGGTATCTCTATTAATATCTAAAGTACACAAGACAACAAGCTAACGAACCCAATTATTTTTTCAACCTCTCTCTTTTTTATTCTAATAATTTTATACCTTATCAACCACAATTATTTTACAATATAATTTGTTAGAAAAAAATGCAATTTGAGAATAATCTAAAAGGAAAAACAAGGGAATACTCTCTTAATCTACTACTTACTCGTCTAATTTTTTTCGTAGAGGACTACAAGAACGAAAGTTTAACTTTAAAAATTTCTTTTATCTCCACAGAAATTAGAGTCAATCGTTGTATTTGATATATTGTTTCTTGTGAAATTCAGAACTCATTCACGGTTTTGTCGTTACAAAATGCCTCAAAGAATTAATAAGTTTATATGAGAGTGACAATAAAAAAGAAAAGAAATGAAAAGAAAGTAAAGTTGTTTAAATGGAAGAAAACTTAAAAGAAATGACTAAAAACATTGTAGTAAATATGATTGATGTGATAAAATAAATATAATTATATATTAATATATTTAAAAAATAATTTAATGTAAAAAAATAGCTTTTAAACATATAAATTAAAATTAAAATAAATTTTAAATTAAAATAAAATATTATAATTTTTAATGTATAAAAATTATATTTTGAATATTAAAATAAATTATTTTACTCAATATAAAATTTAATTAATTAGTTAATTTTATTTATTAATTATTATAATATCTATTTTAGTTATTTATGTATAATATATAATTTATTAATAAAAATAATTATATTAAAAATGTTATTTATAATAATGTAACAAAATTATAGATTATATGTACATTATTATTGTATAGATAGTCAATTATGTGTAATATTATATTATATTTATGTATCTTTATCAACTTTCTTTCTGTTAGAGTAGAAAATTTTTTATTTATTAGGGTTTTTTTATTTTTGTAATTATTCGTTTTGTAAATTGTGTTTTTTTGTTTGTACAGTAAAATTTTGTCTTTTCATTGTAATTTTCAGACAAACAATAAGAATGAAAGAAGTATAAATTGTTCTCAATTTCGATTCCTAAAAAAATATAGGACTATTAAATCGACTGAACAGATACAATTAAGTTATTAGAAATTTTTTACATACATCTATATATCAAGAGATAAAGAATAATAGAGAAAGTCTATATCAAGAGATAAAGAATAATAGAGAAAAGAAGTGAGAAATGTATAAGGGATATGACATGATAAAAAAGAGAAAAATGTTTAAAGAAATGAAAATTTGTTAAGATACTACTGAAATGTCTAAAAGGTATTGATCAGTGAAATGGTGAAAAGTTTTTTAACATAAAATTGGAACAACAAAAAGTTATTCTTTGGATATCTTATAATTAAGGAGACCTAAATGTAAAACATTCAACGTGTATTATCCTGTTGGTGGAATAAGGGGTTTATTTCATAGGTTCTTGTGAGATTAATTCTCCTACTTTTTTTATAAGGAAGTTTTATAGGTTAAAGTATATATATGCATGGAATTTGTTTGTTAAGTTAAATATCTTAAGATTACATGGTGTCGTTAGTCTTTAAAAATCAAACTTGCTACGTCCAAATACTGATGTCACAAAGAACTAAACATTTCCTGCAATATCACTCTATTAATGATCAGGTTCATGAGTTTGGACCTCCCTTCAGTGCATTTTAAATATGGAAAATTATAATTTAACAATTGGACACCACTTAAATAAGTGAGAGACAATTTTTAATAAAAAAAATACTTGAATCTATATATATTTGATCGTGGACAAAAGTAGATTGCATTAGCTATGCTTTTATCTGCTGTATTTGACTAATCGTTTTTTCTGTTTGTGGATGTAATTCGAAGAAAATGAATAGTTAAACTAGAAGGGATGTGTAATGGATAAATATTAATGTTTTTTTGCATAATTTCTTTTGACTGAAGAAATTGACGAATACTATCTAACTACTGTTGAAATCCTCCTTTTGCCAGACTATTTTATATATAAATGCTGTGTGATCTGTCTCCACCTTGTTGTGAGTATGATATGATTAATTAAAATACAATGGGTAGTTAAGAGGTTGTGACATTAATAGAAGGAAATGTTTGATTTAATTTCCCAACCAAAGCACACAATAAATTCATATGAAAAAAGTTACAGATAAAACATCATATTCACAGGGTTATTTTGGTCATCAACATTGGCCTTGTATAGTTGTACTTCACCTATAACTCTATATATATTCAGAGCCATTCATCTCAGTCTTCCAAGTTCCAAGTCCACACTTCAAAAAAAGTTATAACAACATCTTCAGCCAAGTTGATTCTCGTTAGTTGGCATGGGGACTTGTGATACACACTTGTTTCTTTCTCTTACGCAGATTTTCATTCTGTGCTTGCTATGTATCATGACCAAAGTTCAAGCTTTAAACATAACACTCTCAGGCTTTTATGTGTTTGGAGACTCCACGGTAGACCCTGGGAACAATAACTACATCAAGACCCCTTTCAGGAGCAATTTTCCACCCTATGGATTGGATTTTTCCAACCAAGTTCCTACAGGGAGATTTACCAATGGGAAGCTTGCCACTGATTACATTGGTAATTAATTATCATATCTTCATATTCATACTCATACACGTATATATAATATAAACTTAACTTACATTATGGTGATGTGTGTAAAATGCACTGCAGTTTCATACGTAGGTCTCAAGAAAGAGCTTCTTCCACCTTATTTGGATCCAAGCCTTACCAATATTGAAGAGCTAATGACAGGAGTCAGTTTTGCCTCTGCTGGTTCTGGCTTTGACCCACTCACACCAACCATCACTGTATTTCTCTTTCTTTCTTTCTTTTTATGAGTTATATTGCTGGCCCAAAAATAGTCTCGACTCTTTATCACTGTCTCACTCTAATTTGGAAAATCATCAATATATACACCCCCGTAACCAATGCTCAAAGAGATAAGTGAACATGTGATATGTGGTAAAAGGAAAAGAATAGAAAATTACGAGGGTTAACTAGGCGTTTGATACTGAAATGTGTACATATTCCTGTTAATTTAGATAACTGAAAAAAGAATAATTTAAAAATGTGTGATGAGAAATTTTATGTTAATCTCAATGTGTAATTCGTAGAGAAAACAATATTTTTCATGTTTATGCATCTATCTGTATTTAGTATAAAACTGACAAGGTGAAATTCTGTATTAATTTCAGAATGTAATTCCAATAGAAAAGCAGTTGGAATATTTCAGAGAATGCAAAAAGAGGATGGAGGATGCCGTGGGTAAGCAAAGAATTGAAGATCATGTGAAGAAGGCTGCGTTTTTCATCAGTGCTGGTACAAATGACTTCGTTCTTAATTATTTTGCTCTACCAGTACGAAGAAAGAGCTACACTCTCCAAGCGTATCAACACTTTCTAATCCAACGCATCACAGATTTTATACAGGTTTGGTTCATGCTACATTTATCATCATCAAATTTGTTGATTCTGATTTAAAAGTTTAGCTTCCATGCTATAGGCTAATATTTATGTTTGAATCTCCTTCATTAATGTCTTCTTTGTGCTTACACGAACTTAAATTTTCAAAGAACACCAAAGCAAGAAGTTTCATAAAACCAATTCTGAAGATAAAATGTATTTTCTATCTGAGGTTAATCAGAATACATATTGATAGTGTAATTCCTTTATATTGTTATCCAATGATCATAGATTGTCGTGTACAGTTAAATTACTGACTTCTGTAATACTTATTTCAAAAGGTACAGGCATATAAATTAATTTTAATTGATTGATAATATAAAAAAGTTACACTGAGAAATGTAACAAAGCTAGACTATTAATGAAAATAACTGGTACAGAATATTCAAAATAAAAAGATTGAATATGAGGAAAGATATTTTGATTAATGAGAGGCGGAGTAAAATTGAATTGCTCTCCATCCATCACCTGTTATCCTCCCTTTTTCTGGAAATTTTTGGTTGGCATCAAATGTCTTACACTTCCTTCATTCTACTGATAAATGATATGTAAAGAGAGAAAAGAGACTAGAGGAATGTTACAGTGGATGTGCGTAATTTTTGTTGCATGGAAAAAGGTATGCTGAAAATTCTAAAGTAAATCTTAAAGATGAAACTTATTAATCAAGTGCAAAAGACAAACTAAAAGTACTTGTTTTTTATCATGGTAAGTGGAAAGCAATAACTGCTTTAAGATACTAATTATTTATGATCAAAAAGTGTTATGAATGCGTGTGTGTGATAATTTCAGAAGCACTCGAAAATGTTTTATTTGAAATTCTTTAACCAGTATTCTGAGAACATTCTTCAGCAGTACCCGTGTAATAAACGTTTTTCACAGTTTATTTGGGGCAATTGAATTGAGGGTTTGGACATTTTAAAATGAGGAAGGAAAGGGGAGACTGAACAACCTACTTTTATCAAAGAAAATGAGTCTCAGTAATAAGTAAAAGGAAAGTGGAAGATGTAGAAAGAGAGGAATAAAAAAAAGAAGAGTCAGAAAATTGAATGGTAATGAAGAGGGGACAAGACAAAGGGATAGTGAGGTTGAGGCTAGCTAGATATGAAAATTAATAAAGACTCAACCCCACAAACCCTAAAACAACTCAATAACAATAACAAACAAAAACACAGTCAAACAATTTGCTTGATGTTCCAACTGCCAGCAAAAACACAACATACCACTCCTTTTCATCTTCTATATGTCCCACATTTTTAATTTCATCTTTTTATATGTAACTATCGACTAAAAGTGCACTATACATAGATACCAAATTAAAAATATATTTTTTAAGAAAATTAAAAATACGTTATATAGGTATAATAACAAAATTAGGAATGAGTAAGAAAAATAATAGTGAAAGAAACTAAATCAGGAAGGTTTTATGAGTATATAGGGACTGGTTTAATATTTTTTTACTTCCTTATATACATTTAACATTTTCATGCTATAATGATAAATATGGTACAAAAATATAAAAATTTATGTAGAAAAAAAAATAAGGAATGTCAATTGAATACACGTGTTCAAAAACCATAACACGTTTATTTTTTTAATTCAATTAAAACATGAAAAGGAAAGAAAAATATGAATAATAATAATAATATTAATAACATGTCTAATATAGTTGGAGATAAGTTAGAAAAAAAAAGGAAAGAAAAATTAAATTAAAAAATTTCTTTACTTTTTTTCATTCAGTTTTCAATTTGGTCTCTCCTCATCTTCTTTTTCTTTTTTAAATACTACATAAATTACATATTATTTATTTTTTGTTTGATAAGACATTTTTTTTCATGAAATATTAGAAAAACTCACCAATTTATTTAGAAGAATAACATTTTTCTTCTTTAAAATAAATAAATTTTTTCACTTTCCTTAAAATGAGAGATCTGCATGGATAAGGATGATGATGTAAATTAATACATCTTTCATTTAACGTGTGAAAAATAGGTCGAAATCAATTATTTATATATGACTTACAAATTAATATGTTGGACTTGACAATGTAAACTTATGAATTCTAAACCCTAGATCCATTCACACAAATTTAAAAATATTTTTAAAAAATTAATAAAATAAGTTGTGAATTTTTAATTTCAAATTTCAGTTTTTTATCAAAACTTTTAACGTAAATAAAAAACATGTTATACTATATGCAAAAAAATTAAAATAAAATATAAAATATAATTTAAATCTATAATATTAATAAAATAATAAATGAAAATATTTAATTATAAATTATTGTATATAATAATAGTAATAATGATATAATAAATTAAAAAAAGGAAGGAGTGTGGCGAGTTCCTAGTTAAGAAGCGGACCTACGTGGGTTGATGAATTTAAATTTTGAAACTCTCTTACGCTTTTTAAGTGGGGCTGCAGCCCCTAGTGTCTTCTGTGTTTTATTTTAATAATAACTTTTATTTTAATTATTCATTCAAATAAAATCTGAATTGTTATTGTCACATATTTATGATTTGGAACTCAACTTTTGGAATGCCATCTCACTCCTTTGCTAACCACGCTTTCTTTTTAAGTGTGTTAAAATTAAATAGTTAAGATTTAGCTTTACTATATTAAATTTAGGTTAAATAATAGAATAATGATTAATATTTTCTTAATTTTGAAAATGACAATTAAACAGAAAGAAGAAAGTATTATTCAAGAAATTTGAAATTGAGGAATAAGAGGAATTCCTGTATGATTTAATATTCAGTGTATGCATCCCTGACCACCAACACCAACCCCTTAACTGTGCTGTCTGACTTTCTGGTACAAATAATAAACATATTAATCAACCAATGTACCTTAGTTATAACGTTCATGCTTCCATATTTTTATTAGTTTATATCCTCTTGATGCATGACAAGGTTTGAGTTAGTTTTCATTGACCCAAAGTGTTTAACTGGTAAAAAAAATTGTTCAGAATTTGTTGGCAGAAGGTGCTAGAAAAATTGCAATAACTGGAATACCTCCAATGGGATGCCTACCACTGATGATCACCATGAGTTCCCCTGATGCCTTATTCCAACGTGATTGCATTGACAAATACTCCTCCATTGCAAGAGATTACAATCTACTCCTTCAACATCAATTGCACAAACTGCAATTGCACCTCAATTCCTCTGCTTCAGATGCTAAGATCTATTATGTTGACATATATAAACCCATTGCAGATATGATTCAATCTCGCAAGAGATTTGGTTAGTAAAAACATTTCACACAACTATTTTCTTTTTCTTTCAGAGCAAATATTACAAAACAATCACTTTGTTTTGTTTGCATTTGGTAGGATTTGAGGAGGTTCATAGTGGGTGCTGTGGAAGTGGGTTCATTGAAGCATCAATATTGTGTAATAAGATTTCAAATGTGTGCCTCGATCCATCCAAGTATGTATTCTGGGATTCAATTCACCCAACTCAGAAGGCATATCACAACATCTTCTTGGCTAGCATGTCAACCATTGACTTCATCGTCAATAACTAGAATAACTTATACACACTTTTCTTCCAAGTTTCATGTATTTCTTCTTCTTTCCCTCGAAACAATCTACAATTTCATCATCTTCAAGAAAGTTGGCATTACTCAGTGAAGTTACTATATATAGCTCAAGTGCTGCACAATGTAACGCTAAAAGGGAGAACTCATTAATTTGATGTTATCACGTGAGACAACAACAACAACAACTAGGAATGAGGACCACTATGAGCCTAGGCCAAACAATATTCTTATAAAGTTATTCAAAGTTCTTGGCTTTACTTCAGAGTTCATAAATAATGTTGTTTACTTAAATATGCAGTCAAAGATTTTATTTTAAGGTTGTATCAATGTAAAAAAAATATAAAAAAAAGTCAATTTTTGAATAACTTTTTGTATTTTGTAGATTAAATTTTAGTTCTCCATCAAGAGATAATCTCAGTTCACAAAAGAAGAGGAAGATGAAAAGTTTTCAAATAAAAAAAAAACAATGTTAATGTGTTACATGGATACACAAGCTAATCTAGAATAAGATTATGGTTGGTTGCAGATATTTATAGTTCTAGTAGAACAAAATCTTATCCTATTATCAACTATTTTTTTAAATGTTAGCTTTAATAAAAAAATATTTTTCTATTTGTTATTTTTTAAATATATTTATCTGGTGTGATTAATAGCACTTTATTGTTGGTGTTGTTTTGAGTAGGGACCTATCATCCCGGGGCCTGGGCTTACCGACATGCAGGCCCATTCAGTGCAGGAAAATATAATCCCATGAATGTGCCAACAAAATTAAATGCAAAAAAAGTTGTATAGTTGGAGTCAATGGAATCAAAACAAAAAAGCTACAATTATAAGAATTTGTTTGGTTAGTATTTTTAGTTTGCTTTTTGACTTGGTGGAGAACATGTTGGACGATATCAGTAATGTTTTATAAATAAACTTTTTTAATGTAAAATGTAGCATTTTTTTAAATAGTGTTTTAGTTTTTATCATTTTAATTTTTTTATGTTTGATTAATATATTTATTAAATTTATTTTTTATCCCATATAAATATTGTAGGATTTTATTATTCATTTTTTCTCTTGATTTTATAAATTTTTATATTGTTTGCTTTAATTATTGTACTATTTCCTTTATTTATTTTATCATTTTAGCAATGTATATGAAAATGTATTTAAATTTTCTTTTTCCTTTATTTTTATGTAAAATCTTTACACCCTCAATCAATTAAAAGTTAATTTTTAGAAAATTATCAAAAATAGTAATCTTGTTACATCTTGTGATTTATTATAAATGAAGTATATATTTTTAACCTTATTAATGTATTTTAATTAAACTTTAATACTTATACACAGAAAAAGAACGTGAATTCTCTACTGAGATCAGGGTATGGTTTCATCTAATAAGAGAAAAAACAAAGTTAGAGATTTGCTAGTAAAAGAAAGGAGAAGTATTATTTGGGGACATTTATTTCGACCTGTTTTATTCTCACATCCATTTTTGTTAAATTAACATTTCATTTTTTATAAGAATATTATTTTAAAAAAAACACACTTTTATTGTGTATCTCAAAGTTACATCCCCTAATTAAATAATAAAAATATATTTCGTATTTTAACTAAATTTATCTAAATGTAGGAAACAAATATATTTATTTTTTATCTTGACATGATTTACCGTGATATAAAACAGAAATTTCATCAAGAATATTTTTGTTAACTTTTTTAATATGAGAATAACAATACTCATGTAATTTTTGCAAAAATTGGGACTTAAAACCCAAGAATGAAGCTATCTAAATTAATATTTGATGGAAATGGTTTCTTTCATGTTTGATTTTAAAGATGACAATTTGTTAGAATTTTGTGTCAGTGATTTAATATTTATGAAACAAATAAACAATTTATATATAGAAGACTTCATCCTTTATTTTATTAGAAGCGTATATATTAAGTTAAATTAAAAATTATTTTATTATTATCATTATCATTTAATCTAACATTTTTTAATTGATAACTCGCCGGAAATACATAAATAAATAAATAAATAAATAAATGTTAAAAATAAAAAATATCTCTCTTAAAATTACTCTGCACACACTTTATTAATCTTAAAAAATATGACAATTTGTTTAAATGGCATCATGTTGAAATTTGTGTTGCGTGATTAACTATGTTAGATACATGCATAACAAAGAAAGAGCAGTTAATGATGCAGAGTTGTTTCTCCTCTTGCTCCCTAAAAAGGGAACAAAGAACAACTTCCTGTACCCTGTTCTTAATTCATCTTGATTCTCAACCATTTGCTCTAACTCCATCACTTTTGCAAAAGTTTCTAATCCATGGTGTTCGATGATTTTTCACTCAAAATGATGAACTCTGAAGACTCATTACCCAAATCTCTTTTGTGTGATTTGAGAGTTAGAATCCATCACTATTACACTAACAAAGACCTATCATAACAGAACACCAAGATCTCCCTATTGCATTGCTGACACCTAACAAGAGGTTGAACAAAGTTGTTCAAATTGCGCATTGGAATAGTGGTGGTCAAAAGGACCAACCATAAGAAGTGTTAAAACCGTATTATTAGATGCAAAGTACTCTGTCCTTGTAATCAACTATTGCTTTCAGATTGACTCACACGAACAAGAAGATAAGTATCACCAACTACACCTACCCTTTTCGCAACTCTTTTGCTACTTACTTTCCCCATAGCAAAACCATTATGTGTATTGTTTTTCACAATATTGCTACTCAAAAGTATTTATTATTATTAATTATTAATTATTATTATCTTTTTAAAAAATTTATTATTAATTGGAATTTTATTAGAAAAAGAAAAATCAATGTAATAAAATGGATAAAGATTTTTCTTATTAGAGTCTTATCAGGATGAAGGAGTAATCAACTCTCCCATTTTAGAGCTTGACAAGTATCAATATTATCTCAACATGTTTGTTATTACGGTAAGGTTCAGCGGATTTTGTTTCACGTTCTTGATTTCTACTTATTTAATTATTTTTGTTTTTGTTTTTAATTTTAATTTTTGTTGGAAATAAAAATTTATACTTTACATTTATTTTATTGAAGATCATATTTTTCATTTATATTTTATTATTTTTTTAAATATAAATTTAAAAAATATTTAAATAAATCTAAATTTTAAATAATAAAATAATAATAGATAGATATTTAGAAATTGATAAAAAAATAAAAAATTAATTTTATGAGTTTACTAAATTCGTTCAGGATATTAAAAAAATAAATGTATAAAGAATAAAATATATATATATATATATTAAATTAATTAAAAAAATTGAAAAAGTATAAAGAAGAAAAATATTAAAGATATCATATCACGATGTATCATATTTCTACATTTAATTTATATCAAATAAATTATACCAACTCATTAAATATATAATAAAATAATTATAAAATATTAATTAAATAGTATCATATTGGTGTATATGTATTTTGATAGTGTATATCTGTCAAAACTTTTTAAGAAATGAGTGAAGAGTGAAAAAAAAAATACTAAAGAAAATAATAATATTTTATATATGAAAACTTCAAAAAAATACTAAAAATATTATTAATATTTTAGAGTTAAATTTAAATTTAGAAATAGAACAAAAATGTTACAAGTATATTATCCATCTCAAGTTTCTTAAAATAGAGAAAATTCAACTCAAATTCAAATTTAATCAATTCAATGTTTTTTTATCAAAATCAACATAAGTATTAATCTATGTAACACACTATTAATTCTCCCTGTTTATTACAGAAAGAATAATTTTTAAAAGATATCATCAAAATCCTATAATTATATTTCATAATCAAACTGTTAGATTTTAAGATTTATAACTATATATATATATATATATATATATTTGACTTGTGTATTATAAGGTTCCACAAGTTAATAAATTAATACTCGCAGGATTATGGCTGTATATCCTATACCCTTAGATTTATCTCATCAAATAATAATTTTTCTTCCAAAATTTAATATAACAAAATTAATTGTAAAATAAATTACATTGCACAGCCTACAGTTTCAAATTCAACGGTTTATTTGAAACTACAGGGGGTCTTCTTCCACATCGATACCAAGAAATTTTGAAATACAGGGACATTGACATAAATATTAAATTGATTGCACTGTCAAAAGAAATTATTAACAAAAGATGCAATGGCCTCATCAGCTATTAACTTGTACATTTTCTGCGTTGGATGAACAGCATCCCAGAATACATATTTGTCTGGATCTGAACAAGTATTCACCCCTTTGCATGAATCTGCATATTCTATTGTCCCTGTCCCAACACATCCTTTTGAACCTTCGATAAATCCTGCCGTCAACCAACATGAGGAAAGTACATGAAAAGAAAAACTTGGTCATCCTAGCTAGCATTGTTTTATAGGTCATAAAATTTAGAATAGAATAACATTTTGTCTTCTTTTTTTGGTTAAAAATCAGAAGCCTTTTGTGTTGAGCAGTGAACATGCAAGCAGCTACTAAAAACAATGTGAAGGACCAATTAAAATATGTTCTCAAAAAAGTAATTTCAACAGTGACAATTCACGATAATTAAGTCAAATACGAACCATATTCTTTAGGATTGGTGACTGCACGTTGGATCATGCCATAAACATCAACCAAAGCAGTCTTCAAGCCCAGCTTTGTCTTCAAGAAGTTTAACTGCTGTAGTAATTTTGCATTAAATGCATGAGCTACACTGTTTAAACTTTTATCACAGCCTTCCGCATTCCTAAGTGTCTTGATAAGTGGAATGCATCCAAGAGGGAGGACTCCTACAATGATCAACCTCCTGGCACCAAGTCTATGCATTTCCTGTAAATATTCACTCCTACATCACATGTTCCATCTCAAACTGTCTTTAACAAGTTAATGAATTATAACCATATTTATTATCAGATTTAATAGTTAATATTTATATTTTCGTTATCATACACACAAAAAACTCTCACTGTGTAAACGTATAATCTTAGACTTTAAGTAAATTAAAAAATAAATCAAGTTTTCTTCTAAGATATTTATTGTTCCATTGTTGAGATGAGACATTGAATAGTTTTGGATAAGATGCCACTTCCATCACTAGAAAGAGAATATGAAAGTTTGAATGTGACGGCTCTTTGAACATAAAACTTATCAGAAAGGCATAAACATAGTTAAGATATTTGAGGCACACTGATTTTTCGAAAAGTAAGGAAGGATATTTCGACAAGAAATGTTTAACCAATAAAAGCCCCTACAGAAAAACATAGTATGATGCTACCAGTTTGTTCTTATTCATAATACTGCATAAGTTAACTCCATTAAACTTGTATAGTTCATCTTATCGTCAATATCTAAAACTGCTAGCCACAAATAAATCTTGTGTGATGGATAACACTATTGTTGGTGTTATTTTCTTGGGGTTATCACCCTTCCGACATATACAGGTCCATCCAGTGCAAGAAAATATATAATCTCTGCACCAACAAAATTAAATGCAAAGCTGTAAAGTAGGACAGAGAGCATTAAAGTCTATGAAATCAAGTTACTGGCTGTATAGAACTAGATTTATAAATCATAATATAAAACCAAAATTCTAAATCCAAAACCAAGCACGTATGAAATCAACAATTAGTTCTATTTTTTTATTAGTTGGAAATTATGATTTACAATATTAATAGTATTTGGCAAAAACATTTTTGAAACATTAATTCAAATAGTGTGTTAGTTTATATTTTTTTAGTTTTTATGTAGTTTCTTTTATTCTTAAAATTTAATAGACTAGAGTTTATCATTTTTAAATACGGTATCATTTTTAGCACGTGCTAAAATCCATATATGTATATATATTTATTGGGAGAGAGAAAGAAAAGAAAAGTTAAAGAGTGTAAACAAACTACTGAGTGTCAATCTATTGTCTTGTTTGTGGATATATGTGCATCCTCTATTAAATTAATAAGCTAACTTCATAGTTTCATATCTATTAAGTTTTGGACAAGATTTTCAACTCTGAAGTAGTTTTTCAACTAACTTTATCATAGATGAAAATGTAAAAAATAGTATATGTAGATGAAAGAGGGAACCTCAACATCCTTGGAGAAGCGAGAGAGCAAGAAGTTCTCAAATTCTTCCAAGCTGAATTGCTTAGGGCGAGTAGGTTCCAAGAAATAGTTCTGGAGGAAGTCATTTGTACCCATACTGATTATGTACAAGGCATTTTTTGTGATGAACTCTGCCCTTTCTTCACCCACCTCTCTTCTCAGGTGGATCTTATAATGCGCAAAATACTCCAGTTGTTTCGAAACAGACAAAACATTCTGCACGACACCACAATTAGCTAGCTACTCACAAAACATTCAAATACTTACGTAAGTCTTTATGTTGCAAATCAAATTCAGAGAAGTATGTACCGAAACTTCAGCAGTGTAATCATCGAAACCTGTGGCTGCTGATGCAAAACTAACACCATACTGAAGATCTTCCGGCTTCAAATTAGGATCAAGAAACGGTGGAATCACCTTTCTGTACCCTACTGCTTCAGCTGCACATGTGTTTAATGGGAAACACTGATACTCAGTTTACATGCAATAGCATAGGCTTCTTATAACATGAGATAAAAAAAAATCACGAAGAAACATGCGCTGTGAATAAATGGATGTTTTAATTGTACCAATCTTGTCAAAAGTAGCTTGCACTTAGCCTTTTTAGATTAAAGCTTCTAAAGTTCCGTTTACCAGGAGAGGTTAAGTCCTAAACTAGCTAATAGATGGTTTTTTATGTGTTATAATATAAAAAGATAATGATGAATGGACATGGTTATATGCTGACATTTTTTGAGAGGGAAAAAATAAAATGAGAGAGAGAAGTATAAATATGAATATAATAAATTATATATGATAAGATGTGAGAAGGAAAAGTATTGAACTGGTGTTTATAAAAAAAAAAGTGTTTATGAATCATTAACCAATATAGAAATTAATTGCTTTTATGATTTTATTCACCAACAGCATATTAATAACATAGCAGATGTCTTCACCTAATAGCCTATTTTTTTTGACATGGTATGGAAAGCCTTTATGACACGTAATCTAAAATTCTATCCTTGTCCTCTCCAATCTTTTTACTAAAAGGTTGAATTATAAGGTATCTTAGACAAGTCGGTGCATTAAGTCAATTTACATCATTTATTTATAAAGACATGTTTTGGATCCTGTTCACAGGCTCTCTTTTTTGGAGGTAATTTTGTGAAAACTTGCACTACACCTTAGGGATCAGCTTAGTGACTGTTGATTCAACAACTTGGGTTTATAAACACATTTATAAAGAAAATATAAACATACTAATTTGTGTCCTGGCCACAAATATTTGATATCATTAATTAAACTTGAACCTGATGGAAGCATATATATGCGACCACAACATTGCACATATTGACATAATATATTAATTAGGTTGGCCTAATTATATATAAGTTTCTCAAAGTAACTGATGATGCTGCCCTAATAATAATCTTGTAGTAAAACCAATCCATGAAACAAGGAAGTGAAAAGAGTTGAATATTTTTACCAACGAAGTCCGTGGCAAGTCTCCCATTGCTAAACCTTCCTGTTGGGCGGCTGTCAAAGAAGTCCTTCCCATAGGGAAGAAAGTTGCTTTTCATTGTGGTATGAAGGGCATTGTTGTTGCCAGAATCAACACTTGAATCTCCAAAAACTAGTATGCAAGACATATTATACTTTGAAGCCACTTGCCTCACAAGAGGAATGTCAACAGCAAGTGAATAGAATGGCATAGTGGCCAGTATCATGATTTTCACCATTAAGAAGAACTCCATTGCCTTACCAAGGCCTTGCAATTGCAACTGCTGGGAGTTCAGAACTGGGGACCCTTTTTCCCAACTGAGAACTTAACTATGTGCATTCAATAATCCCATGCATCATTGTTTAAATACACCTTGTAAGGATCCGATGTAGTGAGTGGTTGCTGGAGCATTTAAAAAACGGTTCCCTAAATTAATTACCACATTTAAGGCTTAAAACTACTACTCCCTCATGTGGCCTCCACTTTAATGGGAGAAAGAAGAACACAGCAATGAACTGCACTTCCTTAACTCCAAATGTAACTGTGACGGAGACTTCTTACAAAAATCTCATGTGCATTGGTCGACTTGTGTTTGCTTCACTGTACCACAATGGACTCTTTATGATATTGTATTAAGTTACACTTTATGCATGATTTTATTTACAATACCAGGTTTTTGTGTGTGTGTGTGTGTTAGAACATGATAATATAAAATGTTATCAATATTCTGGAAGTCTTAATGTTCAGAAAAAGGAGAAATAGAGCACATATATTTCGAACAATGTTAACAATCATCTGAAGTTGTTGATCTAGTTACACTGTTTAAAGTTTTTTTCATTACATTAAAAATAATAAAAATGTGTTAGTTTTTGGAATAATTTTACTAAAATAATCCTCTCTTTTAAATTTGTGAAAAAAATAATTAATTAAAAAATCAATGATTCATAAAATGTGAAAAATGTCAATCAATTTAAAACATTTTTAAGAAATTAAAATTATATCATTGTGGGATGGAAATTTTTTTTCTGTTATAGGTTTCTCTCTTTTTTCCTAAAAAAATGTTTAAGCGTTTTAAGAGCTCACTGCATTGAGAACAATTCTCAAACCTTAAAAGGTTCTTTATACATGATTGAAAATGATGATAAAATTAATCATGTATGAAAAATTTTATTAGCATTTTATTAAGTTTCACTCAATTTTGTGCTAGGATGCAGTAATTAAGTTGTGACAAATTGAATTACCTAAATTTGAGTTTGATTTGTAAAAGAGTAGGATAATCTCACTTATTCTTTAAAGGAAATAAATTAAATTTTGAAATCTATTTTATTTTTTAATTTATTTATAGCTTAATTATTTTGTTATTATGATTTTTTTAATTTTATGATATAATTAAAAAATATTTAAATACTAGATATTTTTTACTAATAAAAAAAATTAACTAAAATGATAATTTATTGACTATAAACATCAATCAGTTAACATTCTCAATAAAATTCAATATAAATGTTTGTATAATTAATATATAGACAATAGAGATTGATAATAAAACCTTCTTCATCAATATATTAAAAAGGAAGCTAATATTTGTAAGACTCAAAATTAAATAATATTAGCTGCAATTGACTAGAAAATATTAAGTTTTTTTATTAATAAAAATTGAAAATATATCTTAGAAAAATTGTAACAATAATATTAAGTCCTTAGAGTCTAAATCTGGTTCATTTAAATAATTAAACTAAACATATAAAATTTAACTAATAATTAATGAGTGAAATCCAGATATTTTATTAATTTACATTCAATATACAGGTATCATTAATTTTTTGAGCATAAGAAAAAGAAGCATAAAATGGTAGAAATAAATAATTATTGAAAGTGAAGTAATGGGAATTTAAGAGCATGACTACCTCCTGACTCCTGCAATGAATGCAATTTTTAGTCATAATGCATGCCCAATTTCAAGACCATCACGTTGCTTTTTCAAGAGCATCTCCAATTTAATACATTTAAAATATCAAAAATATAGTTTGACATTATATAAAACAAAAAATATATCTTATGACTTATTTTAATAATTAATATATATATTATATATTATGTTAAAATATAAAAAATACAATTATAATATTAATATATTGAATTATTAAATGGTTGTATTCGTACTCGCATCCCATCCATTTATATTCTTTTATGCTAAAAAAATCTCCTAAAATATCACTTCAAATATGTAAATATGTTCTATATATTTCATTATATGGTTCATATAACATTCTTTTATTTGAATTATGGAATAATAAAATTAAAAATTTAATTAATTTGTACTGATTTTTTTGTGAAATAAAAAGTTAAACTTAAAAATAGTCAATTTTTATGAGTTATAATATTGGTAAAATGATAAAAAAATAACATATTAAAATAATATCTAAAATTTAGTGACTATTAAGTTCATTGAATGAAAGTAAATAAAAGAATGAAGTTGAAGATTTAAGAGCACGTGATGTGAGTAATAAAAAAGGAAGAGGAAGAATTTGATGTACTATGTTTCAGTCTAACAATAGAAAAATAAGTAATTCTGCATAAAATAATTTTTTAATCATTTTTATATTTTAAAAATAAAAGCTAATTCATGTCTGTTTTGATAAAAAAATACTATTATCTTAAAATAAGTAATTATTTTTTATAAACTTGTTTAAATATTTTTCTGATAAAATTATATTTTTAAATTTTAAATCTCGATTATTTTGAAACATTTAACACACTCAAAAAAGGGAATTTTAAAAAAATCCATTGATAAAAAATTTAAATAGACCATGTATGTGAGAAAAATAAGAGGAAAAATTAGGAAGTTTTATGCAACAATTATTGTATTTTTCTTTATAAATAAGGATAATAAAGGGTATATTTACGTAATTTTTTTCACAAAAACTTTCTGGATATAAAAATAAAAATAAAAAGTAAAAAAGTTATATAAAATAAACTAAATTTAATGTATATTTTAATTGCTAGAAAAAATACGATATACTTTGTAAAATTTTATTTTTAATTTACATAAATTAATTTTCATTCATAAAAAAACATTTATTTATTTTTCTTATTTTTATGTCTTTGTAATAAATTAAACATATCAAAAGTAAAAACACAAAGGAAGAACAACTAAAATAGTGTGTGTGTAGAGAAGGAAAAATGTTTAAAGGAAAGCGGCAATAATAATAATAATAATAATAATAATAATAATAATAATAATAATAATAATAATAATAATAATAATAATAATAATAATAATATATTATTATTATTATTATTATTATTATTATTATTTCTATTATTATTATTATAAATACAGATGCTCCATTTATGAGAAGGTCGTACTTCTCGCCCAACAACATTTGCATATTATTAATATATTAAATTTGAAATAAAAACTAATGTTATTTATAACTTTCAACTTAAAAATATAATTTATAATACACAATTATATTAATTTTATCATATTTGTTAAGTTATATTGAATTAAATATTTTTGTTTATTATTTTGTAATTAAAATGTTCTCTAACATTTTCATTTTCAATTAAACAATTAAAATGTAAGCTATAATTGTACGTACTAGAATAGTATCTAGGTACTTTTTCTGTTGAGAAGTATTTATGTACTCATAGAGTGAAGATTTGAATATCAATTTTGCAACTAATAGCCAACTTTAAGTTGGTTCGAATAGAATTAGACTTCAATAGTTTTTATGTTAGTTCGAATATAATTTAATTAAATATTTTAAATAAACAGTTAAAGCCAAATTTTGTTTTGCTAAAAAAATAAGTTGTTTTAGCACATTGTTCAACACTAATATAAAAATTCATTTTATGTTCTGAAGATGGTTTAGTTTAATTGCTTGAATAACGAGTGTGAATTATTGTACATTCGCAGTATTTGTGTTCAATTATTATAAACAAAAAATATTATCTTGTATAATAAATTTAAATAAGTTATACATAAGTTCTTCTAAGAAAATCCTAAAACTGCATTATTTAATTTTATAAAAGAAAAGTTAATAATATTTTTTTACAGAAAATAATAATAATAATATTTCAGATAGTATTTGTTTTTAATGCTATATATCTAATCAAAATTAATCAAAATTGAAACTATCTGAATGATAATTTTGATGCAAACTTTAACTTACATGTTTGTCATGGCAGAGTTCTAATTCTAACTAAAAAAACACAAAAAAATATATAATATCGTACAGTTTTGTCTTTCTTCTTTTTAATGATTAAATCATTTAATGATTAAGTGCTCTGTTAAAGTAACAAATCTCTGTAATTGATTTAATGGTTTAGGTAAGTTGTACAAGTGTCTATATTCAAAGATTAAAATAGTTATCCATTTTGTCTTAATATATTTTTTTTAATCATAACTACACATACCAATAAGAATATTTATTTTTCATTTTTTTAAAAACTATTATCAATATACCAAATTTACTTTCATGTTAGTAAATTTTGAAATATTTTCTCAATTTTATTAAAAAATACAAATATTCATAATAATTAACATGGCAAAAGAAATTTAACATTTTCATAAAAACTACAAACATTTCATAAATTTCAATGTTTTCTAAAAGGTTGTGATATTTAACACTCATTTTTAAAAGTACGTTCATAATTTAATAATATATATTCATATTGACACATGAAAAAAAACTCTTATTTTAAATTTCATTTTAATAATATAATAATATAAATTCATATTTTACATTAAAACTTTAATAATATATAAATAAAATATTAATTTTTTGGAAGGACTGTTAAAATATCATCATCTTTTTTTAAAATGTATTTTAAGGATATGAAGGTACTACTTAATATAAAAACTAGAAAAGTTGTGAAACTAATGAGATTAACTAACAAATTATTACATAAAACATGATGTTGTAAGCAAGGTATCCGTTGTAGTCTAGTTGGTCAGGATATTCGGCTCTCACCCGAAAGACCCGGGTTCAAGTCCCGGCAACGGAAATGATTTGATGTATAAGAAATTCATTAACTATTTTTTTTATTTTTTATTCATAGATTTTGTTTTAGCTTTTCTTAGATGCTTTGTTCGTGGTAGCTTTTAGGATATAATGTGATGAGATTGTTTGATAAGAGAAATGAATAACATGTATTTATTGAAGGACCTACTTTTGTCATGTTTTATGCTTCTGAATTTAAATTCTTTAATAAGAGAAATTATTGAAGAACATAACTTAGTCAACGTTTACAGCTTGTATACACCAATTATTTATTTTGCATTTGACAATAGATGATGAAAAACGTGGCTTTAGTAGGTTTTTCATAATGAAAAATGATAAACTGATATCCAACTTTGTTTCAATATTATTCTAATAAGTCAGATGTTACTCTGTCATTAATATTATTAGTATTACTTCATATGCAATTTAAATATTTTAATAAATTTAAATCATAAGTATATTATTACTTTTTCATATTTAATCATCAACTTTCATTCAGTATTTAAATTTTTTTAATGTCTATTCATTTTGATGATAATAAATATCTCAAACGTGAGACTATAAATTTTTGTGTGATCTGATAGTGAATTCAACCATCTTACTAAGATAGATTTATATGATTTGATTTTTATATTATATTAACAGTAAACTCTAAGTCTAACTCAACTTTACAAAATCAGTTTGTAATGGAAGATTTACATTTACTTATATATACTAAATTGATTTTATGTTTAATTAAAAAGAGATGTCAAAAATACAAGTAAGATAACTTGTCAACAGGGTAGGCTACCAATCATCCATTGAAATTTTTAAATGAAGAAGAAAAAAAAGTAGAACAACAGATGAGATTGTGTGATAAAGAGAAGGGAGCAGTTTCACACGGAACAATCTCCAGCTATAAAGCAGGCGCCACAATCTCCAGCTCATTCTTAGTTTGTTCAACAACTTCGCACCGCACAACTCCATTTGCTTACAAAAATTCATTTTGCAATATTTGTTTTTCCCACTTCTTGTTGGCCTGTCTCTGTCTATGTTCATCCACACCTAACTTTGTCACTCTTTTCTTCTCTTTCTTTCTCAATATCAAATTTAGACACTCACTCTCAGAGATATCACAACCAACTTCTTCCACCATACCCATCTAATTGGGAGGCCGTCCCATAATAAAAATTTGTGAATTTCAAACAAAATTATCTAAACTCTATTCTTAAAAATATAATTTCCAATCAAATTATAAACCTAAAGTATAAAAGTCAACAAACATAAATTCTAAAATATTTATACAAATAGAATTAATCTTCCTAAAGAACGGGTTTAAATAAGTTGTGTTCCAAAATACAAGTTTAACTAAAATACATTTATTTCCTTGAAATGCAAACAAAAATATATAAGTAAATAAAATCAAACTATAACAAAATTATTCAATTTTTTATATTGCGGCAATTACTTCTCTTTAGTTTTTTCATTTATATAATATGAACTTATTATACAATTTCTTAAAAAAATAGATAAAATATATAAAAATGGAGGGTTGAATTGTATATTAAAAATAGTAGTAATTTTTTGTAAATCTAAATCTAAAGTGATATACTGATACACATATAAGTTGTCAGTGACATGTAAAAAAATCTTTATTTTTAAAAATTATTTTTTTTCAATTAGTTTAGATTTTGTAACATGTAATGTATCTTAATTAAAATGTCAAAAAATTTATATTAGATGTTTTTATATTGATTTGTTTATAAAGGAAAATTAAGTTCTGTTTTTTACTAACTAATTAAGTTGCACTAGACAAACTAACGCTGCAAGTAAACAAGTATTTTTTGAACTTTGTTCACTTTTGACTAAAAGCAAACCATTTACTATTTAGACACTTATTTGATCCTAGCTAAAAAGTTCAAGTATTATTTTGAACGTAATTATTCCTAGTTAGAAATCTTAAGTATTGTTTGAAACAACAACTACTATTTGCTAAAACATAAGTATTGTTTGAAACACAACCACTTCTGGATAAGACACAAGTATTATTTGGAACACAACTACTCCTAGTCTAAACCCTAAGGTTTATTATGTGATCTAAATTATCACAAGTTTACTCACTATAAGAGGATTAATGTCTTACGAAGAATACAAGGTTAATAATCTCTTTTCTAAATTGCGATGAACACAAATAGTGTTCTAAAGAAGTTTTGAACACAAAAAAATAAGCTTAAAATTTTGCAACATTTTAACACTTTGTTCATTCTCTTTCTTGTATTCTTCAACTTGAAAGTTTGATTTGTATAGAATTAGAAGAAAGGGTCGTTGCAAATTCTTTTCTACCTCTTGAGAAGCTTGAATTCATATGATAATCTTTGAGCTTGCGTTTATCCATGCAAGAATGTAGAAATGCATTAAATGTTCTACATGCAACATTAAGTGGCTATTTTTTCTTTGAGCAACATCTCAATAGTTTACATGACTTATCAAACCTTGGTCAAAATGTTTTTACCTAAATTAAAGGAAAGCACAAGACAATATATGACAGATAGTCTTTCTGGAGTTGACATAACACATGTCAGAATTATTGTACCAAAGTAGCTTTAACGTGATTTCTAAAAGAAATTATTGATGTTGTTAGGAGCTTTGTGAATTTTTCTTGATGTGTTAAAGACGAAAAACATTCTTTACCATATAAAATAAATATAAAATATTTCGTGAAGTACAATATTAGCTTAAATGTTGTGTGTTATAAGAATTTATTTATTAAACAAAGTAAAAACTACAAAATATATATCATGTAACAAATAAAATACTTGTCTTACATAATTTATTCTCGATAACTTAATTTTTAAGAATGAAACACTATCAATATTTATATTTTATTATTTAACAATTCTTAATCAAAATATTAGAATGTATTAAATAATATTTTAACACCTTTTTATAAGTATTTTTATAAAATAAAAATAAAATAAATTTAATTATAAGTGAAGATTAACTTATACTTAAGATAAGATTAAGATAAGATGAACTTTTACATAAATTATAATTAATTTATCTAAATTATTATTTTTAATTACTATATAAGTTAATTTTAATTTATAAAAAGGTTCACTTTTTATAAGGAGAAATTTGTCTATAGTTATGTGCCTATAATACAAAATCAATAATTACTTATTTAAAAGTAGAAATTTTAAACATAGTTATAAGTTTATTATTTAATAATCTTATATATTAACATAGTTAATAGTTTAAGAAAGATAAAAATGTATTTTTAATACATTATAATTAGTATAAAGTTAATAATAGTAAAAAAATATTATTTATATTTACTCAAATAAATCAGTCATTAAACTTAAACAAGAGTTTTTGAATCATTTAAATTCTACCTTTTATCAAATAAAATTTATAAAAAAAACTACATCTGATTTGTTTTCTAAAAAGAACTAGTCTTGCTTTCACCAATAAAATTTATTTAGCACTTATAAAAGTATATCTAATCTATAAAAGTTATATAAATAACTTTTTTCATATAAGTTACATCACAAATAATTACGAACTGTTTGCACAAATATTTCAGGTAGAAAAAGAAAACACAAATTAAAGTCATTACTTCCTGCACTTTTTCTTCACTCATAATTCATGTAAAATTACAAAACTATCCTCTAATTTAATAAATTATGTTATAATTTATTGATTTTAGAAGTTTTACAAATTGGGATGTTCTAAAATATTTTTTCTGCCGAGTTGCCGTGTTTAGGAAAAGTTTATCCGAAATAGAATTGAATTTTTTTTATTTCAAATCTTTTTTAAAATATATTGTGAAATAAAATTTTAAAATATTTATACTAAATTTTTTCCAAAACATCATTATTTTCAAAACACCATTTTCCAGTTATTTTGAGAATAATGAGAATGCGGTGCAAAAGAATAGGCTGGAGGACGCAACGGCACAAATTAAGCAATTACAGCGTCCAACATTTCCCAACTGTGGTTTCTAAACAAATATGACCATTGACAATTGTCACGTTGAAATACCGCGGGAAGCTTCTGGGTATGAGAAAAAAATGTTGAACCCCGTTAGTTCTAGTACAAAATCATTTTTCTCGTTATTCTTTTTTTGTCCATCTTTAAAATTAAAATAAGCTTTATTGTACTTTTAATTCCTTTAATTTCGATTATGCGACTTTAATTCATCTAGTTTTATCATCCAAATAATTTATGTTTAATTCAATCTTTTTAATTGCTACTTTTGTTAATTACTTATTACTTATACAATGCAATGAAATAATTCCAAATCCTCTCATTTCTCCTAACCCTCCTACTATTGAATTCCTTTCATATTTTCACAGGACATTAATAACTGGGTGCCACTATACGCATATGACCACCAGCTACCGGGATTAGTAGTCATCTCATCTAGTATTAGTTTTGTTTTGTCCAAAAAGGATTCTTTAAGACAATCTAACTCTTAAGCCATTCTTTAAACTCAATAGTGTTACAAAATGGGATCACTACATTGGGGAGAAAAAACTTCAAGTAGAATTAACACCACTATAATGCCTTACAATTTGGTCATTAATTCAAGCTCAATTTCGTAAAGCCAAATCAGCCACTGATTAAGACTCTGTTGCATCAACGGTATTCCTGGATTATTTCAATTGTTAATGAAATTTTTATAACAAAAAAGACAAACATCTCACATTCAAAATTAAAGTAATATAATCCGACTTACTTGGGTGTTTGTGAATCAAGCTGCATGGTAACTGGTCCATCGTTCACCAAATTTACCTGCTCTCCATCACAAGTGAGAGGATCGTTAACATAGGCATCATTAGAAATTGTCACGCAACAAAGAGACCTGCACCGGGATTGAGGGGCATAAGATTTTACCTTCATCATTGCTCCAAATACACCATCTGCATTTGAAGTTGAAAGGAGCTTAAGATAGGGTTCCAGCAGATCTTAAATGAATAAATATAAAGCAGAAAATACAACTAATTATTGAGAAGTCACATCAAGAAACTAACTATTAGGCCATGGGAAACAAATTGAATAGCCACCATAATTTACAAAATTATGTTTTTTTATAATTTAATTAGACATCAGCAAAAAGACTTGGTTGTTACAATGATGATAAGAATGAATGAAGGCATTGGACATTGCATGTCAAACAAATTTCTGAATTAACAATAACTTCATTTAATAGAGTGCATGAAAAGATTCTACTGTAACTCGTCTTTTGTCGACCAATACACAAGCTGTTAATATTAGTCCCTCTGCTTTGTCAGGGAAGAGAGAAAAGTGAAAATAATTTATAGCAACCTCATAAATACCCTGAATCGTTGCAGAGGAAAACCTGTCCAACATTTCAATCCAACTCACTACATGTATTATTCTACATTCTACAGCATAGTATATTAAGTTCTAACTACATCAAATACTTAAAAGTTATAACCTGTAAATTTAATATATGAATAGAAAAGAATTCCATAGCTATTTCAATTTATCACTGAAAGATGAGACAAAACAACGAATGAAACAGAGTGAATAGCGAGAAGATAATATTTTGGGTTTCCTAATGCATGCATGTTTAGAATGACAAAAAGGTAGGAAAATGCACGTTAATTCTATAAAAAAATTGAACAAATAGCGTAAAATTTCGTCGCCAAAATTAGCTAAAAGTAGAAAAAAGTTATACTGTTTATTGACGTTCATGATTCATTTCCTCAAGCGTCCTTACACGTACATTTTTATAAGCTCTTCCAATTGAAATAAAATTCAAAAGAATACAATATGATAGCTTAAAAGCGATGTTATATCTATTTAAACTAGAATAAAACCCTTATAAACTCTTGCATTATATATAATATATATAAAGATAATCAATTATATACATTTTATCTAAAAAAATACTTAATAGGTAAGGATGAAACAAGCATACCATCACTATATGTGGCGAAAATTGATAACGTGACATGTATTTACAAACGGTGTATGTTATGTATATGTTGTTCGTATAATCTTTTAAGAATTACCATATCCATTATACATACCAATTATTTAAAAAAAACAGCAAAAGAGCATTAAAATAATTTTAAATAAATATCTATTATTTTTCTCTATTATTTCACTCAATTCTTTTCCTATTTTCTTTTCTAAAAAAAACATATTTTTACTTCTTTTCTCGTAATTTTCTCTCTTTTTTTATACCTATCTATTTTTGTGTATCTTTCCTCTCTTCAAATAGAAAGTTGAAGTCATTTTAACAATTATTTTTAATTAATTAACCAACTAAAATTGTTTAAAAAGACAAAAATTAAACTCCACAAACTATCATATCAAGTGCAAGAAAGAAATGATATCTTAATACTGTAAAATACAATCACTTTCATTTTATATCTATATCTATACATATATATTAATATTTTATTCAATACTTAAATTTATATTTTTATTAAAAATATAATTGAATATTTTATTATTTTTTTAGGGTTGTTAAGTAGGTGAGTGGTGTTAAAATAGTTTTTTCCAAAAAAAGAAATGAAAGTTGCATGAAACATATAGATATCATACCTTTGATTGCATCAGAATTATAGGCGCTCCTAAACCTGTCAACTAAAGAGGCATAAAATGGTTTGGCTCTCTGAGGCGCCATCGCAACGTGAAAATCCGGCTTGTTACCCTTCAAGAATCCATACAAGGTAAACTGACTCACTGTTAAAAAATAAATTATTAATCAGCAAATTAATATGTAATTTTTTTCATTCTATAATTCAGATTGAAAATGCTAGCAATGATCACTCACTCACCCAACAAAACTTGATAATTTTTCTGCATTACACTGTGGTCCCACGATTTACCCGAACTTTCATTGGGGAACAGCCTCATATTCAAGACCTTTCTGCATCTGTTAAAAGAGTAAACTAATTTTAATAAAGGAAATTCGAAATTGGATTGAAAGGGGTTGAAGAAACTAAGATGACATGTAATCGGCGTCCGCATCGGAATCGGTGTCGTGGATTCCGACGAGGACGAGAAGGCCGGGGCCAATCTCAGAGACGATGCGGCCTTCAACCTCGACGGAGGCAGAGGCCACG
Organism: Lablab purpureus; assembly: GCA_030347555.1. NCBI lineage: Eukaryota > Viridiplantae > Streptophyta > Magnoliopsida > Fabales > Fabaceae > Lablab > Lablab purpureus. Next base: position 12,969,739 of record CM059259.1, read on the forward strand.
CGCTGAACCACCGCTCGCATTGCCGTCACTGCTTTTCTTCTCACTCTGGCGCTCCCAATTCTTATTCCTCTGCTTAAACCTCCTGCTCCCACACGTGGAACCCTACACCTAAACGGCAACACCAATTGCAGTTCCATTTTTATCTATCTTCTATAGCTGATTGGTCGGGTTAATTTTCTCAGTACTTAAATATTTTTTTCCTTTTTATTATGTGTATTTATTTTTTAATATTTGGTCCAATTTTACAAAAATTATAATTTTTGTTTCTATTTTTAATTTTTTTTTATTACACCTAATTTTAGCTTCTAAAATTTTGTAGACTTTCTTAAACTCTTTTAGAATTATTACCATTTTTAATCATGTAAAAAATCATAAATATTATATACAGTCATTCAATTTTATTATACCGTTTTCAAAATACTAAAAAGATTACAAATAATTGAATTAAAATTAAATACAGTTATAAATGATTAAAAATTAAAGATCAAAATTACCTAGGAATCAAAATTATATAGAACTAAAATTTAAAAAAAAAACTGAAATTAAGGAAAAATAAACAAAAACCAAAATTACGAAATTTATAAAATATAAATATTAAAATTACAATTAATTCGTTTTTTTTTCGCCATTGCAAATTTACCATTAAGACAATAAGAAATTGACAACTCTTCCTTATTAATCTATCTAAGGTATGAAATTGAAAATCTTTTAGCATTACAAAGTAGATATTTTGTGTAATGACTGCGAATAAAAATAATCAAATTCAAACATGTATGTATAGTAAATTTATAGATTTCAAACATGATAAGATAAAGATTTATAGAGGAAAACATATTGCTATATAAATCATTGTGGGAGTATACGAATATAATTAAACTTAACATTCCCATCATCTTTGACTTTATAAGTATGCATTAAAATTAAAGTAAGATAATTTTACAAATAAACTGAAATAGCTTTACTTTATGAAAGTTGGGGGCGAATAAGAACAATTTCGATTATTGTTTAAAAAAATCCCATACAATTTTTTAGCTGCAATTTAAAATTTATAAATTGGAGAATAATGTTAGAAGAAGTAGATATTAATTATTATTCTTAATTCTTAGTAGCATTTGACGATAAAAAAAGACCAATAAATATATAATATATCTTCACTATTAATCTCAAAATGATTCGTTGTAGTTACACAAAATTTTGGTCCCTATATATAAACATGATTTTCTGGCAATGATCATATGAATTTATTGAAGACGTTCGTAACTATGGCTACATTTTTGGTAGTCTCAGATAGAATATTTTGTCAATGCAGCTTCTTGAACGGTTCTGTTTAAGCACATTGGGAGAGTCGAAGTGACAATTATCAACTATTGATGTTGTTATTCATGAAAAGTCTAAAATTTACATAAGGTTTATTGACATGTTGCCAATTCACGAGGCACTTATATATGTTTTGCGGCAATCAAGAGTCCGTGAAGTGTATGCAAAGTGTTGATGATTCCTATATCTGTGTTGTCATGGTGGCGGAGAAGCCATTTCCTCACATGACCCCGTCTGGAAGAAAATCAGTTACAACCTGTGTTTGTGTCTCTCTTGAACTATTGATCTTTTTGTTAAAAATCTGCTTTACATGTGTAATCACCTTTTCCCACGCATTATGATCACTTGGGATGTCATTGCCTTCTGGTGCCACGCATTGGCTTTGCTGACAGGATTTTACTAGAGACTGGATGGTTGATAGTAGCAGACAAATGGTGGAAGTAGCACCAGAGATGACATATAGAATCCATAAACTTCTCAGCTTCAAACTTACCGTATTGTCGGTGTCGGAGGTCATGTTGGAGCACTTGTTGGAGGTAATCAACCACTTCTCTTCCAACCTCTTCAGCTCTGCCCTTTCTGACAGATGTAATATAGCTTTTGACACGTCTCTGGCCACTGGCGAACCTTTCTGGAACATCTGTGTTATGTTATTTCAAAACCTTATCATAACTGGAGGAGTAATACTAAACATCCATAAAAATTTACTCTATATTTTGACTTAGTTAAATGGATATAAAGATAAGTATGTGTGCTATTGTCTGTCAAAAATGTAATGGAAAAAGTCTGATTCTCGAACATTTTTTAAATAGAAAATCATAGCTCAAGCAACAAAGAAAAACTGCACAAACACTCTCACTTGAATGGAAATGCAATAGAACTACCATTCTGTTGTTTGGATATTTAACAGGGGAATGAAATAAAAAGAACTATTCCATGATGGATATCTTGTCTCATGCCCCTTTTTCTGAGGGAGGAGAAGAGACGTTTTGAATGGAATCATTGGATTAGAATGAATTTCATCAGGCTCCGTACCATTCTATCTTGTTTTAAACAATCCAAGCAATGGAACTAGTTTCATTCTATTCCATTTCCTTCTATAATTCCAAATATAGTTTTATCATCACAGATAAGTACACCCTTGTTTGCTCAATCTAAAAAAATCACTTCATGAGTTTTTTCCATTTATAATATATTCCATTATTCTTCTATATTTTGGTGAAGGGAATTAATATCTGAAACAGTATTATCACTTACAAAGCCCAGTCCTCCAAATCTGGTTCTGGGAGTGGAACCAGTGTATCTGTTGCAGTATTCAGTAACGAATACCTTTTCATATGGGAGTTCAAGAAACGCAGCTGCTATGCTGTTATTTTGAAAAGCATCATCATACTTGTATTCATCAGTAACATTTATTATGTTCTCAGGCGGGAACAGTTCTACTGTCTCTAGGAACGACCTAACAAATGAGTCGCCATCACAACCAATTTTCATGTTGTTCCTCTTCAACCACTGAATATCTGTGACATTTGGTTGCAGTTGTTTAACTGTGAGCATTGAAGAAAGGCTAGCAGTATAACATGAGGTAAGGATCAGAACTAGCAAGAGCCATGAGACCATCACCACGCGAGTTAAGTTGCTTTGCATTTTTTCCCCTGCATGACGAAAGTCACCATTACTTCAGTTTAATTCACATTTTCCGTTCAGGACATTTTCTTTAACTTGTTCTCATGCTTTGCATAATTCCATTTAAAATCAAAATTGCAAGGAATTCTATGATTGATACTCACTATGAGCGAAGAACAAAGAGGAGAAGGTAAACCAAAGAGCTGTGCTGATTTGGCTCTTCCAATTGCCATGAAACTCAGGATTAGATTCTTTCTCAAGGTACCAAACCGCTAACATTGTGTAAATCAAAATGGCACCTGTAACCATCCACAGTTCGCAGGTAAAGGGTTTTGTGAACATCCATGCTGACTCTCTAGACTTTGATGGAACTATCATTGACAATCCTGATTCTGCATATGGCACCGTAAAATCCACATACTGCAGTCTTTCCTCTAGTATGGTCATGTCCCCAACGACGGCATCATAACTCTTCCATCATTATTTAACCACAAGGCAACAGCAAACAGTAGTCCAAATCAATAAAGCAGGAACGAAATGATACTGTAAATTTAAAATAGCGAAGTAGTATTTAGTACACATTAAAATTGTACTTAATCGCTACTAATTATATGTGAATTTGTCATATACTCATATTTGACGCTTCTCTGTGAAGATATTGTGACTGAAAGGGCTAGCTGTCCGTATGTAACAACCAACCAAGTTTTCAATTGAAATGGGAGTTTAGCCAAATGGAGAGCAATATGATATCTTACCAAATGATAGGCACTTTAAAGAAAAGTAGAAAACTAAGGATGACGAAAGAAATAATATTAGCCTGTTATCGGAGTGGGAGAAAAATGGAAAGAATTTGATACCTTGTTATAGACAAGCTGAACCAAATCATTGTAGGTTCCATCAATAGGATAATATTTATATGGCAAGTCATACCCCAAAAGGTCGTACACACTCCGAAAAATATCAATGCAAAATCCACTATATGTTGCGGGATTACCATTATGATCATAATCAACCTTGACAAACTTGGAAAAAGAGGTTCTGCTTCGGACTGCAATTTTCATTGGATTTTGTTTAGTAGGCATGTTCCAGCCTTTTGGATTCTGCTTCAGATTCCCAGGCCACCGAACAGCACTGAAACATTTTGTATTACCAGCCCCATAATATCCACCTTTTCCTGTAGGGAGGTTTGAGGTGAACCCATATTGTTGACTCCAAAAGCATAGTTCCTTGTAACTCTTCCCAGCCACATTTACTATCCTTAAAATAGAAGTCTGGGAGAGTTTCCCATCTTCAAATTGAATATTACCGCTTAAACCAAGAAAACTGCTACGCAGTATTTCTCCTAGTAAATTATTTGGGCTGCTAGTGTTTCTTCTGGTCATTCTGTCTACTGCTTGGGTCACAATTTTAATGCTATCATATGCTTGCAAGGCATAAAATCCGGGGTAGCGGTTATCTTCCTCGACATTCTTAGACCAAAATGTTCTCCGGAATTGAGCCTCAAAATCTTGGTACTCAGTACTTATTTCGGAGTAGTAGGTCTTGATTCCTAAAGCTCCATCCATACAGGAAATAGCAGACCTGTTGACAGAGTCCAACAAATTTGTTATGCTCTCTGGGAGTATCCAAGCTGATTCTTTGTCCACGAGTCCCATTTTTGAGGCTTCTTTAAACAAATGGATAGCCATTTCTAATGAAGATTGCAGCACAATGAACACGCGAGATTGGGTTTGCAACAACTTCAACAGCTCTACACGTATAAACCCTCCTGGATCATGCAGAGAAGAAATAGGAGGAAGAACTAAATGGTAATCAATCAATGAACTCACATCCTGGAGGGCCTCAGATAGCAGTGATAACATGCCATAATCACCTCCATATGCATCATCTTCATAGATAGCCACTACTCTCTGCCATCCAAAAGCTTTCACTATATCTGTAATGCATTTGATATATGCTAAACCACTCTTAGTCATTCTCACCAGAAAAGGCCACCGTTTAGTCATCGACGGTGGGGTAATGGTGGGTTCTGCAAATGCTATGATAGGAACTTGAGCTTGGCTTCCTATTTCAGCCACTAGAGCTGCCTCTGACCATCTGTGCATCCCTATAATCACTTGCACCTTTTGCTTATTAATCATCTCTTCAGCTGCAAGAAAGGGTCTCAAATTCTTCAATCTACACATTTAAGAAAGGGCAAGCGCAAGATGTGTTCTTAAATCTCGTCAAAATTGATTTTAGTTCCAACATTTTAATAATGATCATTTTGGTTCTCACAATTTCCAAAATATGATGTGTTTCGTCCTTGGTTAAGTCATAAAAGTATATAGGATCAGAAACAAAATCAACCATATTTTATAAATATAAAGACTAAAATCATCATTTTTAAAATAAAAAGTCTAAAACAAATTTGGATCAAATCTTGAAGAATCTAAAATACATTTTGCCCTTTGAAAAAGTTTATCTGAAGGCATATAAAGTTGAAATTTTACTTAGCCAATGCTAGACATACTAACCAAGAGTGACGGCTCTGAGGGGATCCTTGGTGGAGTTCCGAAAATAGAGAGCCAACTTGTAGGTCTTTGATGTGTTATTGTAACTTCGAGCTGCAATGTCCATAGCTACTTGCTGTTCTTTCCCAATACGAGAATTTACATCAATGATTGCCCCAACAGATATAACTTGGTTGCCTACATTTGTAGCTTTATCTTGGTAGCCATTAATAAGAACAAGGGAGATGAGTAAATAAAAGAAGAGCAAGGTCATTGTTAGTGCTTGAGGATTAGTTGAAAGGAAATGCGTTTTGCTTCTATACATGACATATTAACAACCTTCAGCTGAAAATTTTGGGGATAGGCTGCCTCGGTCTTATTACATATCATATAAGTGAAATTTCGAGGAAAAGAAGGCACTAAAAGCGAAATTCATAGGACTTGAATGCTAGGAATTCTGGTGGGGACATGGAACTTGAATCTTTTGTCAGTTACTAAGATGTTGACTCCATCAACAGACAAAGTTGGGAATCTTGTCACCAGAATAAGGAAGGGATATTCTTGTAGTTCCAACTTGCGTGGAAGTAATGGTGAGGAGGACCAGCTCGTTGATAGGATTAGTCCTGGATTTGTTTCAATACCATGTAGCAGTAAGCAGAAGTTGCAGATCCAAATATAGGATTAGTTTGAGTTAAATTACTTTCATTCCAAATGTGAATCCACACTTCAATCATGCCAGAAACTCTTTCGTCCTAACATGAGATAACAAGGGTACTTATATGCAAGATAAGAAATCTCATTAGTTGATTATTTATATTATTATAGTGATAGTTAGAATGGTATTATGCATTAGGTACTACAGATTCACTTTGCACCTTGAACTCACTCATTTGTATTGCCCAACATAATTCTATAAAGCATGCAACGAGAATAGGTGAGAATAATTCTATATGTTATTAGTGAAAATACATTCACTTTATGATGATGTTGTACTTCTTGAATGGGTAAAGTCTGTCATGTCTTGAAAAACTTTGGAAGGAAGTGTGTGCTTAAGGTTTCCAAGTTGAGGATTGGACTGAGCGCGCAGGAATTCTTGATTTTGATCATCCAACGCGTCATATACACTCCAACCAGATACCGACACAACACAACATTCATATCCACTAATTTATAAGAGTAGACTCGTAGAAGAGTACAATAAGTTGAGACAAGTATTGTTATTTTGGGAGAAACATCAGATGTAAAATTTACCGAAAGACATTTCTTGGAAGGAGTAAGTTGGATGGGACCTACACCATGTGTTCATCCCAGCTTAACCTGAACCACAAAACAGAGAGACCAAGCAAAACATGAAGTCAGTCTTCGCCCACAGAAGCGAAAATTTAGCATTTAGCGTTTGACATAATAAGATTTGACTGTGTTGGACGCTTTGTTATGGAAATTTACTATGACTACAACAAATATGAATACTCTGTAATATATAATACTACAATTCAAATTGAAAATTAAAAAAATATGTGGCAATGATTCTGCTGCAATATTAGCCTTACGTTTAGCCTGTTGTATTACGTGGGACTTTCGCAATGGACTTTGTGTCTTAGTATAGTATCTAAAGAATAAAAACTATATCTTTCATGAGAATTTTAACATAAATGTTGATGGCTGGAAGGTTGAGGAATTAAGATATAAGACGTTAGAGTTGGAGTAAGACACAAGTTAGATACATGGTTAAGACGAATCAATTCCGTTTATGAATTTCAATTGTTACTTTCACTCACATTCTATCCATCAAAAGGTTTAGATCTGAAACGTTTCAAAATCTGACTCTAGTACTACTTGAACGAACAACTTACATGTAAGATAATATTTTATGAACATGTAACAAAGCTTTAACTTCGTAATATATTATTTATGTTGATTTAATAAATTAATTTTTAGGACTCAATTAAGTTTTAAATCATATACAAATTTGAATGTTATTAAATATATTTTATTAATGTTTTTTTGTTTGAAAATTTGAATGTTATTAAATATATTTTATTAATGTTTTTTTGTTTGATTCGATATTCAGCCTAATCTGTCATTTATTTTAACATAAAATGATAGAAATTCAATTAAAAATATAAATTTTTTGGATACTTAATAAAATAAAAGTAATTTGATAATTTTTTTATTAAAAATGTTTAAATTTAAAATTTAATTAATTTTTTTTAAAAATTGAGTATTTAACAAATTATAAAAAATTAGTTTGAGTTCATAAAAGAATATATTTATTTATATTTTATCTTTTTATATATTATAATATGATGATTCTAAAATATTTTTAATTTTTTTTCCCAACTTGTTTTTATCATAATAATTTTATTTTTTTTTATCAAACGATGATATATACCATTAGGTAACATAAATAACTCTATCATTCTATTCTTTAATTTTATAGATTGTATGACAAATGTCTTAACTTAATTGAATAAAAGAATCCTACTATTTCATTCTTGAAGACATTAAAATTAAGTATAGACAAGTAGTTATAGAACAGATATAAAGATTTAGGGTTTAAGAAAATTGAAATATAAAATATTTTATTTATATTATCGAAACAAACCAGGTGAAAAATAAATAAAAAAATCAATTATAATTAATTTAAATATTTGATATTTTATTTTTTTGAAATAAGTAAAATTCCTCGTCCAAACATAAAACTTGAATATCTTCCCTTTTTTTTTAATCTCATGTTCTTGGATTTCAATGGATGAAAAGCTAAGAGAAAATTATTTTCTGGTGTACAAACTAAAAAATCAAACCCTTCATCGGAGGAAATCTATTCTGCCACGCTTCTTGATAAAATAAAAGAGAGAACCTGAACATCATGAATCACCCTATTTTTTTTTTTTTTCTGGAAACATGATACTCCCTACTATTCAAATGGTTTCAAATTATAAGGTGTATTTGACAAATTCTAACAACATTTAATTTGTTCAATTCTTTATAAATCTTTCATCTTTACCCTTATTAATTACTATTAATTAAATTAATTAAAATTGAATCAGAAGTTTTATAAAATAAATTAATTTTTTAATAAAACAGTACACTAATTGAGATTGATTAAGATTGGAATTTCAAAAGTTTTGAATTTATTTCAGAATTATTTTTAAATAATTTAAAATCAGAACTACTAATTTTTTTAATTAAATATTTTGTTCTTTACTGCATTGTTCTTTACGTTTTTAGAATACACTTTTTCTTCAGGATTTTTGTTCAGATCAATGTGTATTGTTGTTGTTGTTGCAATACTTTCATATGAGTCTTCAACAATTTCACATTTTTCAATATTTTCGTATGAATCTTCAACGACTTTAGAATAACCTTTAAAACTCATCTCTATTTTGATGTTTAAAATATGAAAATGTTAAAAAAAAACATAATAAAAAAAAATTTAGATATGATATTTGATTATTTATTTTGAAAGATAAACAGTCTATTGAATGAATGAGCAGAATGAATGAACAGAGATGAACGTGAAAAATTAAAAGTTAAATTAGTACTCCTGAAGATGAAGATGATATTAGTAAATGATAATCAAATATGAAGAGTCAGACTAATAAAATACCTTATATTTTGAAACAACTTTTCTCTCTAAATTACGTCTTGTAATTTGAAACGGAGAAAGTAAAAACTTTTTTCTATGCTCCTTAAATATATTTGCTTCATAAGCATAAAATTTAAAATGTTGAGAATTGTTTTTTTGGGAAAAACAGAACTGAAGATTGTTTCCTTCCCACTTCCATTAGAGAAAAGTTAGGTAAAAGCTTCTGGAAGCATTTAATGTTATTATTTTAATATTAGTATTTGGCATTTTAATACTTCTATATTTAAAACTTTTTTTTACCTGTTAAAGTGAGTGTACATGACCATTATCTCAAACCAATAAACAGAAATACTAGTAGAATTTGACTAGAGAAAATCTCGAAAATTAGATTGTTATTATCGCACTTATATCAACTTCTCTTACAGTTTACACAAACTAAATTATGACATTTAAGACGTGCTTTCGGGTAAAACTTTAAATTTCATGTTTCTCAAATAAACATTTTGAGTTATTTTAGAAATGTCATTCCATGATAAAAATATTAATTATAGAACATCCATGTTAACACTCTTCATTTCCAATTTTTTTTTTCATCTTTGTAATTCAAAAACCTTTTAATATATTATAAGTTGCATTTTTCAGAATGTTTAAAAGTCATCTATGTTAGTATACAGTAATGGAAATGTGCGAAAAGAAAATATGCTTATTTTTTAAAAGATTTACCTTGTAACTAGGTGAAGCCATTAAAGAAGACTAGGAAAGTCGTTTCTACATCTGATTTGAAAGCTATATTTCTACGTCAGTTTTGGTAATCGAACTTAGAAGAAGTGATGCTCCGAAACTTCCTAAGAAATTTCAGAAGACTTTATGTCTTCGCATCTGATCTATATATCAGAATCCAAACATCATCACTGCGAAGCACACCAATTATGGGTTTCCTTTCCAAGTGGTTGTTTGTTGGGTTCATCCTTATGCATGCTTTGCTACTTTCCCATTTTTGTTTCCTAGGCTATGCTTCCAATTCTCAGGGGTTTCATGGGGCACTTTTAGATTCACCTCACAAGCTGGTGAAGAAAATTAGAGGCAATCTGCCACGGCCTCCACCATCTCCCAGACTGCATTCAGGCCCTATCTTTTTTAAAAGCCCACCGCCTCGTCCTGTTCGTCCTACAACCCGACCACCACCGCCGCCATATTAAGATTGTTCAGCTGCTTCACTATTGCTGTTAAACCACCACTTACTTACCCATTCACTGTTTTTCTGTTCTGGTCATTCCTTCCCTATTCATAATATCATTTTCCTTTATGGTTGTTCACTTTTTAGTTAGGAAAATTTCATGAAAAATATTAAATGTAAGTGGTGGATTGTTAGTTCCTTTATCTACTTTTATTGTGAAGCAATAAAATAGCAATGTAAACTGGAATGAACATTTTCTGTACTCAAAAAACTATGTTGCTTTCTCTGTGTCCACTCTTGGAGCAATGAAGGAAAACATCAGTTGTTAGTTTGAATTTCAGAAAGTTTTTGAAATAAACCTCGAAAGACATGTAACAGCAACGTTTATGGAAAAAATACCGCCACTATCGTGAGTCCATAACTAAACATTAGATAACCAAGGTTGGGATTATAGTTTTCCACAAGCAGACATGTAGATTGAATCTTTGTTAACGTGTTTAAGATATAAGGTTATCTCTCAACCATGTCATATCGTGTTAGTAATCTACGACTTATCTTTGACGGCAGACAGACAGCATAAAGAAGATGGTGGATACGAAAGCACATATGATATAGAGAATCCAAAAGTTTCGGAGGGTCAGGCTCTCAGTTTCTGGAGAATTTGAGCCGTTTGAGCATTGGGAAGGGGTCAACCATTGATCTTCCAAAGCTTTTAGTTTTCCATTTTCTGCGAGTGCTAAAAAGGCTTCAGAAAAGTCTCTAGCCATGGGAGATCCTTTTTGAAATACCTGCACATATCAGCAAAACCAATTGTCAGTTCAAGGTCTGACAAGTTTTCATTTCCAAAGGTTTCTCCAGAATGAATGTAATTCAGATAAATTGAACTTCGAACTTTTGATCTTAGGTATTTTTCATGTTTTAATCAGAATCAGTGTTCTACGTCAGTAATTTATATAATATTGATCTTTTAATAAAACCTTTTATCAAGCAGATTAACAAAGTGAAACTTTATTTTTTATTAGAAAACAACATAAAAAACATTTAAGGAGAAATAGCTAAATTTTGTCTATATTATTCCTCCATTTTTTAGAGTAATTTTGCATCTATATAGCAAAAGAGCAATATAAAAACAAAATGATTATGAGTTACTAACCGACTAATAAGGTGGGTTTGCATCCTAATTACAAATTCTTATTTTACCATATGTTTCCAAGGTATGGAACTAAACTTCATTCAAATTGAAAAATATATATGTAAGGTTGGAGACGGAGTTGTAAGCACTTACAAAGCCAAGTCCTCCAAATTTATAGGCAGCTGTAATTGCAGTGTAATCCTTGCGATACTTATTCAAGAAAACCTTCACATAGGGGGTCTCAAGAAAGAGAGCATGCATTTTTTTGCTTTTGAATTTATTCACAATGTCATGTTCTCCATCAACCTCTATTATTTGCTCTGGATGGAAATTATACACACGTATCATGTAGTTCTTTACAAAGGAGCTGAGGTTATCACAACCAACTGATAAGTTGTTTTGCTTTAGTCACTCTATATCTCTTCCTGACAATCGTTTGACAGTAAGCATTGACGAAAGGTTGGCCGTGTAGCTTGAGTTTAGAACAAACACAAGAAATAGCCATGTTGCAACTACTACTCGTGCAGAGTTGCTATTTATTTTCTCCCCTGAGGCACATCAGAATCAGTCGTGTAAGAATTAGTTTGCAAAAACAAAGGTGATAGGTTTTTCCAATTGAAGAACAAATCTATGAAATGCAACATTTAAAAGTTTTTCTTTAAACTCAGTTTAATCATAGCAATTCAGTTGTGCCACTGAATCTCGTATAAAATTACCATGGTTTATAAGTAAAACGTTTGCTGATCACTGCTAGATGCCTGAAGCATTCCTACATATTTAAACTACTTTAAATTCCCTCTATAAATTGTTTTATATATACTTTTCAGAACACTTTGTACAAGATTTGTATAAATTGGCAGCTTGACTTGGAAATGCCACAAGCTTAATTGGCCTACACTAAATCACTAATCAGTTTTGGCTTTGATTAAGGAATATGAGAGTTTTCATTATTTACACATTTATACTTACTATGAGCATAAAATACAGAAGAAAAGGCAAACCACAGTGTGGTGCTGATCTGACTTTTCAATGGTCCACCAAAATCTGGGTTGAACTTATGCTCCAGGAACCATACGATGAACATTGTGTAGAGGAAGATGCAAATAGTCGCGATCCACATTTCCCAGCTAAAGGGTTTCATAAAAAGCCATGTTGACCCTTCAGTCTCCATTGGAAATACCACTGATAAGCCTGAATCAGTGTATGGTTGAGTGAAGGACACATCCTTTGATCGGTTGGCGAGTATTGTTATATCTCCTACAATAGCATCCTGGGACTGCAATTACTTTTGGTCCAGAACATAAGCATTAGTTTTCTTTTCCATTTCTGTTATAAAAAAAGAATCTTTGAAATACTACAAAATTTAACTACATGACTGGACAAATAATTCTATTACTCAAATTCTTAGGACTTTTTTTCCTTTCCATTCAAACGTGGCTACTTCAATTTCTATAATTGTTCTGTTATTAAATTGGTCATAACGCAAATAATCATGAAAGTCTAAAAAGAGGATGCAATTTAAACTTTAAAGAATACTAGAAAGCATTTTGTGTTGAGAAATCCAAAGATAGGTAGATTTTGGAATGGTTTTGTTTTCCTTGAAATAAGTTTTTTGTGTCCATTTGGTGCAAAATACAAGTTTCGGATTATACGTTTTTGCTCTAATACCACTTATCTTGGGACAATTTTCCAGAAATATTCATGTAGTGAGTATGATTTCATTTCTAACCCAAAAACTTAAGACTACATGTTTGTGGATACTGCTCACTTATATGTCATTCAACATTTTCATATTCTTATTCTTATTTTTATTCAATGTAGGATTCAAATTCACCTTCAATTCTAAAAAAGAAAACATAAGCTTAGGAGACCCTAATGTTCAGAGCGTAAAGATCAATACAGAAACATTACCTTGTTTATTACATTCAGTATAAGTTTATCATAGGATTCATTGAAGCGCTCAAAGACATACGGAATGTCACCACCATACTTGGCACTCAGAATTTTTAGTGCTTCGTCGAAAAGTTCAATACAGAAACCGTCATAGTTCTTTGGAGGGTCTTCTTTCAGAAAATTTTCGAAAACAGGGTTTATTGGAACCGCCACTTTTAAAGGTTCTGTCTCGGTCGGCATTTTCCATCCCTTAGGATCAGCAGAAGTTAGGCCTCCTGGCCAAACCACTCGGCCAGTTAAGATATTTGTAGCATAATCACCTTTTGTTTCTCTGTCTTTCAGTATTTTAAGAGATTTAGCAAACTTCAATTTTGGGGTCCAAAAGTCTAATTCCTTGCATTCCTTATTAACCACGTTTGTCACTCTCAATACTGAAGTTTTGGATAGATGACCATCTTTGAATCTTATATTACCACTTAAACCATTGAAATCGCTAGATAACAATTTTTCCAAGAACACCGTTGAATTACTAGATTTGCCATGCATTTTCTCCAAGGCCTTTGTGATTAATATAACGCTATCATAAGCTTGTAATGCATCTGATCCTGGTTTTGTATGCTCAGGTTGGAAATTTTCCTGCAATTGCATATAAGAAAGAGAACTTGTAGAATAATAGGTTTTGATTCCTAAAGTACCTTCCATAGAGGATAAAACAGATTTATTTGCAAAGTCTAACATACTTGTGATCCCCTCGTTCATTATCCAAGCTGAATCTTTCCCCAACAATCCTATTTTCTTAGCTTCTCTAAACAAATGGGTTATCATAGGGAATGTTGCTTGAAGTACAACAAAAACACGAGATTGTAGTGGCAAAAGCTTAAGCAATTCGTCCAGAACAAACCCTTTTGGATCAGATAAAGAAGTGAACGATGGAAGAACTAACCTGTTCTCTATCTGTGAGTTACCCTTTTGGAGAGCCTCAGAAAAGAGGCTTAACATTCCAGAATCACCACTGTAAGGGTTGTCTTCGTATATAGCTATAACCTTCTGCCAGTTGAACTCATGGATAATATCTGCTATGCAGTTCATGTGTGCAGCCTGATCTTTTGCCATTTGAATCATAAAGGGCCAACGATGTTGCATTAAAGGAGGGATTATTGGGGGAGAAGAAAATGAAATAATTGGTATTTTAGCATTGTTTCCACGGTCAGCAACTAGAGCTGCTTCTTGCCATGTCCCCATGCCAATAATGACTTCAATTTTTTTCTTAATGATTAGTTCTTCAGCTGAAGAGCAGAAGAAGAAATATATTTTTAAGTAATTAAATGAAACAAGGTAAAAAGAAGTTTGTCACCGAAATATTCATCTTCAATCCAAATAGTGCTCACCAGATGAAGCTGCTTGTAATGGGATTCCACCAGAGTCGCGGAAGAAAAGGTTTATACTGTGGTTCTGTCAATAATTATTGAAACTTTGAGCTGCAATTTGCATGGCCCTTCTCTGTTGTTTTCCTGTCTCTGAATTAACATCAATGAGCACGCCAACAATTGTAGTTTGGAAACTGTAGGCAACCCGAGCTCCAATGATCAGAAGCAAGATTGTTAGACAAGGCCGAAGCAAAATATTTGATACTACTTGGGAAGTTTGGGTATGAAAATTCATATTTGCTACTTGACATAAAAATTCATCAGAGTGTTGCTATATTTATGTGATGAGATACAGACAGTGCATGGCTGACTGTGAAGGATAGAAATTATTTCTCTGACGTTAACTCTTTATTGCACCAACAAAATTAAAATTGTGATACATAATAAATAAGTCACTATTTCATTAATTTTTTTTTCTATTTTACCCATTTATATTTAATATCTTTTTAACATTTAATCTTTTAAACTTACTTTATTTCAAACAAAAAAATATCTCATATAATTTCAGTATCGATACTTTTTTATTTTTTTTTACTCTTTTTAAAAAGAATACTTATTAATTTCTCCTTCTTTTCAATAAAAAATTTTAAAATTAAACGAATAAAAAGTATGTCATATTTTCATTGAGTAAATATTTTTAATTTTAATATGATATACTTTTATATATATTTTAAAATTAATTTTTATCATATAATAATATATATTAATAATAAAATAATTAATTATATTAATAATAGATACATAAATTTTATTGTGAGTGATTAATTTTTAATTTTTATAACAATATACTCTTTCTGTTTTTAAATAAGAGTCGTTTTAAAAGAGTAATTTTGTTTCTTTTTATGTGTAGTTTGTAGAGTTTAAGATTGCATTAATTGTTTTTTACCAGTTACTATCCTTACTTTTGAAAATATCAATAACAATTGAATTATTTCTTTTATGAGACTTTATATAAATCAATTACTTAATAAATAATTTATTGTTTTCACCTTTTCATCTACTTTATCTTTAATTAATAAAATGTATTTAATTTTTAAAAAAAAATACATTAGAGTGAAATTAGTATAAAGGAAGTGGAAAGAGAAATTGAAGCTTATATAAAAAATGAAAACAGGAGTTGACAATTATATTATAGAGAGAGTTGAAGACTCATTTGATAACACAAAAAGATAATATTAGCAAAGTAATTAAAGATTATCTTGAAGTTGAAGAGTGATTTAATATATAGAGTGAAACTAAGAGTGATATCAATTTTTTGTGAGAACAAGAATATTCTTCAAATTTTTTAAATCAAAATTTCTAGTAGTGAAAATTTTAAGATTATAAATTATAGAGAAAAATTTATTTTGATAGAAATGAGAAAAAAATGTTTCAAAGTATAACTACTCTATTGTTAAGAATTGAAAAGTTTGAAGAGAAAATAGATTAAATACTTTTTATTACAGAAA
Source organism: Lablab purpureus (assembly GCA_030347555.1). Taxonomy (NCBI): domain Eukaryota; kingdom Viridiplantae; phylum Streptophyta; class Magnoliopsida; order Fabales; family Fabaceae; genus Lablab; species Lablab purpureus. The sequence continues at coordinate 12,985,840 of CM059259.1, forward strand.
AAAAAAGAATACACACTCTTTTAAATGATAAGACTATTACTGAAAAAAATTAAAAGTTTATTACAAATAGTAAAAGTTAATTTTTTTATTGGTATATGCAACAAAATCTTAAACTACTCTTTAAATAAAAAAGGAAGTATATTAATAATAAAATAATTTAAAGAGATGAAGTATATTAATAATAAAATAATTTTATAAGTTAAAAAAAAATTGAGAGAAATGATTTTTATAATCTATAAGCCACTTTTGTGGCAACACAAGTCAAAAATGGGTGTTAGAACAAGTTTACATTTAGGCATGCCATTGGTTGGGAAGTCGAAAATTTTCTTCCAAGCATTTAATTTCCAAGATTCTTCCTTCCCTTGTAAGTAAATACAAATGAACTTCAAACGTCCTAAAAAGGGTAGCTAGTATACTCTCGTGTCCTAAGAGTAAGTATGTTTTATTGTGACTTGAGACTTCATAACTTTTAGGAGATAGTAAAAGTTTCTTCCTATCTCGATTTTTAAATAAAAGTAGTTTAAGATTTTTTTACACAAACTAATAAAATTAATAATTTATGTAACTTTATAACTTTTCTCTGCTTTGTTTTTATCTTTCCTTTTTATCATTTTGTTTTGAGTTTCTTCATGGAAAATGTTATAGCTTGCAAACTTAACAAGTTCAATAATAATTTTGAATCAAATAAAATTAATCTTAATATTTTAATGAAAGTTTTTAATTCTAAAAATCATTTTTATAAAATTTAATTGAGATCAATTAGTGGAAACTTATTTATAATACTTTAAACATTAAAAATAAAACTCTAATCCTAAATTAATTTTAAAATCAACTCTTCAACACATCTAAATCTAAATAGTTGAAAAGATTAAATCAACTTAACGAGACTACTTGACTCTTTAATCTCAACTAAAGAAAGGAAAACCCAAAATATTAAAAAACATGGATATTGTATTTAGAAAGTTATAAATAGTCTACTTAAATAATAAATTAAGTTGACAACCTCAAGAATTAGCTCTAGCGTCTCACAAATCCAATGGTAAGTTAAAAATATTAATATTAATATAAGTTTGAAATTTTTCTTAACAAATAAATGTTATTTAGAATGAATAATTAAAGGAGGACAAGATGGAATAAAATACACGAATAGAATGAGATAAAATTTTAAGGAATGAATGGTGATTAGTGATATGAATGATTAAGTATATCGATAAAATAGGGAAAAAAAGAAATAAGAGAAATATTAAATTTTTTTAGTGGATACATGAAGAAATGTGCAAAATTATGTTATACAAATGTTCAAATCAAGAAGAAATATGGGCTTTGATTATGATTATAATGAATTATATCTTATAAGACAATATGTGTGTTTTTTTATATGTTTTTACTATTTTTATATTAATAATAGATAAATAAATAATAATATTAATATATTACCTTTCTTTTTTACTTATTCTTTTCATTCAGATAATTTTTCTTTCTATCTATTTCTTATCTTTTTTCCCTCTCCCTCTTTCCTCTTTATTTTTCCTGTAATTTTTATCATTAATCTTGTGTTTGAAATTGCACAAAGAAAGTGAAAGAGTGAAGAAATACGAAAAAAAAGTGTAAAAAACTAGTAGAATATTATAAAAGATAGGAAAATGTTTGTTAAAAAACTTTTTCTCTTACATAGCGAAAAATTGGGGAAAAAGTAATATATAATTGATTTAAAATATTATATTTATATGAAATTAAATTCATAATAATATTATTATTAATAATAATTTATATAAAATTTTTGACACACTAATAAATTGAAAATTAATATATTATGAATACCTTGAGACATTAGTATGAGAAAAATGAGGAATATATTTTGCCTAATGGATTTGGGTCCTTTATGTAAGATTAAGGGTATTTTCGTCTTTTAACGTACCCATGGAGGTGCAAAGGATACCATAGGCTGCAAAAAGCAAATGTCCGTAAGATGATCCAAGAAGAGATTTTTAGTTTTGAAGGATCCGGGGGTTGTTGGTGCGTTGGGGTGGTGAGGAATTCTACATGTCGCAGTTTTGGAAGCCAGGGACTGAGAGACCACAGGGTCGCGTAGTCGACGATGAAGAAGGCGGTGTTCTCTTCTTGTCTGCTTCTCACCATTCCTCTTCCTCAAGACATGGCTACGCCAGCATCGAGAAGCAACGCCAGCGATTACCTGTGTTCAAGTACCGCACCGCCATTCTCTACCTCGTCGAAACTCACGCCACAACCATCATCGTCGGCGAAACCGGCAGCGGAAAAACCACTCAAATTCCTCAGGTGACCTTCCTTCAAATTCTAATTCAAATTCATATTCACGTGACTCACAATTTGCACTGCATTTCAGTTTTTGAAAGAAGCAGGTTGGGCAGCCGGTGGCAGACTCATTGCTTGTACTCAACCTAGACGACTTGCCGTTCAGGTTACTTCTCTTCATAATTACCACGCGATGATTCTTCAATTAATCATTCACATAACTCTCTCATTACTCGTCTCATCTCTTTTCGTTTTACAGGCTGTTGCTTCCAGAGTTGCCGAAGAGATGGGAGTAAAACTTGGTGAAGAAGTTGGCTACACGATTAGATTTGAAGATGTAACCAAACCGGTGAGCATATCTCTACAATTATCGTTTATTTGCATCTTATGTTGCCATGCTTACTTTTACTCACACTTTCATACACACGTGTGTGTATATACAATATGTTGATAGAAGAGGAGAGTTGATTGGATAGTGACGAGTGGACTGGTTCCAACGTTTATTTTCGTTTTGTGGCAGCACAGGATGTAACGGTGCTAAAATTTTTAACTGATGGAGTGCTCCTAAGGGAGATGATGGACGATCCTCTTTTGACCAAATATAGGTATTTGTTATCTCTCTTTTTTAACATCTCTGGTGAGATGGACTTCAAAAGTTTGCACTCATAGTTACCTATATAAATTTTATTAAAGTAATACATTACACAAATGGTGAAAAAGACATCAAAGTGCCTGGATGATCATGAACTAGGGAAACTGTGGTTGTATGATTGCAGTGTAGCATTCTTATCCTTAAGTTCTGTTTTAAAACTTCAAGACTAATAATGTTCTTTTCCTTCTTTGTGAAGTTGCCATCAGATTTAGAGAACCTTTATTCTGGTCCCTGTGTATCTTTTTGGGGCTCTAGAGTTTTCTCCTTTTTCTTATTTGACAGATATTGTAACCCTCCTCATACTAGTATATTTTTTAGTTAAAAAAATGAAAGCCCAGTTGCTACAGAACTTTCCGGGGTAGACTAGTCTAGCTTTTGTACAAAGCAAGTAATTGGCTTTTGAGACTTTAAATGTTGTCCATGCAAACAATACTTGTTAAATGGTTATATGATTGGTGTTCCTTATACTGATTTTTACATGTTTTGTGGCTGTGAGAAGTAGCAAGGACTTGTATTTGTTTCTGTGAAAGAGATGTGATATCCCATTTCATTTTCCTGTTATGAACTCCTTTTACCCTGACTTTTGAAAATACTTGTTGCAGTGTTATAATGGTGGATGAGGCTCATGAAAGATCAATATCAACTGACATTTTGCTTGGACTATTGAAAAAGGTATTAAATGGATGGTTATCCATATGTATAAGAATGAAATGCTGTTCTTTTTTCTAGTAATTAAAAATAATTTCATTGTATCACAATTTTTTTAATCTCAACTTTTATGAATTCTGTTTTGTACTTTTCTAGATTCAACGTCGTCGACCGGAGTTGCGGTTGATTATCTCATCTGCTACTATTGAAGCAAAGTCAATGTCTGACTTCTTCCAAATGAGGTTTTCATCTACTCTTGCTACGTTTCAATTGTTCAGACTTTTATTTAAGCATCAACACTTTTCTGTAAGCTGTATTCGTAGAACTTGTCTTCATCAAAATGTCACAAGATTATGTTGGGAAAATAGCTAATCTGATTACAAGATTCACCTGTATCGTAATTAGATAGCTACCAAAAAAACCTGCAAAAAGAAAAAGTTTCTCTATTAGAGTCCAAATTATCATCAGGGGAAGACTTCTTTTATCTATACATGGATACACCTGTGTCTGTTGGCATTTAGTTGTTTGTAATGCTAATATTCTTAGTTAGATAAACACATGGAATAGAGAGACACAGAAGAAAGGGAGGAAAACATAATCTGTATATTATCATTGCTTGAAGACAAGTGCTACTGTTTATATGCACCAAGAGAAGAAACAGAATGCTGATACAACTGTTACAACTAACAGCACAAAACGGCTATAACAGGCCTAAATAGATTTAACTGTTTTATCATCTAATAAATATTCTTTCAAAGAAATGACCTTTTTTATGCTGCATCATTGTTTAACCAGTAACTTTAAATTATCATCGCTCAATGCTCTTCCTCTTTGCTGCACCTAAAAAAGCACAATACATGCACACACATACATATATGTATGTATATAACTGTTGCAATACCATATTTAATCCAATTTATCTATTTCTCTTTACTTTACACTATGGGTAAAAATTGGCCACATTTGATGTTTGTCTAATATTAACATTATCTTTATAATTGTTTACTTTTCCCATTTGATAAGCGTAAGGAATTCACAATAGGGATTATAGTAAAATCCAGACACTGGAGCTCTAATTACAATGTGAAAATATTGAGAAAGAAGAAAATTTCAGAAGAATACTTATCTTTCCTTTGGCAAGAGCCACCCAAGACTGCCCAATTGATTGCCTACCTCATTTATTCCCTCTTCCCTTATATCCCTACCTTACCCTCATATTCCTTATACTCCCTCTTCTTGCCTTATATAAAGATTGTTACCACTTACAACCTATGTAAATCTTTCCTTTTGTCCATTACCCATATAGGAGTGCCTAATAAACTCTCCTGGATTCACTATCAAGCTGACGAGTTTTACTTATTTACAACCATTAGGATCACTGTACCCATTATTCTCTGGTATATAGTTCCACAATACTAAGTTGTTTAAAATTAAAAGTCTTGTGGGCTTTTGTGCTGAGCATTCAAATATTGATTGTCACCTAAAAAAGCAGACACTCATTCAACATTGTATTCTATTAACAGAAAAAAGCGCCGAGAGCCTGAAAACCAGTATCATGGACCACGAGTGGAACCTGCAATCTTATCAGTTGAGGTACTATTTAGTAGTACAGATCACGCTTGCATGTCTACTGTTTTCCAAGGGCATTTCTTTGAAGAAAACCCCCTGCATATTTAAGGTTACTTGAATCTCATGTGCCCCTGAATTTGCTCTCAAACAATGTTATGTTATTGGTTTCTCTCTAGTTGTCAATCTATGGTTGTTCCAGTGTGTTGTCGGATCTATGACGGAACTGGCTGCCACTGTATTCCTGACTCCTTTTTTTGTTATTATTTTCATTTGTTATTATCATGGTAGTCAAAATTGAGATCTTATTCAAGAGTAGAAAGGGAGGTTAGATAAGAAATTGAAGGATCATAACATGGATCATAAGATCCTACAAAGTTCTTGAAAATTCATGCATATGATATACACTCATTATTAGAATCCAACATTCGGAGAGAAAATGAAAGAGAAAACCGATTTTATTCATACTGAAAATGTTCAATCAAAAATACATTTATAGACACTCAAAGAAGAGTGTATAGCAAGCTATCACACACAAAAGCTACTGTGTTGACTCAGCACCTATTACAATGATCAGAATCTGTTTACCGAAACAGTTACAACTGAAAGTAGTTACAAAGATAATGATCACCTATTACAATGATTAACATACTACCAACTAACATACATTAACACTCGTGTGTGTAGCATAAACCATTATACAGCACTTCAAAGAAAAGGATGATTCTGACTTTTTAACAATTGATGCATCAAAAGTACAAAACAGCAATAGAACGTTAGGCAGTTCGAACTTGTAATGAGAGCTTGAGAGTGTTCGTGTCTTACAATCCACAATCCACACAAACAGAGAACAGGAGAGATGAAATGAAATTACAGTGAGCGAAACAGATTAAATATGGGGATTAATTTCACAAATGTGATTAGAAGCGGTAAATTTTTCTTTATAGGTACAGGGAAATTTATTCTGTTTTTTGGTCAAAAGGGGTAGGTGTATGTTGACGTTAGAGGGAACAAAAAAGTTGGGCTTAAGTTTTGGATTTTTTTGGAGTGAAGCATGTTAAGGGTTACAAAACTAGTTTGCAATCATGACCCTCAAAGGAACCTAGAAATGCAGTTGCGAAAAGTGTCAATCTGCTGCAAGTTGTGATCTTCAATGACGATCTGGCAATTTTGCAATATACTGTAGAGGTAACCTCATAAACAAGGGATAATATTGTGATCGTCATATCTTACATGTCAAACTGCAATTTTGACTACCATGGTTATTGTTATTTAATTTTCCTGCCATCACCCTTGTTTATCTGTGCTACAATGTAATTTGGAAATATTTTAATATCAATTTCGCAAAGAAACAACTTTTCAGAAACTGAACTACAATATAATTTGGAAATATTTTAATTAAGTGGGGCATTACTATGACTTTGTGGTTTCCAGGTTAAAGTTTTCAATATACAAATACAAATACATCATACTTTATGATTTTCAGGGTAGAGGCTTCAATGTACAAATTAATTATGCTGAGGAACCTGTACAAGACTATGTTCAGGCTGCAGTTTCAACGACACTCTTGATCCACGAGAGGGTACTTTATCTTATATTGAGATAGGATAAATTCAACTATTGCATTCTATATTCAAAGCATTTTAATCAGTTTAGTTTAATTCTGTGTTGTTGAGTGTTTATTTTGATACATATAATAGTAATTATAATAGAAATTTTGGAGTCCTCAAGCAGCAACACAAATAAATTCTAAACATTCCTGCTGTTGAAGTAAGCAGAAAATCATATTTATCTATATAGTTAAAAAACAAAAGCAAAATGGAAATTGTGGTTTTGGTCTTATTATAGAGAGAATTGCTTGTAATTGTGTGATGTGTACACACAAGTACTCTTAATTATAATGGAGAAGAAATTCAGTAATTAGGAATAAAATCAATACCTAATAATGGAAAATATTTGGCAAGGTATTTCCTTATCAAATTCTATCATATCTTCATATTTAATGTAATAAAATCACACCTTTTACACTGTCCTTCAAATGGGAACACATATGTCATATAAGTAAAGCTTGTTGTATGCTATCAACAAGAGGAACCCTTAAGGGATTAAGTGAACATGTCTACAAGTTGGTCACTGGAGTTAACAAAGTAAGTGATGATTTCTCCTAAGACAACTTTCTCTTTAACAACTCAGGGGTCTTCATATTAGAATCCATAGGAGTGTCACTTGGGTGACTATCAAGCTTGTCAGATTTAGTGAAGATGTCTAAGGCATATTTTCACTGGGAAATGACAATGCTAGTGGATGATTGGGAAACTTCAATGTGGAGGAAGTACCAAAGTGGACCTAAGTCCTCTTAGATTGAGATTGACTGTCGAGATGAGACTTGAAAAGAAGGACCCTATTATAATCATTGCCAGTGGTGACAACATCATCAACATATACAACAAGATAAATGCATTGTCCAGATGAAGAATGGAGGTGGAAGATTGAGTAATCAACTTCACAACGAATCATGCCAAACTCAAGGAAAGTGGATATGAAATGACCAAATCACACTTGAGAAGATTTTAAACTAGGGGGAGTGATCAAGCCTACAAACAAGGCAAGATTGTGTGTGATTGTAAAATCAAGTGACTGATCCATACACACCTCTTTTTTCAACTCGCCGTCAAGGAATACATTTCTTATGTTTTATTGAAGAAGAGGTCAATGAAAAATGACAATCATAGCTAGAAAAAGACGAAGAAAGGTGATTTTGGCTACCAAGAAAAAAGTGTCGCCACGATCAAGTCTAAATATTTGAGTATAACCCATAGCTACTAGACAAGCTATACGGGTGGTTGATAGTGCCATTTTGGTGCTATCTTGATTGTATAGGCCCACTGACACCCAAAATTACATTTGTAGTGATCAAGGGTAACCTTGTGTTGTTGACTTCTGACGTAGTCTTACTATTAACATTGTTTATTGCCAATTGTGGTGTCAAGTGTGGTCATCTATGAAATCACATATAGACTTAGGAATAAACAAAATCTAAAGAAGAGATAAAAAAAAGTAATGGGAGGGAGATAGATAGTTAAAATTAATTTTAAAAGCATATTTAGGATTAGGACTACAAGTGAATCAAATACCTTTGCAAAGTGCTAAATGAAGTTTAAGTGTAGGCAATGACAGTGGAGGATGTTTGGAGCAAGAGATAATGTTGGAGGATGTGTCAAAGGTGATTATAAGTAAGCGTATGTTGGTGATGTGAGTGGTGAAGGTGGTTGAGGAATACTGAATGGTGCTACTGTAGGAACAACAAGTGGGATTGGAAGCACATATGAAACCTCTTGGGGAACATCTTCAATGGTGAAAGAAAAGAACTTTCAAAGAAAGCAAATCAACAAAGACCAAATATCATTGAAGTTGTGGAGAGAAATATTAGTAGTCCTTCTAGAGATGAGAGTAACCAAGAAAATATATTTTAGGGATTTTCTGAGTTTAGAAAACTCCACTAAAATTGGGAGGACAAATTGATTTTGTATTTCAGTAAATAAACTTTGAAAATAGACAAAATGTCAAAATGATTTTTCATTCGAAAAACCCAAGTACAACAAGAAAAATCATCTATAAATGTAATGAAATAAATATTCCAATGTTTAACAAACTCAAGTAGGACTTTAAATATCAAAGGAACTAAGTTGACACGACATGTTTATTGATGTAAGGGTCATATCTAGTATGAGTGTTTTTACCTAACTAACATGACGCACATTTAAAGGACTTAACATTAGAAACACTAGGGAGAAGCAAACACAAGTTCTCCACACTTGAGTGCTCAAGATGTTAATGTTTAAGAGCAATAGAGGCAAAGGAGACATAGGAAACCAAAGGCATAAGCTGATATAATCATTTAGACTCATGTCCTGATCTAGTCATTCACCCGTAGTGTCGATCATGTAGAAGAACTAAATTATTAACAAATAGGACAAAAATCCTAGTGTAGTAATAGAGTTTAAATTAAATGGACTACTAGGAGCAAATAAGACAAAATGAAAGAAAAGGATAGAAAGATGGTGGATTTGTCCAATGGCTTGAATTTTAATTTGGGAGCCATCTGCTAGAGCAAACTAAGGTAAGATGTCTAATAGAGGCAAGGAAGAGAAAAGATTGGTTATCAATCATATGATTAGAGACATCAAAGTCAAGGATCCAAGGTCCTAGGGATAGGGACTAGGAAATGGAGGCTACAAGATTACTAGATTGTGTCACAAATGTGATAGTTGAGGCAACTTCATTGGTTGCACAAAGTTGGAGAAACTCATTATATTCAACATCAGGGATAGTAATATACGAGGATAAAGGGGTGATTTAGGTCACATTGATTGATTGAGACTACTACGTAGCTTTGTTTTGATACTCTACTATAACATGTCCCCAATTTATTACCATAGTAGTAATGAAGATCATGTCCATGATCGCAACATCCTCTACTATGGAAGGATTGTGAAACACGGGCAGAAAAATCCCAAGTAGACGTGGAAGAGGATCCAAAAGTATTTGGAGTGGAGTGATGCAACTATTGTTGTTGGACTATGTCATAGGTAGGAGTAGTAGGTCCCAACAAAATCTAATTTCAAATTGCAGCAAGGTTAGGTGGTAGCTACCAAAAGCAACAACCATGAAGAATTGTCCTTGTTGGTTATGAAATGTTTTGACATCATTAGTAAGGGGCATAAGAGTGGAATATTATGCAATGAGGCAACCAAGTTTATTGAGGGAAGTTTGCATATATATGTTTTTCAAATTTAATGTTCATCAAACTAGTGAGGACATTGTAGAAATGATGAACATCATTAGAATATAGTTGCTTGTCCTTTGTCCTCACATCAGCGTAAGTATTGAAAGCCTGAAATTGTTCTTGGAGGTTGGAAGCATGGGAAAATCGGAGAACACTACATACAGAGGCATCAATTTGCTTCCAACGTTCTAGATTGGCAGCTGGAACATTGGTGGTCAAGTGAGCAGCAAGGCGTTATCCTTGAAAATCCAACAGGACAGCAGCAGCCCAAGTGGAGTAATTGGCTATTCGGGTGAGTTTTTCACACGGAATAAGGGGAACTTTGATGAAGGTCACAACAAAAGTTGACAAAAGTGGGAGTAGCCACTAAACACACCAAATCAACCACAAACAGGTATGGAAAACTACGTCGGGTTGTTAGACAATGACCCACATTGGAAGAGAGACAGCACCACAAAATATGGGTGTTGCACAGAATAATAGGGAGCAAAATGAATACCTAATAGGAGAAATATTTGATAAGATATTTTCCTATCAAATCATATGATATCATATCTCCCTGTCTAATGTAATCAAATCATATCTCTAATACTATCTTTCCTTAGGAGCCTGTAGGAGACGTTCTAGTATTCCTTACTGGCCAAGATGATATTGATGCAGCTGTTCAGTTACTCACTGATGAAGTTCAAACTACTGGAAAACACTCTTCAGGTACACACTCTGAATTGTTATTATTGGTGGACTATTAACTTTTGTTGTCTTTAACCACTAAACAATACTTTTTTAAAACATCATTGATGAAGTTTGTATAATTTTTTTTTCTACACATAATGAGAAAATGATTTCATATTTTTCAAGTTCAATGAGATACGTCTAATGCATAGAATTTTCCTTTGTTCCAGGATTGATTGTCTTGCCTTTGTATTCAGGACTTCCACGTGCTGATCAGGTTAGAATACCTCCGTGGGTTTCATAGTAAAATTTTTTGTATATTTATTTTAATGTAGTAATGTTTTTGTAGTAATATTTTTTTACATTCTCTTAGGAGTTAGTGTTTTCTCCAGCTCCTCGAGGAAAGAGGAAAGTAGTAATTTCTACTAATATAGCAGAAACATCACTCACATTAGAGGTAACATCCCATTTAAGGTAAGTTTGACTATGTCTAAGGGTTAGAGATGAGTCCTCCTTATCGAGTCTTATTTTTCTAATCATGCAGGGAATTGTCTATGTGGTTGACAGTGGGTTTTCTAAACAGCGGTTCTACAATCCGGTATTTTCATTCTGTTGTTTCTATTAAAGAGATGTAGTAAGGAGCCCAGTAATGTTTTTTCCTTTTTGGTTTATAAATGTAACTTTTGGTCTATCTTGACTTCTATTTAAGTTTCTTTTTTGCTCTCCAGTTTTAAGCTGACATTGTTCCACTACAGAGGCATTATGCTCATTTTCCATTTCTGCCCTTGTATTTTCTTAAAATGTTAGAGAAGCTTCATCAATTTTTGTGTCACTTATTGTCTTAAATTTTATACAAGTCGTTGTTGGTTCATGAAGGATTTAAAACCTTATAATTTTCAATATATATTGGGATGACAGTTTCCTAGTTATGGTACTCTATTGAATTTTAAATTGACATTAGTTATATATTTTCTTCATTATTTCAGTTTGTTAGAATTTTATCCACTAAATTTTGGTTGATTCTAGCTGGCATCCTAGTAACTTTATTTTTAGAACCTTTCCTTTCACTCTTTTTTTCTCCCTTTCTCAGATTTCTTGACGTCCCCAAGTGTAATTTTCTTCCATGCTTTGTAACAGATTTCTGATATTGAAAATCTGGTTGTGGCACCAATATCTAGGGCTTCTGCTAGACAAAGAGCTGGTAGGGCTGGGCGAGTTCGACCAGGAAAGTGTTACAGGTGTTGTAGTTAGTTTCTTTCAGCTGTTTAATAGAAATGTTTTACTTACAAAATGTGATTTATTATCCTAATCACCTGTTGCTTCTGATATAAGAGATTGACTCTTGTAGCTGGTTATCTTCCAAAGATAAAAAATTATTTTCGTACAGAATAATTTGTTTCATGTTATGGATTTTTGCTTCTAATTACCTCATGGAAAATGACCCAGTTGATCTATAAACATCTGTTAATCTACGTAATGACAGCATGCTTTACAATATTCACCTTTTCAAACATTTTTGGTATGAATTTAATTACGCCACCAAGAACAAGTAAGCTCCTCTTTTACTTTGATTGACAAGTTTATGAAGAAAAAGTCAAAATTGCATGGCAATTTCTGTAAAACAGAAAAGGCATTCATTTTGAACTGCCATGCTTTCCCCTACATTTTCTCTGATAACAGTTTCTCTATTGCTCTCTACTGATGGCTGTTTTACTAGGCTTTTCAGTTCTGATATGCAAAGAGATCTTGCAACCTTTCTTTTTTGCTTTATTTTTTTTATTTTGTTTGGAGGACATCTTATCTTGTCCAGCCTGTTGCCATACTCATCCTGTCTCTTTACACACACCGCACTGTGTGTTCTGATAACGAATTGGTGGAGTTAGTATTCTTCAATTTCATGGTGTAATAGTTGTCATTGTGTAGTATTGATGTATTTTTTTATGGTTTATTCTATCATGTTTAAGGTTCTGTTTATCGTGTCAACATCCCAAATTGTGTAATTTGTATTTTTTAATGATGTTAATTGTGACAACCATTCACTGTTCACATGACTGCAACCAGGCTATATACAGAAGAATATTTTCTTAATCACATGCCTAATCAGGGAATTCCAGAGATACAGAGATCAAATATGGTCTCCTGCGTAATCCAGGTTAGTAGTTATGGATTAATTTCACAGAAACAAGTTTTCTTAACGTGTTTTATTTTTTTATGGTGATGCCTTTTTTGTTTTTTCCAGGCATGAGAACATTTTATCGGGATGATATTTTCCTGATCCATAGAATGATGACTAACTAGTGATAATAAGCTGCATCACGGCTATTTTGATTTATCTTCAATTTGTTTGAATTTAATAAATAATTATCATAAGAATATCTGCTCCGCATATTGGTATTTTAATTAAAAATAATAATCAAGATTAATGAAAGAGAGGAAAAGATGAAGTTGCATTTGAAACTTCAGCATTTTTGACAATTCATTTTATCAACTCTTTCAATGAATTTTTGACGCACCTTTTTTTCCCTGCCTAGTATTTATTTACTAACACTTTTTCGTGATATGGTATTTTTAACTTCATGTTAACAGTCCTATATGGCAAAGCCACAGAAAGACGAAGGGGGTCATGAACATAATTCCTTGTTTTAGTACCACAAACTTGCATATCACTACTCCCCTACATATTTTTGGGATGAACCAATGGCTAATTTTAAGGGGGGTTCCTCTTCCAACGGGGAAGAGATTGAAATACTTCATTGCATTTTTAGCCTCTGCCCCTTGGTTGCGCATCACATTTCTCTAATAAAACTTCTCCATTTTATAAACAAGAAAAGCATAGTAGTATAATGTTTAATGAAATGGATTGTCCAGTTATCATCTCTTCCTTTTCTGATATTGCTGATATCATTCCATTATAGAGTTGTTACCCGAGTATTGCTTTTTGGAATAGTGCGTGTTCTAGATGAGGTTAATGATTGATTCTAAAATTAATTACTTCATACTTTTTCTGATGATTTCCAGTTAAAGGCCTTGGGGATTGATAATATCTTGGGCTTTGACTGGCCAGCATCTCCATCTACTGAAGCAATGATCCGAGCACTAGAAGTTCTCTACTCACTTGGGGTATTGGATGATGATGCTAAGCTGACTTCACCAACTGGATTTCAAATTGCTGAGATTCCACTTGTAAATTTCTCTTACCAAAAAATCATGTTTGATTAATGCTTCATCTCTATTTAAAATTATAAAGACTCGTTTTATTCACCATGGGCCCAGGATTAGTTTAAGTACACTGGACACTTAGAGTTGTTTGGTGATCAGAATAAAAAAAATAGGATACAATAAGGTAACCATATCCTATAGTTTAATCTATTTAGGATAACCTTATGCTATCATGTTCATTAGTCCAAATATTATCTTGGTGGTCGGGATAGCTGGGATAAGAGTAGAATAAGTTCATAACCTATCCAGATATATTTGTTACAATTTCACTGAGGTGTGCTTAATGGAATGTAATTCTTGCTAGGATCCGATGGTCTCAAAAATGATAATAGCTTCCAGTCAACTTGGGTGTTCAGAGGAGATAATCACCATTGCTGCTGTTCTTTCCGTCCAAGTAAATCTTTTTGCTCTAGTCATTTTTGCTATTGTTTTTGAAAACAAAATTTAATAAAATTGTGTTAAAACCAATTTTCGTTCTGAAGTTGGGAAATATTAAAATGAAATCTATCAGAATATCATCTCAGAAGTATATTTAAACATTAATGTATTGAGTGGTAGATCTTAATTTCAAATATCTATGTATATAGTCCATCTGGATATCAGGGAGAGGGATACAAAAAGAATCGGATGAAGCAAAATTGAGATTTGCTGCTGCCGAGGTAATTTAGCTTTTAAGTTTTCCCCACTCTTGCTATTTACAACCATAATTTCCTCTAAATTATTATGTGCTAAACTTCCTATGATTCTTCATTAAACTCTTTATTCAGTGTGTAATATTATTGTCTTTCTGTAACTATGATGGATGAGCTATATGATATCTTTTATTCATATATTTTATCTCTTTTTATAATTGGTACAATTACAGGGTGACCATGTAACGTTCCTTAATGTATATAAGGGGTTTCATCAATCTGGTAAATCTTCACAGTGGTGTCACAAGAACTATGTAAACTATCATGCCATGGTGTGTATGTTTAGAATTTTTTTCACAATATAGGCATTTCAATATAGTCCATCCACTCCTTTCCAATATTGATGTTGACATGGCTGCTTAAATTTCAGAGAAAGGTCCTTGAAGTTAGAGAGCAACTCAAAAGAATTGCAAAGAGGATAGGGTTAGTCTTAAAATCTTGTGAGAGTGATATGCAGGTTGGTTTTCTTCTTCTTTTATACTTCTGGTTTTGATTATTTTTTTGTAAAAAAAAACTGGCTTCAATCTTCTGATTTACTGTCTGGTGGATGCTCAAATAGTCAAATTTAATGAAATCTCTGCCCTAGTATGGTCACTATTTTATTCATCCTGTTTCATTCTTTAGTTTTCCACCCTATTAAGGTATTGTTAAATAATTATTATGTATAAGTTGTTTTAATAATTGAAAGAAAAATAACCGTAGACTGTTTTTTAAAAAGTCATAAGTTGTTATCATGGAGAGCTGTTGAAATAAGCTAAAAACAACTTTTCATAAGCACATACACAAGTGCATGTCATGAGATGTCCAAAAAAATAATTTAATTATATTGTTACATCTACTTTTACAGTTAGTGAGAAAAGCTGTCACTGCCGGATTTTTTGCAAATGCGTGTCACGTAGAGGTGAGATATTTCTTGAGACAATACAATGCATGATTTTATCTTCATTCTTTTAGAGACACACACATATATATATATATATATATATATATATATATACACATATATTACCAATTTTTGTCATATTGTACAAAGTAATTTAACTTGTTTAAATTTTATGTTTCTGTAAGGCTTACAGTCATGATGGGATGTATAAAACGTTAAGAGGATCACAGGAAGTTTATATTCACCCGTCGTCAGTGCTATTCAGGTCCGTACAAATGTGCAGTTGTAGAAGTTATAAATATTTAAACAAAAATCCAATAGTCTCTATTATAGCTGTGGTTCTAACCTATTTTATTTTTTGTAAAAACAATCTTGTTATCTTGCAGAGTAAATCCAAAATGGGTTATTTACCATTCTCTTGTATCAACTGATCGACAATACATGCGTAATGTCATAACTATAGACCCCTCGTGTTTACTGGATGCTGCTCCTCACTTCTACAAGTTACAACAATCTAATAATCTCCTTTATTGATTGGTGTTCGACTTGATGTATGAAGTTTTTGTGTTACAGGATGATGTAAGTTACAACAATCTAATAGTCTGATTACTGTTAGAGGTTAATGTATGAATTTATTTATTTCATTGATTTTGTGTTAGTCGTTAATGTATGAAGTGTTTTAGTTCTCCGTAATATACCAAGTTTTAGTTAGATTTGGATTTTCACTATTATCTGCATATGCTCAAGGATATTTGATTTTTAATATAAAATTATCTAAATATCATTATTATTTTTGTTATGTCATATTATTTATTATTATTGACATATTTGTCATTTTTTATTTGAATGATTTTAATTTTTTTAAATATTGATTTTAAAATCAGTATCAAATTAATTTATAAATGTTTAAACTATTTTATTTTATTTTGAATTCTAATTCAATTATTCGGATTTGTATTTCTAAAAGTTTAAGCTATTACTTTAAAAACATGAATTTGAATTTATTTTAATTCAAATTATTTAAATTCATAATGGATTACATCAATTTAGTTATGCAACCTAGATAAAATTTTATGGTTTTTTTAGTCGTCTATGTGACAATGGAAAAAAAAACATTTTTTTATTAGGTATGCTTTGTCCATTATTTGAACTTCAATATTTTGTAAATGTCCTGCTTCTTTTAATGTATATATATATATATATATATATATATATATATATATCACTTTATATTTATAGATATTGAAAGAGTTTAAATTTAAGATTTTAATTTATTTTTATTTTAATTAAAATAATTTCTTGAATAAATTAAATTTTACATTCTTTAAAAAAAATTAATTATATTCTAAATTTAATTGTTTTGAAAATTTAGTTTTTATATTTATGTAAAAATATATATTAAAAATACTACGAATAATAATAATCTAATCTAATGCATATATATATATATAATCTAATATTTTATTCAATTTTTTATATATTAGTAATTTATGTTGTGAGCTATTTGCTGGAAGTAGTAGTTAAGTAAAAGAGAGATAACAAATATATACCACCTTTTCTAAAATCACACTCTTTAATCTCTCATAATAAGAAATAAAAATAATAAAATATAGACGGAAGTATCATTCTCGTATAGATGGAGCGTATGTATCTTTTTTGTAAGTAAAAGTATAATAAAACTTTTAAATTTAATTACCATTTGTTTAACTGATTTATTGAGATGTGATAACAAAATGTAGGTTTGTCAACCGCTAATTTAGATATAATATAATGAAAAAAAAAGTTAAAAATAAACATGTATATTATATTTATAAATTAATCATTTAGATTTTAATGGGGATGACAAATAGTAGTATATTACTGTTTATGTGATTTGTTTAAAAATTATTATAAAAAATCTATATTTCAAAATAATAAGATTTTTGCTTTTTATAATTATGTCATTGTTTTTATTTAAAATATATAACAGTAATACAATAACGAAAAGATGAATGAACAGTTTCTAATTATATATTATACTATGGTGTAAGTATGCAAAACTTTGTTGCCCTAATTATTGAAATTAATGCATAATATTCTTGTTCTTAACTTAGTGATTAAGAATATTGTTTGGTGTTTTGTATTATAATAGAATTTTAAAAATTTGTTGTTACCTTAGTGAATATAATATATAGTTGTTTCTGTTATGAATTTAAACCTTAATTAAAAAAATGGTTACCTTGATTAAAATTTGTTTATAAAATCCGAGTTGCCTCAAAGCACCATAAGATTGTGTGGGAAACTTTCATGTATGTTAACACCAAATGTCAAACTTTCGTCTAATTTGGGTGATTAAAATGTGGGAACATTTTATGTGTATTCTTTGCATGTGTGTTTGCCTCTGTATTTGGATTTGACTCTATAGCGACACAATGATCCTTCCCCTTTGCCTTCACTATAGTCTTTTTGTTGAAACTGTAAACTGTGTTGCATTGCTTTCTGGTTGTGGTATTTCACTTGTTCAAACTCTACATTATTAGCATTCACACTATTACCAGCACATGTACCTTCAACACCTTCATCATATTCAATAAATACATTTGTTTTGGATTGCAAATGGTGCAACCTCTGTTGCCTCACATCTATTTTCAATCTCCCCCCACTTTCTGGTTATGCCAACTAATTCTGAAAATGTTATCATATCCTAAACCTTTTGCAAACCCTACTGCTTCAAATACACTCTATCTAATTCAATTTCTTCTTCCAACTTTCTACACCTTCCTTTGTGTGCAAAGTTTATGCTGTTATATAATGGAAATAATATCATATATTATTATTATGTAAATCCAATTAGGAATAAAGATAACTTCAAAAAAACAACTACAACGTTCAAGTTACCGCAATCAGTCCATTGATAATGTCATTAACTCTTTCTGGTGCTCATTTACAGCGTGCAAATACTCATTTTTTCATTAAGAATGATTGGTGTAAAAATAATTGATATAAAAAACTAAAATAAAATTGCAAAATGAAAAACCTAATTGTTTTTCTCAATCCAACGACAAAATAGTCAACACTTAACCCAAAGTTTATGACGAAAGACCGACAAATGGTTCAGCCTCATATCAGGGTTTCAAATTAACAATCAAAACACGTCCAGAAATATTAACTACAGTCTTAAACGAACACATTATTAACAAAACCCAGGTGAACATCCAAAGCAAAATTCGACCAAGTGAAGATGTGAGCATAAGGTATTATTTAAATTTCCAAATCTCTTTTTTAAGCTTTCATTTTGAAGTAACTTCTTAAGCTACAACTGCAACAAACATAACTTAAATGACTGTAACGTTAAAAAGCCTGAACAACTGAAATTGAGTTATAAATGAAAATCCCATGCAGAGAAGCATCTCTTGATTTCCATGAACCAAACAGTATGCATACTCTTCCCCCCAATCTATCTGATGAAAATCCATGGCAAGTATGCAAATCCCGGGTTACTTCTTCTCCAACCATTACCCGGAAACTATTCTCTTTTTTTCACTTGATGCTATTGTTGGATTCAAAGTGAAAAACCGGCGCATACTCATCAGAGCTAGCTAGTCTTTGAGATTTGCAAACACAAACTAGAGCTTCAAGTTCAGATCAATGCCAACTGTTCCTGCTTCACGTCCCCCAAGATTTTCCTCACGCATTTTATCTGTCGCCTCCGAGTCCTCCACTTCTAAGAAGTTATAGAAAGGTCTACGATTTGGTTCACTTGATTCTGAAGGTTGGCATGAGTCTATTTTATCCTTAAAAAGAGAAGCAAATATATTCAGCTAGCCAAACAGAAGAGTAAACAATATTGGACATTCTAAAATAGCTTGACGACTTACTTCACTGACATGGCTAGGTAGCAGATTCCCCTTTGAAATAACACCTGGAAACAAATGCATGGGAGGTGAAGGAACTTCAGGAGTAACAAATGGTGGAAAATTTGCATGACCAGGCACTGTCATGTCAGAATTGAACCTTGTGTTACTAAGCTCCAAAGTGCTACCCCATCTGGCATCCCTGAGAAAGACAAAAGTTGGTAACACAACAAGATAAGCTGCACATTTAGGCAAAAGCAAGGGATGACAAAAAGGGTTACTACCTGTAGCACTCCTTGGTGGAATTGAAACTACTGGCACCGTGACCATCATTTGTGGATGATTGGTGTTGTCTATTGTAATGAGAAAAACTTGGAAGAACATGAAAGTTCGATGGCGGAATCAGAGAGTTTTCTAAGGTTGAAGAGTGAGATCGCTTCATGCCAATCTACAAAGCATATTGGTTGTCAGCATAAAGGTGCAGTATTCTGATTACATTTGTGGTTGATAGAGAAATCTTCAGTTTGCAGCATTGTTACAGGCATGTCCCTATAGAAAATTATGTTTCATTCATAATAACCGACCGGAACGTGTCTCATGAGGTCAAGAGGTATACAACTTGTTTATTTTTAAGTGTTTATCATAAGAGTATTTGTCTATGAATTGCTCTTATAACAAAAAATAAACGTGTTTATGTTAAATAAGCTCCACACACACCAAATTAATGCAATGAGAAATCTGCTGTCTAGATCTGTCAATTATTTTGCTTGAACATCCATGCAAATAAAATTTTAGCAATTTGTCTAAAAAACCAAACTAAAAAAGCAATCAATCTAGGACTCATACCATTAACTACCAGATTCAAATCTTTATCAATTTTCACGCCTAATTGCTGATTGATATGTACTTTGTAAACAACCTAAAATGTGTGATTCTGAGTGTTGTTCAATTAGGTTCATCCGCAATCCACTGTGATAGAAAAATTGACGGCAGCCGAAAGTAAACTTAATGCAAAGCATAATCTGGTAGAGAAAGTCTAGTTAACCAGAAATAAAAATTGAAGATAAATGACTCTATTTTTATTATTTTGTTCATAATTTAATAATATAAATGTTGCTTACTAGAAAAGATTACTTTTTGTTCTTCTGGTACTCTAGACATGTAGTTGTAACACAAACTTTGGTTTGAAGGAAGCTCTGATTGATTTTGAGGTCCCATTGTTGCGGTCCCACGGTGATGTGTCTACGTAGAAATCATAGGGATATGCATATCCAGTGAGAATTCTTATATAAATACAAAACATATGTATACATATATAAGTAAGGGACAAAAAAACCGTATAAATAAGAATTCTTTTGGCAGAGTCAAGCTTTACCATGGGAGTAATGGGAGCAGAGTAGTGATTGTTTCTGTGCTGAATGTTTGCAGAATAAGGCCAGTCAGCAGATAAATTCCTGGAAGGGGAACTGGCAGAATCATATCTATTTCCATCAATCGGTTCATTCATGTTCAAATTAGACTTACATGAATTAAGATTCAAAGGAAATAATTCTTTTTCAGGAGAAACCAGACCAGATCCACCATTTCTTTGTAGTGATCCACAATTACCGTACGTAGATGTACTAACTGGGATTGTAGTGGGAGCTATATGGTGGACAGAAGAAACATTAGGAACCAAATTGCTGGAGAGAGGAGGAGAAGAAGGTAGAGTAGTTTTCGTTGTAGATGAAGGCTGTGGATAAAATTTCAAAGATGAAGAAGGATGAGAAATAAAAGATGAAAATCCCTCTGAATTTCCCTTTTCAGTGGTTATATCTGCGCGCCCTTGCTCTCTCAAGATCTTCTCAAGTTCAGCCACACCAGGTCCTCTTTTTGGCACTCTGGGACGTTTTTGCTGTTTCTTTAAACCAGAACTCCAAATGCTGCTACTAACATTCACATCAGTCCCACATCCACAAGCACTGTTGCAAGTATTGCTGCACATATTCAACTTCTATACGAATTATGCACTCTCTCTGTCTCCTCTTCCTCGTGCTGCAATCTCAGCCATGCAAATGCATCTGATCTGATAATGCAAAATCCAAACCAATCGAAATATATTTAAACTCAGCTGAGAGATATAGAGAATTCAAAAAAGATCCAAAATATCCATGCAAGGATCACAGAATATAATCCATAAGGGGCAAATAAAAAATATTCATTGAAGAACAGATAGCGAAATACATGGAAAGAAAATCTCGAGTATAGAGGAAAATCTGGTTACTACCTTGGTGTAATAATGAATAAGAGTGAACCCTGTCTTCAGTTAAGGAAAATCTTATTATTTCTTAAACGAGTGAACAATATCTAAGTGTTCGCGGGATTTTCTCATACCCTTTTGAATGTCCAAGAAAAAACAAATCTGAGAGTTTTTCAAAGCGAGGAAATCCATGCATTCATCAGAATCTTTCTTGCATTCTCGGTTTCCTCGCCCTTGTTTTTCTCCCTCACTCTGCTTTGTCTTCTTACTAGGAAAACTAAGGTGTAGGGGATTTTGGAGTGAAATTTGTAGCAGTGTGAAATAAGCTTAAAAATGGATGCTATATTTTTAACCAGAACGTGTATTCTCCTCAGCCAGTTATTTGCATGCAATTTATAGTTTTTTTTGTGGACCCTCTCAAGTATCATATATACTTGTTTCCTTTTTGGTCGGTCAAATTTTTCATTTACTCTGCTAAGATTCAAGTATCGTTCAATATCACTAAGATAATTGTTTACTATACTAATTATATTTTTAAAACACCGATAAAAAAATTGAAATTTACCTAAAATTGATTTTATATATATAATGAAAAAAATCAACTGTTACATGCTTTTTTTATTAAGTAAATATAATGTAATATAAACAAATTGAAATAAAAAAATCATGCAATAACTTCAGATCTTCAATATAATTTATTCTCTCAAATTTTAGGTAAATTTTCTTTTTCTTTAAATTTAGATTTAACCTTTTTAGTTATGTGATTTAAGAAAAAATTTCGTTATCCTCTTCCAACCATTATCCCTTAAATGCCATTTAAATGAACATTTAAAAAAAACATATAGGGTGTTTAATAATAAAACCCTACCATTAAAGTAAATTGTCAAGAAATTATTTTAGCATGTAAGCAAAGTCTTTGAGGACGTTTAGACATAGACATGGTAAAATATATTCTTTTTAATTATAAAGATTGAAAAGATTGAGGACAAATAACAACTTTAAGAATTAAAAACATATTTAAGTTTTATTACTAAATTCTGTGGATTTTTTTTTGTTTGGAAGAATTAAGTAACCAAATAATAATTTTGTAGATATGAGGAAAATAATGTCAAAAATATGTAACTGATATATTATTAGATTTGGCTGATTGAAAAATATATAAAATATAAATAGTATTAATTGATCAGAAAGTTAATAGTTAAGATCTTAAACATCAATTCATATATTTCATATATGCATATATCTTTTACACATAGCTGATGTTAAAATGAACTGTTATTATTACATCTTGTTTTATAAATTCTATGATTTTTGTTTTAATTTAAAAATTTTGTGTAATCAAATCATTAAAGTTATATGAAATATATTAAAAAAAATATTACTAATATATTTGTAGATCTGGCTCATTAAAAAATATATTTTTGAAGAAAGTGTATAAATAATAATAATATATATACTATATATAAATTTTTAAACTAAAAAAATTACAATTCTAATATTTATTAATAGTTGACACAAGTGCTTTTTTAAAATTATTTTCTAAAAATTAAAAAATTACTAGAATTTCTTATATTTTAGAAGAATTTTTCTATAAATTTGTTATAAAAATTTGTAAAAAAAGAATTTTTGTGACATTTTCTCTTTGTTTATAAATTTTCTGTATATTTTTAAAAAAATTCTCATGATTTAGTAGTATCATTTTATCTGAGTTTTTATTTTATATATTTTGATTTTTATTTTTTGTAGGTTTTTGTAAGTATATTTAGTTGAAATACAAAATCTAAGGAAACTTATTATAAAATTATATTAAATTAATAAAAATATCTTTAGATTATTTTAATTTTAAATATTTGTAAAAACTATAAATACATTTACTTTTATTTATTAGAAGATAGAGTTTATTTCACTTATGAAATATATTTATTTTTAGGATAAATCTATTACTTTACATGTATTTATAGTTATAAGTCATAATAATAATAATAATAATAATAATTAATAAAGATAATTATATTTATATGTATCATAATAAAATGTTTTATTTAGTTTTATATATATTATTAAGAGTTGATTTTTTCGAGTTATTTCCTAGTATGTGAATTGAATTATAAAATACTTTTATTTTGTTTTTCTTTATTCTTACACTAAATTAAAGAAATTAAATACATGATCCTATGTAAAAAAATATTCTGATATTTGAATGATATATATGTATCTTGTGTGTACATTCATTTTTAATAGCATGTGTTTTTCTTAATTATAAAATTGAATTACGTGAATATTTTGTTAAGTGATATCTATTTTAATTAATATTGTTTAAAAGAGAGATATTTATTTATTATATGTAAGTTTTATGCAAAATATGTTTTACACTAAATATTATTTTCTTTCTATATTTTTATTATTATCATATTATGTATAAAGTTTGTTGTTTGTCAAAAATAATCTTCTTATCTTTGATTTTAAATTATTTTGAATTTATGACCGATTTCAAAAATATTAGTTTTTAACCAGTATCATATTAAATTTAAATATATAAACTATTTTATTTTAAAAATACAAATTTAATTTCTAATACAATTATTTTAATCTTGATTTATAAAAATTTAAACTATTATTTTAGAAATATTGATTTAGATTTATTTCAATTTAAATAATTTGAATCTATAGTAGGGTTCATCAAGTAATAGAATATACAGAATTTTATGAGATTTTTTTCATATTCTTTATGTAACATCTACGTGTCTTCTTCTTCTTTATAAATATTGGGTGGGAATGTTTCTACATAAACAGTTAAAATTTACACTTTTATTTTTTTTATTTAAATCATTTTATTTGACTGAATTAAATTTCACATGTTTAATTTTTTTATTTAATTATGTTTTAAACTTAATTATTTTAAAATTTCAGTCTTTTACATCTAATATAAAGAATACATTTTTAAAGATTAAATATTTAAAATTTATTATTATTATTATTATTAATCTAATATAGATACCCGTATTTGCTTTTATCACAATTTAATAAATTATTCAAATTTTTATGTTATATTAATAATTGAATTTTTTTTAGGTGATATAATAAAATCTTTACATTCAATTACAGATTTTTAAATAATTTATTGGAATGTATAAAATCTTTATAAATTTATCAAATATTAGATGTAGCAACTGATTTTATGATAAAATATTTACAAATGCAATAACTCAGATTTTTGCTCTTATTTATTATTACAATGTGTGATAAGTATCAATATAAATCTATTCATTTATTATTACAATTATTTATTATTTATAATTTAATTATCATAATAAATAATTATTTTTTGTTTTTAAATTAATTTATATTTAAAGAATATTTTTATACTGGTTAATTGCAGAAAATTAATAGTGAAAATCTTACCATCACTTTGTATAGCTTATATGTGGATATGTTTATTTATAATCTCACAGTATCTGAAATAAATTTATTAACAATTTTTTTGCTAAATTATTTGAGTTTCGTTTTTTATTTAATAGATTTTACGTAATCAGATAATAAAAGTTATGTAAAAAACAAATAGAAACACTTTACTTATATCTATCTAGATTTGACTCATTAAATGTATATTTAAAGTAAAATATAAATAAAAAAAACATTGATAAAAAATAATAATACAAGATCTTAAATATCACTCTATATAATTAGAATAACCATTATAAACAATAATATATTTAGAGGCCATTATTTAATTAGAGTGTTTTTAAAAGTTATTATGAAAAGATTGTTTTAGGAGTTGTTACAGTTTTTATCAAGTAATTCTAGGAAAAAAAATAGTTAAAATTAATTTATATACAAATTAAAAAAAATTATAGGAAAAAGTTTCTACTAAAGTTAACTTATGCATAATTTTTTTTCAATTTTAACTTAAAAGGCCTAAACTACGTGTTAACCTAAAATTGTGTACTAATAATTTAAATTTATCCTTTATTTTTTATTTTATTTAAATATATTTCTTAATTTAAATTTAACAACTGGTTAAATATTTTCTTTATCAAGTATCTCAATCCAAAATCTCTTCTTATTTTTTTTTATCTTTGTGTATATTTATTTTTTACCTATTTGTTTTTTTAATCCATCATTTGTTATTTTTGGTCTCTTAGTTATGGGTAGTGGCTAGGATATAATAATAGGTGCAAAGTATGAGCAGAATTTGTAATATAACTTGATTAAGAAAGTTGTGCATTCTTAAAATCTTGCATCTTTAAAGTAATAACAGACGTACATACCACACAAAGTAAATCACATATATCACAAAACCACCTTTAAATTATACTTTTTTCTATTTAAGAGAAAATCTTTATAAAAATTACATTCTAAGAATGATATGTGTAGGTAATTTCATAATTTTTTTCAAGAAAAAAAATATGATATGAATATTATTATTTGAAGATCCCAAATTAAGTTAAACTGTCCTCTAAATCTAATGTGTAAGTTAAGGAATGATCACTTTAATATCTTTTTGGTATTTGGATAAAATTTTACATTTATAATATATATATATATATATATATATATGGTAGTATATGTGAATATAAATTTATATTTTTTTAAATAAATTTTTAATATGAATACTTTTATATTTAATTTATACAATCTACTAGTTAAATAAGTTATATCACGAAATTTAATTCTACTTGAAATTTAATATTTTTTTAATTAAATTTTTTATTAAAGAAAAATAACACATTATTATAATAGTTAAGAACATATTATAAAAAGTAATTAAATTTTAAAGTTTTTATAAAATTTTTAATATTTTTAATTAAATTCATATTAAAAAAATTATTTTATTTTATAATATTTTATATTGTTATGGTTAAGGTGTCTCTAGATGAATAATAAAAATTAAACTAATTAAATTTTAAGTTTTTTATAAATTTAAAATTTTTAATTAAATTTTTATTAAAAAATTATTTTAATAAATATCTAATATCTTTATATTTTTAATTAAATTTTTATAATTTGATTTTATCATAAAAAAATTATATCACTCTAGTAAATAAAATTTAATTAAAAATATAAAGGTTTTAGATATCTAATAAAATGAAAATCTCTAATAAAAATTTAACTAAAATTTTATAAAAAAATTAAAACTTAATTAAATCAAATTTTATTTTACATATGAATCTTATAAATTTTAAAATTTGATTAAATCAAATTTTATTTTGCATATGGATGGTGAAATATATAGAAAGCATGATACTTAATTATGAAATCAATAAGTAGAAACTCAATTAAAAATATAAATATATTTTAAAACATTCTTAATAGAAACTAAATTAATAACATTTAAATTTATAAAAAAATTAAAATTTAATTAAATTATTTATTTAATAGTTAATATTGAAACTCCTGATAAGTTAAAGTTTTTATTATGATGATTATTACCATAAACAGTTTTTTTAAATTATTTATTTTAATAATTTTTTTAATGTGTAACAATATTTATTAAGATAAAATAGAAATAAAAAAATATACTAAAATAATCTATTTATATATAATTATATGTATTAAAAAAGTATGCTTATTTAAAATATTTTATTATAGATTTTTATTTTAAAATATAACTAAAAATAAAAATAAAAGATAAAAATAATATAATTTTTTATATATAAGTATATTTATTATAAATTATATATTATTATAAATATATTTTAAATATTAATAAGTGTAAAATAAAATATAAAATATGAATAAAAGAAGAATTATCTTATATTTAATTAAAATTAAGAATTGAATGAATTGAATGTTTTCCTTTTAAAAAGTTCAGAGTTTGTCTGTGTTAGCTGACATCTTGCAGTTGATACCTTGTTTCTGCTTTAAAATATAGCAATATCAACAAGTTATAAGATAAAGGGAAGATGAAGAAATGAATACTTAGACATTTTCTTTGAAATATATTAAATGTATTAAGTTATCTAAACTTATGACTTCTTCAAGATGTTTTCTTCCACACATTAGATTGATCCTACTGGATAATGCAAGGTTGAATATTCTCAAAAAATTCTAAAACTAAATTCATACTTGAATATCACTCTTTTTTGTGTATAATTATAATCAAAATATTTTTCTTAGTGTTGTGTGGGTATTATTTATATATTAAAAAAATTGTATATTTTTCAAAATCGTTATTCTTTTTTATTATTATTTTTTGTAAAAATCAATTATTAATATCTTCATATGTTAATATTTTTATATTGCATAATCTTATAATAAAGCTACATAGAATAGAATAATTAACTTATTTTATCTATCTTCATTTTGCAGCAACTTTTTAGAAACATAAAACAACCAGAAAAGCTAAAACTGGTTTTAGGTCTTACAAATTTCAAAACTAAAAACAACAATTCTTAATAAGTAAGACCAAAAACAATAAAAGATATAACACAAGATATTCTTTATCAATCCATCTTGTTATATAAGATTCAGAATTTTATTTAAAGATAAATTTTGAATGGATAAAAAATAATTTTTTTATTAAAATATAAAAGTATAAATGATAAACAATGATGATTTTAATTTATTTATAAAATATTATCACATAGTTATATTTTATATTGCTGTCCTTTTAAGACAAGTCCGAAGAAAAGTTGAACTGTTGTAAAAATTATTTACAATTTAAAAACTTTTTATTTCATATAATTCTCTATAAATATTTTTTTTATTTCTTATTAAGAACATACAAAGAAATTTTCTATTAGTTAGTCTTTACCATTAAAACAATATTGTATGTATTTTTTCTTTGCTACTTTATCTTAATATATTTTTAATTATTTCTCTAAGAAATATTTCAATTATTTTTCTATAAACAAGCATCTTCGTACTCTTAACATATTCCTTGAGACTTATAAAAAAAATAGTTTAGACTTTGTGGACTTTCCACTAAGGAAACAAGGTAAAGTGAGTCTAAGATATTTTAGAAGAAAACTAATTGTATTTAATATTACAAAAAATAATAATATAAAGATGCCTTTTGAATTTATTTGAATATTTTCTGGAGTTTTTCATGTTATTTCAAGAGTTATAGTTCTCTCTATATATATTCTCTCTGATATTTTATGGTTTTTTAATGCATTTACAATATTTTAATTGAAATATTATTTTTTCCTCATATCTCAACATTTTATAATTTTACCAATAAGACTCAAATAAATATTTACTATATTATAGGACCAAAATTTTTTATATAGTGTTTGTTATTACATTATTTAACATTTTTTATTATTTTTTTAGTAATTGTAAAATGGATGATACATGTAATTCACTCTATTACATTTATATTTTATTTATTTTTTTCTGATTGTGTATCTATTTTTTAAAATTTAAATATGATACAATAACATGTAAGACTGTCTTGGGTGGAGGCTTAGATATATTTTTCTTGTAAAAATTGTTAAAAATAATGTTATACAGAGAATTGTCCTGTGACCATCCTACCAGGGGGTTCTTAATCTTCTTATCTTATAGTTCTTTTCTATTTTTTCTCTTAACTTCTCATAATAAATCAAATCTTGATTTGTCATTAATGTAAATTATACAATATAATTTATATTCTCAACACAACTAAAGTAATATGATTTAGATTATCTCTCAAACAATGAACAGAACAACAAAGGAATGAGAAATACTGGAAAACATTCGCATAAACAATCCCAACATCCTATATAAAAACATATGAATACTCATCCAAACCAAGATATGTTCAAATGCAAGGAGAAAAATTAGCAAACAACGATACAATATATATCACTACTTAATTCAGTGTCTTCCTATATCTATGGTAGATTCATCACAACTATGAGTCCTCCCTGATCCTTCCCTGTTAGTAACCATCCTATGGAAAGATCCTATTCTCAAACCTGAACACCCCACCTTCTCCATTTCACCACCATCTTGTAGCTCATCACCACCCACAACAGGTGGTGCTGTGGGCTGGACTTGGTGGTGGATCCTTGTGGCTAAATGACCCTGTTCTTCTGCTTGCACCTTTGGGTCAGCCACAGTGCGACAAATTGGGCACGTGGTGTTGGAATTAAACCATTTATCAACACAATCAGCATGAAAAATGTGCTTACAATTTGGTAGCAGTCTAGTAATTGCATCCTCCATAATGGTGCCTAGGCAAACCGAACATTCTATGACTTGGCCTTGCTTGAACTGTTCGGTTTGGTTGTAGAACAGTTTAGGTAAAGAGGCTATGATGGAAGTTTGGAGGCCATGGTTGCGAGGCTCCACAGAACTGACATCAATTGGTGCAATTTGAGTGGTGATCTGGTAGAGAAGGTCGTTTTGGCGTCTCCTTTGTTGGCGTCTAATGAAATATTTAACACTAAAATGGAAGATGATGAGTAATAACATGGTACCAAATAGAGAGAGAGCTGCAGCTAGCATCACCTTAAGGCCTGTACTAAGTGAGTCCTCATCGTGTTTGTCTTTAGAACCCATGCTTAGTTGATTTCAGTGCAATCTTGCTATGGAGATATGGTGTGGGTTAAAGGATTGTGCTTATACGGAAAACAAGATTGGTGAGGAAAACCAGATGTGGAACACGAAAAATGGAACCATTGGGTTTGAATCTTAAACTTGTCTCCGTCAATATTATTGACTTGGGTGTAACACATTATTTTCTTGGGTGTTTCGAGTTATTGATCTATAGCGACAATTGTAGACTTCTAGCTACATTACAGACTAAGTTTCAATTTTAGTTTTTGAGTTGTTATACACCTTAATAAACGCTGCTATCAATCAGTGCATTTTTTTCCATGTGTACATGGAACCATGGGAAATCATTTATCAAATTACATAAAAAAGAAATATTTATCATTTACAAAAGATCAAGGCTTAATTTTTCTTTTCATGTACTTTACCTTCTCTTTCTATAGTTCTTTTCTATTCAGAATTTTATAATTCCTAAAATATTTAAATACATTAATTTTAAATTAATCTTATTTTAAATGGTTCAATTTTTCAAATATTTTATTTCGATATTTGAATAAAGTATTTCAATTATAATCCAATTTAAATAATTATTAATAATTTAAAATATTAATATTAATTATGTTTTAAACGTGAACTTAATTAATGTTATTTTTTTACTGAAGTTCGTTTAAATATTTTTTAATTGAAATTGATATAATTTTTTTCTTTTACTTATATCGATCTATTTCAATTGATTTTGACTATAACGTTATTAATTTTGATTATTTTTTCAACATTTTTTTGTCTATGTTGACTGGAAATTTTTTCAGTTAATATTGGCAAAAGAAATCTAGTTTAGGTTGGCTAAAAGTTTTTCATCAACATTCAAACTAATCTTAAAGAGTTATTGACAAAGAATATCATTAATATTATTGATAAGAAAAAGAATCATTGGATAATACCTAATATCAAACAAGAAATAACACTCATATAAAACATCAACAAAAATAATCCTAATAATGAAAATAAAAAATAACTCATTAATATCAATTAAAATTTTTAATTTATATCAATAAAAAAGTAGTTCTCACCCAACATTGGCTAGAAAAATCTTAATTTAATTAAAATTGATTGAAAAATAACCTTTACTTGTTCAAAAAACAAATCTAATTGGTATTGTTTAAAAAAACTGGATTAACATAAACAAAAATAATATCACCTGACATTAGAAAAAAAATATTTGATATTAGTTGAAAAACATGGTTAATGTTGATAAAAAAATCTTGATTAACATTGGTTCTAAACTAACTTTCATTTAACATCAACAATAAAAAATAACTTTGATGAAGTTAATAAAAAAATAAATATGATTGACTTTAGTATAAAATAAAAAATTGAGATTATAATACTTGAATCTTGGTCAAATCAAATAATATTTCTATCTTAAACAAGTTAACGATTTTTCAATCAAAATCAAATTGAAGAGAGATTAAAAAAAATTATATAAATTTAAGAATGTAAAGAATTTAAAATTCTTATGCAGTAAGTAAAATTTAAAATTCTTTAATTAATTCACTTACTCTCATAATGAAAATTAATAATTTCACTTTCTATCCAAACAATATAGTTTATTATAAAACATTTTAATTTTTACTTAAAAATAAGGGTTAAATATATTTGTAGTTATGTGAAAATTATATTTCGTCCTTGAGGCAAATTTTGGACTTATTTTGTTCTTATGTTTTATAAACTGTGTGCAAACAATCATTGATGATATGTGAGAATTTCTTTTTATCTCTTTATTTTCCTTCTTCATGGTTTTTAACTTCACTATTATTCATCTCTTAAGCTTCTTTCGTTCTTTTCTCTTCTATTTTCCTTTAACAAATAGTTCAGAAACAAAAACATATTTAAAATATAGAGTTTCTATAATATACTTCAAATAAATCCTACATAAATTTATACAGCATTTCCATATTAATGGAATGTATAATAAATTATCTATTTATTATTATTTTATTCAATAAAAATATTTTAATTTTAAATTTATGTTAATCTTAAGTCATAATTCAGAAATTTTCTTTTTAGGAGGTAATTATCCACACAAAACATTGACACAAGTAACATTAATGGTGATATGTAAAAGATAAGTAGGTCAAACTACAACCTTTTTTTTTATTTACTTTAAAAGTTAAAAAAAAAACTTAATTGAGAAAAAAATTAAAAAAGAAATATGATTTTTCCGAATACAGAAAAAATATTGAGATGAGGATTAGTTACAGTTAAAACTTAACATGAGAAAAAAAATAGTTTGTAAATAAAGGG
The DNA here is from genome assembly GCA_030347555.1 of Lablab purpureus. Classification (NCBI taxonomy): domain Eukaryota; kingdom Viridiplantae; phylum Streptophyta; class Magnoliopsida; order Fabales; family Fabaceae; genus Lablab; species Lablab purpureus. The sequence continues at coordinate 13,018,089 of CM059259.1, forward strand.
TGTTGTGGAAGGGTGAAATGTCATATATAGGACCACTTAAGCAATACAGAAAACAAAGAAATTTCAAAATGAGATGTCTATAAAAGATAACCTTCTTAAGAAACTAATGCATAAAGTATTTTAAGTTGAAAAAAATGAATACTATGAGTGTATCACCATTATGTCATTACAAGTGTTTGAAGGAGACTCCTCATGCTCCAATTTCCAACCACAACCAAAGTAGGTATGAGTTTCTCTTGTTATCAATGAAATTTCTGCTCAATTTCTTGTGCAAAATAACAACAAATTCGTATTTGCATATATTGATCTTAAAATACGTATCAATATAATATTCATTTTACTCATTCACGCATGTAATTAAATTTTTATCTTGTCATGACAAGTTTTAATAAAACACATTTAAATAATATTTGTTTGACTAAAATTTACATTTTTCATTGATGATATTTTGCTTCATTTTTATTAGTAATACTATGTAAAGTGTTTTTAAAACTGTATTTGAATATTAACTATTTTAGTATGATAATATTTTGATCTGTGGACATTATATATTCTTTAATTTTTTATTTTTTTATATTAATATTTCATTCTAATAAATAATTTCAATTTCAATTGAATTAATATATCAGATAAATATAATTTATTTTTAATTTGTTAACATGGACTAATTTAATAGTTCCATTATTGATTCAATATCTCGTCAAATAAATTATTAGACTGGTTTTTACAATATTAGATAAAAAAAGTATGGAAAAAAGATTAAGTTGACTCAATCCTAAGTGTATAATTAAGTGTTCAATTAAACCTGGATAAGAAATATATGAGAACATTAATTTTATAAATTATATTTTAATATAAATTAATTGATGTTGTTGTGTTTAATCTTCATTTTAATTTATATTAATTAGCAACCGCAAAATAAAATTTGACCATCATATTTTATTAACTCGACAATTTGCATTTAATAAAGATACGGAATTGTAAAGTAATGTTATTTATTGTGTTGTATCAATTTAATTTTCCTATAAATTTATTATTTAATTGGAATAGACATTATGAAGTACCAGCACATGAAAGAAAACAAAAACTAAAAGAGAGGAATATGAGAATAAAAAAAGGTAAATATAAGATACCTAATAATGAATTAAGATCAATTCTTACAAAATTTATGATATATGAGAAAGAATAAATAAATAATAATAATATAATAAAAAGTTGTATACATTTTCTATTCTAAATAAAAATAAGAAGGTAGAATGAAACCTTAAAATTCAAATGAAGACGTGACATTTGCAGAAGAGAAAACATTTTAAAAAATATTTTGTAAAACGAAATAATAAAGTGGTCCCGTAGCTCAGTTGGTTAGAGCGCTGGTCTTATGAGCCGGAGGTCGCGAGTTCGAGCCTCGCCGGGACCATTATTTTTCTTTTTTGTTTAGGGTTTGTATTTTAATATTATGTTTATGAATTATTTTTTTAATTGTGATTCCTATCTGTCATGGGTTGATTTTTCACCAACGGCCACAACCTTCCACGTTGGAACCTTAATTTAAGGATATAATACACTTGCCTGTACCAGATGATCCCGCAACAAACTATAACCACTTTTCTCTGTCTATCTGTTTTGCCACATATACTAATAATCTTCAATAATATAAAATAAATACCCTTTGGCAAATGTATAGTTGTATTTCAAAAACCAGGAACTATAATACTAGACAGAAAAGTTTGTATATATTTTTTGTGAAAAAAATATGTAAATAAATAATACATAATATGATATTTATTTGACATATATGGTTGGACAAAAATAATTGTAATAAAACCAATTGAATAGAAGAGGGGCAGAGAGAAGAAAACAAAGCGTGAAGATGAAAATATTGGGAAAATTTGTTGCGGTGTCATTGTAGGGTTCCTTGCCGAGTTCTCCAAAAATCCAACCAACTATGTTTGCCATATTACGATAATCCGTGTGTGGGTCTGCGTAGGGCAATAGTGTAAGACTACACTGACCGCATGATGTCCATGTATTCGTCGGTCGTCGCTTTCACATACATAAAGTCTTTTCCTTTTATATTTATTTCATTCTTGGACTTACATTCATCTTTCACTCACCTTATACGTTATGAGAGAATTAAAGCTGGTATTGGGCCATGGCAATCCACATTTCACACCCACCTTTTATTCTTTTGCTGACTCTCTCTCTCTCTCCTCGCTTTCTCCTTTTCTTCCTCTTTACTTCTACACTAATATATCATTTTCCCCACCCCCCGTTGCTTGGTTGCCAGTTCAGGAAAGAAAAGGGGTCTCCTTTGGAACTTCTCTGGTATGCCTGTCATTCTCATCCCCACTTGAATTTTTGTTTCTGTTTTTGTGATGCTGGGAACCCCTTTTTCATGTTCATTTTGGACATATTCCTCGTTTGTTTTCCAGAGGTTGAGTTGTTGATCCTTGTTATTGATGTGCTGTTTTTGGTATATCACATTGTGAGTTTGTTTTTATTTCTCTTGTAAGTTTCGCTGACTTGGTTGCTATTATTCTTCGGAAGACAAAAAATATTTTTTCATGTCCTATATTTCCATAACTACATTGAGCTTCAATATGTGCAATTTACTTCTTTCTTTTTTTAGTGTCTCAAATTGTGATCCAGTTGGATCGCTATAAGCTTTTTTGATCATAGTGTGATTTCTTATAGGATCCATACTATGCTATATTTGTGACATAATCTTTCATTGGTTGCATATAATATATGCATTGACTTTATTACAACAACGTACACAAGAAATTCCCTTATCAAGCGTTAAAACCATGTATTTCTGCATAGACTACTGCTTAGAACTCTAAGTGTCTAAGTGCCTAAGGCCTTCATTTATCTTCTTATTCCGGTTTGTTTGGTGTGAATCTCTTATAATTAAGAACTACATACTAAACTTGTATTAATGGAGAGTGAGATAAGATGCTAATGCTTGGTATATTCCCAGGGCTATGTTATTTTGAAAGAAGTTACTTCACATCAAGAATGGGTTCAGGCGATTGGTTTAAGACAATAATTAGCTTAAGAAAGTCAAAACAAAGCAGATCAAAGAAAGCAAAGGTACAACGTACTTCCTATCATTTTTAGTATTTTTCTAATCCTTGCAGGGATTAAATTGCAGAAATGTCAATTTGTTGATTTGAAACCTCTGTATCTCCATTATTCTCCTAAACTATTAAATTAATTTGAGTTTTGGTGCCCCTTTATCTGAAATTATTTATCATATCATATAGAGATAAGCCTTTTTATAATTGCAGTTCTCATTTCCAATAAAGGACAAAACTGTAGTAAGTTGGCTCTAGACGTAGACTCAGGGTCTGTTTAGAAGAACTTATTTACTACTTATTTGGACTTATTTTATGATGTAAGTACTTGTATAAGTATAACTCTGTAGGAGTGCTTATAAAAATAACTTATTATTATTAAGTTGTGACGAAAATGAATATTAAGTCCTTTTAATTTAAATGACTAACATTGCCCAGTGCTTTGTTGCCATAAATTGAAGAGCAAAGAGAGTTTAGAAGCCTTCTATAAACTATAAGGTCATTCAAGATTTCTGACTGCAACACAACTCTAAACTGATTTAATTATTTTTTTAAACAGTATTTAATCTGAGTTTGGAATGATCATCCATATGATGCACAGTAATGTTGTTTACAAAAAAACTTAATTGCTTTGCGTATGTTAGGATGCAGGAATAAGTATTTGAAGATATTTTCCATGAGAGTCATTGTAACCAGAATATTTCTATCTCTATCTGGCCACATTTTGAAACAGGGTATCTTAGCTCAAGAGAAACTAAATGCATCAAAGTCAAACAATTATACCGGAAAAGAGTCTAGTGATTTAGCAAATGGTATTAAAGGTGAAAACCTTGTCTCACCTGGGGTGTCAGTTGAAACTATTGCTGCAACAAGGATCCAGACTGCATTCCGAGCTTATAAGGTGTGTTGAGTTGAAAAATTTGTAGAGACAGGTTCTTATGGTATAAGTACATGATAACTCTAGTCTGACTTTTTATTGGGCATGTTTAGCAATCATACTTCTGTATCTATTATTTCATTTTTCCTTTGTCAATGTGTATGTACTATTGTACCGTTTTTACTGGTATAACAGCTTTCTGATTACATTTTAGAGGGATGTATGATTGCTGAGTTTTTGCTTACAGAAAAACAAAAATATTGATGAGAGTGCATAATACTGTGGAATTAAATTACCATGTTTACACACACTAGTGGTATCATTCAAGCTATATCTACTGCATTGGATGATGTGAAGGACATCGCAACAATGTCATTAAATCAAATCTGATGTTCTCTTAAATTTATGAATTAAGTGCTGAAGAATTTGACTAATACATCAGGATGGCAAGGGTGCAATTGACCCTTTTTCACAGTTTCACAAAACTAATATGTTCGTGGGATTAGAAAATCTAATTGGGAGATTCATTCTTTTTTGTATTGTGATGTTCAAAGTGGATTTTAGATTCTCCTATTGTTTACAAGCGAAGAGTGATATAATTCTTCTGAACAAACATGAATTGGTGAACTTTTTTTACTATTCTCTTTAAATCAACTCTTGATTCTTCTTTTAATATGCTTGCTGGTGATTATTATTAGAGGTATTCAGATGTAGGTTTGTGTTATTTATTATAGTTCAAACTTGTTAATATCTTTGACTGGTGTTTATTTTGCAACTCTGACTTTTAAACTGTCCAGGCTAGAAAAGCTTTACGTCGCATGAAAGGATTTACCAAACTGAAGATCCTAACAGAAGGTTTCTCTGTTAAAAAGCAAGCCAGTACAGCTATAACACACCTTCACTCATGGAGCAAGATACAGGCTGAGATCAGAGATCGTCGAATATGTATGGTAACGGAGGATAGGACCAGGAGGAAGAAGCTAGAGTCTCAACTAAAACTGGAAGCAAAGCTTCATGATCTGGAGGTAATCTTTAGCTTGCCACCATTTTCTTTAAGTTTGTTCCAGTCTTAATTTTTAAAAGGCCATTTTTTTGTGAACCTGGAATATTCCACGGCCAACAGGCAAGACAAATATATGTCGAGGTACTAAGATCTATCTAAGGGAATGATATCTACTAACAAAAGTTTTCTCATACTCACAGAGCTTAGATTAAACTTCTAATTCTATGTTTAAGGGAAAAGGTTATCTATCAACTGTTACATCGTGTTGGTTGAAAAATGCCGTATCTTCATCCAATGCTAACACTAACTGAATCTGAATTTTTATCTTCTTATTTGATGAAGAGCCTATTGATGAATTTTGGTTATCTCGATTATTTCATGGTGGTGAGAAATTATTAGTTGTGTTTCTATTGTTATGGGAAATTTATGGTCTTCCTGGAATGTTTCCTTTTCTCCACTCTTCAGTTTTAAGTTAAATTGCATAGTGAAATATTTATAGAACATCACTTAACGAAAATCAATTCCAGAGACGCTTGAAATTTGCTACCATTGAATGGTTAACACTGGTAAAATATTTCACTAGATACACATCCAGTTAATCTTGTTCTGAGCACTAGATAGCATAAATTACAGATTGAATGGTCTGGTGGTTCTGAAACCATGGAGGAAATCCTAGGAAAGATACATCAGAGGGAAGAAGCAGCAGTTAAACGTGAAAGAGCCATGGCATATGCCTTTTCCCATCAGGTAGGTTTGTTAGTGGTCTTAAAGAATGTCTCAATATCTTTTATTACCTTATCCAACTGATAATCACATGCATATATTATGACTCATATTAGTGGAGGGCCAACTCTAGTCAGAGCCAACTGCTAGGTAACTACGAACTTAGCAAGGCTAATTGGGGTTGGAGCTGGAAGGAACGGTGGATTGCTGCTCGGCCATGGGAAAGCCGTGTCTCCAGCTTATCTGTCACCCCAAAGAAAATTCAACATAAGCAGCCAAGCAATGGTCAGAAGGATAAGAACTCGCCAACACCAAAAACTCCTGTCTCAGTTAAACCTCCTTTAGCCATTGCAAAAGGGACTCCTCCTTCTGCCAATGCAAAAGGCAATTCAAGAGCTAGGAGACTGTCTTATCCACCAACTGCTGAGAAAACCGTGGTTCAAGGAGTGCAATGAGTTTTCAACATGGTGGCAAATATACAGCACAATTTTTAAGTATCAAGCTTTTTTGATTACTTGAGTCGAGCTGACTCAAATTGATTTTAAATTGGTTACAATCCATAGAAAGTGAACCAAAGAGCCAACTTATTTATTTATTGGATTGCTTCCAATATGTGCATACGAGTGTGACTGAAATTCAAACCACTGCAGAGAATGTGTCAATGGACCTGTTGTGGGTGTGATTTGTTGATTGCTTCTGTTTATTTTCTTCATTTCAATCTTGTATATTCAACGAAGAGACAGATTGTAGATAGAACAATATATCTATTCTTTTTCCTATGTTGTAATATAAAATTTCCAAGATGTGATCACGCTGTGGACTTCCTTATGGTTTACCATTTTGAGATGGCTTGTGTAATAGCTATTGTTTCTGTTCCATTTATATTCATGTTACAAAAATAATACATACATAAACATTTGGATATTATTTTTACCATAATACCTACTCTTCCTTCCAAAATCATATTACTAGCTGGACTTAATTTTAAGCAAAATTAAATATTTTCACATTGATTAAGAATATTAGTTCAGTTCACTTAATATTCTGTTTTTTACAATAGGGTGGTATCTTTCGTAAATTAATCTCATATTTATTGAGAATGGTGATTAGATCTAAAAATAAATATTTTTGAAATAACAATATTAAATAGGATTTAGGAAATTGAAATTTGTTTATATTTAAGTCCACCAAACATAAGTTTCATTTTTGTTTGTATTTTAGTTTTGGGGGAATAGTTGTTTTATATTAGTACACAATAGTTAAGAAATGTAGACTAAAATATCATGTAATAGTTTTGTAAAATTTAATGCATTAATAGATATAATATAAACAAGGAGATAATTGAAAAAAAAACATCATAAAAGTTATTTTGAATTTATAAAATAGTTATAGTTTTGGAACAAAACTAAATTGTTAAAATAAGTATAGTATTACTAATCAAGCATATTATTTTATGCAAGTTAGCAAGTTGAACAATTTATTTTGCATGCTTTGAAACTGAGGAAAGTATGAAATTGTACAATTAGGGTTTGGTGCAACAAAATCTTTTTATAGAAAAAAGGGATAAGGATATGTTTGGTTGATTTATTTAAGAGAAATGGGTAGATTTTGAAATTTTGTGAGAAGGTTATAAAAGAAGTAATGGTTTGTTTAAAATAAGATGAAATAGAGATTTAGTAATGGAGGGAGGAAAATAATTGCAGAAGAAGTCCTAAATGATAGTGGTGGGTGGAAAGAATACCTAATTAGTTGGAGTAGGCAGAGGTGATAAATTATGGTTGATAATTGTGATCACCTACTTCCTCAATCTATCTTAATGTCTAACCATGGAACCATTTATCATCTCTCAAACTACTTTTAAATGTTTCTTTTTCTTTTTGTTAAAACAACTTTTAAAACACTCTAAAAAGTAACCCTATCCCTAAAATATATTAATTTCACTGCCAAATATCACTATGTGTTATAATTATTTGGTGGACCCACTTTTTCAATCCCAACAAAGCTTAGTGATTGGATGGAAAATTCATATTTTTTAAGAAATTTAAATACATTAGAATTTAATTTTCATTTTTTAAAATAAATTTATTTCAATTTTCTTATAAAATAATTCAATTCAACTCGTATGTGAAATTTATTTTTTTAAATAAGATTGAATATAAATTTTATAAAAAGTACTCAATTTTTAAATAATAAAAAATAAATATACAAAATTAAAAATTAAAGTGGTTGTTTTATAAAATCATGAAAAAATATCAACACTTAAACTAATGCTAGAGCTATAGGGCCGAGGAGGCAATAGCCTAGGGCCCAGTAATCCTTCTCCCTGCCAATTTTTCTTTTTTGTTTCTTTTAATTTTTTAATTTTTTTTCTTATGTACCCATTGCACAGGGCTGCTTATCGTTTGCAACTAGAGCAATGAGACGGAGATTTTGGTTCAGCATAATTAGTTTAATTAAGCATGTGTTATATAAGAGATTATCATATAAATATTATTTAGAACATATTTTATGAGTGTTTTTTTATAAATGAAAAATATTATTTTAATATAGTTCCGTACACATAAGTAATTTAAAATAAAAAAATCCTTTTATTTATAAATAATTCTTATTATAGATTTTTTTTATGAATTCTTTTTATAATAAAAAATTAAATTGTTTTCATGTACACAAAAATTACTTTATAGAATATTATCAAGTAATAATAGTATTCTTTCAAATAGACTCTACATCTTATTTTTTGAATTATTACTAATTAAAAAAAATAAAAGAAGAGAATGAAATTAAAATGACAATTGAACTTAAAGGTTAAATTAAAATTAAAACTTATTAAAATAATATTTATATTATAACAACAAACAATGAATTATTGTGATTTGTTATTGAAAACGAATTAATCTAAAATGTTTGTTATTTATATATATATATATATATAAAGATATATCTAATTAAATTAATTAATTTCATACTAAGTAAAAAATATATCTAATTAAAATTCTAATACTTATTTTCAAATAGACTTTTTATATTTTTTATATGTAAATGCATTTTAAGTCTCCAAAAGTTGAATTACTTTTTTGTGCTAATAACTAATTTTCTTTTTATAATTTGAAATTATAAATCTGTTTTTTAAAATATACCTAAATCTTTATATTTGTGTTAGGTATAATAAAATATTTTGTTCTAATATTTAGTTAAAAATAATTAAAGTATTTTTTTGTTATATTGACCTTAACAATTTAGAGAGATTGATGATTTGATAAATGCACATAAGGTGATAGTCACACAATAACACATTAAAAATGTATAATAACATCTTTTTTGTTATTATATTTTAGGTAAGCATATATTTAGTTTATTAAGTATATAATTAATTTCCGAAATATATGTCTTGTATTATTCGTTACCTATATATTTAGTTTGTTAAGCATATAATTAATTCCTACTATATAGTATGCATATATAATATGTAAGCTACAAGAATGAAATTGGTGTGGTGAAGTTAATCCAAAAAACAAGATCAATTCACACACATACATGAGTTTGTTCTTAATTATCCAACAAGTTTTTAATTATTTTCTTCCTACTAAACAACATGTTTCGTCACACTGATATAAAGTTGTTCTCGTTTCATATCTGACACTTTAAACAACAAATTAGGCTTAAATTTTGTCACTCTTAGTTTCTCCAAATCATCATCAATGAGGACTTTTCGCTTGTGTTGGAGAATCTGCTAAACTCTAATGACCTAATGCTTTGAACATAAAAGAATAGTGATTGTTACTATGCATGTTGTGAAAAACATGTTCCAAAACCCTCTTTGTCTCTTATCATCGTTTGACACATGTATTACTGTTTTTCATGTCATTCTATTTATTTATTTATAATTATTAATTATTGTACAGAAGGACGTAATTAATTTTATTTTGTTATCATTTTCCTCATAGCTTCCAACTCTGTCTACATCCTTGTCTACCTTTGATCTACTTACTCGTTGTCATCATCATCGGAGCCATTGTCTTCATTATCAATCCCATTTACACTGTCCACCTCCTCACTCCTCACTCCATACACTTCTCCATCTGCTTCCTTGTTGTCAGTGCCATGAGAGTCATCGCCTCCACTCCAATCCCATTTTCATTGTCCACATTCTCGCTCCTAACTCCATCAACTTTCCTAGTTGCTTCCTCATTGCTACCGCTATTGAAGTCCTCGTCTCCATTGTCAATCTCATTTACACTGATGAAGTTCCAAATCTAAAAAATATAATAGATGCCATGACAATAGATCTCGTCGGCGACAATAGTAAACCTCATCAACAATCTTAATGCATTTTGTTAGTGACAATAATAATATAAAGTAATGTGATACTTGTAAAAAAAAAAAAAAATATACACAAAAAGAGTTTTTAAACATAATTTTTTACTACATGTACAGTAACAATTGCCAAAAAGAATAGTTCTTTTGATTCTATTATTTTTTCAAAGAAAGAACAAAATTAATATAAGCAATAAATACACATCAAATTAATTCTAAAACATAATCACTAAACTTGATATCTATTTATCCACTATGCCAGTTATGAAAATGAATACACACTCCGATAATAAATTCACACCACTAATTTGCAATTCTTCTAATCTGCAACTCCCTCAAACCTTTTTGAAAACATGTTTTATTCTAAAATTATAGTATGATTTTTTTTTTCTTTTATATGGTTGAACTAAAATATACTAAAAAGTAAAACATAAACATTAAAGTTGTCTAAATACTTAAAAATATCACAACATTTAGATAGTTGCAACTTCTCAATTTTCCGACATGATCCAATACAAGTTTTCCGCATTATGAAATTGAATGTGATTTTTTTTACATCTTTTTGTGTGATGAAATAGAATTGTGGTTTCAGTTTCACATATACCATCAATAAGGTCTCTGACTCTTATTTTCTCTTCAGGATGTTTAACTTGTTTTCAAAAGAAAAATAATTCACATAGTAAAAGAAAGATTCAATATTTATCCTTTGAGACTTATCATTAGATTCAACTACATTAATCTCATCATATGAAATATTTCCATTCACTTCAGAATCAATATTGTTCACATGTTTAGCCAACAAAACCTTAAAAAAAATTAGTTCATCAATTAAAACGGAAATAATTAAATTAATTATCAGTAAAACTCAAAATAATCAATAACTTTTCTAAGATTAATCTACAAATAAAAGAGTAACATATTATTAAAAAATTAAAAATACAGTTTTTTTTAAGATTCCTTAGTCATAATATCAAATTTATTTCAAATAATTTGAACTTTGTCATATTTACGCTGTTTTTTTGTATTTTTGACTTAGTATTAAAAATAAAAAAGTAAAATAATGTTAAACGGGTAAGATAAAAATTCGTTATATATATATATATATATATGCTCATTCGGTTATAATGCTAAAACACGATTAAAATGCATGTAAAACTGAGAAAATATTATGTAATTACTAAGTGAAATTTCGTATTATCATCTCCATTTAAGTTATAAGATCTTTTTACAAGTTATCCTGTAAATTATAAATTTTACTGCACCTTGACAAGTGATTCTACCACTAGATGAGGTTTTATTTCGATAAATGTTTTTATAAATATTAACCAAAAGGCGAAAATAAAATGAATTATTTTTTATAAACGCTTTCCTTAATTTCTTTAGAAAACAAGTTGTATAAATTGATTTCAATTTCTCTAAAAAATTTAATTTAAATATATAAAAGAATGTTTAATTTATATATCTTCTCACCTTATTCTCATTAAGTATTACACTAAAATGAATCCAAACAAAACGTAAATTCAGATAAAGTAGTTCGTCCAGCCACACCTTTCCTTTTGAAAAAAATGGAATCCAATTTAATTGAGTGGTTCAACTGTTCAAACAATGGCACATTGTACATTAGAAATAATTGCGGATTAAATTAAATTTGATAGCTACTAAAATAATGAAATCGAATCCTCAGAGTTTTGCATTAAAAACCGGCATTTTGGATATCGACTATCATAACTGGCCCTTAATGTGAGTCAGTACCAAAGAGAACATCCCAACTCCACAAGAGGAACTATATGATCTTAATACCAAGATTGAAATCTGAAGCCTAACAAGATGAATAAATACTCACTGCATTTCTAATTCCTTAAGTAGCTGTCAATTTGTTGCATTAAACATTTTTCCATTTCTGATCTTCCATAGTTGCTATTGGGTGAAAAGGGGCAAGCTAAACATACTTGGAGACACAGTTTCTTGCCCAAAAATTGCACTTGCCATAACTCCTTGTTGCCTGATCCGTTTGATAAATTCCAGTGTCACGTGTGTCATAAACATGATATTAGGATTATAGAAACCTATATGATATTGACATTAATGCCTAGCTAATGTATCATACACCAATACATAATTATGAAGGTAGATTTGAAAGCACTGGTATTTTGGGTTTGAATAATATAAAAAAGAAACACTAGAATGAAAGAAAGAAATTGAAGAGCACGTATACAGGTCAAGAGTTTAACATTAGACGGTTTTCTTCACTTTTCATAATAGTGATTACTTTAGAATTCAAATATCCTACTATCTAATACAGGTTAGTGAAGTGTCTAATCTTTTAAAACATTTATATCTAATAAAACTGCAATAACCATGTAAGAATGTTAAATATAGAGAAATATGGCCGTGTGAGATAATGCATTGTATTCGTGGATAGTTGCAGGAGAACATAAACCTGTGAAGCTGTATTTTTTAGAGGAAACTGGAGAGACACGTTATTCAATGTTGGTTGTTAGTGATAAAGAATGAAGATGTTTAACGTGGTAGGAGTAGGACCAAAAGATGCAGCCGTTCATATGCAAACTTTTCCGTTTCAAGGACATTAATATTTGTTGCAAAAAACAGGTATTCCTTCACATCATTCAATCATAGAACCTAAACCATTCTACTATATTTTCATTTTCATTAACTTCTACAGATTCAAATATCATTGGAACATGCTATATATGTAGTATGGCATTATGATATGTAGTAAACTACCACTCATGACTTCTATTGCGATAAGATAGTTTCTGTCATGGATTGCTCAAACTCCAATGGAGGATCAAAGAGGCTTCTTGACTTGGCGCAACGGCTCCGCCTTTACAAGCCCCCACTATTCCCTGAAGACATCTTGGATGACGACATGGAAGAAAAGGTTGTCTCAGAAGTGAGTTACTCAGAATCAACCACCCCAATTGCTCAAAACACAGAAAAGTTCAGATACAAGAGAGCTGCTGTTTTGATCTGCATCTTCGAAGGAGATGCTGGGGATCTGAGAGTGGTACTCACCAAGCGCTCTTCCAAGCTCTCCACTTACTCGGGTGAGTTCAATTTCATACAAGTGTTTTTAAGATTTTAATGTAGGACAATTCATGTGAGGATGGTTTTGTCCTCTTTTTCTAAATTTTGATAGATTACGATTATATAAAGGTTTCAAATTGGTCTGCAGTTCCATTGCGATCTTTGACAAACTATTGCAGCAACAATTGAAATGCGGTTGCTCTGCTGTGATAATAAAAATCTTCATAGTTAGTGGCTAAACTTTAAGGGACAAACCGTTTTTAGCCGCGAACTGTCTTTCAAATTTTTTATGACATGTTTGGAATTTTTTCCCTTTCCCTTCATATTTAGGTTCGTGAATCAGTAAGGAATGAAATCGGGTTGTGTGTATTGCATGTTGTTGACCTTGTTTTGCAGGTGAAGTGGCCTTGCCTGGCGGGAAAGCGGAGGAGGGGGACAAGGATGATAAGGACACGGCAAAAAGAGAGGCAATGGAGGAAATTGGGTTGGACCCTGAACTTGTTGATGTTGTTACCGTTCTTGAACCATTTTTCTCTAAGGTAAGGTATAAGCTCTTTGTTACACCTCTACTTGTTGGAGTAACTGATACACCTTCCGGGCTAGTGTCTGAGAAAAATTGAACACTCTAATGTTCCTTTAGGAATTTTGGTTACAATTTATGGATGCATAAACATTATATCATTGATATTTACGAAGAAACATTTCTATACTGGAAGGTGTAGAATTTGGGTGGCTATTGACAATCAGGAATGTGTAAGATATTTCAGTTATATGTCACTAGAGGGATGCAGAATTTTGAAGCATCCTATCACATGATCTTGGGTGGTTAATTATTTCTTGATTGGCAAATGAATAATGATTAATACGAAAACTATTGATAAAGTTTCCTCTAAGTGGAAGTTAATCGATTGCCTTTTTTCCCCTTTGTAGTACCTCATGAGAGTGGTTCCTGTGATTGGCATTCTTCATGACAGAAAGGCATTCAAACCTGTTCTGAATCCTGCTGAAGTGGAAGCTGTGTTTGATGCACCTTTAGAAATGTTTCTCAAGGTTGACTCTTAGTTTTATTTCTTTGTCTTATGTATGTTTTAGTTTGTATTCATCTATCAGTTAATGTATGCCATTACATATATTAATCAGGATGAAAATAGGAGTCAGGAGAAGATGCAATGGATGGGAGAGAATCATCTGATACATTTGTTTGACTATGAAATCGAGCATAAAAAATTCCTAATATGGGGTTTAACTGCTGGAATCTTAATTAGGGCAGCATCAGTTGTGTACCAACGACCACCAGCTTTCATGGAGCAGAATCCTAAATTCAAGCTTCCTCAGGATTTAACTGTGTAACGCATTGAATTTGACATTTAATATTCATCACTATTATAGATTTCAAGATTAAGTGTTTACATGTACTAAGAAGGAAAAGTATCCCAGCACTTGGAATTCATGTTCCTACTTGCAGAATGCCATAATAAGTTACATTTGTTTGTTTACTTCAAAAGATGTATCAAGAATATTTAGAAACATTTGCTGAGTAAAAACTTGTTCAGAAGTAGTGGGAATATTCTCTCTAGCATATATTTCTTTATTACAAGCTATAAAGTTAAATGAAAATCATTTAATAAGTTTTGAAACTCATCATGTATAAGAGATTGATGCATGTAAATTGGAGTAATATTATATATAGTTTGCATCTTAATTTGATTAACTTTTGTATTTAAATTATTTAAAATATTGTTTAAGACTCTAAACATTATAAACTAAAACAATATATTTTTATTAACATTTGAGGTCTTTATCATTTTATTTTTTCTTTAAATTTAACATTTTTTAACTTTCCATACATAAAATTCTCATACAATTTCATCATTATTTTAAATAAATACAAATATTTATGAATTTATAACTACGCATATGTCCTGATTATAAAGCTAATATCTATAATTAGTAATAAAAAATAGCGTATTTTTCATTGAATACATATTAATTTAAAAACAATTTTTTATTTGGTATGTATTTCGGTTGGTATGTTATTCATCCATCATATACAGTCAAACCACTTTGGTGACATTTTAGAAATCTTAATTTTATACATGTTTCTTGATGACACTTGTAGAAATACAGAGTAGACAATTCCACATTTTGTTATTAAGATTATGCTTTGGAGTTTGAATTTTTGAAGTTGATTCAAATCAAATTGGAATATATATTTAATATATATATATATATTATTTTTAATATAATAATAATAAATTATATATTTTAATCCAATTTTTTTATATAATTTAATTAATAATATTTTATTAATTAATGTTAAGATTAAAGTTAGAAGAAAATATTATAAGAAATGAACAAAATTTAGTTAAAGTTTGATTGTAATAAGATTAGGTATACAAAACAAATAAACTAGATGTTAAATGCTTATAACAAATATATATATATATTTTTTTGTTAACTATGAATATTTATATAAAATTTGTATTATATTTGTAATTTGTTATATATTTTTAATATTTTTATTTGATTTTAAGTGACATATTTTATATTTTTATATTTTAATTAAAAATATTTAATAAAATTAAAATAATAAAAATTGAAAAATAAGATAAATTGATTCCAGGTTTGATTTAGTTATTTTTTTTTTTAAGTTTAGAATTTAGAGTTTAAATTTAGAGTTTAGAATTTAAAATTTAAGGTTTAAGGATTAGTTATTTTTTTCTTTCAATACCAAAACAAATCATATATATATCTTTTATATTTAAATCGATTGTATTTTCAATCGAAGTCAGGGAAACCACATTCCGAAACCTAAAAAGTGCAAACTCAAACATTAGAATTTGTTAGACACACATATTGGATAGTTCTCAATTTGTTATAATCTATTATTTTATTCTCTCCTTGGCTTTTACACTACTGTTACAAACATGACTTTACATCCAAAAAATTTATGGACTTCAGAAGATTGCATTTGGATATTGTTTCTGCTGCTGAAAAATTACTATCACTGTTTAATATTTATTAAAATATAAGATTAAAGATATACACACCCACAGTTAAACAAATATGAATTAAAGCAGATTATACCTGATCCCATATTTTTTATACTTAAATATATAATGTCATCATCATGGTAGTCATTCAAATTTTTCACTAAATTATTTATTATACCTTTTAACTTTTTTATAATTAATCAAAATAAAAGTACAATTAAAAAAAATATGTGTTAGACAATTGTTGATGGCATCCTAAAGTTGTCAAATAACGAAAGCTATTTAATAAATTTTCATATTTAAAATGTCTCTATTGTTTTTCTTATATATACATAACCTTATATTTATTAATTAACTCTGTTATTTTCATTATAAAATAGTTCATAAAATTGGACATATTTTTATGGTATAATTATGAAATTAAAGTATTTAATAAATTATTTTATTATAACTTTTTTTTTATAAAAAGTTATGAATACTTTTATTATATAATTATATATTTTAATAATATTTTTAACTAATTTAATTATTACTTTAATTTTTTATTATAATAAAAATGTTACTTTTATAAAAATTAAATATATTTTTAATTTTTATATTTTATAAAGTGAATTTTAAATTTATTTATTATTATGTTTTATAAATTAGTGTAAATAATTTTTAATGATATGATAATTTTTATTTTTTTAGTAGTTTATCTACTTTATTATTTATTTTTAAAATTATTTTTAGTTGTTTTTTTCTAATTTTTTTTATAAATATTTTTATTTATTATAAAAATCAATTTACGTCTATATAAATATAAAATAGGTTTAAAGATTTTTTTTAAAAATAAAATTCAATTTTTACAAATAACTAAGTACCCTAAAATATATTTAATCCTTTTTATAATGAAACAGACTTAGGTAGTGGGAGGAGGAAGATGAGTTCAAACAGAGCTTCGTCGAGATTACTGGGTTTGATTAATCACATCCAGTGTTCGTGTTCCACTGCCAGCGACCCCAACATTTTAGATAAACCCATCGTTTTGAAGAAGAGAGCGGCAGTTCTGATCTGTATCTTCGAAGGCGCCGATGGGAGTTTGCGAGTAATCCTCACCAAGCGCTCTTCTTCACTCTCCACCCACTCCGGTCCCTCTCTCACTCTTGGCAATCAATGTTGTTCTGTTTTTCTATTTCTATTCGAGTTTCACCTCACTGTTATATCAGCAGGTGAAGTGGCTTTGCCCGGTGGCAAGAGAGAAGAAGGCGATGCTGATGATGTTCAAACAGCGTTGAGAGAGGCCAAGGAGGAAATTGGCTTGGACCCTTCTCTTGTTTCTGTCATTACTCCTCTCCATCCCTGGCGTACTAGGGTATATTTCTCTCTGTTTCCTGTTTCCTAGAAGAATTCTTCAATGCATCTAACTTCATTTGCTTCGGTTTAGGTTACCGATTCCTCGGATTTACTACTGCAAATGCCTCTTTAAAACTTTACTTAGATACTTTCAGTTCGGATTGTTCCTCACTAAGAAGACAAAATTAAAATGACATGTAGATAGACTAAAATTAAATGTTTTCAGGTGTAGAGAGTAGATGAGACAATTCATTTAACTACAACTTCGCATGAGTAATTAAATGTTTCAAAAACATGTAACCTAGTTTATTAGTAAATGTTTCAATCCAAGTGTACCAATCCATTTCTTCGATTCAGGTTATTAACCACCCTCCTTCCCACAAGTTTCAACCTTGTTGGGCTCAGGGTTCTAATTCTGGAACAAACTTGCTTCCTTTAAATCCAAGATTCTTAATCAGATAAGTTCAGTTCTGCAATTCTAGAGTATCCTATTATTTTACTATTTTGTAGTATCGTACTACTATCTTCCCGAACACTCACGTTTGTATCGAATTATTACTACATACCGATCTTATGTCAGGAGGAACTTACTAAAGTTACCGTGTTTAGGTTAAAGCTTCTTCAATTATGTCCAGTTTGGGTTGACTTTTAGCTTGTGAGATATTTTCAACTATAAAACTCTATTAGACTTTTCTAAAACAGGAAAGCAGAGTTTTGATTAGTTTATAAGTGCTTAGGAAAAAAATAGATGATATAGCTTCCAAAAAAGTTGAGGTTAGTTAGTTGGTTTTAACGTGAGAAGTTTGATTCAATTTTACATTTTTAATTCATTCTATTTTCTTCTCCTGAATACTCAAAAATTTATCCAAGCTGACTCACAAAGAAATCTTGTTAGTTATTGGCAAACACGTAATCCAGGTTTAGAGGCACACATATGTACTCAAAAACTTAAATATTTATATTAATTAAAAATACCTTTGAACCTTAGATTTTTTTCATAAATCAATACCCTTACAAAGCAGTTTAAGTACAGTATGGTGTCACCATAATACCTGTGATTGGAGTACTGACCGACAAGGATGCATTTTCACCAATTTTAAATTCAGCTGAAGTAGAAGAAATATTTGATGTTCCATTGGAGATGTTCCTCAAGGTTTGTTCTACTGTTACTGTTTTCAATTAAAATTTTGCATACTTGATTTTCCAGTTTGAAAATTTGGTGCTCTTTCTGACAAATTCAAATGAACTTAATTTCTGACATCATGGTTTGAAATGCAGAATGAGAACAGAAGAGCTGAGGAAAGAGAATGGATGGAGGAGAAGTATCTTATGCATTATTTTGATTATGAGGTTGGGAATAAGAAGTATGTTATATGGGCTATCACTGCTTCAATCTTAATTGGGACGGCTACTCTTTTACTTCAGCGGTTCCCTGATTTTCTAGAATGCAGACCTACAATATGGGGAGGGATGACTGAAGGTGACAAGATCAAACTGCAGGGTATTTCCAATTCCAAATAATGATTTTGGGTATGGTTGGAAAAACTTCTTTGTAAGTATTTTTGGGAAAGAGAAGTAAGAGAATAAAAATGAAATAAACTTCTGAGTTAAAACTAATTTATGCATAAACTAATATGTAGAAGGTATTTCATATTAACTTCTCTAAAATCTAATAACTTGTATCTCACTCATAAGTTTATATGAGTTGATGGAAAAATTAATTTTATTTTTTATTTTTATTTTTCTCTTCTATAAATATTTATGGAGAAATTTCTCCAAGTATACGATGATCTCTTTTCTAGGTTTGTATAAGATTGATATGTGTGTTAGATGGATGGTTACTAATATGTTTAATAGGGAATTTTCTCTCCACTTCATATACATTGCATGTTTTGATAAAACATTGTGAATTTTTGCATATAACAGGACCATTCTGATATTGATATTACACACACTAAAGGAATCTTGGACATGTAATTGTATTTACAAATCAGTGAGAATTGTATTTTCTGGCGACTACTCACATGCTTTATGTTGATCTCTTTATATTCGCTAATTGCTCAGTTTATATTATAAAGTGAAAAAAAAAGTTGGTTAACCTTGTGTAGTTTCTTCTGGTTTTCAATTTTGCGTCAGACTGCATTAGAGCAAGTTGTTCACGCAACTAATGTGGATTGTTGAGTGTGTTGCCCATTTTTTTTTATAGAATTTTCTTGTAATAATTTATAGAATTGGGTTAAAGACATGGATTTTTAGTCAACATGGAAGCAACCAGTTCTAGCTTTTAATAAGTTTTATTGCAAACCCATTTTATACTCACTTCATTCAGTAAAACCACGTCCACCAATCAAATAAATGCAGAAGCTGTTCATATTAGCTTCTGCGTGATGTAGATCTGAATGAAAACATACTATGGAAGAATTACAGATGAATTGAGATCTGAATGAAAACATACTATGGAAGAATTACAGATGAATTGAGAGGCGCATTTAAGGAGACTGAGTGGATACACGTATCAAGTGCTGCTTGGAGTGAATTTTGCGTAAATAAATTGAAGACAACATTGTTTTTAAAATTTATATTTCATTTATGAGATTTTAAGTAAATGAAAAGCATTATAGACAACATTGTTTTTAAAATTTATATTTCATTTATGAGATTTTAAGTAAATGAAAAGCATTATAGATGCTACAGCGCGTGATGAATCGAACATATTTTCAATGCAAAAAGTCGTTCATAAAGCAGGGAGGGTGAATTTCAGTGAACAGCAATAGATACGCACATAAGGATGGAGAACGCATAAGCAAAAATACCTTCTTAGTTGTTATTCGGTGTTTCTCATAGATTAGAAGGTAAAATGTAGTAACCTTAGCAATGAAACTAAAAATAAGTAGGAATCCTAAAAGATTTTAACAAAAAATTAACTTAATCTTTTTTTCAAATTTATGCTAATATAGGAATCGCAGATTGAAAACCCCAAGCTTGTGAAAGGGCTACAAATACAGAAGAAATTAGTGAATGACTCTTGCACTTAAAAAGCTCGGAATTTCCTGTATAAGAGGAATTCATGAATCTTACTAATAATGTTTAAGGAGAATGAAAATCCTCTCAGGAAAGGTAAAATGTAAACAAAGTAGCTGAATACCGCAGCATACAGACCGTGTTATAACTGACTCAGCTGAAAACCTCATAAAATTTCTCAGTGACAAGTAAACCTGAGTCTATTGACTCCAAGGGATCCTTTCTAAGACGGTGTCTCAAGCAGTTGGGAATGACAGTGGCAATATCCTCTGCACTTACTTTGTCTCTTCCCTTCAGAGCCGCAAGAGCTTTTGCAGCCCTATTTGTTACAATGTCTCCTCTTAGTCCATCCACATTCAACTCTGCACACACCTTGGAGATTTTCACCTTGAGATCTTGATCAATTTGAACAGAAGAGAGAACACTCCGTGCTGAGGAAATTTGGTCCTGAAGCTTCTCTTGCTCAGCTTTGTAAGAATCACGAAACTCCTTCGGGTTCTTGTCAAATCGACCTCTCTCCTCCACAATCTTCACTCTGAGCTCAGCATCCCTAACAGTTCCAACTTGAGCGTGCATTCCAAACCTATCCAACAACTGTGGCCGGAGCTCCCCTTCTTCAGGGTTGCCCGAGCCAATTAGGATAAACCGTGCAGGATGTGAGATAGAAATTCCCTCTCTCTCCACTGTGTTCCATCCTGATGCAGCAGAATCCAACAACACATCCACCAAGTGATCATCCAAAAGGTTAACTTCATCAACATATAGGATTCCCCTATTAGCTTTAGCCAGTAGCCCAGGCTCAAATGCCTTGACACCCTCAGTCAGAGCTTTCTCAATGTCAATTGTTCCGCACACTCTATCTTCTGTAGCTCCCAATGGCAAATCAACCATGTTAATTTTGGTCAAGACCACAGAAAGTTGATCTCCTTGCAGTACACGCTCTCTCACTTCAACACCCATGAATTCTGGATCTTCTGGGTCTGAGTTATAGGGGTCACCAGCAACAACCTTGATTTCGGGAAGTAAATCAATCAATGACCGAACCGTTGTGGATTTCCCAGTTCCCCTGTCCCCCATGATCATTACGCCTCCAATCTTAGGATCAATCACATTAAGGAGGAGACAGAGTTTCATCTCATCCTGTCCAACTATGGCAGCAAACGGGTATACTGGTCTTTGGCTTTCTTTAGCAGCAGTACTCTGATTCTGGATAGGAAAAGTTTACTGAGTTGGGTTCATGTACAATGCATACACAAACAATTCTTACTTTCCAAGAAATCTAGCATTAATTTTGAACGTAAAAAAACATAAATAAACTTGTTATTTCAACACAACATACATTCAAATATGAGCTCATTTTCACCTTGCAATTTTGCCACAATCAACCATACTCTAAATGTGCATGTGTGCAAGAGCAACAGAAACCATCCAAGCCTTGAAAGGGAAAAGAAAAACGAATAAATAATGTATGCACTAACAGGCAAAATCCTATTATTCATTTACTGTAAAGTTTGTTAACTTTTAAAATAATTTAACCATCTAATTGATCAACAATGCAAAACATTTTACAGTGACATACAAAAGATGATTTCTGATTGACAAAATCTTTTACACTCAAAGTACATGCTTATTAAACTAAAAAACAATATCACAATATAGCCTAAAATCCTCGCCTTCAACCCCTAATTTGTTAAAAAATCATCAGGAATCTTCAATGACTCAACACAAGTGCACAAAAGAATGGAAATCTTTACAAAAATTAATCTAGAGTACACCCATTATCTCCTTCTAATGCAATCCAAAACACAAACAAAGACACGTAAAGAACATCTAGACCTCAAACCGAATATCCCACCAACCTGTTCTACAGAGTTAACTTCAGTGGCAACACTGGCAACTGAGAACTGAGACCTTCCCTTTATGCCGTGGATTCCAATTCCTCCATAAAACTTGCGCCCATAACTCTGCCCTGCAAAGTCACAACCACTCAACTTAGATTCTAACAAACACCGAATGCCCACAAGGACCCTCGATCCATTTCCAGCTACAAACTTCCCAAGGAAAAACAAATTCACAAATTCGGCGGAAAGAAATAACATATATGAAATGGGTCAGCCGCACACCCTCCAACAACATGTTGAAGGCAAAAAAACATAGAGTTTGCAAAGCAATGTACCTGAGGTTAGAGAGAGGGTGTGAACGGAAGGCTTGGAAGAAGAAGAGAAGTAGCGCGAAGACAGAAGCGCAATTGAAGAAGTGCCCAACGTGGAAGCCATAAGAGGAGAAGAGAAGGAGTGTGAGTCTGTGTGCTCTGTGAAGCAGTTTGTTTGTTTTGTCCTTTATTCACCATTCATGGCAGCTGGCGTGCCTCCTATTGGCCTCCCAGCCTTTGGATAAGGAGATAGATAGATTTCATTCTTCTTTCTCTCTCTTATTCTTCTTCTTTTTTTAATTATAAAAATAACTCAATTAAACTAATACTTCCTTCAAGTTTTCAAATTATTTTCTTAAAATACCATGTACCCTAACATTACATTCTTATTTTTGTTAATATTCTCCTAATCAAGCTTTTAGATGAAACGGTGATACGTAATTATTTTTGTTAATAGTAAATAGACTCTGTTATTGGGTCTTTATGGTAACTGAGACAATAAAAATATTAAAAATCATATGAGTTGTGTTGTGTGATCATTACTCTAATTATTCTTGCCAAAAAGCACCGGAATTACTTTTTTTTACTAAAAAAAATATAATAAAATATATATTTACGTAATAATATATATTATGTGGCCTTCTTAGTTTCCTTAAACTAGAAGTCAATTTCAAATGGCTTGCATCAACAGTGAACAAAGGGTTTATGTTCTCCAATCATCTCAGCGAAATGGGTGATGATAAAGAAGAAAGTTCGATAGTAATGTTTAAAAATGTAGTGTTTATTTTAAGGATATCTCACATTTTTTTTCTTCCTCTATCAACTTGTAAGATTTTTTTTTATTTTCTTTATGAATAATCAATACCTTTACTTATAGTTTCCTTCATTTTAAATCCATAAGAAACCTGCGCTTGTAACTGGGTTCGCTGGATAGGGTATTAAATACATGCAAATAAATATACACTTTACCTATAATAAATTAAATTAAATAACAAAGAACAAACCATTTAATTATGAAGGTGCATTCGATAAATGTAGGTGTGAGATTTTAGTGACGTAGTACAATGACGATTATCAATATATCTTCAAATCCTCAAATTTTGAACCAAACTTTATTTTTATTTTATTTTTGTATATATTTGACTGTTTTAAACTGAACAAAATAGAATAATTAATCCAGTTGTTAATAAAAAAAAATCAATGTGTAAGCAATATGATGAATGTGTGATCAATATAATTACTACTTTTTTAATTACTTTAACATTTGGGGCAAATAATTTACTTTATAAAACAGGTTTGATTTTACTTGAAAATCCTATCATGTTATGTTATTTTTATATTATTTTTTAAAGTTTTATTTTAATAATGAAGTCTTATTAGATTTATATGTTTATAGTTTAAACCATTAATTCAATTATTATAATTATTACTTCTTTATTCTTAAAACTAAAAATTGTGCACAAGATGAATCTTGGATATAAAACCTTCATCATACAATAACGTGAAAACATGTTTCAATAACATTATTCATAACTCTTCACTTGTTTACATGGAATAACAATGGATCATTGGGTGAAACCATGTATGTATCTATATGTGACTTGGCCAGTGGTCTTGAGTACTGGAAAACACTTGCATGGCTTGTCTGAAAGAAGGCAATGCAGAGTGTCTCAAAGTGACCAAAACCTTGAAGCCCTGATTCTTGTTCTGAGCAGAGGCAGTGGAATAAGGCAGAAAGAAGCAAGGCTCAACACTCCCAAGCAGGTTCCTCCCAAGGGGCAAAACAGTAACTGGGCCTCCCCACCCAAAGTCCACACTTGAATGCCCCAAATGCCTCCAATCAGTGAACCCACTCACCTCTCTTCCGGCTGTGATCCCATCGCCAAAATGCAGCTCCTGATAATCAATGTAGCACCGCACATACTCATCACTCACATTGCTTTTACTCCTTTTTATTAGCTCTGCAGTTTCCCAAATGGGTTTCTCTATCAGCTCCTTAGCACTCATCACTACGTACATTGGCACACAACCATTGCCCCAATACCCACCAGGCAGTGCTGGCTTTATCACTCTCCGTATGTTATTTGAGTATGCAAACTTCACCTTCTCATCACCCTCAATTCCACAGGCCCTCACCCTGTCTCGCCAATCACCATCATCGTCACAAACAATCTTCATATCATCATCAAAATTTAAATGCTACTACTACTGCTGCTAAGCTATTCTACACATAAATGGATGGATAACACTAAACTTCACTGCCAATTGAAAAGACAACCTTTTCCTTTGTTTAATCCACCCCCAACATGAATCTCCAAGTTATTACAAACAATATTATCCAACTTTATAATAAATTTTTATAAATTATCACAAGTTTAAATTCATTAACTAGAATTTCCTTTTCTAAGTGCATAAAAATTAAGTTCTTAATAAATCTTTCTAATTTTTTTTCTTATTTATATTTATCCAAAAAAACACTTTTCTCTATGCTATTTTCCTTTTTCTTTCACTCCTTAATTATCTTTTCTATATTTCACTTCTAATCCTAATCCACATAAAGCATAATAATGCGTCTTCATAATCTGCTTAATAAATTACTAATTTCGTAATTTAAAATAAACTAAGAATCAACTTGTCCTAATGCTTATGAGTCACAAGTACTAGAGAACGAAAATTTGCTCAGAAGAGATTGCACGGGAATTGACTTAGGACCAGTTTCTTTTATAGTAAGACTAAATTCTTCACACCAAAATATTCCGAATGAGCTTTAACTGATGCAGATGTAAAGTCTTAAAAATTATTGAATGTATTTTGAAACTTACTTGGCTCTCCAAATGTAGGCACCAAGGGCCTCAAAAACTGTGAATTTCAACCCAGATTTCTCCAACAAGAATGTCTTCAGCATGTTCAAGCACTCGTCCTTCACGTGAAAGCACTCTCTCGCAACCCCACCAACTCCCTCTTTGTACGGCAAAACCCCTTTTTCCAAACGCAGAAACTCACCGATCAACGCTGAATCCACTCTTGGCGGCTCCCGGGGACCCAACAACCTGTCACGCTCCCACACCGCCTCCACCGTCATCCGCGTAGCCCCACGCGCCAGCTCAGCAACGGCGTTGAAGAACAGCGTGCCGCCCATGCCGTCGCACAGCGCATGGTGCATGGCGGCGCCGAGTACGAACCCGCCGCACGCGAAAACTGTCACCTGGAGTATGCATGGGTGCTCCAGCCCCTCCTCGGGACCCGGATCGGGAACCAACTGCTCCGCGAGAGGCGAGGCCGGGTCGTCGAGGTGGCTGACGGAGTGGAGGGTGAAGTCGGCGGCGGCGCGGACGAGGGGGACACCCTGGCCAGCGGCACACCATAGTTCGAGGCGATGGGGGGAGGTTGGGCGGCGGCGGAGCGTGGCGGCGAGGGGGTAGAATTGGGGGAGAGCGCGGGAGAGGGAGGAGGAGATGACGTGGACTGGGTCGAGGGAGGTTGTTGCAGCGGTTGAAGTGTAGGCGCGGAGGTAACGGAAGGTGAGGTGCAGGTTGGGGTCGGTGTCGAGGTGGGAGAGAGGGAGGGAGTGATCCTGAAGGAAGGGAGGGTGAGAAGGGATTATGATGGTGCGCTCCCAGGTTTTTATCCTTTCCATGCTTAATGTCCGATCTTGTTAATGTTCTTGTTCCTATGGCTACCTTGTTATGTTCCATTCTTGTTCTTGTTTCTGTTTCTTTTATTGGTCAGGTTTTGGAGTTCCCGGTCACTCTATCCAACTAACAAAAAGAGACACTGGGTATTATAATTTTGGATAAAACATGTTTTTACTTAAATTTCGGCTATTTTTAAAATTTAAAAAAAAATACTTTTTTAGTTTCTAAATTATAAAAAATATTTTTGGTATCAGTAATATGTGTAGTTAAAATAATGATATTTTTCAGTTTTTTAAATATAAAATTGACATTTGAAGTTTCTTAAATATTATAAAAATGTAAATAACAAACTGGTACAAATCTAAGAGGAATTAGAAGAAGAGAGGGGACGTGGAGCATGCTGCATCCCATGTTCATGTGTTCTCACGAAACACAGTACACACCAACTCCCACAGTATAAATTACAATCAGAGATGACGATTAAGGTGTTCTAAAGATAAAAATTATAACACCCTATTAAATTAACTAATTCAAACTTTTCTAAAAAAGTAATTAAAAATAATAAATGAGTCTTCAACTTGCCCAATTATGGGCCAATTGGACCAGTGTAAGGTTTGTGGGTATGTTGATTGCATGGACCATGCTGAAAACAATAAAGACAACATAATAAAATCAAGTAAACATATAATACTATTGAATCCAATAAAATAACAGGCAGTATTAGATACGATGACAGTGTAATCAATATTAGATATAGCTACATAAAAATTAAATATCTAAGACGAAATTATGTAAATCAAGTAAAAAAAAAGCTTAAATGTAGTGAAAATCTACACAAAATAAATAATTATGATGTAAGTTAAATGATATATTTTATTTAAATAATTTTATAAAAAGAAGATAGTACATATTTTTATTGGTAGTACAAAATTCTGATATTAATTATATTATGTTAAAAATATAAGAATTTTAAATTTAATGATAGATTATTTGAATCAGAATGTATTTTTTCACCAATTTTTTGTCAATTTCAAAATTTAATAAATCAAATTAAAAATTATTATAATTATAATAGTATTAAAATTTTAGGTCCGTACAAAAGGTATTTTTTTAATTTGATAATGTAATTAAGAATTTTAAATTTAAATTTACATAATAATTTTTTGAATATAAAAGTAGAAAAATAAATAAAATTAAATATGTAATATTGAAAAGGTCGTGTTATTTAACAAACAGATTGAACTATATTTCTAAAATTAGTAAAAATTATATCTATAACAATAATATAGAGAATATTCGTTTTGGTGTGGAAATTTTGTTCACCTATTTTACTTTTTAAATGCAAACGATAACTGATTTTGTGACAAAAGAAAGTGCATTTTTTCATTTTCTATTTATTATTTATTCAATATTCTTTCTCTCTTTGTGTGCTTTTGTGAGTCTTTATTATTTTCATTATTCAATAGTGTCTAACAAGATGATAGAATCAACCATAATCATCAATAACATCATGATGTGGTAATATCAAACCACAACCCCATGTTTACCATGATGTTCTATGCTTACACAAACTTAGACTAATATTCAAGGACTACAATCAAACTTAAAGAATTTAAATTAAATTTTATGCAATGACTTTTACTTCTGTTAACATTCTATAATAATATTTCCATTTTAATTCTAATTTTATTTCAACTTCAATTAATGTTTCTAAAAATTAAATTTTAAATTTTTACATATAATGGTTATATCATATGAGACAACCTAGACAAACAAATAGTTAGTATTGAAACGTTTCTTAACATTCCTTCCAATCTTATTTTTATCACAGGGATCTTTTTATAATTTTATAAATATATCAATTAATTCATTTACTCTCCTACATCAATTAATTCACTTTTAAACTTTTCACTCATTTTTCTTAATTTTCACTTTCTTCCTCCTAATAGAAACAATTAAACTTTCTATTCTCATTTCCTTTTTTTTTTCTTTTTTCACTCTTTAATCCAAATAGGCATTAAAGAGATATGGTTGAACATTATTGAAATGAGAAGAATAATACTTGAGGAATTCAATTAACTAAAAATGCAATATAGAAACAGAATGATAGACTCACAGTCCTTAAACAACTAAAATATAATTATTTAAACAAGTCACATACCTAAATGCACCCATAATTTATTACACATATTGTGAAAATTACTTTTTTTTAGCAAAACTTAAATTATTAAATATGTAGAGCAACAAAATGACATCTCTCCCCAAAGGTTAAGACAATTCCCCAATCACTAAACTCCTGGAGTTGATCAATGGTGCTTTGGGTCTGGGCCTTCAGGGGCAAGTCTTCCGGGCTTACGTGGGCTTCCTTGAAATTCCGAGAACACGAGCCTCGCAATAGGAGGGCCCTGGGCTCTGTAGCTTGATTCTTGGGCTGGAAACCTCTTGAAAGTAGGTGGAATTTGGAGAGAACGAGATTTACACCTGGATAATAAGAGGAGCAGAAATAGAAGACACAAAAAGCAGGGTTTGGATTTCAACATTTTGATGCGCCAAGATGACGAATAATGTGTTTGACAAAATGTCTCTGTGAGAATGTAAGAGCAGGTGCAGTGGTACAGAGTATATGTAGCGAGAAAGAGTGTAGACATTAAAAGGTGTGAGAGAAATGGAGAGTTATATTTTAGTATGAGTTGAGCAAGATTCCAACTTCTCTAACAATTTTGTTGCGTTTCCCTCCAGTGATGATGGCGTTTGGTAGTTTGATGACTGGGACACAACACCACACAACCAATTCCTACTTCTATTCTTCACTTGTTCATTCCTATTGGCTCATGCTGACCCCTGCAGACTTCCAAAAAATTCCTATACTTTGTCATTTATTAACCTATCTAACTTTCCAAACATGCCTTCGGACATAATAAAAAAGCAACTCAGATACCATGAATCCATAACTCACACAAAGACACTCTCTTCTCATGTTAAAAAAGCATACCAGATTCTTAAGTGGTTTACCGAGAGCATATCCTATTTGTCTATGGCTGTTGGAAACACATGAATTAAGTTAATGTAATTAGAGCATATCCTATTTGTCTATGGCTGTTGGAAACACATGAATTAAGTTAATGTAATTAGAGCATATATTTTGTGCCATTATAATTCAGATACTGTGATTTTTCATTGCTGCATGTTTCGAAGGTTTGCTGACCGTGCTAAGTGCCCAAATAATAGAATAGATATAATTTAAGTATCAAAATCTAAAAGATTAATATATTAACGTAAAAAAGTGTTATTTGAAATTATATATTTATTAAGGAATTCCTTTTATATTGAAATTATATAATATAATCCTTCAATCTTAATTTATTAAGGAAATGGATATAAATTATTTGACTATAATCTCACTTTCTTTTAAATTTCAATCAGATAATAAACTTTACAAAACAATAATTTAAACGCCTTGTTAAAATTAACATGTCATTCAAGTGTTCTTTTCAAATTTTAGGTTTAAATTTTTTTAATGTCATTTTGAATCCTAATGGAAATAGTCTTTATCTTAAGTGTAAAACATTTAAGTGAGGCTCGGATTCTTTAATAATACAATTTGCAAGATAGTTTTTGTTTAAACAATTATATGACATTATTTAAGCAAAATCTTTACTTTTTTCAACCAGCTATAACAGATCACTCATAAAACATATCAGAATGTCTACATATTTTATTTTCTGAACAAAATGTTTAAAAGATTCTATTTAATTAATTTAGAATATTTAAGATGTAAAATAAAAAAATAGATATTCAATGGTTTATAATAGTATTAGTATATCATATTTATTCTTTGGCATATGGTGCATATTTTGGCTATTAAATATTGAATAAAATTATAATGGAACAACAAATGCAATTAAATTTAGTAAACTAAAAGTATAAAATCATAGGACATAAGATTACCATTTTGCAATGGCTAAAAGTGATGAGGTATATTCATAAGATGAGGACAGAAAGAAAAAGCAAAATGAATGGAAATAGCGTGGAGTCAAACTTTTCAAACGACAGCGTATTTTGTCCATAAGGAAAAATTTAGAGGTTATTTATAATGGTGTGTAGCATAGTGATGGACGATGATGATATGTGGAAACCACATTAGCAGAAGAACGATGACTGCATGATGCATGAGCATATATGTTATTTAGATAGCTGCCTTTATATTCTTTCACTCTTTAAATGTCTTATGCTAATTACTTTGCCATCTTTTTTACAAAGCATGAATTTAATTAATTATATTATATATGCGATAATTGTAATTTATATAATCCAATCCATCTAACAAAAGATGGGCGCCAATAAGTTTAAAATTTTAATATTCATCATGGTTTAGGTCGAGTTTTATTACATTTTAATAAATTCATGAATAATTTCTCACTTCCTTTTTACACTTTTATTTTGCATATATATTTTAAAGCATATATATATATATATATATATATATATATATATTAACTTATTAATTATATTTTAATTCAAACATACAAAGTATGTTTAAAAATAAAAGTAAAAAAAATATAATTTCTAGTAATTTTAAGTTTTGTATTTAATTATTTTGTATGGATGTCCTTATATTTTTTATAACTTTTTAATGCAAAGTTTTTTATATTTAGTTTGCAGAATGTGAGTTAAAAGAGTTTTATTCATGAATTTTATAGAGTACCAATAACTCATTTCATCAAATCTACTTTAACTAAAAGTCTAATATTTTTTATCTATTAATTATCATTTAATCTAATCTAATTTAAAAGTTAATATTTATTTATTTATTTTCATTAAGTTTAATTTAATCTAATTTTTTTATTAATTAATGAAATGAGTAAATTATTATTATACAAATAAGTATTAAAAATATTAATGTATTTTTATGGATGAGAATTAACATGTTTGACTTGTAAATTTTATGGAATGAATGTAATTTATAAAAAATAAAAATTATTTAAAATGCATATTATATAAATAAATATTTTATATCATAACTTTATGTGGATAAATTTTTTAACAGAAATATTGTTATGAATACTCAACTCTAATTATCTCATTATTCTTATTTTGAAAAGGATTTGGATAATATTTATATGTATAATTATATAAAATAAATATTTTCTCAAAAAATTAAGATAAAATTATAAATTTAAAATTATTTTTTATTCTTAAGTACAAGTAGAGTGACTATTAACTTAAAAGAGAAATAAACAACTCCTTTTTAGAGAGCTATTATTTTATATATTTAAAAACTACTTATTAATAAAAATTAAATAAAATTGTTTATGGCATAAACTTTTAAGTGATATCACTAATCGTCCTAATATATTATTAATATATTAGAGATGATTTTATTTTATCTCGGTTATATATATATATATATATATATATATATATATATATATATATATATATAAATAATAAAATATTAATGAATTCCTTTGTCCTCTAAATATATCAAACAATTAAGAGCTTGAAGAAGATATAAAAAACTGACCCAATAAATCTGAATATTC
Source organism: Lablab purpureus (assembly GCA_030347555.1). NCBI lineage: Eukaryota > Viridiplantae > Streptophyta > Magnoliopsida > Fabales > Fabaceae > Lablab > Lablab purpureus. The sequence goes on from CM059259.1 coordinate 13,049,810, forward strand.
ATTTAGACAGTTAAAATAAAAAAAAGAAATAAAAAAATATAAAAATTAAAATTGCAGTGCACAAAATTAAAGAAAAATAGAGAAAAACAAAAAAAAATACAAAAAAAACTTGAACAGAAGAACTTCAATTGAAGAAATGAATTAAAATGTACTAAAAACAACTCAAACATCAACAAGTGAACAGAATAGAAGGAAAACTTCCTAACCATTAAAGAAATATAGAGAGAAGCATTTTAAAAACTATGAAATCTAAGTGCTCACACTTTTAATTTTCTTCTGTTTTTACATTAAATAATTTTTCAATTTAAATTTAAGAATTAAATTAAATAATTATAAAGTTGTTTTTTATATTTTTAAAAAAATAATATTTAGATATTTATATTTTTCAAATATGTAGTTCGATTTATTTGAGATGATAAATTTTGAAAATGAGACTAAATTTAATACATTTATATATTTATATATGAAAAAAATTTATTTCTTATTTTATTGAAAATAGTACCAGGATGATAACAAAAATAGTTTATCCTATATTATTCTAACGATGTTTTAATAGTTGATTTTGTTTAACAAATTTAGAAAAAAAGAAGAGAATACTTTATAAAAAAACAGCTTAAATGATACCATAAAAAAAATTTCAAATTTAATAGTAAGTTACATTATTCTTATTTATTATACCCAATAATAGATCTAATTATTAAATATTAAACTTTAAAAAATTTTAAATAATAATATGTAGACTTTTTTATGACTATAAATATTATTAAAAAAAAATTAATTTTTAATTAGACAAAAAATATTCATTGCTGCATAGATAGACCTTCAATCAAACTAACCCAAAAAAATATAACTAATATTAAAATATAAATCAGATTAAATATAAATCAGATTAAATGGTTAGATTTTATAAAGTTAACTCATAAAACTAACTCCGAACCAAATGACATTTTGACAATTCTAACTTTATGATCTTATATTTGTCATATAGCACAGATTCAAGATGAGATTCATTTGGCCTTCGTAATCTAAACTTCAACCACAAAATTGACTAGAAATTCTGCTAGTACTAGAGCACTATTGTCTCCGTGGTCATTTCCAAAAGGTTTATTTCATGTCAATTCTTATACAATCACTTCATATACTAGTTCATTCACATTCAAGCCAAGAAAGTGAAAAAGCTCCTACAAAAAAAAAGACATTTGACACGCCAATAGTAGACATTACCCAACATATTGTTTTCCACAGGAAATAGCTACAACAAAAGGACGATCAAAATATTACGGGGTCATACATTATCCATAACGACAAAAGCACATTAACCCCAAAAAAGAGACAATTCTTTTTGTAATGCATCATTCTATTACAACAGAAAGGCCTTCAGGGGGTCATCAGGGTCAATATCAGCAATAAGTGGGAGATCAACTGGTATAGATTCCAGACTCAAGCCTTCCTCTCTCAGCTTTGTGATTACTTCCTCAAAAACAACTTCATTCCCACTTTCAGTGAGATGCAAACCATCACTGAGTCACCAAAACCATAAATTCATACAAATCAAAGATATAATCACACATCACTCTTCGATTCATAATTGTAGAAAACAAAAAAGACAGTTAGAGAAATTATGCATTCTTCCTGGAAAACTCTATGAAATTGACAGTTATGGCTTAAGGCATATACATACAAGTGCAGCGGTGGATTATAGATTATAGATTATATGTTATAGATACATAGTATAGTTATAGACATACAATTATAGATAATTTTTGTGGTATCCTGTGTTTACCGAGGATATGATCGGTAATTTAAAACGTTCAAACAAGATTGTGAGAGAGATACATTAGTGAGACTTACAAGAGTAAAATACGACCTAGAAGAAGTGTACAACATATCCTCTTTACAGCAATAGATGAGAACACAAAATCTTCATTTTTGTCAGCATTTCAAAAATTTAACTGGAAACTATAGTCAAAAGTGCAAGATATAGAATGATGCAAAAACGAAGGAAGAGAAAATATATAAAGGTACAACTTTTCTGAGACCTTAGATAATCCCTTTTCCGGTGTTGCATTTTGTTCCAGAGATCAACCACAGGTATTCCACATTCTCCAGCCACCGCAATGCATGCTCTAGCATACTCACCAGCTGCTTCATTTGTCCTTTCAGAAAGACCCTGTGGATTTTCCACATACGGATGTCTACAATATATTTATAGAAATTAACTTATTCAGGTTTAACCTCTATTGTACTGTATCTCTGACTAAATCATATAAACGGAGAAAATCTAATAACATGAGTGACAATATGAAGAACAAAGGGCCAATAAAACATTACCTACAACGTAAATCCTCATCAATTGGAGGCGGAGTAATGAGGAGAACAAGAGTTGTGGGCCATCGCTTCTGCATTTCAAAGGAAAACTTGCAATATTTATTGAAACATAAATGCATATATTTAATTTTAACCTTTACATATTGAAACATATATGCATACATTTAATTCTAACATTTAGATATTGAAACGAATATGTATTAATGGCACATGTATTCATGTAACCAAAATTGAATTGAAATGCATAAGCTGGTTCTAATACGTCGTCAAGAAAAAGCTATACGTGATATGGAAAAAAGTGAGGCAGGCTTCTTTTGATGTAATTTTGGGTATTGCATTTTATGATAACTTTCTCCCTAAGTGCAGATAATGGATGACAATAAAGTGCAATTGAGTCAGACAAGTACAGAAAAGGAAGCAGAGGTAAAGTCCAGAAGATAGTAGCGTTTCATACAACATCAAAGCACAACATCCAAGTTTGGTCTCAATAATAAAGAATAACTTACCTTTGAGGTTTGGCATACGCAAGATGCCTGAATGCCTGGATCATCTAATCGTCAAAGAAATTAAATTTCTTTTGCGTTTATATGAATATCTGTTATATAATTTTAAATTTCTTTTAATTCATTTTTTATCTACTTCAATAAAATATTATGTGAGCATGCCGCATGCCTTATATTTTTAATTTATATTTCATACACTAATTTAAGAACACCTTTGTGATATACAGTTACAATGTTTTTAACATATAAATTTTGTTCCTTTAAAATGAGAGATGCATAAAGCAAAAAACTAAAGGCATTTTCACACGTTATTTGAATTAAAATACATCTTACAGTTCAATGTGAAGGAAAGAACAGATACATCCTTAGTTTATTGCTTTACACATCTACACATCTTATCACTTTGGAGGAATTAAATTCTTATTACTTGTACTCCATTGCCAGCATCTACTTTTCTCTACAACATCCTTTCAAACTTTTGCCGATGAATATAGTCCATACGTTCATTCTACACATGTATCTTCCCATTAAACTAAAAATACTCATATCATACAACAAGTGTAAGCATTCATTAGACCGTGGGCCGCACAAGGGTCAATAACCTCCCTCTTCCAATGTGGGGCAGGTCATTAGCCACTAAGAAGGACAAACAATCATATCATTTTAACTATTCATAGTTTTAACCATTTTTCCATCAAACATATAATCCAATTTTGTTAACTTTTTTATAAATTAAAAAATATATATATCAGTTGTGTTAGATGAAGATTAGTTGAGACTATACACATCTATGATGTGTTTTTTAATAAAGATGAATTTGATATTTCTATTAACACGTAAAAATCTTTCTTTCACCAAATCTATCTATTTTAAAATAAGGTATTACCTCTAGTCACGATTCCACATTCAAACCCAAAATCGAACATAAGCTCTTAACTAAAAGACTTAAGTGTGAAAGCACTTGTACCAACTAACTTTTGGCAAGAGTTGCAGTCCTACATGCGGGTCTCCCACGTAATCCTATCTAACATTCACACCTAACAGCTCATAGTCGACCAAGCAGAATAATATAATTGCATGGGAGCCAAAGAAAGACACGAGAAACAAGACACAAAAGGGTTTAAGGTCGTGAAAACAACGGTAGGCACTCTTCAACTAACCCTTCCACGGCTTCCCCAAAAGAAAACAAATAAAAAAGTGGACCTTTACACAAACATCTCGTGCAAACTCCACTCCCATGAATGGGAGAAAAAAAAATACATAAAAATGCAAAGAACGAGGGCCCCTTTCGACAGGGTAACATGGTCAAGTGGCAAACATGACCAAAACACACTTCCCATTCCCACGGCCACGCACGTGTGAAAACTGAAACCACCTCTCATTTCACAATTCTCCAATTCAATTCTGAAACCCCACAACACAACCTCCCATATGAATATAAATATATATATTTGACCACCCCAGACAAACAAAATCATCATTACCCTCTACCCCACCAAACCACAAATAATTAACCCCTTCGGTGACATGCAACATAAACAACCAAACCACGCTTATCAACCCGCAAGAGTCAAAACTCTAAACTAGAATTAAAAAATAAATAAACTTTTCACATATCTCTTAAAAACAGTGTCACTGCGTCAGTGACCCCCTTTCTGGGTTTCAACACCCTACCACTTTTCCCTAATCATTTAATCTACAACCTTCTACCTGCAACGGAGGCTAATTTACCTTGAAGAAGGAAACAATGGAGTGAAGGTTCCGCTTGTATTCATGGAGAGGCACGTGCTGAAAAGCAGAACATCTATCAGGAAGGCAAGCGTCGTTGGCCCCAAAGAAAACGGTCACAGCAATTGGCGCTGTTTCGATTCCACCGTCACCTCCCTGTGACACAGGGAAGACCCTCTCCAACACCTTCAACGCCCACCGCGTGTTGTACCCGCTGTAACCTCTCAGCACCACATCAGCCTAAACAACAACCAACCCCATTTGCAAAAAGCTCTAAACTTCACCTTAAAATGTTCAGACCGACAAAAAAAATGAAGCAACGGGGTTCGTTAGTTAAGGGTAGAAGGAATACCGTGCGAGAGAAATGGTGGGCGAGAGAAGCACCCCATCCACCTGGTGAGAAAGAATCTTCAGTGATTGAATCACCGAAGAGGTAAATCTTTGGCCTTGTCATGCTTTTGGGTGAGAGGAGAGGAGTGGTTTGGTGGGTGCAGGAGAAGAAGAAATGAGTAGGGAGTGGAGAGTGCAGATTGGATTGCGTTTGGGGTGCTACGATGTTGATGCATTTGGGGATTAAATAAAGCTGACTATGGTTTTTAGGTTTGGGTGGAAAAAGGCTGCAAATATTTAAATGCACCCAATTCATTGCATTGCACTAAAAAGGCATGTGGTGACAGAGACACTGCCAGGGGCGGCGAGCGACAGGGACAGATGGGGCTCCAGCACTTCTCATTTTTTTTAATCTCCACATTAAAAAAAAAAGACAACGAAAGCTGATGTTTCTATAACATTTTTTTATTATTTTTGGTACGATCAATATTTCAGAATTCTACATTTTAAGATAATGACAAATATTTTTTTTCTTCGAAAAATACACATATTTGTTTTTATTTAATGTTACATTTCATTATACAATAATTTTTTTATCTAAATTAAAAGAAATATATTAGTAGCTTTAAAATATTAATTGCAAAATTTATTTTATTTATTGATAGTCTACTAATTTCACCAGAGAGATAATGCATGTAAACTATTCATGACTTTGTTTTTTTTTTAAGACGATACGAAGGAGAATTTTTTTTTTAAATAATGAGAAATAAAGTTATTTCTTTTAAAGAAATAATAAAAAAAGAAAAAAACGTATAAATTATTCATTTTTAGACTTTATTTCCTTTTTAAGATGGATATAAAGGAGAGACAAAAGTTTAAGAAAAAAGAATAAAAAGTGAAATTTTTTTTTTTTTTAAATAATAAAAAAAGAAAAAAATATTAGTCATTTAATTGATGTAATAATTTAAAATTAATTTTATAATTAATAATAATTAATTATATTAAAAAAATTAAAATATAATTATTATAATATAATTGATATAATAATTTAAAATATACTTTGATATCATTTTAGTAAGTGAGTTTCTATATAACTATGACTTGTAAAGTGCCTTTCAAAATCGATTTATAAAATGAAATTTGCATTTTACTTATAACTATGATTTTGTCATAGCACTAGTTTATGTCAGATCGACAATAATCTTAAAGAATATTTTTTTCTATCATTTTTCCATATGTGTGGAGAGATTGAATATCTAATTTAATAAGATGTAAGTTAATTTGTTTTTTTTTTTGCGAATGATGTATTGTTGTTTGTGTGAAGACAATATTATCTCAAGTGTAATGTGCATAAGATGTTATGCTCTTTTTGAAAGAGTTAGTCTTTGACAATATTTAATCTTAGTCTCTTTATCAATTACAAAGAAACATATCATAATAGTATCTAAATTCAGTTAAGAGATATTTTCAAGATCTCTTAGAATGATTAACTATTAAGTTGTTAGGAATCTAAATGAGAAAGTTCACAAATATAATGAAAAAGATACCAAAATCTAATAATTTATATTTTAGATTAAAAGTGGTATTATAATATTTCACACAATTTTATTCATGATTCATTGGTTATAAATAGTTAGACTCTCTAAAAAAAACTCGTTAATTTGAAATCTTTCGGTCTATCCTTCTAAAAAAACCCAACATAAGTTGGCAACATGAAAAGATATAAGTATTTTTTTTATAGAATTATAAGAAGTTTTATTTGACGAGACTTAAATTATACAGAATTTATATGGCTGTTTGGCATAAAATTACTCAACCAAGAAAATTGCAAAATACTATTTATATAATATCTGACTCTTTGAATCACATTCTAACACCCCTTAATTCAAAAGCTTACAAAAATTCTCTCTCAACTCCTTAAGCCTTTCAATCTCCAGTGACTTAGTCATTATATTTTCCAATTATACTTCTACCTTATGATATTTCAATTTGATATTGACTTAGTTGATGTCATCACTTGACCCAGTCGATTTCGGCCTGACTTTACTGAATCGATATCGACTCGACTCGACTTTGCTGATGTCAACTCGTCATTCTGAGTCAACCTGACCGACATTGTCCCGACTCGACCTAATCTATGTCGTCCCCGCATGACCCAACTGATGTTAAACCAATTATGAGTCAACCTGGCTGATGTTGACCTGTCTCAACTTGGTTGATGTCGACCCTTCATTTTCGACTCGACTTAGTCAATGTTGGCCCAACTAGATGATGTAGTCGAGTTGACGTGACTGACATGGACTAGGTCGAGTCGGTTTTTAGGTGCCTAATCTACTTGGTTGACATGGATTAAGTCGATATACATGCACTCAAGTCGAATTAGCAGACATAGGCCTAACATGTGTCTAACCCTACTAGATCTAACATGAACCCATCTCAATCAGTTTGACATGATATCAACCTAACTTAAATTGACTTAAGTTCATGGGTTGATTTAGGTCTATAATATTTTTGTGAGTATTTTAGTCCTATGGACTTTTCAATGTGTGGACTTTTTAGTCCCGTGGGCCTTTTTAGCTTTGGTCCATGTGACTACGGCTTGAGCTGTGGTATGGGCCAAATGGACATACCACGTCTAATTGGATCTTTTTAAACATAAGCATATCGTGAATCCATGATTTTTAAATAAAATGAATTTAATGGTTAAAATCTCATCGATATGAATATGCCATCTGAGGCCCACCCCATCCGTTCAAGAGTCCTACAATAATAATTCGTCTTTGATGCCTTGTTGAGTCCAGCCCAATCAACAGGCTGGGGAAAGTACACAACTGGGCCGATCACAAATTAAACAAATGGCCCGTTCCTTCTCCACACTCGAAGCAGAACGAAACTGCTCTGACCATTCTCCGCAGCGAAGGCGAAGGCAGCCGAACACCACCGCGCACCCAAAAAGGTTCACGTCATCCTTCTTACTCTTTTATCTACTTTCCCCCATTTTTGCATATACAGCACAAAAACTCCATCAACATAGCATTCATTTCATGCTCAATTATTTAATTTAATTTAAATTTCTCTAAATTCAGCTAAATTCTAACAAATAATCGGTATAGTGATTTCAGGGATCGCGATGCTGGGAAAGACGAGGAAGGTTTCGGTGCGTGGCGAGGCCGTGGCAGCTAACTACGCGTTTGGCCCTGCGGAAGATGACGTAATCATCAAACACCGGCTTCTCACGCGCACGACGACCACCAGGGGCGACCCTCCCTTGAAGAAGCTCCAAAAGAAGTTCACCTCGTTCGTCTCCGAGGTTGATAAAGAAGAAGACAACTACAACGACTGTGAAAAACTCGCCAGAGCCTTCTTGCAGGAGCTGACGACCTTCGAGATTCCGCTTCTGAAGAGCAAGGCGATTGTGGAGGCCAACGTTAGGGAGAAGGAGAATTTCAACGAGTTGAAAGAGGAGATGAATCGCCAGATCCTGCAGGCTCAGGCCGACATTGAGGATCTCAAGAAGCAGCTGGAGGAGAGCAAGGTCGAGAGACGGCACAAGGAGGAGTGCGAGGCCATTAGGAAGTTGATTGCGCTGCAGCCACCCAGGTCGGAGACAATGAAGGTTATTTCGGAGTTGGAGAAGGAAATTGCGGCGCTGGACACGGAGAACACGGCTGGTTCGAGGTTGTTGGAGCTCAGGAAGAAGCAATTTGCATTGTTGTTACATGTGGTATGTGTAATTTTGAAGTCTGCTTAACGCTTATGCTGTTATTATATAGTGTGATTGTTGAGTAGTGTTGCTTCTGTGTATTGTTGGTTTAGTTAGATAGATACTTGATCCTGATAAATTAGGGCTAGAGAATGCAACCGATTTTATGAATAGTGTGCTTATAACGAGAAGGGATCAACTTAGTGGATGACATGCCGTTTAGAAAATCTAGCACACTGTAGATTTGTCTGTTGTTTAGATTTTGATTCAAATTATATCAATATTTAGATGATTAATATGAAAAACTGTACTCACTGAAAATGTGTCTTTTTTCATACAATTCAATTGTCATCACATACTTACAAGTTGCAAGTGGTATCTTAGAAATTGCATGCTGTTTTTTGTGGTGAGAAGCGGGTGTGTATTGTGTAGCTCGTTTAATTTGGGTCTAGGTATTTTTAGAGATAGAGCTCGTGTTGCAAGTGAATGGCCTGAGTCACAGCAGAGAGGACGAAGAAACATAAAAGTGAAGAGAAAAGAAGTTGCAAAAAGAACGCAAAAAATATAGAGAGAATATTGTATAAACTGCAAAATAAACAAAGCGTGTGGGGTAAGTAGTTGAAATGCCCTTGAGCTCACCTCTAAGACATGTATACAAAAGGCGGTCTGAAATGGGAATGGTTGGGGAAAGATGTATGAACTAGTTTTGCAAAATGGGCAGCTGCAAATGGAGAGCAAAGAAGGAACAATTGAGGAAGATTGGTCAGAGGTAGGGTGTGAGGAGGGGATGGATGGAGACCGGGGGGGGGGAGTGAGGGTAGACAGACAAGACTTCCCTGGCATCTGGTGAAACCTTTGTCTCTCTGTTTGGGTTATATTTTACCATTTTCTGCATTTGAATTTCAATAAACCAGATGACTGCCTCTGCATTTCAAGCAGCTAGTCCCATAATATTATTGATTTCAGTCTATAACAAAAGTACAAGTTCTGACATGATAGCCTGATGCCCAAAACATGATACTTATTTGTGTGCCTTAGAACTTAGAAAAGTAAAGAGAAACAAGCGAATGCTAGGTTTGAAATACATTTGAAAGGGTAATTTGAGCTAATAAAACTGTATTTCAGGGTTATTTCATTTGGACATGCAACGTTTACATTGGTGATTAGGATGAAAACTGTATGATCGTATACATTAGTGGCTCTGGACTGAAAACTGTATTCCTCCTATGAAAAATATCAATGTTCATCTTTATCTTTTCTATAGTTTTAATGATAGTCTTTTAGCTATTTTAGAATAGTGTAGCAATTAGCTTCCTAACAGGGTTGCTTTTCTTGTCGTAATTTTACATTAATTTCCATGGGAGTGTCCATCAGAGATGCATTTGTGAAACCAACTAACTCGATTAGATCTTGGATATATTTATATTGATTGACGTAGATGCCTTTTTGTTGAAAATGTACTTCTAATCCCAAGAAGTAAGTAAGCTGGCCAAGATCTTTCATGTGAAAAGTTGAATGTAACAATTTCTTGATTGCAGAAATAGCCTTTTGATATAATCTAGTGACCATAATATCATCCACATAAACAAGCGTTTTTTTTTTGAGGTCTTTTATATAAAAAGTGACGGATCATACTTGCTTTGTATGAATGAAAAACCAAACAATGCAGTACGAAACTTTTTAAAACATACTTTAAGTGTCTGTTTCAAAAGCTTCAGTTTGTAGACATTATTAGGTAAGGATGAAGGTCCTTAGGAAGTGTGATGTAAACTTCCTCTTTGAGGTCACCATGGAGAAATGCGTGTTGACATCCATTTGATTTATTTGCCAAGATTAAGTGGCTACAATGGCAAAAATAGTATGTACAATAGTCATTTTAGTCACAAGTGCAAAAGTCTCCTCATAATTAATGCCAAATTCTTGTTAATTGCCAAAAACACAAGTCTAGCCTTATATCAATTTATTGATCCGTCTGATCAAAGTTTTATAGTGAAACAAATTTGCCGCGAAGTGGTTTACCAGATAGGGGCAGGGAACAACATCCCATCTCTGACCTTCTTCTAGTGCTAGAAGTTCTACGTTAATAGCTTACTGCCAACATTTATGCTCCATGGTCTGGTTATAGGAAGAAGGAACAGAGGATCTGGTTCAGGTTGAAGCACTAGATCAGCAACCAGAGATAGATAAGGAGGCCTATGAGGTAGTTGAATAGTTGGACATCTTTTGGACACCAAGAAAGGTTTTGGTGCTGGTTTTCTTGCAAAAGTGTTTGAAAATAATGACAAAATAGAAATCGGAGAAGATGTAAATCTTGGTTAGTTGAAAAAGAATATGTATCTTCTTGAAAGATGACATTTATAGAAACTTGTTGCCTTATTAGGATCATAGCACAAAAAAACTTTTTGTTGGCTGAATAGCCAAGAAAAATTCCTTTTACAGATTGAGCAGTGAGCATGGTCCGATTAAGAAAATAGGTTGAAAAGTGTGTTCTCCTGTTAGAGAATTTTTGCTTAAATAATGATAATACAATCTTTATAATATTATAACAATTAATATGCTATAAATGCTAATCCTAACTATAGAATTGTACAAGATCTGGTGTTTTTAAGATGTCAACAAATTTGTACTAATAATACATAAATATTCTGTCAATAAATTTTAAATATTCCGCCAAATCAACTCTGTTGACAGATAAGTTAATATATGTAATTGTTAACTGTATATTGACACAAGACTATTGTTAGTGATATTGTATGTTGTGGTCTTCATCGTCTATGTTGACTGTTGAGGATAATATTTGTTCTGCTTCCTATTCTTCTTGCAGGTGGATGAGTTGCAAAACACAATTGAGGAAGAGCAGAAGAGCCTAGTTGAGGAGATGAGAATGGCGACCGAGGAGCTTAAGAATGGGCTGGAGGACACGAGTGGGGCGGAAGCAATGGCAATTGACCAGTAACTAAATCGAACGTCAATCTTTCTTCTGTAACATTTCAATGATGGTTTTTTTCCCCACAGTTATTAGGAACCATGTGTAAATGAAACATCAATATTGTTATGCTAATGCTTAGACCTTAGTAATATTAGATGCATTTTTGCCAAGAGAAAGTAATAAATACTAAATGCATTTTGTTTGGATTTTGCTGTCAAAATTTGTGTAGCCATTCCTTCGTTATAGTTGGGGTTTTGTCCTCCATATTTTCTTTTTGATTGTTTTTCAGCAAAAGAAAGTAATGCATACTTGTGACCTGTAAGGTATTTGTATTGCTTACCACTACGAAAACCATGTAGAACGGGGTTTGACAATTATTAAAAAAAGAATGTAATTATGGTAGATATTAGTAATGAAATATTGAAAATTGTATTTGTATGTTATAATTTGAAAATGTTAGAAATACAATTTTGTCTAACATGCTCTCTTCAATAAACTTTTTATTACAGACTGAAATATGTTGAAAATCATCAATTCATTAGATTTTATTTACTTAATAACTTTTATTCATAAATTTCTAATTTTTAATAAATTCTAATCGATAATAGAAAACGATTAATCTTTCAAAGAAAATGTGTGAAACTGCGTTGTTATTTTCTCAATTAACATAAATTCCAGTAGCCATGAATACTGCTGGTTGTAATTTTTTATTCCATTAAATTTAATTTTGCAGTAAAACTTTTTATTTATGGTAATTTTGGAAATTCATATTGTACTATCAAATCGAATATGAATAGTCTCCAAACTCCAATCAAATCTTCACATTTTTTTATTACTTTTTATTTTAAAACTTTCCTTTTAATTTTGCATACCACTCAACAAAAAAATTATTAACTTTTAAAATTTATTTAAAAAATGTATTAAAACAAAAAACATAACAATGGGAAGATATTTTCTTTTCATTTTGAGTTTTTATTTTTCAATTAGTCAATAAGACATTCCTACACTTAAGGAGCAAGTAGTCACTTATCCAAGATAGCAATATTTTTTTGTAATGTTAACTTTTCATGTTTTCAATTGAATTTGTATCGAGGTCGATTTTCTCACGGGAAGTTGAAGCAGGTTTTTTACATGTTACTTTCTCTCATCTTTGATGGAGAGAGATATGAACTTTAGACGGTGAAGATAAAGTTCTACTTAGAGGCTTTAGATACATGAGAAGTTGTGGAAGAAGACTATTAAGTTCCTACATTGCCCGATAATCTCACTCTTGCTCAAATTAAACATCATAAAGAAAGAAAAACAAAGAAAGCAAAAACGTGATCGTGTTCATTTGTTGGTGTAATGGAAAAGATCCATTTATTTATCTCAATAGACCCTAATAAAAGGAAAATTGTGTCCCGCGTCTTACGGACGCCGAATTCTTAGTAGAGTTTTTATATTTTTTTTTAAGTTTAATATATTTATAATAATAATAATAATAAATAAATGAAAATTAAAAATTAATATTTAAAAAAAAAAAATATTATTAAAAATAATATTTAATAATTTTAAGATATATACATATATGAAGTTAGAAGTATTAAAAATTATTTTGAATTTATAAGTATATTAAAAAATATTATCAATAATAATTTATAATTATGTTAATATAAAATGAATATAAATATTTAATATAATTAGATATTATATTTAATCTATTTTTATAATTTAAAAATGTATAAGATTAAAAATAGAAATTATTTTTTCATATTTAAAATATTTTAGATTATAAATAATATTACAAAATGTTTAAAATACATTTAATAATAATAATAATAATAAAATTTATAATATTTAGAATTATTTATATAAAATTAATAAAGTAATTTAAAATATTAGAATTTATAATTAATTACTATTAGTATTTAATATAAATTTCTAGTTTTATTAAAATGTTATAAAATATACTCAGATGAATTATTTAATTTTATATTAATTATTAAAAAATTATTAGTGTAATAATTTTTATATAATATTAAATATTTTTACTAATAAATCTAAGTGTGTAATTTATAATGATATTTAATTTATATTGACATGTATTTAAATAAATAAAATTAATTATTAATATAAAAAAATGTAAGTTTAATTTAAATTGGTAATAATTAAAACCTTTTTAATAATTTAAATCACTATTGAATGTTTAAAATAAATTTAACTTTTAATTTTTATTTTAAAATATAATTAAAATTAAGATAAGAATGTAAAATTTGTATGGTGATCTTTATATAGTGTTATATATTAAGGATGCATATATTCGATTATTTTATAAATATTTAAGTGGTATGAGAATAATATTATGGATATAAAACATATCAAAAAGAAATTTTAAGAATTATATTTAGTAGCAAAGTTAATTTTAAAAAATATTACTTAAGTTTTTTTATTAATTAAAGTAAAATTTAGATTTAAGTATCTTATTATATTTAAGGCAAATATCTTTATTTTGGAGAGATATAACATTAATCACTTAGAGTTAACTTATACAAAAAATTATCACATCATTTTAAGTTCAAAACTAGATAATAAGTTTATCATTTCTATCTAATTTGGAATTCAAACTCACATCTAGATTTTTAATAATCTCTCTTTATTGTGAATCCTCTTCCCTGCGAAAACACTCTTAGTATACAGTTCAACAATGAGACACACTTGTTTTAAATATTTCTGAGAAAGACTTTCATTACATTATTATATATCAGTACCAATAGAATAGAAACATTTTGTACCTCTAAATTTATCAAATAATTCTTTTAAAAATGACAGTTATATAAATAAAATGGATGATTATACTTTTAAAAAGTTTATGTTTATTTTCACTATTTAAATAATTTTTTTATTTTAAAATATAATAATTAAAGATAAAATAAGAATACTAACCATATATAATCATGTGAGAATTCCTATTATATATTAATAGTTATTACAAATTTTTATTTTAAAATATAAATATAAATAAAATATGAATATGAATATGAAATTCAGAAATCATATAAAAGATTATATAGTATTGTAAATTTATTTTTATTTTAAAATTTAATTAAAAATAAAATAAAAATATAAAAGTATAGACTAAAAATCTCTATTATATATTATTATAAATTTAAAGTAATAAAAATATATTAAAGTATATTTAGAATAATCAAGACACAATAATTTAACTCAAATCTCATATATTAAAAAAATATGCAAAATACAAAAGAAAAAGATCTGAAGATTGGAAAGAATAACAAAATTTATTTCTTTATTACAAGCCATTTTTATCGGGGGGAAAAAGACAAAAAAAAATATACCTCGTAGAGATGAGAGTCTTCCTTTTTCTCTCCAAAAGAAGTTACGTAGCAGAATCTCTTTTGAAAAATAACATAGTAGAAATGTGAATACTCATGTTTTTTTTTTTTATGTGTTTTCGCCAGTAGGGAAGTATATGTACTTTTCACCATAATAGAAATGAAACAAAAGTTGAAAACATCACTCTCTTTAGAAAGCTATTACTTTCCCTAATACATTCTTACTGCAAACTGAACATAAGAATATCTCTCCACAACACAACCATGTTCAAACAAGATTGCTTCTGATCTTAGATACATAAGGAAATTAAAAGAAAAATACTAGAATATACTTCTTTAAATTATTTTTTGAAAAGAACTTGATACTAATAAAAAAAAAGGTAGATACTCGTTTCTTCTTTTCTTTAGTGATGATATTCATATTACCTTTCTAGTTTTATATATAAATTCTTTTGTAGACTATTATATTTAGTTTATAAAAAATATTTTTAAGTAAAATGTTCCTCCTTTTTCATTGTTCATGCTCTAACTCCTTTATTTATCTTTTCTTTAATTAAATTTCCTCTCTCTCCATCTTTTTTCCTACTTTGAAAAAAGACATCAGTTTTAGAAGTAATTCGTCTTCGGTGCCTTGTCGAGTCCAGCCCAATCAACAGGCTGGGCTAAGCAAACAACTGGGCCGATCACAAATTAAACAAATGGCCCGTTCCTCGTCCGCGCTCGAACCTTCTTAATCTTTTCTCTACTTTCCCCAATTTTTGCATACACAGCATTCATTTCACGCTCCATCAACATAGCATTCATTTCACGCTCAATTGTTTAAAAGAACAGAGAAAAAAGACATCAGTTTTAGAAGAAAACTACTGCCAATTGATCTCACGTTAACATGTGAATAACTAGAAATAGTTTTCTATGTTCCATTGTATTTTCGGCGCAGAGTTTGCTTAAATTGGCTCTGACCATGTCAATGAGAGGATGAACAATGTAATAGTCAGACCCTTGTTCTCGTCACGTGCCTTCTGCACTTCGCGCATCTCATCCCATCGATCATTTCCTCAAAACCATGACTTTGCTTCTTCCTCTACTTTGTTATCGAGTGCTCTGCAGCATTACATTAATTCCGAGACTCCTACACACGGCCAAAAGATCCATTCCCGCATTCTGAAATCTGGGTTTGTTCCGAACACTAATGTTTCCATCAAGCTACTTATCTTGTACCTGAAATCCAACTGTTTGAGATATGCACGCCAGGTGTTTGATGATTTGGGGGATAGAACTTTATCTGCTTATAATTATATGATTAATGGCTATATCAAACAATGCCAGGTTGCAGAGTCTCTTGATTTGGTGCATAGGCTTTTATTATCTGGTGAGAAGCCTGATGGGTTTACTTTTTCTATCATTTTAAAGGCGTCTACTTCTGGGTGTAATGTTGCGTTGCTTGGTGATCTAGGTAGAATGGTGCATACGCAGATCCTCAGATCTGATGTTGAGAGAGATGAAGTTCTTTGTACTGCACTGATTGACTCTTATGTTAAGAATGGGAGGGTTGCTTACGCGAGGACGGTGTTTGATGTGATGTCAGAGAAGAACGTGGTATGTTCAACATCCCTCATTTCTGGTTACATGAATCAAGGTTCTTTTGAAGATGCTGAATGTATATTTAAGAAAGCTTTGGACAAGGATGTGGTAGCATTTAATGCGATGATAGAAGGCTACAGCAAGATATCTGAATATGCGACGAGATCTCTTGAAGTTTACATTGATATGCAAAGGTTGAACTTTAGGCCAAATGCTTCTACATTTGCTAGTGTAATTGGTGCTTGTTCCATGCTTGCGGCATTCGAAATTGGGCAGCAAGTACAAAGTCAGCTTATGAAGACTCCACTTTATGCTGACATTAAACTGGGAAGTGCCCTTATAGACATGTATTCAAAGTGTGGAAGAGTCTCGGATGCTCAAAGAGTTTTTTACCGCATGCCTGTGAAGAATGTTTTTTCATGGACATCTATGATTGATGGATATGGGAAGAATGGGTTCCCAGATGAAGCACTTGAGCTATTTGGAAAGATGCAAAAAGAATATGGCGTTGTACCCAATGATGTGACATGCCTTAGTGCTCTCTCAGCTTGTGCACATGCT
This sequence comes from Lablab purpureus, assembly GCA_030347555.1. Classification (NCBI taxonomy): domain Eukaryota; kingdom Viridiplantae; phylum Streptophyta; class Magnoliopsida; order Fabales; family Fabaceae; genus Lablab; species Lablab purpureus. Next base: position 13,066,805 of record CM059259.1, read on the forward strand.
GGACTTGTAGACAAGGGCTGGGAGATCTTTCAGAGGATGGAGAATGAATACTTGGTAAAGCCAGAGATGGTGCATTATGCCTGCATGGTTGATTTGTTAGGACGAGCAGGACGGCTCAATCAGGCTTGGGAATTTGTCATAAGGATGCCCGAGAGACCAAATTCGGATGTGTGGGCTGCTCTACTTAGTTCTTGCAGACTCCATGGTAATACAGAGATGGCAAAATTAGCTGCAAATGAGGTTTTTAAGCTGAATGCTACTGGAAGACCAGGGGCATATGTTGCACTGTCTAATACTTTGGCAGCTGCTGGCAAATGGGAAAGTGTAACTGAGCTTAGAGAAATAATGAAGGAGAGAGGAATATCCAAGAACACTGGCCGAAGTTGGGTTGGAGATGATAATGTCTTTTAGTTCGTATAAAAGATGTAAAGATGCACAAGGCTATTTTTCTGTTAAATGAGATTATCCTATTCTTGATTGCTTCTAGTGTAGTCATGTCTTCTTGTGCTTCCGACAATAATGTAAAACATTTTTAAAAAAAAAAATGAAACAATATTTTAGATGAAAAGGATTGGCCATGGTGGCTTTGGAGGAAGTTGCAGAAAGTATGGCTAAAGGGATCATTAATCCCAATTGACCAAAATGAAGAAAAAACATATAATGTAGTTGCTGACTATTTTTAGCAAGGTTAAAATTTTTGTAAACTTAATATATATAAACTCTAAATAGAAGTGACAAATCACGCTCATGACATGTAGTAACTATAAATTAATATTTTCAACATTTTTAATTAATAAAAAAAAATAATACTACTTCTAACATAAAAATTTAAAATTTTATGAATTTTTACTTTTTTTTATATAATTTAATTTTATTATTTTTATTTTTATTTAATGTGAGACTTTATATATATTTAAACTTAAATTTTTAACATTAATTTAAATAAAAATAATACAAACATACTCATACCAATAAGGTATAAAAGTTTTATTCATATTTCTAAATCTCTTTTTATAATAATAAATTTCAATTTCATCATATGTAAAAATAATATTTTTTAATCAAAATTATTCAACATCATATATTAACATGTATTTAATTTAATGTTCAATTCAAGAGTAACTTTCAAAAAAACTTCATCTTTTACATATTTTTTAACTTAAAGTAAACTTAATTAATTAAATTACTTTTCTTATATTTGATCTTATGCGCTCTTCATACAATATTTTCAAAAATTCGAAAAATTAAAAAAGTTTTAATTTACTTGAAGAAAATTCTAATTCACAGACAAAACATGATATTATATATTTAAACACTAATCAAGGTATACCGAAACGTACTTGAAAGTTGAAATAGACACACTAATTTAACTCAGATCTCATATATATTAAAAAAGTCTATATACAAAATGCAAAAGAATAAACTGATCTAAAGATCTGAAAGAATAATAAAATTTACTAAAATAAGATTTTGTTCAATTTATATATTACTTTATAACTAGCCACTTTTATCAGGAAACAAAAACCAATTTTTTTTACAGAGAAAGAAAAACACCTCATTCAGATGAGAGTTTTCTGTTTCTCTCCAAAAGAAAAAGTCAGATATGTTATACAATCTGATTGGAACATAACTGATTGGAATGGTAGTTGAAAATAACTGATTTTTGAAAACACGAATAAGATGTTGACAACTTATAAAATTTGTACACCTATCCCATAGTTATTTTTATTAATATTTTATTCATTAATTAATTTATATTTTAATTAAAAGTTTAAGTTAATATTTTATTATTATTTAATACGGTTTGAATAACAAAAAGATGAGTATCAAAATAACTTTTTCTCTTTACTTAACTTTTCATATTTTTAAAATCATTTTCAATTTTTTTATAGGAAAAACATTAAAAAAAGAAACGAAAACAAAAATTAATATTTGAATTCGTGACGTCATTTGCACATACTATATAAATGAATAACTTTTTTATTTAAAAATAATTTAATATTTTTTCTTTTAAAAATATCTATTGTATGTATTTTAAATAGAAATTTTATAAAACTATATATTTTAACATAATAGAAACGTGAATACACATACTTTTTTGTGAATGTATTTTCGCCAGTGGAAAACATCCCTCTCTTTATAAATTAATTACTTTCTGTAAATACTGAACATAAGGATATGGTCACTACATTAATCCATCTGATATCTCTCCACAACCGTCTTCAAAGAAGATTGCTTCTGATGACAAATAAATAAGGAAATTAAAAGAAAAATATTAAAGTATAGTTCTTTAAATTATATTTAAGATAAAATAGATATGTTTCCAAATTTTTAGCTTAGCAATGGATTATCATTATTTTTTAATATAATTTTAATTTTAATTAAAAATATTTAATACAGTGACTTTCATTAAATTAGTCTGGATGATTTTGAAAAATTAAAAAAATAATAATCTAATATAGACACTTAGACAAGATATGTGTGTTCTTTTTTCTTCCCTCTTTTAACACTTATTTTATATCTTTTATACATGTATCATGTTATTACCTTTTTAATATTAATTAATTAATTTTAAATAAAATTACAATTATATTAAAACAAATATAATAAAAATATATTACAAAAATTTACATAAAATTAAAAAAAAATTACTTTACTTAATTTTGAAAAAAGTCTATACTTAAAAAAAGAGTAGATATTCCTCTCTTTTTTTGTGATGATATTCATCTTTCTATACCACCATTGTCAAAAAATAAAAGTTTATAGGAGATATGGAACATGAATAAGTTAGTACTTCCTCTAAAAAAAGTCTAAGAGGTACTTTGAGTATCCAATAGTTTACATCTTGAAATATTTTTTAATTTTTTTATAATAGTGTATCCCAATAATTTATGCTGATTAGACCTAATTTATGGAGTATTGACTACTTGTGATTATTTTAAAAAATTGGTGAATCCAATTCCAGACATGTTAGGTGTGGTGTTTATCTTGATTCAGATAACAGGTCCCCCAGTTGAAAACATCACTTAATGATTCAATCTTAGCATGGCAACGCAGACAGGCCTCAACACAGTCAAATATTTGAAACTGCCACGTTTAATTAATTTACCAATAAAATAAAATAAAAATTATCCATAAAGCTAAGAAAGTTGGTCAATCATGGAGTTTGGGTATTGGTAATCAACCCTATTTTTTCTGGCAATAGGATCAATACAGGTGGCTAACTGGCACCTAACTACGTGTTTGTGTTGTTGTGTGCTTATTTTTTATTTTATTCATAGTGTTCTCTGTCAACGCTCTAGTTTATGTTGCATTTGGCTTCTGCATAAGCTAAAATCTTCAAGATATATATAGTAAGCAATATCAGAAGGTTGGGAAGATGAATTGAGAAGATAGTGTTAAACCATGTGCTGCTGCTCTGAAGACTGTAAATGCAGGCCCCTTGGGTTTTTGCTGGGCCTTCCTTTTGCCTTCTTGTCTCTTCTCATCTCCCTTGTGGGGGTGCTTGTTTGGATAGTTGGGTAAGCTTCTCTTCGTTTTTCTCTGCCAATTTCTTAACTTTGGTTCTTTGATTCAAAATAGTGATGATAGTTTTGTGTGTGATGCCATGGCAGGTTGGTTTTGACATGTATATGCCCTTGTTGTCTTTGCGTGACCATCATAGTAGAGTTTGCTCTGGCACTGATCAAGGCTCCAATTGTGGTTATGGAGTGGTTCATCTCCAAGATCCCATGTTAAAGATATTTGAATTTTCATGTTAAAGTAATGGTTTGTGATTGTCTCATTCATTTATATTTTGTTAATTGCTGGCGGGAAAAAGTTAGTACATTTCTTGTCCTTCTACATCTTGCTTAGACTTTAAGGTTTAAATATGTTTGATGGAAGAGAAATAAGAATGTAGGATGGAATGAACACCGCTCACCAGTCCATCTATCCATGCTCTTTTATTAAAGGTATATGCCAACCAACATTTTTTCGAGTTTAGGAAGTTAGGTTAGAAATTTTGTATTAGGTTTAAAATTTTAAATTTTAAAACAACACTAATAATAGTGACATGGTAGTAGGTTTCACCCATCACAACCATCCTTTCAATTTTATTAAATTCAAATCTTTCTCTCCTCTTTATCATTAATATAAATAAACATAAAATAAAACTAATTTTTTTTATATACATTAGAAAGTTTATATTACATATTATTATAGATTAAACTGTACAGATGCTTCATCTCTTGCTTAAAATTATTGGAAGCAAATTTTTTATGGGACCTGACACATTAACTTACTTATTGTGAGAAGGTATTTGTAAATAAAAGTTCCTTACTATTATATCTTGTTATTTTATAGGAAAAAAAACATAAAACCAACAAAAATCACCAAAATTCAAACTATTGCAATGGAAAACCAAATAAAACTACAGCAACTGGTCAAACGTATTTGAAAAATATTAAAAAAATAATTTTATGTAATTTATTATATTTTTTAATATAATTGATTTTATTATTGTATATGCATTGTTAAAATTATTGATTATTGATTTAAGTAATTAATGTTTAAAAAAATTAATTATTACAAAAAAGTTAATTAAATTTTCACTAAAATTAATTAAAATTTTCATAAAAAGTAATAATCAATTAAATTTAATTGGTTTATATTAATAAATACTATTATATATAAATATAAATTAAATTTCTTAAAATTTATTTAATTTTTTATTAAAGTAAAATTAAATAAGACTTGATTAACAACGTTATCACATATTAAAATTATATTTTCCAAAATGAAAAACATCTTATCAAGTTACAATCATTAAAAATGCCTTATATACAACACATGCTAACCTTTTAAATTTCATAAACTATCATTTGTTAAGTCACTGTCCACTTCTTTTAACATTGTTAATAAATAAAAGTCCCTTTAAATACTTTAAATTAAGATTTTATTCTATCTGAATCTGGTGTCCCTCTCTTCCAATGTGGGATCTTTATAGTTTATCTCAAAGTATTGTATTTTGAAAACTAATGAAAACACCAATTTAGGATTTGAAGCCAATACCATTATTACCAATCACAAAATCACTGGATAACTAATTAACTTGGTAGTAGATATGCCAAAGATATATCATAAATAAGTAAGAAAACTAAAACTACTCACTGCTACAAACAATTTATAACTGAATGTATATATAGATGGTGATTTAATTTAGTCCAAAACCTGAAAATGGGACAGTTATAATGAGAGATTCAGTGTATTATGTACATATTTTATAATTCAATATGAAATGGGTTCTAAAATAATACAATATAGATATCATATTTTGTATATTTAAAATTAAATAACCTTTCTTTTCTTAAACAAATTCTACTATCACATATTTATACCTTAGGTAGGTTTGGATGAAAGTAAAAGTAAAAAGGGAAGGAAAAAAAAGAAGAAAATAAGTTGAAAGTAAAATTATTTGAATTGAGAGAAAGTAAAAAAATAATAAAAAGTTTTGTAGTAAATTAAATTAATGTGATATAAAAAATGATTTTATATATAAAAATGATATTTTAAATATATAAAATTTATATTTTAAATATCAAAACAAATTATTTTATTTAGTATTAAATTTTAATTAATTAAATAATTTTATTCATTAATTATTTTAATACTTATTTATTAAATATAATTTATTAATGAAAAGTAATTATATTAAATATTATTTATAATAATATACTCCCTCTGTTTCTAAATAAGAGTCATTTTAGAAAAGTGATTTTTTTTCTTTTTATCTGTCCTTTGTAGAGTTGAAGGTTGCATTAATTATTTTTTACCAATTATACCCTTACTTTTGAAAATATCAATACCAATTAAATTATTCCTTTTATGAAACTTTAAGTGACCTACTACTTATATCAACCAATTACTTAATAAATAATTTATTATTTTCACCTTTTCATATACCTTCTCTTTAATCAATAAAATATATTGTATTTAATTTTTAAAGAAAGAAGAAGGAAAATTATAAAGAAAATGAAAAGAAAAATTGGTACTTACAGAAGAAAAAAATAAAGACAAGAATTAACAATTATATTATAGAGAGAATTAAAGACTTATTTGATAACACAAAAGATGATATTAATAAAGTAATTGAAGATTCTCTAAAGTTGAAGAGTAATTCAATATATAGAGTGAAACTGAGAATGATATCAATTTTTTGTTAGAACAAAAATATTTTTCAAAATTTTTAAATCAAAATTTCTGGTGGTGAAAATTTTAAAATTAAAAGTTATAAAAGAAAACTTGTTTTGATAGAGATGAAAAAAAAATGATTGAGGTATAGTGTTGTTGAGAATTGAAAAGTTCTTTTTTTAAGTGGAAAGAGAATAGATTGAATACTCTTTATTAGAGAGAAAAAGAGAATACATACTCTTTTAAATGATAAGGGTATTATTGGAAAAAACAATTAAAAATTTATTACAAATAGCAAAAATTACTCTTTTTATTGGTTTGTGTAACAAAACCTTAAACAATTCTTATTTAGAAATAGAGTAACAAATTATAGATTATATAAATTATAAATTATATATAAATATCGTATAATATTTATTACACAATTAGTAATTATTACTAGAAACACATGTTATGTATAAATATTATATTAGATTTATATCCTTTCACATAATTTCTTTTTGGAAGAACAAGGAAAAAAATAGTTAAATTTTCTCAATTTTTACAATTATTCTTGTGGTTTTCTGCATAATCAGCGAATCCTGGCTCTTCCCTCCTGAAAATAAAAAAGAACATAGTCTGGTCATTAGAATACTCTTAAATGAAAATAAATACTTTTTTTTAAATAAGTGTCGTTTTAGGAGAAGAAATTTGTTTTATTTTACAAATTTTATTGATACATTAATTGTTTTTTATCAACTATATTCTTATTTTAAAAATATAAAAATAATTAAATAATTTTTTTTATGAAATTTTAATGTATCAACTAGTTGTATTAATAAGTTATTTTCTATCTTTTCATCTATTTTTTTATCAATCAATAAATTATATTTAATTTTTTAAGAATAATATTAAAAAAATTAAAAATTTATTATAAATTATAAGTAAGAATTACTATTTTTACTAGTTTGTGTAAAAAATATTAAACTATTCTTATATAAAAATATTTAAAAATAGTAATAATAATTCTCACTAACTTTTAACGAAGACAGAGTCACCAATAAAACAATATAAGAAACAGGAGGAGAGAGTTTTTCAGCCAGTGTAATCATATTAGTATTAAAATATAACAGCATAATTATTGTAGTTGTGAAGATATTATTTTGTTTATCATGATTAAAGCAGTGTATTAATTAAAATTAATATTTTAATCTAGCAGAGAATGAATAAATTGAGGGTGCATATGTGGGATGTTCATGCAGCATTCCCAATGAGGTCAATCTGTGAACTACGATGGATTACAATCGCCGCCGTAGCTGCAGCATTTGTGATAGCCACATCACATTCAGAATCAGCACCCTTGTTGGCGGCGTCGCCATGCCCATTCACCTCCATCTTCAGTTTCGGAGATTCCCTCGCTGACACTGGCAATTTGTATGACACTTCTCAGCGCACTTCTCTACACTGCTTCTTCCCTCCCTACGGTGAAACCTACTTTCACCATGTCTCTGGACGCTGCTCCGATGGTCGCCTCATCATCGATTTCATCGGTTCCATTTCTCTGCCTCTCTCACTTCTACTTTTAATTATTCAGATCCAAATTAAGATATATAAATAAATCTATCTATTAATTAGATGATCCTGGTTTAATTTAAATCCATGAATATAGGCTTATGTGTTTGAAGTATTTAAGATGGGATTGTGGTATGAGTGCAGCTGAGTCACTGGGACTTCCATTGGTGAAAGCGTACCTGGGAAAGGAGAATTTGGAAGGAGGAGCAAATTTTGCTGTAATTGGAGCGACGGCGTTAGAACCCAGTTTCTTTGAAGAGAGGGGCTTTTCTATCCCAACCAATTATTCTTTGACAACTCAACTGAATTGGTTCAAGGAATTGCTTCCTTCTCTCTGCAATTCTTCCACAGGTAACTTCTCCATTACTTTTTCTCTCCCATGGCTACACACCCACTACTTTACAACCTGCCTTTCAAACACATCACAATTATTAAAATATAGCTTTTTCTTTTATAGTCTATCGAGCTCAATTCATCTCCTACATCTTTTTCATAAATAAATCTTATTTTTATATAATATATACATATAAAAATAAGACAATTCATACAATATACTTTTAATAATAATAAATAAAAATTATAAAATAATCAATCATAAACCATCGTAACACTGTATTCAAACTCCTCAATTATATTAAAAAAAATAATAGTTAATAATCTACCTAGTCTACAATAACACAGAAATTTATTATATCCTGTTATATATTTTATTTAATAACCTACCTAATCTACAATAATACAGTAATGTCTTACAAATGCTTTTACAGATACAAACAACTTTTCACTCTATTTTAATGTCAAAATTTTCATTTCATTTTTGTTCTATGATACATAATCCAATATAAATATCCTAATTTTTATCAATAGTTCTTTCCTAGTTATATACTCTCTGTTCTGGATAAACGTGGTTTTAGGAAAAAAGTTTTACTTTTTTAATTTATTGTTTGTGTATTTTAATGTTATATTAATTATTTTTTTGTTAATTATAGTTTTACTTTTAAAAATATAAAATAATTAAATTATGATTTTTATGTACTTTAAATGATCTTTTATTTTTATCAACTAATTATTATTAATTAATAAATTATATTTAATTTTTTAAAGATATTATTGAAAAAAAATAAAAATTTATTACATATGAAAATTAATACTTTTATTAATTTATAGAACAAAATTTTAAACAACACATATTCTTATCAATATTATCATTTTTCATTTAAACCAAATATAAAGTAATAAATAATATATTTAATGTTCGCTCAATATCAATTAATTTAATCCCATATAAAGAATTTTAAATAATAAATAAAATATTTAATAATAGAGTCAATTAACATTAAGATAGTTTACGTATTTAATATATCCATTAATGATGACACATGTTTTGCTATATTGTTCATATCTAATTCTTCTTATTCTAACTCCATATTTTTTCGGTATATTGTCTGGATAAAGGATCATGCAAACTACTTATTCCATCTAAAATTATAGTATTTTTTTTCATCTTAGTGCACACATTAGGAAGACATTGAGATTAAAATACCCCTTATTATTGGATTTGTAAAAGAATTACCGTCTCTCTTTTATATAAATAAGTATATAATTAAAAAGAGCATTACAAAATATTATATATATATATATATATATATATATATATATATTATATTACTCATGCCTTTTCAAGATTTATTACAACATCCATTTTATAATAAAAAAAGCGTGAATGTATTATTGGATTAAATATATTTTTAATTCTTGAATTATTTGTCGATATTGTATTTTCTGTGATAAATTTAAGACCTATTTTATTTTTATAAACATGTGTAAATAATTCTTGATAACAAATAAAAATATTTTGTAAAGTAGAAAATTATAAAGAAGAAAAACAAAGAAATAAATTTTTTTTTTATATATTATCAATGATAATTTATACGAGATTATAAAAAATAAAGACGAAATAAGTTCAAAATTTATCTAGAGACAAAAATTTTAATAAAGATGACAATTTTAAACGCTAAAAAAATGTTCAATAGATGATTCACATAAGTAATATTACCATAAAAATAGGTGATTCACATAAACAATATTACCATGAAAAGAATATAGACATGTTTAATTGAGTAATAATAAAAAAAATTAATAAACTAATAAGGATCATAAAAGAATAGATATTTTATTTTCTTATATTTTTAATAAATATCACACAAATCCTTTATATTCTACTAAATTAATACTTTTCTCTTTTATTTTATTTAAAAACATGATATTAACTATAAATTAAATAAAAATTTAAAGTTGTAGAATATAAAAATTAAAAAATATTTATAAAAGAATTGAATGGTTTATATTTATATTCAAGTAATAATTTCTCTAAAATATAAATTTTTATTTTTAATAATATATAATTTAATATAATATAACTTTTATAATATTTCTAATGAATCATATTAATTCTTTCAATTTTTGATAAAAAAATTCTTCAATTTTTTGTATTTCATAACTTTAATATTTTATTTCGTAATTTTTATTTAAACTTTAGTCGATATGATATTTTTAAATAAAATAAGAGAGGAGAATATCACTTTATTAAAAATATAAAGTAATAGATATTATGTGTTGAAAATATAAAAAAATGAATATTTATTTGAAAAAAATACTAAGTGTCATTCTACTAAAAATATATCGAAACTTTCATGCTTATTTTGAGGAAATTTTAAGTATTTAGTACGAGGATAAATGTAATTTTTTCCTTCTTATAATCGTACGTTTACTTTTTCTTTGATATTATATTCAACATTCTTTTCATCACACCGATCAGTTCCTTTATAAAATTTTTTCTTATCTTTTTTTCTTCGACCTTCATTAATCCTCAAAATAAGTATATTTTTATTTTTTATTTATTTATTTAACTGTGGTCAAATTATAGAATTGTTAAAAATTCCACATTGACTAGAAATAAAGGCAATTTAGTGTATATAAGTGGATGCAAAACCTCACCTCGTAAGCTGGAGGGTTGAGTTAGAGTTAAAGTCCATTTCTTAATATGATATCAGAGCAACTCTCATCTTGTAAGCTGGTTTTGTGGAGTTAAGATTAAAATCCATTTCTTAATAAGAATAATATTGTGTTATTTATATATAGATTTTATACAAATTTCATAATAAGAGTTTTTTTTTCTTTTACAAATTCACAAATACAATAACACAAAATGTTAAAGCATATATAACCAAGTTTCTAAGTCAATAAGTGCCATTAAAAGTATTTTTTTTAAAAGCAACAGTTCATATACATGTAAATTCCTTGGTCAGTGAAATGGATTTTTTATGAAGAAGGTGAGCAACGTATTAAGATATATTTTTCATATTAAACTCATTGACATTTATGAATTTATGTGTGAGGCCTATTTAATTGAAGATTGAATAATACATTACTAAAATATTCATAATCTTATGTGCTTAGTATATTCTTTGAAAACATAAGCACATGTGTGTGGAAAGTGAAGTTACAGATCCATTCCCTAAAGTTCCAACATAACCCCACATTTGATGTAACTCTAATAATATCACATTCTGTAACATCCCAAAAATACAAATAAACAAAGTAATTCACTAAATCATGCATAATCATTATCATAATAACATCTACTCAGATAAAGATCATACAAGCAAAAGATGAATACATGCATATACAGTCATCCTCAAAAAGTTGTACAAAGTTAAACACATGCCCCGACAAGCAGGCAGTCTTAGATTACAAAAGAAATAAAGCAGCTAAGGAGGTCTAGCTTTTCTCCAGCTTGGCCCCACTGCCTGAAGCCACGTCTCTCCTGTCATCTGCTCCCGTGTCAAAACACGATCATAGCAGGTACAAATTCAAACCATGAAAGAAAAGGGGTAAGCCAAAAATCAATATTTCCATAATTAAGTCTATACATGAACATTAATTTAATCATCCACACTATTCAATCAATCGACCCTACAGAGGCTATGACAATCACAATCACACACATAAGGCCGACGACTTCGGAAGACTGTATGGACTCAGACAGCTGGAACTAACACCTGATACACAACATGGGGATTAAATATTATATCTCAACCTCTACCACCATGTGAGTCAGGGTGAAAGAATTAGGCCTTTTCCCGTAGGTCATCCTAATCCAATCTCTGTCGACTTCTCACAACTGATGACAGTGTCTACGTGACTCTGATCATCAGTGAAGTCTGGATATTCCATGAGGAAATCCCTAGTCCATACACACTACTATTATCACATACAAGCACAACACACCACAATCATTCAAACTTGTTCCACCTCAATATAACCCATTGGCCTTACTGCCAGGTACCTCATGAAATTATCCCTCTGGCCTTACCGCCAAGTAACCCCTCAAATATCTTCATCACAACATATCATTCCTCAATTTCACATCATATAGCTCAACATATATCAATCTCATATAACACAAGTCATACATCCTTCAATTTCATAAAAGAAACACAATTTGGGTGCAGGGGTTCTCGCTTGGGCGAGAACATATCTCGCCTGGGCGAGACCAGGCCGTAACCAATTCTTTGTCACTGGAAGGGTCTCGCTTAAGCGAGACCAGGGCTCGCCTGGGTGAGAGTTGGACGAGACCAACTCTTGCCAGCTGGAAGACTCTCGCCTAGCGAGAACAGGGCTCGCTGGGCGAGGCGACCAAAAATTGGACAGACATCTCCCTAAAACTTGGTCATTTTCCAACTTTGACCTGCTCAATTTACACAATTTATAGCAGACAGTAAAGCAATACAATCATACTCAGTTTGGGGCATTGGTCATCCCATTCAACATTCATTCATCACATAGAACAATTCCTGCCAATTTCTACTCATTAACTACTCACATTCATCACAAGTTGAGATTCAATCAAATTCATATCCAAATGAAATCCATCATACACATAACAGTATATTCCAATTCACTTCTACTCAAATGAAGTTTAATTCAACAATTTATGAACTAAATGGTATTTCAACATAATGCATCAAGCTCACAAAAGAGAAACTCAATTTAATGCACAAAATGTCTTTCGCTTCACCTTAGCTAGAAAAGGCACCTAAGCAGATTCAATCCCTCAATCAACTGGGAATTTCCCACTTTTCATTGAAGCTTTTAAAGAGACTAAATTTAAGACTTCCCCTTACCTGTTGCTCCTGCAGCTCCTCTATCGCCAAAAGTGCTCCTTTTTCCTCTAAGTGTTCACTTAGTACTCTAGGGGTACCTAATCAAAGATTCTGATCGGTGCAAAGCGTTGCTCTCGTGACACTCGTCGCGTAGGCGGTCTCCGTTCTTCAATCGGACAACAAACCGTCAAGAAATCGAAGGGAGAAAGGAAGAAGAGAAAGAGCTATAGAGAATGAGTGAAAGAGGAGAGATATTGTTCTTTGAATAATGAAGAACAAAAGGAATTAAATACTTAAGGACGTGGGTCCCACTCCTTTGTTCCTCAATATTTTAATACTCTATCCCTTTCTCAGTCAATTATTTTCTAGGTTCTTACACATTCTGAATCAAGGCTTAATCTTGCAGATTGTCGTGAAGTTTTGGGGAAGTCATTATTTCTTATGGGTGAAATTGGAGGAAACGATTTGAATTATCTTTTCTTTCAACGAAAGAGCATAGCAGAGATTAAAACATATGTTCCGTATGTAATCAATGCAATAGCTTCAGCTATCGACGTAAGTTTTTTATTTAGTAAACCTTTAATAATTTCTTCTAGAATTACGTATTTTATCACTTTAATCATTCAAAAAATCTCGTCACCAAATAAATATTTCAAACGTAGGATTCTATTATCACCGTTTCGATTCTCTATTTTAGATATATGATGACCAAAAATAAAATGATATATTTCATTTTGGGGAGAAAAATCGTTTCAATATTAAAGTAAACGGAAAGAGAAAATTTTGAGGACTAAAACTTTTGGAGTATTAAGGTGGTAACATATGAAGACTCTCATTTTTTTTTTGTTCCATTATCTCCCTAAACATTTTTAGTTTATCTTCCAAACATGCCTAAAACCTTTTGTACTTTTTTACAGGAGTTAATTGGTGTAGGGGCTCGCACACTAATGGTTCCAGGGAATTTACCAATTGGATGTAGTGTAATCTATTTAACAATGTATGAAACCAAAGATGAGAGTCAATATGACGAATTTGGGTGTTTGAAGTGGTTAAACGAGTTTGCTGAATATTACGACCATGAGCTCCAAAGTGAATTAGATAAGCTTCGATCACTTCATCCTGGCGTTAACATTATCTATGTTGATTACTACAATGCTACACTGCCTCTATATCGTCATCCTGCAAAGTTTGGTAATTCATCCTCATTCCCAACTCTCAGTGTAATTCAATACAAGTTTACTTCAAAACATGATCTCATCATGCATCTTCATAATTCACCAAACAAATTACTTCTTACCTATAATATTGAAATTTATATTTTGATTCCTATGCAGGTTTTGCTGGTCTTAAAGCCTGTTGCGGAATCGGGGGTGCATACAATTTCAATGAATCAATAAAGTGCGGCAATCCAGGCGCGATTGCTTGTGATGATCCTTCGAAGCATATATCATGGGATGGAATTCACTTAACTGAAGCTGCATATAAATTAATCGCTCAAGGTTTCATACAAGGACCATATTCTTTCCCTCAATTTAGTTCCTTGTGTTTGGCGAATGGAACTTATGGCTATTTCAATAGCTGAATTATTTTTCTTTCTTTTCAAATGAAGTCAGACAAATTAATTCAAAAAGTTAGTTTACATATATATATATATATATTCGTGTGTCTATGTTTTTATCAATAAAAGAATTTGATCTTTCAAGATGATTTAGATGAAAACTGTGATTACTGAGTCGTGTATGAAGATTGACCAGAAACTTAACTTTTTTTCTGTACAGAAGAATTTAAGTCAATAAAAGTTATAGAATGTATAAAAAATTCGAATGAGTAGTCTCCAAGCAATTCCTACTTTTTTATAGGACTTTTCTAATATATATATATTAAGAATATAATCATCCGATCTTGCAACTGATACGTATGATTAAAAATGATGTGAAAAATTTTATCTGCATAACTTGATTTATAGTAAAAGAATTCACTGAATTATAAATAAATATTTTTATGTTTTAAAATAGGATTAAATATTTTTTTAGTTCCTAAATTATTTGTTAAAATTGTGTTTTATTTTTGAGATAAACTTTGTACCTATTTTGTCCTTATAATTTATAAACAGATATAAATTATTCTCAATGAGAAATAAAAAACATTTTTAAGAAAAAAAAAGAAAAAAAAATAGAAAGAAAAAAAGTAAAAAAAGTTTAAAAGATGAATAATAGTGAAGTAAGAACTATGAAAAAGAAAAATAAAAAGAAAAAAAAAATTAACACATCATCAATTATAGTTTATACAAGTTTATAAAGGCATAAAGATAAAATAAGTCCAGAATTTAGTTTTAAATAATTCAAGGACTAAAAATATATTTAACTCTTTAAATTAATATGTCACATTTTATATTTTAAATGAAGTTGGACACTTTTTATATTGTGAGAAATTACAACTTCAATCTTTCTAATTTATTATTTTATTAAATTTAAAATTTTCTGTTTAGGATCACTAATATCTTCTAGAAGTAGAATTGATTGAGATATGATACCTAAATCAATCTCTTAAAATAATTTAACTTTTATTTAAAATTTTGTTTCAAATAAGAATTTGATGCATGCGGAAAACAGATTTCCCCTTTGATCAACAACGAGCGACAAAATAATTTAGCTATGGTTGAAAATGAAAGTGAGGCAAAATCTAGAATTTCCAACTTTTGTATTGAAAACGAAGGTACAAAAATGGGATCTCCACTTTAGCTTAAATATAAGGACAAGAGAATAATTTCTGAAATAAAAAGAAAATAAACCAGGAGACGATTTTCCGATATAAATGTATTTTTATTATGCAGGCAAAGAAAACGTTGCACGAGTTTCATAATGCGTCATCTAGAAGGTCATAAAATTATTCTGATGCCAACTCTACAATTTATAATTTTCTAAGCATCTTCCAATATATGAAGTCTGTCACTCAAACTTGCATTTGAATACTTTTAAGAATTGTCACTGTAAACAGAAAATGTATATCTTTTCAAGCAAGCAAAACCATTTCAATATTTTTAGTTTGGTAAATTAAAAATTGTAATTCCTACCAACAAATCTTAAAAATAGTTTTAAATGCAACCAAAATTTTAAGAAAAATGTTATTTGACTATTGTGGATACTGCGTATTTGTCCACCAAAGTCAAACAACATATTTCATTGTCAATATTCACGAATATGATATTGTCATTGGCCTCTTAGCTGACTTCTTTTTTCGATTGTTCTGTATTTCTACGATGACCTGACAAAAGTTTCACGTCGCAATAAAATAATACAGCCACAGGTAACAGAGACACGTACCCTTAATCAACCAACGAGAAAATAAAAAAAAACACTGTCCATAAACAATCTCGTGATTCTTATTCACAAACCGCATGTTGCTTCGGTTCAGCTGTTTCTATTAAAACGTAAAAAAAATGGCCAATCAGAGGGCAGGGCGTGGAATAGTCTTCCCTGTCAGACAACCTTCCATTTTGGGAGTTTTATATGTGTAGTACTGTTTATTTTTGGGAGTATTACGTGTGGTCGTGTCACAAAAAAAAGACAGTGAAATTTACGCAGTATTTGTAAAGTGTGTACTAAATAGAAGACTATGCCATTTTTAAAACAAAAGGAAAGTGGTTTGTGTGGAATTGTGTCAGAGTTGGCTGTTTTTGAATCCGGCAAACAAATGGCACATGGTTTCGACAACCCCTTCATCATAAACCCGTTGCTCGCTCCACACTCCCACAAACCAATTGCCCAATCACATAGAAAGCGAAACCTCCAAACATGGAAAGTGCCACTAAAGTTGGAGCGGCGGTTCAACCCACCTTGGCTCCTGCCTCCTTCGACGGCACGCTCGGCCGCCACTTGGCTCGCCGCCTCGTCGAGATAGGCGTCAGGGACGTCTTCTCCGTCCCCGGCGACTTCAACTTGACGCTGCTCGACCACCTCATCGCCGAGCCCAGCCTCAACCTCGTCGGCTGCTGCAACGAGCTCAACGCCGGCTATGCCGCTGACGGCTACGCGCGTGCCAGGGGCGTCGGCGCGTGCGTCGTCACCTTCACTGTCGGCGGACTCAGCGTCCTCAACGCCATTGCCGGAGCTTACAGCGAGAATTTACCGGTTATTTGCATCGCCGGAGGACCCAATTCGAACGACTACGGCACCAACCGGATCCTCCACCACACAATCGGGTTACCCGATTTCTCCCAAGAGCTTCGGTGCTTTCAAAGCGTCACGTGTTTTCAGGTAAGTGAACAGTGTGTGTTTTGATTTTGATTTTTGAGGCGGTGAATGAAATTGAAGAATCTCTGATTAGTGTGAGTGTTTATTGTGATTGTTCAGGCAGTGGTGAATAACTTGGACGATGCGCATGAACTAATTGACACTGCGATTTCTACTGCTTTGAAGGAAAGTAAGCCTGTTTATATCAGCGTCAGTTGTAATCTTCCTGGAATTCCTCATCCAACTTTTGCTAGAGACCCCGTTCCATTCTTTCTTGCACCCCGGTATGCTTTTCTTGGCTTCTCTATTTTGTTAATTACGCACTTTTGAAAACACAAAATATTTTCCTTAAATTACTATTTCTTGTTGTGTTCTGTTTTTCTTAGCAATTATGATCCTAGTAATAGAAAGTATGACCGGTACCAAGAGACTGAATAAAGGTTTTTAATTTTTCTTTGCTTCATTAATGGTTATAACTTATATAGCTCTGACTTCATTTATATAAAAAATGTTATACTACTTCACTATTTATTTATTGATTAGATAGATGATTCAATTAAGGCTATTTTTCGTTAAAATGAAATCAATGTAGGAGGTATTTTACATTGATAGTTATAAAATTATCAAAATGTACTTTTGAATTTTTATAAAAGGATAGAATGTAGTATAAAATATTTTTATAGCTTTTTCACATTGAAAATCATACCAGATATCAGTTAATATTTTTTTTAATGAAAAGGTTTACATTTTCAAAAATAAAAATTGGTATAAAGATAAACTCTAACTAACACTATGAATTTATTTATGTAATAAGCATGTAGATTAATAAGGAAAGTTGACCGAGGATCTAAATTTTTTAAAGGAAAACAATGGCTATGTACATATACGAGGATTTGTGATTAGATGTTCCTATGGTCCGTAATTAGTCTTTTTTTTTCATATGAAAAGTATTAAAAATGTAAATGTATATAAACGGTGAAACGAATTCCAGTCACCCATATTCATGAGTAAGAAAAATGATAGCTTCATAATATATGTTAAAATACAGTTGTCAATATATTACTGCTCTGATGAATATTAATGTGTTTGTTGTGTTGCATGTACATTTGGAAATAAGTTAATGGTGGGAATGAAAATGTTGTATTTTATCCAGGATAAGCAATCAAGAAGGATTGGAAGCAGCTGTGGAAGCAACTGCTGCTTTACTGAACAAAGCTGTGAAGCCAGTGATTGTGGGTGGACCGAAACTAAGGGTAGCAAAGGCACAAAAGGCATTTCTGGAGTTTGCAGAAGCTAGTGGATATCCAACAGCTGTTATGCCCTCGGGGAAGGGACTTGTACCAGAACATCATGCTCATTTCATTGGTACATATTGGGGTGCTGTCAGTACTAGCTACTGTGGAGAGATAGTGGAGTCTGCTGATGCTTATGTTTTTGTTGGCCCCATCTTCAATGACTATAGCTCCGTTGGATACTCGTTGTTGATAAAGAAGGAGAAAGCCATAATAGTGCAGCCTAATCGGGTGACCATTGGCAATGGTCCTTCCTTTGGCTGGGTTTTCATGGCTGATTTCTTAACTGCATTGGCTAAAAAAGTGAAAACTAACACCACAGCTCTGGAGAATTACCGACGTATCTATGTCCCTCCAGGCATTCCTCTGAGGCGAGAGAAGGATGAACCTCTAAGAGTTAATGTTCTATTCAAACACATTCAAGTAAGTCCTATTTATAAGCTCCTTCAAATTTGAGATCACTGGTTCTGTGCCGGGAATTGGAGCTGGAGTTCTCTTCCTGTTACTTTGTTCTATAACTAGCATTTCATTCTAAATCTGTGTTTCGTTTTTATGCTAAAGAACATGGTAGTTGTGAGCGTTTACGCTGTCTAGGGTTGACCATTCTGAGCTTCACACACGTGGTGTTATTTATTTATTTGAAAGTCGTTATCTTGGTCTTGCTTACCAGTAGTTTTCTTCGTCTATCATGGTATTAACTGCATGATTACTCAATCAGAGTCATGCTAAACTGTCTAACAGTGTCTTCGTAAGTAGCTTCATGGTTTATATGTATCTGTTAATTGTGTGGATTAGAAGTGTGAAGCATTGCACAAAAACGATGCACACAGCAATTTCAGATGATTCAGGTGACATTGTTAAATAGGCGACATTATTTGTATGGTTTCAATCAGATTAATACATTCAATCAAGTTTCCCTTATAGGCCATTAATATTAATTGAATCTGTTGAACAGGAAATGCTAAGCGGAGATACTGCTGTAATAGCTGAAACTGGAGACTCGTGGTTCAACTGTCAGAAGCTCCATCTGCCTGAGAATTGCGGGTGAGAATAATTTACGATGACTGCATCGAGCAATTTGCTAATTGCAACCATTATATTGTTGGAATTAACATTGTCGATTTGAATTCCTTCTTTCAGGTATGAATTCCAGATGCAGTATGGATCCATTGGTTGGTCAGTTGGGGCTACTCTTGGATATGCACAAGCAGCAACTGACAAGCGTGTAATTGCTTGCATTGGCGATGGCAGCTTTCAGGTAACAGCACAGGATATTTCAACCATGATTCGATGCGGACAAAAGAGCATAATCTTTCTCATTAATAATGGAGGTTATACAATTGAAGTTGAGATTCATGATGGCCCATACAATGTGATCAAGAATTGGGACTACACTCGCTTTGTGGAAGCCATCCATAATGGAGAAGGCAAATGCTGGGTTGCTAAGGTTAGCATAAAAATTGAATAATAGCTCAAATATCGTTTGGTCTTTATAAAATACGGTTAAGTTTGGTTTCAGTCCTCTAATTTTTTTTAAATAAATTATAGTTACACCGCTGAAGTTTCGTAAAATTGCATAAACTTTCTTACTTTTTTTAACATTTGGAGCAACCTTCTTATTCTTAGTTGTAAAATAGGATGGGCATTGTAAAATCAGATGGGGACACTATATTTATGATTTTTGATTTTTTAGGGTTAAATATGTTTTTAATTTTCGTGTCAAAAACTTTAAATGTATTTCGTCCTCATATTTTATAAACAGATATAAATCATTTTCGGTAACAAATAAAAATATCTTTAAGAAAATAAAAATGAGAAGAAATAAAAGGGAAAAGAATAAAAGAAAATTAAGAGACGGATAATAGTAAAGTAGAAAATTATGAAAAAAAAAGATAAAAAAGAATTGTAATATATCATCAAGAACCATTTACACAAGTTTACAAATTATAAGAATAAAATAAATAAAAAATTTGTCCTCCAAAATACAATTTTAACAAGAAGAACTAAAAATATATTTAATCTTTTTTTTATATGTTTCTTAATTTATTTATTTATGTTTAATATAAAATTCAAATTCATATTTTTATTTTTAACAAATTTTTGTAGATGTGATTTTTTCCATTTGAGTGGAAATATTTTAATTCATGAATATTATAGTGAAGACTCTTATTTCTAACGGGAGACGTATACTTAAAATTTTTGTTAAG
This sequence comes from Lablab purpureus, assembly GCA_030347555.1. Taxonomy (NCBI): domain Eukaryota; kingdom Viridiplantae; phylum Streptophyta; class Magnoliopsida; order Fabales; family Fabaceae; genus Lablab; species Lablab purpureus. The sequence continues at coordinate 13,087,423 of CM059259.1, forward strand.
AAGACTTATAATATTGGGATTACTTTATTCATTCTATTCATATTAGTTTTATACTACTGTTAGGAGACTTAAACTCATTATTAGATTCCTAACCATTTTATTATTGTAACCTTTAAATATAGTAAAACAAGGAAGTAAGTGATAATGTTTGAAAATGGACATTGTTTGAAGTCCTTGCTGATTTTAGACTGCAGATTTTGTTACTTCCTTCAAAAGAAAAAAAGTTACTTGAGAATTTCCATTTATAAATTGGTGTGTGTAGGTACGTACAGAGGATGATCTGACTGAAGCAATTAGAACAGCTAGTGAAGCAGAGAAAGATTCAGTATGTTTCATAGAAGTTTTTGTACACAAGGATGACACCAGCAAAGAATTGCTGGAATGGGGATCCCGTGTTGCTGCTGCTAACAGCCGTCCTCCTAATCCCCAATAGATATTTCTTTCATAATTATCGTCCTGTTACAATCTGTGTATTCTGTTAAACAAATTTCTACTGGATCATAATTTCAAGAGAAAAGCCTTTTAAATATGAAGTTCAAATAAATGTCTGCTTTTCCAGATTTGTGTCTGGTTTGTCCTGTTGTTGTAATCACTACCTATTCATGCTTTATTATGAGTTACTGTACAATGAAATTGGTCATTGGTCATGGATCAAAGAAGATACAGCCATTGTATGTAAACTCGTGAATTTGTTAATTATTTATTTAGACTTATTATTTTCTAGACGAAGAAATGTAAAGATGGAAAGTTTATGAAAAAAATTAGAAAAATAAAATAAAAAGATTTCAAAATTAAAAAAAAAAAAACAAAATCGTATTTTGTGTATCAAACTTTTTTCAAAAAACAAAAATTTGCAGAGAAAGTTAAGCATAAGCATAATCAATTATACTTTAAACACAATCAATTATGTGTATAATTTTTTTATTAAAAATTTAATGAAAAAATACATTATAAACATGAAAGGAATAATAAAATTATTATAATTAAATAAAAATTTGAATAATAATATATTATAAAATAAATATATTTTAATACAAATAATTAAAATAAAAATAAAAATTATAAAATCAATTATATTACAATTTTTTTAAATTGGTATTATTGAATATTAATTTTGTAATTTTAATAAACCGGACCCTAGAAGGTTTATCCATTTTTTTTTCTGTTGAATTAGTGGTTCCGAAAACATTCTGAACATTATAATTTTTATTTTGGTTTTTCATTCCTGTGTTTTTATTGTCTTTAAATAGCTATAAAAAATGATAAAATTTACTTTCTTATCTTCAATATTTCTTATTTGAACTTTTTCTGAAAGAGGTAAAAGAGAAAATATTAACATTTTTATAATATTTGTTAAAACAAAAAAAAGTAATTTTGTTAATGTAGACAAGTTTTGCATATTCTTTTAGATTTTAGTTAATAGTAAAATTAAATTAAAAATCACGTCTTGCTAAGAAAAAGGAACATTACTTCATTTAGGTTGTAGCATTTTTTTTGTTCTTTTCAAAGATAGGTCAAAAATGTTTTTGAAAAATGTTTGAAAATCACAAAATCATACTAGTCAATTTTTCTTTATGAAGTACAAGAGTATTTAATATATAATATCCCACTTGAAAATCCTGTGCAGAAATCAATTAATTACGCAACAGTAAATTTAAGAAAAAGGTCTGATAATTATTTTAAGACTTAATTAATTTTTAAATTTTTAATAAATTTGAGTGATTTTAATTAAGTCTCTAAAAAATTAATTTTTCAATTGTGTTTTTATTTAAGAAGAGTGACAAGTAAATATTAAACAACCTATTAAACACTTGAGTGAGCAACAAATTTTTTATTAAACTAATTATATAATATTAAAAAGATATACTATAATAAAAGGTTAGTTCATTCTAATGATTATAAATTGTATTTACAAAAATTAGAATATAATATTAAAGTTGAAAATTATTGTAAAATACTTTTTAAAATCATGAATTTTAAGAAATCAAATTTATAGTATATTATTATAAAAGATTAAATAAACACTATGATGTCTAATTAAGTTTTGGATTTTTTGAGTTGTCTAATAATATAAATACAATTGGATGTAGATAAGAAAAATTCACAATATAATATAACATTGAAAAATATACAAAAATATACAGACACTTGTTTTCTAAAGGTGCACTCAAATGGAAGGATTGATTATCAGAAAACGTTTTCTCAAAGTAAAAATTTCTTGGAGTAATTATAATATTAATAGCTCATTTTGATACACTATATATTATATTAGTTATTAAGAGAATATGTCAGAATATGTCATCATAGTTTATATATTTATTTTCTTGTTAATAAAAAATACTAAGTAAAAGAATATTAACTTTTATAAATAATTTAAAACTTTTAAAAATATTTTCTTTTTATAATATACATGTATATATATATATATATTCATAAATTTTTTTAATTTTTATTAATAATATAAAAAAGTGAACTTTAAACTTAATTTAACCTCATAAAATTAATTTGTAAGATAAAGTTTGCACTCACTTATATAGACTAAATTAATTTAATTTCTAATTGGTTTGAGATATCTAACAAATAAAAACAGAAACACTGAAAGTGGAATATAATCTATTTTCTCAATTATATTTAATTATCATTGGATAATATGAGATTGTGAAGGTTAAATATATGGATAAATGTTTGAGTTTTATAATGGATAAAACTCTATTACAAATATAGTAGGTGACTGGAGATATTGTCTTTGTCATTTTCAACCAAGAAAACTATTACTCCAAATATAGTAGGTGACTGGAGTATATAATGATAAGGAAGATTCATAAGCTATGACAGTGGTAGTGAATGATGAGCAGTGCAATTAGTGATCATCTTTCTTTAATTTAGAATTAATTAGCTTCCAAAAGTGGTTGGGCTTTCACACCAAAAGAAAAGACTATAATTGGCGTGAATGTAGGTAAGAAGACACCCACTGGACCACGTGAATGTCGGTAAGGAGACATCTACTGGACCATACAAAGATTCCGATCCTTATATAGTGATCTGTGGGCTGTGTCAGCTAATAATAAAATAATTAATTACTCTTTTCTTTATTGTTTTAGTTATATTTTATTAATTGCATTTTATTTTAAAAAATATTAAAAATAATTAAATTATTATTTTATAAATTTTAACTAATTTTTCTTTCTATCAATAAATTTTTACTTTTTTATTGATTTTTTATTAATTAATAATTATATTTAATTTTTTAAAATATTATTAAAAACTTTTCAAAAATTTATTAAAAATTATAAAAATTAATAATTTTATTAATTTGTGAACACTAAATAAAAAAACAGAGGAAATAACATATTCATAGTTATATAATTACTACTCCACCTCCTATCTATGCAATATTCTAAAAGTATTAACGGAAGAATTAAAACTTATATAATTTATTTTTTATCATTTTAAAGATAACTAAAATAGAAAAATAATTATTACTAAATAAAATAATTATTATTATATGCATATCTTTGGATATATTTATTATGTCATAAGTTTAAAATTTAAACATAATTAAATAAAATTTAAAATAATGCGTGTAAACAGAATTCTAAATTATAAGAGTAAAATTATATTTTTATATTTAAAGAATATATATTTTTCAAAAATTAAAATTTAATAGGAAAGTTAATTCATTCATAATATCAATAATGATTATGCATTTAGATAGTAAAATAATTATTAAATTTCATATAATTATGTTAAAGAGAATAATTTTTTTATATTATCTACCTGTTATATTATTAGTTGATATTGTAACTTATGTCATTTTAGATATAAGAAAGTCTATCTAACAAGCAAAAATTCCATGAAAAAATAAAAAGCCCAAACCACGCAAAGGAGGATAGACAGAAGTGATTGAAAGGACATTTACTTTTTATTTAAAAAGAAATCTGTGTAAAAGTGATGTATTATAAGATTTGATCATATATATATATGATGTCTTAAATGAGTGTTACATTATTCTTTTATAGGTGGTGTAGAAATAATATTTAGGGTGATATTATATTTTGAGTAAATAAATATAATATTAATAATGTACAAATTCGTAGAATTACTAAAATAGAAAGTCTAATAATATTTTTTTAAGAAATTTATATTTTTTGAAATAATTTAAATTGTTATTAATTTAGACAAATTTATTAAAAATTATAATTTAATAAATTAAAATAAAAAAATATTAAGACAATAATGAAAAGATATTAATAATTTTTTTTTTAATTTTTTAATAATCAATATATATACTTAATTATTTAATATTATTGAAGTCACTAAAAGTTATTCTTAATCAATCTCTTCGTTTAAAAGTTTTAATAAATTATAATAATTGAATCCTCAAATTATCGTAACAAAAGTTTTGCTTAAATTCAAAACCAATTTAATAAATATATTTAAATTTATTTTTAATATTTAAACATATAAGATACTTTAAATATGATTTAAATTAATTTTTTAATATAATCTTAAATTATAAATCAATTTATTAACATTGAATAAAAGATTATATATATATATACATATATATATATATATATATATCAATCACGAGTAAAATAAAAGATTTTGAAAAATTACATTCAATTTCAATATAAAGGGAGTTTAGCCACTTATAATTATGAGCAACCTAGGTACATGAGGGATAGAAAATTAATCTTGAATCTTCTTTTATGTTAACTCAATATCTCTTTATTCTCCTTTTCATTATGTTCTGAAACACTATTAAGATTCTCACCAATGATAACTCCAAGATAACACACTTTCACAATAGCTTCTGGGTTATTTAAGTAGTATAAAATCAGGTTAACTTTATATTGAGGGAAAATAGTTCAAAATAGCTCACTTAAGTGAAAATAATCCAAATGTTGACATGATTTTACTTCTTGATTTTTGTGTTTTCCATTCCTTTCAACTTTTGTTCTTTCTTCCCTTGATTTATTAGTTTTTCTTCTATTTTTGATACTTACTCCTACATACAAATATACACAAATTTTATTCACTAGAAAAAATTATCTTGACTCTTTCTTAGGAATTTATAGTGGCTAGATACCTAATAAAATATGAATTTTGATTAAATTTTTGTCACTTAACATAAAGAAAATTCAAAATTAAACTAAAAATTAAATTGTTTAATCAGGGGTAAAAATTAATGGAGATTGGATCTCATGAACATATCTCTATTTAAATTTTTCTCAACAATATCTTTCTAACATTACTCTAGCATTCACACGTAAAAGTATAGTCCTAATTCTTTATAAACCTTAATGTAAAAATGACAATTTCTTAACTCTTTTTACACAAAGTTTACATTAAGATTGGGTCTATAAATAACAAAAGATATAAAATTATGTGTAAGATTATAATCATAAGTTGTTCAATGTTAGATTCTAATTTCTAAAAACATTTTCTAAAAACTATAGTTGAAAATTTTCATAAAAAATAATCACACACAAGAGAAGCGTCACTTTTATACTTTTTGACAGTTAAACTGTTTTGTTTAAATAAACTTATAAAAAATAATTAATTTTGTTTAGTTGGGAAAAGAATATAATTTTACATAAGAAAAAGAAAAAAAAGGTAGGCATGAAACTATAGTTGAAGATTTTGATAAAAACATAGTCATACACTGCGGACGTTCATATTCATGAAATGAGTTTAAGCAAATATTACATTAAGTTTGAGATAAGTAGAGGTAATTAAGTGGTACGTGTTTCACCGTCTTTTATTTTAATCACAGTCAATGAGGTCAGTTAGGGAGGAGGTATGGATTACAAGGATGGTAACAGTAGTGGCGTTTCTGACCATAGCTGCTGCTGCTGCTGCTGCTTCTTCTTCTTCATCATGCTCTTACTCCTCCATCTTCAGCTTCGGCGATTCCCTCGCTGACACCAGCAACCTCTATCTCAGCTCCAACCCACCACCCTTCCACCACTGCTTCTTCCCTCCCTACGGTCAAACCTTCTTTCACCGTGTCTCTGGACGCTGCTCTGATGGCCGTCTCATCATCGATTTCATCGGTATCACTTCTCTTTTTCATCACTCCTTTTAAAGTACACTTGAAGAACAGTTTTTGGTTCCACCAACTTTGGCTGTAATATTTTTTAAGAGTTTGATTGGTTTTTTTTATCAATATAAAATGATTTACGCGTTCAATCAATTTATATATTGTTGGATGATGCATTGCTCAATCAACAGCGTTTTGTGTTGGTGTGGTGTATAGCTGAGTCTCTAGGAATTCCATGGGCGAAACCGTATTTGGGAAGAAAGAATACCGGTGGATGGAGTCTGAAAGACGGCGGAGTCAATTTTGCTGTTGCAGGAGCTACGGCCATGGAGTCAAGCTTCTTTGAAGAGAGGAGCATTCCTGTCCAAACCAATTATTCTTTGTCAGTTCAATTCGATTGGTTTAAGGAATTGCTGTCTACTCTTTGCAATTCTTCGTCCCAAAGTAAGTTTTTCTACCATTTTCTCTCACCAACCTACCCACCCAACTCTTCTTACTCATCGTCCTTCATTTTTTTTCCGCAATAGTTGTCGTTCCTATTCACCTTTGACTCAAAAAAACAAAAACACAACCACCACCCTTTAATCCATACGGAATTCTTTTTTATTTTAATTTAAGATCATTACCAACATATGCCTATATTTCAATCTCACTTTTTTACTTTTTTTCTTCACACAATATTATTAATTTAAGATATCAATGTGTATATATATATCAGTTACTATTTCTTTTTAGAAAAGTCAAATTCTTCTATTTAGAAAAACACGTGAGCAGTTTACAGACATTGTTTTAGTGGCAAATGTTTGATCATACTTCTTAGTACTTTCTATTATTACTTTTCTATCACCTAATATTTTCTTAATCTTCTGTCTCTCTTTGATAAGTATTCGTATAGAATAAGATATCCATTAATTAATGTCGACTACTCCACTTTTTCTAGATTTATAACTGACAACACTCTTCTTTTTCTAACACTTAATTAGTCGTGGATCTCATAAATATATTATTTTGTATAACACGTTCAATAGTTTATTTATAACCAAATTTCTAAGTGTGTAACAAGTGTTATTTATTTTATTAAAAAATAATAATATCATACGTATGTAAGTTTCTTTTGTGTTTGAAAATGAGATAGTTTTACAAACTGTGATCAACATATTCTTGAAGATACTTTTTAATATTAAACTAACCTTAGTAAACATTTATGAAATAAAGTGTGGGGCTTGTTTAATTAACAAGACTCGATAATTTCATTAATCTTAATAAATTCCAAATAATTATAAAGAATTTTTGTACATTGGAAGGAAAGTTTAAAAGAAGCCATATAAACAACTAAACCCTTCTCTACTACTATGTGGATTTTAATAAGTTAACTAGTATAAATAATGTCTTAAATAAGGTGTAGATAATATTTTTGATAATTTTATATATGTTTATATTCTACATGAAGACGAAAGCACAAGTGTACAGAAAGGGAAGACAGAGTTATGGTTCCATGACCTAAAGATCCAATAAAAGTAATCCATTATTGATTTTTAATGAAGGTTTAATCTTGCAGGTTGCCATGAAGAGCTTAAGAACTCATTATTTCTTGTGGGTGAAATAGGTGGAAACGATTTGAATTATCCCTTAATTGTAAGAAAGAGCATAGAAGAAGTTAAAACGTATGTGCCCCGTGTAATCAATGCAATATCTTCAATAATAAGAGTAAGATTTTCATTTTCAACTTTCTCATACAAAATTGCAAATGAGTTTTGCTCAAAATACGTGAGTTGTTTAAATTATTTTGACATAGTATTATCACATTAATCTTCTAAAAATTTTGGTCACCAAATAATTCTCTCAAAAAAATTGTTTTTCTTTACTTATAAAATTTTATTATCTAATTGGCAGTTAGGAAAACCCTGTCATCAATTTAATGCTCCATTTGGTGCAAAATTATGCAAGTTTAATTAAGTTGATGATTAACTTTTTTTAAAGCAGTGGTAACATATGTAACTCCAAGGAATGAAATAAAGATTTTTATTAATCTCTGAGTGATATTTTTCTATTTTAGCTTAAGAGTTTATATATATTTTTTCCTTACAGGAGTTGATTGGTGTAGGAGCTGGCACGCTCATGGTTCCTGGGAATTTACCTATTGGATGTAGTGCAATGTATTTAACAATGTATGAAACAAAAGATGAGAAAGAATACGAGCAAAGTGGGTGTTTGAAGTGGTTAAACGAGTTTGCTGAATATTACAACCGTGAGCTCCAAAGTGAATTAGATAAGCTTCGATCACTTCATCCTGGTGTTAACATTATCTATGTTGATTATTACAATGCTGCAATCACTTTATATCGTCATCCCCAAAACTTTGGTAATTTATCCTTTCCCAACTCTCATTTTAATTCAATACAAGTTTATTTCAAAAAATTATGTCATCATGGATCTTCATACATCACCAAAACACGTTTTTCATATCTTAATTCGATATCATAAAAATGGTTAATATATAAACAAATAGGGAATGTAAGAAGACATCATCCACACATCTCATTATTAATACAAAAATGATATCTGGTCCTATGATATTGTAATTTTTATGTTTTGATTCCTATGCAGGTTTAAGTGGTCTTAAAATTTGTTGTGGAATGGGAGGTCCGTACAATTTCAATGCATCAACGGAGTGTGGCAATCCAAGCGTAATTGCGTGTGATGATCCTTCCAAATACATTGGATGGGATGGAATTCATTTAACTGAAGCTGCTTACAAATTAATCGCTCAAGGTTTCATGAAAGGACCATATTCTCTCCCTCCGTTTCCTTCCTTGTGTCTCATGAATACAAGTTTTGGCTATCTCAATACCTGAACTATTTTTCTTTCAAATGAAGCCACATAAATTCAATGTACCTCAATAAAACAAAATCCTTACTGGTAATAAAAAACCATTGAACATCTATATTTATGATGCATTAATTGCTGTTTAAATATTTTCATTCAACTCCCAAAAAAAAAACAACTAAACCACTATTGTGTTCTTTGAAAATGTATAGCCGAAATAAAATAATTATTTTTAATAAGAATATATATATATATATATATATATATATATATGGATCAAGTTTTTTAGAGTATCGATATATAAATTTCAATTATTCTTAGATAATTAGTTAAAATTTTAGATTATGTACATTTTTTTTATGTGAGAAACAACTATTGTTTTTCTTTCAGATACAAAGTGTTACATATATACTTTAATATCATAATTTTTAGTGAGATAAATGGGTGAGATCCTATATAAAAATCACTTTGAGAAATAATGATGGTTGAAGCAATGACTAGCACTACTAATGTATGTTATATTAAATTTAAGTACTGATTTCTCAAGTTTAATTTTATAATGATTAGTTAAACTTTGGTGATTAGTTAAATCTAGAAGGAGGTTCTGGGTATGACTTGATGAATAACAATGGAATGTTGAGCTTCACAAATGTCAATCAGTATAACACATCTCTCAAACTACTTTGGTTGATCAATACCTTTTGTATTCTCCAATTGGTTATGGTTGTGATGATGATTACCGAGTCATCTTGGCCAAGGTTAAGAAAACAAAAATTCTTATCCGTGAAGGTTATATTGGGCATCGACCTTTGAGGGTAGTAGGCTTATGTTGTTGACTTTCTAAGATGTCTTCTTTTGGTTGAACTAGTTGTAACTCCTCCAGTAAAGCTCTCAACAATTGTGTTTATAATTGTTCTAACATCTTTCGAGTTGTGCATGGTCCTAATCTTAGACTGGATCCACAGGTTGCTTCGCCATCCACCTCGATCTCCATCTATGTCCCTTGTACAAAATGCGTCAAAGCACCAAATATGATAAGCTCTTCAATTAAATATCTTACTTAGTATGACCTGTGTTTTGGTGGTAACTGCATTTCTGGATCGGTCGTGAATTTGGGTGATGGCATAGGCTGCGGTACACGTATCAATTCTAGGTTGAAGGCTTCTTGAAATTTTGTTGGCCTGTGTAAAGCTTTACCAAGACTAATGAGGTCAGCCTAGCAAGTTGGTGGTGTTGATAGATGACTAAAATGAAATCCTCGTGTATTAAACTCTTCAAAGCTCAAGTAAATAAGATAAATATCTTAAAAGAATATAAAATAAAAAATAAAAATAAGTACAATGAATTGAGTAAATATTTCTCAAATAATTTTCAAATATTTATAAGACACTTTTCATTATAAACTTATAAACTTTTAAGTAGTAGTAATTATTCATAATACTCATTATTAATATTGTTGTTACATAATAATAACTAATTATTATTATTATTATTAGTGATTTTTTATATATAATTATTAGCAATAAAATCTCCATTAGATATTCAGAAGTGGGTTAGATTGTTGAAGAGTAATATAAGTAAAAAGAAAATAAGTTCAGCAACTAATTCAAACAAAATTTCAATCCAGACAAATCTAACCTGACTCCAATAAATCATCAAACCCGGCATCATATATCTAGACATACTTACGTTAATAGTTTCAAATATTCTATCACTAGGTTTATGTAAACCAAAATTATTAATTTATGATTCTTTTTAATATCTCTATATTTTATCATATAGAATATATTTTCAGATTACGAAATATAGAACATATTTTCAGATTATAATTATGTTACCAATTTCTGTCTATAAATATACATATTATAATTCTAAGTTTTACAGTTTATAAATTTAAGTTATATTGCAAATTTGAAGTTATTAAAGAATTAATGCATTACATAATAATTTAATATTGAGAGTCTTGTTGAGAAAAAATAAAAAATTTGTAATAAAATAAAAATCAAATATTAACAAAAAAAAACTTTTAATGTTATAAAATGAATTAAGGGTTTAGGTAATTAAAAAAGTTAAACATTATATTAAAATATAAATAAAAAATAAAAATAATTAAATTTATAACCTAAAAATTATTGAACTAAATGTAATACATCATTTAAAACAAACCGATTGTTATGATAAAAGAAAAAAGATTTTAAGAATTTGATTCAACTTTGTAAATTTTAAAAAAATTAAATAATTAAGAGAAAATAAAAGAATTGTATAATAAAAAAATTTACAAAATTATAGATAAAAAACAATATATATATATATATATTGATTATCTAATAAATTATAAATTTTTAAATAAAAATAATTATTACAGTGAAAACAAATACGAGAACAGAAATAAAAGGAATAATATAGATACTCTTTTCCATCGTAATATGCAATTTAAAAAATGAAGATTATTCAAATCCATATCCATGCTTATTTGTCATCTAAGTTTAATTTAAAAGTTATTATTTAATTCATATAATAAATTCATATTTTAATTATCTAACACAGTAATAATGTTAAACAAAAGTTAAATAACTACAATTATAAATTAATTTATTAAATATTTTTCTAATAAATATTTTGAATAATATAAAAGTAGTATTTACTAATTTTTTTAATTAAATTATTAATACGGAAATAAATGTAAACAAAATCTTTTTTAATTTAATAAAATAATATTTAAAAAAACCATGCGCACCACGGGTTTCAAACTAGTTTTTATTAAAAGAAAAACAAATAAAAAATGTAAAAAAATTTAGTGACTAAAATTATATTAAACTCTAAAAAGTTTTAATTATTTCTTTGTAAATTACTTATAGTTAAAATAGATGATTATAAATATCACACGTTTGACACATTGTGTCTTTCCAACATTGCTGGTGGGTGTGATATCATTAAAGGAAAGTGGAGAGCAGAGCATGCCATGATGAGCATCACCATGGCTTTATCCCTTAAAATTTGGTCACTCCGAGGACTGTTCTTACCACTACTGCTGCTGCTTCCTACAACTGTCAATGCTTGCTACTCCTCACTCTTCAGCTTCGGAGATTCCCTCACTGACAATGGTAACTTGTATTTCATTGCCCCTGAGAGGCCCAATTGCTTGGCCCCTCCCTACGGAGAAACCCATTTTCATGGCCCCACTGGACGATGTTCCGATGGACGAATTATCCTCGATTTCCTCGGTACTGCTCAAATCCCACCATACCCACTAGCTTTTTCTATCAATTTCTCTTGTTAAAATTCATTTTTTTCTGTTTCCTGTGCAGTTGAGTCTCTGGGGCTTCCGTATTTGGAACCGTATCTGGCTTTCAAGAATGGATCGGCGAAACGGGGGAATGCTGAGCAGGGAATGAATTTCGCGGTGGCCGGAGCCCCGGCGTTGGACTGCAGTTTCTTTGAAGAAAACGGGTTCACTCTTGAGGCGGCCGTAGACTGTTCTCTGAGGGTTCAGTTAGAGTGGTTCAAGGAATTGCTGCCTTCGCTCTGCAATTCTTCTTCCAGTGAAGTTATATTTTCTTTCTTTTTGTGGCACTAGCTAGTAAGCTAATCCATTACAGTTTACTACTTTTGAAGTAATTACAAAATTTAATGATTTTGTCACATACGTCAAGTAATTTTTTATTGAATGTATAAAGTTCGATAATTTCAGTGTTGGATACGTCAGCCCAGCAGCTTATAGTATCTCAGTATTTAAGATTTTCATTCACTTCATTTCTCTCTTGATATTTTTTATAGTGTTTTTCCATAATGACTAATTAAAGATCCTCTAATCAAGTGTAGTAATTACTATTCGAATTAGAAGGATGAAGAGTGCATTGAATGAATGTTAAAATTTGATAAGGAAGGATTCATTTTTGCAGGCTGCAAAAAAGTTATTGCCAACTCTGTATTTCTTGTGGGAGAGATTGGAGGCAATGATTATGGCTATCCTGTGTTTCAAATTCAAACAACCACATTTAGAGATCTTCTGCCTTACGTACCCCTAGTAGTATCTTCGATCACTTCAGCAATCAAGGTAAGAATTTGATTCCATTGTTTAGTTGCCATTCTGATATCTTTCCAAATTGTAATTAATGAATCCATAGTGTTTTATTGACGGTTCTATGGAGTGTAAAATATATGGAAGGAAGAGAGAGATTCGAGGAAAGGAAAGTGGAAGAGGAAGAAACAAAAGTTGAGAGATGTTAGTTTGACATAAAAATTGTCGAGTGAAATAGAAAGCTGGGATAAATTTGGTTGACTTATTTTGCAAAATTTTCAGAAAATGAGCTTTTACTTATTTCTTGGAGAGAGAACCATTATTGAAAAAAATAGGCCACTGCATCTTGGAATGACTAATTACTAACAATTAGATTACTGCTTCTTGGAAATTATTTTTTATATTTAAGAAAGTCAGTTATCAGAGATTCTTTTGAAAAGAAAACCTAGATTTCTGTCTAGATTTAATTCATTTGCCAATTAATGGTTGGTTCATTAATTCATGCAGGAGTTGATTGATTTAGGAGGTGTAACATTTATAGTTCCTGGAATGTTACCACTTGGATGCAATGCCGCTTATTTAACAAGATTTGTGACTACAGATGAAGAGGAATATGACCAAGTTGGCTGTTTGAAATGGTTAAACACGTTTACCCAATACCACGATGAGCTGCTCCAGATTGAACTAAATCAGCTTCGAGGGCTATATCCTCATACCAATATCATTTATGCAGATTATTACAACGCTGCATTGCAGCTCTACAATTCTCCAGAACAATTTGGTATATCTATACTCTTAGCTTTGTCATGTCAACATTTGTGGCTTGCAAGTAAGAAGAAAAGTCAGTCATATATATATCCCTGTTCCATTAATGAGTAATACTAAGGGAAATAATTAATATGAGTGAATAGAATGGAACTAAATCTCAGGTTGAATTTGATTTCACATTTAATACATATCACATTATAATATGAATAGGGTACAAAACTCACCGTTTTGTGAGATTTAGTTAACTTTTATCCAAAATTCTAAAATAGTATAAGAGTATATGAAGAATTTAGTTGTGATGATGTTTGAGAATGGTATTAAAGCATGGCCTGTTGTTCTGAAAGAGTGATAGTGATACTTGGTTTAATGTCATGTTTACAGGGTTTGATGGTAGAAATGGTCTGAAAATTTGTTGTGGAGATGGTGGCCCTTACAATTACAATGAATCGTCGGCGTGTGGGGACCCAGGGGTGGTTGCTTGTGATGATCCTTCGCAATATCTTGGCTGGGATGGTTATCATTTGACTGAGGCTGCTTATAGATGGATTGCCAAAGGACTGTTAGATGGACCTTACACCATTCCTAAATTTAATGCGTCTTGTTCTCCAGCTGAAACCGTAAAAGATATTTAATAACAATGTTTGAAAAACTTGGATGGCTTTATGGGAGAGGATGTGATACCAACCTGCAATAATACAGACCCTTCTTTAGGCAGCAATGATAATTGTTTTTGGCTTCATTTTATTTCCGGAACACATATTAACATTTATGTTTTTTATGTTTCCTTTTTTATCACATTATATACTTATAAATTTATAACTTGTTCTAGATATAGTTAAGATTTAGATTAAAGTTTTAATATATATATATATAAATCATTTTTCTTATTTTTTACTAGTCTTATAATTTTCATTCAAATTTATCAAAATAAATAAATCTTAAAAAACTACACAAATAAATAAGTTGTAATTTAAAAGTAGGATTTCAAAATAAAGAAATAGTATTTTCTAAACACAACTTTAGGTAATAAATAAGAAGTTTTTCTAAACACAAACATGACTTCTATACAATAATAATTAAATAAATTTGTGTTTTCACATTACTACGTAGTGTAAGTTTATCAATTTTAGTATATTTGAATTAAAATAGACTAGTCTTCCGAAAAACAGTAGTGATTTTTTATAAATATTAATTAAGATTTAAATTATAATAAATTCATGGATTTTGGAAAGGGAAAGAATGATTTGTTTTTAATAATACGAGTGAATTGTTGGATTGAGTTCCCAATATTGTAGTCAAACTTATAAAAGTCTTATTTAAGTTAACTAAATATTTTTTTTCTTTATCTTTTATCGTTATTATGTAAGTTAGAAAAATTATTTTCTATACATAATTTCATACTTTTAGTTCTTATATATAAACGTGAAATTTTTAGGGTAATTCTGGAGAGATTCTGGAAAAATTAAGTTAAAACAATACTTCTATGAACATTAAATTAAAACAATTTTTCTTTAAATGATTTCAGAATATACTATTTTTTAAATATATTTTCTTATCTTTAAAGTATTTTCAAAAATTATATTTTTATCTATAAACTAAACTATATATCTATTTCATTTGTACACTTTATCAAAGCTATAAAAAGTAAGATTCATCCTTATATACTTTTATAACTTAAATAAAATGTAAAGATAAATAAATAAATATATATATATATATATATTTAAAAATAATTTAGAAAAAAAATCTAATCCTAAATTTAACCATGGTTTTAGTCTCTTCAAATTTCACTAGTTATTTAATTTATAATATTTTCTGATTATATTTCATCAATATTTTGTAATGCTAAAAATAAAAATATTAATTAACATAATTAAGGTAATAAAAATAATTCAAATTAAGATCACTATGGTTTTTAAGCATATACTTTAATTAATTAATAAATTAATTATCATTTAAATAAATTTTCTTTTAATGAAAATATTTTTAAAATAAAAATATTTAAATATAAATAAAATAAAATTAACTTAACTTGCTTTTAATTAAACTTAAACTTAAAAAATTAAATTTAACTCAATTTAATTTTATAAACTATAATCAAAATACAAACTTAATGTATGGTAAACTTAAATTTAAAAAAAGTTAAATTCAACTTAAAACTTTATGAACTATAATCAAAATAAAGACTTAATATATGTCATTTTAATGCATTTTGGTAGCAGTACAGTACTCACTCTTCCTACTTTTATGTTAAATTATTTGAACAACTTTTCTTTTTGTGGACCATCTTTGACCTTTACACTAACCACTTCCATGTCCTCCATTATTTTTAGTTTCTCCATTTTCATGAAATCTCACATATTAGAATTTTTATTGAAAATGAATCCAAAACAACCCAACCAATTCTGGTTCTCAATCCCTTAGTTAGCTTCTTTTAAGAAAAATAATTTTTTATATTATATTATTTTATGTGAATATATAATAATATTACAATTTAAATAATTAATATTTTAAATTAAATTTTGATTATTAATTATAATAAAATGATTTAATATTTAAAAGTCTAAAAGTGCTAATTATTTCAATTTATTAAATTAAAAATGTTAAATTTACTTTTAAAATGGGGGTGAGCAAATTTGTAACTCTGTCATTTAGGAGGAGAAACTATGAAATTGAATATTTGTGAGGGATCAACTACATCTATCATGTTTTTGGCAGGTCCCTATTAAGTCCAGTAAAAATGGATTGGATTAATTCAATTTCTTATCCTTAATCATAAAAAGAACAAATGAGTCTGCTGAAGTAAAATAATTAAAAGGAATAATTGATGATTGAAAATATCTTGATAATAATATATAGACAAGAAAATTGTATATGATATCTAAATATTTTTTGAATTGAATTGATGTTCTTATCTTTTATTCTGTAATTAAGTATTAAAAATTTTCCAATTACATGTATTATTTTAATCTATTATGAATTTATATTTTTAATATAAATTTTTTATATTCAGTTCTTATAATTTGTAGATTATGTGTAATTCACCTTTATTATTTATATATATTATTATTAAATTTTATTTATTTTAAAATTTAATATTTTTTTTATTATTATTGAGTTCAATTTAATTTAAAATATATTTATTTTATTTGTATTAGTTGTATATTTTTAAATTATTATTATTTATATTAATTTTAAAAAAAATTAATATATATTTTATAGATACAGACTAATTAATTTCACATGTTGATTTTGCATAATAAATACTCCATTCGTTTCAAATTATAAGGAGTAAAAAATCTTATTTCATAATATAAGGCGTCTTAGAATTCCAATAATTTTATTTCATTTTTTTATACCCCTGTTAATCACATCATTATTTATATTAACATTAAATAGTAAAAAGAGAAATTAAATATCAGTAATTAAGAATTAATTTTCTTTTATTAGTCTGACTCTTCATCTTTTACTATTGAAATTTTTTATTAAAATTTTGAAAATAAAATTTAAGCATAGTCATTTACAATTTAGTAAGAATTAAAAAATTTGATTGAAATTTTAAAATAAATTTGAGTATAGTCATCTACAATTTGGTGGGAATTAAAAATTTTGATTGAAATTTATTTAAAATAATTAGTAGTTCTGATTTTAAATTATTTAGAAATGATTTCAAAACTTTTAAAATTCTAATCTCAATCAATTTATAATTTTATTAAAAAATTAATTCATCTATAAATACTTTTGGTTAAATTTCAATTAATTCATTTAATAGTAATTAATAATGGTAAAAATAGAAAATTTATAGAAAGTTAAACAAATTAAGTGTTTTTATTGATATGTGAGAATTTGTCAAGTATACCTTATAATTTGAAACGGATTGAGTATAATTTATAAAAATTAAATATATATATATATATATATATATATATATATAATTTATGTAGATGCACATATCAAGACCTTCCGTATATCTAACTCTAAATATAAATTTATATAACACTTCTCAAGTTATTTCATTAAAAAAGGTTTGCTATCTATTATTCTTTCTTAGCCATGAATAACATTGTGCGCATGTAAAATGCATGTTTTTAATTAATTTATTTGTTTTAATCTTGATCTATTTTTTCATATTAATTCTTATATTCTTTTATTTTTTTAGTTTCTATTATTTGGTGGATCAAGATAATCCTTAACATGCCAAAAAAATCTCTATATATTAGTTATTTTCTGTTAAATGCTTACATAGCTAAAAAATATCATTTAAATTTTTCATGTAAGATTACATTAATGAGAACATTTGGAAATCCGAAAACAAAAAGAAATATTAAAGGTTTAAAAAAAAAACATGTATTCTAAATAAGTGTCGTTTTAGGAGAAGAAATTTGTTTCATATTATCTGTCGTTTGCAAATTTCAATGATGCATTAATCGTTTTTTACCAACTATACCCTTATTTTAAAAAATATAAAAATAATAAAATGATTCTTTTTATGAGACTTTAATGGACCAGTTGTTTATATTAACTAATTATTTTTTATCTTTTCATCTACTTTTTTATCAATCAATAAATCATATTTAATTTTTTAAGGGTATTATTAGAAAAAATTTTAAAAAATTATTATAAATTATAAGAGTTATTACTTTTATTAATCTGTGTGAAAAAATCTTAAACGACTCTTGTTTAAAAACAGAGGGAGTAATAAAAATAATTATAAAAAAACTATTATGTTATCAGAAAGAAACTAACATTTTAAAAGCTGAGGATGAATTTATTAAACATGAGGGTTTGTCTGATACTTACACTATTGAAATTAATAAAATTCACATTAAACTAGTATCATTTTTAACACTTTGAATTTTTTTTTATTATCTACAACTATAGACATTGCTATATTTTTTACTATTTCAATGGTATTTAAACTCTCAAAATTTTCACACGTAAGATTTCTTTAGACAATTTATTTCTACAAGTAGTTTTAGGAGGAAAAAATATTAAGAAAAAAGTAAAAGAGTTTATTTGCTAACTAAAATTAATTTATATACAAATTATAAAATAAAATTTAGAAAAGTTAAAATTTTTTATAAATTATTTTATTTATAAAATAATTTTAACTTGTAGAGAAATTTATTTCATTTTTTCTTTTAATTATGTGTTGAATATATGTGTAATTATTAGCAAAAAATTCTAGAAGTCAAATGGAGTTATGACAATATTAGTACTGTTATCTAGATGTATGAAAGATATCAAGTAGAGAAATAGAAAAAAAATCATGACCATTAGATGAAACAAAATTGTGAATTTTTAAAATTATAATGTTGTGATTGGATGTATTTTTATACTCAATTATTTTTCTACACATATATAATATTAAATTTCTTTCATATATTATATACATAAAAATTACATTGTATTTTTTCATTGAATCATGCTTTTAGTATGCTTCTCTTACCGAGTTATAATTTTGTATTATGCTTGTACTTGAGTCTTCACTTAATTTTTTGTGATTTATATTTTTTATTGTGTTTGACTTTATTTTTATTGAGTCTTCTCTGCATGTACAAATTTCTTGCAGTATTAACTTGTGATTTTTCTTAATAGCAACAATCTTTCTCCAATTGAATTGAGTTTTTTAAGTTATTTTCTTATTGAACTTGGGTAAACTTTTAGAATTCTCATTGTGTCTAAAAATTTCCCATTTTTTTTATAATTTTCTTTACAATTTTCTTATAATATTTTTTCCGTGTTTTTATCTGCTTAACTGATTATTTAATTCTACAGTGATCTTTAATAGTATTATATTCTTTCATATTTATTAACTTAAACTGGTAAAGTTGCTTATGTTTACACTTCCTTAAAAAAATTGCATCCATCACCACTTATAGAAAATATAATACTCTTGATTATTTCTAATTATTTTCCTTAAACTCCCAATTATTAGCATAAAAATGTCTGTATAAAGGGTGAAACCACCATTTTTTACAATCTCCCATTAATTTTATTAGGGCACAAAAATATTTTCATTCTATTTTTTCAAAAATTCTAATTTTCTATTATGAAGATAAGTGCACAAATAAATACATGGTTGATATCTGACATGAGTTACTAATTTTGGTTGGAAGTGATATAATTTTTTTTAAAAATAGTTAAGTATTACATCTAAGTACTCTGAATGATTCAGCTAACTTACCGTTCTTAACTTAAGAAGAATATAAAAAAAAATTAGAGACAATTTTAAAGAATATAAGTAATGTGAAGAAGTATTAAATAAAATAATATTATTCTTATAGACACACATGAGACACATCTTTATAGTATTATTTTTATATTTAGAATTTTAAGACTTTTATATCATAACTTTTAGAAGATCTAGACATTATAGTTTATATACAATGTATTTTTTACTTAGCTTTCTAAATTATTTATTAATTCTAACATTTGTTAGTTCCGATAGTTTTTGAAAATTTAATTATGTAGAAATTTGCATCACAGTTTTAACGCTTATATATATATATATATACTATGCGCCAGCGTATAATATCTTGACTAAAATTCCCAATTAGGGTTAACTATACATGCCATGTCACTTTAGCTAAAAGATGATGGACGTATAACAAGAATCGTTTTGTATGTTTAATTCCCAAGGGTCATCATTAGTTGCCGTTGAAATTAATCCGAATCTAATAATGTCCAACCATAATAATAACAACTTGAGTTAACTGCACTACTCTTCTTTCTTGAATCTAAGAGTTGACATATATCACAGATATCAATCTGAAAGATGAGAAAATACGTGACAATATTTAAAGCTCAACTGCAATAGTGGCTCATATAACTTTCCCTGTTACATATACTTATATTTGTGTTCTTTCTCAGTCACCTTCATAGAAACACTATGAAGATCTATATTTTTATAGTCATTACTTCCTTAACATTTGGTTTCCATGAGAAAGCTGTTTCAAATCCAAGTCCGGGTCCCTATAATGCAATTTTCAACTTTGGTGACTCTTTAAGTGACACTGGCAATTTCCTTGCTTCTGGAGCCATTTCATACCCAGTCATCGGAAAGCTTCCTTATGGTCAAACCTTCTTTAATCATTCAACAGGCCGTTGCTCAGATGGGCGACTAGTAATTGATTTCATAGGTATGTGGTTGATGTGAATTTTAAAATGTGTGAATTGATTTTATAAATAAGCTTATTGTAATACTCACTTGTTGTTGATCATGATTTTTGAATTTATGTAGCTGAGGCATATGAGTTGCCATATTTACCACCCTATCTGGCACTAACCAAAGACCAGAATATCCATCCTGGAGTAAATTTTGCCGTTGCTGGAGCCACAGCACTTGATACAAAATTCTTCATTGAAGCTGGACTTGGGAAATTTCTTTGGACAAATAATTCATTGAACATTCAGCTTGGCTGGTTTAAGAAACTTAAACCCTCCCTTTGCACCACTAAACAAGGTAACACTCACCACCACCAAAAGCAAACGCTTGCCTATATTTTTTATGATATTTGCAACAATATTTTATTATTGTCCCCTTATATGTCACAGTTTGTGATAGCTACTTCGAACGCTCTCTCTTTCTGGTGGGGGAGATAGGTGGTAATGATTATAACTATGCTGCCATTGCTGGAAATATTACTCAACTTCAAGCCACTGTTCCTCCTGTTGTCGAAACAATAACAATGGCCATCAATGTATCTTATATCAAACTAACTGCATTAATAATTTCTTGAAAACCTGGTTGATAACAATATGAAAGCGTTCTATTCCTCCCTTATTTTGATAGGAATTGATAGCTGAAGGAGCAAGGGAGCTGTTGGTGCCGGGGAATTTGCCAATTGGGTGCTCTGCGCTATACCTAACTTTATATAGAAGCGGGAACAAGGAGGACTATGATGGAAATGGATGCTTGAAAGCTTTCAATGGTTTTGCTGAGTACCATAACAAGGAGCTCAAGCTAGCCTTGGAGACACTAAGGCAAAAGAATCCTCATGCAAGGATACTGTATGCAGACTATTATGGTGTTGCCAAACGATTCTTCCATGCACCAGGACACCATGGTTAGCTCTTTTATTTTAATTGTTTATATCTAAAATCTATACAGTACATATGTAAACTAATCTTATATTATCAACAGATCGTAAATTATGTTGAAGATAGCTTTCAAATTAAGGATTGCACATAATCATATATGACTTCTCTAATAAGTTGACAGTGTAAAAGAATTATAAATGTATCAACTGTCTGTTAGTACTACTGCTATACTTATATAGCCTTCAACATGTTTGAACAACTTACTAAATTTATCGATTAAATTATTTATTATGGTGTGTTGTCTTTTTGAAATCATGCTTATATTTGCTGGATCTTGTTGGAGAAATTTATTTTGTGATTATGAAAGCTCACCTAAATTTGTATACCTTGATTGGATGTGAAGGGTTTTGTAGTGGGGCATTGAGAGCATGCTGTGGAGGAGCTGGACCCTACAACTTCAATATTTCTGCAAGGTGTGGTCACATTGGTTCAAAGGTATGTGCAGAACCGTCTACACATGCAAACTGGGATGGAATTCATTTGACAGAAGCAGCTTATAGGTACATCGCCAAAGGTCTAATTCACGGTCCATTCTCATATCCTCCCCTTAAGACCTCTCCCTACAAGATACCCTAATGTTGATGATGTCCCCAAATTTTTTAGCACCACGAAAATATCTGTCACAGTGACCTCCTGATAATAAATGCTCAGTTGTTTATAACGTAAGTATTGTTTCCAATACAGTGCCTTTTTCTTTTTTATATTAATAAAATTGAGTGACATTCAAAGTAGGTAGGACCTGCACTTTCACTAGCAATTATTGGTTGACTTATATCAGTGTAGCATTGACTTTGGCTCATCTTTATGTTTGAATGGTAAATTAGGGACCAAAAAAATTGAGATGACAGTTAGAGGAGAAATGCATCAGGTTGCTTGATGCAGGATCGTGTTTGGTTATATGTTAAGAATCGTCAGAATTGAGTTTCCTTATCGTCTGATTGATTTTGTTAATATATAGACGTTTGATTATTAATAGATAAATACCATATTGCTTTGTAATTATTTTTTTAGGAATTTATAGAATTATGGGATGAAAATGAACGAACTAAATGATTTACAAGAAGAAAATACATAAAATTTTAAGTTTTTCTTGTTCAAGTAGTATTAAGTTTTTTATATGAATTGAGTTATGCTTTATATATCATGTGTAAATATAGAAATGATAAAATCTAACTTTTGTGTTCATTAAATATTTATATTATAAAAGAAAGGAAAATTATATGTATAAAAAAATATTTATATTTGATACACATTAAAGAAAAGAAGAAAATTTAATTCATTTATAAATTAAAAATAGAAGAAAAATATAAATTTATAAAAATTAATGTAATAACAGGAAAGAGATAGGAAATAAATAAAAATATATTTGTATAATTGTCTTAAAAGAAAATGGTTTACTTCAAATGAGACATTTATGTATAAAACATATATACTTATTTGAGAATATTTTGTAGAGAAATAATATACATAATTCCTATTCAACAACTTTTTTTTCTCATAAAATAAGTAAAATTAAAAAAAAAGTGTGAAGGTGTAGAATAATGTAGATAAAAAGTACACGTCTCACACTTTTAGAGAGAAGAGAAACTTACCAATATTTTGTAAATTTTAATTTTTTTGTTTTAAATTCTAAGTTACAGTTATGGTTTCTTAGTTCTTTTACAAATTAAGTCTCTAAATGGTAGAAAATCTACTTGGTTCAATATACAATTATATATATAAGTTTATTTCGTTTATTTTTTATTGTTTAATTAATTAGATAAACTTACATGAATATATTTTTCCAACACTTTTACAACACTCTATATATTTGTTAATTACTAATATCACTTCATATGTTTTTTACATTAAAATTCTAATCACTTTATGATATAATTTAAGTGTTTTAAAAAATAATAATAGTATGAATATAATTAGGGTTTGACTGGCTAAAATTTTAAACCCTAAACCTTATATCATTACCTATATCATTATCCACTAAAATAAGTTAAACATACAAAATTGAGAAAATGAAACCGATTGACAACAAAGATTTTTTTTTAATCTGGTTATTAAAATTGAAGAAAACAATAAAAGGATAAAATACAATTGGATGTTAAATAGAAACCAAAATTAAAATTTAATATTTTTAATGGTCTAATTTGACAATTTCCTTTTATGATTTCACAAATTTTGTCAGGTTATTACTTTTATTTTGAATTTTTCAAATCATAACTGACAGACCGTATTTTCTATGTTCATTGGTTTAAATTTTTTATACAAGTTGTAGAACTAATAAAAAGTGTTGGTTTCTAAACTAAAGGACATAATAAATAATATTTTTTTATTATCGACCCTCTTAAATAAAGTGGAACTGTGAAATATTGAATTATTTAGTATGAATAATGTCTAATGTTAATCTTTTATTTATCAAATTAAGATTGAGTGTGAATGAATCCAATAATGATTATATTTTTCAAATTATTTTTTTAGAAAAGCGATTCCCTTCATTATAAGTTTTATTAGAAAAATAATATTTTGATAATCATACCATCCCTTAACACCGTGACTTTAAGGGTACTGTAATTATTAAAAGAATTAAACTTTTCAAATTATAGAAAAAAATAATGACTGTCAAATGACTACATAAACTAATTTGATTATAAAAAATATGATTATTTTTTTATTAAAGCAAACTTTTTTAGGTTAATAAACCAATATACTTTTTTAACCAATATATTTATGGCCAATTTAATTTCTATAATAAATGTATCTATAACTAGTGTATCTTACAATAATACGTGAACAACTGTTTAAATTTATAATTCTTCTTTATTGTCGATTTTATTAATTTTTATTTAATTTAAAATTCTTGCCCAACTCAGTGATGCGGTGGAAACACATTCACAGGCCTATGCATCCATACCCACTTTGAAGTTTAATCAGAGGCGGGCCTGGGCCTAATACTAGTCGGGTTTACTATGATTCATGTGCAAGATATTACGTTCGAACCCGTAAAGCCCAACTATAATTATAATTTTTCTAAATACATTCTTAATTAATTAAAATAAGAGTTTAAAGGTTGTGCAATATTATCATAAACAAATTTACACTATCAATCAATCATAAATATTATTTTATATTAATTTTAAGGCGTTTATTATAAAAATAAGAAATTTATTATATAGTGTTTTTTTTTTATATTAATTTATAAGTAAAAAAAAATTATATTTCTTTTCATTTCTATTTTTATTACTTCAAAGCAAGGAAAACAAGGATCACATATCCTCCATAGACAAAGAAAAAATATTGCAACTAAGTGCTTAAAACTTAATCAATAAAAATAATCAAAATCAATTAAAATCGAATTCTCTTTTAATTTCTTTAATCTATCTTTTTAAGAAAAACAAAACCGCTTGATTCAAATTTCACGTTGAAAATCTAAAATCGAATCAAACCAGATAAAAAAAAACACGTACTATATTAAAATATAATTTTATATCTTTAAAAATAGTTAACAATATATGTGCCGTAAAAGAATTATACTTTAATTACATTTTACTTATAATATATTTATATAATAAAATAACAAATTTATATTGTCATTTCTAATTACAAAATTTATAATTTGTTCATAAATATAAGATAAAGCAAAAGTTATGAATATAACAACAATTATATAAAATAATTGACATGATATTTTTCTATTGAACATCTTTTGGTTATGAAATCTCTAGGAGTATTTTTTTTAACAGGTTTTATCATTTTTTCAACAGAAAAGTTTTAAAATTTAATAATAATAAAAATCAATTTAGTTTAATCTGATTTTAAATTAAATTTAAGTAAATCAAACTGAGCCGTTATACATTGTTTTTTAATCAAAATATTTATTTGTTGGTAATCTATTTCTAAAGTGGACTATCATCTGATTCGAAATTATAAATAAGAAGAGAACACGTACCACTTTTTCTATTAGATCAAATCACAGGTAAAATGTTAAAAAGAATGAAGTCCGTTAGAGGTTACATAATCGTCTGTTGATTTTTTTCCAAATAAAAAAAATTGTTTTGTCAGAATTAACAAAATAACTTATAGCTATTACTACTATGAAAATCTGATTGTTATTACCCAAATAAATATAACATGAAATGTATGCTTGCTTATTAGTAAGTCAAATTAAATATATAATTATTGAAATTATTGTTGGAGACTTCAAATAAATAAATATATATATATATATATATATATATTTTGTTTAGTATATAATTATTGAAATAATTGTTGAAGACTCCAAATGATAAATATACAAACATAATAACTTATATGTTATTTTTTTTATGTGGATGAATCTAAAAACTTTTACTTCATTTGGTTTAAATATTGAAATCGATAATGTTTGAGAGGTTTAAATACTCAAACTGATAATGTTCGAGATTATGTAGAATTATATATGAAATATTCTTATTTATCTCTCACTTTAAACCTAATTATTCAAATAATCTAAATTCCCCCTTTCTTAATCAACATAATTTTCTTATAAATCTAAATGACACATAATAAGGGTTCTTACACAACTCTAATTATTTAAGTAATTTGAAGTGTAAGGCTTCTTGAACCATGATAAACAAATCCAATTATTAATTAATATTTCCTCCAATCAACAACAACCTCAAATGTGAAAGTGCAAACGAAATTAGGGATTCTCAAGTCTCAGTTAAGAATCAAAAGTCATCATCCTCATGATCCATGAGCTTCCACGAACCATCATTTTGTTGAACCATACCCTTATTCTTTTCGATCCTCCATGAAACGGGAACAAGCAATTCATCTTTCAGAGCATCCAAGGTCTTATTCACAAGTGCAATGTCACGATTAACCTCAAGTTTGAACCCTCCTTTGCTTCCTTGTGTTCCCGCCACTCCATGCAAGTAACCCTCCAGATTATGCCAACTAAGTGGGTTCCCAGGACTCTTCAAGTACATTGATTTTCGGGTATCGATCTTCAACTCCTCACCTACATCAGAAAACCCCACAAGGGGGTAGTTTGGAACAATGTCTAACTCGTTTCGAATGCGTATGGTTGTCAAATCTTTGTGGCCAGAGAAAACCTTCCGAAAGTTGGTATCACCAACTCTTGGGCAGGCAAACACAATGGCAGTGACTGGAGAAGCCTTCAGAGAAGAATCACTTGGTTTGTTGTAACCATTTGAAACAATGTCCACTGCACTAAGGGTTGCAATTGCCGCACCTAAACTGTGACCAGTTATAGTTATGCTTATTTCTTCATTCTTATATAGCTCCACCAACCTTCTCACCTCACTTAGCACCTAATCATCCACATAAAAAGAATTGTCATTCTGTATTTTATTTGAAGCAGAATTAACATCATCAGCATTAGTTAATATGACATTTTTTCATTGAAAGAACAAGAAAGAAGGCATAAAGAAGATAGGTGATTCGACTTCAAGTTTCAACAGTTGAATGCCATTCATTTTTTAAGAGATTCATGTTTTATGAAAGGGTGTGAAACATTACTTCCTATCAAGCGAAGTCACATTATTTCCTCAACCATAAACTTACCTGATAAAAAAAATAGCATTGATTTGGACGAGAAAAATGCAGTTGACAGTGAAACATGGTGAAAGAGATAAACAAGAGAAAAGTATGAGTATGATAGGAAAAATGATGATGAGATGAAAGGACAAAAATGAATAAACAGTAATTGAATGTTGAAAAATGAGATATTAAAAATCATTCCTAAAAAACAGAAACAATTACATATTCATGTACCTGGCTTCTGGCACTGCTTTTGTTAAAGGGAGAACTTGGATCTTCAGAGGTGTATATGGAGTACCAACCCTGGTGCACTTTAGGATCCGTGTTCTTACCAAACAACTTAGGAGCAGAAACCAAAACAAACTCGAGATCATCAACCCATTCCAAGGTCTGCACAGTGCCTCTCCACGCGATCACAATGTCCCTTCTCCCTAACGCAGCTTTCCCTTCATCAGTCGCCACTGCAACATAACCTATCCAATTTGATTCCCTGCTCCAAGCCTCTCTAGAAAACGACTTTATGATGAAAGCTTCAGGGAGATCGATTTCTGAAGTTGCATACAGAAACTTGGTCACGGAATACGTGAAGGGGTTGCCATTCATCAAACCAACTTTCGAGAAGAAATTCTTCTTGGCATATCTGCTGCTTCCAGCATACTTTGATGCTTTCTCCGAGATGAAAGCATCGTATGCCGCTTGAGCCATTTGACCGTAGTGTATGATGTAGCGGCGAAGATCAATGTCCAGAGGGTCCATCAGACCCTTCCAATGGCTTTGGCCACTGAGTTGTCGCCATTTTTTTGCTATGCTGTAATCCATCTTCTTCTTCGCACCAATACACCTTTTCATCAACGCTGCTACCGAGGGTTTTTTATATTGAACAAAACAGAACTTGACCTTCATATCTCCAATCCTAAATGGTTAGACGACTACCTGACTTTGGAAAAAGGATAAATATGAAATGAAACTCACTTGGCTTAACTCATGGCCGTTTAATTTGGTGTAAAGTGTATAATATAAGTTTCAGATACGATAAAGAATATATGTGTTCACAGGAATATGTTGTTTTTGTATACTTAAAATTCTGATTTGGCACTATTAATTAAACTGAAAATTGATCTCACATTCAGTGCTACAGGAAATATATTTTTTAATATTTTTATTTTATATTTTTTCACTGACTTTTGGGATAAAATGTACCAAGAAATCTCTATTAATTTATTTAGTTCCTGATTAGTATTTCGTTAAAGAAATAGAGAAAGAGATCTAAAAGCATAATATGGAGATCTGGAGTATTTTAATCCTGATTCAACATTGTCCATTGTCGTTGAGCCTCACGTTGTATAAACGATGGAAGGAGTGTGACAACGATTGTAACGTGATTAATGTACATGAACTTGGTGTTTGTATATATGCTTCTAAATTTCTTTTCCCGCAAACTATGGCATTTATAATTAGGGATCAGTTTCCAAGAAATAGTATTCTTGTAAGCAACATCCTGCAGCTACCTATATATCATATATGACAAATCCAAACGCTCAATCATGGAGTGAATATTGGAGGTTTTTAAGGCAACTTTACCCAGCAAAAAAAGAATGCAGTGAGCCATAATTATAGCATAACACTCCAAATTTTAAGCTTCCTAACTTCATTTTGCAATTTCAAAACCAAAAGCAAAGGTTTCACCCCTTTGAAGGCCATCTAAGTACGTGGAAGAATGGCTGTGAAAGTCATGTTATGTACTCTGCAAGCTTCCCTTCAAAGACCATTTGTCAGTTGCAGGGTAAATGTTACTGGTCCCACTGAAACTTTTGTGTTTGCAAACAATTCTCTTTTTCAAGATTTGCAGGGTAAAGTATTTTTGTCTCGAGTGTTTTTAGTGATGCAAGTAGTCTTTAAATGTCTGACTGCATGTTTGGTTTTCCGTTTGCAAGGCACCAAATGGAAGTTCACTTCTTTATATATCATCTACAAATAAACGAAAAAGATTGTTATAATTTATTTTTAGTTCTTAATTTTATTTTTAATATTAGTAGGGTTCATCATTTTTTTAAAATATTATTTTGACCCTTTAATTAAATATATTAATATTAATTAATACCCCTTCTGCTCTTTTATTAGATTTTTGTTGTGTTTCAAAATAACATTAATTATTTTTTAATTATCTTTACTTTGTAATTAATTTACACATTTATTGTAAAAAGTAAAAAAGAAAAACTTATTAATACACATTATTTTGGCATATAAATTAAAAAGGGTAAATTATAAAAATTTGTGACTATTTTATGAAAAGTAAGAAAAATATTGTACTTGTTAGTCTATGTACAAAACCCGTAAACACACTTAAAAAGAATTATTTAAGAATCACTTAAGAAGATTTCGGGGAAAGTAAGTTATGTTAACTTTGTTCAAAATTTAATGTTACTAGCTAAATTAATTAATTTTGAAAGTAATTTAGTTTTTACTTTCTTCATTTAACAATAACTTTTGTTTAATGTCCTTTCACACATTAAATATAAAAAATAAAAATATCACTTTTCAGTAATTTTACTAAGGTAATCTTACTTATTCAGTAAATATATTATTTTGATATTTGATGACAATTTTAAAAGAAAAAGAACTAATGTTTTATTGAAATATCAGAATATTATTTAATTTGAATTTTTATTATAAAGGGTAAAACTATAGTTTGGAAGTATGTTTTCTAAAACAAAATATTAGAGTGATGATTTTACCACTATATTATTACTACTTTTAATGTAGTTTAAAGTTTTCCACAAAAGAATAAGTAAGTATGTGACTTTCAAAAACAAATTTATTAAATTAATCTCATAATTATAGTCCCTTCTATTGATGGAGATTTTTGTCCGAAGGCAGACATTTTAAGCCTTCTAAGTTACACTGTTTTGAGAGTTGGCACACGCAGAGAGTTATGAAGATGGCAGAAAGTTGAAGAAGCAAGGTATTTGGTGGTGGTGATTGGTTAGATGCTTTGCGTAACTTGTAAATAAAAAATAAGTTTTAAAAGTGGCAAAGCTAACTAGCAGGGATTTGTTGATGCCTGAAGAAGACGTTAGGAACCACCTACAGTACATGCTCTATCCCTCACCACTCTTTCACCACACCAATATATTCCTCAACTTGGTTTTGGAATGTTCTTAGACAAATATATTATTGATTTTGCCTCCAACTTTCTTTCCATCGATTCTTGTTTTTCGCTTTATCTTCACTGAATTGTTTTATTCTTAAAACTTGAGTGCCAAAATGTCATATCATATTCAACAAAAGTGAAAAGAAAATAAAGTATTCAAGGAATATAAAAGAGTGGGGAGTATGAATAGCAAGTGAAGTGGGTGTCAATAACAACTCATTCATTTCTCACTTGGATTGGACTTGAACCAAACTTCACGTTCCAGTCCCCCCATATGAAAACTGATTAAGACATAGGTATGGTATTTTGTTTCAGTCCATGAACCCAGAAGCTGATTGTTCTAGTATTGAACTTCTCTAAGTATAAGATTAGCCAAATTCTTTTTGCACCTCTACAATTTCATTCTTCACCTTCATTTCATCAAGTGTAGGAAAAGTCCAAATTGTTTGTGTAAAATATTTTTAAATTATATAATTCATAGTACAGTTTCAAAATAGTATAATTCATAATACAATTTTAGATTTAAAAATGCAGTTCATCACATAATCCACAAATATTTTAAATAGTAAAATTTGAAATTCATAATTATATATTCAGATTGTAAAATCTATAATATATTTTTGAATTCTATAAAGAAAAAATTAATTTAAATTACACAATTCATAAATATATTTTAAATTATAAATATGTTTCAATTCATAATTATATTTTTTGATTGAATGTTCTAGAAATAATTTATAAATTTCACAATTCATAAATTAAAATTATAATTAACTTTCCAATCACATGATCCATAACTTCACTGAATGTAGAATTCTTATTCCAGATTATTTAATTTAAAAGCTTTTAAATTATATAATTTAAAAATATTCAAAAATCCAAGTTATCCCTACAATTGTTTTAATCCTTTGAAAAAATTGAAAAACTTATAAGTAAAAGGGTTAACCAACTTCAATCCCAACAAAATCTTCAACTCCAACAATACTCTTCCTCAATTTAATATCCAAAATAATAGCTTGCAAGTGAAAACACTAGTGAAAGACAAATTGAATGAATAATAGAACAAAAAGGACAAAATAGACATTTCTTAAAAATGGGGTATAGAAGAAAAATTATGGATGTTGGAAGAAATTGCCTAACGTTATGCACTGTTCAAATTCAGTGGGCTTGATCCACACACATATGATCCATGAGAGGCCATTGCATGAAACTAATATAATTTTCTCTTCTTAGCATTTTGTTATTACCTAATATAAAAACTAATTCAACATCATGCATTAAATTTTTAACTTAATTTATTCTTCCCAGTGTTAATTTCGTTAGTCAAGTTAAATTTATATAAATTTCAAATAATTATATGAATTTATCTTAACTTATCTAAACGTTAATAGTACAAACTTTCTATATATGTAAACTTAAAGCTCATACATTTGAATTTTAATATACCATATCAAATTATTAATCGTTTCCCACAATTTTTTTATAACTTATTCCTTATTTTAAAACCTTATTTTTAATTTAAACGAAACTATCACGATGGATAATACAAATATTTGTTATTATATTTTTCTTCCTCTGTTTTTTAAGAAAAAAATTATGGCTATATAAAGATAGTATAGTTGATGAATTATAGTATGTAATTTGATAAAAATAAAATAGGAATACGTGTAAGAGAAATTTGTTATATATATTATCATAAAAAAATATTTACATAGCAATTAAAACTAATGCTACATCAGTATCATATCAACGATGTAACATTTTAAATTTAAATTAAAAAAAATAATTTTATTATTTAAAAAATAATACATATAAAATTTTAGGATCACTTTAGTGTTGATCTTATGTATTTTTCAAATATATCTACTCTCTCATATTTATTCCGTGTGATTTCCTTTTTAAACAGTGGAAAGTCTTTTTCATTCAAAATTCTTCCCTTTTTATCAACTCAAATGAGTTTTCCGCTCAATTCTACATCAACTAACAAACCTACTTTCTCTTTTAATCACGCTTCAAATCTAACAATGACAAACTCTTCCTTCCCAAGACAAAATTCTCCACTTTTTGGTCTACTTATCTTTTTTGGTATCTCAAAACATTTTTTCATTCCAATTGAAATAAATATACTTTCTTTCGATTCAAAGCATTTGTCAATAACATGACCTAAAATATACTTGCTTCCATTCTATTGGAATTACAACAATAAACGTTGTTAAATTTAGAAATTCACTTTCTTAAATAACTAAATAATTCAATAATCAATTCATATGAAAATAATCACTTCTATTCTAACCCAATATTATTCTTGTTATACAACACTTTGTCATCTCAATATTGAATCAAGAACCATTATTATCAATTGCTTAACTTAGGATTTAATCCAAAAAGAAATCTCTAATAAACTCAAGATATTTAAATTAGGATAACTTCTCATATTTTGGAATTTCTTTATACCAGGATTAAAGAGAGGATGTCAGATATACTCTAACTTGCTCTCTTAATAAACCCAATTAAAAAACTAAATATATCACTAACTTATATTGATAGAAATTCACATTTTTCATTTAAATAAACGATGCTGCAAGAAAAACTCACATGAAAAAACAACCAAAATAAAGAATCTGAGATCCGAGGAGCAAATGAAAACTTATTCAGATAAAAAAATATGTTCGTTAGAAAATTTATAAACCTAATTTATTCTTAATTGTTCAAGTCTCAACAAGAAAATGGTAGAAGATTGTCTCATTTAGACTATTTTTGAAAAAAAAAGTATGAGCATCTTTTGAGAAAAATAACAAAAAAACAAAATCATTTTTATGGCTTAAAATTAAGCTATGCACAAATCAAGTTATAGAAATTATTTTTATTAATGTCTTTAAAATTTGATTTTTAATCCACATACAACTTAGCTTTGATTCATAAAAAAATAATTTTATTTTTCACTCTTGAAAGTAATTATAGAGAAGTTTTTTTTAACTAACTCAAAATTAATTTACTTTTATATAAGAAATCACGTCACTTTTTCCTCTTCAACTAGTTACATGTATATAATTCATAATTTCATATCTTAATTCGTAGTACCATGCATTTGGGGGAGAGAAAATTAAAGTATACAAACAAATATGTAACAAAATTAAAAAAAAAGTTATTTGATAAAAATTAAAAAATAAATAATACTTAAAATGTGGATAATTGAAAAAAATGAAAACCAGTAATTTAATTCGACAAAAAAAATCCAAATGATACCCGACAAAAAAACTGTTGATTAGTTCAGTAAATAAACAAAAAGACACATTAATTTTTTCAAAAGTATGTGTACTATTTGTCAAGTTCATAAAACCTCGCTATCTCATTTTTTATGAGAGACAAATATCCGAGATCTAAAATTTGACAAATTATTATCATTAAATATTAATCAATCGTTAAAGAAACATGAATTGTAGTTAATTAAGATTCAGAATACATTAACAGTTTACATGTATGTAATTTAATTTTTAAATAATATTTATTACTTTCATAGCATAAATTTAATTTTAAGTATTAAAGTGTCTTTTACATATATATCCTCTACTTCTTAAATAAAATATACAAAAAAAATCTGGAGATATAAAGACTATTATAATAGTCTTTTGTAATAAGAATGTGTTTTAATTTGTATAATATTTACTGTCAATTTTAATTATTAAAATAAATAATTTTTCATTTTTCAAATGACAAAATTAGATTTATCAGTTTAAAAGTATAAAACTTATTAAATTTCTAGACTTAATTATCTCTCTAGCTTTATTATTTACTATGTTATTTTATTTAATTTAGATTCATTAGTTATCTCGAATTAAGTCTTTTCATTTCTAAAATTATATTAATATAATCATGTTTAATTAAATTAAAATTCATAAAATAAGTATCTTTTTATGAAAAAAAAAAAAACAGATTAGAATAAACTGTTTTCTATTAATTAGGACGGGTGGAGAGTCTTAATTTACTCTATATAAATTGATTTATCAGTTATTTTTATAAATTAAAATGGTGGATATTTGTATGTTAATAATCTAATATAGGGTGATAATTTTGTTAGTAATACATATGTATGAGCGGTGATAAACTTATCACACTCTATGTACATATCATGTTTTTACACTTCTTAAGGAGAAAAACATTTATATATATAATAAAGATACAATATTTTACAGGTATGTAATGAAAATTTACAATATTATATTTTTAAAGAACTTGATTCGACTTTAAAAATATATACATTTTGAAGATAGAAGAACTTGGTATTGTAAAAGGTGAAATAAAACAAAATAAATATAGAAAAAAGGTAACCTATTAAGAAATAGTAAGATTTGTGGAAAAAAGAAAGAAAGAAAATAGGAAGAAAAAAAAGAGTAGCTAAAGGGTATTTTGACGTGTGAAGCAGTTAAGGCAAAGTGAAGATGAGGTCCCAGTAGAAGCGAAGTGAGGTGGATGATCGTAAATGGTGTCCCACCTTAATACAAATTTGCCTATTTTGCAGAATCTCTTCCTTCTCAGGCCGGACCTTCACTTGTTTCTCTCTTTGTCTCCCTCCCACTCCCAGACAGACATTCAGACAGCGACATCTTTGTTAGTCTTAGCTTTCACTTCCAATGACATTGCAAACCAGACAACCCTAATCCAAAATCTAATCCTGCCTATTCCCATTCCCATTAGTGTTCCTATTCCACCTCAATGGTAGCTGGCAAGGTCAAGCTCTCAATGGCTTTCCCCAAGTCCCCTGCGCCCCCAACCCCTCCTCACTCCTCCGCCACTAAATCCTCCCTCACGCGCTCCTTCGCCACTTACTTCTCACGCTCCTCTGCTCAGGTTCAGCCCCGACCCTCCGACGTCCTCGACCTCCTCCGCCTCGTCGAGGACCTCCGCGAGAGAGAGTCTCGCCTTAAAACAGAGCTTCTCGAACACAAGCTCCTCAAAGAAACCGCCGCCATCGTTCCCCTTCTCGAGAACCAGATTTCCGCCAGGGACGCACACATACAAACTAACGCCAAGAAAATGGAACAAGTGGAAGAAGACAACCGGAGGCTCAGGTACGAGCTCGAAGAACTCAAGCTCCGAATGGAAGAAGAGAAAACAGAGAACCTCAGAAAAACCAAAGCGTTGGAGGATGAGATTGCGGAGCTGAAGAAAACGGCGTCGGGTCATGTCTGCAAGGCATTGGTAAACGACGTGCATTCTTCGATGGAAAACGACGAGCATTCTTCGGTGAGGCTTCAAGCGCCTTTGGACGTGCCAGCGAGGTCCAATTTGATCAAGAGTTTGAAGAAAACGGCGTCGGATCACAGAAGCGTGAACCACAAGCAGTTTGAAGCTACTGTTCAAGATTTTAAACAAGAAACGGCTGAAAGTGAAAGACCGCGTCGTGACACGGAGGAACTCGCCGATTCCACTGAGTCGATTTTAACAAGATCACGTGCGCCTCGTGTTCCCAAACCGCCACCGAGACCGTCGTTGTCTTCTTCATCAATGCGCTCGCGGACCGCTGATTCTGTGGCGTCGGAGAACGGCAATGTCGAAACAGAGAAAGTGATATCACGACCTCCGCCGCCTCCTCCTCCTCCTTTCAAGGCTGCGTCGAAGGCTGCTCCGCCTCCTCCGCCACCGCCACCGAAGGGGAGTAGGCAGGTTACGGCGAAGGTGAGGAAGGTGCCGGAAGTGGTGGAGTTCTATCATTCCTTAATGAGGAGGGAATCGCAGTCCCGTCGGGAATCACTCTCCGGCGTGGTGGAACTTCCGCCTGCGGCCAATCCACGAGACATGATCGGTGAAATTGAGAATCGTTCGTCTCACCTGCTCGCAGTAAGTGTGTCACCTGTTTTTTGCTGAAATTACGACTGTGCCACTGGTGTCAGTGTCAAATGCGAAATGCTAACTAGCATGCTTTAATTTGAAATGGATTTTTTTCACGTAAGACAGCAATTAAATTCGTATTTGGGTGCCCACGACTTTGACAATGCCGCAAAGTAGACAGTCACTTTATCAAATCACTTTTTTAATTGTCGAACTACAAAAGGGAAAGAAAGTTCCTCCACCACTTATTGGTTTTAGTTATTTGGTTAGAGCCTAATTTAATTTAGTTTAGCATAAATAGAGATGGATTCTTGAATCATCACCTCAACAATCTTTCCTTGCTTTTTTCTCAGATTAAATCTGATGTTGAGACGCAAGGAGACTTCATTAGATGCTTAATCAAAGAAGTGGAGGGTGCTGCATTTACAGACATTGAAGATGTTGTGCTCTTTGTTAAATGGCTTGACGACGAGCTTTCCTATTTGGTACGTAATTTTGGATCATATTATTTTTAAACAGAAATATTGTGAAAAATGGCATAAGAATGTTAGTTGCAAATAGCATTTGTACTTAATTTTATATTATTCTACCACTTGTTCTACGTTAGAGTTTAGATTGAGATAAAAAAAAATAAGATTCATTTGCTAGGGTTCATTTTGTTTTAGGTGGATGAACGAGCAGTATTGAAACACTTCGATTGGCCAGAGAAGAAGGCCGATGCGCTGCGCGAGGCTGCGTTTGGGTATTGTGATCTGAAGAAGCTAGAATCCGAGGCTTCATCATTTCGTGATGATCCTCGGCAGCCATGTGGTCCAGCTCTCAAGAAGATGCAGGCTCTGTTTGAAAAGTACGCATATTCCTGACCCACATGCCAATATGATAACAACATGATTTTTAAAATGTTAATTGAACTTTCATTTGCACACAACCTTAAAGAACACTCTAATGTTGCGTTAAAAATTGGGTTATGGCAGATTAGAGCATGGAGTTTTCAATATCTCGAGAATGGGAGAGTCAGCAACAAATAGATACAAAGTCTTCCACATACCTGTACACTGGATGCTTGACAATGGTTTTGTGAGCCAGGTAATTTTCATGATCAATTGGGAAGTGACATATGCTTAATTTTTAACTACATCCAGTGTATAGCCTCAGCCATAGGTATTGCACGACCAATCATCTTCAATGTCTCAGTGACCAACGCCCAAAAGTTGTTTCAATTGATTTAGACTATTCCAAATTATTAGTTTTGTAGATTTCCAAGAGAATTGTCTCTGTCTTATTTGTTTAATAGCGTCCGTGGCTTCCCTTTAAGTAAGCCTGTTTGTAAATATCAATTCGTTAAATTTCATCGTGCCGGAATAATACAATCCAAACACTAAAAAATTTCGTTAGTAAAGTTAACTACTCTATGTAGTGTCTAGTGTAATCACCAAGATGCAGTGCTGGTAGCAAAATGACAAAGCAAAGGTTGGATTCTTACTTGTTTGTCTCTGCAAATTTCTGCATGCGCACATGTGAACTCACAGATATCTAAAATCCATCTGTTTGTCTGCTTAGTCGTTTAAACTTGAATAAAGAGAACGAGATTCCTTATTCCTGACCGTTAATATCTTTGTCGCATTCAAATGGCGCTTGGATGGATCATGGATAGTACAAATTTAATACGTTTTAAATATCATGAATAATAGAGTAACAAATAGGCCATATCCTTCATACACACAAAGAAACAAAACATAATGAGACATAGATAGCTTTGGTACGTAGGTTGCTATTTACAATTTCTAGTGTTACATGGTGAAGAATGACAAGGTAAATTCCCAAATGTTGGTTAACTTATATCGTATTTTTAGTAGCTTCAACTTTATGTTGTGACAGATCAAGCTGGCCTCTGTAAAATTAGCCATGAAGTACATGAAGAGAGTCTCTGCTGAGCTTGAGACAGTTGGTGGTGGTCCTGACGAAGAGGAGCTCATTGTCCAAGGAGTTAGATTTGCATTTCGAGTGCATCAGGTAAATCCTTCATATATGTTTCAACGATTCTAATACAGAAGAGTATACAGGGCCATCTAAAATAATAATGAGTTGTTGATGTTTGGCAGTTTGCTGGGGGGTTTGATGTGGAGACAATGAGAGCATTTCAAGAATTGAGAGATAAAGCGAGGTCATGCCAACTTCAATGCCATAGCCAGCAACAGAAATTTTTTTGCAGGTCTGCAACCTGCTAGTGATGGAGCAAACTCAGCTTCAGAAAAATTAGTAGCCCCGATTTTGATGTATAGATAGTGACATTTTGCTTGTGAATACCAACAGAATGGCCATCACTTTACCCAGACGCAATCATAATTCACCCATTCATTAATGAACGACTTGGACAGGGAAACGAGACAACCACGTTGGTGTTGCCAATTCCTCAAAAACCAGTTTTTTTTTTTTTCTTTTATCAACCCCAAAGCCACTTCCTTAATAGCATCTTTTATACTTCTTGGCGAATCTAAGTACTAGTAAACTGTTTTTGTTTGCATGATTCATTCACATCCATTTATAATTTATTGAATTACGATTTTTTATGGCGAATTAAAACTTCTACTGTATACAGTAACTTTTTCTCATTAATTCAACGTAGTAATGTAATTGAACCCAATCATTTATAAAAAGAATACTTGGTCCATCTTATGACATTTAATAGTTTAAAACATGTTTTAAAGAATATATTAAATTTATAGTTTAAAACATAAAGGGAGAGAGAGAGTAGTATTTGTATAACATAATTGTTAATTTAGTTATATTTTAAGAAGTAATATTTTATATTATTTTTTGTTATATATAATTGTTTTTGTATAATTAGATAAAAGTATATATATATATATATTACAACATAAATATATTTTTATTTTTTAAAAAGAAAAGAGGATTTTGTTTTATTTATAATTCTTTTTTATATTAATATTAGATTTATATGTTAATTAAGAGATTAATATGAGCAGTGGAGGTCGGAAAAAGATAATAATTATGGGTAAGTCCAAAATCTTGATCTTCAAAGTATCTGAAGAGAAAGTTAATGTAGGTTGATAATCATGTTCATAAAAAAACAACCGAGTTTATAACTAGTCTTTGAAAAATTTGCTAAATTGATTATTGTAGAATAAATACAATATAAAATAATTCAATAATAAAAACAAAAGAATATATATATATATTATTATTTTATTTTATATTAAAAGATTTGAATTAATTTTGAAAATAGTTAATTGAAATAAATGAAATTTAAAAAAATATACAAAATTATTTTATCTTAATTAAATTTTACTTGTTTAGATCTTCAATATCAAACTTCTAATTATAAATTAATTTAAATTCATATAAGTTGTATTATTAGTTACTCCTTGCTCGA
Organism: Lablab purpureus; assembly: GCA_030347555.1. Lineage (NCBI taxonomy): Eukaryota > Viridiplantae > Streptophyta > Magnoliopsida > Fabales > Fabaceae > Lablab > Lablab purpureus. The sequence goes on from CM059259.1 coordinate 13,127,097, forward strand.
TTTATAATTGAAAATAAATAAGAAAATTAATTCCCTTATTATATATGTAATATAAATTTGTGTTGTTTCATTATTTATATATAAGAACAGTTTCGTAATATATATATATATAACAAATCAGATCTCTATTTTTTGCTAATTTCAGAATAAATTTGAAAAAAAAAATCATAAGACTAGATCTACCACGTAGTACAAAAAGAGGAGTGAATGTCTATTATTCTAATTCTAATAGTATCTGGATACACACAAAACGTACATGCGAAATAAATTTGTGTGATCAAGGTGCTAATATTATATTATTCTTAAATATAATATATATATATATATAATATGTTTATTTTAAATATATAAATAGAGGAATTAAAAAGTTTGTATATTATATTCACATTAATAGAATAATATTTAAGAACATCATGATAATAAATTATAATAATAAAGAGTATACAACAAACTAATAAAATGAAATTAGAGACACTTTATCTAATAAAATTAACATAAAATAAATCAGTGAGATAAACGTTTCCTCTCTCCTACTTTAATATTTAAACAGGAATAAAGTTTGGGAATACTTTAATATAAAGTTATTCGAATTTATTTTCTACTATTTTACTTTTTTCACGACTTTCTCCAATTTTTTTCTCTAGTGGTTTAACATAAGTGGAGAGATAACCTAAAAGCCCATGATCATAATTAGTTACTTTATAACTAATTCTCAATTTAGTTTCGTTTTTACAACTGATTTATAAAATTCAATTGAAATTTGATAAGTTTGTGAAATTTGATGGAATATGGGATAAGTTCTACAAGAAAGACTTACCTTCTTCTTATTTTTTAATATTTTTAATTTACTTATATATATATATATTTAATAATAAATTGGAATTAATTTAGCTATATAACATATTAGAAATTTAATTTTTTAATAAAAAATTAAATTATCTAATAATAATGCGATATAAAACATTGTATTATAAACTTCAAAAGCCATAATTAGTACATAAAAATTTTAATAAAAAATGGAGACATGTACCGTCTATTAATTAACACAACTTTTATTAATTTTAAGATTAAATATTTTTTTAATCTTTGAATTATTTGTTAAACTTGAGTTTTGTTCCTAAAAGAAATTTTAGACTTATTTCGTCTTTATGCTTTATAAACTTATGTAAATGATCGTTTATGATGTGTCAAAATTTATTTTTATCTCTTTATTTTCTTTTTCCTACTTCAGTATCATCTATCTTTTAAGCTTTTTTATTTTTATTTTTTTATTTTCTCTCTTTAAAGATGTTTTTATTTATCATCGAAGATTATTTACACCTATTTATTTTATAATGTATAAAGATAAAATATGTGCAAAGTTTATTCCAGGGACGAAACACAATTTTAAAAAATAGTTTAAGGACTGAAAACATATTTAGCCCTTAATTTTATAACAACTATTAAATAGGGAAATTATTATAAGAAAGATGGATATTAGTCATGTTAATCCTTCAATGATAAAAAAAAAATTGTCATCTTAAGTATGTATTAATCCTCATGTGCAAATTGAAGAAGTTTAAATAACCATTTCAATAATTTAAGAATGAATATAATCTAAGACTCTAATTGTTTTTATAGAATTAAATTTATTTTTTATTTTTCAAATATTATTATCCTTCTTATGAGGTGAATGTCAACATGATTATTTTCGTTTTTTTCATTCTCTTTGTTTTACTTTATATGACGATTTTGATTTTGAGAAAAGCATTTGTTCTAAAATAGTTGTTTTATAAAATAAATTATCTTATATTTGTTATATAAAAAAATTATTTTTTATATAAGGGTTATTAGAATACTTTTTATAAATATTTCATCCAATCCAAATATTTCATAGTGAAAGATCAGGAAGACTTTGGAAAAGAAAAATTAGAAAGTATATATTTTGACATCTATGTTACTCTCACTTAAAACCCACTTTAATAATATAATAATATATATTAATACTTTATATTAAAATATAAAAAATATAACTAAAATACTAATATTTTTTTTCAAGTGAATATATTTTGTTAACTGGTTAGTAAGATATTACCACCCAAAAAATTATCACCAACCCTCATTTATGTACAATACTCACGCTTACCTCATATGTCATAAATGTTTTCTTTTGTCATATGTCTATAATTGGGTTGGGTGGCTATCTTGCAAATTAGAAAAGGATATAAATATTTTTAATCTTTTTTTTTTGCTTTCTTAAATTGGAGAAAACTAATTTTAGTATAGGCCCAACATCTTTTTTACTTCCCCTCTCTCTTATAAAATGACACCTATAACTCCTATCTTATACCACTTTCTCTCCAATGTATTAGTTGCCTTTTCAAGTTTATGTTATCTAACATACTGCGCAATGTGGACTTTAAAAAAATATTCATATCTTCGCAGGATATTTTGCGCATTTTTTTTATAAAATTAACTACAAACGTCTTTTTTATTCTTTAAATTTTACGATATATTTATAAAAACTCCCACAAAATATAGAAAAAATCTTAACAATCCAATTATGAATAATAAATTTTACATATTTTATTATAAAAGAAAGTAAATATAATACTATTCCTAACACACAATTTTAAAACTTAATGTTTACTAGAAAACAAGAGTTTAATTTTCTCATTTTTTTTATTTACAGTTACATTCCTCACCCATCTATAAATATCCCTACTATATTCAAGTCATTTTACATGTATGCAGATTTTCTATTACATTAAAACTGATACCACTTTATGTTTTTAGCATTAGTAAATTCCAATTACATTTTGTTTATTGAAATTCGAAATATATAATAATTTTTTTGAAAACAACGTCTACCTTTGTTATACATTTTACATGTAAGGCATTTAGCTTTAAATAGAAATCTTATATAGTGCGCAAATAATCTCACTAGGGATCCCTTTCCATCAACTTATCCATACACATTCATAAAATAAATTAAATTTGACATAAATTAAACTCATATTCCATACGAGTAAAACAACGAAATTAAAAAAGAAACTAACATGAAATTTTTTTATGGATTACTTTCTGCATAAATTAATTTTGACTTAATTTTTTTTCTTTTTTGCTCTTTATAAATAAATTCATCCCATCAAACTACAGGTAGTAGGGACTTTGTTAGTTCATGAGTGAAACTATCACGGAATGCTAGAATTTACCAATAAGGATTTCTGGCCCTTATGCTGTCTCTATCACAGACAGAAATTATGATTAACTACTCTTCTCAATTATAGTTAAACACTCACTTTTTGTTGAAATAGAAATAGCAATAATAATGACATAAAAAGCCTTTTGAATATCGATTACTCAGAACTCAACTGCTGAGACAATCGGTTGTTAAAATGTCCAGTCACTGCTGAGATAATTGGTTGTTAATGTTAATCATCAGAAAGGCACAAAGAAGCGGCTAGACTCTTTCTGTGAAGAAAATGACCGAAGGGAAATTGAAAAAACACCCTTTCTTTCTTGGGAGGAAGGAAACAGTTTCTTTGTTACAATTAACCTTGTAGATGCCACAAGTATACGATGGATGTTATACGTGGTCTATGCACCAATCAATGACAGAGTTCAACATCATTCTGTGATTCAATAAAATTAGATTACACCATCTTAAAGAAAATACTTATCTAGGTATGCAACATTTCGATCCCTGACTTATTCTTTTTTGTAAATTATTTTTCAAGAATCTTATAATTTTATTTTACAATTGATTTTCACTCCTTTGACAGTATCTATCTCCCAAATAATAAAGAAAATCTCTTACACTAGCTGAATATATAACCAAGGGATGAAGAAAAGGGTCAATAGTTTGTGTGGGGCTTCACCATCATGAGGTGAGAGCTGCATATAGGAGCTGGTTCCAAGTGTCAGGTAATCCTGGTAGGCACCAGTGGCTGCAGTCATTGCCTGCATGATCCCCACTATAAGCAGAAGGGTGAGCGTCCTTCCTTAATTGTGAGAGGAGTGTAATATCAAGTATATAAACTGGAGTATTCATCTTCTTTAATACATTGTTCAATATGGTAGTTGCTGGAGGTAGACCTGCTGGATATGTTGATCCAGACAGTGGTTGCAGCTCTCCACTACAGCTTCTCTTTGGCTGATTCCAATCCTTCCCTCTGTTTTAGTTACAAAGATATCGTAAAATACTTATTCTGCTCTTCAATATTGCACTTGCACATATCAAATGCTTCTAATATTCTAATCCATTTTCTTCTAATTTATCGGTTGTTTTCTGATAGTCATGAAAAGTATTCATTTCATGCAAATTATATTATGGTCTATCTTTAAATCCCTTTCCTTTTATACATTATCATCTAATGATTTTTTCTAAGGTATTATTAATATTTGCTCGATTTTCAACTAAATTTTCAAACCACAAAACGAATTTAATTGAAGATGAGCGAAGGAGTTACTTACTGATAATGAGTAGGAGAGATGCCTTGAAAGAAGACTTTAGTTTTGGTGGTATCAACATTCAGATCAACCCATTTAGCCCAAGTGGTTAATCCTTTATCGTATGCCTCCAAACGGTCCATGTTCTTAACCAGATTGGGTCCATCTCTGATATAATCCCATCTGAATATGAACATCACCAACAACCGTTAGGTCAGACCCAAAAACAAAAGGGACAGTGAAACAACGAGGTAATACAATAAAATGGACCCTCCCACGTTAACTTTTAACGTAACAAGGTTATGTTGAAATTTGAATCCATCTTTCACCTAATAATATACATTAAATATTTTGCACAGCGATTTCTGCATAAACGCATAATACCCCTGAGATTTTCCTGTGTGGGTCCACCAATGCCACGAGTTGAAAATCAACAAGTCCATTCCTTTCCACGCATTTCCAGCAACAATGGAGTTCAATGTAAGGACTCGCCCAACTTTTTCTCGAATTATGTCTACCAAATACGGTGTGCGGTATAGCTGTATAGTTACTCCATAGTCCTGCACAAACTCACCAAACCACTAATCATTACCAATCCACTTTCCATGGCTCATTCAATTCCATTTTCATCAAACCCACATTTATATGTACGACATAATTCACACACCAAACAATGAAGTGCAAAACAACTAGGACTCACTAGAGGGATTCATCCAAATCCTTGTGAAAGTCAACTGATATTCATATATTATTTTTATATCATACATGCATGGATTTTTATCTCTCTTATTCTAGCATGCTTCATCTCCAATTTTCTTTCAATAATAAGCACAATATAAAAGTGATTATTAAAGTACTTTACCATAACATCGTTTTCAAAAGGGGAAGCATGCATTGGCATACAAAAATATTCACGTGAAAAATAATAACTGTCAACAAACATGCTCTGTTCTGTCAACGTCACTTTTTGAATATAATAATACTATCTTTTTACAAGTATTAATAACTAGTTATTAACTATTATATGTTAATGATTATTTTAACTATCATTCTAAAATATATTAGTAAAGAATAAAAAACAATAAATTCTCAGCAAAATAAATTTAAGGGAAAGGGATATAATAACGAAAGGTGTGATATTGTTATTTTGAAAAAAATCTGAAGTCGGGGGAATATATTGCTGTGTATATTTATTGAAATTATTACCTTAAACATTGGGAAAGGGTGATTGGTCAAACTTCAGAGTTATCAACTTCTTACTAATCAGGTGAATAGTTCTTAAACATTGGCTTAATCAATCTGGTTTCCAACTAATGTGAATAATCTAAGGAATTGCTACCTACTGATTGAGATCTGAAATTTATCCGAGTTTTATAATATTATGGATTTTGTAGCTTAACAATATTAGCATGACATATAGATCGTTTTCAAATAGAAAAGTCTAGCCAACTAGTGTCATGTTCTATGATTGATACCAGGCAAAGTAAGATAATGAACCAAATAATTGCGAGGAGCCTCCAAGTTGTAATCACAGGTTGGCATGCCCAGCCTGTCATATACCACAGATAAACTCAACAGTACATAAACTCTACAATTTCGTGTCAAAATCAGACCCTTCTATTAAGTAGAATTTTGGTTTCCCTGCATTGTAAATTACTATGTGCGGTTTTTCTTCCACTTTTTCTTTAGGGGGCACTAGTACCTTTATTTCTATTCTTTATTTTGAATATTTGATTGGTCCTGGCCCAGCAAAAGGAATCTTCTCCTGCCCAAGGAACTATTCAAAGGTATATCATTAAAGCTTTGGTTCATCATATCTGCTTAACTTTGTGGGCAATGGGTTTTGTATACTTAAATCCATATAGTTCAACCTTCCACCTATCAACTTTTGAAAAAAAAAATGAAAATTCAATCCAGCTTCCCTTCATACCTCCCCTCTATATTTTTATTTTAAAAGTGACAAGTGTGATAGAGAGGTGCAAGAGGTTTGATTTTGATGTATGGTTAACATTTTTCTTAATCTGTCATATTGGTACGGAGATTGAGTATTTTGCAAGAAATTTTAACCGCAAACTCTATTTTCCTTTACTGTACCAATATAAACATATCTTTTCTCTAGCTTTATGTCAAAATCTAGCTTGAATTTTTTAAACAAACTGTAAATATAATAACCGGGGTTGGAGAAAACTTGGGAAATTAATGATGGAAGAACAAAACACGGCATAAACCATGAAAGAAGAAAGTGACAGTGCGATAGAGAAACAAACAAGGAGATGAAAAATGAAGAAAAAGAGGACGGGTTGTATTGAGTGAAGCCTGGTGATTTATACAAAACCAGAAATGAGACAGATATAAAAAGAAAAGTAAAACAAAAGCAAACCTGGAACGTTACAGTGGACAGTGATTCTTTCCTCAAAAAGCTGCTCTTGGTACTTGGCACCGACGCGTGAATCATACAGGATAGTGATTCCCACATGTTGAGACTCAGTGAGTCACCCACAAACATTATCTTCTTACCCCTCCACCTGTTCAGGAAAACCGCACCATCGAACCTACACCAGAAAAATTGCAGTCACACTAATAAAATATCATCTATCAAACACTTTCCACATGAGTTTTACTAGTTTTGACCCCCTTTTTTTTAGTTCGGCAGACGAAAATAATATATAGTAAAAAAATTGTGCGAGTTCAAAAGTTAAAACGTGTTTCTTAATTGTGCTATTCAATATGAAATCTGGAAACAAAAGTGGTTGGTCCCTTCCACGGAATCAAATTTAAGACTTATTGCCTCATTTATCGAACAACTTCCGAAATTAACTTGGTTGGTGCATGTTTGGTAAAAGGTGGGTTGACAGTTTTTCTGGAGCAACAAATGGTGTTTTTATAATAATTGTTCTATAATTTTATTCTATTTGGAAATCCAAACACATCATTAAACTATTTCACATTATTCTTGTGGAGAAATGGAGACACAAGATACCGAAGCAGTATTTCAATGTTGCCAGTATAAATTACTGTCAACTATGTTCTCATATTGCACAAAACTTGAATGCAGTTGTTAAGAGATCATGTACTTCAACTAAAACTAGAATTTCATGGCAACCTATGCCGACCTACAATAGAACTTTAATACTAATTGAAAATAGTAGAAAGAAATAATTAAGATATTACATAAAAAGTTTGTTATTTTTTGTGTTTTTCCGTAAATATTGAATCTGGGAACAAAGTTAGCACATGGATTGAGAAAGTTGGCACTACCTGGGTAAGGCACATGAATCAGGTTTCCAGGCATATTTGAGGTACTGCTTGTCAGGTCTTCCATACTTTTGGCAATCAAACTCAGGATCAATGAAGGGGCAGGTTGAAGAGTCATAGAGAGGATAAGAAGGGTCAACCACCCAACTTCCCAGGAACAAATTGCATCCATTTACTATTACTTCCTTTTTCCCTCCCAAGCCACTCACATTGTGGAATTTTGCAGCTCTTGCTTGGTGCAGGGACAAGAGGCAGCAGAACAGGGTGAGCAGGCACAGAGTAGAGACCCTGAAACCCATACAAGAATGAATAGCCTAAAAGCTGCGAAAGAGATAAAAAGAATGTGAATGACAATTTGTGTGTGCTTATGGGTCATATATAGGACGGAGAAACTCAACAAAAAGAAGTGCTTGGTGGGTTCCCATGGTGGGTGCTGTGGGACACTGATTTTCTCTCTCTAACAAGAGGAGATCTTGGATGGATTTTTCTATGCTGTGTGTGGTTATTATGGGATTTGATAAGGAAAATGTTTGTTTTTATGGGAAAAATCAAATGTTACTTACCATTTGGTGAGGGAACTGAAATGTTCTGTGAATTTCATTCCGTTGGTATAGTTGTGTAAATGTCACGGGGCCAAAGGGAATCTTCTTCAATAAATTAGAAAACAAGTACTATTGCATGCTAAATATATTAATCCTAAATCTAGAAAAAACAAATATGTTATGCTGTGTTCTTGTCTTTTTAGATTTTACTTCTTTATAGGATTTTTCTTCTACGTTTGAAAAACTAAAAACAACTGAAAATATAATTACGTTTCTATATAATAATATATGACGTTCCTATGCATGTTTTATGTAATGTGCAAAGTGATAAACTATAAAAGAAAAAATAATCAAGCAAACTCATTTTAACCTTAAAAGAAAAAAAAATCAATTAATTTTAATTGCGTTGTCTAAAAACTTAAATATATAGATAGACGAGCTTCGTTTGAAAATATGATAATTTTTGTTTTTGTTTCTTAAATACGGTGTCAATTAATGTCTAAGAAACATATTTATGTTTTTTTAAAATTCAAAATAAAATAATTAATGATATGTAATTACATAAAATATAAAAAATAATAAAAATAGTAAATAGGTGATTTAAAACTACATGATGAATTCCTCTCCTTAAAGTAATTGTTCTGAATAACATTACTGACGAGCTTTGAGAAACAACTTTGCAGTAAAAATAGTTGCCCTCTTTTTTATATTATATATTTATTTACATTAATTGTTAGTTATTTTCTATTAAATGAATCTATCTTAAGTAATAATTAAGGGTAATTACTTTAAGGTTAGGTTAAATTGAGAAAGATGGGCAACACCAACTGAATTGAATTGAATTGAATTATGAAAGCTATATTCAACTATAAATATATTTTGTTGGAACTAAATTAGAAATAATTTAGGTGAAGTAACCAAATTATTTTTAGGTTTAAAGAAATATTTTCAATTTTTTTAAATCTAACTATTTTATAAACAAATTATTAAAAAATAAAAAACTTAACAATTTTTTATTAAATAAAAAATATATATACTCATTAATTATGATATTATATTATAATAAATCATTAAATTTCAAATGGATTTGGATATTATAATACAGTCAATTTACTAAATTTTGTAGTTTTTTTTATAATTATGGAATTCTTTAAATAATTTTATTTACTATCATGATTTTATAGTAATTTACAGTAAAATATGTATTATGATAGTAATGATAATAAAATTTCATGTTAGCTTGAATATTTACGTTATGACAATAATGAAATTTATGCTAATGTTTTATATTTGTCATCATTATTTTATAATAATATTGTTACTATTTCTATACTTTTAAAAGTTTTATATTATTAAAAAATTGAAATTAAGAATAATTTATATTTTTTTCTTTAATTCTCTTTTACAATTTTTTAAATAGAATTGTGATGAAATTGAGTTTGAACATTAAAATAGATAATAACTTAGATATAATGATATTTCAAACAGAACTATAATAAATTATGAACATATTAACCACAAAATTTGAAAACAATACATATTAGAATATAGAGTGTAGCGAATTTAAGTGTAAGACGTAACACATTAGAAAAAAATAAGTTAACTAACCCTAAATTGGTTTGTCTCTTATAAAAATAAATAGATGATGAGATTGTCCGATATGATTTTTTTTCTTCTAAAATGCGTGTACTTAAAAGAGAATAAATAAAAATATAACAACTTTATAAGTAAAAAAGGATAAACAAAATAAAAATGTAATAAGATATTATCTTATATATTAAAAATTAAAAAAATTAAAAATGGTCTCAAAAAGAGATAAATGTGAAAAATAAGCTAAGATTTATTTTGAAATAAAATTTCAAAAAATACTACAGACTAGTAAAAGTTTATCAGATAATAGATTACGTAATTTCTAAAAAAAAGTTCGTGATTATTGTTTATCATATATTTTCTGGAATTAAAAATAAGTGTCGTTTCGTGAAGTAAAATAATCACATAACATAACAAAACAAAAGAAATGTTTTATTGTTTGTCTACGTCATATGAATCTATTATTAATGTTTATGGATAAATATCATTTTAATATTTAAAAACATTATTTCAATCTTAAAAATATAAAACATTGTCGTGTTGATTTTTGAAATTAAAAAAAAATCCTTATAATAATGTTAAAATTTAATTATTGAGTAGTACTTTGGTCCGGTCCTATATGTTCCCAAAACGTAACTATACCGAACATAACTATATATGAGTAATATAAACATAAACATAAACATGAGCATATAAAAATAAACATGGAAAATATAATTACTTAAACACGTAAATTTACACAACAATTCAAATAAACTATACGTGTATTTCTATAGGTGTGATTAAATATTCTAAAACTAAAGATATATTTATAGATAATTATATCTCCATTGCTACTATAGCTCAAAAGCTTATTTCAAATTTGTATTATTAACGGTTGACATGTCAAAATACAATTATTATTATAAAAGAAAACAAAATACAATTATTACTATAAAACAAAACACAACATGCAGATAAACTATCAGAAAATAATTAAATATATAAAATATCAATCACAGATATTAAAATTTCACACAAACTCATAAAAAAATAGATTAATTATATTATTTATTGTGTATCCAAAGACACTGAGTAATCAAAGTAAATGATATACAAGAGAACTTCCAAAAACACTACAAGTTGAAATACATGTGTAGAAGTTAGACAACTTCCAAAGATTAATACATTGACTTTAAATACTCTAAAGCGTTATCAATCATATTTTTCATAAAATTGTCTCTGTGAAAATTTAATAATTATTTAATTACAATTCAACTTATAAGATAACTAGTTTTACAGAAAATATATAATTAATTATAGAATTGCCAATATAAAAATGTATTTGATTATTTTATGATAACTCGACTCATGTGATAATCATTTTAGGAGAGGTTGTATACTATATTGAGATAACAAATATTTATAATTAATTTTATCTAACAAATAGCAATTTGTCTAGCAGTTTCATAAATTCATTAAAAGGATGAGATTTGGTTTAAGAAATTTCAAATTGAGGATAATGGACAATTTTTCTCAATTAAATTTTTCTATGAAATTGTAATTTGGTGAGTGAAACCCTTATTTTTCTTTTGTTCAAAAACCTCCTCCACCAACTCTGGTCTGACAAGCCACACTCCTGGCGGTGGCTGCATTTGTCTGTTTCCTCTCTGAACCCCCAAAGCCCAAAAGGCGATTAAGATTCTTTAGTTTTGTGGTCTCAACAAACCCACAGCACCACGCAACCCATGTCGGCCACAGATTAGACTGATCCACAAGCATGCACCAAATTGGGCCCTCAGGACCCATACTCCACTCTCACCTTTAACCTCATCATCTCGTTTAGCCACGCTATAGTCCATTCTGGCCGTTAAAACGTGCATATCTTAGCTTCCAATAAATACCAATGTCTTTTCTGTTACTTCATTATCTTCTACACTCGCTATAAATAATAGCTATAATTTTTGTCACCCAGTGTAAGTCTTTTCCGTTATTCTTTTCCGTTACTAGTAAAATCATTTTTTAACAAACTTATCCATAGTATTTGATTACGAAACAATGTGACTTAAACCATCTAACTCCAACATATTCATAAAATCCTGCAACAAACATCCACTAACCCTTATTTTTTGTTTGTATCTTCCTGTTGTTATTAAAATTTTATTTTTTTATATTAATTATTTTTCTAATAATATTTTTAATTTGAATTATGAAATCACGTTATTGTAAATTTATTTGATAATTTATGTATGAACACTCTATTATGATATAAATTCTAAATTTAGGTTAAAAATGTCAAATTATATTTATTATATATTATATTTTTTAATATACACGGGTCAATCAACAACCTAATAGTTCCATCATTAGTATATTAATCCAAAATTTCTATGAATCAATATTTGAGTCCATTTTCATAATCTTAACTTCAAATTATTGAGAATCAAAATTAAGTTTTTTTTTATTGTTTCAAAATACGAGGTTCTTCTACTGAAAATGTTCTAAATGCTATTTTATTTTATTATTTTTTATCTACTTTTCATTTATTTCACGTGAATGTTTATTGACTTCACAATTTTTTTATGCTTTTATGCTTTCATATTTAATTTTTTCTAAATTTTCCAGCAATTAATATTTAAAATACATTAATTAGAAGCCATGAATACTATTTTCATAACTGTTTTGGTTTTAAACAAGGAAGAATACAAATAATTTACCCTTTAAAATATTTATCGATAAATTCTAATATATTATAGTTATAGTAAAAGTAAAATAAAACTTATTTTCTATCATTATTAGTATCTTATTTAATAAAAGACTTTAAGAAAATCCTACCTTATGTAAAATAAAATAAAAATAATGAAAGTAGAGAAAATATAATGATATTGTAACATTTCAATTATATTAATTATTCAAATTACTTAAGTAAAAAGAAATATGTAATGATTATGAACTTCCACTAATTTTATATCACTTATATTTTAAAAAATGCATAAATTTGATTACCACCTAGGTAATTTTCTTTAACATAACCATATCCTGTAGATATATTCCAATTAAATCATTTTATGCAATACAAACTATTATGCTTATAACATGATTTTAGAATAAAAACATATAACAATTGTACCTTTAAAAAGACATTTACCATAAAAAATTAAGTTTTGAAGCATATCAAGAATCAGTTGATTTCGTTCAACTGTTATTTCTTAGAAAAGAAATTATTGTTTTTTCTCTAATAGCTTGAAAGATAAATTAATTAATATTACTCATAAATTATAGGAGAAATAGTAGATTTTATAATATGAAAAAAATTGAAAATGATTACAAAATTAGCAATGGTTCTGTATTTTAAATTTTTTTCTAAAAAATAATATTTTTTTATATTTTTAATACTTTAATATCTCAGAAAATTTATAACAATACTTATAAACAATTTGTGCGTGTTCATTAAAAACCATGCAATTTTAATTATGTTGTCATACAATTTTAATTATGTTGTCATACAATTTTAATTATGTTCATTCAAAATACATGATCTAATATTTACTTTTGTAATATGTACTTTACTTATTATAAATAATTATAAACAAGTACACTCAAATTTATAAGTTTAATGTGTACTTGTTGATATTACAAAACTTAATCATTTATTGAAGATAGAAATGCCACTTGAAAAGCCTTAAGCCTCTACCACATCATATGGTGTATGTTATTGTATACTAGTGTTTTTCTTTTTTATCACTCACCAATATATATTTATATATACTTTGAAAATTAGTGTAATAAATAAATATTTTGAAATGAATTATAATTTTTTAATTTATAATAAATATTATTATATAATGCTATTTCTAACTATTATTGTTTTTTAATATTATTAAAATATATTTTATAAATAAATATTAAAATGATAGATTAAAAAAGATAAAATGATTAAGAAAATATTTAAAAAATTATTTATTAAAAAAAAAGCCTTTAAACTAAACAATGTTATTGTCTACTTGTCTAATTGACGAGAAGAATTATGTTTAAGAAACAAAGAAACTTTCGCAAATAACAAATGAAAAAGAGAAAGATAATAAAAAAGAAAAGAATTAATAAACGGAGAAAATGGAGAAAAAATATAAAAATAACATATTATTATATTATTATGTGAAATTTGTAGTAAAAATATCATAGTATTCCTTAACCATAAATAAATTTATAAAAATAAATATTCTTAAGAATTTATGTTCAACCAAGTAGTGTATTGATTCCGGAAAATTATATTATGATTTTCAATAACCATGATTTTGGGATATAAGAAAAAACTTCATCACCAACTTATTTCCAAAATAACAATTAGGATATGTGACCGTTTTTAAGTTTTAATTTTTATGCATATATGTTTAAGATTTAATGTATTCCAAACATAAAATTACTATATATATATACGAGAATTATTTTAAAAAATTATAATTAAATGATAAAATATTTTTTATCTAAAATTTACCTGATTAATTAATTAACATAATTAGAATATATGTCATTTATTTGATATTAAAAAAAGATATTATTATTTTAAAAAGATAAATACATTATTCATATTCTTGTTACTGAATTTACGCTTATCAGATTATTTCTGTTATTCTGTTAATAATTTGTTCTTTGAATTTACTCATATTATCATATTATTTCTGTTATTCTGTTAATAATTTGTTCTTTGACTCTTTATATATAAAACTAACAAAAGTTTAACAAATTCCTCCGCAGCCATTCTTTCAACAAATTTTCTAGGTTAAGAAAAACCATGAGACAAGTTTTGAGCATGGCTTTATGTCCAGTTACCTATTGCATTAATTTGTTTATAGCAGTTCAGAATATTTTCTGTTTCAGGGTTCCAGAGGCTGAATCAAGGTCACATGGTTCAACCTCTTTCGTTGATCGAACTCCAATCAGACGTGATTCAACTTCACATGTTCCAACTCCAATCAGACGTAGATCAAGCTCACATGTTCAAGCTCCAATCAGACGTGAATCAACCTCACATGTTCAAGCTCCAATCAGACGTGAATCAACCTCACATGTTCAAGCTCCAATCAGACATGAATCAACTTCACATGTTCAAGCTCCAATCAGACGTGAATCAACCTCACATGTTCCAACTCCAATCAGACGTGAATCAACCTCAGATGTTCCAACTCCAATCCGACGTGAATCAACCTCAGATGTTCCAACTCCAATCCGACGTGAATCAACCTCACATGTTCCAACTCCAATCCGACGTAAATCAACTTCACAGGTTGATCGAACTCCAATTGATAGCAGAATGGCGGGGAAAGAAGGACAGTGGTCAAATCTGCCTCATGACCTGCTTTTCAGAATTGCGTGTTCTTTAGGGCTCATGGACTTTCTCAGTTTCCGTTGTGTCTGCAAAGATTGGCACATTGCTTCTTCAAAAGTCTCGCATGAAGATAAATCTTCAGTGTTTGAACCTTGGTTTCTCATTTACGAAGGAGAAGGTTCTCAGTGTTCTTTGTTAAATAACCAGCATAAACGTTATACCAGCCAGCACATCCTAGAACTGGATGGGGCAACATGCCTTGCATCACATGAAGGATGGTTACTTCTCTTTCGGCAGAGTTCATTGTTCTTTTTTTGCCCTTTTTCAAAGGCAAAAATAGAGCTTCCAAATTGTCCAGTCACTTCAGTGACTGACCTTGTTGCAGCATTTTCATCTGTCCCCACTGCTGAAGATTGCACAGTTGTTGTGCTTAACCGTTTCAGTAGTTCTGAGTTACATCTGTCCATGCTTCGCAGGGGAAAGAAGGTATGGAAGAAGTACAGCTTTTTGGGACGTAATTTTAATAGAATAAAAACAGCTTTGTTTTATGAAGGGGATGAGTTTCATTTTCTGGACGGGAAGAATGGTTTGATTGCCTTTAGTGCTTCTAAAAACCCTAAATGGAACAGTTATGATATACAGCCATCAACAGATTTATCCTCGGATATTTTAGTTCTGAACTACACGGTGCGCAACAACCATTGTCAACGGAACAATGGTATCGCGAGACTCTTGAAGGCAAATGATTCAATTTCTACATGCGGGACTACAGTTCCACACTCTAGTGGTGAATATGACATGATAATTGGGAGTGAAAGCATTGAGGCACCAAATCAATCTCGAAGCCGTCGTCTTAAAGGGGTATGGATCCAACCTAAATATTGCTATGTTCCTCCAGGCCTGACATGGTAGCTTCTTAGGGTTTCAGTTTTCTTTCTTTTTCTTTCCTGCTTCTCATTTTCCTCACTCTTTCACGGATTTCTTATTTATTTCAAAATTTAGATTTTATTCGTTGTAGCTCTTTTTCGATTATAATTGCTTGTAGTTTGAAATCATCTATTTAATTGTTATGTGGAGAAGGGTTTAATAATCAAATTCAAATTTAAAATCCCTATGCTTTGCTTTCTAACTCTGGTTTCATTTCTGCTGTTGGACCTTATTGAATAATTTAACCATTCATTGATTCCAAGTTTTGAGAAGACATTTAAACCCAAAAGAACTTTAATTTTATATTAAAGAATTTTATATCTGTCTTTCTTTAATATATTTTGAGACAACAATATTATAATAATATAAAAATGAGACAATTATATTATAAGAATATAATAATGAAACAATTATATTATAATAATATAATAATAAGAATGAAGGAATTATGTGTTAGGTTTTCAGTTTTTATTTCAAAATAACCAATTTCTATAATCTATTTTCCAAATAAATTGTAGTGGTAGGTGATTTATCGTTTATGTTTTTTTTTTAAAGAAAGAGGTTATGTAGAAGTAGGTGATTTTTCCATTTAGTTCTTAATTTTATTGTATGCATTCACTTAAAACTAAGAAATTATATAATGACAAGTAATTTTTTTACCTAACACTCCCTTTAATTGATCTTGTCATAATAAATACGAGTATTTTATTATTAAAATATTAAACTCCAACTTTTATAATTATAAAAAAATTTGATAATTAACAAGCATAATAATAAAAAAAAGATATAAATTAAATACATAATTTTAAATTCTGATAATTAAGCTAGATCTTATTAAGTAATAAAAATATATGATTAAAAAATAAAATGATTTAACAATAAACATATTTGATAATATAATTAAATAATAAAAAATAATAACCCATTAATTTAGTCACTAAATAAATAAAATATGCTAATGATAGAAGTAATTGATAATGTAAAATAATATAAATAAGTAATAACATATAAATATTCAGAAAATGTTTTGTATAAATCTTATTTACGCTACCTAAAAATAAATATATTATATCTAGGAATGATAAGATAGAATAAGGTAGTTGTAGAAAAACTTCCCTAACTTTTTTTTTATAAATTTTAAAAAATATACATATAAAAATTACTCTTTTAAAATATCAACACTGTAAGAAATTGATTTAAAATATAATTCAAAGAAAATTACATTATAAAATAAGTATAAATAAAATAAATTAAAAAATTAAATAAGTTGCACCAAAAAATATAAATTTAAATATAATTAGTTTCTTATAAAAAATTAAAATATTTGTATATTATTAAATCATAAATTTTGAAAATTAAAAGATGGAGAATTTTAATAGTGGTTTCAAACAGATGTTATACTTTTACATTAAAAAAAATCTATATGTGGAAAATCTATAAGGTAAATTTGAAAATAGAAACTAATATTACTATTTAAAAGTTCAAAACTTTATTTTCAATTAAAACATTAAAATGCATAGTATTTTTTTTAAATTATTACAAATTTAACATTATTATATATTAAATATTCATAATTAACCTTTGTAAGGTAGACTGTAACAAAATAATTGAAAATCCAAAACAATTTCATTACTTAAATTAAAGATAAAAGTGAATGTGAAACAGAAGAAAAAGAAAACACCACTTATAATATAACAAATGTTCAATTTTGATGGCGTTTCATAACTTGTGATAACTACATGACTCTAATATTTTTTATTCAATTGTTTCACAATTACATATATTATTATTTTATTTTAAAATTTTATTTATGTGTATTTTGTTATTTAAATATTATATTTTATTATTAAAAATGGTTATTAAAGAAAAAAAGTGGATATCAAATTTTCTTTAACAGAGTATTTGCCATTTGTATTCTTCTCCTATTTAATACACTCAATCAAGATAATATGTGCCAATAAAAATAGAAAATAAAAAATAAATAAAAAACTGTGCAAAAAAATAAATTACTATTTAAATTGTTAAAGGAGTATAGTTTGTTAATTTATCCTGAACACTAAAAAGTTTACGTCTACCACAACAACCGTAACAATGAGAGACGGATATAGAGGGGCAAGCGTTGGCCCCTTAAATATATTATTCATTCTTTTTGTATTAAATTATAAGACGTGGATATATTATAGTAATATTATTATTTTTATTTTTATTAATTACTATTAAATGAATTAACTGAAATTTAATCAATAATTTTGTATTTATTTTAGAATTATTTTTAAATAATTTAAAATCAGAATTACTAATTGTTTTAAATAAATATTTTAATCAAAATTTTTAATTCCCACCAAATTGTATATAGTTATACTTAAATTTTATTTTAAAATTTTAATTAAAATTTTTAATTTTAACTAAATTGAAAATAACTATGTTTAAATTTTATTTTAAAATTTCAATCAAAATTTTTAATTCCCACCAAATTGTAAATACAAATACTAAATTAAAATTAAAAAATTGAAAGATGATATTAGTAGATAATAGTGAAAGATGAAGATTCATATTAATAAAAGGAAATTAATTCTTAGTTTATGATATTTAATTTTTTTTTCTACTATTTAATATTTATACAAATAATAATGTGATTAATATGGCTATATAAGAAAAAAAATAAATGTTTAATTCCTTTATCTTATAATTTGAAATAGAGGAAGTATATTATATTAAAATATTAAAACAAAAGTCAAAATTTGATTGAGAAATCAAATACAATTCTTTTGTGAAGAACTGATTTCCACTTCTAAGTGACCTGGAACCTTTTATCTCCGTGTTCCTGTTGAGCTTCCACAATTCTCCTACAGCAGCAACAACTTCTGGAAAAGGTTAAAGGCAAAGCTAAAAGAGTTCCTACACAATATACAATTTCTACAAGTATTTTTTAGTTCTTACTATTTTTTCCTTTAATTTTTTTCTCCCTATTACTTTGTAACCCTTTTGTGCTCTTTTTTTAGCACACAATTCATATATGTTTGACTTGATTTATTCTTTTAATTTTTTTTATAAATGATATATAGGGTAAGGACACATTCATCATTATGGAAAAATCATTTAAAATTGATTCATATTTGAACCAAAAGGTACTAAAACTCCTCAAGCTAGTATGTCCCCAACTTTTCCATAACCACCCAAATAGTAGACATTGAACAACATGCATCTATGAATTTTATGACATGAAGAAACTATGTGCACAACTTAAATAAGAACTATAATATATTTATGTATTGTGATTTAATTTTTATTAAATTTTATTTCCTGCTCTCCTTTCTTGAATTTCTGGATTCGTTTCTAATAACAACTAAGGTCTATTGTCAATCTAATAGTTAGAGGATCTCTTAATAGTAAATTAATTATAATCTTATAAAAAAATGAAATAATAATTAACATATTTTATTTATGTGATAATTTAAAATCCATTAAAAATACTAATGAAATGACATGAACGTATATATTCTTTTTATTATAATAATGAAAAATAAAACATTAATTATTAAATAAAAGATTTATATTTTTTGATAATTTTTATGTGTAATTTTTTTATTGTGTATGCAGATTTATTTTATTATAATTTGTTACTTGTATTTTAAAAAATAATTTTTTATTTTAATTATTAATTTTGAATTTACATTTAAAAAAGAAAGAGTAGTTAGTTGAATTTGAAAGAAAAGTAAGTTTTTTTATTATCTTTGTCATTTTAAATTTAAATTTGAATAAAAGGTAGTTAATTTATTTTTAAAAAATAAGTATAAAATTTTAAGAATAAAATAATAAAAATTTGGAGACAGAAAATCTCTTTATATATTATTATAGATTTATATATAATTTTTTAATATGCACGTGGATTTATTTTATTATGAATACTTAATTAAATTTTTAAAATATATATTTTTATTATAATTATGATTTTTGAATTTGAAAGGAAATTTTTAGTTAGTTAATTTTGAAAAAAAGTTATTTTTATTATATTTTTTAAATTTAAATTTAAATAAAAGGTATTTGATTAAATTTCAAAAAATAGTTACAAAATTCTAAGGGTAAAATAAAAGGAAAGTATGAGGGAATCCTTTATATATATTATTATAGATTATGGATTTTTGTTTGAAATTTTTAGAAATTTGAATGTGTATATGAGATTGTAATGAATTTGTAAGGATGTAATCTAAACTATCTATTTTAATTTAGTCTCTAATTATAATTGTTGAAAATTTGATAGAAATATTCTTTTGGTATTATTATTTGTAACATAAATTTGATAGAGATGTTCTACTGGTATTATTATTTGCAACATTCTCCTTTGGGTCTCCAACAATATATTTTCGAATTCAAATATAGAAGAATAGGTGAATTGATAACAGAAGGTTTAAAATGAAACAAATACTGTTTTGGTACAAATCTCTATTATAATTATGTTATCAAACGATCATAATTAAAAATATCTTTGAAGATATGTTTAGGTTGTTGGGATTTTTTGTTGTGTAACGGAAAATAGAAACAAACTTCACTAGAAGCGAGGAGAGTAAGGTTTACAATAATCTATATATATAGATAGATAGGTAGATGTAAATATATATTGGTCTGATGGAAGGTGCAATATGATGATGTGAAAGACTGATTCAAGCACAGAAATAGAAAAAAAAATGTCAGGGAACTGGTCAGATCTGCCTCATGATCTGCTTTCGCAAATTGCGAATGGTCTAGGGCTTATTGACTTTCTCAGTTTCCGTTGTGTTTGCAAAGATTGGAACATTGCTTCTTCAAAATTATCACCAGAAGATGAATCTACTCTGTTTGATCCATGGTTTCTCATGTATGGAGGAGAAGGTTCTGAGTGTTCCCTGCTAAGCCACCAGAACAAATGCTACACCATCAACCTGCCACAACTTGATGGGGCAACTTGCCTTGCATCGTATGAAGGATGGTTGCTTTTCTTCGGGCACGGCTCATTGTTCTTTTTCTGCCCGTTTTCAAGAGCGAAAATAGTGCTTCCAAATTGTCCTTTAACTGAAGCATCTGACCATGTTGCAGCATTTTCAGCAGTCCCCACTTCCGAAGATTGCACTGTTGTTGTGCTTGACAGCAGCAGTGATACTGAATTGCAACTGTTCATGCTTCACAAGGGTGAAAATCAGTGGACTAAGTCCTCCTATTCAGGGCACAAGTTTAGCAAAATAAGAACAGCTTTGTTTTATGAAGAGAATGAGTTTCACTTTTTGGATGGAGAGAATGGTTTGGTTACCTTTAATACTTCTAAAACCAAACAATGGAACAGGTATCATGTGCGTGGATCCACTGATAGAATTTCCTCGTCTACATTGTTGCACTACATCATACGTAAAAACATTTTCCAATCGAAGAATGAGAAGAGAGAAAAACGATTATTAGAGGCAAAGGATTCAATTTCCACATGCGGAACTATAGTTCCGCATGTGAGTGGTCTATGTGATATGATCATTCGGAGCGAAAGCATCGAAGCAAAAACTCAACCTGAAAGTCGTCATCTCAAAGGAGTGTGGATCCAACCCAGATATTTCTATGTTCCTTCCAACCAAACATGGTAACTTGTTATGGTTCGCTTCTTTTTTGTTAGGTTTCTCATTTTCCTCGCTTTTTCATCGGTTTCTTATTTGTTTTTCGAACTTGGTTTTTTGTTGGATGCATTTTACTGTTAAGGATTTGGATCAAACTTGTTTATCTTATTAGCTTGTTTACTTTTGGTGTTTTCTGCTCATGAATATTATTTTAGATATAGGATTGATTTTGATTCTCAATAAGTGTATAAGTTTTTATTATCAAATAAAAAAGTAGTATTAATGTTTACTTTTTATGCGCACTGATTTATTGTTTAGGAATTTTGATTTTAGATTTATAAATTATTTTATTTCTAAACAATTTTAGATCTTTTCCTCTCAAATTGATTGAAATTCTCCTTAAAATTAAAAATGTAAAAATCAATTATTTAACTTCAAATTCAATTTTAAAATGTCAATATTATAAGATTATGAATGCTGATCACTCTAACACATAGAATTGAAACAACTTTACCGCTGCACAAATCGCTCTAGAATTTTATTTAATATTATGAACTAAAAGTTATATGTAATTATTTATTAATTGTTGATTTACCATTTAAATTTTTATTTCTATTGGATAACAATAAAAGAGAAAAATAGTTAAATGAAAGACCAGTTATTGATTCTCAATAAATTTATATTATCTTTTGTCTTCATATTTTACAGTAATTATTTATCATAGATTTCATTAGAAACTTTAAAAGTAATAAAAATATCAGATAACATTGGAAAGAAAAGTTCTCCAAACATAATCTTTATGATATGCAAATCATTATTTTATTAAAGAAATCTTCATTAATAATGGAAGATAATAATTAATAAAACTATTTATAGAAAAAAAATGACATAATATCAGAATTAATTAATATTTCCTTACGAACATTTTTTTTACTGAATTTAAGCTAATATAATAAATTTAGTTTGATTTAAATCATAATTATTCATACATAATTTTTCTTAATTATTTTCATAATAAAACTAGGTTTGAAGAAAGAAACAATTGTGATGTAACATTTGACAAAAAAAATTAATAATAATATATATTTTCAATGAATTTGGTTAAAGATAATTGCAATATTACATTTAGCAGAAGTATACGTTTTTATTATATTATAATAATATAAATTTAAAAAATTGAAAATATGTACTTTATAAAAAAAATTAAAAATATTTTGTGAAGAAATGAAAAAAAATAATAGTTTATATATAAGTCATCGAACATTGGTTAGATAAGTATTTTTAAGAGGTACAAGAGGTTTACTTTAATATGAGATTACTTTGAAGAGATTATGTGCTTAAGTATTTTATCAAATTATGCAAGCTGTTAAAAAATATTGTTCCCTATAATAAATATTTATTTTAAATTTGAACATATATGCATTTAAAATTCATTAATATTTACATTACAGATTTGTCTGCTAATTATTATAATGGTAAACAAATAGTTATAGCTTCATGAAAGCGCCTTGTTGCAACAAATTGATATCATTTTTAAATTGATGTAAACTAAGGACATTTTAATAATTTAAAATAAAAATAATATATATATATATATTATTTAAATTTATATCCATCTACCTTGGTATATTCATATATAATAAAAAACGACTTGAATTTATCTATATAAGATAAATGATGGTATATCAACACATGTTTTTCTCATGGATTTATTGATATATAATTTTTTATTCAAAAAATAACTTATATTGATTCATAAAACCTTGATTAATTTGGTCGAAAAACAATCCCAGCTAACTTTAATTAAAAATAGTTTGATTGTTAATGAAATAGTTATAATACTAAAATTTAGTTACTTAACATAGATTATTCTAGTAAAGAAAATTATATTTAATGTGAACTAATAATTAACATCATCTACATCCACTAATGAATATCACAATTGAAAATTATCCAAGATTGACTTTGACATGAAGGAATCCTTCAGTTCACATTAATAAAAAAAAATACTAAGCCAATAATGCCTTGATCTTGATTGAGTTGAAAAACATCTTATGTAATTGAATTACTCTTCTAATATTTTCATTTCTTTTAAAGTTTTCTATTCAAAGAACATATTTTATACAGAAACATTTCAAAATCTTTATAAAAAATGAATTACGGTAAAAGTTCTCAATCCAAATAACAATTTTAACGTTTAGATGACAGATAAATCAAAATACAAGTATCCACTTTTGGTGGATATCATTATAAGAATTATATATATTAATAAATAGTAGTGGTGGTGATGATAATAATAATTCGGATGACATTATTATTGATGATAATAATATTGAATCTCAATAATAAAATGATAATGATGATAAATGTAGTAATAACTTAAAAAGATAATAGTAAAATAATTAAAAATGATATTAGAGTAAGTGGAGATGCAGGGGATCGAACCCTGTACCTCTCGCATGCAAAGCGAGCGCTCTACCATTTGAGCTACATCCCCAGTTGAAAGATCCAATAATATCTACTTATATATACAATAGAATAATATGATCCTTTCACCTGTTGTTCCACCAAACTTAAACGTTCGCACAGAGAGATGAAGGGGGAAAAAAAGAAAAGTGGATAATGGCTTCGTTATCGCTTTGCATAGCCACGAAAGCACCCACTCCCTCAGCTTCTCTCATTCTCACTGCCCCAAAACCATCTTCACTCTCTCTCAACGTTAGCCGCATCAGTTTCTCCAACCTTCGCTCTCCTCTCCTCCATTGCTCCTTCCTCTCCTCTCCTTCCCATCTCTCTTCCCCTTCCTTCCTTTCAGGTACTCCTCGCCTTTATTTCCCATCTGGGTAATTCTTGTTTACCCTTTCATGTCATTCTTCACTAATTACCCAATGGGTCGCTTTCAAATTGCTTACTCCTGGTGAATTTCGTTCTGCCTTTGTGTAGTTTTAGTTAGGAAGTGCTGAATTCTTCATTATCAATGTATGGTATGCCAATCTTAAACTTTTTTTAATATCTGTTTTAGGTGGAAAAGTGGCAGTTTTGAATCGGAAGTTATTTCTCTTCGTTTGAATAGGCATGTAGGGGTTTATGTTGCTAATGATTTTTTGAAAAAAAAAAAGTTTTTGTGGTTGGGTTTAATTTAACATGAACATGGGCACAATTGGGAACGGAAGCTGTTCTTTTGGATATTTAAAGTATTAGGAATTTAAGTGTGAGAGTAAATATAAATTCCACTTTAAATAAAAATGATAAAGTTGAGATGTAGAAAAGAAAAACAAAAATTATAATGAACATACTATTAGCAGTTTAAAATGCTTGCATTTTTACCTTTTTGTTTTTGGATTAAATGCAATTAGCAACTCCGAAGTCTGAATATGTTATCTAGTCCGAACAGATCCAATGAGCTTGCTGTCTCTTCGGACTTATATTTTGGTGCATTCATATTGAGTAGAACTGTTTTATTTTTAATACTATTCTATACCCCTCAGTGAATTTTTTTAAAATGCTGAATGAGTGTAGCAGTGTTTTTAGTTGTTGTGTTTGTTCTTCTTTCTCTAAGGATCGTGATCTTGTTTAGTGTACCTAGTGGTAACAAACAAGAAAACATCACAACATTTCCAATTCAGAACTTTAAAACAATCTATTAGTCTTTCTCGCTCATGTGAGACTTCTAATGGTAATTTAACACCAATAGTGACACAGCACAGTTGATTCCCAAACATTTATGGTTTAGTTGACTGGTTTAGTGATATAGAGGTTGAGTTTGTTGATCCTCCTGGCTCAATGGATTTTGGTGGTTGTGATGAGAAGACAACTCCAATTAGACCAATAGCCTGCATCAGTTAAGAATATCTCAATAACATCCTTTCATAAAAATCATTGAGAGCATTAAAGAACTCAAGCAATAACTCACTCTGATTAAAATTCAACATATTTTGCCATTGAAACTTCCTAGCAAAATAACTTAGCAAAGAATAAAGAGAAATAGTGCGCAGAAGACTAGAGTTGTTAGCATTGTTAGAAATAGCTAACTGGCTTTGAATTGTTTGGCACATTTGTTCAATTTGCATATGACCGTAGGTTCTGCTTAACACGCCTGGTGGAATAAGGCTGTTGTTGTTTTGCGTATATATATATAATCCTTATTCAGATTTAGATTGACTTGATCTCAACTAAATTGTCAATGTAAAGGCTTGTCACTTGGATTGGATTTGACATCTAATGTTGGGGTCAGAAGAGGAAAAGGTTGTGGCTTGGTTGTGAGGGCAGGCAAGGCTGCTCTTTGTCAGACTAAGAGAAACAGATCAAGAAAATCACTGGCACGCACTCATGGCTTCCGCAAACGAATGAGCACACCAGGTGGAAGAGCGATTATAAGACGACGACGTGCCAAGGGACGGAAAGTTCTTTGCACTAAGTCCCACCCAAATAGTGGAAAATAGTGGCGAAAATGGCCTGGACTTGTTCTGTTTCTGTGATTTAATGCATTTATTCCTCACAACCTGTCTGCTTTTTGAGTTCATTTTTTTTCCTAACAGTGGTTCTTGGTACCCTTTATGTTTAAAATTAAATTTTTTTATGCATTTTCTCTTTGTTCTCTCCTTTAATTCTTGCCTAGTTACATCCAGATTTGGTTAAAAGATGTTTACTACAAAATGAACCACATTTTGGATGACTTGTTGGAAAGACATTCAAGATGACTGGTTGTGTTTGTATATATTGTTCTTATGCTTTGTTAACCACTAATCCTTTTTCTTTTAAATTATTTTAATAAAACTATAGAGCGTAGGTAATGTAAGTGAGTGTATTTCGTGTATTAGAAAATGGTTGTTTCTTCCATCTGATATTTCATTTGGCCATCGTGGCATTGCATAATGTCAAGCAGTCTCCTTTACATTAATGGATGCATTGACCAAGATACTTTTGCTTGGTGTTTAGATGGGGTCAAGATACTCATACAACTTCTAGAATTTCTCAATCAATATCAATAGTATTATTTGGTGAATGTTAATAGTAATAAGAGTCAAATACCACGTTTGACTTGTTTTTATTTCAATTATATTGTTTTTACCGTTAACCAATTAACTAGTTCTTAGATTTCTAGATTTTTAATCTTTCTTATTTGACTTGTCTTCAGATTTTTAAGTAAAAGTACTTAAAAATGTTATGTAAATGTACTTTCAACACTTTATTGTATCATTTAACAAGATTTATGATTTATAGAAAAAGGAATGAAATTGATTCTATATTTTATAGAATCCATGTGAAGGTTTGAAGGTTTTCCACATGACATTTCCATCGTTTTTGGACGTTCATGTCATATGGAAGACGTGTGTATCTTTTTGTTTATTTTAAGAAGCAGAGTTTGAGTTGCTAGAGAAGTGTGAAAACACACATTGTGATTGAAACTTAACAACATGCATTGCACGTTTCAATCTAGATGCTGCTGATTAGATGTTGGTAATAGATAGGTTAACTTAATCATGATTCACATGGGAGCCTTAATTAATATAAGGATATAGTAGCCAAAATAGACTAAACACAGCAAAGGAAAATAGCAAAACACTAATTTTCTCTTCTTCTAATTGCTCTTGTGGCTGCTCCACTACTAAACCAATGCAGAGTTTTAACTATTTACATTATTTGTTGTTTTTCTTTAACAAAATATATATTAAGTGTAGGTATAACTATTAAGTAGTATTTAAACCCTTTAAAAATATTTACAACTTCACCTTCAATACCACTTTTATTTTGCTTCCCACGTAAAAAAATTCCTTATATTATAGTTGTTGTTAATATATAATTTTATACTTATTATTTACAATTAACCATTATTAATTGGCTTTGATTATGTCTCTCTTGGGACACTCAAGTATATAATTGGATCGATGCCCGATAGGTAAATTTTTATTTTATAATTAAATATTTTTAGTTGTATTATATACTACTCTAAATTTGTAAACATTCAAAGAAAGTGTAGAACATTCATAGAACATTTTAAAAAATATTTTATAACAATAATTTGTGACAAATATCAATATATAAAAAACGGTGATGAATTTTAAAAATTATAAAGTTTGTAACAAATGTTGATTAATATATGACTCATAGACTTTGAAATGAAATTATATTATTATTATTATTATTATTATTATTATTATTATTATTATTATTATTATTAGCTATCCCGTCTTAAAAGTTATCACAAAAATATTTAAAAAGTGTAATTACACAACTTCATTAATAAAATCCGTCCCATAAGTCATCATTAATTATTTTACAAAAATCATTTATATTTGTCTAAGTACAAACGTACCATAACAAAATTCCTTATAGAATAATTAAGTCACTTAAATTCGTTAAGTTTCACTTTAAGTGAGCATAGAAGGAAGAATAGTAAAAAAAATTGTCTCATCAATTAAAATTGAGATTATGATAATTTTAAACCACATTGCTTATAAGTAACCTTAAAGTTACTTTATGTGACCTGAAGTAACTGAAAATAGTATTTGCTTTATTTCATTTCAAGTGACGCATAAAAAAAATTATTTTTATCAATTATATTATTAATTTATAAAGTAATAAAATTAGTTACTAATTAAATTAAAAATTAATGTAAAATTTAATTTAATAAATAATTAAAACTTTGATAACTAATATTAGAAACAAATTTAAATTTAAATTTAAATTTAAAAATTAATTTAATCATCATTATGTAAAAATTAATTTTATAATTTTTTTAAGATTAATAACTAAAAAATATAATATTTATTATAATAAAAATTACTTTAAATATAAATCACTTTTAATTTATAAAATATTTTTTAATTTAATAACTATAAATTATTTTGTATTCAATAAATTTATTGTAGCGTAAATATTTTTTTAATCCTAAGCCAAAACATATAAGTGTTCATGATTTTACTCTTAAATAAGTTGCTTACAGCAACCTAAAAAGTTTATTTAAATAAGAATTTTCAGACATCCATAATTTTGCTTAAATAATATTTTTCAAAAGAAAAGAAAAATACTGAAGTGGTAAGATGTTTAAATGAGAAAAAATCTTGATTTCTCTTTCTTATATATATATATATATATATATATATATATATATGCTATTTATTAATTTTAATTTATAAAAAAGTATTTAAAAAAAGTGATAAAATTTAAAATTTTAATGTTTGAATAGAGTGTGGTGTATTTATATAAGAATAATTATGTTATCTAGCATGATAGCTAGTGATGTCCAGATCTAATTTTAATCTGGTTTCCAAAACTTTCATTTCATTCTGAAAACAAAATTGTTATATATCTTATACCATATAAGAGCAAACCAAATAAACCTTTGTCATGTTATATTTTTTCCCCTTAAGGACCGTGATAAAAAGACTGTAAAGCTTCTCAAATTGCAGTCTGACACCTTCTTTTAACACACAATTAAGTCCAATTAAAGAATAAAAAAATTAAAATAAACTAAATGAAGATCAGATGTGTGTCTAATATTTTCCTTTTCTATATCGCTTAAGAATTAAAATAAATTTTAAAAAATAAACTTCACATAAATATTATCCATTAACAGCAAGAGAAATGGGAGTAGCGTACGTTTATCTTTTTCTTCATGAAGTGACTTTTAGGCTCACATGTTGCACGGTTTGGATTCCCAGCCATTTAAAATAGATCCAGAATACAGACTATCAATAGCCCCATCCATTATTTCAAGCCTATTTTATCTGTTACACTAACCATTCTTTGTTTGATCATTACAAAATATAAATGAACTATTCTGATAATTCAATAATTTAAATAATAATAAAATGTTATAATTGAATGGTTAAATTAAAACACACTTTTTTAATACAAATATAATTTGTTTCTTAATTATTGATTGTTCATATTATTTAAATTAATATTATTTTTTAAAAATATATAAACAAATTAAATGGTTAAGAAAATGTGAAGCCAATTTGCCATAAATTTTATCCAATACTAAAAGAAGTGATGACAAACGTACCCTATCTCTTCTTCATACTACACTACATTTTTACAATTATCTACGGAAAAATAATGAAAAAAATATATATGTCAATATGGCGTATGATGTCGTATGTTCATTAATTTTTATATGAAAATGAGATTAACTGTACAATTTTTATACTGAAAACGGGACTCACATGGGCGTGCGTGACTTGTGTAATATACATGGATGCCTAACTATTATGGCGTGCCATAGGATTTTGAATGCCATAAATATCCCCAATATGCTCCCTTTTCATACTCACTTCTCTTATCTTCTCTATTTCGTCTGAAAAGGAAAATGGCTATTTCTGTTCAAACGAAGCATGTCATTGCTGTTTGCGCTGTGATGTTGTGGACACGCCTAGCCATGTCCCGAACATTGCATGAATCTTCTGTTGCTGAAGCACACCAGCATTGGATGTCCCAACACGGACGCACATATGCTGATGATGCAGAGAAGGAAAAAAGGTTCAAAATATTTATAGACAACTTGGAATACATAGAGAAGTTCAACAATGCTGGGAACATGAGTTACAAGTTGGGGCTGAATCAATTTTCTGACTTAACCGCAGAAGAGTTTATCGCTTCACACACAGGACTCAAGATCAATTCAAGCCTACCACGCTCATCCTCAGTTACACCCTTGAGTGTGACTGATATTCCAACAAGCTTGGACTGGAGAGAGAGAGGCGCCGTCACCGATGTTAAGTACCAAGGTCAATGCGGTATGTAATCACATTTTTATCTTGTGTTTTATTTCCCTTTTTTTATTATACGAATCTCTTTCACTTGTAACCAGAACAGAACGTGATTTTCTGACGTTAATCTATTCTATGGTTAAATTGCAGGATGCTGTTGGGCCTTTTCAGCTGTGGCAGCTGTAGAAGGCATTCTCCAAATCAAAACTAAGAAATTGATCTCACTGTCAGAGCAACAGTTAGTGGACTGTAATAACGATAACAACGGGTGTGATGGAGGTTTCATGGATGACGCATTCAACTATATCATAGGAAACGGGGGTATGGCTACCGAGGGCGATTACCCATACCAGGGATTTGATGGAACATGCCAGATGACACAAGCCACAGCTGAAATAAGCGGCTATGAAGACGTACCTGAAAATGACGAAGAGCAACTACTACGAGCCGTGGCCAAGCAACCAGTGTCAGTTTGCATTGCTGTTAATGAAAACTTTATGTCATACGAGAGAGATGTATTTGAAGGACCATGTGGCACTGATCTGAACCACGCAGTTGTTATAGTTGGTTATGGCACCAGCGAAGACGGCAAAAAGTACTGGTTGATCAAGAATTCATGGGGAGAGGAGTGGGGAGAGAACGGGTACATGAAGTTGCTGAGGGAAAGTGGTGATCCTCGAGGTGTTTGTGGCGTCGCTATGAAAGCTTCTTATCCAATTATATAGTAATTTCTGAACAATTTTTAATGAATCCTTTTGTGTGCGTGCATGCTGTTGTTAGTAGCAACTAGTGTTGTGGTAAGTTTAAGCATCGGCTTTTCTTTGCCTCGCTTTACCCACTTGTGGTACAGCATCTATTTACAGAGGATAATTATATACATATATCTTTATTTGATATATATATATATATATATATATATATATATATATATATATATATATATATTTATTAAGTATATTTTTTTATCTTTCTGTTCTTCTAACATTATATATCTCATAAATCATTTTCCGTTTACAGACTACGTTCCTGCATGTCTTTTTACTTTCTATACGTACGAGGTTTGTAGCTTCGTCTATCAATCAATGAATTATATACAATTTATGGATTATATTGAAAACTGCTACTAATTACTTGTATAGTATTATTGTCTAAAAGTGTTGAAGTCTAAACAAATCTTTCTCGGTATCTCTTAATATACTATTAAATATAATATTACATCATATACAAAAATATTATTCAATTAATTTATAAAAGTTAAATATTTATGTTATTAATGATGTTTAATATTATTTTCATATATTAATAAAAATTTATAAAATCATTATTAAAATATTATAATAATTTTTTAATAAAAATATATTATTTATGAACTAATTTTTTTAATGACATTAATATTTTAAAAATATTTAATAACATTGATTTATTTAAAAAGTAACATTATAAAAACTATCAATGATATAAATCATTTGTTACATTCCGTAAAATGTTACTAAATGGTTTATTTTGAAATAAAATAACTTTTTTAATAAATATCAGGTAATTTATTTTGCTCTAACATAAATTAATATAGTTAAAAAAATATGATAAAAGAATATGGTGAAACTAACATTAATGTGAAAACAAATGTTGTTGATAATCCTTTTCCAATAACTACTGCAATACCTGATATAGATTAAAGATATCGATCGCCACCATTAGAGCACACAGGATTTGTAAAGTAAGAAAGAGCAAAATGTTTGAGACTAAGAAATTTTTTGCATAAAATTAAAACAAGATAGAAGGTCATACAAGGTGAGCCAAACCACAATTCTTGAAATATTAAATATATAATTTCCTTTATTCCAGCTTGTGGCAGTGACAAAAACATAAAATGAATATATCAACATATAAAAAAATTCCAGTTTTTATTAAATAACACACATGAGTATACAAGTTGTAAGAAATATTTTGGCCCCTAGTATATTTCTTCTCAGGGTCTGTCACTGACAGTCATTCTAATTTCTAACCAACTACTTAGTCCCTTTCAATTATGCAATTTAAGAGACAAACACAGTTCTTAACTATGCCTATTTCCAAGAATCTCAAATTCCACTAGATCTGAAAGCGCACAAGGAAACATAAAATGACTCTTCCATTCAAAAACCCTGGAAGAATTAATCTACAGTACTTAAGGATATCAATTTCACAAAGTTGAAAATAAAACTATTCAATTCTTAATTATCAGGTGAGGAAGGTCCATTCACCAAATCAAACTCATATGTTCCTTCAAGCTTTCAATTCCCCCAACAAACACACAACAAGCACAATAATCATTCCTAGGACAAGTGATTAATAATCAGACAATCACCTCGAATAATTAAAAAACCTCAAGAGATAAGAAGATTGGAAACGAACCATTCAAACATAGGGGTTGTCGCTGAGGCATATATAATTTGCATATGATAGGGAAATTGGAGTGCACCAACCGTGGACTTCGTGGTCTCTGAGTGTTGGGAATCTACGCCTCTCGAAAGACCCAACACTGAGGAACCTCTGCGACAAGGTTAGGTTAGGGTTTCACAATAAACCCTTCCTCTTTGGCCCCAAAATCCAATAGAAGAAGAAAGAAGAAAGTAAGAAGGAGAGAAGAAACAGATATGGATGTTTAGACCACAATTAAGAATTAAATCCAAAAGCAGACGATTGGGTTTGGGTGCATTTCTACAAACTAGTTAACAATAAAAAAGGAAAACCCTATCCAGTGGTTTACAGTGGAGGAATAGCGAGAATACAGTAGAATCGCGATCAGAGACACAGGAAGATTGACGGCAACAATTGAGTTACTATAGAATCCAAATACCTAGTGATTGATGCGGTTAGAGCCGCTGTAGAGTGCGGCAGAGTCGGAATCACAGTGTGCCACATTGATTGATACGTTTGCGCCGGCGGTTGACGTTCTTGCATGACGATGGCTATGTACTTGCACGATGGTGGCTATTATGCTTGCGCTGTTGTGGTGAATGGAGATTTCTTAAAAGTTGACCTTTCTTAGGAAAAGAGTGGAAAGTCCGAGAGGAGAAACGAGGGGTACACTAATCTTTCACTGGGAATCAAATCTAAGAATTTCAATTGAAATCAAATTCAAAGGATTTAATTTACCTTTAAAGCTTGATAAAAAAAATTTAATTAATAGAAAAATTAATAATATGTTTCAAACAATTCTCTACTAAACCTTTTCTCCTACTCACCATTCACTAATCAACAAGTAATCCTTTCTGTTCCTCTAAAATACTAACACTCTCTTTAATGTCACATTGATTTGTATTAATGACCAATATTCATTTTTAGATTGGAATGGTAAAATTTGCTGAATACGTGTTTTTTACAAACTGTTACTTGATGAATATTTCCATACGCTATAAATTCATGTATATATTTTGTATATGTGTTTTGATTATAGAATTATATGAAATTATTGACCTATAACTATATTCTTTAATTTAAAATAACTTATTTATTATTGTATGATAACCTATTATGATTGTAGTATTGAATATATATTAGTATTGGAAGAGGGAAGTAATTAGCAAGAGTGTGTGTGTCTATATATAACTTTATAGGTTTTTTTATGAGATAAATATAAATATTTTAATATGTTTGAAAATACTTTAATATGCAATAGCATTTGAAGAATTATACATTGAATGTTTATACTAGTAATTATAGGGTGTTGCAATATTCACCGAAACAAGAATGACAGTGATAGAACAAAATTAAAGGGATGAGAATCATATCTAAAACAAAATAAATTAATGAATTTTTTTGTATACATTATAATCTAAATAAAAAATATCTTATCCATTCAATTTCGTGGATAGAACAAAATAATGGGATGAGAATTATATCTAATCCAAACTGAAATTTTGCAAATTTGAAATGTTTATAGTAGATGTTTGGTTTCACAATTTGTATTCACAGATGAACTATAAG
This sequence comes from Lablab purpureus, assembly GCA_030347555.1. Classification (NCBI taxonomy): domain Eukaryota; kingdom Viridiplantae; phylum Streptophyta; class Magnoliopsida; order Fabales; family Fabaceae; genus Lablab; species Lablab purpureus. The sequence goes on from CM059259.1 coordinate 13,161,406, forward strand.
CCGTTCGAGATGGTCGAAAATTTTTTGTTTTTATTTTTTACATTTTATGTTCATTTGCAATGCTTCTGCCACGTCGCCCAAATCTTTACCAATAGTAACATATAATTATTTCCATTATTAATATATGAATTCAATGGAAAGAAATCAATAAAATATAAAAAGATAAAATAATAATAAAATCAGACGCCAAAATGTTTTTTTTTGTCTGTGTATATATATATATATATAAGCTTAAGATGATGAAATGATTTTTTATAATTAGTTGTAGAAGTAATTATGGTTTAAATATACAATTTCAAAAAATACAAGAAAAATACTGAAACCGTCTTATTAATAAACAGGGAAAAAATAATCTCTTTATATGTTTTATACTAATATTTTCTTTGTTTATTTTAATATAAAAGTATATATGTAGAAAAATCATTCTTAAAGTATATTCTTCCTTTCCAATAAAAAAATTAATAAGTTTCTTAATATATTACGCAGACATGTTAAAGTTTAAATAAAATGTAAAATTTAAATTTAAAATAAGTATTGTTAGTGTTGAAATATGATAAATTTAAATCTCTAAAAGTATATCAAATATGATATTACATACTTTTATTTTCGATGAAAAAAATATTTGATAATATTACATATGTACAAACAAATTAATGAGATAAAAAGTTTGGAAAGTCAGGAAATAATTTTGAAATTGATCATTTTATTAATATATACAATTAAGTTTCATTTAAGTAATAATAAGAAGAATTAGATAGTATATATAAAGAGGTGATTAGGGAATATTAAACTATAAAATATTTTGTATTCATTTGGATAGTATATGTAAAACGTATAAGATTTAGACAATGAGAAGTATATAAGTTTTGCAATATAAGGTTTATTTTAAAATAGAGGCAGAGGAATTAGTTGTGTATTATAAAAGTTGGAGATATTTTATACTTTAAAAAAAGGGAGAGAAGCATAGATTGATACAGCTGATTTTATTGGACACGTTCAATTATATTTCCAGGTCAACCTTAAACAAGCAAGATACCACCTTAAGGGCAAAATGGGATCATTAGTCAGGAGTGGAAGGCATAGGATTTTATCTGCTATAAATATGCCAGATGAATGCTACCCTTTCATACCCACTCTTCATACAATACATCTCTTCTTCTCTCTCAAAAAGAAAATGGCTTTTTCACTTCAAATGAAGCATCTCGTTGCCGTTTGCGCTGTGATGTTGTGGACATGTGCATACCCAGCCATGTCCCGAACGTTGCGTGAATCTTCTGTTGCTGAAGCACACCAGGATTGGATGTCCCAATACGGACGCACATATGCTGATGATGCAGAGAAGGAAAAAAGGTTCAAAATATTCAAAGACAACTTGGAATACATAGAGGAGTTCAACAATGCTGGGAACAAGAGTTACAAGTTGGGGCTGAATAAATTTTCCGACTTAACCCTAGAAGAGTTTATCGCTTCACACACAGGACTCAAGATCAATTCAAGCCGACCACGCTCATCCACAGTTACACCCTTGAGTGTGACTGATATTCCAACAAGCTTGGACTGGAGAGAGAGAGGCGCCGTCACCGATGTTAAGAACCAGGGTCTTTGTAGTATGTAATCAAATCTTCATCTTGTGTTTTATCTCTCTTTTATTATAGCGAATCTCTTTCACTTGTAACCAGAACAGAACATGATTTTCTGACATTAATATATTCTATGGTTAAATTGTAGGCTGCTGTTGGGCCTTTTCAGCTGCGGCAGCTATAGAAGGCATTGTACAAATCAGAACTAACAATTCGATCTCACTGTCAGAGCAACAATTAGTGGACTGTGATAACGATAACAGTGGGTGTTCTGGAGGTTTCATGGATAAAGCATTTAACTATATCATACAAAATGGGGGTATCGCTACCGAGAGCGATTACCCATACCAAGGAGTTGATGGAACATGCCAGAGTGCACAAGCCTCAGTTCAAATAATCGGCTATGTAGACGTACCTCAAAATAATGAAGAGCAACTACTACAAGCCGTGGCCAAGCAACCAGTGTCAGTTGCCATTTCCACTAATGAAAACTTTAAGGGATACCAGGAAGGTATATTTGAAGGACCATGTGGAACTGATCTCGACCACGCAGTTGTTATAATTGGTTATGGCACCAGCGAAGACGGCAAAAAGTACTGGTTGCTCAAGAATTCATGGGGAGAGAATTGGGGAGAGAACGGGTACATGAAGTTGCTGAGGGAAAGTGGTGATCCTCGAGGTGTTTGTGGTGTCGCTATGGAAGCTTCTTATCCAACTGTAGCTTGAAAATAAATTTAGTGAATGCGTTTGTATTAGCTTCTTATCCAACTGTTGTTTCAAAATAAATTTACTGAATTGTGTATGTGTTAGCTTCTTATCGAACTATAGTTTCAAAATAAATTTCCTGAAAGCGTTTGTGTTTGCTGTTGTAGTAGTATTCTGGTGACTTCAATTCAAACATCTTGTCTATTCCCTCGAATCTAATGTACCCGTAGTTTCCCATTTTTACAAACTAGGTTTCTGTCCTTGTCTTTCTATTTTGTAAGGTTTCAAGTTATTGGCTTCTTCTATCAAGCAACGTATTTAATACATTTATGGATCAGGTTGGGATGGTTTTGTTATGTTTTTTCTTTACATGCACTAATAAATATAATTTGGCATTACTGTTTGTACATATAGAAATTATTTTTTATAATTTTTAATTTTACTATTTATATTTTACTCTCAAAGTTAGTAATTGTTCAGGGTTTAGGAATTAAAATAAATTTAATTTATATTTTTTAGTGAATGTGTTAATTCCATCCATTTTATCTTTACTTTACTTTAAGTTTTAGTTGACTCAGAAATCTTTTTTAGGATATTTGTTTATAAAAAAATTTAATTTTAATTTATTAATTTTAAAATAAAATAAAAATATCCAAAAAATCATTAATTCTGTTTAAATACTACTTTAAAATAATTAAAATTGTTTCATAAAACATATTAAATACTTTTTAGAGGGTACTCTTAAATTTTTTACAAATTATTAAAAATAGTTTATATAATATTCTTATATTTAAAATTAAAGATGAATTATATTATTTTTAATAAGTAAACTTTTATATTTATATAATTTAATCTTCTAGAGAAATAGTTATGAAAATTAAAAATTTCCTATCAACCAAATAAAAATATAATTAGAATTTTTTTCTTTTCAACACATTTTTTAAGTTTTTATGAAATAAGTTTAATCTAAGAAAACTGTAAAAATAAAACTTTTATTAATTTCTAAAAATAGTTTATCATAACATTCTTATATTAAATGTTAAACTGTATTTATATTATTCTTAATAGGTAAATATATATATATATATATATATATATAATTTAATAATTTTTTAAAAAGTTATGAAACTTGTATATATTAATTAAAATTTTCTATCACTTTATTAAAATATAATTAATTTTTTCTTTAAATATATTTTAAAATTATGTTAAGTTATCATGTGTACATATTAGATCTAAAAAAATTATTAAAATAAAATAAATTAAATCCAAACTATATTTTTTATTCAAGGTTTACTCAATTAGATCCTTTTTATCTTCACTTTAAATTTTATTTGACTCAAACATTTTTTTAAAATATTTGTGTATAAAAAAAGAAGAAAAGTACATTTTTAATTTAATGATTATAAAACTAAAACAAAATATTTATCTAAAAAAGCATTAATTGTGTTGAAATATTAATTTAAAATAATTAATATTATTTTATAAAATATATTGAATGTTTTTTAAGTAATACTTTTAAAAATATTTATTAATTATTAAAAGTAGTTTTTTACAACATTCTTATATTTAATGTTAAAGATGATTTATATTATTTTTAATAAGTAAATATATATATATATATATATATATATATATTACCTAAAAAATCATTAACCCAAATTATATTTTTTAGAATTTAATTCGATGCATCTTATTTCTATTTTAAGTTTTACTTGAGTATGTGGTTTTTTTAGTATATTTTTGAGTGAATGGAAAGAAAATTAAATTTTTAATTTATTAATTATAAAATTAAAAAAATATTTATCCAAAAAATTCATTAATTATATTAAAATACTAATTTAAAATAATTAAAATTATTTAATAAAATATATTAAATAATTTTTAAATTATACTCTTAAGATCTTTAATAATTACTAAAAATAGATTATGACAACATTCTTATTTCTAATGTTAAAGATGATTTATAAAGTATTTCTATATATTTTAATTCGATCTATCTTGTTTCTATTTTAATTTAATAATTTCTAAAAAATGTTATAAAATTTGTATATTAATAAATTAAACCATGTTTTTTAATTAATGTTAGACTGAATTTGATCCATTTTATTTCTAATATAAATTTTACTTATATTGAATATATTGTTTTTTTAGGATATTTATGTTTAATAAAGAAGAAAATTAAAATTTTTAATTTATTAATTATAAGACTCAAAAGAAATATTTACCCAAAAAATTATTAATTATATTCAAATACTAATTTAAAATAATTAAAATTATTTTGTAAAATATATTAAATAATTTTTAAATGATCCTCTTAAAAATTTTGTTAATTATACAAAATAGTTTATCATAAAATTCTTATATTTAATTTTGAAAATGATTTATATTACTTTTAATAAGTAAATATTAATATATATATATATATATAATTTAATAATTTACAGAAATAGTTATCAAAATCTGTATATTTGAATTAAATTTTTCTATCATTATTTAATGCATTTACTTTCATTATATCTATAATTTATACAATTTTCTAAGGCATAATTTGAAATCTATAGTAATGTTGTAAAAATATATTTTATATTAAAGTTTTAAAATATGAAATAAAATTATTTTTTAATAATATATAATTACTATGTTTTTAATATTGGTCAAAATGGTTAGTATGTGGAAATATAAATAAATGTAAGAATTTATTTGATTTAACAAATTAAATAATAAAAAATAACAAATATTTTCTGCGTATTTTTGTAACTGTATATAGAACTTTACGTCGAGATTTTTAATCAACATTTATTTTTTAAATTAATTATGTAAGTATTTTTTTTAAAATTTAAATGTTTTTTTTAAATGTAAAATTTGTTCACATACACATAAAACAGACTATAGATGTACTAATTATTTTAATAGTTTTAGTAGAATTACTTCATTATATAAATAAATATATTATTTTCATTAGATGAAAATGAATTAATTAAAAGATTAGTTAATTAATTAAAAATAAAAATATTTATATTTGTTTTAAAAAAATAATAAAAAGAATGAAAAGAAAAAAGATTTTAAGTATAGAAAAAGTTGGTATAAGTGATTTTGAATACATTTATAAATATTTTTTTAATAAATGATTTTGTTTTTAAGTTTTGAAATCGGGAAATTCTAAACAGAGAGATGTTATTTGTTTAAGAAACAAAACCATTTTAAAGGTATGTATAAAAAATAATTTTTATATTTTCAATTAGATAATTTGAGAGGCAAATGTAAATAGTAGAAATATAGAAATTTTCTAGAAATAAGATTTTAATTGATTTTAAGAAATTTAATAATAAAAATATTAAATGCTTATTAGATATTTTGTAATTGCATGTATTTTTTGTATATTAATTAACATTTGTCTTAAATTAATTATATAAGTATTTTCTTTAAGTTTAATATTTTTTAATTAAAAAAACTTTTCGCATAAAAGAACTGACAACAATTTAAGATATTTTTTAAACTATAAATATATATTAATTATTTAAACATTTTTTCTAAAATTATTTAATTTTGTAAATCAATATATTATTTTTATTTAAATAAAAAATAAATTAATTTAAAGATTAGTTAATTAATTAAAAATAAAAACATTTAAAATTTTGTACTTTTAATTTTGAAATTGAGTAATTTATGGATGTTAGTTTGAGTGAAAGAGATAGTTGTCTATATTTGAAGACAAAATGTAAATAGTAAAATTAAAATTTAGAGTTTGACTAAATATATAATAATGGCAAAGGAACTACAACAATGAAATGTCCAATTGAATGGTTATTTTACACGTGTACAAGAATAATTACCAATTTTTTTCTCAAATATTTTTTTCGAAAACATATAAGTTACTCCCTCAAATATTCTTAATTAAAAATATAGTCAATGTTATCTTTCAATTCTCATATCCTATATTGTATAAGGTAAAAAATTAAAAGAATTATGATGAGAAAAAAAAAAAGTTAAAAGATGGAGTAGAGTTAGTGAAATATATAGCTGTTGTTTTGAGGAGTGTAAAAACTAGAAGGAAATTGTATTTTTGAAACATAATAAATAGATTAAAATTGTAAAAAATGTAACTGTAATACATAAAATTGATTTATTGTAAGATATTAAGTAAATGTAATTAGAAAATGTTGTTAAAAAGTGTTAAATAGTATAGAAATAGATGGAACTGAGATGGTGTGGCTTTAAATAGGGCAGTTAGCAATGGCATTTGAAGGCACATTTTGTATCACAGCTTAATGAAGTGAATTATCCGGCAATCAAGCCACTTACGATTCTGCAAATCCTTCAAACTCTCATATTCAGAGTTTTCTAGAATTTGAATATTTCAGTGCTTCAATTTATTCTGCTCTGTAAGTTCAAGATTTGATGTCTCATCTCATTTCTTTTGGAATTCAATGGAACTTTGCCCATATTTCAGATTTTTGCTGAAACAAATAATTCCATATCTGCATGCGCCAATCGAGGAAAAAATAATGTTTATTAAACTGCTCATTCTTCTTAACGTATAATGTATTATTAAATAAAGTCAATTTTATTTTATTTGACCATCTTTAATTTGCCTAAAAAATAAGATTTAACAAATATAAAATAAATCGAAAACAAAATTTTTCATTTTAAATGATATGTGTTTTATTTTGAATTGAATTTATTAATAATAAACCTAAGCAATAATATTAACACAATGGTGAAAAATGATTAAGAAAAAAACTAATTTGTACATAATTGTTTTAAAAGACTGAAAAGGTATAATTGTATTTTTATAAATTTATTTTTAAAGAATTAAAAAAAGTAATTATATGAAATTGAAGGTTTAGAATAAACCCCATAAGCATAAAGTTATGATATTGTAATTTGAACGTGTGAAAGCTGGCAAACAGGTGGACACATCACATCCTTCGTTTAACGGGTTGAATGGGTTTAACCATTTTTTACGTCTAATTCTGCGAAGTGCCAAATCCCCATTCTCCAATATTCATTCAGCTTTTCGCACTTCCACCTATTTTATTAGATAAATTTCCACAGCTATGTCGACTTTAGTAGATAACTTAAAGAATTTAAAATATAAAAATATTATTTAAAAATGTCACCCATACTAATCAATTTTTATTTTTAATGCAATCAAGTATCTCTTCTTTTTACGGGTATAATAGAAATCTCTCCTTTTTTATTAACTTAATTCTTTTTTAATTATCTTGATTTTTCTTTTTATAAGAGAAGTAAGTTTCATTTTACATTCTTCCATTAACAATATTTTCTTTTCTTCCACACACATGATTAATAATTTATTAATAGATGTATGTTATAAGAAATTTTAAAAATAATAAAGTATGTAAAATATAACATACTATAAATAAATCAAGCATGGTAACTTTTAAGATTTTTATTTAAGCCATAATGTACATTATATGATCATACATTTTCTCGATCTCCAAGAGCATTAAAAATAAAAATTACATTATAAAGATTTTGGAAAGAGACTTACTAAATGTGGTAAATTAATTGTTCACCAATAGTTTTTAGTAAAATCTTTTTCATTAATCAATGGAAGCATGAATTCCAACAGAAATGTTAATCTTTATAAATGTTACATATAAATGTTACATAGAGACAATTTGACATCTTCCATTTTTTTATATAAAGATTAATCATATTCAATGATTTTAGATTTTTAATACCATAATCAATATTCATTAATCCTAAATAAAGAATAACTATGTCGTTTCAAATTTTATAATTATAAATTCTCCGTTTGAGAAACCACATTTGACATAAAAAAATATTCATATATTAAGAAATTGTAAATTTTAAAAATACTAAGTATAATAAATAATATTTATTTTCTTATAAGTTGGGGATATGAATGTATATATACATATTTATTATGTTCTTTTTCTTATAATAATGGTTATTTTAAATTACTATTTTTAATATTTTATTTAAAAATTTATATAATTATAATTTATTGTTATTTAATATTAGATAGAGGAAGATATGAGAATCAAACATAAGTTTTATAAGACAATAAGAATGCAGGATGAATATAAATTTTATATTGAATACAATAGACAAACCCACTTGTTCACCCATTGTAATTTCTACATTAAATAGACCTGTTAATGAGATCTTCCTATTAAAACTTAATCAATCAAAATTAATTTAACCCAATTTTTATAAATAAATTTTACTTGAATTTATTATTCTAGAACATTTTAGAAACATTTTTTTAATTTTGTTTCACATAGTTTATTGTAAAATTTTAAAAATATAAGTAAAATTTTTTTTTAACTTTTAAACACATTACTTTTATAGATAAAATTGAATATCACCCATACAAAAATATAATGAATATATCAAATTGAATTTTTAAATAATCAAAATAAATTAATGAATTATTTTTTTCCCATATATTATAATTTAATTAAAAAGCATCTTATCCATTCAGTTTCGTGGATTGAACAAAATAGTCGGATAAAGTTATATTCAAAGTGGATTTTGCAAATTGAAAATGTTTATAGTAGATGTTTGGCTTCACAGTTTATTCACAGATGAACTATAAGCCGTTCCAGATGGTCCGAAATATTTGGTTTTGGTTTTATATTTTGTGTTCATTTCCAATGCTTCTGCCATGTCGTCCACATCTTTATCAATACTAACATATAATTATTTCTATTATATATATATATATTTTATGAAAACTATTCTCATATATTTAATAGTTTTATATTTTTTAAAAGTTAAAATTAATAATAATTTATATATTTCTATTCATTAATATTTAGAAACAAAATCATTAATATTTAAAAATAAAATCAGAACTTTAAATTCTAAAACCAACTATATCTTAAATACGGTTGGATAAAAAAGTTAATAAAATATAAATGATTAAAATAATAATCAAAACATACCCTAAAATGTGTGTATATATATAATTTGAAATGATGAAATAATTTGTGTAATTAATTGTAGTTGTAATTATGGATGAAATATACAACGTCAGATAAATAATACTGGAAACGTTTTATTAATAAACAGAGGAAAAATAATCTCTTTATTTTTTCTATTTGTTTTTTTTATTTTAATATAAAAGTTCATATTTTAAATTTTTTTATCAAAATGTCAATATATTTAAGTTAATATTTTATTATATATATTTAATTAGGTGATATAAATTTATATTCTGTCTGAATGAAATGTGTAAAAATATGGTTATATCAAATTATGCTTTTTTATTATCAGCAAAAAAAATTTATAAATAAAAAGAATATTTAGAATGTTCTAATCCATTTAGAAAGAAACAAAAATATATACAAAATTTTAAAAGACTTGTCCTTTGCATGAAGAATCAAATCTTTAATCATCGTTCCTACACTAATATATAAAATTACAATATCAAAACTGATTATATTTAATTTCTTAACATTTTCAGCAGCACAAGAAAATACATATTACAACATTTTACTACCTATATATATACTCTTTAGGTAACAAAGATGAATAAAAAAGACTATCCACTCTGCATATAAATTATAACTTAAATACACAATAGTAACAGATGTTGGTTTGTATACAAATCCCAAAAAAAACATTGCCAACACTATAACTAATTTATAAAATCACTATATACTTATGTATAAATAGTTGTTGCAATATAGAGTGTCGTAATATTCCATACAATAATAAAATAATTCCTCATCTACTCTTTCACACTCTTCCTTGATGTGTATTTCAGGATTGAATTATGTTACTTGTTTCAATTCCTATTATATACCACTAAAAATTGTTCACAATACCAATATTTAATTTTTCATCCTATTCAATTACACCTGCTTATTTCATTCACCAAAGATATTCTTTTTGACATCACATATAAATCAGTTCACAATTTGTCAATAATCTACTATTTACTTATAGTTTTGTTTGAACATTTGTTGTTACTTAGAATGACCTTATACATGCATCCTCTAATACATGATCATGTGTGATAAATTTATGAAAATTTAATTTTAAATGAATAATAATAAACATACATTTAATACATTAATTTAACACTATTTAATTACTATTTTATAATTATTTTATGATATATTTAATGAAGTGACATAAATTTATTAAATATAAATTAAGTTTAGAAATTCACTACATGAATTATGTGGTATATCATTTTCTATTTTGAAATAGAGCAATTCAATAAAGGAGGAGTTAGTTGTGTTTTGTATCTTATAAAAGTTGGAGATATTTTCATCCTTAAAAGAAGAAAAGAAAAGAGAAGCATAATTGAGCTATATTTATTGGACACATTCAATTACATTTTCCGGTCAATCTTAAACAAGCAAGATCCCAACGTAAGGGCAAATGGGATCATTAGATAGGAGTGAATAGATGCCGAGATTATCGCAAGGCATAGTATTTCATATGCTATAAATATGCTAAATGAATGTTACCTTTTGATACCCACTCTTCATACAATATATCTCTCTTCTTTTCTCTCAAAAAGAAAATGGCTTTTTCACTTCAAATGAAGCATCTCATTGCTGTTTGCGCTGTGATGTTGTGGACATGTGCATACCCAGCCACGTCCCGAACATTGCATGAATCTTCTGTTGCTGAAGCACACCAGGATTGGATGTCCCAATACGGACGCACATATGCTGATGATGCAGAGAAGGAAAAACGGTTCAAAATATTCCAAGACAACTTGGAATACATAGAGAAGTTCAACAATGCTGGGAACAAGAGTTACAAGTTGGGGCTGAATAAATTTTCCGACTTAACCCTAGAAGAGTTTATCGCTTCACACACAGGACTCAAGATCAATTCAAGCCTACCACGCTCATCCACAGTTACACCCTTGAGTGTGACTGATATTCCAACAAGCTTGGACTGGAGAGAGAGTGAAGCCGTCACCGGCGTTAAGGATCAAGGTCAATGTGGTATGTCATCACATCTTCGTCAATATATAAAATAAAATGGAGCACCGAATGCTCAACCCATATACATGAAAAAAAATGAAAAAATACAATATATATCTTCATCTCAACTTTTCTCCAACACTGACTAACAAGTAAAATATGTAAACTAATGGAGATTAACAAACATTACAAGAATATAATCTCTACATCTTCATCTTGTGTTTTATCTCTCTTTTACTATGACGAATCTCTTTCACTTGTAACCAGAACAGAACGTGATTTTCTGACATTAATATATTCTATGGTTAAATTGTAGGCTGCTGTTGGGCCTTTTCAGCTGTGGCAGCTGTAGAAGGCATTCTCCAAATCGAAACTAAGAAATTGATCTCACTGTCAGAGCAACAATTAGTGGACTGTAATAACGATAACCACGGGTGTGATGGAGGTTTCATGGATAAAGCATTCAATTATATCATAGAAAACGGGGGTATCGCTTCGGAGAGCGATTACCCATACCAAGGAGTTGATGGGACATGCCAGAGTACAGAAGCAGCAGCTCAAATAAGCGGCTATGAAGACGTACCTGAAAATGACGAAGAGCAACTACTACAAGCCGTGGCCAAGCAACCAGTGTCAGTTGCCATTTCCACTAATGAAAACTTTAAGGGATACCAGGAAGGTATATTTGAAGGACCATGTGGAACTGATCTCGACCACGCAGTTGTTATAATTGGTTATGGCACCAGCGAAGACGGCAAAAAGTACTGGTTGATCAAGAATTCATGGGGAGAGAATTGGGGAGAGAACGGGTACATGAAGTTGCTGAGGGAAAGTGGTGATCCTCGAGGTGTTTGTGGCGTCGCTATGAAAGCTTCTTATCCAACTATATAGTTTCAAAATAAATTTAGTGAATGCGTTTCCGTTAGCTTCTTATCCAACTATAGTGTCAAAATAAATTTATCGAATGGGTCTGTGTTTGCTGTTGTAGTATTTTCAAACATCTCGTTGATGAATGTAATGTACCCTTGTTTTACCACTTTTACAAACTAGGTTTATTTATTTCTATTTTGTATACGTTCAAGTTATTGGTTTCTTCTGTCAAGTAATGTATTTGAGACATCTGGGGATTATGTTGGGATGGATTTTTTATGTTTTTTTTTGTCACACATGCACAGATAACTATAACTTACTTCCGTAGAGATTATTATTTATATGTCACTCACTCAAAGATTCTTATTTCATAATGTTGTCAATGTTATCTTTCAATTCTCATATACTATGTTGGATAGGGAAAAATAATTAAAGAAAGTATGATGAGAAAAGAAGAAAGAAAGAAAGAGATGAAGTAGAATGACGGAAGAATATACTTGTTCTCTTGAGGAGGAAGTGTTAACAATAAAAAGAAATTATAATTTTAAAAAGAGAAATATTATTTTTACAATTCACTTGAGACCAAAAATAATAATAAAATATTAAATTTTACTTTTAAAATAAAATATAAATTACTTTATTAAATAAAATATTAATTTATGGAGTTATAAAGTGGAAGTAAGAGAATTTTGCAATGTGAAGCTATAACTCCTCTTTTAAAAAATAATGAATACATTAAAATTGAGTTATTATATATTTGGAGTATTAAAATCTAAAGTCATTCAAAGAAAAAACTAAGATCTATCCAAATCAAATTGAAATGAAAAAAATGGAAAATTTTGGATTGGTTTGATTTTTTTTCCTAAGAATAACCTTGTTCGATTTGATTACTTTGTGAAGTTTTAAAACATATTCAAATCAAATCAAACAATATATATTTAATATATAATTTTTTTATTATTATTAATAAAACAATGTTATTATTATGAATAATAATAATAATAATAATAATAATAATAATAATAATAATAATAATAATAGTAATAGTAGTAGTAGTAAATAAACTTTGTCATTTTAAATAAACTTTGCTTTGATTAAATATTTCTTATTTTTATTTTATATCATAAAAAACATTTGATAAAATAGTATAATAAAAATTATGTTAATTTATAACTTAAAGTAAAAGAATAAGTTAAGAAATAAATTATTGGTGAAATGTAAAAAACTAAATATTTTAGAATCCATTTAAAAATTAAAATATGTTATATTGGAGGAAAAAATTATATAAAGGTATTTAAATTTGAAAAAAGTAAAAAAAAAATGAATTAGATATACATAGGTCCCATTTAAGAAGTAAAAATAAATCTTCATTAAATAACATAGTATAAAGTATTTGTGAATATATAAGATGATCTAAACTATTTTATGGAGAACATGGAAGGTTATATTGAAAAATATTATTTGGATAAAAAAATTAAAGTTTTAGACTTCAAAAAAATTAGATAATTCCAAATTTTACTTAAAACATAAGAAATTAAGATTCTTCATGTTCATAAATATCTTTTCTCTTTAGATGTTATAATCTCAATATTATTTGTCAACATTATTTTTTATAAATGTTGTAAAGTTGATAGTGTTTTTGTAGTGACATCATTAGGTTTGTTATTTTATTTCACATAAACATATTTTTTATCTTAAAAGATTTTATAATAGTTTAATTAATAAATTAACATTTAAATATTAAAATATTATCATATTTTTCAAAAATATTCACGTAACATTTTTAATAAATAAGAATCATATATATAATTTTCATAATCAAATTATTTTAAAAAAATAAAAAAATATGTTTGTATAAAAATGCTAAAAACATAAGAAACTTTTGAATTTTAATTTATTAATCAAATTATTAAAAAACATCTCAAAATAAAAAAATGTTTACATAAAAATTTAAAAAGCATAATAAAATTTTAAAAAAATCATTAATTAAGTTATTGAAAAAACATTTTAAGATAAAAAATATTGTAATAGAAAAATTAAAAAAAACATAAATAGTTAAAAAAATTAAAATAAAAGTTAAGACTTCACTTTTTTTCAAGTTTTTACTTTGTAAATTTAAAATTTTCAGATAAGCATATTTTTTTCTTTTAAAACTTTTTTTAACAATTGGGTTAACGAATTAAAATTTAAGTATAAAAATATTATAATTTTGCAAATAGCCACATTTTTTTTAATAAGTAAGAAGTACGTCAATAACTTTAATGATGAAATTATTTAAAAATATTAAAATAAAAATATGTTTATATAAAAATTTTAAAAAAGTGACAGGTTGAATTTAAGGAAAAAGACATAGTATTAATTAATTTGCAACCATATAGACAAAACTTTATTAGTGGAAGGGAAAAAAATCAGAAATTAGGAAGGAGATAGATTGATTGTAAAGTTTCCAATTTTGTAGAAATTGGATCTTGTGGCATATAAATTGCTCCTGCCACCCCATGCCAAATTACACACCGTGTTTCATTGTTTACTATTAAAATCATGCCATCGATATCACAATCCACCCTATCTATCTTCCCCTTCCTACAATCACCAATCATTTATTATCAAAGTGAGTTTGACTCCTAAGAAACTTTAATCAACTTTTAAATACTTTTTAAAAAAATTTAAATTACAAGTTGATCTCACTTTAAGTTCTAATTAGAGAACTCGAGTCATAAATTATAACCACATCTCGTAGATCACAAAGTAATTTGCATCATAGAGTTACCTCGGATTCACACGTGTATTTGATCACTACATTGACTCTTTAAACAAGTTTTACATTAATAATTAACAAGATGTCAATCCATGCATCAACTAGTTCCCAGTAAATATTTTTAAAAGAAAAATGTTACACGGACTACTGGATGCAATTCTACATCTATCATAAAACACACACAAAAACTATTTATTAAAAAAAAATAATTAAGGTGTGGTATAAATATATTATGAAAGCACAGTAATCTTCTTTCATCTTAATTTTTAATGAGAATAAATAGTTAAACCCGCACAAAAGGGTAATTATAGAGTCATTTGGCTGCATCAAACATTAACACCCCATAATTACTAATATATTTTATATTACATTATTCATTACGGTGCTTTTTTGTTCTCATTTTATAGTAATAGAGCCACAACTAAGCTTCCCTATATTTTACGTATTCAAAAACAAAAAAAAATAATTAAAGAATGTTTAATTCAGTTCACCTGTTTTTTTACGGAATAGAGTCGATTTTGGTTTGTAATTATAGATAGAGATTAACTATTTTTTTTACCAAATTAGATTAAATAGATAGACTGTTAAATTGTGTAATTACATATTTTATTAAACAAGAAATTTCTTTTAGTTTATTAAAGAAAAAATTCTCTCACTAAAAAATAAAAAAAAATAGTTTTAAAATATATGTCTTAATAAAAAAGAGATACTATATTTCTTTTATATTTTTTAAAATAATAAAAAAAAATTACATAAAAATAATAATAATAATAATAATAATTAGTACTTTGTAATGTAGTAAGAAGTTATTTTTAACATATTAGTAATTTATATTCATTCTTTTTATTTATAATAAAAAAATAAAATAGAAATATAAAATATGTAAACAAAATAAAAAAATGTCGGTCTATTATATATCATTATGAAATAAATAATTTTTAATAAAGAATTTTCAATTACTATTTCCCTACTCTTAGCGAGCCTAAACAATTCTAATTAGATGTTAATTAGTCAAACAGGCATATGTCTGATATTTATTAAGAGGGGAGATGCCTTTCCTGCAGATTTAAATGTATGAGAAATTCAACGCGAAACATTTATGGTTCCTACATAATCACTTAACAACCTAATATGATTTTATTAAAAGTAATAGAAAAAACAAAATCACCTAAACTCATGTTACTTATCATGAGTTCAATTTGAAACAAATTAAAATTACTTAAAATTGTATTACCCTAATACAAATTTAGGTAATGATAAAAAAAATTTGAAACACCTCTTAATACTGGTTTTTATTAGAACCGTACTATCTAATACCATTTAACCCAATTTAAAAAAAAACTTACTCCTAACCATAATTACAAATAAAAATTGATTTCCTTCGTACAAAAACCGTTTTCAGCACAAAAGAGGGGGAAAGTAAAATTTATCCAATAGATGGATCAATTATTTTTTATTTTCACCGCGTATCACTTTTAACAGAATTATTCAAAGTATAATAAAAGAATTGATGACAATAGAGAAAATTTTTGGCTCACTAGATTCTTTAAGCAATTGCTAGGTTCTCCATATGTTCGATTTAGGGCATCCGTGATGGCAGTTACAAAACAAGAAGCTGAAAATCCATTAGTTTCCCGGTCCCATGTGCCATTTAACCTAAGTACCTACCATTTTTCAGAATCAAATTTAGTAAAATCGAGCTGAAAAAGTGTAGCTTTGAATGTTAACATTTCCCAATCCAATCCAATTCGACACCACTAAAATAATTGATTCAACAGTCTGAATCTCATGTATGGAAGAGCTATCAGCAAAAACTATGCAAGAAAGAACTAATTTCCACTTAATAACAACAAGCTTTGTGTAGCTAGAAACATGCTTACATATTGAAAAATAAACGCATGCAACTTGTTGATGGAAGCACTCTAATGCCACTACAAAGGGACCAGAAAGCAAGGAATCATGGGAGCAGAGATTTGTGCCCATAGTAAAATATCAGCAGCTTATGGTCCATTTTGTCTCGTGCAGCAGTCAATCTAGGTTAACCACTTTATAACTTTATTTCTTTCACACACAAAAAGAAGAAGTAATCTTGTCATGTCTATATTTCTCTATTATAACAAGGTAGAAGGTATATTATACTTTCTGCAGACAACCAAAGCAAAAAGTAACATTACAAGGAAAATACCTTTAGGCAGGACCTTGAAGAAATAATCTCCCCAATTCCCAGTAACACCTAGAATAATTTTTAAGTCAGTAAACTTCTAATGAGAGACCCATTGTTTTATAAGGACTGAAGCTAGAAGTTTGTTCCAAGTATTAATCAAGTAATCAATAAATACTGAAAGAGTTGACCACTCATATTTTCCACATTTTGGAGACAGTATCAACAAAATAGAGGGCCTCCAGAATATAAACCTCAACTGCTAAAATGTTTTCAATACCAGAGTTGTCAAATATATGTAATCATCAATCTTAAGAATCTTTACCTGTGAGGCACAGATTGAAGTAAAAAGAGAGTCCATGCCATACATATACCTGTATGAAAGAAACTAAGATGTAGAAAAAAATAATAATGTAAAAAAAATTGTAATATATATAAGATCTTTACCTCGATCATGTTTTAATGTTACCAATTAATTTTTTTTATAAGTAAATATCTCTTGAACTATGAATACATTAATAATTAATAAATGAATTAATAATTACATTATAATGAAAAAAAATGGGTTAATAGTATTTACTTCCATTATTTTTATACTTCTTTCAAGTTTTTTTTACTATTTCAACTATATTCAAATTTAATGATTGTTTTCATGAAACTTTCATATATCATACTTAGATTATAAAACACATTTTACATATTTATTTTTCAAGTTTTAATTGATATTATCAATATCGATTCGACTCAACTTAGATCTATATCAACTTAACGTGAGTTAGAATTGATTTAGTTTGACGTAGTCCTTGTCAACTCAACTCGACAAAGCCCATAGTTGACTCAGTTCAGTACGAACTCAAATGGACTCATTAGAATGAAGGTCTGAAAGCTCATCTTGACATAAACTAAGGCTTAACGAGGTCTAGACTAACTTGGCTTGATGCGGGTCCATGTTAAATCAACTCGATACGAGTCTAAGTAGCTAGACTCAATGTGAGCTCGAGTTAAGTTGGCTTGATTTCGTGTTTGGATTAACTTGGCTCAATGCACTTGGCTCGACAGGGGACTGAACCGAGACTCGACTTGACACAGGGCTCTGATTGACTAGATTCGACACGAGTCCTGGCTGATTAAGCTTGAGACAAGTTCTTAGTTGACTAGGCTCGATAGGACCCTCATCAACTAGGCTTAATACAAACTCAAACATACTCGACTTGATAGGTGTCTATACGTAGTTGGCTCAAAGTCATACTCAATTTTATTTAACCTGTAGTTTGACTAACTCTACTCAACTTAAATTTGAACAATCTAATATGCTATAACTTGAAATTACCAAAACACTTATGGTTTAAAAAAAATAAAAGCAAAACGTTTTCTATTTAAAAAATTTTAAAATTTAAAAAATTATCTAATTTATATTTAATTAAATGAATTGGATTTAAAATCTAAAAATTTAAATTTAATTTTTTTAAAAAAAATCCATTAAAATGCTTTGGAAGACCAATTTTCCATCACATCTTAATGAAGCGGGATTATCCGGCAATCAAGCCACTTATGATTCTGCAAATCCTTCCAGTCTCGTATTCATAGTTTTCTAGGATTTGAATATTTCAATGCTTGAATATGTCATGCTCACTAAATCGAAGATTTGCGGTCTCATCTCATTTGTGTTGGAATTCAATGAAACAGTGGTGATATGATATGGGTTCAGATTTTTGCTGAAAGAAAGAATTCCATATCTGCATGCGCCATTCCAGGAAGAAAGAATATCTTTATTAAACTGCTCATTCTTAATGTACACAAGAAGATTTTGACAAAAAACTTCTACTATTAAATAAAATCAATTTTATTTTCTTTAAATCAAAGTTTATTTTCTTTAAATAAAAATCTACATTTTGAATGGTATATGTTTTATGGTTGGTACATTGAATTTATTAATAATAAGTGATGTCACCTAAGCAATAATATTAACACAATAATGGAAAATGATTAACAACAAAGCTAATTTCTACATAATTATTTTAAAAGACTGAGCAGATGCAATTATATATTTAGAGGATCAATTTTTACAAATTTATTTTTAAAGAATTAAAAATAATTATATGAAATTGAAGGTTTAAAACGAAACCCTATAAAAATAAAGTTATGATATTGTAACTTGAACGTGTCAAACATGGCAAAGAGGTGTGATTGAGATCTGGTTTTGTCTTGCTAATGTTTGGGAGTGTAATTAAGGCATCCTTAATCTTTTCGTGTTTTATGGGTTTAACCATTTTTTACGTCTAATTCTGAAAACCGCCAAATCCTCCTTCTCTAATATTCAGCTTTCTACTTTTTTTTTGGTACCATCATAAATTTTACATACATTCTTTTATTAATGTGCAATTGAACCCATTTCTTCACATTCATTTATGGTACCCTAAAAAATAATTTAATTAATTAAAATATACAAAAAAGGGTGAAGAAAACAAAAATTGAAGATTGGACTAAAATTACCGAATTTTTAAAATAAATTTTTAAATATCTTAATTTTTAAAATGAGAGGACAGAAATAGAGATGAAAATAATCAATTTATAGATGATTTAAAATTTGTTACAAAAATTTAAAAATTCAATTAAACTAGAAATGACAAATAAATCTATATTTTTAAATATTATCTGAATTTGTTATGAAAAATATTTAAATTGAAATTATATAATAAATAATATCTGGATATGAACGTATATATACATATTTATCATGTTTGTTTCTTATAATAATGGTTAAATTAGTATTTTTTTAATATTTTATTTTAAAATTTATATAATTATAATTTATTATTATTTAACATCAGATAGAGGAAGATACGAGAATCAAACGTAATTTTTATAAGACAATGAGAATGTAGGATGAATATAAATTTTTATATTAAATACAATAGACAAATAAACTTATTCACCCATTGTAATTTCTACATTAAATAGACCTGCAAATGAGATCTTCCTATTAAAACTTAATCAATCAAAATTAATCTAACGCATTTTTTATAAATAATTTTTTAATTACATTTATTATTCTAGAACGTTTTAAAATAATTTTTTTTACATATAATTTATTTTTAAAATTTAAAAATAAAAGTAAAATTATTTTTAACTTTTAAAAACATTACTTTTACAGATCAATTGAATATCACCCATACAAAAATGATAATGAATATATCAAATTAAATTTTCAATTAATCAAAATAAATTAATGAATTATTTTTTTCTACATATTATAATTTAAATAAAAAGTACCTTATCTTTCGTGGATTGAACAAAATAGATGGATGAAAATTATATTTAATCCAAACTGAATTTTTGAAAACTGAAAATGTTTATAGTAGATGTTTGGCTTCACAGTTTATTCACAGATGAACTATAAGCCGTTCGATTATGGTTGAAAATTTTTGGTTTTGGTTGTACGTTTTTTTGTCTATTTCCAATGTTTCTGCCATGTCGTCCACATCTTTATCAATACTAACATCTAATTGTTTCTATTATTAATATTTAAATTTAATTTTTGATGGCGCTTTTAAAAATAAAATTGTAAGGAACTTCGAACTCCAAAGACAATACCTCAGAGAAATACTGAAAACGTTTTATTAATAACCAGAGAAAAAAAATAATCTCTTTATATTTTTTATATATTAATATTTTTTGTTATTTTAATATAAAAGTTTATATTTTAAAAAATTATTCTTAAAGTATATTGAGAAGAAGAAAGTGAGAAAATTTATTCACTGATAAGTTTTCTTAATATATATTATGCAAGCCTTTTAAAGTTTAAATAAAATGTGAAGTCTAAATATAAAATATAACATCACTAGAATTCAAATATGACAAATTTATATCTTTAAAATTATATTAAACATGATATGATATAATTTTACTTTTTATGAAAAATATTTGACATTATTATATACGAACAAATTAATGAGATAAAAAGTTTGGAAATTCAGGAAATAATTGTGAAAAGTCATTTTATTAATATAAATAATTAAGTTTCCTTCAAGTAATAATAAGAAGAATTAGATAGTATATATAAAGAGGGTAATTATGGAATATTAAATTGTAAATAATTTTGTATTCATTTGGATAATATATAGAAAAGGTAAGATTTAGATCATTTTAGAACTATATTTTTATTTATTATTCAAATAAAAACTAAAGTTTTATTTTTGATGATTTATATTTTTTTATTATATTAGTTTTTAAGATAAAGTTTATTTTAAAATAGAGCGATTTAACAAGAGAGGAATACATACCGAGATTATCGCAAGGCATAGGAATTCATATGCTATAAATATGCTAAATGAATGTTACTTTTTCATACCCACTCTTCATACAATACATCTCTCTTCTTCTCTCTCAAAAAGAAAATGGCTTTTTCACTTCAAATGAAGCATCTCATTGCTGTTTGCGCTGTGATGTTGTGGACATGTGCATACCCAGCCACGTCCCGAACATTGCATGAATCTTCTGTTGCTGAAGCACACCAGGATTGGATGTCCCAATACGGACGCACATATGCTGATGATGCAGAGAAGGAAAAACGGTTCAAAATATTCCAAGACAACTTGGAATACATAGAGAAGTTCAACAATGCTGGGAACAAGAGTTACAAGTTGGGGCTGAATAAATTTTCCGACTTAACCCTAGAAGAGTTTATCGCTTCACACACAGGACTCAAGATCAATTCAAGCCTACCACGCTCATCCACAGTTACACCCTTGAGTGTGACTGATATTCCAACAAGCTTGGACTGGAGAGAGAGTGAAGCCGTCACCGGCGTTAAGGATCAAGGTCAATGTGGTATGTCATCACATCTTCGTCAATATATAAAATAAAATGGAGCACCGAATGCTCAACCCATATACATGAAAAAAAATGAAAAAATACAATATATATCTTCATCTCAACTTTTCTCCAACACTAACTAACAAGTAAAATATGTAAACTAATGGAGATTAACAAACATTACAATACTAGAATATAATCTCTACATCTTCATCTTGTGTTTTATCTCTCTTTTACTATGACGAATCTCTTTCACTTGTAACCAGAACAGAACGTAATTTTCTGACGTTAATCTATTATATGGTTAAATTGCAGGCTGCTGTTGGGCCTTTTCAGCTGTGGCAGCTGTAGAAGGCATTCTCCAAATCGAAACTAAGAAATTGATCTCACTGTCAGAGCAACAATTAGTGGACTGTAATAACGATAACAACGGGTGTGATGGAGGTTTCATGGATAAAGCATTCAATTATATCATAGAAAACGGGGGTATCGCTTCCGAGAGCGATTACCCATACCAAGGAGTTGATGGGACATGCCAGAGTACAGAAGCCGCAGCTCAAATAAGCGGCTACGCAGACGTGCCTGAAAATGACGAAGAGCAACTACTACAAGCCGTGGCCAAGCAACCAGTGTCAGTTGCCATTTCTGTCAACGAAAACTTTCAGTTGTACGAGAGAGATGTATTTGAAGGACCATGTGGCACTCATCTGAACCACGCAGTTGTTATAATTGGTTATGGCACCAGCGAAGACGGCAAAAAGTACTGGTTGCTCAAGAATTCATGGGGAGAGCGTTGGGGAGAGAACGGGTACATGAAGTTGCTGAGGGAAAGTGGTGATCCTCGAGGTGTTTGTGGCGTCGCTATGAAAGCTTCTTACCCAACTATATAGTTTCAAAATATCTGGAGGTGTTTGTGGCGAGTCTCTGAAAGCATCTTATCCGACTACAGTATGAGAATAAATTTATCGAATGGGTATGTGTTTGCTGTTGTAGTATTATTCTGTTGAGTTCTAACATCTCGTCGATGAATCTAATGTACCCGTTGTTTACCACTTTTACAAACTAGGTTTATTTATTTCTATTTTGTATACGTTCTAAGTTATTGGTTTCTTCTGTCAAGTAATGTATTTGAGACATTTATGAATTATGTTCGGATGAATTTGTTATGTTTTTTTTACTGTATGTTGTCATGAATTTGAGTCATATATTAAGACATATACGAATGTATTGAATAACATATAAATTCATAAATTTATTGCTTAAGGTTTGTAGAGGTGATGTTAATTATTTATGTATATTATCTTTCCTCAACAAAACTCAATAATAAGTAAGTAATCTTTCTTAAGATTCTTATTCCAAAATATAGTCAATATTATTCTTTTGAGGAGGAAATGTAAAAATTAGAAGGAAATTATAATTTTCAGAAATAATAAATAGATTAAAATTGAGTTATTGTATAGTTATAATATCACTAAAGTATTTGTAAGTGTAGATTTAAAATTAAAATAATATTTTAAAGTAGTTTTTGTGCTTTTTCAAGTTAAAGACAAATAACTTAATAAAAAGTAAGTGAATAAATTATTGATTATATATATATATATATATAGGGATGACAATAAGGATAAGGCGGGACAAGACAGGGCGAGTGTATTTCATTATTTTATCATTCTCTCCAAGATAAAAATTTATTTTTATCCATACTCAACAGCTATAGAAATTGTCTTATCCTCATTCTCATCGTGTAAAGAGTATATACCCGTACTCATGTCCGTATATACATTCTTATTGTTCTAAACATTAATTTAATAATTTTTTACAAAAAAATAATTATCATATTATTAAGGATTTAATATCAAGTATAAAAAAGATATAATTTCATAAATTTCAAATCAGAGTACTATTAAATAACAATTGCAAGAGATATTTTCTTTATATTAGTAAACATTACAATACACAATGTAAGCAAAATTGCATGGAAAAGAGTAAACTAATAATAAATAGAATTTAGAAATGCATCTTTTATCTTTTGGATTTAAATCAATTTTTGATACTGTTAAAAAAATTTCATAATAATAAATAATTAGATTATAGTAATTGTGAAAGAGTTAAAAAATAATTATAATTATATAAAAAAGTTAAATTTTATTCAATTAAAAATTGAGTAATACATTCTTATATAATAAAGATAAATAACAAATAAAAATATTAGAAATAAGTCAAAATAATAAAATATGCATTTTAAAAACGATTTATTCAATGAAATTGAGAATTACATTGTATTTCATAGAATGCAATACACCATTTGAACAAAATCACACAAAAGAAAAATATGTGTATAAAGGGAAACTAACTTGGATATTTAAGTAAGCTTGGTATATATTGAATGAGTCTTGTTGGGAGAGAATGAAAAATTTTGTAACAAAATAAAAATCAAAGATAAGGTCAAAGAGACAAAAAGATAAACTTTTTATGTTATCCAATAAACTAAAGATTTAAATCATTAAACATTTGAGATTGAGAGTTAAACATTCTCATGTTAAAACATAATAATAAATAAAAATATTGTAAAGGAGTAAAAATAATCAAATTTCTAACCTAAAAAATATTAAACTCAATGGAATTGACGATTGTGTTTCCAGAACTACAATACCCCATTTGAACCAAACTGCATAAAAGAAAAAATGTATAATTAAGATTGTAATAAGAAGAAAAATATCTTAAGAATCTAAGTGAACTATGTGAATTTAAAAAAAATTGAATAGTTGAGAGAATAAAATAATTATGTAGTGAAAGAGAAAAAGAAGAGTTACAAAACTAAAGATCAAAGAAAACAATAAATATAATTTTTTTAAATTATTTAATAAATTATGGGTATTTTAGTAATTTCACTGGGACAAGTATAAGGAGGAAAACAGGTATGGAGACTGGGTGGATATGTACATACTCATCCCCGTCTTTATACTTAATTTAAAAAATTGAGTATTACTCATATTTATACTTAGTTTTTTCGTAAAATTTTGATTAATATACATATAAACGAGTTTATTTATCATTTCTCTCTTTATATATATATTAAGATATTTAAAATTTTTGTGGAATCTATTTAAAAATTGAAGGAGAGATGTTGAGTTGGAGGAAATAATCATATAAAGATATTTAAATTCAAAAAAGTAAAAAAAAATGATGTGTACACATGAAGAAGTAAAAAGAATGATTAGGTATAAAGAATTACCAAGATAACATATTATAGAGTATTTGTAGGTATACAAGATGAAGATGATGTGAACTATTTTATGAAGAATATAAAATGTTATATAGAAAAATATTGTTTAGATAAAAAATTGAAGTTTTAGAATTTTTAGAAAAATTAGATTGTTAAATATTAAATAATTCCAAATTTCACTTAAAGAAAAAATTGAGTTTCTTCATCTTCACAAATGTGTCTCTTTTTTCTTCGCATTCTCCTCTAAATTCAATTTGAATTATGACATTACCAGCAACTTGATTAAGATTAGGTCATTGTTGATTTAACCAAGATTTAGATGTCATCATCATTATGTTTTTATTAATGTTCACAAATATTTCTTTTTGGACAAAGTCCATGTCCATCGTGATTTTCCTAGTGACATTATGAGGTTTTGCTTTTGGTTCCACATAAACATATTTTTTTATCTTAAAGGATTTTTTAATAATTTAATTAATAAATTAAAGCATTATCATATTTTTTAAGAATATTCACGTACACATCTTTAATAAATAAGAATCATATATATAATTTTCGTAATCAAATTATTTAAAAAATTAAAATAAATAATACGTTTGTATAAAAATTTTAAAATCATAAGAAACTTTTGAAAAGTTAAAAGATTTTATTTTTAATTTATTAATAAAATTATTAAAAATATCAAGATAAAAAAATATGATTACATAAAAATTTAATGAACATAAAATTAAAACTCATTAATAAGTTACTAAAAAACATTTAAAAAAAATATGTCTATAAAAAATTTAAAAAATAAAATAAAAGTTAAGACTTCACTTTTTTTCAAGTTTTTTACTTTTTTATTTTGTTTTTCAGATAAGCATATTTTTTTAGTAGTTTTTTTTAATAATTTGGTTAATGAATTAAAATTTAAGTATTAAAATATTATATGTTTTTCAAATATTCACATGTATTTTTAATAAATAAGAACTGCATGAATAATTTTAATAAAAAACTATTTAAAAAATAAAAAAAAGTCTATATAAAAATTTAAAAAACATAAGAAACTTTAAAAAATAAAAAATAGAAATTTTTATTTTAATTTATAAATCAAATTATTAAATAAACATCTTAAAATAAAAAAAAATTACATAGAATTTTAAAACTGTAAAATTTAAAAAAAAAACTATTCATCAAATTATTAAAAAAAATAAAATAAAAATGTTTATATAAAAATTATTTAGAGAAAGATAATAAATTAAAATAAAAGAGAAGTATACTTTACCTATACGACTTTTATAAAACAAACAAATGCACCACTTCTATAAAAATAAAAACAATATAAAATGTAGAAAATAAAATTGTATATTAATTATAGTTTTTATATAAATAAAAAGAAATAAAAAATAAGAATTCGTCTGTCTAAAATACGACTATCATAAAAAAAATTAAAAGTCGTATTTTCATAAAAATAAAAATTGTGTTTTCAAAACATAAGCTTCTTGTTTGTTGGTCCAAAATTATTTTTAAAAAACACAATTTACTCATTTTAAAATCCTATTTTTAAAATATGATTTACTCATTTATATGTAAATTTTTAAAATTAATTTATACTGATAAATTTCCCTAAAAAAATCCGGTAAGGTCCAACCTTAGAAGTTTGCATCCTAAATATATTAGATTTATTTGTATGTTAAAGTAAATAAACTCTTTTTACAAATCTACAATCCCATCAAGCTTTAAAGAAAAGAAAAACATCTTCCATAAAAATTACATTATTTTATTTATTTAATTTTATTAATATGAAAAATCCACCACAATAAAGACATG
Organism: Lablab purpureus; assembly: GCA_030347555.1. Classification (NCBI taxonomy): domain Eukaryota; kingdom Viridiplantae; phylum Streptophyta; class Magnoliopsida; order Fabales; family Fabaceae; genus Lablab; species Lablab purpureus. Next base: position 13,188,272 of record CM059259.1, read on the forward strand.
TCAATATTAACATTATTTAAATACTAATGTCAACACAACTTTTAAAATATTTAATAACGCTAGTTCAAACTTTAAATGACAAATAAAATAAGACATCAGAAACATCTGAGAAATAGTTTTGGCTACATAAATTGTTTGATCACGATTTCACAATCTGAGACTTTGTAAACGGTTGTTTAGTAATCTTGTTTTACTTATGAAAATTTGAAGAGCTTGACCAAATTCTTAGTTTGGGTTGGATTTTAGTTCAACACTTAGCACAAACATGGATACCTTTTAAGGTGAAATTGGAAAAGGATTATCTTAGAATTGATAAGTATGTCTTGAATAATGCTTCTACCAATCTTCAATAGATGTTGCAACAGAGAAACACTATCTTAACTTTATTAAAGGGAAATCTGTTTAGAGCTCAACATAACATAAAAAGACATACAGACAAAAAAAAAGTGACAGATCGAATTCATGAAAGGAGACATAAACTAGGGATTAAATACTTCTTTTCTCTCCTGTATTGTCTAGCATTACTTCAACCCTGTTGTTTTTAGCCACCACACATTCGCAGATATACTTATCACAATTCTGTCTTCTTTGATTTTTCTTAAATCTCAATTTCTAATAGCTCCAAAATACAGGTTCCAGGTGTATTTTTGGAAAATCTCAAAGAAAATTAATGTAATCTAACCCCAAAAAAAATATAATTGGCACGATCGCAGTTAAATACTGCACATGAAGAAACAATACCTCATCTCAAAAACGAATTACTAAAATAAAATTAGAGAAACAAGCATTTAAAAAGTTAGATTAAAAAAAATATGTGCAAAAAAGAAAAGACCCCTTAAGAGGCAACCGAGAAATATTCAAAAAATAGCCCCAGCCACCTGATTCTGTACATAAACCAGAAAAGCAAAAAATAATATGATTTTGACGGATCCACATATTCAGCAAAGGGAAGCCGAAAAAAAAAATTCAATTAAAAATTAGATCACAGTACATTATATTTTGCAACCCGAACTTCCAGCCGTAGTATAAAATATAAAAAAATGGAAACAACGGAAGAGGGAAGTGGAGATGCAGGGGATCGAACCCTGTACCTCTCGCATGCAAAGCGAGCGCTCTACCATTTGAGCTACATCCCCAGTTGAAAGATCTAATAATATGTACTTATATATACAATAGAATAATATGATCCTTTCACCTGTTGTTCCACCAAACTTAAACGTTCGCACAGAGAGATGAAGGGGGAAAAAAAGAAAAGTGGATAATGGCTTCGTTATCGCTTTGCATAGCCACGAAAGCACCCACTCCCTCAGCTTCTCTCATTCTCACTGCCCCAAAACCATCTTCACTCTCTCTCAACGTTAGCCGCATCAGTTTCTCCAACCTTCGCTCTCCTCTCCTCCATTGCTCCTTCCTCTCCTCTCCTTCCCATCTCTCTTCCCCTTCCTTCCTTTCAGGTACTCCTCGCCTTTATTTCCCATCTGGGTACTTCTTGTTTACCCTTTCATGTCATTCTTCACTAATTACCCAATGGGTCGCTTTCAAATTGCTTACTCCCGGTGAATTTTGTTCTGCCTTTGTGTAGTTTTAGTTAGGAAGTGCTGAATTCTTCATTATCAATGTATGGTATGCCAACCTTAAACTTTTTTTAATATCTGTTTTAGGTGGAAAAGTGGCAGTTTTGAATCGGAAGTTATTTCTCTTCGTTTGGATAGGCATGTAGGGGTTTATGTTGCTAATGGTTTTTTGAAAAAATAAAAGTTTTTGTGATTGGGTTTAATTTAACTTGAACATGGGCACAATTGGGAACGGAAGTTGTTCTTCCGAAAATTCAAGTGTGAGATTGGATACTTGAATAAAAATAATAAAGTTAAGGTGTAGAAAAGAAAAATAAAGATTATGTTGAGCACACTAGTAGCAGTTTAAAATGCTTGCATTTTTTACCTTTTTGTTTTTGGATTAAATGCAATTAGCAACTCCGAAGTCTGAATATGTTATCTAGTCGGAACAGATCCAATGAGTTTGCTGTCTCTTCGGACTTATATTTTTGGTGCATTCCATATTGAGTAGAACTGTTTTATTTTTAATACTATTCTATACCCCTCAGTGAATTTTTTTAAAATGCTGAATGAGTGTAGCAGTGTTTTTAGTTGTTGTGATGAAATTCCTTGTTCTTCTTTCTCTAAGGATCGTGATCTGGTTTAGTGTACCTAGTGGTAACAAACAAGAAAACATCACAACATCTCCTCCAATTCAGAACTTTAAAACAATCTATTAGTCTTTCTCGCTCATATTAACTTGTCCATTTTTAAGCAATGTGAGACTCACACTGATAATTTAACACCAATAGTGACACAGCACAGTTGATTCCCAAACATTTATGGTTTAGTTGACTGGTTTAGTGATATGGAGGTTGAGTTTGTTGATCCTCCTGGCTCAATGGATTTTGGTGGTTGTGATGAGAAGACAACTCCAATTAGACCAATAGCCTGCATCAGTTAAGAATATCTCAATAACATCCTTTCATAAAAATCATTGAGAGCATTAAAGAACTCAAGCAATAACTCACTCTATGATTAAAATTCAACATATTTTGCCATTGAAACTTCCTAGCAAAATAACTTAGCAAAGAATAAAGAGAAATAGTGCGCAGAAGACTAGAGTTGTTAGCATTGTTAGAAATAGCTAACTGGCTTTGAATTGTTTGGCACATTTGTTTAATTTGCATATGACCGTAGGTTCTGCTTAACACGCCTGGTGGAATAAGGCTGTTGTTGTTGATTTGCATATATATATATAATCCTTATTCAGATTTAGATTGACTTGATCTCAACTAAATTGTCAATGTCAAGGCTTGTCACTTGGATTGGATTTGACATCTAATGTTGGGGTCAGAAGAGGAAAAGGTTGTGGCTTGGTTGTGAGGGCAGGCAAGGCTGCTCTTTGTCAGACCAAGAGAAACAGATCAAGAAAATCACTGGCACGCACTCATGGCTTCCGCAAACGAATGAGCACACCAGGTGGAAGAGCGATTATAAGACGACGACGTGCCAAGGGACGGAAAGTTCTTTGCACTAAGTCCCACCCAAATAGTGGAAAATAGTCTCGAAAATGGTCTCTGTCTGCTCTGTTTCAGTGCCTTAATGTATTGATTCCTCCAACTTGCCTGCATTTCAAGCGTTTCATTTTTCTTCCTAACAGTGGTTCTTTGTACCCATTATGTTTATTTTTTTATGCTATTTATCTGTGGTCTCACGTATAATTCTTGCCAATTTACACCCACATTTGCTTCAAAGATGTTACCTGCATATTACAGATCAGACTTGATGGAATGACAAACTAGATAATTGGTTTTGCTTGTATATGTTCTTATGCTAGGTTAACCATTTACAATTTCTCTTAATTTTTTTAAATAATGACACTATTCAGTTGAGGGTACGTTATCTAATTGAGTGTTCGTGGACCGATATTTCTTCTTTTACTCAACATTAGAAAAGTGCTTGTTAGATCCAATATTTCAATTGGCTGGCTGATGTGGCATTACTTGTGCACAATGTCAAATAGCCATGTTTACATTAATGGTGCATTGGCCAAGAGAATTCGTAGTAATCCATATTTATAAAGGATTTGGACTGTTTTATAATGAAATCTGTTGTTTGGATAAAAAATTATTTAAGAAATTAAAATTCTAAAAATTTATAAAAATAAAACTAATAAATAAAACAAATTAAAATATATTAAATGATTTTCAAATTACATTGACAAGAAGTTCCTGCAGCAGTAACTATTTTTAATCCTGAAAAGAGTTACATATATATCATACATTTTCCCTTAAGCTTACTGAACTATGTCTGAAGGAAGATTCACATTCAAATGACGATAACTTCAGTGGTTCTTCGTTAATGATTACTTCTGATATCAGTTAAGCCATTAACTTGCGACTTCATGTACCTGTCTGTTACGTCAGCTAGAGATCTAATCAGAGAACTCGGGTCATAAATTATACCCACTTTAGGATCCCGTAGGGAGTCAACAACTATCTGCAAATTTGAGAATAATAGGATGGTCACAATGTAATTTGCATCAGAGTTACCATGGATCCAGTACCATAATAAGAATACACATTTCCATGAAGTGTTAAATCATTAATTTGACAGTATCAAAGTCTGACTTTAGATCAACTGCTAAAAGTTGATACGTGTTAAATCACTACGTTGACCGTTTAAACAGGTTTTACATTAATACTAAATTAACACTAATGACGAGATGACAGATACATGCATGAACTAGTCCACGGTAAAATTCAAACAAATAATCTTGGAATATATCTTCATCGTGAACAGAAGAGATTCTATCCACTCAATAACGCATAATGAACGGATTTAAAAGACATACCACGTCAAATATTCCTTGGGCAGCCAAACTGTCGATATCAACTGGAATTTCACCATCTCTCGGCACCAGAAGGGTATTTATATAGTCATTTGGCTGCATCAAACATTAACAGCGCATAATTACTTATATTACATTATTCATTACAGTGCTTTTTTGTTTTTATTTTATGAGAACTGTATCTAAAGTTGATGAACCATTTTACATATTGAGTATTTCATGATGTATCAAATGAAAGTATTTAGAAAGCACTGAAGAAAGATAAGGTAGTATTTTTCTTGGGCTTATGTCAAATATTTGAAAAGAATGGAGGCAAGGGACAGATGTTAAAAGTTAATGAAATTATAGTAATAGAGCCACAGATAAGCATCCCTAAATTTTACATATTCAAAAACAAAAACAAAAACATTAATTAAAGAATGTTTAACTCAGCATTCATGGGATGTTTTCAGCTCAAAAGAGGGGGAAAGTACCAATAGATCGATAAATCATTTTTTATTTTCAGTGTACCACTTTTAACAGGATTATTCAAAGCATAATACCATCTCCCTCAGAGAGTCGTGTGTGAATCAAATGTTTTATCTTGAAAACAATAAAAGAATTGACAGAGAATAGAGAGGAATTTTCACTCACAAGATTCTGTAAGCGATTGCTAGGTTCTCCATACGTTCGATTTAGAGCATCCGTGATGGCAGTTACAAAACAAGAAGCTGAAAATCCATTAGTTTCCCGGTCCCATGTGCCATTTAACATAAGTACCTACCATTTTTCTGAATCAAATTTAGTAAAATCGAGCTGAAAAAGTATAGCTTTGAATGTTGCCATTTCCCAATCCAATCCAATGCGACACCACTAAAATAATAGATTCAATAGTCTGAATCTCATGTATGGAAGAGCTATCAGCAAAAACTATGCAAGAAAGAATTAATTTCCACTTAATAACAGCAAGTTTTGTGTATCTAGTAACATGCTTACATATTGAAAAATAAAGGCATGCAACTTGTTGATGGAAGCACTCTAATGCCACTACAACGGGACCAGAAAGCAAGGAATCATGGGAGCAGAGATTTGTGCCCATAGTAAAATATCAGCAGCGGTCAAGCTAGGTTAACCACTTTTTATCTTTATTTCTTACACAAAAAAAAAGAAGTAATCTTGTCATGTCTATATTTCTCTATTATAACAGGGTAGAAGGTATATTATACTTTCTGCAGACAACCAAAGCAAAAATGTAACAATACAAGGAAAAATACCTTTAGGCAGGACCTTGAAGAAATAATCTCCCCAATTCCCAGTAACACCTAGAATAATTTTTAAGTCAGTAAACTTCTAATGAGAGACCCATTGTTATAAGGACTGAAGCTAGAAGTTTGTTCCAACTAATTACATATTAATCAAGTAACCAATAAACACTGAAAGAGTTGACCAATCATATTTTCCACATTTTGGAGACAATATCAACAAAATAGAGGGCCTCTTGAATATAAACATCAACTGCTAAAATGTTTTCAATACCAGAGTTGTCAAATATATGTAATCATCAATATTAAGAATCTTTACCAGTGAGGGGCAGATTGAAGTAAAAAGAGAGCCCATGCCATACACAATGCAGTCCACATTATTTAACCACTCTAACACAGCCGCATTAACTGAGGGAAAGACCTATTCAAAGAGAAAAAACAGTTCCAATTATAAATTATTCATAAATTTGGACCTAAAAGCCAAATTCATATTTAGATTTCGTGTAGTCAGATAAGCAAATTTAAAATATTGATATTTTCAAATGGAAGCAGACAAATAAAACTGCATCCACCTCAAAATACATGTAGTTTATTTAGCTCCATGCTATAAGTGTTCCCCCCTCCCCCCATTTCAAGTTTGAATCTCAAGTACACTAAAAAATGGAACCTTGTTATAGTAAAAAACGTAATAATTCTAGTTCGAACCAAATAAGAAGAGTTAGACCATGTAAGTATCATTCCACTAAAAATGGCTCTCCTCCACGTCAGGCTCTCTAATTGGCATTAAATTAGAATGAAAGTATTAGTTTATTGATATTTGTTATTTTTTTTACAACTTATTTTCTGTCAACAGAGCATGTCTTTATTCTTTACCCCCATCTCATTTGACTTCATTCTTTTTTACATCAACAAAAGAAAAACACATTTTTAATCTAATATTACGTCAAACACTTAATCGGAAGACAGAGAATACAAATCCATGCTAATTATGGGATAACTTTCCCTGGTTTCTTTCTACAAAATTTTCATTTACGATAAAAACTAATGAAATAAATTCATCCTCCGATTGCATCTTCCATATAATGCATCGCTTCTCACTATTGTTGATGGCAAGCATAATAAGATGTGCTATACATACAACAAAGATCCTTCAACAAAATATGAAATAAGTGGGTCCAACAAGACACAGTACTTACCTCATGGAGCAAATTTTTTCCCTCACTAGACATGTAGAACACCCGTTTTATTCTTGAAGGAAGTGCTGGAGCTGAAAAACTTCCCTACCCATGAAAATATAAAATTTTAACACAAGATATAAAATATTTATAGGGAATGCATTTACAGTAAGGGCCTTTTTATGTGAGAATAAGAAAATTAAATTTGGATAATTAGATCGTATTGTGAATGGCTAAATATTAAAACACATGCCATGTAATGTCAGTTTATAAAAAGTCACGTAACTTCTGTAAGTGATCATATAGCTTTGAATATCTTAATCATCCATATTTACTGTGCTCACTCGTTAAAGAGATAGATCTCTCCCTCTCTCTCCCCATATATATAAAGAGAGAGAGAGAGACAAAGAACCAGCAGCACTTTGTGAAATCTCAATCAATTGCATAGACGTCCACTAGATGGGCATTCAAATTACGTCTATTATGCAATTACTAATTAGGAAATGTAAAGGGGAAAATAATATCTATATTCCACCTTAAAATTAATATCCAACATTACATTGGAAGGGAAAATTTCCTCACAAAAATTTATAAAAGAACAGGCAAAATCAAAAGAAGAAACTAATAATTCTATTTAAATTTTAAATCAATATCCATTATTAATTTGCAAGGACAAATCCCCCCTCACTAAACCTAAAACAAGAAATTGCAAAATCAAAGGAATAAAGTAATTCTGAAAATCTATCTTTTCTAAATTTGTCCAAGAGCTCTTGCCCATATCAAACTTAATGGGCTCCCAACAATTAAATATTTCTAAAATTCCAACCCAACATCAACGCCAGAGCAGCATACTCTCTCCTGGTCATAACTAACCTAAAAATACTATTACTAAATTACCATGACTGTTGGATCCCCTTGAAGAACAAGTGTTCATTCCCTTCCAATAAGGGACTAGAAAAAATACACAAACTTTCATCTCAGGCAAGTTCCTTTCACATCCATGAAAGAAATATAAACAAAATTATCATTGGAGTAGACATAATCTTACAACAAAATACGCTGGCATACCTTCTTGATAAGCTCAATTGTTCCTCTAGTTGGATGAGAAATTTCATTTTGTCCCCGTATAATAGTTCCATCCTATAGGGATATTAGAGAATAAAATAAGATATGGCAATAACTAATAAAATAGCAGACCAATAATTTTTGTGAATTCCTATATCAAGTTTGTTAGACAGGAACAAATAAATTTTCACTCAGAATTGTGATGAACCTCTATGAAATCATAAAGTTAAATAGATTCACAGCATACCCACAATTCACACCCTAATGTAAGTCTGTCATTGGTTGAAATCACAGGTAGAACCAAGCTTTCAGGGGGAATATCTGAAACACGTGAAAATAAAAATATCGCAGCATCCAAGGACTGGAAAAATATGCGTGCTCCTGCAAAAAAGAAATTTCCAATGCTGCATAGTTTATAAAAATCAGTTACAGTGTTTTAATGTTACACCCAAAATTTCAACCAGCAGAAGGGTATATTGTTTATATGTTCTGGAATGTGAATGAAGTCTTTATTTCAACTAGAGTGAATGACCAAGTAACATTCAATGTGAATGCTTTATATAAGCTATTGAATGATCTCCAACTGGTTGGAACAATCCATTCTATCTGTCCTGGCAATGATGTGTAGTTATTGTGGACAATACTGGTAAGCTAGTAGTTCTACAAGTGTTTAGTGACTGTAAAACTTTTCTACAAACCAGCTTGGCAAATATCAATAAATCACCAAAGTAAAACAGAAGTTACACACACAATAGATTACAATTAAAAAAACAAAAATATAAGATCCAGCAACAAGAAGTTATTTATCAATCTAGAAAGAATACGTCAGAGAAGTTAAACCCATTCCATCTCTCATTTTTTACCATTTCTATGTTTTCTGAGAAAGAAGTTATTTTCTTCAATGCTGAAAAGAAGAGAACTACCCTCTTCAAAATCCAGCAAGGATGTAATCTTTCAAACTAAAATTCAGTGTCACAGGTACAACAGCAACAATTGGAAAAAAAGAACGACAAGGTGAAGAAAGAAATAAGTAACCCTACCAGCTATAATGTCCCTTTTAACTTATTTCAGGCCAGGAAATCTCTAAATTTCAACTATTGGTGTAACTGACATAGCATACTTGAATTATGAAACCAATCATGAAGCACACTGGCTGTGCATACATTATTTGATATTTCTCTAATAGATTTGCATTACAATAAACCTATAATTTTTTTGAACCATTTACTAATGCCTGGCTGAACGTTGGGAGGAGAACCACACCACAAAAGCTAGCTGTTGTAATTGGAGAGCCCTAGGCCTTATAATAAACCCCATACCAGAATCTCATACTTGCAATGTGGGATTCTAGTCCCAAACTTGCAGTCAACATATTCCCAACTCAACCAACAGGCAAGTGCGGCATGCTATAACTAAAACTTTAAGTTTATCCTACCACTAAAGAAAGGAGAAAGAAACAACATAACAGTTAAGGGACACTTTCGTCATTATCGCATGACAAATATAATCAATAGAAACAAGGTATTTGGCGGGAGAAAAAACTATGGCAAAAAGGAAAATCATAACAACAATGTTACTGAATTAGAAACAAAGGACCTGCCGTTGCTGAAACAAAACGACTCTTCTGCTCGGCGGAGAATCTATAAAAAGAACAAAAGGAATGTCCAAATTACCAAAAATGCGAAGAGACAGAAAAAGCTTGATCGAAAGCAACTATGCAAGTATCACAATGAATTATGATTATTATGATCATCATATTAGTATACTTTAACTACAAAATGGAAAAGAAAATATGTTATTTAACAACATAATTACACAAAGCAAACATTTCCATGGCTATTTTATCCCTACATAGACCTCCTTCAATTTATATGACAACATAATGTTGTGCACCCATTCTATTAATATAGACCCTGCCTGATTGATTTCTTATATGAAAGGAGGAAGTTTATTGTAAGGTAAAAAGCTGAAAGGGGATCGGGTTTATTCTAGGAAAACCTCAACGGAAATGAATCCAATTTACCCCCAAAAAAATATAATTGGCACGATCGCAGTTAAATACTACACCTGTAGAAGCATCATCTCAAAACCAAATTATTAAAATATAAATAAAGAAACAAGCATTTAAAATGTTACATAAAAAAACATATGTGCAAAAAAGAAAAGATCCTTTAAGAGGCAACCCAGAAATATTAAAAAATAGCCCCAGTTTGTGGTTGAAGTCACCTGATTCTGGAAATAAACCAGAAAAGCTCGAATAGTCTCCCTGTAGGGTTTTGACACATCTTTCCATAAAAAGTGATCACCTTCTACGATAGAGTACCTATACAAGTCATCAGGATTGAAGTTAAACTTAAAAAAAAATATGCAAACATAATATAATACAACAAGGACCTCTAAAAAATAAGTTCGTAGAGTTCCAAACTATCGAATATATGGGTACTTATTATTATTACACGATTACTTTTTTTCTCACCATGATCCCATCTCCTTTTTCACCCCATTTTTTCTTCTCGAGTATCTTCAATTCCAATCGCATCATTTATCATACATTTTTCACTGCCTCTTTCTTTTTCTTTCCTTCCCCTTTCTCCCTTCCCTAAACCTATCCACCCGAAAATTGGTGTGGAGGAAATTCCGCATTTTCTTCTGAATATAATAGAAAACAAGGGCAAAGAGTACAAGAGAATGTCTTTCATAAACAGTGGAGAGGCCACGACTCACTGCCTCCCACATTAGGTATCCAACAAATCACCAGCCCTAAATGATACAACCTAACAATTAGCACACAGCCAATATGACCAGCCCAACATGGTAATCCTTAAAGCAAGTAAAATGGAAAGCGGGGACCAAGACAAACTATCCATAACTCAGCCAGAAGTATCAGGCATTGGGCAGGAAACAAAAACTAAGAATGTGGAACCAACCATTCTGATTTAGCTTGCGGTGGATCCAGTGGTAGACGATGCCCAAGCAAATTCCGAACCGCGAGAGCCTCAACGGTACTTTGATCAGACAACCTCAGACACCTGGAACGTATGTCTCCAACAGCAGGACCACCTGCAACGCAAGCACACGCATCTACCCAATCAACCAAATCCCTAATTCCTCACCCCCAGAATTTGACTCGGCGACAATGCAAAATATCGCCAGATGTAGAAACAGTAGTAATTATAACTTATAATTATTAATTAACAAAATGCAGTACCAAGAACCCGAACAATCTCCGCAGTACTTCCACCATCGTCGGAAACGGGAAGAACGTGCGCAACGCGGATGGTGAAATTCTTGAGCTCTTCGACGACGCCGTTGAAGGCTGTGCCTCCAGAGAAGACCAGCAAAGCGGGCTCAGGATGGGGAGGGTTGGGGTTTGAGTAACAGCGGCGGTGATGGTGGAAGCGATGGTGTGATGAAGAGGTCGCCATTGAAGATGAAGAAAATGACGATGAGAGGATTCTTGCAGAGATTGGGAATGAGAGGGGAAGAGTATTACAGAAGGTGGGACCCAACCATGTGTCCATCTTGCTCGCAAAACTTGTGTATGCTAAATTACTTTCCTGTTTGGGACTGTCTCCAACACCTTACCACTGCTCACTGTGTTGCACTGCACCTCCACATGAACCAACGTATCCTATCCGTTGCCTTTTCTTTTCATTTTTATTTATTAAATTATTTAGTGCATATAAGTATACACATTTTTTTAGCTTTTATACCAATATATATTCTTTTTAGTTTCTATATGTACCATTTTTTATCTCTTTTAATTTCTATAAATTTAGACAGTACAAACTTAAAAAAAATAAAAATATAAAAGAGATAAAATTGTATTAATACGGATTAAAATTAATTAACTTTCATGTATTGGATAAAAAGTAAAATTATATATACTAAATGCTAAATAAGCAATTAAACATTTCCCCCCTTGTTTCAATGCCATATAAATTGAGAGAGGATGTTCTCCATTTCTCGCTCACTCTATTTTTTTTCCATTCCATAAGTTATTAAAATAAATAAATAAAATCGAAGTAATATACACTTTATGCATACCAGCATTCATTTTGTTAAAAACATGTTTATTGTCTTAAAATATAAGAAATGGGAAGAATAAGAGATAAAGAAGATATTTTCTCATGCCACTAATTTTTGGGAAACATGTGTGAGAAGCCCAAAACATGTGGCTAAATTTGGATTGGCCACCTAGAAGCAGTGATTAAACCTTAGGTTCAATGAAATTAGTTATAAATTTTAGGAGAAGATTGATTGAATAAGAGCTTCATTTAGAATCATTTTAACTAAAAAATGTAAAAAAAAAAAAGTCAAAACTACATGTTATGAAATTTTAATATTTTTTTTTCTGAACTAAGTATGTGAAAAAGTAATTTATTTAGTTGATTTGCTAGTTTTAATAAATTAATCGAGAAAACAAATATTTTTTAATGATCATTTTAGTTTTAGCATAAGTTATTTTCAGTTAAAAGTAATGCATTTTACCATAAATTGCCACGAGATTGCAGTGTAAGGTATTTTTATAATTATTTGTGAATTTTAATTCACTTTAGTTAACAAGCTAAGCTTAGAGATAAAAGTGTAAATTTACATTGAATGACTCGGAAAAAATTCCATAAATGTAGACATACGTACAACATTTTAAAATTAATTCAGTTAAAATTTATAATTATGAAGTTTTATGGACATATTTTGGTTTAAGTAATATGAATGTTGTGAGGTGCATAATTTTTTTTTTGTTCCTAGTATGTCAACTTACAATTTAAATTTGATTTTAAGAAATAATTGTTGTAAGTGCATTAATTATCCCATCTTATATAAAAAATGAGTGAGTTAAATCTAATTGTAACATTTTAACATTATTATCTTTATGTAAAAAATTATACTTATTAACAATTACAAATTGTGGCCTAGTAGTAAGAAATTTGTTATCTAATGATGAATATTAAAATCAATATCATGAATTTGATCTCAACCGAAAAATAAAGAGATAATTGTGAGTTGCATTGTTCCTCATTTTCTATTAGCATACCTTATACTTCCATTGTCTTCTCAATAGCCTAAGAAAGAAACTGACATGACCTAACAACTTTATAAAGAATAACTTATTATGAGAAAGAAATGTTGAGACTCCAACCTTTAAGTCAAGTATGAGGAAAGCAAATGTAGGGTAAATTCAGAAAAAGAAAAACTCATTGTGAGAAAGAAAGCTTTAGACTTTAACCTTTAAGCTAAGGTAAAAGGCAAACAAAAAAGTAAGAGAAACAACAAAAAAAACAAAAAAGAGGGAAAGACCAACTATGGATATGCGTATCACAAGAGGAGAAACTTGTTATATAAATAGAAAATTATATTAATAAAAGATAGCGTATAGAACCAATGAGAGTAGCTTAGTATTATTTTAAATAATTTCTCTAATTACAAGGAATAATATATATATATATATATTGCATAAAAATAAATATATAAAATTTATCTTAACTTTAAAAAAAAACACTAGTTTATGAATTTTTCTTATTAGATTACCATTCCTAATATTAGAATGATTATACACTAATTAGACCCTAGAAAAAATTAAAAAAAAAACAGATTTCTTTATAACAATCACAATATTGGAAAAAAGATTATTTATTTTGATTTTAATAACAAATGGTTATCACATTTCAAGGTACGTAAATAAAACTTATGCATTTTTAATTAAAATAAAATAAAATGAAATTAGACAAGCATGATGTTGTCATGTTGAAAAATTATCATAGCAAATGAAATTATATTGAACATAGCATTGTAGTAATGAAGACAGACCTCGTGTTCATGTTGTTTCCATAGTAACATTTTTACATCACCGGAATTTTTACATCCAAACAGTGAGACACACTGCCAATATGTCTCTTTGAAAATACTGAAGTGATTAAGGAAAGCAGTAGTACTTTTGATTGGGCGTTAAAGCGAAATTTAATATTAGTTTGAATTTCTAATATTCAACTATCTCTCTCACTGCAAACTTTTCATTCATATCTGTCAACATATACAAATGTTGTACCAAGAAATGTCAAGGTGACATTTTCACTTTCTGTAGTTTTTCACGTTTTTGTCCCATAAAGGGATGCCAAACATTAGCACATTTCAGGAAAACCTAAACTGCCAAAGCAGAGTCAACTTCAAATTGTTACGGGAAAGAAAGTGTAAAAAGAATAGTCCTCGTTAGTAAGGTAAACTCTTAGAACTTGTGCTAATAATCAAAGACTTCAATTTAGAAGACTCCCCTGCAGCGTTTGCTCTGAGAGTTATTATTTCCATATTCCTGTGCAAACTTTGTTTCACCAAACTCTTCATCATTTTCTTCCCTTCTCTTGCTTCTCTTTGATTTACGGGTGACCCCATTGTAAATCTTGGTGTTTGTGGACCAGAATGTGGCCCCATCTTAGTTTGCCTTTCATCCTTAAACCATTGCAATAGTTTCATTGCTCTCTTTTGAGCCAAAGGGCTCCCCAATAAAACCACTTCAAGAAGCACTGGAACAATCCCTGCCTGTGCCATTTTCTTTCTTTGCAATGAGCTTTGATGTGCTAGAATCATCAAAATATACGCTGATAACTCTTGGCATTTAGGCTTATCTTCCCATGACAAGATATCAATAAAGGTTTCTGGGACCATTGTGCTGTTCTCTATTGCTTTCTTCCCCATCAAAGTCACTGACAAGTTCCCTAGAGTGGCAAGTGCTTTCTCTGAAATTTCTTTTAATGAGGACACTTCCAAGAGGATAGGGACCACCCCACTTGAAACCATTGGGGATGCATTCTCTAATACAGTTGATAGGTTATACAAAGCACCCAGACACGATTGTTTGGTGTCAAAACATGTGTCTGTCTCAAAAATGTGTCTAAGTAATGGGAGAAAGTCTAATGAAGCAAGAGGGAATTGAGTGTTTGCTAGAGATGACAGTGACAAAAGTAACTCTGCCAATTTACTTCTTGTTGATTCATCTACAAGGTCAATTGTCTTTGGCAGCTTGGACAATATTCCTGCCTCCATTATCAAAGCCTTGTTCCTGAAGGAAGAAAAACATTTTTCAACTCAGTCAAAGTTAGGTCAGAAACAAATACTACTACTCTAGATTTGATATTTTCTCAAAGTCAGCATAAACTATAGCCGGAACTCAACTCTCAACCAGCATTCCACCTTGTTCAATTCACTTTTTCTCCTTTTGACGGGATTGGTGCAGTTTGTGTAATAAAGAATAAGAAGACCAAACCAACTAAATTAAAAACATTATTTATAGCAGAGTGAAGTCAACGAGAATCTTAAGTTAACATCTGTGTTGGAAAATGAAGGTCCACAAAAGACATAAAATTTCCTTAAAGATCAAAGGAATCCGATCAACCACCCTTATTTTATAATAATCTGTAATTTATGAATTTTAGGACAAAAATGTCGCTTCAATATGAACTTTGTCCCCTCTAGCTTATCTAACAGCCCAGCAACTCAGTTGACACTTCACGTTGGTGATATAATATTAGTTATGTTTCGTCTACTAATACTGGCCCAACACATCACAACATGGTAGTACAATTAGATTTTGGTCAAATTTGATCCGACAATATTGGCTAATTTTTTTCTCATATTTAATGTAATGAGTACAAGTATAATTAGTTTGATAATTTTCATCTCCTACAGCCTGTTGTGGGAGAAATGTAACTCTGAATGCCTACACCCACCCACATGATGTCTTTGCCTTTGTTGAAATTATTTGTTTATCCTTTTAACCCTCTGGAAATGTACAAAACAATTTGGTTGTGGTTACTGTGGAGTCATGAACCAAACCCGCCAAGGCCAATCGCCACTATGTGTACATCAATCTTGTCTTCACCACCCAAAAGTCAAAATGAGCGGTTCACGATAGCTCCACTCTCACCAGTTTCTTTATAAAATATGATTACATATTTGTCCATATCAAGCAATATGGCAAAGGCTAAGGAGAAGACAACAAAATGATAAATAAGATGTTAGTTCTAAATCGTGCACCTTGATTTCTAGTTAGTGGACCTTAACCAATGCTACAAAACCCCTCCTAATTTCTTTATCATTCCTTCTCTTTTAAAATTTTAATCATTCATTTTATCTTTCTTCTCATTGGATTGACATGTATTCTGAGTATGAATATCTATGTTAGCACCCAACAATTTAGACTCTTCAAATTAATCTCATGTAAATTCAATTCGTCATTTCAATTCAACGAATAAAATCTGAAGAACTTACTAAATCAATCACATAGTTTCGAAGTTGAATCAAACACACAGTTCCACATCAAGCTGAATAACACAGGTTTTATATTATGGAATTGTTTACTTCTAATCTTTTCGAAATCAAACAGGAAAGGTATGACTTTCAAACACTTTTAAGCAGGTTGGTTCATGTGATAATCATTCATAAAAAGAAAGATCATATATGGTTTGCAAAACTTACGTGTAAGTTCCATCAGCCAGGTGGATCAACGCCGTCAACCCGGCTCGCCGGCGGCTAGCCACCGGCGACGCCGCCATAGATACCAACACTGGCACCACCCCAAGTTCTGTTATCAACTTTCTGACCTTAACATCTTCCTTGGCTAACTTCTCAATCTCCTTTGCTGCTACTTCCTTCTCTTCCCAGCTTCCAAAGTGAAGCATCTTCACAGTTCTCTGCAACATGATCGCAGACACTTCTTCCTCCTCCTCCTCTTCGGGCTTCTTCATAACCTGAACTGTTTCAAGATTTTCAGCTTTATTGTTGTGTTCACCTCTGCTCTTAGCTGTGTCAAACCGATCAGAGGGATCAAAACGCTTTCTGGTTGCTTTGGATTGGAGAAACCGTCTGATGCGGGCAAAGAACTGAAGCTTTATGTTAGACAGCACCCAAATAGAAGAAGATGATGAAGGAGTAGACATGTTTAAGAGGAAGGAGAAAACAAAGCAAGAAGCTGAGGTTTGAAAAAGTGCGCGTTTGGGGTTTGGTTCTTATACAACTTAGTTTCTGTTTCTGACTTTGAGACAGAGAGAGAAAACGAATCAATGAGACTATTTGAAGAGCTCCGTGAACTTAAAAATAAAGGGGAAGCACAGAGCACATGCAGAAAACAGTGCTGTCCCATTTAATGTAATGGTGGATTATGATATTGTGATACAAGATCTCAAATTATGGATTTATTAAGTAATAGAATTTATGCATCATTTCTTTCATGGAAAAGATTTCCGTACCTGAACTTCACAAGAGACAAGGTGCTAATTTTATGATTTACGCAGTTGTGACTATATTTGAGCCAAAATAATACTAACATAAGCAGTAGTTGTTGATAATTTAGTTGTAGTTAAATCTATACAGTTAAAAGTCCATGGTCTATATATTTCTTTAGATAAACAAACTATTTGGTACAATATCACTAACACCAAAATTGGGTCTTTCTTCGGCAGCTTTTCACAATCTCAACCTAATTAGTGTACAAATTAGGGAGCTTAGGACCCATCCATTATTTATTTGCCTTCGTCAAATTCAATTTTGGGGACCTTGTTGGGTGGAAAAAGATGGGAACTCTTTGTTCACTGGTCCCAAGTAGCTAGGCTGCATAATATGACTTGGCATTTTATTCATTAAAAGAGACAACAACTAACTAAATTTAGACTTTGGTTTTTGATGTAAGCCCACGTCCATTGCATGTGAGAATCAGGGAGCCCCAGCCTATATGTTCCCTCATGGAACCATAAAATTTGGGTGCAGTGCACACGCGTCAACATTAATGTCACTTAATATATCTCTTCATGATCCTTCATTGGCTGCTCAATCTGATCTGAATCGGTGGCTGTGATATTCTCACATGCATGGAGATTCATCGTCCCAAGTTTCCCTTCCATGAAGGGTGGAGGAAGAGGAGCACTCATTCATTAATTTGTGGATTCCCTTTTCCATTATATCATCCTGAAAATGCAATTAAGTTAAATAAAACCCCTCATATTTTATTATTAAAATGCATTTAAGACCATGCAGTTCATAGATGTATCATAGAGATTTGAGCTGGGAGAATATGTGACTATGGTGGGGGAATTCTCCAAGAAATAGCCAGATAGATAGGTAGTCATGCATTAAAGAGCATCTTCATTGACAAGTAAAAAACATAAAAGAGAAAATATTATTTTTTTGTCGGTACTAACTAAGGTATTTGGGTTTATGTTATATAAATATAGCATTGGCATGCAATTAAGTCATCAGCAATTTAGACTTACAGAATGGGCTATTAAGATAACAGTAAAGTAATAAACATTGGTATCATGGTATTGCTTATTTGGGTGGGGAGATAGAGATATATTTGAGACTTTGATGGCTGTGGCATTTCCATGTTGGAGTCCACTAATTTTTATCCATATATGTGAATTGCAGGCACTGAAGTTTCCCACGTGTGAAGGAAGCACCCCATTCATCATTACCAGTTAAACATTTTCGTTTTGAGTTTGTCTTTGTGACAGTGCTAATATGATGTGTGCCACTCCCAGAATTAACGTAACACCAAAATCATTTGTTTCTTACTGCCACGAACCATAAATTGATGTCTGTTTGCGCACAATTTTTGGTTACATTTCCAAATGTGTGCAAATGCTCCGAATATAACATTACTGTGTGCTTGTGGGCAAATGTGTTTTGTAAGCAAGATGAAATGCGTCAATAACAATGCTATTTATTAGCTAAATTGTTTTTTAGCATCTTTAGTCAAATTCTTATCAACTCACCAATTAAAATCTAAACATCACATGAAAATAATAGCAATAAACAGAGTTGAATAGTTAGTGCCACTAGTAAATTTTGATCAGTTATGTAATTTTCTTATAGAATCATGTTTTTTATATTCAAATTGGTGTTCAACTCATCCCAGAGGGGAATCTTTTGCACAGAATTTGTACATACGTTTTAGTGAAGTTAAACAAAAATCCAAAATGTGATTATGTTAATGTTGTGGCACACGTGAAGACGTATGTGTGTGTGACGAAGATGGTGATGCACAATTGCATGGTATTTCTCAATGAAGCTAGTCTTTTAATTTAAACGAATGAGGAGATATTTCCATCAATAGTGACCCTTGCCCAAATGATGGATCACCACACTAGTACGAGGGGAACACAAACTCGTGTCACACACATTGACTTATTTTTTTAATATTCTTTTATTTAAACTAGATTGTGAGAGTCAAATAGTAAAGGTTGATGATTTTCCACTTTTCAGAGTGATTTCTTTCCACCCGTGACCAAGATTGAAAGTAACTTTATGTTTAGTACTATTTTGGAAATAATTGAATGCAGTAAATCACAAAAGGATGAAGATAAAAAAGAATCTTGTATTATTAGGATTTTTTTATGATGTGTCCTATATAGATTTTAGAAGAAGAGAAGATTAGTAACATAAGTATTGTTGAGTAAAATTGATGCAAGCCTATTAAATAAATTAGACCCCTTTTATTATCACTAAAGTCGATATAGTTGATAGGATAATCAGAACTTAATTTCCAGTCTTATATATTTATAGAAAAATATTTTATCAAGAATTAATTTTCATTTCTCAAAGGAAACTACTCTTTGATTATTAATTGAGACTCTCCTTGGGGTAAAGTAAAAAAGTTATGTGAAATTCACCCAGTAATAAAAAATGAGTTCAAAGTTTTTATCAAGAATTTACTATTAAGATTCTTCAAAAAGAAACTTAATATTATTTTTAATTGCTACAATACAAGATACAAGCAAATATTTGTTTTCTTTTTTATTAAAACATTAGAATGGATAGACAGGTTAATGATATTCAATAAGATGTTAATGATACATTGAAACTGTTAATGAAAACTCACTTATAAGATGACTGCATAGGTTTTGGTATACTTTTAGAAATATCAGTGAACTGTACGGCTGTTCCTTTTGCAGTGAAGAATAAGAGTAACAAAAGAGATATAATCATAAAGTTCAATTAAGGATGAAAAGTATAATTTCCTAAAGAAGATCAAGAGTATAAATATGTGGCTACATTATTCTTTAACCAATTATTTTTAAAATGTTGACACATGTAATATCATTCAGAGCACCACATAGTAATATCATGGCAAACTCTGAACAGAGATTTGTCATCAGTCATCACACGTGGGACTCAAGTTGAGGATACCATTTTGGATTTGTCCTCACACGTGTGTATAACTAGGAATGTGGGAGTCAAAATGGGCACCCCACTAATGAAATTTCATTAGTTTAGAAAAGTGGGAGGTCTGCACAAGCTGCACCAAGTGCAGTGCCACCAAAGGGATAATAAAGAATTTTATAGGCTGATCACATTTCTGGTCTTGGTTGCAATTTTATCCAATGATGGCTCTTCACACTCACAAAGACAAAAAGTGTAAAAGACCCACAACGACAAAGTATATTAGTTTTGGCACGGCTTGTTTGGAGGCAGAATTTTAATTGTTTCTGTGACCAATTCACGAAGGTTCTTCTATGCTACTGTTAGTTTGAACTTCTTATTAATAATAGTCCACCACGTGTTCCAAGAATCATACAAGGCTGAAATGTTGTCTATCCTTTTGCAAGTGTTCGCCTAATGCAATGGTCAAGGGATGAACCAGTCATTCAACCAATTCACGAAATTTCCTTCCTTCTTTTCAGTTTTCTCTTTTCTTTTTTCTATATCCATCTTTAATTTGGCTGCAGCCAACTTACTATGTGCACCGGAAATAATAACAAATTCTTCAAACTTGGAAGAACTGTCTTTGGTGGTTTGTGCCCAACAAAGAAGATGAATGCAAATGAAGCAGTAACCTGCCGTGTGACCATTGAATTTTATATTGTTTGACACAACAGCCCAATATTCAAAACCAAGTTTTCTTTAACCTTTTTTGTCTTTGTCAGTCAAAAAGCACTCATAGATTATAAAAAAACAAAAACACAAAAACGAATTGCACCAGCCGGAAATCGAACCCAGGTCTGTACCGTGGCAGAGTACTATTCTACCACTATACCACTGGTGCTATGTTTAAAGGAAGAAATAATATACTATTTCACTATAGTTGGCTGAGGAATTTATTTGAACTCCTTCCAAAAGTTTATCAACATTTTAAATTGGATCATGAGTAAAATATTACCCGATAATTAACAGATTTACAACTAACTCACATTTCCATGATCCATATATCAAGATAATAATGACTCTTAAATTTTAAAATAAACAATATTAATAATGAGTCTAACTAAACTATAAATACATAAAATTTACTTATAAGTTTAAAAAATAAAAATAAAAACTAATTTTAAAGAATCAAATTCTAAAAATTATGAAATTTCTTTTAAATATATAGTTCTAATATTAAAGTTTATGATAAAGAATATAAAATTTTTTAAAATATATAATGAGTTGTATAATTTTAAACATTTTCCCTTAAGCTAGTAAGTAAATGTTGTTCTCTATTTCTAGTTCGAATATAATTATTTTTCTTCCAAAATTAATGCAATTCAGTTCTTTGGTGAGAATATCTGTAAGTTGATTCTGAGTGTACACATATAGGATGCAAATTAAGTCACTGCCTAACTTTTCCTTGATAAAATATCTGTCCACCTTAATATGTTTAGTTCTATCATGTTGCTTTGGGTGGTTGTGAGCTATACTAATTACAGATTTATTATCACAGGATAGTCTCATAGGCTTATCCCACTTTCTTTTCAGATCTTCCAGTATAATCTTCAACCATAAAAGTGTACATATTTCTTGAACCATTGCTCGAAATTCTACTTCAACACTCGATCTAACTACAACATTCTATTTTTTGCTCCTCCAAGTCACTAAATTTCCACCAAGAAGGTACAATATCCAGTAGTTGTTCTCCTATCCACAATTGATTCTGCATAATCTGCATTTGTATATGCTTCAAGACTTACATTGTTGTTTCTTTTGAATAAAATCCTTTTTCTTTGAGTCCCTTTTAAATATTGAATAATTCTAAGAGCAGCTTGTAAATGTGCTTCCTTTGTTTGGTGCATAAATTGACTTACTAAACTCACAGCAAAAGTAATGTCAAGCTTAGTGTGAGATAAGTAAATAAGTCTGTCAACTAGTCATCGATACATTTCCTTGTCCACTGCAACATCCTCCTCTACACTTCCCAACTTTTTTATATTTGGATGGAGTATTAGCTGGTTTGCAGATTATCTTACATATTTCTTTAAGTAAGTCGGTAATATACCTTTGTAGAGATATGTAGATTCCTTTCTTGGAATGAGTCACTTCAATACCCAAAAAATATTTAAGTCTTCCTAATGTCTTAATCTCAAATTCTGTTGTGGCAAGACGTTGACTTAACATTTGTTACTCGTTTTTGTCATCCCCAATTATTATAATATCATCTATGTACACCAAAAAAATTGTTACTCCTCTTGAAACTGAGTGTTTGATGAATAAAGTATGATCCCCTTAGCTTTGTTTGTAACACAAACTTGTCATAACCCTGATAAATCTACCAAACCATACTCTTGGAAATTGCTTTAGACCATATAAAGTCTTTCTTAACTTGCAAACAGTTCCAATAGCAACTTGTCCTGGGGTAACTCGATGTATATTTCTTCATCAAAATCTCCATGTAAGAATGCATTCTTCATATCAAATTGATGCAAATTGCAATCATGATTTGCTGCTAATGACAATATTAATTTGACTGTGTTCATCTTAGCAACCAAAACAAATGTCTCCAAATAATCTATTCCAGAAGTTTGAATGAATCATTTAGCCACTAATCTTGTCTTGTAACATTCAATAGTCTCATTAATTCAAT
Source organism: Lablab purpureus (assembly GCA_030347555.1). NCBI lineage: Eukaryota > Viridiplantae > Streptophyta > Magnoliopsida > Fabales > Fabaceae > Lablab > Lablab purpureus. Next base: position 13,210,969 of record CM059259.1, read on the forward strand.
AATTTACTGAATATATCCACTTACATAAATTTAAAAAAAATATCATTTTCTGATATCACACCAATAAATCCATTAAACCTATAAATATTAGACCTATAAATACATGAGATATACTTATAAATATAAAAAAACCTAATTTTAAGTAATTAAATTTCAATAATTATAAAATTATTTTTAAATACACAGTTCTAATATTAAATATTATAATAAAAATATATTTTTTTCTAAAATACATCCTGGTATTAAATATTATAATAAAATATAAATTTTCTAAAACACATTCTGAGTTGCACAATTGTAAATCATAACAGTTAGAAACAATGACGCGAATAGCATATTTTTACTGCGGAGTTATAAAAAATATTGAACTATCAAGACAATCTAGGACAAACAGACAACTATGTAATATTGTATTAGTTTAGTACTACAATAACAAAGCAAATGGTTGGTGGCGTCAACATGCACAAGGATCTTTGCAGCATTTGTAGTCAGGTACATTCTGCACTCTGTCTCCTAGAATTGATTCACTAATTGTAGTTGAAAAGACTCAAGATTTTATCTTGGCTCACTCACGCAGACAAATGCACTAGAAGACATTGATCCATCTCCTCCTTCACTGTCACATGGTTCAACTTTTACTGCATTAAATCTATTGTGATTAGAAAACCTTTTCTATCTTCCGCTGTATATATTCTTCAATTCCTTCACTTAGCTAATAACTTCCGCCAGTAATGTGTGGCTTTATCTTCTATGAGTAACAATTGACCTACCAAATCAAAGTAATCCCATATTTTCTTAAAGATTAAGGAAGATTATTTAGATTATAGAAAATAAAAATTAGCATCAACTCTCAACTAAAAAAGTGTGTCAATTTGTTGGATTTTTTTAAAGATGACAAATTAAAAGAGAAAACATCAAATTATTCACATAAAATAAGAAAATTAATATCATTTCTAAAACTTTAAGACAACATATTTATGGATTTTTTTTATATATTATTAAATAGGTTCACTTCTTTTCTACATAAACTTAAATTTATATTACTTGGACTCTCAAAACATAATCAATGTCCCGTTTAACTGAGCTTTCAATCAAAAGTCTGTTAAGGTTAATACCACTCTAAAAGAATCATTGCCTAAAGTATAGTCTCGAAATTAGTAATTAGAAAAATACCTGCAGTGAAAGATTTGATCTTTATAAAACATGTTGTTTAATTGTATTGATAACAATTTAAATTTATTTGGACTCTCTGAGATATTTCTGTGTTGTCAAGATTTATGTAATTACAAATTTTGGTTAAGATGAAAAACTTGTTTCCATTTTTTTTACTGGAAAAGGTAGCATAGTGTGTTGGTGGTTACGAGCCTCACATAAATTTATGTATATTTTCTATGTTTCTGATATACAACTGTTATTCCTGCTAACGTAAATTTATATATATGAAAATAACTTTGGAACAACATCAAACATAAAGAGCCTAATAAATATATGTACACTAATGTTATTGTGCTGCATACAGATTCAGATAATGCTTTAAATTTTATGACAGATAGAACCATTGTAGCACTATAGTTTTGATATTTCAAATACTTAATTCTTCACTGGTCCTTTTAGTGCGATACATATTCAAACATGCAAGTCAATTGCAAAAAAACTGCAATATGATATGATTATTGGAGTTATTATAATTTATAGATTCAATATTTAGACTGAAGTTTATTAGAATTAAATATAATTGGACATTATATAATGAGTTATTTTGTTTTTTATTGAAAATTAAATGAGGTATAATGATGGGTTAAAATTTTGTGAATGATAAAAATTCATAATTAATCCTATCATATTATTGCGAATATCTTGATTTAAATTAAATCGTATTTCGTATAAGAACACGTTAGATCCAGAAAAAAAAAACAAAAAGAAGTGTTCTGAATTTAAAATTTAAAGAAATATCATTTTATTTCAGAATATTATATTAAAGCATAAATCGATTACTTTTTATTTATATTTAAGTCTAAAAGGAATATATCAAAATAACGTCTAATTATTGAGATGAAAAAAAAAAGAATAACAATCAAACAAATCACAAAAAGTTTAAGTGCGGTAAACACGCCAACATCAAATAATTAGTGAAATATTTGCACATTTTATCTAAGTTTCAAGAAAATGTGATTATATAATAAAAAAATGTTATAGTAAAATATTAGTTGACAATCCTTTTGGATATACATCCTTTATATTGATTAGTTTATTAGAAACTATAAAATTTTGAGTTAAATTCATAAGAAATAAATTTGATCATATCTTCTGTCTTAAAATAAATTTTAAGCAATAAAAAAATCATGTATCAAAACAAATAGATCTTCAATGTAGTGCTGCCACTGCAAAAAAAAAATTACAAAAGGAAAAACAGGTAGACGCTAGAGAATGAAATGAGGCAGTATGGCGGAGAAATAAAGAAACAATATTTCTTGTAAACACTCCTCTATAGTAAATAATATTATTTCCAATTAAAATTTTTAAAAAATATAAAAATTATGTCTTTGTTTATAATTAGAGTCGTGTTATTTTGATACCTTTATCACTTATATATACAGTACAATTAAACATATTGTTATAATTTTATTTATATTTATATCTAATATAATATGTTGTTATTAAAAGGAGTTGTTAAAGTAATTCTTAAAAAAATATTTTTATATAAATAATTATTTTCTCTTTTCCCATTTAAAGTGAATATGTATATTGTGCAAATGCAGCAATGAAGTGTGCAATGAGCCAATGTATATGGTTATGGTTGTCCTTCAACCGTTTCCTATTTAACCCGTCTTCATTTCTAATTATAAATCTCACTTTTGTGGTTCTGAATTCCCAGTTGACCTGCAATCTCAAACTAGCCTGAGAGTACCATATGTGTTAACAAAACTCAGAAAGGAGAGCAAAAAGCGGGTCAAAACAACAGTTTCAACCATCAAATATAGGATGAACCAGAACCTCAAACTAAACTCACCCTATAGGTATAAAACGCAATCCTCTCTTCTTCCTCTATCAGAAACAGTACGTCGTCCTCTGCATCTAATCCTCATCCAAACCAATAAGCAGTATTCGCAATGGCAAAATCTGCAATCATCATCCTTGTCTCCACCCTCTTCTTCTTATCCTTTCTAGGCTCAGCTTCTGCCCGAGACCGCTTCCTTGTGGAGGGCACCGTTTACTGTGACACATGTCGCGTCCAGTTCCTCACCAGGATGTCTGAGTTCCTCGAAGGTACTTGTTTCGTCCGCACATTTAACAAGCAATTGTCATGCTATAATTCATGTATAACATGCATGCTACACAATAGTTTACACTGGCGTTCAATCATAAATCATAGTTAATACGATTCTTGGAGAGTACGAAGTAACCTTCTAGGTAGCTTTTGTGCCAGCAATTCCACTACTAGTAGCATTAGGGTGTTCACAGTATGTATTTTGCACCACTCTCATATATATGACCATGCACGAGCATGATGATTATGAGAACAGGAGGAAGAGTGTAACGTATTGTTGATATTGAAGGTGCGAGTGTGCGTGTGGCTTGCTCACAAGTTGACAACGCGAAGAACGTGACATTCCACAAAGAAACAGTGACAGATGCGTTGGGGTCGTACAAAGTGGAGGTGGACGGAGACCACGAGGAAGACAATTGCGAGGTGACCCTTCTAAAGAGCCCAAGGCCAGATTGCTCGGAGGTTGACAGAGAATCTTACCTGCAACAGGCTGCCAGAATCAGCATCACCAAGAACAACGGAATCGTCTCCCCCATTCGCCAGGCCAACCCTCTCGGATTCCTCAAGAAGGAACGTCTCCCTGGCTGCCAGGACCTCCTCAGGGAGCTTGGAATCAACGACGATGGCACCCTCATGGTATGAACAACCTCTCCAATCTCACCACAACAAAGTAAAACATGGGATACATCATAGATAGCTAGGTATCCCTGTTACATTTTGTTTTGTTCTTGGTGCTGTTGTTTAAGGAGAACTCCACATGTTATCCCATTCCTTATATATTTCTTTTAGGATCGAGATGTTTCCTTAATAATGTACGATGAGCTTGGCCCTGGGAGGAGTTTTTCTAGACTTCTATTGCAAGTCTCTGAAACCATCCTTTGGCTTCTACTACTTTATCGTTTTCTAATTCCATGGACTTTTTTTTATATGAATCACTCATCTCCTGCTGTTTCAATCATTCCTTTTTCTCTTCTTTCAAACAAGCATGTCTGCAACCATTATATTGGACTGCGCATTAGATTAAATTTATAAATTTTACATAACTTGAATACTATCTGATACTTCATTAATCTTAAAAAAATTAGTAGAGTAAAATTTACTATACTCACTTACGAAACAAGTAAATCCTGCTTGTGTAGATTTTATCATTTATTGTAATTAGCCATATTATTTTTAATTGAATTTGAAATTTAATTAATCACTTTTGTCTCTTTTTAATTTTTTTCCATTCACAAAAATAAGATTTTGTTTAAGGAGTTCAACATCGCTCAACTCACTGAATTTTCTTAAAATAATAAGGAAACTCAGAAATGTTTAGTTTTAAAAAATTATATATATGTGGTCACTTTGTAATAATACTAAATGACACCTAAGGAAAATATAATAGAATTTTTATAAGTATCATGATATAATAGAAAGAGAGATCAAACCAAATAATAGATATTGATGAGATCTTTAAAATAATAGATGTTGATATATTGTTATTGTTAATTTTAATTTGGTCATTTATTTACATGTTTCTTCCAGACAAGCAAATAAAGTAACTTGTAGAGACAACGGTCATCTTTGATTAGGTACAATATAAAAGTTAGTTACATATTTGGGTTTATCCAAGAATAGCTTTGTTTTAGCAAGATGGGCCTCAGTCATTCGATGGACATGACTCGGGAATTTTCTGTTATAGACAAAACTCTATACACCCATCTTTGTTGGGCTATTTTTTTTAAGCACCACGATATTTTCCTGCACCTCCCTACTTGTGAAATAATTTAAAGTCTTCATATATCTATCATAAACATTTTAATTATATAATTTAAAAATATATATTTTAGATTGTATAGTCTCAAAAGTATAATTTATAATGTATTTTAAATTATAGAATCTGTATTTATAAATATATTTTAAATTGTATAATCTAAAAAATTATTTTGCCTAATTGTGTATACACCTTTCCAAATTCATTTATTTTCTAGGAATGTTTTGTTCAATTTCTTTAATTCAGTAATTTCTCATTCAAATAATTCCTTTCTCCATTCCTATCTATCTCTAATCTAATCCAACATCTCATTATTACAACAAATACATTATTTTCTTTAGTATTGTTGTATATGATCTTGGAAACTTCTCAACTACAGCTACAGATCTCTTTCATTTATCTTTCTATAACATAATCAGATTAAATTATTTCGTAGATAATAGGAAAAATTACTTCCTCATTTCTCTGTTCATCAACTCGGATTATTACTTCAGTTAACTTTTTAAAAAAAGATAAAATTAATTAAATTTATAAATCAAATAAGTTAAACTTAAAATAAATAAAATATATTCGACATAAATAATTTGATTAATTAGATAATATATTGGAGACTCATGTGTTCATCAATACCTAAAGAATTTTTTTTTATTAAAGTATAGAATGACAAGAAAAGAAAAACAAAAATAATCTGGTGTTATTTTATACTTTTTTTTTTTTTATCAAAGTGGCTTAGAAGAGAAACACCTCGTAGTAATGCGAATTAACACTTGTGAACACGTGTCGTGTCGTGTCGTGTGGGGACAACCTTCGCATGTGAGTTCTCTCTTTCGTCAGTGTACTCACAACTACACAGCTAGAATTAGATATAAGCTATCATCTATTTCTGCATTATAAAGAACTATATGTATAACTCATATCTTAAATTTCTTTGATTTTTACAAAAGCTATATCTCCTGCAAAATTTATACATTAAATAAGTAAATCTGCATTCACAAGTATACACTCCTCAAATTTCGTACATTCGTTTATATAATAAAAATTTACTCAATTTATTAAATAATATATAATTAATAAAAATAAAATAAATAAATTTTATATTAAAATTATATTTATGATAATTAATAAAAATAAAAATAATAATTAATTTTAGGTTAATTAAATTTAATAAAAAAAATAATTAATTTTAAATTAAATTAAACTTACGAATAAAAATCATTTCATCTATTATATTAGTCATACATAAAAAAAATTCACACTTAAACATTACTAAAAATACAACCACGTGCCATGCAAATTACGAGATTAATATGAATTATTTGCAGATTTTTATCAAAATACTTAATTCTAATCACAACCGTATATATTACATCAATGAAATTTTATGTAAAAATATAAAATTATGGTTAGCATCTACATCATAAAATTGATGTTACAATTGATATAGAGTGTTTTATTTAACTTTTGTAAATGTTTAAAGTGTACACTACAATTCATATGCATCTCGAGGATCCCGTGTACTAGCCTTGAAATTATGTTAATAGGAAGCATGTTTAATATATCTCATATAAGTAACTATTTTTTAATATTATTTTCATGAATTGATTTTTAAAAAATATTAATTTTTCAAAATTTTAAATAATGTGAATCTGAATGTTTAGTATATTAAATTATTTTTCAACTTGGAACCTTTACTAAATTGTTTTATTTTTCTTAACCTCTTTTCATACACATGGATTAGAATCAATCGTTTGAAAAATATTTTAAAAAACTCAATTATCTCCTTGTTGATAAGTTTAATTTAATACCATTATTCTTATCATATATACACACATATAATATATATATATATATATATATATATATATATATATATATATATTAAAAAACATAGGATTCTTTTATCAATATATTATATTTTTCTTTAATATGAGGCACACAATCTTTCTATAAACTCATTGATTAGGAGGACAACATTTTTTTGTATCTATTTTCTTCTTTTACACAATTAAAATTTTAAAAAATTACTTGAGAAAAACTGAAATCCTTTTGAAGCAAAAAATATTTATGGATATGATTGAACATATTTTACACTCCATGCATAATAAGATTTTTTTTAGCGATATAAGATTTATCTTTTAATATATAAACCTAATTAGTTTTTAACACAGTTCTCATAATTTGGGATTGAAAGCGCGTGATTCTATATTTGTCAATTTAAACAGTGACTATTTGGTGGTGAAAAGAAAAATAACATTAGTTATTATGAAACAATTAGTTAAATTTAATTATTAAAGTCTTTATCATGCTTCTTCCCTGAAATTGCTCTGTTAAATTTTGACAAAGACAAATATAGCTAATTTATTTAAGATGCTTTAAGATATACATGAATAATCGTTTTAGTAATACTTAAATATAGTAGTTTTAAAAATTAAAATAACATTTTTTTATAATTTTCAGAGGCCAAATTTATCAATAATATTACGCTCATTAACTAATATTTGATGTATTATTCCAAAACTTCAGTCTTAAAATTTTAAAATAGAGTTAAATCATAAAAAGAGTAACATACTTCTTCTTTTTATTTTATTTATCTACGGGCAAACTTTTGTGGGAAAAGGATTGTCTGATATAGTCACAAATTACAGCATTAGAGCATCTAAACCGAAGTTTACGGAATATAAAAATTACCTATTATTGATTATGTGCCATGAACAGAATCAAATCTATTTTTTTTCGAAGGACACTTCATTTACATTCACAATGATATTACAATTTGAGGATTTGGTATTCATCTACTGACATGACAAGTGGCAAAAGAAGATAAAATGATATAAAAATATGTGTAATAATATTATGTTAATTGATAAGGGAACCTGTAAATTAACATCATATTCCATTTCAAACGGTTTATCTTTTATGAATAATATGTTTTTTGTCGTCATAGAATGAAGAATGTGATTCCAGAAAGATTATTATTACAAGAAAAATATATTTAAAATGACGGCGCAAATTTTATAAACCCATGCACCTAATCGGATAAAAGCATTAATTATTAAGCAAATACTATAAAGTAAGTATATGCTGTCTGAATAAGTAATCAAGAGCAAACCAAGACGAAAACACTAAGCTAAACGCAACCTACAATTTATCTCCAACAAGTCGATGGTTAAGCATAGTTTGATTATACAAATGTACTTTATTGGTTGTTTGTTGATGTTTATTCAAAGAAAAGAAAAGAAAAGGACGAATTCAACCTCAACTACAATATAATTATAAGAGTTTTGTAATATACATGATCAACACAAGCTGTCAATTAATCATAAAATAAATCTTATAAAAATATTTTAAACATTGAAAAAAAAAAGATGAAATACCCTTTTCAATATGATAATTCGTAAATATTTTTAAATGAAAATTTTCCACTTTTATACCATTGTTATAAAGCATAATGTTGGAATCTTCGTCTTGTTCTGCCAAATAGGAAATTCTTTCTTCAAAATTTTATTGATTTGGTAAGGTTTCTTGGCCGGCCTCTAGAACAACCACACTCAAGAGAAGACTGAAGTCGACTCCTTAATTATTGAAGCATAGAGAAAAAGATGAATAAATTAAAAAGCTTAAACGACAAATTGAACTAAAATATATATAATATTTGTACTTGTTTTAATATTTTGAATCCTATTTCTCTGTGTCCAGTGGCCAATATTTCATCAATATTATGTGAATATATACATGAATTTGGTGGATGGCAATGATGTGAAAGCTATAGTGTGAAACCCACATAGCCAATTATGTGAAGTCCATTGATGCCTTAAAAGTTAAAAGCTTCATATATATGGACAATGGAGTTTAGCATGGAGGAAAAAAACTAATGTGAATATGTCACATATATAGCTTAGCATCATCCATTCATTAATGGCGTGGAATATTTTTGAGGTGTTCACATCTTAAGTCTCAGGACACGCTTTGCTCCGTCGTTTTTGAATTCTTCTTCTTTTGTTCGTATATAATTCCACCATCTTCTGCGTTTTCAATTCCTAGATGATTTTATTGACCTTCATGCTGAGCTGCACAAACAAACAGTTCTTTTACAATATTTTGGACCGTTCAAAACTCATTTTAAGAGAAAAAATGAAAACAAAATCTTATAATTAGTCACATTCCTAATATGTGAACACGGTAAACCAAGAAAGGTTCACCAGTTTTACCATTTAAACTGGACAGTGATGTACATACATCGATCTCATGCTAGAAGCAGAGAAAGAAAAAATATGGTCTGGATAAAACAACAGATGTCACCGGTTACACCTATTTCATTTCTGACTATAATTACTCCTCCAACTTTTATCTAAATATCAGATAAAAGAAAAGTTATTAGACATATATCAAACAGCTTATTTAACTCTTGTGAAAAAGAAGAAGAGATAAACAAAAGTTGTAAACCTATAAATAATAGGTAATGTGATAAAGAAATTAAAATATATATTTTTAATCTTTATAATTTTTACCAAATATGGTGCACGTTATATCTACTTTTTATATTTATTAATTCAGTTTCCAAGCTTTTGAAAACTGTATATGTTTAATTCCTTCTTACATAATAAATTTGATGAATTTAAGAGTGAAAGAACTAATTTTCATATTTTCTAAATTCATGGACAGGAAAGCATAAGAATCTTCCGCCGCTTGGCCGCCGCCGGAAAAATACAGATAAGATAGGATAAGATAAGAAGAGCATGAAACGGATAACCACCCACCTGATGGAGTCCTCCGCCGCTTGGCCGCCGGAAAGATTTGCCGAAAATCAGCGTGACCCTCTTTCGAAACCAACCTCTGTTCCATCTCGAACTTGTTCTCATCTTCCGAACTTTCATAGACAAGCCCATCGGGGAACTCGCCGCTACCATGACAGAGCGGCTTTCCCTTCCGACGGCCGGCTCCGACGGCGACGTTTCGGAGGGCCCCACCAGCAGTCCAGTACCTCTGGCAGCTCTTACAAAAATGCCTTGGCTGATTAACGTTGTAGTTATTGAAGTAACAGAATTTAGTTTCCATGCTCTTGCATCTGGGACACGGTATTATCTTCTCTGTTCTCTTCTCATCGCTCTCGTATTCCCTTCCTTTTTCTGCTTTCTTTACTTCCGCACTGTTCAGTCTAATCATTGCGCCAAACAGCTTAATCCCTTGAGATTCCTCAGCCATTTCTAACAGAGAGAAAGAGATAGAGTTTTTTCCTTAACTGAGAAGGTTTTTGCTGGCGTTGAGGGAGGAAATATTATGAAAGTGCTTTTATATATGCTTAGGCTGATATATAAAGCGAAAAGTGTTTGTTAGTTAGTACAATCATAAAACCACGGCATGAAATCCACGTGGTACGCGCCAAAAACTAAACTTAGGTGGGGTGTAAAGTTCTTCGTCAGAAGAACTAAAGAGAAAAGAGGAGGGTACTATGCAGCAGAAAGCTTAGCACTATCTTTATTTTCTTCCCAAGTTACTTACTTAATGTGACATAAGAGAGGGTGAAATAGTTCCTTCTATAAATAAACAAATAAGAAACCACAACTGCTATAAATAAACAAAATTATCGTGAATATGTAATTGCGTAAATAGAGTTAATTACCTCATATGTTTGGAACAAAAATATAATATAAAATTGGAATTCATCAAAAGAAAGTTAGACTGATAAGCTTTTTGACATGCAAATTATGTTACTGGACAGAAATGTATATTTAACTAAAAAAGAATTGGAAATTATGTTTTTGACAGAATTGTATCTGGTAAGAAAATATATCTTAATTTCTCCTTTTGACATAATTCTACATCATTACTTAACTCCAAAAGGGGTTTTTATTTATCCACTGGAGTTAGTCTGCGTTATGATGATGCAGTGCTAAAATGTCTACAAGGTGGGGCCAATCCAGATAGATCGCTTGCAAAGTGTCAAAAGGTAGTGGAAAGGGGATGCATGTACTCGCATAATAATAATATATATGAAAGAAGAAACTTGTTGTAGCGAAATTCTTCTAGTATTCTATTTCAAAAAGTAAGGTAGCTAAAAGATCTTACTAGCTCAAAAGTATTGCCTTTTATCTTTCCTATTAGTTTTCCTAAAATAATTCAAAGAACAAAATTATAAAGGCATGTCCAATATTAAGTTTGCTTTCAGACATCAATGGTTTAATGCAATGGTACCATTCTACTATTAGCGTACAGTGTCACATGTATGTACAAAAGGTCCAAAAGGAAATGTCTTGGTGAAGCTTCAACAAATGGATCTTTGCTGGAAAAGGATGTTGCTAACAAGATGTTCATAAAATTAATACACAGAATTTTTTCTTTGTTTACATAATTAAGATATATAGATATATGCTATTTGGATGTGACATTTTGGCTGCTTGGTTGGTTTGTTCTCCTAGCTCTATCACTGTATTCTAATGTTAGTAATAACTGATTTTCACTTAATCTACAATTTTAATACCCAACCGCGTGCTTCATTCATTGGTCCCAAAGCTTAGTGTTAGTGCCAATATATATTTCCTTTTCGGTTATGAGACATCATGTTTATTATCTATTGTTTAACATACTATTTGGTTGAAGAATAATGAATTCAAGGGGAGGAGAGGAGAAAAAAGAAAAAAAAAATGAACAAATTAGGCTCATTTGATTCTCTTCTCATCTTTTAATTATAAAAACTGTTTTTTTTTCAAAATAATATCACTCTGGTCAACAATGAATTTCTTATCTAAAATCTGTTGTATGAACTTTGGAATTTGTTTTCAAAAAAATATGCTTTAAAAAACATATCCCAAGCAAAGATGTTTTGTTATCTTTTCTTCTTCTTTTTTTCCCATCTCTCTATATTCCACCCTTCACTTTATGTCTTATATTACCCCCTTCACTTTGAAAAAAGTATACTAGCTGCTTTTAATTTGGAATTGTTCACTGTCTCCGACCAATTAGTTACAGTCTGAAAAAAAAAATCTTTAAAAATAGAAATCTCCTGTATAAAACTAAAATGGAGGGAAATAGTTATATTAAGAAAAAAAAAAGACAAAAATAGTATGAGTTTAAGTAACTATTCTATTAATTTGACTTAACTAAATATTAATTTTGATTTGTTTAGCTTTATAATTTAGATTTAATGTATTTCGCAGAAACGATCAAGTTGTTTTAATTTGTTTCAACTTAGGTTAATGACCTATATTTTCTTAAAAAAATATAAAATTTTGAACAAAACGTATTTTAATATTATTTTTATTTAATAGGTAATAATCTACACAATATGACATTATATATATTATATACGTGTTATTAATTGTTTTGAAATGTATGTTGTAAAATGTACCTTAAATTATATTTTTTGTTAATTTTATTTACAGTTTTTACCATACATGACATTAAGATTAGATATAATCTTTTAGATTGACATTGACCTCAACTGCATATCAAATAGTAAATTTGAAATTATTTTCCACTTCAATTCATAAAAGGTTGATACGATCTAATATACTATTAAGTAATAATAAAATCGATTTTAAATTCAAATAATAATAGAGATAAATTTATCGCAATCAGGTTAAAGATACGAAAGTGATTAATATGAAATCTGTAGGAATTGACGTGAGATTCCATCACTACATATCTCCTATACGATTTTCCTTGTCTTTCTTAAAAGTTGAAACCACTTGTATCTGTTTGGTCAATTAAAAATTCCTCATATTTTTCAAACAATAGATAGTGTATCCTTTTAACTGTGTGGAAATGGAAGTATTTTCTGATTTTGTCTTCTTTGAAAAAATTGGCTGATAACTTAATTTTTCTATTTCTGAAGTTAAATCTAAAATCTTACTTAAAGGATTAAATTCAGTTTCACTAAACGAGTTGGTGTAAGAGAGTGAAAAGTTAAAGTTTAGAAAAAATGATGGAGAGAAGCAAAAGGCAGTGTACATAATGAAGTATAAATAAATAGAAGTTTGGTAAGGAGAAAGAAAATGAGAATTTAGAAGGAGAATTCACATGGCCTGATGTGGTGTGGTGCAATGAGATAAAGATGATGTGTTGGTCTATCTCTGATGTGAGTTGGGAAAATAAGTAATGCAGATATGACTTTTTGCGGCTTTTGAAAAGGCACAACACAACACATCATAAGAATCATGCAATTTTCAGTGGATATTGATTGAATGAAGATGCATGCTCCTAATGGTATTTGGTATGCACATATATTACACAGTAACACTGTTACATATCACACCAAACACAACTTTTTCAGGTTCCGACGGGTTTGTTGCTCCTTTTCCATCAAATACTAAAATTTAGTGTGTGTGGGTCAAGTTCCCTTTTGGTACGCAACACTTTTTTTATAATGATTTCTTCTACCCATTCTTTACTGAAGGAATCTTTATATTATCAATTCAAAAGTTATCTCATTTCCAACTCATTAATCTGTTTTCTAATTGCAATGCAGACAAAGAAGCGCCAACTTGCCTTATTCTAATCACAATAATCAATCGCACTTTTTCTTTGCTGATGCTTTCCAAGTCTTTCTGTATTTTTTAGTCACCTAGTAAAAGTCTTCCCACTATTTTTAAATTAAAATTAAAGTCGATTGAAGCTTAATTGCGTTTTCTTCTGCTCAAGTCAAACAACTTTTCTCCTCTTAAAACCCCATACAAAAACCAAATTTCAGAACCAAATCCTTTATCATTTAATCATCTTACAGAAATGGGTTTCTGAACAAAATATAAAAAACTGGGTTTCCGGAAAATTAAATTATGTACTTTCTTAAATAATATTTAAAAGAACAAAAAAATAATTTATACAAATGATTATTATTATTATTATAAGTGTACTTTTATATTTATAAACACATTACAATTATAAACATACATGTAAATATATTAACTTCCTTTTAATTGATGCAATGGGAATAGTTAGCTTACAATGTAACATTAATATCACACATATATAAAATACATCTTTGGGATAAACTACAACCTACATAAATATATAGTTAGCAAAGCTGTTATTTTCGAAAAGATAAAAAATAATTTAGTACCTATGATTTTCTTTTTCATAGGCTGTCTTGGAGTTTTAAACTTACTTTTTTAAAGATCGCTAAAAAATTTTACCAGTGATAATTGCACAAAACAATCATTCCTATAACTGGTGTTTAAAATTCAATGTTTTATTAAATATATCTATTTTATTTGATGTCCACTTCTAGCGTTAAAAAACTTACAATAAAAACATCGAAAATTAAAATTATTTAGTGTTTTAATTAAAAGATATGACTAAATTAGCTTTTTAAAAATTGTCTGTCCATATCTAATTTTAATAATCTTATTATTTGTAATTAAATGTTCTTTTTCTTTGTTAAATGTTATTTTTATTTATTTATTTGTTTATTGTATTATCAGATATTTTTATTATTTAATAAATTTTAACACAAACTTTAAGATGTTTAAATTAAGTTCTAGACAATTTTATAGTTGAGTTGCAAAAATTAAAACATAACACCTCAACCTTATACACTTAATCAATTAAAACCCACACAAACTTTTTCATTAAACTGCCAATTTTCTATTCTCTTGCTATTTTTCTCATATTTCTTCATCACTCTCTCGTTATCTGCTCCCTATCATATAAAGAAACACCTCTCTTCTTTCTCTGCTAGACAAGATACTTATTTCTAAATATTATTTTAAAAAATAAGCTCAAAATTGGGTTATCCGATTTTACAAACGTTAGCGAAATTTTAACCTTTTATCTCTAGATTGCTAAGAGAGAAAAAGTTGACTGCAGCAAAAATGAAATGTAGTGAGAGTCATTGGCACTGAGAGTTGGATTCTGAATTTTGTGGCGCAGGGGCATCCAAATGGACCACATTTCACTCTGTAAGTTATTAATTTGTCTATGAATTTTGTACAAAATTTATAAATGATTTGAGTTTGAATTTATTTATGAGCAAAATGAAATTGTAGTGTAGATTTGGAATTGAGAAAATATTTAGAAGGTGGGGATTTTGATGAAATGGAGCAAGAACTGATTCCAGGTGTCAACAGGGCCAGGCATGCACCAATGAACACAGTCATTGATGCTCACATTACCATCCAAATTATGTCCATATTTGTGAGGATGTCCATCAGGCCTCATAAGCATCACTCTCGTTATGTTCATCAAACCAAAACGTAGCCCTTTCTCTCTCCCTTCCCTCTCTGCAACCATAAACTCCTCCACCTGAGTCTCGTAAAACTCCTCAAGACCATACGGTTTCAACAACGCACTCTCTTCCCTTGTAATGGGCATTGTTCTGTTACAACCCCCACCTTTGTTCCACTCCCCATTCTCAAAATGGTTCGGCGAATGAGTCACCAAAAACACCATTCCCTTGAACCCTTTTAGGTTTACCACCGTTCTAAAAGCTGTTCGTAATGCGTTTCTGTACCCATACAAGTTCAGAGGGTCTGTCATCAAGTTATGGCACTTTTGACACCCCACAACCCTGCCCTTCTCGTAGAACGTTAATGGTCGGAAGAACCATTGTCCTCCCGAGAAAATGACGTAGTCAAAATTTGCAATGTGAGTGGTCCAAGCTTCATCTGCTTCGTCCACGTAAAGGTTCTCGGCGTTGGAGAAAGAAGTGTCGTTCAGGTATTTTTGACTGGATTTGACTAGAAAAGGGGACCATAATATTGCAACAGTGAAGTTATAATGAGCATAGAACCACCATTTGAAATATTTGTCGTCGTTCACTGTGTATCTTCCAGTAATGTCCTCTGGACGAGAAACCTGAAAGAGTAGCTTTGCCGTTAGTCCCACATCGAGAATAAAGAACTTGGAAAAATTATAGTTAAGTAATCAAACTAGCCCCCACACTTCTACATTTTGGATCCCCTACCAACCAAACAAGTGGAGGCATGATTAGAGAGTAAATAAGTCATCTTATCTTTTTAGATATCCTTTAGTCTTTGTTTTATAACTTGCAGATTAGGTTGTAAGTTTGGATGAAGTTTCTTTTTTTCTTTTCAATTTGATAATATTCTTCTAAAAACATTAATATAAAACTGCAATTACAAAATAAATGTAAAATAAAAGTCATTTTGTTCTTATTTAGAGGAATAAAGTTATTTGTAGTTTTAGAAGTTAATTTTTATTCATTATGAATGTAGATATATACCAACAAACATTGTTATTTTAAAGAATGATTTTTGAAAGTTATACAATTTATAAATTTAAAAGTACTTGTATAAATTTTAATGATAAAATAATAGTATATATGGAAAATAAGAAATAATCCTGAAAGAAAGCATTTATAATATTTATTTATTTTCCAACAAAATTATTTTTTAAGAGTTTTTCTTAAATAAGGGTGTTTTAAAAATTGTCTTCACTTTCACTGAATATTTAAAGATTATATCGTTAAATATTAACGATTAAGATTAACAAGTAAAAATCTGATATCTAAAAAAAAAATTACACATGGTACAAAAAATATTGTACATTTATAGTATCGATGGTATAAAGAGTTTTTATATGTTTAGAGTATAAATTTGTTTTCTATTTTTTGTATTATAACATAATTTGCATTATATTTGGTATTAAAGTTTAAATATTGAAAAGTATGACTTAATTAGTAGGGGACTTATTGTGAATTCTTCTGTTCAATTATTATGATGAATGAAATAAAAGTTTAAAATAAAGTACTAAAGTTTAAATTTATATCCAAATGATATCATTAAATTATAAATACATAGTTTAAGGGATTTAATCAATGAAACAGTAGTTCCATATATTCTTCCAAAATCAAGATATATATAATAAGTCAAATTTAACCCCCATGTATATTAATTCACTGATTAGCATGTAATTATATCTAATGAAATATATTAATAGTGGACCAATATCATCCTCATAAAAAATACTAAATATTAAAATAATTTTAATACTACTTTAATTAGTTAATAGTAGAAATTTTTTCACAATTAAAAGACACGACAACTAAAATACCTATTTTTGAAAAGAAGAAATCAACCTCATTAAAACGTATATGTTTATTTGTTTTCCTCTTTCTAATTAATTTACTGATAATTCATGAAAAATAAACAACTGATGACTTTTTACATTGAATTACTAAGTTCGACAGCAAAATGTTTGAATCCCAAGGTAGACTTGGGAGGGTAGGAGCCAATTTGAAAATGCCATAAGCCAAGAAAGAAAAGTGTTATTGATAAGAAACTTACACTATTTAAGAGGCACAACAATGACTCCATCTGGTTCCTCCCAATTGAGTCTCCAACAAAAGCCATGGACTTTCCCCTGACAAGCTTCAGAAACTGTTTGGCATCAAACAGTGGAAGCTCACATTCGTCAGGTTTCCACCTCCATTTGAGGAACTCTCTGTCGGGTCTGCCATGCATGAAGCAGTTTTGCTTGTAAGTTATGAAAGGGCAGTTTTCATTGTCATAGTAAGGTCCTTCAGAATAAGCCACCCAGTTCCCTGAAAATATGTTGCAGCTCAAATTTTCTGTGCTTTCCAAACTGCCACCATAATAAAGATTAGAATATGATTCATGCAAGTTTATGATCAGAGGAATGAGCACCACCAGCACAAGCAGAGTCAGCGGTAGTACGAACACTCCTTTGGGAATGTTTTTTGCTGCATAATTGCTTTTCAATAGCTCCAATACCTCAATTTTCATGCTTCTGATAAAAACTATGCGTAGAAAAATAATAAACTACTCTGAAACTGTTTATATATATAGTTGTTAAGTAGCATAGCGTCGGTCCTTGTTCCTTAAACAATGTTCTTGGCTAGCTTTAAATGGTGCAATTAAAAATTAATGTATCACATTAATAAAATTTGTGACAGGTTAGTTGGAACTGTCTTGGTGATTACATAGCCCTCTGTACCAAACTACTGCGTTAAGAGGGGAAAATAATAATAACAATAATGATAAGATACTTGACACTTGTAAAGGGAGAATATTAAGGATTTTGCTTGTACTTTTTTATTACTATGTTTGATTTTATTAGATTAGGTTCTCTGTCATGTCCATATATTAAACTCTGATAATATACTCAGCCAACAAAGAAATGACAGGATTTTAATTTTTAAGCCATCTTTTACAAGTACATCTCCTATTTTCTCCTTTTAAGTATTATTATTTTTTCTGAACAATCCTTTGAAGTAATACAATTATTTAATCAACAGACATCTAATTTAACTTTAAAAGTAATTTCAATATTTGAATATTACGTATGTATAATCTGTTTACTTTAGTGATCATAGTTAGAGCAGACGTGAAGATGACGCAATTAACATGGTGAGGAGTTTATTTATAGTTTGGATTAAATTAATTTCTTTTTTTCAAATCAATTCCAATTCGGTCTTGAAAGTTAAAATAGCACATGGTTACTTTTTTTCTATTTCAAATTTTTACCATGCTTTTGACACATAATCGATTCTGTTATCCAAACATAGTGTTAATTAATGGTTGAGTGTGGGACACTAGAAAAGGAAGTTAATTAGAGGTCAGAATCAGCCCACCAGTTCACGTAACACTGTCATTTAATTTCGATTAATTTGATATTGAGTCAATTAAAACACATTCTGGTAAGAAGTCTATTCGGTTTATTTAAGAATTAAAACACAATTATTTAAAAAAATCTTATAATGTTTATTTTTTGGCATTAATCTTTGTCATTGTCTAACTATAGATAACTATACTACTAAGGTGGTTTATAAATGAGTTTATTGGCCAAATTGGTCTTTTAATCCTATCGCTATTGATCTGTATCTAAATGAATCAAATTGGGTTGATCCGTTTGTTAAATGGACCACAATTATTTTGTTTGTCAAACCCACTTTACAGATAATGGACTATCTAACAATGTGTAATAATAAATAATAATGAAACTCTAATTGGTCCATGGACTTGTTAAGCCACAACAGAAACCAGAGTTATGGGTTAAACTCATGCTTAAATGAAGTAAAATTTTTAGTTGTTCCTAACTTGATTAGTCTGCATCCGTATTTTCAAGTCACATCATTAAATATGTAATCAGTGATGACAATACGGCAAACCAAATAAGACTAAGAGAAATATTTTGATAGAAAAAAATTTGAACATTTAATTCATTGCATGGACATAAAAAGATTGCTGTAAAAGGTAGAAGGATTAAACCTTATATTTATTCTAAGGCTGCTCTCATATTTTTGCTTTGGAACTTCTTTTCCCCCATATGCCATCCTACCCATATTTATTGTCCCAAGTCGTCAAATTTTTTTAAGATAATATAATTTATGTAGTTGATCAGAATTATCAATGTAATTGATGAATTAATTATGAAAATATATTCAGAATTAGATTATCTAGTAATTGAATTTTTTATTAGATTTTCCTTTCAATTTTTTTTTTCTAAAATAAGATGAGAAAAAAATTTAGAAATAAAAAATAATAAATAAAATAAATACTATTAATAAATTGAACATTAATTCTAAAAGGTGGATTAAATATTTTTTATTAAAAATTAAATTATTTATTTTTAAGAATTCTTATAAAAAATTTTAAAAAATTAGTATAGGATATTGAAATAAATAATAAAAATTTATATTTTAATAATTATTTTTGAATATTTATTAAATAGATAATTTAAAGTTAGAATTGAAAAATTTTAAATTAAAATTTTAAATTGTATAAATAAGAAAATTGAAAATTAAGATGAAATCATTTGTATCAAATAAATTTTTATATATTTTTAGAAATAACTTAATTGAAAAATATATAAAATTATATATAGTTGAACAAAATAATAATATGTAAGTAATTAAATATTTTATTTAATATTTAAAAATATGAAATATAAATAATAAAAATATAACTTAAATTAAATGGATCTGTATTTTAAATTAATAAAGTAAAAATTTAATATTTTACTAACATTTAAATTTATGAAATATATTATTTACAAATATTTCAATTAGTATAAATTTCCAATATTTATAATTTATCAACTTTAAATTTTAATTTTAAATTTCTTATATTATTAATCATTTCTAACTTTAAATGATATATTTAATAATTATTTAAAATTAATTATCAAAATATAGAATTTTATTATTTATTTTAATCACATAAAAATCACTTTTTTATTGATTAAAAAATTATCTAAATAAAATTTTCTAAATATAATAATTAAAAATTATATTTATTAATTATTGCAGTGTTTTAAAAAATTATTAATTACTATATTTATATATTCATTTTTTTATAATAATTTTAATATAAAAAAATTAATTTTCAATAAAAAGTATTTAATTTACTTTTTAAGTTAATGTTCAATTTATTTAATTAAATATATTATTTGAGATAATAAATGAAAACAGTGTTAACTGGATGAAAAAACAACTTGACCATATAATCTTACTACTTATTACAGCAAAACTTTTTCTTATTGGTATAAACATTCACAAAATTAAATAAAGATAATAACTCAATTAAATATACCCATTTTTTTCTCTTTCTTTTCTTTTTCTTTCTTTTTCTGTTTCCCTTTACACGCTTCTGCTTTTAATACTCTCTCTTATATTTTTCTTTTCAATTTATGATTTCATTTCTTATCTTTCTTTATTTATAATTCAAACTTTTTAGTATTCAATTTCCTTTTTGTTAGTTTTTTAAGTTGAAAATTTGTATTCTCTCAACTAGAACGATTTATAATGTGAATTTTTATTGATTTGGTATTTTCATTGTTTTTGCGTATTTCTTTAAAATCTAGGCAATTTACAGGTAAAGAAGTTATCTTTGACGCATGATTGAAACAATGAATATATTTTGATTGTAGATTGTGTTAGTGATAGAATATTTTGTTTAGTCGAATGAAACTAGAGTTTTAATTAAAGCAATTAACTTAATATATGTGTTTAAATTAAATTGATGTAAATTGTGTCAGTGATATAATATGTGAATACGGTCAAAGTTGGTTTAAATCAGTATATTTATGGTTATAAGATTAGGAAACAAAATTAAGATGAGTTTGGAGGCTTGGTAAGCAAGTTTTGAATTGCCTGTCATAAAACATGAATGAACAGAAGAAGCACAGAAAATGACAGTAAAAACTTTCAGATCTCACTAGAATGGGAGACCACAACATGGCATGTACTATTCTATCAGAGATATATAAAAATAAATTGTAATGAAATAATTTATTATAGATAATGGTATTATTCTTACATATTTTTACATTATGCTTCATTTAAATGATTTTTAATTTTTATTTTGTTATGTTTAATTACTGAGTGAAAGACATGTTAGAATTTTTTAAATAATAAGTTTCCTATAATTTTTACTACAAAAAAGTTATTAATAAAATACATAACAATGCAAGGAATTTGTCACGTAACAGTATTTTAATATAAAACTAAATAAATGATTATAAAATATATAAATAAATTTATTAACTTATTATTATATTTAAATATCATTTCCATATAAATCTAAATTTAAATAAAATAATATGTGTGAATATCACTATATTACTTGTTCTATAAAGTAAATAAATGCCATGAGGTACACATAACGAGTTTTGATATTTTTTAAAAACATCATAACTTATTAACAGACGCAGATATGAACTTTCAGTGTATTTCTTTTATATCAAACTTACATCAATTATTAATTTTCTCACGAACTTTATACTAGCTCCATCCAGTTTAAAATTCCTACACATATATTAAGAAAAACAATAAATACATGTTTTAATACAATTATATTAAAATAGTCTCACAATTCTAATAAATAAATAAATAAAAAATAAAATAATTAAAATGGGTGAGGCTATACTATATTAATTTTTTATAAAATAAAATAAAAAATATTTTGAGAAAAATTGAAAAGATAAAAATTGTATATACTTATTTTGGAAGGAAGATAGTGTTGTGGTGGTAACCATGTGTCGGTCATTATTATTGTCTTGGTAATTGCGATGCAACACTCTATTCTATACTGCTAAAGCAGTGACTCAGTCATCTAATTAAATTCACAATATAATACTTGGGAGTAATAGAGTTAGCACGTGTTAGATGAAGAATATCGAGGATCTTGTGCTTCATAATCATTGATGGAGTAAACTACTATTTTCATTCTAATTTCTTATTACAACTTACATCAATCTTTCATATAAGACAACGGTAGCATGTTTCTAGACACAGATTCAAATTGTGTATTGCTTCATTAGTAAAACTTTGATAATATGAGGCTCTTTGGAGCAGTTGAGTTTATTAGGTTATCTGTCACTCGCAAATTAATGAACTTTGATAATATATTCAGCCACCTAAAAGTTTAAAGGATAAATTAAGACATCATGGATTTGGTGGAAGTCTATGGAAAATTATCAAAGTTTATCTGGGACCAAACAAAATCTTATTTTCTGAATACAAAACCTGGACATGTAGACTCTCTATTAATTAAAATATACAGATAACATTACAAAAGAATCCCAATCAGAAAACATTTTAGACCACAGCTATGAGAAAATCACAAAAATTAACCACAATCTTTCCTATTTAAAGAATTCAAAAATATATTTTTCAATTAAATGTAGATAAATACATTTTTGGTAAATTATATCAAATACAGTGTTGTTAGAAATGGTACGCAGTCGTACTTTGTGAGCAAAGCAAAAACGGTATTAACTAGTCAGGCCAAGAAACTGTGGCCAGTTATAACTTATACGAAACATGTTCAAATCCACCGCCCCAATAATTCACTGTCCTGAACCATTTGGTGAGTGTTGAAAATCGTCCCCAACAATTCAATACACTGATTAGATCACAACGTGGTGTCATGCTTTTCACTTTCCAATTTCATCAAATACAGCAAAAACTCATTCCAAGTGTCAACAGCACCTGGCAAGCACCAGTGAACACAGTCATTAACCTTCTTGTTCCCTGGCTTAAACCTACTGGGGTGTCCATCAGCCCTCATAGCCATTGCATCAGTTACATCTATCAAACCAAACCTCAAACCCTTTTCTCTCGCTGCATTAAACTCCTTCACTTGTATCTCATGCAAGGCCTCCACAATGTCTCCACTTTCATACACCCCTCTTTCTTCCAAGCTAAACGGCTTGGTCCTGTTACAACTCCCTCCCTCATTCCACGCCCCGTTCTCAAAGTGCTCCGGAGAGTGACTCACCAGAAACGCCACCCCTTTGAACCCTTCAACGTTTCTGAGCGTTCTAAAAGCTGTTTGGAATGCCTTCTTGTAACCGTAGAAGTTCAAATCTGTCGAGTTCTGGCACTTTTGACACCCCACAACTTGCCCTTTTTCGTAGAATGTTAATGGTCGGAAGAACCATTGTCCTGTTGAGAAAACCACAAAGTCAAAATCCTTGATTTTGCTGCTCCATGCTTCGTCTGCCTCGTCTAGATAAAGCCTGGTGGCGCTGTAGTAAGCACGACCACTGGGATCGGAGTCATTGAACTTTACCAAAAAGGGCGACCACAGTGTTGTGACAGTGAAATTGTAATCAGCCACGAACCACCATCTGAAAAATATGTCATCATACGATGTATGCTTCGCTGTAATATCCTCAGGATGTGCAACCTGATAGAGTATATGAAGAAATAACCACATCTATGAAACTAGTCCAAATAGGTCAAGTGAAAGTTACCAATAATCATGATCCAAAAAATCAATAAAGGGGAAAATAATCTAATTGTAATTCAAAGAATAGAATTAATCAATTAAGGGCACCATCATAAATTAATGAGATGACGAATTGCTCACTTACAGTATTTATTAGGCACAGTAAAGACTCTAGTTGATTTCTTCCCATTGAGTCTCCGACAAAGGCGATAGACTTTCCTCGTACTAGCTCCAGGAACTGTGTTGCATCAAATAGTGGAAGCTCACAATCATGAGGTTTCCACCTTAATTTGAGAAAATCTCTGTCGGGTCTTCCATTCTTGAC
The DNA here is from genome assembly GCA_030347555.1 of Lablab purpureus. Lineage (NCBI taxonomy): Eukaryota > Viridiplantae > Streptophyta > Magnoliopsida > Fabales > Fabaceae > Lablab > Lablab purpureus. The sequence goes on from CM059259.1 coordinate 13,234,965, forward strand.
GCAATTAAGCTGGTCTAGTATAAAAGGGCAGGTTTGATTGGTGTAGTAAGGTTGTTTGGGATAAGGGACCCAATTTCCGGAAAAAATGTTGCATTTTTTTGTTTCTTTGGTTTCCAAGTTGGTGGTGGCATAAGTGTTTGGAGATGGTTGCACGAAGTTTCTGAGCAGAGGAAGGAGTAACACAATGAGAAACAGAGTGAGGGGTAACAGGAACGCACCTTTGGGAATGTTTCCTGAGGCGCACATCTCCGAAGCCTCAGTCAAACTTCGGAACTTGGCCAAAGGGTTGATTAATGAAGAAGAGTTTTGCTAAATAGCTTATAACACCCTTCTAAGTTTTTGGAATATAGTGATCTACTCTGAAGCTGTTGGTAGTGGTTAACTGGTTATTTTATTGCAGATATTTGTTCTCTCCCTGTGTTGATTAGCAGCTGGAACCAACATTGGAAGCTTCACCTTCTTGGAACACTGGCTCATTCACACTCTATATAGTATTTATACTCCTTTTCTATTTATGAGAAGGGAATTAGAAGTTGTGTTTGTTTTATTAAAAATGTTATTTGTATTATTTTTTTAAGAATATAATCCTTTTAGTTACAAAAGAGAAGAGTTGTACCGATAAAGAATTTATTTTTTTAAAAAAGTTATTAATAATGATGACATATTTAACAAAATTTAGATTTAAGACAAGAAAAAAAAATTATAGAATTTTTTTTAGTTTTTAGCATTTAATTATTCATAAAAGAAAATTCAAAATTTTCTTAAATCAACTTTCTCTATTCAGTTTAAATATGATTTTATTATTTTAATTATTTATTAAAAATATATTTTATTTTTAAAATAAACTTTAAATTTAATTTTATCTTTATATTTACAAATAAATATAAATGATTTTTAAATATGTATCATTATTTTTTTATTTTTTTTTAGATAACTTTTTATATTCTAATTATTTATTTCTTATATTTATTTTACTATTTATTTTATTTTTTATTTTTGAAGACATTTTTATTTGTAATGAGAATTATTTATATTAATTTATTAAAAATATAGTAAAATATTTATTCTATAAATAAAATATAATTTTAATAAATAATTAAAAGATTAAAAATATATTTAATTATTTATATATATATAAATAAAGAAGATGAAAACAATTCTTTTAGTTAATTTACTGAATTGTACTGCACTAATTCAATGCGAAACTTTTTAATCATACGACTCACTTATTTTTCACTTCTTTTCTTGTTAATTGATCATCTTCCTTTTTTTTTTCACCTTACTTTTGACTCTTTCTTTTTATTTTTCATATTTCAATTTTAAGAATGTAATGAAAGATGGTAAAATAATTCATATATTTAAAAATATTATATAAAAGTATACCACTTTTACCTCACTTTCGATTCCTTCTTTACAAATTTTTTAAATTTCACTTTTATTGGAAATATGTAAGGGAAAATGGTAAACTAACACATAATTTAAAATACATTGTAGTAAATTACACAGCTATGAATTTTTATTGAATTACCTTAATGTTTTAAGTTTTCAAAATTTCAATGTAAATTTTAGTTTATTTTAAAAGTATTATGTTATGATATTTTGCATTACATATATACTCTTTTAGTTTTAAGAATATTATACATGTATCTTAAGTTTTACACATATTATTCATACATTCTCTTTCAGAATATTATTATTATTATAACATAATATAGATGCAGTTTCAAAAGGTGTCCAAAATATAATGCAACTTACTCCTTGTATCAGCATTTTTTTACATGCCTTTTTGAGTAATTATTAGCGAAAAGTCATTTTAAATAAGTATAATAAGTATATTAAATGTTGAAAAAAATATTTGTCCAATAAATGTTTCTATTTCAAAGATTTAATTACTTATTTAATTTTTATAATTATATAAAATTTACTTTTTATTCTTGTATTTAAAAATATTTTATTTTATTTTAATTTTATTTGATTTTTTAGTCTTTAGGGTTTAAAAGAAACTAAAAATAACACACATAAAAGCTAAAAAATGATCATTAAGAGTAAAGATTAATAAGTCAAATTTATTTAATTATTTGAATTAAACTAGTAATTTCAACTTTACAGTGAACAAACCTATATTTTTCCTCTATTAGTGTCAGTGCTGTTTTTCTTAGTTATTATGCAAAGTGAAATAAAAAATGGAAAATGATAGGAGACTATCAAGAGACCCTCATACCTTAATATTTTTTTTTCAATTTTTTTAATTTTTTATTTTATTTAGTTGTATTACTTTCTCTGTTTATAAATAAGTATTGTTTTAGAAGAAAAATTTTGTTTTATATTATTTGTCGTTTGTAAATTTTAATGATGTATTAATTTTTTTTTACCAACTATATCCTTATTTTAAAGAATATAAAAATAATTAAATAATTATTTTTATGAGGCTTTAATGGACCAACGATTTGTATTAATCAATTATTTTTTATTTTTTTATTTATTTTTTCGTCAATCAATAAATCACATTTAATTCTTTAAAGGTATTATTAAAAAAAATTAAAAATTTATTATAAGATGTAGAAGTTATTATTTTTATTAATTTGTGTAAAAAAAATTTAAACAATTTTTATTTAAAAATAGAAGGAGTATAATAGAAAATAGAAGGAGTATAATAGAAGTGTAGTATAATAGAAAATAGAAGGAGTATAATAGAAGTCTTCGTAAATAGTTTTATGTATTTTATTTTGTCGATAAAAAATTATTAGGAGAGAGATTAGATTTGATTGAATTTATTTGGCATATGATACAACTTCCAAGGACAAAAATCTTGGATCTTGATTTAGTTGGATTTGGTATTCTCTGACTTTCATCCCAATCCCTGCATCTGGGGCCTCTGCCAGGCTATTGATTTTATATGGGCTTTTATCAAGGCCTTCTTTTAATTTGGACTCTTTCAGGTGGGTAATAATGGACAGCACATTCAATTGCTGAAGTCCAACAAACAGGAAGTTGGAGCAAATTCACTGCGAATTTCTTATGTTATTCAACCATATAACATGACTTGTATATCAGGCTGTTTCTACCAGCCGCCTATGAAATTCTTAGCCCAAAAATTTTATAGAAATGCAAAAAGAAAAACCCTATATACCACTGTCAATCAATGTTAAGAACCATAGTATGTTCTTATTCGTTTAGTATTATCAACAAATAAGCTACTTCTTCTACTCCATACTTGATAGATATAAACTCTATTATCACTTTTTCTTAAAACTTAACAGCTTTGGAATAATTTTTTCTGTACATATCCAAGTCACATAACATTAAATTCTCACAAATAAATAGTCCAAAGTTTGATATTGATTATTAACAATAATCTATAAGCATCCACTCAATTCAAACTCGTAATCTAGTAAGCTATGCTAACACTAGCCTTTAGAAACTAGAGGCAATGAAATTGTTTGAAAGATAACTGTTGAGAACAAGAAAGATATATCTGTATTCTGTAATAGATAATTTGTTCGTGGGGTCACTGATTCAGCTTTCAGAATTCAGACTGTCCATACTGGTTGTATGCTTTGCATTTCTAGTCACCGCGCTATAAGCAACTACATTTTCTTTTTCATCAGCTATATATATATATATATATTTAGATGGCATGACGATGATGGCAGAAGAGACATTCTTCTGACGCAGATCATCTTTCTCAAAAGACAAACCACTGCGAGATTTCAGTCACTGGGAACTTTCCCTTTTCTCTTTTCAACTTGAAAACGAAAATTAAGGAGACAATACAAGGAATCAGTTGAAAATTTTATTGACACATTGACCTTAAACGCTTTTACTTTTGCCTCTTACCCCATTTGTGTTTTCTGTTTCAATCATTGATGAAACAATGCATTAGAGTTTTGAGATCATTGAATTGGCGGTGCCCTGATGATATAACAACAAGAGAAAGCAATCTAAGCAGAAGAAATTGAAGCAAGAGACATGGTTATTGGAAAAGCTGAGCACTTTAGGAAGAATAAAAGAGTGCAGCATAGCATAGCATATAGGATGACATGTAGGGTCCCTACTTGGCCTGAAATTTCAGCAATTAATTGGAGACAAGTGAGAAGATCGTGGGGGCTAGTTCATGTGGTTTTGCTATTCTCTCACTTCTCTCAAAGGATCTAAAAGCATTTTGATAGAGACTCAGGGATTTTCAGTAGCGTCACTTCCTCTTTTTTTTTCTCAGAATTTGAAATCATAAAGCAATCTCATTCAGTGCACCACGCAGAAGCTAACTTTTATTTTTCCATTTGCATGGCTACACATTACTAAATAAATCGCCCTTAAATATAAAGCACCTGATAGGCCGCCAGAGATGTACGACCTAAAATAAAGGTGTGATTAAAGTCTCCAATTCTGGTTTATATTGCTTTCAACTAGTCTTCTCTATCATTCCTCTTAATATAAGTAAATTCTACACCCGACCTTAATTTAAAACCAAATCTTACATAGTTATTTTTATTAAAAAATAATCCTTTGTGATTAGTAAGACTTTTCCTTCAAATCAAAGTTTTTTATTCATTTGTAAAATTCAAGTATCAATTTTTTTTAAGATATTCTAGTTCTACACCCAAATGAAACATAATGCTAGCCAGTAATCATCAAGAGAAATGAAATATTTACAAAGTAATTATAAAAAAAATTATAAGAACTAAATAAAACATTTTTAAAAATCAGAACCCAATTAATAAAAAAACTCATAAATGTTTGAAGGGATTAAAATAATTTAAATCATGGTAATTTATATACTTTTTTAATAAAACAGTTCAAGGTCATACAAAAATTTAGACAACTCTTATTTTATAATATGATAAATTTACTTCATTTACAACCCATTAATTAGAAATATACATATTTATTATTCTTATATATTATTGTTGGAAATTTAAATATAAAATTGAATCTCAAATTAAAAATAAATAAATAAGTGAATAATATATAAAAAAAGAAAATATATAAATTTAGTTTTAAAATTTTAAATTAAATATGATATTAATTTTTTTACACTTTTTTTTTTTGCATAAAAGGGAGAAATCAGCCACGGATTTTCCTTCACAAAAATGTGTGACAAGCGTTGGTTGAGAAATGTTTGTATGTGGCAAGTAATAGAAGCACAGGTTGAGCATACTCATTGGGGTTGCTTATTAAAAAACTTACTTCTCTAATCAATTAAAAATAATATATAATTTTTAAAATAAACTTAATCAAATATGATAATTTACATGTCAATATAATAGCATTTTACATAATCAGAATTTGTTTTCTTTTCCCAAAATAAAATTATTGGCTTTTATAATCATTAGCTATTACTTTAAAAATCAAATTGATGATAAATTTTAATTAATTAACAATACAAAAACCTTTTACACCCATAGTACACGTTTTATTGAAGCCTAGTTTTGAAGTTTTTGGACAAATATTTCTTTAAAGTTATATACTAGAATTATGATTTTCTAAAAGAATTTAGAGCAATGTCTTCTTTATTATTGATTTGTCGAAAATTCAAAACAGAAACAGTACAATAATGTTTTATAGTTAGTTCCATTAGTACTTTTCCTGTTACGTTCAACGTTTGATTTGTTTTCTTCAACTTCCTTTTTACCTAATTTACAAGTTTGTTTGTTGTAATCAAATTTTACCCATCAACTTTTATTTAAATAAAATCTTTAAACACTTATTTTCAACTCATATATAAAATTGAAAGTTCATCATATAATTGATATAAAGAAAAACTAACAGTTTATACTTTAAAATCAACATTTAGTGAAAGAACAGTGTAATTTAAGGAATTTCATGGGGGTAAACTTAAAATTTCAAAAACTTCCATATTTTTTTCTTTTAGTAATATTTTAATTATTGAACTTTCATACATTAAAATTTTAAAAAGGTTTATCCGATTCACATGGCGAGAATTTTGAATAAGAAACTTCAAAATCCTATTCAATTTAGTAGTAAATTAAAATAATTTTTTGTATTGGATTAAATTGGTTTTTTGGGTCTACTTGTAAAAATGAATCCAATCCATACATGTACGAATTTATTTCTAAAATTAACATATAGATTTTTTTATATATGTTCTTTACTCTTTACACTCCGTCTTATCATATAATATATTTTATAAGATTATCATATAGTTTCATAAAAAAACATTATTATATATAATTATTGATCACTTTAAAAACCTGTTCTTTCATTTCTTTAATATATATATATATATATAATTATAATAAATAATGAGTAAAAGATAAATACAGAGAAATGTTATTAATCAAGTAAACAGGCTAATTTGCAACTTAAAAATACAAGTTTATCATATCGCAAGTTAATTTTCAATAGTTTAAATTTAAAGTGACACTGAATTTTATTAGCTTAAATTTAGACTTGTAAGAATTAATTTAGGACGTAATTTTTTAATATTTTTTTGTATTTTAAAGTTTATTCACTTCCCGTGAAGAACTAAAAAATGCTGTTATTCAAACTACTTTGGTATTCATAAAAATATTATGAATAAAAAATTAACTTTTCATTTAAATGAATGGAATAATGTAACATTCCCTATATTTACTATAAGATAGTCTTATATACATTATATTATATTGATGTATATTTACAAAGATATACATAAAACATATTATTAAAAAGATCATTACATGCTACATAATAAAGCTATTGTTTTTATAGTTAGATTAATGTTACTAGGAATCAGTAAAAATGAATAATGAGACTGATAACTTTTATTTCTGTTCAACCTGAAAACCTATATCTCAAAATTGTGCTAAGATAATGTGATTGTATACTCGTGAATATCATATGATACTACATATAAATCCAAATGAAAAATGACACATTAAGGCCTTTGAAAGGTGGACAGGTAAAGTTTCTTAACCTAAATATTAAGTGCAAAAGATGAGTACTGGATTTTACTTTTAAGACGAGTACACGTATTTAACAAAAAATTATTATTAATTATTTTTTGAGTTAAACTCATTAAGATTGATATCATTTATATTTGACGAAAAAGAAATCCATTAGCATTTTATAAAAAAAAAAAACTTTTGTTTTAGAGAGATTTCATATGTATTTGTTAAAATAATGGTAATGATTTCATATGTGTTTCGTTAATAGATATTCATTGAAGTAATGTTTCCTTGATTGCAAGTATTCATGATTGAGATGAGACGAAGCATGAGTTGTTTTACTTATTTCTTGATCTATTATTGAACTGCCTTTGCAGGAATTATGCAACATGTTGCGCCTGTGTTGTCAGAACACTTGATGACACATTGATAATTTTGTAGCTCCCAAAAACAACATAAAAAGAAAACTCCAAATAGATTGAAAAGTGTAACATTTTTAAAATAGATTATTATAGTATGTTTGAACAAGAACAATTCCTTCGAACATGTTCAAACTACCACATCACTTAGTCAGGAGGAGTTGAATTGAATTGATTAACAAATTAATTGGAAGGTTGATCATGCAAATAATGAGCAAGTCACCAAGTGCATCATGGATTCATGGGAGAGATGTCTTCACTCGCTTCTTCCACACATTCTCACAAACACCTCAACTCTTCTGGAAAGGGAACTTACTCTCACACTAGTAATCTAATATTTTTCAGTTACCAACTAAAATATAAAACGGTACATGACTTATTCATATCTATATTTCTCTTTTTTTTATTAATATCAAATAACAAAAAATATCCATACAGAATTTTCCAAAGGTTTTTTTTATAATTTATGAGGGGGAAGCGGGTAATATATATATATATATATATATATATATTAATTACTTTTTCCATATCCCAATTATTAAATAAAATTTACATTTTTAATTAATTTTTTAACTATTTTTATTAAACATGATAAACGAGAAGAAATAGTTATAATCCTTGTACCAAGATTAATACCTATTTAAAATTAAATCATTTTTTTCTTTACATCTCTCTTATTTTGTAACAATTTCTTTATGTCATGACATCATAATAAGGTCAACTATTCACTTGACATTCCTCTTACATTTAATAATAATTACCCCGCCCCCTCTCTCTTTTTTCTATTTTACTCATTCTTATTGCATTGTAACTTGTATGTTGCAATTTGGTTGGATTTATTTGTTTCTTGGTCCCTTTTCATACTAATTTATTTATTTTTATCTAAAACACCCATTTAATTCATATTATCAATAATACTTACATACTATTCTACACGTTTTACTTATTCAAAAAATAGGATCAACTAATGCTTTTCGAATATCATGAAAACAAGAAAATTGTATTGTTTTGTAACAATTAATATGAATAATTGCGATAAAGAAGAATAACAAAGTTATTAGATCGATGTGATATTTTCATTTCATTTTTATGTTAAAGATATCGAATATGAAAATAAAAGAAAATTTATTATAAAATAATATGATAAACTCAACTATAATATGTAGAATTTATGGTGTGATATCTTTACCATATTGCATCATAAATGAAGTAATGAAGTATTTGTTGGAAACACCATCATGCACTAAATATAAACAAAAACAACATTTAATAAAAAGTTAAATCTTAATTTTCCAGATTGTTAAAAGCTAACAGCTTCCATGACCTAATTAACCAAGGGAGTAGATTTTGTAGGTGTTTTAATGGTAGTTGAAAAACTCGGTAAGGGCATATGTGTTATGATTCATTTCACTCTAAAGGCCAACCATGAAGACTTTTTGCAGTGTTTGGTACAACGAAGACACATAATCCTGTAGAAAAAGGTTCACGGACACATTTTGTCCACATAGAAAAGGATAATCTGATTGGACCCTCATCATACATACACCTCCATATGTATGGTAAAGGCACATATCACATATTTATGTCAGCACATACCAAAAACGATGAACACCCCAGAAAAAGCATACACCAAGCAAAATGATCATAACATTCAAAAGGAACTAAAGCTGCATCTGGTCATGATATTTAACCATATCAGCAAGGAGAGAAGAAACACTCGTACGAAATTAAGAATCATGTATCGTATCTAAACCGTTCTGTTTTTTTAACATTCCGGATAAACCTTTTCCAAGAAAACAGAATTGCATAGGTTTAGACAAACATTTTAATAAATATATTTTTAATTTTTTTTCACCCAAAACTAATTTATAAAATCATTATTTTTAACTCGGTGAAAACTTTTTTTTTATGAAAATGTTTCTGCAAACGTAATTTTTTTTTGTCTAAATGGATTGTATCTCTCTATAGAAAGTCTTATTGAACAAGAAATAATGTAAATACAAAGAATATTCAATAAAAGAATCACATTACGAATTTTATTTTAAAAAAAACTTAGTCACATAATCTACAACTCAACTATCACTTGCTATTTAAAAAAATGTTAAGATTTTACAGAAACCAATAACAAAAATTATGTTATTTTCTAAACTTTTTTTCTTGATGCGCAACACTCAACAGTATATTAAGGTATGCGCCAAACTTCAGAAGAAGAAAAAAGTTACTCCGCATTTTCTTTCTTTCTTTTCCAAATTTCTTACCCTCTTATATGTACTTAAAACGATTACAAGCACTCAATTCACTTATATTCAATTTGTTGCAGTATATTGAGACATGAAAAAGTACATAAAAATTATTAAAGGAAATAAGCTTGAATTGCTCAGTGTTAATTTTGCGAAGGTTAAAAAAGTGGTGTCGACCTTTGAGTACCTCTGGTATATATATTCTTTCTGCCAATAATAACAAAGAAAAAAAAGAATGGGGTCAACATATTCTTTGAGTGCCTCTGGTTTTCTTCGTTCAATGTACTCTTTTTACTTAAAGAGAGAGAGAGAGAGTAGTGTATGGTTATGATCAAGCCAAAATTTGTCAATGCTAATAATTGATTTTACTAGGTATCTGTGGTGCACGTGGGCCAATTTACAGAATGTTGTGTGCTTTTTCTATGGTTATTTATAGATGCCTCCTTAAGGTGCAAGTTTTTTAATGTTGCAATTGTAATTTGAATATGGTCACAAGAAGGTTGGGTGGCGGGAATTGAGAATACAGTGGGGTTGGTTAGTGGTGACAGGTGAAGAAGAATAAAGATGGGGGACATGTTTCTTCCTTTTGAGCTGATTATTTTAAAAAAATAGTTTTAAAAATTGAAGAAGGTTACAAGATTTTTATTACTGGAAAACTTTAAAATTTAAAATCCATCCTTCACACTGATTATTTTCATTCAATTCTAAGTTAATTGCCTCTTCAGCAGAAGAAAGGGGAGAGAGAAAAACTAGGAAGAGAAAGTCAAGGGTTTGCTTAATTTAACCAAAATTTAAGGGGAAATGTGGTGGGCCTCACACTTGTTTTCTATTTTTCTTTTCTGATCTCCATAATATGGTGATAGGAATTCAAAATCTTGAGATTTCTGGCTCTAGCCTTATCCTTATGTGTTTGTTATATTTGGTGATAGATCAAATTATAATATATATAAATAAGTGTAAATTTTAGTTTATTAAATACGCTGGAAAAATTGACTAGGGTAAAGCAGTCTATACCTTTTCCAAGAAGTAGCACTTTATGAAGTTATTCCTGAATCTCACTGTCTTGATCGACATCGCCACCTCTGCTTGTGTAATAGGGTGCTTGTGAGAGAAAACAAATGCGTAAGAGGAGGTTGTTTGGCAGCAGAAGATTTGACATATGTGACTTCCACAAGAAGCTACGGAAGTGAAGGCAAAGGTGGAGGAAGAAGGAAAGAGACAACTGATGAGATAAAAGTGTGTGTGGAAGAGGAAATACCTAGTGGCTTCTCCGACAATGCAATGTTGTGTCGGTAGAATTTTTAATGATGCTCGTAATGCTTTTGATCACAACCAAATAAACCTAATTCACACTCAAGTTTAAATTTGTGTGTGCACTTACCATGCTCTATTACGGGAACAACCACGCCAAGGCAATGAAGTTGTTGAAGATTTGTGCTAGAGAGGATAGCTCACCACACTTCATGTTTCTCCATCCAAGAAAAAAAAAGGAATGCTTGTTCAACTTTGAAAGTGGGAATGGTGATGTCGGAAGTTGTGGGAGAGGGAGGGAGAGACATCAAGTCTTTGAATAATACAATGATCAATTGTAATAAAGTTAATAAAAAGAAAAAAAATATTTATTTATTATTTAAATCATTATTTTTATCTTGTATTTCTCATCTCAACCAAACACATATTTAGAATGTAGAGGTAAATAAATAAAGGGAGGAGTAAAAAGCATTTAAAGCTTATAATTTGATATTAGGAAGTGTGACAGGTGGTCCTAGGTGGTGATTAATTTTGGCTTACATAATAGAGTTGTGGGGACTAAGCAAACGTGTGAAATCATGCATAGCCATAAAGTCTCGCAACAATAGCCCCACAAAAGATCTCCTCAATATATGTATTGACTAAGTGGAAACATTTTTTTTTCTTTTATACCATTTTAAATTTTCATTTCAACATATAATCAATTGCCTTCCTCAATTATTCAAAAGCCAAATTAAGTTATATCACCTTCCTACACTAAAATTAAAATAGTATATTTTTCTTTCCATTTTAATAATATAAAAATCATATATTTTATAAATATTATAGTCAGATACGATAAAAGTATACTAATGCATAAACTATTCTTTCGTATGACTTCAAATTACAGTATTATATATATATATATATGTATATATTAACGTAATATATATCATTAAACGTATGACTCTTAATAAGAATTATATATTTAAAAAATAAGAACACATTACCAATATATATGTGTATATATATATATATACATATTAAAAAAATTAAAAAAATATTTTGTAAGGTTGAGTTTCACGAGTTTATAATACAATTTATAATATTATGATTCCAATCAAATTTCTTTTAAGTAAAATACACATCTTTTATAATTGAAATTGGGTAACGGAATGTTTCGTAATAATAAAATCTCACATATTTACAAGAAACACACAAAGAGACTATTCAAATCTCAAAATATCTAAATATGTATGTATGTATGTATTCAAAGACAAATCATATATTATAATGTAATATAATATTATTGTAGTTAACATGTTTTCCACAATAAAATCGATAGAAATTTGTTGATTTTAATCAATTCAATAATCTATTAATAAATATAATTATGAACTTTTTTTTACTAGGAAAGAAATTATATAATAAAATCTTGAATAGATGTATTAATCATAATTTATTACTTTGTAACAAAAATTTAAACACTAACTCATTATTTATTGTTCAAACAATAAAATTTAAAAATAAATTTTGGAAAAAATTATATTACGAAAATCTTAAATAATTATATTAACAGTAACATATCCTTTACAGAGAAATTAAACTACTAACTCGTAGAAAACTTTAAATATTAAATTAAATAATTTAATTACCATTATATTAAATTTAATTTTATAATTTTTTAAGATTAATAATCACTAGAAAAACTATAACTTTTATTATAATAAAAATTATTTTATATATTAATAACTTTTAGTTTATAAAATAATTTTTAATTTATTTATTTTAATTATTAATTATTTTTATTTCTAAATTAATTTATATTTAATAAATGTATGATTGGTTTTAAAAGTTTTTCGGTAGTGAACAAATTAAAAATTATACTAGTTATAAAGTAGTGTGGAAATTATTATAAAACTCATTAAACTTATTATAATTCATGTCAATTCTGGATTAGTTGACAATAAAATCGTGTTTATTGATAATACATATACCAAAAAAAGTCTTATTTTATAATTGTTTAAGAAAATTACTTTGTAAAACATGTTTTCAAATATAAAATAATGAATTTATATGTAAAAAAAAGTAAATGAACAATTAAAATTACGAATACTGTGTAATTTATACAAAATATATATTATATAAATTAAGTCACAATTATTTTATATAAATAAATAAATAAAATAATAAAATTGAAAATCAATAGTATGTATATGACCAAGTTGTTATGCAGTGTACCAACAATTAATTATAAATATATCCTGACAACTATATATGAGAAATAAAAAAATGCTTATTAGGTGCTCTAGTATATAAGGATATTCTAAAAAAATAATGTTCAAAATTAGTAATAATGTTCAAAATGCTTATTAGGTGCTCTAGTATATAAGGATATTTTTAAAAAAATAATGTTCAAAATTAGTAATAATGTTCAAAATGCTTATTATGATGATGAATGTTATAGAACTTGAAAATCAAGTTACAATGAACTCACAATTTGATATGAAATTTCTTGTGATTTCTCATATGTCCCTCGTAATTTAATATAGGTTAACTTAATAAAAAAGATGGACAAGTACAAATATATTCGTTAAAATAGGATTCTTTTGGTGTTTCTTAATATTTTTTTTCTAATAAGTCCTACTCGCGTAGAGACTATTAGAGAAAAATAATGTTCTTTTGATTTTTTAGTTTTTTTTTATTTATATGCCCTTTTTTTTCTGTTTCCAGATATCAAACATCTATTTGGTAAAAGATTTAGTATAGTACATCTAAATTAACTTAAACTTGACCTTAAAAAAGTAATTTTTTAAAGATATTTTCTTTTGGAATTATATGTGACTTAATTAGTAACGTGTTTCTCTTCTCTCTACTCACAATTTGAAAAACTTCAATATTTCTGAAATAAAGATGCCATATAGTTGATGTAGCATTTCTTAGACTGGCATATCCCAGGAGAACTTTCTTTTTATGTGGGTAGATGAAGTGGTGTAATCTTTTGAACAACAAACAACAAAAGAATTATGTGTAGCTTGGTATTTTAAATATCGATTTATATAGTTGTAAGCCAAGCCAATTTTTAAGTTTCCGAGGATTTCCTCCACCAATTTGCATGTTTGATGGTGTAGACCTTTCTTGTGCAATCTTTTTAGGAGTTTTTCCTTCTTTAAAAAAGATTAACCTTTGCTTGACAAGCTATGTTTATCAAATTACCTACTACAAAGCTTAATTTTTTCTATAGAATTGCACTTTCTTCTGTAGTTCATTTGTCATGTCATGTTCATTTGTGTTTTTTTTGTTGTTGTGATCTTTCAAGTGAACTTGGATTTGAGGTTTCATTTTCTTCATCAGAGGAGCTTGGTTAAAAGCAACAAAGGTTGATACAAATATGCTGCTGCTATAACGTTATTGCCCTTTTCTCATTATTATAGTTTATGTGGAATAAACTCAATTGAAAAGACAAACTATGATTTGATATGAACTTATACAAATGAGACCTTATAGAAATGGTTTTCTATGCATGCAGAGTAGTTAATCAAAATTTGTATTTATAAATTGGTGAAATTTTCCTTTAGCTTACCTTGAGACATTGTCTTTAATAAGTTTTCAATAAGAGTAAAATGATATTTTGCAACATATTTTTATAAATATTTCTATTATATTTTTTAATAGTAAAATATTATATTTAAACGGGTCTAAAAGAGTAACATAGTTAAGAATAGAATATTATTGAAAAAAATGTATTTTTATGGTAGGAAATAAGAGAGGTGTATTCTTAAAATCAGTTTTTAATGATAGGAAACTTATTATAGTATTGATTTGTTTTGTTAATTATTAATATGGCATTAGGTTAAAGGTCTACTTGTAAATCTTGGATCAAATGGTTTTCTTTTCCTATCTACCATCAGGGTGTCTTAAATTTTCATCTAAACTTAGACTTTATATATATTTATAATATATTTTTTTATTCCTAATTTGTCAGGTCTAGAACTGTCAAAATAGGTATGGCCCGATGGGCTGACCCGTATAGTCTATGATTCAGGTCAGGTTAGGCTTAAAAAATTGTGGCCTATATATATAATAATAGGTTTTTTTTAGCCTAACCCATTTGGCTCGATGCCCATATGGGTCAAGGCCAGGCTAACCCGTAAGCTAATGGGCTGACCCGTTTATTTTTTATATTAAAATTTTGTTCTTAATTGGTATGTTGTCATACTAAAAAAAGAAATCCTAGTGTCTCTGTTTTCTTCTTCATTTCATTTCCTCTACTGTACTATTCCTCTAACATCTCACAAGTCTCTGTTATGTTGTTTAGTAGGTGCTTGACTCTTTTGGAAGTATTTAGTATGTGATCTAAGTTTTTTTACACACACATTCATGTAAATATATTATATATTTATATTTATATTGTTGATAAAAAATTATATTGTAGATATATTTTAATATTTTTTTCAATTTTTAATTAGGTTAAAAATGGTCCGTTGGCCTAACATAGGGTCAGGCCAGACTAAAAATTGTGGTCCGTTTTAAAATATAGGTCAGGCTAGACTATCGAATTTTCTGAACTTGACCTGTAGAACCAGGCCAGGCTGAGTCGAGCCGTCCGTTTTGATAGCTCTAGTCAGGTTTTATCATCCTTTAGTTGAAGTCAGAATTAATTTAATTTAAAGGACTAAAGTAAATATTTGAAGTGCACAAACAAGTAATAAGAGTGACTAAATATTCAAACTTCAAAGTAGTTTTTCAATTCCTTCATTTGATAGGGATGCTTTTTATTTTGAAACTTGAAAAATATTAGATTTGTACGAGTGAAGTACCCATAGCAGAAGCAGGTTTTTTATGATTGAGGGTTGGAAAAATTAAAAAATTATATGAATTATTTTCTTTTTAGACACTTATGTTTTGTTATATAGTATCACTTCATTAAAAGAAAAAAAATTACTTAAAAAAATTAAATAAATTGAACAAAATCGAATTATTAAACACAATTTTTTCATTTGTCTGAAGTCAACTTACGATTTAATCTCTCTTCGTAATTAAAAAAATACGTATGTTTGTAATTTTTTTTTTGGAACCACATTCGTACAAACACTTCAAAAAAAAAACATGAACAAAACTAAATTAATATTTTATTAATAATATAAAAATACATAAAAAATTAAATTACTTTTTATTATATTAAAAATTATTATAATTGTCAAATCAGGTGCAACTACTTCATTCTACCGTTCAAAATAAAAAAATATATAATATTTTAGTTTGTTCTATATTTTAAAATAGATTATAATTTTTTTTTGAACTTGACTTGATATTAGACTAACGAACCAATTTTAATTTAACTAAAAATTAAAAAATATTACAACAAATATATGTATAATATAATTTTTTTTACAATAAATAATATAAATATATAACAAATTTATTTACATGAAAGTTTGTCAAAAAAACGTTCAAATTTATAAAACTTATAAAACAAACTTAAAGTAAATACTAAACACTTTAAAGATCGTTAAACATTTTTAGTATTTCATGACTTTTGTTTTCTTAGTCTTTCCACATTTTTATTTGTTGGACATTATTTCTTTTGTTATTACCAAATGAATCACTAACTGGAGAAGTAATTACTCATGTTGTTAAGTGTAAGAAGTCTGCACTAGAGTAAATAAAAAAGTATAAAAACCTATTTAATACTTTAACAACAACTTTATTTGATATAATTTATCAAAGATTAAAAAAATAAGACAAACTTCCATGATGATATGAGGAGAATATAAATAAATTTATAGAGTTTTGATTGAAAATATAACACATGAAAATATAAATTAATAAAAAGTGAAGACAAACCTAAAAAGAAAGAGGTTGTGGTGGAAGCTTGAACTTGTGATGGTGAAAGTTATACAAGGCACATGGTGCACTAGAGGAGAGAGAGAAATTTGTGAGAAAATAAGGAAAGAGATGGAAGAGAGAAAAGAGACTCTAAGACACTATGATTTCTTTATTTGATATGACAAAATAAAAATTAAAAACTAAAAATTTAATATAAAAATCAATAGATGAGCTCATTAGTCTACGAGTCAGTCTGACCTTGTTTCATAAGATCATCGAATTAAATGGACTAGATAAAAAAAGACCAATTATTATTTAAATCACTATTTTTAAGCCTAACATAACCTAAATTATAAGTCACACAAATCAATTCGTCATATCATACCCATTTTAAAGATTTTAAAAATCATAAATAAAACAACAAAGAATACAAACAAATTAAAAAAAATGCAATATATTTTATGATTATAAAAATTCTTGACGAACAAAATAGTAAAAGATTTATTTAAAGAATTAAACAAAATAATCTGTGGGAGGTTTTAAAAGAGATTCTTAACAAAGATAAATAATATCAAACTAATTGAAACAAACAAATAATTGAACTTTGATAACATCACTTTATTCATTCAATACATCCAATTAATAAAGAAAGTTTTAATTGAATTTTCTTTCAAACCATAATTAATAATTAATAATGAGTTATATAAATAATAAATCTTAAAGTAATTTAAATTACTCTAATAACTTACTTTTTCAAAATAAACCTTATGGATTAATCTCTAAATGTATTCCATATTAATATATTTAATTTATTATCTGTTCTTATCTAAACAAATTATATTAAGGTTTTAGAAAAATGATAACTTTTTATTAAAAAAAATCTAAATTAGTAATAAAACTTTTAGTCAAATTTTCTCCTTTACCATCTTAATCACGATTCACGTCACATACTATGCTTTAATATATAACTATATTAATGTATGTACTATGTTTTTTTAATGGTAAGAATGACATTTTAATTTGTTTAATTTTATGACAATTCCTTTATGATAGAAATATTTGTTTTTCTTTAAAATAAAATATTTCATATTTTATATAACAAAATTATTATACTTATCAAGTATGTGCATATATTTTTATTTGACTTTAGGATTATTTATTTAAATAATAGGTCTAAAAATTTCCTTTAAATAATAAGGTTTAGATTTATGAGAGGATAAATCTAAACTTGCATGTAATTTTTTATTTTAAGGTTATAATACTTATATTTATTTTAAAAATAAGAGCGGCCAACAAAAATACATTGTTATACACATCTATTAAGTTTACTTATTTTTAGACTTGTAAATATAAAAAGTACAACTAAAAACTTGTGTCTCAAGACTTAGAAAATAGAAATCCATAATAAAGGTTGATTATTTTTTAGAGAAGTCTCTAAGTTTAGTAATAATTTGTTCTTATGAAACTTCATAAAAAACACCATTTGAAAGCAACAAAAATAAATAAAAGAATGTATTTTCTTCTCTTAATGCTTGACTCCAGAAATGACTTCTCTAAATGTGAATAATAGCTAGAAAATGATGTTTAGATGCCTTATTCTTTCAACAAGATTCATAAGAGGTTGAAGTTATTTTTCCTCTAAACTTCTCTATCTTTATAGTACAAATTATATTCTTTACAATCTCCTTAAATATAAAACCAAAATATAAAACAAAAATTAGAAGGCTAATATGTTAAAGCTACACAATTTGTTCATGAGACAGTATAATATAACAACCTTACCTCAATTGTATTAAGACAATTTAGTTTTCATGTATAAAGATACTAAACCTTCTTTAATTTTATTATCATAAAAATAATTCTAATTTTATTGAGTTAATGGATATGCTTCAATTATATATTCATCATAAGAAACTGAAAGACAAATCTATAATAAGATTCAAGTTATATAGCAATTGTTTACCGTTTATAAAGAAGAATTGAATTTAGTCTAGTTCTAGATTGAAATATTATAAGTATTAACGTGTTTCTCTTATTCAACTAGTATACTTGTAGTAGCTTTTGACTATCTTTTAAATATTGTTTGTGAAAATATTTAAGAAATCTTTTTTCACAATCATTCACAACCATCTTGCATAAATTTGTAAAAGTGTTTCTAAGTTCAATTCAACCACAGTTAATATGTTTCTTTTTCCAATCTTAAATAGAGACTAAACTCCTCATATACGAAACTATAATTAAAATCGAAGCTTTGATATGAGTTTGTTAATAAAATACTATCAAGGATGTAAGAATAAACAACACAAAATATACAAGAAAAAAAAAACACAAAAAACATGTTAAGAAAATGATACTCTCTATATTCTCTAATTGCAGAAACTCAAAATCAACATAATACACAACAAAATATTCATTTAGAATATTATAAAAAATTATTTTTATTAATTATATTATTTACTTATAAAATAATAAAATTGATTAAATACTAATTTAGAATCTAATATAATAAGTAGCTAAAATCTTAAAAAATAATATTAAAAATTAATTTAAATTTTAATTTAAAAATCAATTTAATTACTATTATATATAAATTAATTCATGATTTTTTAAGATTAATAATTACAAAAATATATAATTTCTATTGTAATAATAACTATTTTAACTATAAATAATTTTTAATTTATAAAATAATTTTTAGTTTAATTATTATAATAATTAATTAATTTTTGTCTTTAATTTATATTTAATGAATTGCGTGAAAATTAAAATAAACATTCTAAAAGTTGGTCACTTTTCGTTGGGTAATTTGTCAAACAAATATCTTAATATGCAAATGAAGCTGAAAATGATAATTAATGAAAGTAACTAACTTATAAAAATTTGAAATAAAAAATAACATAATGGTGTAGATGATTTTAGCCTTTAAATGTTCAATATATGAAAAACATCCCAAAACATTATTACACACTAAATACATTACTTATAAAGTATTACCCAAAATATTATTAGGGTGGCTATTGCCAAAAGTTCTTTTAATTAATTTTTCAATTACTAAATGGGTGAGATGAAATAGTTATATTCTTAATTGAAAAATGTTAAAATTATATGTTCCTGAAACTAAAATCAATGAAAATTTATCAGGCAACTATAATGTTCAAGTACCATTTTAAAAACAATTAACTAATAACTTGAAAACTTTGGTTTCGTTAAGACTAAAAAAATCTTCAAAGACCCTTAATATGCTTAAAAATTCTACAAAGTTAGATTAAAAAAATTGTTAACTAAATTTAATTGAGTCATTTTTATTCGATTTATTTATTATAAATGAACTTAACTCAAGTCAGTTCACAAAATTATAAATTGATTCAATTTAAAATAATAGTTATGTTTAAAAAATATAAATATTTTATTAAAACAGATTTATGCATATAGTTTGTATATTTAAAATTAAAATTGATTTCGTTGATATAACTTAAATATATATATATATATATTATTTTAATATTTATTTATTTTATTTTTTAAAATTAGATAAAATGGTTCATTAACATAGAAAAGACTAAAGAAATATGTTCACTTTATAATCAGCTCATATCAAACTAATACAAATTTATCAAATTTTCTTATAACCAAGTATAAATATATATATTAAACGAAACACAAAGGAGAATTCTAACTCGTATATAACATAAGAGGTAGTAAAATACATATTTAAATTACAAAATTGTATTTCTACTAAAAAAATACAACAATTTCTAATCAACAAGGCCAGAGCCTTTTATCGAGTATCAGTTTGAAATCGTTCAAAAAAATTACTCTAACAATACATAATCTTTTTAACGTGTTTATCATTGTTCAAATGCTTAAAAATATTTATTGTTTGTTTTTTGTCCATTAACTTTAAATTTGATTTATGCATTCAATTGGATTAAAATACCAGTTTGAATAGGAAAAAATAATTTTGAAAAGTAACTTTTAGAAATTTGTTTTCTATTAAAATCAAACTTTAATTTAAGTATTAGTGAAAATCTTTTCACTGTATAATTTTCCATTTTATGCTATCAAGTGATATTCCAGATAGAAGCTAAATATTTGATCACCTCTAAGTTTAGGAAATGAAAGGCAGCAGAGAAGGTATAAGAATTTGAATAGAAGCAGACTTGCAATTGTTGTGTAAAGCCAAAGAAATTCCAAATCAATTAACAATTAAATTTCACTCATACTTATCTAATTAAATCCCTTCCCCTGCACACACGTTCAGATATGAGTCATAATTAATAACCTTTGCATATGAACAAATAAAAACAACAGTCCCGAATCTCATAAAAAATAATTCATCTAATCTTATTAGCTCACAAAGCACTAATGATTATGGATAACCAAGTTGATTATTAGTGGACTAAATCAAATCAGACAGACTTGGACTATAAGCACCAAAGCACCGACTACATGGTAACACACTAATTCTAATTGGCCTCTTTCAATTAGACAAAAACAATAAAATAATTAGATAGGGTTTTAATTATTTATAGCATATACCAGCTCATTATGCATGTTACAAAATGATTATCAATCATCATATTATGTGCTCATATACGTTGTAGTACGTTTGGGACATCCAAAATCTCTGTTGCATCTTATCGTATAAGAAAGTTTATTGGTTAACGACAATAATAATTTCATAAACAAAACTAATATAAGTTTAAGAAATGGCGTGGTAGAAAAAATCATACTGTGATTGCTTTGTTTTTTGTGTTGAAAATGAAGATATATATTTTTTGGTTGGTTAAAAAATGAAGAAAAATATATAAAAGTTAGTGCAAATAGGTAAAAAGTGGAAATAGAAATAAGAGAGAGAGAAGGGGTAGGAAAAGGGGAACAAAAGCACCTTGAAATAGGGCCCATAACATGTCCTCTCAAAAGACCCCAAGATGTGATTTTCATCTTTCTCCACTGCACTAACACATTCTTTTCTTTCACCTCTTCTTCCACCTCCTCTCTCATATTTCTCCTTCCACTGCAACCTATTCCAATTCCACTCACCATGTCCGCCCAAATGCACAACGATTCACCCTCATCGTCAAAGCCTGCCACCGCCGCCTCTGATCAGCGCCATCACCAGCCGCTGGCCGCCCCTCTCAGCCGCTACGAATCGCAGAAGCGCCGAGACTGGAACACCTTCGGACAGTACCTGAAGAACCAGACACCCCCAGTTTCGCTTTCCCAGTGCAACTTCAACCACGTGCTTGAGTTCCTCCGCTACCTCGACCAATTCGGAAAAACGAAGGTCCACCTCCACGGTTGTATCTTCTTCGGGCAGCCCGATCCGCCGGCGCCATGCACCTGTCCTCTCAGACAGGCATGGGGGAGTCTGGATGCGCTCATCGGACGGCTTCGGGCCGCCTACGAGGAGCACGGAGGGTCACCGGAGACTAATCCCTTTGGAAGCGGAGCTATTCGCGTGTACCTTCGTGAGGTCAAGGAGTGTCAAGCGAAGGCAAGAGGGATTCCTTACACCAAGAAAAAGAAGAAGAAGAACCAACTTAAGGGCCCTCATGACCCTTCTAAGTCCCTCAAGCAATTGGCCACTTGAGATCCATGGATGGTAATTTTTAATGTCAATCATTATTTTGCTTCTTCTTTTATGTTATGTTTGAATTTATATGCCACAAATCACTTCTGTGTCTATATACGACACACAGTGATTAGTTGTGGGTCGGTAGGTAGATTAACATACCTCATCACTATGCATATTTATATATATATACATGAGATATACTCATACTAATAATTGGAAAACTTGAAGCTTTTTAATAAACAAATGTTAACTATGGAAATACTATGGAGTATACAACTATACATTACACAAACCCTAGAAGCATAACACAAACAAACCCTAAATTCCCATGGTGATTGAGATATTGTTTGTGTGGAGTAATATGGCAGCTAAAGACTGCAAAGAATAATAATTAGTCTAGAAAGGATACTCTCTCTCTCTCTCTCTCTCCATTCTATCTTTTTCACTCTCTCTTTCTCTCTCCTATCATTCAAAACACTGTTATTGCAGTTTCCTAATTAAATAATTCTCAGGTAGGCACTTTATACTGATTTTGGGCCTATTTCTGATTATGGTAGATGTCTTTGCTCCCCATGCCCATACGAGCTTCACATATCATACGTTGCATGTGATTCATACAAACTAACGTAGAAACTCAAACGTACTTCAATTCGGTCATTTATTTTAATGGAGTACGTGTTTTATAATTAATAATAACAGAATCCTTCTCTAAGACAATGTGTAGGGTAGTGTGGTCCATAAAAATTTGTGTCACATTAGAAACCAGGTAGAGAAAAGTTAATTGTTTTATCTGTTTGTCTCTCTCAGCATCCACACAAACCTTGGTTTGTTCAGTGATGGACATGTGTGTGTGCTTACAATGTGTACTAATTAATGTAGTTGTGAATGTGAAGAGAGATTACAAGAAAATGACCTTGAGTGTTTCCTTTTTGTTTCACTCTTTATCGTATATGTACATATTGTCCCTTCCAAAATACCATTCAAAAATCCACAAGGATATTCACAAATATTCTCTAAAAGTAGAAAGGAAAGTTAAATGTGAATCGTGTTTTACGAATAATAATAAAAAATACATAATGTAGATATAGAGAAATAGATTAATCATAGACTAAACTTACCAGATTGTTCTGTCGGAAGTATATCTCTCTGTTTGTCATTAAGGTGCATGACTATGTAGTTGTGTAGGAATGTGTCTGCTTCTAAACGAGTTTTGAAACTAAAATCACATATACTAACTTACTACTTCGAGTTAATATATTTTAAATTTTCATATGACCATATATTATCAATTAAAAATATGATCAAATTACCATAAAACTAATCTTACATTCTAGTTTGCTAAAATTAAGTTAGACTTAAAATATGTTATCTTAATATATATAATATCAACTAATGACTCTCAATTTGGAAAGTCAATGCTTATCTATTGAAACTTATCTTCGAACTTCTTGAAAAGAATGTTTTCTTTTCCATTAATTTCAATTTCTTTCACGAACATTGAGGAAATTTTCTTCAATTTTAATCTACTATAATTATGACATAGAGTGAGTGATTTAGTAATTGAGGAGTATTTATTTGCAATGACACTCTCATTCATCGTTCTCCCATCACGTAGCTGAATGTTGGCTTCCTATAAACACTGCGTCATGGTTGGTTGAAAATTGTGTCTACTGCAAAGCATAGCAAGATAGATGATGATTGAAGATATTCCATCATGGGTTGATATTGAGCCTCAAAAGGGAGAATATTTGCATACGCTCATTTTCTTATCATCCTCTACTTCATTTTCTCTCCTTATATTTCTTTCTTTTCTATTAACTCACTAATCACATTTATCACTTTCTCTTTCTACATTTCTTTTTCTTTTTCTTATCTTTCCAGCCAAATTAGGGTACTCTCAGGTTTAATTTCTTGAATTCAATGTAAAACCAAATCTAAACTTATATTTTAGCTGGGTTATGTTATCTGGAATTTAAAAAAAATCAATTTTGAACGAAACCAATCCAATTAAAACCATAATTTGATTCAAGTTACAGTGTTATGAAAAATAGTTATCATATTCTATTAAAGTTTTGATCATTTGTTATCTATTTTATATAAACATTTATCTTTATAATTATCCTTTCACACACACACACATATATATATATATATATTGTCCATCTAAAATATATAAAAAAACATATAATAAATCGTGACCTATTAAAACCCTTAATAACACTAGATAGGAACAAGAAATTCAAAATGACTGAAAAAGAAAGAAAAGACAAAAGTAGAAGAACAAGTTTTAAAGTCTAAAATATATTAATCTAAGAATTAAAAAAATCAGGATAATTGATTTGAGTTGCTTTGTTTGAAATATATATATATATATATATATATATATATAAACCTATTTTATCTGTATTTTTCCAATATAGGTATA
The DNA here is from genome assembly GCA_030347555.1 of Lablab purpureus. Taxonomy (NCBI): domain Eukaryota; kingdom Viridiplantae; phylum Streptophyta; class Magnoliopsida; order Fabales; family Fabaceae; genus Lablab; species Lablab purpureus. The sequence continues at coordinate 13,259,573 of CM059259.1, forward strand.
TTTGTATCTCCATATTTATATTTATATGTATACTTATTTTAGTATTTATTAGGTAATTTTATAACAAAAAAATAAAAATTGAAAAATAATATTATAAAAATTTAAAACGGGAAGATAAAATATCTTCCTTTTAATATCAAATAATAATAAAAATTATAATTAGTTAAATATTCAAAAATATAACATTTAATAAATTTAAAATGGAAAATATAGAAATAAAAGATAAATAGATATCCTATACACATTTATCTTCCTATTCAATTAAAGAGGTTTAAGTATACTCAAATCATATATTCAATTTACCTAAATATTTCTGGTGGCATATGTCCATAAATACATATATATATATATATATATATATATATATATATATATATATATATATATATATATATATATATTTATCATTAACAATTTATTATCTTTATCATCTTACTGAAATTCATCAATAAATATTTATTATTAACTTTAGTAAAATTTTGGTTATACATAATTAGTGAATATAGATTAATGGAATGGATATTTATCATTAACAATTAGTTAAGATACTACTAATAAGTTTAAATTTTACATGTCAAACAATCTTAAATTGGTATATGATTAAAAAACACTAATATTTATTATTATTACTTTAAAATATACTTTTTTATCTTTAGCTGACAGTATACAAAATTGTACTATAATAATATATCAATATCAAAATATGAAAATATGAAAATATAAAAGTAACTATGAAAAATTAGTTCCCACTTAATTTATATATTCAAAAATCTTATAATAATAGAATATTATAATATATATATATATATATAAAGTAGCTTCCATATTTTATATTATTTGAGCCTTATTAGTGGTATATATAGAGAACGTGTTGTATGAGTCTGTAATTAATCAATTTAAAAGTCAAATAACTTATTGGCTTTTAAGAACATATTTTATTTCAAATCTCCTTTTTCACAAATCATTACAAAATTATCACATTTTTTCTTCTTTTTTGTCTTCAAATATGGACAGAAGAACGTCAAGACAACAGAAAAATGTTTTTTTTTTAACTATGTCCAATATAAATTTTGAAAACTGAAAAATTGAAAGAAAATAATATTTTTTATTATTCATGAATTTAATTTTTTTTAAAAACCCTAAATTATCATGATGTATATGAATAATATTTTTAATTATTTCTAAAAAAAATCCTTTCCATGAGCTTTTCTTTTCTTTGAAATATTAAACCTTTATTTATACTTATCGACCTGTGGCAACAAAATTACCAATTATTTTGTTATAGCGAAGAAATTCCTATAAATATGAAAGGTAATATGTTGTGTGTCGAAATTGTATTATCATTATTTTTGTTGTTATAATTAAAGCCTTGAATTAACAGTTTATGTGAGATGTTCTGTGTAGATAGGCCATACTTTGTAGGACAGTGAACATATTCTAAAAAGAAAATCTATCTATTAACAGTTTTTAATCTTGGTTAGCCCTTATTATAATAGAAGCTAAACTGCTAGTATAATTACTACTAGCATATATACTGGTAATAAATTGCAGGCTTTAATCTATTTTTGTTTTCTTTAGTTTCGAATTGTTTGGTGTTTATAAATTTTCAATGGTCCTCCACCTTTTTTAAAAGGGCTAACATATTATTTAATTATTAATGGAAAATGTTAATATATATATATATATATATATATATAACAAATTACATGTATAAATCTTTTTATTAAATTTTATTTTAAAAATATCTCATGAATAAGTTATCTTCACTGTTATTACTGACTAATATATGAGTATTAACAATTAGATTACATGTTCACAATGGACTATAATTGTTCAATCTTCAAAAACTGAGAGACCGAATTCGTTATTATATTTTTACAGAAATTAAAACTACATGTTTGCTAGAAGACTACATTGAATTTGGCCTAAATTGTATTATACTATAATATATGAATATGATGTAGTAATGATAATATATACATATATATATATATATATATATAAACTATTTATTAATATGATGCATCATACTATATTAATTAGCATCTATAAGGTTATACTTACAGTTTCTTAATTTTTAGTTGAATGAGAGAGACAAACTGTTAGTAAATAACTTTTTTTTTATTATATATTATAGTGTGAACAATAACTAACTGTATAATCTACACGGTGTGTGGTACATGTTAATGTTTTTTAATGATGTTAATGTTGTTCTTAGTGATAAACTATATAATCTTCATTTATCTATCAATCACATTTTTCACTTATATATATTTTTTTCTCCAATTAAAATTTAATATTATAAAAAATTCATTAAATATAAATTAATTTTAAAAAGTAATTAATTAGTAATTAAATTAAAAATTATTTTATAAATTAAAAATTATTGATATTTAAAATAATTTTTATTGTAATTAAAATTATATTTTATTGTCACTATTGATTTTAAAAAATTATAAAATTAATTTTTATATAATAGTGATTAAATTAATTTTTAAATTAGAATTCAAATTTATTTTTAACATTAGTTATCAAAATTTTAGTTAATTATTAAATTAGATTTTACATTAATTTTTAATTTAATTAGTAATCTAAAGATTTTACATTAATTTTACATTAAGTAGGTGTTTAGATTAATCTAAAGATTAAAACAATACATAGGATGAAAGGGTTGTTGGGAAGGAAAAACTTTATTTCATGCCCTGCTATAGCACTCAATTAAACTAATATATGGTTAAACTAAAAATTAGGGTAGTTTATACTAGTAATTTCCTACTTAATTTGCTTATTAAAAATTTTGATTATATGGCTGAACTCTTCTAAAGTTTGGATTAAAAGTAAGAAAATGATAAATAAATAAATAAGACTTCAAGAATAAGTTAGGAGTTTTATATTAAAAAAATTTAAAAAAATTGAATAATATATAAGAAAAAAATACACAATTTTTTTATATTTGGATTTTAAGTAATATTATAATCTTTTATATGGACTTAGAGTTAGGTATTGAATGTCTCTAGTGTTGTATTACATTTGTTTTATATTTTGGTTAACATATATATTTATTCATAAAAGGTAACATCATCGTCATGTTTATATTCGTACTGCATTTGGTCCAAATGTTTTCGCACCATATACAGACTCTCTTCAAGTACCTTAACGAGATTTTGGTGAGTTGAATATGTGGAAAGGAAACCCATTTCTGGCTAGTTACTCTGCAATTTCTCATGCTTGAAATGCATATTTGCACAAATAAAAATTTAGGTTACTGGAAAATGGTTTTATCATTGCAACCAAATTTGAACACTGACTTCTCTCATTGTGATTATGTGGGTATATGTATTTATATATGCTATGCTATCAAAAGGATGTGATTATATATTGTATTATTGTAAGAGGTCACTTTTGCATGCAGGGCCTCACGAAGACTTACTCGGATTGGGGATTTAATATGCCAAAGTGCAAGAGCATGTCCTAAAACTATCATCATCTCTGCTGCTTCGACTAAAAATTATGACAGAAAAACATTGAAATCCCACTACTTAATAGTACGTAGTTCTGAACATCAGAATAATCCTTTTGGACCAAGTTTGGTCTGAGTAGGTCTTAAATATATATACATATATATATATACATATATGTTCTATCTTGTAAGTTCTTATCACGTTAGACCTCTTCCCCTAAAATAGAAACGTTAAAGATCGAATGGCTAGATTTATAGATGTTTACTATTTTATACTCATCTTATATTTACTCTCTCACACATCCATGCACCTATAAGAGGTGATCACGTGAACGCATGGTCCAAATATTCAATAATTAAAATCTTCATCGCAATCTCATAATAAATCATGCTCTTTCGATTCCTTGTATAATTCTGAAGCAGCAGTTTTTCTGCTGATATCTTTGAAGCTGTCAACAATGAGATCTCTCATAGGTTGCTGCATTCGAGGCATTGTGTTGGAAGGCATAACGGGCTTCATTTTGGTTCTGAAAATGTTGCCAGAAGCATCGAGTTTACCCGTTACCAGAGTATAAGGAAAGTTATAGGCATTGAAGTTTTCAACCATTTTCCCCTATAATTTTGGCTATTCAATTTGTTCACAATAAACAGTATTAAACAGATCCTCATGCATATATTTCTCGCCATTTATTAACTTACCTGCTCAGGAAAGAAAGCCATGTTTCTTTTAGGCTTTTGTTTTTTTCAAGGTAAATTATATAAATCATATTTTAAAAGTTGGCAACATGTTATTTAGTTTCATTGAAGAAGAACAAAGATACTCAATGGAGGATTTCATTTGGATTATGCTTTGCTTCTTCTTTTTCATTAGACAAGACCTACATAATTTCTTATTACGGGCGGCTTACATGTTTATTTTGTTATAAAATCTTGGTTTTTACATTAAAAGTATGATTTTAATGATGTAAAAAGTACTTTTAAGTCAGTTCAAATTTTAACTTGTGTAAAAATTTATACTTCTATACAAAAATAATACCATATTTTTACATTTTTTACCCGCGGATAAAGAATAAAAAATTTTAAATTTTATATTTTTAAACAAAATATCTAAGAAAATCAGAACTAAAAAAATTCCAAAATAACTATGTTAATATTCAGACCTTATTTTGTTTATTTAAAAGAAACCGTGCTTATTCAGAAAATTCTTGTTGGGAAGGGATAATTCATCTTAATTATTGTTTGGATAAGTATTATAGAAACTTGTGTTTTACTCGAGAATAAAGAGTGTATTCAAATAGGTTTTTACTGATCTGTGCCTTCTTCACTTTGTTGGGATTGAGAGACTGTGTTTAAAAATGTATTTTGCTGACCTATTAATAGCGCCTTTATCCCAAGCTTAAATATCCTTTATCCCGAACTTGAATATGGGACCCCTTTGCGATATCCCTAATCAAGCATACTTGTACTTGCTCTTTGACGTCAATTAATAATTGAATCTAGACTATTATCACAATTAACAGCTTTTCCAAGATCCAAACCACCCATGTAGGCCATGAACAAGTGAAATAGTAGATGAATTTTGAGAAACACCAATTTTGTCTTGGACCAAGGTGACCCATGGCTATTCAACAATGAATAAAGATAGCCTATGTCAGACTAGGTTTGTAAAATAGGGGCTTGTACCAAACATGACCAAAATAATTCATTTTTAATAGAATTCGGACATAATACATACAATTTTACACGGTCTTAGTTTTCTTCCTAATATTAGCAATATTTAAAATAAATAAGCAAAAGATTGTTTATACAAAATTAAGTGTTTTTATGTTAAAATCTAGAAGACAATGGACACTGTTGTTTTGTTAGTTCAAAAACGTAAAACCCTCTCTAATATCTTATCTCAGCGCTTTAAAAGAAACAACCAGGTAGTGAAAAGGGACAAAGGAGGACATTTGGCATAAGAGTGTTATACATTGGAGCAAATTCTATATCGGAGCCAAATTAGGCCTAGCACAGTCGCTGATTTAATTTATAAGGACTAATAACAACAAATAAAAGGCTAGCTAAAAGAATCCAAAATTACTCCAGGATAAATTTCTATAGGAGATATTCCCTCATGACAGTATATCAGCTGAAGATATGTACTTTCCCACGACTAGACCCAAACCAAGACAGCTTTTAGAGCACCATCATCCAACCATCGCCCACTTCACTTGGCTAGCTATACATATCTGCACCAATGAACAATTTCGTCAAAATAGTTCATCAGAGCCGTGAGAAGTGTTAAGATATGTCCAATCTGAAATTATCATTACTTCTTTAAATACCAAATGTTTAGACTGAGAATAATCCACAACTACTCCTTTGGTACTATTTCACTAGTTATATAGATCAGATCGTAAATCACCAAGATTCCAACAAAAACAAAATAAAGCTGTATGTTTCAAGTCAAGAGAAACGGACACATTTACATAATTGTATGGAAAAAGCAAAAAAAAAAATCCTTTTTGAAGTGACACCTTATCTAGAGCAGCTGGATAATATATATAAGAATTCCAGATTTTTGTACCTAGAGATATCTATGAAATTACACTTGTTCCTGAATGACTAAAACCAAACAAACTTGGATTGATTAGTAATCTGAAGCAGTTGTCCTGCAGAGCTCAGCAATATAAATATGATGTGAAGCAAGGTTACAAGTGTTTGGTTTTCTATTGTTGAAAAGGAACCTAACGCACATTTACCAATATCCAACTAGTTCTTGCTTCTCCATTTACATGCTTAGGAATGAAAATATAGAACACACTAGTACTCATCCCGTCAAAACCATGGATCACACTGTCATTGCTACCCTTGGAGAAAAAATACCCAAAAGATCATCTATAACTCCTCATTTGTTGAAATAGTATTACTACAAATTATGCAGACATTGAAAACAGAACATCTTATTGCCATTTTTCTTAAACCCATAACTCCTAGAAAGTTGACACTTAGTAGCATTGGCCTGAAAACGAATCAAGTGAATTTGAAAAGATAGTAAAAGGTAGTAAAATTACCATTTCTCAAGCAAAAAAAAATATTCCTTACATTGTCATACAAGTGATATATGAGCTATAATCCTACAACATATAATAAGAAACAGGGCAAGAAAATAAGACAACCTCAAAAAACAAAGGAATTATTACCATTTTCCTCACTGTCTTCATTTAAATATTATGACTGAAAACAACATCAAAAGAAAAGTATACTTGTTTCCAGTTCTCTTCTTTTTCTCCTACAAGAAAATCAAACTTGCACAAAACCCCATACCTTCTAAACCAGTAACCCACCGTTCTCCTTCGTTCTTCAAGAAAAGAATGTTTCATACCTATTCATAGTTTGATAGGAAGATACGTCCAAAATATATATTTAATACAGGAATACTGGAGTGGTAAAAAGAATAAAATGGGGAAAAAAATTGACCAGAAGCCAACCCTGAGGAGAGTCAAAGCCACCAGCAAGCCACAGTTAGTACCAAACTTTCATCATGTTCTCAGCATAGGACCATCCTAAGGATCTAGGTCATCACTACTTCGGTACAGGACAAACACAATCTCGCTGAATTTTAATTCATCTATATTAGACACTTTTCTAGTATGCTGATGAGCTAGCAATAATAAGAGGAAAATAGAAGAGCTGCACCATGCAGAAACAAGAAACAAAACAATCAAGCTACAGTTTGGATACCTTGATCCAAGCCTTGCGTTGCACCTCCATACCAATTAGGGATGACTAAGTAGCAACTGGAGTGATTAACTCATCATCGATCCACATCTAAATGAAATCTATCAACTTAACCATACTCGTATCTATTGAACTGGATGAATGGGATTAGCTTTAATTAAAAGGATATTTAGTAAATCAACCAGAATTTTTGGTTGGATATCCAAGTAATCAACCTCCCCAGCCTTTTTATGTGTCTCAAACCCATTCTTTACAAAAACCGGTTCACTTCACACAGATAGAAAGTCTGGGACATGTTACAGAGCTTGTAGTTGCACCTTTCTTGAAGATTTGAACAGAGCAGATAATAGATGCAGCTTCCTGCCAGACTCCACCATAACCTACCTCAGATGACAAGTACAAATAACTAGAGTGGATACTGAAGGTTTTCCTTAGAGAATTCAAACCACACGGACAGTTTTGGAGCTGTGTGACATCAATCGTAACTCCTAATTGAGTTGGAATGGAACTGGACTGAGAAAAGATCGTGATGGGCGCAAGAGAAACATTCAAAATTCATTTAAAGATTCCTCAGTTTTGCACCAAACACAACATTTAAAATGGCTAATTTTTAAATTAAAATAAGTGAATTTAGACAGACTCTTAACCACTTTCAATAGATGACCAGGAAAAACTGTAGGGCAATTTGTACGAGTTCGGTGTTCATTGTCTGCAGTAGCAGATAATTCATCCTCAGTTGCTAAAGAATATACTTGAGAAAGTTAAATTCATTATGACATTCGTGCCTCAGCTTTGCAAAACCACGAGTTCAAATAACCATTCCAACCGATTCAAGAATCCACAGGAGACCTTAAATTTCATTAAAGTCGTTTTGTAAAATGGACTCCAAAATTGGAATTTATTTTTATAGTTATACTAAACAAAACAAGTTAGTAAATAGCTTTCATAAAACCTTTCTTGTTATTGAAGGGACGACACAGACAATATTTCTCAATGTGACCCAGAAATCTTGGGTTATCAACTGTGTTATTTTTAGTTAACTTATAACTGCCATCGTATTCCTAATATCCATCTACTGAAGTAACTGCATGGTAGTAGTTTCCTATCCCCTAAATCAACATCAGTGTGCCAGAAAATATCCAGGAGTTCAATCATCAACATGTTTCCCCCGATTTACCTTACATATTATCCCACAACCACCCAAAACCGCATCACATTTATGAAAGTTGAAATATAGCACACATGGTTCAGCACTGCATTTATAAAAGCAGAAACACAGCGCCAATTTACCATGATTGGCTCTATTTCTATCAGATACAAAAGGAAAGTGAAATATAACATTAACAATAGCCACTGAATACAGAACTAAAAAACAGAGCTTTGAATGTGAGAATCTTCAGCACACTACTACCACAAAGAAAGACAAAAAGAGTATGCAGACCTAGACCATCTGTATGCAGAAGTTATTGGGCAATACATGTGATTTGTAAGGTTTGAACACCATTTTAGTTCACCAAACACCAATCAATCCTTGAATTTAGAAAAACTTCAGGCTAAGTTAAAAATTAGGAAGCCATACAAAAATGAATAATGAAGGACACTTCAATAAAAGCTTTAACAGACCACCCACATTAATGTCAGTGTCGCCAGAAGCTTAAAAAAGTCATTATTATACTAGACCAACAGCAGAACCCAGATAAAAATTTCACGTTAACAGGACTAGCTCAACTCAAAGCCTCAACCATTTATATAGAAAAACAGTTCATAAAATATGTCTCACTATAAACTATGATATGAAGAGCCTGCCAAAACTAAGTACTAAAGTGAACCACTTGCTAGTATATTTAATTGCAGAACTACAAGAAACAACCAATTCAGAGCATTCAGTGAACCCCTGGAGTCTAAAACCAACATACAAAAGCCATTTCTCTTCTCCCAAAAGAAAAGTAACTCACTGAAAAATCCCCTAGCGACCCACTATCCTCGAGTTCAAAACATCATTCGTTTGTTGAAAACCAAACACTAAAAAGTAGAACGTGTGATCAAACCAAGCCAAAAGGAGAAAAAAAGGCACAAAGAAATTGTATCTCACCGTTAGAGCCAGATCGTTTCCCGCGCTTAATTCTCTCGAGCTGAACCTGTGTGTCCATAAACATCTGCATCCTCTGCACTTCAAGATCTTTAGCAAACTGCATCCTCTGTTTCTCCAAATCCACCATCTGCCTCAGCTTCTGCCCCTCCACTCTCTCATACACTTCCCCAAACCTCTCTATCGCCTTCGCCAACCTCCTCATCCCTTCCCTCTCCTTCTCCCCTTCCTCCACCTCGCTCCCCCTCCCTTCATCTTCGTCCTCCTCCTCCTCCACATCCTCCGCCTCCTCCTCCTCCTCTTCTTCCTCCTCCTCATCAGCCTCCGCCGCCGCCGCAGCCGCAGCCATCGCGGAGTAATTCCTCCTAAAGTAACCCTCGTCCATCGCCGCCGCGGGGCGCTTCTGCGGCAGCGCGATGGCCGTCGGCGTCACCGCAATCGCAGGCGAGGAGGAAGGGTTCTTTCGATGCGGCAGCAGTGGAAGAGCCACAGGCGGCGAAGGAGACGGCGAGGAGGAAGGAGGTTTCTTGGCGTTGAAATTAGGGCCAATCAGAGCATCCAATCGTTCGTAGAAAGGCCAGGAGGAAGAGAGAGTACCGTTGGAGGACGAAACCCTAAGCTTCTCGATCTTGTACTTCTTCTTTATGGTGTCGATGCGGTTCTTGCACTGGACGTCTGTGCGGTGCGTCTTCTTGGTGTGGCCATGGAGCGCGTTGACGGCGTCGGCGACGTCCTGCCAGTCCTTCTGGCGGAGGTTGCCGCGGTTGAGCTCGAGGTAGCGTCTGCCCCAGGCGTCGACGAGCGTGGAAGAGGCCTCCTCCGACCAGCAGTCCTCGCGGACGGGGACGGGGCGCGACGGCGGCGCGATGGAGTCGTTGAAGTCGGGCATCGGAAAACGGAAATTAGGGTTTGGGGAAAGAGAGAGAAAGAGAGAGGGAATGCGGAAAGGGAAAGAAGAGAGAGAAAGCGAAACGGCAAGGCGAAAGAGTGGGAAGGGTGGGGGATAATACGGTACGGTCGCCGGGGAGGGGCGCGTGTTGTTGGGGGAACCCCCAGTGTGTGAGTGGCTCGCGTCATCGGATCGGCTCGGCTTGACCGCTACAACTACTACTATCGGAAACACCCAATTATTTTCTCTTTTTTAATTTTCAAATTTATTAATTAATTAATCGATCAATGTATATAATCTACCCTGTCATTTCCTCTGCCAATGCCACTTGTTTTTATTATTATAAATAATAATAATAATAATGTATAAATGCGTGGGAAAATAGATAATATTCTCCTTTTTTAATGTGTTTTGAATTTTTAGAGAGGGCAGGGTTGGAGGGGAGGGTGACGCGCGTTGTTGCCGACTTGACTTGCGGTGTGTGACGGCTCCAAATTCCGTTTGGCATTTTTCTTCTTTTTTGCAATTTATTTTCATTTTGGTATAATTTTTGAGGCAAAACACACAGAATAAGGAGAGAGATTTAGCGTTTCAGGTTAAGAAGATAAGATTAGTGTGCGTTTAATTATAATTAAGATTAAGATTAAGGTCTTAAGCTGCACGCGGTGATTGGTGAAGATTAAGATTCAGTGGGTGTGATTTATATATACCTTGCGTTGCGTCTACACTCTCTTTTTCCGTTTTGTTTTCTTTTCTTAAATAAACACGCCGTGACCCGTGACCACTCCGATTCCACAGCGAGCAACTATTTATTTTGATTAATAAAAATTCAAAATATTTAAATATAACAGACTTTTTTTCTCAACTATCCTGATTTTCATAAATATTTCTTCAAATAACCTGCGCTCCGCATTATTAACATAAATAACCCATTTTCTTTTGTAAGTTGAAAAATCAATTGAGACACACCAATCTAAGTGTAGGTATACGCGTATAGTTACCTGATTTTACGTATTTTTCCTTAATAAATGCATTAAATTAAGTAATTAGATAACTCACTTTTATTAGTTAATATTTAAATTAAATAGTAAATTTAGTATTTTTATAATCGAGTAAAATGTTAAATTTAATTATAGTATTCTTATTTATAAATATAGTACTTTTTTAAAAAATATATTGGTCAGCCAAGCGGAAACCAAGACAAAAAAGTCCATTTATGTTTTACTACTTTACAAATTCAACTTAAGGAAATGAAGGTTTTATTCTCATTTTTATTTTTATTATCATTTAGATATTTTTTAAATAAAAATTACTATTTCAAGTTTTCAAGTTAATTTTGTCTAGAAAATTAAAATAATTATTTAACAACAGTAATTAAGACTTGATCTTTTACTCTAATATCAAAATTATTTTTTAATCAATATTTAATTTAAATTTGATTAATAAAAGTGATTTATTTGGTTACTTAATTTATATATTTATAAAAAAATATTACGTAAAATTATATAATCGTGTCTATATACTTACAATTATTTACAAAAGTTGTTTAAATTTTTATTTAAGAAAATCAAAAGATAAAAATTGATTTACAAATATTAAATTTTATTTTAAAAAGAATTAGAAAATATTTTGATTAATTTCAATTATTTAAAAATTTTAACAATATTTATTAAATTTAGAAGAAAAACGCTTTTGAGAACAACCTAATAATTTTTCTAAGCAAGGTGAGAAATTGGTGCTTCACCGACCTATTTTTCGACTGCACAGTGAAACGGATTATTCGAATAAATAATGTGTGGTTATTTGAGTAAATATTTATTAAAAATAGGATTTTTGAAAAAAAAAAGTTTTGAATACAACCTGGGTAAAAATTTATGATGATATGAGAGTGAAAAATTAAAATTAAAACATAGAAATTATTTTTTAAATATTATAAAATAGTACTAAGGAATATAGATAGTAGATTAAATGTGTTTTTACTGCGTTAAAATCTAAATATCATTTAAGATTAGGTTGGAAAATTTTCTCATCAGTTTTTTATATCTTTCACCAGTATGTGAAATAACAACATATTTTTGTTTATATGAAAAAAATAAAAGATAACATAATTAAAATAAGTGTAGTTTGTTTTTAGTCAAGATTCTTACATTTGCTTGTTACTAATAGATTTAAAATTTGTGAAATATATTTTAAAAAGTTATAGAGATTTATAAAAATAGAATAAAGATTAAATTTTAATTTATAATTTCAATATTTGATTGTTAAATTTGTGTGGAAAAGCAATAAATATTCATTTTTTCCTTTTTTATCAAATTGATATTAATTTTAAAAGAATAAACAAGTTTTAAAGACCATGAACAAATTATGTATAAAAATTGAAAAAAAAAAGTTTTATTGTAGCAAGTAATGATAACTTTCATAATTGATTGGCTTATCTTAACATGTAAAATGTATGATTTTTAATATTAAATTATAAAGAATTGAATGTGAATTTATTATTATAATATTTTTGAAAAGACAGATAAATAAAGTAGAGTAAAACACTTCATAGGTGATTGAAAGATAAAAGGTATTTTTTTTATGTAGATATTTGAATAATTTTTTTATACATTAGAGTTTTCAAAATTATTAAAAAAATAATTGTTTCCGATGTTAACAAAATTTAAAAATACATTAGAACATCTTTGATATAAAATTTATTTAAAAATCTTATATTAGTTTTTGATGATTTTCATTGTGTTAAATGGATTTCATCTAACTTTTATTATAACAGTACATTTTCTTTTGAGATCTTAAAGTAAATTTTTAGTCTCATCATTTAATTTTTGATAGTGTAAAGATCTAAAAATATTTTTAAGAAGATTTTGAGAATTCTCTTACAAAAAAAATCTGCCATACTATATAAATATTAAATGTTTCATTAATAGAAAACGATATACTTAAGACATAATAAAGATTTTGCACTAAAATTAGTCTCAATGATAAACTATAAATTATATATAAACTTTTCACAATTAGCAGTTTTTATTTCTTAGTCAAACCTAACTTTCCTTCTCTTTGCTCCTTACTAGTCACATCCTTTCAATAGAAGGTCTTTATTAAACAAAAACAAAAACACTTTACCTCGTTGGGCTTTGATCCTTTTGCCTCAGTTCTGCTCTTTTTCACATGAAACCACCAATCCTAAAAGTTCAGTTCAAATTTCAAGTCTCATTCTCAGCTGCATTGTTTATTGTACTTCACCACTCCAAAAGTCTCAAATTTCTTCAGTTTCCAACTATGTTGCAGAAAACAAAACTGTCAATTCTAGATCCAAGTGCGTTTTCAGAATAGAAATAGACTATTGGGCATGAGATAAACATCACAAATATTCGATATTAAAAAATACTTATCTTAACTGTTTAACCATTCTTATTTAGTTTTTTTATGCTTTAATTAATATGTCATGAGTTAATTTATAAAGAAATTGTAATATTATTTTTTAAAATAATATTTTAAGGTAATAAATTTAAATTTATAAGTTTTATTTATATTTTATTTAATTTTGTAATTTTATTTAATATAAAACTTAACTAATATTTAAAATTTTAACAGTTTGATTTATAAAAACCTTTTTTTGACTCTCACTGGTTAATATTCTTTTTTATGTAAATCCAACATTAATAAAGTCAAAATATTTATATCAAATTCAATAGAACTCTCTCCTAATATAAATATTATATATCATTATTCATAACTTATAATATAATTTAGGAGTGGCAAAGTGGGTTGGGTCTGGCGGGCCGGCCCGCCAGCCAGCCAGCATATAGGCGGGGCGGGCTAACATTTTAAACCCGCCAACCCGTCGGGTCAGGGGCGGAGTGGGGCTGACCCGCGAAAAAAATATAACACCTTATTCACTCTCACTCATTCTCTTTAAATTTGGGAAAGTAACTATATCTAAGGTTCCTTCAACACCTTACTGATTGCAATTTCTTTTGTAATAAACATTATGTCTTTTAGCTTGCACTTTTTAAATGTCATGTCACCATATACATCTTTAATATATTGTTCTAATTACAAAAATTCATTTAAATTGGACACAAACAAAATAGTTGCAAAGAAAAAAAATCCAATTTAAAACTAAAGATCCAAAAATAAAATAAAAAACCCAAAAAATAGATTTTTCAAAAAAAAGGAAAAACAAAAAATATAGGCGGGTCAGCCCGCTAGAAATTTTGACCCGTATCATCGTGGCGGGTCGACCATCCGCTTTTAGCGGGCTCATGGCGGTCGAGCCTAAACAGTGCTGGACCGGCCTGCTTTGCCACCCCTATAATATAAATATATACAATAAATATTCACACACATATATCTAAACATATATTATTCTTATTACATTATTCATATATTTATATAATATTTATATTCATTCAATTATAAAAATATATACTTTTAATTTAAAAAATTATTTTTTTTTAAAAAATAACCTATAACTAACCAAAATTCTATTTTTAATTTTAAAAAAAATAAAGTTTCGTTTAAGTGAAAATAATTTCAAAAACAACTTAACTTTGAGTTTTATTTTTGCTTTATATGATGACAATTTTGCTTAAACAAAAATAACCACAAGGATATGTTCACAAACATTTCTAAAAATTTTGAATTAAATTTAGTTAAACTAAAAAATTTCACTCGAGCAAAATATTTTTGTTTGAACTAAATATTTTTTTCTAAAGCTCAAATTTTTTATTTAAGGTAAAATATTAACATAACAAAAAAAATCCTTTTTCCAAGAAAAACAACTTCAACATTTTTCACATTTTAAATAACTTTCAAATAATAAAATTTTATTCCATCCTCTCAATCTAATCTTATCAAATAAAAATTATATATAATAAAACTCCTTTTAAATTCAAATTAACATATGTCTCAACAAACTTAAACTAAAACTCAAATAAGTTTCAAAATCAATTAACCAAATTTATCAAAAACTTAGATAAATATTTCAACCATAAAAAAATTATTAAATAAATTAATATTTTTTAATAACCTTTTCAATACTAAAATCATATCTAATATATCAAAAATTTTACAATTATATATTTTTTCATTTCTAAAATATACCAGACTAACAATTTCCACCAAATAATAATAATAATCCCTCCACCAAATAATAATAATAATCCCTACACAAAATAAATATTATAATATAAGTTACTATCATAATTAAACTAACTTCTTTTATTTTTAAAACTTTTCTTAAATAGATTTAAGTTTCAATTTCACTACTCCTAAGATTAAACTTATATATAAAATACTTTTATCATATTCTATTAAATAATTTTTAAATAATTTTTTTCTATTTATAATATTTTAATTTGAATAATAAAATATTCATAATTTATCTCGTTTAAATCACTTCTTCTATTTAACTTTTTTTACATATATCAACTAGAAAAGGATAAAATTTCTATTATAATACTTATAAAATTATTTCAAGTGCTTTTAATTGACAAAATGACTAACTTGTTAAATATAGTTACCAAGGAAGTAATAATCCCTAAAGAGGTTAGAGCAAGACCTAATTGAAAATGAATTGAATTATTGATTGTGTCATAAAGACCCTTATGTCCACGCCCCAATCTACCCCCCGGAGGAGTATGTGCTTCTAAAAGATCTTTAATATTGTGACCAATCTCGAAGTTACTTCTATACATATGACCAGCAACTAGAAAAAGAAACTAAACTTGGAGTTTGCAATCTCTCGAGAAGTTTAGAATAACAGTTCCAGATCCTTGAAGAGTACCAAATATATGATGATTGGAATCGAGATTTTCAATTTCACTACTTTTATTAGAAGATTAAACTTATATATAAAACACTTTTATCATATTTCATTAAATAAAATTTAAATAATTTTTTTTCTATTTATAATATTTTAACTTAAATAATAAAATATTCATAATTTATCTCGTTTAAATCACTTCTTCCATTTAACTTTTTTTACAAATATCAACTAGAAAAGGATAAAATTTCTATTATAATACTTATAAAATTATTTCAAGTACACAAATTATTGAGTAACTCATTTTATCATAGCTTCTATCTTTCAAAAAGACAAGTTAAGGATTCTATATAAATAAAATATTATGTCAATTATTAAATTTTGACATTTTTATTTTTGTCAATCGATAACCCTAATTAAAGAATTTTATATAAAATTAATTTAACTAAAAGTTAAAAGAATTCAAATTGAATTAAATTAAATATTTTATATATTTTTTTCTTCGAGAATTGAATCGATTTAATATTACATATGAATGTTATAATCAAAAGATAAATTTGTTTAACTAAAGGTTAAAAGAATTCAAATTAAATTAAATATTTTTTATCGTAGTTTTTCTTCAGGAATTGAATTGATTTAACATTACATATGAATGTCATAATCGAAAGATAAATTTGTCGTTGAAATAAAGCTATAAACTAATATTAGAAAATGAGTTCAACTTAAAATTTTACATTTTTATTATTTCCTGATAATAAATTTTAATTATTAATTTTTTATGTCATGTTTCTATTTTTCATTTAATAATTAATTATCATTTTTGGTTTTATTTTGTTTTTCTATTCTCATTAATTAATTAATTTGATATATTTACAGAAAATAACCTTTGGATGAAAATTGTTTACTTCATCGTGTCTTGTTTTTTTATCTATTAAAAAATTCTCAAAAATTCAGATAAATTAATCTTATAGGCTAATGTTAGAACCAAGTGTGAATACTAATTTTTATCCGAACAAATTAAAGGAAATTAAACATATTTCAATTATAAGAAAATTAATAATAAAAATAATAAGAAAAATACAACAAAATTATTAAGAAAATCAAATTACCTAACCTTGCCAACCTGTCTATCCTACTATGAGCTACTGGAAGTATTGTCACTTTCAATTCAATGCGAGAAGAAAACACTTTACTAATTAGCAGTAAACAATTTTCTTAAAAAACTAAGAAATGATACTTAAATCAAAATTTTAAGATAATAAATTTACACATATCTTACTTATATATTATCTATTTTATTTATTTATTTGTATCCAATGTAGAATTTTCAACCCATCTTAAATTTCCAATGCATAACGCTGAGAATATCAAACTACAACTAACAAGATATGCTAATGACACTTTCATAATATTTTGTAGTAGATAAGAAAACAAAAAAGAGAAAGAACCAAAAGTTCGAAAAAATGATTTAGTAAACTTTAATAAAAATATATGCCTGAATGTAATTAGAGATTAAAAACATGTTTGGGAAACTCTCTAGTAAGACACAAAGCGCGAATTAATGTTGCATGCATGATTATTTTTTACATTAATTAAGAATATATAATCTAGGTAGAAAGCATTCTTTTATATTTATAGCGTTTATTATGTTTAATTGATGTGACGTCCAAGTAATATAAAGTAATAGTATTATTTATATTAATCATTGATTAATATAAAAACTTAAAATTTGATGTTGAAACTCTTTTTACATTAATTTATTTGTTAATTGATATAAAAAATAAGAATAATGTAAAAAGTCCACATTTGGAGTGAGGTTAATACGATTTTGTGGCTTCACCATGTGAATGAATGGTGTAATACGGTGGGAGATGGGTGAATGAATGATGTAAAATTTGTTGTTGTTTATAGAAATCTTTTTCTTTAAGTTAGGTATAAAAGGTGCTTCATTTGAAGGAATTAGATTCTCTCCTGCACACTTTGTATCCAACTCATTACCTTTATATTAACCTAACACCAGATTGTGTTGTGTTTCGAGGACAACTTTGAGTATTCCATTTTCGTTGCTTCTTAATATGCAGTTTCGTTATAAAATCGGATCTAAATTATAGAATTAATAGTTAAACACCCCATCTTAGAATTCACCATACTAGTATAGTTTATCACAAAACATATTAGAATAGCTTCATCTTTAAAATATTTCGTGAGTGGATATGTTATGCATAGAGAATACAATTTTACAAGTTGTGTTGTTTGTACAATTAATAAAGATGTTGTATTCCCTGTACAATTTTAGTGTAGCAAAAAAACTAAAGAATGCATCACTTTAGTGTAAGTAAGTGAAGTGAAAATATAATATTAACTAAATCATTTTTTTTTTTTTGAGATTCTAAATTCTAAATCTTAAATTCTAAATCATAAATAGTAAATTTTAAATTTTAAATTTTAAATCTTAAACTTTAAATTCTAAAACCTTAAAATTTAAATTTTAAATTTTAAACTCTATTTATATAAATTAATTATTATTTATATAAACCAATTATTTTTTAGTGTAATAGATAATTTATTTTTTCTAATTTTTAATCAATAAAATCTATTTAATTTAAATAAAAAATTTAGAACAAAATTATAAAAAAAATAAAAATATCAAAAGTAAAATTATCTTTAGCATCAATATTCACATATTACAACTTTTTTATTGAAATAATTTGAATATTTTTATTCTTAATTTATAAATCTATCATTTGAATATTTAAATATATATCACATAATGATAATATATCTCCATTACTAGTAATTTTTTTTAAATTTAAATTTAATGTATATAGAGTAAAACTAAAAGTGATATCAAATTTTTAGTAGAAACAAAAATCTTCTTCAAATTTTTTAAATCAAAATTTATAATAGTAAAAATTGTAAGGTTAAAAATTATAAAAAAAATATTTTTTTTAAATACTATATAATAAATAATTAAAAAATTATTTTTTTAAATGAAAAGACAATAAATTAAATATTCTTTTATTATAAATTTTAAAAAATTATTACAAATTATAAAAACTACGTCTAACTAAATCTTAAACTTGTGCTTTCATACACACGTTAATATGCATTAATTACTTTTTTATTTTATTATTATATCATTAATTATTTATTAAATTTCTCTCTTAATTATTATTTTGTTTTTTCATCTTAATTTTTCTTGTTAGTAACTTATAAAATTATACAGTACTTTCTAAAAAAATAATATATTATTAATAAAAAACAATTTCAAAATAAAATAACATATTTCTAATAAAATAATTTCAAAATAATATATAGTACTCTTGTTGTTTTATTATACTATAAAATTAATTTATCATTATTTATTATATAGAGGAAAATAAATAAATAAAAATAATAATAAATAAGAAAAAATATGAAAAAAACAAAATAATGATAATAAAATTCAGTTAAGAGAAAGAAAATAATTAAAAACTAAAAAACAGTAATTACTTTACACCTATTGGTAAATAATTAATACATTTCTTAAAGATATAAATTATAGTAACAGTTTAATTTTTTATTTAGTTTGTTTTAAATTATCTGTTCATATTAGTTAAATAATACATATATTTAATTATTTTTAAAAAACATCATTAATATCTCTTTGTTAATATGTATTTAATCATTATTTTAATATGAAAAAAAAGTATTATGAAGATGTTCTAAAAATCACATACAAAAAATTTATCTTTACACAATATTTTTCTTTATAAATATATACATTTTAATTAAATATTAATACATTATAATTATTTTAAAATTTAATTATGATTGTATATATTTAGATATAGTTATTTATAATAATTTAATATAATATTGTAAATTTATTAACTTTTGTGATATTTATTATATTTTAATAATATAAATTTTGATTCTTGAAAATATTAATTTTTTATAAATAATAATAAAACACATATATTATGCAATTAATTTTTTAAATATATAATTTTAGTTGGTATTTTATGTATTCCAAATAACTATATCCAAACATTTTTAATTATAATTTAATTTTTGAATAACTATATCTAATTAACTCAATTGGATTATCTATATCTCTATTTCACATTTGCAGTGATAATGAATGATCTACCCACATAAATTCCCAGCACATATTTATTAATTTGGTGGGAAATGTATCTTAGTAATGTTAAATTCATAATAATATATAGTTGTGGCATACAAATGAAATTGGGACAGAGTAACACGTTTGAGCTGTAAAAGGCACTAGTGCGAGACAAGTGTGGGCCATGCTCTCCAACAATATTATAAAGTATGTATTGTATTTGCATAACTATCTCGTTAATTATATTATTCTACATTACACATTTCCAATATGGAGACACCAAAATTTTGATGAAGTGCTAAAATAATAGTATAGTACTATTGTACCATTGCTTTATAACAGTATTATATTGAAATGAATCCAAGTGAAAGATGGAGGAGACAGAGACCCTGTAACTTCCACCTTAATTATGCACCGGTGTGAGGCGCCGCTAACACATATGATGATACATGGTTGCACATTTTTTGTATTTTCCCTTTTTTATATATCATCATGTACAAATGGCAAACTATATAAATCTATTCAAACTGTCTTTTTTGTAGTATTCATCATAATCAAATCACAAAATTACGAAATGATCACTATTCACTGGAAACATTCACATTTAAATTCATACAATTATTTAATATTGACATATTAAATAATTCAAATGCAAAAAATAAATTCCTTGAAAAAACATTAATAGTAGAAATTAATATTTCTTTTTTGATGTTTGGAAAGATATAAAATATGCAATTTTTTATTTAGTATGTTTAGAGTTTAATAAAAAGTATTTTTCTTTTTCTAAACTTTTCATAATTCTATCATAGAATAGTTTTTCGCAACTTTCACACTTAATTTATAATATTAATTATAAAATTTTATAATTAAGAAAAGTTTTGATAAATGGATATTTAGTTTATATAATTATAGAAAGAGTTAATAACAAATAAATATAATAACAAAATAACATAAAAATTAAATATATAATTTTATATCTTTATAATTTAACTAAATTTTATTAAATAATAAATATTTGATAATATAATAAGAAGATATCTAAAATAATATGATAATAGAAATAACTGATCATATAATAAATTAATAATAAAAATAACTAGAAAGACAAATAAATAAATAAAAGAAAATATTTGACAAAGAAGATATGTTTAATTATAAATAAGTATTAGGATTAAACAAAGAATAAACATTTTTTAGTGCGCTAACCTCATATTTCTAGACTAGAATATTTGACTGTTATTATAGGTAGGTAAATTCAGTCTTCAACCATATTTTAAGTATTGTTGTTCTTAAAATATTTTCCATCACTCCTTTTTTATATGAGAAACATGATGACTGGGATAAATATGACATGATGATAAAAACATAAGGTTTCATTTTTCTTTTCTCCATTATAAGTATTGATATCTCAACTTTTATTTAAAAAATATTATTCTAATAATGTCATTGAAACATTGTTATTTCAAAAACTATATTTTTATCCTGTTATTATTTTTCATTTCTATTTTATATTTTACATTTTTATTAAAAAAAGGGATTAAATCCATAAAATTGGTTTATCTCTAAAAGAATAATTAAATAAATTGGCTATATTAGTTTAA
Source organism: Lablab purpureus (assembly GCA_030347555.1). Taxonomy (NCBI): domain Eukaryota; kingdom Viridiplantae; phylum Streptophyta; class Magnoliopsida; order Fabales; family Fabaceae; genus Lablab; species Lablab purpureus. The sequence goes on from CM059259.1 coordinate 13,281,207, forward strand.
TATATATGTTGTTGTATAATATTTTTATCTTTATCATGATTATTTCATTTTGTTTTTCTATCTTTAACTTTAGATTGTTGAAAAGTTGGTAATACTAATCCATATTTTGATAAAAATGTTAAGGAATTTAATTCTTTACTTTAATTTAAAAAAAATAAAAATATTATCTTAGTAAAATTATTGGTCCTTAAAAAAATATAATTAAATTAACATAATATGTATTTAAACGTATATATTTGATATTTTTAAATTTTTTATTTGTAACAATACCTAAATATTATAATTTATAGTCAACATCAAACAATGTAAGAACTCTTAAGAAGAATCATTCGACGAAAGTAAGAATTCAAATTTAAAATTTTAATATTAATAATACATTCATTGTGTTTGCAGATATTACAAGATATATGACAAAATGAACAATTTAAGTGTTCTTATAGAGAGTTAGTAATGTAAAAACAGAAAAATATAGGTAAAATAAGCGAAACTAATCATGTAAACACCATAAGTGAGTGTACTCTTAGACAAACATGTTATTTTGATACCATTAAACAAAAATGACTTGGTTCATTAGTTAAAAGTTAACTACTATTATTTTCAAAAGTAAGATGTTACTGATACGGCGAGTGAGTCATGATTTATCACGTTAATGATTAACAGTTTACTTGGTCATTATTAGACTAAATATATCTCATCTTAGATGTAGTTTTAGAATGTGGCCAATAGGAGATGTCCCGTTCTAGAGAAAAAATGGCAGGGTTAGCTTCAATTAACAATAGTCTATGAATCCCATATGCAGAAGGGAGCCAATTCTAGCTCTAAATAGATAGATATGCAGAGTGGGGGGTAGCTTTTCAAAATCAAAGAGTCACGGTCTCAGTGCAATTCACTGAGTTGGTTTGATGTCTTTAGATTGGTGTTCCTAAAAATTATTATAATAAACATTTGAATTAAACACAATATCACTATATTTTATGTGATTTATGGCGTCTTTAGATATGCTGAAAACGTGCATAGAAACTAAGTAAAGAAGAGACAGAGAGAGAAAGTGCAGAGAAGATTCAGGCGGGACAGTTAGTTCATCTGATCCACTCGCAACACTGACATCCCATGAGACCATCACATTTCAATGATTCATTCATTCATTGTTTTATAGTTACATGGATCAGCCTCTAACTCTCTCACGCACTCACTGTGCCAACTTTTTTGTTGGCCCCAGACATATGGTGGGGCTTGAGAGTAAAAACCGCATATATGCGTTCGAATCAGAAAAAGAATCCGAAATAAATCAGAATCAGAACACAACACAAGCTTCCCTCAAGGCTCAATGATCTGCCGTCCAGTCAATCCACCACCTCAAAACTCCACCGTGTAATCAATCACCTTTACAGGATGCCACACCCACTACCCTTGCTAACTCATAATCACAACAAAATGCTTAAAGACACAATACAATACATTTACCCACTAATTTCTTTACCAACGCAACATTAGATATTACAATTTTGGTGGAAAGCACAGTCTCACACTTAGAAGCTACCTACTTTCAATTCAATTCCTTTCAGCCTCAAAGTGATTTGCTAGCTAGCATGGTTTGGTCTTTTCATGATCCAACTCACGCTTTTCTTTTTCATTTTTTTACGTGGCCAAGTACACCGTGGCTTTATACCTGCTTGCTTACACATCCATGAATCTGTCCTCCCTCAATTTGAGGGACCCAGAAGATTTTTTTCTCTCTTCAGATATAAAATAAACGAAAAGTTATGTGCTTGAATTTATTCGCATTATTATATGTTATATAATAAGAACCATGTTATAGGGTGATGCTAGCATTGCGTCACCCTCTCGCTAGCGTTGGAGAATGACTGATACCGTCGAACACTTCAACATTGAACGAGGGGAATAAACGTGAATAGATTACTCCGTTGTTAGCAATGGCATAAATTCTACCATACGTCTCAATCACCTTCCATTATGATCCAATACAGAACGACGAATGCCCCGAAAACCAGACACAACAGGAGTGGGATCCTTTTCTCCTGTGTTTCAATCATACACTTCCTGTTTTTACTTTTCCATGCGCAGTACTTCAATTCTAACTCCAACCCTTCATCGTCAACAATTAACTAAAAGCTAACACAAACTCACAAAAGTTCCTTCTTATCATCCCTTCCTGAAAATTACAAAATTTTAACACCCCCTCCATCAATCATGCACCCTACCAACTAAACACCAACACCTCCCTTCAAAATCATGATAAGCTGATAACGAAAGCTTAAAAAAAATGGCAATCAATAAAGTTGACCTTTAATGATCCCCGACTTTTATTCAAAACGATCTCGCTTAGTCTCAAAATCACAACGTATTATCGTCTCATTATTTTATACACTAATATCTCCAGCTTCTCAGATAGAAACTGACCTCTTTCAACACACAATATTCCTATATTTTTAGCCCTATATAATTAAGAAAAATGAAATGAAATCATTTAGCTGAAATTAGAAAAATGGGTTTTGAAGTTTGGAACATGGAAATATACATGTTGGTATAATATAATATAAGGAGAGGCTTAAGATATTGAACAATTGAGGAAGAAGAAGCGTTTACAGTAGTTATATATCAGGCGGTGACTCGGAAATGCTTTCCAAGTGAGGCCTCCAAACGGCGACGCGTCCTCGTCTTCTTTCTCTCTGCGTAGAAAGCTTCTCAGAAAGTATTTCAGTCAAGTAGCGATCGTTCGAGACGAGCAGGTTGGCCACAGAAATGGCGTCACTGCTGTTGTTGTTGTGATTGTGGTGGTGGTTGATTCTCTCGGTGTGGTGGTCTTTCCTTTTCTTCTTCCCGGAGGAGGGTCTCTGGCGGTGGTTCTTGCCGGAGGGGGGAGAAGGGAGCGGCATGAGGAAGTAAATCTTGCCGCGCTGGAGGTCAGCGTCGGGAGGGACCACGACGATCTTGGGAACGACACCGTCTTGGGTGGAGGGCGAGGATGGCTTCTTGAGCACGTGTTTGGGATGCGCCTTCATGATCTCGCTGGCCTTCACGGTGCCGCTGATTTCCTCCACGCGGCCGTTGGAGTGCACTATGCGGATTACGTCCAGTGCTCCGCATGGAAGAATGCAAGATATGCAACACCGTATGCTATTTCTCATTATTTCTTCTTCTGCTGCAGCTGCTCTCTCTCGCTGTGTTGGTAACGCAACTATCATAGAAAGAAAAGAAGAAGAAGTGGCGGAAAAATGAGAGAGAGAGAGAGAGAGAGAGAGAGTAAGAGGGTGGAGGAGGAAGAGAGTGTGAAGAGAGAAAACCGTATTGGTTTTGAGATTGTGTGCTTTTATGTTTTAGTAATGCAGTGGGAACAAGTCGCATAAAAAGAATTTTGTACTAGATGATGCCTTTTATTTTCGTTATTATCTCAAATGATTATTTTTATTAAAAATAAGAAAATATTTGACAAATGTTAACCATCACTTCAAACAGAGTTTAGTTTATGTGTATTGAAGTTATTTAATTTGATGTGAAGAGGCTTTTGAATGGATGGAGGAATATTTATTTTTTTCCATGGTAGCTAGGTGCGGGATGAAATTGATGGTGTGAATAATTGCAGAAGAGTGTGTAGTTTGGGTTTTGATCCATTATTTAGGCCACTCACATCACAGCGGCTTTTGTTTGGCATTGTGAAATGAATAGTATTAGGTTAGGAATGGAAGGTTGGTATAGTGATATGAGTGGACACATGGCACAGTGAATGATGGGGACTGCTTAGCAAGCAAAAGCTTAGAAGCTTTTGATGGGGCCGTGAGTGGATGTGCGTGTATCAATCAAAGGTTGACACTTGTCGGCCAATAATGAATATTTACACCAAGTTTAGGTGAAGAGGGTAGTGGTGTGGGGTCAAGAAGAGAGAGATTATATATGTTTGGAGTGGAGCAAGGGGGGCTGGGCTCAGAAATGAAACGAGGCAAATGGGTGAAGAAATGTTGAAGGGAGTTCGTGATCTTTCAATTTTTCCATAGCAAGATCATGTGGGATGAGGTTTTCATAGGATGGAAAGTGAACTATGATGGACTCACACACTTTATCTCTACTGGGTTTTAGGTTAGTGATTGAAGTGCTTTGACTAAGCCTAAGGTGCTTGTCTACTACCCAAATCACCACTACCAACTCCAGTTCACATGCACTTCCAAATTCCTTTCACATTTTCCCCCTTTTTATCCACGCCATTAATTTATTCTTTTTTTCATATTTCCTACCCTTACATATATTTTTTGTTTCATATACGTCTATTATTAGTTGTACCAACACATATATATTTATGATTGTATATACTAATTACCCCAACCTCATCCCTTGCGGGGCTGTATATCGTGGAACAAAATATTGACCTACATGAGATGAAGTGACGAGTAAAAGAGATAGGGTTAAGTCCAAAGTAGTGATTATGGAGCTAGGTTCCTCCTATAGAATTTCAGAAATTCCTTTGTAATAGCTTGTTTAGGTGCCTTTTCTTGTTAGGACAAATAATTTATAGACATGATGTTATACCACCCTGATAAATCAACTCTTAAGTTTAATTTAGCTTTATTCCAAAACAATTATTTAGAAAGGACACGGAAAAATTGTGTATAATTTAGTCGCAATGTACAAAGAAAGAAATATTCTTAAGTTAAGGTGGTCAGAGCAAATTGTGGATAAGTTAGAAAGTGATTTATAACAAGGATGTACACTAAAGTGACACTTAATGAGTGATACAAGGATATAGAAAAGATTATTAAAAAAATGACATTACAAACCATCTTCAAATAACAAAAAAAAAAAAATACAAAAATCAATAACGCAAGCGATCTAATTAAATTTACTAAAATCAATAACACAGGTGATCTAATTAAAATTTCTAAGACTTTTCCACTAGCTTTTAACCGCAACCATACATAAAAGAAACATTAAAGAGCATATGCGTTTACTAAAATTAATTTACCAAACTTATTATTTCATTATTTTTTTTAAAGATAATATAGTGTGTATGTTAATGGTGTAAATAAATTTTCATTATTATTAAGTCACAAATTATTATATATATATATATAATAAATTCATAATTTATTTTTTATATAGCCATCTTAAAAATTATACAACAATGATTTGTAATTATATGGCTGTGAAAAAACTTTTGGATAGCCAATCTAACTTTTATCAGCTTTGTATAATTTAAAGATTATTAATCTGATGGTATTTAGAGATATTATGCGAGTGGAATTAAAATATTTAAACTATAAGAACTTAATTAAGAATCTAACAAAACTACAATGACGTACTTACTAATTTAAGATATTTTTATTAAGTGAATTTTGCATGATGATCTCATAAAACAACTGAAATATGATGAAGAGTTATTTTACATAAATTTTTCACAATAATAAAATGTGACAAAAAGAAATCTCATGACAATGTTCTTCGTACACGTGATTAAAAGTGATTTATTTGAAAATAAAATCAAAATGTAATGCTGAATCTCTATTAACAACAAAAAGTCAACTAAGATTGTGCACAACGTCGTATTTCAGTTGAGTTGACAAGTGTTTATAGACATGTTTGGTAGATTTTTTTTATATATATATTTATATTTGTATACCATAACTTCTTGAATAAAATATAGTAACACTACATTTTTGCTTTCTGAGATTCTTTTTTATTTTCACAACTCTAACAGTTTTACACGCCCATGTATATGAATGAATGAAGTGAGATTACAGTTTTCTTGGTAGGTATGTTGAACTACTTTTTTTTATGCCTTTGAAATAAAAGTTTCGAAAAATAGTTGTCTTAACATTGTAGTAATTTATTATTATTTCTATATTTTGAATTCAATAGGAGATATCAACTTATTTTATTTTTTTTATATAAAATTATTCTCTCCAATAACGCTCTGACACTACATTTTATCAACCCGAAGATTAGTTAAAATTTCTTGTTGAGCGATCAGGTTAATTAAAAATGTAAACTCGTATTCGCTTCATTAATAAATTCAATTTAGTAATCAGTATAGTTTTGAAAATACAAGCTAAAAAATTAAATGACTACAAATGTTCAATTTATTTTAAATTTTTGTGTACATTGCCCAACTGATAAAAAATATTAAATAGTTGGATTAAAGAATTTAATGTGTTAAATAAAATAATCAAATGGATTGTTTTCATCAAGAATTACTTCTACACGTTCTTGAAGGATTATTTCATAACTTTTTTTTGTCCATTTTTCCATTCATTTGCTTGACTTTTAAAACCAGTTTTTCTACTAATTTAAATGATATTTTTCTACTAATTTAAATGATATTTAAATGATGTTTAGCGACGATTATTATTGAAAAAAGGACAGTTTTCATGAAAGGTAGAATTTAATTTATATTCCATTTAAGTATAAAATATTTCTACCAGAGAATTCATCCTATGGCCACATTACATTAACTAATTAAACTATGTGAAATAATAATATGCAAGAAAAGTTTATATGATTGAGGGTCCATTAAAATAAATTAAAAAAATAATAAAGTGACTAAACTGATTATGTAATAGCCAACTTTAGTCTTTATCTTTTATCAACAAACCAGTGAGCCCCCAAAAAAGAAAAACAAAACGAACTAATAATAGTAGTGTGTGAAGAATTGAAAAGGAAAGGGAAAATTTTGGAGCCCCAGAAATGGTTGGGCAGTGCACACAATTATTGATTGGGTAATCACAGTTGTTTTGAAATATTGTTCAAGTGTGAGTGGATTACTTGCATACATACATATAGTCTTTCAATTCTGTGAAAGGACATGTTTTAGTGTTTAGCAATTTGGAACGCAAATGAGGTTGGAGCATTATTAATGAGTCTAATTAGAAAGACTCCAAATCCAGCCAACTGAATCCAATCAAAGTGTTTCAGAAATCAGGGGATTGTGCTTAGTGAGTGCCCCACAACACAAGCACTTCCTCACAGATTAACCACTTTTTATTTCATGCTCATGCTCCTCTTCAACTCACCAAGGTTCCACATAAATATGTGCGTTGCTTTGGATAAAGAAAAAATGGACAAAAACACCACAACTGAAACAGGGTGATATGCTTAGCATATGGTCTGATAATTAATGTCAACAGTGAAAGAAGTAACAAGAGAGAAAGAGAAAATTAATTAAAGAGGGGCAGGGATTGAGACTTGGAGTGTATCAAAACCAGTTTTTCTTGGTACATTCTTCTCCCTTCAACCAATTTGCACTTGCTATTAATACATCATATTGTCATATTGAGATATTGGAACGGTGGAGACCCCATGTGAGAAACAATAGGGTGGATACAACACGAGGGTCATGTCAGATTGGCCCTATGCTCTTAAATGTTCACCATTCTTGTTATTATTATTATTCCTTTTAGTACAAATTGGCGGATAATGAAAATAACATAGAAAGAAGAGAAAGGGATCAAAATTATACCTTTTGTTTTCCAAGTAGTTTGGTTTTAATCCAGTATTAATTAAGAGTGGTCCTTAAATTAGTTGGATGTATACCTTGCCATCATTTTAAGCATTCAGATAGCAAGTGATCCTATTTTAACTTTATTTGTTATTATAAACTCTTCTTCCATTATTGTTCTTTCTATAAAGAAAACTAAGTTGCAAGCACTATCAGAAGACACCTGGTTAGAAGAATGGAGGGCTTGATGGGTATTCACGTGAACTTGAAAGAACAGAGATTTCCGTTTTCTAGCACGTAACTAAAGATCTCCACTAGATACCACATAACCAAAGTCAAATCAATATATATATATATATATATCTAGATTTTTCGTACTTTACATAGCATAATTAAGAATTAATGTGATCAAGTGAGACTTATTGCCAAAATAGCATGCATGTGGTCTCACTGGAAAACATCAAATCAAAATTATTGGAAAGATGAAATTCTTGGTTATTAAATCTTTACCTTTGTATAATATTTAGAAAAGTGTATTTGTGGGTACATGGAGTTTTTGAAGTGAGTATTCCCTTGGTCGACTATGAGATAATAAATAATAATATTTTATATTTTCTTTGGCAGCAAAGATAATATTTTATATTAATGTTAATAAATAAAAATGATTTAGTATCAATATCATAATAATTAATTATTATTATAAATTATGATAATTTATGTGCAATAATCTTAAATAATACACTTGATAGATATTCTAGTGCTTTCAGTTAGAAATTAGGGAGATACATTATAGCATTTAAGCTCTTCAAAGATAAGAAATCTTTGCACCAAATTGTAGATTTTGAGGAAACGAATTTTGGATAGACGATATCTTAGTAATGAAGGAAAGTTCATGCAGAGAAGATTTTCCAACTCTAAACTCATATGTGCTATTGAGTATTCTGTAAATAGACTTTCATTTAGCATCCAAATGTCATCTACAAAAACCAATCTTCTTAAAATTTACAGTTTCACGCAAGAATTCCTTGCTTTCCAACATCTTATCACACAATGCTTTATAACTAGATACATGGATTTATAACGTTGCGTGATGTGTTTTAATTTGATAGTAAAAGAGTGGTTTGATGAACTATTAGGTTGAATAATTTTGTTATCCAAAAATCCATTTAAATCTTTGAAGTCATGGTTCTCTTAATATATATTTAATTTTTTTTCTTCAAATTTATCATTGTGACATTTATTCTCCTAAGAATCTTTCGCTTATATTATTGTCTTCACTTAATCATTTTTAACTAATGTGAATCACATTCAAATGATTTTTTATTTTTTGACCCCGTAGTGTCTTTTCAAATCATTATTAAGATGAAAAAGGTATCCAACTCTTTCCATCTAAGACATGGAAACCTACCCTACTTCACTACTTCCTCTTCATTTATTTTGTCCAATTCTTAAGGCAGAAAACTCGTATCACCCACCCGTATGTTTTTTTTTTCTCCTTCAATTAAATCATATATTGAACATATCTCAATATCCCAACTAAAATAGTTGAATACATAAAATTAGGCATTATATGAATCAAGGACTTAAATCACGTTCATAATACAACATTATGAATTTTGTTTTATGGTGTAACTATTATTTTAATTTACTCATCCTAGGTCAAAGCATGGAATAAATATCTGTTCACATAATTAATGCAGATAAATGGGTGGATTTAACTGATTTGATCCATTTGAACGTCCGTGATGGTATGTGAAACTACGCATATTATAAGAAAGTTTGAATAATTGTTAAAAGGGAAGAAAATTAATTGATGGGTGCATGTGGACCATAATTCTTGCGTGATTGCAGACCGAATTTGAAACTCCTTTCACTACCAAAAAACAAATTGGATACATTTAACGGTATAATAATTGAAAAGGAAAATGTGTCAAACAAATTCTGGACATAACATTAAGGAAATCAATTTAGAAGTTGAAAAAAAAACACAGAAATAGCAAATTCTTTTTTTCAATGAAAAATAAAAAAGGAATTGAACGAAGGTTTGGTGAAGCTTGATGATTTTGGCATCTCAAGTCGGTAAAGGTGACAATGAAAGCATGATAATCTATAGATAACTGTTAAAATGTCTCAAACCATTATAACATATGCAAAGAGTTATGCTATTTTTATTTTCAGAATTTGTAAATACATTGTTAAGTTTTTTAAAACCGGTTGTTAATCGAATTAAACTTTACTCCACCGACTCCTACGGGTTCACTTCACACTGGATATCTAAGTTTTTCTTTTAATTTTTCATCATTCGTAAAATTATTTTTATAGTAAATATGACTGAATATTCACGTACTATTATATTTTTCATTAATTGTTAAAGGTAAAATACAAAAGCAATTTATTTATTCACACACACATGTGTATATATATATATATATATATATATATATATATCCGATTTGATGCATTCCCCAAAACACTAAGATTTTTTCCCCTTAAATATGACATTGCATTGGAAAATATAAACTGAATTACTCTGTATCATCTTTATATATGACAGTTGAAATACAATTACAAGCACCAATACAAAATAAGGAAGGTAGACAATTTTACTCGACTTTTATAAATTATCACTAATTGCTATAAAAAGTTATTATTAATATAATAATTTTAGTTTTATTCATAGTTACTGATTTGTTAGAAAGGATAGGAAGATATTAATTTTTAAAAATTAAACATCACGGGCAACAAAGACAATTAAACAATTATAAATATCTTATAAAAATAAAACAATCAATAACATTTTCAAAATAATATTTTATAAGTAAAATTAAATAATTAGTAATTAAATTAATTTAGTATTTTTATTTTCATATAATAAAAATACTCTTCCTAAATACTTCTGATTATATTTATTGAGAATGATGATTTGGATTGAAAGATATTTTTTTAAATAGTAGTATTAAATAGAATCTAAAGAATTGAAATCTGCATATATATTTTTTACACAGAAATCTACTTATATTTAAGGTGATTAAACATGATTTTTTTCTTATATCTATGACAATATATCAAGAGATTTTTTCTTTTTTTATATTTTTATATTCCTATTTTATCTTAATATATTTTAAATTAAAATAAAAAAATTATTTAAAATTTAAAAATAATTGTAAACACTTCAAAATATAACTACACTTTTTTATAGAACTATCACTATTAAATTATTAAATTCTAAAAATAATTATAAATATTTAAAAAAATATAATGATTTTTTTTATATGATTATTATTATTAAGTTTTTTCTTAAAATATATAAAAATAGAAAGTGTTTGTTTCTCACTAATTTAAATAAAGAGAAAGCTAATAAATATATGATAAAAAAATATACACTGTTAAGTTCTGTTAAATGAAAAAAAGTTTTGGCTAGAAAGACAAAATGAGAAAAAAAAAAAGAATTAAGAAGCTTCTCGGTAATTGGCATGACAGTTCGAAGCTGGTGTTAGAAAGGGAAGCTTAGGCCAGAGGGAGACAAAAGAGAAAGGGTGATAAATTTTCTCGGTTCGGGTGCTAATAGCAATTCTCTTAAATCCATTTGGTAGACAAGGCTTCTTCAGTTCATAACCCAAAACTGAAGAAAAAATTATAGAGCCCAAAAGAATCATCGATCTTCATTTACAAAAGCACGAGTTGGGCTTACTTCTTGTTTTTTTTTCTTATATAACTTTAAGTTTTATTTTTAAATTAAAAATGTAAATTAAATTCATGAAAAAGAAGGGTTGTTTATATATTTTTTTTCTTGAAGACAAAAAAAAAAAAATCTGGAAATGGGGGAAGAAGAGGAGAGGTAGTTGAAGGGATGAACCTAGCCGAAACGAGAAGTGGCACTTGCATCTTGCATTGGACTTCTTTACAAATCACAAACTGATCAATTCATCAAACAAGTGCAAAATCTCACAAATCCAATTCCCCAAATCACACTCTTAGTTGATTAGTTCAGTCTCCCTTGAACCATGCCGGTTTTCAAAACCCCCTTCAACGGCTACTCCGTCAGGTTCAGCCCCTTCTACGAGAACCGCCTTGCCGTCGCCACCGCCCAGAACTTCGGTATCCTCGGCAATGGCCGCCTCCACGTTCTCGACCTTTCCCAGGATCCCTCCCTCCCCATCGCCGAGCTTGCTGCCTACGACACCGCCGATGGCGTCTACGACGTAGCCTGGTCGGAGTCACACGACTCCATCGTCATCGCCGCCGTGGCCGACGGCTCCGTGAAGCTCTACGACCTCGCTCTGCCCCCCACCTCCAACCCGATCCGCTCCTTCCAGGAACACACCCGCGAAGTCCACTCCGCTGACTACAACCCCGTCCGCCGCGACTCCTTCCTCTCCTCCTCCTGGGACGACACCATCAAGCTCTGGACCCTCGACCGCCCCACCAGCGTCCGCACCTTCAAGGAGCACGCCTACTGCGTCTACTCCGCCGTTTGGAACCCCCGTCACGCCGACGTCTTCGCCTCCGCCTCCGGCGATTGCACCGTCCGCGTCTGGGACGTCCGCGAGCCCGGCTCCACCATGATCCTCCCCGCCCACGACTTCGAGGTCCTCGCCTGCGACTGGAACAAGTACGACGAGTGTATCATCGCCACCGCCTCCGTCGACAAGTCCCTCAAGGTCTGGGACGTCAGGAACTATAGGGTTCCGGTGAGTGTGCTCAATGGGCACGGGTATGCCGTGAGGAAGGTGAAGTTCTCGCCGCACGTGCGGAATTTGATGGTGTCTTGCTCTTATGATATGACGGTGTGCGTTTGGGACTTCATGGTGGAGGATGCGCTTGTGAGTAGGTATGATCACCACACGGAATTTGCGGTTGGGGTGGACATGAGTGTGCTTGTGGAGGGTCTCATGGCTAGCACTGGTTGGGATGAGCTTGTTTATGTGTGGCAGCATGGCACTGACCCTAGGGCACCTTAACATTATAGGTACTTTTCTTCTTCTATCAGTAGCAGCGGCATATATGACAGTTTCTTTTAAAGGCTTTGATTTTCTTATATGTTATTCTTTAATTTCAATTTCCGTTTTTTCCCTAGGTTTTCAGAACTTCAAATGCACAACCTAAAATGAAAAAGAACTGTTCAAAATTTGAAAGTGGGCAAGGAGTAAGAAGCTGAAGTTAAATGTTGTTATAATATTGCAGTTGAGTCGCCCATGGTGTGTTTTATTAAACTCAGGATACCTTAGCATTGTGCATGCAAGCCTAAACTAAATTGTGTGAACTTGAATTGTCTTTACTATTTTTACCGTGGTCCATAATGTGCTGGCTGTGATTCTATATTGGTAGGAATTTCTTTATTTGACTATTATATCCAAGTGAAAGTCCTCCACCCCTTTTCTTTGTTTTTGACAGAGTGAAAAATGAATACAGTGTTCAATAGATCTCTTGCACATTCAAACGAGCTTCAAGTTACAGAATATACACGATTCACCACAGTGAGGTGCTCTGGAAGGTTGAATAGTCTGGTTACAGTGGTGAATTACGGATGCCAACAGGTGGATTTGCAACTTTGTTACTATCTTATTCTTTTTGAAATCTATAATCAGAACCTGTTTCTTATCATGTTTGAAAAAGAAAATGTAAACTCCATATGTCCATACCATATCAAATCTCCTATTTGAAACATCAAACACCCAAGGTATCTAAATAATGAGCATTGTTATGAAAATGTTGGTGGAAGATTGAAATATAAGTCGAATCTTTGAAGAAAAAAAGGCATAAAGCTAGTAGATTTTTCATCTGACTTCATATATGCTGACATGCTGGCTTGGCAATAGTGTATGGAAACATTTAATACGTTCAACAATTGAAGATGGCAATTTATCTGTCTACATTGGTCTAATAGTATTATCTTGTTTTAGAAATCTCAGTTTAGGGGAAAAGTTAGTAATTATCAAATAGGTAATTGTTTGTAAGGAATTTAGGATTCTTGATTTGGTCTTCCTGTTAGATTGATTAGAAGATTTCAAATAGATATCAGACTGATAAGTTACTTAGAAAAAAAGAGCATGTAGTTACCAAGAAACTGAGTTTTCTCTAGGGTGCATACTTGGATTAACATATTTTCTCTCTAAAATATCTTATAACAGAGAACAGTAGTAACACACTATCTAACATATTCTTTTTAAATGTACTCTATCACTGGTGAAAATTTATTGAAAATTAAAAAAATCAGGATTAAGACTCTAAAAGAGAAGCAACAGCTATCAAAATTTGTAGTTTTTAATAAATTTTAATCAATAATTGAGAGTGTGTTTTAAAAAGTGTATTAACAAGTTTTTAGATAAATGATCAATTTTTTTCTGAGAGAGCTTTTGAAAAATAGTCACTTTTCTTCCTAATTTTATTAGAACATTCTGGTCTTTTAACTGTTCATAAAATCAGACAGAAGATTACCATGGAGCGTATCAGTAATTTACCATTTTGTAGTGTGTTGCTAGTGTTCTCCATTCGGTAATCTAATTTGATATAGTGTGAAATGATATTATAACCTTCAACTTGAAGTTTGACTACTTTTCTTCTTTTTTTCCTTGATAAAACGGGGTTTTCCTGTACCTGTAGAAGTATGCAGTGCACAAGGGAACGGGAAATATGCTCAATTTGGCCTCGCCTTATCATTTGGGACATGTTTATAATTGAGTTGGACTAGTGTAGAATAAATGATTTTACTAAGTAGGTTTGAAGTCATGTATATGCTTACAAACCTTAAAATCAATCATCAACCTTTTTTGCTTAGAAACAAATACTTCAAGTATCAGCTCAATGATAAAACTCCATATTTTAGTAATTTTAGGTTTAGAATATATATAGGAAGAAGGTTCGAAGTCATGCAGATGCTTACTAACTTTAAAATCAATCACTATTTTTTTGCCTGGAAACAAATACTTCAATTCTTTCAGTATAGATACCTTTGGTTAGGAAAAAATGGAGAGATACATACCATCTCATAACCTTTCATTCTCACTTTGAAATCTTTTGATAAAAGATGGTGAATTTATGTGTCACAAGGTGGAAACGAGTAAGCATATTTAATAAGAAAGTTATATTGGAAAACATTACGAATTTTTATATTATAATGCAGTCTATACAACAAAAAATAGCTCTAATTTGGGAATGAGACAATCAGTCCTTGGACTCAAACAAATGTGCCTACAACTGCAATTATTAAAATGGGTTAATACTCACTTCCTCAACGGGTTCTTCCCACCCTAACGTATTTAAATTTTTCAAAATTTAAAAGGAACATTATTTCAACAAGAGGGATCCAATCCACTTGCTGTTATTCTTAGCTTTTATTTTATTTTAAATTAATTGTTCAAGATTAATTAAATAGTAAATATACTTAATTCTCTTTTAAAATCTCTCGTAAAATATATCCCAATATAAATTTTGTAATTATTTTTCCTTCTTCGTTAATATATATATATATATATATAATAATTATTTCATCATGAAAAAAACTTTATAAAAATCTATTTTATTATGAGTTCCAGAAATAAATTTCAAAATAGATATCACTTTATTTTTTAAAAAATGAACATTATATTATAGTTCTTTGGAAATTTAATTATAATAATATTGTAATTAGACAGATTTAAATTTACCTATTTATAATATTAACATTATAAGCAAGTTAGTCGTTAATAGAAATTTCACCAGTATCCGTGTTAACAATAAAATAAAAATATTCTTACAAATGATCGATATGTCCGGAGGAAAACACTCTTCCCTGTTTTTCCGGTATTAAACTGCACATTGAGACCCTCTTTGCAAACTTCTTACTCCGAATTTTCCTTTCCATAAAAGGTCTGAGTAAGAAACACTTGGACGCTAGAGTTTACGTCAATTTGAGATATAAATACAATTAATTTATGGTCTTATTACATTGGGTTACTTTCAATATGAATCTAGATAATGGTCCTGAGTTCCTAGGCTATTGTGAAAGATAACTCCTTTCCTTTACTTAATCCCTGCTTATGAAGTTTCTAACTACTAATTAAGGTGTTTACCGTACAGAAAATATTGTACCTTTAACGAAAACCTTGTTATCGTAAACATAGGGAAGAGAAAAGGTTGTGGTGGTGGACGCGGAGTGTTAGCGTGGGTCTTTTGTGGGGGTCGCTTAGGGTGGCCTTCATGGCGTTAGGCCTTCTTGTTGCATCACCACGCCTCCTTGCCACCACATGCTTATCGCGTGCCACAGAGAGTGATGTTTCTATGTTCAGATGTTTCAAATTTATGTAAGAGTTTCATTCAACTTTTGTTTTTAACATTTCTTGTATTAAATAAACAGAAAAGATAATTTAAACTATATTTTAAAGAATTTGTTTTTTACAACTTTTGAAGTATAATATCGAATGATGATTTAGACTATTTTGAAAAAGATGGAAGCAAAAAATTAAAAATAAAAGTAAAATGTCATAATAAAATACATTGTTTTATTGTTGTAATAATGGGTTTTGAGAAATTGGATGGAAAGGCATAGTTTATCTTATGTTGTGCTATGGGTGTGTAAACATGTAGTTTATAGCACACGGTTTCAATCTAAACTACGGGCTCTCTTGGAATGAGCTTCAAACCCCACGCAACTTTAGAACATGGTGCTCCTTTTTTATTAAGAACCTCATCCCAAAAAAGATAGAACTAGCCACCTCACTCTTACCCTCGCATCTTGCATCACCTCAATCTCATCTTCTTAGTTCTTCCACATGGACTCACTTTATTCTGTTATAATCTCTTCCCATCACCTTATAAATCTCCTTCTCTCACTGTAAGTAGTCAAGTTGTAGCTTTTTCTTATGTACAGTAGTTGCTGTGTTTGTAGCAGTAGACTTTGTCATGGGTTCTTAAATAACTTTAAAAGCATTATCTAACTGGCAATTGAAAGGAAGAGTAATTTAAATTTAATGATGATAAATGATGATATTCTATTCCTAACCGACAGGGAGAAGAAGGGATAACTATCACCAAAATATCTACTCAAAACACTTGTACTGAAAGCAGCCAACCGACCACACCGCAAAACAAGCCAAGCCTCGATCTTACAACCTTCAACTTACTCAACAATAAACCTTACAACTCTTCCCTTACTCAGCTAAAGACCTAAACCTTTGTCATTTGCTCACTTCACAATCTTCTACACAGAATATAAATGCACACACGCACACGCAAAGGGTCCTCCACAAACCCCCAAAATCTAAAGCTACTTCTGTTGCAGTGAGAACCGTTGATGTAGATGCTTTGCAAGCAAAATTTAGAGACTCCAACAATAAAAGCTATGCTTAACACCCACCATACCTCCAAACTCTCTTCAAACCAGTGTGGTTCCAGCCTCGTGCAAACCATCGACGCACCTTTGCCTCTAGTATGGTCCCTTATTAGGCGCTTCGAGAACCCACAAGGGTACAAGCTTTTTGTGAAGAAGTGCACCATGCTTGCTGGTGATGGTGGCACTGGAAGTGTACGTGAGATCATGGTCACATCCGGGTTACCGGCTGGTGTCAGTGTGGAGAGGTTAGACAGGCTTGATGATGACAGACATGTCTTGAAGTTTAGCATCATTGGCGGTGATCACAGGCTTGTGAATTACAGTTCTACGCTTACTTTGCATGAAGAAGAAGAGAAATATGAGGGGAAGACCGTGGCGATTGAGTCGTACGTGGTGGATGTTCCGGCGGGAAGTAGTGGCGAAGATACGTGCTCTTTTGCCAATACCATCATAGCTTGCAATCTTAGGTCCTTGGCTAAGATCACCGAAGAAATGGTTTGCAAGGCCAAGTAAATTAAGGCTATAGCTAGCTTCGTTTCTCTTCAGATTATTACCTTTACTTGTAGTCTTATTATGTTCAGTTTTGTTAATGTTGTAAGTCTATTTATGGATTTATTAGTTCTGAATTAGGCTAAGATTACTAGATGCTTAATTGTATATATCTGTTTACTCAAATGAAATTAACAATCGAGTTTATTTCGTATTATAAAATCTAATTAATTTTGCCTGTTACAATGTATTTTTAATTCGTGTTGTATCATTCAGAGATACCTTAAAATACTAAGTGGGTAAAATATTTATATGTTGGATTCAATATCAAAGGAATAATTCTGTTTTGAATTCAAACAACTTGTAAATTT
Organism: Lablab purpureus; assembly: GCA_030347555.1. Taxonomy (NCBI): domain Eukaryota; kingdom Viridiplantae; phylum Streptophyta; class Magnoliopsida; order Fabales; family Fabaceae; genus Lablab; species Lablab purpureus. The sequence goes on from CM059259.1 coordinate 13,298,821, forward strand.
TTTCTTGGATAAAAAATTATAAAGTGGTATTAATGGTTTGTTATAATAATAAAAATATTTAAAAAAAACACATATCAAAGTTAATTTTACACGACCAAATTGAAACTGAACATATGAAAAATCACCACTATTCCTTTATTTTTGGTCAATATCACTTTTGGGTCTACGCTTTGTCTCAATCAAGGCAATCAATGTCGTATCCCAGAGCGATTTAATTCTTGGCCGTCCTTGCTTAATCACAAGTACACTAAACAGTATCTCTTCTCCATTTAGAATCACCTTTTCCTATACATCTTTTTCTTTAGTTCCAAATACACACTCAATTTCCAATTAAAATTATTGAAAATACCTTTTTTTCATCTCATTTCTTATTTAATAAAATATCCCATGATTTTTTTCAATAAATTTTAATAATAAAAATATTGCTGACACTTCTCAATAAAATAAATATGTAATCCCAGCCCAGGCTTCGGTCCCATTTCAATGATCAATAATTTGGGGTAAACAAATAGAACAAACAACAACTAAAAAATAACATGCAGGCAAGCCATATTTTTACTAAAATAATATGCTTGAAGGTAGGTGGTGACAGATAAGGACGAATTCGTCAAGTTTTATTAATTAGGCAGCAAATATGTATATAAAGACCACACCGAATGCACAATTAACCAGATAAGCCTGATAAACTGAGATTTTCAGTCCTTCACATTACACTGCGTAAAACACGTTTAATAGACACGCACAATTGCACATAAGCTGAGCATCTGACTTCTTTCACAAAAGGCATGTATTATATTGGACACTTTTATTTGCTTACATGGAAGAACCAACACTATTACAAAATGTATAGAATTCTGAAAGACAATGCACGGGAGGGATTCACAGCATTCCTTTAAAAGACCATGCTTATCACTTGTGCCGTCAGAACCGCGTTCAATGATTTATTTAGCTCATCACATACCAATAATTGTTACGCTGCAATAAGTGACCAACGTTGGATTTGAATGCATAATATTGAGTATTCTGCAAATACGTGTCTAACACTCCAGGCAATTCCGCAGCCTTTTAACTCGCTCATCCAACTAACCAGAATTTTGGCAGAATTCAGATATGGATTGTTTATCTAAGAATACAGTTACCAAAAAGCTAACCATTGAAACCAACGAAAACATATGTAACAATAAAGCGTATTTGAAAATAGAAAGTAATGACTACATATCAAAGGCTTTCATTCACTCTCAGTTAGCTACTATAACAGATCATCTGGTGAGATACAACATCTCAAAGAGACACAAAATAATGTCCAGACAACAACGCTTTACATGGCTTCGAGGAAGTATTGAAACCTACCAAATACATTGGAGATAGAAATTATTAAACTAAATAATCAAAATCCAGCTAGATGAACATCATCAACTCTGGCCTACTGTATACATTGCTGTGCTCATCTTCCAAGGCAGGGTATGATGCTACAAGAGCATCTTGCGCTCCAATATATAAAGCGTTGTAAATCTTCCAATATACCTCCCTAACTTTCCGGGCAGGATGGAACAGCCCTTGCAAACAATAATTCAGAACTACGGCCGCCCCCAAGGCCACCCTCATTCCTTCAATTGCTTCCATCACAGCATTAATCACATGCGGCGATGTTTCAAAAATGTTTGGCCACACATAATTCAGCAAATGTACAAGTGCATCCTCACAACCCAAACCAGCCACTCCCAAAGCCATGTGCTTCACAGCAGAGGCAGCAGTCTGCCTGTGAACCAAATCCCTGTCCATAAGAGCATCCTCAAGCAATGGAGTCACCGCATAGATGTAGTCTTTTCCCATTTCACCAATGTACTCAAACAGGAAAGACAGGGACTTCAGCACACCATTTTGCACATTAAGTTCTGGGACACGATACTCATTCATCAAAGCAGGTAAAACTGTGAAAGGTGAACATGTTTCTGCAACAATTGCAATAGCTACAGTTGTGCAGACACGATTCTGCCTCTCCTGAACCTTGAGGTTATTTAACAGAGTTGCTAGGACATCTTGTGGGCCAATGGCCTTTGCTATATAACCAAAAGTGTTCACTGTAGCTCTACGGATTCCCTTCTTGTGTGCTTTAAGCATCTCAAGCAGCTCAAAACAAATTCTCATCCATTCTCTTGCTGGTACAAACTCAGCACCGCGGTCAGCAATTCTTCCTACAAGATCAATACAATTCTCCTGGACTTTCTCATGCCTATTCTTCAAAATCGGAGTCAACCTTGGAAGTAAATCCTTAATAGGTGGAGTCATCTTTGTCATACCAATAACATTGACAATAGACTTGAGAGCTCCAAGAATTGATCCTAAAACCTCAGGATACTCTTCTCCCAAATACTCGTACAAGACAACACCAAGATGACCCATCAATTGTTCCTCGTGGCACTGCTTCATGACTACAGCAATCCTTGAAATGAGATCTGCTGCTTGCTGTCTCACCTTTGCACTCTTGTTGTTCAATCGCCACTTGATGGTACCACAAATCTGTGGAAGATATGGTTTCACTCTCTGCCCAAGTGAGTTTACGACTGCACCAAACCCATTGAGCATCACATTAGCGTCATCACTGGTCTGCTCTTGGAAGGCATAGAGAATACCATCAATCAGAAGTTCTTCCAGCCGTGCATCAATATCAGAAGCCCCCAAGTTAGTAACCACCTTCTCGATAGTTTCCATAACCATTCGCCTATATGGTTCACTCTCATCTTTAAGATCCTCAACAATCCGACCAACAATATCTGCAACACCGACCTTGTTTGCTATCTCTACAGTAGTCTCCACCAGTTGCTTATAGTTTCTTCTGTCCAAAGCCATCCTCCTAACCCAGAAATTCCTGAAAAATTCAGGAAGGATATCATTTCTAATATATTCAGCTTCCACACCCTCAGTGCTCACACATTGTTTCACCACTTTCAGAACAATTTTCTTCATTTCTTCATCAGGTGACTGGAATTCACGAATCAGAATGAGCATGACTTCCTTAGTATAGTAACTGGCATACAGAGCTTCCATCAACGGAATAATAAATCCAATTGCCTTCAGAAATGCAGCCAACACCTTCCCACGGTGCTGCCTAATACCTTTCCACAGTGGCTTCAAGACAGAGTCAAAACTTTCAATACCATAAGGAGCAGCTGCCTCAGCAAGGGCGGCGAGAGACAATGCAGTGATTGTTCTCACCTTCTGATTCTCATCATTCAGACCATGTTCTATAATTTCCACAAGAGATCTCAGATGTGGCAACACAGCACAACCAATTAAAATGGCAATCTGCTGCACAATTTTAATCCCTGTGTGCCTAGCTTGCCACGATTTCTTACTCTGACAAACTGCCTTCAAGAATGGCAAGAGTGCGGGTATACCCAGAGCAGATGCAACAACACTAAAGGCCCTAGCAGTAGTGTTCCTAACATATTCATCAATGTTATCTATATCAGGCCGCATAGCAGCAATCATTGTAGCCAGCCCAGCAGCTTTACTGAGATTAGATATTATTTCTCTCCCCTCAACACGGGCATAGTAGTCCTCATCAATCAACAAGGGTTCAATAACAACAAGAATCTTGTGCACAAAAGGCCGAACCAATTCATCTAATTTATACAAAACCCTGTCTATTACCTTAACCAAAAGATGTCTCTCCTGATCCTCAAGTGTAGGCTGCATCAGCAAAGGCAGAATCCGGTTAAACAAAGGTCCGGCACCAAACTCACGAGCCTTATCAGTAAGCTGCCTCAATGCTGTCTTTCTCTGTGGCGGTGTCCCATTCTTCACTTTAAGCAGAAGCTTCATAATCTTCCTTTCCTTCTGCTCATCAGGAGACAACTCCTCCTCATTCTCTTCATTCAACAGTGCCCCGAAGTATTGATAATCCTCAGGCTTCATAAAGGGCAATCCACCAGGCACCTCTTTTGGAACATCAAACTGTTGCCCACGATTCTCTTCAGGAATTTGATAAAGAGGTGTCCCCAACGGAGTAGGAGTGGCAAGAAGCTTCCTAGCTGGCGTCCTAATGGGCACATAGGAAGCAGGGGGCTCCAAAATCTTATACCCCTCTTGGGGAAACATAGCATCAAGCTCCTCATCCGTCAAGGGGCGATTCCTCTCTTCAATATCCCTCTCCCACCTCAACAAATTGTACTGCTCCGGCGTGATGGAGCCTTGTAAAGCCCCAGGGGTCGGAGTAGCAAGTTCAATACCACCAACAGGAGTAACACCAGGAGTATAAGCAGCAGCAGGAGTAGCACCAGGCAATGGAGTAGCGCTTCCCATAGTAGCAGGGGTTTCATCCCACCTTGACCTTTGCCTCTTAGGAGTTGGGGTAGCCATCCCAGAAAGCTTGGGAGTAGCATCCCAAGTCATACCAGCAGGCGTAGCACCAGGTGTAGCACCGCCTGCACGGGGACAAAAGCAGAAAAAAAATTAGCGGGTAAAAAATTGAACAAATGGTAAAAGTGGACTTAAGAGGAGTGTAACTACCAGCAGGTGTTGCATCAGAATCCGCAACTCTACCAGGGGTAGGAGTCTCGTCCCACCGGTTCCTCCTCCCAGGTGTCGCATCTGAAACCCTCCCTGGGGTTGGAGTAGCATCCCACCGCCCCGGGGTGGTGTCCGGCATATCCCAATCAGAAGTTTTGGCCTTCTTCACAGGGGCGGCTGCAGCACCCCCATCATCCTGAGACTGGTCCCACCGGTTCCTCCTCTTCTGCTGCTGCTGTTGCGGCGGAGCAGCCTTGGCAGCCTCCTCCTCCTCCTTCTTCTTCTTGGAGATGGCCTTCAGAGTCTCCTCCTTCTCCCTCTTGAGGGCTTCCTCTCGCATGACATCAGCGTAGGTCCTCACCGAGGGGTCGGGGGTTTTCTCCCCCGCGGAGAAGGGGTCGTGGCGCTCAGGGGAGATGATCTGGTTGAGACGACGGCGGCGGTAATCGTCTTCACGGTCTATTATACGCTGAGGCTTGCGGAATCCAACGTCGGCGTCAGATTCGGGGGCAGAGGGCATGTCCTTAAGGAGAGACTTGGGGGCGGTGTAGGAAGCAAGCTTGCGCGCAACCTCGTTGTCCATGGCGTCGAGATTCTCGTCATCCTCATTGGCGGGGATGGAAGTGAGGTAGGAGTCCTTATCGCTTCCACCGTAGAGATCGGTGTCGAAGGTGACAGAGTTGAGCGACGCTAGTTGCTGCTCCATTCGCTTCCGTTCTTCCTGCGTCTTCGCGATCTCTGGGTCCACCGACGCCATGGTTATGCTTGGAACTACTAAAACCCTAACCCTAAACAGAGGGGGAGAGAGAGTGATAGAGAAGGTAGGGTTGTGGATGGATGGATTTGGATTCGCGAAATGGATAGGAATTGAAGGAGAAAGAAACCCTATGCAGGTTGATTAGTGAGTGAATCTTGAAGAAACACATTCAGATACAACATAACTGCGAAGAGTGGAACCGACATAGCCTGTTGGGCCAGACCGGCTTAGATTGGCCCAGTTCGGTAGTATCTACCTGGGCCTTTTCCTTCTTGCACCGTATGTTTTTAAGAATCCAATTTTGCCTTGTCATTCCAGATTACTAATTCCAGAATATATTTAATTTTGAAATGTTCTATCAGAAATTATATTAATGGTGGTTATTTTGAAAATTTTCAAAATTACTTTTTAAAATATTTCAAAATAGTTAATACGAAAGACATTTGACCACATTAATCTATAATCAGAATATGTTCGACATTATTTTAAATTATTATCGGGATGTAGAAAGTGTTTTTAATATAACCTGGATAACATTTGGAAATGTGTCAAAAAAGAATTAAAATGTGAGGTTCAATAAGAAAATGTGAAGTGTTGGAAGAAAATGAAGCCCAACTTCGGCCCCGTTCTTAAAAAACTTGTATTGTGTAAGACTAACTCTCCAACTTGGTAAACACTGAAAATAATGCCTTCTTAATGGAGTGTTACTCTAGCACTTTGGAAGGATTAGAAATTTAGATTTTTTTTAGATATTTTATATCACATCAGTACTTTTTTATTTTCATTTAGATTTTATTTTATGTTCATATAAATTGAAATTTTTGGTAATTTTTATTTAATGAAAAATAATATTATATATGACTAGTTAAATAAAAAATAATAATAATCTTTATTTTATGGAGATTTTTTAAAATTCTTATATAGTAATTAAAGAGACAATTTTAATTATAAATATTCAAAATTCCAAATATGAGAATAGATTACAAGTTTTTTATGTGCAAAATTTTCCTCCTTGGTTTGACAACTGGAAGCTATTGGCTAAGAATTACTTGAATGCAAGATACATTTTGAACTTTACCATACCCATCGTAATGCCAAATTTGAAGTTGAATGAAAATCCGGTTTTCAATTTGAGTCTGGTTTTACAGCCTGGTGATATGTACATGCTTTTTCTCATAGTACATGCAGTACTGGTTTTCTATTACAATTAATACAGTAGTTTTTCATGATAAATATATATTACAATTAATATAGTAGTTTTACCTGATAAATTTAACGTAATTTTTAAAAAAAGAAACCACCTTTTTTCAAATGCAAACTTCTTTCACTGGGTGACACCCTGGATTTATTTTTTTAATTTTTTTTATTGTGAATGAGTGTGTAATAGTGAAAGTCACTAATCACTTGCTTTGACTCTCTCATCCATGCCAAGTGCTTACCCCATGCATCAGCAACCAGTCACAACACGTGCACCTTTGAATGTTAGATCACCAGACCTTTTGTATTGATACAATCCCAAAATTTTGACCTTGTTTTTTAGATAGAAAAAAAAAATGTGACTAATATATATAGGACTAGTAGAAATACTAAAACAGAATTTGGACACTCGTTACCAGCGATTTCTGTTACCAACATAAAGTTGACAGTCATGGAATTCATTCATACATTACTACCAAATCGCCCCTTTATTTTACAGTGCTATTTGATCCTTTCTTTTCTACCTTTCCGATTTCTATCTAAGCCAAAGAAGTAAAAGGGCAAAGGACCAAGATGCTGACTGGCAGGTTGGTATTGTTGTATATATATAGAATACAAAGATGATGGTGGATCAAGTCATCAAATAAGCAAGGAAGAAAATGGGCTGCCAACTGAAAGCTCAACTGGCTGTTCTCTTCCTTGTCTGGGGTTCATGGGCATTTCTGGGCCATGGTCTCCCAAGTGAGTACTCTATATTAGCCCTCGACCTTGACAAGTTTCCTTCAGAGGAAGGGGTGGTGGAGCTGTTCCAACGATGGAAGGAGGAGCACGGAAAGTTTTACAGACACCCCGAAGAAGCAAAGTTAAGGTTGGCGAATTTCAAGAGGAACTTGAAATACATTGTACAGAAGAATGCAAAACGAAATTATCCTTACGGGTACAGTCTAGGATTGAACAGGTTTGCTGACATGAGCAATGAAGAGTTCAAGCATAAGCTTATTTCAAAGATAAAGAAGCCTTTTAGCAGAAGGAATGGCTTGCCTCTTAAGGATGACTCATGCGAAGATGCACCTTACACTTTGGATTGGAGGAAGAAGGGTGCTGTGACTGGTGTGAAGGACCAAGGAAACTGTGGTAAGCTTCTATACAGTCCATACACACCTATAGATTTATTTGGAAACATTGATGATGATCTATATCGTTCTATTATGGTTGTGACTTATGTGGATACCCTGCTGTCAAAACACTCTACTCCAATTTCACTATTTTTTTCTCTTCAGTTTTGCATATAGTGAAAGTATTTCTTATTGTAATTTTAGGTAGTTGTTGGGCATTCTCTTCTACTGGAGCCATAGAAGGAATAAATGCAGTAGTGACAGGGGATCTTATTAGCCTTTCAGAACAGCAACTTGTGGACTGTGACAGTACTAATTATGGATGTTCTGGAGGATACATGGACTATGCTTTTGAATGGGTTATGCACAATGGTGGGATCGACTCCGAAACTGAATATCCATACAGTGGAGTAGATGGTAGATGCAATGTCACCGAGGTCTTCTTTGCTAAACCCTGCATTTTCCTTCTTATGCTATTTGCTTGTGATTGTGGACCACGTTGTATTTCTATATATCTAATTCACAGAATTTTTTCTTGTTCAGGAGAGAACAAAGGTTGTTAGCATTGATGGCTACTCCAATGTGGGACAGTCTGATAATTCTCTGTTGTGTGCTACAGTGAAACAACCTATCAGTGTTGCTATAGATGGTTCTTCATTGGATTTCCAACTATACACTGGTGTAAGTGTTATTTCACCATTCACTGTGTTAGAAGTAAAATGTCGTCGCTTCATAAACTAGTCATTTTTACTTTTCTTGAACAGGGTATCTACGATGGAGATTGCTCAAGTGATCCGGATGATATTGATCATGCAGTCTTAATTGTGGGTTATGGCTCAGAGGGTGACGAAGATTACTGGATTGTAAAGAATTCATGGGGAACCTCGTGGGGAATGGAAGGGTACATTCATATTAGAAGGAATACTAACTTAAAGTATGGAGTGTGTGCAATCAATTACATGGCCTCTTACCCTACCAAAGAGCCTACTGCTCCATCCCCAAGTAGTCCTCCTTCACCGCCTTCACCGTCGCCACCGCAACCACTACCACCTCCGCCGCCACCTCCGCCGCCGCCACCTCCACCAATTAGATGTGGAGATTTTTCATATTGTTCAGCCTATGAGACATGTTGTTGCCTTCATGAGTTCTTTGATTACTGCCTCGTTTATGGTTGCTGTGAATATGAGAATGGTGTGTGTTGCCCTGGAACCGAGTATTGTTGTCCTAGTGATTTCCCCATCTGTGATATTGAAGATGGACTCTGTCTCCAGGTATGAGATATCATATCTATGTTCTAGCCTCTTTCATTTGGTAACATTCTGGGTGTAACAAAGATTAATCAATTTTCTGAATATACTCGTAAATTTGTGTTATGCAGAACCCTGGAGATTTAATCGGAGTTGCTGCAAAGAAGAAAAAGGTGGGAAGTCTCAAGTTACCATGGACTAAATTAGAACAAACAAAAAAGACATTTCAACAACTTCAGATGAGGAATGCTTTTGCTGCAATGCTTTGAATTTACTTCTTTCTGTCTTCTCTTTTATGCTTGGATTTGCTTTCTATTGCAAACATGGTGAATTATTTGTTCTGCTTCTTCATACCAGAAGCATTGAGTGGCACCAAATATCATTTTAAATTGTTTGATAAAGCTAATGTGCTTATGCTAAACAAGAGTACCTTCAAAATATATTATCACTCTTTTCTTCCTATATTTCTTAATGTTTTATATAAAAGTTTAATATATTTTTAGTCTCTTAACTATTTGTCAAAGTGTTTTATTTTTAGGATAAATTTTGAACTTATTTCATTCTTATAATTTATAAACTTGTATAAATGATCTTTCATGATAAATAAAAATATCTCTAAAAAAATAAACTTAAGAGTCTAATAAAATAGGAAACTATCTAGAAGAAAAAATAAAAAGATAAAAATAAATTTTAACACATCATCAAAGATTATTTACAGAGTTTATAAAACACAAGTACCAAATAAATAAGTCCAAGGTTTACTCTAGAGATAAAATACAATTTTAACAAATAATTTAGGAACTAAAAACATATCTAACCCTTTTATATAAACATATTTTATAGAATAAAAAATTTAAAGATAACGAAATATTCTTACTATAAATTACTAAATTAGTTAACTAATGTCATTTTAGTAGTTATAAAAGATACCATATTAATATTTTCTCTCAAACTCGAACTTAAATCTATCATATTTAACTTGTTGATCGTACCGTAAAATGTTTTTATTGAAACAACTTTTTTACAGGATTTTCTGCAATTTTAATGGTTGTCTTATTATTATTACAATGAAAATTTATAGGTTCTTTGCATTCAATTCCTAAGTTTTCTTTTTAAAAATTCTAATTCACATACATGCACATACATTAGTTATTCCTTAAAATTTCACTATACTATATCTTACGACAACATTTTTATTTTTTATTTTTTTTAAGAAATTTTGTACAAGATTAAAATATTTAAATTTAATTTTTTTATTAGATCACTTGACTAATTAGAATTTGTAAATTCTTCCATGTTAAACATGGTCATCTTTTTATAACAATAGTAATTTTATAACAAATATGATATTGTAATTATGATGATAAAAAAATACGTTCTTAATTTTGATGAGTGTTGGTATAAAATATATCAATTATTTATTTTGATTCGTAATTAGATATTGATATTGATATATTGATTATATGTTATTTTTGCACTAGGACTTAGCAGTTATGAGGATTCTCAAATATATTGTTAATTTTGATGACCGCGTTATACATTAAATAAGTATTCCAATTTTTAATTAGTTATTAATATTTAATATTCATTAATTTGATCTAAAGTTTTAGTTTAAGAAATTTTCAATGTTTATTTTCATTACCTTTAAAAAGTTAATTATATATTTTTTCTTATTCTTGAATAATATTTGTAAGAATTATAGTATTCCTTTAAAACAAAATATACAATTAATATATATATATATCTTTGTTCAAAATATTTTGTAATTTTTATCTATTTTATTTTTCTTTTCAAAATCGAATTCTAGTTTTATGTTAGCGTTTTTGTATGCTTGGGTTACATCATGTTTTTATACTTCCAAGCACCTACATTTATATGTTTTCATATTTTAGTTTTTCACACTATTATTTTGTGCTTATAATATTTTACCTGTTTGTACAGTGTTACAGATTATATTAGTTATTCTTTGAGGAAGATTAGGCAGATTAGAGATTATTACACTTGTTTGAAGGATTATACTGTTAAATAAAAAGAATTATCTCTTAATTAATTACTATAACTATTAGCTTAATAGAATATATTTTATGTTTTCACTCAATGCCTCCTTTCTTTTATACTCACTCTTTTATTTTTTAATGTTTTGAGTTTTTTTTATATTTTATAATTTTATTACATCATTTTTACACTTTTAGCTATTGACATTTATAAACTCACTTATATTTGATTATAACTATATTAAGAGTTAAATATATTTTTAATTTTAAAATTATTTATTAAAATTATGTTTTATTTTTTTAGATAAACTTTAAACTTATTTCGTTTTTATATTAATAAAATTAAAAATATAAGTACAGATAATCAATTATAAATATTTTATTTTATTATTTTTATCATTAATTTACCGATATAATATGAATAATCTAAATTAATATTATTTAAATGTTTTTTTCTCTATATTGATATTAATGTAAAATTTTATATTTCTTTTCATTTTATTTAGGTTTTTTATTATAATTGAAAAACTAAAACTTTCTCCCATTAATTAAAAGGAAACTAAAAATTCTTTCAAAAGGAAACTAAAAATTCTTTTAAAAGGAAAAACTTTTATAGAAGAAATGTTTTTAATAAAGAGAAACTAAAGTTATATTGCTTATTGAAATTCTGGGCCAACGTTAGCCCATTTGTTTTCCTTGCCAAGCACGTGGATGTGCAAACTTCAATCACAGATAATACTAAGAACCTTTCTGGAAGTCTATTTATTGGGCTGGGCTTGCACCATTCTTTTTTAATTTCACATCAACATTCTGGACTTGTATATAGGTTTTCAATATCGGGGTTTATTTAGTAAAGCAATGCAATTCTTTTTTTAACGTAGATATAATAGACTTTTTAGTCTCAATCTGAATATTTGTAATGTATTTTTATTATTATTACTTTTTTAATATAATTTTAATTTTAATTAAAACTAATTAATTTAGTTTATTTTATTAAATTAGTATAGATAATAAGAGTGATAACATCATACGTAACAAAATAAATGTCATATGATATTTTAAAAATAAGAGAAAAAATATAATAAAAACATATTGTAAAAATTAAAAAATTGAAACTAAAGCTTATTAAATCTTTAATGTATGATTGCTCAGTAATCTTACTATGTGCTAGACGTCTCTGTTCTAGGCTTTAAGTGCAGTTTAATTTTTCAACACATTCACAATACATATAAGACTTTTGTAAGTCTTGTAGAAAATTGGTAAATATGACGTGCATATTGTAATATAATATAATACAATAATTATAATGCATAATTAAATAAGAACTAATTTTTTAATTATAATGATTTAAGATAAAAGTTAACAGATAAAAAATTAATTGAATGTGACATCATGCTAATTTTGAAAAGCAAAAGTGCAAATTGTGATAACTTGTAATCTTAAATATTCTGTCCAAACTTAATCGATTTTTAAATAAAATATATGGTATTAAAACAAATTTCATATTTTAATTAAGAATTATAATAAGATTCAAGATAGAGAATAAGTTGATGGAATGAGCTTACAAATGCATACTGATATTTAAATAAATATTTGATTATGTAAATTATTAAAATAAAACTGATTTAAGATTTAAAATAAGGAAATAAGCTAGTAAAATTGAAAACAGTCAATAGAGAATCCCTCAATTTGATATTTGTTGAGATGTTTCATATTAAATTTTGATAAAGTTATTGAATTTGTATTATATTAAATGTGGAGAAAACGAAAACCAGTAACTTTAACTTTTGACTAAACAGCTAGATTTCCTAAATCTATGCTCAAATGGTATAAAGTATTTTAGATTTCCCGTTTCACGTATGTTGGTCTCTCTCCAATGCTACCTTTGGGGGTTGTACTTTTATTCTTAATATTTAATTCTTTCAATTATTTCTTACTTTTAATTTTAAACTTATTTTGGTTTAATAATTAATAAAATAATCATTTCTCAATCATCTCAACCAATTATCTTTTTTATGTGAATGCTTATTCTTTACTAGTCATTTCTTTAAACTTATCTTTTTATTTTTAATCTTTATGTTTAAATTAATTTTTTAAAAATATTTTTAATATTAAAAAATTAGGTCACGATATAAAATAAATATTAAAAAGATTAATTTATTATAAATTTTAATTATATGGAAATATAAAAATAAATAAATAAAATATAACAATCTTAATTAAAGGTGTAACACTCATACTAATATTATTATACAAATATCAGTTCCATAATTCTCTCACGTATATAGTTTAATTATAATACTTATCATATATTTAAAAAAAAAAAGCAAATACAAATTCACACACATATACTCAACCATCCATGGACTCAAATTGGCACCCACTTAACCATATACATCCAAAGACAATATGTTATTCGAATAAGAACAACTCATATCAAATCTTAATCTATTTGATGTATTTGAAAGACTTAATATAGAATATTTACCATGGATATAAAATAATAAATAACACATTTAAAAAAATGTATTAAGTATATTTAACCAACTATTTATATATGAAGATCAACTTTATAAGTCAAAACAAGTTTAATGTATAAATAAATATAATAAAAACATATATAATTGTGATGTAAAACTTTTTCCTGGACTTCTCCATGAAACATATATATTTGATCAAGTAGACATCTGCCTAATGAAGAGTTTATGTACTTAACAGTGTACATCAACAAAATGACTTAGCATTAGTTCAATACAGTTATCTAATTCAAATTATCTAACTCAACCTCACATGCATTAGGTGGATTTAAATAAAAAACTAATCCATTACTTTTGAGTTAAGATCTGTTAAATGGATTATTATTTGCTAGGAAAATTAATAAAATTTGTTAACAAACTACTATTTAAAGAGTAAACTATAAGTGAAAACAATTATTTACTTTTTGAATTAGATATATTGGACGAATTCTCATCCATTTTATTAATTATGTAGAATTATAAATTTTGCAAAATACATAAAAAAATAAATCCAAAACTAATAATTGTGCCTACTTTAACAAGTTTGAAATGCATATTTGCACATGTTTAGTACATCATTTGTATTACCATCCCAATAAAAAAATATTTCACAGTTAATGAAAATATAATATCCACTAATTCAATCCAAACTTACCAAAGTAGAATTCAACCATTCTCAATACCACATAATTAAATTTAGTATAATTCAAAATAATTTACCTTTATTAGCTATTTGAGTACCAAGTCATAAAAAAAGTTGAAAATACAAATTAAAAGATTTATTAAGAGATAAATATTTTTAAGAAAAATGATAAACCAATTGCTGTATGACCTTCAAATAACATCTTATTTTTTAAAATTTTTTATTTAGGGATTATAGTATGTAGAATGTAGAAAGTGTATGGCCTATCAAAACCCTATCTTTAAATGTGAGAACCAGTGAAACATTAAAATACTTATAAATAAAGTCAAAGAATTAAATAAAAATGTTCTGAAAAAAATATTTACACTAAATCAAATTTGTATATGTCACAGACATTTTTTTCTTTATTTTTTCTAGTTAATGAAATATGTGTTTATAAAAAAAACACTTTAAAATAATAAAAAGGAGACTAATGGAAGAATACAATAAGAGAAGAAAGAAAGAAAAACATGCATCGCCATATAGTATGATTTTAAAGTTGAAATATAATTGATTAAGTTATTAAATAAATTGCTGCAAAAAAGGTATTAAATTAATTTGTTTTAAAAAATAAATCTAATAACTAAATAAATTATAATTAATTTATTTCAAACTTAAAAAAAAAATTGAGCAAATTAGTCCAAACAATTTAGTTAAATTATATTAGATTGTGTGTGATTTATGGGATTGATACCATTCTAATATTACATAACAGTTAAAAAGACATAAACTCTTTTTACATGTGACGTGGTGGTTGGTTGGGTTAGCCAACCAAAGGACTTGTATAATGAAGTAAAATAAAATATATCTAAATATTTATTATTTTCATATAAGAAAATTATTCATGTATTAAAAAATAATTTACATTTGATATATATCTAGAAAGAGGAAAAATTATAGATATTGAAGAGATGTATATAAAGTGGAGATTATGTTTATACTTATCATTTGACATAATATTTATTTGGCTTAATTTCTTATTTATTTTCTATGGCTGATATTCTTTGTATGCTTGCTAGAGTAGTCTGTAATAATTGTTACATGTTAGTCGAGACATAACATAAGTCTATTATTGATATTCTTTTGACATATTTGAAGTGTAGATTTTTTTTCCATTATTAATCTATATGATTTGATAAGACAATTATTCACAATTTTAAATCTAATCGAATTTAGTTAAAAATGTATTGCATCTAACATGAAGTTAAATTTTGAATTTACCCAAATTTTAAGTCTAATTAAATTAAACTCAACTGCATTTTATTCATTTCAAACCCTAATGGTGGATAAGAAAAAACATTAAACACATGGTGTGCCAAAAAAACTGCTTTTGTAATGGCGAAAAATTTAATTATAAATCTTCTAACAGGTGAAGAGATGAGTATAAATATTATAGTATTTGATCAATGGGTATCCCTTATCTGCTGCCTACTAGTAAATTTTATTTAAATATTTTGAAAAATAAATTAATTAAAACAAAAATTATTGTAAAAAATATTAATAATTTAAAAATTATTTATAATTTAATTTTACACACATATATATATTAGACTTATAAAATTAAAGTATTTTTAAGAGTATTAATTTTTAAAATTTATATTTTATATTTAATTTTTAAAAATTACATAAATATTTTACTAAAAATTTTATTTAAATTTTATTTTAAAATATTTTTTATATAAATTTATATTTTAAATAATTATTTTTAAATAATCTAATTTAAAAATAAAAATTGAAAAAAATAAAAAAAATAATTCACATATATCTATAAATACTTAGAATTATAAAAAGATTTACGAATATTTTTTTTGTGAATAGTTGACAGATAATTAAACATAGTGAAACAAATTCTTTCAAGTGTAGAACTAATAGGGAAAAGGTAATATCCATGTAACCTGAGAGTTTATAAGTTTATTTGTGTCACAAATATACTTAATAAAATTAAAGTATCTTTTTTACAGAAACTTCTGTTCATAAGAAGTAATCTATGGACAATCAATACAACTCTGATCACTTATTCAACTGATATTTAAACCTTTGTTTCATTATTTTGAAGGAGATTAATGCTTGTCACTATTAATATATTTGATTGGGAAATGTATAATTTTAACTTATTTGATTAAATATATGAATAAATCTTATTTGATTAACTTCGAAAATTATTAGTTTGATTAAAAATGTGTTTGGTAATATTAATAGCTATTAATTTATTTGACTTATTGTAAATAATTTTAATTAATATAAAATATATAATAAAACATCTTCAAATTTTATCTTATAAGTTATAACCTACTTTGACCAGCTTCTATTTTGTAATTTATTTAAATTTTTAATAATTTTATATTTTCATATTTTTAATTTTCCACTTATTATTATAAAAATAATTAATTATTATCATATTTTTAATATTTACTGAATTATCTTACTGAAGGTCGAATTAAAAATATTTAATATTTTGTAACTAATATTTTATTACATGATATTATCTAAAAAACTATATACAGTAAAAATTATGAAAAAATAATATAACAATAACTTAAACTTAGAAATAAAAATTATTTTTTAAAAATGAAATAAAAATTACAATTGAATTATATTCATTAAATTAATTTATTTAAATAAGATGAGTTGTACGTATAAAAAATTAATAAAACAGTAAAAAAATTAATAAAAATCTAAAAAGTTATAAAATTACAATTACGTAATAATATATTTTCACATAAGAAACATAGATCTCATTCATTTTATAAGTTAAGAATTTATTAATTAGCAACTGATTTTTTAGTAATTAATGAATTTATAAGTTAATTTTGTCAAATGTACTTTAAATATTAGATTTATTTTCACTCATTTGGAAAATACATGTTTGATCTCATCAATTAAGCTTGAAATTTCCAAACCTCACTTACCTCAATTCAAAGTTTAAATTCTCATGTAGGAGATTTAAATATATACACTAATTGAAAAAATAACATTAATGAAATAAAGTATTTTATTGTTATAGATTATTAAGGTGTGTATTGTTATGTTATTTTGTTTCCTCTCACATATATTTTAAAGATAATAAATATACCAGTTTTAAAAAATAATTTTATTTATTTACTTACTAGGCATGTGTTTCAAAGGTGAGGTTTTTAATTCTGTATTTTATGGGTAAAGTTGACATAAAAGCATATGGCACTAAATAGTATTTAAAATTGCAGAATTGAGGGAAATGGAAAAAGGTAGACAATTAAGCGCAAATTAGGGTGAGAATTAGGCAGAATTACATTTAAATTCCAGAATTAGGTGGTAATTAAACATTGTTTGGGAGGTGTGGTGTTTTGTGAGGCACATGGATGGATGATGTGGAATGTATAAGGTTAAGGATCAATCGTTTTCTTGGCTGTGTTATTTTGATGAGAAAGGGGAAAGTGGTTGGATGAAAGAGCAGAGAGGTCAAGAATGGCAGACAGCAACCACAAAAGGACCCCACACAACCCTTTTCTAATATCATTCATCTTTCCAACCCAATCTATGTCCCGTGATCTAAGGACTCTCATCACTCTTTTTTTTTTTTATAGTTTTCTAATAAATGCCTCTACTCCATGGAATTATCTATATAACACTCTTCTATCTAACTATCTCTATAATACTAGTCAATGATCAGGGATTTATCTCCTTAATTGATTTTTATTTAAATTAATAATAATTAATTTGATTCTTGGATAATTTTTTTCAACTCAACTGAACAAATTTCAGGAAGTAAAGTATTCTTTTTAATCATAAATTAATAGATTTTATATTTTAGTACTTCAATATTTCTTTTTATTTTTTAATTCATTTTTATTTTCATATAATCTTATCCAGTGTTATCAAGTGTCTTATTTCAGTCTGCTTATTATGTAATTTTTTTAATATTTTTCTGCAAAAATAATCTTGTTATCATATTTTTAGTAAAAGAAAGTAATAGCTAATAGCTATAGATTTTTTTAAGTGGAATGAATAATTAATCATTAAATAAAAATAAATATTTTCTTTTACTTTGTTTATAAATATATTTGTTTCATATATCTATAAGCAGACATGTAGAAAATACACTTTAAAGGAAGAAAAAATTGAGACAGAAGTAAAATTGAATTTAACACAATGAATAAGGGTGATTAACAAAAAATTTAATTTTAAATTTCTTTAAAACTTTTCTTTGACTTTAGGTTTTCTAAGTTTGAAATGCACTATTTTTTGTCCTTTAAATTTTATTTAAATCACTTTTTATTTTTCTGCAAAATATTTTATAACCCATCTAGGGGATGAAACTGGGTATTTTTAAAAAAATTAAAGACCAAAAACACATTATATATATATATATTACATTTTTTTCAATGATAGCGAAATAATTTGATTGCAATGAAAAAGAACCATTGATTTTATCTGTATATTTACTATCCTGACCTTTAAGAAAACGGAAAATCGTCAAACCTTTCAACGACCGTCATGTGATTATAAGATCCCACAAACCATGCGTTTTTATTAAAGAGAATACAATATTTTACATTTATTAATTTAAGTTTTCTTAACATTATGATAACTGCTGATAAATGTGTTTACATAATTAGATGTTAGTTTACATCAAATAAGATAAAGTTATGTTTGTTACGTTTTTGAGTTTTTATAGGAAGAAAACTTACTTTTACACAGTATTATGTGTAGTTGATTTTATTTGATTGGTGCTTGGGTTGTGGTGAAGAGGAAGAAGATGTTGTTAGGGCGAAAGGGAAATGATTGAAAATGATATGATGATTAAATGCAACGTGGACTCAGACACTCACAGAGAAGAGTTGTGTATTTTAAATGTGGTCGGTCCACAACCTACTTTATTAGACTTAGAACTCTTTGCATCCGTGACCCATCATCACTTTCCATTTGAACCTTTCAATTGCTTCATCACGCTCTCAAATTTTACTTTTTGGTATGACAAATGTGCAAAATCAAATTAGTCACTTTTATTCAAATGAAAAAAGCCATGTACAAATACGAGGGTTATACAAATAGTTCAACAAATCGAAAAAGTGCAGTTGTGTGTTATGTTACGAGTCGTTTGGGAGTTGAGTCCAATAACTAACCATTGTTTTCGCTTATGTTTCGCGACTCAGACACGGCCACACCGTTAACTCATGAAATACGTTGAAACAAAAACAATAGTGTCTCTGTCTATCAGCTTCAATCTTGTCTGATTTTTGTTACGTCCTACTCATTCTACCATTGCCATAATTTTGCAACCAACCATTATCGTTCCTTTTGATCTTTCTCACCTCCTCACTCCTTCCTCCTTTCATTATTTTTCTCAATATCTTCATAGTCGTCTTCACCAAGGCTTACACTATTTTCGCTGTATTACTGAAGTCAAACCACTACGCTTGCTTGCTTCTGTGGCCAGAACCGTTATGTTATTCAAGAGATCTCATTGTCACTTGAACTCAATTATTTTCTCTTTTCAGTAGTATTATTAGGATCATTAAATTTGGTTTGGCGGATAAAGGTGCTTCTACTGTCCTTGCGCCGTTAAATTCATTCATTGTAGATACAAATGTTTCTTCAATTATTGATTGTTTCGTTTATTGAGGAGAGAAAATAGGCTTTCTCGTGATCCTTTAGCTTCAATCTCAATTTTCCTGTAACTGTGTCTGTGTGTGGAGGTTTTCTTGACTCATTTTGAGTTCTGTTGAATTGAAGTTTATATTCTTATTTTAAACGGTTCATAATCAGTATCTGTGACTTGTTTTTCAGGTTTTCACGACTGGTTGGAGGTTTATTATCTAATCATTTAGGTCTGCTGCTGAAGATTAGTGTGTGATATTTGCCCTGAATCGTGAACTTGTGATTGAGAGGGGCTGAACTGTTGTTCAATTTTGGAACAAAATGGCTGAAAGGAAATTGAATATTAATGCCCCTCTCATGTCTGTGAGACGTGCTTCTGCCACATCACCGTCCTTGACTGAAGCAAAGAAGAAGGTTCTAGAGAAACGCCACAGTCTTCCATACCACAAATCAGACACGACCTTGGATCAGGTAACAAAACCAGTTGCAGTTCCTTTCAATTGGGAGCATATCCCTGGAAGACGCAAGGGCCATGGTGGATCTGAGCCTCATCCTCCCAAGGCCACTTCAATCACTCCAAGCCCAAGGCTTCCTCCAGGAAATTCAACCAACGCTACCAAACAACCATGGGAAAGGGAAAGTAAAGCTGCAAACAAATTCAAGTCCTCAAATAAATCGAAGTCTTTCAGCGTCAGTGTGGCCAAAGTAGACACTGAGAAAGAGAGAAAAGCAGAGAAGATAGAGAAAATAGTTGAGAACAGAAGGTCCAATGTGAAGTATGATGATGACGACGATAATGATGCTTTTTCTGATGCCCTTGAAACACTGTCACACACAGAATCATTCTCCATGAACTGCAGTGTGAGTGGTGTAAGTGGGTTAGAGAATATGGGCGCAAACAAGTCTGGAACCTTTTCCACAGATCAACAAACTAGAGACTTCATGATGAGCCGATTCTTGCCTGCTGCAAAGGCCATGACTCTACAGCCTCCTCAATATTCTTCAAAAAAGCAATCTGTACTAATAGAACAACAACCAAGAGATGTTAGCAAATTGGTTCGCGAGGAAAAGAAGCCATTGTCTAATAAGCATAGCACTGCTCTTATACCATACACTGGCCAAGGTCAAGAGGAAGAAAGTGAAGATGAAGGTGATGATGGTAACGAATATGACAACGCTTCTAATGTTGCAGCTAAAGGCTGCGGGTTGTTGCCTCAATTACATATTAGGAATTCATTGTGCCTATTGAATCCTGTGGCTGCGATGAAAATGAAGAACCAGGTTTCCTTGCCTTCAGCCAGCGAGGTTGTGAAACCTAATAAAACTTCTCATATTAGATCTTTTAGCCCAGTTCCAGCTGTAAAGAAGGTAAGAACAATGAATCTACTTTTCACTTTTCAACCCTTAATCAGCAACTCAAGTGGTCTTGTTTCCAACATATTTTACTTACAATCATGAATATTTCTGCAGGCTTGGGATGCAATTCACAAGAGCAAATCAAGCTCCAGGGCAGCATCACCTGACAAACAAGAGGGTAAAAAGAAATTGACTGGTGAATCAAACAGATTTACCTACTCTGGTGAGTTGCTTCCAGGTAGACTCTCTCCCTTCCGTCGCTCAAGAGCAGCTGCTACTGGTATATCTCCCTCTCGAAGACCTCAATCTCCCTTTCGTGGCGCCAAGTTGCTTGGCGATTCTAAAGAGGCTGAAAATTATAAGTTTGGAAAGGTG
Organism: Lablab purpureus; assembly: GCA_030347555.1. NCBI lineage: Eukaryota > Viridiplantae > Streptophyta > Magnoliopsida > Fabales > Fabaceae > Lablab > Lablab purpureus. Next base: position 13,320,149 of record CM059259.1, read on the forward strand.
AAATTCCACAGCGGTGTGCTTGGAAATGTTCAAGATGTGCCATCCCAAGGACACAAAAGAACTTCATATTCTGGTAGTCTCACATTTGAAAAGACATTGTACATAGATACAGTCAGCACAGCGAAATTACAATCTTCAAATGTAAGTTCTTTGGATAACAAACGGAGGGTAGATACTATGGTTGCAGACTTAGAGAGAAGAAGGGGAAAAGAAAGTAATTCCTCCATAGGATCTTCTCAAGATATAAAACAAGTGCAATATGCAGCGGAAGAAAAGGTCACATTTGACACTGAAGTGTTAAATTCTTTGGATTCCATTCCACCAAATTTGTATAGAATTTTGAATCTCACAGCCAAAGAAGGCAAAACTGAAGGATTGACAACTGATCAAAATATTAGCCTAGAACCCGAGTCCTTGCCACTTGTGCAAGGGACATTTGTTGAAGATTCAAAGATCAATACCCAGCAAATTGTGTTAGTTAATGATTCAGGAAAATATAGTGCTGAATCTGTCGTGCCTCCTCTTCCCCCACCATTACCAAAATCACCTTCCGAGTCCTGGCTTTGGCGTGCCCTGCCTTTAGTTTCTGTGAAGAATTCTTTCCTGCACTCAAGTCAAGGTACTCAATCCGAAGCTAAAAGGCATGATTCTAATGCAACATCTGGTAATCTCAAGTGGGAAACAATAGTGAAAACTTCAAATTTGCATCATGATCATGTACGGTATTCTCAGGTAACCTTGCTAATCCTTTTGTCCAAAATTGTGTACCTCAAGTCTGGCTGCGCAAAGATGAAAATTTACATTTAACTTTCTCTGCAGGAACTTCCGACGCATAAATCCCAGCACTAAATATTAGATATGAAACTCAATACCATGTTATAGTTCAAGCTGTAGGCGGCCTGTTTTTTAGTTATGCTTATGGTACGATGTTCTCACCTTATGTAATTTTGGCATTGTAGCATAAGTAAACATTTGGCGGTGTTTTACATTTTCACCTGAGTTAATGTTTTCATTCCAAAAGATTGGATTTACATCAGTTTATACCTTCGAATTTCTTTAGGTCAATTAATCATGTCAATCTTTAAATCTGACTCAACCAATTATATTTACATCAATCCCTCAAAAAGAGTACATTCGCATAAATTTTTGAAAGATTACATTTAGTTCTTGATAGAACCAAATATATACTACAGTTAAGAACTGATGTAAATTCATTTGCAGTACTAGAAACAATGTAAACACAATGCTTGAAGACCAAAACATCAGTCTTTTTTTTACTTCCTATACATTATCCTGTCTTATATTATTTATTTTTTCCTTTCTATTTCCAGCTGTTGGCTTCAAGCTCTGAACCCTGTTGATTTTGGTGATACTGTATTGATTAGAGAGAAATCAAAGTCATTTTTTGCCATCAATAAAAGCAAATCTGCTTCTGGATTAGTGGCGCTTTCGGTGGAATTAAGATTTCCTAACCTGCCCTACAGAAGTGTATATCGGCTACAACTGTGTCTTTCTTCATTTTTGGTTTAGTCTTCGCAATTTCTTTCTGCTTGATCAGAGGAATGTTCCTTATGGTATCAGCATTTTTTTTATGTTGACTGACATGAGTGATTACTGTTATCCATGATCTATTGATTGTTTCCCTTTTAATACGCATAGAAAAGAATCCTTCAAACATTTTACTTTGGCTTTCCTCAGCACTTTGAGAACAAGTATGTACATCAGATGAATTCTGGATTGTGATAAATTTCAGGTTTTCTTTTTTGTTTGTCTTATGTAATGCTGTTAGCAAATCTGGCACAGCAACAGGACAGAGATATTTTAATCAATTGCATCATTGATGTATTCATGTAAATTGTAAACTATATAAATGCTCTTCCTTTTATGATTTACTTATTCTGTCAAGTGATTTTGCTTTTCAAATGCAATGAAATTTGAACCGTTTGAGATACTTCAAGTTTTCACTGCCACATATTTCTATTAATTAGAGTTACTTCGTAAGCATACTCATGCAAAAAATGGATGACTCAGTATCTTTTATCTATTACTATCCTAATGTTTGTCTTTATACTTTTGGCCTGATGTTCAGTCGTACCCTAATATATACAGACATTTGGAAATTACATGTGAAAGGACAGAGAAAAACGTGGTTTTTAAAATGACAAAGGCTGAATAACACAAATAGCTTGCAAAATGATTACGAGCACGCTCGAGTGATTCCTGTTCAATTTTATTACAGAATCTGAAAAATCTGCCCCTGATATCCAATGTTGTTTATTCCGTTATTCTTGAACAATTACACCAGCCATATTTTAACATTGAACAAAGGTTTTGGCATACGTCTAATCCACTTGGTTCAATAGGATTAGGTCACTTTCGATTGCAAGTAGTCACTGATGCTTGTGTTGTTACTGATATATACACATGGCAAAGTAATAATTTTCCCCTCGTTTTCAAGATTCAATTTGATTTTAATCTCGTTTATACATTTTTGGATGTGCCCTAAATCCAACTTTGAACATAGCAATTTAATCATGTCCATAGCAGTTAAAGTATAATGCACTGTCATCAAATCCATCATGAAAGCAAGCTAGTCAAACCTTTGATTAATGCAGTGGAGTCTAACTTATTTCCAAACAGGGTAAAAAACTTTTGATAGTTCATCAGATTAAAGTTTGGCCTCTGTTCAAAATTTCAAGCTCTAGTTCCTTCTGCAAATGAGCTTGAGAAGTTCTTCCAGATTGCTCAATGACGTGAAGGATGAAGTCATGAAGAACAAGAAGTTGGGGTTGGATTTGAATTGGGGGCAGCCATTTGGATTGCCAAATGTTAATCGTTGTGAATATGCTCGAAGTGAAACTTGAGCCCTGGATTTGGCACAGGTCGTTATTATATTCAAAAAGTAGGATGATGAGAATTGAATATATCATGTGAATCTATATGGAGAACTGGCAACCATGTGCATTTTTTAAATTTTTTTATTTTAGTAAATCAAGGGTATCTTAACCATTAGCATGTTTGATTTGATGAGGAATATATAATTCACATCTAAGGTAACTTTACTTTGCAACTTATATTTTTCAAAATATGAATCCTAAACTTTAAACATCACTTAATCCAATTTCACAGACAGACCTGGAAGATCAATCTTTTGAGAGATATTTAAGATAATCACATCTCTCGTTTATATTTTTCATACATCTAAATCTGAAATTTAAACTCTTTACATATACGTGCTAAGAAAACAAAATCATATGATCATACCATATAGCATTAGTTGTATAATTTGTACAAAATGAGAAATAAACTTAAGAAAATGAAAAGTATTATTTTTGTAAGAAAAGACAAAATTAAAATTCATTGATTCTGCGTCAGTTCAGTAATGTGACATGGTAGCATGTGAGTAGTCTGATGAATGCACCATGGTCCTACCTTGCACCCATTCATGGTTAAGAACTTTAAGATGTACACAGCAGTGTTGTGAGTTCGAGAAAGTGAGTATGGTATGGGTGGGACACACACAAAGATGATGAAATGAGAGGAGGCATATTTATTACTATTTCTGCCAAGCCAAGACATTCTTCCCTCATCCTGTCAGAAAAGCTCAAGCTGTTCTCCCACATAAAGGTCTTTATAGAAGAACATCTCCACCGTTTATGTTCAAGAAGGAAATAGAACATGAGCTTTATAAACTCAGTTCGTAAAAAATATAATTTAAATTCAAATTATAAATTTTAAGTACATTTGGGAGTGTTGAAAAAATTGTATTAATTCAGTAAAATTATACAAAAAATACAACAATTTTTATTGACAGAAGTATGAAAAATCATAGTCTGAAAGATACTAAAAATGGTAAGAAACTGCTGAGTGAAATATAAAGCTAAATTTATGTCATTTAAAAAATTTAATTTAATCTTTTTATTTTAAAATTATTTAACACAGTTTTTATGTGAACTTAATTTTAATTGAGTTTATATTTATAAATGGACAAAAAATATCCAAAATTTCCTATCCATTTATAATTATTTAAGTGTATATTATTCTAAGTCTATTTTAGTGTATTCATCTTAAATTCAAATTTAATTTTTGAATTTTAAGCACAATTCATTTAATTAAATTTATATTTATATTAGATATAGATGAAGTATTGGGTTGGGTCTAAATCAAATTAGACTAGATCAAATTTAAGCCCAAAGTCAATTAATCAAAATAATCTAACGTTTAAGCAACTGCCTTAAAAGCGAGCCATTAAACTAAACACTTAAATACTACGATGTGGGATTTAGGCATACCAAGATGCTTAAGTTATAACACTTTTTTCCACCTGTTGATCAACCTTGTTCCTCCCTCTCAACCATTTTACCTACAGCCATGGTCAATCTTTAATTTCTCTCTTCGTTCTAACTCCTTTTTCTTTTTTTCATTCACTCCAAAATAAAAATAAAAATTTTGCTGTTTAAACTTGAAATTTCATCTTCAATTGTGGTTCAACTTCTAGCGTTGAGGAAGTAAGATTTTTAATTTTAATTTTTGTGGAAATTCAAAGAGAGAGAAGAATAAGATGTTGGATGTCGTGGGAAACAAAATGGGAGGGGGAGAAGAGGTTAAGTGTTGTGGGAAACGAAAGAACTGTAGATGAGGAGTGAAAGAAGAAAAGGAAGATAGAGGAAAAAGATAGAAAGTAGGATGAAGGGTTAACTTATTAACGAAATTAAATTTAAATTGATGAAATGACCATTTTTTAATAGATAAAAAACTAAACTGAATAAAACGTAAAAATATCATTTATATAATTTATCCGAAGTATAACTTAAAAAAATCAACCAGACATGTCTTTTTAATATTATTCTCATGATTAATTTTTTATTCTACGTATTCAAGCTAATTCTGGAAGGGCTTTTACAATGTCATGTTTTATAAACAACGACATAAAAAAAATACTACTTTTCTTATGAAGTTTTGAAAGACTAAAATAACATCGATTATCTTTTATAAATTATATCTTTATTTTTTTCTCTTAATTTATATATATATATATATATAATATTTTGACATAATTTAAAAAAAAATTAAAAGAAGAAAAAAAAATACAATTGTTGACTTTATTATATGAACCATTAAAGATGTAAATAGAGGAATAGAATTTTTAATGGGGAGAGAGATCTTGGAGAGATAATGAATAGATTTTTTATTTGATTAATGCAAAGTGAAGTATCAAGCTGTAAAGCAAGATCATTACATTCTCCCTTTCTTTCATATTTTTTTTTGCAATCACACTCTAAGCAATCATTTGCACACGAAAAATGGCTAATACTAACTTAGAATCAATCCTGACACAATTCCTTTTACAATCACATCCTATATAGATTTGAACTGAAAAAAGAAAACTATATATACTACCAAGTAGCCTATGTCTTGTAGAGACATTGATCGATCTTGTGAATCTATTTTTCTTGTTTGGACTGTCTAATTTTACAATTAGCTAGCTAGGCTATGAAATCTGGGTTATTAACATTAAGAAAGTGAAAGCTTAGTGCTGATTTCTTGGGTTTCTTTGTAATGATCCATCTTGCCACCATCGCTTCCAACTGTGTAACTCAAACCCAATTGCAAATCAGGCACTTGTTGCTCATTTTTCTGCATAAAAAAAAATCAAACAATTGCGCGTGAATATGGTGCAAAAACAACTACACTATGTTCTTAGTTGAAACCTAGTAAGTTAATTTAATTACCTTAATCCGAAATGGGGGATCAAATTCTAGTTTTAAACTGCTGGCATAATTGCGATGTTCATTGGATTTGTCAGATAGATATTCTGTGACGCTTGTGTTGTTCACAAAGCTCCATTCAGCGGGCTGAACAGCTTGTGATGCATTCTTAGGAACAACAGTGGCAGGTAACTTTGGGAAATCGGCTTGATGATTGTTTATAATTTCTAAGGGAAGCCACCTTTTCTCTTCAAACAATTGGCTTGGTCTCGTAGGTGTATCCTTTGGTTGAATTTGGCCCGAAACTATCGGTTTTCTAAAAGATTGATGATTGATGTACCATTGCTGGTGCCTAGAGAGAGTTTGAGAACAAGGGTTACTATAAATAATCTTGTTAAATTTTCCTTTCTGTAAATCCGTGAAAATAAGAACAAGAATTTGAACATGAACTGCAATTATCCAACCACATTTTTAATAATAACTTATTGAAAGGGCCTAGGGTTGTTTAAAGTTATTCCAAATAAATTAACAATTATTTAACTATTATAATATATTATTATATTTTGACTAAAATATCCATATTAATTCATTTATTAATGATAGTTAAGAAAGAGAATGTTAATAGAAGAGAAGAGTCAAACTAAAGGTAAAAAAACAAATAATTACTTTTTAAAAAAACAAAAAAATTGTAAGGAAAGAGAAAGTATAAAATGGTAATAATTTAAAAGACCAAAGAAGTAATTTACAAAAGTTGGTGAGAACAGGGTAAATGTTATTCAATTATAATTTTTCTAAAAGATACAGTAATATTATGAAGATTGGCAAATTGTACATAAAAGTTTGTTCCTGTTACCTTGAATCGATGTCATTTGTATGGGAACGTGATGGGGGGAAGGGGGTCTGCATGAGAGTTGGGAAATGACTATGTTTGTTGAAATGAGTTGCGAGAATGATTCCACCATTCCCCATCATAAGATGTTGCTGAGGACTCATGGACTGATGGAGTATCACAGATCTACGTAATCCTAGGTCGTTCGACCTGTACGTTTGACTTAGTACTGCAAAGTAAATATAACTGAATTGTCAAGTTCAAGATATATATCTTTCACTAAGATAAAGAAACCCTAACCCTAAATCCTTCTACTGGCTACATCACTTTGATTAATTCAGGATCCGCTATTGGAAAAACCCTACCCCTCGCGTCGACATCCCTTGTTCAGCTTGAGTTTGGCAAAACTAACTAGCAAATCAGAATATTATTGCATGGACTCATCAGCATTACAAAATATAAGAACTTAGTATATATAGCAGTGTTGTACCTTGCCCAACCTCGTCAAGTTTCTTGCTCCGATACATCTGAAATGAGAATTGAATATTGATTTTATATATAGATAAACTAAACTGCGTTTGAATATAAACATAAGCATTTTATTTAGTAACTTTATTTTGATAAGCTAAGCTTACAAAAGTAACTCATAAGTTAACTTTTTTATCGGCATCATAATTTAACTTGTGAAGATGTTTAGTTCATCTTAAAAACCCTAGGGTAAAGTTTATCAAAATAAAGAAAAAAATAGTTTATAGAAGAACTTTCCTATATGATAAAATAGGCATGAATAAACATTTTCAAGTACTTGCTAAATCGTTTGGGATGCACGAATGGTGATGACTGAGGATATTAGGCTGCACCTTATATTATACTTGGAAAAACGCACTTTAAGAAAAAGAACTCGGAAGAGCATTTATCTCAAACTTCAATTTGTGCTACCTGCAAGTGGCTCTTGACATGAGCAATGCTGAGTCCTTGCACGTTCATTAGTTGAAGCACCAACTTGGGTGTTGCTCCTGCAGCAAGTAATGCAGAGTTCAATTAAACTTTTTAATCCTTTCGTAAGAGAGGCTTCGTTTCACATATAATTAACAACTCAACTCGTTCTGATAAATAATTGAGTACTAATGATTTGGAAGATATACATATTAACAAATACTTACTCTCTTGACCACCAAGTCTTTCCACAGCATGCACAAATGAATGATGAAGTTCAGGAGTCCACCGAAGCCGAGGCGTCTTGGATCTAAGATATTGTCTCACCGTTCCTCTTCTCTCATTGCCTTGTCTTGAAATGCTGCTTCCATTTTCTGCAGTTCCCTCATCCTTTACCTTCTCAATATTATTCTCGCTAGTTGTGAGCTCATACCCCTCTTCTATATAACTGTTAGCGTTGTCGTCACTGCAAGCTTCTGCATTCAAGTCAAATGAAGAGCATTTCTGGGAACATCCCGATGAAGTTTCCTCATTGTTATGAATCTCATGTCCTTCTGACATGTTTACTTGTCGTTGCACGGGTTTTTTCCTCCAACCAATTGACTTCTTTCGTCCTTTACAAAGTTGGAATTTCAGGTCTGAAACAAGCAGGAAATATTTTAATATGCAGCATATTAAAGTAAGGTGAACAAGAATGTGTGAGCCTGTGAGGACAGGCTGTAATTTCTCGACAACAATTACTATGCTTTAAATCTGTTCTAGTAACTGCACGGAAATGCTATGAATTGATGGTAAAGCAACTGCAGTGAGAAGTTATGGGAAAAAACATTTATTATACTGGATGGATCCCCATTACATACAAATATTATATATACATGTGTATGTATATATGTATATAATTTTTTCTGAATAAATAGAAGTAGTTAGAAAATCAGGACTTCAGTAAATAGTGCAACCAAACTTCTCTACCGTGAAGAGGTGAAAAAAAAATCTAATGAATGCCAGGTTCAGACGAGCATATTTAAAGAATTTTACCTTTTAAGTACCTTTTGTATATATATCACGAATTCAGGAAGTTATGGAATACTCAAGACTCGTGTAGAAAGGGGTAAGAAATAAAATTAAGACTTGAAGAAGAAATCCGAACAACAAGACAGGTGAAAATTGTGGGGGAAGACGAATTTGTTTAGTCTCATTTAACTTTTTAACTCAATAAACTCAATGAGAAGTGATTTTCATTTAACCAGTGATAACATCAAGTTCCATCCAATAGGGTCCTGGCAAACAGAAAAAAGGATTCAGATAATTTGAAAAAACAGCAAGTTCATAAACCAATGCAACTTTTAGTTGTCAACTAAGTATGTATATACTTTATGTGAAATGGACAGTCCGGATAAGAACAAGGTGTCAAACACACAACCCTTGTATATAATAGCAAATACATATGTGATCACACAAATGATGAGGAGATCAGAGATTTTCAAAGTACAGTCTCACTCATCATACGAAAAACGCATCTTGCATGATTAGATAAAAATGCACCAGAAGGAAAAAAAATGAAAAATTATCTTTGGGGCAGGAGTTGGGAAGTGATTATGAAATCTTCAACAAGCTGCAGCGACTGAGGACAAGAGCTATATATGGTTAAGAAAAATAAATTAAGGAACATCCATGATCCTAAGAATACCCCTAAAGGGAGATGGGAAAGAAAGTGGGAAGAATTTATAGATTAAATCATTCAATAGCTGCTAAAAGGATAAAGAAACAAATATCACCAAAGCATAGCAAACTGCATAATCATTAGGTGTATTTTTCTCCCCTAAAGAGTAATACTAACCATCTAAGAAGATGATGTCTTTATCTCCCAAGTCTATCACGTGTTGTGTGCAACTGCATATCCAAACATATCTTGAAATCAGTCATCTCTACAAAGCTCCATCGCCCAGCTAGACTAAAGGAAACGATTCATGAACGATTGAAGTGGATTAGTCTTGGATCATATGCAGTTCTTTTATGGGTGGAGGGTGTGAAAGAAAGGGATGGGAGAAATTAAGGGGATGAAAATTGATGCCTGGTTTTTGCTAGGGATGTTTTTTTGGTAAATCATTGATTCAACAGCATAATTAATTAAGACTGAACAAGTTGAAGATGGTAGAAAGACTAATTGGTTTCCAAAGGAAAAATGAAAATATTGAGAATAAGAAAATTCGGACAGGCTACTTGTTCCCTTTAAATTGCAATAAACCTACATAATGGATACAGATGCGGCTGGTCCCTTTTGTACTGTTGGAAATCATGTGACAACTACCACCTTCTCTCTCTCTGCTTCACTCTCTTTTCCTTGACAGTTGTTAAAATCTACCACCCTTCTCTCCTCTGGCTCGTGATTATCTTAATTGTTTGACCTGTGTTAGAGACCTTGCTTCGTTAGCTAGGTGAAATATTTTGTCAAACATTCACCATGATAGCTATAACCTCAATATTTGTGCAAGTATATCGTGGGGCCCAATCCTCATCAACATATTTCAATTTTTTTCTCACCTAAACTTAGACTTTTCCCTTATTTCAGAACCACTGTTTTAATTTTACTTTATTTTTCTTCAACAATAACATGTTTCCACAGGCCCCTTCCCATGTGTGTGTGTAACTATGACGTCCGATTTTTGGCAAGGAATTAGAAATCGAACAGACTAAATAATGCAGTACTTTGGGGATACGTGGATTATAGAATAGAAAATTTTGGTGGGAAATGTGCAGAAACAAGGACGTGTAAAATTTAGTGTTTGAGGCACTTTCATCTACAACTGATGATTGCAATATAATATCATTGATGCACATTCGAGGATTTGTATTTAACTTTAATATTAGTGCATGAGCTATGACTAGAATCTTGACTCTACAACTTTAGACTTCCATGCACGGGGAGGGAACAGGAGAGGTTATTATATTATAGGTCGATTTATCAACTGTTGCATGCATCCAATAATGAAGAAAATTATTCCTATACAAGCATTATTGGTCAAAATATACCTTTCTTTACATAACTTAGTACTGGCTAATTAATTAACAAACTATATCATTTATCCATGCGATATCATTTCACTTTTTTAACCTGTTGTTGTAAATAGAATGAATTATAGAAGGGAGAGAAATAGGATTCGTTAGCAATTGTTTGACAATTCAATCAACTTTCTTCCAAAAGCAATCTAGAAAAGGGAGTGGAAGTTGAAATTTTCATCGGCTTTATTGACTTCTGATAATGCACTCAGCTCTTCAATCGTTACACACCCTCGACTATATATGGTTTAATTTATCACTGTCTTTGTCAGTCCCAGATTCCACACACGTCTTGTTAAAATTGGAAATTAATGTTTAAAAGCTTCAGAAAGGACACAACCCATCATAACAACTCACAAAGTAAACAATACCAGTTCTTATTTGCCTATTGTGTGACATCCATATTTGACTCCGGCTACAAACGTATATAGCATATATCTTTCGATTCAAGTACTTTAACCTACATTGTTACCAAAGTGAGGAAAACTTGAATATATACAAGTTGGGTAATTCAAAATTAAGATGGTGGGTATAGATATATGGTCGAAGGGAAAGTATGTATATTATATAAAAAAAAACAAGAAAAACTTGTCTCTCTCGTAACATGTGCTGATGACAAGGGACACATACTTTGAATATTTTTCTCTCTAACTGACAAGGGTTTTGAACTTCCAAGGCTCCCTCGGTTTGAAGGGGTTTGATTTCTTTGTCCCAGTATTACTAAGAGGACCTACTCCTCTTAGATTTTGGCCCAGCAATTGGAATCAGTTGGGTTGCATAAATGACACACCAATTACCAAACTCCACAAATTTGCTTGTTCTGTATCATATGCGACTGGCAAGTACATGTTTGTGCTGATCAAGGATGAGAGTTGAATGTTGGGTAAATGAAGACAGATATGGAAGAAATAAAGTAAAAAGGGACGAAAATATGTGATGCCCTATTATGAGAGATTAAACAACTGAAAAACACAAGTTTTGTTTTGTCTTTGCATGTGCACCAGCGTTGACATTCTTCATTATATTATACTAATTGTCACCCCCTTACTATGGCATGACTATAGTCTAAAAATATATAGCCATTTACTTCTCATCTACTTTGTTTTTTTAAATGTTTACATAATTCCTCACAGGGCATGTGTTAGCATTAAATATAAAATAATATTAATATTTGTTTGAATTTGTCACTCTTTAAGTGTTTTTCTTTTTTTTTTGTTACATTTAAATCAAAATATACACTATAAAATTATTTTTATTAATTATAATAGTGACATATAAAATTAATCATTGATTAAAGACTAATTTAAATTTTAATTTAGTAACTGATTAAAATTTTAGTAACTAATAATAAAAACAAATTTTAATTTTAATTTAAAAATCAATTTGATCACCATATAATTTTTACACTTATTAAAATAAAGAAAAATATTATGAATAAAATGTTATATATATCATGAGAAAAATACTACAATTTTAAATATTTATATAATTTTGTCTCTTATAAAATCACTAATGATTGAAAATTTACAAACGACAATGAGATATATACATTCTCAATCTCATCCTAGATTGTAAAAGTAGATTGGGAAAGTAAGTTTAAATAATGAGTGAATCAATTTCACTTATCTTAGATTTAAATCAAATTAATTTCTAAAACATATATTTATCTATAACCTACTGTAAGAACAATAATTTATTTTTTTATTATAATTATTTATTATTTTTAATTATATAAATTGACATTTTTTTATTTACTATCTTTATAAAACGACTTCTTAATTGTGATTAAAGTTTGGTAAAATAGATAAACATATTGATTGAATGTAAGTCAAGTCAAATTATTTAATACAGATTTTTTAACTCGTAAAAAATAAATCAAGTTAAATTGGTTCAATTTTGACTAAACCTGAAACGAGTTGACTTGACATCCTACATTTTAGTGGTTTCTCTCCCTTAAAATAAAAGAATAGAAAAAGTATTACTAATTTGTTTTTAAAAGTATTATTAATGCAAGCAATTAAATAGGTCCAATCATAGAGCTGTTGAGAAGTAACTATAGTTACCGTTGTACATCAATAATGCTAAAGATTCAAGGACTGGGACTAAGTATAACTAGTGTACAACAACTAAAAAACAAAATAATTTCTTTTAAGCATATGTAACTATTTTTAAATTTAAATAAAATAAATGAATAAATCATCAAAGATAAATTTTATTAATATTAACAAATGTTTTACTTTATTAGATAAAAATAAATTTAAAAGAAAATAATATGAAAATAAAATATTTGAATCAAATATGATTTGTCAAAATTCAAATTTAATGCCAAATTAGGATGATGTAAAATTATTCAATTTATTTTAGGGTTTATCTAAACACAAGAATGGTATTTTCAATTTAATAAAGTGTATCAATATTTAAAATTTTAAAAATTGAAATTAAAATAACATTTACACAGTAATTTTTGAAAATATAAAAAATTGTCAAAATAAATAAAACATAGTAAAAAGTGTAAATCAAATATTAAATACTATAACTTATATAAGGAAAATGATCTGCAAATGTATTTAACCTAATAACTTTTATTGAACCACGTGCAAATATATATAACCTTACAAAATTTATTGTTTAAGGTATCTAGCTAGTTTTCAACATAACAAAAATGTGTTCAAAATCATTTAAGTACTTGAAATTGAAGATATATATATATATATATAATATATTACATTATACATTAAATTCTAAGAAGTTTTATAACTGGCAGTGTATTTACTTTAATATTAATTATCATTGGAAAAATTATATCAATGGAAGCACATCTAACTGCTAATATTTTAGCTTTTTGTATTTGAATTTTATTTTTGTAGAGAAAGTTCATTGTGCATATCATAAGAGTTGGGAAAACGAAGTGTCCCATCTGATTCAGTCCTCTTCAACATATTAATCTAATGAGTTAAAAATATTGGTTTGATCTAATTTCATATTGGACCACCATGATCCAATTTAAAAAATAAAATAAAAACTTAAATAATAATCCTAAATTAAGAAAATAAATAAAATATTTATTTTAAAATTTAAATCATATATATTATGTAAATTTCAATATTTAAACAGTATATAAATTCTAATATTAATAAAATAATAATAATAATTTTAAAAATTATGACCATTATTTTAAAAATAAATTGATTGTCCTACTTTAACTTATTTAAGTCACAGACTAAGTGGATGAGATGAAAGTTAATTACTTTGATTTAGGTTATTATTATTTTAATTTAATTTAATCTATTTAATGGGCTATTCAATTAGGTAATGGGGTCATACCTATTTTACAAGTTCTGATCATATATATCTTATTATAATACTGAAAATATTACCTCGATTGAATCATAGACATCACCAAAAGGTTATACTAGACCTTTTTCATTTTATTTTATATTAAATATTTATTTTATTTGCTAAAAAAATTCCCTTATGCACCAGTTTATCCAAAATTTATATCTTTGTATGTTTGTATTATTTTATATTCAAATTTGAATTTTGATGGAATTTTGGGGGAAATACATTTGATGTTTCCAACCCACCTGTTCCTATGACATTTTGTGGACCAAAAATAAGTGGAAATCTTAAAATCAAAAGACAATTGTTGCCATATTTGAATATTTAAAATCTTATAAATGGTCAAAAAATGTTGTTTGAATGTAGTCAATTAGTTATGTAATGAAATAATTAATCACAGTTTGATCCACACACAGGAGAAAGAACAAATAATTAAAAACTCTAAAAATATATAAACAACACAATAATTTCAGAATTTAAATTATTAAAATCAGGGATAGAGATATAAAATACTATTAGTCAAGAAAATATATTTTTCAAATAGTGAAGAGAATAGCTGTACTTGTGGGCTTAAAAATAATAAAAAAAAAATACTCAAGAAATGCAAGAAAAAAAACATCAAACTTCATACTCTTTTGTTAATTTACACCTATATTTGAATGTAATATGATGAAATTATTAATTTTATAATAATTATAAGTAAAACATGATTTTAGTAAGTTGGTATAAAAAATTATATTATTATATAGTAATAAAAATTTTAATACTAATAATTATAAGTAAAACATGATTTTAATAAGTTGGTGTGAAAAAAAATTATATTCTTATATAGTAATAAGATTGTTAATATTTATAATAGTTAATTCATAAGTCATATTTATAGTAATTTACAATTAATTAATAAATTTTACTGTTTATCATAGCTAGACTCGTTTTTATATCTTAAATCTGATCACTATATAGTTGTCAAAGCTGACATCAAACGTAATTTTTTTTATAAATACACAAGAAGGAAACTTGTCTGGATCCACAATCACACATAGAATTAACCAATGGCTTTTACTATTTATAGCTTATAATTTATTAAGTACACCAGCACATATAAATTTATTTGACTATCCTTTATTTTTTATTTATTTTTTCAACTAATTTATGGTTAGTCAAACTTTTTTTTTCTGTAAACATTGTTATTTTTCTTTACTTTTTTTCATACATTTTTTTTCCTGAAAATGTGATTCTTTCGTGTTCCAATTTCTTTACTTGTCAAATTTCCTTTGTTTCTTTTAGAAATTTTATTTTTGAAAATTTAGAACCATTTTTCTTAATGCTGTGAATTATGTATGAATGTTAAATTTAGCATTAGTGCCTAACCAAAAAAAATAGTTACAATTTTAAGAAGGGATTTTCATATTTTCATATTGATATTGTTTGAGTCATGCACTCAGTATTAACCAAAGTCAACATAGTCTCCAAAGTAAGTAATGACCACACCACAATCACATTTATCAGTGTACAGTATCTTCCAACGTTGAATCCTGTGCTCATGATTCATAGAATATGTTCATCATCTCATTGATGAAAAACACATTATTTATATCGAATTTGGAGAAAAACACTGTAATCCATGGAATGAAAATCTATTATTGTAAGGAATAAAGAAGATGGTATTTAAAATCAGGACTTGAAAAAAATGAAAATGAAGGTTAAAGATAAGGTTAAAAAATAGTGAAGGTGAAGGTAAAAGATAAGGTTTAAAGAATATACAGGTAAATATGAAAATAGATTTTTTTATTATATTTATACTAAAACATAATTTTTATAATAAAAATATAAAGATAAGGGAAGTGATTTAATGAATTGAAATGTGTGAATGAATCTCAGTCATATATATCTCACATACTCAAAAACTCCAATAAGATTCTACCTTATAATTTCATCTAGATTCTTACAACTATTATATTATAATCAAGTTTTCATAATATTAGTCTAAATATGTTTTTTTTCTCAACTTCTTGCAAATTTATTCGTATTCTCATTATTTTTTTTTTATACATCCTAATTTTAATTAAAATTAATTAATATATTTTCTTTTATTAAATTAATACAAATAACATTAAAAGAAGGATCACTGTATATTTTGTGACACGTATCCTATATACTTGTTAAATACCATATCATTACTTTTTTTATCCCCATTTATATCAATTTAACAAAAAACTCACGTTAATTAATTTTAACTAAAATTAAAATTATATTAAAAAATAAAAAAACATATTATAAAAATTTACAAAAAAATTAAAAAAAAAACTTATTTTGCTTAAACACAATTTAAATTCTCAATTAAATTTGTGGCATAACTGACAAATTCTCCTTAAATTTTCATTTACGCAAAAAGATACGTAAAGAAGTTAAAAGAAGTGAAGAATAAAGAGAAGAAAAAAAAAATTGACGTCAAAATATTCATCATACATAGATACTACTTAAATTTTAATTTCATTCTCCTACCCCTTCATTTTCAATTTCTTTCCATGATGACTAATTGCTGATAGAGGTACTACAATTTTCCATTTAAAGCATGTCTAAGCAAGTTCTTAGTGTCACCAATGATTAACAACATCAAGTTGTTGCTATTCCTGTAATCTAAAAAGGGTAAGAAGTTGGAACAAGAATAGGTATAGCCAACATTAACTGCCATCGTTTATCATAGTATGTACAGTTAACAAGCATGCAAATCAGATGGTTAATTATTCCCAAGATGTACCATCTGCAATTTATATCCCCATCATATTTAGTTTCTAGTCATGCCTGACTAAAGTTATATAAATACAAATTAGTTATATCCTTCATCGTCTGATGGTAGGGCCTCTGTACAGACCTCTCCTAACCAGGTTTTTAGGCGCTTGAATCTCTTCTAACCAGGTCACTTCAGATGGTTTTACCCCACACAACTGATCCAGGTCAACACCTTAAACAGTAGAACATGTAAGAAAATAAATGCTTTAGAAATTATTGTAAGATTGAAAGAGGGGGAAGGGGGAGAGGATAGTAGAAGGAAGAGAAGTACCTGGAAGTTCTTTCCTAGGTGACTTCCTGAAATATGAGCAGTGGTGTCTGCCATCTTCCAATGAGTAGGGAGGGGAAAGAATGTCAAAGAGAGCACATGGGGTTAAGGCTTTAAAGCAATGAATATTGCCACCCTTGTTTGGATATAGAATTGTTGTGTTACAGGGTGCACTCATCTGACAATCTTTCACAAGCTTTGCTGGTCTCGCTGCAAAAGTAGAAAAATCTTGAATCTCTTTTCTAGTTTAGCAAATACTTAAGAATAGGAATCAAGCAAAAAAAAAAATTGTTTCTTGAACTAACATAATCAGTAAGTATCTTGGGATTAAAGACATCACCCTTCAAACCATATAAGCAGCAGCAAAGTAAATAAAAGATTTATATTAAATCATCAATGGAAATTCATAATCCTCTATAGCATGCATCAACATGGAAATTCATAATCCTCTATTGCATGCATCTTTGCATGCCAATAAAATAACTCAGTCACAACATTCTTACTAAAATCCTCAAAATAACATCCACCAATGGAACTCTGGAAGCAGGTTCCCAAGATAAAATTATCTCGTGGAGATTCAAACACCATGCATCATGTAGTATGATGACTTTACTGGACTGTGCACGGCCCCTTGGGACAGTGCTTGGTTTGTCATCCACCCAACTAAACCATCAGAGCTCTAACTAACCAATCTATGATGCTTAGATACCCATGCCTAAGAGTATGCATCTGACCCACTATCTTAGAGCTCCTGGGGGGCTTCTATTGCCATAAAAAAGTGAAGGGTATAGAGACACGAATGCAGAAAATATCAAGTTAACTAAGGCAATTGATTGCAGCTGCCTTCAACAGTTTGTCTAGTGAATACATGTTAAACAAATAAAATTATAATTAAGAAACTTTCATCCTTTGGGAATGACAAATTCTGGTTAAACAAAATTCACCATTGATTAATAAAGGCAGTTTTTCACAGTTTTATTATAATTCAGAAAAAGATGGTCTAAACCTTGTTCAACCTAATGGTTGCTCAAGTGCAATGCCTTGGCTCTCAAGTTTCTTTAATTCACACTATAAATCATAAAAAACATGTTATTATGTCACCAGATCTGAACAGGAAAGACATTATAAAAAAAAAACAAATATCAATGTGATTGAGAATTGTAATATAGAAAAGGGTCCAGTTAATGATGTCAAATTAGATAGCTGAAGTGCAACGATTCTTCAACCTGTACTTTCTAAGATAAGTGAGAGCATGATGATATTCAAACAGTTATCTTTAGGTTATGCACAATGTTATAACTTATTCATTACACCAAGGACATTCACAGTTCACATAGTTACAAATAACATTTATCCTTAGGTTATGAACAATGTTATAACGTAATATTGTCAAACAATTTCAAATAGACATATTTAGGGAAAACAACATAAAAAAACACCATTATATGTTTACCTTCTAATGTTAATGTTAACAATGATTTAGAATGCTTTTATTAAAATTATGAAATCATAGTCAGACTACAATTAATAGGTGGTTCAACATTCCAGGGATTAACTTCACAAAAAGGAAAGGCCAAATTTATAAAAGATTTAAGCCGAAAAGATGGTAGACACTGGAAAAAAAATTATGTAAGAGATTACTGATATAAGGTTTATAATCAACTTCAAATGAAACTAACTTTTTCTATATATTTCAAGAATAGAAGTAAGCTTGAGCATCAAAAGCTGCAAGACTTAGTTTTTATTTAAATATAACCAAGCTCTTAAGCAATATCTAACACTCATTGTGTTATCTATCCATTTTCTCAAATGATATTCATGGTAGTAATGAATGACTGATGGGAGAAATGGAAAGAGATGACAAGGATGCCTAAGAGGTTTTGGTTTTTGATGATGACATTGAAAACAATTTGACCAGAGCAAATATTGTCAATTTATCTAATGTGCATGAGACTTCGGTTTACACTAGGTGCTGCTGCACTTTCTGCACTTTCAGCACAAGTATTGTAAATTGATGAAACTGTCCAAAGGGAAAAAGAGGAAATGAAACAATCTACTGTTGTCATAATAGTTCTGATGTTAATGAAAATTTGGATTTAGAAGTTGATGATTTCTATTTCTTATCAGTATCTAGGAGACTAGGAAGCTTGTATTTTGTTGATATTTACTTCTTTGTTCAACTTCAGACACACCTGTGGTGTATGGACAGACACCTATGACTTTTTGTTGTTATACATTGGCTAATATGAAGAGAGTTGCAGACTTGCTGCTGCTTTATACACGTAATTATGTATGATTCTGTTTTAGCTAAGGGAGTTTGCTGGCTGGCTGGCTGTCTCATATATCTATGATTCTGTCTTTCTTAAGAGAATTTTCTGGCTGACTGTCTGCCTCGTGTATCTATGATTATGTTTCTGTTAAGGGAGTTGCTGACTTGCTGTGATATTTGTATGATTCTGTGAATAGAGTTGTTACACATTTAATTCATCCAATGCATGACTATATGGAGATTTGCTGTTATATATGACTATATTATAAAAAAAATTGAACAGCCGCTATCCCGCTATAGCACTCTGCGGGTCTGCTGCTATATAGAATTTAAACCATCCAGTTGAACACATAACAGATGGCAAAAACTATTCAACCAAATCATTGAAAGATAATATTTAACTAAAAATTTTCTGATGCAAGTATATCTTTGGCCAAGAGTCATCAGTTTACTATATCCAAAAAACAATTGTTATTGCTTTATAAAAGACTGAAGCGTATGTTCATCACCTTGAGATGGATCATCTGACCCGGGTAAATCCAGCCAGTCATATGACCTTACATGTAAAGAACCATAAAGAAGCTTGCTCAAAACAGTCATTCCAGGATGATTATGAAGGGGGATAATAGAACCAGGGGACATACAGAAGATTCCCATCTGTAAAAGAAAAACTCCACCCATATGAATCCAACCTCAACATCTAAATTCAGAAAGGAAGACTCCAAACAGATTAACAATAAAAAGCTTACAGAGAATTTGTCACATTGATGCAAGTGGATGTACTTAATAGGAGGTGGATATTGATAACTTCCATTACGTCCCTTTTTGTCATAAGTACCATTCAAAGAACCTTTCCACCCACGCACCAATTGTGCCTCTTGTTCGAGACCCACATTAGAAGGCTTGAATTCATCTAGCATGGTAGTGAAATCAACGAAAAAGTTAACACAAGAACATCCCCTTCATTGTGAAACAAATAACAATTTAGCAAGCATCTAAAATCAGGCACTGCATTATACATTTCACAGAAAATTAAAGTGAAACATTATCTAGGGATTAATTGTACCTAAAAGGGTTCGAACTTTTTCTAGAGCTTCTTCTGAGATGGGTCCCTCAGGAGACAAAGATGCCTTGCAAGTATCATATAATTTCTGAACAATTGGCATTATGTAGTAACAACTAAACCTAAGACTTCTTAAGCAATCTGAATATGCAGTGAGAGATGAATTTTAAGAATCCAATGAACTCAGATGAGGTGGATATAATGTAAACTTGGATCCAAAGTGGTACTTCTCACTTGACTTTATATCGAAAAAGTAAAAGGAACAGCTTCCTTTCTACGCAACAAAAATACATTTGCGTAATTGATCAGTTCAACTCCATTCCCAAGCACCTTGGCAAGGAAAAAATTACCACAAAATTAGAATAAAATGAGTTAAAAGCATGATATATTGCCTGTGTGATGAAGTGCAAGGGAGAAAATGTAAAGAGGTGCGATACAACAGAAAAAGAGAAGAAAACCCAATTGGGAATGATGAATTTGTTGAAAAAAAAAGGATAGGAGAAGAAGGTTTGAATGAATGTCATACATGAAACGGCTCTCCCACAGATTCACGACAACATCGGGGTGGGCACTGAAGAGGGACCAGAACAGAGCAGACAACAAAAGACACTTGCACAAAACCAGATGTCGCTTTTAGAATACCATCAGCTATGTTTAGATGGTTTTTCTTTTTTCAAGGGAAAAGGATAAAAGGATAGAAAGTAATATAAGGTGAAAGAGAAGAAGAATAAAATTATTATTCGTAAGTAGAAGGAATTCTTAAAAACCTTAGAGATAATTATTTTAAATATAGTGGTTTAATAAATAATAAATAAAAATATTAGAAATTACAGTGAGACTAAATTAAAAATCACAATAACAATATATTGATAATCTTTTTTATATAAAAGTTATATTTTTAATTGTTTAATTGATATGCTTAAATACAATGATTAATCTTTTGATAAAAATAATTAGAAAGAAGAACATAATTTTTTTCAGTTTTGTTTTTAATGATATTTTATTTTTTAAAAGATATGTATAATAGAAATAGATGTAGTTGTATTAAAATTATTATTCATCTTTGTTTTCTTATTGGCACCAAAATGTGAGAAAGGTTGCAGATAAAAAAAAAAACAAGTAACAAATTTTGTTTTACTGTTTTGTCCTTGTTTTGTTTTTATTGGAGGATGCTGAGAAGAGAATTTATTTGAATCTCAATATCTCCGAAGTAAAAGAAAGACAGGTAGTAAACTTAATTTTGTTTTGCCTTTAGTTTTTATTAGAGGATAACAAAGAAGAATGTATTTGAAGTTACAATGTCAAGGATACATAACATAACCAACCAAAATTTAAACAATCTCACATTCAAATTTGAAGAATTTGAATACATAGTCTCTTATTGAAAATGAATATTTCATAATTGCACATATTAGCACTAAAGAAGAAGGTGATGCATTCTTGCTAACCAAAGACCTTATATCCCTTTATACAAAAAACTTTCTAGCATAATTTCATGTAAAATATATAAATTAAGTCAATAAGTTAAATTAAGTCAATAAGGAAATATATAAATTAAGTCAATAAGTTAAATTTTTTATATTTGTAAATAAATTTTAAAAATAAATTATGTAAATTTAAAACACTAAATAAGTTTTGTATATATAATTTGTAGTTAAATTGTTTAAAAAATGTTATTATTCATTAATATTTTTATTTATTATTTATTTAAACTCATCTTAAAAAGTTTTAATTATTTTGAATTTATTTTATATAAATGAAAATAAAATTGAATTTAATTAAATATTAATTAAATATTAGTTATTTTTATTTTTTAAATAAACACTAACAAACTAAATTAAAGTTTAGTAAAAGTATAAAATTATATTAAAATTTTAATTATTTTATAAATTCATGTAAATTAATTAAACAATTTGTTTTATTTTTTATATCTTTCAATTTAATATTTTCATTTGAAATTTTTTATTAAACCTTAATTTGTTTTAATTGGTATGTGAAAAAAATATACATGATTTTCAACCAATGATTTAAATATATTAAATTTTAAATAATTATTAAATATTATTTCTAATTTTATAAATTAATAGTTTCATAAATAATTATCTTTCAATTTAAATTTAAATTTATTTTTATTAAAATTAAGTTTAAAATAATTTAATAATTTATAATATATACGTATATGTATAATTTTTTATTTTATTAAATTAATTAAATTTATTAATTGCTTTGGTCTCTGTCTTCTTTTTATGTTTTCAACTCTAGCCATTAATTCAATTAGTAACTTCCAATATTGATCCATTTAATGGAGTTATTTTCATGCATTGGACACTGGAATCTTAAGAGAAAATTAGTTTTCTTTTACAAGGCATGACATGTGTTCTTTCTGACATTTTAAACAAAGTGCTAGTATTTTCTACAAATTCAAAGAAAATATCCATGAAATTTTCCATTCAAAAGCTACAACATAATTCATGTTATATAAAAACATAGCAGCACTTTAAATATATCATATGTATACATTTTTGTTTATAGCATAATATAAACCACCTTACTACATTATTAACAAAGTTGACATTCCTATCATCTGTATAGATCTTTGACACTATTATGAATTATTATTATCCAGTTAATGTAAGTTACTCACCAATCACTAACTTTAGTTTTGAAATTTCAATAATAAATGAGTGGTAAATTTTATAATTCAACTCAACATGTTTGGTACACTTACCAACAAACCATTTATTAAGTACATTTTATTCTTAGATAATTTTTTTTAACTTAATCATCAAAATTTGTTTTATTCATCATCATTATCATATGTATCTATGTTATTTTTAAGATCACATAATTCTAAAACGTATATATTCATTCTGAAATTAAACATTTATATTGTTTATGGAATAATATACATGTAATTAGGATATTTCCCATCATCATCATCCACCTTTTATTATAATAATTATGACAATACAATACATAAGATTTGTAATAATGATGATGAGAAAAGACAAGACAACAACTTATAATTACAATATAATAATAATAAAAAATTTAAAATAATGAAGAAAATTATCTACTCAGATCAATCTTTATGTAATTTATTCTTAATGATAAATGACAAAAAAATTTAAAAAAATAAACCAGTAAAATAATGTCTCAGTATCTTTATATTTTACATATTTTTTATAAAATTTTCATTTTCTATATGCTCAAGACAATCATAATTATATTTTATCAATTATATTTTTGTATTTACTTTATTTTTTAATTATTTAATTTATTCATAAATTTTTCTATTCAAATTCACATTAATTAATAAATTTATTTTAAATTTAAAGGAAATATTTATGATATGAAATTATTGATATTTGAGTTTTTTTTTTCATTTGAATTTGGTTTTTGTATCAATTAATTAAAAAGTAGTTAAACATGTTACATGATAAGAAAAACTTATTAAAGTGGATATCTACACAATTACTCTAAAGAAAATAAAATTGTTAAATGTATTAATAATAAAACTTTGGAGACTCATTGATGTAATATTTAAATCTAAATCAAATAAAAAAACTTATAGGAAAGAATTACAAAAATCATTGTTTAAATTTTAAAAAAGTTGATATCTACTTTCAACTAAAAAATTAGTAATACCTAAAAATGGTAAAATAGTACTTTTCACTTTAAGTAATATTATAAAAGAAAATAAATGTGTTTATTCTTTTTACTTTATTATCTTTAGAAATTATATACTTGTTGGGATAAAGGTAAAACACAAAATTGATTATAGTAATTAGCATAATTCATTATTTAGGTGTTTTTTATATCATAATCAATGAAAAATGATGGTAATAGATTATATAAGCTAATTATATTATTATTTATGATATCACATTTGTGTGACTTGGATATTATGAATGAAATATGACATCATAATATAATAATAATAATAATAATAGTAATAATAATAAAATATTAAAATTATAAAATCATAAATAATAATAATAATAATAATAAAAATTATAAAATAAAATAAAAAATTTAAAGAAATAAAAAATAAATTCATAAAATAATAATAATAATAATAATAATAAAATTAAAATTATAAAATAATAATAAAAAATAGCAATAAAATCATAAATAACAATTATAATAATAAAAATATTAATAATAATAAAATTATAAAATAATAATAATAACAAAAATAATTTAAATAATAATAATTTAAATAAATTCATAAAATAATAATTATGATTATTATTATAATATTAATATAAATAATTAATTTATAATTTAATATTTAATTTAAATAACTTATATCAACAAAGATAATTTAATCAATTTATTAAATATACCATTTTATAATTTTTTTCAAAATTTAATATTAAATCATTCATTTTTTTATTTTTATTTTTTTTAATTCAAACAATTTTATTTTTTTAATTTTTTATTTCTCATTCTCTTAAATTTACTTCTACTTCAAAGACATCTAAGTATTAGATAATTCTTTTGGTCAATTCACTTTTTATTAGTAATAAATATAATTTAAGTTAATAAACATGAGAAATAAAGGGTACACACTTTTAATAAAACCAATTATGACAAATAAATTGGAGAAGAATAATTTTTTTTATTGAAAAGTGAAATATTAACTTGTTTGTATAAAATATAAAATAGAAAAAAAGAAGGAAAGATGAAAGATGTACCTAACAGAAACAGTGAAAAATGTAAAAGAAAGTGAAAAAAAAATATTTAAATTGAACAATTTAGCTAGCATTGGAAACATTGTATTGCACAGTGATTTTCATGGTCCTTGTATATTATTGGTAAGAAACACATTCGGTTTCATTCCAGTATTAAGAAATTGGAAAAATCTTAAATGACAAAACTCACACTTTTATATTTTTTATCTTGAGTAAATTATATTTCAAATGAATTTTAGTTATGAATTTTCTTAACTCGACTTAAAATTCATGTTTTTATTTTTAAAAAAACCGTTTTCTTACAAATTTTTTTGCTAAGTGAAAAAAAAAATAAATATCCAATATGTGATATTTTCAGTGGTAAATTTACTAAAAAAATAAACACTTAGAATTCTCTTAAAGTCAATTCACACGATCAAGTGAACTGAGGATAATGTATTGGAAAACGAGTTTTCATTATCTTTCTTATGTCTGCATTATTTTTATTATGTTTTGCTAAAGTTCGCAGAAATACTCAATTACTAGATTCTTCATTTTTCAATGCAAGTTATGCATAAATTTGAGCAGTATCCTATTTTTTGTTTTGTTTTTCATTAACTGGTGATTAATATATAAACAAATTAAAAGTTGTTTACAAATCTTGGGTATATATGGTAAATGAGTTATAAATTTAGGGCCAGAACTTCTTAATGTTAGTGTGCTCTAAAATTCTTCAGTTTATGAGGGAGTTAAGACATTAATCTCAAAAGGGTTTTATGCCAAGAGAATGAAGTTTTGGTAGAATCTAAACTTACACTTGTGGTTATACTTTTATTAGATTCAAGAAAGATTATAGATGGAGACAATTTCAATCCCTAACCAATTCCATCATTATTGTTATCATATTAATTTAAAAATTAATAATCAATTTTTCTGATATTTACTTTATTTGATATACTATATATTTATGCTTATCATTACATCAATATCCTACTTCCTTAAGCTAGTAACTAGTTGTGAAATGGCATCCATTCTTTTATACATATCATATTTAGTATCTCATTGATTATTTAACATATATATATATACATGAAGAATACAAATTTAATACCTATACATTTTAAACATTGCTGAATGAGATGGTAAGTTTAATCACGTGATGTACTTGTGATTGTTAAGAAAAAATAATTCTTACATTTTATCTCTCATATTTCTTATCAATGACATTTGAGACACAAAGTATTATAAAAACTAGTTTGAAATGTGACTTACAGTAGTATCGAAAGTGTTTTAGATTAATTTGGTTCATGAACTGAAGAGATGTGTGGTCATTTTGTGAGGGAGGTTCATGAACAGAGACGAAATAAGGCAATGACTGATTTACTGGACGCAATCATGAAGGAGCATAGAAAAATAGCACTAACCATGTCACTCTTAGTTTGTCTTTTGTTGTGCAAATAATATAAAATAAGCCATGCAGTAAAGTGTAGTGTTTCATGTTTTAAAATCATACTAAGTTATACATTTATTTCTATTACTGCCAACATGGCTATTCCATATCATTAAATAAGTTATCTTTGGTGTTATTTTGAGTCACTTAGAAGTAGAAATAGCTTAAGTCAAACTTTGATAAACCAGAACATGACCTGTATCATTATTATTGAGTTTGAACTTTGTCTTTTTAGTTATTATAAATCTCTTGTTGATTTTTAATTTGACCTCTTCTTAAATAAGTGATTGTTTTAAAAAATAATTTATTTAATATACATTTATTTTAAGTTTAACTAAAATAATATTTTAATTTGAAAAATAATAAATGAAGCACTAATAATATTTTGGATTCAGATATTAAAAAATTAAAAAAAAATATCAAGAATTGTATTCACAAGAAAGTATTATTTGAAATCGTATAACTATGTAGTGCCATAACGCTCTTGTCATAATTGTTTTAAAAATTAATTTTTTTCAAAATTTTAATTATAATATCACTTGTCTACAAAATTTGTTATGATAACTGCTTTTATTTTAAAGTAATCATAAATTTATTAAAATTGTTTTTTTAGACTCATAGGAAAATTAGCATTCATAAATTTATTAGAATTGTTATGATAACTGCATTTATTTGTCATTCTAAGAGTAGTTTGCATATATGTTGACAATTAGCAACTCTCAAGTAATAGATTTACGCGATTCAAAGGTATAACGAAGCATCCAATTCTAAAAATATCCACATTTCAAGTTATAATATTTTATGACAAAGATTAGACAATAAAGCATGCAGAGTTTTACTATTGACTTTAAAAGCATCCTTTAGTCGATGATTTACAGATTATAAAAAAAAAACAAGTATTGTAATATTCGGCGTAAATATTTTTTGTATTGATTTAATTAGCTATCAACGAAAATAAATGAAAAAAATTTATTTTGGTCATTAAAACATTAATATATTAATTTTTAATCTTATTTTTAGGTGATACAAATTAAATTATTAATATTACAATTTAGATTTATAATATAAAATATTTTAAATTACATTTAATAATGCAAAATCTCATTAAAATAAATAAATTATTCATATAATATATATAAACACACAGAGAGGTTATCTAAAAACATTAAGTATTAATACTGTCAATATGAATTGGTACTATTTGGCTTATATTTGTTACATGTTAAATAAATATTGTATTTACTAAAAAACTTCATATTTAAAATTTTATCTGTTAATAAACATTTTTTTAGTGATTATATTGACGAATACTTTTATTATATCAAAATCCTAAATATTAATGTGTAAGAGGTTATTTTCTACACAAAACGGGCTTATTTGAACAAAAAAATGGTTGGAAGTTGAGATTTAGTTTTATATTAGGTGTTGAGAGACGTCAACCTTCATGGACATACCTGGTAATAACAAAATAAAACCGTGTCCTATTTATCGGACGTGGGAGCCAACCACAAAGGGAATTTTAGAAACATTGGTCATCATCATAATAAAATAATAATAATAATTTAATTAATAATAATAATAATAATAATAATAATAATAATAATAATTTGGAGAGAAAAAAAGAAAAACAGACAAGAAAATTTGGGTGGCAGGTTGGTGGTGAGGATGATGAGAGAGAGAGGAAAGAAGAGAAAGAGAGAGAAACTAAGGAACGAGACAGAGAAAAAAAAGTCTGGCATCGAGAGAAGAGAAAAAGAGAGAGAGAAAGGAAGAAAGTGTCTCATGAAGAAGATGGTCGAAGAGAGGGTCCTCTGAGATCATCCGGAAAAGGCAGCAATAGAAGAACAATAAGAAAAAAAAAAAGAGGAAAACAAAATAAGAATTTGAAATTGAATTTGTTTTGAACTTTTGCTGCCTTTTTATCTGTGTCTCAATTTGCCCCTACCTATCACCCCTTCTCAATCAACATTGTATTTCCTTCCTATGCACAACAAAATTATCGCAAGAAGGAGTGTTCTTTTCTTGCACCTTTTTGTCTCCTTTGCATGGTAATTCGCTTTCTCTATTAATGCTTGAATCATGGTCACCTTTCCGAAACCATACATTTTTTTTCTTATCTTCTATTGTTCATATCCACGCCAGAAAAGTTTGTTTGCTACGTTTATTGTTTCAGTTATTTTAATCTTTTTGATATTCATTCATTCTATTAATTTTTCATCTGGATGAAAATTCTTTCAGCTCCACCAATTGTTGAGGATAATTGAAAAGAGATATCGAGTTAAGCCGATTATGGATTATGTGGAGAAGAGACTTGTAACAAACATTACAAAAGAAACGA
Source organism: Lablab purpureus (assembly GCA_030347555.1). Classification (NCBI taxonomy): domain Eukaryota; kingdom Viridiplantae; phylum Streptophyta; class Magnoliopsida; order Fabales; family Fabaceae; genus Lablab; species Lablab purpureus. Next base: position 13,348,875 of record CM059259.1, read on the forward strand.
GAGAGATCCATTCAGACCAAAACCTTAATTTTTCATGACTTCAGTGTGTTGTAAAATCTTCCCTAGTTAGTGAGTTTCTTTTTGCTTCATCCCAATATCCTTATAGATCGAAGGGTTTGTCTATATAAATGCCTGGCAATTGTGGATATTATATAATATAGCGTCCTGGCTACCGAGGAATATAGATACTGCCTTAATCAAATTTTTGGCATCGGCTTCACAAAGAAATGGAAATAAGATGGAACACATTTGGACTTTGTCTAAGAATTTATATTTGCTTGATCTCAGTGTGGGGAATCAGAGATTGTTGGTCCATTAATGATGAAGGTTTTTTTCTTGAATCTGTTCTTTCAACTTTTCATTCGTACAAAAGCGTGGGACTCCCTTGTATCTTGATTTTGTTTGTTGGTTTTGTCGTGAATGGAAAATTCAGGACTGGCTTTGTTAGCATTCCAAGCGAGAATAACTTTCGATCCCTTTAATGCTTTGGTGAATTGGAATCCCAATGATTGTGACCCTTGCAAGTGGTTGGGTGTTCATTGTGTAGATGGTAAAGTGCAAATGTTGTAAGTTATTCCTTTCCATTTCCTTTCGAGTATTATTCCCATGTTTTTTCTTTCATTTTTATCTGGCAAATATTTTTGTGTTGAAATTGACGTCTTTCAATTTTTATTATTATAGGGAATTAAAAGGGTTATCACTGGAAGGAACATTGGCTCCTGAGCTTGGCAAACTTAGTCACCTAAATTCTATGTAAAGGATCTTCACAATCTCTTGTGTATTTTTTTCATTACAATTTTTTATGTTTTCTTTCCCTTTTTCATTAGGTGTCAAAATAAATCTTGTTATTTAAACTAAAATTATTACATTCGAGTCTTTCTACACTTTTGAGAACATTGAATATTCTTTACCACCGAAACCCATTTACATTAACCACCATTAATGTTAAAAGTTTATTTATTTTTTATTTAGATTGGTAAAAAACAAGTTTATAATATAAATTACCAATATTATTATAACAAATTATGCAAGGGTGAGTTTTGCGTGATCCATTGGGTTACCATCACCAACTTTTGATATTTGCTAGAATTTACAGTGAGTCTTTTTTTTTTATAATCATAACTTATATTATTAAAGTGTTTGTATCATTTTCCAAGTCCTTAATCATGATTTGTCTTCTTTATTTCTTAATGTCAAAAAATAGATGTCTTATGTAGTGCAATAATTTTTCAGTTAAGGCATTGGGTTGGTGAAGATTGGTTGTAATTGTTTTGTATTTCTCCTCCTCAATCTTCTATGTGATGTCATTTTCCAAACTTGCATATGGCATTTTCTCTCTCTCATCAAACAAGCCAAAAATTAAGTAGCTACTTTTTTTTTAGTTTTGAACTCCATTAAAAGGCAATAATTTTAATCTTCACATTAGTTTATAGAAAAACAAATGAAGGATAAGGTTACTTTGTTTATAATGACATGTTGTGAAGCATTTCTATTTGATTGGTTTAACTCCTTACATGATTTCACACCATGTTGATGTTAATGACCTGATAAAATATATCTAACTTTGTATCTTATTGCCTTTCTGGTATGGATAAGCTTACTTTGTTCCTTTAAACTAGTGTATTATGCAAGAATAACTTTTCTGGTGCCGTTCCCAAAGAACTTGGAGATTTACCCAAGCTAGAGTTATTAGATTTAAGGGAAAATAATTTGTCAGGAAACATCCCAGCAGAAATTGGCAACATGTCGTTATTAAAACACTTGTAAGTTAATTCTATTTTTTATACATGTTTTATTAGGTTTATAGTATTCTTCAATGAAAATTTATTTTACCCTAGGTTGCTTTATGACAATAAAATCGAAGGCGATGGTGATCCTCAAGATGGGGGAAAATTCAAATTTCCTTCGAAATCTCTACTCGTTGAAAGTTGTTCATCACCTCTGACTACTCTATTTTCCTGCATCAATAGGAAATATGGATACTGGCAAGCATTTCTACAAGATTTTTTTCTAACCAAGTGACCTTAGTAGTTTCATTACATGTTTTCCTTCCATCTGTATCAATAATGAACAGCGAAGTCAATGAGAGACAACAAGTGTTTCTCTCTTTTAAATCTTGCCCTTTTGTAGAACCAAAATTTTCAACATTCTCATTTCTTAGAGTAGCATGTGTCTCAATAACTTAAATTTTTGTTTGTTAACAAATTTTGTTGATGGTTTTAATTAATAAATCTGCATGTCTTTTATGGATGACATATGCAGTGTGTGGCAACGTAACTTCAACCAATGGTACAAGTCAGATTCATTGGTTATTCTAACCAAAGCTACACTTACGAAATGTGCCAATACCTTTGCTTGGCCACTGTACGTAGATAACTTTTGGCAACATCTTAACCTTAGTAAACACATGTTTTGTTCTTTCATCATGTTAGACTCACTAAATATTTTTCTTTTCTTTGTAGTTTCAAGCTAGGAAAGACTACCTCTCATGGCCGCAAAGAGGATTATTGTGACATTCTGCCAAGTGAGTGGAGAACCTTCCAAATTTATGACCTGTTAAGAATTTGAAAAGGCTTCTTATTGACATTCAAAATATGTCTTGAACAATGTAGGTTCTAATGTGCCAAAGATAGCCCAAAATGTACCAGAGCTTGTTAGTTCTGTACGTCGGAAGTTACTTCAGTCTAGTGGTAATAACCTTGCAGCTACACCTTTCAGTGACAAACCAACAATAGAGTTTAGTACTGCTCCAACTACCTTTAGTAGTGGAGCTTTTCCTGCTGTCCCAGATGCCAATAAGAAACAAAATCAGTTACCTGCATCCTTAGATTCGCCTCCTGGTGCTCCGGATGATGCTTCTGATGAAAATCAATCAAACGATGCTTCCGATGGAAATCAAACAAGTCAACAACATCTAAATAATGGTGCTTCTGGAAAAATGTGGAAGTGTATAATTATTATTTTTCTACTTTTGATGGTCTTTATTATGATAATTCTTTTGTACATTTGGCGAAAACGAGCTGCAAAAGTAATAGGCCCCTGGAAGACAGGAATAAGTGGACAGTTGCAGAAAGCATTTATAACAGGTAAATAGTTTTTATTTCTAATAAGGGAATACAAACGAAAATCTATAATATTTAACCATAGGTTATTTAATTTAAACAAAGTATGACTGTTATTTGAATAATTACGTTATTTTTCTTTTGTATATTAAGAGGTGTGGTTTTTTGTTCATAAATTTTGAAGATGGTTGTGCTACTGTACATGCATGCATCCATACATTCAATTTGTTCAAGCATAAACTTCATAATTCAAAAAGTAGCAATCTATATTATGCCATATGAAGCATTTTCCCATAGATAAAATTTGAACTTTCTCATTTGAGTTCAATCAAGGACTGACAAAAATATCATGAATATGCGGGGATTTTAGTAGAGGTCAACTGTAAAGTCTAATGACTTTCCATTTCCAATGCGCCAAGAAAATAAATTATTGTTAGCTTATTATGTTTGACAATATTATAATGTCTTCTCATGAAATGTAGGGGTCCCCAAGTTGAATAGAGCAGAATTAGACACAGCCTGTGAGGATTTTAGCAATATTGTTGTTAATGGTTATTACGGGTGCACCATCTACAAAGGAACATTGTCTAATGGAGTTGAGATTGCTGTAGTTTCTACTCAAATTACTTCTTCTAAAAACTGGTCAAAGAGCATGGAGATGAAATACCGCAAAAAGGTTTTCTACTTCTCTAGTCTATACAAATAAATGGACTTGCCTTAACAATTCCATTGCAACGTTAAGCAGGATTCAATTTTCATTTTTTTCAACTTTTTTCTTATGTGCTCCAGATTGATACTCTGTCTCGCATAAATCATAAGAACTTTATTAATCTTATTGGGTACTGCGAAGAGGAAGAACCATTCACTAGGATGTTGGTGTTTGAGTATGCTCCAAATGGAAACTTATTTGAGCATTTACATGGTACAACTCTTTGTTTTAGTTGCTTGCAAAGAGAAAATTGAATTCATTTATGTTCTTACAACTAAAAGTTATGTGTATTTTATTTCTTCTTATTTTTAGTTGAGGACATGGAACATCTTGATTGGAGTGAAAGGATAAGGATTATCATGGGTGTTGCGTATTGTCTTCAATACATGCACCATGACTTAAATCCACCCGTGGGTCAAAGCAAGCTTGTTTCAGATATGATATTTTTAACAGATGATTTTGCTGCTAAGGTGCAAACAAATTATCTTCTCTTCTTTTGTTTGTTTTCATTATACGTTAACATGCAAGTAACACATTTCTCCATTCCATTGTTCATTCAGATTGCAGAAGTTACTTTTCAACAAATTGTGTCACCAGATGAGACAGTAGGTGATTCAAAGAAATCTGATGTATCATCCGAAGATGATCTTGCAACCAATATTTATGACTTTGGAGAGTTATTACTTGAAATCATCTCAGGGAAATTACTTTACTCGGAAGAACATGGCGACCTTGTGAAATGGGTAAGTTTAAAACATACACTCCTTGAATATTAAAATGTCTCCTAACAGTTGAAAGTGTAAAATTGCTAATAATGTATGTATGTATGTAGTCTAACAAATAAATTCTCATAAAAAAATTTAGGCTTCCAAGTACTTAAAAGACAAAACAAGCTTCAAAGACTTGATCGATCCCACCCTCCAATCTTTCAAGGATAACGATCTTAATACCATTTGTGAGGTGATCCAAGATTGTATCCAACCTGATCCAAAGTTAAGACCAACAATGAGGGACGTCACTTCCAAATTAAGGGAAGTGCTTGGTGTGTCCCCTGAGCAAGCAGTCCCAAGACTTTCTCCACTCTGGTGGGCTGAATTGGAGATCTTGTCAGTAGAGGCGACTTAAGTTTTTTTTACTCTCTTTTTTATGTTTTAAGTCTCTCTCTATAGCCTCCTTCACCTACCAGAGTGGAAAGTTATAATATCTACTCAAACAATTTTTTACTTCCTTCATCATTCTTGTTCTTTTGTAAGTCTTCATCATCAATACCTTAGATATTCATGTCCAAATGAAAGTGTGTATTATGTTATTTTGCAAGCAAGGTATAATAGATTGTAAAAATTCTGGCATGTGTTGGTACAACATGCAACTTGCAACTTTATATAGGTCTGTGGACGTATTAAGGTTATTATGTTTATTAAGAAAGGAAATTATTTTTTACACGTGATCCATGAATGCATCATCAAAGGATAAAAACAGTAATAAAAATTAGAAATATTTATTTGACACTAAATTAGAAATCTCTAAAATAAAGGTAAAAATAACCTTTTTTTATGTGTATTTGTATATTTTTAAGATATCGAAAATAGAAATAAAAATAATAAATTAAAGAAATAAAGAACAAAAGTTGAAAGAATAGAAAACACAAAAGTTAGTAAGTTAAATTAGATTAATATTTAAATTATTTTCATTTAAGAAGACTATTTTATCACTTGATTATTTTCATTCAAGTTAAAGATAATGTAATTCTCTTTATATAAAGGATTAAAAAATTCTTGTGCAAATGTATTATTTTGGGTGACATCTTGATCTCATCTTAATGAATATAAAGAATGTTTTAGAAAAGAGTGCAAAGGAGAAAGAAGAGATCTTGCATCAACTGTAAAGAAAATTTAAAATTAATTTTTCATCTTCACATCCATCTAAGTATATAAGCTATTTATAATCATATATTTTATATTGAGATTAAAACGTAATTTGTCAAACTATTCTATTATACTCTCTTGATTGATATATATATATATATATATATATAGTATTTTATTCAATATTAACGATGTTCTTAATATAAAGGTGAATTGGTTACTCATGTTTTAATTTATGATTTAAGATATTGAAAAATTGATCTTAAATTCGATTTAAATAAAATCATCTTATATATTTAAAAACTGAAAAAAAAATTGTTTGAATTATTTTTGAACTTCATACAATTCTTACAAACTTTAAGTAGAAGGATAAGTTTAAAATGAATCTTATCCATCTTAATAATACTAAGTAATTAATTATATATATATATATATATATTAATAATGAGATAATATAAAAAGGAAGATAAAAAAAATTCTATCTTGATATTTTTATTATTGGCTTAATATTATTTTATTGTTAGTCTTTTAATTTAATTTTATTATTAACCTCTCTTATAAAAAATATAAAAAAATTCTTTCAAATATTAAATTTAAGTTGAAAAAAATTATAATTCATATTAAATATTTTCGTGGATAAATAATACTCCCTCTGTTTCAAATTAAATATCAGGAACTAAAAATTAATTCCCTTTTATTAGTTTGACTCTTCATCTTTTACTATCATCTAATAATATGTTTTAATTTTTTTATTAAAGTTGAAGTAGCAAGTAATTTTAATTGAATATTTCTATTTTCAATTTGGTGGAAATTAAAAATTTTGATTGGAATTTTAAAATAAAATTTAGATTAAAATTTTAAAATAAAATTTAAGCATAGTCATTTGCAGTTTAATAAAAATTAAAAATTTTGATTGGAATTTTAAAATAAAATTGGAATATAGTCATAATTTGGTAAAAATTAAATTTTTTTATTGAAATATTTATTTAAAATAATTAGTAACTTTAATTTTAAACTATTTAAAAATAATTCTAAAATAATTTAAAAAACTGTTAAAATTCTAATCTCAATCAACTTAGAGTTTTATTAAAAAATTAATTTATTTATAAAAGTTTCTAATTAAATTTTAATTAATTCATTTAATAATAATTAATAAAAATAAAAAATTTATAAAAAATTAAATAAATTAATTATTTTTATGAAAATTTAAAATTAATTAATTTTATTGATAAAGCTTGTAATAAATTGTACCGTACACTGAAAATATTTTTTAAAAAATCGCATAATATTTTAAAAAAATTCTCATACTGTTATTCTTCTCATTCAACCTAACCCTTTCTCCAGACACACTATTCATGTAATAAAAGGTTCAATGACATCACACGGGGACGTCACTTTCTAGGGAACTCTTTTCTACGTCACTTTCTCGTGAAGGCAAGAGGAAGCATGACAGTGACTTATTTTTAGTGTTAGAAACTGAAGAACACCTGGTTCTGTTCTGTCATGTTTCAGAATGTTTATGTTTGCGTAGGCGTGGCCCCTCAATCACGCACCACCTTGCACCGCCGCTCAAGCCATTCCGTTTGTTGTGCTCATGCACCCCATCATCATTTCACAACACAAACAATGCCTCTCCCTTCAACTCCTCTCTCATGCCTATTCACAGCGGATATAACTATACCACTCAGCACTACCGTCCTGTGTATCACTACACTACCATGTGACACCTTAAGCAGGTGTTGAGCTGCTGTTGACTTTTCCTTTCTGGTACCACATTCTTTAAGTGGCACAGTCCATTATGAGTTCTCTAAGGATGTCTTTCTTCTAAGATTCTGTTTTATTAATTATAAAAATGAAAAAAAAACTTATTAACAGCTACTATCATTCCTGCTTTTCAGAAAAGAAATAATATCATATATTCATCAACCATTTCTTTCCTTTTTTTTTTACAACATTATTGAAATAAAGAACTTTGCTGCAAGTACAAAAGTACTAGCTAGCTCAACCACACAAGCACAAACCAAACAACAACCTTTTTTTTTTTTGTCTTAATGATGAGAAACTGAACAAACTTAACTAACTAACTAACCCTAAAGATGCACACTTTATAAAGATGAACACTTTATAAAGATGAACACTTTATTATTTTTTTTTTGGTTAGCTAGTTCTATGGATCACACCTCACTTGGCCTGATTCACCTTGAGTACGGTCCCAGCCTCGTCCTTGTTCTGCTTCCCCCATTGCATGACTCGCAGCTGCGCAGCTATATGGGCAGCCAAGAAGTCCACACTCTGCATTGGGCTAAGCAAATCCAACACCCCTTTGAGTGTCTTGAGCCTCACGCAATCGGAACCCTTCATGACCCTCTCCAACCCTGCAAGAACCTCCTTCAGTGCATCTTCGGCAGCAGCATCCGTCCCATCGCCACCACCACCATCGCTCCTTGCACGGCTCGTGAGCTTGGCCAACCCCACAATCTTGCGGTCTGCCATGGCCACCTGCTGCCTCTCCATCTCCCTCTCCACCTTCTCCTCCTCCATTCTCATCCTCATCTTCAGCTCCTCCGTCTTCTTCTCCTGATCCTCCGTCATCACCAAGACTTTTCCCTTCTTCAGAGTCTCCACCTGCCTGAACACGATGGAGGGCTTCCACCCTGTCATCCAAAGCTGAGAATGCTCAAAAGGATTCAGCCACGGGGGAGAAAAGAAAATCAGAACATTATCACGAGCAGCAGCCCATTTGGTAGTGTAGTATTCCTTCAAATGGGATGTCACTATGGACACCAAAGCTTGCAGCTCTTGGTTAGTCTTCACCACCTCAGTTCTCTGGTTGGACACCTGGAGAAGCTGGTGGAGAATATCCTCAAGCTTCCCAGTCCACTTGCCGTAGAACTCAGAGAATCTTGCCACCACAGGGTTGGCCATTTGGAACAGTGAAGAAAAGTGAGTGAGTGAGGAGGTGATTAGTGAAGGAGTGTATGTGTGTATGGTTGGGGGGAAGGGGTGCTTTTAAGGTGGGGGAGGTGGGGTGAGGTGACCAGATGGAGAGAGGAGAGGAGGACACGAAAGGAAATAGTGTGGAGGGGTAATTGGGTGCATGGCTTACGCGCAGCAATTGCCTACTAGTGGTTTCAAGGAGAGTTTGACGCTTTGCGAAGAGGGAAGGGAGGGCGTGGCTCGGCTTTCTGAGCTTTGGACCTTTGACTGTGTTGGAGAGCTGTGGTTAAAGTTTAATCACACCTGAAGAGGTAATTGACGTGTCCTACCCCGAGTGAATTCAGATTCAACGTGGAAGCTGAAGGCTGATTCGGATGCCTCTCTCCCTAACGGATACAGAGGCACATCCTTCACTAAGCTAGGTAACATTTTCATTACAAGACTTTGTAAGATAAAGACTTAATTTAGTTTTGCAGGTTGTATTATACTATATTATTTTTAAAATATTATAAATTATTAAGAATATTATGTAAAACTTAATCTTATGTAAGATATAAGACTTTCAGTCTTATTTCTATTGCTATCTTAGTATACTCTAGTATAAAAGTCTTATAAAATTTAGTTTTTTTTAATAGAAATGTTATGATGTAAAAGATATATGTGATAAGATAATTCAAGTTTTTTTAATTTTTAAAAGTCAAATATTTAAGATTTATATAATTTTCATTCATTAAGTATTTCTATTCATCAGAATTTCATGTAAGCTTACATATTTTATGAGAGTTTTACTTTCTATTAATGATGAATAGACATTTATTTGTATGTTAATTACTTTCAGTTAAAAATATATAAATTCATCTTTTCTTTCAAAATTGGATGAATATATTACAATTATGTGAATGGTTTTAAATATGTGGCTTTTTTCTATCGAGTTTTAATTTACTTTTTACATATTTTAATATTTTAATATGTTATATTTTTTTTTTAAATTATAATTTTTACTTTAATATAAAAGTTTTATAACATTCAAACTTTAATTAGCATATTAGAAAAAACATATTTTTTAAAATAAAAAAATAACATTTTATTTTTATGACTTGAGTCTTGAGTCTTAAATTATATGTTTCAGTGAATTTTTATAATTTTATATATAGTCTTTACAATAGAAATATTCCAGCAGACTAAAATAAAAAATACATTTTTTATAAACTTTAGTTGAAATTTCTCAAATTTTATTTTATGAGCAATATTTTCATAAATATTTTTTAACATTTGGTATATTCTGATTCCATTTGAACTTGTATATTATAATATATGTTAGTTTGATAAAATTGAAACATAATAAGTTGCTGGCAGAAGAATTTCTATAAAGACATTATTTTAAAGGCATTAACTAGTTAAATGAGATTTTATTAATAATATCATTAATATATTTATTTTTCTAAATTGTTGGTGAAAATAAAAAATGTAATATATATATATATATATATATATATATTCGTTAATATATATTTATTTCTGAAATTAACTGATATTAGTTCATGGCATGGTGGTTGGAAAAGAAGTTTTGAAGTTATCTTTGATTTTATTTATTATAATTATAATAATAAGATGTTTCATTACAATAAAATTTATAAAAATATAATGTGAAATCAGGAGAGATAGATAATTGGATGAATGATTGAGAAATACTTTTTATAATATTGATAATGAAAAAGCATATAACACATTTGAAAGAAGTTAATTAAGAAAATTGAAAAAATAAGATAATAAATATTTTTTAATGTTATATTCTATTTATTAATAAATTACTAACATGATAAATAAGAATCCAGGTGAGAGTGAATGAAAGTATTTTTTATTATTATCTAATAAGATATAGTGACTAATATATAGTCATATAATATCAATATAAATTGAAATAACTTATTTTATATAGGCTTATAGGCTTATCAATCCTTTTAAACTCATGGTGATAATAATTAATAATCAAGGGTCTATCACATAATTGAGTGATGTCACATATCAGTTTTGTAAGAATGTATACAACTTGGAAATTGGACATAAAGATGTTAAAAATTAACCTTCTTCTTTAAGATTTTGTCTTCTATTAAAACTAGACAGCTCAAAGTGTTTGAACAAGTGTGAGAAATAAAATTGACAAATACTAACAGTGAATAATGTCTTATTACATGTGATTAAATGAGATTGAATACTTTTTAATATCTATCAAGAATATTTAGTGGTATTAATTTTATATTTATAATTGTTAGAGTAATGTTATAGAATTTTAGGTTTATAAAATATCTTAGAATGAATTATAGAAAATAAGTAAGTACTAGTACAGAAGATTGTTATTGTGGTCTTGAAATTTTCATAGACAATATTATATATTTTTTCTTTGTGCATAATTAAGGAGACAGATAAATGACCAACAAAATTGGCCATGAACTATGTTTATTACTTAAGTTTTCATATAGATTCATGTTATATGTAGTTAGTTAAATTCTTAAGTTTCTTGATTTCGCACCAAATTCTGGAAATGTTTTATCAATATTCTTCCATTGTGGAGAAACTGGATGTTGAAGAAGTTTGTCACATTTTTTATCATTTTCTATGTAAGGTTTTTTGTATCCTATTTACTAGAGAACAATCTTTTAAACCTTGGTATTATTGGCAATACCATAACACCTTAGCAGGGGATCCTTTATGTCTTCCTCATCACTACTTCGGTCAACTTTCTTTTTAAACCGCGATAACCCACATGTGGGACACGCCTTCAATGTACTAAAATAACTTCTATACAATAAAGAATCATTAAGGCTATCTTCTTGTACTCCAAACCCATTGGGCATAATATCTTTTCTGCTTCATAATTACGATTAGGTAACCTGTTATGTTATGAAAGCATTTTCTTAACTCCAATAATTTTATGAAACTTTTATTAGTCCATCCATTTCTTGCTTTTAAACTGAACAATCTTAAAGTTGTTGATAATCTTGTAAAGTTATTGCATCCTGGATATAATTATTGCTCGAAATCAGACTTCAAAGAATCATACACTTCGCCTTTTCCAAAATTTTCTTCCCAACAGAAAGTATCATCTCCTCTAAATTATCATCCATCATTTCTTCAAAAATATTTGTTTTTTACATAGTTGACATGTCTAATATTTCTTCATGTTATGTCCATACTGTATAACTCTTGAGAATACCAAACACGGTCACGTATATCATCAACTTGCCGACGTAGTTGATTCACACAATGAACGCATGGGCAATAATATGCTTCGTTGATAGGTTTTCCATTTTCACAAGCAAATTGTAAGAACTCATCAAATCCCTTTTCATACTCTTCACTAATGCAACGTGCACTCATCCAACCTTGGTTCATAACTACGTAAAGGTGAGGTCCTACCCATTCAGCAAAACATTTATCATAATTCGCTAACATGTACAAACCAAGTCTACTATCTTACATTTGATAAAAATTTCACAGCATTTTGCATTAGTCTCCAAAGTACACGAAATGAAACTGGTGACAAAAAACACACCACAATCAAATATACACCCGGAGAACAACACAAAGAATTAATTTTTTAATTTTCAAATAAAAAAACAAAAATAAACCTATAATTTAAAAAACTAATTTCAAAACAAAAAAAAAATAATCCTAAACAATTAATATTCACCAACAATAATCCAATAGAGACATTCATGCATTATTGTGATTGAGATCCCAAAAACAATCTATGTCAAGAACAAAATATGGATACAGAGCACCGACTTCAGTCCCCCAGTGTAGTCCTTAAAACACAAATGTAATCAGACAGAATAGCTCCCCATAGCAAATGGCACACAAAGATGGAAGCACCAACTTCAAAGCACCACCAGAGCACCCTGTAACACCTTGCCACCACCAGGGACGAAGAGAGAAACTTAAATTTTATGTCACACACACAAAGAAGAGTAGGATTTATGAAGCTTTAGTCAGAACAAATAGGCTCCGACATAAACTTCGAAATTTATATTAGGACTTTAAAATTTACGACGTAAATATCAAGCTTTACGTCGGGATTCATATGCTTTGACGTAAAGCAGTTCATCATAGTTACAAAATGCCACAACGTTTTAGCTGCATCGGGGTGTCTCTTGGTGAGACATAAAACTCGTGAAATAGAAAACATTTTTTTCTAATAGTGAAAATAAAAGAGAAAGAGAGAAAAAATATAGAAAGAAATACAATCAAAATAGAGATCAATTCAATTCCCAAATTATCTTCTTTTTGTTATATAACACAAAATATTATAGTAGGATGAGCACATATCTGGGTGGGAACACATTGCAATCATTGCATGGAACCAAAAAGGATTGACAAGAACTACTTTCAATATGTATGATCATGATTAGAAATAGAAGTAGTAAGAGTTGTGATGCGGTAGATTTTGGATTTAAAATTTCTAACCTTGGCACGAATGACTATTGAATGATTGGTCAAGTATCAATTATAGAAAAAAAAATTAGGCATAGGTATTAAAACATTGTACACCTTTTACATGGAAAAATAGATTCCTTTAACATAATATTATAAAATATATAAATGTGATGTTATAAAAAGATAAACAAATATATCTTTTGTGATGATTCTTATATCTATAAGAAAAACACATATAAATTGAATTTCAAATCATACATTGTAAGACATAATTATCTATTATTAGTGTGAATATTGATAATTGTTAATTATACACATACTACAAATTGATCTGTTTGGGATGAAATCCACTTACCTAAATTTAATCATAAATTAGCATACACAAATTTTGTATGAATTTGGTTAAATCTTTAACCTGAGTGAAAAATATATCTAACATAATATAATTTTATAATGTGCATGCAATTTCGTTCTTTATAATTTTGTTATTATAGATTTGATCTTTTTAAAATTAGCTAATTTTGCTCAACATTATTCAATTATTAAAAAAAATTATTGATGTATCATTAAAACAAGAAAGATAAAAGTGGATTTAAGTCGATAAAATATAAAAAAATAAAAATGCATTAATTAATTTCAATTATCATAAAACTGAACATAACTTTAGAAATATTATAAGAGAATTGAACTAAACAATAATTTAAATAAATTGATAAATTATTTAAATTATAATTACCATATATGAACATATTATATATTTAAAATCTATTTTTTAATTTCATAAGTTTAGTTTAGATAAAATAACTATACTTAAAAGTAATACAAGTTTTTAAACTTAAATTAATATAATAATTAAGTTTTTAGATAATTCAATTTTTTATATAATTTAATTCAATATAAATTTGGTTCAGTTACCTAAATACAATAATTCATTTGCTCCTCTTAGATAAAGTTTCATTAAAGAGTTTTTTTTTTCATGAGTGAGAGTACTCTGTGCTCACATCTTTAAATAATAGCATATTTGTTTAATTACACATTATATAATTCTTAGAGTACCTATGCAATACAATTTACTTGTAAAAGATATACTACTGTATTTTACCTCAGAGATTACCATAAAATAAAATATTTAAATAGATGTAATCAGTTTATAAAAAATTGGTAACAATATAATGAAAATGAACAAGGAAGGTGAAAATTAGTTAAGATTTTATACTTTTCTTTAACTTCTTAACAATGTTTACTTCAACATAGATTAGATTTACAGTTTTTTATCACCAAGCAATTGGAGTCAAAGTAATAGCAGTAATATCTAGAGGATAAAAAAACTATATGCAGAAAGCATGTATAAAATTTGAAAAAGAAAACACAAAGGTGTAACATGAAGTAACAGTAAGATACATGCTGGTAGAAGGAGGAAATCTACAACTAGTATATATGTGTCATCTCCTCATTAGTAAAGTAAGGAGGTGGATTGGTCCCTCATTTGTACAGGAAGAAGATGCATTATGTCAACTCCTCATTCGCAAAATAAGGAGGTGGTGATGTATGTGCTGTGTTTTCATTTCAAATGTTAATGCGCATGCAAAGATTCTGGACATTTTTCCTCAGAGTATTGACAATTTTGAAAGACATCCAAAAAGTCATTGTCTTTGAAGTATGTGCCCAAAGGAATAGTATCTTTATCATAATAGAAGACTTTATTACAATTTTATTTACCAATAAAAATTATGAATATAGTAAATATAAATTTTATAAAATTAAATCATTTTTTAAATATAATTAATATTTTCAATTTTATATTTAAAAAATATTGAATAAATATTTTTATTTATAAAAAGCTTCTGTAGAAAACTTTCACTAATGTAGTCTATGATAGAACAGATTAAAGTTTGTAATTTTTACTCTTTTTTGAGAGTTTTAATTATTGTTGTGGTTTAAAATTAATTTTACTTTCACCACCTAAATTTAAAAAATAACATCTCTTTATTGTGTGAATAAGTTCCTCATTATTAGCTCTATAAAAAGATGAGAAAATCTTCTATTAAAATATGCAGGAGTTGAGGGAAATACATGTTATTCATTCGAAAGCATAACAACTTAAAATCCCGCTTCTGGAAGTGGAAAAAGACTTTTTCAGTTTCTTCCAAAATTGTGAAGGAAACTACACTGAGATAAAACGATCATAACCTCTGCACCTATAACATTCCAAAACACAGACACACCACCCCTTCCTCCAATGCTATGAAAAAGCTTAAACTGTCTCGTGAAAAGAAAAACAAAAAGAAGAATAGGAAAAAAATGAAAGAAATATAGCGTGGCAGGGAGATGGTGTGCATGGCTTACGCGCAGCAATTACCTACTAGTGGTTGCAAAGAGAGTTTGACGCTTTGTGAAGGAGGGAGAGGAGGAAAAGGAAGAGTGTGGCACTGCTTTCTGAGCTTTGGACCTTTGACAGGGTTAGAGTTTTAGAGAGGTGTGGTTAAAGTTAACCGAATAGAAGTAGACGTGTCCTCCTTCTGGGAATTCATATTCAACGTGGAAGCTGAAGCCTGATTCAGATTCTCTTTCTCTTCAAATAGATCCAGGGATCACTGTTCTATATGCTGCTTCCATTCCTCACCAACCTATCTACTAGACCTCTCTCTGCAATTCATCTTTTCTTTTTTATTTAGATCCTATAAAGCATATGTATTAATAATTATGGACTAAAAATATTTGTTATTTTTTTGTTTTAAATAATTCAAGTTTCTTTGTAATTTTAAAAATCCAATCTTTTTTTTTTCAATAAAATCTCTCTCATACAGAGTAAAGAATCCACAAAGAAGGGTGTGGAACAATTGCTTTCACCAGTTTTCTTTTTTAGATGTATTTAGAATGTAATTATCCCTTATTAAATGGATGAAGAAATTTATAAAAGAGAAAAGAGAAAATACATAGGTATTAGTGTTATCTTATTTTTCTAAACTTTACCTTACGGTGTTTTATAATGCTAAAGATATATTATGAACTAGTTATATATATATATATATCTTTTGTCACATAGGAGATTTTTTAGAAATTAAAATATTATTTTAATATAAATCTCATAAACCTTTTGGTCAATAGTTTTAAAAACTTTTTCAATGTCATTCAAAATTGAGCAAATTGCACTCATACAAAAAATATCTAAATTTCGTAATATTTTAAATCATGCACACCGCCTTCTCTTCCTCCAATGCTCTGAAAGACTTTATCTGTCACGTGATAAGAAAAACAAAAAGATAAAGAGGTGCGATTTGGAAGCTGAAGGCATTGAGATGTCTCTCTCCCTCTCTTTCAAATGGATCCAAGAGACAGTGTTACATATGCTGCATCTTCTCTCCACTATCATTTTTTTTTTACTTAGACCCCATCAAAAGCATATATTTAATAATTGTGCATTGAAAACAATGGTTAGAGAGTGCATTTTCTAGTAATAAATTTTACTTTAATTTCTTAATTCAACATCGAAATATTAACATTTATCAAATAAGAGAAATAATACCATCTCCTAATAAACAACTAAAATTACAAATTACAATATAAAATATTACTTAACAAAAATAATTTTATTAAATATTTTACTCTGTATTTTTTAATAATAAATATCCCTTAGTAGAAGACTCTTGCCAATTCATGGTGGCTTTTCAGAAGTCCAGAATTACACCATCTTAATTGTCTTAATCTTGTTTTCTTTTCTTAAAAATTTGTGCTTTGCAATCTATCTTAATTAGCCCTGGCAAAAGACAATAAAAAATAAGAATTCTTCATTATATGAACAGGGAAAAACCATGTACATAAACATGAAATCATAAATAATTGAAAAATAGTAATATTTTATTTATTACATTCTAAAATGTTTCTAAATATATCATCTTGTGCATTTGCGTAGTCATTAAAGAAGTATGAAGGATGAAGTGTCCAATTATAAAATTATAACAATAATCTAGATTTAGGAAATAGTGTAATTTATGTTTTTTTTAATTAAAAGTGCAAAACTATTAACTGATCCTGCATCTAAGAGAACAAGGACGAGGTAACTAGTGAATTCAGGTTATGATGATATTCATACTTTCAGCCTTTTTCAACAGAAAATAATAATGGCCCAACTTAATTAAAGTCCAGATTCTTATTCCATTTTAAATAATGTAATTGGAAATTCGATGGAAAAATAATTATTTCTAAGGAGGAAGGAAGAAACACTATGATAGTCTTTGAGTAGTACTCAAGTGTTATTATATATGTTATAGATTTTCTGAAAAATTCCACATAACAAAACAACCAAATTAAATACATAGTTGACACTAATAAAATGTACAATATTAAACAATATTAAATCTTTACAACAATAAAATTTTATATTAACAATAATCAAAATTTACTGTGACAATTTAATTTCATAAAAAACAATGATAATTTACTTTAACAAATGTAATAATTTTATTAAAGTGACAAAATAATAAAATACAATCAATACAAAAATTAAATACAAGGAGATGTAACTATTACTCATTCAAAGTCATCCATCAAGAGTCAAATCTTATATTCATATACACAATAAATAAATATATATATATATATATATATATATATATATATATATTATGAGTATGTGGAGTCTAAAAGATGTATTAGGTCTAACTTATTTACTTGATTTTATTTTTTATAAATACTTATGTTATTGTAAACCTAAACAATTAATCTGAAATACCATTTAGTGTAGTTGTGTTTGACTGAACCATGTAAATCCTCTATGTTCTTGTTATTTATTTTTGTCTAGTAATTGTGTGTGCGTGAGCGTTCATGATCTCCAACAACTAGTATCAAGAGCTTAGATTTTTTTTCAAGCGAGTAAGAGCAATGGCAGAAGACAAGAAAGTAAAGATTGACTAATTTGATGGAAGTGATTTCAAATTTTGGAAGATGCAAATTGAAGACTACTTGTATCAAAAGAAATTGTACTAGCCCTTGTCTGAGAGCAAACCAGAAACTATGTCTCAGGCAAATTGGGAGTTGCTGGACAGGCAGACTTTGGGTGTTGTCCGATTAACATTGGCGAAGAACATTGCTTACAACATTGTCAACGAGGCTTGATAAAGGCATTATCAAGCATGTACGAGAAGTCGTCAACATCAAACAAGGTATTCTTGATTTGTCAGTTCGTTAATACGAAGATGCGAGAAGGTGCTAGTGTTACAGATCATGTGAACGAATTTAATTCCTTAGTGTCGATATTAGTTTCAGTGGATATTAAATTTGATGATGAAGCACAAGCATTGTTGCTATTATCTTCTTTGCCTGATAGTTGGTCAAGAACTGTCATGACAGTAGCGAGTACATCTTGGATTATGAAATTAACCTTTGAGGGAATTAGAAATTTAATCCTTAGTGAGGATGTTCGCAGAAGGAATGTCAGAGAATCAACAGGTTCCTTATTAAGCATTGAAGGTATAGGCAGAAGGCTTGAAAGAGGGCAAGGTTCTGTGTTTGGCAGATCAAAGTCCAGAAAGCGAGCACCGTCTAAAACTTGCAAGGACATTACCTGTTGGAATTGTTAACAGAAAGGTCATTTTAAAAACCAGTGCACTACTGCTCTTGTTACTACTAAAGAAAATAGGCATGACAACACAATGAATGCAGCACAAGAAGACATTGATGATGCGTTAATATGTTGTGTTGAAAGCAGGTTTGAATCCTGGGTTATGGATTCTGGTGCATCTTTCCATGCTTCACCTTGTAAGGACTGATGAAAAATTTTAGAACTGAGAATTTTGATAAAGTTCGTCTAGCAGATGATGAAGCTTTAAACATTACAAGCATGGGAGATATAAATCTTAAAACTTTTGCTGGTACAGTCTAGACATTGAAGGATATCAGATATGTTCCAAGACTTAAGAGAATGTTAATCTTTGTGGATATGCTTGATGTTCAGGGATATCGAGTCATATTCGGTGGAGGTCAGTGGAAGGTGGTAAAGGGTAATCTAGTTGTTGCTCGCGGCTGGAAAAAAGGAACCTTCTACATGGTAGAATTACCTGCAAAAGAGTAAATTTAGTTAGTGATAATGTTGGTCATCCTTCAACTTTGTGGCACCAAAGACTTGATCACAAGAGCGAGAAGGGTATGAAGTCACTAGTCTCAAAGGGGAAGATTCCAGAACTGAAAGAGGTAGAAATTGAGTTATGTGAACCATGTGTGTTTGGAAAACAGAAGAAAGTTACTTTTGCCAAGACAGGGAGGATACCCAAGGTTGAGAAGTTGGACCTTGTTCATATAAATGTATATGGGCCAACATCAGTCTCATCATTAGGAGGATCTCGATACTATGTCGACTTCATTAACAATTCCACTAGAAAGGTATGAGTTTTACTTTTTGAAGCAAAAATCAAAAGTATTTAATACCTTTAAGAAGTGGAAAGCTGCTATTAACAATGAGACAAGATTAAAAATTAAATGTTTAAATCTGGTAAAGGTGGTGAATATAGTAGTATTGAATTTGTTAATTATTGTGCTGAGAATGAAATTAGAATGCTTAAAATTATTCCTGAGACACCTCAGCAGAATGGTGTTGCTGAAAGAATGAACAAGACCTTCAATGAGAGGGCAAAGAATATGAAAATTCATGCAGGGTTGCCAAAAAAATTATAGGTAGAAACAATGAGCACTGCAGCATACCTCATTAATCGAGGACCCTCAGTTCTTTAGGATTTAAAATTTCTGAGGAGGAATGACAAGGCAAAGACGTAAGTCTTTCTCACTTGAAAGTATTTGGTTGTGTTTCTTATGTTCGTGTTAAAGATGTTGATAGGAACAAGCTTGATCCAAAAGCACGAAAGTGCATTTTTATTGGCTATGGAGCAGATGATATGGGATATCATTTATAGGATGATCAAAATAGAAAGATCATTAAAAGTAGAGATGTTACATTCAATGAAAATGCAATATACAAGGACAAACTTGAGACAAATACTGAAGCTAAAAAGAAGTCAACAAAGAAGGAAAAGGAGGTAGAGTTAGAGAACATTACAGAAGATGATCTTACAGGAAAAAGTGGGAGCTCAAGAGACAGGATAGTTGAGGAGATCAATCCTGTCACCCCAGTAGTTGAAGTGAGGAGATGCAATAGAGTTATTAGGTCTCCTCACTCCTTCAACAAATTATTTGTTGTTGACTGATGATGGGGAGTCTTTGTGTTACCATGAGGCATTGTAGATGGATGATGCAACTCAGTTGGAGTTAGTTATACAAGAGATGATGAACTCACTTGAGAAAAATAAAGCTTGGTGTTTGACTAACCTACCAGAAGGCAAGACGGCATTGCAGAATAAGTGGGTGATCAAGGTTAAGGAAGAACATGATGGCAGCAAGAGATACAAGACAAGGTTAATGGTAAAAGGCTTTAAATAAAAAAGGGGTATTGATTATAATGAGATTTTCTCTCCTGTAGTTAAAATGACTACCATTAGACTTGTACTAAGTATTGTGGCTGCAGAGAATCTAATCTACAGCAGATAAATGTTAAGACAACGTTCTTACATGGTGACCTTGATGAGAACATCTACATGGTGCAACCAAAGGGTTTCCAAACTTGGTTTGCAAGTTGACTAAGAGTTTGTATGGGTTGAAAGAAGCACCAAGGCAGTGGTTCCTGAAGTTTGACAGTTTTATGAGTAGGAAAGGTACAAGAAGTGTGTCATGGATCAATGTTGTTATATGAAAGATTTTGGTCTATCTTATATCATATTACTATTGTATGTTGATGACATGTTAGTTGTGGGCTCTAATATGGATGAAATTAATAGTTTGAAGGAACAATTGTCTAAAGAGTTTGAGATGAAGGATTTGGGTGCTGCAAAGCGCATGACTATCAGTAGGAACAGGTCTGATGGTTCCCTAATATTATCTCAAGAGAAGTATATTGGGAAAGTTTTAGAGAAATTTAGTATGCAAAATGCTAAGATCATAAATATGCCCTTGGGAGTTTACTTTAATCTCACCAAAGAGCAGTCTCTTAGGACAAATGAAGAGAAGACAACAATGGCTAAGATTCCTTATGCATCTACAGTTGGTAGCTGCTTAATGTATGCAATGGTATGCACTAGACCAGACATTGCTTATGCAGTGGGAGTTGTTACCAGATTCATGTCTAATCCAGGAAGGAAGCACTGGGAAGTTGTCAAGTGGTTACTAGGCTACTTGAAAGGTACCTCTAAAATTGCATTATGTTTCAGTAAGAATGATGTTATCTTGGAAGGATATTCTGATACAGATTTAGGAGGTTGTTTAGACACAAGGAAGAGTACTACAAGATTTGTTTTCACAATAGATGAAACAACAGTTAATTGGATGTCTCGACTTCAAAAAAGTGTTGCATTTTCAATCATAGAAGCATAGTACATGGCTATTTCAGAAGCCTGTAAGGAAATGATTTGGTTGAAGAATTTTCTTGAGGAGTTGGGAAAGAAGTAATGTGACAGTACTTTCTACAATGATAGTCAGAGTGACATTCATCTTTGCTTTCCATGCAAATACAAAGCACATCCAACATCCAGTTAAGATACCATTTCAATAGAGGGTTAATCAATGCTAGTATTTTGCTCTTGTAGAAGATCCCCGGCTTAGAAAATCTCGCAAATATGTTGACCAAGGTGATTACTACTGAGAATTTGAAGCTTTGCGTAGCTTCAATTGGCCTTCATGGTTAATTGTTAAGAAGACATCACACTAGTTTGAAGATGTTACATTTTTTAGGTTTACTAGATACTTTGGAGTGCATTTGATCAGCCTCCAAGTGAGAGATTGTTGAGTATGTGGAGTCTGAAATATTTATTGGTTCTTACTCATTTACTTGCTCTTGTTTTTTTATAAATACTCGTAAACTTAAACAACTAATCTGAAATACCATCTAGTGCAGTCATGGACATAAGTCAGTTTGACTGAACCACGTAAATCCTCTGTGTTCTTGTTATTTACTTTTGTCTAGTAATTGCTTGTGAGCATTTGTGATCCTCAACAATATATATATATATATATATATATATATATATATAAGTGATCTAATTAGGATTCACTACCCATAAAAGCTATCCAAAAAGGGAACATGTCATACATCTCAACATCAATCATATATTTGTCCATGACATATATAGTTAATCTCACTTATCATACCATCAATAAAAACATATATAATGACGTGAATCTCAACATTTATATCATCATCATATATCAATACATTATCCCTTAAGTGAGCTTTTCTCTCTTAAGCGACTTCCTTAACATAACCATAGCAACATCCATTTTGCTTGAGCAGTTGATGGAAGAAATCCAAGTTTCAAAAACACCTTCACATCTTAGGACGCTTGAGCGTCCAACCAACACTTAAGCATTTGTGACATGCATCAAACACTAGTTTACATGATGACATGTATACACCGCCTACACTTAAAACATTCATAATCAACGTTTGAGCTACAAATAATATCATTTGAGTATGTCATGTCCAACACTTGAGTGATATGTTTCACCTTGCAAATATGTGTTATTAACTTTCCTTACTTGGATTGAAGCGTACTTTTATCTAATAATCCTTTGAAAAGTTCTTCCATAAGCTTAAAGGTAAGCTTCTAACTACTCAATCTTACACCGACAACATCTTTTCTTAATCATCCATCAAAGAAGAGAATAAAAAAAGAACTTAAAACATCAATAGAGATAAAACTACTTACCAAAACCAAGTTCTGATCGGTCCAACTTGTCTCACTCTTCATCAGCTTCACAAGACCTCAATCTAACAAGATAGAAACTTGTGTTGTAGTTGTGGTAGAGAGGTAGAGAGTGAGGTTTTTTAAACTAAAAATATACTATTAACAATTTTTTATTTGTTATTTATCTTTTACTTTAATGTTTTTATGCTCACATCATTTACTAATATCACAATATTACGTAAAATATTATATGATTTTGTATATAATAAAATCAAATTATGTTATATATAATTAAATATAATATATATATTATTTGATATATGATTATGTTATCCATCCCAGATATTTTTGTTTAATATAATCATATAAATAAATTCAAGAATATCACCATTAATTAAATATCAAAGTTTATATCAAAATATTTATAAAAATGTATTTCTTTTCTCACTTTGTAAAACATTATTTTAATTTTATTTTTTTAATATTTCAAATCATAGGATTTATTTTAAATATTACATAAATTCAATTCTAAGATTTCAAAAAAATATTGTCACCCAAAATTTTTCTTCATTAAATAAACATTTTTCTACATTAAATAAACATTTTTCTACATTTATATCAACCTTGTAACACCCAACATCACATATTATATAAAAAATTATTCTTCTTCAATTTTTAATTATTTTTCTCTAATTCTAATAATAGTATGAAACAATTATGAATAAAATAATAAATTATAAAAAAAACTTCACTCACCTTCAAATTCTAAACAATTCAACATATCATCCAAGTCATACAAAAAAATCAAACCACACAATGAAAGGTAAGATAGTAATTAAAAAACTTTTACAATACAAAAATAATAATAAGTTATATTATCAAATCCACACATTTTATATTCACTTATTACTTTCTCACTAAACTCGTATTCTTCCTTATATGGTCATTAATACTTATTTATATCTAATGTCGGATTCAACCCACTTGGGTTCTTAACACTAAAATGCTGTTAAATTTTAACTAAATTCCTTTATCTAAAAGTTACACTAACTCTAACCAAGATTTCCATAAGTTCTTAAAATCTTAATAATCAAACCAAATGTATCATTATTACTTTAGACCAATAGAAATTTATATTTATCCATCAAACTCCACATGTAAATATATGTTCCTGATATAAACAACTCAACATACAACCATCTTAAAAAAAATGAACAAAGAAAAAATACTATAAACAAAATTTTGATTGGTTGATTATATTTTCTCCTTTACTAGCATCACCAAAACATACTTGAATCTTAAAATTAACAGACAATCACTAAAAAAAACTTAGAAAAAGAATAGAAGAAATATGTTTTAAAAAAGTTATAAATTTTATAAAATAAAATTTAAATAATTAAGTTTTTATTTGTAATTTTTTTAAATTTACTAATAAAACATATAAATTTATCCTACTCTTCGATAAAATTAATTATATTTTTACAAATTTCATTTCCACTATCTCAATTAAACTTTATAATTTATTTCTTAATTAACTCTTGTACCTTTACATACTTTCTTGTCATTCTTTTAAAAATAAATTCTTCAACATTTTCTCTTAATTTTTAAATAATTTGTTTTATCTCGATCCTTTACATACTTTCTTGTCATTCTTTTAAAAATTAATTCTTCAACATTTTCTTTCAATTTTTAAATAATTTGTTTTATCTCAATGATGAGATTCTCCATCGATTAGATAAATCTTTGAAAAGTCTTTGTCATTATTCACAAGAGTGGACAAAATTATACATCACTCTAGAGCTTATACTTTTAATTAAAAGAACTACAATTTTATTGACATTATTCCTCTTAATTATCAATATTGGTTAACTAAAATCCTGAAACTTTAAAATATTTGTTTTAATTTTAAAAATTAAAATATTAATAAAAAACTATTCAAATGTGGGTCTTCTAATATTTTATATTAAAATAAAAATTACAATAATATTTAAAATAATATGACATAATAAATCTAAATAAAATAGATCTTCTCTAGAAATGACTTTATTAATGTATTGCAATTTACTCCTTGTAAAAACATAACGTTAAAAAGAAATAAAGAAATTATAACACATGTATTTAACTATTATTATCACCATTTATGTATTAATTTTTTTCTTTTTCATCATACTGAATTAAAATTAATTTAAACCATAAGAAAAGGTAAAATTGTCTCAAAAGTAAAAGTTGTGCTTCCCAGTGATATAACTATAATATATAATACGGATACACATAAATCTTGTAAAATGACCGAAGACCAAATAACTAACTACATCATGATAGTATACACAGTAAAAGATAATAAGCTCGCCCTTGGAAATAACTGAGGCTCTTGCTATCAAAATGAACAAGGTGTCTTCCAAAACTGTCAGGAAATCACCCGCTTCTCAAGTAACATTTCAAATTACAACCACCTTCATATCAGCCATGACCACCACCTCCTCCAGTGTTGTGAGAAAGCTCTAACTTTCAACAACTCTTATCTGCTTAGTGGAAATTTTATTATTTGTTTGATCAGCAGTGAGTATGGAGTCATATCTTATAGAATAACAAAAAGGACCCATAACAAAAAAATATCACTTCAAATAAATATAAGCGTTAAAAAGGTTATTCAGGTGACATAAATATTTGGTGTTTTGAATTTTGTTAAATATATATGAAGTTTTTCTCTATAAAATAAAACTGAGCAATAGGACAAAGTTAATAATGAAAGAGAAAAGAAAAATATAAATTCTGACTGGACACATAAGTTAATATAATAAAGATCCATGGTGTTGAACAGAGAATGCATAACGGATTAGGCCTAGAGATAGCCTTTTCATATTTGATGACCCCATAACTACAAACAACACCACCCAGTTCATCAACTAAAGTGAACATACTCTCATCTATAGACTAGAAAAAGATGGCAAATTTTGAGAAAGATATAAACTTTATGAGATTGACACAGACTAAACAACTTCAAGATACTCATTCTTTCTTCAATTTTTTTTTTGGAATGTATACAATTATTAAGTGATACATACTTTACCTATATATAACACATGGAATTCATCTTCGAAATGAATCTATCTGGGTAATTAGTGAATTCAGGTTACAGACATAAGTGTGACTCATCCTTTCACAAAAAATTGCATTTTAAATTATGTAAGGGTAGGAAAAAGGAACTAGAGAGTAGAGATATGAGAAAGTAACCTAATAGTGTTTTTCATTCCACGTTGCAGAAATCTAACTTTATTAAACTAAGGTTCACTTCTCATACCTATTTTTGCTTTGAGACATAAAGAATATAATAGGAAAATTAGATGAAAGATAAAAAGAAATGAAAAAAACAGAATATAATATTTCTAATATAGAAATGAAAAGAAAAAAAGAAAGAATAAGTCTAATTAGTTGGGGACACCTGTGTGCAGTATGTTTTCTTAAAAGCCCACACTGAGAAACTTACCAGGTGAAGTAGTCTCTAAGCTGTATAAACTGACAGCCTGAAAATATTGTTTGTACGGAGCCATGTAAGAAGTACAGTGCGAATTATTCTTTCGCCTTTTACTAAAGAATACCGTGTACTTTTTACATAAATGTGGCATATGTCAATTTTTTTAATGGGACCTTTATTGGGTCCCTTACAATTTTAGTTTAATTTTTTAATAATTTATTGGTTATATTCAACTTTATTTAAATTTAAGTTCTTTTTTTTAATTTTACTCTGGTTGAAAGTTAGTGTCGAAGATGTCCCATACATTTATTGATTTTATTGAAATTTGCCAGGACTGAGTTTATGATGCTTTTTTGAATCTTTAGTGAATTAGCTTGTGTTCGGTTGTTTGCTTGCATGATCGTAAACCTCAGTACTGGCTCTCTTTAATAAATTTGGCTATAGTGCCAAAGGGCATATGACTCTACCACAAACAAAATGGAGAACATTATGTGATGTTCTCAGTCCTCTTAGGAAATTATTTCTCTTCCTACCATATTAACCAAGACATGGAAAACAAGGATAAAGTGTCCCAAGGAGAGATGTAAAACAGGGATAAAGTGTCCAGGGGAGATAGCAAAAAGTATTTCCAAAAGCAGCTGGTTAATGCTGTTGATCATTGTCACACTACAGAGGGGTGTCATCTTGATCTCAATGAGGATTCAACTAGTTACAATAAATGTTCTTTAATGCTGTTGATCATTGCCACTAGAGAGGGGGTGTCATCTTGATCTCAATGAGGATTCAACAATTACAATAAATGTTCTTTAATGCTGTTGATCATTGCCACTAGAGAGTGCATTTCGATCTTCGTGAGGATTCAACCAGTTCCAATAAATGTTCTTTCATTGTGCTCCCGCATCGGTAAAGTGTGTCTCAATAATTTGAAATTGTTCTATAAATTCATATGCACTGGTTATGCTGAAATATCTTTGCGCTTGGGGCAATGACGCAGCTAGTGAGGTTCTAACCGAGGCGCGTCTATTGCTGGTTGAAAACTATTTCCAAACCCCCTCTTAGACCTGGGTTTCTCAGGCCTTCGAGAATTTCTGGAAGAGCTCCCTCCGGGGTAAAGCTCTCTAATCTTATTAGAAAGCTTTTGTATAATGTGTTCAATTTTATTTAACCTTAAATTTGTTAATGATTATTACTAATGTTATTGTTATTATTATTATTTTCTGATATTAAAAGGAATATAATTTTTTTCAAAGACCCTCTTAGACCTGGATTTCTTTGGTCTTCTAATATGGGTGTTCAAATTTATTTTACTCTGAAGTTTTAATATTAAAAAATATTTTTTTTCTGTTTGAAAAATTCATCACAAATTCTTGTTTAATCGTGTGGTTTTTTTATGTATATAAATGATAAAAATAGCAAAAAGATTCTGAATAAATTATTTTATATAAAATTTATTAACCATATGTAGATTGTGTAATGGATGGTATTTTGGTACAATGTGAAACAAAAGAATAATTCTAAAGGTAGTCTTTCCTCAACTTGATGTGAATGTGAGTAATCTTTGGTAAATACTGCTTGTCCCTGAACTGAACATGCAACTAAAACTAACCACAAACAACCATTCCGTATATTAATGTTCATTTCACTATTTTTATACATTGCCACTACTCATTAGGATCTTGATTTGGTGTTTTGTTAGCTTAAATTCCTCTCTAACAGATAACCATTTTGTCGGATCTACATCTCTTTGCACCTAGAGGAACACCCCTCACCCTGCCAGAGTTGGTTCCTCCACACAGCTTCCTAAGCCTTCACATTGTCCCTACCCCAGTCTTGGTTTTTCTAAGTGTTCCACATTGACAAAATGGAGAACATAAGAGCCAGACAATCTCATGTGTTACTGCTCAGTGATCTCACTCCTTTTTCAGGCTCTTAACCTATCATTATTACCCTTCCTTTGTTCCTCCACGTTCAGGAATCAGGAAGAATGGAGAAAAAAGTTCTGATGCAGAAGTACGAGATTGGACGTTTACTTGGCCAAGGAAATTTCGCCAAAGTTTACCATGCAAGGAACTTGAAGACAGGCCAGATCGTGGCCGTGAAAGTTATCAACAAAGAAATGATGATGACCAACGGGGGAATGAAGGAGCAAATCAAGCGCGAAATATCAGTGATGCGCCTTGTGAGGCACCCCAACATTGTGCAGCTGCATGAGGTCATGGCAACCAAGACAAAGATATATTTTGCAATGGAAATGGTGAAAGGTGGTGAACTTTTTGATAAAGTGTCCCAAGGGAGGTTGAGGGAGGATGTGGCAAGAAAGTATTTCCAGCAGCTGATTGATGCTGTTGATTACTGCCACAGCAGAGGGGTGTATCATCGTGATCTCAAGCCAGAGAACCTTCTTGTTGATGAAAATGGGGACCTCAAAGTTACGGATTTCGGTTTGAGTGCATTGGTTGAATCCAGAAAGAGGGATGGTCTTCTTCATACAATATGTGGAACTCCGGCCTATGTAGCTCCTGAGGTGATAAGGAAGAAAGGATATGATGGAGCCAAGTCAGATATATGGTCTTGTGGAGTGATTCTGTATGTTCTTTTGGCAGGTTTTGTTCCTTTCAGTGATAAAAATTTGATGGAGATGTATAGGAAGATTATCAAAGCAGATTGCCAGTTCCCAAAATGGTTCTCTCCAGATGTGAAAAGACTTCTTTATAGGATCCTTGATCCAAATCCAACGAGGAGAATTAGTGTTGCTAAGATTGTGCAAAGTCGTTGGTTTAGAAAGGGGTATGTTCAGATTGAAGAATTTCAGCTGCCTCCATTGTTCCCTAGAAATGGTGATGATATCATGGATGTTCAGGTTGCATTTGATTCATCAGACTCAGATGGCAGTCCAATGTCAATTAAAGAAGAAAGCCGCCTGAAGTTATATCGATTCAATGCATTTGATTTGATATCACTATCATCAGGTCTTGATCTTTCTGGTTTGTTTGAAGATGATCAGAATGAAAGACAAGTGACAAGATTTACTACTAGAGAAACACCTTCAACTGTTGTATCAATGCTTGAAGAGATAGCACAGATAGATGGTAAATTTAAGGTCTTAAAGAAAGATGGTGTTGTTAGATTGGAGGGAAACAAGACAGGGATAAAAGGCCAGCTCACTATAGATGCAGAAATTTTTGAAGTTACAACTTCCTTGCACGTTGTTGAGGTGAAGAAAATTGCTGGAAACACATTGGAATATAGGAAATTCTGGGAACAGTACTTGAAACCTTCTCTGAATGAAATAATTTAAGTCTATGGAGGATATCAGCAGTAACAATGGTAGCACCACAACAAATGTTTGCTGACAGACTTCTTTTTATCCGATAGAAGGTGTTCTGTTCTCAGAATTATTTAAATTTAAATTGCTAGCATAGGTGACAACTTTGAACATCAGCAGATAAAACAAAATTCATAAAACAAAATAACAAGAATGAAACACTATATATATAGGTTGACCTCAACTCCTCTTCACTTAACAAAAATTAGAAAATCCAGTTTGTTAAAGATAAAACTAACCCAGCAAATTATATTACTCTGAAACTTTCTCAGAGTGGTTTGAGTTTAACCTCTTGGCTTTCCTTCTAAATAATTGTATTACACGTTCAAAACAAATTACATTAGGTTTTTCCTGCCTTAAACATGAAGAAACTTCTATTACATCTATTTCTTATAAATTTGTAAATGCCCCATATCACATATTTGATACCATCACCACATAGTGTATTATATTCTGTCTACTTCATTCTTTAAAATAATTGAATTTTTTTAACTGCTTAAAATATGATTTTGTCTTTTCAAATTATCCATATAACTGTTTAGTATGCTTTGCATCTGTATTTAATCTTTACTAAGAGTAATGTAATGTGATTTTATTTTTTTCATCAAGAACATAAAAACTAAATTTTTTTTAATAAGATTAAAATCATTATTCTGAAATATGTTGAGAAGCCAAAATATATTCTATCTAAAATATTAAGTACACGATAAATATCCAAAATAATAAAGGGGATTACATTTAGCAATTTCTCTTTATTATCTGCCAATAGGCTATATAGTCTGGGCCCGGATTATGAGTATGGTAGACTTCGGTCAAGAGACATGACATTGGGCCCTTCATAAGGCTGGAAATTGATTAAGAAATATAACTTGTTAATAGGTCTTTTCCTACACCATCTTTATGAAATCTTTTGAACACCTCCTTTTTATTCTAATAAACTTTCCACAATGTATTTTTTATATTTTGAAAAACCTTTTTAAAAAAATTTAAAATATAAATAAAAACACTTTGTTGGATTGATACATCAATTCCCCAATATTTTTATGTTATGAAAGAAATAAAAAATAAGAGAAAAAAATAAATAATTTGAAGACTCACATTTTAAATTTCTAAATTTTTTATTATTATTTTTGTTGTTATTTTTTATAATGTAAGACTTCTAATTTATATTTGAATTTCTACTAATCATAAATCATCCCTTGTATAAAAAAATATACAGTTTGAAGATAAGATTATAAATGTAATTGTATATATAAGTTTGGAAAATTTGTATGGTAAGAGAGTTGATCATATTTTATTATAGAGAAAAATATACTTTAACACTTGTAGAAGACAAAAAAACTTCTCACTTTACCATCTATTTTAATAATATAATAATATATATTAATATTTTATAATAAAAATTAAAAAAAATATAATTAAAATAATAATATTTTAAGTTGTCAAAGTAGCGTATCTTTTTATGTAGTTATCAACTTATCAACTTATCATAACATGAGGTTGATGGTAAGATCAGTATATACTTTGAAATCATTTGTATGATATGCATAATGATTATATTTTTATTGGATTTTTACATAAATGCTAATATGTAACTTTAACTACAGAAAATAAAAAAGTTGTGGCCGAAATTGTGAATTTTCTGGTAGGGTGATTATCATGCTAATTATTCAACTAATACATTTAAACTATGAGTTGACGAAGGAGGTTGAGTGTAGAATTGAAAGTGTGAATCATGAACAAAGTACATTAGTAGGTTTCACGCCAAAGACTTTTTAAATCTAATATCATCATTCTCTACTTATATATAGGGGCAGATAAATTAGACGTGCATATCGAAAACATGAACTATAAAACCATTCATAAATTCTTTGTGGTTGAATATTTGAATCCACGGTTACACCACAACCACATGAACCACAAAATAAAGCCCCATAATATAAACACGCAAGAGTTCTGGTAAACACGACTCATGACTCCATCACTCACATTGTTGGTGGCCATATAGTCGGCAAAAAATAAATTAGTTAATACCAATATTAATATTAAAGATATCTCACTCACCCAACACGTGTTTCCTTTGAGGCTGGATTATTCTATATTTATCAATTCATTGCTAACTTCATTTCATTACCCATCATTCTATCACCACTTTCTAATCTTATAATTGTCCACAACATTATATATTTTTTATTATTTGTGTAAAATCTTGTGAAAATCGAATAATAATAATGATGATGATTATATAATTATAAACTTTCTAATTCATATATTTCAAAAATATTATTATTATTATTATTATTATTATATAGTAGAGTGTTTCAATTTAACAATTTATATCATATAAAAAAAAGTTGTTAAAAGGTGTATAAATGAATTTAACTTGTGAGTAGAAGTTGATGCCGTAGTCCATGTATCTGGATTTTTTATTTGACAAAGCCCCAAACTACCCTTAGATTACATATGAATAAAGCAAAATATAATAATATTAGTGGTATTTTATCAGATAGATCTTAAAATGAATTAGATATAATATTTATAAAATATTTATTTTTTAGTTTATTTTAAAAAATTAATGTTAAAGAAATTTGTTTCACATTTTTAAAATTTAGTATAAAGTTTTTACATAATAGTTTTTACTTGATAAAGTTCTTAAGAAGTTAAAAGAATGAGAATTACATTACATCGATCTAATTTTAGCTTTGGTAAATATACTTAGTTTGATTAAGTTTTAATTATTTTTTTCCTCTCTTTTAAAATGAGTATTTAGAGTATTTAAGGGGAGATGTGTTAGTATAAGTTTAAGTTTGAAAGTTTAAATAGGTTGTTGAAACGATTTTTAAGGAATTGTTAGATAAAATAAGTTTCAATACAGTAAAAGAGAGTAAAAATTCATTTTAACATTGTGATTGATTGCATGAATGAGAGTGATATGGGTTGATGAGATAGTATTTATGTATAAATTAGATAAGTATGCTTAAAACTTGAAAATGATGGAATATATTGTTTGAATGGAATTTGAAGTTATACTCTTGCAATTGAATGGTGTATTTTCAAATTTGGGTGTAATAGAATAGCTTTTAAAGTGTAAAACTTTAAAAGTTTCATGTCAAGACTGTGTTGAGATTGTTCTAAGGATTGTTATCGCTCGAATGACGCATGATCACTCAAGCAAAGTCTACCGATGTACATTAATAGCATTAACCACATTACTTTGCTTAAGTGACGGACTGGTCGCTCAAGCAACGTGATGTGTGAGTCAAATGATGGCATGTAGCTTGAACGAGAGAGATATGAAAACAATTCTAGCATATTGTTCGAACATTGGACAAGACACTCACACGATATGGTGAGTTGTTCAAACATTGTTTTTGAACGTTTGAGTAGGAAGCAAGATAATGTACACATGACACTGTGTGTGGCGGCGTATATCGTTGGCACTCAACATTTTATGATAGTGAATGAGTTTTTGCTAACATTTAGTTTGGTAGGAGATGTACCTCTAACTTGATAACAAATGTTTCATGTCACTCTAACATCAGGTATATTTGTGTTTAAGGTGTTATAAGTCTAAAATATATTAGGTATTAGTCTTTAATAAATCTTGTTTATAATAATTTTAGAATTTTATCAAAAACACTCATATATAATCATAACATAATATATGACTATATATGCCTTCATCATACATAATAATTCATATAATTATAATTGATGATATTAATTATGTATCATCTTATATTTAATTTAATCAATTCTGTTTATTATTTATTATGATCATATTTAATATGAGATGATTAAGATATTTTTCTACATATAGAATTAGAAGTAAAAATAACTTCTAAACTTACAAAGAATCATAATATACGAATTTTTATTTTATTTTATATTTGATATATTTATTTAGAAGGAAATATATATTTAAATAATATATAATATATTTATACTAATGTAGGATTTTATATTACATAGTTTATAGTTTTATCGCATCAGTAATAATTTTGTAAAGTGTTCCAAAATTTTATATAATTTATTTGCTATGAATATTTATATTATTAATATTTTTACTATACTAAATACTGAATACTGATACTTAAAATTAAAGAAAAATCAACGGAGTGGTAGAGAAAAAAATACACACATGCACTACACGATTTTTGCACTAAATTCACACTTTATGCTTGATAAAATTGTTTCGTTGATTAATTAACGAAATTTACATTTATTCTAATATTGAAAAATTCAAATTAAAGTCGAGTTTTGATTATAAACAACTTGATTTGATGCAAATGTATAAATCATAAATTTTAAAATTAATTAATGTAATTATTTATGTATAAATATTAGTATAATTATTTTTTTAATTAATTATTTTATTATTTAGTTAATTTATTTAATAGTTTTAATTTTAAAGACAACTGAATTCCCAATTTTAAAAGAAATACCAACTCACCATATCGGGCTAAATTAATTCCTTTCTTATATTCTCTTTTCTCTTATACTAATATATAGTGATTTTTACACTAAATTTTTAAGATTTTATAGAAATTATTATTATTATTATTTTATCTTGAAATTCAAAATTAAATTTTATTTTATTTTAAGTTTCAATAAAGTATATTGTCTTAACAATATTATTGTTACAATAATATTATTATCTCTAAATGCAAATTAATTGTTATTTTATATTACTTTAATTTATTAAAAGAATAAAGTAACTTTAGTTTACATACTTAAATAATTTTATATAAAAATTATTTATCGCATACATTTATAAGAGTTTTTCTAAGGGAACATACATGCTAGGACCAGTGTATTTATTTCATGTAAACGCATTTAATGATTAGCTAAAAATTTAGTGTAAATAATACAGTAATAATTTTTTGATTTAGCTGCGTTACTAATTATATTTAATTAAAAATAATTTTTTTATATAACTTCAGAGTAATAAAAAAATATTTTATTATATAGTATAACTTTGTGATCAGATAGTGATTTTAACATATTTACAGGTACATACATCTAGTTAAATTGAGAATAATAAATATAGATTTGATTTAAAATTAGGTGAAAAATAATGTAACATGTTTGACATAAGTCTTTAAATTATTATGGGAATTTGGCGGTGAAAGTTAGATAGTGATGGTTGCTTCCTAAGATGGATGTTTATCTGTAATGTCACATTCAATCTACACCTGTAGGCCTCAACCCCAACAATCCAATCAATGTGAAGATGCTACCTAGGAGACATTTTTCTAAGCTGAAATTTATCTTTAAAGTAAGTAATTATGTATTTATTTTTTGTCATGTTTCATAATGACTAGTTTTTCCTTAAAAACTTGTTCAAATTTTTTATTTTTTAGCTTTGGATCTATGTTGTACTCCCTTTTCAAACTCGTGTCACGTAACGATGGATCAGTAGTTAGAATCTGTGTTCTTTAACTTGAAACTACTCAAATAAGAAATTATAATTAGGGCAACGTGGAGGGTAGATATATGCAAGTGGAAGATTTGTTTAAGGTGATGTATTAATCTCTTTGTGACTTGTGAAGAAATGAAGAAACAGAAAAGGACTTGTTAAAGTTTGGCAACAATCCAACAAATGATGGGAAGACAGGTTTGGGTAAATAGAAGAAGATAGCTTATCTGCTTATAAAGTTGAACTTTGATTCGTCCTTTCTGATAACCACTCCTTATTCTACACTCAACAACTTATATCACTTTTATAATCCATGCATTCAACACTTGTTTTCCCACCAAAAATTCCAAATCAAATCATGATGTGACCTAAATACATCTTTTAAATCAAAATATTATCTTTTTACTATTAGACATGTTTATTTATTATTTATTCCCAACTATTAAACAGGCCCATCTTTTGTTCAAATTTATCTATGTTTATCCAAGAGAGAGAGAGAGAAAAATCTTCGTATCATGTAAAAACTATATTTTATTATGTTGAATACTTGCAAGGACAAAAATAATGCGAGCATGTCGCAAAATTGTACTTGACATTTTCTTTTTACTTTTGGGCCAGATTTTCCTTCCATTTTATTTTTGGTTATACTTCTTATTCTATTTACTTCAAAAAATTATCTGAAATATAGAGAATTAATGGGTTCACTCATAGGGGAAAAGAGAAGAAAGGATGTTTTTTAAACTTCATCACCTTTTTTTTTTCTTACAAAATCACCTTCTTGTTTTTTTTAGAAATTTTCAAGAAAAAATCAAACCAAACATTACTTTAATGCGTCGTTTGGTTCTAAGAACGAACTAAAAGAAAAAAAAAAGTGAAATGATTTTGCATTATGTTTAAAATGAAAGAAACTAAGAGAATTTTTATTATGTAAAAAAATAAAAATATATTATAAAATATAACATGACATAAATATCTCTCTTAAAAAAATAAATATATAAAATAAGAATATTTTAATATTTTCCAGTTCACAGAAACTCAGCCGGAGTTTATAAACTACGAGTTCCATATATATTTTAATTCTACTCCTCATATTACTGTGATATCTAATTATAAAAAATATTATAATCATACTAAACAAATCAAGTAAAAAAAATCTTTATATTTTTTATGTCTCTTCATTTCCATGTCATTCATTTCTTATTCTTTTCTTTCTTTTACATAGGAATGGATAAAATATCACCGAATAACCAAATTATAAATAAAAGACAAAGAGAGTCTCTTCTGTTTCTTTATCTTTTATTTTCTCTAATTAAGAATGACAATGTGCTCATTAGTTTGAATAGTAGTTACCCATCCCATTTAAAAAATGTATTATCTTCTACTTTTACATATTGCATACCTGCTTAAATTAAAAGTAATTGTTTGTTTATACTGCGAATATTTATGAGGAAAAAAAAAGACATGTTTCACGTAATATACAGTGCAAAAGTAGAATATACAAGTGAGAATAATTTTGCACTTTACATTACAAGGTTAAGTTTTCACTTAAATAAACTATAAAATGATATAACTTACACTCATCTTAGTAATTACCTAATTATATATAATGAAATTTGACATGAGTGTATAGAGAAAAATAAATCTCACTTTTATAAGACATAATGTGAAAATAAAATATATAAATGGGATAATCTTAATCTTAAAAATTGGTTGTGTGGAGTTGAATAAGTTCTGAATTAGTTTATAGCAAAAGTTTATAATTATTGTTTGTTTTGCTAAGAAAAGGAGAGAATGTTGTGGAGAGCCACACATAAAATTACATGACAAGTGTTGCTGATTTGCTGAATAGCACAAGCCCCCTTTTTGTTTTTGGAAAAACACTGTTTTTCTCTCTGAACATTTGCTCCGTTAGTTGTTGCTCTTGAGAAAAGGAAAGTAATTTAAATCCCCTTCAGAGTTTTCTTGTTTGGTGCTTGTCTATAGAGTTCATAGTTCACAATCTTCTGTTAAAGACTTGGAAAATAACTCATCTTGCAGAGAGAGGGGACAGAAATAAATTATTTTGGGGCATACCTTTTGGGTCCTTTAATTTGCCTCTCTACGATTCAATAAAATGCTACAACTTGTGGTCTGTTGTGGACCATATAAACCTGACAAGCACCATGATCCATGTCACAATTTTGTTGGCTTTAAATCCCTATTAAGTGTTGTATCGCCCTACAAATACACATTATTTCTAACATATCTTACCATATTTTTTAAATATTTTTATCAATAGTTTAATCCATATTTGTCACAGATCTTTTCAAAAAGCAATATAAAAAATATCCTAACATCATATACAATACTTTGTGACAAATTCACTGGTAAAAAGTTATTAATTTAATTTATTTAGTGACATTGAATGTGTTAATAGTTTATATTATTTCAATGAAATTGTTGTTGGAGTTGAAATTGAGTTGTCGATATAGATAGTTTATTTTTTTATTTTGCTGTATAAATTCTTGTATTCCATTTCTCTATTTTTGGTTAACACTTTGTATTTTTTTATTTTACAAAAATAAAAAAGTTATACCGATATTAATTTTGTTTTTTTAATTTTTTTTCACATTTGA
Source organism: Lablab purpureus (assembly GCA_030347555.1). Taxonomy (NCBI): domain Eukaryota; kingdom Viridiplantae; phylum Streptophyta; class Magnoliopsida; order Fabales; family Fabaceae; genus Lablab; species Lablab purpureus. Next base: position 13,386,441 of record CM059259.1, read on the forward strand.
CATTTAACATGTATTAATTGTTTTCATTTTTATGAATCTTTTATGTTTTGTTCTTACATTATAATTAATTTTATTATGAAACTCGTACATTTACATCCTGTCAATAAGAATTCTTTAGTTATATATCATTTAAGTTTGATTATTTTCTCTTCACCAAATATACCAATCAAGAAATTACTTTAATTTTCATATATTTATGATTTACTTCATACAAATTCATACCTAGTAAAAATCAAAATTTTATATTATTGGTGATTTTCAATATCTTCTTGTATCTAAAAGTTATGTTTTTTAGTTAAATAGTTTCACATTATTTAAAAATCAAAGTTAAAAATATTTTATATACAGTTTTTTTTAATCTTTAAAAGTATTTTTTAAAAATAAAACTATGACAAAATACTTCTAATATGATAATCGACTATATTCTGTATATACCTTATGAATTTCTAATATTAAAAGAATAAATAATAGATAAATGTACTTAATGAATATGTACTGAATAAATAGTAAGTAGTTACCAAAAATTATACTTTCAAAGTTATGTTTTTATGCTAATTTATTTTGGATACAGTTAGTTTTATGTTTAATTGACTTAAATGTGTCATCTTATAAAAAAAGATGAAAATCTAACGTTTACTATTTAATATGTTTTGAAGAAAAAAAAATAAAGCTTAACAAATTTACTTAGGTAAATTTAAATGTCAACACATACATATGATTTAGTTTATGCAAGTTTGAGAGATACTTAACTTTAGTAAGAATTTAAAAAAAAAATTCCTATTAGAATTTAGGTTGGGATCAAAATAATATCGCCCAATAGAACAATCTTTCTAAAGTTGTCTTATTATATATGAACATTATAGAATTGATGAAATGAGATAAATAAATATGATTGATGAAAGACTTTAAAGGAATTAATTGATTAGTTATTTTTCTATTGGCATCATAAAAATAAATTATGTCAAATGACATCACAATATATGAAAAAAAGATATCTAAATATTTATATTTATAGAATCTTTAACTTTTTATATTTTAAATAGAATATATTTAGTGAATTATGTAAACATCAAGAAAAATGAATTTATATATATGTGATTTTTTATTGCATATTTTGGAATGTTAAACAATGTATCACACACCTGTGCATGTTCTAGACAAGACATGAATTTCTCAACAAATTGTAATTTTAATTCGAGTTTGAAGCCACAGAAATAACAAATTGTATTACGTTGCTATGAATAGAGTAATATTAATATATTTGTTTAATAAGCATTATATAACTTTATCAAACAAATATTAAATAGTTATTGCATTGCATGCGAACATAAAATGTTATGTAAAAGGACATAAAGTGCATTTAATTTTTCTACATTTAGTAAAAAGGAATAATTGTACACAAATATCATAGGATGATTTAGAAATTTTTTTATTTGTCGTTTAGGAACTAAATTTTATTTATCACGTTGAAGTATTTAAAAGATATTTGCCTTTTATTTCTTAATATCCACATTAATTAAAATATGAACAGATAAACAACATAGAAGAAATTTTCTTTCACAATTTATTTGTCGTAAGGTGTGCAATTCTCCGTGACGGTAGGAGCAAAGAATTTTCAACAGAGAACTAAACACGTGAGTTTGGATGATGTCACGCAATGTTTCTTTCAAACCTGAGATGTGATTAGATCAGTCCCATCTCCAAGATTATTCGCCAGCGCTTCTCATTTATCGCGTCTGTTCCTCAAAACTATTTTGTGCCACTCGCGTATATGGAGATCTGAAAATTTGGAAGCTTTCTTGTGGATGCTATTTTTAGATAAATTTTGGAAATTTATTGTGGCACTTCAAAGATAGCACGTGTTGAGGAAACGTCGTCCACTTAGATAATCTCTGCATAATTTCTCCCTTTTTTATGGATTTTGGCGTACGAAAGTAAGTACGTTTTTTTTCCTTCAAATTGCATCACTTCTAACTTCTATATTCATATAAATCAACATGTGATGCAGTGCAAGTCAACACAATTCAAGGGAGAAAATATGGAAAAGCAACACTTTGGGGGATTTATCAAAGGGAAACAGTGCAAGTAAAGCTGTGAATTTATAACATAATAAGCGCTTAGTATGCATGTAGGTTCTCATAGACTAAAAACATCAACTTCTAAAACTGCACCTACATTTTGGAACACAAGAGTCTTGATAATACTTTAACTAGTTGAGATTTACAACAATTACTTTACAGGGCTAAAGCCCAACTTTATTCTCAAGTAAGTGGGAGCTTCCTTGTGCATGGTTAAGAAATAAAAAACTTTATTACTTTATAATACTTGCAGCTTAACCATACCGTAGCTTTTAGATTGGTCAAAAGGATAGTTATGTCACAAGTATTAAACTACATTTTACAAATACAACATGTTAACTTAACTTAGTGTGTAACCAAACCAGGTTCCCGTCCATTTTCTTCAACATGCTATGCACTCAAACTGTTGAGTTTGATCGTGCAAAAACAAATGTTGGAATGGTATCCTCGTAGTAAGATTCTTAGGTGCTCCTGGACCATTGAATGTGTTCAACATCAGTTCCAGCTTCAAACATGAGAGGATCTGTTCCTCGTCCAACAGAAAAGAATATACTCATTTACATTATAGGCTATTAGGCCGTGCAAGTTCTACGTCTAGCTCTCATTGCTAATTTTTGTAAGTCCCCCACTTATTTAACATCTATATATCAAGAGAGAAACATACTAGAAACTTGAATATCATCTTATTAAGAAACCCTCTTTCTGCATCTCCAATTTCAAATGAATTTCTGAAGAGACAAAGCCAGTGGATTGCCACATGAACTAGCACTAAACCGTTTTGCTATTTTCTGATTACTTGCTATACAAAGCCAAAGTAATATACAGTTTAGCAACAACGAGCCAAGAAAAGTAGAAATACATACATACTCATTCACTATATTCAATTAGCCTTTTTTTTTCTTGTGTAGCATTTGAACATAACAATACAGTAGGCACCTAGCGCTTCAGTCAATGAGCAAACCTAAAAGCAGGACAATTCTGTGGGCAAAATTTTTTACCGATTTTCATACACAATCTATAAAAAAAATAAAGCAAAAGAGAGAGCGAGAGATAGAGAGAAGGCTTTAGTTTACCCTTTTCTCTTCTCTATCTCACTCATCAGAAGGTAGTATATAGCATGGGCTTCCGATTTCAGAAGAAATATCCGGCACGGGTTCAGAAAGGCCACGTAGTAGGGAAGTTTGAGGAGTAGATAACCCTGAAGAAGTTGAAGACTCCTCCACCATCAAATTCTGCAGTCCAGGCTTCAATTCATTGTTACAAAACCTCTCATACTCAGCTCTATCCCCTCCCTTTTTCTTCACCTCCACCACAACCAAAGAAGGTGTCAACTCAAAAATCTCAGCAGCAATAGTCAAAGGCCCCTTCACCCCCTCTCGGGTACCCTCCAAACTCACCCTGCAATCCTTCTTCCTCACAGTAAACCTGACCAACTGAGCAATCTCCTCCAACTTGGAAATAATCCTGTTAACCGGTGCAGCAGTCACAAACCTGGTCTCGTCCTCCTTCTCCTCAAACAACCCAGAGAGATTAAACCCGGGGGAAAAAGATATAATATCAAAAGCATTCAAACTAGGAGGTCTAGGAAAAGGAGCATTCTTCCTCCTAATTTCAACCTCCGAATCAGACTCCGAAACCGAATAATCCGAAAAAGAAGCAACAGAAGCAATGTCATCATCGTTGTCCAAAAGCACGTCATCATCCACATTGCAAAGCCTATCATCCTCAACATAAAACTTGATCTGCTTGAACCCTTTCTTGAACCACTTGTTCTCCATAATATCGGGAATCGCAATCCGGGTTTCAGGCTTCGTGTCAAGAAGCCTCGTGAGAAGCCTGGACAAATCAGGAGAAAACCACCTGGGACACCGAAACTCCCCTCTATAAATCTTCTTATACATTGCCATAACATTCTGATCATGAAAGGGCAAATACCCCGCCATCAACACGAACAACACAACCCCACAAGACCAGAGATCCACCTTGGCACCATCGTATCCTTTCCTCCCCAAAACCTCGGGAGCAACATACGCAGGTGTCCCACAAAAAGTGTGGAACAACCCATCCTGTCGGATTTGATCAGAAACCGCACTCAACCCGAAATCAGACACTTTAAGATTACCATTTTCATCAAGCAAGAGATTCTCAGGTTTGAGATCTCTATGGTACACCCCTCTAGCGTGGCAGAACCCCACCGCGGAGATTAACTGCTGAAAGTACTTCCTCGCAACCTCTTCCTTGAGCCTCCCTTTTGCAACCTTGTTGAAAAGCTCGCCCCCGCGAACGTATTCCATTACGAAATAGATCTTGCTCTTGGTGGCCATGACTTCGAAGAGTTGCACGATGTTGGGGTGACGCACGCGGCGGAGGATGGAGATCTCGCGCTTTATGTGTGCCACCAAACCTCCTTTCAAAATCTTCTCCTTGTCGATTACCTTAATGGCCACGCCTTCGCCGGTTTTCAGGTTCCTCGCGTAGTAGACCTTCGCGAAGGTTCCATGACCAAGGAGCTTCCCAATCTCGAAACGACCCAATAGAAGGTTCGATGGCTCCTTCTTGTGGTGGCTCGTGGGGGTGGTGGCGGGAGGGGTCTTCGAAACTACGTCGGCCATGGATGGCCCTTGGATTTGAAAATTGGAGGCTAAATTTTTTGTCTTTGCTTTTGGTAGAAGGAAGACAAGAATGGAGGTGGTGGGTGGTGATTGGATTAACCTCTATTGAAGGTTGTTGGAAGGGGTGAATGGATGGAGGGAGGAACAAGGGTGTGGTTTTGATTTGTTTGAGGTTTCCTATGTGTGAGCGAGAGTGTGATGATGTGTGTAAACAAATTTCTCGTATTTGGTTCAAATTCAAACAAGGGGTGAGAGAATGAATGAGAGATATGCTTATATAAGGGAGAGTATATACCACCGTTAATTTGTTTCTATTTTTTTTCCTTTTTATATTTTGCCTTTTTATTTTTTATTTGCTTTTGCAATTAGTATTGCTAACAGTTTTGCTTTTCTTAATGTTTTTGTTTCACATTAGAGAATTGCGGTTCCAGCGAAATTGAACACGTTGTCTGGTGCCAAGATATCTTAAACCACCAAAACTTACATCGACTAGGGTCTTGTGTTGAGTGAGAAAAAGTGAAAAATTGGTTTCAGACTCGTTGAGTTTCCCTGCATTCTATTCTCCAATCAAGCGTCAAGCATTCAACACTCTCCACTTCATTATTTTATTTTACAACTTATTAAGCTCTCTCGGGATGAAACATTTTATACTTTTGTTTTTAAGTTTCTGAAATTAAATAAACATTTTATTATTAAATATCCTTTACTAAAATTTAATTTAAATTTTTTAATGACAAAATTATTACACGTTTTAAATTAATTTTATCATATCTTTTTGTGACAACTTACAGATGGACTTCAATCCCACAGTCTTATAAATTTAATTTAAATAAAAAACTAAAATAACTCGATTCAACTTTCAATTTAAATTTTAATATTATAATACGATATAAAGTCTCTAACGTCTTAAACTATATCTAACTTTTTTTAATTTTATTAGTAAAAAAAATTGTATGCATAACTTTTATATAAAAGAATATTTATTTATTATGATTATCCTTTGAAAAAAAAAAATAGAAGGACGCAATCCTTCTAGATATGATTTACTTCCATGTTAATACATGATATAATAAACATTCATGTAAGAAAATATAATTTATATTTATACATCATATTATTATTTCATTAATAATATTTTCATTTTATAATAATAATCATACACATTGTCATATTAAAGAAGATAGATTATTATTAAATCACTTCATACAAAATATAGCATGATCATTAAAAAACAAATAAGTTTGTTATATTATAGAATAAATATGTTTTTATCAAATATTAATACTTAATGGTCATAACTATTGATATAAATAAATATTAAGATCTTGTTTTTTTTTATAATTACTTGCATATATCAAAGCTTTTCACTGTTTGTTTTTGGTTGTCATTAAATCATTAATAAAGTCATTATATTTTTTTTACAGTGAATTTTGTGTTTAATAATATTACACAATGTCATGTCATCTAAGTATTACCATCAGTATTAAAAGATAAAACTCTTATAAACTACCACAATATTAAACAAGATATATAATCATAACATCAATCAATGTTTACTATCATAACATCATTTATTACATGACTTTAAAAGTCACAATTTATATACAACATGACTTCAACAAAATTATTTTACTTGAATAAAAATCAAGATGAGAATTTTCCTTTGATTTTCACTTCAACAAATATTTCTCACGTGAAAATCAAGTGAAAAAAAAAACTTATTTTACTCACATTTTTACTTGAGAAAAATATCTTGAAATTGATATTATAAAGTATCCAAAATATAAATCAAAATTCAAAATAATATCTAGCACTCAAAGCATACCAAATACTAATATATTCCTAATATAAATCTACAATTCATGTATTCAATAAAATGATTCTAAATTAAAAACTCAATAACATATAAACTTAACTTAGAAAGTATTTAACGAGTTTATTATCCAGTTCATAATATTAACTATTTGATTCATATTCAATTATCCATTAAAACTAAAAAATTAATGACAAACTTTCACCCATCAATTCATTGTTTGAGTTTTAGAACTTCGTAACTAATACAATTACCCTTAAATTTCTCAATCACCAAAACACTTGTATTTCACTTAGCAAAAATTAATTTCTATGCACCAATTCAAAATAAAAAACAACATAACTTACTTTTATATATATATATATCAATTAAACTCAATAAAAAAAATAAGTTTTTATATCTATTTATTGTTATGAATAAATAATGTGATTCGATTAAAATATTAATAAACTTTAATCTGCATTTATTACAAAATTCACGATATATAAATGAGATATTACAATTCTTAAGTTTATTTCGATGACGTTTAAAATATAACATTACAACTTTATTGTTTCACAACTTAAGATTAATATACAAAATATATATAACTAATTTGTCGGTTTAGACATTTTTTTAGAAGACTTATATCAAACATTTCCAATAAAAAATTAAACACAATTCATAAAAATCAATTTTAATTTCTATTGTAAGAATAATTACTTACACATATTATAAAAAATCTTGACAAAAAACCTTTTTAAATTTCTTCTCGCGTTATATCTTAATCATAAATGACATTATGTCACTATTTAATATTAAATTATAAAAAATATAAATACTAATTTTTCATTTAAATATAGGTATTAACTATAAGTAGAAACATTACCATCAATTGCAACTTATAATTGCAATAAAATTAAATTTTCAATAAGCATGATTACAAATTAAAAGATCAGACCCTAAAAAATTAACGATTTTTTCTTATGAATCAAAGAGTGAAAAAAGTGATATTAAAAAATTAAATTCACATTCAACAAGGAAAGAACAAGTTTGTACAACATCCTTAATTAGTTGTACCAACTCACGTTGATTATATATTTACTTTTAATAAATTCATGTTTGGAATCAATGCAAGGAAATGTGTATGGATTATTGATCCATTTGATATAATTTTGTTGAATGACTTACATAACAGATATCTTCCCACACATTTTGTAAGAAATTTATTTAGTTAATCTCATACTTTTGTTTAATGGAACATCTAATAAAAGAGTAATATGTGATTTGAATGATAATATTAATTATAATATAAAATATGTTTGCTAAAATTGTAGGAAAGACTATATTATTTTATTTTCAACATGTAGTATTAAGATTATAAAGTTTTTATTAGGTAGAGATATTATATTTTATATATAATTATTTTATTTAAAATAATCATATAAGTAAGTAAATCAATTAAATGCATTAAGGCGAGTTATATAATTAAATATTTTATAGTAAAATAATTTTTTTATTTCATTTTTAACATTTATAATTTGGTTTAATGTTATTTTATTATTGAATTTTTTAAAAAGATATTAAAAAAATATATAATATCAATTAATTACAAGTTAACCTATATAATAAAAAAATTTAAAATAATGAATTTACAATTTTTTTATATATTATTCAATTTAGTTATTTTTAAGACTCAAACTCATAATAAAATAATTTATGATGGGTTAAATCCAATTTAAATTTTCTATCTAATAAAAAAGGTGGGTTAAATCCAATTTAAATTTTATTTATTTATTTAAATACAATTGAGTTGAATTAATTTCATTTGGTCATAACATTGACAAGAATTAAAATATTTTAGAGATTTGGTTAAGAGCATTCATATTTACAAATGGTGATTAAATTGGTTTGGTCTCTGAATTAAAATGAATGAAGATTTATTGGACTTTTAGCAGCCAACACATGTGCTGTTGTGGTCTTCCAAGCTAATGGGTATTACCCTTTTTCGTGGCATTCACACATGTAGTGCCTCTCCTCACCTGTAATATCCTGCCACCTATTGCTATCCAATTTAAGTCGATTCTACATTTTCAAGGCCAATATATTCTCCAATACAATCCTAATTATTATTAAGTTTGGCTAATAATTCTATCTGCAGCTGCAATAATTACTTTTTATTTTAATATTATATTATTAATTATTATTTTATTTTTTATAATTTTTATAATCATACAATATATTCTAATAAAATAATATATTATTAATAATTTAAAATTTTAATAAAAATATATAATTTAAAATTTTACATCAATAAAATATTATACTATTAAAATCAACTTCTCATTATTTATTACATGGAAAAATAAATAAAAATAATAATCAATAAAAAACAATGTAAAAACACAAATAATAACAGTACAATTTAGTTAAATAACAGAAAATAATAAAAACAAAAAAATATTAATTATTTTACATAAAATTTTATGTACTAGTGGATAATAATGTATCACATAAATTATATTAACCGCTTTCATTAGAATGATATAATATAAAATATTATAATGTATTTGTAAGAATTTAACTATAAGTAATTTGTTATATTGTATTTTCCTGTGTGATTATTTTTATTATTAGAGTATTATAATCATTAAACTTTCTAGCACACGTGATATTTGAATTGGTTACATGCTATATTTTGAGATTAAAGTTATAATATAGAAATTGGGTTTCATTCTTATTTATGTATTCTGTTGGACCAAAATTCCATCAAAAGACACCCAGACTTACTCAGAACTCAAACAACAAAGCTTATAAGAAACCAAGGCTGTGTCACATAGCATGCGCGAAGGATAAGAACTTTTCAAGAATCACACTATTTCTTCACGCAACAATATATTGTACGTGTTTCCTCTTATTTAAGCTTCTGGATATATTTTATGCACCATAATTTTCCTTTACTTTTCACTTTTGTTATTATTCCGCTACAATAAAAATTTCATATCATTTAGACAATAAAATCACTTGCAAAAATTCTTTTCCTTTAACCTATTGAAATTATTTTTAGGATAAAATTATTAAGGACCAAAAGTGATGATCTTTTAACAATATTTACCAATTTGAAACGAAACATTAATACGAAAGAAAAAAATATAAGTCATTTTGTTTCTTAGAATATGTTTGCGGAAGGAGGAAAAATGACGCAAAGGGAAAGAATTGACCTGGTGTTTTAGTAGAAATAAAGAAGAGAATAAACAATCTATGAGATTCATGATACCATTTTTTTTTTTACGTATTTTCATTCATTTATCTATTTGTTTATTTATTTTTTATTAAATTGTTTAAAGTCTTATCTTTATTGAAAATAAGAAAGTTAAAATTTGTAGTTTTTGATGAGTGACTCAGATAAATATAGTATATGTAAAGTCTAATAATAGTTCGAGTAATTATCTCAGTAAAAATTAAATATATATTCTTAAAAAGAACTAAAGAGGTATCAAGTAATTTGTTATGAATAATTAAGATAGTTTTATATTTAAAAAGAATATTCTTAAAAATTTAAATATCAGAATATAAATAAAATTATAAATTAAATAAAAATAAAAAAGTTAAAATCTGTAAAAAAAAATCATAAAATCCATAAATATTAATTATTAAGATTTTATATTAGAAGATATATTATATTTTTTATGTGATTATTTTTATTTTATAAATGTTAAAAAGAATTAATTTTTTTAATATGAATAAGATAAATTATGTACTTTTACTTAATAATTTTTTTTACTAAATAATTAAGCATGCATTGTTCTTTTTTATACTCCTATTTCTTTTTTTTTTCTTAATTGATTTCTTCTCTATTTACACCTCCATTATCTCTCCTCTCAAAATCAAATAGATGCTAGTTTCAATCGAAAGACTTATTTTTATATTAAAAATTTCTCCATTAATTTAAAATTTGAGGAATGGTCTGTAAATATTATTCATCCTCTCTCTATTATAAGGTACATTTTAGAATAAATTATTTTATAATTCATGTACAGCTTTATGTTTATTTATATTAAATATTATGAATAAATATGTTTTGTATTAATAAATAATGAAAATAGAATTTTAGAAATGATTAATATTGTGAAGTGAAGGTGAGGAAAGAAAGGAAGAATAGAAAAAGTACAAGTTGAAAAGTCAAAATAATGATTATGTATGACACGCAAGGACAAGCATATAATATAATGAATGAAGTTTGAAGTTAGTTAAGAAGTTGATTTTGCCTCCAATTTTTTCCCTAATATTCAAGTTATTGTCGGTCTCGGATCAATATTTATTTTGAGTCTTGAGCAACATTAAATTCATGTATATCACTCATTGCTCCAATGTGAAATGAAATGCGAATTTATGATACGGATTAGAGACGCAACACAAAGTAATTTAGTTTAACATAAAAAAAATTGAATTTAAAAATATAAGTGATTTAAACGAAACAAATTATAAATATTTTCTAAATCCAAGTTTGACTTTAGTAAATCTAGATTAAGTTAAATTTGTGTTTATATAAGTTTTTTTATTGTTTACAAGTGAGTGACTTATAGGATTTGATAGATGTATTTATTAGACAAAATTCATTTTAATAAAAATATGAGAGTTTTTTTTTTAACAAAACCTTTGGCAGAACAAATTGAATGGTGACTCTTGAGTCAAGAGATATTTTATAGATTTTAAAATAATATATTTTTTAAATATTAAAATGGTTTATATTTTACTAAATTTTTATAATTTTGTTAAATTATTATACTTCAATGCTATTATAATGTGGAATATGATAAATTAAAGTTTAATAATATTTATTTTTATTTTGAAATAGAAAACTTTTAAGGATAAATTTAACATGTGAGTGTTTATGATATGATTAATGATGCATATGACAAAATATAAAATTTTAAAATAAAAAATTTAATATAAATTGAGTTGAAATATATATAAATAAAATTATATTTTAAATATATATATAAATTTTGTATAATAAAAAATGTAAATATGAATTGAGTTGAGTTAAATTGAGATTAATACGAATAAAAATATATGTTGCATAACTTGTGATAAACATAAATAAAATATATAAAAATTAATGTATGTAAATTATTTGTTTAATTTATGTATTAAATAATGAAACCTATTTAATAAATTTCTGAATTTGACTAAATATTTAAATTACATAAACTAAATTTTAAAGTAATCAAAATTTTAAGTATACTTAAATGGTAAAAATAATAGTTTCTAATAGAATTTGTTTGATATAAATTTTTAAAAAATTATATCCATTATTTTTTATATAGATCATAATATATACATATATATTAATTATTTGTAATAGTTTTGAAACTATCATGTAATCTAAAATTATATTTTTAAATTAACAAAATTATGATACTGATTCGGGAAAAATATTTCTATAGTATTTACACTTAGTTTAAACAATTGAAATTAAGCTGAGCCTGTTGTGACATAAATGCTTCAATATATATATATATATATATATATATATATATTACTAAAGTTGTTAATATGTTATAAGATTCTGAAAAATGGTCAAATGCTAAGAGTTTTTAATTTTTTTAGCCAAAAAAAAAAGATGTTAGTAAAGTGATTAATTACAAATACAAGCGGTATTTAAAATACCAATAACTAATTATAAAATAAAATAGAATAGAATAGGTAACTCTAAAATATTTTATTAAAAAGTGAAAAAAAATCCACAAAGAATAATATGAAAAAGAAAAATACAATAATTATTTGAAATGTGAAAAAATATTTAAAATAAAAATGATTTATTTTAAAAAAAAACTCTTGCATATGATATATTTTCACAAAAATACTCAAAAAATATTTATCCTAAAACTAATTTATTATATTAAATTTATATTTCTTAAAATTTTAGAAAAAAGTCACGCCAAACGGATAAACGTGAATCCATCTGTGTTTTTAGATCTTTTTTCTTGGGTACTATTTTTCTCCGTATTTCTTTAAAATAAATAGTTTCGTTAAACATTAAGATATGTATTTTTTTAAGTAAATTAAATCTGGTTGTCTTTGGCAATAAAAAATGGTACCGCATCTTAGTTTGATTTAATATAATCACATTTTTTAGGTAATCATTCTATTTAGAATTTAGTAAAATAAATTATAGCATGATTTACCATTAAATGTAATTGAGATACGAGTTTAAATAAATTTAAATCATATGTCTAAAATTTCTATGCTTTGTGTGGAAAAACTGGATATGTGTCCGACAAAGCTTTAAAATAAATCCTCTTTATCATAGTCAATGATTACTCATAAAGTCTCCATTATTAAGCTTTGTACTTTAAATCAAGATTTAAATGCAATTCCTATTTGAGTTTAAGACTTGGTCTAAAATATTTATTTTATCTTAACCGCAGAAAATGATAGCATAATCTAAAATTAAGGATAAAATATAATTCCCAAATTTTATTTCAAAAATTTGTTGCATCCTTTATCACTCCATCTTTTAATTATTTTCAGTCGCTTGCTTACAAGACTATTATTTTCACCAATTTTTTTATCATTTTTATGGTTATTTTTTTGCTTGAACAATCGTTCAGTTTACAGTTTTCACAAGTAGAGGAATCAATGGAACATGTTTTATAAGAAGTAATTATTATGTTAGAAGGATAACATTGACATCAAGTTAAGAGATAAAAGAATAAATAATGTTTTAAAAATAACAAAAGTAAAACAACAAGTTTTGGTAAAAGAATAAATAATAAAAAATTATTCTAGCCCACAATTTATTACCAATTACGGTAATAATAATAAGAGAAAGAAAGTTCAAAGAAGGTTATTTTAGAGTGAATTTATTTTAAATTAGAAATAATACATTTAATCATGTTTTAAAAAAGGAAAGTGTTATTTGTATTTTGTTTTTCAAGGAAGACTAAAATGCTTACATGGTAGGAATGTACTGCATCAACTTCATTACGTGTGGCCCATTAAGGAAAAGACCATGGACCTTTATTTTGGATCCACGAAAAGGTCGTGAGCTTTAATAGGCCTACTGTGGGCTAGTTTGTTTTAAAAGTCCAACATCAATTGGACCAAAAAAGACAACAATAAAATAATTGACTTTCAGAACCAAGAAATTTTAAATATTTTGTAGGAGTTAGAAAATCTGTTGGAAACTAATAACCGTTACAAAGCATAAAAAACCTCTTGTTCTATTTCTATGCGAGACATGGTGATAATAATTTGTTTTAACCATATTTTAATATTTTAATTAAAATGGTACACACTTAACTACAATAAATGTTGCGCTGATAAAAGAACTACAATAAATGTTGCAGGCCTTAGACCAAAGCCTGGTTAAATAGATTCTCAGATATATAACGGTGAAGTGATTTTTTTTTTCTGTAAGTTAAATTTGTTTATAAGTTAATTTGTAGAAGTTTATTTTATTATATTTTCCTAAAAATATAATGTACTTATTTATTTATTTATTTATAAATATTTATTGCAAGCTGAACAACTGAAGCCCTAAAGTGAAATTAGCTTATTCCGCAACATAAATAATTAATCATTGATAGTACTAAAAGCCTTTATACTGTTTAAGTATAAATTTTTATATATGATAAATTTATTGACTTTTTAATGATAATTTTAAAATTCATATTATTAATTGACAGGATGAATTATTTTACACTATGTTGAAATTAAACTCAACTGTTTTTAAGGTATAAAAACCCCCTCATAGGACTAAACAGTACGAAAAATTGAAAAGAAAAACAAAAGAAATGTAAAAAAAAAGCATAAAACATAAAAGTTCATTAAATTTTGCATAAAGAACAAATATATAACAAAATTAAGCCATCAAATACTCATCAATCATCATGTTGTATTGTTTTATGGAGTTTCAAAACTTGATTATAAAGAAGAACAGATTGAATCCACCATAACACTGCTAAACCTACCTTAACTGTTGGATTCAGTTATTTGAGTCAATATAACCTGGCTACAGTTTGAATCTGTCCAAGTTCTGGTTTATATATTTACATTTTTAATCATCATTTAACATATGTAATTGCGTGTAGAGTATTTTTATTTGTAGAATATCTTGAAAGTAAACTAAATCAGTTTTTAAACTTTTGTAAAATCCTACACGAGTTTCACATATCTATTATTTTGATCTAAATTTAGAGGAGTAACCAATCTATTACATTTAGAGGAATAATCTTTTGGGTGCCATGACCCCACTCGTGATGAACATAACTCCACTTCTGACAAAAAAATGTCAAATGTGAAATGAAAATACTGAAAAAATTAATATGGTGAAAATTTAGTCAACCTTTCACACTCATGAATTATGTTTACCTTAGTTTTCTTTTCTTTTTTTTACAAAATTATATCACCTCAATTATGATAAAGTGTAAGCTACTCTCCTGCAAACCTTGACCCCTAATGCACAATGGTAGACTAATTTTAAGGTGTAGAAACCCTCCATTATGCCTATAAACTTTTCAATTCTTAATGTGTATAAAGAAAATAAAGATCAACCATTTTCCTTTACCATATATTCATGATAGGTCTTACCCTAACTTCAATTACAAAAGTTTTATGTTTTTCTTTTTCAAAAATAAGTATCAATATGACTCATTGTAAAAATGCAAGCCAATCTGGGGTGGGACAGCCAACCTGCTTACCCACCTTTATTAAGATTTGGGGGTACTTTTTTATTATTTTTTTCACTTCATGAAACATTATTTGCAGTTTTTGCTGATACAAAGTTTTGTAATTATGGCATTTAATCATGAAATGAAAAACCATTTGTTGATATTGATTTTAAGAGAATAAAAACATTAACGTATTGATCTTCTCGTGTAATCAATTAATCAGTGACAAATTGCATCATCTCAGAAAAATAAAATTTGGCTACCTTTTGCAAAGAACTCGAAGTTGATAATGTTAATGTAAATATTCAAATGATGAGTAAAATACTATAAGAAATCTCCATATACAATGTGAAACTTTATGTCACAGTTCAACTCCAATAAACGTTACCAAGTTAAATTTTAGTTTTGGGGGCAGAAGAACATGGTGATATAAAGATAAAGTCATAGGTGAAATTGTTTTGTCATTCTCACCATAGAAACCCACTCTGGTGAATCAGCTTTCAGGTAGGAGTGTAAGTTGTTATACTAATTTATAATGACCCAAATCTCAGTCTCTGAATTCAATATTATATCCGAAGTCTGAGTTGTCATTCTCTTGGAATTCTGATTTGGATGGTTGTGTATTAGGTGATACCATCCACTTAACTTGTTCACCACAACGCTTCCAAGCACAGTTCATTAACATAAAAATAATCTGTGCATATATATAATGGTAATAGAGAAAAGCCAAAAGCCACGTGCCAGAGCAGGTGAGATAACCACTAGCATCTGGAATTTGTGGAGCAAGCTACTGGCCAACTTCCAAATCCACTAGAATGCAATTTTGAACTACTTTACCTCTATGCATATCCTCTTTTGGTTTGTCCTAGTTTCACAAGTGGATCATGGGCATGTAATTTGTCATTTTGTCAAAGGTATACTTTTTATCTATTCATTTTATTATGCTTCTTTTCAATTCCCTTTTAATTTTTTTGTCCAAAATTGGTATGAGTTCTTGAAGTATGCGTCATTTTATAGTTGAACTTTCCAACTGAGGGTTTGGTTTCGAACGGCAATGAATTAAGAAATTTAAAAATTTGAATTAGTTTGTCTACAATGTGGTCCTAAAAGACTAATTTAACCTTTGTCTTTCTCTTTGCTGAAGGTAACTTTTCCTGTGGTTTTTTTGGTCTATTTTGTACATATTTGATTTTGTATATTGAAAATTGACTATCAGAATTAATTGAGCAGAAAACATCTCACCAAATGTTACTCACCCTAACGATCAAACATGCTTAGGTCAAATTGCTGTTTTTGTTTATTTTTTCCTTCAATAGATAGGATAGGAACTGGGAATTAATTTCTGGTTGGTGCCTTTTGCTTTTCTCTTACTTGGATACATTGTTCTCTCTGCATATAACATGTGCAAATAAATTGTGTTGGTAATTTCTATCAATCAAGGGAGGCATAAAAAACAACCTTGTTGACCTATGATAATAAGTTAGTGGAATACTAGCCATTATTGAGACAAAGGGCTTAGTAATTTGCATGTGGTCTGTTTTTCTTCAAGTAATTAACCAGTAATAGAGAGTAATGTCCCTAACTGTGCTTGGCTCTTCCGCAAATTTGCCAATCCTATTTTGTACCATTTACTCAGTCGTAGCAATCAATTGGGTTTCTATTTGTTTTTGTCCTATAGCTATGACAATTAATTGATTAGGCATGGTTTAAACCAGAAAAACTAGCTTAGTCAAAAGGTAAATGAAGCACTCATGACTGTAATAGTGCAATCAAACAATAATTGTTCTCTTATGGTTATTGTATTTTCTTCATCCATGACTAATCTAAGAGCCACTCTGTCAACTGCTTCTTAGCTACAATGTAACCTTTTTATTTATGGGGGAATTCTATTCGGCAGGAAGTTAATTGTGGCTGCAATAATTTAATTCTTAGTTGAAAGGAAACCACATCCTGACCCTCTGGATTGAAGACTTGGCTCTTGTTGATTATTGAGCACTTGCTGAAGTAGGAATGGTTGTCAAAAACATAAATAGAATGAAAACGATCCAACTAAATTTCTTCTGACTCTGCCATCAGAACAACTTATTTTTAACCCCAAAAAGGATTTTAGCCCATTCCTTGAATTCTGGACTCACTCTGCAACTTTTGCCAGATTCGAGTGGTCAATTTGCTACACTTTGCATTGGCCAATTAAACAACTACCAACAAACAAAATTGAATGGAAGCAAGCATACTACAACCGTAAAAATCCTTCTCAAGACTTGGTAATATAACATCTATTATTCACCTAAACTTTAATTATGGCTTATCATTCTCTTCTTTATCCACCTAAACTATCTGTTATTCTGTTAGGGTATGCAATATAACATCTTTCCCTTCACGTTTTTCCATCATAGGCGGCAATAACCAAAAAACTAGCTATTAGATAAGTAGTTAATGTACACAAATTATTTTAAAATTACACAGTGAAATATATTAAAGTTAACTTTGAAATTTAGAAACCAAATTTAAGATTTCTTGTATATTTAAAGTATTATTTAATAATAAATAGAACTAATTTTAGAAAATTATACAGTATTAGACTCAAAGTATACATGCACACCAGAGAGGTGAAGTCTCAAGTGAGGGGCCAGGCTCTGGCAGTGCTAGGTGTTGTCAACTGTGTGGTCTGAGATTGGATAATTTATTGCATGGCCATGGGAACATGTTTAGCATTACATCATCTTCTCTGTTGATCTTTCTAACCTTCTGAATCAGAAATTAAAGAACTGGGACCCAATCCCTTTCAGGTCACCTTCAAATCTATTTGAATTAAGGGCTATTATATTTTTTTATATATCACAGACTCACTGCTTCTTCCTGCCTGAACCCTCCACTTTATTACAACACACTCATTAGTCTCTATGGCAGCATTGGTGGCAGTAAATTTCACAAACTCACCGTGGGAAATAATGACACACAACAAAACATTTGAATGTAAACAAAAAGCGACATTGACTAGCATGAGGTGTTCTCAAACCTCCGCAACAGTCAACACCTATAGTACACATTCCATTTAATTGTTTTTCACCATCCACAAATAACCACGCTCACGTGCTCACGTGCCCGTTAACTCCTCCGTCAAAACACACTTCACGCCGTCGCTCCCACTTCACTACCACTATAACCACCAACTGTCCCACTTAGCCAACAACTATAGCCTACCCTCTGTCCCTTTTTCTCTCCTTCCCTTTCTTTCTTTCTTTCATACCAACCATCAGGGTATAATAGGGACACCACATTGCGACGGTGGAGCTAAGAACATGAAGCCCTTTCGCACGTTCTTCATTCTCCTTCTGGTTGGGCTCGTGGAATCTAAATATTATTCATGCAAAAATGAAGACCAGCTGCTGGTGTCAAAGGCGTTTCAATCTGTGTCTGGATTCAACTCTTCCTGGTTCCAAAGCGGTTCTAATTGTTCAAATGCTGATATTATTAAAAGACTAAATCTTTCCTTCAAGAACCTAAGTGGAATCATTTCGTGGAAGTATCTGAGGAACGTGTCCAAGTTGGAGGTTCTAGATCTGTCTGGGAATTTTCTACAAGGGCAGGTACCAAACTGGTTGTGGACAAGCTCAACCTTGTTAGTAGTGAACCTTTCCAACAACAGGTTCGGAGGGAGCATTAACCCCACTTCCCAAAACGATTCCTTCTCATCGCTGAAATATCTCAATCTCTCATACAACAGGTTCACTAACCAGCTTCATCTCTCTGGTTTTTCAAACCTTAAAATCCTTGATCTTTCACACAACAACCTCAGAACTTTGCCTTCGGGGTTCCAAAACCTCACCAATCTACACCACCTTAATCTCTCCAACTGCAACATCAAAGGAACCGTAAAACCTATTTCTTCCCTAACCTCACTATCCTTCTTGGACCTTTCAAACAACTCTTTGAACGGTAGCTTCCCCTCGGATTTCCCTCCCCTGAACACCATTAAATTCTTGAACATCTCCCACAACAACTTCAAAGCATCCACCGCATTAGACAGATTCAAAAAGTTCGGCCAATCAGCGTTCATTCACGCTGGAAACAATTTCAGCTATAACGCATTCAAAACGCCAAAGCTTGGTGCAACCTCAACGTCAGATTCAACTTCAACCCCACCACATAAACAGTCCCACCACATACAGGCGGACAAGAAGAGACCAAAAGAAAAACAAAAGTCAAAACAGAAATCGAGAGGCATGATTGCGGCCTTGTCGTGTGCCTCGGCACTCGTGGTTGTCGGATTGTGCATGTGCGTGGTGTGGCGTTGCAGAAGGAAGAGGCAATTGGCGAAAAGGAACAAGTGGGCGATCTCGAAGCCGGTCCCAGTGAGCATGAAGATGGAGAAATCGGGACCGTTCGCGTTCGAGACAGAGTCAGGGACATCATGGGTGGCTGACCTGAAAGAACCCTCTTCCGCACCCGTGGTCATGTTCGAGAAGCCTCTCATGAACCTCACCTTCGTGGACCTCATCGCTGCCACGTCACACTTCGGCAAAGACTCTCTCCTGGCAGAGGGCAGGTGTGGGCCCGTGTACCGCGCTGTCTTAACCGGAGACATCCACGTGGCAATCAAAGTCATCGAAAACGCCAGAGACGTCCATCATGATGACGCTGTCGCTCTCTTCGTTGACCTTTCCCAACTCAAACACCCCAATCTCTTGCCCCTCTCCGGTTACTGTATTGCAGGTACCGACCCTACTTTCATCAATTAAGCAAAAAGATTTATTTTTTTGATACGATTCCAAAATTCTGATATATAACTGCGCGCACCAGTGTCCTTTGACTTAACCTACTCTCATTAAATGCCTTTCACGGGTTTTAATTTTTTGTAACGTCGCAGTCGTTAAGTTAACCTATTCTGTAACCATTTTCACCTAAATCTAATACAAGCTATCGTTACGTGTGGAAATTCATGCATGCAAATTTTACAATTTGAAAATTTGAAATATTATTACTATTATTATCAGGGAAGGAGAAGCTGGTGTTGTACGAGTTTATGTCCAACGGAGATTTGGGTAGGTGGTTGCAGGAGCTCCCAGCGGGGGAGACTAACGTCGAGGATTGGAGTGCTGACACGTGGGAGATTATTCAAAACGGCGCCGTTTCTCGAGCCTCACCGCCTGAAAAGATGGGCTGGCCAATACGCCACCGTATTGCGGTCGGCGTGGCGCGTGGATTGGCGTTTCTTCACCACGCGGGCTCCAGGCCCGTCGTGCACGGCCATCTCGTCACCTCCAACGTCCTTCTCGGCGACGACTTCGAGCCGCGAATTGCGGATTTCGGCTTCCGGAAGTTTGGAAGGGAGAGCGCTGCCGCCGCCGCGAATTGGTCGACGGAGACAGATGTTTACTGTTTCGGGGTGGTGCTGATGGAACTACTGACGGGGAGGGGGGGCACTGCGGAGACGGTGGTTTGGGTGAGGAAGGCGGTGAGGGAGGGACACGCGGTGAAGGCGTTGGATGAAAGGCTGAAACTCGGGGGCGGCGACTCGGAGAGTGAGATGGTGGAGAGCCTCCGAGTAGCGTATTTGTGTACGGCCGAGTCGCCAGGGAAGAGGCCCACCATGCAGCAGGTATTGGGCCTGCTCAAAGATATTCACCCGAGTCACGGACTCGACTGAGTTCACTCGCCTAAAGGAATCAGTTTTCCATTTTCCACGCTCAACCTGGATGAGCAACTGAATTCCTCATTGCATGCCACCTGGCAATGGAGTTTTGGAGCATGTAACTGTTGTTTTTGGAAATTGAATTGAATGAAATATATATATTTATGGTTATGATTGCAATGTATATACCAAAAAGTTGAGGAAGAAAAGAAAAAGGGAAAAGGGAAAAAGGTGGAGAAAAAGAAGTGGGGTAGACCGGGAAGCTAGGAAGAGAAGGGGAGTGTGTTGTGTAATGTGAAGTGTCTTTTTTTGTGGTGAGCATGCATACATATTCCATAGTGCATATTGCATAGGGCAGAGAATCCCACTTATTAATTGTCTCTTCTATGAGGGACTTCCATCTTTTTTATTCTTTATCCCTTTTATTTGTGTTTGCCTTTACTTTATTCTATTGTTAGTTTATTTCTCTTTAGTTTGGGAAAGAACATCCTTCCAAAGAAACCATGAGGGTAGATGAGATAGATGCACCTATGCTTTTTCATCTCCACTTGCTACAGGTAACGTGTTTGTTTTATTGAAACAAAGGGACCATGTGCCGTGTGTGATCCAGCACCATGGGGTCCTGCCTCTCACCTCATTAGGTAAACTCACAATCTTCATCGTCAACATTCTACGCTAATTTCTATCAGTGGCTTTCAAAAGTTCCGTCTACTTCGTTGTTAATCACCATGATTTCCATCAAACATATCCCATTCAGGGGATCATTCAGACAGTGTTTTGAACATGGCATGAGAAAAGAATACTTCGTCCGCATAAAAAGGGGTTTGAAAATCCTATATTTAATCATTTCAGGTGTTTGTATTTGCATTCTATATAGTGATGATAGATATATTTAGTAGCAATCGATTGTTCAATTAACGTACAACTCCAGTTGTATTTGGTAGTATATGTCTAACTATTTTGACTATTGTGACAACTATGGAATTTTCTGTACCACGAAGTTTAGTACTGCTGCTTCTTGTTTTCCTTTAAATAAATGCTCTCGTTGACGACTATACATTTTGACGGGTCACCTTGTTTTCTTTGATTAATAAATAATCACGACAACTATTATTCTGTTATTGTTGTTATTCTTTCCCTGCGGGACATGGAAGAATATTGCTCTCAAAATTTTCATCTGAATCACAAAATAATCAGTAATAACATTTTGCACATAACTTTCCACTTTACTTTCAGTTTGAAGTTCGCCAGCCCGCTAGATCTCCGTGTCCCTAAATTCATCTGTAGTGTTGTTGGATGATAATTCTTGAAATGTTTTTCTTTATATAATTCAAATGATAATTTTAATGGAGTTAAAACTCAAGGGATTAAAAAGCTTTTAGTTCAATATTTTAACATCTCTTCTTATAAACACAAAAGGGAATCACAGATGAGATTATTTCAGGCTACATTCTATATTACCATACACTGATATATATGTCTGATAGACTAAAGTGGAACGCTTCTGTTTTTGAGATCTTTTAGCTTTTGCTTTATATATAAATCTGTTTCCAAATATGGTACAAATTGAGCCATTGTGGGCACTTCAGTATTTTTCTGAAAGTTATTCATGGGACACAGGTTACTTTTGACCTTGAGCAAATGAAAAACTGTGACTGGATTCCACTAAAGTAGGTTTCAGAGAGGTGAGATATATAAGATTAGTTGGATTGCGTCATTGCGAGTGTTTTTTGAGGTGCGTCATTGCGAGTGTTTTTTAAGGTGGAAGAAGAAGATACTAGTTATTCTGGATATATGGTTCATGAAGCTATTTGATTGATACCAACCCATGACATCCAAAAGACAAAATCCAAATCAGCGTGAACACGCTGGATTGTCCACACCCGACACGTTAACCTCTTAATTTTTAAAAGATTAAAACGGGCATGCCTTGGAGTAGAATTCCTATTAAAAAGTAATAATATAATTAAAAAAAGTATTTAACCCTCTAAACTATTTTTTTTTCAATTAGAAACTCTAAACTTTAATTTGATCTTAATTGATTTTTAAATTTTATCTCATTTGCAAACAGGCACCTCTTTAAATTTTATTATTTCTTTAATATCTTAATTAAACTTTAAAAGTTTTCACTTTTTTCTAAGATATTTGAGTTAAATTATATACATTGAATGTCAATAATTCATTAATTTTATCTTCTTTTATAATTATTATTTTTATATTAAAAAACAATTTAAGAAAAAATAGATAACATGGCATTAAAAATTAATCAAAGTTTGGTGGGCTTGTTGCGCCACCGATATTAGGTCTCCTTTATTTTTATGCTTAATGTTGAAGTATGTTGGAAATGTGAGGTTAAGTTAAATTTATAGTTCAATTTCTAATACTTGAGATCAAGTGTCTTTAGTTTTATGTGATGGAAGAAGAAAATAAATAAACTCCTAGAGTAGAAGAAGGCTGGAAAAAGTTGTACTGCATGATGCATGAGTTACCAAGCTTCAGTAAAGATGTATTTGATCGTCATGGATGTGATCCAAGCTATTTCTGCGGTGAAATAGGTAGATAATTGCTTCTTCTCCCCCAATTCTCTTGTTCTTGATTGCTGAAATTGTGCGCACTTGGCTTCTTTTCTAACTTTTATTGTTAAATCTATCTTTCAATCTACTGTAGCTCATTGTTGGCTGTTTAACTGTTAATTTCAAGTATATTATTTTAAATTCTTTAATTGTAGAATGTAGAATGTTTTTGTTTAAACACTAACTTTTAAGTTTCTCATTCAGGCAGACATATATGGCTAACTTATTAGAGCTCGTGTTAGAGTAATTATGTTAACTTCGAAAGATTAGTGAAATATATTTGATCAAACTAAGTATTTTGAATTAAGAGAAATCAGGATTTTTTTTTGTTGCTCTACTATTGAAGATGCCTCTGATTGCTTTTTTGGTCTGCTCCCTTTTTTAAGAAATTTTGTCTGTCTTTACTCAGCTAACTAAATACTTGCTAATTTTAAGCTATTATTTTTGGTATGGTATGGTTAGATTTGATATCATTCATGGCATCAGTTTATTAATTAGTTGATTGTATTGTGGTACTTAATGTTAGTGATGTTTAATCTTTTATTGGCTTTTCTATTGTATACACCTTTTTGCTCATGTCTTATAGTGATTTTTTGCCATAGGTGCTTATGCTGTGATTGCAAGTGGTGTGCCTTCGGTACTTCCAGCCAGTTGATTCGATTAATCAGGACGCTGGACAGAATAAGAAATCAAAGTTGGATAAGGTATTCGTCTAGACAAATACAGTTGCATCTTCATTGACATTCTTCATTGCTTTTACAAGTTTCTAGGGAGTGATAGGTTGATGATGATAGAAAAATCCTCTGCCCTCTACGGGGCAGAATTATGTATCTCTATCATTGGAGCTCATGCAGAAATTCATTTACTGCTAATGCCGGTGATGGGTATATAGTATTTGAGTAAGCTAATAAACAAACTTGAATATCCATATGCATTCTAGCTTTATCCATTGATTCTAGTTATGCTTTCAATTTCTAAGATTTGATTTTTCGTTTGGCACTTGTTTGTTATGTGTACATTGAGTTTTGGGTTGCACGCTGCCCAATTTGAACATGTCAAATCTACCACAAAAACTAGAACCCGAAGTTAACACATCACTTGCTGAGATATTTTGAATTGTCATATGTGCTAAAGAAGTTTATTACTGTGCTCTGGAAGTTTCTCACTTGAATAGAACCATTATTCTCCTCTGTTACTACTGCTAGTTGCTGTATCATCTACTAAATTAATTTATTTGTTAATGTTTACATCCTTTAGAAAAAATAATGTTTTGATACCTAAAACAGCCACTTGATAACTATAGATGATTAATAAGTAAAATGAAATTGTCCTTGTATGTTGAAAGATTAAACAGAATTGCTAATATATCATTGTTTCATAATTTATTAGTCTGCTATTTTTGTTAACATTATCTTACTAGCTTGTAGTAGCAGTATGATCCTTGCGAGGTGATTTTCTGTTTTTGGCTCATATCCTGTGCCAGAGAGAAGTGTTTCTGCTACCGAGGTACTCCATCTATGTATGAATAATGTTTTTCTCCAGAAGAGTGAGGAATCTTCTATGTAGGGTTTCTCTATGACATGCACAAGTTTCATAATTAAGGGGAACTAAATACATTGTCATGTGTTGAATTTCAATGACTTCATTATTGTTCTTATCTTTTATTATTTATTTTCTTATTCTATATCCATTTGAAATTCACTTGGATCTTTTGTTTCTTAAAATTTTTTCGAACTTGATACGTTCTTTTCAACACATTATTACAATATTGCTAGCTAAAAATTAGATAAATAGAATCTATTCTTTGAAAAAAGAAGCCAATTTATTCTCTATGTATAGGATCGAGAATAAGATATTATACACATGGAAAAGAATCAATGGCTAAAGAAATTAAATCTCAAAAAAAGTGTTTTTCATTAACAAGTGTTCAGGTAAGGACTAGCTAGTAGCTAATGGTGTTTGCACATGCACTCAGGGCACCTGGGGTTTCTATAAATGCTTCGGCCATAACTCCTAATGCCAGCCTTCTGACCTTCCAGAATCATCTTCTTTACTCTGACTTCTAACCTGTTCCATTTTATGGAGTTGTTCTCCCTCAAAATTGCAGCTAGCCTTGTCTTGTTTGGCCGCAATGTAGGAGCATGATCACCACCATAGTAGATTCTGAATCCAGATACCAATGATGAAAGTTGGCTACCAGAGTCGGTCATAGCAAACACATCAGCACTTGCACATGCAATGAAATCCAAAGCAGCCAACTGCATTGACATCAAGTTAATATTATTAGTCAATATAATTATTTAGTATTGTGAAAATATTCAGTTGACATTAACAGGATTGACAATATAGTCCCAGATAAAAATTGTTGCTAATAAATTTTCCCTCTTAAGTGGAGTGCTTATCTGATTCAGAACCTTAAAATGCACTTGGGTATACTTTATGGTTCATTAAAATCTAGCATATATTGTCAAGAACATGACTGAACAGGGAGCAGTGAACAGTGAAGTAAGATCTGAGTGGAATGAGACGATTATTGTCCAAGATAATAGAGCTAATACCAAATTACCTGAGAAGAAAAATTCCTGAAAGGTGCTAGTTCACTGTCCGTAAGCAGGTTCTCCTTTGTAATCACATTAGGATAGAGGCTTGTGAAGGGTTCCATTCTTGAGTTTCCCCCATAAACGTGGGAACCAGCCAAGTAAATGTATGTTTCGCGTTTGAAGCCAAGACCTGCTAGAACAAGTGCTGCTTCTTCTGGTGTCAATGGACATCTTCCCAATTTTCTCAAATTCATTGGAGAAATAGAGCTGTAAACATCAAAAACAGGTGCATCAAACAAATCAAATAAATTACGAGGATATTTACCATTCAAAACATAATGAAGAAAAGCATATGGTAGAAACATGCTTACGTTGAATTCTTCTTCAAGCGTTCAAGAAATAGAGGAAAATGTCTTTCTCTATATGCTTGAAGTTCCTGTCTCTCTTCTTCCCCTCCTCCAAATTCGCACAAGGAATAGGCCACCATGTCTATTTCAAATCTCAAGTGCAAAGCTAGATATTTTGCCGAGCCCCTTTTAGCTTCATGATATTTGTTATCGTGGATGAAGTTTCCCAGCAATTGAGTGTCTAATATGCTTCGTCGAGCACCATATTTCCTAATCCTTTGGATCAATATCGAGCCAAGCTGTTGAATTTTTGGCACGAACTTCAAAGCATGGAAATTACATTTGCATCTTAACCTCTGCAAATGCAATTGTTGCAAACATATGAAAATGCATTCTAAACGAAAGTGAAAATACCTTGAACCTTAAAAGTACACTAAACGAGTGCAGATATGATGCAAATAACACTCAGTTATTCAAGTGTACAGATCTGATACTACATAATGAAAATGAAGAATATCTCTTTAAATGATAGAGGTTGGTGGAAAATGATTTGTGAAATAAGTAGAAATAATTAATCAGATCATAGAAAACAGATAGCAAATCTTAATCATTAGGAGGTAAAGGAAAGAAAAGAAGTATATATTGTTTCTCTGTTGGAATTTTAAGATTCTATTAAAAAGTAAATGTGTGAAAAGATAATGCCAATGCACAAGCAGCAGTGGTCTAGTAGGAAATCTTAAAAATGTTTTGGACCAACTATCCAAAAGAATTTCTCATCAGTGTTCCCATGATTGATGATTAGATATTTGATTGTAACAAAATGGATGCATATTTTTGGTTAAACTGTATACGGTAAACCAGTGGCAGTCCTATTGACAACCCAGTATTGAAGAAGATAAAGGCAAACTTCCAACAAAGTAGCAACCTATAAAACTAGACCACCAAGGTAAAACCGTATGACCTGAATTTCAGAAGGCAATGGATCAAACCCTAGTCGATTTCCATATCCCAGGAAGTGAACAACTCCATTTCTCAAAAGAAGAGGAAGAACAACTTTGATATAGTCAGCAGGTGTGGCTTCCTTGGTAAGATCCGCGTCTGTAATCTAAAAAGCAAGGTGTTTATTGAAGTTGTTGTCATAACAAGTACAGTCTGTCTTCTCAAGTACATCAGATGAAAGATTACAAACCTTGCTCCCAATCGCTTCTACATCCAGAGATTTCATATGAGGTGGAAGTTCCTTCTCAATATTGATATCATCCTTCAAGGTATTCATGAAATACTCCTCCTGGTATATGTCACCAAACTGGCTGCATTTTTTAATTAAATATTACATAAAGTTGAGTCATTCGCTTGAAATCACATACTGTAAATGAATGAACGTGTATGACACAAAGCTTTACTGTATAAAATCAAGTAAATAAAACCTTTACAAGTGAAAAGTTCAGTTTTTACTTTAGTACCAAACACATCGTACCTTGGATCCTTCCACACGTTGCTGTAAAGAAATTCTGGGATAACTAAAGTTGCATTAAGGAGAGACGCCACAGCAACAGCATTGCAAATCTGTAATCACTACAGTAGTCTCATTACTTCCATTATTGGATATACCAAACGGATGTAAAAAAGAAAGGATAAAAGATCATATTTGATCATATGTATAGTAATTAACTGCGTGTTTGATGGTTGGTAACCATCACTTTTCTATTCCACGATCATATGTGCAATGCTGATACTTTAATGTCGGAAATGATATGAATTAACTGCCTGTACTTACAGCAACTCGTTGTTGATTAAGACCACCATTTGCACTGATTAAGATGTAGCCATTATTTTGCACAGGCTTCCCTGTCACATATTATAGACTAGTTACAGAGTAGTATACCTGGCAAATAACTTTCTGGTAATAATAAGTTGCAACTTAAACATCAAGTTGCTGATACAAAAGTATAAGAATAAATACATGTTGTAAAAGTTTTGTGCACGTTTTATAACACCAATCAATGCATAAGAAAAGTTCGCATACCCGAATTGGATTGAACTTTTCTTTCTGCACAAGGTTTCCATGAAGATGCCTGCCGAAATGGTTCCACCCATAAATTTGATGACTCTTGCTTGAACTCCTTCTGTGGTAACAAAATCTCAGAATATTAGAAAGAAATGAACTTCAAATATAATACAGTATCAAACATACTCAAAAAAAGTATCTAAACACATGCATTTAAATCTGAAAACTTGATCCTAACCTCTGCAAGAGCACTGGAAGCCAAGTTTAGAAGTCTTTCATACATATATACTGGCGATTGTTTGCTGTAGATGTAGGAATCTCTACCCTTTTCATTAAAATATACGTTAGTTATCTTATGCCAATTCGAAAAATATCACATAAATTTTAAGTACAAGGTAACTTGAATTGTACAGACTTGAGACGTGCACCCCTAGCTTAAGATAATTTACACTCAAATATTCAGAAACTTCAGATTTAAAATGTAGAAAAATTGTTTCCAGTTTCCACTATCAGAAAACTTTGAATCACATGCAGAAAACTCGGTTAGAAACTTTGAGCCACATGAACTAAAATTTCTAATTTTCAGAACAAAGTTGTCCGGACACGATTGACATCAGATTAAGTTTGATGTAATAGATACAGGAAACAAGCTTAACGAGAAAAGGACCATAGCCTTTGTTGTAATAAAGATAAATACAAATTCATGTTTAATAGCTCCACCATCCATCAATATGATTAATAGAATAAAAGGTAAAATGTGTTATGTCTTTCAATTTTTGGTCAAAATTAGTATTAGTTCTGAAAAGAATAACTTTTTATTTTCATTTTTTTATAATGATCCGTTTTGTTCTTCGTCCTAATATCTTAAGTATCATAAAGAAGGGAAAAATTCACTAGTTAAAAAAATACGAAGATTAAAATTATCCTTCTAAATACAGAGGCTAAGACTAATTTTTATTGAAAATTGAGAAACTTAAAACACAATTTACTCAAGAATAAATATGAACGCATAGATAATCTCTAAAATTATTTGCATATGTGAGTTCGAGGAGGGTGCTAGCATGCAAGAGATTCTGTACTTGTACCTGGAACACACTTGAGTTATTTGGGGCTGTACCGGGTTGAAGATTGGCAAACTCAAAAAAGGAAATGATAAGAGAGTCAAGAAGGAAAAGGCAACCCAACAATCCAAACATGACAACAATGGCTCTTATGTGCTTTTTCCCAACATAGAGCCCCCTACAAGAATTGCATTTTGAAGAATCACTTTTCAGTCCTTGAAGCAACAAAGTTTTGGAATGCCAACCCTGAAACTCAGGACGCAGACTTTTATGAGACCCTTGTTTCCCCATTACACCACTGCCTACCAGCTTAATTTAAAGTAGCTAAAGTTTATGACTTCAACTATTCACATAGGCCTCATCCATCTCTTTTTCCATACAAAGATAAATGGTCACTAAAACATGAAGAAGGAACTCTGAGAAGCATGAAAAAGTCTATGTTTACGGTGTCTTGCTGACTCTTATGGATTCGAAACCGAACCACCAATCCATTAGAATTGAAGTTTGGTGAGGCAATAGGGAATTAGATAAAAGAGTGGAGCTTTCTGGTATGTTTCCAAGTGAAGCGAAGAAGTAGGTGATGGAGATATGAAGCTGAGAAAGTAGTAGATGAATGAGTGAAATCCAAGCGAAAGATGAAAACTCAACTATGCATTGAAAACATACCTTATGGAATAAGAATGAGCATGTATATGGAACAACAACTTCCCACCAAACACAACACTGACAGCAGGTGTTGGGGTACAGTTTCAGCTTCCTCACTTCCAGATTCCATCTTTGACAAGCAAAGGAGTGACACTAACAACAACAACAACAATTTCATCAACTTTTCTTGTTCCTTTTCATTTCTACTTTGAATAGTTTTTTTCTTTCAACAAACATGGCTTGTTTACGTTACTTGTAGTTTATGGTTTGGCGGGTTTTTAATATTTACACACTATACTTTCCATTGATAACCTTTTCAATTTGGCCTCAATTATTTTACTATTTTGGTTTAAGGTTAAAATAAGCGTTCTTTAAATAAACTTTTTTAAAATTACTTATTTTAGAAGTATGGTAAGTTGTTCATGCATATTTCTTTTAAAAAGTACCGTTGAATAAAATAAGCACATATTTTGTTTTTTTATGTATTTTGAAAATAAACATTTTTTTTGCCTTTTTTTAACACATAAAACTTATTTACTTTTTGAATGAGTATTTTTTAAAAAAATATTTATTTTAAAAATACTTATTAAGTTTAACCAAACTTATCCAAGGTTATTTTTTAAAATAAGTAGAAAATTGTTGTTTTTAAAATAAGTAAATTAGACAAAAAGATGAAAAACGAGGAATATGCTTATTTTTATTAAAAAACACAAAGTAACCAAATTGTTTTTATTTGGTCTTCGAAATATTTAGCCTTTCCTTTAATCTATTTGTTCCAAAAAAGACAAATTTTAAAGTTCTTTAAATTTTTGTTTAAAAAATAGCTAAGAGCAATGGAAAGAAAAAAGTAGTTGCAAAGAGCAAATATTGTAGATTAGAGACTTAGCAACAATGCGCAATTAAATTACTAAGAGCAAAGGCCAGGCATGGAACCATAGCGTGATCAGAAATTTTCAAAGAAATCGCGAAATTCAATTAGGTATAAATTTTCAACATTAAAACCAATTTTTAATTGAGAAAATCTGTAAATGATAATTTTGTAATAATAATCAAAATTATAATGCAGAAGGTAGATTAGATTCGATAATCCTGTTATATACTTTAAGCTTAATTTTGTCATTCTATCACCAATTTTATAACTATCTTTTTTTTCAAAAGTTTAAGATTATAATAATTGTCGTACATTTTATATACACATATGTATTTATTGTGCGAGAAAATATTTATGTGTCCCTTAAAAAATACCTTTTTATTATCAAGTAAAATAACATGCATTTGTCATCAACATAATATCAGATTGCATAAAAATTGAAAAAATACAATAATAAAACGTGTGAATTTTAAAAAAATGCTAAAATGCATAAAAAAACACCAATCAAAATTCATTAAATAATGATTTTAAAATGTGTTATATTTTACAAAGTACTTACAGTATTCTTAGTTTATCAACAAATATTAAAATATATTTTTCATCCTTTAGTTTTTGATAAAGAAATTTGTTTCTAAATTTTAAACACATTTTGACGGTATTTAGATTTTCTATTTTTAAAATTTTTGTTTTCAGTATTGATTATGTTGTGATTAAATTACAAAGTTTATTTGATTAGATATGGTGGCAATGAGGCGAGGTAAAACTTATTTCACTTTCTCATCCTGTACTTAAAGTTCGTTTTTATATTTAGTGAATATAAATTTTTTGTGTTTCATCACATTTCTTGTTGAGTATTTGTTATTTATTATTTTAAATTTTAATTAAATAATTTTTTTATAAAAATAAAAATATAATAGAAAATATTGTGCTATAAAAACTTAATTTTAAAATAATAATATATTATTTTCTAAAAACAAATATTAATAAAAAGTTATAATTACAAAAAATTCTAATAAAAATATCACTAAATAATAATTAAATAAATAAAATAAAATAAAAAACATTAAATTATACTTTAGAAATAAATTAAAAAATTAAAAACGAAAAGATAATATAATTTTTAGATTATTTAATAAATTAAATATATTTTAATAATTTAAATATATATATATATATATATATATATATATATATAAGTGAGATACTGTGACACAAGATTTTTTTTTTCTTAGTAATGACATGTTGAATTTTCTATATAAATTTTTTTTATCAAATTTATTTTTATGGAAATTTATAGACCATTTTGATTTTCTGATGATATATTTTTATTAATATTAGCGTCTTATCTTATCAATTTGATCTTTGACAAAAGAGTCACATAATAAAATATTATTGAAAATTTTTCAATTATAATTTATGAAGCTCTGCCACATGGTGGTTTTATAGAAGTGAAGTTAAAACTGCAAACAAAAAAGAGAGTTAAAATTGTAATTTATGAACATTTTTTGTGAATTGTTATTTATCCTAAGTGCTTACAACATTTTTTCTGTTTCTTTATAAAAATTCTTAAATTAAGAACATTTTATCATAAGTATTACATCAAACTAATAATTTTATAATTTTTTTTGTAATAATTTAATAATAATAATAATAATAGTAGTAGTATAAAATTTAAGATATGAAAAACATAATTTATAAAAAATTAAACATAATTAGAAAAATATAAGAATTAAAATTGGTCAAAATTTTATTTAAATACTAAAAGTGAAATTTTTTTAAAAAGTTAAAAAACTTAAAAAC
The DNA here is from genome assembly GCA_030347555.1 of Lablab purpureus. Taxonomy (NCBI): domain Eukaryota; kingdom Viridiplantae; phylum Streptophyta; class Magnoliopsida; order Fabales; family Fabaceae; genus Lablab; species Lablab purpureus. Next base: position 13,419,081 of record CM059259.1, read on the forward strand.
ATATTTTACCTTTCTATGAATAGAGACATACATACCTTTCATTTTATAGGTAATAGATAAATAATATGGCTTACTGTTTAGGATTTTGTTAAATTTTAAATGTATAATGACTTCGATTGTTACTTTTGTTACTTGTTTATACTTTATATTTTTTTATGTTTAATGTTTAAAAAATTAAGAATAATAAGAAAATGTATTAAGTATTAATTAATTTAACTTTTGTTTTTTTCATAAATTTAAATATTTAAATATTTTAATTTAAATTATTGCTAAATCAATTTTCTTTTTATACCTAATTTTATATATTTACTGTAATAAAATATTTATTACTTCAGTTTGTAATATTAATCTTTTTTTAATTTGAAGTGTATAATAAATTGAAAAACAATCCAACAACTAATAAAAATAATAAAATAATTAACTATTTTGATAAGATTAGAAGTAAATAAAAATAAAAATAATTATAAAATATTAAAGTATAAGACATAATATTAAAAAGTTATTTTCATATACTTATTTAATACTTTTATCTACGAGTAAAACTTACTTATACACTAATCAAATAAATCAATAACTAATTTATTAACTCAATCGACTCATTTCTAATTTGCTAATTTAACCCGTGTGGTCCTGCAATTTTAGTCATTTGAATACAATTATCATTCAATCTTTATCCCTAAATTTTAATGTAAGGAGATACTAAAATTATATAATTATGATATTTTGAAAACTTATTTCACACAATTAAAATTTGAGAAACTAGAAAAATACATTTACAATATTCGAGATATAATTGATGAAATTATAATTTGAGACTAATGCTTTGTTAGTGTAAGTTCCGTAGGTGAAGAAAGAAAAGCAACAAATTTTCTTTATTTTTTTTCTTAAATTTAATAAAAAATGTAAAGATGGAATTGAGAATGAGTAGTTTTAAGCTGGTTCATTCACGTGAGGGAGTCTATTTTATTTGAAAATTACGGATAGGGGTTGTTTTTTATTTTTTTATCGATTTAGGATAAGTCGTGTTTGGATAATACAAAATATATAAAGGAGTCGTGTTTCTAAAATACGAATTTTTACTTTTACGTGAAAAATAAAAAATCGTGAAAGAAAAATACGATTTCAGTATTTTTTATATTTTTTTATTTATTTAATTAAGAGTCGTTTTATATTTTTTTATTCATTAAATTAAGAGGAATTAAGAGTCGTGCAATGTAATACGCTTTTAATTGGAAGTCGTGCTACATAACACGATTTAAGTTTTTTTTTTGTTTGTTTTTTATTTTTATTTTTATTTTTATTTTTTTCTTTTTTTTCTTTCTTTTTTATTTTTCTTTTTATTTTTCTTTTTTTCTTTTTTTTCTTTGTTTTTTATTTTTTTTGTGTTTTATTTTTATTTATTTTTATTTTCTTTGTTTTTTATTTTCTTTATTTTTTATTTTGTTTTGTTTTTTATTTTTGTTGTTTTTTATTTTCTGTTTTTCATTTTTGTTGTTTTTTATTTTTGTTCTTTATTTATACTAATTTCAAATAAAATAATAATAAAATTAATAAATAAATTAAATTGGATATCAAATAATTGAAATTGGAAGTCGTGCTTTTGGTTTATTTTTGTTATTTTTTATTTTGTTTGTTTTTTATTTTCTTTATTTTTTATTTTCTTTGTTTTTGATTTTTTTGATTTTTTATTTTCTTTGTTTTTTATTTTGTTTTTTTTATTTTCTTTATTTTTTATTTTCTTTGTTTTTTATTTTGTTTGTTTTTTATTTTGTTTGTTTTCTATTTTCTTTGTTTTTATTTTCTTTATTTTTGATTTTCTTTATTTTTAATTTTCTTTATTTTTTATTTTCTTTGTTTTTTATTGACTTTTGTACGCGTCAAATTTGTTTGGAAATTACGGACGGGGTTTTAATTTTTGTTTAAGTAACAGATAATCGTGCTACCTAGCACGACTTCCACCACCATATATACCCAACATTCCTTTACTCCTTCGCTTGCCTTGACAGAGTTTCTTTGTCTTCACTTGCCATTTTCAGTGTGAACCACTCGTCTTCTTTGCACTTGAGCTACTTTGGGATTTTGTGATTTATTTTGTCTTTTGTTAAATTTTATTTTTTTGTAAGGTCTTGAGAGTCACTCTTGAATTTTATTTCATATATATTAAAAAATTAGTTTTCTTTCTTTTTATAGTAAATATGGTTTTGAGAAAGGAATTAAATGTTTTTAACTCATTTTATGCTAGAGTATATTACGATAATAATACTGAATCCTTATGTAGGTTTTCAAATCGTATTACATTTAACCATTTGAAGCAAATAATTGGTAGTCAAGTATTTTGTACAAGTGATAAAGTTGTTACAAATGTTTTTTATTGTTATCCCATTCCTATTGTTACTGCAGTCGAAACACATGGCCTTGCGCATATATTTACTGATGAAGATGTTAATAAGGTGATTGGTTGGCATTCAGAGTTTAGAAGAGATGAAGAAATGGAGCTATTTGTAAATTTAATGAAGGTTGAGCCAGCAGAAATTAATTGTGGAACTTCCCCCACATATTGGTGGAGTCAGTGATTGGTGAGTTGTTTATGATTTTATCTATTAATGTACTAGGTTTGTTATTTGTTGTTAATGAAAGAGTTGTATATTTTTAAAAGGTAAAGAGTTATGTTATTGTCAATGTAATAGTATTTATTTTAATTTGTGTAATGAGATTTTTTGTTTTATGCATTGTATTGTTACGAGTCGTGTCTTTCATATAATTAAAATATAAACTGGTTCGACTTGCTAAAATAAAAAATAAAGTGAGTATTAACATAAAAAAATATTACAACACCGTCAACAAATTAATACATTTAATGATGACCACCTGTCCCACAACGTGGTCTTCGAGTTTGGCGTCTAGGTCGTCGTTCTTGGTTTGGGCTAGGTTGCTCATCAGTTTTCCTTTCTACATTTTGCTCTGTGGTAGGCATGTGAAAAGGTATGCCCCCATAATTATACGTTGGTGGAGGTGGAGGAGGTTGATAGTATGCAGATGGAGGTGTCATGGAAGAGGTGCTAAACATACTTTGTTGAAATGGGAAAGTAGTGTAGGTGGAAGGCACTCCTCCAAATTGCGATGATGAGCCAGGTTGCATGTGTGGCATATGTCCATAATACGGAAAGGGATGCTGACTGCTTTGTCCAAGAAGTTAGTGACTGTTGTCACGTTCACTAGACTGCCAATTTTGTTGAGCATATTTTGACGGTGGTTGCTCTTCCTGTGTGTCGTACTGGTGAAAACAAAATATGAAATATTAGTACAAAAGAACTTTAAAATTAGAAGCACTAAAGTATTGTATATATTTACCTCGTCGTCATTTGTTTCTTCGTCTTCAGGAGGGGAAATATAACGAATAGTCCTATGAAAATACCATTGCATATATGGTGTATTTTCTCTGAGGTGGCCATTTCCATGGAAACCGACTCCTTCAATTAAACGATTTTGTCGATCCACATTGTGATCCATGTTTCATGATATTGAGACCAATTTATATCTGTTTTCCCTCTCATATCCTACTTATGTAGCTCATCCAAGTTGATTGGATCTTGAGGGATGATCTGCCTAAGACCAAATTGTCGCATAACCCTATCAGCTGGATGAGGCTCAACAGTGGTGAAACAAATCATGGGAACAATGTCACGAGTCACAAGAGGGACATCACCAATTATTAAATCCCTTAAATTACTCTTTGTGTAAGGAGTCCATAAAAACTGCATTTTATACAAAAGATAGTAAAATGTACAACAACATTCAAATATATAAAACATATTTATAAAATATGAAATGCAATACCTCTTTTGGTTGAAGCTGGTCAAATTTGACCCGCAGAGATGACAATGTATATGTGATCATATTAGACCTTAGACCAGGTCTAGACCACCTGCAATTTACATAACAAATTAAATTGAAAATGAAATGTCTAGTTTATATAAAAAATACGTGATTAAAATAAAAATATACCTCCTTGCCAAAGGGAAACCGTAGCCTTCAGCAATCTCAGTAGCAATCAAGGTGGGGACTTGTTGGAAAAATGCACGTGATGCGGTCTCATGCCCATGACTGCAGGAGTATCATGCATCCACCAATATTATCTTGAGTGACGTCTACTCCATGATCTAGGACTCTGTATAAACATGCAAGTACAGCTGACCCCCAACTATAGTTGGTAACCGAGGCTAAGTCTTTAAGTAATAATAAGTACATCAAATGTACTCGTGATGCAGATGTATCTGGCATCAGTAGATTGCCTATAATGGTTAGTATATGCGCCCTAGCATATTGTGCAACAACAACATCATCTGCATCATTTGGGAGTTGCTGAAATGCATTGTTCAGCCAAGAGAGTTTTACTGAGTTGCCCTTTGCAACCCCTTCTGGTGGAAGGGAACCTAACAGTGGTTCGCATAAGACAATGAAATTGCCACTAGTCAGACCGGTGACTGGGTGACCATCGATCGGAAGACCAAGTTGCACTGCAACATCTTCTAATGTTACGGTGGTCTCACCAATCGAGAAGTGAAACGTATGAGTTTCAGTTCTCCATCGTTCCACCAAGGCCGTGACTAAATGATGATTAACGTCAACATTTCCCATATCCAACAAGGATCCAAACTCTGCTATATTAATTGCGTTTCGTACACGAACGTCCAACATGTCAGAATGTTTTGCAACCCAGACTTTATGACGCCTGGGTCGATATAATCGTTCATTCCCCTCCCATACTGCCTTTGTAACATGTTTGTCTTGTAATTGTAGCAAAGACATATCTGATGGAAGATTACGAGTAAATGCCATTACTATAATATACAATATTAAATGACGTTAATAAAATATACAAAACTGAAATAATATAAAATAATATATATCTATTTAATCTAAATATATAATAATATATGTAATAATGTATTATACAATATAATATTTTTTTAAGATAAAGTGCTCCTACACAACAAATAATTTTACTACTTGTAAGCAATTATTTTTAAACAAGTTATTTAAAAATTTAAAAAATAAAAAAATCTAAATTAAATAAAACAGAAAAAAAATTCAGGAAACCTAAATCAAATAAAAAACACAAATAGAAAAAAAAATACACACACAGAAATAGTTAAATCGAATATTTTAACTTTAGAATTTAAAAAAAATTATGAAAACCAAAATAAATAAAAAAAAAAGGAACAGAAAATAAAATTTAACTAAATAAAAAAATACAAAACAGGAAAACAAACCCACACACATGACAGAAAAAATAAATCCAATATTTTTAATTTTAGAATTTAAAAAAAATTTAACAAAAGTTAAATAAAAACAGAAATAAAAAATTAAATTTAATTAAACTCACGTAAAATAAAAAGTACAAACAAAAAAAACACACACATGTAAAAAGAATAGATCCAAAATTTTTAATTTTAGAACTGAAGAAAATATTAATAAAACCTAAATTAAAAAACAGAAACAGAAAATATAATTTAACTAAATAAAAAATACGAACACAAAAAAAAAAGACGCACACTGCAGAAAAAATAAATCTAATATTTTAGTTTTAGTATTTAAAAAGAAAATTATAAAACTTAAATAAAAAAAAGGAAAAACAGAAAATAAAATTTAAGTAAATAAAAAATAGAAACAGAAAACAAAAACGCACACACCCATAAATGAAAAATAAATCAAATATTTTTAATTTTGACAATTTAAAAAAGTTAACAAAACTTAAATAAACAAAACAGATACAGACAAAAATTAACAAATAGTAAATAAAATAATAACCAAACCAGAAAGCAAAAAAAATATAAACAAAACTTAAATGAAATAAAAAGCATAATACAAACAGGAAAAAAAAAATAACGAAAGTTAACTGAAATCCTAAACAAAAATAGAGATTGAACCAGGTAAATAGTGCACTGATGAGATAAATGATTGTTAGACCGGAGATGGATAGGATAGAACGCTGCTGAGACCTTCAAACAAGACCACAAGACGTCTCATAAGACCGCCACAAAAGACCGCTATTTGCAGAGAAAGAGCACACCAGATAACACAAGTAGAGAGAATGGAGAAGACTGCTAGCACACGGGAAGAGGGAAACATGTGACTAGGTTGTAAAGGAGTAGATCAACTGTGCGTTCACGGATGCATTCACCATGAATTCAATGCTCCATGTGCGCGTGCCTGATGCTCCTGCAAGCTTATGCTATGTGACTGTTTGGAGAGGCTTTACCTGTCACACTACTGTTGGAAGATGCCTTCCAATACTCCACTGTTGGGAGATGCTCTCCTATACTGTGACAACATGTGTCGCGCCTGCGGCAAGGACAAGATGCTTTCGTTTAAGCTGTTGCCCCGCTATCGCTTGCACTAGGGAAGAACAGGTTTAGAGAGAGAGAGAGAAAAGGAAGTCGTGCAACCCTAGCACGACTTCCAATTAATTCAATTAATAACATTTCTCACCTACGCATTTGATATTAAATTATTATTATTATATTTATAAATCACATTAAAATAATTGTTATTATAAACATAAATCATATTAAAATAATTATTATTATTATAAACATAAATCACATTCAAATAATTATTATTATAAACATAAATCACATTCAAATAATTATTTATAAAATTATTTTACAAAAAATTTATATTAATAAAATTAAATTTAAAAATATATTTTTATAAAATAATTTTACCAAAAAATTATAATCAATAACATGAAATTTGAAATGCATATTTATAAAATAATTTTAAGAAATAATTTATATTAACAAAATCAAATTTTGGTAATGAAAATTTTTGAGACCCCCTTATAGCCCCCCTGCCATGCTATATATATGTGGGTTGTTTTCAATACTTTCTCTCCATTCATAGTTTGAGTTCTTGCAATTACAACTCTCCCTTAACTTTTATTCTTTCCTACATCAAAATGTTACATATTCAATTATTTTATTTTCTTTTCAAAAAATGAATCGTGCTGATATAATCGAAGATTTTAGTTCGGAAGATGAAGAATACTACTCAGAGGATGATGATATTATTAATCAATTAGCAGAGTCATCGAGTGGACATGCACATACAACACAAATATGGGAGGGAATGTGTTTTGACTCAAAGGATGCTGCAGTCAGTGTTATCAAACAATTCCACATTGAGCAAGGTTACAGCTTTTCGGTTGTTGAGTCGAAATCTGACAAATATATTGCTCGATGTGTACATTATAACAATGGGTGTCAATGGCGCATTAGAGCATCGTACAACAAGATACACAAACAATGGCAAATCAAGAAAATTGAAGCTTCTCATTCTTGTTTAATAACAACTTTACACCCTGATCACCGCAATCTCGATTCAACACACATTGCTCATATCATTTATCAATTGGTGAGCACAAATATATCCATTCCGGTTAAAAGTCTAATTGTAGACATAAAAGACCGATATGGTTATACTGTCTCCTACAGAAAAGCATGGATGGACAAACAAAAAGCAATAGCCATGGCTTTCGGAGATTGGCAAGAATCGTACAACGATCTTCCAAGATGGATGGAAGCCCTTCAACAAACAAATCCGGGAACCATTATTCGATACATAGCTTCCCGTATTGAGGATCATGAGAACGTATACGTATTGCAATGTGTATTTTGGGCATTCAAGCCATGCATTGAAGGATTCAAATATTGCAAGCCACTCATTCAAGTTGATGGAACCTTCTTAACAGGTAATTATCATGCAACTTTACTAACAGCCACTGGGCAAGATGGAAATAGAAATATTTTTCGATTGGCATATGCAATCGTTGAGGGTGAAACCAAAGAAGCTTTGCTATGGTTCTTCCAATTGATGAAGCAACACGTTACTCCTCAACCAAATTTATGCATGATAACCGACAGAGGTTCCGAAATCTTATCCACCTTGGCTTCTAAAGAACTTCAATGGCATGATCTCTCCTCAGTATTTTGCATTCGACACATTGCATCAAACTTCAACAAAAGATTCAGGAATGTTGACTTGAAAAGACAAGTCATCAACTTCGGTACTTATTCTTAAACATAAATAATTCTTTTGAAAACCTTTATTCTGAGATAGTTTTTTTTTTCAGGATACGAAATGAAACAACCAACTCTTTTAGCAAAATTAACTGCTATGAGAGCCGAGTTTCCACAACAGGTATCCTGGTTGGATGACATACCATTAGAAAAGTGGACACAAGCATATGATGGAGGCAAAAGATATGGACATATGACAACAAATCTGGCCAAGGCCATGAACTCTGTATTAAAGGGAGCAAGAGCTTTACCTATATGTGTCCTAGTTAAAGCAACATTTCACAAAACCATAACTTGGTTTGTCGAACGTGGGTCAAAAGCAGAAATGATGTTACGAGCAAGACATCAATATGGTGAAGAAATTGCTTCCTTACTTCATGAGAATCAAAATCGCGCTCGCATGTGTTGTGTTCAAACATACAACAGAGAAAATACAGAATTCAATGTCCAAGAGTTGACAAATCCCCATCACCGCCGAAAAATAATCAACTGCACAGTTAGATTAAATTATTGGTGGTGTGACTGTGGAGAATTTCAAGCTCTTAGATTGCCTTGCTCTCACGTCATTGCTGTGTGTTCATTTTCTCATTTACAATTAGGTACATACGTGGACCCTGTCTATAACTTAGACAATATTTTTAAAGCTTACCAAGTACAATTTCATCCCGTTCCAAATGAAGATTATTGATCTTCTTATACGGGACCAAATTTTATTCCTGACCCAACTACACGACGACATACTTCTGGAAGACCTTCAACTCGTCGTATAAAGAATGAGATGGATTAGTCAAGCTCAAATAAACCACAAAAATGTTCTTTATGTAGGAACGAGGGTCATACTAGAAAAAATTGTCTATATAAATAAATTTTTATTATATTAATAACAATTTTAATTTTTACATCTTGTAAACTTTATTTAATATTCAATTTACTTTATTTATTAAGTTTATTATTTGTTTTATTTTATATTATTATAATATAAAAAAAATTTAATTATTTGATATCCAATTTATTTTATTTATTAATTTTATTATTTCTTTTATTTGAAATTATTATAAAAAAACAACAAAAATAAAAAAACAAAGAAAATAAAAAACAATAAAAATAAAACACAAAGAAAATAAAAACCAAAGAAAATAAAAAACAAAAAAAATAAAAAAAAACTTAAATTGTGTTATGTAACACTACTTTCAATTGAAAGCCTGGAACACAACTCTTAATTCCTCTTAATTCAATGAATAAAAAAATATAAAACAACTCTTAAATGAATAAAAAAATATAAAAAATACTAAAATCGTGATTTTTTTGCACGACTCTTTATATTTTTTACGTAAAAATAGAAATTCGTGTTTTGAAAACACGACTCCTTTATATATTTCGTATTATCTAAACACGACTTATCCTAAATTGGTAAAAAAATAACGTGAATGAACCGTTTTAAGCTATCCCTTGTTTTTTTGAAGAAAAAAGAATTAAAATGAATTTTATTTATTATTAAATCTTTCAAACTTTCAAATTGAATTCATCAATAAAATAAAAATGATTAAAACTAAGAACGAAAAAAAAAAGTATTTACTTATTTCATAGAAAAAAATGATAATGTAAAAGGTAGGTTCAGGTACGCAACTCAATCAAAAGAAAGAAAATTAGCAATTGTTTTCGGATGCTCCATTAATACTATCACTCGACTTTTAACTCAACGTTAATCTCTTGAATTATTTTCTTTGCCTAATCCCGATTTGCTCTCCTTCAGTTGAAGTTAAGATTCTCTAAAACATAAAATAATTATTTTTTAATAGAATGTTTCTACATGAACCAAAAATGTATAAAATAAAATATAAAATATGACTAACATGCTATACATCACCCCTATATTAAAAATTGATTAGGGTGATGTTTGAAAGTGGACCTAATTATATGATCAAATGACATAATCATTTTGGGGTCCTCAACTCTTTCAGAGGCATTCCGCCGACGTTAAAATGATAAAGCCCAAAACAGAAAACTGAAGCATCATCATCGTCATTATTAATTATTAATTTAATTTGTTTATATTTCTATTATCATTATCATTTCAGTTAAGCACACCTAATGATTGTGATTAACAGCGAGGTATTCCTAATCTGCAAAGATAGTCAAGAAAAGCGGGAAAAGTCCAAAATAAATAAATAAAAAATAAAAATGAAAAGAAGACAGGGAAGAAAAGAGTGGAAAAAGGAGAGCTGTGATCACATGGACTTGTCTTTCTCTTGCTGGGTCCTCCATTCGCTCCTCTTCCTTCATACCCTCTCTCTCTCTCACCCTTCTCCTTTTCTTCTTCTTCTTCTCCCCCTCTCTTTCTTAGATTCTTCCTCTTTTCTCTCTACCCTCTGCCATGGCCGAGGATAAGGTACTTTTCCTGCTCAAAAAATTCTCTTTATAGCCTTGTTAATGTGCTGATTGTATGGTTGGTGAGAAAGCGTAATGACCCAGAACTGGGAGAGTTGAAAATGTCTCTTGGGATTTCGTTGTTTGTTAGAGGTAGAAGCTGAAATCATGTGGGATGTGTGATTTCTGTTTTTATATTTATTTATTTTTTGTTTGGTTCCTTTCTAAGTTGGAAAAGGGGATGTTAGGGTTTGTTATTGGGGGTGAAAGGTCCTTTTTTTTTTGCTGAAATTTTGTTTTTGAGCTTATGGCTGAAAACCCATTTTGCTCTTTTTTGTGTTGATCTATGGTTTTCTTTTAAGTTTCATTTTTTATAGAGAGGTTCTGAACTGGGTTTTGTACGGAGTTGGAGATTTGTTTGTCGCCGACCCCTGTATCGTACACTGATCTTGTATCTTATAATCTTATGCCGATGTTGCACTCTCAACCACTCGGGTTTTTCTTGGTTGTCATGAACTTCCTTTGCTAGTTGTACACCAGACTTTTTTATTTGTTTCGGATTCTGTTAAAAAAATGTTTATCCAGTTTTCTGTTCTCTGCTTCTAGCCGTTACTTTATTTTGATTTATTTTAGTTACATAAGTCGTTGTGTTCCCTTCAGTTCTTACTCTCAACGTTTTCAATTGAAGTTTGTGCACTGAATATAGTACTTCTTTACTTCATGGTTCCATGTCCATAGTTTATTTAGCTGAATATTTCCACCTCTGAATTTTCGGTAAGTTGCTCACTCGTCTTATACTTAACTTTTGAGCTATTACATATGATGTTGAAAAGTGATGTTTTAATTGGGTATGTTGTTTATCATCATAGTCTCCACCTACTGTTTTTTATATGTCTGCCTATTGCTTAAATGTCTTCTTTCAACTTTTAGCTTCCTTCTGAAACTATTAGCAACGATTTTGAAATATTTTGTTAAAAAAGTTAGGATTCTAATATTTTCATGTACCTTTACAATTTTACAGGAGATGTCCTCCTCTGTTATCAATGGCAATGATTCCCTCACTGGTCACATCATATCTACAACTATTGGAGGCAAAAATGGGGAGCCCAAACAGGTATTATCTTTGTAAATTCCGTTCTGCTGATAATATTACTCTTATCTTGATTTATTTTGCCGAGTTCTTAAAAATGTCATATGACATTTATCCTGGACTGCAAACTTAATGTCTTCTACAATCATTATTGTAGACTATTAGTTACATGGCTGAACGGGTTGTAGGAACGGGCTCGTTTGGAATTGTTTTCCAGGTATGCTAATGTTCTAATGCTTGGTTTATAACTCTTGCTATCTTCACATGCTGATAATTTTTTTTCCTGTAGGCAAAATGCTTGGAAACTGGGGAGGCAGTGGCCATTAAGAAGGTTTTACAGGACAGAAGATACAAGAACCGTGAACTACAGTTAATGCGTGTTTTGGATCATCCAAATGTGATCTCATTGAAGCATTGTTTCTTTTCCACTACTAGTACAGATGAACTTTTTCTAAATTTGGTGATGGAATATGTTCCAGAGTCCATGTATAGAGTCTTAAAGCACTATAGCAATGCTAATCAAAGAATGCCAATCGTCTATGTGAAACTTTACATGTACCAGGTATACCTCATACTCTCTGGTGATTTATAAATATCTCTGATTTGTTTAAACGATGCCTGATAAAAGTTTGTGACATGCTTGCAGATTTTCAGGGGATTGGCTTATATCCACACTGCTCCCAAAGTTTGCCACAGAGACCTGAAGCCTCAAAATATTCTGGTTTGTTCACATGTTTCTGAATATGTATATATTGTGAGAGAACCTTTTGTATGTGAGAGTGAGGAGTAAATGTTATATTGACCATTACATCTGATTAAGAATGGTCAAGATTTAAACACAAGTAATGTGAGTTTTTAAATTATGTGACTGTGATAAAATTTTAATCTTAACTATCCATTTAGGATTATATATAGCTCAGATTAGCTCCCCCTCATGTATATAGATAGATAGATAGATATTAGTCAGATTCATTCTTAAAAAATCAGTCAATATTTCTGGCTTTAATGTGTTTCTGTGAACATTCCAGGTGGATCCTCTTACACACCAAGTGAAGCTATGTGATTTTGGAAGTGCCAAAGTTCTAGTAGGTCTTATTTTGTTTTGGTATGCTTGGTTTTTTGTCAATCTTTTCCACACACCATTATCTTTTATATTGACTAACTAGAATGTCAACCAATAACCTACCAATGGCCAATTTTTTCATTGTTTTGATTTCAGTCTCTTGTGTTGATGTCTTGCTCTGCTCAACACCAAGATGTGGAACTCTTTTTTGACTTTTTTTGTAACAACATATTTTTTTTTTTATTTTTTTGGAGGTTTTTATCATGTCATGTATTCATTCAACTGGTGTTTTTGTGGGACTACTACTCATCTTACAATGGATCATTCTTTTTCTCTAATAAATTGATATTTCCAATGAAGTGTTTCTTGTTCTAACCTCTCTTTTGTATCACCAGGTAAAAGGTGAAGCTAATATATCATACATATGTTCGCGATTCTATCGTGCTCCAGAACTTATATTTGGTGCCACAGAGTATACAACTTCAATTGATATTTGGTCAGCAGGCTGTGTCCTTGCTGAACTTCTTCTGGGCCAGGTTTTTGTTTCATCGATCATTAATTATTATTACCAGAATAATACTATTATATGAATATGAATTTAAACTATCTGTTCTCTTAATGATCTTACCTCTCTATCTGTTATCTGAAACAATTTAAACTTTTGCAGCCATTATTCCCAGGAGAAAATGCAGTAGACCAGCTTGTACATATTATAAAGGTACAATTGGTGTCAACATGTATTTTATGTTCCTTGGTCATGCCATCCTTGTCAGAAGTCATCTTTAAAAAAAAAAATTTGTTTTCCAGGTGCTTGGCACACCAACTCGAGAGGAAGTACGCTGTATGAATCCTAACTACAATGACTTCAGGTTTCCACAGATAAAAGCACACCCATGGCACAAGGTCTATAATTTTATCTCCTTCCAGACAATTGTTTATTTTTGGATGATTAAAATGTAATTAATATAAAAATGTCCCTAGACATTCTAACACATCAAAATTGTGTAGATATTTCACAAAAAGATGCCGCCAGAAGCTATTGATCTTGCGTCTCGGCTTTTGCAATACTCCCCAAGTCTCCGGTGTACTGCGGTTAGTGTGATTGCTTGACTCTTCCTTTTTTTTTCGAATTCTAATTAATTTCGTATGCATTATGTGCATCAGCCTATTGTTCTCCTCAATTAGATTAATCAATGATTTTTTTTCCTTTAGAAAAACTAGAACATCAATTATGAAGAATCTAATTTTGTTGTGTAGCTTGAAGCATGCACGCATCCTTTCTTTGATGAACTTCGAGAACCCAATGCTCGCCTACCAAATGGCCGTCCATTTCCTCCTCTATTTAACTTCAAACAAGAAGTAAGTCCTTAAAATATCCTTCTTGGTCTTACATGTGCTCTGGGAGTAAATTTTTTGTATAGACTATCTCAGAAATAAATTGATATATTTTTCAACCGAGAAAGGTGCATACATCCACAGATCCATTTTCTTAGCTTTATATCTGTCTGGTTGTTTTGAAGTCTGTCTTTGTGTGTTTGTCTATTAGAGTGCACAAAGCGATGCATTGAAAAATATATACACACTGTTTCTCTGATTAACATCCAAGCTAAACATCCTAAATGATGGACAACTATATTGTAATCCTCCCTGTTTGCAGTTAACCGGAGCATCTCCAGAGCTTGTTAACAAGTTGATACCTGATCATGTGAAGCGGCAAACAGGGATACAATTTGTTCATCCTACAGGATCTTGATGATAATCTAGCAGGGGCATAGTGTGTACTAGTTGATAAGTTAAACGAAAGTGGCACCGTTATTTGTCTAAATTATCATCTTTTTGGCCTGGCCAGTATAGTCTCAAGCTAAACCTGGATTGAGACTTGGGCTGCGGGATGGTTGCATTTGATCCATCAGCATATGTATACACCTACCTTTTGATTCTCTGTTGCCTCTGTTGGATCTTATTTCCTGAGGCAAATAGCCTTGTTTATTGTAAACGTCTACATGTGGTGTAGTAGTAGAATACATGGCCTGAAATTGTCAGAAATTAGAATGCTTTTGTAAGGGGAAAACTAAAGCCTTTGCTGGAAGGAAGGGAGGGTCCACATGGATTTTGATTGTGAGGTTGTTGGGTTTGATTTGGTTTCCCCTTTGTTAATGTAACGTGCCTTTAGTAATGTTGTTGACCAGTTCCTTTCCTTGTGAAATGTAATGTTGCTATCTGTCTGTTTTCTTTAATGCTGCTTTCTAATAATGTTCCTCGTTTCGGTTTTTGTTTCTTGAATTTCAATTCATAACTTTTATCTTTTGATGCTAACAGTGCTCATAATTTTTTATCTTTTTATTGTATAATTTATTTTAAAAATGTTTCCAGAGTTGAACTTTTTCTCTTGCGCTTTGATTTGAACTCGAGTAATGTAATCATCTACTACGTAGTTGCTGCAAATCGACATGATTTTATTCCCTTTTTCAAAGAGAAAATAATTATTTTAAAGTAATTTTATACTGATATTTGATTATATGATAATAATGTATTGGAAGTTTACTGATTTTTATAATAATTATGGTGATGGAATGATAGGATAAATTGTTTTATGCTGTTGGTCTTTTAATTCCTTTAGAACTTGAATAAAGCACAACGTGCTAGCAGAATTGTTGCAGAAATGGTAATGGCTAAGGATTTTGCAGATGAATTTTCTTGAGTATAGAATAATGAAAAATTGAATTCTATACACTACATTACGAATACTTTTGAACACTGTTTGATAATCATTTAATCGAACAATGAATTGTTATTTGGCTAATTTCGAGTGAAAAGTAATTCACAATTATTTTTTAACTATCCAGGTTATATTTTACATTTTTATGAAGATCCACATTATAATTAAAATAAGTTAATTTGAGTTTTTAATGGAACAAAAAACTAGATATTCTGGCTTGTTTTAACGTAAGCCCTATTTCTGTATGCTCTTTTGGGTGAATAGTATAAGCCTCAAAAGCCAGCAAAATTTATATAATGTAACACGGTGTGAAAATAAAAAGGTAGATGAGTAAATTAAATCAAAACATAAATTTATAACATGATATGGAAATAAAAGTCCGAAGAGTAAATTGAATAAATAAATAAAGTAATTAGAGGTCAAAATCGGAACTGACCCTAAATTTAAGAACCAAAAGACTAATTATGTACGAAAATGTACATCAATAACTTTTGTATTTTCAAGACAATGAACCAAACTTAGCCTGTTCTTATTTCGAATTTACGAACACCATTGACAACTCTTAAGATTATATATGATAAATAAGTTTAGTTTATAATCAATTGAATTAAGTTTTTAAATTAAATTTGAAGTGCAATTTAATCTGATAAATATTTTAAAAATATAATTTAATTATACAAATGACATTAAATTAAGTTAGTTTACAAACATCTCTACTAATGGATTCTTATGAAAATCAACTGTGTCATTTTTAATTTCCATCTCATATGTGAGACTTCTTATCTGACATTCATTTAATATTCTTCACTAAGTGCACCTTTGGATACATGTTCTATTCTCGGTGTTTCAAAGCTTTATTACAAGAGAAACCCAATTTATAGCGTCCCTTTAAAGGTATTAAACCATAAAAACAAACTAACCTTAAATTGATTGATTTTTTTAATAAAGTGATACTTGACTTCATACCAAAACTGGATCAACTTTATCTCATACATAATAGTAGTTATAAACAGAGGTACCTGTTAATGTTGAAACTAACAAATAGGTTTCCGTCACAGCATGATGCAAACAATTAAAAGTATGATAAGTGGTGATATTGGTATTCCACAGTCAAACCATTTGTAGAAGAGTTGCTTCATTGAGCTCCGAGACATGCAATTTCTAAATTGTCAAAATATAGCGAAATACTAAAATACCACCTAACCATCAAATTTCGCGCCTCCAGTTTCCACTAACACATGATCGTTCACACACCCCTTAATCATCAACACTAACGACTACTTCCATCTTCACCATTCATTCATCATCACAATCCTAAACAAAAAAATCCAACGCATTTAACTAACTAAGCAGTCAACGCATGGTGTCAGAAAATGAAGTTCACGTGACTGTCTGCACAGGATCATACCCTTGAAGCTAAACACTGTAGTCGTACCTCACAGACCATGCGACAATCACTGTCATATTCCCAAATCTCGAGTTGTCTTTCCTGCCCTCACGATCTTCATTCATTTCAATTCGCATTTTTTTTCTCTTTTTTTTTTAAATTATCGGTTCTTTTCACTTTCGTTTCTCTCCACACTGCAAGCTCAGAGATTTTTCAAAAGGGTTTGCTTGTTTTTATGCTTTTTTCATTTCTTTTCCAGAAGCTCAGAACCGAAGATCCCAGTAGAAAAGTTGGAAACTTTGTTGCTCCCCACTACTTTAATCAGTTGTTGTCGTTTCATGGAAGACGCCAGAGTGGTTGCTTGGCTCGTTTCCCTCTTTCTGTGTTATTGGGTGCTTGTTGTTGAGAGCACTGATAGCCTTCTCTCTCCAAAGGGTGTCAACTATGAAGGTTTGGCATTACTTCCTTTCCCTTGTTTCTCATATTTCTAACTTTGTTTCAGTGAGAGATTGTTTTGTTTGATTGTTTTTAGTGGCTGCTTTGATGTCCATGAAGAGTAAGATGTATGATGAGTTTCGTGTTATGGATGGTTGGGATATTAATTCGGTTGATCCTTGCACTTGGTATATGGTTGGTTGCTCTGCCGAGGGCTATGTCGTTTCCCTGTAAGTCTTTTTAACTTGCTTCCTTTCTTTTGGTTGTGACTAATGCAACAAAATATACATTTTGAGTCTCGTGAAGAGAGGCCGACAATTCTTATTTTTGAAGGGTTACTTGTGGCATTCTTTCTCAAGCTACGAGGATATTGATAATTGGTGATAATTTGATGGTGTTGCAGGGAAATGACCAGTGCGGGTTTATCTGGAACGATTTCCTCAGGAATTGGAAATTTGAGCCACCTCCATACATTGTGAGTTGCAACTTGATAGTCGAGACTTGTTTATTCGAATGTGCACTCTCGTTGGGTTGACTTAGCTGGTAATGATATTGATGTTCTGGAATGGAAAATGTGTTATTTGAGTGCTCCCGTTAATCACTTTGGGTCAATCATCAATGTTTGTGAACACTGTTCATTTTCTATTTCTCAGATATAGCTTAACCTTTACACCTTTATTTTCAGTTTCTTTTCTGTTTCCGTTAAGCTGTAAGTAATCAATGTGCTGGGTGGGACTGGTCCAAATATTTATTGGAATAGTTGGACTATGAATTATAAAAAAGACAACGTGATAGTGTGTAAAACACATTGTTTAGTTTGTTTCTTTTTAACAACTTACCATGTTAATTTTCTCATAGTGATTGTCTTTTTAATACCTTCATTTCTATCTGATACCATATAAAGCGAGTAGAAGAAAAACATTTATCAAAAACTAAAATGACACTCATTTATATTATCCAGCTTTTCTTATCACTTTGTTTTTCCATTGTGTTATCTTAGGTTACTGCAGAACAATAAGTTATCTGGCCCTATACCGACTGAGATAGGAAAGCTGTTAGAGCTTCAAACCCTTGACCTTTCTGGTAACCAGCTTGATGGGGAAATTCCTAATTCTTTGGGCTTTTTGACTCATCTTAGTTACTTGTGAGTGTGGTCTGAGAAATAGATTCATCATTGATGGTATTCTTGTTTCTTATTTGTCTTATTCAATAGCCTTTCTCTAATTGATTACTCCCTAATTTATTCATGCCAAGTATTTCAGGCGGCTCAGCAAAAATAAACTATCTGGACAGATCCCTCAGCTTGTTGCTAATCTCACAGGCCTTTCATTCTTGTATGCACTGTATCACAGTTCTGTTGTATCTTGTTCCTCTTAAATCCTTAAATGTTAAAATGTTCATTTCATTAATGTACCACATGTTGTAGGGACTTGTCATTCAATAATCTCAGTGGTCCCACTCCAAAAATTTTAGCGAAAGGTTATAGGTGAGTTTTCTCTAATGGTGTATGATTTTCTGCTATATTTGCCATGTGAATGCTGTTATTCTTAATGAAACAATTAAAAATGCTTGTACTAGCTGTACATTCAGTGGTTCCTTACAAAATTATGCAGTGGTTTAGCAGCTAATACATTACAGATTTCTTAACCAAGTCCCTTTTGAGGAGTACTTAATCATAATTTATTGCAAGGGAAAGAGACTTATAGCTTAATTGGATAAAAACCTGAGATGATATTGGTGGTAATTTGCGCTGTAGGCCTAATGCCAGATGGACTAACTTTTGTATTCAGAATATGATGTATTGTTTTTAAATTTTAATGGAAACTGCGTACTACATCAATTTCTTGGAAACCCACAGATATTGTTAACTGCTTAGTGTGGTTACTAAAAACAAATCTGACAATTTCAAGTTACTTATCCAGATCTCTAGACTATTGAGGAGCATGGTTATTGCCATGTTAAAATAAGTATTGGATTAATTGTTTTTGTTCTTCTCAATATTTAACCTTTTGTTGCCCACATCAATCTTGTTTCTTGCTTTACTTGACACTTTAGTTCTTTGGTTGCAGTATTTCAGGCAACAACTTCCTCTGCAACCCTTCCTCTCAAATTTGTATGGGCTTCTCAAAACCAGTTAATGGTAGTGAACATTTAACTTGTATATATTAAAAGCCTTGTAATCAGTAAATCGAAGTACATATAAGTGATGATTCAACTGCAGATACAGGGTCATCTCAGTCGACTGGTGGTCATCACCAAAGGGTGCTTGCTGTTGTTATTGGCTTTAGTTGCACATTTGTAATTTCAGTGGTCCTTCTTGTCTTTTGGTTGCGTTGGTACAGGTCAAACATTCTATACACATCTTATGGTACTTCCTGATATGAACTTCCTACTTTTTCTCTTCAGTCTGTAACACGATCTGACAATAAGGACATATTACTCACTTTTTTTCCTCACTCTTGAACATGAACATTTGAAGTGGAGCAAGATTGTGAATTTGATATCGGGCATCTGAAGAGGTTCTCTTTCCGTGAATTGCAAATTGCTACTGGAAATTTCAATTCAAAAAATATCCTTGGGCAAGGTGGTTTTGGTGTTGTCTACAAGGGATGTCTTTCAAATAAAATGTTGGTGGCAGTAAAGAGGTTGAAAGATCCCAACTATACTGGAGAAGTGCAGTTTCAAACAGAAGTTGAGATGATTGGCTTGGCTGTGCATCGGAACCTCTTGCGTCTTTATGGGTTCTGTATGACACCAGATGAAAGGTTACTTGTTTATCCTTACATGCCCAATGGCAGTGTTGCTGATCGCTTGAGAGGTTTGTTTTATATTATGCATTTCTGCACTTAAGGCATATAAAGTAATGTAACTGAGTGTGTACACATGCCTCTTAGAGTGGAAATTAGAAGATTCAAATCGATGACGTGTAGTGATATAGTTAATCAGGATGTCAGGAACTAGTGTTTTTCTGTATTTGTCCATTAGGTCTCTCATTTTCTAATGGCAGCTTATGATCTGTAATAATCATTAAAATGTTTACTTTCTATATTAAAATAAATCTTGTGATACCACCATAATTCATGCAGTTTATTCCTTTAATGCATTCTTTCCTATATTAAATTCCAATGATTCTTGATTTTAATGAATTTTGTCTTCTCCCTTGTTCTCAAACAGAGACTTGCCGTGAAAAGCCATCATTGGACTGGAACAGGCGAATGCGTGTTGCTCTTGGGGCAGCACGCGGGCTTCTATATTTGCATGAACAATGCAATCCAAAAATAATCCACAGGGATGTTAAGGCTGCAAACATTTTGTTAGATGAAAGTTTTGAAGCTGTGGTGGGGGATTTTGGTCTTGCTAAGCTATTAGATCAAAGGGATTCACATGTAACTACTGCAGTGCGAGGTACTGTAGGTCACATTGCTCCAGAATATCTCTCAACTGGACAGTCTTCTGAAAAAACAGATGTTTTTGGATTTGGCATATTACTTTTGGAGCTCATAACAGGACACAAGGCACTTGATGCTGGAAATGTTCAGGTCCAAAAGGGAATGATACTTGATTGGGTGAGTAGTTTCTTCAAATTATTTGTGAGCTCACCTTTTTTATGTCATATCTTTTTTGCCACCTTGGTCTTTACATGATAAGAGTATTGACTTAAGACCTTATCATAAGATTGCATTAAGCCTAGCTGGCTAATAATGTTGCTCCACCTGTTATACACCTGCCATGAAATACTGAAGCATTCTGTGTGTCTCTTGGTTAAAATCCAACTTCATGAAATTCATGACTTTATATTCTAGTTTGCATTGACCATACATTTTGAGGATGCTACCAAATTCCTGCAGGTTAGAACCTTATTTGAGGAGAAGCGGCTGGAAGTGTTAGTGGATAGGGATCTGAGGGGATGTTTTGATCCAGTAGAGTTAGAGAAGGCAGTGGATTTGTCTCTACAGTGTACTCAGTCACTTCCCTCTTTGCGGCCGAAGATGTCAGAAGTTCTGAAGGTTCTAGAAGGTCTGGTAGGGCAGTCAGTGCGGGCAGAGGAGTCACAAGGGGGAACTAACCTGTATGGTGAAAGGACTTGCAGTTTCTCACAAAACTATAGTGATGTTCATGAAGAACCTTCCTTTATTATTGAAGCCATTGAGCTTTCTGGACCTCGGTGACACTAGGTGTTGTCCATTCTTGTACCTCACTTTTACATTTTATCAATACGGATAACGCATAGGAATATATTTATTTTCCCCTCCATTCCTTTTATCCTTAGGTTTGTTCAAAGTTCAATTGATATTCCACAGAATACTTAGGCATCTTTTCAGGTACGTAGAGCCTATAATTGTCACGCTTTTTTCTTATAAATGTTAGTTCTTAATTTGTGAATCTAACTTTAGGCCGTGAAGTTAAAAATTCTCGAAAAGGGTTTATGCAAGGAAAATGTTTATGCATTTTGGACCCATGTAAAGGACTATACTTGGAGAAGTTTACCAGGTACCCATAAAAAAGCCATAAACCGAAAGGGATGTCGCTAGCTAGCATTTTGTTTCGAGCCGAATGAGAGGAAAGTTATGCAAAAAAAAAGGCTACCAACATTATGTGTGTTGGTATTCAATCTTATAATCCTTTTAGTCTTCTCAGAGAGGTAACGTAATACCTCAAAACAAGTTAGGGATGTTGTGCTTATGTCATTTGTTTTAAGGATACCGCATGTAAACCTTTTTCTTTAGTGCGATAATTACAAATTGCGTGAATGTGTTTATGAGATTCTGGGATAACTTACAATTTTAATTTAATTTTCAAAACGAATATGATGAGGATTTGAATAACATAAATGTTGTCCCAAAAAACGAAGTCAAAATGTTCAGAACAAACCTGGCTTTTGGTGCTGTCAAAAGTAACCATAATCTGTCAGGAGTAGTATGGTCCAAATCTGACAAGTTGTACTCTTTCAAAAGGGAACTATCGTTGTTCCTTTTCCCTTTGACGCAGGACTCTTTTCAGGGCCTACCACTAGGTCGTCCCAAAAGAAAGAAAACAGTGCACTAATAGAAAAACAATAAATGACTTACGTGTTAACTACACAAAACATGTTTTTAATTACTGTAAAAGCAAGTGCAATCACTTCAATATAAAGTTGTTTATAATGGAAGATCAACATGCCATAAACAATATCATGTCGTAAGCTAGAATTTCTGACGACGAAAAGAAAAAGAAAACACCCTTAATAGTAGTTGATAAAATTTGTGTGAGATAACCGACCTTCTCTGGGTCCATAATTGCATGGAGAAAAGACAAAATGGATGTGAATTTATGATTAATGCGTGGAAGGGGGTTTGTGGCGAAGTTGAAATGAGATGGATGAGATTGTATTGCCATTGGTTTTATGGCAATGCCAATTGTTTTAGACGTCACTTCTAGCTGGAAACGTGTATACCCTACTTGGATATATTTGCAGCCAACTTGTTCCTACCCACTCAATTTCTTAATTACTTCTTTTAATTTAATTATTAAATTAAATAAATAAACTCAACTTTTTTTTATTAAGCTTAATTATTTAAACAAACTTCACTCCATCTTTAAAAGTTAAAAGTTTAATTTTGATGAGTGTAGCTAATATATATATATATAATCAAATTATATTAGTATAATTTTTACTAAATATAATTTAATATATTTCTAGTCCATTTAGAAGGAAATTCATCCCACTCGTCCTTCTAAAAGAGTATAAAAAAGATGAACTAGATTAAATTTATTTATTTAATTTTGTAGATAATTTGTGATTCATCTATTATTTCTTAAAATTCAATGTATTATCTTATCAATATATATTGATCAATTGTAATCCAATTAATTTTTTTATAATTAAATATTTCTCAAAATTTACTATATTAATTATATATATATATGTTTAACTTTTGTTTTAATTGTGACTTTTTAAACATATATTTTGAAATTTTCAAAATATTTTTTATGGATGGAATGGATGTCTATCCACAAAATTATTAATGGATGGACTAGATTAAATTGGGTTTAATTTTTAATTAATTTGTAGTGAATTAAAATTGTTAATATTTATTTTATTTATTTAATTTAAAATAAATTTATTTAATTAATCTAACCTTTCACTTATATTCACACAAACATATATATATATATATAATATTAGTTTAGAATAAAAGATATTACAGTTTATATTTTATTGAAATATAATATATTTATTTTAAATTTTGTGTTATATTATCTAATATTTTGAATTACGTATAAATACTAACTTATCTTTTTAATATATAAATTGTTTTTCCAAAAAACCGTTTATCTTATTTCTTATTTCTAGATTAGTATTAAAATAACCTTTAGATGTTGTAATCGTAAATTAAAAAATAATCATAAAAGAAATTTTGTAAATAATTTTGATATTTTTTATAAGTTTAAGAATTCAAGATTCTGACTGGTTTCTACACTATTCCGTACACTCAACTCCTTTATTCACGTAGGGCCCTATTTGGCCAAGTCCCCTTCATTTTCTATGCAAGCCATTGGTAAACTATTATAAAGCTATCTAGACATTCAGTTCACTTCAAATATTTATTTTTTTACGATGTCATAAATCAAAGTTTGGTTTTTTAGAAATTTATGTTTATTTTTAATGTTCATAATGTTTCAAATACAATTATTTTCAGAAAAGTCATATGTACTATAAGTTTTCATGATTTTAGTTTAAAAAAATAGTAACTTAGTAATGAACTTTTCATCTATCAAATATAAATCTTATTCAACGAAAAAGATAAATAAAAATTATAAAGACTAATATATGATTTATTAAAAACATATTAAAATTTTTACTTTTATCTAATATAAAAAGATGATTTATTATACATAGTTTATAATAATTTGATAAATAATTTTTTTTAATTTTTTATTATATAATAGGTTCGTTTTTTATTTAATATTATAATATTTTGAAATCACAGTATAATCTCAAATACTATTTACATTATCATAAGAGGTCATAATATCCGTAGATAGTTATAATAGGTTATAATATTATCAAAATATTCATATATAAGTATATTATACAATCATATATATATATAACATACATAATCATCATTAGATACTTATATAAAAACACTCATAAATATTATCAAATAATCATATCATTATCAAGTGTACATTGCTTGAGCAAACTCATCTCACTTTGAGCAGCCTCACATCACTTGAGCGACATTGGAGAAAGAGTAATGTAGTCTCTTTCTCACTTTCACTTGACTTATCTCTCGGTGCTTAAATGATCATCCTTAGTATCACACCAATTTTTAAATGAGAAAACTTGTTGAATAATACATGTAATGGTTACTCGTCACTTAAACGAGGAACATTGTATAATCTAATGAGTTTTGTAAATATCATTCACGACAACTACCTTAATACTTCAACAAGGATTGTATTGCTTAAGCATTGGAAGTCGTAGAGGAAAGAGAATTGTCTCGAGATCTCTCATTCAAGCCTCAAGTCATAATTTGATTAACATGCAATATTACTTAAATGCTCCATAATTAATCGATTGAACATTAATAATTACTCATTACTTGAATATTGTTTGAACATCACTTGTTTAAAGTTCCATTGCTCAAACAATATACATTTATATTCATGAAAACTTATTTCGAGTCATGTGTTGTAATTTCAAGTTTATCAAATAATATATTGAATTTTAACTCTCCAAAATACAAGTTTACATTCAATACATTTTATAAATCATTTCAATTCAAAATAGTTATCTCAAATCTCAAATGCAACTTAGTGTAACTCAATTCAAATATCACAATAATGTTTAAATATTTATCACATACAATAAACTTTACCTTAATTCTCAACTTCAATAATTCTAATGCATCTAAATAAACTTGAATAAATTGAAACGATTATAACTTTCCTAAAAATAAAAACTATCATAAATTAAAATTGATTAAAATTGTCCTATTGATTGGTAGAATTTTTAAAAAAAAATCTACATTATCAACATTCTACTTAATCATTAACTACTTAATAACTTCCATATTCCAAATCAAAGAAAAGAAGAAAAAAAAATTAAACCAACAACAAAAAATTGAATTACTCCATTCAAAATTTCAATTGACTTATCTTAATCAACTCCTTACTATCTCTTCAAAGATATTTTCTCTTAATAAAATAGATAACTTATTATCTTAAACGTTAAGAGAAAATATAAAAATTATAAAAAAATCAAATTATTATAATCTATTATAAACCTTTTATTTTTTATATATTGAAGATTATATCAAACTAACTATTACACATATATTTGTTGACATTACCTTCTAGCAATAATCGCAAATGCAAGTATCAGTTTACAAAAACTATACAAGACCAAGGGATAGCAAGTTGAATATGTTAATGTTTTTCCTCACTCTTAGCATACCTGGTTTGCGTTGGAAGTTATCACTTGATCCACATCTATAGTTAATATAACAACTAGAAATTTTCAATGTATAATAAGAAAGAAATATTGTATCTGGCATAGTGTATCTTTATTTATTTTGTGTTAGAACAAGTCCACTGTAAATCGTACTTTAATTGCGCCATCGTATAATAAAACAATAACGAAAAATATATTTAAGATTATGGAAAAAAATACGTGCATAATTAGTTTAGTTAAAATATAATTAAGATATATAAATTTAAAAATAAAATTAAAATATCCAATTAGTTCAAAACAATTTGCAGTAAATATAATTAGCAATGTCACATTAATTGTTAAGAGACGATACATATTTAAGGATAATGCTGGTTGAGTGAACCCAGATTCTCTTAACACTTTGTGTTTGGTTTTGCTTGTTTTATGAGAATTTGTTCGAATCATTCACCAAATTTCATATTTAAGAATACATTAATATGTTTTCTGAGAATTTTGCAAGGATTCAAATTCATGAAGACATTCATCCAATCCAAATCAATTTTGTAGAATCTCATATTTTAATAAAATAATTGATTCTCTTATATTAGAAAGTGAATATTTTATTTTTTTATTTTCAGAATAAAATATGTTAAATACAAAATATCTTAAAAAAATGTTAGGTACCAGTAATTAAACTAATACAAAATGAAGTGTTAAACCTAGTTGATAAAATATTTTCACAATAAAAAAATAAAGTGTTAAAACTCAGTTATTGGAACTCCACTATGTTTGTCTTGGTCAACTTTTCTTAGATATCTGGTTCTATTCTTAATCTTACTTTGACCAATAAATTGCCATTGGCCACTATTATCATTATTTTAAATAACGATGAAATGCATTTGTGCTAAATTTATCCTTATCAAAGTTAATATTAATAAATGTAAAAAAAAAAAACAGTAAATAACATGATGTCCACATACATGGGATTAATAACTGTTCTTTCCAACGACAGATTGATAGTAAAATCTAAATAATAACAAATAATTGAATGCAGTTATATGTGAGCCCAATTTTACTTTTATTATAATTATTATAGGTATGTAGTAAAAGAAAATAGTTACCAGATATTTTTAAAATGTCTTAAACTCAACACTGTCAAAATATTTCCATAATCAAATAAATTTTTAGTAAACATTTAATTATCAATTACAATCATAACTGACCAATACATTTAAATAAGGAAACTCCAATTTTTGTACCGTTTTATTATTTAATTTCATTTTAAATAGATAAAAAATGTCACGAATGACATGACATTCGATAAAGATAAATTGAACTTTGTATACTAGTACAAACTTTATCATTTGCTACTACGATTAAACTAAAATAAAAAATGACACATAAAAGTAAGGAGAGTTAAAGAAATTTTTCTATTCTCAATAATTATAGTGAAGTTACTTAGACAAAAAGAATATAAACAACAAACTAATTGAGAGAGAGAGAGAGAAAAATGGTAGGAACTTTCCTAGTTGTAAGTTACTTTGAAAACAAATTGTGAAGTTCATTATTTGGCGAATTAATAACAACATTTGCACACAAAAAGAACACGCACACGCACAAAAGAACAAAAAACACACAATGATAATAAAAAATAACAGAAAAGAACAAATTAATTGACAGCATACACAAATAAAGGGAAGACCTTAATGGGTTTATATTTGTCTTTCGGCTAAGGGATTGGTGGCCAGTAGTTAAAAAACTGAATAAATCCAAAAACTGTTTTCTTGTCTTTTAGTTAATTAGTTAGTTTCAATTACTACAACTTTTTTAAGGTGCATGCAAATTTCTTCTACTTCACCACACACTCTCTTAAGAACTCACCCTTGTCTACTTGGAGGTTCTGGTTATGCCACTCTGCACACCCACTTCCCCTTACAACCACCACTCATTAATTATACTTTAGTTTCAGATAATACTCAATACCAATTTATGCAATTAATAATAATTAAATACTTTTTATACAATATAGTATATAATAAATAAATATTATCTTTGGAGCATGTACTTATCTGTATCTATCTTTTCTTCTCTCTCTCCATGTTGGGGCAAATAATTTTGGAGATTTTAGCAGTTTTAATAGTACAAAAATTGTTTGCTATTGTGCTTTACAAATTATCAATGATACATTTTCTCAAGTAATCTTTTTGGCAAATATTCTATTATTACTTAAGATTCTAAATTTAAGAAAATTTCATTTCACAATTAATGACTCTTTTGATTTGTATTTTTTAAACAATAATTATGCATTAGAAAATTGAAATAACAACGATTAATTTTGTAAAATATTTTTCCGAAAATATTTTCAATATAACTTTTTTCTCCTTCACCTTCGTATATCTACAATTTTATATGTAAAAGTTGTCTTTTTATTAACATGTATATTTATTATTCAAATTCAAATAATATCTTATTCTAAATATAATTAATTATAGATGTAGTTAGTTACTAATAGAATTTTATGTTGGGGATCAAACATATAGAGACAAAGTAGTAACCCTTTTATATCCTTTGCTTCCTTAAGGGACCCAATTAATCTAATGATCCAGTTGCACTGAAAATTTCTTCTCTCACTGTTTTTTCCAGTTCCTTTCTTCACCTAACCCTGCTCCTATTTTATTCCCCACTTAAAAAATACGATTTTCCCCTTCAACTAAATCCATGAAGAGAGAGAGCCACGCCGGTTTTACCTAGCATGGGTCTGATTGAAAGATATCCGAGTTGAATTTGTTCGTGGAATTTAATATTTGGAGGTAAACCCCATCACTTTGCGGCTATTTGGGGGCGTGTTTTCTTGGAGAGTGAGGTCATCCATATCATAGGTGACACCCCAAGTTTTCTTTTATTTTAAATAGATTATTTCTTCAAATATCTGCTCGAATCAGGAAGTGGGTCATTAGAAGATATGCATTTTCCACCTTCCATTTGATCACATTGTTCATCCTCTGTAATTAAAAAAGGGAGCGTTTTTAGGTGGGTTCGTACTGTGGCATTGTGGGAGTGAACTAACTGTCAATGGATCAAAACAGAAGCAAAGAAAGAGGTGAGATATTGGGTCCGGTTTATGAAGGGGTAGATGGGAATTTGAGTAATTTGGTTGAAGGGGTAGTTATTGATGCAGTAGATGGGAACAGCTTGGGTGGCAGAGTTGTTATAAGCGGAGAAGCAGGAACTTCAGGAGAGGTGGGTAAGGATTTGGGATCTGAAAAGGAGCTAAAGGAGGGGCTTGAGGAAGTTTATGATCAGGGCAAGCATGATCAAGAAAATATCAGTGGTAATGAATTACTTGGGGTTGATCAGGGAACTAGTTATAATTCAAACCATGTGGTTAATCAGGAAGTGATTGAAACTGTGGTTGTGATTGAGTCTTTTGAGACTGAGTACGTGAATGAGGATAATAAGAAATTGGAAGCAAAAGTTGATGAATCAGGGTTGAACTTGGCATCCATGAAAGTACCAGAAGGAGCGTCTGAAACTGATAAAAATTCATGTGTGATTGATATAAAATGCAGCAGCCGCAAAAAGATTTCTGAGAATTCCGAAGGTGAGCAGATTTGCAGGATTTGCCATCTGGCTTCTGTGCTGCCATCGGATGAAGGTGAAACAGGTATTGGCCCTGCTGCTGGTAGTGCTACGAGTTCAGATTTGATTCAGCTTGGTTGTGCATGTAAAGATGAGCTAGGCATTGCACATGTTCATTGTGCTGAGGCGTGGTTCAAGCTTAAGGGGAACAGGTATATGTTTTTGCCAAATACCAGTTTTGATTCTAGGCTGTAGATAAACAATAACATTAGCATTTTTTTAGGGTTTGCATTGATGCTTTCAAAATTGGTGACGTTCCTGATGTTGTCTTCTTATTTTGAATTCCTAAATATGTAGGGATTCATAAGTTTCTTTTTACTTAATCATCCAATTTGGCACAATTTCTGGAAGCAATTATTCGTCTTGCCCTTTTCGTTGCTCTATGTTTGTGCCTGCTGCAGTACCTTGATAACAGTGAACTTAATAATCTCAACGGTTGTATTGTAAAGGGTTTTATCTTTCTTGTGTTTCCATGACTTGTCTTTTGAAATCTTGAGGTGGCATCGTTATACATGTGTTAATTGTGTTCTTAGATCAGGACTTGACTTTCCAATACCATTATTAGCATTTCTCAGATCCTTTCCAGATTCATGCCTGGGTTGGTACTTCTTAGAAAGTAGACTTTAAAGCCTAACTTCTCATAAAACTAAAATACAAGATGATGGTTATTGTAACTTATATACTATAATTTAGATATATCTTTAGTCGATGTTGAGATCTACTGCAATCAGACATAGCTATGCAGTGCATATCAGTAGCCATTAGCCAATTTGGAGTTCCTATAGCTGAAGGGGTTCTATAAGGGGTGAGTTGGACAAATGCGTCTAGAGAGCCAGTGGATTTTCCACCTTTAGGATGTAAGATAATGGATTAGAGATAAACATGATTGGCAGATTGCTTCTAGTATTTGTAAATTGAGGTTAATTAATATCACTTTGGAAACTAGCAAGGCATTGCATTTGATCGTGATTTTCATGTCGATGTCCTTGATATTTGAAAAGAAAGTCCTCTTGTAACTATCTTGGTGAAGATTTTTTGGGATCTGATGTTTCTCTCTTCAGATGACATATGGGACAATGCTCTAGAAAAGTAAGTTTATACTTTTATCACCACCACAAAATAAATCTTCATGATTTTTATTAGATATCATGGGCTCATATTCGCAATTTTTCCCGGAACAGAAGTGTGAACTACTTTTTCATTGAATAATTTTGAGGTTCCTCTTTTCTAGGTCAGTTCTATTGCTAGTGACCAAATATGGAGATTGGTCCCATGTCAAGTGAGAACCAATTTCATACAATCTAGTATAACTGATCATTGTCAATCCTAATTCTTGTATCGTATATAAACAACTTGTTTGGGCCAACAGCTATTGAGCACTTGTTCAATGAGAGCTTATCGCATGCAAACTTATTCAGAAATGGGGAAGAGCTTAATTAATCAATTTCTCAATAAAATTTATTGAAATGCAATAACGAAAGTCTTGTCTCACTACATTAAGTCCGTCATGTGAATCACACACTGTAATTGGACTTGGTTAAAAACTATACTGTTAGATAGGATTCACGATGAGATTCCTTTTAGCAATATCTTCTTGGAAAAAAAAACTTATAGAAGTTGTAAACAATTTTTATATGTTCAGTAAGTTCTGTAAAAACTATCTCTAATATCCCCCAAATAACTTTTCACTGCATCTTCCTGACGTTCTTTTGTTCTATGCTATATAATTCTATTGTATAGTGCCAAATTTGAAGATGGTCCCTTGCAAGTGAGTGCCTTGTGTTATAATTTAGTATGAAATAAATTATTGATATTAGCTACCTTTTTAATCACAGGTTATGTGAAATATGTGGTGAGACTGCAACAAATGTTTCGGGTGTTACTAATTATGAATTTATGGAAAAGTGGAATGAAAGAAGGTTCATGGAAGACGATGGCAACTCACCCCGCAGGTTTGGTGGATGCTGGCGAGGACAGCCATTTTGTAACTTCTTGATGGCATGCCTGGTAATAGCTTTTGTTCTGCCATGGTTTTTTCGTGTAAATATGTTCTAGCTGGTGAATCAAGCTCTATTACTCTCATACTCACTAAATATAGTGAGTGTATTTCTGGCATGCATGCTATGATGCATCACATTTTAGTGGGATGTTAATGCTTAACCACATGGCCTAGTTCACATAGGGTGTGTGCCATGAAGATGAGAAGCTTCCATGTGAAGAAATTACCAGCTCAAGTTGCATTTTTTGGGGAGGGTGTTGTTCTGAGGTATATATTACACATACAAACACAAAGAATTTTACATTTGGAGGCAATAGATCTTATTTGTAAGAATTAAGTAAAGAATTTACTGCAAAACAAACACTTAAGTAGAAGTCCTTTCCTCTTTTCACTTGTGTCACTTAAGTAAAAGTTTTTTTTTTAAAATTTATTTAGCTCTGTCTTTCTTGTACAGTTTCAAGTAATCGAGCTTAGCTATGTGCTTTATTATAAATTATCTGATTCTTAGGCATATAATTTTATTTTATTTTTCAAATGGAAGAGGCAAATATATGCCCCTTCTTCGTAATAAGTGTGATGCCTCTAATGCCGTTTCCTTTATAAATAAATGATATTGAAAAGAACAGAAAAAAGTTTTCAGAGAAAGTTATGCGCGCAGAAGATGAAAATTGTTTTATTTCTGATATAATGCATTTGCGATCATTTGATAACTTTGGGAAGAAGAGAATTAAAAAATAAATAAAGGTATTGAGGGAGAGATACAACAATTATACAATACATATAATTTTAATTTTATTTATGTTGGTATGAACTTATGTTTTTTTTTTGTTTAGCGTTGAAAATATACTTTGAGTTGTACATCTTGATATCTCAAATAACTAAAGTTTGAAATCAATTGCTGAAAAAGGATATCGAAACATTTGAGATGTGAAATTCTAGTTTGATATCAAAATCAGGACAGTGGTGCCAAATATAAAAATGTCAAAATGATTAAGCGTTAGAAACAGACAAATTTTGACAAACTTTCATTTTTGTAAAACTTATCAATAATTATTAATGTCACATAATTTTATCAAATTTGTCTAGTCGATTTTAACACGTGTCTTATATCAATTTCTCAATCATTAAAAGCAAAAATCTGCTATAATACCTTGAGTTCCAATATCAGTGGTCCAAAACACTTAGATAAAATATCCTGAATAATCTTTAGTGTCTCACACACATATGTTAAATTAGAATTGGTATATAGATTTGTATGCCTATTTAGGTTTCTAATCCTACAAAATTTGTATTATAAAACATAATTTGTATTTTGAATAGTTTTTAATTCGTACAAATTGTATTAGTCCACAAAAGATACATACATATGGATATATGTTGTATTAGAAATAATAATAAAATATTTTTAGTACTATTTATATTTTTCCTTGAATCTCTTATTTTTTTTTTAAGTTTGCGGAGTCTATCATTAAAGTTTATTTTAGTGAGATTTTTTGGATTTATCATGTTATTTTCTATCATACTGTTATTGATTATTCATAAATATTTATTTTCATATTCGAAGTATTCAATTCTTGAAATAAGAAGATGTGTTAAACATCTGAAATAAAATCAAATTGAAATATATAAGTAAGTATAAATTTTATCTTATAAAAATTTAGAAATAAAATCAAATTGAAATATATAAGTATAAATTTTATCTTATAAGATGAATTTTTAAGAGTAAGTTAGGCTTAACGTTTATTTTTTAATATAATATTAGAGCAATTTGCTGCATCCTCTTCCTATTAGCTCTGATGAACAAACGGCGAACGTGTTCACCAAATTGATTATGCTTCCGTTTCGTTTAATGTCACAAAGCTTGTGTTAACAATACGTGCTCACCAGCTTGAGGGAGGATGTTGGGATCCATGCTTTTTTATGTTTTTGGGCTTTTCAGACCCATCTTTTCGTTATCTATTTTACATAATATAATATGTGTTTGCATATGTTGTATTAAACCCTATATTAATATAAACAAAATGTACTATATTCTGGATTCAATTAGGTTTTGTAATAATCAAAAGCAAAATGTTTATCGTCTTTGTCAATTCCCTCATTCTTCGTTGATTACATTTCCGTACTCTTTGTTATGAGATTTCAACAAAAGCAAAACAAATGAATTTGGATTAAATTGGACTTAACTAGATAAAAAATGTATTAATATTAAATTAGTCTTTAAATTAAGCTTAGTTACGTAGATCAAATATTGTATTTTAAGTTAAATTAAGCTTAGTAATGTAGGTTATGATAGTCTGGCAAAATCTATTGGTATATGTGGGTTGTATTGGTAGTAAAAAACATGTATCAAATAGTTATCAAGAGAATACAGTTATATGAGTGGTTAGACACTTTTACCCAGATAAGTGAGTCTAATTTAAATGAGTTGGAAGTATATTTTCAATTACTTTTAAATGAAATTCATTACATTTTTGCAATTTTTCCTTTTTTTATTACATTACTATTGCTTCAGACACCCCATATTTTCGCGTTGCACTCCCATAATTCTCAAAATGACTATTTTACCAGAAAGAGTGATCTGAAAAATTTTCAGAATAGATATTTCGAATGTTTTTACAATATATATTTCGAAAAAAAATTAAAATAAAAGTTTTTTAATTTTATTTTAAAAAGATATTCTAAAACATTCCAATTTGAAAAACTTTCAAAGAAAATAATCAACAACATAATTTATTAAATTAGGAGATACTTTTATAATTTTACATTTCCTATAAAAGTGTATGGAGCTATAGAAGTGCACGTGCAGGAAACAATGACCTTACTTTTTTGAAGCCTTTCTCTCCATCTTTGTTCATTTTTACGATTTTAGTAATTTAAATCCGCTCTCTACTTACAGTCTTCTCACTTTTGCGTCTCTTTGTCTGTTTAAATCAAATATTTAAATTCATGCATCTGTTTTCTTTGCTTTCAAATTTATTTCGTTTCATTTTTACATTTCAAGTAATTAAATTTGATTGTTTTATTATTTTCCATATAATAATGATTATAAAATTTAAGATAATAATAATAATAATGTTATACAATCTAAAAATTAAAACAACAATAACAACAATTTTTTTAAACAGTTATTTGACTTTATTAATTGAAGTTATTATTACTAGACCCATAAATTCAGACACTAAGAGAATGAGTGTAGGGTAAAAATTGATAATGTGGATGAGAAAAGAGACAGATATTCGATCATACTCTCGATGATAGCCAGGTTTTTCTGTGGAATCTTATGATGTCTGAATACGCAAAGATTGGTGATTATTGTGAAAGTATATATATGTTTAGGAAAATGCAGAAATTGGGAATTACAGGGAACTCTTATACGTTTTCGTGCATCTTAAAGTGTTTTGCTACATTGGGAAGGGTAGAGGAGTGTAAAAGAATCCATGGGTATATTTATAGACTAAGACTTTGGTTCTTATGATACCGTTGTTAACTCTTTAATTGCAAGTTACTTCAAAAGTGGAGGAGTTGACAGTGCACACAAGCTGTTTGATGAATTGGGTGATAGAGATGTTGTGTCCTGGAATTCCATGATAAGTGGGTGTGCGATGAATGGTTTTTCCCACAATGCTCTTTATTTTTTCATTCAGATGCTTATTTTAAGGGTTGGTGTGTGGTTAATGTTCTTGAAGCTTGCGCAAATGTTGGTAGTCTTTAATTTGGGAGAGCAATTCATGGTCATGGAGTGAAAGCTTGCTTTGGCAGGGAAGTTAAGTTTAATCATACCTTATTAGACATGTATTCAAAATGTGGTAATTTAAATGACGCAATTCAAGCTTTTGTGAAGATGGGTCAAACAACTGTTGTCTCTTGGACTTCATTAATTTCTGCTTACGTAAGAGAAGGTCCATATGAGATGCAATAAGATTATTCTACGAAATGGAAAGCAAAGGGCTTAGTCCAGATGTTTATTCCATGACTAATGTCCTTCATGCATGCGCTCATAGCAACTCACTGGATAAAGGCAGAGATGTACACAATTACATTAGAAAGAACAACGTGACCTTGAGCTTGCCCGTGTTTAATGCTCTCATGGATATGTATGCAAAATGTGGAAGCATGGAAGAAGCTTATTTAGTTTTCTCTCAAATTCCACTTAAGTACATTGTCTCATGGAATATCATGATTGGTGGTTATTCAAAAAACTCTCTCCCTAATGAAACTCTTAAACTTTTTTCTGAGATGCAACAAGAAGAATCGAGACCTGATGACATTAAAATGGTTTGTGTTCTTCCAGCTTGTGGAAGCCTAGCTGCTCTTGATATAGGCAGAGGGATTCATGGGTGCATATTGAGAAATGGGTACTCATCTGA
The DNA here is from genome assembly GCA_030347555.1 of Lablab purpureus. NCBI lineage: Eukaryota > Viridiplantae > Streptophyta > Magnoliopsida > Fabales > Fabaceae > Lablab > Lablab purpureus. The sequence goes on from CM059259.1 coordinate 13,454,647, forward strand.
TTTGCATGTAGTCAATGCACTCATCGACATGTATGTAAAATGTGGGTCACTTGTTAATGCACAGTTGCTCTTCCATATGATCCCTGATAAAGATTTGATCTCTTGGACTGTTATGATTACTCGGTATGGCATGCATGGGTTTGGAAATGAAGCAATTGCCACTTTTCAGAAGATGAGGATTGTAGGTATTAAGGCTGATGAGATTACCTTCACTTCCATACTTTATGCTTGTAGTCATTTTGGATTACTGAATGAGGGGTGGAAAACTTTTAATTCCATGTCAGTGAAAGCAACATTGAGCCTAAGTTAGAGCACTGTGCTTGCATGGTAGATCTCCTGCCCGCACTGGAAATCTATCTAAGGCGTACAACTTCATTGAGACAATGCCAATTAAACCAGATGCTACAGTTTGGGGTGCCTTGCTTTTGGGTGTAGGATCCGTCATGATGTGGAGCTAGCAGAAAAAGTGGCAGAGCATGTTTTTGAGCTAGAGCCAGACAACACAGGATACTATGTTCTTCTGACCAACATCTATGCAGAGGCAGAAAAGTGGGAAGAAGTAAAGAAGTTAAGGGAGAGGATTTGTAAGCGGGGACTAAAAGAGAGCCCTGGCTGTAGTTGGATAGAGGTCCAAGGAAGAAGTACCACCTTTGTTTCTGCAGATTCTGCACACCCTCAAGCCAAAAGTAGTCTCATTACTGAATAATATGTATGAGTATAAAGATGAAGAATGAAGGTTATTCTCCTGAGATGAGGTATGCATTGATTAATGCAGATGATATGGAGAAGGAAGTGGCTTTGTGTGGGCACGGTGAGAAGTTAGCTGTGGCTTTTGGTATATTAAATTTGTCGCCTACGAGTATGTGGTGATTGTCATGAGATGGTGAAGTTCATGTCCAAGACAACCAGAAGAAAAATTATCCTGAGAGATTCAAATCGGTTTCACCATTTCAAGGATGGCTTCTGTTCTTGCAAAGATTCCTAGTAAATAAATTGTTGAGGAAATTCAATTGAGGGGAAATTATAGTGATACCATGTCAATTTACCCCTTTCATGAATAAATCTTATGCCAATAACGGTATTTGATTGGACATGACACATTATTGACGAGGATAGTCAGTGCCAAAGTATAAGATAGATCACAGATAGTCATAAATGTTGAATCAGAGGTTTATACTTCAAGTTTAACTGTCACGTTAGAGGCAATTTACGCAGTTTATTTCTGTATGAAAATGCTAAATTTGTCAATCACTGATCATCCAAATTGTTGATGTGGATTTGATTTGGAAATAAACTACTGAGGGGATCGAGTCGAGCAGCAGTATGCTTTCATGGAAAATAGATGATCAGGACGTTGGGATATGGGGGGACTGGGAGGTCTCAGTTGCCTTGAGATTTGAATCTTCATTTGTGATTTCTGTCAATGTTAATGCTCATTGTCTCATAAGAAGGGAATCAAACTGAGACTGGTCACAGAAATGCTATTGTGTTTCTCTGTAGTAGAATTCTATTTCGATGCAAAATCTTCTCCCTTACACATTTGATGTAATTGTAAATTTTTGGATTCAAACTAGGTGCTCGAAAGGGTAAGTTGTTTAATCACATTAGGATTGGTTGCTTAGCTTGTTAATTTTCACATTAGGTTAACCAAGGTATTATTAGTTAAATCATGAATATTGTTAATACACGGTTAATTTTTTTATGATTTACTGGTTTTGGTTAACTATGGTCTATGTATATTCACAGGACCTAATCAGACAAATAACGGGTTTATCTCTAACATAGCCTTTTAAATATGGCATGTTCTATCTTCCTTTCCCTCAGAAGTCCTTAGCTTAGATATTTCCACTGAGGCTTAGTTGCAAAATTAACTTGTCATCAAGCATCAATGATGAACAAATAATAACTAAGGTTGTATAAACTAAAACAAACCAATGAAACTGAGATCTAAAATACATCTGGGAATATGACCTAAGGTTCATTTAATTAAACGAATGAATCAGGAATGCGAAATGGGTGATGCTTTTACTTGTATCTAAGATGGGGCAGTCCTGTCCTCAAGTGGGAACATGTTTTTGTCTTCATACATAAAGATTAGCTAAGCTAGGAAGGATAGAGAGTTGATAATGCTGTTGGATATTGACAATCATGTCCATCACCATCACGCATATAAATATTTGTTTTCAAGGGAAAAAATGTCATAAGAAAAAGGAACTACACAAGTGCTGCCAAAAGATTAAATAAAATCATTATATTTTCAAAGCTAGCTAGCAGTACAATGTAAACTGGTGGAGGCCTGGACCTTACATAATTACCCAATTTTGTAGAAGATTGTAATTCTGAAAACAACGCTGGTATGTTTATTTATTTGCATAAATCATGGTAGCTATGACAACTTATAACCAACTACCTAACAGTAGCACGGACCATAAAACTGAACCAGAGTCACACATCACCAATCATATATTTATCATTCACAATGGCTTATGTCTTTATATATTTCTGTACCTTTTTTCATTTGGGTGAACAAGGTATTGATTGTGGTCAATGACGCGGTGACTTTTTTTCACACCGATTCGTGCTTCACGTGAATTTCTGCAACAGTTCAAGGCTAATATCAACATAAATGATATATGAACCAATGTGTCATCGATAAGATTTTCGTGTAGTACAAAATTGGAATCCATAAATTCCATTATTGAATTGGCATCGAGTTACATATCCAATTTTTCAAGGTCAATCCTATAGTTGTACACATCTCTTTTGGCAGGAATAATTACCTTTCATCCATACTCTGCATGTCAATATTAGTTACTAGTCGTCAGATATTCCCATATGAGTAAATTGTTTGACAGAGAGTTTATACTCACCCTTTAATTTTCTCATGACTTGTCATGTGAAAATCTTGTGTTCATCTTTCTCTTCTTATGAATGATTTCTTACACATCCATCAGTTAAAGATTACGAAAAGAAAGCCATAAAACTTTCTTGTTAACATGAAAAACTCAATTTCTTATCCATGTACCCACAGACAATATAAATATGAATGTATAACAAGAAAAACTCAATTTCTTATACATGTACCCACAGACAATATAAATACGAATGTAGATTCTGAGAAAGAGTTATATGTCTGAGACAAGAGAGCCAGAGAAGAGAATAAAAGCTTGTTTGAGAACCACGAACGAAGAGAAGAGTGTGTCAGAAAGAAGAGTGTTTGAGAGAGATATGATTCTCTCCAAATGTTTATATTTTATTTTATATAAATTAATAATATATGAATAATAAAAAATATAATAATTATATAAATTTTTAAAATGAATATAAGTTTGACATAATAAATTAACTTTTACGAAATGTATATTATTTAATAATATTATTTTTTATCTCAGAATAATAAAATATTATTATTTATCATTTATAAAATTTAATGTTCCATTAATTATTTTTATCAATTATATTTTTTAAATTTAAAAATATTAAATTATTTTTTATGGATTTTAAATAGTCTGTTCTTTGTATCAATTAATTGGTTTTTATATTTTTATCTATTTTTTCATTAATCAATAAATTATATTTAATTCTTTAAGGATATTTTAGAAAGAAATTTAAAAATTCATTATAAATATATAAAATTTAATGTTTTTACTGATATGTATATTAAAACCTTAAACTATACTTATTTAGAGACAAAAGAAATATATATTATTGGAGTTGATTAAAATAATATATCTTAAAAGTTTCATATCACCTTCGATAAATAAAGAAATGAGTGAGAAAAATTATATAATAGACTTGAGTTCATGAAAACATCCTAATAAAAAAATACTTGGTTATTTTTATTACATTATCTTATTTTTTTATTTTATTAGAATAAAAGTTTTCAAATATGATTATTAATGGAAGGTACATAGCACAAGTAGTACAATAGATTGTGGAATTTTATGAAGGTATCTAATACATTTATTTTGCGGAGAAACTATTTCAGTCTTTTTCCTTGGATGCCAACTAGTACATTATTTCATCATTGAGCTATATGCATAAATTTGGAGAAACAATTGACATGCAATTAATGTGATGAAAATATGTTAATCTTCTAATTCATGTACTGAAGTTACCATAGTGACTTGTATGCTATTAAAGAACTAAAACGCAACTAACACTGGCAACTTACTTGTCATCTTTTAGAATGAAGAAACTATAATTTTTCTTTCATAAAAACTATAGTCTTTTGGTGTAATGGGAAAAAGATATTTAATCATTAATTTAACTCTTAAAATATTTCGATCGGAGAAATCTTAATGAACATTTTATATTTTTTTATAAAAAATTTGTAAAAAAAAATTCTGAAACATGTTAATGTTATACAAAAAGGATTTCAAAATTAAGAACTTAGTCTTAAATAAAATTTTAGATCTTAAAAATACAAAATAATTTGATTATCAATAATCATGTAATTTAAAATAAGTTAACATCTGATTAAAAATTCTTATCGCACCCTTATATTGTAGATGGTGTCCGAAGAAGAATGTTTCTTAAATATGCGGTAGTAACATGAAAAAACCAAACGGAAACACGTGGTGAGGGTGGTGAGGGTACCTGATAAACGGGTTATGTGGTTGATAGATAGATTTCTTAAAGAGAAGACAGGTTGGAAAATGTTGGAAGAACATAATGGTTTCTTCGGAATTTAACGACCAACCTAGGTCCTTTTCTTTACGTTGACAAGTTGGATACAGATTGCAGCATAATAAAACCACTAAAATTATTACCACCATTAGTCAAATCAAAGCTTCTTGCTGCTCAAATCTACCAGCTTCAGTCGGTGGCAATTGACAACACAATTTCACCAAATACTAAACATATATGATGGGGATCCATCTAATGTAATGGAAGATTTGAATGCAAGTAAATCAGTGGCACTGAGCATTGAATAAAACAATTTACAAAGCCCACTTCACCAAACAGTTATATTTACAACAAATCCAGGAGGTCAGTGACACAACTTTCTGACTTTACTTGTCAACTCGTGGACCTCACAAGAAAATTGTGTTGAATTTAAACAACAGAAACAAATAAACTTGTGACAAGGTAATGGATCATGGATCACATCACACAGCCTATGGTGAAAATAAAAACTCGTAAGCTGGCGTATGATGAAGAATATTAGCAGTCCATTCTAGTATTTAGCATCCAACCTAACATGGAAAATGAATCTATGTCCAAATTAAGAAGGACAGACAGCTCATATTCAATATTTAAGAGTAACACAAACCATAAATTGGACCAAAGCCAGATATCCACAATCATACAATTTCCAGTTTGCAAGTAATACCACCAACCGTTATCTACTTAAGCAACTGTCCCTCTCTCATAGTCAAACTAAGCAAAATTTTCTGAAGTTGTGCCCACAAATAATAGAGCATCACTGTTTTAGCCACATGCAGAAGAACTTGAAATAAGTATCACACACACCATCCAGCTATTTAGCTAAATGTTCACAAAGTTTTGCCTCCAACTTCTACGGTGAATCTATGCATGAATTCAAGAAACTAGAAAGCAAATAAACACAAATTTTCCCAGCTAGCGAAGTGAAAAGGCAGACATTATTAATGCAACAGTGCAACAAACAAATGAAAAGGCCAATCACGAAAGCACGCAGCGTACGCTATGAATCACAAGTATGAAAAACAAACGCTGCCGATCAAAAAACAAAAAAAAAATGAAAAACAAACGCTTATGGCACAAGTAACACACATCTTGAAGATACCAAACCCACATGCACCATTCTCCACCTTCTACTCCAAACAACGAATAATACGGTGTCAAAAAATTAAAACCTAGAAAGTAGCATCCCATGATAAAGAAACTCACTGCACTACACTGGGCGTGAAATTGATTCAATGTTTCTCCTTCCTCGTTTTTCCACATATCCCCACCAAAATACAACAATTTCATTATTTTCCAATTTTGTTTGGGCAGTTACATATTCATCATCTTTTCCTCTCCTCGAACCTACTCTGTGACCACTGTGTAATAATTAATAATAATAATAATAATAATAATAATAATAAATAATTATATCAAACAAGTGCACTCAACCGAATTTATGAATTTCCCTAATCTAAAAATATTCAAAATTTCCTCTAACGGCAACACTTGGAGCAGAGGATTAAGAAAACAATGAGGAAGACAATGGAAGAGAGGGCAATGGCGACACCGAGAACGAACTTGTTAGGTCCATGATGGTGCTCCTTCTTGTGCCTAATCCCCTCCGCATCACCGTCATCGTAATCATCGTCAGTGCTGTCATCCGCGGACGAATCCTTCGCGGGCGGAGTGACCGGCATTCCGTACTTATCACAGGGCGAGATCCCGAGCTTCAACTTCGAAGAAATGGCGGAGTGGTTGTAGCAGAGGTTAGTGTTGCCACCAACCTTGAAGACCTCCAATCGTTTGATGAAAGTGAGGTTAAAGGGCAGAACGCCGTGGAGGTTGTTGTTGGCGAGATTCAAGTGCCGGAGAGACTTCATTTGGGAAATGAACTTGGGGATGGTTCCGTTAAGTTGATTGGAGCTCAGATCCATGTGAAGTAGGTTGGGGAGGGCGGAAATGGAATCGGGGATGGAGCCGGAGAAGGAGTTGGAGGCGAGGGAGAGGTTTGTGAGGGAAATTAGGTCTCCGATGGAGAGAGGGATTTCGCCGGCGAGGGAGTTGGAGGAGAGGTTGAGAAGTTGGAGGGAGTCGAGCATGGTGATGGAGGGGGGGATGTTGCCTTTGAGGCGGTTGTTGGAGAAATCGATGAGAGTGAGGTTGGAGTGGAGGTGGCCGGGGAGGGATCCGGTGAGGTTGGCGTTGGAGATGGTGAGGGTTTTGAGTTTGGTCATGTGGGCGAGGATGACGAAGGGGCCGGAAGCTTTGATTTGGACGTCGGAGACAGTGAGGGAGGTGAGGTTCTGGAGCTGGGAGAGCCAGACGCCTGAGATGCGGCGGAGGCTGTTGACGGAGGAGAAGGAGGTGAGGGAGGAGGCGAGTTCCGGGGGGAGGCGGACGGGGGAGAGGGGGCAGTTGAGGAGGGAGAGGGAGCGGAGGGTGGAGAGGGACTTGAGGGCAGTGAAGGAGAGGGAGATGTAGGAGGAGCAGTTGGCGAGGCGGAGGGAGATGAGGTGGCGGAAGGGTTTGGAGGAGTCGCAGAGAGTGGCATTGTGGAAGGAGGGTTGGACGCAGGGGTCTCTTGAGGTGGGGATGTTGAGGGATTCTAGGGCTATTACTTGCTTTGGGTCAAGAGTGGAGGTGGTGGATGTGGAAGGTGATGCTGGAGATGATGTGGGGGATGGGGTTGGAGGGTGAGGGAGAGAAAGAGATGTGGCAATGGGGGTGGAGAGGAGGAGGAGGAGGAGAATGAGAGCAAGTGGAAGAGGTCGCAGTGGTTGTGGCGGCGGCGACGGTGGTTTCATGGTGGTGGTTGGTCAGGAACACATGAGATGACGGGAATGAAGTCTCAAGTGTGGGTACTCTGAAGTGAGTAACAAAGAACAGAGAAACAGTGGCAACATGTAGATGCAGTATATAATAGATGGAATCAACTACACACTTCTGTGAACTAAAAAAGAAACTTTGTTGGAAGCCAAAAATTACTCTATTATCAGAAAGAAATTAGTTGTCCACAGCATCTTAAAATGAATGCAAAGATAGATGTAGCACAACTGATAAATATTAATGTGATAAGAAAATGATTTATTATTATATGAATGGTTAAATTGATTTGGGGAAAAGTGGTTTGAAGGAACAACGGGGAAGAAGGGGAATTAAGAATGAAATATTAAAGCATGGGAGATGCGACGTGGGCGGGGATGTTAGGACAGTTTTTAAACAGCGTCATCAAATGCGTTATTAGATTTTATTCTTAAGGACAAATAATATTATTTCTTTTTATTACAACTTTTCTTCTTCCAACTTTAATGTCTTTTAAATTAAAACAAATTTAACATAAGAACGTTGTTTATTTGGTCCTTAAAACAATTTTCCTGTCATTTAAGTTCATGAACTTCATTCTTAACTTCTTTTTTCGTTACTAACTCCATAGTCTTACATTCCCATTCAAACTTCATGTTGACATTTTTTCTTTCTTCATATTAATATGTTTTGTCATTTAAGTTCGGTTTTAGTCACCAAACATGAATGTTATTTGTAATTATTTTGTTAAGATAGATGTGATTTTATTTAACTATTCATTTATGTTAGAGTTTAAATAATACTATATAGAAACTTTTTGTCAAAGAACATAAATTGAAATTAAATCATGTAATGAAACTGTCCATTATAATAGAAATATAAATCACTGTATACAAAATTAGAAAATCTGGTAAGTGATTTTGGAGATATTTTATACTAAAATATGACATTATAGATTATATTACAACCAAAATGAACTTTGAAAAAATTATTATAATTCAACCTATAATTAGAAATAAACTTAATAAATGTAACTATTTAAATTATAATTAAAATGGTTAAGATAAGACAATAAATTTCAAACATATTAAAAATTATATTTGTACTTTACATTTAGCTTATTCTTGAAGTTATATAAATAATATTAAAAATTAATTTAAGTTGAAGTTTTGTCTCTCAACTATTTTGGAGGTGAGTGCGATTTGATCACATGAATCTCAATTGATGTTTTCTAGAGTTTAAATATGTAGTTACTAAATATTTGCTACTTCAAGCTACACTATTATAATTGTCTCTTTAGTGTCTTTTTAATTTTAAATTAGATCTAGTACATATTCGTTGTATTCGTGTGTCCTCTGCTTGTGTTATATTGATGTGTTGCATTTTAGTCTATTATTTACTCTTACACATTTTATTTGTTTCTATTCTTTTATACAAAAAAATACACTTTTTAGTGTTTTTTTTGCCAGTGGAACTTTTCATTTTTTTTTTAAAATTGAATCTCATGCTCATCTATCATATTTATACGTCTTGGAATTATGTTTTATTTTTTTGTTAAATTTTAGTCTAATATTTAATGACACATTATTCCTTAGTATTCTTTTACAAAGTTATTATCATTTGTAATGTTATATATATATATATGGATATTAAGTGTGAGACTAATGTTATTGAGTTTTAAAACTTTAAATAGATATTTTTGTCTACTTTAATTATAATAGATTTGAGAAGATTACGATTAAAGAAGAGTGACACTATTTTTAATATATTTTTCTTTGTTTTGGTATTTAATTATTTTTTTATATTTTTTCAAGGATTGCTCATGTCTATTATCGGACTTGACTATTGATAATTAATAATTTATAATTGAATTTTTTATTATGTAATATGGTTTCTCATTTTAATCTCTATTTTACTTTTATTGTCTTCTCAAGTTATGTAATAATGATTTTTTATTATCACAAACACTATTATAATGAGATTGAAAGGTAATCTTAACAATGAGATTTAAAGAGGAGAAAAAGAGGAACTGAGTTTGTAAATTAGTAAAAAATTTATCGTTAGGAATTTAATGAATTTATCTAGCCACCACTAAAGTAAAGATAAATTCAATAATTTGTGTTTGTTAACGAGAGAAAAATTATGGAGTAGCATAATAAAAGATTGAATTAATGTAAAGTCTTGATGTGAAACTCAATCCTTTTTTTTTCTCTTATATATATCTTATCTTAATTATATTACTTCGATTTTTTCCCTTAATTCTTGTTTAACAAATAATATCCAATTTTTTTCTTTTTTCATTTTCTATGGTAATCATTACAAAATTAAATGTTACATTATTATTATTTCACAACAATAATTTACTTTTCATGCATCACACTTACATATAAATTTATATATCTAGTCATAAATAACAATATACATTTTCTTTATTTTCTTTATTGTTCACAACATTATTTTCAACTATACTTTTTAATATTGGACAATCACAGAAATAAAAATATTAATAACAATAAATTTTAGAGATTCACTCCTTTAAAATATTGGACTACTAATTAAAATACATTTATATTTAATTACAATAACATTATATTACATTTAAAAAAATAATTTTCAAATAACAAAGACAATATTTATTATGTTATAATTTTTTGTTGTTAGATATTGTTAAAAGGTGAGTTTTTCTTCAAACAGTGATTGTTGTTAGATATTAACATAAAAAAATATCATATAGATTTTCTGCACTCATATGTTGATACGTTCTATAATTCCAAAACAAAGCATTAGAATAACGAGTTTCAATATGAAAATAAGTAAATTGTATGTAGGCATGAATGGAAACTAGTGTTCTAACATTCCTTACAGATAAATTTGACATCAAATCATCGAAACTTGACGTAAATGAATGTCATATGTTATTCATAATAAATCGTGCTTCAAGTTTTAGATACTCAAGAATTGAGCTAAGATATTCTAAAGGAACTTCGATAAAAATTAGTAGAAAAAGTGTTCATTTCAAATGTGGGTAATGAATTTTGCGATGTTGATTCTTTGAATTTTGAAACAATCATGACACTTTCAAGAAATACATGAAATAGAGTATCTATCATTTCATGTATTCCCTTAAAATTAATTATCAATTTCACTATTAAATTTATTAATAATGAATTTAATGATTTATGTGTATTAAAAATATTTTAAAATTATTATACGAGCCTTTAGATATTGTTAAATAATACTAAAAAAATAAACAACGTACGAACAACCGACTCCTAGCATAGATATATTATACAAATCTATGAAAGTTACCGTTGAGATCTCGAATACCTGAAGCCCGACTTTACTTAATAAACAGAAAATAAGTTTAGTTTCGCAAATAAAATGAAAAAGAGTCTTTTATCTGGTTTTAGTTTATTCATAAAAAGAATACTACAAAACATAACAAATAAAAAAATAGAAATTTTACCTAACTCTACTAAAAAAAAGTACAAACAACTAAAAATTGGGCTATAAAACACAATTTCAAGAGTTGAAAAAAAATACTTATTTTATTGTTAAATCAGATTTCCAAATATAACTTACTTATAAACCAATTTTAATAATTTGTTTTAGAGTTACACCAATAAAAAAAATCCAATTCTTATTTCTTGCTACATTGCAGATAATCATAGACTCCATTTAGTTGTTTCCGTTGACATCTTGAAATTGATTAGACAACCTATTTATGAAGTTTTTTCCATTTATAAATTGACTTGGTTATGATGTCAACCACAAGGGTTTCACAGTTTGAGTAGAAGAGAAAAAGACAAAGAGAAAGATGAAGCCCTGAAGTGTTGTGGTTGGGTTTTGAAGAATCCCTAGCGAAAGTACTTTCAATATTTTTTACATAATCAAATTGTAGTAATTTGATATGTTGCTGTCTATTATGCACAAATGTGGATGGCGTGCATAAGCAAGAAACTGGGTGGTAAATCTAGAAGAGTAGGTGTTGGATTAGCGTGCAACGACCTTATTTATAGTGTTGGTGCACTTTCTCAGTTCAGTAATTTAACTTTTCTTCATTAATTGTGATTACGTGAGATGACTGGACAATATTGTCTCGAATTAGATAGGAAATGCTACTAGGATGTCAACAATGTTTATTGGATAATTGCTTCATAACCACTCTAATTACCAGGGAGATTAATATTTCTTGTCACATGACCTAAAATTCACACAAACCAACAAAAATAACTTTATTTATAGATTATTATTTTTTCCTAAAAAGATTTATCATAATTTTGGTCTATATATTTTTTATGTATTTATAGATCGTTATCAGTAATTAATTTGATAATTTGGCCATACAAATTATTTTTATTATGTCCAATCTGAATCATATATTTAAGATACGAATTTAATCAATTTTTTCATTTAAATATATTATTTTGAACTATAAAAATAAAAAAATATTAATTTTATATAAAAAAATTATATCTCAGATAACATTAAATATAATATTTTCAAGTTATAATATAAATAACATATTATTAAATAATATTTTTTTTATTAACAAAAAATTATAATATAAATAATATATATTAAATGATGTTTTATTATATATTTTTATTTTAAAAAATAGTGAGATGGTATAACAAAATTCCTAAAAATTAAATTAAAATTCTTTGGAAATGACCTAATTAAGTTTATTCAATTTGAAGTAATTTACAATTTTTGGCTTCACAAAGAATTTATCTACTATCCTAATAATCGTTCATACGTTAAATCTTTACCAGTCCCTTGTAATATAACAATTTTAATAGTTATTATCCTAATATTTTAGAAAAAAAAAATATATATATATATATATATATATATATATATATATATATAAACTTTTTTTTGCTATAAGCTTTCAATTAACATGTAAAGGAAACCTTCAATTTAATTTTTCATTCATAGCTACTAATTACTAACGTTAATCCAATGGTTTAAAATATCTATACATAATATTTAGTTTTCTTTATTAGTTGTTTGAGTTTAAAATTTAATTAAATGCTTTTTCACCCATAACATTTTTCGTTATAGTATTTCTAGACATTAATTTCTGAAACTCAGTTTATATCTTCAACAACGTTTGCTACACAGAAAAATTGAATTTGCAGATTAAGGGAAAAAACTCATTTTCTAAAACTCAAAAGAATCTCTGATCAATTATGGGGTCTTATTTTTTTAATAATAAATAAATAAAATAACATTATAATACAAAATGTTTTCTCTTTATTTATTTTTTTGTTTTTTTACTTTTCTTCGATCAAACAATTTCCATGCTCACTCTATTTTCCATTTTTTTCTTTTTTCATTCGTTTATTTCTCTTTAATTTCTTTTGTCTTTGTCAAAGGCTACTAAGAAAGCCCATAATCGTAACACAAAACTCATCATTTCAGTCTTTACATGATTTTACAAAAGTATGTTGAAATCATTATAAAACATAATTTTAAATCTCACTTAAGTCAGAAGTGAAGACGACAAGTGAAATTAACTTACGCAGTAGGAAACCTAGTTTAAGTTTTTCTCATTTTTTTTGTGCCGAATAATAACAATAATAATAAAATGCTGAAGGAAATATAGCATGCAATGAAAGCATTTTCACAGTTACAACGTAAAATATTATTAAGACTTGTAAGAATTAAAATTTTGTGAAAAATTGTAGATCTAAGAGACAACACCGATAAATTTGTTATGGTTCTTAAATTATAATTTTTTTCCACATATTATAATTTTTTTATATTTTAAATAATTTCTATGATACGTAATACTGTAATTTGTAAATCATTCGACATCAGCATGACATGCTTAATTACATGTCAGCATAAATGCATTTCAACAAAGAACTAATGCAGCTTAAATCATCATATTGAATTCATCAACATATAGTCAAAACTCTTTGGTAAGCATTGATTACACAATGAATAGGAAAAACACTTTAATAATATAATAATATATTAATATTTGAAGTTTAAAATACTATGAAAATATCAACACCTTTTTAGAAGGTATAAAATTGGAAGTAGGAGAATGTCTCTCACATCTATAATTTTTTATTTTATTTACTTATATTTAATGTTATATTATAATAATTTCTCATTATCTTGTTACTTTTTAATATGTATTTTGATTGTTCTAAATAATTTGATAAGTTAATATAAAAATTTAATAAAATCATTTGATAGTAAATATTATTATTTAATTTTTAAAATAATAAATTGGAAAAATAATTTTTTTAAAATAAAATATTTTATTATCATAAAAATATATATTATATATAACCATATATAATATGCTATTTGTATATATACTTTTCATATTTTTAATTATATTTTAAAAAATATAAATTACTCATGTATTAAAAGCTAATTATAAATTATATAATATAAATCCTAATTATTATTTATATACTATTTATGTTTTTATTTTATATTGTAAATATAAAGATAAATTTTATTATATGAAAAAATTAGATATATGTATCTTCCTAATTGTGTGTACTTGAATAAATAGTTCTTGTTCAAAGTTATCATAATATATATTTTTTAGAGTAAGTGTATAAAAAATAAAAATATTAAAAAGTTATATAAATAAAAATATAATAAGATAAAAATATAAAATTAAAAATAATAACAAAACTGATGTATTTCAATATTTACAGTATATTTATGTTAAGAAGAAAATATTATCTCATTTAATTAATTTTTTATATCATTATAACATATATTAATAATGAAATAATTTTAAAATTAAAAATTGTAAATTTTAATAATGAGTGATTAATTTTTAATTTTTATAGTTGACATGAATTTTTAATTATAAGTTAATTATTTTTAATTTTAATTAAAAAATATTAATAAAAAAATATTTAAAATTAAAGAATTAAAATTATTTAAAATAATGATATCTATATTTTAATTATATATTAACAATATATTAGTGAAACATGTAAAAGTTATAAAAATATTATCTTAAATATAAGTGGATAAAATTAAGAAAAAATATATAAAAATGAAATGATATATATTTTAACTTTATGTAAAAAATTAATTAATAAAAAAGAAAAAAAATGGAAAAGTGGAATAAGTGATTTCTATCTAGATATTAAATGATTATAGTATCTGCTCTCTCTCAAATATGAGTTTATCTTTGTTAACTTACGTATAAAAAAGTTATAAATGAGTTAGAAATCAAATTTTTTAGTTAACTTCTGAAAATTAGATAGCATATAAGTTCACTTAAACTTTAAAAAAAATTCATCTGAAAATTAGATAACATATAAGCTCACTTAAACTTAAAAAAAATCCTTCTTAATTTTATAGTCTAAAAGTGCTTAACCCAAACATGTTCTTAGTTAACAATGAGGAGACAGAGGCCAGCAGCTAGCACTAACTACGGAATAACAATGCCTCACACACCGACCAGCAAATCACAAAGAAGGCAAGGAAAACCTTTCCAAGGACTGGTCCCAAAATTCATGTCCTCCATTAAGTTCACCTGAACTTCCACCGACCACATTAACAATGATAAGGGTAATTTGCTGAAGGAGTTAAGATGTAGTCTGTTTGACAATATTATAGTTCACCTAACTCTCTCATCACCACCTTAGATAGTGACAGTCAAGTTGATGTTAAAACAGCATCTTCCGGAAAATTTGGAACATAACAAGTAAACAGGATGATAAACTCTTCAATCCAATAGTGACACCACTCCACTCAAAGGGCACTAGTGAGTATAACGGGGAGAAAAAGTCCAAGGAAGATGGCACTTGCATGGTTGAAAACTGCATCGAATTAACAAGTGTTATACAATGCATGGCCCTAGTACACTGACACCCTGATCTGTTGCTATAAACTCTGTTCATTGTGTATTGCACATTATGCATTATCACATTTCATATATATGGCATTTCTCGTTGTGGATTGAATGAAATAATAACAAATATGTCTTTTAACCAGGGGGCGGAGGGAGGGGTGATATGAAGATGCCATGGTCACCTTCCGAATTTTTAACCCCATACACAAAAAAATATTTTATGCCTCTGAAAAAAAAGAACCCGTTGGTCTCTCACTACAAAAGTCCATCTCTGCTTTTAATACTTTATGTAATATCAAAATACAGATGAAGAAACTACTATTGTGACCTCATATGTTAATTCTTCTATTCTCTGTCATGGGCACTACTATGTCCAAGGAAAACCCTGGAAGTGACAAACGGAAGATTTGCTCAAAAATTCAATTTTTGCAATGACGCAACCTATATGAGAAGCATATGGAAGTAGGACGTGCACTTGTTCCAATAATTGATCTCACAAAAGTAGAGAAGGTTTTCACTTTCCACACAATCACTCTAAAGATTCTTTATATTATATCAGAATTAAATATTGTTAATGATTATTTCATTACTAAAGCAAACAACAAATAAGAATAATGAATGTTCAAATGGAGCACTCATTTTTATCGGAAGAGAAAGTAGCAAAAAACATTATGGAAAATGAAGAAAAACATGAAGGCTTTTGAGGATGTAACAGTCAATTTAAAAAAAATAATTTCTTGAAGCTAATTGTAAATCCTTTTTTCTTTTTGTTCTTATTATCCTTTTCCGTCCAGCTCTTCATTAAATTTTTCCATATTGGATTCCCAGATTCATCATTCAATTCTACAAGAAAAACCAGGTCAGGATTATCAGCAGTGAGCATTCCTAAAGAAATTGTACTAGGTGTTCTGAAATTTCTCTTTTTTACTATCCACTTAGGACATTATTGATATGCCTGCATGGAGCCCAACATCCTTTGTATTGGACGAGAGATTGTAAGTGCAAATTGAAGAACCTGACAATGCTAAAAAATAAAATTAATTACCTGATTAAATGCCGCTTCACAATTAATTCAAGATGAGATTTTGAAAAATTCGAAAGATGTTGGATTGGAATTTATATTTTTGATAAAATATAACGTGGGTCCTTATAGTAATTTCTTGTTTTATTTCGATTCCTTGAGTTTAGTTTTTGTAGTTTTTAAGAATTTTTTGTTAGCTTAAATTATCTTTGTATCAGATCATTACATTAATTTAATCATACATGATAACATCTAAGAAACATCATTTTAAATAGACATTTGTGTAACACTGGTCAAATAGGCATTTATAATCCAAGCTCAATTCAAGGTAGAATGTTTATATAGCATTCATTATATATTCCACTTATCTTTTAAAACATAGATACAGCTGAAATTCCTTTCAATATATTTCATGGGGCACGCGTTTGTTTATACATGGAAGGATAACGCAAGCTTATGCAGTGTTGACGTAGCAATGTCAAGATATATTCACAAAAGTAGGATGACAGACAAATAGACTAACTTCAAAGTTCAGTAGAGAACAAGGGAAGATTACGTGAATCGCTTCAAGCATTCACAAGTACTTTAGGTCATTTAGAGCAATAAGCCACCATCTATTTGCATACTTCCCAGGATCATGCAAAAATAGTTCAGAACAAAGATTATGAGTTTCTGAGGCATGATAGAAGCACGTCAACTATTACAAATCCTTTGCATTTTCGTGAATTCGTTGCATTTGCACAACTAGAGACTCATTCCCAAATTAGTTGATAATAAATATGTATGATATTTACAATGTCCCATTACTGCAGCATCCAATTGTGTCTTTTGCAAATCTACAAAGCACCGTCAGCTCAACAATTCCTGAAAATAGAAATACACAATCGATACATCACCCAAGTTAACACACAAATTATGATAGTGATTTTTAGTAGCGTTTTCATTTCAGGAAACAAATATGACAAGTGTTAGTAAGACACTATTTTCTTACCCATTTTAGCGAGTCCCAAATATCATTTAATGTCACCTACATAAATTTTACCTAGTAGAGCGTGTTGAAATTTTTTATTAAAGGGTGTTCTGCAGGAATTTTTCAAGAATTAGCCCATATATGATAAGCTATAGAAGCAAAAAGAGGCTGACATAAGATTTTAGGGGAGAGGGAAATACCGCAACAGTTGTGCAATTTACATCCAGCCCAGCTTCCATAAGGCAATGATAGGTTTCATATTTCCTATAACATCGTTCTGCTTCAGAATCAAGCCATAAGTTCAAAAACAGTAAGGCCTCTGGGTGAATGTGTTTATCAAAATCCAGAGTTTTCCCTAGACTTCTCCGAATGACCTGAAGCTTCAACAATTCAAACATTCTTTTCAGATTTTAAAAAAAATTAAACCTGAATGGATTGTATTTATCATCATAGCTAGTACCTGAGCAGTTTCATTGCCTTTATCACTGCTAGGTGCTAAAAAATTCCTTCCACTCTGACCAGACATTCTAAAAACTGTTTTCTTTTTCATATAATCATTTTGTGAATGAAGTTTGTTTGGATCATTAAGGGTCTCTATACTTGTCATTTCAAGTCCCTTAAATGTAAAAATGTACACATCAGTTTCAATAGCAATAAAAAGATTGAGCAGAAAACAAATACAAATTGTAGCCCAATTACGCTGCTGCACACAAAAAGAGCTCAAAGTAGACTCATACATACCTTGGGAAGCTCCAATGACCTATTACGGCAAAATGGATTATCTGCAGGAGTTGACTCAAGGTTTGGAATCCTTTGTACACATCTTTTTGTGCTAAAATCATTTAGATTATTGATTATTTGCTGGATCATAATCTCATCATTACCATGTTCATTATTTGAGCCAACTCCATCCATGGATGTTTGCAAAAGCAATTCTGAAAGAACATGTATTGCACTAACCACTATCCCAACATCAGGATTTGGAGATTTGTTTAAGGACTTTGAAAGACCTTCAAATGTTTTCAGAAGATCAGTAACAGCACCAAACCCAGATGATGATGATGATGCCAGATTTGGAATTGGAGAATGACTCTTTGTAGTAAAAGCATCACTCATTGACCTACAAACCCTGGGATCTTTTATTCCCTTTACAAAATTATCAGCATCCACAACAGCTTCAAGTTTTCCTCCGGACATTGAGCAATCTTCTTTAGAGGAAGATTGGGTCACCTTACAATGCAAATTTAGTACAGGATCTACATAGCTATTTTTTGGATCATTAGTCGTATTAAATGCCTGTTCCTTTCCACTGGTGTTACTAGTAGAAGGCTGAAGCTCAACCCCGATATTCAGTTCTACAGGGGATTCAGCCATAACAGTTTTCATGAGCATGCGATCTCCTGAGAACAAATTAGTAGCTACAGGTGAACAACAGTTGGAAGATCCAAAATCATCCTTAACATACGGAATACGAGGAAAGAACTGTGGAGCCAAAGGGTTTAAACTGTTATGTTTTTCTGTTGCTTTCTCTACATTATTAATTTGTAGAGATCCTGAATTTTCTATAGGAGTTCGACAAAAAGCCATGGTTCCCTTCCAACAAGGAGAATCCACATCAGAGTCATTTTCAACCAAATTTTTGGAAGACTGATTCAGAGAAGTGTTTTTAGCAGAGGACATATCTGTTGTCAACAATTTGAGTGCGGAAACCTTGAAATTTGAAAGAGGAAAAGTGCTAGATTCATTGTCCACAAGTATTGTGCCTTTAGAATTTGACAGAAGGTCTTCTGCTACAACTGTACCAGTACTGGCAGACTCTGTTAGGCAGGGACTCAAGTCATGAACAGCTTGCTTACCTGTACAAGTCATTCCATAATTTTTGAAAGAGGTTAAAACTACAAAAAGAAAATATCTATACCAAAATTCAAGAACAGTAAAGGACAACCATAGATGGAAGTAAGATTTTGATACCCTTGGCAGCAGTTATGCTTGAACTAATTCTATCGGTTCCTTTTAAAACATATAATTCATGATATGGGGAGGGTAACTAGAACAATAAAGATAAGGATTTTAATTGTAACTTAATCATTCCCATAACTTCAAAAATGAGTTGTACATTCGACCCACTTGATAATTGTAGATTATTACCAATTTACCACCGTATAGACACTAAAACCCTCACGGAATGGTTACTTCAAAGAGTTTCGAGAAGATAACCATGCACAATCAAATTTTAATCATGGTGGGCTTGCTAATAATAGGTTGAAGGAATAGCCGGGTAATAAAATTTTCAGCCATACATATCAGTAAAAAGAAAACTTCAATTCAAGGAAACAATGCCATATTTGTGGTTCCAAACAGTAAACTGTATTTTGTTTTTTCATTCCTGAAACCAGAGGCAAGGAAACCAAAGAATATTAAGCGACAATAAAAAATACAGATTTCTGAGATACTATATACTATTGTATCCAATCTATATTCTCTCAAGAAAAGCCTGATTATATGAAGTGATGAAGAGTTGCTTCAGGGATTGTTCGAATTATAATTTTCAACAGTCATAAAGATTCTTCTAGTTTCATAGAAATTTGATTTTTGTTCATAGAACCACATGCTCAATTGTTAAATTTTACATACCCAACGGCAACTATAAAACACAATATAATGAGAATATAAAAACTGAAAGTCTAAACAACAAATCAGAGAAAATGCCCCGCTTGTAATCATCATTTAAGCAGTCAAAGGCGTAATCTGTTCAAAAAATTGAATGCAGAAAGATCAATTATTAGGGTGACTAACATAAACATAAAATGCATCCAAAATTATACATTGAGCAAATCAACATGGGAATAAAAGCACAATCAATACCAATACATTCATGACTATAGACAAATAAGTAAAAAAAGAGTCAAACATGAGCACACAAGTAATTCAATCACACAAAGACAACAGAAGAAAATTTGCAAACTATAGAAAAAAGACAAAAAAAACTAAACTACCTTTGTTAAACATGGTCGAGTCAGTAACATCACTTCCTTCGGCCAATGAACTCTCATGGGAATCCTCTCCTTGCTTCTCATGGGCTAAGGGTGAGTAAGTGGGCAAGGAAAAATCCTCCCCAAACCCATCAAAGTCACCTTCTTTTGTCGAATCCAGAAAAGGGTACCCTGCAAAACGAGAACTTGAACTTGAACAAGATTGGAGGGTAGACCGATTGAGCGTGAAGGGTTTGGCCAGTGGCGACAAACGGGTCGTAGTGGTCAACGAGGTAACTTGCTTGCTCTGATTCTGCATCATCTTTCTTCTCTGTTTGCAGTTAGGAAGTCGGAAACTGAACGGAAAATAGAAGAAGGGTGTGAGAATTCCAAAGAGATTATTGACTTCGAACAAAGTGTATAGCTTCGTGACCAAGTAGTGTGATATGTTCTCATCCCTTTTACCAGTGAAAATCGAGATTTTTATTTTTATAGTATACTTATAATACAGTGTCATTTCAAGAAAATCGAAAAAAAAAGTATTTTAAAATTTTTATAAATATTGTGTTTTAATATTTTTTAATACATTTTAAATTTTTTAATATTGAACATTGTTTTTACTCCTTTCAATAGTTCTTAATTAATTAATTTGAATACTGTTTTAACTAATTTAGAAGGTGAACAATTTTTAATTTTTTTAATAATTTTTAATATTTTTATTAATATTTAGTAATATTATTAGCTAAACAGTTTTTTTTTAAAAGATTATTTTAATATTTGATTCAGAAAATTATTTTCACTTTTTTAAACATTAAATAATCTTTTTTCTTCTAAAAATAAAATTAAAACTCTTTTTTTTCTATAACTTTGTTTTACAATGATAAGTTGGATGTTATTTTAACAAAATTTATAAAAAATAAAATCTATAATTCGTATTATAATTTCACGATTTATAATTTTGTAAACTCTTCACAATTTTAAATATAATATCGATTTTAACAACTAACTTGTCTGTTACCCTATTTTTTTTTTCCTGCTTTGTTGGATTTTTGGATTTTTGTAGTTAACGTTAAATTAAAATTATTATTTGTACTTCCCAACAAGTGAAGGAGGAGTCCACAAATGTTAGGATTAATATTTTTAATTATAATTGGCATTTAATTTTGATAATTAATATTGATTTTAATTATTAATGGGAAATAAATAAAATGTCAATAGTTTTGCAAATTAATTATTATTAATGTATAAGTTTTCTCCTATTCTTATAATATCCAATGTTCCATTTATAAAAAAAAGTTTTTAGATTTTTCTTATCCAAATTAAGTAACTACTTATTGTGAAAAAATAAAAGTAAATGAAACTAGAATTAAAGAATATTGAAATTCAATTATAAGTGTATCCTTTTTTCTTTAAAAAAAAGACTGAGTCACTTTGAGAAGTTTATTCATCACTCTTTATGGTTATCAAGTTTTTTCTTCTTCTAAATTTTCTATCAAATTGTCAGTTCATGTATTACCAAAGTTTCTGTAAATCTTGAAATCCCCTAACACTAATCATTTGGGGATAAAAGCTTAACTTATTTGAAAAAATCTTAACACAAATCATTTGGAAGATATTGGTGTTTTTACTCTAATTTTTTTATACCCATATCCAATATGTGATGATGGGCTTCCCCAAAAAATCCAAAGGGGTGTTGTTGGGCCCATGATAGACTAAAGATCTTTACCCAGCACAATTGTTATACTAGATGTTTAGTTTGTAGTGCAAAGATGTAGGTTAGAGTAATACTTGTAAATAAGTTACACAGTTATACCCCAAAAAATTGTTTAATTTCTATTATATCTTTCAATAATTTTTATTTCTTACAAATCTCCAAGTTCTCTCTCTTTTTTATTAGATTAAAAATATTCTACCCTTTTAATTTAAGATATTATGTATGATTTGTTCAAGATGTTAAATATCTTTATTTTTTATTTAATATTTCTTAAAATATTAGAAGAATTTATAAAACGGGTATCAAGTTACTCTATTTCAGTATTTGGATGAAAGATTTTACAATTCATAAAGAATTTATTCTATTCTTTTAGACCAAGATTACTCTATTTTTATATGATTTTTTGAGATGTATAAATGTTTTTTATTTAATATTT
The DNA here is from genome assembly GCA_030347555.1 of Lablab purpureus. Classification (NCBI taxonomy): domain Eukaryota; kingdom Viridiplantae; phylum Streptophyta; class Magnoliopsida; order Fabales; family Fabaceae; genus Lablab; species Lablab purpureus. The sequence continues at coordinate 13,477,058 of CM059259.1, forward strand.
ATATGTAAGAATTTTAGAAAAATCTATCAAAAAAAATATTTCATAAATTAATTACTCAGTATCTTGTTCATTTTCTAAATGCACAAAAATGACATTGACATTATTATTATTAAATCAATAAAAAGAAAAACTAAATTTAACTCTTGGAATGTTTAAAAGTGGTTTAATAAAATTAAGGCGTGATTGTGGAAATTGGTGTGGAAGTTAAATACATCACCCCGAAACAACCATCATAGTTCAAAGTATGTAATGATTTCTAACTTTAGTGATGTGGGGAATATGATGTTTGATTATACTTCTAGAAGTGAATAACTTTTCCATCAAAAAGAAAAGGTGAAGAACTTGATTACGAAGTTGTCTCATGTATGGCACTTAGAACTCCCATAACGATGGTCACAAATTAATTATAGCTGCAACAATAACATAAGTTGAGGGTAAACATATATGTCGCGTCTTATAACATTTTAATAACTAATGTACTTAGTGGTATTATCTTACATTCTATAAAATATGAATTATTTAAAAAATAATAAAACTAGTTCTTCTTTTTAATAACAAAATAAACTATTTTATTATTTTTCGTCAATGTAATCCAATGTGTGTTTGGTTTGGGTCCATTATCCACTTTTAATATGAAATTATAATTTTTTTAATTGGATATAGAATTATGTTAAAGACAAAAAAACAAGAAGTATTAACTAGTGACTGTGAAACCAACTCAACTAAAATAACTTATGAAAAAAAATGTTAAGTTAATAAACATATCATGCTTAAGTTAACCCTTTTTTCAAACAAGCAGATAAAAAGAAGCAGGGAAGTTCACACTTAAAAATATTTTTTGTTTTTTTAGCATTTTAACTTGTGGGAAAAAAAAAATCAATGAATAACATCCGATTAATAAGTACGGTCCATAAAAAAACTGAGGAAAAATAAGCAAATTAAAATTTCAGTATTCATGACATATCTTTATTTTAATTCCAGGAATAAAAGTCAAGAAAAATTTATGAGCAGGGGTTGTCGGTAACTTCCATAAACTTTTTGAAAAATTAACATATGGATAATTTAATTTTAAGTGAAGAAGGTAGTTATTTATTTATATTTTTAAGAAATTTATAGAAGAAATCATCTAAGCATATTTATGATTTTATTATTATAAGGTCTTGAAATGAAAATGGCGTAGGTTTCATTTTATTTGTACAAGAAACAAGAAGAATGAGATGCTAATAAAAGGACAGTAGAAGGTTTGGAGACATAGGTTGCGTGGAGAATAAATTGAATGATTGACCTAATTTTTGAGGGTAGATTATAGTAAGAGGGTTGTGAGTGAGGAATAATATTAACAAGGTTATACTTAGGACTATTCATACTTGAATGATTTTAAGTAAAAGGTATATAGTTATAACAATATGTATTTAAAATAAGCAGTATAATAGGAATATATAAAATTTATGTTAGATTGAGCATTATTTGATAAGTTAAAAGTTAAAATATAAAGATATAATAGTTGAAAAGAATATACAGTATAAAGAATGAATTGAAAAGGTTAGATGAGATATAATTTCTTAAGTGGAATTGATCTGTGCTTTGAAAGTAGAGCGTCTTAGAAGTAGGACAAATATAAGCTATGATTATACCTAAATAAGATTCCATCTTTGGCACATGAGGCAATGCTGGTTCATGTTTTCATGTTCATAGATTATGGGGATTCATGGAAGATAGACAATTGATGTGGGATCACTATGATGGATACACGTTGCAAATAACGGTTACTTCTTTCATCCAATTGTGAGAGAAGATGATGCCAATTGAGACAATTTTTTATTATAAAAATATTATATTCTACTATGTCTGTTTATATTAAATTAATCCACTTCTCTCTTATGTAAATGTGAGCCAACAAAATTAATATTGTCATTAACCTGGAAAATAAACGTTGAAAAATCAATTAACAAGTGATTCCTAGATTGCTTATTTATACTATTGGTGATTGTTATTCACATGTGCAAAACCAACTGATTGTTCTCAAGTATGGTTCTTGGTCCTTTTTTTACCAAATTTACCATTCTCAATGTTTACCAAGACAAATGTCTCATCTTAAATTACCTCTCACTTGTTTTTTTCTTTTCTCTAACTTTTTCACACATGTGCTACACACACTCACAAAGGTGCAAGAGGAACATTACTCAATTAATATTTCTTATAAATACCAATCAAGATAGACGTAACATCTAAGTCACCAAGCTCCAAACTTTGAATAGACATTAGAGACTCCTATTGTTTGAGCAATTTCTGATATTAAGATGAGTATCTACATATTTAAGTCATTTCCATCTTCATTTCACTTTCTTTCTACTTCAAATTACTAAGATCCCTTTTAATTTATTTGATAAACTATTCCTGCGATTATTTTTTTTTTCAAACTCACAAGGTGACAATCATCCTTTTAGGATTTATAACCACCACCCTACCTCTAACTCTTCAAAAGTAAGAAGAAGAAGAGCATAATTAATATCGTAAATTATAATTACAACTATTTATTAAAATTAAACTTAAATTCCATTCACGTGTAAAGGTTAAACCAAATAATAAGATCATTGTGATTAGTAAAACTCTCTCTCTATGACTTTCTAATTGTAACAACCATTAACTTTCTAATTATTAACCTTTAGATATTCTATATTTTCTCAAATCCTAATTATTAAAATATAAGAAATGAGGTCCGTTGAAATATATAAATTAAGAATTTTTATCAATAATTGCGAGCGCATATTTGCAGTAGCCGAAGAGTCCAGAACATGACCGACTGAGCATCTCCAATTCACTGTAGTGAATTTTTATTTTCTTGTTGGGGAATTGCAATATCAATATTATAATGTTGGGGCATCAGAAGAATATATAAACAATGATAATGGCTTTGAAATGAAGCTTTTTTCATGAACATAAGAGATGACAGTGACATTGTCAGAATAGATTTTTTAACATTATCACCACCAAGTCTATATTGTCTTATGCACACTGCTCAATATCCTATACTTTATATTTCATAAATAGATTATTACATTAAAGTACGGTATATTGTTATAATTTTTTCCAATAATAACGCAACAGGGAAAATGGAATTATTTGAGAAATCTTAGTAAAGGAAGATATTTTGTTCAGCTCCAAAGAAGCATACAAATAATAAAAAAAATAACAGGGAAACAAAGATGTAGGAAGAAACATGAGAGAGGTTAAACCAAACAGAATATCACTCTAGTGTTAACAGAAAGATGAGAAATTTACAAAATTGGGAGTGGGAATGACAGAAAGAAGGAGAATCCTAATAGGAGGGGGTGGGAGGGGGTGGGATGGTCCTAGGGCGAGAAGAAACAAAGGGAAGGGTACGGAGGATGAGGAAACGAACCCGTCGAGGGATAGGGGCGGAACGGAACACCTGCTCCACCACTCTCGCCAGCAACGCCGTGTACTCCTCCAGCACCTCCGCCACGATCGCCACAAGTATCATCTCTTTCTCTCTGATTTCCAACAACGGATTCGGGTGGGTTGGCTTGAGTTTGTATTCGAGACAGACAGACACTGCATTATGAACGAGATTTTTTAGTTTAAATAAGAGATGTGGGAAGAGAGAGAAAAAAAGGGGGAAGGTGACCTGGATAGCCGGTAGTATGGTTGGAATGAGATAATAACAGCGGCGCAGCCACCCCGCCAAAGGCTGCGAGTGGTAACCGGTTTCCAGTTTAGTGTTTCAGTGTGCTTTTGTTTTTTTGGTTGAACATCCCAATCTTATCTTCTAACTCACCCTTTAACTTTTTATATTTTTTTCAAGACTTTGTTAATAAACAAATAAAATTAAAGAATTGATCGTGATACGATAATGTGTCCCCGTCACCTGTGCCACGTTATTACAACCTAAAAATCTGCCAATCACTACTTCATTATACACACACATATATATATATATATATAGTTGGAGGAAAAAAAATTCGGCAAATTTTGCTTATAAAAAGTTAGTTTTTAAAATAAATATTTTCTCTATGAACTCTGAGTATTTGTTTCAATCTTTTTTAAAAAATAATAGTGTTTCTATTGATTTAGAAACATGTTTTTAAATTTCGAAAAAATTAAAATGATTTTCGTTTGCAATTTTTCGTAGTTTGATGTACAATGTTTCTTTTTTTAGATAAGATTGATATATAATGTTTTAAACGTATATAATGTTTTGAACATATTTCTTACTTAAAAAAACGTTTCTATAAAATATACTTTAAAAATCTGCATGAAAGATAAATATCTTCTATAAATCAATGTCATTGTCAAAGTATTTAATTCCAAAAAATATAAATAAAAACCTGTTCCTCCTCTCCTTCTGTTTCTTCAAAAACCTTTGCCTCGTATTACGAAAAGGACGAGGAAAGAAAGATGACGTCATGAAAAATTGTGCGTATGAAAATTTTTGTTAACATACATTTGAATTTTCCTGTTTACACTATCTAATCTACATCAACTTTTTAATAATTTTAATTTAAAATAAAAATAATTAATTTAATGAAACTTCGACTATATTATAAAATAAAGTGTTAGATAAGAGGAGAAGAATTGTAAATATTGGTCTATCATCACCCTTGGAAATATGTTTTTCAGAAGTACTGAACAATCAGATTTTAAATATATATATATATAGACAGAGAGAGAGAGAAAGTATAGAGAGAGATAGAATAGATAGATTAGAAATGATTTAATATTTATTTTTAAAAAAAACTATCTTTCTCAAATTCAAATTCTATAAATTTTCTATATTTTCTTTCTAAAAGTTTTTAACCATTTCGCACCATTTTCCTTTTCTCAAGCCACCCACAAGTTAATAATAGGTCAAATTTACTTCATATATTTATTTTTATTTTTTTACTCCTTTCTTTTCTATAAATTTTCTATATTGTCTTTTTAAAAGCTTTTAACCATCTTTCACCATTTTCTTTTCCTCAAGCCACCCATTAAGTTAATAAATAAAAAAACAAAGAATAAGTCAATTTTTAATTATTAAATTTTTGATGAGTATTTTTTTCTTCATATTTTTACTTTTTTATTTTTCTCTCTCTCTTTATATGTATATGATGTTTTTGTGATTGCATATATGAAGAAAATTTAAAAGACTAATTTTTATTAGTCTAAGACTATATTAATTAATTATTTAATTATAAAATGGAGTTAAACTTAACTATTATATTTTAGGTTGATTATTTTATTGAAGAGTCGAAAATTTTAAAGTAAATTTTTTGTTTTTGTGATTTTATTAATTTAAATGTAAATTTAATTAAAATTAAAATAAGTATAATTTGAGTCATATAAAAGAGAAAATTATTTTAAAAAAATAAGACTTGTTTTGATTTAATTGACAATTAATTTTGATTTAATTGAAAATCAAAATTTTAGACTTGTGTATATTTTATACATTATAACACTTAAGTGACTAGATATAATGAACAATTTTTTCTACGAAAAAAATGTCATAATAATTATTTCTTTTCTTTAGATATATTTCACTTAAATATTATGTGAATTCTTAAATTAAGAATAATAAAAAAGGAGATTTAAAATCAGTTTCACTTTTTTATTTTTATTTTTGAAATAAAATATTAATTAAAATATTTTTTATAAAATAATAAAAGTTACAAAAAAATTTGTGATATTATCATGGATTTAATATTAAAAGAATATTTTTTTTCTTCAATATCAAATATCAATAAAAAATATAATTATATAAATCTCAAATCAAACTATTAACTAGCAATGAGATAAATGTTAAATAATTATAAAAAAAATAAAAAATTATTAAATGGATTTCCTAAAAATTAATTATGGAAATAAAGACAAAAAAAATTAATATAATTTTTTAGATAAACTAAAGATATTTTAATAATTTAAAATAAAAATATATATTGAAACTGAGCATGAAAATAGAATCAGGAAAATTATTTATATACTTGTTTCCGTTTTTATATCTAATTTAAAAAATTGTATTATTATATTTCTATTTTTTTTCTTTAAATTTATCATTTTTCTCTTCTTTATTTTTATCTTAAAAAGAAAACAAAGTCTAAGAAAAAAATTAGTTAAAAATTTATAATGATACATATTAAACCAAGCTTATTAAATTATAAAAATTTGCTTGAAATGTTTAATAAATGTAAAATTATATAATCAATACTTCTACACAACATTTTTATAAAATAAATTAATTTTATTGATAAATATTTACTTTGAGATTATTTATAATTTTGACTTTTAGTTAACTTTAAACTCTTATAATATTTTTTATAAATAAAGAATCGTAATTATATTTGTTTTACTTTGCATGGTTAAAATACCTTAAATATAAGGTTAAAAGCAGTATTATACAATGGTTAAAATACAGAATGTGCACGAGCAATGATTCTTTCCCTTGGAAATGGTGAGGACAGAGGCATGACACAACAGAAGCATTACAAGTTAACCCATCGCCAAGCAATCTCCAATCCTTCTTTAACTTGTTTCTGCTGATTCAAGTCATTCCACACGCTTTAAGTTATTCCCAGAAGAACTTAACTATAACTCTTTCACCTCTTGTAATATAAATAAATCATGTTTTCAACTCACACACACTTGAACACTTCTGTTGTTAAGCCAGCCAGGCCACAGATATGCCTTCAGAGTCTCCAGCCAGGTCAAGCCAATCTCCTCCAGCTCAAGGCGATAAACACAAACATTTGGACGCAGAAATTAGAAAGATGGTGTCTGCAATCACTCATCGTGTCACTGATTTTAACAACTCAGGCTCCACCCACCATTTGGAGAAGGAGGATGAAAATGACACCAGGATCATTACCCTTGCAGGAACCAACGAAGGAGCAACACTGCGAAGTGATTTGGATGAAAAATCAGCTAAAACTAGTGTTGGTGAGTCTGAAGCATTGACCACCTTTATCAACAGCAACTTCCAAGCCATCAACAACTCCCTCATGTTTGGGGGTAGCTACCAAGCCAATGACCCTGGTGTGCATTTCGATATCTCAGATTTCATGCATCAACCTCAACCTCAACCTCCTCAAAGCCACCACCACAAGGCTGAGAAGCCTGCTGAGAAGAAGGGAAAGAAGAAAGATAAAGAACCTTCCAAAAGTGACCATCAATTTCGCTTTTAATTCAAAGGAATAAACATCTTTTGTCAATCTTAAACATCTGCTTCATGTATGCTTGAATAACCATGTTTTCCTGATATGTTTTTTGGATTATTTGTGTCTTTTTTATTTGTTGGTTCAATCGTATTTAAGATCTCATACAAGTAAAATTGTACTCTTCCTTCTGAACAGACAATTAATTGCATGATGCCTTAAATTCTCACATGTATGTATCATTCAATTTCATGACAAATTAATAGTTTATCACCGTGATATCATTAGTTTATAAACAATTTGACCTGAAATTGAAATATCCAGAAAGAGGACAGAAAAAATTGGCAACCTTTGTTCTGTATTTTAATCTCTGATATTTCTTTACTGAATTTTTCAAATCTGCTGTTACAAGAATTTATAGGCAGAATAATTGCCTCTTCAAATGCCCAAAAAGAAAAATCATAATACCTATTAAATAGGTTTGTCAGGCTATATTTCTCGGTAATACGACTCATGTCTAAAACCATTAATACTATTCTAGAAATACCAAACGACATATATAAACTTCTTAATTTAAGTTTTATAACAAATCTCCCCCTTAAACTTAAATATTCTTCCTATCTCGCATTCCAATCAACTTTTTACAATTCTCCAGCAGAGTGGTCGGCAGTGGCTTGGTGAATACATCCGCGGCTTGAGCTCGACTTTCAACATGCTCCAGTTCAACCTTTCCTTCTTTGACTTGTTCTTGGATGAAATGAAATCGGACGTCAATGTGTTTGCTCCTTCAGTGATTAACCAGGGTTCTTTGCCAACTCGATCGCCAGACTTGTTATCAACTCGGATTACTGATCCTTTCGTCTTGGATCACTCCCAGATGCCTTAGTAGATTTGAAAGCCAGACTGCATGACACACGCTCCAAGAGGCCGCCACATATTCAGCCTCGCAGGTTGACAGAGTTACAATGGGCTGCTTTTTTGACAGCCAAGTAAAAGCTGTATTCCCGAGTAAGAATACATAACCCGATGTACTTTTCCGGTCATCAACATCACCACACCAATCACTATCCGAGTAACCCACTAGTCGGTAGTCATCCGATTTTGAATAAAAAAGACCAAGTGATAGGGTTCCTCGAACATATCGCAGAATTCTCTTCAAGGCCTTCCAATGTGTGTAGCTTGGATTCTCCATGTATCTGCTCGTTATTCCAACACTCAGCATCAGATCGGGCCTAGTACTTGTAAGATACCTCTGACTTCCAATTAAACTTCAATATCTCCCAGAATCAGCTTGTTCTCCTCCATCAAACTTTGAGAGTTTAGTGCCCGGTTCCATTGGAGTAGAAACCGGGTTGCAGTCCTCCATTTTAAACTTCTTTAAAATTTCATGCGCGTACCTCTCTTGGGATATAAAAATCCCTTCCTCTGACTGCTTCACTTCTAAGCCAAGAAAATATTTCATCAGGCCTAAGTCTGTCATCTCGAACTCTTTCTTCATTACCTCCTTGAACTCCTTAATCAGCTTCGCGTTGCTTCCAGTGAATATGAGGTCGTCAACATAAAGAGCGACTACCATCATATCCTTTTCTGATTTCTTTGTGTACAAAGCATGCTCGTATGGACATTGCTCGTACCCATTTTTCTTGAAATACCCGTCAATTCTATCATTCCAGGCACGAGGAGCCTGCTTCAGCCCGTAGAGAGCTTTTCTTAATCTCAGCACCTTCTTTTCATCCCCTCTCTTCATGTACCCGAGTGGCTGGTCGACATACACCTCCTCCTTCAACACTCCATTTAGAAAGGCCGACTTCACATCCATCTGTAGAATCGACCATTGATTTTGAGCAGCTAATGAGATCAGAAGTCGGATTGACTCCATTCTCGTGACAGGAGCAAATACTTCATCATAGTCGATTCCCTCCTTTTGTCTATAGCCCTTCACCACAAGTCGAGCCTTATAACGCTCAACCTCTCCTTCAACATTCATCTTCTTTTTGTACACCCATTTTACTCCAATGGGTCGAGCTCCTTCAGGAAGGTTGGTTAGTTCCCAAGTTTTGTTACGTTCAATCGCCTCAATCTCCTCATCCATGGCTGTTCTCCACTTCTCATCTTGGACAGCTTTCTCAAAACTCAAATTTTCAGAGTCGGCTAGAAGACATACAATATGAACTTCATTTGTAGTGTCGTATATTTCTTGCAGACTTCTCATCCTGGGCTGTTGTGGCTCGGTTTCTTCATCTGAAAACTCGGGGGTTGTTGCTTGTTGAAGGCACAACAAATTCAGAGTTAGTTTCTTCTTCGGACGGGTTACTCCGAGCACCATTGCTTTGTTTCCTCCACATGAGCGTCTCGGCTCACCACCACTTTCTTGTTAACGAGGATCAAACAATTTATATGCTTTAGATTTTTCATCATACCAGATAAAAATGTACTTCTTGCTCCGATCTTCTAATTTTGTCCTGTGCTGATTTGGTACTTGCCCATAGGCCACGCTACCGAACACCTTCAGATGAGAGACACTCGGCTTCATACCACTCCAGATCTTCTGAGGCGTCTTCTCGCCTAGCTTTGCATGTGGACATCTATTTTGTACATAGACTGCGCACTGCACCGCCTCTGCCCAAAACTTCTTTGGGATATTCTTCCCTTTCAACATAGATCGAACCATATCGAGAATGGTTCGGTTCTTTCATTCTGCTACACCATTTTATTGCGGAGAATATGGGGCAGTCAAGAAACGCTTAATCCCATTTTCCTCGCAGTATTTGTTGAACTCAGCAGTAGTGAACTCGCCTCCTCTGTCAGATCGAACTGTTTTGATGACTTTGCTTGTTTCTTTCTCCACCATCACTTTGAATTTCTTGAAAGTTTCAAACACTTCTGATTTCTCCTTCAAAAAATAAACCCACGTCTTCCTTGAAAAATCATCAATGAAAGAGACGAAGTATTTCTTACTACTGAATGATTATGGAGTTATCGACCCACATAAATCGGTATGGATCAGTCTGAGTTGCTCCTTTGCTCGGTACTCAGAACTTCTTGGAAAAGAAGTCCTCGCTTGCTTCCCGATCACACACAGAACCTTTTTTCGAATTCCATTTTAGGCAGTCCGAGCACCATCTCCTTTTTTACCAACTGAGTCAACCCACCGAAATGAAGATGACCGAACCGGAAATGCCACTTCATAGCCTCATCCTCCATATCAAGTTGCATGCATTTATCTTGAACTATTTTCAACTCAAGTTTGTACATGCGGTTTTTCTTCATTTCTACCCGAGCAATGAGCCTCCCGAGTTTATCCTTCAGTTGTAGTTTTCGGTCCTTCATCAGAACTGAGTATCCCTTCTCCATTAACTATCCCATGCTCAGTATGTTGTTTTTTAGATCAGGTACGTAGTATATATATCTGATCTCTCCGATTTGCCCATTTTTCTGTTGATACCAGATCGTTCCTTGTCCTTTGATAGCTACTTTCGAAGCATCGCCGAAAGAAACAGATTCGGACTCCACTTTTGAAAGTATTTTGAATAAGCGCTCGTCACCACACATGTGGTTACTTGCGCCGGTGTCCAAGTACCAAACCGAGTTATTTGAACAGCTCGATTTGACCTCAGTTTCTGGAATGTTTGTCACTAGCAGCAATCCTTCATCTTCTTCCTCGACAAGAAAGTTTGTTGGTTCCTCCTTTTTCTTCTCAGACCTACAATCTTTGGAAATATGATCCAGCTTTCCACAGTTGTAGCATTTTACTGAGTAACAATCCTTGGCAACATGCCCATACTTCCCACAGTTATAACATTTAATATTGTTTGTGTTTGTTCGGCCACCCCGAGCCTGACCGCGACCACCCCAGTTCTGTTGGCCGACTTGCTCATTTCCTCGTCCTCCTCTTCCTCTACCACCTTGGCCTCTGCCTCTTCCACCTTGGCCTCTGTCTCTTCCTCGGCCTGTGGTGTTTTGAGCATAGAGCATCTTCTCCCCTTTTATTGTCGCCTTCGTCTCGAGAGCCTGTTCAAGGGACTCCCCCTTCTTGTTTTTCCTTCTCTGCTCATGCGCTTCTAGGGACCCAGCAAGCTCTTCAAGGGTGAGCGTTGATAGGTCCTTGGACTCCTCTATTGCGCACACGATATTCTCGAAATCATCCGTCAATGACCTTAAAATCTTTTCAACAACTCGGTTAGATGAAAGACTCTCACCATTCTGATTCAGCTTGTTCACCACGGTCTCTACTCGAGTAATGAACTCGGATACGCTTTCAGACTCTTTCATCCTCATGTTTTCCAGCTCGCCCCTAAGGGTTTGAAGTCGAACTTGCTTCACCCGTTCGTCTCCTTTGTTTGCTTTTTCAAGTGTATCCCATGCTACTTTGGAAGATTTTGCGTTGGCAATCTTCTCAAAGCCAGATTCATCGACGGCTCGATATAGCAGATACAGAGCTGCCTTGTCTTTAGCTCGAACGGTCTTCAACGCGCTCATCTGGGCATTTGAATATCCATCTGTGTTCTCTGGTTCCTCATACCCAGTCTCGACCACATCCCAGTTATCTTGGGAGCCGAGAAGGGCCTTCATTTGCACCTTCCAGTTGTCATAATTGGTGCCTTTCGTTAACTTGGGTAGCGGGATGCCATTGGTTAGACCTGCCATTTCTCTCAACTGTTTACACTCAACTCACACAGCTCACAAAGCTCTCAGTTGCTCCTCTCTCTCTCTCGGCCAGCGCACACCGCCGCGTTCTTTCTTGAGGCTGGTAGGTTCTCTCAGGTTCACCTGGTAGGTTCTCTCACGCAAGCTCTGATACCAATTTGTTTGGCAACAAGAGGGCAGAAAAAATTGGCAACCTTTGTTCTGTATATTTTAATCTCTGATATTTCTCTGCTGCATTTTTCAAATCTGCTGTTACAAGAATTTATAGGCAGAATAATTGCCTCTTCAAATGCCCAAAAAGAAAAATCATAATACCTATTAAATAGGTTTGTCAGGCTATATTTCTCGGTAATACGACTCATGTCTAAAATCATTAATACTATTCTAGAAATACCAAACGACAGATATAAACTTCTTAATTTAAGTTTTATAACATTCCTGATATGTTTTTTGGATTATTTGTGTCTTTTTTATTTGTTGGTTCAATCGTATTTCAGATCTCATACAAGTAAAATTGTAATCTTCGTGCTAAAAATATGTATATGTAATCTTCCTTCTGAACAGACAATTAATTGCATGATGCCTTAAATTCTCACATGTATGTATCATTCAATTTCATGACAAATTAATAGTTTATCATCGTGATATCATTAGTTTATAAACAATTTGACCTGAAATTGAAATATCCAGAAACTAATTTGATGTAAAAAATCTCATGTTTCTTATGTGCATTCAAACAAGCACTGAATTAAAAGAGAAGAAATTTATCAAAATGTTGTTGGTTAAAGAACAAGCTTTTAAATATCAAATATAAAATTGAGTTGTTTAAAAAATTGTTTAAGATTTTTTTATTGAATTGAAATTGAATGAGTTATTTAATAATTATGTTTTATTAAACTTCATGAATTGCCTGAAACAATTTTGTCATTGGAGCATCCTAATCTCACATATAAAGTTGATTAAAATTTGAGAAGTTACTTGTTTGTTGAAGTGCATGTTATTAATTGTAAAATTAATTTTATGGAACTTATTATATTTTTAATGTTATTTATTTTTTATTATTATAAATGTATTGTTTAAAATTATGAATTTGAAATTTTTATATTAATTATTATTTTGTATTATTAATTTAAGTAATTAATTTTCAAATAATAATTAATTAATATAAAAAAATAATTATTTTTTTTATCAAAAAACTAATTAAAATTTCCATAAAATATATTAATAAATGTTATTATGTAAAAATATAAATATAAAATTAAATTATTTAAAAGTTAGTTAAAATAATTTTTATTGAAATGAAATTAAATATAAATTATTTAAAAATGATGTGGTAACGTAGAGCCTTTTATTTCACATTTTTTTCAAAACAAGGAACAAGAGAGTTGTGCTCGGAGATGCCCATGTAAAATAAAAGGTAACGTATTATTTCATAATCAAATTATATATTTATTCCCACTGCTCATTCTAAATTTTCTTTTTCTTTTGTTGATAATCACTTGGTTCCTCGAATAGGCAACAAAGTTTGGATAGAATGGTTTTAACTTTAAAACTATTTTCACGGGTGATCATTTTATAATACTTTAATTTATTTGATGTGGATTCTACTAATAAGTTATATTACTTTTAAGATTTATTCATAATTTTATTATTATAAAATATGTTAAAATATTTTTTTAATTTTTTTATATAAATACATATTTTTAAAATAAAAAAATAATTTTTATTTGAATAATATAAAATTTTAAATTTTATATCATAATAACATGTTTTAATGAAAATATCTTTGAATTTACACTTCCTTGTATGGCACATGTAATGGATATCCTTACTCTATTTATCGAGTCAATACATTTAATTGTGATTAATTAGTTTAGACGAGTATTTTATTTTCAATTATTTTTTTATGTTCTCTAGTGTGTGCTGCTGGACACATCTGAAGAATTATTAAGATTGTTGGTGAATGTAGGCTTCCATATATTTATTATACAATAGAGTAACTTTAACTCGTGATTATAGAATATTAATTTTAATTTGTACACTTTTTTTTCATTTTTAATCCTCTCTCATTTCACTTAACTTTGAGAATATATGTCTCATACAATGTAAATAATTACATCATAATCGTCTAAATTAACAGTTTGGATAGCTCAAAAGCACAACTCTTGATATATATTATCTTTCTTATTTAAGTAAACGTTACACTATGAAACCCTTCTCTAAATAATATAAGGGAATTATATTCACTCAAGCAACTTTAAAATGTTATTTAGATGAATGTATGATTATCTTATGATGCTCTACAAAGATGAATGATATTTTTCTTTCTCTCCACTTATTTCTTTATTTTCATTTTTATTTCTCAAATAAAGACATGAAAGATTAGAAATGCATTTTGTATCTTTATAAAACATTTTAACATTTTCAGCCAAATAAACAAATATGAGTGATGTTAAATATTTTACTACATAATGAGAGAATATATTTATACCTTTATATAGTTTTTAATTATGGAAACGTTACATTCTTATAAGAACGTGAAAGTTATCTTTTAAAGTTATTACAAATTATATATTTCTTTTATTTTAATTATTTAAAAAATTAATTTGAAAAAATATATAAAAATTAACCAAAAATATTTTTAAGAATGTCTAATAATACATTTAAGTTCGTCCATAATATTTCTGAAATATAGTTTCTAGTAATACAACACCATAAATAACACTACTAAAAAACTATTCAGCTTTTGTCTTAGAGTTAACGTAGTTTATTCATAAGTTTAGATAATGTTTGGATTTAATGTTGAAAGAATTTTTTTATATTTTGACTTTATCTAAAGAAAAGCTTAATATGCATTTCACCTTATAAACTCATCTTATTTTAAACTCAAGTTCAGCATTTTTTTTAAAGTGAGTCCAATTTAAAATCTAAGATAAGAGGAACTATAAATCAAAGTTAATTGACTAGTAGTTTGGTTCCAAACAATTTCCGTTTTTCATTTTGTGAACTATGATTCACATTCCCATAAATCAATAATTAATGGTAGTTGAGTTTCAATGTAATGATAATTGGGATAATTTGGTTTGGATATTTACCAATGAACATTAAAACACAAGCATATACGTTCAGTGACAATTTTAGAACTTGTAGATATTAATTTTAATGAACATTAATACATTAATGTATACATTAATAGTGAGTTATGCAAATTCAATAGTATTCCATCTTTCCATGTACGTGATGACAATAAATATATCTACCTTAAGTGGTATAACGATTAGAGTATATAAATTTACAAGGTCTGAGCAGTAACTATATCATCTCCATATCACAGTTGAGTAAGAGCCATGGGGAAGAATGTAAGCAACACATACTGCTTTATATATTTTTTTATTCAAACTTATCATTTCCATTTTATATATTACATAGTTCACACTTTTAATTTGTTTTCATTTATAAAAAAGGAGGAAAAGAAAGAAAATATTGAAAAGAAGGAATCTGAGAAGACTATTATTTTAAAAGCCCTTGTTCATTGTGAAGGTTGCTCAGATAAAATCTGCAAGTGTTTAAAAGGTTTAGCAGGTAATTTTTTGTTCACTTGATATCTTTATTAGTAATACATGTATTTGATTTGTGTTATTGTTAGTATGTGATTAACAGATGTGATGTTTATACCATGATCAGGAGTAAAAGAAGTTCAGATTGATAAAGAAAATCAGAGGGTCATTGTAAAAGGTGAAGCTGTGAATAATCCTTCCAAGGTTTTGGAAATACTTCAAAAGAAATACAGCAAGAACGTTGAGTTAATTTCACCAAAACCAAAGCCAAATAACCAACACAAAAATATCCAAGATAAAAAGGAACAGGTGTAAATTTTATTTTTTCTATTATTATTTATGTTGGTCTCATATCTTAGTCATTTTCAAAAAAAAAAAATTCATATTATTGCAAGCAGGTTAAAATAAAAACTGTGGTGCTTAAGATGTATATGCATTGCGAAGGCTGTGTACGAGATGTGAAGAACAAAATTGAGAAGATGGAAGGTAGATATTCTATTCATTAAAAATTATATTAAACTTTTTCAAAAATAAACTGAATTAGATCAATATAGTTAATATAATTATTTAAGATCCAAGATTGCATAAAATTGATCATATTGTCAAAATAGTGCAAGATTTAATTTGACATCATGAGATAGGTGTTGATTCTGTGGACGTGGACAAAGAAAAATCACGGGTCACCGTGAAGGGAACCATGGAGGGAGCAAAACTTGTTGAAGCAGTGAAGAAGAAACTAAGCAAACATGCTGAGATTACGAAGGAAGAAATTAAAAGAGAACCCAAGAAAGACGTGAAAGATAATGAAAAAGGCAGAGAAACTACTATTATATATTGTTATCCTCCTCAATATGCAACCCAACATATATATCCTAATCAAACCTTCAACGATGAAAACGTTTTTGCATGTTCAATAATGTAATGTAATGTAAGAAGACAATAATATTTTTCAATGATGTTTTTTCTTTATAAAATTAGTTTAATTGCAATTACTTTGTTCAGTATAGATCAGGACATTTTTTTTTTGCAGGAAAATAAGTGTTCATGGAAAGTTAAACAATTTATATTAAGAAAACTGGGTTTTGTTAGCAAATACAAGAAGTAAAAAAGAAAGAGTGGATGAACCTGAACCTATATCAATGTGCATTAATGAATTATTAATAACTATTTTTTGAATTAGAGTTTTTCGAATACATAAACTTTATTTTGTGATAAGTCGATAGAGTGATTTATTACACTGAAGTCACACGTAATGGAAATTATCCATGTAACGATTGAGTTTACTTATAAACGTTAATGCAATAATAAGATTATTTTATAAGTGGTTTAATAGAAAAAAAATACTTTAGAGAAAGATAATATGTTATTTGATAAAATTATAAAATTAAGGAAAAATTAATTATTTTATTACATAAAACCAAATTTTCATCGTCATTTATCTCTAAATTATAAGGTTTGGTTTGATATTTGCATTGTGTGCCATGTTAGTGCCCTGATCATCCTTCCAAACAAAAGTTGTCAGATATATTCAGAATATACTTAGAATAGATAAAAAAGATTATTTTAATAATAGATTATATGTATTATCAATTTTTGTTACAATCCGTTATAATCAAAATTAGATTTTGTATGGATAAAATTACTTAAAAACAATTTTAAAATAATTATTTTTAGATAAAGAAAATCAACTTTAACATTGTAAACCGCTAAAAATTTCTAAAAAACAGCTGGGATGTGACAAAACAACTAAAAATTCGTAAAGAGAACTTTTTCCACCAATAATCTACATTCTCCAGAGATAAAAAAACAGTTTACTTAAATTAAAGGCAAAAATCACGGGAAACAATAGAAATTTATCATTCCATGCTCCTAATATGCAACTTTAACCAATTGAGTAGTGTGATATCTTTCCACGATTTTTTTAATAAAATAGTGTGTATCACGATGAAGTTAATCTACATCCAAATGATGCGTAATGATGTATTTTTGTTTTGTTTTGTTCATCGCAGTTTGATAAGATCACTCTGGTTGAGAAATTACTGACAAATATATTAGAAATAGTCTTATGTTACAATTAAGATTATTCCGCCGACCTTTTCTTTCATCCCCTCCGAGGATTTACAGTTCAAAGAACTAAAGTAAAATTAACAATCAGAGAGACAAATTATTATATACAAAACAAGATGTATCTGTCGAGAAAATAACTTCATGACCATTATCTCAGGATGTTGCCGGTTCAGCCCCATCGTGTAGAGCACAACAAATTGTAGCTTTATGATGTCCTTGGTAAACTTTAATATCTTCACCAGTTGACATAGACCAGAGTCTAGCAGTTGTATCAGAGGAAGCTGCAACGAAAATATGTGGTTTAAATAGATGGACCGATAATCTAATCTATTCTGAGATCGTTAATAAATTCCTAAGATCAGTTATGTTTAATTGACTATCAAGCACAATAATCGATAATGAAAAGACTCTATTTTGCAGGTGATGGGGGGAAATGTTATCATTTTCAATTTTCAAAACAGATCACTAAACAATTAATACGTAGTTAAAACAAGTGACAACTTGGACAGGTCACTCAAATGTATAGGTGACACGAATGTTTCAACGCAACAATTTCTACTATATGCTTCCTTTTCTTTTTTCCCTCTTCAGCATAAAAAAATCTTGAGAGCATACTTAACACATTACTGATTGTCAAATCATTACATATCATCGAACTATGGTGTAAAGATTGTGATGATGTCAAAATATATCATGTAATGACTGTACAAAATTTTATGTAACACCACTTTAAATTTAGACTCCTTGTCTTACATATATATATATATATGTGTGTGTATATGTATGTATATATATATATATGTGTATGTATGTATATACATCTGGTTGCTGAATGCTAATAACAAAGTGGAAAACTATTGAAAAATTACTTAGTACCCGTAATAAGATAGGCACCATCCACAGAGAATACACAGTCCCACACCCAGCGTTGATGACCTGAGGAGCACAGACAACCTCACTTTGTGAAAACAAAGTTTTGGAAAAGTGAGAAAGCACTTGATTATCACAAGACTTCATGAATTACCTATAAGAGTTTTTTCTAGTGTAAAACCATCAACATTCCATATTTTGACAGTATGATCAGAAGATGCAGTTGCCAAGTACCTAAAAGAATAACACCATCAAAGAAATATTAAAATCCTATCAGAAGCTATGAGATACATCAATACTTATTAACAGAGAAATTATCAGTACTGGGGATGGAACGCTGTAGAACAAAAGTATAGGGAACCAGCAAGGGCAGTATTAAATGTTTGGTGCTTCCAATTTAAATAGTGGGCACAACTTGCATATTGCCAGCTTAAACCAGTATAGAGATTTAAATTCTATTAGACAACATGCATATTGAATAAGCAAGTGCAGAGAAGCACAGCTTCAAGGCAATGGACCATGAATACGAGTTTAGAACAAAGGTAGCTTCACTGTACTTTCTTAGCTGTAGAACAAAAGCACACGGGAGAAGAATTTTAATTAGAAGGGCAACAGTCTCCCAAAACTTAAAAGTTATACTCATCAACATAGCATGTGTGTGAGCATGCGCACACATGTATGTTGAAAGAGCTCATGCTCAACTTCAGTACTTAATTTTCATAAAAGAGCCAATATTTCAGTTTTTCTAAACAGACCATTAAGATTTGATCTTTTTTTGCAAATACTTTACAATTGAGATGGCGAGGAATAAAAATATGTAAAATATGAACATAGCATTTATAACCTGTGGGGTTCACAGAATTCGGGTGATAAAAGACATTTGAGGATGTATCCCTTGTGTGCTTGTAGCTTGTGAAGAGGCTCAAAGTTTGTCATTGTCTGCACA
The DNA here is from genome assembly GCA_030347555.1 of Lablab purpureus. Lineage (NCBI taxonomy): Eukaryota > Viridiplantae > Streptophyta > Magnoliopsida > Fabales > Fabaceae > Lablab > Lablab purpureus. Next base: position 13,496,293 of record CM059259.1, read on the forward strand.
AGAACATACTCCAATGGGTCAAATAAGTAAAGTTTGATAGCAGGGTAAAATCGTTCTGATATTTTTGTGAAGGCACAACCTGAGTTCCTCGCAACAAGCGCCACACATAACATGTCCCATGATTATTTGCTGCAACTACCAGGCTTCCATCCCACATTACTGTTAAAGAGCGTACAGCTGTATCCACCTCTGGCACCTACATTTCTTCCACGTGTTGAAAATAATGTTTCATCCATAGTATTTATCAAAAGATGAGTGAAAAAGAGAGAAGATGCACTGATTTTTAGGAATTGGGACTATATACTAAGCATAAGGAGTTGTTGGGGAATGACATTTCTCCAAAAGGCAAAAATATTAAAAAATCTATACACCATTTAATTAGCGCAGAAAGAACCCTTGGGTGAAGCATGACAAATGAGTGTATGGATTTTATATTAGGGCACATGAGGGAAGTCTGAAAGAGAAAGCATGGAGTGTTTTTGTTTATACAGTTCATTATTTGCAAATATTGTTTTGGATCTTTTTCTTGACAGAGAATATTTTGAATCTTGTTCTACAGTGTATCCATCTACAACAAAAAAGGTCATAATTTATACCAATTCACAACTGCATGAATTTGCTGTCAAATCCCACACGCGGATATTGCCATTTTGGTCACCAGATATTAGTTCGGTCTGTTGGATCACAAAAGAAAAAACAGATCAATGAGAACCAAAAAGAAAAGCAGTCTGATATACTGGGATATAGCAAAAATTATTATTGAAGAAACAGTATCAATGACTCATTCTTCAACTGAAATGCAATGAAACAGAAACAAGCACTTATATTGAAAGTATGTCAGAATCCAGATCTAAACATCTATCCCTAAACCAATAGTTATATGAACCCATAAAAGTGACAAGTAGTTAAATGATGTAAAATAAAATATGAAAATCTAAAGCAGGTATGCTGTAACACCAATTCAGTCCAAGTCAATAATCTTATTAATGCATTAGTTATTTTCATTATTACCTGTTACATCTTCTAACTTACTATACTCTGTTAATGACTTATGTAAATTGTAAGCCAGGGATAAATTGTATAGCCAACAAAAAACGGTGAAAAATAACCTGATTTGGGTGTAGCACAACAGTGTTTACAGCAGCACGACTTTCATATTCCCTTTGGCAACCTGGTGCCCTGCATTTTGGTTATCATATAAGAAATGATTGTCGAGAAAGAATTTAAGAACACAGTCACATTACAAACAAATTATATTACATGCCATATATCTACTTCACCTCAAATCCCAGATCTTAACTGTGCCATCCTCTGAACCAGAATACATCCAATTACCATCACATTGAAACCCAACTGCCATTACGTTATTGGTATGCGAATCATAGCTCATTACCTGCGACAAAATCAGGAACATAAGTTGTTTGGAACGAGAAAAGAAATTATTTGCCTGAAAGTAAGTGTATATGTTGAAAAAGACATACCGGTTGGGGACTATTTGAGTTAACATCAAACAATCGTATGTGAGGATTACCAGCTGCAGCCAAGTAGCGTTTATCCGGAGTTATCTCCAGCCGGTTTACTTGCTGTACAAATAAGATATGGCAAAATAAGTTCATGAGTTACGGAACTTAAGCATTCCAAGAAAGAAAAAACATTCTTCTTGATAAATTAGTAGCACGTAACAACAAACATCGAACATTGGGTATACACAGTAGCACTGAAACAGTAAACTTTTAATCACGCCATAATTTTAACACTAAAAAATCATAGGCACAGTACATTCAAAAGCAGTATATTCACTTAAAGAGGGAACAACAGAAAGTTTATGCAAGTTTAACATCGGTCTCAAATTTCATAGAAACATTTAGAAATAGTGTGTCTCATCATCCGGGGTTTTGAAAAACACTTGTTATTAGATTTGATCTGATAAACCTACAAATGAAACAAAAAATGAGGTACCACTAACAAAATGAAAAAAAAAAGGGGGGAAGGAGAAGAATGAAGGCAAACCGAATCAGGATATTGAATGGTTCGGTAGCAACGGCCACTCTTGGCCTCCCAAAAACGAATGGTGTGATCATAGCTCGCAGTGGCAAGTATTACGGTTGGTTGGCTCATTCTACAATACAACTCTTATTCTTCTTCTTCCAACAACATTTATCTATTGAACAAAAATCAGAATAATGTAATTTGATTGATAAAAAAAACTATGATAGGAATGAAAATATAGAAAAGTAATTAAAATACGATGAGATGTTGCTAGAAACAACGGAGTGAACGAAAATAACCCAAAATTAACTACATCAAGAATAACCTAATACGGAACATAGAGGGAAAAGTGACCAACCTCATGAGATCGCCATCTCGCGGTGTCTCTGCCGCCGCCGCCGACGTTCACGGTGGTAATAGGAGCGCGCCGCACTAGTCAATTGCCCACTTCATTTTGGTCTTCCCTACAACAAAAACGCACCGTTTTTTAGTAGAAGGAACCATTCAGAGAGTTGTTTACGATTTTACCCCTCTTCTGTTTGGTTGGGCCTTCGGAGTGTGTCCATATCCACACTGAAGCCGAACAAGTTATGTTCGATTTTAAATTAATTAATCAATACTTACTGCTTCGTAGTTTTTATTGAGACTTAAATATGGCTTTTATTTTTTCTATAATAATAGAGCTTTTTATTTTTTGTCTTGAAAATTTCTTTGCTTCTATGTCTCTAAAATTCAAGATTACTACTTTTAATTCTTAGTATTATATAACATTATTTAATTGTTTATATGTTGAATACAGTTGATTGATTTTATATAACTAAAAATATATTTAAGTGTTTTATTTATTACTAAAAATATTATTTTTATGTACAATATATAATATTTGTTTATATTCCATTTCCTTTCTTATCTGAAACTTTCTAACCTATTTTCTTTCCCCTTTCTCTTTCCGCCTTTTAATTTAAAGTAATAAAATAGTGTCTTAATTTTTTTTATTGCAATTCTATATTCGATTTGATCCGCAATGTACAATATTCATACCAAATTCTCTGTATGGTGCATGTCAATGAATATTAGTTTTCGAGAAAAATTGTACCAAAGTGAGAGAAAAAATGTGTGCAAGAACAATGAATGTGAGAGAGAAGAGTACAGTGAAACAAACATAAAAGTATATGAAAATGAAAAAAACCTTTAATCTACAAAGTTTAAAAATTAATTTCGATTTGGTTGCTTAAAGAGGGAAATGGTTTTTCTGCTGCCACCTGTTTTCTATTTTTTTTAATACACCGAATTGAGAAGTTAGGTAAAAGTTTGCGTATCATCTCTATTTGTAATCTACCTGAGGTTTGTTTATAAACTCTCAAGGTGAGTTTTTATAAAGCATTTAATCGTTTTTACTGTAATTTTTGTGGTTTGTATAAAAATGGGTTATCACAAAATTTAATTTAATTTATTTTTATTTTTATTGATTAGACATTATTTAATGAAATGAGTAATTTGTTATTATATAAATAAATAAAAAAATATTAATGTATTTTTGGAGTGCAAACTCAATCAATCCATAAATTTTATGTGACAGATTTAATTTAAAAAAATCGTTTAAAATGAAAATTATATAAATATTTATAACACAAGTTTATAAGGGATTAGAGTTAAAAGAAATGATTCATTTATATATTTAGGTCTCGTCTGAAGAGCTAACTTTTCTGATTTATGATTTAAATCAAATCAAACATAAAAATTAGTGACATAAATAGAATTAAGTCTTTATGAATCAAGATTAGGCTAATAGACTCGCATATTTTTTCTTTTATATTCATTTATTTTATTTTTTATTTTAATTATACATAGTATATTATAGATATTAGAAATATTAATAAAATTATTTTAAATAATATTAGATCAAGAAATATATATTTTATGATAAGAGGATATTTAGTATGTGATTGAGTGTGAAGAACAAGAAATAAATGTGTCATTAAAATAAAGGTCATAAAGATAAAATTATTTAATATATTTATTTTCATATATGAGAACTGTATTGACAAAATCAATTATCTTATATTTTCGCAATAGTGCTTTAATTATTGTCTTTATTTAACAAAATTGCAAAAAATGAGAGTATATGTACTTATAAAAGTTAGGTTTTATGGTGTGGTAGAGAAAGACAAATTTGAACCCAACTTTAAGTTGTATTATTATTCTTTGTTAGATATAGTGTTTCCCCCTTGTTTTGGGTAAGATATATCTTGTATAATTTTCTTTGAATGATGTTTTAAGTTTTTCCTTTATTCATTTTTGTGTTATTCTATTATGAACAATATCGTACAAACTTATATATATATATATTGTTATTAACAAAAAAATAATATTAGATAAGATATGTGATGTTGTTCTATAATGCATTTAGTTATTGAATATTAAATTTTAAAATTTTGAACAATAATATATTATGATTTTTTGTATAGACATAATTGCAATTCTTTTAATTTTTAATTAGACAAAAAATGATTTGTTGACCTGTTGACCTGACATAGAACCATAATAAATCAAAATTCATGATTCATTTTAAAATATAGGTTAAATTGAACTCTTTGATTTTCTTAACTTCATCCCTAGAGGCAAATCCTTTTAACATTTCTATTAATGACTATTCAAAGATTTTGTACTTATTTTGTATTTTTTTAATCTGAATTTACAATAATTTAGATATTCTCATGATTTAACTTAATTAACTTTTCTTCATTATTTTAGATATTTAAACACTTGAAAAAATAAAGCAATGAATTGTAGATTTTACTTAAAATTTTAATTTGACTTGAAAACAAAATTGATAAATATAAAATAAGATAGAACTGACAATTCGTCGAGTAAAAAAATTGTATCCACCTGATCTAAATTCTAGATAGATAAAAAAATTAATCCAATCAAGTTGTATACTGGATTAACAGATTATTTTAGTTCACTTGAAAAAATAAATAAAAATATTTTTATTTTAAAAGTATAAAATAAAATAAATTTTTAAATTTAAGACATATAAATAAAATTAGTTTAATTTTTAGAAATTATTTAATATATGAATTTTAACACTGATATATATATTTTAATGAAATACATTATTTTTAATTTTTAAAATTATAATAATTACTTTTAGAAATAGACCAATATAAAAATTTACGAACAGGTTCAACTTAAATTTATTTAATTCGCTTTCATTTAAATCACTATTTTTTTCAGTGTTATTGGGGTTTATCTATCTAGTAAGAACTATTTTATCATATTTAAATTCCAAGAAAATAAGTTTATGTAAATTTTTCAATCAAACATTGTTACAATATAGGGACTTAATATATAATTGAATCAGTAATCAGTTGGATATTTTAACATTGCACACGATTATTGTAGAGAAATATAATTATTCATTTTCATAATTATTAAAATCATTTCCATAAAAAACCAATTATTACGAATATAAATTAATTTTCTCAGTTGTTAAATAATTAAAATTAAAAATAAACATAAATGAATAGTTAAAATTTTATACAATTATCTAAAGTATAATTTATTTTTAAAATTTATTGTTATTTATTTCCTCAAATTCAATAAAATCTATTAGAACATGATTGAGTTTTAAAATTCTATGTTGTTCTCTTAGACTTTAACGCTCCAGGTGACTTGCATGTTCTCTTCTAAATAGTGTAGTACCAATTTTTAAATTTGCTTTTCTATTATATATTTATTGGATAATTTTTATGCATATTCTCAAACGAACACAAACTTTAAAGAATAACTTTTTTCATGCATACTTAAAAAGAATAGGAGAAAAATTAAATAAAATTTGTCATCAATTAAAATCAACCATAAGAACACACGGATCAACCATAACCTTATACACATTTTCCGATGTATGGTATAAGTAAATATAAACTTAAAAAACTTTGGAGAAAGTGTTAGGCAATAGATGAACATACATATATAAATGCGATTTGGTGTCAGTGGTTCTATGAATCACACGATTCTGCGTGAACATACACTGTCAACTGTTGTATTTGCAGCTGCGGCTCTTGTTCCTTGGTTTCTTCGGCTTCTTGGACTAACTTTGTCACACGATTCTTCATTTCCATGCTCTTACCCCATAGAAGAATGTATAATCCAATAATCACCAAGATGGATCCCATCACACTAAACAACCAGGTCAATGAAAATGAAATCAGGATCAGGTCAAGGGTAGTTTTCCTTTCCTTCTTAACTCCTACCTTTTCTTCATACTGTTCAGATATGAATCTAAGTAGGATGCAAGTCTGAATATTTTCTATGTTGTTATTTTATCAAGAATTGTTGTGTATGAAATTATTGTGTATAGAAATGTGGTAATCACATACTTCTCAACAATTTCTCTGTAATGGATAACTTTAGTTACTACAGATGAATTGAGAGCCTCTAATGTGGGGGATCAATGCGCAATTGTGAAGGAGTGTGTATGTTATGTATGAGGTGCAACAGTGTGTATAAAGGTAAACGAATTCACCTTCCAAGATGGAGCTGTTCATGCAAGACAGGGATATCAATCATTGCTGCTATTATCTGAACCAGAGGACTGAATGCTGCAGTAAAGACTGGACCCCTCTTCTTCACACACCATGACATTCCCACAAAACACAAACCTGATCCTATTATCCCCTGTAGACAAATTGTTTACACTTTGTTAACCAAGTCGTAAATAGAATTGTTTCCAATTCTAGATTACTCTTTCCTCTTCGATTGTCAGTTTTCATTATTAGTATTAGATGCTTTTATCTTTTCTCTAGTTTAACACAACAACTCAAATCAGGAAACAGCATCACGCAAAGCTAGACACAGCCTAAGAATTTGCCACACTTTTTCCAAACAACGAAACAAAGGATTTGATTCTCTGAATAAGCGAAGTTAAAATAAATAACTCAGGCTTAAGGACAAAATCAACAGTTTGATATTTTAAGATGTGATAGGCATCTGTATGTAATATTTATGGTTAATTTTTTCATCTATATGATTATTTCCTTTACATTCTAAAGTGAGCGTGAATAACTCACTTTAGAGGATCTACTTCCTGAACAATTATCACTTGCCTTTTTATAGTAATTTCTATCCTATTTGTTTTAGATCAATTTTATCTTGAATGGTACTGCCACAAGGGCACTTTATCTCGTGACTTGAAAAGGTGAACTTACAGCATATAGAATAGCAATGATTTGCATCTTTCCCTTGAGAACCCAAATGGACAAGTTGTGGTCAGTGCATAAGCAAATAACAGCTGATTGAATGGCTCCAAAGAAGCTCATGATGGCTGTGCTAGAATACTGGCATGGATATCTCTTGCTTATTTTTGACTGTAAAATAAACCAAGAAGACCAAAAGATGGTTCCCGTAACCATGGCTATGACACCAATAGTCCATCTTTCCGTTGTCTTTGTAGAATCTAGCTTCACTGGAGAACTCTTGGCCATAGAAGCTGCGGATTCATAGTGAGAAAAATTAAACAGTGGCTTTCCTTTGTAAAATGTCAACATCAATGCACCACCTATGCACACCAATGAACCAAGAATCTTAGCTCTCCCACTGTTGCACTTGATTTTCACAGTCTCTAATCTGTAAGAGATAAAAGGAATAAAGGACATGGTTACCCTGCATCAAGTGTGGTAGCTTGCCCCCAAAGAATACAGAAATAGTATATATTTGAATTTTGGTTCATACCCAAAAGGTAATGCCATCATGAATGTGACCACTGGCACCATGTTGACGAAAGCACAAGAGAAGGTAGCAGAAGTATATTGGATCCCCAGAAGGACAAAGTATTGAGTGACTGATGCCCTATAAAAAGATTGTATTCAGTTAGTGTCTCCGGACAATCATCTAAACCCTGAGACAGATAATTTGGAAGTTCACGAGGAGAAAAAAAGTGCTAGTGAGAAATGAAAAGAAACAAAAACTTTAACTTTTATGACTGACCCAACAATGGCACTGCAGAAGAGGTAACATAAAATTCGAAATGTGAGCCTTGGTCTGTCGTTTCTGCAATTAAAACATATGGCATAGTTGTAAGATATCTAATTTCCCTCCAAGTCCACATGACTTCACCAGTGTATTAGTCTTCAAGAAAATTGGTGCTTACCGGGTAAGTTCAAATTGTTGCTCAGTGGGTAAGTTCAAAATCATTCATTGACGCAATTTGGTCTATTTTGCAAGTTAACAAAATCATAGATTTCACCACCCCACAAAACAAGATAATTACTAAGTAGAGAAATTGAGTGAACCAACCTTTCCCTAAAGTAGGCGACTGGGGCTATGAAAATGGTAGCAATTGTCAACCGGTATGTGATAAAAACCAAATGGTTCACTCCCTCTTCAAGGACTTCCTTGAGAAGAATATTCACTACCGCAAAAGAAAAATCAATTGCTATCATTACTATAAAAGGTTTCCATTCATCACAGGCACTCTTCATTTCAGCAATGAAATTCTTCCACAGCTCTTGATGGGGGCAGGGTGAAGCTTTCCCTTCCTTATATTTATATTTGGCTGAAAAAGTGATAGTTGCAATGCCACAGAGAGCTACCTGTGGATTATTTAAAACAAATATTCCAGAATAAGTGGCAAGAGAGCAAGATTAAATTCTGCAGTCACATCCAACACTTTAAGCAACCAGCTCTGGCAATAGTTTAATATGTATACTCTTCCTATAGTTTTCTTTTGACTGATTCTGTTCAACATGAGGAGTTATTCCAGAATCATGCCAAGGGCTCGTACAAATATTTATAGGTTGATTCATGATCTATAACTGACATTATTAGCCAAATATAGGCCACGTGTTTTTGCATTTGTGTCATCTAGGCAGGAAGTTGCTGTGTTTCATTCTGTTCCTCTTCTTTTTCCCCATTGGGTAACTGAAGCTTCTATAATGGGTTAGAGGCATCTTCTGGGTGGGACTGTAGAAGAAATTATGCTTCTCTTCCCCTCGTTTACATGGCATCTAATACTTTCATCTTTTGAAGTAGGGTGAGCAGAAGCACCATCTCAAATTAATGGAAAGCCAGAACAAATTGTCAAATCTAATTTCAAATTAATCACTTTAGAGGCAAGAGAATAATATAGTGCTGACCAAAGCAGGGAAAACATTTAAGGCATGGAGAATTAAGGGTCCAATGAAGTAGAAGTTCAAAGTCTTCAGGTGCCATGGCTTACGAATTAGATTCTCTAATAATGTGGATTTATATATATAATATAGCTCAAATTTTGGACGGCTAAGAGATTTTGTCGAATTTTTTGTAAGAAAAAAAGGTTTTCAAGGCATTTTATTTTTTTGATACAGAGACAAATACTGCTCAAACAATGTAGGAGTATTATCAGTTACAGACTTTTCTTTATACAATACTTATATATCTGGGACATAAACTTGATATTACTGATACTGAACTAACTTCAGGTTAGATGATTAATGTTCTTGGTGATTTGGTTTCAACCTGTGATAAAGTTTCAATAATATGATATGAGAGTCTTCATAGGTCTGGTTTAGTGAGAATAATAGGATAAAATATAATAAAATAAAAGTTTAAGAATATCAAAGAATAATATTAAGGTTATTATTTGATAATATTAGGTAATCTATTAAATAGTATATGTGCATTTTGAAGTAAAAAATGTATAATATTAGGATATAAATGTATATAAAATATTACTTTTTATTAGAATTATATACATTCTTTTAAAATTAGGTTTTAATATAAGTTTTCATTTTTAATTACAGAATATTATTTTTAAAAATTCTAAAAGTAATACTATTAATAATTTTTAATATTTTTTTTTACTTGTATACATTATTTAATTTTGAAACTGTAGAAATTATATAAGAATTAACTAATAGATTAATTACATAAATAACATGGAAGAATTTGTGAAAAAAGTGTATAATAAGAAGATAACAGACGCATGAACACACCCATTCATATACACAAATAGACTTTCTGTTTAGGGTTAAAAATACAATTTAATGTAAGAATTTTAAGAAACACTAGTTAAATACGACCTTTATTGACTTAAAAAGAATTCTTTAAGTGATAGTTTAATATCTTTAAGTCAATAATTTCCTCAACACTAGTTAATCATAAGAATTTTAAATTTGATACTTTGATACTTTTTTTTGTATTTTAAAATACGACCTTTGTATGTATTATTGCCTGTTTTAAAAATTTTAATTTAGTACTGTTTTAACCAATTACAACATTAAAGTTTTGTTTATTTTACAATGAATAAAACATGCGTGTCATCTTAGCCACACATCTTAGTAAATAAGATACTAACACGTTTGTTCCACCATACTTTTTTTTCGTAGGGGTAGCCAAGGACGACAAAAAAAGACAATTCAAACTAAAAGGATAATTCACAATTTGTTTTTCGCGAAAGACTAAAATAACAAAAAGTGTTGAATTATATAGAAAAATATATTAAGCCATTGATTTATTTAAAGGGATTAGTTAAAATAAGTTGTGAAAAGATATTAAATCAAAGCCCATTTGTTGTCATTGGGTATTTAACAAACTAATATCTTGTAAAAGTACGCTTTAGCTCAATAATAGAACTAGTTTATTATGTTTTTTACTATCTTATAAAAAGAGTCCTAAAGTTAATATTTTGAAGGTGTTTGTTTATTGACAAGTATAAAACAATGATTTTGTTGAAGACCACAATCCAATTACAATTAATATTCTTTGCCTATACTTGATGTTTCCGAATGAAATTTTGCAGGAGGAAAAGATGGGGAGCCAATTAATTGTCCTCATATCTTGATGATAAGAGATGATATATTCTTTGACTGTAGAAAAGTGCAAATTAATTAACAATATTATCTTGATGCTGGAACCACCCAATATTTCCATATGCATGCATGGCCTACTTGGCTTGGTGGAGAGGATGCCATTGATGAAAAAAAATGGCACAAATTCTATAACATTTTGTATTTTAGAACTTAACATGGATTACTTAAGATGTCAACTGTTCCTAATGTGAGGTTGCTTTTCTGCAACACTTTCCATTAAATTCACATTAATTCAATGATTCTTTTCAATATTAAGAGCTTGGTAGAATAACAACCACCGTTCATCTAAGATCTAATTAAGCTAAGAATTATAACACTTGCTTTCCATCCAGGGTTGGAAAAGGGAAATGTTAACATGCATGCATATAAAGCCTCCTTCATTTGCAATAGATCGTGCCTATGTAGATTTTGCCAATCATGTTCCTGTCATATATATATATATATATATATATATATATATATATACAAAAGACCCACCACCTCTTGTCCTTTATTTCTTCAACCTCGTGATATAAATCTCACCGAACCAAACGATGATCATTTGGAATTCGAAATAGAATAAAGCTTGACCTCTTACATTATTCCAGTTTTTTAATTTCACACAAGAGAATTTAGAAGGACATGCTAGTGGAACCAAACAATTATTGGACATGAAATTTTCCTAAAAGTAGGATATATTTGGAATAAAATAGGAAGGCATTGTTGGAGCGAGCATGTCATCATATTCCTTCAATTTAGATTACTAAGTTAAAGGACGCACATTGTTATTACTTATACTAACTAATATTGGTATATTGATAAATTGTTTTTAGTTTAATTTATTTTTTCTTTGAAAAAGTTGTAAAAAATAAATAGTGTAACCTATCATCACTAAAGTCATGGAACTCTACCATGTACATTCTAGGGACAGAATGTCGCATTGGGAGTCAAAATTAAGAAAACTAACACTGAGAAACGTGAATGGAATTGTACTATAGAATGATAATAACTTGAGTAGTTAAATATTGTGTTATTACTATTTATCTTGTTTTTCTTTTGCTATGAAATCACGATCATCTTTTACAAAACGTTAATTCTATTCAAGCCAAACAGAAATTTGTAATTGTTTTTGTTCTTGAAAAAAATAACGTTTTTGCGAAAGAAGCACGACAAAGTCACGAAAAGAATATTGACATCTCTAAGTTTAGCTCAAAAGAAAGATATTATACGTTAGTGTAAAGGAAAAAAAAATTGATTAATTTATTACCCGGTGTTATCGAATCATTCAATAAAAAAAATCCATTGGAGACTTACGAATGAGTTAAAGAGAGTCACTGATTTTTTAAATAATTTTTTGTCACTAGTCAACATCATTAAAACTTACAAGAAAAAACTTTTTTTAACAACATTATAGAAAAACTTATTAAATGAAAAGTGAGACATATAAATTAATATGCTTTTTAATAAAATTTAGTTAATAATAAAAAAGTATTCAAAAAAGAAACTTGCGTTGCAGTTTGTTCGGAGTATTATTCTCTGGCTTGATTTCTTACTTATAAATAAAATAATGCATTACAAAATCAAATGAGGAAAATTATGGTTTTATGTTCTAAGGTCAGGATCAATTCTACTTCCCCAGCGAAGAACATTGCTAAACCTTTGAGCATACACAAGTATGAAGTTAAAATTAAAGAATGATAAGTAAATGAAGACATATTAATTAATTGACAACTTAAGACTTGTTTCATAAACAACATTCAACACTAAATCAAGCTAGCTCAGAGGGAACATAGAGGAGAGGATCCCAAGAACCATTATAACTAAACCAACTGTTGTTCTCACATTGCACAAATTGTTGCTGCTCCAATGTCCAAAGCCCTTCGGTTGCACCACTAACTAGAGGTAACTGCATGCTCATCATATTCATCATTTGGCCACTTTTGGTGCCACTTGATGGCCCTTGATCTGTGCATGCCATATCAATAGTGGACTCAATTACCCCAGAAAGTGGCCATGCCAAGGTGGCTGTAGATGCAAGAAGGCTATTATGATCAGGAACTTGGCTCATAAATTGTGTAGGCCAAGGCAATTCATATGCCACTTCATTGAACCATGTTGCCACAGGTGGGGTTTGATAAAGTTGATTAGAGTCAACTCTAGAACTGTTTGCTACAGCACCTTCATGATCTTGATTTGGGATAACCACACTCTTAGCGCAAGTGTTTGATGTTGCTAAAGTACTTGTTACACCAAGCAAAGGGTTGGCTGGAGTTCCATTCATACTTGAGAGGACAGAATTATTAGATGATGATGATGATGATAATAATAAATCTTTCTCCGCATAACAAATATTCTGAGTTGATCTTGAAACCAAGTCAGACTGAACAACCGGGGAAGCAGCACTATTAGGAAGAAATGGAAAGTGAAACTTCCCTTTCTTTCCATCAAACAGCTTGGCCTTAAGTGCACCAAGAAGGCCTTCAGCTTCTTCACCTGGCTCATTGACATCCTCAAAAGAAAAGGGTTCAGAGAAATCAGGCAAAAAGGTTGAACCACCACCATCACCACGCTTAGAAGCATCACCAGAAGTTGCTTCAGGCAATTCAAAGTTGGTTCTAGCATTGGCACCTCTCAAGGCTCGAGCAGCATTGTCATATGCCCTAGCTGCATCCTCAGCAGTGTCAAATGTTCCAAGCCAAAGCCTAACCTTCTGTAGAGAGTCTTTGATCTCTGCCACCCATCTCCCTGATGGCCTCTGTCGAACCCCCACAAACCTGTGGTGCCCTCTTGATGATGACTTCTTTCTGCTGCGGTTTCCATCATTCACTGCTCCCATTTTTGCTTCTTTTGAAATCTCACAACATGCCCCTGTGTGACTTACCGAACCTTTTGAGCTTCAAGAGAACATGGTTTATAGTCTTGAAATAAGGCAAGCATCTCCATCTCTCTGTAAGGACAAATAAGAACATGCCAAAAACTGCATGACACATATGGACATAATTTATGCGTGTTTCAGAATGCCACCATTGCAGGCCGTGTTGTTGATATCGACACAAAGTTTTACTAAGGAGACACCCTTATATTGTTGTAATATTAGTAAATTTTAGAGGTTACGAAGTTCAACTATTAATCATGCAAAGAAACCAAATAATTCGTTATAGTTCTTTTCCATCCCTCAACTTAAATAATACTTTGTAGAGAAAATGAACAATTTTAAAGAAAAAATTAGGTCATTAAAAAATCGGATATTTAAAGGAAAAGATATGTTGAGAATGACATAGATAAATTATACGTGTATATTATAATCACCCCTTCACAGTCATGAATGGTGCCAATCTGATAATCATATGCAAAGTTGTCCTGTTTTGATTGTATGGCTACATTAAGAAATGATTATCTCCAATTCAGGACTTAACTACACATTTGTAAGGCAGTTAAAATATAAATAAAAGCAAATAAGGACACTTGAATAGCTCCCAATAATTCTTGGCTCCAACGTTATCACCTTTAAGAACGAGGATGCAGACTAGGTTAGATGTTTCAGTTCAATATAAAAACAAACATTAGGCGTTACTTACAGTTGTAGTTAGTGTCCTTATTAGATCCATGTCCTTTTCTTTCTTTATCCATTCCTCCATTAGTGTTTCACTTTTTGTCTTTTGGGATAAGATAAGACATAAAAGTGTTTCCATCTGTATAAACATCAAAGCCAAATACTATAAAATAAGGATGATATGTATATATATATCTTCATAACTGGTGCAAGGAAGGCAATGTATACACTCCAAAATATCACATTTCCTCCTCGTTAACAAACTCACAAACCCCTTCGAGAAGCTTAAGAAGATAACATCCAAAGATGTTAAGATTAACTAAAGATTGATATTGGTCATGTCACTTTGTTTGGTAAGTTTATCATTTACTTTTGGAGTTTACGTTAAATATCAAGATTATTGAAGTCAAATTTTAATTCATAATAAAAAAAACACATGATGAATTACATCTAAATTTTATACCAAACATTAATATAAACCTTAAACATTCTTTTCTCACTAATTCAAAGAATTGAATAAAAATAAATTTTCCTTAATAATTCCCAGAATGATTTTCTTCCTATCATGAATAATTTTTGGTAAATTTAAATTCTAAGCAAATTAAAATAAATCAACAATTTGAAAATTTATTTTTGAAAATTAATTTTTTTTATCTAAATAATATTTTTTGTGATAAAATATTTGAAATTTTCTATAAAAAGAATTACGCTCTAAAAATCTGTCGTAAAAATATATTTTTTGTATCTGGATATGAAATTTTACATTTTTAAAAAAATTCAACTACATTAAATTTAAATTGATTTTTTAATTTTCTGACAAAATAATTTATTTTTTTATTTAAATAAAATATTTCAATTACCACCAAATAAAAAAGTTACTCCTTTAAACTTACAAATACAAAAAAAAAAAAACTAAAACAAATTTCAAACTAAAAATTTAGTGTCATTCATCCAAAAATAACTCCTCCAACATTTGTTGAAAAATAACACTAAATAATCTTTAAAATGTCATCTATAAAATTATTCATATTAACATTTATTAAAAAGAACTATTACTTACCTAAGCTAAAAATAATCTCATTAGCATCTATTGAAGAATCTCAGCAACCCCAACTTACACCAATTGAAATAATATTTATTGATATTAACTTAAAAAATTGTGTTTATAATTAGTAAAAAAAACATTATATGTAGAAAAAAAATCTTAACTAGAAAAATAAGCTAAGTAATAACAATTGAAAATGTAATCATAATCAAATTTAATTTAAAAAAATAATATCAAGTTAATGTCATATCAGTCTCAACCGAGTTAACAACATCTCAATCAAAACAAATCTAACAATATTTAAACGGAAGTCAAGTGAAAAAAGAATATAAAAAATGACATAAGTTAAAGAAAATGAAAAAAAATTAAATTCTCTTAAATGAGATTTGAAATTATGTATTTTAACTAGTCAAATTATTTTAATAAATTTATAGAATTTTAATTTTGATAAATATTTATCTAAACAAATATTTTATCATAACACATTTTAATCTATTTATAAAAATAAATTACCTCGTCAAAATGTTGGAGGTAAAAATATATACGTATTTATAATTTATCTCTAACAAACTGTTGTAACCCCCCTGTAAAACTCCAATTTGTGTACTTACCCTATATTATTTTGATTCTTATTGATTCAATCAACCTGTTTTTGTTTTTGTTTTTCAATAAAAAACCTAAACTTTTATTTGTTTTAAAATCTATTTTTTTGTCTCTATAACTTTATACACATGTAATTTTAGTTTTTTAAAAACTTAATTGCACATGTGGTCTTTCAATTTTATTAGTTTAAGTAATTTTGTGGGGTTATTTTTATGTCTTTTAATTTTTATTTGTAAGTTATATCAATGCTAAATGTATTGTGGATTAAATATATTTATACTTCTTAAATTATATATGTCAAAATTATATTTTATTTTTAAAATAAAATTTGAATTTATTTTATCTTTATAGTAAGTAATTTTTGTGATATTTTAGAATTTTTTTCTATTTTTGGTTTTTTATAGTCTTCCATCTAGTCATATCATTATATCTTTTAAGTTGATCTCTCATCTCCATTTCTTTCACTTTTTTTTAAAAATATTTTTATTTATTATCATCTTATTTATATTAATTTAAAAAATATAAAAATAAAATAAATTTAAAATTTATGAAATACAATTTTAATAAATAATTTAAAAATTAAAATCATATTAAATCCTATAAAATATTATCAAGAAATTTTTGCAACGAACCTTAATAACTATTGTTGGAGTGGATGTACTAACTTTTTTTTCTTATACTTGAGCAATACATTACTGATTAATTAAAATTGCTTAATTTAAAACACTATAAAGTTAAAATTAAAATTAGACATTCATAAAATTACAAGCAGTAAAAGTGGATTTAATATTTTGCTTTCTATTTTTACAAACTTAGGATTGGATTTGAATCACCTTTATCTTCAATTTCATTGGGCCAAGGGTTAACCCATCACCCTCACCAATGCCACACCATCCGTGCAATTTCCTTCATTTCCACACTAACACCTAACTCCACTCCACTCACTACTTTTTTTTTTCCTTTACTTATTCTACTGTGTCTGATGTAAATGGCACTTCGATGACTCTCTCTCTAGGACACACAGCAAGAACCTCCTTCAACATTCCACCTTTAACATTGTTCCTGCGACACCACACACATTCTCCACTGCCACATCAACATGGCCCGTGCCGCGTCTTCTCCGCCACCGAGCTTCGCTCTTTCCATCGGAGACGACCACCGCAAAGAAGAGGAAAGCAAGTGCGCTTACCTTGTGGTAGCTCTCTGCCCTTGTCTCGTTTGCTTCGTGCTTCTCTTAATTGCACTTTCCATCATTCTCGTTGTCAAATTCCATTTCTTTTGCCACACCCCTCTCCACTCCTTGCTTTACAAAAAAAGCTGCTGATTCCCCATCTGGGCTCTTTTTCTTCCTTACCCCTTTCCCCTTTTTATGAAAAGTTTCCGTTTTTGAACAATCGTCGGACATTTGCTAGTGATGCTGATTCTGGGGTTGAGGAAGATAGTGATAGTAGAGGTGCTAGTGGTGAATCTTGTGCAGATCCTGATGAGGTTGTTAGGGTATGCAAGGTGATTGATGAATTGTTTACGTTAGACAGGAACATGGAGGCGGTTCTTGATGAATGTGGGGTTCAATTGTCGCATGATTTGGTTGTGGAGGTGCTGCAAAGGTTTAGGCATGCTAGGAAGCCGGCTTTTCGGTTCTTTTGTTGGGCTGGGAAGAGGCCTGGGTTTGCTCATGACTCTAGAACTTATAACTGCATGATGAGTGTTCTTGGGAGGGCTAGACAGTTTGAGACCATGGTAGCATTGCTTGAGGAAATGGGTGAGAAGGGTCTCTTGACAATGGAGACTTTCTCCATTGCTATCAAAGTCTTTGCTGAAGCAAAGCAACGGAAGAAGGCTGTGGGGATCTTCGATCTGATGAAGAAGCATAGGTTTAAAGTGGGTGTTGATGTGATTAATTTCTTGCTTGATAGTCTTGGCGCTGCAAAACTCGGTAAAGAAGCACAAGCCGTTTTTGAGAAATTGAGAGATAGATTTACACCCAATTTGCAAACTTACACCATACTTCTTAGTGGCTGGTGCAGGTTGAAAAACTTGCTGGAAGCAGGGAGGCTGTGGAATGAGATGATTGATGGGGGGTTTAAGCCTGATATTGTTGCACACAATGTTATGCTTGAAGGGTTGTTGAAGTGCAAGAAGAAGTCTGATGCCATCAAGTTATTTGAAATCATGAAGGCCAAAGGTCCTTCACCCAATGTTCGGAGTTATACAATTATGATACAGGACTTCTGCAAACAAAAGATGACGGCAGAAGCCATGGAATATTTTGATGAAATGGTAGATCGAGACTGCCAACCTGATGTTGCACTTTACACGTGCTTGATCACTGGGTTTGGGAGGCAGAAGAAAATGGATATGGTATACAATCTACTTAAGGAAATGAGGGAAAGAGGTTGTTCACCCGATGGTAGGACCTACAATGCTTTGATAAAACTGATGACTAGCCAGCATATGCCAGATGATGCAGTAAGAATATACAAGAAAATGATTCAAAGTGGCATTGAACCGACTATTCACTCTTACAACATGATAATGAAATCCTATTTTATGACAAAAAATTATGAAATGGGTCACGTAATTTGGGATGAGATGCATCAGAAGGGGTGCTGTCCTGATGATAATTCCTACACTGTATTTATTGGTGGGCTTATAAGACAGGACAAGTCTGGTGAGGCATGTAGATATTTAGAGGAAATGTTAGAGAAGGGGATGAAAGCTCCTCAGCTAGATTATAACAAGTTTGCTTCTGATATTTCTAAAACTGGTAATACTGTCATCCTTGAGGAGTTAGCGAGAAAGATGAATTTTGCTGGTAAGTTTGAAGTGTCTAATGTATTAGCTAGTTGGGTTGACATGATGAAGAAAAGCGCCAAGAGAAGAGAGCCTACAAAATCTGCTTGTCAGTTTGTATGATTGCCTGATTGAATTGAATGTGACCAAGGACCAAAGACCCCTTTGGTCCAAGGATATAGCAACACTGAGCCTACCGATCTTTGAAAATTCCAGTTATTGTATGATATTATTTTTTTTCCCCTCCCCGCAAAATAGAAAAACTCAAGCTCTTCATTTTGTAAATTGATGTTGGTTGTGATGTATAATGGCATGTATTAGTTTAAATGAAACATCTTGCTGATCCTTGTTGAAGTCTATTTGTCTATTTGCTGTTTTACATTGCAGTAATCAACAAAATTGATATTTCTGAAAATAGAAAATGCATTGGTTGCTTTACAGTAATACTGGAGTAAACAATAGCAGGTGGTTTACCACATGATGATTTACACAAGTTCTTTTAAGTGTACTTTCATCTATGAACTTATGAGTTGATTGGATCTCTTACCTAACTTATTGTTCTATTCTTTTTATTTATATGTAATCCGTGGTAGCAACAAGAGATTCGCGTTAAAAAGTAATATGTTAATAAGGACTTCCTTTACTTGCTTAAATGTAATCTATACAAAATTAGTAAATGGGATACTACTAACATCGATAACCCGAACGTTTGGATTGTTATTTTATTCAATTAGAATCGAAACATGGATGAGACTGGATTTATTAGATTTACAGCTGTACAATGAACATGCTAAAAATATTATACAGGATAAAGTTTGCAGAATAATTCTATTTCTTTTTACAATATTTTTCTATTAATCCTCATATTTGCTGACAAAAAAAATATTAATTATATTATGTTTTCAAAACAAGTAATGTATTTTTATAAATTATTAAAGAAATAATAAAAAGATTTTATAAGCAGATTTAGCAGTGAAATAATTCAGATTCAAATATAACAATAACTAATCTTTGCGCTAATTAAACAAGTTAATCAATGTAACTTAATTTTACAAATCACATTTAATTTTTTTCTGAAATGTTCTTTATTGGAGATTATTTTTTGGATTGATTAATTGAAGAGAATTTTTGAAATAATATCATTAAATAGGATGAAAATAATTAAATGCACCAGGATTTATGTAACTAAACCAGACTCACCTTTATAGATAGGTATTCTGTTAAGGTCCAAAAAATTAGATCTTCTGGTACCCATTTCTGGCCCAACATGTCTATCTATCAATCTATCAGGAAGGGACTTCAGATCGGCCCAATTGGAACTTGGAAGCGTTGGTTTTTATTTCAAATTTTATTCCGGTCAAATTCAATGAGTTTTTAACTTGTACATATATTACTTGAGTGGTAAATGGTAATAAAATTCAAACAATGAAAAAATAAATTTGAAAGGTGGTAAAATAGATATAGAGGAGAATGATGATGATTGAGGATTTTATTTTCATATCAGTAATTTCTTCTATGACGAGATGAAAAGTCAACCATTTTTGTAGTGCCTTTGAGTGGTTGAAAAACATCAATCAAATGATTGCACAGCAATTATCCTCTGCTTGGATCCTCTCAAATTACTGAACAACAAACATTTAAATATCTTCGACAATACACTTTTCCCAGAATTGTTTTGCCTCCCAATCAGCTTGTAATGATGCATATACTATTCGTGATCTTACCAATATAATACATTTAACAGAATTTTGCTTCATTAAATTTAACTTATCTATAAACAGTCACTGAATAAAGTGAATACATACAGTTATATAAAAAAAGGTTTAAATTGATAAAGTTTTATTAATCTATACAACTAACAAGATTTCTTTTTCCGCTATGTACTAGAAAGGATTGTACTTGTATCTTCATTTTTCATGCATTCCAGTGAAGGTGGCAAAAGTGATTGGAAAAAGTCGTATGAGTTGGTCATTTAATTATGTATAACCTTTTTTCTGGTTGGAGAGTCTGATATTTAGTTCAGTGCAAGCTTTGTGGCCTTAAATTTGAAGTACAAAATATTCAAACTTGACATGGACCTACTGCAACAGAAATTGTCTATGACCTACCGTGATCATAAAAGCTGAGATGCATTCCCCTCCGTTGCTCTGAAATTACATTGTGGAATTCAAGAAAATTCTGACGGAAAAAGGTTAAAAAGCTGCTATAACAAAATTTTAAACAAAATTTCAAAGATATAAGCAAAATATGTAGTACAAGAAAAACTTGAATTACAAAACTTCATCATCTAACAGTGGAAGCAACAGTGTGAGCCCACCATCTGAGACTATCTTTTATGTCAATTTCATTGTTCAGAGCAGGAATTTTCCAATTCATGAGAGAGTTCTCTTTCTTACTTTTTTCTTGAACCTTCCATGCTTCTGAGAGGTAAGGTCTTTGGACTGCAGACCCATCAGAATCATCTTCTTCCTCGTCACTCTTACCTAGCCTTTGCAAGCCAGGAATGATTGAAGCCAAACTTGAGTCCTTATCTTCCTCTGAGAAAACAAACCCCAGATCCATAAACCCTTTTAACTCCTCAAATTCAAGGTCTGACAAACTCTTGCTTTGCCTTTTCTTCTTCCTTTCCCTCTTCTTAGGCAACACTTCATGCTGCACCTGTGCTTCTGAGTCTGTGACATCTTTTCCTGAGAGAATAGTTTGGAGTTTTGGTGAGAAAACTGAGTCTGGGGAAAGAGAATTATCCTTGAAACATGTCATGGAACTCAACTGATCGCTCATGGACCTGCTGTGAGTGCTTTGGATGCGTAAAAGCATTGGTTCGGATGGTTCTTCTTTTATTTGATGATCTGAATTTTCGTGAGAATTTGTTGGTGTTGATGAACTTGTGTGTTCCTTCAAAGTTTGATGCCCAAACCAACATGAATCAAAGAGGTTCAAGACTTCTTCTGCATCCATGATGAATGGTGGTAGCTTTGGAAAATCAGCTGAGCCTTTAGAATTGTATTAGCAGAAACTGTCAAGGCATGGTAGATAAGATATATTATATAATTATGTTACGCCATTCATTACCATTTTGCCCTTCTTTAACCTTGAAATTACGAGAAGAACTCAACCAATCATTTACACGTTTTGGATTTGAGACATTTTCTTATTAATGTATGATTTGGTTGTTTAATATTCGTATGTCCTAAGTGGAAAACGTTAGTTTTGGACAAAAATGAAAGTGTTTGGAATGGGATGGCTTTAACAAGAGGCAAAAGTAAAGGTTATTTGTGGCAAAATACAGAATTATGAATGCTACTAGATAAAGCCAGATATGAGGTTGGCCACTGGTTGATATCAACCACTGTTGCCAATCTTTTTCTGTTCTCTAAGATGTTGACATTTTTTTGTCACATCTCTTTCTTGTTGGTTTGGTGATTGCATCAAAGCTTTCATGTAAACTAATTGCGCTAGCAGTAGCAATAGCAATAATTGATAGTTGCTTCCAAACTACACAAAATTGAAAGCCTATTACTGTGGTCGGCATTTAGATGCAATTTTCATGCTAAGTTTCTAGCACTTGTAGAGATTTTAGACTGAGAGAGAAAAACTTTCTAACGAAAGGTACCATGCATGTGCCTTTTTTTATGCATTCAACAGGTTTTGCCAATTTATTTACTCCATATAAACATCATTTTCATTTGATATGTAAAACTGTTTCTGACATTTCACGCGGATCTAATCTCATGTTCCCCTTTTTTTGTCTGTGCAGTTAAAATATGCTAAATTACATATATAGGTCTTAAACTAAAGAATCAGAGTGGGATTCACTTCATGGTAGTTATGAATTGATGTTAAATTAAACTTCACGTGATTAACGAAAGCACAGCATTATAATAATGTTAACATGCTGCTACCAAATTATATATTATCACTTTTAGTTACATCAAGTGTGCTGTACCTAAATGTATTATATATATCGCTTTTATTAGTTACATCATGTATGAACAAAACAATAACAACAGTAAAACTCTTCTTTTCATCCTTACTGCTATCTTCTTCTCTAATTTCTTTTATTACTCCACATTCTCTTCATACCAATTATATGTTTGCAGTAATGTTACTAGTATAATTCTTGAGTCTATGATTTGTCACAATTACAGAAGTTACTAAAATTGAGTTCACTTTGTCAAAATTAGTTTTTTCTCATCCAAACATAAAAGACAAGTAATATTGAGTGGACAAGGAATGATTTTTGTGACTATAATATATCGTCGTAAAAACTGAGTAGTCTTTTCTGTAGTTTCTGCGGCTTCAGCAGCCACATAACATATATTCTACAATGAAAGTTGTTGGGTTGGGTGTAGCAGAAAGGAATTTTTAGAATATTCTGATAATAAACGTACATTCTACCGTGTTGCTGTTATGGCAAATTCAATCATTCGACTTTGTTAAACGAGGAGGGGAATTACTGATGAGCCTAATTCCCACGTGCATCTCGTGCTTCTCACACCATAGGCCACATTTTCCTAAATAAAGTGCCTCTCTTTCATTTCCTCCGTTTCTTTATGATTTTAATTTAAAGGTACGTTTTTTTTTTGTTAAAAAAGAAAACGATATAAGTTTGTTTGTGAATAAAATTATCTTATACATTAGTTAAAATAATATTTTAGAAAAATTAATATGAAAAGCTTTTATAAATTTCTTTTAATTTACACAAAATTACCTAATTTTTCTCCTTTTTCTAACATTTATAAAAAATATTCTAACAATTCTTTTACGTTTCTCCTCGCCAAAGCATGCCACGTCTACGCTTCACTATTTTCAGTACATAGAGAAGCCCAAAGTTGAAAATGGGAATTTTTCATCAATTTTATCTAAAATTCATTATAAAATCCCTATATTTAGAGAAATGATCTAAAAAAATAATTTCAGAAAAAATGACATAGGTAGAGAGGGATACATTTTATATTGTTCATTATAAACCGTTACTTAAATTAATTGTGTAAATATAAAATAAAAATGTTTGGCTCCTTGGAATACAATACAAATGGTTACCTTATACAATATGTATGATTTTATTCTAGTAGTTATGAAATTGAAACTTAACATGTCGAATAAAAAATATCCTTGCTAAATGATTAAATTCAGGAACTAACATAATGATAAATAACTAAGGTTAGAGGTTAAAATCATAGTTAGTAATTAAATTTAGGAATTAAAAGAATAAGGGATGTGTTATATATACACAAACATTAACTTTAACAAATTTTCTAACGATAAAAAACAAGATGACAAACAAATTATAGTACCTACACCTAATCTAACCCATGACATCCCTATGCAAATGCATGAATTTTATAACATCAATTTGTGTCTCTGTAATATGCAGCTATTGTTCCTTTAACCCGGATACAATTTTGGAGACAAACAAATTATTGGTTTCATCAATACTTCAGTTTGGTTTGTTTGAAGGGGGCATGAGTTTTGAAGACGCACAAAAAATGTGGCTGAAAAGAAGATTAAATAAAAACAATTAATCAAGTTTTTTATAACAAAATTTAATCATCAAATACATTTATGAATACTTTATAATAATAAAATAAATATAAATAAAAAACTACAGATTTATAGAGATAATATAGGGTTTAATCTTCAATTTGAGCATGAAGTCACAACTAAAATTACTATTTCACTTAAAAAATAGATCGATACGGTGGGAGGGATTATAAAAAATAAACTTAAATATATGTTTAGTCTCTTTAAAATTACCGAGTTTTGATTTTGGCTTTTATAAAAATTCTTTTTTATTTTTTGTAAAATTTGAAATCACTAGTTTAATCCTTAGAAAGCGTGTAAATTTTAGTTTTAGTTCTTGTAAAATATATGCTTTTAATTTTCATTCCTCCAAAATTTTAAATAACTAGTTTTAGTTCTTAATATTAATTATAAAATAAATAAATAACATTTAATTTATGCAACTTACAAGGTTTTTTTAAAGATAACACGTCCTATATTAAGCACTAATATGTGTCACTTAAAATTATCATTTAATTTTTTGTTTCACACGAGTAATTAATTAATTGTATAGTATATTAACATTAAAAGGACAATTTTCAGTTTTAGAGGAATAAAAAGTGAAAAAACTTACAAATACGAAATAAAAACCACCCATTTTACAAAAATTAAAACATATATAAGTAAATAACAACGGTAAAAGTAAGAGGGAAAAAATATTAATAAGCTATACGTAATGAGAAAATTACCTAATACTTATATTTAATGAAACTTATGATTATTAGTCAATGAAAAAAAAGCTACATAGTGTTAGGGTATAGGGCTTTACCGAACACTTCTATTTAATGAACTTATGATTATAAATTTTTCTTTTGTAAGGTAGTAAGTTGCAATTTAGAAAAGGAGCCTTTTGTCAGATTGTGAAAACCAGGGGAAGAAGGTTGTTGGAAGAAGACTTAGTATCTTATGAATCTGGGACATTCAACAATATCTTAAAATTTTGAAAAAATAAATTTTAGTTTTTTATGTCAATTTCGACCATTTCAATTTTTGGCATTAAGGCTTGTTAATTTGATTTTTCACTTTAAGAATTATCATTCAATATTCCGACTTCGATATGATTTCTATTCACCAATGTAAATTGTTAAATTTTTAAAGAGGGAATTAAATACCTGAGATAATATTATTTACATACTAACATTGTGATACGGATAAAAATATAACAAAACATAATAATTATATTATTTTGTAGTAATTTATTGTTATTGCGTCATTAAGATATAATAACATAATAAATAATTATATTTAATATTATAATATATAAAAAGATTTATATGTAATATATTAAATATCTGTGTGTATTGTTTTTTATTTTATTCAGGATACGTAGATTAAAATTATATATTAACTAAAATATTAAAAAGAAATAATTATTACTTAAATGTTTTTTAAGGAAAATATTTGAATAATAACTAAAGTTTTAAAGCCATTATAATAATATTCACAATTTTGAGAATAATAAGTACATATAAATCTGTATAACTTAATTTGGTTATTTTTTATAATTTGTATGATTCATAAAAAGATTAACATTAAAAAATTGTATGTGATTTTAACGACTTATTATTATTATGTTGAAATATCTTATGTCTAGTACGATTAATTAAAACTTGCAATTTTATTTTATTTCATTATATTTTTTATGCTCTCATATCATATTACTTTTTTATCATAAAATGAACCCTAAAGAAAATGGTGTAAAATAGCTAATTTTAAGGACTAAATAAAATTGACATCTGAGTGTAGTTCAGGAGATTAATTATATTTGATGTATTACTTTATCTAGATTACTAAGATCACTACCTAAGGCCCAAAAATGTTCACATGGGTTAAACTTTGCAAAATTCATTCGATTATTATTTATATATTGATGTTAATAATTACGTGTAAGTATGTGTTTATGGACACTTACTAGTGAACTTGATTTATACCAATTCAACTAGAATTCAGAATTAGAATTTTGAAGTGTTTGAGTTAAATTCAATTTAATAAAGTATTAGTTGAATTATAAGTTTCAATTTAAAAAATATTGATGCGTGAACATGATATATTATTAAAATTAATATTATCTAAATATATTTTAAAACATAAAAGTAAATATTGAATTGTTGGTGATAAGACATAAATTTGTTTTCTCGCGTTATTTAAGCGATTTAAAATTAGAATTCTTTGAGTAAGCACTTGTTCAATAGTTTATATAGGTAGTATGAACACTTCTATTTTCTTTTTTTTCTTGAAGGGTGTCAATATATTTTAATTTGTCTTTCATGAATTCAAATGATAAGATTTATATGTTTGACATCATGGAATTGAAAGAGAAAACCTAAAAATTGCTTAACAATTTTTTTTGTGGCAAATTGTTCTGATACATCATGGGAATTAACTGTATTTGGTATTTGATATTTGAAATTGAAAGGTTGTGGTGAAACCTACTTGTTAATGATGCATTGAAAATCATGGTCAACCCTACTTAGAAATATACTGACATCATCACATGTGTAGAATAAGAAAGAAGCAAGAGAAAATTTCTTATTCAATAGATCATCAATTAGTTCATCAAAGTGTATCTCATTATCATATTAATACATAAAACCCAAACAAGTTTTTCAAAATTTTTAAGATTTAGTTCCTAAATTAATATTTTTTTCTATTTTGGTGATAAAAACATGTTATTATTATCACTTAAGTTTCAGAAAAGTAAAACTAATAAAATATATTTGTTTGAATTTTCCTCAGTTTTCAAGATTAATTAATATGAAAACCACGAGATATAATTTTGGAACTAAATTAACAGTTTATTCTTTCCTATTTCATAAAAGTAATCCAAGTTGGTGAATTTAATTAAAAAATTTAAAATATATTAATAAGTTAGTATAAATTTGATTTGAATATAACTGTTATTAATATAATAGAGAAATTATTTATAAAATCAAATATTAACAATAAAAATATATTTTTATTTTTGAAGGACATTTAAAACTTAAAATAAATACGTAACAGAACCCTAAACACAAACACCTAATAATATTTACCTGTTTAAGAAAAGATTAATAGTATATTTTTCTATTTGCATATTCAAAATCAAATGATGTACAAATCTATAACATTCATAAAGTTAAGTAAAAAAAGCAAAAAAAAAAGAGTATTTGTATACTTGTTAACTTATTACTTAACAACAACAAAACATGTGATGTGTCAATTTGATTGTCTGATTATTTGATTATTTGACTAATTAATTAATTAAAGTAATTATCTGATTGTATGTTTGAATGATATTATTTATATATAATTAATAGTGAGTTAATGTGACATGTATATCGATTTTGGACGGTAAGATGAAAATAGAAAAAATCTATCAATATTAGGGTTTCTTCTTTTTCCATCTACTGTATTCTTCTCTTTTTTTCTTCCAATCTTGTTCAAAATATCTCAAATATTCACTGTCTAGTAATTGATTGTGACATTGTTTCTGGGCAATCTAAGTTGTAATTAGAAAAAACTAAACCAATCAAATCAATTCTCACCTATTATTTATTTCCACAAAAGAATTCAAGAAAAATCACACTTTGCCTAACTCTAAGGGCAGACTAATAGTTGCTCCATGCGACAATGAGATGATGAGGAATTTTCCTCTTTCCCCTTTCCCCTTTTTCCCTTTATCTTTTTATTTTGTCGTATACAAGTATTTTTTTGAATATATTTTTTTATTATATATTTTGTATATTATATGTACTACCTCTTTCTTGTAATTTATTATGCTTGATTGGATATTTTTTTTCTATAATATTTCTATAAAATAAAATCAATTTTTATTTTAAAATAAATTTATTTAATTTATCTATAATAATGTATAAATTAATTTCAACTTTTTTGAAAAAAAAAATAATTTTATTCTGTATATTTTTTTTTATAAAAAAGCTCCTTCCAAACGTACCAAGTTTTAGAAGTAAAAGAAAAAACCTAGACACACAAATTAATTAATTTTGTGCAGTACTAAATGCATATATGTGTACTGTATATTTTATCTGTGACCGTTTCTATTATTAAATAAAGACATAACTGTCAACGTTAGCAATAAATAATTTTAACATTATTATTTTGAAATCACTGTTGTTGTCCACATCAGCAACAGAGCAGAGCGGGAATAGCTAATTTTGGCAGGGTTGAAAATGGTTGGTTTGTATAAAATATCTGTCCAATGTCTTCAATGAACTTCCTTAAGTTAAGTTAAGTTAAGCTAGTGACCACTTTTGTTGCATTTTTGGGACTTAATTGTTTTGGTTCTGCACTACAGTTGTTAGATAAAGCAGATAAAGTGTTGAACCCAGAAAAATGGAATGACAACAAATTCAAACAGGGACACGTGTGATCAATAAATACCTGATGTTGATGCGCCTTTAGTGGATTCACATGTGGAATGAGTAATATTTTATGAACACTTTTTTAATTAAATTATTACCATATTTAAATATATGAAAAATATAAATTGTTTCCAGTATATTGATAAATTTTTCAAATTAGTTAATTAAAACCGTAACTCAACTTTTGAACAATGCATTGGAGTCAAAATAATTCACTTTTTTTTACTAATTATATTAATAATTTATAAAATTATAAAATTAATTACTAATTAAATTAGATATTAATTTAAAATCTAATTTAATAAATAATTAAAATTTTAATAATTAATATTAAAAATAAATTTAAATTTTAAATTAATTTCATTATCATTATATACAAATTAATTTTGTAATTTTTTAAAATTATTAATCACAAAAAATATAATTTTTATTATAATAAAAATTATTTTAAATATTAATAATTTTTAATTTAATTATTATAATAATTAATTATTTTTTATTTTTAAATTAGTTTATATTTAATAAATTTATTCTAAGTATTATAGCTAATGACATGAATTACTAACCTGTGTCACTATACAAATTTTATCCAATAATTAAATTATGTTGTTAACTAGCATGATCATGTGAATTTATTCTATAATTTTTTTATAATCACACTAATAAATAGTTTTGTTGATATAAAAAGTTAAGTATATATGTGGATTAAATGTTAAATTTAGTATGCTGTACCAATAAACATTAAGATTATGGGTCAGATTGTTTTAAATGTAAATACATTTTAACTTATTTTCATTTTATATAACAATACTACATAATTACTTCTGAAAGCACTCTTTGACTAATTGAGATTTTACTTTTACTTTGTTATAAATTTCTAATAAAAGACACTTTAACAAAATATTTTGAAGTTATAATTAATATGATTAAATGATAAAATTATTTTTTAAGTATTATTAATAAAAAAAATTCAAATAAAAAAATATTTTAAATGTAACTTATATATTAGTAAAAACCTTCATTGATTGTGAAATATTTTTGAGGTTGAAATATATAATTATTAGTTAATTTTATTTATATATTTAAGTAAAAAAATATTTAAAATACAATACTATATATTAACAGTTTAATGTTGGCTAGACAGAAAATATATTAGTTACAATACCGAGACTTTATATATTGAAAAAAAAAATACAAGACTTTACATTCTTTTAATAATACTTCTGTGAATTTTCTTGTTAATAATTTATTTTATTGAAATTTGTCAACTGCTAACAAGTTCAAGCGGATTTTTCAAAGTTCACGTTGTTTCATTGTTCAACAATTCATTATTAAAATGTTTATTTTAAAGACCAAATTTCAAACCGCGGAAAATGCACACGATTAAAGAGTAAATTCAAACGTACAAGTGAACATAATATTAGGTCATGATCATGAAGAAACTTCTCCATTTTCTGTGCCACAAGAAAAGTTCGTTAGAAGAAAGAGTCGCGAAGTATTAAATTTTGATGATTTTACCTGAAAAGATTGAAAATAATTATTGAAATTGGGTTGAAAAAAATGCTGGGGAATTAATAGAGGTCCGAAATACTAACGTAAAGCCAGGTACACGTTAAAGAACATGTGTGGTGGATAGCACGTGCACGTGCTTCACATTCACATTCTTACCGTAGTATGCTTGGAGCATGACCTATGTATGGAGCATGTCTTGTCGTACCATAGTTTAGCGTTTGCACTGTGCAGGAGTATGAATTGCTGGACAAATCTCCTTTGGCAGTGTCTTACTTCCCTTCTTCATTACCTGAATGGACATGGTTGAGTGCCCAACTAACTGCCAAAAGAGTCATTTGCCCAACAATGCACTTGCACATGCCTTGTTGCAAGGTCACTCAACAATTTCAGGGTCAACATGTGTATATATAAGTGATGATATAATACCTCAGACATGCATATACACATGCACTACCCAGAGGATATTCCCAGCACATCCCATACTTTGTTTAGCAACAAGTTATTACAAAGAAAGTGGTCCATTCGCTATGGCTTTATAATTAGTTTTCAGGCCTTCGACTTCTACAGTGAATGCTTCCATTCCACAGATTAATCTTAGCTTAAAGCTACTGTTCTATAAATAAATTAATTAAGAAGAAATACAGTATAATTTGTACCATATTTTTTATTTTCTTCTGTTATTAATATGTGATAGATGATGACGTTTTCCGAGAGTTGGTGACAGCTAGATCCTTTTCACCTTAAATTCTAGCACGAAGGTTTTCTCGATTCCTTTTCCCTTTTTTTCTGTTGGGATATAGTAGTGTGAATGAATCATGATAATACCACAATGAATTCGAGTGGACATAAAAGAACCAGACAAAAAGGAGGCATAACAAGAAAATATTTCAAATTAATGCACTACACATACGTCCAGTATGAATGTATATGTTGTAGAACTTCTTAGTTTATGATAAGTTTAAATGTATAAAAAGGGAATCTGATTTATATGGTGAGAGAAAAGTATGATACAGAGTTAGCCTTGGACTTCAAAATAATTGGTGAGGAGTAGATGAAAGAAATTTCCACCGGATTTGTGCTGGCATATGCTCCTCCTTCTCTTTTCAATATAGCATATCCGAAAAGTGATGCGCATTACTAGCTATATATATAGTACTTCTATTATAACATGGTAGCCTTAGACACAGAACAGGTGCCCTAAGTGCATGTGAAAGACGTGCTGTTGAATGACAGTGCAATTCTCCTTTGACAGAGAGAACACTCACTTGCATTATAATTCTTCTGGGTGGTTTGCCCAAAGAATAGCCATACCAATTTCTAACAGTTTATGATAAACTCATTAATTAAATGAGCTGTCCTTGGAGACATTGTTGTGGTAATTTTTAGTTTTTCTGATAAAAATAATATAACAATAACTCCATTTAATTTACTCCTTACTATGTGTATACATAGTTCTTCTAAAACTGATGTCTTTTTCTTTCAAGTTGAGGAAAAGGGATGCTGAAGGACTTGGATTTTAATTGCGTGAAATAGCAGAGAATTTTCAGGATTGTGTCCTCTAGCATGAAAACCATCCATCCACAAGAAATGACATGTGATTAAATAATCAAAAGTGAAATTTCAGTTAGTAATTTTGTTTGCTACGTTGTAATTAGTTGTACTGTTTTTAAGTTACAATGGTAAACTACCTACTGAAGGGCCATACATCGTGTTCTTTTATTTGGCAGGTGTCAATATTCTTAAGGTCTATCATTTCAAGCAGAAAAAATACCTCTAAACAAGAACTAAATAATGCATGAAGAAATACCTAACAGATCTTTCGTTTTTCTCCAATCATCTAATGGGTGTTCGAAACTCATTTTTCAAATAATTTTTTGACATGAAAAAATAAAGAGACAAGTGGGTATTCAAAACTCTTTATTAAGAAATAAAAAGAAAAAAATTTACAGACCTCTATCTCCTTTTTTTTTGTCAGCTCTTATCTATCTCCTATGGCTTTAATAAAAAGTTTATATTTAATAATTTTCTTGTGCTAATGACATCTCCTCCATATTTTTTATTTATTTATTTAATGTTTTAGAAATTAAGTTAAGCAGCTGGAAGGAAAAGTAACTTCATGTCAATGTTAACGACCAAGGGGCGTAGTCTAGAGAAAAAGAAAAAGAAATTTAAAAACAATGGTGAAACGGAAAAGAACATAATAAGCTTGCAGAGAAAGGTGGTCGAAGGTGTATGTTTTCTCGCACTTTCTCTCTATCTTCTGCCTCTCCTCCATTCCTTCACCATTTTTTTTCCTGTCCCAAATAGCGGTGCTTCCACGAAACTTAACATGGCACAATTTGTTCCTACCCCAAAAAACAATAATCTTTGTTCTAGTAATAATTGTTTAAGCAGAAGTTATATCACAGTTATTTATAGACTTGACAGTTTCAGGTGACAGCATCACATGGCATAGTCCATCAAATAAATGCCACGCGCGCTCATGATAGAGAGAATATAAAAAACTTTCATTTCGGGTTGGATCCAAAGGAAGCTTAGGTACTTCTGAACTCAGAACTTAATATTTATCCAATAATTGGATTGCTCATATATTTTTTTCAAAATTTAACTTCTCTGCTAATGTTTGTATTTGGATCCACGTTACATATCAAATGTCAGGCAAGCAAGCAACCAAGGATCAGTGGCCATAAGAGAAGCTCATGCCAAGCATCCTACCATCCTATTACCAGTCATAACGAATGCATTGCAACTGAAAACAGAATAAACTTGTGATATATTTTTCTTAGCATTTTTAGCAAACCCATCTATGATTCATACACATGTACAGGTAGCTTAATTTCCACTTGTTAAGGACAATTGTTTATAAAACAAAAAGTCCACCAGGCTGCACTACTGTGAAACAAGGTCACTATATTTGTTAATGGATTTGACCAAATTGTTGGCAATACAAGTACATACGTAGATGTTCATTCATCGAGTGAGCACGAGTAGACGAGAATTGATATAATGTAGGGACGATTTAGAAATAGAAGATGCAGGGAAAAGATGGGTCTAGACTATTGACATCTTTGACTGTCTTGATGTCTTTATTAAACAAACAAATTGCAGTTGTCCAAAATACATAGTGGTCCTTTTCACTCCTTCGGTATTAAGGAAACGACACATCATATACAACTAAATATTAGCACTAACAGACATTCTCTGTGAACGGTATCTTAATTACACGGTGAAAAATTAGACACGATATTTAAATATCTCCAGTCTCCTCTTATCATCTTTCTGTTCACTCGCCTCCTGTTCCATTTTCTGTGCTCTACAGGTCTTAGTGTGGTGGCAAAAGATGAATCCCTTAATATGTAAAGAAAACTAGGGCTGTTTAAAAAGTTTAAGTAAACCAAACTGAACAATGAACTCGGCTAAAGAAAACACTTATATTTTCCACTGATTCAATTCTTTTTCTATAATGAAGCGAACTAAGAACAAGCTTAAAGGAAAACGAGATAAATTTAGGCAAAAACGTTTTCATACCAGAAGCACAAGGCATATATTATTGATAACTTTTGTTTCTATATCTCATGCTACGTGCATAAATTACTCAAAAACGTTGGGACATAGCAAGCTGCTGCGCTTGCCAATTGAATGAGTAACTACTGACTAAGTTTTACAATTCAATGTAAGTGAATAGAAATGAAAATTGCACATTCTAACGTGTATTCGTCCTTTATTTCTATCATCTGTAAACCTAGTCTTTTGGAAAGGAAGGCTGAAAGGAGAGTGTCTGATGGGGGACCACAATGGCAACAACAGCAGAAGAATTTCCCAAGGAATGATCCAAAAGCATATGCCAGCAAACAATTTTTTTCACCGAATATCCATTTCTAATGTGCGAATAATGCAGACTATATTGTCTCCTTGTGCTGCTTTGCAGCACAGCAAGCAGAAGGGCTACCAGGTATGCTTCAGGTATGATTCAATTTTAGAGGTAGTGAAGAATAACAGTGCGATTCTCCCTTGGCAGGTGATACATCTATCTATTCTTGCATGAGAATATGGCCTTTCTGCCAAAGGAGAATTGCCCTGCTATTCTACCATCCTACCATCTTGGCAATTAAATTTGTACAGTTAATCATGAGTGCAAGTGAGTGACTATATATTTTTATGTTAATGCCTATTTAAATAGGATATTTTGTCAACAGAATTTATGGCATCAACAAATTATAAGTGATTGTACATTTATTGTATTTGTTACCGTTTATTGATTTATTAGGAATATATGACAGTTTAGCTATTTTAGTGGACTGAAATCAGTGTGGCAGTTGATGAGCTATTTTAGGGTCTGAAAATCATTGTGACATCTTGTAATGAAATGATATTTATGTGAGAATTCTCCAACTGCAGGGGACACCATTTGTTCCTTTGAGTTTAACATATTTTTCTTATAAAGTTTGAATGAATGTCTTAACGTATCCTTGTCTTTGAATGTCATGCCCCTTGTTTGTCGCTTCTTCTTTTTCACGGTTTCTGATATTCCAATTTGTACAAACATCCATCCAACGTTTAAGTAAGACACTAGCAAATGCCACTACCAAGTAATAACATACCATAGTTGGATATAGACATCTTAACTTCTAATTAACTAAAGAATACAGTTTACTATTTTTCTTTTTCACTGTTGGTATTTAAGTAATGTCCCCATAGGAAGATTTGGGAAACTCAAAGGAAGATTTTGACACATAAAATAAAGCCTTTGGTTTGACTTTATTTTTTTTATTATTTTTTAAAAAAATATTTATATAAATCTATATATGTATTAAATATCTCTTCTTTTTTATTTAAGAAAAAGAAAAAAAATGAGAACAAATACTGTGTAAATAATTTGGATAATAAAAATTAATATATATATATATATATATATATATTTCATGTATATTTTTATTTATATGTATTTAACTTTTATCTTTGGTTAGAAAAACTTTAATTGGTTTTGTAATGTTAATCGAAATAAATAAGATTTACTAATATTAATAAATATAAATATTATTTTATATTATTCTAATTATACTTTAAAAATTCCAATTACAAATTAATTTAAGGATATTTTTATTGATTATCTACATCTTAATCTCCATATAAAAATATAAAAAAATTAACTTTTTTATATAAGTTAAAAATAAAGATAACATACATGGCATTATATATATAATGTTAATAATTAATAAAAATATTTATTTATTATATTTATACCTGTTAATCAAATAATATTAGAAACACCGTATTAAATAAATATAATTATAAATAGTAGATCGATAAGATGGTATTAGAGATACTACATTCAATAAATAAAAAATGTAATATAGATTAATAAAATAGTATAATATAAAAGGATAATAAAAGTTTCATCCTCTTACCTCTTACATGATATTTGGAAAATAAAAAGGACATGGTGATTATCTCTTTCTTTTCATTCTCAATTTTTTTGGTTGATGTACATCCTTAACGTTTTTTTCTCACTTTAAAGACTTGGTTATCTTTTCTAATATTACATTTTTTCCTCCCTCCTCTCACTTTGATTTGCAATGTTTTATTAGTAATTTGTAATGATTACATAGTTGTAATTGAAATTCTTCTTTTCAACTTTTTTTCTTTTAACAAGACAACTTTGATTTTATTTATAATTTGTTATGGATATATATTAATTTTACAACAAACCTTTTTAAGATATACAATTTGCTCAAGTCTTCTTACAACCAAGAATCTATAGATTTGTAATGTAAAACATTTAGATTAATTTTTTAATTTTTATAATAATTTCATATTTGTTTCCTTTATTGAATATTTAATCTAGAACATTTATGTACTTCGAAATAATAATTTAATCTTTTAATTTATGATTATTGATTTCTCTTATTATCTTATTTTTTATTTAGAATATAATCATATTCTTTATCATCTTTATGAATTACTTTATTGATTTATTTTATTGGTGTATATATAAATTTTGACCCACTTTTTTGTGGTGTTATATTTTTATACGGTTATTATGTTTCAATTGGTTGAAACAT
The DNA here is from genome assembly GCA_030347555.1 of Lablab purpureus. Taxonomy (NCBI): domain Eukaryota; kingdom Viridiplantae; phylum Streptophyta; class Magnoliopsida; order Fabales; family Fabaceae; genus Lablab; species Lablab purpureus. The sequence goes on from CM059259.1 coordinate 13,532,601, forward strand.
CAATTTAAAACAATTTATAGATAGATATTAAAATTATTATTCATAGTTTGATAGAACCGTATTTCTAAACTCATATTTAGGTCTACTTAATTTTGAGTGAGTACTACACGTTAAAGTGTTATAAGTAATTAGAAGAGAGAGAGGACTAAACGCATGGATTAATGTAAGATTTTTCTTGAATACTTAAAATATATTCAACTTAAAAAATTATCTAGTAAACAAAATCCAAATAAGTTGTACCATAAAACAATAAGAAGAGTTGAACAAGCAAGCGACATTAGAATATTAAAAGAATGAATTGATGCAATCGTGATTCTGAGGTTGTTTTATCTTTTAAACATTTCTTTCACCTTATTTTTGTCGAAGCCTTCAAAGTGTACGATAAAGAAGACCCATTCATATTTGAGATTCAGTCAAGTTAATTTATGAATAATATGAGCAACATGAACTAAACATACTATTTTTAAAATTGAAATTTCACTCTTATTTCCAATTTACAAAATTAAAACTTAAAAATTCACGATAATATTTATTTTACCAGCTTAAAATTTATCCTAGTTTCTTTCTTAAACCAAAGGCTCCTTCTCCTGCTCCGGCTCCATCAGAATGCGTTTCAAGTTTCCCTGGGGTTGAGACTTCTCCCCGCGATTGATCTTGCATATCGAGTACAAGATTGAGAAGAATGTCCATGTGTAAAACTCAACCTGATTTATACCAAAATTCCCTATGTTCATCATCATGTACTTCTTAGACTCCACCGACACTTTGGAGCATGTGTTCAAGTACAAGTACTCTAAAAACAACCCTACAGATACAACTCCCAGTACCAGATTCACCACAAATCCAATAACTTTCATCTTTCCCTCTAAAACCTGTGAAGCCTTCTTCAATGCCTTGATTCCACTAATTTCTTCACGAATCGATATATCAATTGCCAAGTTCCCAAAAGTGGCCACATACGCGAAGATTAAGATACCTCCTGCAACGAAAATCACTGTGCAAATGTTGCTGGCTAAGACGTGACTTAGTTCATGTTGCTGGTCACAACTAGAATTAATAATCAACGCCATGTGCTCATGCAAAACTAACATTCCGAAGAATATATAACCCAATTTAATTATCCTTACCAAAAACCACGTAACAAGTAAGCTTCTCGCGGGTTTAGTAACTATTAATATCAGGCTTTTGATGCTCAACTCTGCTTCTGAATGTACTCTCTTCTGTGAGGCTAAGATGTAGAGAATTGGCATTAGCAAGGAAAACATAGATATGCCAAGAACCGCAAAACCTTCAACTTGTGCAATAAAGGAGACATAATGGATGGTTGCGCCTGCAAAACTATTGAGGTCTTCACTATTTGTGAGAAAAACTTTGGATAAATGCCCCGTAACAGAGAAGGTGTAGAAGTAGGTGGGAGGTATGATCAAGAAACACAAGAAAATTGTGAATATGATTTTATGTGCAGTATAGACATCTTGGAGTTTTCTCAGAGATCCTGCCAAGCCCATTTAGTTCAAGAAAAGGCTCAGAATTCTTTTTTTGAGTGGAATGATCGATGACTAAGTTCCGGCTGTAGCATATATTTATATAAAGAAGTATTGACGAGGAATTATTCAAGGTGAAGATGATGAGCTTATCAAAAAGGCTTCTGAATTCAACTATCATGACAAAGGAAAAGTATAAAAAATGGAATAGTAAATGTGAGAAGGTTCCTTGTTAGTGCTGAATGGTGCCAGATTGGAACTCACAATTCACGCTTCTATTATCTCTGCATTAAATTTCTTGAGGTAACTAAGACTTTTCATTGTTGAATTCCTAACATTCATGAACCACCGCGTGGACGGTTTTTATGTGGAGTAGTAGGAAATTGAAAATGTGTGCCCTTATGTCAGAGCCTTACTCCTTAGACAGCGACTTCTAATAAATGACCTACAGACATCTGAGTTTTTTTTTCTTTTCTTTTTTAGTATTGAAATGGTATTTTAAAATTCAATTTCAATTTGAAACACAAAATTAGTTAAAGTGATGTTTTAAAATATATTTTAATACTTAAAAATCATAATTTAAAACATGACTTCTATTATTTATAATAAAAATAAAATTGTGATGTTTAAAACGTAATTTATCATTGCCGCTAAAGTTTCAAATCTATCCATTTTCAATCAAATATCCTCAAAAATGCAAAATGAAAAAAACAAAGTTGGAGGTAGTCTGCATTTTTGTTTGTTTTAAATGATACAGTACATTTAAAGTACATTTAAAGAAGGAGGAAAAATAGATTTGAGTTGAATGAAAAATAATAAAATGTGAATAAAAATAAAATAATTATAAAAATTTATGACTGATTTAATTAATACGATAATTTAAAATTAATTTTATAATCATTAAAATTATATGATTATAATTTTATTTTTAAATAAAAAATAAATATTAATAATTTATTTAAATTTATTTTATTTTTATGTTTAAAGTACAATTTCAGTTCCACATTGTTGATACTGAATTAAAAAGTTAATAAATAAAAGATAAAAAATATATTTTATAAGAATTAAAGTAAAAGTATCATAAAATTTTAATAAACAAATTATTTAAAATTTTAAAATAATATTTGATATTAGGTGTTGAAAAAATATAATATGAATTATGTTCGGTTCAAATTTAACTATCTAATTAAAATTACATACACATATATTATAATATTTAAAATAAAAAATAAAAATTTTATAAGCTAATTTATTAACCTACTACTTATATTTTAATTAAAACATTATTTCTATGGTACATTCTAAATATCCAATTAAAAATAATTATAAGTTATTTATATCATTATAATAAAGTCAAAAATATATTTTATAAAAATTAAATTAAAATTTAAATCAAAATGACAAAAAAATAAAATTAAATCATACTTTATTTTTATTATTATTATTATTTAATTTTATATTTTATTATTTTACAGTTTCATATTATTTTTAATATCTTTTATTCTTCATAATTATTATTTTATTACATTGTGTAAATGATAATTGATTATATTCTACTGATCATCGATATTACATAAGTAATTTATCATACACAAATATAATGTAGTAAAATAATAATATTTTAAAATTATAATAAAATATTAAAAGATAATAAAATTAATAATTATTAAAAATAATAATAAATTATAAAGTAATGAAATTAAATATAATAATCTATCATATATGTTATTTTTAATTATTTTGTAATTTAATTATGGTTATTTTGTAATGATTTTAAAATAATATATTTTTATTATATTGTTATTTATTATTTTATTGTATGATATAATATAATTAAAAAGTAAATATTTATAAGATAAAACTTAAAAGTAAATATGTATTTTAATTTTTCAATGTTGACTTCCTCTTCAACTTTCTTTATGAGTAACAACTTTCTTTGTGAGTAAGAGGATGTCAAAATTCCTAGTAAATATGTTGAAGTAAACACATGTTTAATAATTTCTAGAAAATTTGGAATTTAAAATAATTCAAGAAACAATTTATATAAAAGAATTAAAATTAACATCAATTTTAATCTAAAATTTTAAACTAATAAATTCATAATTTTTTTAATATATTACTAAATTTACTTATTTCTTAAAGTGACACTCAAACTCCTATTTGTATTTTCAACAGAAATGGTCTATGATCAAACAATGAACCTTATCAGAAAAAAAAAATTCTATCATCATCCATGCCATTGTTTGTGCATAGAGTTGTATTTTTATCCGTATTGTTTAATGTTAGAGTAAGTTGCAGTAACAGCAAACTGGAAAAATAATTTGGATAAGGGATCTAAAAGCAAATAAAAAAAGGGTCAAAACGTCGAGAAAAGGGGCGTTGGTGATTTGGCATATGATCTCTCTCAAAAACTGTGAATAGGTGGGAATAGGTGGTGGCATATATACCATCTTACAATTTATCCTAGTTTCTTTCTTAAGCCAAAGGCTCCTTCTTCTCCTCCTCCTCCATCAGAATGCGTTCCAAGCTTCCCTGGGCTTGAAACTTATCCCCGCTAATGATCTTGCATATTGAGTACAAGATTGAGAAGAATGTCCATGTGTAAAACTCAACCTCATATATACCATTACTCCATACGTTCATCATCATGTTCTTCTTAGACTCCACCCACACTTTGGAGCATGTGTTCAAGTACAAGTACTCTAAAAACAATCCTACAGATACAACTCCCACTACCAGATTAGATTCACCACAAATCCAATAACTTTCCTCTTTCCCTCTAAAACGCCTCGATTCCACTAATTTCTTCACGAACCGATATATCAATTGCCAAGTTCCCAAAAATAGCCACATACGCGAAGATTAAGATGCCTCCTGCAACGAAAATCACTGTGCAAATGTTGCTGACTAAGACGTGACTTAGTTCATGTTGCTGGTCACAACTAGAATTAATAATCAACGCCCATGCAAAACTAACATTCCGAGGAATATATAACCCAACTTAATCAGGCCTTACCAAAAACCACGTAACAAGTAAGCTTCTCGCGGGTTTAGTAACTATTAATATCAGGCTTTTGATACTCATCTCCGCTTCTGAATTTACTCTCTTCTGTGAGGCTAAGATGTAGAGAATTGGCATTTCCAAGGAAAAGATAGATATGCCAAGAACCGCAAAACCTTCAACTTGTGCAATAAATGAGACATAATGGAAGGCTGCGCCTGCAAAGCTGTTGATGTCTTCACTATTTGTGAGAAAAACTTTGGATAAATGCCCCGTGACAGAAGATGTAGAAGTAGCAGAGACGTAAGGTCAAGAAACACGAGAAAATTGTGAATATGACTTTATGTGCACTATAGAAATCTTGGAGTTTTCTCAGGAATGCTGCCAAACCCATTTAGATCGAGAAAGGGTTCAGAAATTTTTTTAAGTTCCGGCTATGGCGTATGTTTATATAAAAAAGAAGTATTGAAGAGGAATTATTGAAGGTGAGGATGATGAGCTTATCAAAAAGGCTTCTGAATTCAACTATTATGACAAAAGAAAAGTATAAAAATTAAATAGTGAATGTAATGAGGTTCCTTGCTAGTGATGAATGGTGCCATATTGGTGGGACTCACGATTCACGTGTCTGTAATTTCTCTGCATTAATTGTCATTATCATTTCAGGATTAGGATAAAAAAGTTTGATGGACTCTTTGTTATCTTTTGAACAACATTTTTAATTTATTTTATGTTTTTTTATTTTTAATCATTTTAAATTGTTTCATAAAAAATTGAATTATATAATAAATATTAAATAAAAATTTAAACTATCTAATAAAAAATTGAATTACATAATAAATATTAAATAAAAGTACATAAATATGAGTGGTATATATATCATTGTGCTTATAAAATTTATTGAAGAAAGTAAAGACTTTTGATGTAGCACTGCAAGGACGGTTTTTATATGGAGTGGTTGGAAATTGAAAGTGTGTCCCCATATGTCAGAGCCCTACGTCCCCATTAGACAGCGACTACTAATAAATAACCTAAAGATAGATAAGCAAAAATATCGAACAATTCAATTTTTTAATGTGAAATGAGGAGTATAATTTGTAAGTGTAATTGGGATGTTATTTAGTATTATGGGTGAGTCTAATATTGTTCTAATTTGTAATCTAATTGTTGTAAAAGTAAAAGTCTTAACTTTAGATAATTTTAAATTAAATTGAATAAAATATTTAAACCACTTGTTAAATATTAAAGAATATAAAGAGGAGTAATTCTTATATTGTAAATTGATTTTTTATGATAAACTAAATCAATTAAATTTAAACTCAATATTTTAATATAATGTTAAGATTTATTTTAAATTTATTAATATTTTATTAAATATACTAATAATGTGTAGTTTATCTAAAACTGTCAAATTTTCAAGAATATTAAATTTTGGATATGGAATCCTTAATTCAAGCACAAAACAAAAGAAAAAGTAAAATTAAATTTAAAATGCGTTTGCCGGGAGTCAAACCCGGGTCTATTGCTTGGAAGGCAATTATCCTAACCGTTGGACTACAAACACTTCATGTCTCAATTAAACTTCCTTTAATACTTATCATTTATTTATAAACTTTGTCATCTAAATTAGAATATACATAGGGAACTTCACTTAAGTAAATAAGACCAGAAGGAGCAATGATAACAAATATCATATATTTGAAACATTCACTTAAATCACTTTTCTTATATTTTAAATGTTAGCACTTTTTAATAATTTATAAAATAAAAGAGTAATTAAGAAATATAAATTTTTAATTGTTGTTTTCCCTATTCCCATAGAACCAAAGGAAAAAGTTTTAATTAAGAAAGTAGACCGGAAATAATCTATAAATATCTGGTTACATTTTCAAACTAAACTTTGGACTAGTAGAGAGGATTTAATTCCTTGTTAAACAAAAAAAGTAGCTATGTTTTATTACGAATTGTTTTATAATTTATATACATAATAATAGTTTTTAAAATTTTACCAACCTTATTTTTAAGAAAAATAGAAAAAATATATAATAATTAAATATTTTTAAGTTATCAATAGATAAAGTGTGAAAAAAAAAACTATAAAATAGGAATACTTATAAAAACTATTCATTAAATGAAAGTTTATTACAATTTAGTATGGATACTTAAAAATGATATAATATAACAAGTTCATTTAAAGTGAGATAAAAACTTGAATCAATGTTGAAGATATTCCACTAAAAAATATCATGATGTATATTAATATATATATATATATATATATATATATATTATAGAAAAATATTGTTTATATAAAATCATCAAATACTCTAATCTCCTTTCAAAAAAGAATAACAAAGATTTAAAAACTATACACAAGGTTGGCCACACAGAAAAAATGCGTGAACGCGTTAACAAACTACACAAAGATACATGTACACATGCATTTATTAATGATAAAAAAATTAAAATAAGTGCCCAAAGTTATTTTGTACCGGGGAATAAAAAATTAAAATTTTACTTAATATTTCAACGCCTTTTTCCGCATTCACTCTACTATTTTTTATCTTTTTTTCAACTTTTGAGAAAATCTGGCAAATCATTTTTCTTTATTACTTGCTATGGTATCTCATGTTTGGCCAATCTAGAATGTAATTGAAAAAAAATTAGACCCATTAAATCAAATAAAAATATTCATCAAAATCACACATTTTAACCAAACCCTAAGTTGTGAGTTATTGTCACTGCTCACCATAATGAGTGTAGTAATGTCTTCAGTAGTTTTTTACCTCTATCTTCTTATTAAGTTTTTTTTATTTCTTTTAGTTTGGTGAAATTTCATCCAAGTTTATTCAATTTTTTATTATTTTGCATTAGTATTTTAATTATAAAAAATCTTAATACCATGTAATTATAAAAAAATAAATTTGTAGATTTATATTTTCTCTAACATTCATGTTTTTTAATGCTATAGGTATGTAATAGAGATATGATTATTTGATTGATTATAAATTTTTAACCCATAATCCTATTAATTGATGATATTACTATATTAATTACTTTATTTACTAATTTTAAATATGTCATATTTGAATAAATAAAGAAGTAAATAATATTTTGATGATAAATATTTACTGTTTAAAGATCAATTCAGTATTTTTTTATTTTTAAATTATTTCCTATATTAAAATATAATTTGGTTTTCAATATGAACTGCTTACTAAAATATTTTTGAATTAAATTAGTGTCTAAAAAGAGCAAAATGCGTTTGCCGGGAGTCGAACCCGGGTCTATTGCTTGGAAGGCAATTATCCTAACCATTGGACTACAAACGCTCAATTGATATAGATAGCTTCATTTATTTATTTATAAATTATCGTTTGCCACAAATTAAGGGAGAAAATGCAATTATAGTTTCATATACTTGATCTTCTGCCAGTACACAACTGAATACAACAATGATAATATAGAAAGAAAAATATTCATAGATTACTCAAATATATCATAATATCATAATAACATTATAATATTTTAAATTTAAATTTAAATAATTAATTATTAAACAACAATACATATAAAATTTTGTTATCAAATTTAAGTGTTTGTATATCACTTTCTTAGATATAATGAATTTTAAATGTTTACTTTAATAACTTTTTCCTTTATTTTAAATGTTAACACTTTTTAATATTTTTAAAATAAAAATAACAATATGGAAAATATTTTTCAACTGTGGCTTTATTTTTCTTATCGTACTAAGAAAAAAATAATAATTAGGAGATTACAGATGAGTATTAAGTTACACTTTCAAATAAAAAAAATCCACTTCGGATGTACTAATCAAAACTCTTTTTCTTAAGAGAAAAAGAATGAAAAGTTAAGCTTTTTGAATTAAAAGAAATTGAAAAAATTAAATAGTGGAAAATTTTATAAGTGAGTAATTTACATGATAAAATAAAGTTTTTATATTAATATATTTTAAAAATAATTTATAAAAAAAGACTTAGAAATAATTTATATGTTAATATATAAAAAGATATATTTTCAAATAAATATAATATATTAAAATAAATTGTTTTATTTGATGTTAAATTAATCTTATTTATGTATTTATTATTTTAATTTTTTATTTAAAAAATATAACTGTTAATAGAAATTGATCTTAATAAAAAGTTAATCGATTTCTTTCATGTTCTTTCGCAACTTTGAGGAGAAAGTTAACACGATTATTTATTTTCAAGTTTTACGTTTTTTTTTTGTTTTTCACGTTTTTTTATTTCTTATGTATAATATACATGTCCCTTTCCATCGTATATATATATATATATATATATATATATATATATATATATATATATATATATATATATATAATGTGTTAAAAAGTTATTGTTTTTATAAATAATTTCTGTAGCACAATGTGTCTCTCGTTTTAAGAATGACACATATATGTCTGTTAAAAAAAGTCAAATGATCTATAAATTATACACAAAGTTTGGACGCACACAAGAAAAACCACGCCTTAACACTTAACAAATTACTCAAAAAATAAATCTACCAATACATATTTCTCAATAAAGAAAAAAATAATTCAAAATCCATACACACAAAACAGCTTTTAGATCTAACGCTAAATAATGTAATATGCACATTATTTGGGACCATCGAAAAAAAATCTTAATCTTTTCACTTCTTTCTTCTACCTTCCATCTAATGCCCTTTCTCTCTTCTTTTCAATCTTCGGAAAATCTTCCAAATCTTTCTTCTCTAATTACTTGCTACGAATTCTCATTTCTGGTCAATCTAAATTGTAATTCAAAGAGTTGACCCATTAAATCAGCGAAAAATATTTATGAAAAATCACATGTCTTGGTTAAACCTTAACCTGCTAGTTTAGTGATTTTCTTTATTCTCTTTTTTTCCTTGATTTTTTTTATTTCTATTTGTTTGGTAAATTTTTAATTAAGTTGATTCTTTTTTTTATATTGCATTAGTATTTCAATTTTGACACTTTACAGCTTGTTGAAAGCGAGGAAGATAGATATAGAAAGGACTAATAGGTTAATACGCTGCAATGCAGGGAGGAATCTTGACAGTATTAATAGATAAAGGTAAATGTAATATAGAAAAAAATTGTTTAATTAGAATGCTTTTAACTGTGTTTACAGATTTACTAATTACGTTTACACAACGAAATATTGAATCTAAGAGAAAGATAAAATGTTGAAAAATATAAATTGTGAATAAAGATGTTGAATCTAATATTTGTTTGATTTATGAAAGTTATGAGATAAGAGTCAGAAGCACAGGTACACACACACACACTTCACACCGACTATCTTGAATATCTCTAAATGGAAAAGCAAGCTGGCCATAACGCATTGACTTTCATTAGCTACAAACCAAAACCAAAATCAAAAACAGAAACTTATAGGAAATTACAAAAACCAGGAGGAGCCGCTCTAACCACCTAACTTCCACACCCACGCGCCAACCCTTCTTACTTTCCTAATATCACATTAAACCACACACACTCTTCTTCAATTCACACAATTCAAATCGCATCAAACATTAAGTAGTTACCCCTGTAACTTATCATGCTAAATTACTATAATCTTAATATTTGAACTACAAATATACATGGTTTTGATTAACGTACCACCTATACACACTGTTAATCACATCTCTACACCATTTACTATGACATAATAAAAAATTAATAAAATAAAAGTGTCATAACATGGTCAATATAGTCAATTAATGGTACTTATCATTTTGCATATAAGTGAAGTAAAACTTAAATGTTTATCAAAACTCTTTTTGGAATAATTATTTTAACCATTTTATTCTACATGCTTTTGTCCTCCTGTTTTTCTCTTGACTTGGCAAGGGACCACCACCCTTCAACAAAACTTGAAGTCCAAGTTTTTCTTTCCTTCCATTACTATCCTATAAATATAGGACACAACGCACAAACAACCTCATTCCATTCCATCTGCCAAACAAACATTTCCATTTTCCATGGCACGCCTTCGCTCCCATCTGCTTCTCTTCTTCATTCTCTTCGCTTCACTATGTTCCTGTCTAGAAAGTAGAAAGCTTCATCTTGGAGCTCACAAACCCAGCAACAAGGTTCACCCATCTCAGCTTCTCAGTTCTCTTCCCAAAGGCACCGTCCCATCTTCCACACCCAGCAGAAAAGGCCACTCCACCGTGGTCGATGAGAAACTCATTGCGCGTCACCTAATAACCTCTGAACGACTTCTTGTGCAATCTGTTCCTAGCCCCGGTGCTGGCCATTGATCACCTTCACTGTTACTAGTTCTTCCATCATACAGAGTCAACATTTTTTTATTTCTTTAGTTTTCTGATATTCTTTGTACGGGAGAACATACATTAGTATAGGGATTAGGGATATGAAGTTGAATGTATAAAGGTGGTGCTAGTAGTTGTATACATGGTTCTGTTCTTCTCTGTTGTGGGTTTCCGCAATATTTTTTGATTCATCATTACTCATAGTCACAATTTTATCTTCTACATCTTCAACTTAGTTTGGTCTATGCAAACAAGTTTTACATAAACATGGTCTTAATATTTGCATGCTAGATATGTCAAGAGAGAATTATATTTGAATCCAAATTTTTTCTAGGGTAATTAATTAATGCTACTTTCTCCTAGGCGAGGAATTCGGATTCCCCTTATCTCCAATCCCATTTGGATCCATCACACCATATTTTTGGATAAAAAGTCCTTCAATTTAGTGCATAATATCCCATTGCCCATTTTCAGTGATTTTGAACTTGTAGGAAGAAAAGAAAAGGGAGAATGGGCTTTGGATTTGGTTCTACTACTAAAAACAGTGGTCTTCCACTTTGGATGTCAAAACGCAAAAGCGCCATGAAAAAACGCGTCAAAGATGGGTTGTATTTGTTGCATTTCGTCAAGTTCGATGGGGATCACCGTCTTGTAGTGTCATTGGCTATTGCAGTTTGTGATATAAAGCACGAATAAAAAATGGGTTGTGATTTGTGAACTTCACGTTTTAATAAAAAACGTTAGCGGCAGTTATTCATTGACTTATGTTAAGCAGTTTCTATTATTATTTTTCTTTCTTTTCTCTGGAGAAAATATGTCTTTTTCGAACTAAGGTTACGTGCTTGAATAAAATATTTAATCTCCCACTACAAAGTCGTCAACCAAGTATATTTCCCCAGTAAACAAAGTGCTTTTTTTGGAATCAAGAAGGTTCATGTTTTATTTCCATTCTTCGGTCCCTTTCAATTTATCTTGCAAAGTTTTAATTAAAATCTCAGTGCTTTTAATAGAGTTACGTCTTTGTATACTGTCGTATTCCATTAAATAAAGTATCCATATTTTCAACCGGTTGGATATAGAATATTGGATTCCTTTGGGTTTCTTGATCCACCTTCGTTGTACACAGAGGCGAAGAACTTGGCTAGCAAGAACAGAGACCAAGTACCCAATTTGAAAGTGAAACAATTAGTTTAAATTCTTTGGGTAAATCTTATTGTTCTATGATTTCATAATAAAACACGCAATTCCGATCCAAGTACAACCCTTCCTTGGATTATGGAAAACTCTGTCTTGCCTGAGAAAAGGTTAGACGTTACGGGTACATTTTATTTTGTTACAAACAGAAAGAAAACCAAACAAAAACAAAAAAGAAAATTTTTGAAAGTTTAAAAAATTTAAAAAACTTAAATACCATCTTTAATGTAATGATGGTGCTATAATGGGTACAATAAATTATGATCCGTTACTGAAATCTATAGTAATTTTATTGTGCACACTATTCTTTTGACTACGAAAATGACATATGGTAGAGAAGTAAAAATTAGAATACTATGTTGAATCTATATAAATTGATGAAATAGCCACCATTGATGCACTTACATTGATTTTTTAAAAGTGTTTTAGTGAGACTGAAATTAAAAAATAAAATCACTTGTAATTTTAAAGTTTGGGGCATGGGCTTCCACGGGAACTTACTCCGCCCACGTTTGTCTATGTATTTGACTGGATCATACGAATAATGATATGAACGAAAAGAGCCGCGAATTGCTACTGTGATTTTGCCCCTTCTGAACAAACACAAGGGCTCCACAAACCACCGCACACTTGGAAACCATCAACACAAAAATCAATTTGTCTACCTTCTGTTTGTCAATATTTTCCTCCAAAATAAAACGGTACACTTTTCATCACAATTTTCTAAAAAAAATCATGATGCGAAAGGGACAAAGAAGAGACGAACAAGAAAAGAAAGGAAATATGTCATCCACAAATATTCAATATAAGGATTCTTATAGTGTATTTATTGTTGCTAATATACTCTAGATCCTAAAGTTTAGTCTTTGACACACAATAGACACTAATTGTGTTGTCACAAGGTTCCGAAAGCTTTAGAATTAGTGTCTCTCAATATATTTTAAATATTTATTCCATTATTTATTCACATTAATGAGATTCTTTATGACTTTCATATTATCAAAACTACTTTTAATTGTCATAATGACTCTTATCATGAAAACAAATTTTTAGCTCTAATGTGATTTATTTAAAACTGAAAATTAAAAAGTGAAATATTAGAGAAATACCAAGATACTATAAACAAACCATAGAAATAAAAGTAATATTACACTCCATCTAAAACAAAAAGAAAACATTCTACAATCACATGGGCATAATAGCTAGGGCATAGGAGTAGTTGGGGTAATGTGCATGTTTACATGAGCTTGTTTCGTACTGAAAAATTAAAAACTCTACGCAAGTCCGTGAGAACAAGAAATTGTTATCGAAATTTGTAGCGATGTGATCGTAACTTTCTACCAGCTTTGAAATTTCGAGAATGAATGACTAAAATCAAGTGAGTTTATTGAACACTTTACAAATGATATTCAACCACGTGTCCATGCAACATGCATTGAACTTGCATCTTGCAAATATCCGAAAACGTAGAACACTGTAGTTGGATTGGACAACAAACTGTAAGAATTCTTCGTCATGTTTCACATGCATGCAACACTGGTCCCTCCTTTTGTTTCATTTTTCGGTTGATCGTTCACCCTATCATATTCAATTCAAATATAATTAAAGGAACCGTATTGCATGGAACGAAATTAAAGACATTTTTCTTTTGTTACAAGAGATAAAAGCAAAGATAAAAACAAAATTATGTGATTAATTTTTTTTAAAATATTAAATTAAGGTTAAATCAATCAGTAATTTGTCCTGTTACTTGGCCAGATTTTTTGTTATGTTCTTATAAAAAAGATTAGTTAAATCCTTATAATTTAAATTTTATAATTAATTCCTTTATAAATACCATTGAGCTTTCCTTAAATGCGATTAACTCTATATTTAATCTATGTGGTAATGTCTCTAATTTTCATCTTTCTCTTCATATTATCATGTCTCTTTTAATATACAAAAACATATTTTGGAAGTTTGATATCAAGTGGCCTATTAGCTCAGCTGGTTAGAGCGTCGTGCTAATAACGCGAAGGTCGCAGGTTCGAGACCTGCATGGGCCAGAACCTAACTTATTATATTTTTTATTAATAATGTGTTAATAATTTCTTACCACGTCCAATTTAAATGCACAGTATTTATGTAAATGTTTTTGCTTCAATTACATCCTTTCATGGACTCAACAACTATTTGGGCTTCTCAGTAACCTAGCCACAAGCCTGCGTTATTTGGGCCTATAAAACCATATTCTTGAAGGCTACACAGAGTTCATGTTTATAATGACAACTTTGGGACTTGTCCTTCAAAATTTTCTCTAACTTTAGGGCTGCGTACTAAAACGCACCACGATTCATTTACGCATAGAATAAATTAATCGTATGCAAATTCCATGACACAAATAATAACTTTTAAAAATAAAATAATCAATCATATATACAAACTCCATGTAAAAAAAAAGTTGCAATAGAAATTATTAATGAGCAAGAGAAAAAGGTGATGCAGTCAAACAAGTAAAATAAAGTATAAATATAAAAACAAACATATTTTAAATTTTATCAAAATCGTGCCTATTCTCATCTTTATTCTTATACTAAAAGGCTGGCACGTAGAAAGAAGAGTTTGCACTTGATTTGGTAAAAGAATATTCAAAACCCTTTCGCTTTAAGCATTAAATCCTTTATATATATATATGATTGTTTTTCATCAACTTGACACCTCATCTTCATAAAAAAAATATTATCACTTTTTATTTGCTTGGAGAGTGACCTCGTGCTATTAAGAGCTTTACGGCTACCAGTTTTTTTATTTATTTTTATTTTTTTACTTTTCCTCGTCGAAGCATATTGCCCATCATCATGCTAAGAGTTGATACTCTATTTCAAGTTCCTACATTCAAGTTAAAACTGTTAGGTACTTAGCTCTACTTCTCTTTCATGCATAAAATTTTTATCACACTTTGATGAGTACCTACGTATTGTAGTTTTGTTCAATGTTTTAAATTTATAATTTTTTAAATTTTTATCAGAATTAAATATAATTAGATATATTATAAATATTATATAATAAGATGATTTTAACTATTTAAGTGTGTGAGAAGAGGTGAAGAGAAACGGGTTATAGTTTTGATGATTGAGTTAACCCACCCAGCAGCAACCTTATAATTCCTGAACTCTCCGCCGCAAAGAAACCTACGCATGAGTGCTATGCGAAGCCAGCAGCTACCTATTTCTCATCAAATCCTATGCAAACCAAAACTTCTTTCTCTCAATATTAGAATTTATTTAGATTGCATCACTCAAAAGGCTCTATAAAGTGATGAGATTACACATAACGAAACAATAACTACATCGATGTTTCTCCGGAACTAGACAGCAAGGCTCATTCCCAATGACTCAGAATGATTCTCTCCACCATACGTATAAATAAATCAAACAACTTGCATTGTGTTGCTAACGACAACAATATTATTGAGGCAAATGCGAAGCTAGGTAGCTAAATCTTTTTGATGTTGGTCTTGTCTACATAGGCCATGTCATATGATCGAAAATATAAATTATAGTTAATCACACATGGTGCTGCAATGCTTTATATCTAACACAGAAGATACTACTCCTAATTCATTATAATCACACGTGGATGCTTCTCATATTTTATCAACTTCTTCTTATAGGACGGCTTAGCCACTTTATATTAGCCCCACTTCTAATAACAACAGCTCTTTATTATTAGTTATAAAAGGCGTGCTAATTATCTTTTGTCGTTTCTTCCACACTAAAAGCCTATATTAATTTATTAAAATCCCAACTTCTTTTCTTTAATCAAGCACTTCTTTTCATTAAGTTTATGAACTAACTTTCAACATCTTCATATAACTTAAACGATTTGCTGACATGGCCACTACAAAGTTGATGCAGGAGTCAAATTAAGATTCTGTTGCCATTATGGGTAATGATTTCACTTCTACCATTACACTCAAAAAAATCTTACTCTGATGATTTAAAAAGATTAATGTTTATGGTTTTTTAAGTCATTATTGATTAATGTTAGTTTTCAGTTAAAATTTCCCGGGTTAAAATAAAAACAAAAAATTACAAAAACAAAGAAGTACCAGCCATTTTTTAAAAATATCAAATAATAAATTAATTTATTAAGTAATTCTTATAAATCTACTAGACTTTATTTTCTATTTTCTTTCTTAAATCTTTTTCTACAAATTTCTAAAAATCACCTAAACTAAATAAATATTATACTTGCAAGCCTCCTCAAATTAACTATCATCGATATATCGAAAATTACAAATAACATGTATAAAAGAATAATATATTAATAGAAAGGGAAATACAATGCCAATAAATCATGAATATAAAAAATTATAATATTAGTTTTAACTTAAAATTTTAAAGTAATATATGTTCTTTCTTATATATATTATTCAACATAGTTATTTTTATCTTCTTAAACAGGCATTTAAATTCTCCACAATTTTTTACATTATTTATAATTTTTAGATAATTGAATTGTCCAGAAATTTCACACATAGATCAACGGTGAGCCATTCAATTCTTCTCACGAATCCAAAGCATCCTATGAAAAAGTTCAAAACAACAAATTATATTCTATCATCAAGCTCTCTTTCAAGTACTTTCCCATTTACATGTCACCACAGATGCAATTCAACCCTATCGAGCATTTGTGGCACTGTCATTTTCAACTACACACCTCACCATTCCTAACTCTATTAACTACTCATGAATATCTTAGGGTGTTGCTCACATGTTACACCGCACCGGTGGTCACCAAAACACTTTAATGTGTTTTGTAGAGAAAGGTAGAGGATATAGCCTCTTAAAGTAGCATTGCATTAACATGGACGACATTTTGAGGATGGTCTTAAGTAAACCTGCATGTCTGGGTCACGTTTTGGTCATTGTTAGCAAAATGTCATCATCTTAGTCATTATAGCACGCCTGGATTATGGTCTCCACTCTTCAAATTCTAGTTTAGGGTTGGTGCAAACGTAATTGAATGTTTGAAATGTGCTTTTTTGTATTAACAGTGTTGTTATTTGAATGAAAATCAGAAACAGAAAATCATCAAGTCAATAAATTGTGTTAATGAAACTTTCTTATACACATGCATGTTACATGCAGGCATTTGAGATATTGCATTTGCTTTTTATAAGCTAATTTATAAGTTATTATTATTGGAAACATCATAATTATTAGATTCTAGTCTGTGTACATTATAACAGGTATTATTATTATTATTATTATTGCCTTATTTCTGTTATCAAATACTTTATATTCATTTTCAAAATGACAATTATAGATTAAGCATGACTTATTAATTTCAGGACTAGTCGCTATCAATTTACACCGTTGACACCTTTAATATCTTTAAAAGCGTATTTGTAAATGGAAAAAGAAAAATTGGGAGACACTTGCTAAACAAAAACACTCGCAAAAAAGTTAAAAATTTAAATGAAGAAACTACTATATTCTTGATTGAATCTTTGATTTATCTAATTTTGTAATCAAGCAAAAATAAATTGATGGATATTATGTCTCTAATTCTAATGATTATAATAGTATTATTCTAGTTGAGTGAACTCAATGCGTCAGGAAGTAAAAATTAACATTTTAAAGTACTGAAATTCATTTAAAGATTCATCTCTTCTAATTAAGAGGTTAATTAAGGATTGAATTTTCGACCAATGACCAAAGTTATTTATTAACTATTTCCTTTTATTAATATAATAACATTATTTTGTTGCTTAAATTTATTCATTTGATATATAGGCTTTGTGAAATAAACGAGCTTATTGGTGTTTGCTCGTGATGAATAGGGAAGATGTGGGTTACAGAGGTTAGCTCGTGATGTCTGGTTTGTGGAGGGTATGGGGAGGCGTGAACGGTGGCTCTGTTCACCATTAATGGCTAAACTCTGAGGTGGATGTAGTTGTGCTTCTTCGCCAAAAATCAGGTGATGGACATGACTTTGCTTCTGTGAAGAATCAATCAAGATCCGAACTGTGTTAAGATGTTCCTAAGGAACGAAAAAACATGTGAAAAAACTATCAAATTTGTGTTTCTTTTTTTCACAAACACACCTTTCTGACACTCTAAAATTACTTGGGAAATATTAAAAAGGAAGAAAACCAAATTACTGGTTCAATGTTGGAACTATTATATATTGAGCGGTTTAAATACAAAACTGTTAATATAGTTCATATTAAAAAGAAAGTGTGTACCTTTATCTAGTTCATTATATGACAAAGACCATCAACCAATGTAAGTTTTCAAACCTTATTGGTGACAGTACAATTTGTAGCTAATATATATAGTCGCTAGTGTAAAAAAAATTAAACTAAGTAGGAGTTTTGTTGTTGTAGTATAAGTATTGATCAAACCAGATATAAGAGTAAAGTTTATCATAACTTAGATCTGAATTGATGGTGGTATTCTGCTTGAGTTGCTTTCTTCCTTTGTTTGTGAGTGAAGCAAGACAATAATGAAGTGGAAGAATAAATATTTGCAAAATATTCTGTCCCTATATATCAATTGCTAGACTTGAGATGATAGCACGAGATTCCCTTCTTAGGTGACTTTGGCGATTTGGATTTTTGAATATAGATCCAAGTCTTATCTATTAATTTCATTAAAAAATAATTTTAAAAAAGTGATATCAGTTTTGGTGAATTATCTATAATCATACTTTTCTTCGTTCAAAAGTTAAACTGTTACTATGATAAACATAGGGATGCAGGTGTGAGATTGAAATGAAAAAAATGAAAGCATCACTTATATATATAGATGGACCTCCATCAGCCCCACA
This sequence comes from Lablab purpureus, assembly GCA_030347555.1. Lineage (NCBI taxonomy): Eukaryota > Viridiplantae > Streptophyta > Magnoliopsida > Fabales > Fabaceae > Lablab > Lablab purpureus. Next base: position 13,551,408 of record CM059259.1, read on the forward strand.
CAAGCACATGGACATAACTTGGAGTTTTGAAGGTTAATGGTTTAAATTGTAACAAAAAATTTAATACTATCACTGTTATTTGGATAAATTAGTGGTCCCATGTATGTGACTACCACATGTGTTAGCAGTAGACGATGAAGAAATTAATTTTTGTTTCATTTGTGTATATAGTGACTTGTATTCCAACCCTAGAACTTTCACTGTCATTATATTGCGTTGTAAAGAGATTTTACTACTGCACTACCACTTTCAAGTGGACCACCAATAAAGATGAAGCTAATGTCAAGAAACGAGGAACACTTGAAGACAGTCTTGCAATCTCTTGAAACATTATTCTCTTATAAACATCATGTCACAGTTAATGTGTTGTGTTGAATTGGTAGAAAGGGTGCAGTGGACATTAAAAGTCATGTGGGTTTGGTCAGAGTGAACTTTAGGAATGTGGTCCATAACAGAACACAGTTCAGTGCCAACAATTTGAGCATCCAAAGAGAAGCATGTTAGTTCAAATTTTCAGTGAGATCCATTCCATTTCTTCGTGCTTTGAAAATTGGAGTTTTTAATATAACTTCTCATATCGTACCACCTTCCACTTGCGGCCACATGCCTCATAAGTCAACCTATAAATGAGAAAGTAGTATGTGTCATTTTTTATGTCGTTTTTGTTCAGACAATTAAAAATAATTACACACGTCCAACGGAAATTGGTTAGTCCATAAACCTGTCATTGCTACCATAAATCATAGTGTACGAGTGAGTTTCTTTTAAAGTTCCATTTTAATATTTTTACTGTGATCAGTGAAAAATTATGTTAAATTTTACCTTTATGTTTTGTTTGATATATAGAAAAGCATGTGAACGACCAAGAAAAGCAGGTTCTTCATCCTGTCCATTGTTTCCTTTTGATTAAAAAGTGTTGCACTTAATTTGCTCGTGAACAGAAAGAGGAGAAAAGTGTGAACTATTAATAATAAAATACGAAATTATCCTTAATTTTTATGTTTTTATTTAACATATTGATGCCATTTTATTTATTCTTTATACAATAAAATAAAAGGAAAATGTTGTTTTTAATTTTTTATTTATTTCTTATCAAACAATTTACAACCTCGATCATTCTATTGGCTGATGTTATTTTTTTATTTATATTTTTCTCCTATTTTTTTCTTTTATTTTAAACTTGTCATTAGAGAAAATTATGACACAATTTCATTTTATATAATAATCTAAAAGGAATTTGGAACGTTCTAATTAAATTATATTTTAAAATTAATTTAAATAGAAATATTAAAAAAATTAAAACTGATCAAAAGCAACATAGTTATATAAATGAAATTGCAATGAAAATATTTTTATTATATTACATATATATGCATTAAATTTATTATTTTTATAATAACTATCTTCAATGACACATATTTATATATATAATAATTTTTTCTTGATTAACATTATAATTTTTTATCCAACGTATATTCATTTATTTTGATCAACACTCTTATTTAATAAATAAAAATGTAAGTCAGAATCTTCAATGTCTTTACAGTCAAAATCTAAATTATGGATTATATTCTCTCTTTTTCTAAATCTCCTGTATATATACTAACTAAAACAAAAACATGCCTCAGGGTATCTGAAATAATTATCTTAAGATCAGTCCAATTTTAATTAACACTGTTAAAAAACTGCATGAATGTGGTTAAGTTTATGGTTATTAATTGAAGTTGTAATTGGAGGTTAGAAAGAGAAAATAAGAAAGTTAAGGTGGTAGCATAGATGCATCGTATCCCCGTCCATTCTGGGAGTACTTTTGGTTTGTTTCTCTTTAATGCACGTAGCTGTTGTAGGGATGAGACAATGTGTATATAATTTGTGTACATGCAAGTATATATGTTTGTGTGGGGATGTCTTCATTCCACATCAAAACTTGTGGATCAAGCACATCCATGAAAATCAAACAATAATTTCAAACATAAAAAATATGTTTTGCTTTCAACACCTCAATAAACCATTTCCTCACAATTTAATGCAAATGGAAAGTCCACCCACTCATTAGTAGCACTGTTCATCCACCACATCCTCAATCTTTTTACTTGTTTCTTTGTTACTTCATTGTGGACTCATATCAATGTGTTGTGTTGAATTAGGGTTAATGTGTTGTGTTGAATTTCATCTTCATCTTCATACGTGAAGGGTGACAATTGCTATTAGGGGTCTGTATTGACTATTAAATAAAAATTGCGAATTATAAAAAAATTACCAATAATCAGGAAGGGAAAATTACGACAAAATTTTGCTTACCATTCAATATAAATTCTTCATGTATAAACTAATGCATAAATATCACCACATCCTAAAATTGAAATTGCATTAAATTTACATTAGTAAGTTAGTAACATAAAAAAAGTACCATAATAACTCTAACATTTGCAAAGCATATTGATTTATTTAAATATATATTACAATTTATTAAATAATTATTAAGCAAAATTCTAATCACAGTATATGTGAGTTTAATTATCCTATAAATTAAGTATATTTGAAGTATTAGTGACAGAAATGTTGGTAATATAAGGAATTAAGTGATTTTGGTTTTTAGTATGCGGACAATGATGCTCCTTCAGAAAAGATGAGGCACGATCGTGATGATGATGAATTGGATGAATGACAAGTGATGGAGAGTGTTGTTGAGAAGTGCATGTACATTCAAATATTTTTGGAGGTCACTCAGAATCTAACATATTTCCTAATTATTGTATTCTCTCTTTCTCGGATAAACGTTGAATTGGGTCATTCATGTGTTTAAAATATATTTTATTTTATGAAAAAGAAGTTGGTATTTGAGAGGACGTAAAAGGGAAATAGCTGAATTGATATAAATGATTAGGGTTTGTTTGAGATGAATGTGATCCAGTGGAAAGAAAGCTGAGGGTGACCTGTAAGCATTTTTTTTAAAATGTTCAAAGTGTCCATAGCCACCTTTCTCCAAACTAGTCCACACTTATGATCAGATTTCACTCTCAGACTACTGTTTTTGTATTAGAGAGTGGAGTTGAACAAGTAGAAAAGGTAAAAACTAAGAAAAGAAAAAAAAAGGAAAATTTCTCATGTTTCAAACCCACTACCCAAAGTCGAGAGGGGATATTTGTAGGAAACATTTACAATTTTAATATAATTAATCATTAAAAAATACAAATTTTGAAAATAATAATTTTTCGCTCTTATAAGCATATTTGCACCTAAAGAACCATAATCAATTATATTTTTTAATATAATTGATTATATATTATAACATTATATATAAAGACATGTTATAAAAATTAAAAAAAAAATTCAATCACATATATAGTAGATGTGATAAACTTTTCTTTTCAAAAATTTATTATTTTTTAATCCAAAAAATTTCATTTTTTTTTCACTTTCTCGTTCAAACAAAATAAAAAAAAAATAAAAGAAAATTATAAACTTATTTCATTTATATAATAAACAAAAATTATTGATTAATTAAAAATTTAATAATAATTTTTTATCTTGTTATTAATATTATTATATAAATGTATTTATTTATTATTAATATTATTATTATTATTATTATTTTAATATTTATTATTATTATTAAATAAATAAATTTATTTATTTAAATTTTCATTTAAAAATATTTTTATTTTATTATATATTATAATTAATTTTAAAATTTTATTGTAACGTTTTGTATTATAATAAAAATTTATAATTAATAAAAATATTTAATTGTATTTAAAAGAAAAATTAAATTAAAATATAATAAAATTGTAAATTTCACGTATGAAGTTTCTTGATTAATATACATAAAGTTTGTCTCCTCTGCAAAAGAAGTTTTCCAAGAATTTGTTTTTCCTCGTCTCAAAACAAACAAATTCTTAGTCTTCCTTTTCACACATCTAAGAAGAGTTAGGTTTTCTTTTGGAGGGAGGAAAGTGAGAATCTGAAGGAAGAAAAATTGAAAAGTGAAATTATTTAAATTAAAAAAATAATTAAAAAGTAAAAGAAAATATAAAAAAAGTTTGTAAGTTACACGATGAGTGTAGTGGATAAAAAAAATAATTACTAAAATTATAAGATTACAATTTTACGTTAAAATTAATTTAAAGTAAAATATATTTATACATTTGTACATGAAACCTACTTATGATTAAAACATTGAACTTTTAGTTTAAAAAAAATACAACTTATCTGACATTGTAAAGACATACAGAATTGTTAAAAATACATTTTGATAAAATTAAATAAATTTTAATAAAAATAATTACAAAGATAAACTGAAATTTATATAAAAATTCAACACCTAAATTACATTAATTAAACAAATTTAAATTAGTGTCTCCTGGACACATAATTAAAATATACAATAATACAATAAAATAGAATAAATATTTAATTAAATTTTATTTTATTATTATTTACTTCTATTAATAATAATATTATTATATAATTTTATAATTATTATATATTATAGATTGAATAATATTGTTATTATTTTTATTATTATTTATAATTTTTTTATTGTTATAATTATTATTTATAATTTTATCATTATCACTTTATAAATTTTTTTAATTATTATTATTGTTTTAAAATTGTATTAATGTTATTGTTTATGATTTTCTAATTATTATTGTTATATAAAATTATTTATATTATTATTATTATTATTAAACTGTTATTATATTATACCCAATATGTTAAATATTATAACATATAACATAATCGACTTCGTTGTTTTAGGTAATTGATTATTCCGTGCATTGTTCTCATTAAGAATGGTTCCATGTAAGAATATATAAGTAAAAAAAAGCGTTTTTGAGCTTTTTTTATGTTTAAAATTAACACAACAACCATGGTTTTCACAACCAATCATCATAGCACCACCCTCAACATGCATAAATTATTATATTAATTTTTATCATGATTTTTATTTATTTTATATTAATAAAATTAATTATTATTTTATCTTTTTAATTTACTTTAGTTTTCTTTTTAGTACTTTTTTAAAGTAATTAGGTTTATGTAATTATATCACTAATCTTATTATTTTTTTGTCTAACAATTGAAAAAAAAGAACTTAAACTTATAAAAAATAAGATTAGAATCTATGTGATGTAGAAGGAAGACTAAATTTAAATTTTCTAAAAAATTATTTGTTTTATCTGCCACCTGAATCAAGTCTAGCGTTAAAAAGGTTAAAGTTAACTAGCATCTAGCGTCAGTCATCTAATACTAATTAAACCGAGAACACATATTTTGTTGACATGACATCTTTTGATTTATCTCTTCATGTTCTTTAAGAGATAACTCATTCTCTTGACACAATTTGAGTTTGGACACATATGAAGCAAACTTCCTTAAAGACTATCTTTCTTGTCCTTTGGTTATTAATATTTTTTCATATCTTATCATTTTATTGGTGTTAGATAGAATCAATTAAACTCTCATGTATTTTTATTGTTTACTCACACATGTGTATGTATATATATAATATTTTTATTTTTATGTTAATGCCTTGTATAGTTTAATCATCCATAATTTAATATTTGATTCATTAAATATTAAAAAATATGTTTTATAATCTTATTATTTTTCTAGTCTATTATCCTAATTTTTTATTAACTCTTAATAATTTATTAAACAAAAGGTTATATCTTAATAAGACCACCTAAACTCCATGTAGTATATAGTATGATGTTTAGTGAACCACATTAACAATATATATATATATATTAGTTTTTGGAACTAAAACCTTTTTCAGACAAAAAAATCTAAATTAGAAAGACTTGTAGCATAGTTAATCATACTGTTATTTATCATTGTTCGTAGAGCAAGTGTTAATTATGAATTTGACTCCTAAAATTGTTCAATTTAATTAAAAAATGTTTAAAAATTTGATTAAAAACTGAGCAAAACCAACTTACAAATAATAATAAACTTAAAATATGTTTACTTAAAAAGTTTTACAAATTTAATAGTAGAAATAAAAAAATAATTTATAAGTACTTTGATCTCTTAATATACTAAAATGTATTTTGAAAACAAAAATACGATGAACTGTTAAAAAAACGAAGTGAATAATATATAAAAGACAATACTTTTATCCATACTAAAATAGAGTTTCACGAGGAGTGGTGAAATTTTTAAGGAAGGGTCCAACCTACAGAAGTTTGTCCAGTTGGTAATGCTTTTAGGAGAAAGAAGAGGCCCCGTAATAGTTAAAAAAATAGTTATCTATTTTACACTATGTTATAAATAAAATGGATAGAGTAATGTTAACTAAAGATGTCAAATTGAATGAAAAAATGAATTTTATTTTAGATTATAATTGATTGAGTAAAAAAATCAATTAAGCCATTTTGATTAATTAAAAATGTAACTAAAATTATGATATAATAATATCTATTTAATAAATATCCAATTCAATATATTCATTACCAGGATTTTTAATCAATCCATAAAAACAATATTTAAAAAAACTAAAAGAATTCAAAATTATTTTGCTTTAAATTTCCAAAATAAATTTTTGTAGAACATATTTAAAAAACTTACTAAAAATTGAGAAGATTTAATTGTAAAAAAATTGGTTGGGTTAATTTTGATAAATTATGTATTTAAAAGATGATCTATTGAATTTTGAAAAATAATAGATCATTAATCATAAACGAAATTACAGGAATGAATTTGATCTTATATATATATTTTTATATTTTGATAGTGCATGGACTGAATGAGTTTAATTATCGATAGATCAAAGGAGAAATAAAAGAATTATTTTGTTACTCTTAATATTAATTAACAGGAAAGAATCATTAATTAACATATTTAAAAAGTGATAAAATCAATTAATATAAACTTTGATATATTTTAAAATGAATAATAAGATATTTTTTTAATATTTGAATTGCATTGATTCATCTTTTATAATTATTGATTATAGTTTAATATACTTTCTTTAAATGTGGACATTTACATTTAAAATTCAGTTTACAAGTTCTGCAATTTAATCGATGTATATTTTCATTGAATCTAATTTGCAATTCTTCATTATGAATTTCTGAACTTTAAACACCAATTTGTTTACTATTGAAGATGATAATCAATTCCGATTTTAGCAAATCAAATTTAAAATTTTGTTAAATTGAGATTTAGATTCAATTCTATGTAATTCAGGTAAAAAAGTAAATACGATTAATTTATACTAAAAAACACCGTTAATTTGACCCAAAAAATCTACTCCCTAAAACCACTCTATATATGTAATATAGAATAACTCCTTTTTCGTGCTCCACCACTTCATTCATTGAAAACATATAATCTATGATCAATCTATCTTTGGGGAAAGTGGAATGATATTGGTCAAGGATAATTATTGATTCTCCTGCCAAAAACCTCAATTAACATATTTTTATAAATGTAACTGATAACAAAAAACATTCTCTAGTCCCACATTTCAAATAAAATAATATTGCCTTAAGTATATATAATATTTTCAAATATGTTATATTACATTTACACCCTCTTTTCCTTAATAGTATCACCTGTCCTCTGCTATACCAATGTTTAGCAACTACTCAAATAACCTTAATCTCAGAATCAAAATATTGATTAAAAACAAACTGAAGTAAAATTAATTATTTAATCACAGTAACATTACTAGTATATATAGATGTAACGTGTTAAAATTATATGTTCATTCAAGACACGTACTTCTAAACCAAACAGGCCCTAATCTCACGTTTATTTATTCATATTAAAATCCAGTTCACACTAACAACTATGTTAGAATAAAATAAATTTATCTTCCTAAATCCTATGGGTGGAAACTTGTGTGTTTCAGTTAACCAAAAATAAAATAAATAAACTAAATAAAAATGATTCCATGTATATTTTATATTATTAGGGTTTGAAACGCGACAAAATGACATGTGCAGAGAAAGTATCCAATGCATACAACGGTACAAGGAGATACTATTTTCTCTTATGTAGAAAGAAAAACATAACAAATTCTTTTTCCTCGACAACCGAAATTAACACAATATTTTCTTACAGATCTTTTCACAAATTATCGTGTAAAAAGTAGAATTGAATAAAAAAAACTAGCATCTTAAAATGTAAATCACATTAAATGCTTACCATAGCAAAAAATAGTAAGAAGGTATTAGAAAAAATTAAGATCTTTCCTTGGGAAAGTTGATATTGTGATAGGCAATTGCTTACCTATATTTTGTTACGGGTAGTGATCAAGTGCAGTTAATGCAAACTCTTGCATAGTTTTCAGAAAGCCACCAACCAATAATTCATTGATGGAAATTGGCCAAGGAGAAGAAAACAACTGAAGACATTTCATGTTATAACATGTTGGTTCCTGTACATTGTTTAGACACGGAGTTAAGACATGCAACGACTATGGGCATTCAAAATCCATAATAATATTTTTAATACATCACCTTTTATTTGGAGGGCACAGATTCCATTAATACTATTTATGCTTTGAAATCAATTCCTTCCCAAACTTTAGTTTGTAGTAATACTTATCTATATGTGAGGTATGTCACGATTCTAATTGATCCCATTTTTTTAATTTTTTTATGGTGACATCTAGGCATAGTATTTTCCTTCTTCTTTTTTCAACCTATCACATGTTATTTTGTATAAAAATAATTTTATTCAAATGAAGTAGAATCATTGCGAATGATAAAATTATTTTTCAAATATTTAACATATCTTGATAGTCATAATTTAAACTTGAAATTATTAATTCCAGTAAATTAGAACAACTTTACCCTTGATTCATATATTTAATAGTAACATATAATATTATTATATATATAATATAACATATTTTTGGGAATACACTAAATAGCTTTGCATTGTGATTTGATCATAAATATTATAGTTTGAGTATATAAGCCTTTTCCCAATTTGATTATATTTAAATTAATTTGAAATGCAAAAAAAAGTCTACTACGAAAATAAGAGTAAGAAAAATTGTCCAACTCAAAACAAACAAGGCCATGGAATTTCAACGGAACGGGTTTCGTTGGTCCCCTCATAATTCAAAATCCGCAAGAATCCAACTATTTATTTTCTTTTGAGATGAATAAGCAGTCAAAAATATTCAACGACCCCATTTTATTATTTAAAAAATAATTCGAAAATATATATAATCCTATTTGCATGCTTAGCTAATGGACACACCGCTTTATTGGCAGTGTGTCCTCTGTTCCCAGAATTGTGTCTGAGAGTGTGTCTAGAACGGATCTTACAACCCCATACTCTCACCCCTCTCTCTCTCTTCCTCTTCCTGCTATTTCAAGCTTTGTACGGTTCGTTTTTCTCTCTCTTCTAGTCATGGGTTGGTTGGAGTTGGGACTATCGTTTTCTGGCTCTCGTGAAGTGCATGTGAAGCTTGCTGAGAGATCTGAGGCTTAATAATCCAAACGGGTCGCCTTCCTTTTTCTGATTCAGGCGTTTGAGGTGTTTGCCTTCTACTTTTTTCGCTTATACCATCTTCTTTGTTTCTCTCTCTCTTTTTTGCTCCCCCCTTTTGGAAGAAATGTTACATCATGTTCTTTACGCCTCTGCTTCATTAAGTCCCTTTTGTCACACACTCGGGGATAACGTTGTTGGTATTTTGAGTGAGTCAGTTAGTGCACTTGTGTTGAGCTTTGAGATAACAGGGTCTTTGCTTCTTCTCTTCTTTTTGCTTGGTTAGCTTAAAAATTGTGCCTTGTGGTGCTTGAAGCTGTTGGGGGTAGCATCACTATTTGTGTGGTCAGCAAAGTTCCTTCCTTTTGGTTCTTTGGTAGGTTCAATGGGTTTGGTTGAATGCTGGGTTGTGTTTATGGAGTATGTGGTGGGGATTTTGGTGGTTGAAGATTCTTCTTGAGGGGTATTTTTCGTTACTGGGTCGAATCTTGGTGGGTCTTAGTGTTGGTTTTTTTTGTTCATGGGATAATTGGCCATGAGAGTCGCTGTTTCCCTTTTTAGCGAGTTTGAATTCTAGCCTTATTTTGGCATTTCCGGGGTGATTAATGGGTGTTGAAGTTTGAGCATTCTTTTTAGTTTTCTTTTTTATGCCATAATAGTGAAAGCTTGGCACTGTTATAGACAAAAATGAGCGCTTTTCTGATTTGTTTTATTAATTTAGAAGGGATTGTGCTGTTAGAACGGTTGGTGTTTTGATCATGACTAGGGCTGTCCGTAGTAGGGTACTTAAAGATGCCAATGGTGATATTAGTGATCATCTACGCAACCACATTCATTTGACAAATTGCATTCATCTGAAGAACCATATGCACAAGAACAGCCCCATTCTGGCTGATAGGTCAATCATGAGGGACCTTGTTGTGCTGCAGAGATCGCGGTCTCTTCGAGACCCTTCTGCAAGTCCTCCATCATGGCACTCGCCTTCTGTGGTTGACATGCTTTTCAAAAGAGTTGAAAATGATGCGGCGTCTCAAGGGGGGAGAAGGTCTGTAGGTGTTGAGAGAAGGAAGGAAGGGAGAAGATTATCTGGAACTTCACCACCCTTGGCGAGTATAGCTTCATCAAGAGTTGCCCCAGGTGAGATTGGTAGGGGTAATGATGGTATAACGGCACCTAGTGAACGTAGCAGCAGGAGTGGAGTGGGAGATGGCAGGAGAGTTGGGAGAGAAGAATCTGGTAGGAAGAATGACAGGCCTGACTTTTTGGATGTTAATCAAGAGGACCTTCTCAATCAAGCTGGAAAAAGTTTGGCTGAAGATGTTACTTCCAGGCATTCCGAGTCTAAAGATAAAAAGAGCAAACAGAGGGGCAAGAATGTTCGAGATGCTCAAGTGAAGACCCTTTCTGAGCAGCTGAATGATGTTCCTTTGGATAGTGATGATTTAGCATCAACAAACATTCATTTTCGTGGAAGGTTTCCTAGACAGGAGAAAATTATAGAGGAGGCAGATTCCCGGGTGCGCAGTAATGGCAGTGGAATGAATAGGGGGAAAAGGCGGAAGTTTCGAAGTGCTCGAAGAACTCGTGTTGCTACAACATCAAGAGATATTGGAGCTGAGAATGAACTTTCTGTGGCTTCCAACTCAATAGCTCAGGCTTCAGCTCACCAGAAATATCACTTGGAGGAGGCTGATGAGTTTGCAGATGAAAATGTTACTAGGGCTCCAAAAAATGGGTGTGGCATTCCTTGGAATTGGTCCAGAATTCATCATAGGGGTAAAACATTCCTTGACCTGGCTGGAAGAAGTTTGTCTTGTGGTTTATCTGACTCAAGGTTGAAGAAAGGTACATTTGCTGCCAATGGAAGACACATTTCTGAGATGCCTGTGGCATCTGAGCACTCGAGCTCATATACTAAGTCTGATGCAGAGGCACTGCCTTTACTAGTTGAGGCATCTGGTTCTCACGCAAGCACTGAAAATGCTTGTTGGGATCATGACTATTCTGGGGAACTAGGTCTTTTTGGTGATAACTTATTCAAGCGAGATGTTGATTCTGATCTCGCTTCGGAAGCTAGATCTGGTGATCAGCGTAAGTTGAGAGGGAATCGTCACAGTCGACACCAAAGTTTAACACAAAAGTACATGCCTCGAACCTTTAGAGATATGGTTGGGCAGAATTTAGTGGCACAAGCTCTTTCTAACGCAGTAATGAAAAGAAAAGTTGGGTTGTTGTATGTGTTTTACGGTCCCCATGGCACTGGAAAAACCTCTTGTGCTCGCATATTTGCAAGAGCTCTGAATTGTAATTCTTCGGAACACCCAAAACCTTGTGGATTTTGCAATTATTGCATAGCACATGATATGGGCAAGAGTAGGAATATAAAGGAAGTAGGTCCAGTTAGCAATTTTGACTTTGAGAGCATCATGGACCTACTCGACAATATGATTGTTTCTCAGCTTCCGTCACATTACAGAGTGTTTATTTTTGACGACTGTGATACTCTGTCAACAGATTGTTGGAATGCTATATCAAAGGTCATTGACCGAGCACCTAGACGTGTCGTTTTTATCCTTGTCAGTTCTAGTCTTGATGTCTTGCCTCATATAATAATATCCAGGTGTCAAAAATTCTTTTTCCCAAAGCTGAAGGATGCAGATATTATACATACTCTGCAGTGGATTTCTACCAAAGAAGGTCTAGAAATTGAGAAGGATGCCCTGAAACTAATTGCATCAAGGTCCGATGGGTCTATGAGAGATGCTGAGATGACCCTTGAACAACTTAGTTTACTTGGACAGAGAATATCCGTTCCTCTTGTACAGGAACTGGTAAGCTGTTTATTTGTTTAGTGTGTTTCTGTCATCATTGCTTCTTACACTAAAATCTAATTCTACTGTAAACTGGAGTCAATTTTGTTAATTTGCTGTGCTTGAATTGTTCTGAAGTTAAATCCTTTCTTTCAGGTAGGGCTAATCTCTGATGAGAAATTGGTGGATCTTCTTGATTTGGCATTATCTGCAGACACAGTTAACACCGTGAAGAATTTAAGAGTGATCATGGAGACTGGTGTGGAGCCATTGGCTTTAATGTCACAACTTGCTACAGTAATTACAGATATACTTGCTGGGACCTATGATTTCACAAAAGAAAGGCGAAGAAGGAAGTTCTTTCGGAGACAACCATGTGAGTAAAATAATCTCATACTTGTGGTTGTGGACAGCGTAGCCAATTATTAATTTAATCCTTTTTTAAACACCCATACGTGATGCATAGATATCGTTTTACTCCAGAATTGTCTCTTTTGAAAATTTTTTATATGGCTAATTCCTTGAGTATACATTTTTATCATAGTGGAGACTGGAGAGTCTTGCTTTGATTTCATATTAGTGATTATATTTTTCGTTGTTATACTTCCAAAAAATGATGATAGTGATTTCTGTTTCAGTGTCCAAAGAAGACATGGAAAAGCTGCGCCAAGCTCTGAAAACTTTATCCGAGGCTGAGAAGCAATTGAGGATGTCCAATGACAAGCTAACATGGTTGACAGCTGCTTTACTTCAGCTCGCTCCAGACCAGCAATATGTGTTGCCAACTTCATCTGATAATAGTTTCAACCATAGTCCGTTCACTCTAAAAGATGCAGATGCCAGAGAAGCTGCTAGACTAACTGGTAATCCTGTTGAGATTCCTAACAAAGCAAGACGATTATCAATGGATGCTGGAATTGAAAATTTCCACGCTGGAAGCTCTGCAGATGGTATGACAAGGGGTCTTGGTTCTGAGAAAAAGCGACATAGTGTGTCTGGTTTTACTCCTCAACATGCTCATTTGCAAACCAATGATAAGATTAAGATGAATGAGAGGCAGATTTTGGGTAAAAGCCGGAAAGAAATTGGAGAGATATGGTTAGAGGTGCTTGAGAGAATACAAGTTACTGGTCTGAAAGAGTTTCTGTTTAAAGAAGGCAAGCTGATCTCTGTTAGTTTTGGTGCAGGTGAGTGTCGAATCTGCACAATGCTTATTCAACAACACAGCTAATAATATTTTGTATTCATATGATTAAAATCTTCCCCATAGAAATGTCATTCTCTGTTTTAATATAATATCTCCATAATTTTTTGATGCATTTTAGATCTAGAAGAACTAGGGGATGTCTTCGTATCTAGCTCTAGTATCATGCAAAAGGCCTGAAAATTCATATGTGCTAGAATTGTTAATGTTGTTATGGTTTATCATAAAGTTAAAATGGTTAACAATCCTGTGATGCTCAGCTTTTGGTGGTGTCATTATCAGTGTTAACAATATGTTTTCCACGAATTCCAGGTTGGGAATAATTTGGGGATAAATTGACTTTGTATGGATTATTCTTAATATAGTCTTGTCAACCCGATGGTTTTGTAATACTATTACTATTATATAGTGCATTAAAAAATAGGTCCTGGCATCAGTGTTTTGTTTTAGAATTCATCGTAAAGTCAAGAGAGATTAGTCTGCAGCACATACTACCTTACTAAAAGTTACTATTAGCTTTATCTTTTAAGTGTTCTTGTGCATCTTAGATGATGTATCTTGTTAATAGTTATTTTTCCGTTTTACCAGTTGACCTTTTATGTCTTGCTTGATGTTATGATAGTGCTCCCGTTTCTTTAATTTTTACTTTACTCATCTACACTCATTATTTATCTATGTTTCATTGTTTATGTTACAGCTCCAACTGTGCAGCTAATGTTTAGTTCTCAATTGACCAAATCTACTGCTGAGAAGTTCAGAGGCCAAATCTTACAAGCATTTGAATATGTCCTTGGATCTTCTATAACAATAGAAATTAGATGTGAGTCAAACAAAGATGCTGGCTCTTCTGTTCAACAACCTCTTACATTGCCTGCCACCAGTGATATTTTGTCTCAGATCAGAGACTTTAATGGTGTTGTTGCTCCAGCTCATCCAACATTAACTGATTCTGTTGAAAAGAGAAGGGGTGAAATTGTAGAGGAATCGTCTTCTCAAGTGGAGCACAAGAATAACGAGCAGCAGGTTGATGCTCATGGAACACCCTATAGAAAATTAGAAGGTACAAGTATAGGGCAGACATCAGCTTCCCAAAACAAGCCAATTTTTAAGTCGCAGTTAGACCAAAGAAAGCTTATGGAGCAAAATCAAAGCCGAAGTCTTGTAAGAAGCAAAGTATCTCTTGCTCATGTAATCCAGCAAGCAGAAGGCCAGAGAAGTGGGTGGTCAAAACGTAAAGCAGTTTCTATTGCTGAAAAGCTTGAGCAAGAGAATTTGTAAGTTGCTATTCCGCTCTTTTCTCTGTTGACATAAACTATGTATAGTATAGGAAGGTGTGACCCATAATTTACAATCTATGGATGGTAGGTGGATGGAATCTCAAGTAAAGATACCTGAACAATAGGATAACTATATTTCACATTTGGTAACTCAGTTGTAATTTTTAGAAATATATCAGGTTTTCTATGATGGAATAAAATCATGCAGTGGTGAACAAGCTAGGTATTGCATGCAGAATCGAATAATTATTGAATAGTATTTTCGTAGAATTACATTCTGGGCTCAGATTATTCTTCCCATTCAATTGCAAGTCAGTGTGGGATGGAGGTTGTTAGCGTGAATATTTCTTATCATTTAAGTTTTGGATTTTAGATGGCAGGGGATGAGAATCTTAAATGAACATATTATTTCAAAAATTCAATAGTATATACATTAATAGTATTTGGTAACCGAGTTGGAATTTTTTGCAATATATCAAGGTTTTCTATGATGGATAAAATCATGCAGTAGAGCACAAGCTAGGTATTGCATGCATGCAGAATTGAATAGTACTTTGCTATTAATTAAAGTTTAGATTAAGATTATCCTTCTTTTTTAAGTATGAGTCAGTATGGGGATAGAGATGGTTAACGTGAATATTTTGGATTATTAAGCTTTGGAAGTTGGATGTTATCTTTTTTCAGTAATATGGTAATGTCTCTGTTATAACTTATAACTGACTATTAGTTTGAAAATCATTTACTCCTTAGGAGACTGGAGCCAAGATCAAGAAGCTTGCTATGCTGGAAAGCATCAAGAGCAACCCGGAGAAAGGTAGTTAATTTTATTGTGACCAGTTCTCATTTTACTCTAATTTTCTCGAGTCACGAAACCCTATTAAGTTTATGTTGTATTGAGACAGTATTTTGATATAACTTGAAATATATTGTGGAAATTGGTAATGTTTTTACCTAGATCCTTATGTCTATAGAAGGGGGGCGTGTCCTGTTAATCAAATCCTTTTCTTTTTAATTTGGAGATATGAGATATCTGGGGTCTCGTTCTAACTGAAAGCTTCTGGCTTTCTGAATTCTATCTAAATTGGTTTCTATTGTAACTGGTAGCGTTCTTATTGACTGTTTCGAACTATTCATAAAGGGCATGAATTGTGTAGGTTTTGATGTAGCAGTGCCCTATAAGATTAGCTAGTGTAACTTCTGCATTATAGGGGATGATATGCATGCAGATAATTAAAACAAGTGTCTTTCTCGGCTAATAATTAAAAGTACCTCATTGTGTTAATGTTCATCCTATTGTACAATTTCATCCTAATATTGTGTTAATGTTCATCCTATATAATAATTATTATATTTCTCAATGTTCATCCTATTGTACAATTTCACCATCTGGTAGAAGATATTTAGATTTTTTTGGTAAAACCTGTTGGTTGCTAAGTGAAACAAATAAATAGAACAAAGTTGTTGCGTATACATTTCCTTATCTCTGGCATGAATAGAAGATCTGATTCGGTATATGCGGGTGTGCAAGTGATGTCATATCGATTACTTTCATGGTTTACATATGACAATTCTTCTAAGTTATTGACGTTAAATGTGATGTTAGTCTGACAATTTATTCAATTTTTGCATTATTATACACTAGTACATTATGATTGATGTATTTAATTGATTGCTCTGGCAGCTGTCACGGTTGAAAATTCGAAGCCGAAAACCACGTGCACTGCTGAATCTGGTCTCATGTGGGAAATGTCTGTCTACAAAATCTCCGAGGTAGTTATAAGCATATGGGAATGTTGTGGGTTCATTCAATAGCCATTTGTATTGCCTGTATTTAGGCTTTTTCCTCAAGTGTTATAGGGTCAAGCCTTTTTTTATTCTTCTTTTCATTTAATTCAATAAAAGCATGTAGTTATATATCAGATGAAGAAAATGTAGGAAAAAGTAGTTAAACTAGTAAATTCCATTTTAGTGATAAGATGCTGTATATTTTTCCTTAGCATAAATTTGATGGAAATTTTAACTCAGCTCCAGTTTATAAGTTTTAGTTACTATTGTTTAATTTGGTTTGTGTTCAGTGTCTTTTTATTTGGACCTCTAATGATAATTGCAGTAAATATGGATCAAATTCCTGTAAATTGATGTGTGATAAAAACATCTCTAAAAGTAAGCATCAATAATATGAAATTAATTGGAAGTTACACTTATTTCTCTCTGGATTTAGGAACAATATTCACTGGAAATTCAGAATTTGGTTAAAGTAGTTAAAATATATTATTAACTTAGGCTTGAATTTGGGCTTGTAAATTGGAATGTCAAAATTTGTCAGCGGATATAAGATATATTAGACTGTAACATACAAGAGGAATGTCTCTTGCTTTATAGTACAGATTAGATAGGTTAGTGTGATTTTTAACGTAAATAAGTTCTGAAAATCAGTAGAATCTAACTTTTATATTATATATGATATATGTCTATTTTGAATTTTTATTTGATTTTTAGGGTAACTTATTTAAAATTAATTTTGAAATGAATTCTTTAAATAAGATGTGAAATAAACTTGATCTTTCAAGTAGGTCAACACACTCGTCATTCAAAAAGTAAATAAATATATGATCTTAGAACATATTTTTTAATATAATTATAACAATAAAACTGATTAGTGTTTTACTTACTGATTTCTTAGTCCTAAAATATCTTTTACTGAGTTAAAAATGCAATTTTGTGACTATTTTTTACTAGTCTTAGCCTAGTTTATTTTCTTAAAAAAGTTGGTTTTACTTAGGCCTCATGTCAGGTTAAACTATAGCTCCTAATTCGATGGTTTTGAATACTCTCATCTGTTAGAAAATTTAATTTCTAGAAAAACAGAGAAGAGATTTTTATTTATTGAAGGTGATGCAAATTTCTAGATCAGGACATTAAAATTATTTTATTTTCGATATTTCATTCGTTATTTTTCGAATTACCAATTAGATGGTGTTTAATTTTTATGTAAAGATAAAATGAAAGTTTCAGGCCTAATCGTCTTTTTAATCGTTATATTTTTGTTTATGTGCGATTTTACTTTTGTAGTTAATTAAGTCCTTTCCTTTTTAAAATTAAATAAATCAGATCATTCTAATATTTTTAAATGTTCATTTCGTATTCACATATTTGGAGGGAGGTTATGATGACGTTGGGATTTTTTTTACTTAAATTTATGAGTAAAAAGGTAGGTGGAATTTTAGGAAATATTAAATATTTTAAAACATGTTAGATTAAGGTTTTAAAAAGGAAAAAATAGAGATTTATTTCGTTTTGGAAGAAATTTGATGTTTTTGACCGCAAGTTCCGAACAGAAGAAAGTTTAAAACAATTTAAATTTTTGAGAAAAAAATAGGAATTTTAAATTTTTAAGTAAAAGAAAATTGATAGTAGTAGAAAATTTTCCTAATTTTAACATTAGAATAAGTTATTTAGAAAAAAAATAAAATTAGCCTATTACAATCAGCATCATATTTATTTATAAGCTAGACTAGGGCAGATCAATTGATTTAGTAACTTTCTAACCCAACAGAATTTCGTGTTTGTAGCAAGCCCAATGGGCTGTCTCGTAGGTGTAACTTTTTAAATCACTTGTTATTTTTCATCAACACATGATGTTATAATAATTTTATACAACTTGTGTAAATTAATAGTTTTATTAAAATATTATATTATTTTAACAACTAATAATATTTGTTCATTTCCCACTTTAACGATATATTTTACGAATAATACACACACATATATAAATATTTATATTTCGTTTATACCATTCGTGGCTATTTATTTATTTATTATTATACGGAAAAAGTGAGTGATTGACTTTTTCTTCACATCTTTTACCCGAGAGAAGAAATTTAACATATATTAATTGTTCAATCAGTAATTTAAACAAAATTTCATCAATCAAAAAATACTGGAGAATGAAATAATCTAGTAAAATTGTTCCAAATATTAGTAGGTGTACAGCTAAAAGTACAATTAATTTAACGAGTTTAATATAATACATTTTTTAATAAATACAAATTCAAATAGATGTTAATTACTTTGATCAAAATAGCAGATCTCACAACGTCTGAACCTTTTGGAATAATATTCTTCCACTGCTTTGTACGGTTGTTCCTTTCTTGCTCTCTGTTCAAACATTGATAATGTTGCAATCGCTTTTCAAGTGTGTTTAATAAAACAATTGCTGTTTATGAATTATAAATATATGCCTTATATTATAATTAAATTTTATGTTAAATAAACTTTAATATATAATTTTTAAAAATATAAATAAAAGGACAAAGATGAAAGAGATACACAATTAAGTATATCAAAGATTTAGGAAAGAAATGAAAAAAAGGTAATTTACAGTAAAGATGACAGTTGATAAGCTCAAGTCAACAAATCAACTAGTTTAATTCATTATTATATTAAAATTTAAAATAATATCTTAAAATAATTATAATTCTAAAAAAAATATATTAAGTATTCTTTAATACTTTGAGTGCATGGTTTTCTCGGCCTTTCTTTTTTTCACTTTATGGAATTGCTTGGCTTGTACTGCGTCTTTGGCTCAAAATAAATGGGTTGGTAAATCACTATCATAACATAACCAGCAACAGACTAAGTTCTCAGAAAACACAGGAGCTATGTCAGATGCCATCACCCGTCTGCTGCAGATATTCTGAAGCATCAGTATACATGTACTATTAGATATGATTACATAGTTGTATAAAAATATATGCAGTTATGATTATGTGTTAATTTATGTATAAATTCAATCACAGTCAAAGTATGTACCTCTATGTTCTAAATTTCAGTAGTTGTAATGTATGAATAGCATTGAACTGATGAAGAGATATGCATGCACAGGTAGTAGAGAAGTGGGTATTGATGTTGGTGAAGCAGAGCTACCATCACTTCCTCTCTCAGCCACCTTTTCGGAGCTGGATAGTATGATTTTTAATTGCTTTCTTTTCAGTTCTTGCTTTTTCAATTATTTAATTCTTTACTCACAAACCTTTATCCAAATAATATATTTTCATTATTCATATGTGCATAATAGATATCTATAATATTTTATAATTAAAATTTCAAATAAATAAATAAATAATGTTTATATTTATGTTAACTTATATTTATAATCAGGAAATTATCACCCAGAAGTATTTTATTATTTTAAATTACATATTTTACTTTAATCAATGCCTTCGTTTATTGGTTTAATCACCAATATTAGTAATAACATTCATTTTTATATGTTTGTCAAACAAGCATAGTGGGAAACTATAATTAACAAAAATATGAGTAATATGATTCAATAGAATAAGAGTACATGCATTAAATTTATTATCCAATGTCTATCAATTCAATGTAATAACAAAATTATTCTCTTTCTTGAAAAGGTATAACAAATGAGTGAAATGTCTAAGAGTTTATAATTTGTTGCATGTGTACTTATGTTATATATCCTGTTTAAATTTTGTATTAATATTTTTTGAACTTAAATTTTAAATAATTCATAAAAAATATTTTTTTTTAAATTTGATTATTATAGTGTTAGGATTATTTTTTTAAAATACAATAATATAATAATAGCAGCAATAATAATTTTGTATTATCAAATATAACATTCTGATAAAAAAGAAAAATTCTACTTTTATTAATTAAACAACAACAATAACAATCACAGCAATAATAATAAATAATATCAATAATAATAATTCACCAAAACAATAACCTAGAATAATAGTAAAAAAATACTTAAATGTTGAAAAACTTTGGAAGAAACTATATTGTTATCACTTTTAAAATTAAGAAAATTCTTAATAATTAAGAATATAAAATTTCACATATTTAAGAAAAATTGTTTTGTAAGAATAATATTTATATATATAAATAAGAAGTTATACAAAATTTATAGAAATTTAATAAAAATAATTTATTTGAATTGTATAATTTTTAATACGAGACAAAATCTTTTTTAGTATATCAAAATATCAATGAAATATCACCAAATTTGGTTATCCCCAAAAGAATCTTCAGGATCCTGACTGAATAGTATAATATCTTTTTATTTTATTTAAAAATCTTGATTGGATATCATAATTATTCTTACATTTTTTTTTAAAATTTCAATTTAATACACTCCTAAAGCTTGTCAAAGAAATTTGATTGTCTGAGTGAATGAGGAATGCAGGAAGGCATAAAAGACAAATATACTTAGCAGCAGCTTCAGGAAATTGGAGTGAGGCTTCATCCTTTTTCAAAAATCATCTTGATTGGTGGCGAATTCCATTGTCTGATCGTGGAATTACAGCCCTACACGTTGCAGTAAGGATGGGGAAAGTCAGTTTTGTAGAACAGCTGGTGAAATGTTGTATGAACATGCTAGATTTAGAAATTTGCATGGCAGATGGGAATACACCCTTTTGTTTGGCTGCCATAACTGGCAACGTGAAAATTGCTGCAATTTTGTTGAACAAGAATGGAAGGTTGCTATGGATTAGAGGCCAAAAAGATATGCTGCCGATTCAGTTAGCTTCTTCTGCAGGCCACATTGAGATGACAAAGTTCTTACTTGGAGCTGGAGAGGACCTACACAACAATCTACCCTTCCAAGAAATCGTGAAGATATTTTTCTTTACCCTCACCAATAACATTTACAGTATGCTCACCCACCTTTCTTTCTCATAACCACACAACTGTTTCACTTTTCTGTACACATTCTATCCACTGCACAGTCTGCTTTCTTGACCTAATAAGCTAGCCGAAAAGTGCGTTTTTTTTTGCATATTAAACACTAATTTATCATTCTTGCCTAATGATTCGTGCATAATGTTCTTTAACTTCATTCTGTGCATTATAGATGTGGCATCAAAATTGTTGGATCGCTATCCAAAATTGGTTACTGTAGAAAATGAAGAGCGATCCACACCTTTGCAAATCCTTGCTCAAATTTGTGAGTTCTTTTAACTCTTAAAGCTCGATTTTTCTAGCTCATAAATGTTACTTTAGTTTTGTGAATCTGACTCTAAAGCCAGAAGCTCATTTACTGACTAAAGTAACTCATTTCAATTAAAAAGAAAATTAATTAATTACTGTATCAATATTATATACACACATAGTAAATCAGGAATATTGATTTTTAATTAATTATTTTAATCAGAAGTTAAAATTACTTTATCATTTTTCATTTTTGAAGAGTCAAATATAATTTTCTTAAAACTTCCGCTTTTATACTTACCTTGCATAGTGAAAGAAGAGAGAAAAACATCTTTTTTATTCTCTTTCTTTATTATGCGTAAAGGAAAGTATGAAAATTCAAATAATTTAACATTGTTGCCCCTTTAAATTAATATATCATCTATATTGACAGTTATATCGAGTGAAGTTGATTTTTTGTACACTGCAATTTGTAGTCCTTTTTCTCTCGTGTATATCCTACAAATTTATACTTGCCCTAGCCACCACTTTTCCATCATTCAGAAACATGTAAGACAAATATCTTCAAATAAGAATATATAGTTTCCAACTCGATCGCACCGTACATATTGTTGAATCTATAATCGCAGTTGATGTACATTGACTAACTAGATTTGTCTTGTCTGATGATAATGAAACACTATGTAATGAGAAATAGATAAAAAATAAAATAAAAATAAGAGAAAATAAATGTATATTTAACTCATTAATTAAAACGTGATACCGGATATTGTATCAATATGTACTTTATTTGACTAAAAACCATGTTCACATGGCTAATAATTTAAACTCAATGATAGCCTTGTCTCCAGAAATTATCGGCTATGGAGATATAGTGAGTTCGATGTTTAAGGGAATGGAAAAGGTGAAAGAGTCTCTCAATTCTGTACAATTATCAAAAGCGATGTTTAATGCAGCAAAATCTGGAAATATTATGATATTTGAACGTCTATTTGAGTTCCACCCAGACTTGCTATTCGAAGTGGATTCAGAGCAAAGAAGTTTACTTCACATTGCTATTCTGTATCGACAAAAAGATATATACCGACTAATATTCAGGAAGGGAGATTCTAAGAATGTGATGACACAATTAGTTGATTTTAAGGGTAACAATGTTCTTCACTTAGCTGGAGAGTTGTCACCTGAACAAAGATTTGGATTATCAACAGACCATGTTCTAATGCGTAACGAGGAGTTGTGGTTTCAGGTATATAAATCTACTTGATTAGC
Source organism: Lablab purpureus (assembly GCA_030347555.1). Lineage (NCBI taxonomy): Eukaryota > Viridiplantae > Streptophyta > Magnoliopsida > Fabales > Fabaceae > Lablab > Lablab purpureus. The sequence goes on from CM059259.1 coordinate 13,574,381, forward strand.
ATTTTCCAATAGCAATAACGTTGTTTACTGTAATTGTCTTCTTTTCACGTGTTGTGCATTTTTAATGTAAGAGAGGAGATATCTGTCTCCCTTTTTCCTTCTTATGTTTTAGTTTTCACTTTCAACGAAACAGGAAGTGGAGACAATAGTTCCACCTGCAATGAAAGCAATGAGAAATAATGCTGGTTGGACTCCTAAAGAAGTATTTTATCGGTCTCACGAAGAGTTGCACACAAAATCTGTATCTGGAGTGAAAGGTTCGGCAAATACGTTACTAGTGGTGGCAACTCTTATCATCAGCCTAGGGATCACCGGAGCTATAACCATTCCTATAAATGATATTGATAGCACAATCACTCCAATTTTTCGGAAGAAGACATGGTATACGTTATTTTTGGTGTCAATTTCAGTTGGAACATACTTGTGTGCTTCATCTATACTGTTCTATTCTTCAATTATTCTTCCTGCAAGTTGGAAACCAGAACATGAGTATGTCCGGTTGGGGCAAACAAAGTTGGTATTTGGGAATATGGCACTTTTTACCTCTCTTGCATTCATGTTTACTGCCATTGCTTCCGGATCCATATTGATCTTTGACTTCTTACCCAATTGGATCTTTTATTTCATTGCTGGAATTGGTTGCATCCCATTGGTTGTGCATCCTACACTTGACTATAATCTATGGACTCACTCTGCCACCTCAGTGTTTAGCTTTTGCATGGCAACTCTAGTGCAAAAGGCAAATTCAATCCACGGTGGAGCCTATTACCCATTTGAAAAGAAATTAAGTTTCTAATAGTTGGAGTAAACTATATACAATATTTTGTGCTCAGACTTGTGGCTGTTTTGTAAGGTGGAGAGTTTGCCAGATAGTTTTAAATTGCAATACATATCTTGTGTGATTCCTTTTATATGTGAATCTATTGTATACATTTTATACCACTCATCACAAAACAAATATTAGATATATGCCTTTGAAATGGTGAATGGTAAGGCGAACATTAGCCTCAGATTGGCTACCAGATTATTGCTAGTGATATATAGGCTGAACTCACTGCTAAGATTATAATTGAAAATAGATTCTGCAAAACTTTCTGGTAAACATCTTTATCGGATACGAATAATCTGTAGCTGAAAAAATAATGCAGAGATGCAGTTTAATCTTACACCATTCATTCTTTCTTAGCTATCTATTAAATATATAAGTAAAAATGTATTTTAAGATGATATCCATTGAGCTTTAAAATGCAAGAGAGGTACTTGACATTTTGGTTATATTAGATCTAATTAATCTTATTAAGATAGATTGTGATATTATTTTATGGAATCAGATTTTAAATTTAATTTAATTTAATTTTATAAGTTAGTTTAATTAGATAAATTGTAGTCATATATTTAAATAATACAAAATAAGAAATTAGAATATATTTTAAATTGATATATATCCATTGAGTTTTAAAATGAAATATGTTATTATATATGAAAAAACTATATATACACCACACCATACAATAGAAATTCAAATGTGAAATTAAATTTCATATTAGATACAAATATTAGGAAGATTAGTAATACATGATAATAAAAATCTTCAAATTTATTATTTTAAGATTTTTATTGGAGTTAATGTCATAATTTTTTTAGACGGATTCAAAATTCATTGAATAATCAAATTTTTCGAGTCTTATTAAATATATTTATTAAGAAAAATATTGATAAATATTTAAAAATTTTATTTTTACTTAATACATATTTAAAAGAATTATAAATTTTTAAAATATATAATTAATAAAATAAATAAATATATATCACATGAATTATATATATATATATATATATATATATATATATACAGAGAGAGAGAGATAGATAGATCCTATCTTTGGTTATATTTGAGTGTCTGACACTTCTGGCAGCGTTTAGGCCTTCAGGAATGCTGTAGTTGACTCAATCTTTTTCTTTTTATTTTATTTGGTTTGTTGCCATGTTTGGGATCATAGAGCCAAAATGCTTACCTTGTGGGAACTAGGATGATGAGAAGGGAAAGATTTCACATGCTGTGTAGGTGGTTTAATTTACTACAAGGTTAATTAAATTTTGTTATTAAAATATAAATTTTTATTTATTAAAATTTTATAATAATTTTTTATTTTAATTTAAAATTTATTTTAACTCTAATTTATATATTAGAAAAATTACTCTTTACATAAGATTATTCAAATAAATTATTTTTAAATTATTTTTTAAAATAAATTAATACATAATCAATTAAATTAATTACAAACTTTCAATTTATTTTTTTTTTCACTTTTCATTTTTTCTTAATTTAAATCGTTTTACTTTTCAATTTTTTTTTTCTTTTTCTTTTCGACTTTTTTAGTACAAATGCTTTCATCTCTATTACCATCTATCCTCCTCATTTTCAGTTAGTACTAATTTTAAAATATAAAACACCAAGTTCGAAGTAATTCCATTCAAAGAGAATAAGGTGATAGAAGAAGGATAAAAAAATTTACAAAGCATATAAAAAAGCAAATATAAAATTAAAATTCAAAACATATGCTCCAAATTATATCCCATCATAATTGCAGGTAATTTATTAGAATATAGGTCAATTAAAAACCAAGTACCTTTATTTATCAACAACTACCCTCCCATAATTTGTACATGGATTGTCTGCTGTTCAAAATTAAACTGTATCTGTTGGTTGCAGATCCCGTGGCTTTCTTTTTTTATTCATTTATGGGAAAGAAATCCAATGGCTTTCAGTTGTTGTAACTAATTGTTTTTAATAAATAAATTTATTATTGTAAAGAGTAAGATTGCTGAACTTTCAAAATTAAACAGTAGAGAGATCTAAAGCCAAAATACCTTCACATGATATGGATTATCTGTAGTTTAAAAATGATACCTAGCACAGTTTGATCCAACTACTCTTAAGTTGTTTGCACAACTTTTAGTAAGAGATAACCTTACGTTTAAAGTCCGTTGAAAGATAGATGTTTCTATTATTTTTGGGTGAAAATATTGAAATGTGATCCAAACATATATGCTTTCAAAATTTATAATATTTAGGTTAAATCATTCATTTACTTTCAAATGGATTTTATCTTTTTATTTTTTTATTCAATTTTTCTTAGTTTCTATACATATTTTTTTATTTTTTAGTTTTTTATATATTTAAAACAATAAGACTAAAAAATTAAAAATAATATGCGTAGGCAAAAAGGACCAAAATATATATTTATAAACTAAAATGAATCATATTTAAATATAAGAGTTGGAAGATAAATTTTATATAACTATAAGGACTAAATGAATATACCATCTGGGTTAGGTTTGATGTTGCTTTAAAAATTAAACTGCATGACTTATATAAATATAAAAGGATTAGAGTATCCCATGTAATATATATATATATATATATATATATATATATATATATATATATATATTGTGATAAAAAAATTAAACTGCATACCATCTGGGTATTAGTACTCTAGTAGGAATTATTTCCTATTAATAAATCCATTTAAAATTACCTCTCAATTTAGTTCGTCACATGCTAAGGATAAGAAAACAAAACATAAGAATAATAAAAGAGTCACATCACATCAATGTACCAACAACCTAGTTTGAAAGTTAATTTTTTTGTATAATTATTAAAGCCAATTTGCTAGGACTTATTATTTTATGTACAATATGTACAAAAAAAGCACGCATATTAAGGCCAATTAAATTTAAAAGCACCTTTCAAACTTTCAACTATTATTAAAATATTAATAACTTTTGTTTAGTGTGGTGTTTGGTGGCTCAAGTTAAGTTAATTTAAAGATGCAAGGAGCAAAAATGGCCTAAGAGAAGAGTGTAAAGGGTTTGGATTACCATGAAATTGATCCTTTGAGAAGAAAGTTATCGCACTTGATATTAAGATCACCGTCCGCCATCTCTACTTGCGGTGGCCGGAATCTGAATGGTGAAAAGTAGTTGATATACCCACCCGATAGATCCGTACAAGACTTAACGGACAGCTTAAACGGAATTATGTCAGACTCAGAAGCAATTATCCTGTCAGGTGCAGATGACATTCCCAAGCTTGAGAGTATGTTTATTTCTAAATTATTAATCAGATTTTTTTGAACTCTAGTTTTGTTAACTCCATGCGGGCCTGCATCAGATTAAATTTTACACATTCGTAATCTTATGATATAAGTATGAGGTTAGAGTTTCATATTAGTTTAAAATAAAAAATTTGAACATCACATGAGAAGACCATAAACTTATGATTTTAAAATTTTGGATTAGAGATGATGTCATAGTGTAATAGTATTTGTAGTTCATTCTCCTTTTCAGAATCTCTCGACTAATACGTTGGTATTCTGTCTAACTTGAGTAAGGAACAAAGTATTTACTTTTTTCATGTTTCAATTCTGATAAAAACATATTCTTTGGTAAATGCATGTACAGATTATGGTGAATTGGGTATTGTGGTGGGTGAAGCACAGCATCTTCAATCACAGGGATCCGAAAGCTGTTTTCTGGAACCGGACAGTATGACTTTTCAAAACTTTTTTTTTTCTGCTCTTACATTTCAAAGTTATTTAACTTTTGGTGACAACATTTGTACAATTTAATAGAGATATCTATAAAGATATTATAAAAAAGAGAGTTAAAAAAACAAAAGGATCGATATAAGAACTTTGTGGGTTTTAATTTGTCTATTTAAACAATTGTAGTTGCAGAGCTTACAAGATACTTTTGTGTTAGAAAAGAAATAAATATTAAGCTAAATTTATCTCAATATTTTACTTTTTAGAAGTTAGTTTTAAGTTAAAATTTATCTGGGTATTTTCATGTCAGTTGCATTTGCAAGAATTATAAAATCTCAAATGATTTTTTTAAAAATCTACAAAAAAAATCACAATTTTAAAACATTTGTCATAAATAAATAGTTTTTTTATCAACAAAGAAAACTTTCCATAAATAGTGACGACATATATATAATTTATTCATAATTTATCATGAATTTATTTGTTGACTGCTGTCTCTATTTTTATGTATATTCAATATTTTTTTTACTATATATATCAATGCTGTCCTATTCTTCACCAAACAGTAAGTAACATATACTTTATCTAATGAAAAATGTTTTTCCATAATCTAAATTCGAGTAATGTTAATTCTATATAGATAACCAACGTATTAAATTAATGTTTAACCAATATTTAATATATATTTTACGGTCTTAAAATGTTAATTTCTAATGCGCAAAGGTACTCTCATTATATATATTAACGATCACATAAAACTTATTAAATAGTGCTGCTATAATTAGTGTAAAACATATTTATAAACGCAGTGAATGGAAATATTTTTTGTTTAATTTTTTTATATTTTATATTTAATATATAATATTTATGTTATGTAGAGGTAAGAGAAACTTGTCAAAGAAAATTGATTGTATGAAGTGCATGAGATGCAGAAACGCCTAAAAGGCAAATATATAAAGCAGCAGCTTCTGGAAATTGGAGTGAGGCTTCATCCTATTTTAAAATTCATACTCATTGGTGGCGAATTCCATTAAATGCTCGTGGAATTACAGCCCTACATGTTGCAGTAAGCATGAGAAAAACTAGTTTCGTAGAAAAGCTGGTGAATTGTATGAACATGCAAGATTTGGAAATTTGCATGGCAGATGGAAACACAGCCTTTTGTTTGGCTGCAATAACTGGAAATGTGAAAATAGCTGGAATTCTGTTTGGCAAGAATCGAAGGTTGCCATGGATTAGAGGCCAAAAAGATATGCTGCCAATTCAATTAGCGTCTTCTGCAGGTCACATTCCAATGGCAGAATTTTTATTTCAAGCTCTTCAAGAGGACCTACACAACACTACTATACCCTTCCAAGACATCGTCAAGTTATTTTTCTTGACCATTGAGAACAATATTTACAGTAAGCTGATCCACGTTTCCTTTTCAAAAGAATAAATACAAGAAAAAATATATAAACTGCAAAACAATTCATATATAATTATGAGTTTCTTTTCCTCATCTCAAGAGTATATATTTAGGGAATATGGTACTCATAACAGTTTTTTCATTCTTTTTATAATTGGTATAAATGAGTGACTCATATCATCTTAGATTTTAATTTAAAATCAATTAATAATAAACGAAGTTGTATGTTAGTATATGATTTATACTTCAATTATTGTCCTTTTTTCTGTGTAAGGTTTTTTCTTTTCTTAACTCGATTGAAACTCTTGTGATGCCACTATTGGTGATGAAAGTTGTTGCACCACTAGATTTGGTTACTGATATGTTGATATTTTGCAGTTTCACTTTTCTTTAAAGCTACCCTACTGCACAGCCACTGTGTTTCTTGCTTACCAAATGTATCTGAAGCACATTTCTTTTGCATATTTAGCAATAATTTTTCTTTTCGCCTTGTGATTTATGCCTGCTCTTCATTCGACACTGGGCATCACAGCCGTGGCGTCAAAATTGTTGGATCGCTATCCTAAATTGGTTTGCATAGAAGACGAAGAAGGATTGACACCTTTGCAATTGCTTGCCCAATTTCGTGAGTTCTATTAATCTTCACCAACTTAATTTGTCTAGTTTAAATTCTATACTCTTATTAGAACAGGTTCTGTTTTCATTTTCTTTTTTATTTTTTAAGTACGAAACAGTAATTTTGTGTTCTATTTAGAAAATAGAGAAAAAAAAAAGTTATTTTTAGTAATTCTGTTTAGGTAAAGTTGCAGTTTTATAATTGCAAAGCGAGAACATGACAAAAAAACATGCCCATAGCCTCACCTGAAGATTACTGTGATTGAAGTGAATTGGACCCCATAATCTTGGAGAATCTTCATATCAATTGTAGTTGATGTAGATCTAACAACATGTGTGTACTATAATTACTTTATTTAATTAAATACTCGTATGGTTAAATGACTAATTTCAACTCAACGGTAGCTTCAAGCAAGGAAGATATTGGTCATCAAGATATTGTAAGATCCTTGTTTAAGGGAATGGAAGAAGAGAAAGAGTCACTCAACTATGGAAAATTGTCAAAGGCAATGTTTGATGCGGCAAAATCAGGAAACGTTATGATTTTAAAGTTTATTTTCAAGTATCATCCAGATTTGCTATTTGAAGTGGATTCCAGGGAGCAAAGAAACTTACTTCACATTGCTATTCTATATCGACGAGAAACTGTATACAGACTAATATTAAACCAGGGGGATTTCAAGGATGTGATGGTACAATTGGTCGATTTTGAGGGTAACAATGTTCTTCACTTAGCTGCAAAGTTGGATCACCCAGAAGAAAGATTTGGATTATCAACAAACTATGTTCAAATGCGGACTGAGGAGAAATGGTTTCAGGTATATATATATATATCAGTACTTGACACAACAAGAGCTCCTTCATTTTTCATGATATAAGAAAATTATATTTATTCTAGTGAGAGAATTCCACAAATTTTAAATCATCTAAATACATGGAATTGATTTTAAAATTATTTTATTTTTAATTTTTTTTATATTTAATAAAATCATCCAAATTTATTAAATCTTTTTCTTTAGATAAAATATTTTAATATCACTAAATATAAACTTTTATTTAAAAAATATTGATATGAATGGTATTTTTAGTCTATTTTAGCTGAAATCATATATTTAAGTAAAAAGTTTTTATTTAATTGATGTTCGCTGAAAATTTTTAGTTGATGTTAACCATTTCCTACATATTTTTATCCATGTTGCTTGAAAAGTTCTCCTCTGAAAATCGATAAAAAATCATATTTAATTGTCAAGAGTAAGTTTTTCTAATCAACATTAAAAAAAATAATAAGTTATTAATAAAGAATAACATTTTATATCATTGAAAAAAAATAGTATTGTAGATCTTAATAGAGGATACTTAATCAAATTGAAATTAAAATAAGAAGAAAAACACTTGAAGTTGACAAAACAATTTTTTTTTTACTTTATAAATAAAATTTAAAATTATCTAATTTTAAGTAATGTGTAGATTTCTAAATTTTAAATTTTTTTCAAAATTTTCTTATTCTGTTTCCACATTAATTTTCCACTTCTTTTACTCTTCAAAGTGCTAGTAATATTTTGATTTTGATTTTTACCGAAACAGGAAGTGGAGAAAATAGTTCCAGCTTCGATGAAAAGAAAGAAAAATGAAGATGGTTGGACCCCTAAAGAATTATTTTATAGGTCACACAGGGAGTTACACAGAGAATCTGCATCTGAACTGAAAGCTTTATCAAATACTTTAATAGTGGTGGCAACTCTTATCATCACCCTAGGAATTTCAGTTGCTATAACCATTCCTCTTAATGATATTGATAGTACACTTACTCCACTTTTTCGGAAGAAGACATGGTATACCATCTTTTTTGTATCAGTTGGGCTGGAAACATGTTTCTGCGCTGCATCTATGTTGTTCTATGCTTCAGCTATTCTTCCTTCAAATATGGAACCAAAAGATGAGTCTATCCGCTTACAGGAAAACAAGGTCAGATTTGGTAGTGTCACACTTTTTATCTCTGCTGGATTCATGTTGTTTGCTTCTATTGCCAGTGCCACCTTGATCTTTGACTTCTTATCCAATTGGGGCCCTTATTTCACTTTTGGAGTTGGTTGTCTGGTATTTGTTGTGCATTTCACACTTGATCATGGTCTGTGGAGTAACTACATATCGCACTTGGTTCTAAACTTTTGCAAGGTTGCTCCAGTGAAGTTGGAACTATTGTCATGGCCAATTCGCAAGATATATGAATGCTATCACCCATTGCGAAACAAAAATGGCTTAAATTAGTTAGAGTAAACTAAATCACATAAGATTGTGCTGAGTGTTTTATAAGATGCAAGGCAAGAACATTTCTTTTGAAGACTGTTTTAGATTAAAGGATGTTGTGTTATTCCTTTTTCTTTTTGTATGTGTTGTTAGGTATTCAAGTGTGAGAGTGGGCATAAAGTTCCACATTGAGTAGAAATTATAAAGTTGAAGTGTATAAAAGAAAAGCAAAGACCCATAGACATTGAGCCTTAAGGTTTTATGTTGGAAGTGGTGTCATCTTTTCTCTTATACACCCTCTCCCTTAGAAAATTTTCCAACAGTGGTATCAGAGCCTAGGTTATCTCGGTAACTGGCTCAGGCAAAGGGGCTTGTCCTATTGTGGTAAAGCCTAACAGTAGTTAGGGTCACTACTAAAGTAGTAGGTTTTATATTGGAAGTGGTGTCATCTTTTCTCTTATACACTCTCTCCCTTAGAAAATTTTCTAACATGTGTGAGTGAATCTATTGTATAGCTTTTAATTTTTCATATTTACATCTTTCCTCAAATAATGAACAGCTTGTGCTTGCCATGTATGAAAAAGAATGGTCGGAAAGCGAATCTTGATAAAATATATGGCTCCTAAGGTGAATAAAACATTATCTTTTAAGCACTGGATGGAGAGGAAAAGAAGATAACTCTTTTATCTATTTCATGTATTTTTTATTCTGCATCAGCCAAACAAGGTAAGTCTTGATGAATAAACGTGATGGAAGAAAGTCTATAATGCAAAGTAAAACATAAAAGGAATTAATTAAGAACTTTGCCTCAAACCCTGATAATCCTTTTACCGCAAATATATTCAGCAGCTCAAGAGCAAAGGGGCCTTTGAAAGACAGTAAAAAACACAATGTTTTAGTCGAGGCAAGGTCTATTCGTTGTGTGTCAAGATCTTGCAGACACGGTTGCAATCCAAAAAAATAACCTTAAAAAATTTCAGGAAATGGTCCAGTTATTCAAGGCTAAATAAGAAAGAAAATACTATTTGGAAAAGAGGTTTAGATGGCAATAGAATGGTTCATATGGAAGAAAAGAAATGCAATCAAAAAGAAATTTTTAATATGGTCCAAATGAGAATCTAAACATGGATTAGTCATAAATTTCAGAGTATTTTTTTTTCTATTTAGATTGGTATCCTATTATGTGTATAAGATTTTTATCCTAACATGAAAGGAAAGATTTAAATATGGCAGAAACTTTGTTTGTACGTAGAAGTTGATTATAAGAAAATATGTATACTAACTTTTCAGGAATATTAAGATCAAAGTGAAAAAGTAAAGGAGAAAAAATCTTTAAAGGATAATGATTAGGCTTAGTTCAAACCTGTCCAAAGAATAAATATGGTATAGGAAAGCCACAAACACTAATGGGAGGGCTGTAACATATGTTAATGGAATAAACTTAGACAAATCCAACCATGTGTAGGTTCAATAAGTACAAGTTTGCATTTTTACAAAGAATGAAAGACACCTATGTATATAAGGGATTGTAAAATAAAGGTCAACAATCAAACACTCAAAGCATATGATCAAGGAAGATTTGGTATTAAGTGCACGAGAGGATCATGATTTTTATATCTTATTTTATGATATTTACAAATTTGAGTATTGAAAGCAATATTTGTTTCAAACTTTAATATGGTAATAAGTTAGGAGCCGATAATAATTAGGTTTATTTAACGAATTCGGTAACAACTCAATTTTAAAATTATTTTGGTGAATGATACGGTTAGAACTTGTAACTATTTAGAATATGCCGCTTATATTTAGGATCTTCTTTTTTATTGCACAATGAGATGGATTAATATGGTAGGTATTTGTTAATATATACAATAGCATATAAAACATAATTGTAATGTCAGAATAAACTAACAAGTAACTAAAATAGGTGGAGTCAAACTAGAAAATAATTATTTAAAAAAATGTATGTAAATATTTTGTAATAGATTTGAACATCCTATCTTTGTCTATTTTTTTTCTTGTAGACCAAACAAAATGTTTAAAAAAATTTAACTATCATAAGTTTACCACTAAAAATAAGTCTAAAAGTAAGTTTAATTTTTATAAGTGTGAAAAATTGTTTTGAAGAAGATGAATATGAATATTCAACAAATAAAAAACAAAATTAAGATGACAACGTTAGAACAATTAAGTAATTCAAAAGAAATTGAATAAGTCATGAAAAGTAAAAACTTGGAAAGAACAATGATTGTCAAGCTGTTTGGAGAAGGTAAACATAAGGTAAAGATAACCTTTTTTCTTGAAATAACTTTAAAAATTTCTACAAAAATTTTACTTTCATTCAATATAATATTTCCTCAATTTATGAATAAATGTTATTTTAAAAGAATTTTTTTTCTTATTGGTATGTGTAATTTATAAATTTTAATATTACATTAATTACTTTTTATAAATTATATTCTTACTTTAAAAAAATATATTAAAAATAATTAAATTATTATTTTTACAGATTTTAAATAGTTTATTTTTTTCAATCAATTATTTTTTATTTTTTTATTTATCTTTTTATTAATTAACAAATTATTTTAAGAATATTATGAAAAAATATTTTAAAAATTTATTAGATATTATAAAATTTAATATTTTTATTAATTTATATAACAAAATCTTAGACCATGAGTATTAGACTATTTATTGGGTTGATGTTCCAAAATTAGTAAATTAAATGTATCCTAAAATCTCTACAAGTAAAATAAAATTCTAAACATAAAACTTTATAATGCTTGGCTGAAAATTATAAGGTAAATGGAGGAAAAATTTTGAAATTCAAACTTAAAATTAAAATCAAAATCAATAGAGTTCGTTAATAATTACGTAATGCTTTTTCATTGTCGTTTGCAATTGTCAGATCTAGCTTTATTTTTTACTTTTTTGAATTGTTATTTTTACTTCCTTTGCTGAGAACTTGAGAAAGCTTTATTTAGATATTGAGTTTCAATTTTCCTCTTACAATATTCATCCTCTATTACTTTATTGGACTTAATAAATACAAAAATTATTATTTATATTTTTTTATGTGAAAGAAAATAAAAGTGAACTTCGTATTTTTAAAATTTATAATAAAAAGTAAATTCTATTTTATAAGAATATTTATTTAAAATTATTTAAGATACTTCTTATTCATCTACTCATTTCAGCATTTTAAGAAATGTTGTATAAAGTTAATTATATATTTCCAAAGAAAAAAATGTTATATTTTTCTTCAATTAGTAATAGATTTTTTAAGAGAAAACCTGATATGTCCTGTCCCTTTATTCTTTACTAAACATTTTTTGCTCAAAATTGATGAAAAATTCACTTGATAGCATGTGTGATACAAAATCGCTACCGGAATATGAAGAAACCAAATTAGAAGAACTTTTTTTTTTAGGTTAAACAAGTTATTGAAAGTAGTGTGAGGTGTGAATCCTACGTTAAATAAAAAAAAGATAAATAATATATATAAAAAAAATTCATAAATATTTTACATTAAAATTTTGAATTAATGATCTAATTTATTAGTCTTTAATCTTTCCTGTATTTCTTCCTTAATAACCCAACAAAAAGAAATGAATGAAAATAAAAAATATCGGGCGGGTGAGTTTAAAAGAATGTGAAATTTTATTGTCTGCAGTAAACTGCATCCGGCCCAGTTTGAATGTTTGATCCAATTTCACTGATTCTTTGTAATTAATGTATATAACTTCCGATAAAGTAGAAAATAAATTATTGCTGCATATTAATTCAACGGCTTTCACTTATTATATCTAATTATTTATAAATTTCTGATAAGACGAACTTTATATTTTAAGTACTACTAAGATCCGACCCGTTTAAAAAATTAAACGCTATCTTGATTCTCTAATTCACATTACATCGACCAATGAGCATCCTCATAGTTGAACTGTATAGTAATTTTATATTAATTTTAATTATTATTAAAACTATTTCAAATCTTTTATTGATTTGATTACACTTAAATGCATCACATGCTAAGAATAAAGAAACGAAACATAAGAAAAAACAATTAATTTAAAGATGTAAGGGATGTAAATGTGCGTAACAGATGTGACCTAGAATTCAAAGTCAACAGGAGCTTCATAAAATGCAAACACCATGTTCTAGTTTTTTTAGTGACTATTCTAAGCCTTCCCTAATTTCTTTTCTTTCATTTTTTATCCATGAAGTAGATTATTCGCGAAGAAAACTATCAATGATAAAGATCACCATCATCTGCTGCAACTATTTTGTATTATTTTATGCAATTTTTCTTATTTAGTTTATTCTTGCAATCTTAGCTATTTGGTGTTGTTCATACATTCTTGTGTCTCTAACAATGCCATTGATATTGTTGCAGATCCCCGTGAGTAAGACTTTCTGGTCCTTGGACTGATGGAATTTCCATCATGGACATTTATCATGCGATGGAATTTCGCCTTGGTCTCATCTAAGGGACCAGTGTACCCTAGTATTATATATAAACAAATTTGGTTGTTATTCTAGTACAAAAAAAAAACAGTATTTTATGATCAAGGCTTGTATATGTATATATTTTATTTTAGAAAGAAGTTGTGCTTTTAGTCTGTGGTTCGAGTGTGTTGTTTAAGGAGACATTATTTTCTTCTCATTTTTAGGAACTGCTTGTCTTGTCCCTTTATTCTTTACCTACGTCTTTTGCTCCAAATTGATGGAAAAATCACTAGCTAACAGGTCTGTTAAAAAACTCTAATTCGAACAGACCAACTTGAACGTCTCTAATTGTTTATAGCTTCTAATAACAAAAAATAAATTGTACTGGTGCAGTTCTATCCAACGACTTTCACTCGTTATATCTAATTATTTATAACTTTCTAGCAAAGCAAAATTTATATTTTAAGTACTGAGATTCCTGCAGTTTGAAAGTAAACTGCACAGCTTCACATTTGATCGTCTCATTCATCTAGACCAATGAGCATGTTCATGGTTGAACTGTCATAATTCTATTTATTATTATTGTTATTATTATTAAACCTATTTCAAAATGTTTCTCGATTTAATTAAACTTACATGCATAGCATGCTAAGAATAAAGAAACAAAACATAAGAATAAAAAAGGTCGCATCACAATATGTATCTAGAAGTACAGCCTACATATGTATGAAAGCAATTTTTTGTTTGATTATTTAAAGCTACTATTAAAGTATGCTTCAAACATGCATACCAAGGCCATCTAAATTTTAAAACACGCATTAATGCTAATATTTGTTTAGTTGTCTTTGATGCCTTAAGTTAAACTAATTTAAAGATTGTACCAAAAAAAAATTAATTTAAAGATGCAGGGAATATTATGTGGATGTAAAAATGTGCAACAGAACAGTCTGGCTAGGGTAGTGATATGACACCTCTTGAGGAAAGGAGATATGGCAGTAGAATTCAAAGTCAACAAGAAGGAGCTATATAATGGAACTCCAAGCTAAGCACGATGTTCAAGTCACCCTTCTAAGCCTTCACCAACTTCTTTTCTTTCATTTTTTGAGTCCATCTGCAGTAGATTTTTCTAGAAGAAAATTATCCGGTAGCTGGAATCAGAACGATGAAAATTACTCCGAAACCAGTCTCAGATCCAATTACCAATCCTGAGAGTATGCTTAGTTCTAACTTATAAATGACGTTGTTAATATTTTGAACATTAATGCCTGCGTGCCTGCACAGTTTAACTTTCGTACTTTCGTTAGTATTATGTATAACTATAAAGTATTTACTCTAAATTTTCAATTCGTAGTTGCATACATTGCACTTTGCTATTACTTTTTGCAATTTTTTATTTAGTTTATTCCTGCACCATGTTTCAATTCTGATCTAAAGATCGTAATAACATACCTTCTGATAAATGAATGCACAGATGGTAGAGAACTGAATATTGTTGTCCATCAGACAGAGGATTCACAATTACTAGCATTCCAAAGAAGTTTCCCTGAGCCGGAGAGTATGCTTTTTAACTGCTTTATTTGCTGTTCTTCTATTTCAGAATTATTTAAGTTTTATTGACGACTAAATTGAGATCCAATGAAGATATTATGAAAAAGAAAAAAAAAATACGAAAGGGAAAAGAATATATTCAAATAACGAAACCATATAAATCTTCTGAACTGAGAATGTAATTTAAGTCATTAAAGGAATGAAAGTGTAACTGGTATATAACTTCTCTTATGAAAATATCAAATGGGTAAATTCTCATTAATTTATAATTTGTTAAATGTGTATTTTATATTTCCTCACAATTTTTATAATTAATTCTCAAATTTACATTTTTCCGTTAAAATTATCCTGTTCTTTCGCGAAACGGTAAGTGGTACAAATTTTATCTAATTATAAATGTTTTGAAATAATCTAGATTTGAGTAATGTTAATTCTATTCGAACCTGTACAGTGTATAGCCAATCTATACATTGAAATGTCATCACCATCCAAAACTCTATCTGACTTAACTAATATTTGATACATTTTCATTATCTTATTTAAAAAATTGGAAAATTATAGTGGGCAAAGACTCTTTATCATATTAACGATTACATAAAACTTACTAAATAACATGACAACATATATTATCAACGTAAAACATATATAGTGGCTGTGAATTGAAACCAAAAAAATATATTTAAAATGTTTAAATATATATTATTCATGTTATCAACTAATATAGTACGTATGCCAAACTTTTCAGAGAAATTTGATGATAAAAGTGCATTAGATGAAGAAACGCTAAAAAGGCGAATATATATAGCAGCAGCTTCAGGAAATTGGACTGAGGCTTCATCCTATTTACAAATCCATCCTTATTGGTGGCGAATTCCATTAAACGGAGTTGGAATAACAGCCCTACACGTTGCAGTGAGCATGGAACAAACTACTTTTGTACAAGAGTTGATGTATTGTATGGACAACGAAGATTTGGAAAATTACAAGGCAGAAGGGAACACGGTCTTTTGTTTGGCTGCCATAACAGGAAATGTGAAAATTGCTGAATTTCTGTTTTGCAAGAATCCAAAGTTGCTATGGATTAGAGACCAAAATCTCATGCTCCCAATTCACTTAGCATCTTCTGCAGGGCACACTGAAATGACAAAATTCTTATTTGAAAAGACTTCAGAAGACCTACAAAACAAGCTACCCTTCCCAGACATTGTGAAGCTATTTTTCTTGACCATCATCAACAATATTTACAGTAAGCTGATGGACATTTCTTTTTCCATAACACTATAACTCTTTCACTTTTCTTACAAGCTACCCACGCTATTTATTTCTCATATTTGACAGTAATTTGTTGTAACTCCATTTTTCTCTTGCTTAATGATTTACGCATGCTGCTCTTCACTTGACTCTGGCCATATGACAGCCGTGACATCAAAATTATTGGATCACGAATCAAAACTGGTTACTGTTGAAAACGAAAAGGAATTAACAGTTCTGCAAATGCTTGCTCAGTTTTGTGAGTTCTCACAATCCTTTAACACTTGGCTTTTCTACAAAAATGTTAGCTTCTAAATCTAATCCTAAAACAAACAACCTATTTAAAGGGCAAGTAAGTCATCTGTTATTAGTAAAAATTAGTTAATGTTATAAACTTCTATAACATAATCATAAATGAGTTATATATCAACCATTATTTTTTAAATCGATCACTGAACTTACTTTTTATCATAGGAGTAAAATCCTACTTTTATAAAAACACCTTTTCACACTTATTTAAATACTATGATCTGATTATAAACTTATTTGATCTCTGATATAAATTAATTAATTTAATTTAAAACAATTTCTCTGTACAATAAAAGAAACTACATATTAAGAGAGATGATCATTGTGAAAATTATGCCTTCTCTTATCTCTAAATATAAATCGATAGTTGAATGTCAATAGACATTTTACATTTTGAATGCCAATAATAAACATCTTAAAATAGTTGCATACTCCTGTATATTAGAAAGAAAGATACAAAAGGTATTTAAAACTATTACAAAGTACAAAACTTACTTTTCAGTTAACAGAAAATTGACCTTTAAATAATTTTATTTACTTTTCATGATATGTGTAATTTATTTAAACAAATTCATTCATAAATAATTGAGTACTGATATGATATTTGAGTACTAATTACTTTATTTGACTACGTAAGGTTAGTGAATGTGATAATAATTTAAACTCAATGGTAGCCTTTTGCGAGGAAACTATTGGCTATCAAGACATTGTAGGTTCGGTGTTTAAGGCAACGGAAAAGGAGAAAGATACTATCAACTATGCACAATTGTCAAAAGCAATGTTCGATGCAGCAAAATCAGGAAACATAAAGATTTTAAAATTTCTTTTAGAGCGCCATCCAGATTTGCTATTTGAAGTGAATTCCAGAATGCAAAGCTTACTTCACATTGCTATTCTACATCGACAAAAATCTGTATACAAACTAATATTAAGAATGGGGGCTGCAAAGAATGTTATGACAAAATTGCTTGATTCTGAGGGTAACAATGTTCTTCACTTAGCTGGAAAGATGGGACAACGTAAAGAAAAATCCGGATTAACAACACCCCATGTTCTAATGAGTAGTGAGGAGAGATGGTTTCAGGTACGTATATATATCAACAAGATCATTAGCATTTTCTTTAATAATAATGTTTTTCCTCTTTCCTTATTGTCTTTTTTACACGTTCCTTATGCATTTATGTTATTATCGGTAACAGAAGGAAATATCTGTGTGTAACATTTTACCTCTCTTTTTCGTTTATACAGTATAAAAATGTCGTTATTACTTTTTTTTATAATTACTGCGCTACTTATTTTCTTTCTTTATTGTGCTCATTTAATAATAGTCTTCATATCTATCTAACCAAACAGGCTGTGGAGAAAATAGTTCCACCTGCAATGAAAACAATGAGAAACAAAAAGGGTTTGACTCCCAAAGATTTGTTCTATAAGACACACGAAGCGTTGCACAAAGAATCAATATCAGGACTGCAATCTGTGGCAAACACATTGTTAGTGGTAGCGACTCTGGTGATCAGCCTAGGGATCACCGGAGCTATGACCATTCCTATTGAGGATATCGATAGTAGACATACTCCTTTTTTTCCAAAGAAGACATGGTATACATTTTTCTTTCTAGCGATTGCATTTGGAACATGTTTATGTGTTTCGTCTATGTTCTTCTACGCTTCGGTTATTCTCCCTCTATGTTGGGCAAAACCAAAGGAAGAGTCCGTCCACCTGCGGCAAACAAAGTTGGTATTTGGGAATGTGTCACTTTTCGGCTCTCTTGGAGTCATGTTTGCTGCTCTAATCTCCGGTTCCGTATTGATATTTGAATTCTTATCCACTTGGATCCTTTATTTCATTTGTGGACTTGGTTTCCTGGTATTGGTTGTGCATCTTACACTTGATTACAACCGATGGATTGGCATTGCCTACTCAGTGATCTCTTATTTGGAGCAAACTCCAACGAAGCGGACATCAATCTTATGGCCACTCTGCAAGATATGTCGTTTCTTCCTCTCGTTCACAAAGAAAAAGCCTTAAATGTGGTTCAATAAACTAAAATATAAGATTCTGCTCAAGAGTTTATGTTCCAGAATTCTAATACCCATACTTCACTAAAATGTCTATCTATCTATCAATTTAATATATGCTACTTGATTAATATTTGATAATTATTTTATTATGTATTTAATAAGATAATATAATTAGTATTTCATCTGGAAAGTTTGTCATTTTCTTTTATGTCCGTGTGATTTCCATTTTAAATCTACTATTTGCATGTTGATGCTACAAATTTGGGATTAGAATAACATCAAATTACTTCTCCTAATTATTCTAATGAAAATAAATAATACTTTTAATACTTATGAAACTTTAAAATCACTTCTAGACATATCATATTTTGTAATACTGAAAGATATCACTAAAATGTGAAAAATGTTACTAGTAACATTTCATCATAGTTAGTAGTCATTTTAAATACCAATACAAGTATTTATAAAAATATTATTAAAATATTTAACGGCATTTTTATAATCATTTGATAATAAATATTACTATCATTCTTAGATATAATAATTACTTACAGGATTAAAAGTCACTAAATATAAATTTAAAATTAAAAAAACATATTACTAAAAACGTTTAATAACACTTTTATAAATATTTCTATTAAATATATGAAAAATATTTACTAAAAATATAATATAAGATATACTTAACATTTAATTTAATAAAATGTTATTTATAAGTGACATTTTCATGTTTTAGTAGGATTTTTTTAATGCTATTAAATGTTATATGTTTAATAGTAATATAAAAGAAGTTAAAATGTTAATAATGAATTTGTTTTCTTGAGTGTAATTTTCCAAGGATTGTTACATGCACTTAATTAAAGCAAAATGTAAGTAAAATAAAAATTTTAAACTATTTTTTCTTCATATAATCCTTTAGACTTTGTTAGAAACAAATTTTTGAATTCTTACAAAAAGATATCTAATTTGAACAAGAACTAAGTGTCTAAATTAAGAAAATAAACATGTATTTTTTACCTTCATTATTTATATGACTTATTATTGTTTATATTTTCTCGTATCTTTAACAATGTCATTCATAATATCTCCATGATAAGTATAAAAAATACACATTTATATTTTTCAAATACACACTCAATGTTTGTAATCTTATTGTAAAAAATCATGGAATGTGTTAAAAATAGAAATTACTTGCGCAAAGAGAAATTACATGTAATTAATAAAAATTTGTATGTAGCTATGAATAAAGTAGTTTAAATATATCAAAACTCATTGAACATAAGGGATTGATTGAAACATCAAAAGTCACTGTAAGATTATTAAATATAAACTAATTTACAAGTAAAAAATAATTAATTATTAGAGTAACTAAATTAAAAATTATTCAGGGACTCTCTTTTTTAAAATCTATATCAATCATTTTGGTTAATGTATATACCGTTTTATCTTCTCACAACCAAGCTCTCAATCATTTTCTTTCTGAACTTGTACGCAAGAGGCAACCGCAACAACACCAAAATCCCCTTTTATCACCTTATCAGGCTTGACTTACCACCTTAATCTCCAAGCACTATAGCTTATTTTCATAACTGCACATTTTAACAACCAATCATTTAAGATTCACCTTCCAATTGCTTCATCTATAAAAGCATCATGTTCCGTTAAACATTCCACTCAGCAAACAATCACTGCAATAACAATAACCTGTTAATTGCAATTTTGCACATTTCCAGAAGCAAACAATCAATTTAGAATTTGATAATTGCTAAAAAGATTATGAAGAAAATCATCTTCTATTTCCATCTAGTACTTTTCACTTTCATATTTTCTTCCCCCACTTTAGCCCAGTCCCCTACTGCAGCCCCTAAAGCCCCGGCCAAACCTGTCCCTGTCACACCAGCCCCAGCTCCAGCTAAACCATTGGTCCCTTCATTACCCCAATCACCCATGTCTGATTCTTCTTCTAATCAAGACATCATCAAGATTCTAAGGAAGGCCAAATCATTCAACACGCTAATCCGCTTACTCAAAACCACACAAATTATCAACCAAGTAAATGCACAGTTGGTCACTACAAAATCAGGAGGAGGTTTAACCTTTCTTGCACCTGATGATGGTGCCTTCTCACAACTCAAAGTAGGTTATTTCAACTCTCTGAATGATCGCCAACAGAAAGCATTGATACAGTTCCACGTTCTTCCATTTTATGTCTCGAGCTCTAACTTTGATTCCCTTAGCAACCCGGTGATGACACTGGCCAGTGATAGCCCCAGTGGATATCAAATAAATGTGACTGCATATGGGAATAGTGTGAATATTTCGACTGGGGTGGTGAATGCTACTCTCACAGGAATTGTGTACACCGATAAGACACTTGCCATTTATCACGTGGACAAGGTGCTTGTTCCTTTGGATTTCTCAAAGCCTAAGCCTCCAGCTCCTGCTCCCACTTTGGCAAATGCACCTAAAGCTGATAAGGATAACTCATCTGCAGAAGATGATGATCAGGGAAAGACAAACAGGGCCACTTCAGGTGCCAATGCCATCAACTTGATTAGCATTCATGGAACAATGTTGGTATCCGTCGGTGTTGCTTTAGTCGCTGCAGTAACAATCTCCATATGAGGAACAGCCATTTTTTCAAAACATGCTTTTTCTTTTTTGTGGAATTTTCTTCATGATTTTGTCTTGGTTTGGTCTGTTTTGTCCCGGGAAGAGTAATGTTTGAGAGCTACCTTGCCTTATTTTCTTTTATAATCAGTTCATGCAATAAAACATAATTTCTTTTGAAAGATAACAGAAGGGTCTCGATGAGAAAAAGACTCTAGATTAGAAATACTGTTAAAGTAAAGGGATTTAGTTATGAACTTCCTCTGTTTTGTCTTACCTATATGGAGATTAAAAATTTCAATTTTGTTTTGCTTTTCATTTTACATCAGCGACTAGACCAATTTAGCTACAGAATTCATGGATCTCATTTCAAAATTGATTGTCAGTAAAAATACATATAAATACATTTTCATTAAAATTAATGTTGTTAGAAATGGACCCATTATGAAGATATAGGTTCAAGATTTAATCTACATGGAATCGATTTTAATATTTTTTTCATATAACAACAAAATATATGAAGCAGTTTAATAAAATAACAACACATTTAAATTTATAAAGTTAAAGTCACACTAACTAAAGTAAGTTACATAAAAACAAACATATCTTATACTTCACAATAGTAAATAAAATTTATCAGTGACTATTTCTATAGGTCTCAAAAAAACTAAATACAACAAAAGAAATACATTTTTTTTAGTTAATTTGTTAAATTTTTCAACCTCTAAATCTTTTTCAAGCTTCATAAATGAAATCTGATTTATAAAAGGATTTCAATCTGAAGCTGCATTGGTTTCCAGTTCAACTAGGTAAACCGATTGATTTGATCCACTAACTATCTTTAAAATGATTAGAATTTATTAGAATTTATTTTCTACCTTTTAAAAAACAAGGTCTAAGAAATTAAACATTCTTGGGCAGAGGAATCTATCTGCCTTAGTTTTTTTTTTCCAAAATTTCTTTGGTATATAAACTTTTTTGTGAATTTTTTACTTTAAATGAATATTTTTTAAATGCATATATATAGCTGATAAAAATAAGGAAAAATATAAAGGTGACACAATATCAATCAAAATGGAACTTCCTTTTTTTTATTTTATTGTGTGCGTGTTTAAGTATCGTTGTACCTTTTCAAAAGTAAATTTGAAGTAAAAGATACAAAGAATATTTTTTCTAAAAATGCTTTTAGCACGCTTCAACGGATATTTAACGATAATCTAAACATAACTTTCCTCACCTTTTACAGTATTTTGATTACTTTTTGGTTTTTTTTAATGTTGTTCGAGTTTTAACTCTTAATAGTGTCGGGTGTTTTATGGATGATAGGATCATACCCTCCTTTTTTTTCCTTTTTTTGAAGTTGGTGTAATATAGCAACAGAGCCTACCTGAGAAAATTAAGACGTCAATTATATTTAGAGACTACTGAAACTAGTGTTTTGTTGCATTTGGCCCAATGAAACAGTAAAATATTCATATTGAAAGGTAAAAATGGCGGAGATGGGATACAAAAAGCAAGGTCGTGAAATAGGAAAGGAATATCCAGAACATAAAAATATGGTAGGTTTCAACTTTCAACTGTGATTCTTAGCTCCCCAGTCCTTGTACCAAAACCTGGCAGACAAGGGCACTTAGGGGGCTAATAATTTGGTTTCCTTTTCTTCCGGATCATGGATGGAATGACTCAACCTCTAAACAGATAATAGTCCCTTTTCCAACAACTACACTTTCAGGGACAAATTGATTGCAACTACGACGTGAACACGGATAGTTCCATACATGCACATATCAATGCACTCTGGCCTCCTACTCCTTTATCACTGTTAGAGGAGGATAATTTCACGACGGCCCCAAAACCGACGTTGAACAAGGAGACGTTAAAAGTAATTTTTTCAACGTCGATTCAATTTGAACCGACGTTGAAAATCACATAACTTACCACGTCGATTATAGACATAACCGACGTTGTAAGTGGACCAAACTTTCAACATTGGTTGTGCGTACAACCGACGTTGAAAGTGTCTTCTAAAACTACAATCCAGTTTTTAATTTGCTCATTTTCCCTAAATTTTAGTACCTGCATATCAAATAAACCAGCAAATCAGCAACAATTTCATATATAATACATTTCAAATAGCTAAATTTCAAAGATAGACTCTCTAGGCAAAATGTTTGGTGAAGATATCAGCTAATTGATGTTTTGTATCTATGTATTCTATAATGCAATCCTTAGTTATATGATCTCTAATGAAATGATGTCTAATTTCTATATGCTTTGTCTTAGAAGAAGAACAATTTAAAAAAAGAAAGATTGATATAAAAACAGCATTATTGGATGGATCTTGAAAAAATCATAAAAAATAGTTAGACATTGAATTTTGTGTTAATTTTTGTTGTGTTATATTCTTTTGATGTGTACTTGAATAAAGAGGCCTCAGATCCCCAAAATAATCATAGTTTTGAAAATACAAAATTTAGGTGTAAAAAAACTTCAAACGATCGTAACTTTTGCTACGGACCTCGGATGGAGATGCGTAAAAAATGAAAGTTTTTTGGAAAAGACGCAACGAAGCTGTTGGCAAATCCCAAAGGGGATTTGGGCAAACAAATTTTCAAAAATCCTCCATTTACTATAACTTTTTTATTATTTTTACTATTTTTTACCTATTTTTCTAAATTTTGGGCATTTATGTGACTAACTTGCACTTGTCAGAAAATTTTGAAAAAATTTGTGGAGTTGTGTCGTACCAAACAAAGAATTATCAGGCCATTACATCTTAGAAATTTCATAGTTGCAAGTTCTTTTGTCCTAATTGCATCATTTTGCATACGATTTTTGTCCTAATTCCTCTGTTATTTGACTAAATCCAAATTTTTATACAAAATCAAATACATAAACAACATCAAATAAAGCCCCATGGACACAGCCAGATCATCATCTACAGCCATTTCAATAACATAATCATACAAACACTATCTACAAAACAAAAAACAATAAAAATAATAAAAATAATAAAAACCCACTAACCTGGCGGCGACAGCGGAGGCAACGGTGGCGGTGGCGGCGAAGGATGAGGCAAGGCACAAGGAGGAACGCGCACCGGCGACGTGCAAGGAGGGCGGCAGCGGCGGCGACAAAACCCAAGGAGAAAGGGCGGCAGCGGCAGCGGCAGGGACGGCACGGCAGGGGGCGGCGACGAGGAAGAAGAGAGACCGGCGGCAGCACCGGTGACGAGGAAGACAGAGCGCGCAGAGAGGACGGAGAGCAGATCGAGGGTCGACCACAGTACGAAAAGTGAGAAAGAAAATAGGAAATAGATTTTAAAGGAGTTTCTAAGGAATTTCTAAAGGATTTCTACATCGGTTGTAATTTATAACCGACGTAGAATGTTTTGAATTCTATATTCTACATCGGTTAAGAAACAACCTACGTAGTGTTGACATTCTAGTTGATAATTCTGTAGTAGTAATCACTGCCAAATCTCTTCTGCCTCACACAACCAATCAAACAAGATGCACCACCTTTCCATTTCCATGATAGCTAAAGCAGATTTCCCACTTGAATAAGAAAGATGCAACTCACCTTTCCTTTTAACCCTACACACCTATCCATACACAAATCACTCTCCCAGCCCCAAAATAAAAACCAACCTGTTACCCCCTTTCCTCACAACACTACACTACACTACCAAGTAGCAGCAGCCTCAAAGTGCCCTACACCCTCACGTAAGCTCTCACTCCTGAACCCTAAAATGAAGACACAACAATCTCTCTTCTCAGCCTCCATCTTACTAGTTCTAGCACTTGCCTTCTTCCACACCATTTCAGCCCAACTCTCACCAGTTCAAGCCCCAGTTTCATCACCCCCGTCTCCACCACAACCATCACCACCAGCATTCACACCACCCTCTCCACCAGCCACTGCTCCAGCCCCAGGATTCAACACAGTACCCTTAGTCCCCGTGACGCCAAGTGGAGCCCCCACTCCCACTGTCCCAAAAGCACCCTCCATTGACATAGTCCAAATCCTCAGAAAAGCCAAGCGATTCTCCGTTCTTATTAGGCTCCTCAAAACCACGCAACTCATCAACCAACTCAACTCACAGCTTCTAACCTCAGGCTCAGGAGGGCTAACTCTCTTCGCCCCAGAAGACAGTGCCTTCTCAAAACTGAAAGCTGGTTTCCTCAACTCTCTCAGCGACAGACAAAAAGTAGAACTCTTACAATTCCACACACTCTCTTCCTTCATTTCGATCTCAAACTTCGACACCCTCACCAACCCCGTTCAGACTCAGGCTGGCGACGACCCCAAACGGTTGCAGCTCAATGTCACCACCTTCGGCGGCAGCCAGGTCAGCATGGCAACCGGCGCTGTCAACGCCTCCGTTACCGGAACCGTTTATACGGACAACAAGCTCGCCATATACCAGGTCGACAAGGTGCTTCTCCCTCTCGACCTCGTGCTTCCCAGTGAGGCGCCTGCACCGGCGCCGTCCAAGGCTAAAGGTGCATCGCCGAAGACTGACAAAACGAAGGCCGGTGAAGGTGCCGCCGGTGAGGGTAGTGATGATGGTGACAACAAGGACTTACCCGCTGAAGCTTCTTCTGCTGGTTCCATGAGTTTGAAGTTTGGTACTAACGGAATATTGGCGGCTATTGTTCTTGGGGTGGCTTTGATGGGTGAAGCAATGATGTGATATGAAGAGGGTGTGAAAGGGTGAGTGGTTCAGTTGCGTTGTTTTGAGTTTTGTGAGCTATGGATTCTTATGATTGGTCTTCTGGTTTAAGTGTTTGCATGTAGCATTGGATTAATACGTCTACACCCTCAGTTTCTTATCCGTTTTTCCAGTGCATCAACCTCGGTGACCATGACCCAATTCTTTTTAAATTAATTCCTTTTACACAAAATTCTTTAAAATTAAAATAATACGTATAATCTAAAAGGAAAGTCTGTTAGTATAAGTAATTTATAATTAGAAATTTTAAAATTTCTTATAAATACTATAGGAACAAAAATTAAAAATAAAATAAAACTAGTTTCCTTTACAAATTAAAATCAGTTTATTCATTTAATTCATGTATATGTTACAGAAAAATTATTTTATTTTTCTCTTTTTTCTAAAAATATTTATAAAAAAAAACTTATCCAAAACACTCTTACTCAAACTTGATAACAAATCGTGCCTGTAGAAAGAATAATAAAAATAGAGGTTTAATTACATAATTGGCTATTGTAGGTATAAAATATACTTGTTAAGCTGCATATATACTTAAACTATCTTTCATTAGTTTCTGCAGGTTACTTTTTTTTTTTCAATTCTTACAATAAAAAGTC
Source organism: Lablab purpureus (assembly GCA_030347555.1). NCBI lineage: Eukaryota > Viridiplantae > Streptophyta > Magnoliopsida > Fabales > Fabaceae > Lablab > Lablab purpureus. The sequence continues at coordinate 13,600,726 of CM059259.1, forward strand.
AAAGACATTAAAAGACAAGAATAGATATAAAAAAGAACTAAAGATTATTATATGCCTGTAAGAATTAAAGGGTGTGTTTTTTACTACAAAATTAAACAAAAAAATGTAATCACATCGATGAAGTAGTTAAACAATAAATTTAAGAGATTAAATTTGATCGCACATATCACATTAGCTTTGCATGTTATTTAACAATCTCAAGTACTGTTAATGATGCGATGATAATCTCTCAAATAATAATGGAAAAAATTACAAATACAGTAGAATAATTATTATTCTCCAATTATGTTTAAATTTACCTCTGTAATATGTAATATATTAAATGAAATGCAAATTAAATAAGATTCTAAATTTAATCGGACAACAACGTGCTATATTAATCCTAGTAAGTTTCGGCCACTAACAAAATGTAACTGGTGGCCCTAATCCCTTGAATGAAGGTATTATGACTTGAAGAACATTGAATTATATATCACACCAAATTAACAAGGTTATTATCACGTAAGACATAATTTAATTACAGTATCACATTACATAGCTCCTTTTGTTTTAGATGGGAGAACGCTTCATTGAACAACAAATATGGATCACAACATTGTACAGTTCAATAATTTTGGGTTACAGTAGGCCCATCCTTTTTATACACTACAGTAGGTCCATTAAGAGTCAGAAGTCTTGTTGGTCCGGTCCAATGCTTTCTAACTGCGGCCGAAATGGACTGACCCATAATTCACATTTTTTCTTTCATTAAATATTTTTTAATAATACTATTTATTATAATAGTTATCACCTGTAACATTGGCACAAAAGTTTTCATTTTTTTTCTTACCATGTATTTCATTTTTATGTGATTTTGTTGGAAAAGAGCATAGGTTTTTCGAAATGGAAAGAACAGTATCTTTAAAGATGTGACAATTTTTAAGATATAAACATTTCATAAAGATTGAGAAAAAATTTCACCTAAAAAAATCTGTTCAATACTTAACACAATTCTGAATTTAAGACAACAAATAATTAGAAATAATTAAATGTATAATTGTCATGTATTTATAAAATCTTTTAAAATTTCATAATCATGAAAATATATAAAAAGAGTATTAACATAAAATATCTCATGTAGTATAACATAAATATATAATATTGTAATTATTATATAATATATTTTTATATTAATAGTTTTTATTTATTTATTTATTATTTGTAATATTTTTAATATTATCATGTACATTATAATTCTCAATAAAAAAATTATACTATCAGTTAATTAAAAATCATCTTAAATATAATGTTTCAAGTACCTATTATCAAACCTAATAATCTTATCATACACAACAATTAATAATTTTATACACTAACAATTAATAAAAACCTAATTAATCAAGAAAATTAAGCGCTAATAAATTATTCGTAGATATTCAAACTTTAATATTTATAATTCATGCCAGATATCTTTCCACTTTAAGTACTTTTTGTTACTTCTAACATGCAATTTAGCTCAATGTTACAAATTTAATTCAAGACAATAAAAATCCAAGAATTAACAAAAAAAAATTAAAAAGGAGTTTTGGTAGCTCTGGTTTACTGCATAGCCAATTTTAGAGATGAATTGGACTGTGCCAGATTAAAACTGGAATTTTCTTAATACATGAATTTGACCTATTTTAACACTTCCTAAATATTTATTTTCATAAATATCCTTTTTTCAGACATAATTCGGTCTAAAAAATACGTTCAGATTCTAAATCTTAGTGTCTTTTTTTAATAAATATTCAAATCTTAATTTATCAGGTGTGAATATCTAACCCTTTTCACTGGATATTGGTATGCTTGTAACTTAGTTCCTTGCATTATATCGTCATACAATTATAAGCATGTTTTGAGCTTGTAATAAAAAAAGTTTATGTTTCTGTTTTGGGCTTTTGGCCCAGTAGTCCACTACTATTGGATCAATTACCATATAGCCGCCGAATTCTTACATGCACGTTATCCTTCATTTTTGTTCACAACCCTTATCTTATACTCTTATGAAATTTCTATTCAATTTCAAAGATAGAATAGTAGAAAGAACTTAAACCAAAATTTAAAATGGTGGGCGAAAATGGTATAAATTATATATGTTCTTTTTTTTATTAATTGATGTGCATGGTGCTTGAAATTTGCTTATTCTTTCTTAAACATAATTTTACTTTTTAAAATAAAAATAATTACGTAAATAATTCAAATAGAATATAGCTAATTTCAAATTTTAAATATGATATATATATATATATATATATATATATATATATATATATATATATAAGTATCCTACTACTTAAAGAACATAAAATAAGTTAAGTCAAAGATAAAAGATAAATTCACCATCCATCCCTATTCTTGTGAGCTAATAAGTTGAGTTCACATTATTTAAAAAAATTAATGTTTTTAATGTCAAAACTCGAATTTAGTGGATAAACAAACTAGGATCAAACCATGTAACATCAAGTTAATCTCATACTATTAGCACGTTCATTCCACATTTTTGGAGGAAAAAAGTTACAGATTTCATCAATTTGATTTTGTGATAAGACTAACTGATTTTATTGGACGTGGGAAAGAGTTACAATTTCAATCAACTTGCTTTTATTATAACACTAACTCGTTAATTTAGTATAAACTTAATTCAATCTAATTTCAAATTAGTTTAGAATACTTTTTTGGTATTTTTGAAGTTAACTTAGTTTCCTCAATTAGTTTAATATTTTAAAGGTAAAATTAGTTTTAAAGAAAAACATTAAAATGCGAATCTAATTTAAATTAGTTTTTAATGTTTGTATGAGATCAATAATTATCACCCTCATTCCTCTAATTTATAACATGCTCATCTCAAAAACAAGATTTCTTTCTATTTATCCAAACAAAAGTTATGGACATGTCCTTTCAATAACATTTGCCGTTATTTTAAAATTTGAATAAATGAATTAATTTGAATCCAATTTATGAGAAATATTTGTGCAATGACCGTCGCTTCCAACATGTTGATTCTAGGAATGCTAAATGAATTTGTCACCATATGTATGTTACCCGAATTTTAAATTGGATAAGGGTATAAAGATAAGTATATGATATCTATCATGTCTTCTTTTTAATACTTGTCTCCGTCTTAATATTCCTTCATATTTGAAATTATTAAAATAGTCATAATTTATTAGATAATCTAAAAAGTTGTATTTATTGTTCTCTTTTATCCTTAGTTTTGTAGTCATTCTTTTTCTTTTTCAGTACAAAAGTATTCTATTATCTCTCAATTATTCAATTTTTTCAAAATCCACGAAGTTCACTCAGATCCTGAAAATATTTTTCCTCTTATCACAACCTTGATTATACATTTTTTTCCTTTATACAGTTTGGTTCAAATATTGCATTTCAGGAAACACAAACCTCAATTCCATTTAGTCAAATATTTTTTAGGTTACAAATTTGATTATTTTTACTCATTTATAATATTTTTATTTATTATTTATATTTTAACATGAGAATGTTTAACTCTCAATCTCAAGTATTTAATTACCTAAACTCTTCGTTTACTGGGTACAATAAAAAATATTTATTTTTTTTGTTCTCTTTAACCTTATGTTTGGTTTTCTTTCGTTCATACAAACTTTAATATATATATGTTTTTCCTTTGTGTGATTTTGTTCAATGGTGTTTGGTATTTCAAGAAATACAATGCAACTTTAAATTTCATTGAACCAAATTATTCTTAGGATACATATTTGATTATTTTAACTTCTTTCTAATATTTTTATTTATTGTTTATTTTTATTATGTAAGAATGTATGATTCTTAATTTTTAATTTGAATAAAATTTAATTTTTTATATAATTATGGTTGTTTTTTAACCCTTTCACATTTATTATGATATAATTATTTAATATTGTGGATATTTTTTAACAGCATAAAAGGTTCATTGAAATTCAAAAAATGAAATATGCATTTATATTTTTTATTATTATTAGTTTTCTGATGCAATTTTATTCATAATGTATTATAATCTTTATTAGTATAAAAACATATCTCAATATAATTGTTATTTAGTATTTTGATTTGAGATTTATAAAATTATAATTTTTTTTATATTTATTATTAAATTCTTAATAATATTATAATTATTTTATTGTGATTCATTTATTTTTTATAAAAATTATAAAATTAATATTTAAAATAATGAAAATGGAAATATAGACATGGATATAAGTATATACTGTTGTCTTATGAAAATGAATATCAATTAAATATAAGAAAAAGATGTGGATAAATTTTTATCTTAAAAATAAAAATAGAAAAAGTGAAATTCATATGGGCCGCCATCCGATTATCATCCCTAATTACTGTTTTCTATCCCAACAACACATTTGAATTTTCCCTCGTATTGTTTGATTGAAATAAATACTTAGAGAGCAAAAGTGCAAACATACTTATAATTATTGAAAAGGCAACATTTAATGTTTTATAGCTACACACGTTTCAAATGAGATTTATTATTGACATTTCACACTTCTATTCAAAATTAATTTCATAAAAATCAAATCGCTCCTATTTATTTAACTTTAAAACGAACAGGTAGCAATAATATTGATAACTATACCTATCTATATTCTAGTTTCCTCTTTCTCGTGATCCACATTAATCAGAAGGAGTGACCAATTTGATTTTTGTTTGTTGTGTACACTTTAGGAGCAGAGATATTAAATATATAACAGGACTTTTGCATTGCCTTCCTTCATGCTAAGGAAACAAAAAAAATGTGTGATCTTAAGAATTTGAAATTTTCATGGTCGGTGATTTTCTTAGACCACAAAAGTAAACCGAATGAATCTCCGTTGCCTTTGCTGAAAGGGCACTGAGTTCGTCAAAGCATAGCATGCATGTTTTTTTTATGTTTATGTCTTTCTTTGCTCAAAATAAAATTAACCACAAACTAAGCAGAGACACGTGCACTTTCCAGCGTTTGACGCTTGGCAAAATCTCACGCATGGATATGCACTCATCTTTCTCTACTGAAACTAACTGGACAGATATTAGAATATCAAGAATGACGTTTTTCTTCTACAGTAACATTTTTCAACTTGAGGGGAAAATTAATTTTATGTTCCACTCCATTTAAATAACTGTATATTCAAATTTATTTAATTTTATTTGCGATATAAGGTTATCTATTATTGGTACCAAAATTGGAATTGAGTGGAAAGTTTAGAGAAAAAGGGTTGAGAGCAGTGTCAAGAAAGTTCTGACACTTCCTTTATTTTGACATATGAAAGGACATCCTTTTAATTCTTATCTACTGGATTCATTGTTCTAGGTGTGCATTTAAGGCTGTTAAAAATAATGGGAAATAAATAAACAACGTGCTCTTAGCTTGAGGGTGCATGTATGTAACAAAGATCACTAAACATACTAAAAAGTTTCATGTAAAATTTTATATAAAAAATTATAAGAAATGAGTAGTTTTAAAAATTTTAATCTGAGAGATGAGAAGAAGAATAAATTGGAAACAGAGGTGGGAAATTAATATTTAAATATAATAACCTGAAAATAATAATAGGATGATTAAGATTCAAATAACTGAGTATATTGAAATGTAATTTAAATATTAATTGTAAATTATGTAAAAAAATTAAGAAGATCAATTAAAAATTAAATTATAATAGAAAATTTAAATGAAAATTTAATAGGTATAACTACAACATAAACTTGACCTTTGCCACATTATATTACTTTTTATTTATTACCTAAGCAAATTATTTTTCATATAATTTATTTGGCATTTTCTTAAAGTAGGAAAAATTATCAAGGATGACTACAAATTTAAAAAATAGCAAAAATTTAAATTAATTTTGAATTAAATTAGAATCTAAAGTATATATTTGATGTATAATGGGCAAAGACAAACATAAAAAGAATATTCATACCAAAAACATGTGCTTTGGCTTGACATAGCTAATTAAATGGAGCAGATGGATAATTGAATGGAGAAATATGAATATAATCAATTATGAACTCATTAACCTTTTTTTTTTGTGCAATTAAAGCTTGAACTATTTTTAACATAAAGTTAGTTACACATAGAAAGAGTAAAATAATAAATTGACTACAAGTTATTTTATTCTTCATTACATCTCGATAAACATTCGTTTTCTATTCGCACTTGGATAGTAAATGCGGAATCAAAATCTAAGGTTAGACTTGTGTTAATGTTAAATTCCTTTAGAAATCGTTATTATGTCTCCATGCCACAATGTATGGAAGACAGTGATTTTGTAGCATCGTGTAATTTTTAATTATTCCATTGTACTCATTTGTATAAATTTTATTTTTTTTATGAAAACGAATAAGTTGGTTTTTAGTGCGACTTTACTATAAAAAAACTCATCACTCAAATAACGATTTTTTTTTTTTTAAGGAAAATGTCATAAAATTGATGATTTTTTATTTTTTTAAATAGAAGTTAAGATGTTAAAGATATTTTTAATTTTTTAAATATATTTTTATGCATGTGAAGATTTCTATCTTCTTTTAAAGTAATATCTTAATACTTTACCGAAGTAAAAAAAATTGTATGAATTCTTAATAAAATTCTACAGAAAGTTTTTAAAATTTACTGAAACAGTACGTAATAAGAAATGAGAAATAAATTATTAAAATTAAGAACATAATAAAAACAAGAAAAATTATGAAATGATAAAAAAGAAGATGTGATAGTGACTATGATAGATGTATAATGATCATTTAAATTATAATTAATTAACTCAAATTTTAATAAAAAAAATCTTATAGAAACTATTAAAATTGTTATTTTTTTAAATATGAAACAAAATATCAAATATCAAATACTGAAAAGTAAAACACTAAATTTTAAGATAGGTTTGAAACTAAATATATTTAAATAAAAACGTGACATATAAAGAGGATCACTTAGATAAATAAAATTTGAACATAAAATATTGGATTGCAAAAGTTAAAATTATTAATTTAAAAAATTAAAAAGTTTCGAACCTAACCAAACTTTTCTAAGAATTAAAATAAAACTTTAAATTAGTTATGAAATTTAAGCAAGTATTTTAAATATTTAAAGAAAAGTGCTTAATACTGGAATGCATGTGATATTTGGATGTTAAAAAGAAACTTCTGAGTGTGCAAAGTGAAGAATTAGCACATTTTTTGTATGGAATGCAGGTGAATTTTAGATATTGGATTAGAAAAGGACATGTATATATAATGTTAAGATTATAGGTGTTTGATAGAAAAATATATCTTCTTGAGAAAGGAAGGGAGGGAAAGAGGAGAAGTATTATTGTATTGTTGATATTAGAATTAGTGTGACATAACAACTCAAAGCGTGTAATAAGCGGCAAGTGTTAGCGTAATTAACTCGCTCAAAATCAAAACACGTTTGGTGGAGGTCAAATGAATCCACCTACGTAAGCATCACATGTTCCTTCATCTTCCGAATAAGTCCTGGCTTGATGGTGCGACACGTGACTTCATTTTAGCTTTTGACTTTTCCTAAACTATGTGTGTAACACTTACTGACATTCTAAGCTGAATCAATGTAAAAGAATTAATTAAAAAATTAAAAATTGATTACAATTATTTTTATAATATTATATTCAATCAATTTAAAAAAATAAATTGAATTAAATTTTTTATTATATTTAAATATATGGTTAAATATTGAAAATTAATTAATAACTAATAATATATATATATATATATAGATGTGTTTTTTAAAACTTGTTTTAAGATTTAATGATATTATAATTATCATATATTTATTCTTAATAAAATATTATAAAAAATTATATTATAATTTTAATTTAAAATTGCACATAATTTATTTATAAATATGAGAAAAATTTAAAATTATATGTATAACAATAATTATAAAAAAATATAATTTATATAATTTATATGATTTATTTTTATTTAATAAATTTAGAGTTTTGATTAAAAAAATTATAATAACAGAAAAGGATACAAACCTAATTACATGTTAATTTGAATTGGTTTTGGAATGGTAATTTATTTGCTTTGAATGATTCTTTAATGAAAAATTTAAATAAAATTGAGTTCTGAAAGCTTTTACTAGATGTTATTAAACTCTTTTATTGTATTTTATATTTTGTTAATAAAAAATTATATTTATTAAAATAAATTTATTTACATTTATATTTTATAAGTATAATATTTTACAGAAATATTATTTATAATAAAAAAATTTATAAATAATATTTTTAATAGATTAATATTAGAAGACTAAAAGAATAAAGAGATATTATAATGTTTCTTATTTATTGTTTTGATTATAAGATACTATAAAGATTTTGTAAATTCTAATGGCGAATTGAATTTTTGTATGACGTGTTTAAAAAGAAATAGAGTTTGATTTTGGTGTTTATTGATATCACGATAGATTTAGAGACTTCATATATTATATAAAATATAACAAATATGTTTATACATGTATAATTTGAAGATAAATTATATACATATTCTTGAATAAGTTTTGACATTCTAGACTTCATATTACATTTGAATACATTATCATTTTCTAGTATTATTTCTTATACTAGCTTTGATCAGAGATGATATCCGAATACTGAACTGTTCACTTTGGGTTAATGTGTTTTCTTCTTAGATATAATTGTTGAGAATTGTTGAGCATTTATTAGATTAGTTGCATCTATCTATAAACTTATTTCCTAGAATAAGTTTCTTTATCTTCTCTAGGTCTATTAATTCCCTCTCTTAAATGTATCTTTGAATCTGTGTATTTCTCCAATATAAATAAGAGAACTCAAGAGAGGGATTACAAGCTCTCAAATCATCATTTTCTAATATATTTTTTTTATCTCAAGTTGGTATCAGAGCGGGTTCATCCCGCTTTGCCTGTCTTTGTCATCTCAGGCGGAAAAATCGTCGTTCGGCCGTCGTCCGCCTCGCCTCGCCGTCCCGAGGCTGAATAGGCCCTTATTTTACTGTTCCAACACTGTTTGTTGGAGGTTCAAGGTCTCTCCCTCCTACTACACACGATTTCTCTCTCTCTCCAGGTGCCTCTTCTACATTTCCAGGTGCCTCTTCTACATTTCCAGTTTTTTTTTAACATGTCTTCAGGGCCCACAACCTCTTTTTCGAGGACTCCTAATATAACAACCGAGAAATTAAATGGAAAAAATTACTTGTCTTGGGCCTCTTCAGTTGAACTTTGGTTCCTAGGACAAGGGTTTCGTGATCATTTAGAAGAAGATGGAAGTAAAATACCATCAGATCAGGCCCCACAATGGAAGAAACTTGATTATCAACTTTGTGCTTTGTTGTGGCAGTCGGTAGAACCAAATATTTTGAGCAATCTCAGATCTTTCAAGACTTGCAGTTCTTTTTAGAAAACGGCCCAAAATATCTTTGCAAATGATATCCAACGTCTTTATGATTCTGCTAATAGACTAGCCTCTCTCAAGCAAATGGATAATGATATGATGCCCTTTATTGCGGAGGCTCAATCAGCAGTTGAAGAATTAAAGATGCCCTTTTAGAAATAGAGTTTGATTTTGGTGTTTATTGATATCACGATAGATTTAGAGGCTTTATATATTATATAAAATGTAACAAATATGTTTACACATGTATAATTTGAAGATAAATTATATACATATTCTTGAATAAGTTTTGACATTCTAGACTTCATATTACATTTGAATACACCATCATTTTCTAGTATTATTTCTTATACTAGCTTTGATCAGATATGATATCCGAATACTAAACTGTTCACTTTAGGTTAATGTGTTTTCTTCTTAGATATAATATTATTTTTTGGTTCTCCAAAAAAGTGTTGATACTAAAAATCCATATGGTTTGAGTGTTCAATCCACAATTTGAGTGACATTATTACTTGAGCGACTAAACATGTCGCTTGAGCGACCAAACATGTCGCTTGAGCATCCAAACTAGCCTTTGAGAATCAAAAATAGTCCTTGAATGTCCAAACTAGGACTTGAGCAACATTCTTGCAGAAGAGAGAGATTTGTCTTATCATTTCGCTCGCTCGATCTACAAGACGTTATTTGAGCAATGTAGAGTGTCTCTTAAGCAACCAACATTATGCACCACCCCAATACTTGCTTGTGTAATCACACGTCACTTGAGTAATATTCAAGATGAGAATTACCCTGTTCAACTCAATCAAACACATTTCTCTTATTTCTTACACTCTTGTAGTAATTTATGTATCTAAGTCTCCAACAATGCATAGAGTCTACATCATGCTTACTTTATCATATTCATTATCATCAATCTACCACATCTCTCAATTCATCATTTTACTCGAAACAACAAGTTTATTTACAAATATTAACTTCCTTTATCTAGATTGTAACACAATACTTATTTATCAGTTCAAGTAGCTTCAGGTAAGCTCCAATTATATATCAAACAGGCATAAATTTTTCTTAAACCCAACTAGAAGAAAGATAACAATTTAATTCTAAAAAAAAAATTCAAACTAGTTACCTGTTTTAGATTTTGATTGAGAATATATATATTTTACTTCTTACTAACTTCTCGTATTTCTAATTTAACAAAAAAACTATAAATTAGAAACTCTTAGAAAGAATGTAAACACTAAGTAACAAAAATTTAAAATAAATTAAAAAAAGTTAAAAAAAATTATTCACACATTATTAATAATTTACTTTAAAATATATTATTAAAATAATACTGATATTAGAAATTAAAACATAATTATAGTTAAAAGACATTATAAATTATTCTTACCATATTTTATCTAATAAATACTATATTAACTTAAATTCACTTTGGTTCTAAATGTGCAATTTTAGTTATTATAAAAAATTAATTACATAACTACTTTTTAATATTTAAGTTAAGTAATTTTAGTTCTTTATTAATATGCTATCCGATCTTAGTAAAAAAATGTTAGCATGTTTGTCCCTGATAATAACTAAGTTATTTATTCACAGAAAAATATATTAACATTCATTTTTAACAATTAAATAATGTGGTAATAAGTGAACATGATATTAAATTTTATGATTAAGTTATACATTTAATGAAGTTAAGTGAATCAAATTTAAGTGTATTATTTGATAATGTTAGGTGTTAGCTCACTTTTAATAATTTAATGATGGCTACATATTATGTTTTAATTTTGATGAATTTCTGAAAAGTGGTTTTAAGAAATTAACTAGTATTCCCTTTGAAGAAGAAGGTAAGTGGGGTCAGCCTTTTGTGTGGTTGGAAAATGTGTGTTGAGTCAACTTGGCGTTTGGAGTGGTGCCTACTACTGCCTAGTCACAGTGCTTCTTTAGTTAGTCAAGAGAGCCTAACTCAGCATTTGCCTCCAAATTACAGCTAAGCATTAAGCACGCTATATATCATAATAATCGCGTTGCAACCGTGGTCCCATCTCTTTTCTCAAGTCAACCCTCCTTCCTCATCTCTCCAAACCAACTTCTACACTCAATACTCAGGTTAAACTTTAACGGGATAAATCTGAATCCAACCAATTTTAATCAGATATTATTATTTTCACTTTTAATATACTAATATAATATACAAAACAATATTAATAAAAAGATTTGCACCAAATGCTGGGTCAGCTTCTGGTTTAATTAGTTGAACTAGTTTATTTGGTTCCATTTTGACAAGTGTGTTCCAAACTTTATTTTTTTAGTTTTTCTTTAAATATTTTTAATTTAAATACAGTTTTGGTATCTTATTTTGTTTAATAGGTAATTTTAGTCATTTTATTTTAAATAGAGACATTTAATTTTTATTTTTTGTATATATTAATTTCTTTTATATTTGACTAAATTAATCTCTTGCTTAACATATTTATTTAATATACCATGATATTAGTTATTTAAATTATAAATAATAAAAAGAACAAGATATATAAAAAATCAAATATTGATTAAAAAATGTGAGCTTTTTAGAATGAGAGATCAAATTCCTTAAAAAATATGTCAAAATTATACATTGAGCAAAATAGAGGGATTAAAATTGTATCTAAGCCTAGAGTTTGTCGTGATATATCTTTAAAATAAAATAATCACTAATTTAAATTAAAATATTCGGTCTGAGTTTTGCTTACAATAAATACAAAAGTATTTTATATCTATATTTTGTTCATTTTTTTTACCCTCCATCGTATTAAAATACAATATCTGACTTTTGCATAGAATAAACTCACAACAATTTTTTATTACTAAAAGCTAAAATATTTAACGTCTTAAAATAGTAATTTTATAGTAAGAGAGTACTAGTTAGTTATGCTTTTAACTCGATTAAACCTGAAGGGAAATTGATGAACGAGACAAAAAAGTAAAAATTAATTATTTATTGAAAAAGGTCGGCCACTAATTTTTTTTCTCTAAAGTAACTATAATCTGATATTTTTCGCTGTTAAAATAGTATGACAAAATCGTTAATAAAACACTATATCAGTAGAAAATAACAAATCTAATCATAACAATTTTTACTCTAATTTTTGAAGGGTTGGTTTTTTTATTCTATTGTTGTCATTTTCATAATAATAATAATAATGGAAATTATATCTATTTCTATCCCTTCAGGTAAATCTTGTTGTAGAAAAAAACCTTGTGTAGCAACAATTACCAATTTAGGAGATGGACGTGTAAGAAAAAAACACGGCATTAAAAAAAATAGAGAATGATGAATGATGTAGCCATTTTTGAATTAAAGGAAAGAAAGTGAGAATGAAAGACCTCAAAACGGTAGCAAATGCATCTATCCATGGTTCCATTTTCTTGAATTGTGAGGGAAAAAGAAAGATGATACACAGATATCAAGGAACTGCAAACAGTGTGGACTTTAAGCAAATTTGAAATGATGGCCGAAGAAAGCAAAAACGGACGAAGGGCATCAAAGGCAGTACCTCGAATCAGACATACTGTTCCACCCACAAAGTCAAAGCCAAAACAACACACAAGACAGGGCCAGCAAAGAGTCACAACTTATTCATCAATTACCGTTTAAGCCTTATCTGAAAAAAAACATCATCATCTTTCTCAAACCATGCCAAGAACACCACAATGGTAATTTCCTACAAAAGTCGAACCCTTCTTTTTTGGGTTGACAAGCCAAACCCATCTACGTACCTATCTTTAACCCTTCCCTTTACTCTTTCCCTGTCTCGCTGCAAAGCAAAGCAAAGCAAATCCAAAATAAATACAAAAAATAAATAAAACGAATGGACTAGAATCTGCATGATCAATCCGTCAAACTTAGGAAAGTCCTTGTCACGCAGGCTGCATCGAAACTCCTACGGGATTGAAAAATAGGAAATCAATTGAGACAAAAAAAGAGCTCACAAACAAAGTCTTAGGAAATTCAGTCCTTCTTTCTTTTCCTCTCTAACTCATACGCGGATTTCCTCCATTTTTTTTTCTATCTCTCCCTCCTCATCCAACGACATCTTCTTATTTCTTAACCCTTTCAACATTCAAACTCCCACCCAACATCACCACCCTATACAACAACTGTTTCATAGTCTTTCTTTCTTTCTCTCTGTTTGCGAAGCTAGAATCTCTTTTCCCGGAAAATTACTTCTTCACCCCACCAGATCTGAAACTTCCGCAAGCTCTTATCTTTCACCTTAGCAACTTCTGGGTTCTTAAAATTGTCGTCCGGAAAACCCTAGAATTCCTGGAATGGCTTCAGGAGCAATTTTCTCGTCGATCCGGCGGAGGAGGTCGCCAACGTTGGACTCATTTCTGGCCCCCGTTGACTTAAGCGACATCGCTCTGGTTCAGACTCTTGTCTCTGTTGCCCGCGAGATTGTGTCGTGTTTCTCGAAGCGTTGCTTCTTCTTCCAGCGCAAGAACTCGCGGTCTCTGATCCGAGGAGTCGAGGCTTTCCAGTTACTTTTGGAGTATTTGCGTGATTCCGATTCTGGTTCTTCGTGTCTTCCTCCCACGGCGGTGCTTTGTCTCAAGGAGCTCTACCTCTTGCTCTACCGCTCCAAGATTCTCCTCGATTACTGCGCCCAGTCGAGTAAGTTGTGGCTCTTGCTTCAGAACCATTCCATCTCTGGTCACTTCCACGATTTGAACCAGGAGATTTCGACCCTTTTGGATGTTTTTCCCGTTAAGGATGTTTTGTTGAGTAAGGATATTAGGGAACAGGTTGAGCTCTTGCGGAAGCAGTCAAGGAGAGCTAAGCTTTTGATAGATATGAAGGATGATGCTCTCAGGGTTCGATTTTTTTCCTTTCTTGACGAGTTCGAAAATGGAAGGATTCCTGATTCTGCTGAATTGAGATCTTTCTATGTTGAGAAGCTGCAGATTGTGGATGCAGATAGTTGCAGGACTGAAATTGAGGCCTTGGAGGAGCAGATTGTTAATCACGAGGGTGACATTGAGCCTACTATTTCTGTGCTTAATGGGTTGGTGGCTATGACTAGGTATTGCAGGTTTTTGCTTTTTGGCTTTGAGGAGGATGAACTTGGTCTGGGGAACGGGAGTCAGAAGAAGCCGAAGAAGAGGTTGATTACTCGGGAAATTGCTGAAACGTTTTTGACTGTTCCTAAGGACTTCTCCTGTCCAATTTCGTTGGATTTGATGAGAGATCCTGTAATTATTTCCACTGGTCAAACATATGATAGGAGTTCCATTTCTAGGTGGATGGAAGAAGGGCATACTACTTGCCCCAAAACAGGTCAAGTGCTTGCACACACTCGCCTTGTTCCGAACCGAGCTCTGAGGAATTTGATTGTGCAGTGGTGCACTGCACGTGGAGTTCCTCTTGAGCCGCCAGAGGTCACGGATGTCACGGGTGAAGCTTTTGCCTCAGCCTGTCCTACCAAAGCTGCCCTTCAAGCCAACAGAGCCACAGCAAAGCTTCTTATTCAACAGCTTGCTGGTGGGTCTCAGGCTGGGAAGACTGTGGCTGCTCGGGAGATTAGGTTGCTTGCAAAAACGGGAAAGGAAAACCGCGCCTTCATTGCAGAAGCAGGGGCGATTCCCTATCTTAGGAATTTACTTTCATCGCCCAATGCTGTTGCCCAGGAGAATTCTGTGACTGCACTGCTCAATTTGTCCATTTTTGACAAGAACAAAAGTAGGATCATGGACGAGGAAGGGTGTCTAGGATCAATTGTTGATGTGTTGAGATTTGGGCACACCACAGAGGCAAGGGAAAATGCTGCTGCAACTTTGTTCAGCCTATCGGCCGTCCATGATTATAAGAAAATAATTGCAGATGAGATGGGAGCAGTTGAAGCCCTGGCAGGGCTGTTGCAAGAGGGAACTCCAAGAGGAAAGAAGGATGCTGTGACAGCTTTGTTCAATCTTTCCACACACACTGAGAATTGTGTTAGAATGATAGAGGCTGGGGCAGTGACAGCACTTGTAGGTGCTTTGGGGAATGAAGGAGTGGCTGAAGAAGCCGCCGGTGCACTGGCTTTGATAGTCCGGCAGCCTATTGGGGCCAAAGCAGTGGTAAATGAGGAAGAAGCAGTTGCTGGTTTAATCGGAATGATGCGTTGTGGAACGCCGAGAGGTAAAGAGAACGCGGTTGCAGCATTGCTTGAGTTATGCCGGAGTGGAGGTTCAGCTGCAACAGAAAGAGTTGTGAAGGCGCCAGCTTTGGCTGGTTTACTTCAAACCCTTCTTTTTACGGGGACAAAACGTGCAAGAAGAAAAGCAGCTTCACTTGCAAGAGTGTTTCAAAGATGTGAGCATGCATCTTTACATTATGGTGGATTAGGTGTAGGCTATGCGTTTGCTAGCAATTCAACTACAACTAGGGATACCAGCTTTGCCGGTGATGTTTCAGTACCAATGTCCATTTCAGTTTTATAGTGGTAAAACTTCTGTGTTTACTAGGTTCCGAATTTTTGTTGAAAGTTTTTACAGATTCTTTCATTGAAATTTAAAGTCATAAGAAATTATAGCAATGTCATGTATCTAAGAGATCCACAAGTGTTGTGGAGCAGTTAGCCTCAACACATATGTAATGAGATAAATTATGTAAGAATAGAGAATGCTCAACAAAAGAGACAGGGACTATTTCTGATATCATATCTGTTCAGTGCCACCCCTTCCATTTTTTCTACTTATTCCCCAATCGTTGATGGCCGTAGGGAGAGAAACACGCATATATGCAGTCATATCATATGTAATTGGTGCATGTACATCTTTGCGAATCACCTTATTAGTTTTTACCATAAATTGACAAACAATGTACCAACTTCGAACTCCTTGTCTTGATGTTATTTTATCTCCAAAAGTCTAGCGGTTGGACTAGCCTTGTGATTTGTGAGGAGTGAATTAAAACTGTTACGTTAACCATGGTGTGAACAACTACAATATTTGTGTTATAATTTAATCCAGTTACTGGGTGGTCACATTTTGCTTAACGCGTGTGTTCATAAATTCAAATTGTTCCCCAGTCAACGAATTGTGGGTGTTCAGATTTAGTTGGGTCTAGCTGGATATTATGTGGGAATGCCTGAAACGTGCAGCATGCGTGATTCTGAATTCTTAAGTTCGCACAGTCCACTAAATCTGTTCCTAGAAGAATCTAGACTAGACCATGTTACGGGTGAATGTTCTATCCTTTTTTGTCACTGATACACTTTTTCTTGGCATAAAGTTAGAAGGAAGGTCGATCACACAGATGAGATGCTGTGTGCCTCGACTCTCTATGCTTTTTGATCCATACGTTATCTGAGAAGCAACTGGACGTGCATTTGTATCGTGAAAAGGTACGAGGGTATTTCTTTTGGACAAAATTCTTGGACTAATTTTATGAAGATCCTGAAAACAATGTTAGGAGGTAGATATTTCAAACATGGATATTATTCTCCAAATTAAAGTAATTGGCCCCTTTCAGTGGTGCAGGATTGTCATCACACTCATCCTTATTCTTCCTTTCCATAATCATGACGTTGATCACCCAACCGGGTTTCCTCCACTGCGTAAAAACTTTATCACATGTTTGATTTTTATTTTGTTTTTTACTTTTATTTCTTTCAAATATTTGCACAAGAAATTATAACTATTGTTTTTCAAAAAATAGTATAAGGATCGTTTACCACGAAGAAGAAACAGTATTGAATAGAATTGAATTTTCCATGTGAAGAATATGGTATTCAACGGTTTGTTTGAAACGTTACTTTATTCTCGACGCCCAATAGTTTCTTCTTTTTTTTTTAATTCCTTCTATTACATCTTCTTTTTACGTGTTTATGTTTTATCTTAAATCATAGATATTTTCAGCAAACAAGAAGAAAATTCTTAATCCTTTGATTTAAGCATCCAATGCAGTGAAAGGGTGGTTCCATGCGGTCCAAAACAATGCATGAAAACTATGGTCGTGACTCTGTTGTCGCTTGTTTCTGCCATCGCTTTTTGGGCAGTAATTGGAACCACACTTGAGTTTGAGTGTTTGACTAACAACATCTGATATCTGTAGACACGTTTTAATCTAAAATTTATAATTAAAATTAATTTTAAAATATTTTAATTTCACTCAACAGATTAAAAGGAATAATATTATAATTAGTTTATGCAAGTGTAGAAGAGTTTGGAGGTGAAGTTGTGGGTATTAGTGAAACAGATAAAGAGGAGTGATTGGTAAGGGTAATTCCATTATAGGCATAGTATTGATGAGATAAATGTTGTTTGCAGGGATGAGGTAAGGTGGGGCATGTGTTCACGAGAGGAGTATTTAATATTGAAGACTAGATGAATGGGAAAGAAAGTGGAGGAGGCACCTAGGACACATAAATGAAAAACAATGGGAGTTTCCGTCAGAAACTTATAATCAGAGACATGGTGGTAGTTGGGGTTGAATAGTGTGGTGCAGTTGGAGTAAGAGTGTTGTTAATGCTGAGATTAACACTGTATAATCCATTAAAATTGCTTTATTCATCAACACCCATTATTAGTCTTTGTTCGATCAAGAACCAGCTCCAACCGACCTTCTATGTCCACCAACGGGTTGGTTCCACCCAGTTTATCTTGTGCTCGTGAAAATGGAGTTTTGTTTGACTCCTTTTTAATCAATATCATTTTTAGTGCTGTAAAAGAATACCAAATTTTTAATAATAATATTCAACTTATAGTAATGTGAAATTCCCTCCTGTTCCAATAACAAACTGAATCTCCTTCAACAACAAGGTTGAAAATTTTGAGTAAAAATGTAGCGCCATCAAAGTTGGGTATATTTATTTGCACTGTGTAAAGTTATTTCCCGTTTCCACAAAAAAAAAAAGAGACCGAACAAATTTGAAAAGTAGATAAAAAAATAAAATTTAATATTTAAAGTATTTGTGAGACTAGAAATAGCTAACAAATAGAGAAATTCTTTCGAAAGTTACGTAATTTAATTGTTTTAATAAGAAATAAGGAAAAATATACCTTAATAAATAAAATAGGTAAAAATAGTAAAGTGAGTTCTACAACATTTTATTTTTTTCTATATTCTTGTCCTAAATACTCTAAATTATTTTTTCTCATTCTCTATAATTTCTCTTCTTCCCAACCAAACAAGAAATTAATCATATTTGGTTTTCAAGAACAATTGATTAGTTTTATTTTTTCAAACAACTTTTTTTCTCAACTTATTAAGATATCTGTATATATCTTATTATTATTATTATTATTATTATTATTATTATTATTATTATTATTATTGTTAAACTTAAATATAAATAAAAAAATATTAATATGTGATGAATTTTGTGAAGATTTAAATTTTCATGCATATTTATTGCATGTGAAATTTATTATAGTAATAAATTTAATTATATGCTTACTTTATTAATTGATTGTGTATGGTAATAAGTTTGAAAAAGCGTCAGTTAATAGTTAAGTTGGATTATGAATTAGGTTTTGAGTTGAGGTAAAGAGAAAATGAGTATAATTAGGAGTGTTTCTCGTATGGTTTGGTTTGATTTGTTTCAGTTTAAAAGAAAAAAATGCAGATTAATTTGTGTGATTCGTTTGGATTTATTTTTAATTTTTTTACTTTTTAAATTAAAATATAATAATATAATATAAAATATATTATTCAAAAATTTAATTAATATATTGAATAATAAAAATTAAAAAAAATTACAAGTTAATAAATAATCAGTATAATTTAATGACTTTATGTTATAAAATTTTGAATAGAATTAAATAAATATAAAGAGTGATTAGGGTAATTGACTCGAGTACACTCCATATATAGTAAATCACATATATTAGAATATTATTAAGAGTAAAATTTAAAAAAAGTTTTCCTACAGTTATTTAATATAATACATGTAAGGAGTTAATTGATTGCTTGAGTAATCTCATCAATTAAGGGTTAATATTTGATGATGGACATTAAATATATATATCTTTTGTTAAGTTAAGAATTAAAATAAAAAATAACTAAGATTGATGTTTGATGTTATGTAAAAGAATAGTAAAATAATAATTTTGATGAATTTTTATATTTAAAAATTTATATTAATAGTTATTCTTTTATATATATTGTGTATGTTTGCAATTTTGATGATCTTATGGTGACATATAAGTATGAAGTAGTGCACCTAAATATTATAGTTTTGGTTTGTAAAATTATTTATTTGGGATATTATATTACTTTCAATATATTTAAATATCCATGTACATCATATTTTAAATTAGAAATTATTATAACTATCAATATTTATATTTTGCCGGAGGTTACAAACTTAAATACAAATAAATTTTAATAGACTTGATATTTTAATAATGTCTTTATCTTTAACACGTTTTCTACTTTTAGTCCATATGATTAAGAGTAAATTAAAGCAGAAAAAGGTTAGTTAATCTATAATCGGAAAATCTGTAATAATTTGATTGTGCAGCATATGTAGACGAGTCTGAAATGAGAGCTTATATTCTGCTTTGAAAAGCAAGACTAATAATCAATGCTTCAATAATGGAATAAGAATCCATGATGAACACAAACGTGAAAAAGAACATAAACTCCGCAATGCATGCCATCTTATTTCTCGCCCAAAACACATCTATGAAGCAATTCTTCAGCTATTAAACGACGAACTGCGTATGATGCAAAAATAGAAAAAAAAGAAAAACATAAGAGAGCCGAAGAATGTGGAGCAGTGAATACATGTTAGGCCTGAATGAATGTGTGCTTCCTACAAGGAGCTTGTCCTAGGCCCAAGAAGCCAGCCCATCAAATGAGAAAACAGTTCATAGATATTGGGCTTTCTTTTAGAAACTTGTTTGCATGATTCCCTTACTTCATTGCCAAGTTGCACAGTACCAAAATTATATCATTATTTAATAACATTTAATGCACCTTTATCATTGTTTTTAAAGTTGTGTTTTATTTCTATTAAAAGTTGTTTGGGAATAGAGTTGGAATAACTTATTTGACATAGTTTAGAGTGTTAATGATGTTGTATGACTTTATAGAAACTGTCTATCTTGTCTTTTTTCTCTCTCTCTTTAGAATCCCATTTGAACACCTTGAGTTAGTTTGATTTTGACACGGGATTACCACCTCATTCACTTGAATGGGAATTTTGTAACACAATATTACCTTAGTCTCATAGTCTCATAAATATCTAAATGTTTCTTCAGCCTATTCAACAGTTAAATTTCCACTCCGAGTCGCACATATTCACTACTAGAAACAAATAAGCAAAATAAACATGATTTTACTTTAAATTAAATTATACTAAAATCTTACCCACAAATATAACTTTAATTTATAGCTGGTTTAAGGTTAAAGCAAATAACGCACTCGCTTTAGGCCTTAAAAAAAAAAGCCCCAAAATTTTTTTTTAGTACTAATATACCTTATTAAATTAATTATAAAATTATGTTTAAGAATAAAATTTAATTAAAATATTATGATTGTTTGTTAATTTTTATTGGTATTAAAAATAATATTTAATGAGTTAAACACTCTTCTCAATAAATCATAAATTTCTTTAGAAAAAAAATATTTTTTAGTTAATACTAATAGTTAAAAAAGATTCAGAACCTTTTTATCTTTATTATCTTACCAACTAGTTTCTATCTTCTTCTTTTTTCTCTTTTTGACTTTTCATTTTTAATTCTAATTCTAGAGAAGCTCTAACTTCTCTCTTCTAAATTTGCAATCTTTAATAATTTTTTTCAAAGTCAAAGTCCACAATGTGATCTAGAGAGGGAGAAGAGTATTTCTACCTAATAAACTTCAATTTCAGGTAAATTTTGTCTCTCTTTATGTTCTCTCTTTTTCTATTCCTCTATTCTTGAGGGTTAAACTTGCATGTTTGAATTTGATTTATGAGAATATTATTTGATGTGATGATTATATATATATATATATATGTAGTGTGATAATATATATATATATATATATATATATATATATATATATAATATGTGTAGTGTGTTAAGAACTGTGATTTATTATTTATTAAAAAAGAAATATTAAATTAAATTAATTACGATAATTTAATAAATAATTTTGTATCGTAAAAATTCAAAAAATAAATTTTAAATAAAATTATAATACATTTTAGTATAATTTTTTTAATAAATAAAAAAGCCTCATTTTTTAAGTTTGTCTTAGGTTTCTTAGAGTCTTGAGTCGCATATGCTTTAATTACAATTATAATTTTTTAAAATTATATTAAAAATACTATTTGAACATTAATATTAAAAATAACAAAAGTCATATATGGAAATATGACTTTATTTTTTAAATCTCATTCCTCCAGTGTAATTGTTTTTAAAATTAGCAGATCAATAATTTATAAATAAATTATACTATTTTAGTGCTTTGACCCGTAAATTCTTATCTTTATTTTATAACTTACTATTGGAAAAAATTTAATCATAAAAATACATTTAAAAAAATATTAGAAAATGTATTAGTAATTAATGAGAAGTTATTACGTGATCTATCACTGTCATAATTTTTACTGATATTTATATGACTCATAATTGAGTGCTAGTAATTTTAGCAAATTAATTTATTTTTAACATGCATCACGTAAATATGATTAAGATTATAAATACATAATTTTGGATTACTCGCGCGAATATTTGGCAAGGAATTATAAGTATCTAATTGAGCCTGCAGTTTCTTATTACTCCTCTTTGTTGTAAATATATCTGTAAGAGTTTTACCTTCAAGTAACATCTTATTTATGATGCTGCAACTTTCTTCTACAGTTGGATGGGGTCTTCAACACCTTTGTCAAATTCATATCTTTGTAATAAACAAAATTTGTATAGTGGAAATTTATGCATTTCCTTACCAGCCACCGAAGAAAATGGCAAACCCAACTTCTCGTACATTCACTTGGTTTGGCAGTCCAAAAATTCTTAATTACTTCTCAGAATTGCAGTGCAGTGACCAATTGTAGCAAAACATGTGGAACTAGCACCTGCATGAAAGATACTCGAACTTTTCTGATGACAATGACTTCATCATTTTCAGACCAAAATAATAAATCACAAAAGAACATAATAACTATCTTTCAACAAAAACGACCTTCTATATAATACAATACGTTTCATTAGAAAAGAATAAGAATAGTTAGAGCTGTCAAAATGGACGGTCCGGTCCAGCCTGGCCTGGCCCTATAGGTCAAGTTCAAAAAATCTGATAGCCTAGTCTGGTCTATATTTTAAAACGGGCCACAATTTTTAGCCTGACCTGGCCCTATGTTAGGCCAACGGGCCAACGAGTCATTTTTAGTCTAATTAAAAATTGAAAAAATATTACAATATATCTACAATATAATTTTTTATCAACAATATAAATATATAATATATTTACATGAATGTGTGTGTAAAACTGTTTACATTTGAACAACTTGTAAAAAAAACTTACATCACATACTAAGTACTTCCAAAATAGTCAAGCACCTACTAAACAACATAAGAGACTTATGAGATGTTAGAGGAGTAGTGCAGTAGAGGAGATGAAAGAGCTTGTGAGAAAGGAAGAGAAGAAATAAAAAAGAAAATAGAGACTCTGAGACACTAGGGTTTCTTTCTTTGGTATGACAACATACCAATTAAGAACAAAAATTTAATATAAAAAATAAACGGGCCAGCTCATTAGCCTACGGGCCAGCCTGGCCTTGGCCCATATGGGCATCGGGCCAAATGGGTCAGGCTAAAAAAAGCCTATTGTTATATAGACCACAATTTTTTAAGCCTAGCTTGACCTGAATCGTAGGTTATACGGGTCAGCCCATCAAACCAGACCTATTTTGACGGCTCTAAGAATAGTATGTAAAGGGAAAAAAAAATTATAATCTCTTTTAACCTTTACCTTGATCACTTTTCCTTACTCTCTACCACACATAAAACACTTCTTTCAAATTTTTTGAAGTGCTAAATACACATTCCGGATCTAGACACTCTAGAACATGTTCTGTATTTGGCTGGACTGTTAGTTCACCTCTAATTTTGGTGTTTGTTTCTCTTTAAAGGATCGAATTCTGCATTTACTAGCTAAAATATGATTTTAATAAACCGATTGATGATCAAGGGAAGGAAATTTCAAAGGAAGACTGAACTATGGTTGATCCATCTATTTCAACAGTGATTGAAATTTGGCAATCCCTACTCATTGCCATTATATCAACATTAAATGTGAAGCGGATGGTTAAATAAATGAGCAAGAACCTTACCAAGAGCCTTTTTTGTTTTTTTATATAAAATTTAAATTTTATAAAGTAAACAAAATGTATATGAATGAAATAAAAATGTCAATAACACCTTCCAATAAATATGTTAAAACAGGGTTTAACCCGCAAGTTATAAATTATATTTTTTAATATTTTACTTTTAAAACTAAAAATAATGATGATCTTTAAAAAGATAATTTTAGATTTTGCGATTTATAATTCTAAGGTTCTTTGTGAAAAATAAAAAATAAAAAATAATTTATACATATTTTTATTTTAAAAATAAAAAATAAATATAAGTCAGAGACTAGTAACCCATGATAGATAAAATGGAATTGCAAAATCTTTGGTTTATACCTAAAACAATATTAAATGACTTTAACGTGTGTTCTGAATAATATCTAAAACAAATGGGCTTGAGCTATCTTTGAGGGTAGCCCCTGTTAAGGACTACTACTACCTTCAGGTGTAGGTCAACACTAACTAGCTTTTAATATAAATGACCTACAAGCCAGCAAATCTAGGTATGACGTATCTTAGAAACTTCATATGTTTTGTTAGTATTTTTAGAAAAAAATTAAAAAAAGAATTTTTTCCTTATAAGCTAAAAGTGAGTGAATTTTTTCCTAAAATTTTATAACTACTTTTTACACATAAAATTAAATTTTTTCATTATTATTAACAAAAGTTTGTATGAGAAGATTATACAAATTATTAAAATATAATTAAAAGTAGCATAAACAACATCGTATAAGTTTTTTTTCTTTCATTATTGATTAAAACTTATTAAAAACTAAAAAGACATGAAAGAAGTTAATTACCCGAGAGAGATAATTTTATAATTTCAATAAATTCTAACTAACAAGATAGTTCTAGTCAAGAGAAAGTATGCTCAAGATAACATATTAGTAACATTTCTTATGTGTCCTTTTTGTTAATAAATAGCAATAATAAATTGCTAGTATGTAAGCACTAAGTAGAAACTAAAAAGCTCCCAAAGTTGGTAATGGTCACAGGTTTTAGGTGGTGGTTTCTTTTGAAAAACTGCAGAAGAAAACAGTAGGAAACACACGTTCCTATTTAACACCCTAACCGTCCCACTATGTTTCACGAGTTATGTTATGCCACTAAGCAACATTATCTTCCACTTCAGTTTTCATTCTTCCATTCTATCTTCTACAAAATACTACAAAAACCTTAACCAAATCAAAAGGAAGAGACTCATCGTCATCTTGATAAAATCAAATGATGAAGTGGGGAGGAAGAAAGCATTCTTCAACTTCCTCTTCTTCTTCTGGCTCCTCCTTCATTTCTCATGCATCTCCTTTCTCTTGGTTCTCCAAGTTCAAGAATATGAGAATCAATTCAGAGCCAAGTGCTGCAAAAATGAAGCACAAGGCAAAGCCCAGTGGTTCGCAACAATATTTTTGTGAGGTTGGAGATAGATTTTGTGTAAAGGATGATGGTGATTTCTGTACACAACCTTTGAATGAAAAGAGGTGTGAGGATAAGAAGAATAATGAAGATATTGATGAGAGTGTCATTCCCTCCTCAAGTTGCCTTGGTAGTACAAGGGATGCTAAGAAACATGGAAAGAAAGGCACACTCGAGTTAAAGGAGAGGGATATTGGTCAAGGAGAACAAAGAGAGTTGTTGGATGATAAGGTTTCAAAGGAGACGGGTGAGTACAATAGAGAAAAGGAATACGAAAACTTAAGGAGGAGATTTGAGAGGAAAGCAAAAAAGGCTTTTCAAGAGCAACTCTTGACATTAGAAAGAGAAGTTGAGTTTGGATCCAGTAAAGCAGTGGAAAAAGATGTTTTGCAATTTGAATCACCCAGAACAATTTGCACCCCAAGAACACATGCTTTTTCCTCTTCAGCAATTTCAAGGAATCCCATCCTTGGAAATATAATAGAAAAATTTGAGAAAACTGAAAGGCTATCTCACAAGAAAGTGAGTTCTGAGAGGCAGAACTTGAAACAAACTGATGAGACGAAGGTAAAGATTAACAGGAAGAAGCAACCACATCATCTCAGCAGAGAACATCAGAGGAGGAAACCAAAGCCGAGCTCTAGGGTCAAAATACATTCTCCAAGGATGGTTTCTAAGGTTGAAATTTGCAAAATAAAGGCTCTGGAAGACACGAAGAAAGCGAAACTAAAGATGAAGAAAGAGAGGGAGGAAATTGTGGAGGAAATACCAGGATTAGAGAGCTTTGCTGTGATTAAGTCTTCAATAGATCCAAAGCAAGATTTCAGAGATTCAATGATTGAGATGATCGTGGAAAATCAGATTATTCAGCCAGAAGAAATGGAAGATCTTTTGGCATGCTATCTGACTTTGAATGCAGATGAGTATCATGATCTCATCATCAAAGTGTTCAGGAAGGTATGGTTTGACATTAGCCAAGGTGGTTTGGGTATTAAGCTAAATATGCAATTTGGTTACTATGAATAACAACCTGTATCAAGTTGACATGCTTGACCACAGTGTACAGTTATTCTAAAAGCACATGTTGTTCTTGCTATATATGCTTTAGTTTTTCTTGGAAATCAATATTTTCTCCATGTAATAGTGTTTCCATACATTCCAAATTACTATTAATTGGAGTTCTTTTGTGCAAAGTGCATGCATACGAAAATAACATGCACAAAGAAATCTTAGTAGTAGTTATTTGGAAGCAAGGTGGAAATCATGATTGATTATCTAGTTGATGTTTGGATGCTTCTTTTTCAACGGTTTATTCAATCCGAAGCATTGCTTTTGAAGTAGGTTGCTGGAATTAGTTTGAAACAACGGTGCGTAGAGAAACGTAAGAAGGAGAATCAGGAATCCGAATGACAATATTAGCCGACAAAAGTTAATGCACATTCTTCTACAAGAGATGAAATGAACTAACAATTATTTTTGTTTTTGTAAGAGTAAGAGCCATGAGAAAGGAAAAAAATTGTGAAGAATATAAATAATAAAATTATATTGTAACTTCTACAAAAATCTGTTTTTAAAGCTAACATGGGCCCCAAGAAAATATGAACTGTCAAGGCAACCAAGGAGACAATCCCTCCATTGTTTTACTTCTCCAGCCTCTACAAAAAATGCCAAAAAAAAGAAGCTTCCTTAGTCTCCCTTTTCTATGTCTACCCT
Source organism: Lablab purpureus (assembly GCA_030347555.1). Lineage (NCBI taxonomy): Eukaryota > Viridiplantae > Streptophyta > Magnoliopsida > Fabales > Fabaceae > Lablab > Lablab purpureus. The sequence goes on from CM059259.1 coordinate 13,627,577, forward strand.
TTATCCAACCATTGCATAAATTTATATTTGAAATAAGTAGTGTGCGCTCCTCTGGAAGTACTCAGTGCACTACTGAAGCATCTATCAACATGTCAAACAACCTTTCTTTTTCAAAGTTCATGAATTTGATTACTACTTGTACAAGAAGTTTCACCTGATATGATTGAATAAGTGGGGATAAATAAATGATACAATCTGAACTAAAAAAATATTATATGCGATCATGATCATAAACTATTAAATGTTATTAGTAAACAGAAAGAAAAGGGAAAACTACAATTTAAAGAAATTGGGAGATTATTGGTGCTGCAATACACAAGTAGATTCTGCATCCATCTCTCTTAAGGATACAAGACCCAACATCTAATTGCTTGAATCAGGCATTTATGCGGGAGTGACGCATAAGGCTAAATTAGTGATCATATATGGCACTTGGGATATGTCCATAAAAAATTACCATCAATGCTACAGCTGGCTTTTTTTCTCACCAACTTCATGTTTTGAGTTGGATTTAGACCCTTGGCATATACTAGCTGAAATAAACAGTAATAACTCCTTTATATTGTCTCAGAACTTATGGCATTAAGTCAACTAATTTCAAAATCATTAATGATATGTTTGGTAGAGCAAATTTACTTTTCATGAACAAATATTAGAGTGTATCTATAAAGACTTTGGATAGTTGGTAAGGAATTTCTCAAGGATGTTTGGAAGTGAAAAAGTTATGTATGAAGTTAGAGATTTTAATGTATTGTGTAATTGTCAGTATTTTTTTAATTAATAAATATTTTTAAATTAATAATTACTTTTAAGAAATAATTCATTTTTTACTCTAGAAGTTTCCTTAAAATAAAATCTAAACACTTCCTAATTGTGGAAGTTTCTTTTATCAGCAAGTGTCTTAGGAAGTAATATCAATAAAGTTAATGCATTTTTATTTGTACTAAATTTTCCATAATTGTTCTGATTGTAGAATGAGGAAGGTGGCATGTTACAATTTAATGATAAATGTGTAAAACTCACTATAAATTAGTCCTTCCATGGACAATTGTTTACTGTGATGTAGTGGTAAGATTTATATGTTAAATACTATGCTGACATGCTTAAATGAATATGTTAAATTTAGTCTTTAGATGTGATAAATTTATCAAAAGCTATTCCTTTTATCGATTATTTAAGATTACTTTATCAACTTGGTACATCAATTACATACTTAAATAATTAGATTAATGCTGTGCAAAACAAACCTAGACGGATGTGAACATAAAATGAAATAAGAGTTATCAAAAAGTGAAAAAAAAATTCAGGAAATATTATATAAAATAGCATGAGAAGACATAAATGAGGAAAACTAGAAATTTTATACCCTCGTATTTATCTATATACTTACATATCTTTAAAAACATATTATACAAAGCCCCCATTATAACAATTATCATACAATAATAATAATAAGAGTGAACTACCAAAAATTTACTTTACCATAAATCCCAAAGCATATAATATATATACACACATATATATAATTATCTCCATGTTCTCATCATATACTCATACTAATATTGGTTTTCACAAAGGTTTAAGAAAAATAATTTCATTTGTTTTAAATTATCTTACATAATCTCTTCACAATTATCTCAAGCTATTTCCGTTTTTTCCTAAATATTTAAATATAATGCATCAGCTCGAAATCATTAAAAATTATCCTGGTCGATAAAGTTAAAACTTTCAGTTGCAAGGTATCATTTCAAATTTGACCAACTACAAAGAATAAATAATACAAAAAAAAATGATACTCTATTTGACTCTTGACTTAATACCTCATTCTTGCAAGATTCACAGCGATTTTCTTAAAAGCTTTATCAAAATGATGACTCGATACAAATGAATTAGATTATAGGAGGGTTTACATGACCCGTATTTATTAGAAACACAGGCAAAATACCTTTCTATAAAGTTGAGTTAACCTTCTTCTTTAGACTAACTTTTTTTTATAGATTCTTTAGACTAATTTTTGGACTTCTCATATATTCTTTAGATTATTTTTGGACTTTATACCTAATTATCTACATATGTTAACATGCTATGAAAGCTTATGAAAGCTTTTATATTACAAAGTGTTCTAGAGTCCAATATGTGACTATTTTTTAAATAAATAAATAATTGCAATTATCATCAACCCAGAAATAATTTACATTTTGAAGATTAATTTGTCATAATTCCACGATTATTTTTCTTCATGCTCTTTCGTATCAGAGTCTGTGAATGATATGTAACATTGCATGTCTGAAATTAACACAAATAAACTTAATCATTTCATCATAAAATATTAACAACAGTTGATAAAAGCATAAAGTAGAAATAATCTTTGCACATTCCGTAACTAAATGACTGAATAAACATATTTAGCTTCCATAGTCAAAATGTATATCTAGTAATGTATCATAGATACAAACACAATGATTTGGCCATTGGTGATGTGATCTTCCACTTTGGTCAAAAGTCTAAGGTATAGTGTGGCTTTGACTGGGTCTTTCTCTCCACTACTGTGATCAAAGAGCAACTCCAATCAGTCTCATTTTCAGTGGGTTGTGAAAGTGAAATGGATTACAACTTGGGAGCAACTTCTGCCTTTCTTGCTAATAACTTCCAAGCAAATTCAATTTTTTTTTGTTAAAAAGTGGAACTAAGCTCTATGTATATTATAATCTTAGTCTTATCTAGATGAAATCTCCAACAGTTTTCATAATTGTTTCTTATTAACAAAACTTATTTTGAGAATATTACACTATCCTAATACATATTACACGTTGACAGCAAGAATGTTGGAAATACTTCTTATTAACTCTGTGAGAAGCAATGCTTTGAAAATATCATTAAAATTAAATTCTTAAGATGAATCATCATCATCATCCAAGGGTAAATATATTTTTAATATTAGGTGAAATTAAATACTCAACTGACATAAAATCATAAAAAAAACTTCAAACAAACTTTTAAATTTACCTAAAAATCATGTTTGTCTTTACAAATAAAAATAACCAATAATAAAAACTAAATAACAAATACCTATACCTTAAATTTTCTTGATGTAGGTAAAATTATTCTGTCCGTAGGTAATTGTTTGTCTAAAACTATTTTTCAAATAAATAAATAAATAAAACATAAGCATAAAAGTAAAAATCAATTTAATCCACCTTTTTTTTCAATTGTAAACTGGTTATATTGAATCTTCACTACTATTGACTCCATCAGAATCTTAAGTTGTTTGAACAGATAACTTAGTCAATTTTTAGCACAATCCTCCAATTTGACTTAGATTTTTACCAATGGTAAAAAAAATGTCCTGTATATCAATGAGATATTGATCAGAGCACTATTTCAGATTCCATCTTAACACAAAGCAAAATAACAGCAACAGTAGAATAATCAAATACAAAATTTGTTATCAGGGGTACACCCTCAGAAAATCACTTGAGCGCACAAATAACGCCCATATAATGCTTCTATGAAATTAAGCAAAGGTTTAGAAATCACAACCATTGCCATTTCAGATGTATATGCACCTGTCTGACATGCTTCAAGTATAAACCAATATAAATTGATAGCTTTCATGTTAATCAACAACTTAAATTCACATGTCAGTAACACAAATCTGAATTTCTTTTATTTTTTATACCATACTCCTATTATTAAAATGGACAACCTGTACACAGAGAAGCAAACTGGCATAGCTGACATGTTATTCAGAATCAGTACAACCATAAATAGATTGTTATGCATAAAATTCTTTAAAAAGAGAAAGTTGATATAAACATACACAAGAAATGACTGCAAATAGATCACAAGTGTCTTACATCTAAACAACCCCACTCTTTCATATCATAAGTAAAATAAAATATTTTTTATGTGTTTCAATATAAATAAAGCAAGAATCTTTCCTCTTCCCAATTATATATTCAAATGCTTGTTTAAATCCCTCTTAAGACAAGTTTCTCACTTTTAGAAGGGAGAAATATCAACAGAATTAAAATTGACTTCTTCATGAGTCAAAATTAGCTTATTTACAAATTAAATATAAAAATTTTAAAAAATTACATGAGATAACTTCTACAAATTAGTTTATATAAACTAATTTTAACTCCAGAAGAAGTTAGTTTCATTTTTTATATCTTTCTCTCCTTAAAAGTCATTTTAGTTTAAGCTACAACTAACAGTGAAAGTTTCTAAGACTTCCAACAGAATTTAAAAAGTATGAAGAATGCAATAGTAAACAAGAACTCTAGAAGTTAATTTCACTCATTTACTTAGTCGATCATCACTATGTTTGGACACTGATCAGCCTTGCACCATGTATCCACAACTTCTTTCTTTGTACCCTGTAATTATATGTGTTCATTAGTTAGTCAGCCTTGAACTGTGTATATATAGTGAGATCCAAAACACCATGTAAAACCCTGTGAAAATAGTTGAATAAAGAAAACAGAACTACAAATATATACTCACGATCATAAAATCATTATATCTTGTCTTTCATAGTAAGAAAAATTATAATTTTTCAATTATCTCTTTCTAAATACACTATGTGGTCTGAGTGTCAACAAATTCTTTAATCAGAACACTTCTAAAAGTTATTGAATGATGATATTAAAACTAAAAATATCTCTACTCAATATTTTTTGTTCAGGGTTTACAAAAATATCATTTTCCCTAATCTGTTATTAAATGTGGTACTCTTAAACCTGGTTTCATTTAAATCTCATAAATTCACAAGCAACTATTCTTCAAACCCTAACAGTGGGGTAACATAACCGTAAACATCTCAAGAAATGTTCATGATCACAGGGAAAGCAAGGGACAAGAACTACCACACTTCAATATTTAATCCCAAAGAAAACTAGAGGTACTTGATGACATAGGATATGTAACTATGTACTTGCAATATTTACAAAAAATCCACAATAGACTTCTTTTAAACTTCAATATTGGGTACCTCCCTGCAGCAGACAGTAAAAGATGGTGTATGCAATTGGTTTCTACTATATGGAAATGTAACAAAAGAATAGATCAAGAGGGGAAAACCATAATCACACTACAGCACAGGTTTTCATAAGGTAGAACAATAATTGACACAAAATTCTATAGATGATGCAACCATTTACCAAGAATATGGCATATGTATACATAGTAGAGCCAACCATGCATACCTAAATTTATTACAAGAAATTGCAGGGCATCTCAAGCTAGAAGGAATAATCATTGCAACTAAGTTGGTCTGCTTGACTAAGAATGCCCCATCTGTTCTGGAGGGTTATTTACATTCCTAATGTTCCACCAAAATTTGGTATTACTTCTGCCATCAGAATCTTTCCTTTCAGAATGCACTTCCTGATTCTCAGAACCAGGATTCTCTGTCAAGAACCGTTCCCAGAATATATCATTAACACCAGTAGCCACAGGAACTGTTCCCCCAGGTTCTTCTTTTGATGCATCAAGATCAGGAACAGCCACTACAGCTGACTCAGAATTCACATTGATTCCAGGTGACTTAGGTTGAACTTCAACCTCCAGCTGCACAGAAGATATAGCTGGACTATCTGCACAACTTGTGGATTCATCAAGATCCATGTTCGCATGACTTTGAACATCATGTGCAATATTCTCCCAAAACATAATGGATGACTCAAGTAGATCAAACCGCTCCATGTTAGGTGTGAAAATAGAGGCACCCTCTGCATTCACCCCAGGTAATACAGAGGAAGTTTCCATATGATCTTCAATGCTAGCATCATCACTGAAGAGGCCACTTCTTGGCAACCTACGTTTTCTGTCTCCTTTTTCGGTCAGTGGCAAGAGATTTAAGGCAATCCCAGGTTTCTGCAGCACTTCAGAAACAGAAGAAACCAAATTTTCTTGCTTCTTTTCCAACTGTTCCAATCGATTATTTGAGTATTGTAGTTGTACCTCGTACATTTTCCACTCCTGTTCATGCCTCTCTAACTCCCGAAGAATTTGATCCTTTTCATCTTTAAGCTTCTGTATCTCATCCTTGAAACTCTGCCTTTCTGATTCAGTCAGTGGAGAAGTGCCCTGACCCTGAATATTCTGCAAAGAATGGCTATGAACAGGTTTGCGCCTATGAATATTCTTCAAAAGATGTGGCTGACCTCTCACAAAACCCTCATTTGCAAATTCCCATAGTTCAGGATCAATCTTTCTAAACCCCTGATCAAACAGAAAACCATGACATAGTTCAAAACAACCAATCCCGAAAATATTAATAATGATAATAATGTTAACATTGAAAAAAATTATCAAATCCATGAAGATGAAGAAGAAGATTGAATTTACTTACATAAGTGTTGAGCTGCCTGATAAAACTGGAGAAGTTACTGTGCTTAAAGAATCTGGGTAACAAATCCTTTGAAAACTCTGGTGGGTTCCAAACAACGAAACTCTTATTGGTGACACTCCAGGAAACAATGGAATTGGTGGAAGGATCATCCACCATGTCATAAGTCTTGCTGAGAAAAGGAGGCAAGGAACTAGAGTTGCCCTGAGCTTCCTCCATCATCCAAAACACAAATCTCAAAACAAAGTAAACCCTCAAAAACCCTTTAGTATACTCAGAAAAGAGAAACCCTTTCACCCTTTCACAAGTATGTCCACTACAAAACAAAACGCACACGTGTATCTAAAAAAATACATCCTTGTTCTCCCCCCTCTCCTCTCTATCTAGGTTTCACCAATCCTAGATTACAGAAAGTGATAATTCCCAAAAAGGGGGATCCTTTTGGCCAATTCAATTCACAAACACTCCTTGGAGAAAATTAGAGCTCACAGCCTTACCTTCACTTCACTCCCCCCAGCTATAGCCGGCGATGAATCACAAACCCGAAGGTGAAATCTTTGTCCAGATTAAAATGCTCAAACCCAACAACAAAGATGAATATGGAAAGAGCGTAACACAAAAGAGATTGTTTTTCCTCCAAATATGGAAAGTTCATATCTTTGTCCATTGTAACCAAAAGCTTAAATTCTGACCATGTTTTTCAACTGTATTAATGACTTCAATTTCCAGAGAAAATGGAATATCTTTAGTTTCATAAAGATAAAAAAAAAAGAATGAGAACTTGCTGCTCAAGTAAATATAAATAGTTATTTAATTACTATTTTTTAAAATAGAAAGACATTACAACTAAATAAATTACCAGTGTGGTGGAGAGATTAAGGAGAAGGTGCAGGGAAAAGACGTATTTTGGTCAATCGGTGCTTCCAAATATTTTTGGATTCTTCCAGACTTCAAAGTAGACAATTTTGAATTTTCTTCTTTGGATGTTTTCTCTTTCAACCTTATTTATTCTGGTTAGTTTGATTTCAAAAAAAATAAAAAACTGAAAAATTGCACCATAAATAATTACAAAGCTAATTTCAAGAGTTTTTGGCTCATCGATCACAGGATTTGTGTTGCTCTGACCTTGTACATGGATTGGAAGTTCATGAATAAGTACGATATATTGGTATCCCGAATGGTTAGCTTTTTTTTTTCTTTCTTTTTCTAGATCCGGCTAGTTTAAAAATAAAAACCATACTCATTATATTAAAAAAATTAATACGGTCAAATCAGTCAAATAATTAATATCGGTAAATATAAAATGTAAGTGAAGCAGTTAATTTGCTTTAATATAAGTGTGATATTAATAATAATTACATTTAATTTATATTTATATTTTAATAAATTAATAGTATATCTAATAAAGATTAAAATAGTTTTGAGGAGAGATATTAGAGATAAAATATAGGAGTAGAAATTCTTTTGGGTGAACTTGTGCGAATAGAGAGTAGATAACAAAATTTGTGGATTAAAAGAAGACATGAGTCTTTCTTTTTTATTTTGTATGATATTCTTATTTTTCTTCTTTTTTGGAATAATACTCAATTTTGTCCTTTTTTCTTCTTTTTTTCTACAGCTTTCACATCTAATTCTTATGCTTATGTAAAAGTCCCTCTCAAGACTAGTTAAAAGAAATGCAGAACATCTTAGTTTGAAGTTTGGTGGTATGTGGGTTCTTTTATTTCTCTTTTCTTTCCATATATCACAAGCAAAGATTTTTTGGTACTTTTGGTTTGATTATTGAAGTGTTTTGTGATTGGGTTTTTTCTCTGGGTGATCAGAAAGCTTCTCAATTATTTTTTTTAATTCATTATCTTCATTCATTTTTAGTTCCTCAACTTTGGTCTTATCTTATATGTATATGATTTAGGATTAATAATTTGTAAGTTTAATCTAACTTTTAAAGATGTATAGTTGATTTTATGTATTTGAATAGAATTATGTATATTTGATGTTGTGGATGTTTTTTAATTAGAAGTGTATGTAATTGAGTTAATGGTGAGAGTATTTTTGAAAATTATATAAGATTAATTCTAATTTATATAAAATTATAAACAAATTTAAAGAATGAGAAAAACAGGTATAACATGTAAAATTGTAATAAAAACGTTATATATTTGAATATAGAAAGTTGACTTAGTTTGAAATATGTGAATGGCAAGGTGATAGGTTAATGATGAAATTAAATTAGATAAATGGAGTTTGATCGGTTTGATTATTTATGTGATTTTTCATATGATGAATTTAATTGCATTTTGAATTTGCTTTATTTTATAATAAAATTGATTTTATGAATTAACATCATTTTATAAAATGGATTTTTCTCAAGTGATTGAGATTAAAGATTATCAATTCTTAAGTTTTTTATTTAAATAAAAGATCCCTCAAGTAACAATTTATTGTTAAAGTAAAGAAAAAAATACTCTTAATGTTTATTTTAGTAAAAATATCGCTTTAAATCACATAATTATGTCTGTATATAATAATGGTAGTTGAGTTGACAATTCTATTTGTATAAATGTGTGAGGTGATATTATTTGGTTTTTCAAACTTTATTAATAATCCAAATCATATAAATAAAATATATCAATATAGTAAGAAAACAATAAAGATATACATTACTTTGTAAAATGAGTTCAACAATAAACAACCCAAATTTAATATCGGTTGTCTCTTGAAATCAAGATTTTGTTAATAATGCATATATATGATTATAAGTTAGGTGTTAGTTTCATAGTTAATACTAGTATTTTTTTTAGAAGTTGTCAAACTGTGTATTTAAGTACAATATAACTTCTCTGTGAGCTTTTGAAATAAAGAACACATTTGATAACATGATTTAACATGGTATCTCTTTATTTGAATTAAGAGAATTATATGTTATCTTTTTCTACTAATTTACCCTTTATCTGTTGTTTATGTTGTAACTACAGTGATTATATATTACAGTATAATTTTACAACAGAAGTGTGTATATATATATATATATATATTATTTATTTGCAGTTTTATTTCTACCTTTTTTGAAATACATATTTTTATTATTATTGAATTGAAAATATTTAATTTTAAAAATATTTTAAAAAATTAATATTAATCAATATAAAATGTACTGAAATATTTTAAATACAAATTATTGACATTTTTCCATGAAATACATTTAAAGAAAAAATTCTACAAGTACATTTTGAGTTCTATATAAATAAGTATAGTTTTAAATAAAAATTATTGTGGCAATTACGAATTTATGATGATTATAATATTATATTTTTATAATTAACTTCTTCATTAAAATTCTGAATTTAATTTGAAATGATTAATATTATTAGTTTAGATGTTCAAACTATTATTCCTTTTAATGTTTTTTATTTATTAATTATATATAATTTTAATTGTTTATTTTATATTTTAAAAAAATTTAATATAAGTTACAATGAAAGTAAAAATATAGATGACATTCAACACTGTGATTTTATGAGTAACAAACACTAAAAAATTATACAAACCAATTTTAAAAAAAATAAATTATTATAGTAATTAAATTAAAAATTATTTATATTTAAAATACTTTTTATTATAATTTAAACTAATTTTTTATAATTATTGATTTTAAAAAATAAAAAATTAATTTTTATATAATGATGATTAAATTAATTTTTAAATTAAAATTAAAATTTATTTTTAATTTTAATTATCAAAATTTTAGTTACTTATTAAATTAAATTTTTTAATTTTTAATTTAATTAATGATCAATTTTATATTTTATAAATTATTAATATAAGTAGTAAAAAAAATTTGTGTAGTAAAAAAATAATACTATTATTTCATAAACGTCACTATTTTTATAAGTACATCCCATCAAAACTTAATTTTGTTGTAATAGGTCTTCAAAAACTTATCCTATCTATAAGTAGGAACTTGAACTTTAAGTATGTTCCGATTAATTCTTAACCTTCATATTTTTTAAAATTAATACTTAGAATTTTAAATTTATTATATTTATTTTTTAATTGTTAATTTTTAATAAATAATTTCCTGCTAACAACTTTGAGTTAAATTTCATTAATTAAATTATTATTATTAAATCATAATTGTATTATTATTATTATTTTATTATTATTATGATGGTTAATGATATTATTATTATTTAACTCAAAGCGGTTAGAAAAAATATCTATAAAAAATAATAAATTTTTAAAAATAATTATAATATAATTAAAGTTTTAAATGTCTATTTAAGAAAAAGATAAAATTTAAGAAGATAGAATAAATTTTGAGGATCAATTAACATTTAAAATTTTTATTTATAAAATAATAAAGTTTAGGAGGTTAAATTTTATTTTCTGAAATTTTGAAATAAACAGGTTAATTGGATATTATTATAATATGAATTATATAGAACTTTCAAATTTGGCAAACTTTATTATATGGATTTGAGATGTCCCAATTAGTAGAGAAATCACTAAAGAAGTATGAATAGACAACTTAGTCATTATCTGTTCATGAATAAATATAGTACAATCTATGGATTTTTTATTTATTTTGTATTCTTATTTATCATGCTACAAAACAAATTTATTGAAAGACCATCGTTACTGAGCACATGCATTGTTTGTGTTGTCTTATTATTCATTTTTATTTTATGATGTATATATGTAGATAGTTGGGTATATAGATGAAGATTTTATAACAATCAACAAGCATGCAAAATACTAACTTATAGATGTAAATTAATAAATAAATAATTTATTTTGCAATATAGATGAATTTGATCAATCTAAACATCATTGTGATAAACAAATCCATAATATATTTATAAACGAAAAAAGAAAATATGAGTATATCATCATAATAAAAGTTATTTAAAAAATTACTTTGTTTTAATTTTTTAAATATAATCTATTATAAATAATAATTTTAATTCATTAAATATTACAATAAATTTTTTTTTTCATGTTATATGTATACATTAACATTTGTATTATTGTTACACCTATATAAAAATATAAAAAGTATTAAAAAAATTCCATGAATTTAATTACTATAACTCAATTTGGATATTCAATGAATATGATAAAACTCAGATGTACTTTCAAAGTGATCCAATAAATCATTATATTTTATTATAGTTTATTTAATCCATCAAAAGTTTAAATTTCCACTTTTAAGTAAATAGCAAATTGATAATAAAAAAATATAAAATACAACATTTATAAAATATTGATAAGTCAATTCCAAAAAATCATTTTATGTATAGACTATAAAAATATAGGTAGATTAATTGATGGACAGCATAAGAGAAATATAAACTTCTAAGTGAAAGCACGTGTTTAATTAACACATCTATTTTAATTTCAGTATCTAATAACAAATGATTAAAAAAATCTAAAAGAGACATACAATTTAAAAACTAATTGATAAGATATTATTTCTGATCATGGTAATATATATATATATATATATATATATTCCTACTCTCTAATTTCCTTGTTCTCAAAAAAACACCCCACTTTTTAGCATTATTAGTCCCTTTTGTTGATTAGTATTGTATTTCTTAATATTTTATTTACAAAATTTAAATATTTATCAACTTTTTTAATGCATTAAGATGTTTTAAGATTCACAAAATTATACAATGCACCATTTATAATGCTTATTTTAATTTTTAATAATAAATAAAACAACACGTTTTATTCATCTAATATATAGTTAAGTGATCGAGATGCATATTTGTCACAAAGAATAAAGAGAAAAAAGTTTCGGTGATAACTTTATATCAAATAGGTAATGTGTGACAACACAAACAAAAATGAAGTGTGATGAATCCAATTTATACTAAACAAAAAATAGAGCTAGTAATAAAAAAATAATTCTTATTTACCAAAGGAAAAAACATAAGATGAATCCGATGAAAAGTTATAATTTCAACCTGTTGGATGAATTCTCCATATAATAGGTAGCACATGGTGGCAGAGAGGATGAAGTCAATGACAAAACATAACGTACACCAGAATTTGTGGTAAGAAACAGAAAATGAAATCAAATTTAAAGTGTGTGATATTAGAGAAGTTAAAAGGAAAAATAAAATAAAAGATTTTACCTACATTAATTATTTCTAGGCAAAGGTTTTACCCAAATTAACTATTTGTAAAAGTAGTGAGTTAAGATACCATTTGAGAATAGAACTAAAATTGTTACTTTCTTACCTGTGTCTTAATCTCTCCATTGGAGGGTTAATGGTTAGACTGTTTTCAGATGTTTGAATGATATATCTATGTCAAATTTATTTCAACAAGTTCTACAATTTTACTGTGGTTTAAACAATCACATTATTCTTTAAATGTCTTAAAATATGTATAAAATTCTCCAAAATTAATCTCACTTAAGTGATCATCATATTATTTAAATAATTTTTTTCAAAAAAAAAGTTGTATTGACCTATCTCTCTTACTTAAACTAAAATATTTTACTTTAATTATCATTCTCTAAGCTACCACTTCAACAATATTAAATAAATAACAAAAAAATTTATTTTATTATATATATATATATATATATATATATATATATATATTTTGTGTGTTCTAATGTCCTATTCTGGTCTCTTCTTATCTGTGTCTCCTGATTAAATATTATTATTATTATTATTATTATTTATCATGTTCTAGATACTGCAAATTGAAAGGTTTCTTTGAGTGAAGATGGCAGTTAATACTGTAGATGTAGTTGAATGAATTCTGTTCACTCTAATTTTGTATCAATAGTAAAGTATGAGAATATTATATTACATATGAAGAGTAATAGCATTATATTCTTTTTTTATATATATCTACTGCAATAATAATAATTATTATATATATATATATATATATATAGTTGAAATTAAAATTACGCGCATTGATTCACGTATTCGACTATAAAACGCGGAAAGTTTGAAAGGTTTTTCCACAGAAAAAGGTTGTTTGGGTCGAAATGAAACACGTGGCTTGCATCTAGATGGTTTGGTAAATGAATGATTGAGAGAAGAATTATGTTGGTCTATTATTTGAAGCTTCTTATGATTATTCGTTAGAGTAAATAGTAGTAAAAAAATAAGCTCAGATTGTGATTATAAATCTAGAATAATCTTATATCACTTTAACCCTTCATTTCTTCTAAATTAAATAATTTATAAGCAACTGGAGAGTGCATAATGCATTTATTTGACTGAGGAAAAAATATGTATGAAAAGAAACGTATCCCACTTAATCCAATAAAATGTACAATAAATGAGATTGGATATGGAAAAATTTCAACAACTCTTGTTAATAAAAATTATTCAAAATAAAAAGATAATAATTTTATGATTTAATTCATATAAGGAATATTCTTTTATAAGTTTCAGGAAAGTGTATTTTCCATATTTTACTTTTGTTTTCCTGTAGTGAAAAACACCTTTTCAAGTGTTCTACTTTTTCTCATCAAAATTTATGTATCGTTGTTATATATATTTTGTAGTATACCATAATCATGAAAGGAATTGTTGATTCTTTTCTTCATTTTACTCTATAGTACTAAAAAGAACTCAGTAATCGAAGAATGAATGTTTTATTAGTTAATTGTGTGTTCCTTTTAGTAACGTGATTTGTTATAAATTACCACTGTATATCTCCAGCGTAGATGATAGAATCCAAATTGGTTACTCCAATAACCAATGCTATATTTTAGGAGGGTAGGTTGCTATCACGGTTTAGCTAAATACAAGCATGTAAAAGAATGATCTTTATATTATAAGCAAAGACAATGATGGTTGTAATTGCGTATTCCATGTTTTCAATAACACTGTCGTGGAAGTTTTTCAAAAATAATAATAACTCTGTCATAGAAAAAGATTAACCATCTACACAAGTAAAAATGCAATCAGTTGACTTTTCCTCCTTCTCTTAACTTCGAAAAGGAAGGCCTTGTTATCTTTCTCATTTCTTCCCCTACTTAGCTTTCTTGTTAAACGGAACAATAATCATCAACTCAAAGAAAAGCAATATTATTGTGCTCTATGTTGGCCCACCAAAAACAATTTAAAACACAATCATTAGAGAAACTATCATCTTAATACTCTTATCTCATCCTATCCCTACCAAAATTAGCTCACCGCACGTTCATTATTTTTCTAAGTCCCGGCAAGTTATAAAAAACAAATGCATGATTGAATGTGATTGTTATAGTACCATAGTTGATGCTGCAGATTGAAAAGATAGTAAATATTTTTAAAACTCACACCATGATAACGAATTTTAGTTATTTGTTGAACTATTCAATGGGGGCTATCCACAGTTTGTAATTATGCCAGGAGATTATAATTCAACTGCACACGAAAAGGATCTCATTGTTTGTTTAATCTCTTAACTTTAATCATGTATTAAATAAATTATACGTCTGAAACTATTTGTGCTAAATAAATTATCAAAAGAATAAATAGTGAAAGATAAATGCCACTTTCTATTTCTGGCGTGCGTTTACACATTTTGCATTTCCTAAGCAACTTATTTACCAAAGCTAGTTTCGTTAGATCCGCTTAAATAAAAATAAATAAATAAAATAAACCTTTTCACCAATTAAAAGAAAATTATACAAAAATTAATTTGTAAAAAGTATTATATTACTTTTCTATATTTTTTAAACTTTTATATAAAATAATTCTAATTTATATAAAGAAACTAATTTATTTATTTATTTATTTAATAGACATTTTGATTTCAATATTTTATAAATATTTATAATATCTTTTATATATTTTTTAATTAAATATCAAATTTTATTAAAATATCTCAATGTGATTTATTTTATTAAAAATTCACAGACTATAATATTCATATTTATATCCTTTTATAATTATTCATGTATTACACAAATAGTTTTAGATATCACACTTCATTCAATTAACGTCATTAATATAATTTAATAAAAAAATCACATTGACAAATTTTAATAAAATTTAAAACTTAATTAAAAAAGTATTATAAATTCTCATAAAATGTTAAAATCAAAGTAACTATTAAACCTTATTTATTCTAAAAAAGTTTATTGAAAGATGACCTTAGTCGCATTTACCTGCAAAAGAATAACCCCAGATTGATTGAGTCTTTGAGAAGATCCATTATAAACCTCATTGTGATGGCTAATTGTCACAATTTTGATTGAAAAAGTTTTAAGTTACATGCATTCTTTTTTTGTACATCAAAACTATTACATCTACCATTTTATTGTATCTGTGTCATTCAAACATACAAGCTGCAACCAAATTTTCATTACAAAGCTTTCAAGGTATAGCTCTACTACTCGTTAACTGTAATCCTCTAATAATCAGGGATGGCAGAAAAGCGGTATCCTTTAGCACCCCTCCATGCATAATAGGCAATTCGAGTCTCATAAAAACCTGTATCCAGAAATCAAGACAAAATACGTTTTTCAAGCTCTACAACAAATGAAACAGGCTAAAAATCAACCAACAAACATCATTCCATATATGTACGATGGAAATAATCATTAATTCATAACTGTGAACATACTTATAGAGATGAAGATCACCTTTACCCATTCCATATGCCCGTCTTTTATTCTAATCCCATCAATGAGGTAAGCATTGAAGTGTGTTTTTAATATGCAAGTCAGAGTGTTAGATAATGAAATTGTGTTACTATAGCATTAATGGCACGTTAATGTCTAGGTAGCATATTTTACGTGGTCGGATAGACAATGAGGACCAGGTAATATGGATCCATATGTATATGCTTCGTATTATATGCAATGATGTTCTCATCAGGTGAGTATTAGTGTGTCACATTTCTTTGGAACATTTTTAACTGATTCATTGTAAAGGTTGATACACGCAAAACTGCATAGTTTATGGAGTTTATGATTTGTGAATTATATCTCTGCTAATCATGGAGTGCATCCACTATGCTATGCCCAATTTCACCAAATTCATTTGAACATTGACAAAATTGGCATGCTTTCTCTGGGTAAATATCAAATGCAATTGGAGCAAAAAAATCTCTATGGCTCGTATGTAAAGCATCACTAACAACCAATTCGTCCAAAAGGATATTAGCAGTCTCAGAGTTGTCAAAAACAAATAATTTTCTTGTTCAGGTATTAATTAGAGTACTTAACATACATAATGCATATTCACATAATCTAACATACCTGGGAGAAAGCTAAGGAAGCCAAGGGCTAAAAGGCCATATGCTTGAGAACGTTCTCCCCCCATGTGACCAGAGAAGATAAAGTACGAAAGAAACAGAAGTCCTGTACCAAGGAATAACAGGAAGAGTGCAAGGGCAATGGATTTCCAGGGAACTTTATCCAAGGCCTTCGGTGTATAATCAAATCGTGGGTCAAAAGGTCTATTAATATCACCATCGTTCTCATCTGTGGCAAGAGGGGAGTAACGAACACGTCTAGTAGCCATATCTCTTCCTCAGCTATTCGCTCCTAAAATTTTAAACCCAAATAAAAAAGGACCACATTAGATTGGGATCTGATGAGAAAACCAGAAACTTTAACACAACAAGGGATAAAAAGACTTGCAATTAATTGGCAGATTGTTGAAGATTGAAGTTCTTCCAGTCAAGGAAGGTTGTCCTGCATAAAAAAAAAAAAAAAAACTCATCACTTCGCTCAGACAAATTCATAAACAACAACAGAGATACAGAGATACAACACGATTTCAACTTTGGGAGACACAAACTCTAAAATTTAGAGCCATAATTCAATTATGTGACCACAACTAACTTAAGAGACTCTGCACATGCCACTATTAGGTTATCAAGATCGCGAGTCAACTCGTAAACGCATCCGAGTTTACGATCCCACACCCCGGAACCTTGGTAACTCGCAAGCAGAATCGTTTCGAGTTGGCTCGTGTGAACTCGGGCAAACTCGCACCAGTTTAGAGTCGATTCAGAGAGCTCGGATGGAGACTAGAAAAACAAAAAGCGACACTGGAATTGTTTGATTCTAGGTCAGGATTTTATGCAGAACGCACCAGGGTAACAATTCTGTGGTTCAGTGCTTCTATCTTGCAAGTTTATGTCCGTTTTGTCTGTGGATTTTGCGTTCTCCTATCGCACCAACAGATCTGCATTGGGGTCCTTCTCAGGCCGTTTTACTTTTCCACGTTCTCCAGTTCTCCTCAGATACCCTCTGCGTTCTTACTGCTCTCCGTTTCTTTTCTCTTGCTGGACCGTTTCACAAACAGGACTACAGTTAGTGGGTTGGGTCATGTTAGAGATTTTTTTGTTTTTTTTACTCCTCTCTTCCTATTTTGGATCGTTGGGCCTCTCTTACTTCAAGTTCAACAACTTTTTGTTGTTGTAAAACATAATATAAATATAATCAAGTAAAGAGTAATGATAAAAGTATAATAATATTAAAAAATGTAAAAAAGAAAAGCAATATGATCAAATAATAATATAGTAAAAAATATAAAAAATAATTTATAACATAATATATTAAAAATATTTTTTTAATATAATGTTCAGTTATTAATATAATACTTTGTAGAAAACCAATATGTGGACTAAATCCATCTTTCAAACCTTGGACCTTGACGAAGAACAAGTCAATAAAGATAGATAATCTTTAAGAAGCACCACATGTAATCAAAGATAAAAGTAAATGAGTGAGGAACATTCACCCAAACTTGTTTACAAAAATAAGAATACTTACCTTCTATGATTCAAGAAAAGCTAAATTTCATATACTTTGTAATTAGTTCACACTATATGGATCCATACTTTCTTAATTAGAAGTGTGTTCATACTTCCGTAATTTAGAAGTGGGTACAATTATCCCTCTCAAATTGGTAATAATTTCATCCTTAAGATGAATCTTATATATCAACATCATATGAATCTCATTTGTCTTTAAATTGCACAAGTCATTTATGTACTTTAGTATTAGTACTTTTTTCATATGATCCTCTTTTATTTATAATTAGGTTTCTAATATTACTTTCCGATATAAACTTTTTATTGAGCATTTTATATTATTGAATTAATGTAAATGTTATCCATATAGAAAGTTAGAGAGTTCCACATCTATTAATACTCTATGTATTAAACAGGTTACTACCTCATTCCAAATGCAGAAGTTGCTCACGACCCACTGAAAATGAGATTGATGACATGCAACTTTTATTCATAAATTTTTTAAAATTAATTATTCTCTGCGTATAAGAGGAAGTTATTTAAGTAAAACTGTTTAAAAAAGAGTATATTATTTACTGTTGTTTTGAAAGTATGTAGATATAAAATATTAAGTTATGTGAAAAGAATATAGTATATAAAATTATTATAATTAATAAGAATTTAGTAAATGTGTTTAAATAAACCTAAAAGGAATATGTCTCTCTGCCTGTGAGTATTAACAAAGGCAGTCCAGCAATTATAGGAATAGATAATGTTGGAAAGTAAAGGGAAACCTGTGAGTCTAGTTATTCTTGCAAGCTTATTCACTTTATGAATTAATTAAGCAAAGCATATATGCTAAAATATGTGTCTTCTGGGTTACGATGGATGGATGTAATTGACTCCTTTCCATGATATAAGGAGACAAGAATGCTCCATGCAGTGAAGGATCGATGAGTGAGTGATGAGCGAGGAGCAGGCAGTGAGGAGGAAACTAGAGATGACAAGGCAAGTAGCCTTGCACATAGAAAAAATGAAAAAGCCGTATATATTGGCCAAGAGATATGACTGGGAAGGTTTCAGGAATTTTTTCTGCAAACACAAGGATCTGTTGGATAAGCAAATCGACTTGCACCACAGCACTCCTTTTCACTACGCAGCACACTGTGGGAACCCAGGAATGTACCAGGAAATGATTGAGTGGGTGGGTGAGGGAGACATAAAGCGTGTGCTGAGGTTGCAGGATGGCATGGGGAACACGCCACTCCATGAGGTGGCCTTCACAGGAGAAGTGGAGATGACAAAGAACATTCTGAAGCACGAGGAGGAACCAGGGTCAGATCAGTATCAGGCATTGATCGAGATGAGGAACAATTTGGGAGAAACCCCAGTTTACAGAGCAGCTGCTCTTGGAAAGACAGCCTTGCTCAGTTTCTTCCTTGAAGACTACCGAGTTGATCCCAAGATCCATTTTGTCCGACTGGCAGATAGGATGTCCATTCTTCACACTGCTGTCATTGATCAGTTCTTTGGTCCATCTCGCTCTTTCTCTCTCTCTCATCATTTCATATGCGCATGTTCTCACCACACACGTCTTCTCTTCAAGCAGCCCCAAAATGAATGTTTATTTTCAATGCAGGCACGGCTTTATGGATTTTGAAACGCTATGACTACCTGGCTGATGAAAAAGAAGACAACGATCTCACAACTCTCCAATTGCTGGCAAAGATGCCCTCTACATTTAAAAGTCAAACCCAAATGGGTCTTTTCAAAAGTTTCATATACCTTTGTATGTCTTCTCCACCTATATATACTCCTGGATTTTGCTTTGCCATTACAAACATGCATATGCATCCAACAATATTGTTGTATGCTGGTTTGTTGCTTTTTTGTATGTATTCATTATTATTGATTTAAGAAATTAACAATGAAGAATTATGATAACAAAATTTGAAGTCAATAGTAATCACAATGTTGCTTTTTTAATGAATATCAATTTTATCTTTTAGAGTACAATTCTTTATTTTCAGAGGATTCAAATCCTAAGCTACAAAAATTATGTATTCTAACACGGTTTTAAATTGTAATTGCAGTTGCTAATTTAAAACTTCGAATTTTACTTAAGTGTGTTGGATTTGAGATAATGAGCAAAATCCTAGTTCAAGTTATATGGCAAGTTATGCTAATAGTTTCAGTATTGTGACACAGTGCTTCCTAAGTTTCAAGATTACAAATACTACTATCAGAGTACGGAATGCACAACAAAAAAGGAAGATTTGGAGAGTGGAAGAAACAACAGAAATGAACCATCTTTAACTCAAACGCACCTTGAGGGTAGCGTGAGAGAAGGGCATAAAAAGAAAAATCACAAGAAAGGGGGAAATGAATCACCTGCAAAGAATGTTTCAGGTATTCAATTGATATGTTAAAACATAAATAGCAGATTTGGATAATATCAATATAAGATTAATTTTGTAAGTAAAATTTGATCACATATATAATAATTATAAAATATTTTGTAAGTCACATTTACAAACGTCATGGATATTTTAAGGTTGTTGTCAATTAAATTTAAGTTTTACTTTAATGATACTTATGTGATATATTTAACAAAATTATTATAAATAATTGAGGTAGAACTCAAAATTTGATTTAAAAACAATACCGGCTCCAATTCAGAGGAGGAGGAGAAGAGGCGTGTCAACGTTACGAGTTTGATAAGAATTTATTCTGACATCCTTCAAAGTCTCTCATAATTCAGACTTCACCCAAGAGAAGTTCATCAATATTTTTCTTTATTTAACTCATCCATAAATCTTTGTAAAACAGAACCCTGGGCAAATACACATGTTAGATGAGAATGTGAGGAGAACAATTTTTTATTAATTGTATAATTCAAAAATGAATAGTTAATTAATTATAATTACTTAAAATAATGTTCATGATTTACTTAATCAATATTAACTCGTTTATTGTTATTGCTCATATATGTATTTTTTTTGCAGCTTGGCCAATTACAGTTTTTTCATTGATGTGGTATTCCATGTGGAAAATTCTAGCCAAAGGTGCAATATACACTTCTCCCGACAAAAGAAATTAGGACATGTTTGGAAAAACTTTTATGAAAATACTCTAAAAGAAATTTTTTCTTTCTAAAATTGTTTGTGGATGAATTTTTACATATATAACATCTTTGACTATCTTTTCTCGTGGCGTGTTACTTGTTTGCTTTGATGATGTTCAGAATGGAAAGAGATTGATAAACTTTGGAGGAAAAAGGAAATGCATAATTTAGCGAAGGATCTAGTAGACTTGCTAGCACAAAATGACTATTCATGGCGAGATTCTATTATAGCAAGCGATAAAACAGTTTCCATGGGGAGATCACAACATGAAGGAAAGCCCAAAGAGAAAAAAAGTGAGCAAGAGGAAGAAAAGAAACACGAGGCTGCAACCAAACCTACATATACCCCCTTGCTTTTGGCTGCTTGCAATGGAATTACAGAGATTGTTGAATTAATAATACGTCTTCATCCTCATTCAATTGAGCATGTCAATGCAGAAGAGCAAAACATATTGTACATGGCTGTCAAGCACCGCCAGAAGGAAATTTATCGAATCTTGAAGAAATTGAAAATGGTGAGAAGTCTTGCTGGAAAAATAGACAAGAACAATAATACTGTCCTTCATTACACTGCAGAATTTCAAGGGGGTTCCCAACCTGGTTATGCAATGCAGCTGCAAGAGGAGTTGCATTGGTTCGATGTAAGTATCCTTTTCAATTTGTCATAAATCAGAAATTATATCCAAATATAGTTTCCTCCTACTCAATTTCAATGTGTTCACTCTATTTTTGGTCCTGCTGATACAAAACAAAACTCTCACTTTAGTCTTCAATCAATATTATATGTACAATCATTTAAGTCCTCCTTTATATAACCTTAATTTTCAAACATCCGAAGTTATTAAAGTTTGCAGAAAATGTAGCAAAAAAAATAAATCAAGTGAATGAAATGTCACGAAATTAGCTAGTAAAGTACAAAGTTTATAAAGCAAAGAACAAGTTAGTGGTCACTCCATCGCTTACCATCTGATGTGTGTATCTCTCTAATTGATACCCTTGTATATCTAATCATATACTGTGTACATATTGTGCACTCATCACAATAATGCAGCGCATAGAAAAGAGACTCCCTTATCATTACACCATTCACAAAAACCAAAACAATCAAACTGCAAAGCAACTTTTTGTGGAAAAGCATGCAGCACTCCTTAAGGATGCTCGTGAATGGATAAAAGAAACTGCTCAATCATGTTCTGCAGTAGCTGTTCTTGTTGCCACTGTTGTATTTGCAGCAGCTTACACTGTCCCTGGAGGCACAGATGACGATGGCTTCCCTAGATTTCTTCGTAATCCTATATTCTTGGTCTTCACAACCATGGATATTGTGGCTCTTGTAGGTTCTTTGGCTTCTGTGATTATGTTCCTCTCAATCCTCACATCACCCTGTGAGATGTGGGATTTTCGAAAGTCTCTCCCTCGAAAATTGATGGCAGGTTTTACCCTGTTGTTCTTCTCCATGGCCACAACAATGCTATCATTCAGCGCCACAATTTTGATCAACATCAAGTTAGAGGGAAACACATGGACTTCAATTTTGACATATTGTGCAGCATTCTTCCCTGTATGCATATTTGCATTGGTTCAGTTCCCTCTATTCATGGCCATCAAAGGATGTGTTCGTAGCTTCCTTAGGAACCTTAAGAAGGTCATTCCTCGGTTCCTCCTTAATTTAGTCAAAAGGAGTAGGAGAAAGAAATTGTGGGACATTTGAATTGGAAACTATCTATTTTGTGTGCCCCCTCCCCAACCCTCTTTCATTTTTTCACATTTTTTCTTCAACCATAATTTCTTTTGGTTGTGTACATTTTATTATGTCACGTTATTCAAGGTTGTAATCATACACTGTATATTTGTATGGATTATTTTAAATACGAACCATTGGACATATATGCACATGAATTAAAGCATACTTTGTATTTTCTCTCAAATCAAATATAAATAAAAGTAGTAATACTTGACGAATTTAAATATAAATAAATTTCAACTAATTCAACTTTACTTAAAACTATTATTTTAATCACATTTTTCTGTTTAAACATGAACATCATTTTCAATAAACATGATTGAAGATTATTTAGAAAATACATTTTTATTTTAAGAAAATCAAGAACATTAAAAGAATCAGCCGTCATCCTAATAAATATAAAATTAGATAATTATGGTTATATTTGAGTCCAAAAAATATCGTGATATACAAGAATTAGCTAGCCATAGACTGATGGGGCTTTTGTAGTAGTTTCAAACAAAACATTTTTATAGGTCATCTAATCTAGTTTATGAGCACTAGCATGATAAAGGAAGAAAATGTGTATGGTAAGTGTTTTTCAAAAGAAAATTAATGTATATCATCTTCTTATTTATATATATACACACACACAAAAGTGACGTTACCTTGAAACAGTTATTAATATCATCAAACGCATAGTGAATAGGTTACATTATGAAATTTAACTCATTATGCCACTGAATGTATAAAACCAAAATATTATTATAATTGTTGAGGAAGTTGAGGCTCAAAAAATCATCAAAGGCAGTTTTAGCAAATTAAAATTAACCTTAAAGCAGCTAACCAATCCCTCCATCTTTGTCAACAGGTGTAAACTATCAACATCTGTATATATATTTACATGACAAATAATGACACGATGATTTACATTGAGTGTGTGACTTAGAAGCTGTACAAAATATGTCTTTAATGCCAACATCTAGTGGGTGTGGGTGTGGGTGAAATGTTGACCATTCAATCACCCATCAAGCTTCGAATAGAGATCAGTAAGTGCATGGTAGAGAATGGCAGCAGCAGGTGGTCTAGGCAACGAGCCAAGTATGTCTGTTGCAGCTATAGACTGGCTGCCATAGAAACGGGAATTTTCTTGCGTGCGAGTAGTCACTATACTCCCTTCAAGTGAACATCCAACAAATGCACCTGCATGTAGTAATATTGTCGTCAAACACTAAACTCTAAAACTAAAACAAAATAAACTCCAGTCAGGTCACCTAAGCAAAACCTCCCAGTGAAACAAAGAACCATCAAGTTCAATAAACCATGTTCGATTCTAGGGTATAAAGATTACATTAATATTAAGCGCTAAAATACAAGTTTCAGTGGGTAGTGAGAAACAATCAAGTCCCAATCAGCCTTCCAAGGGTTCCATACTGAAGTTAACTTTAGTCATCTTGTGGTGACAAAAACCTAAAGAATGTATGAAGAGGTAAGATCGAAAACTAGAAGGGAGGAATCTTTGTTCATTCGCTCTCATGTTTTCTGTAGCAAGCAATTAATTAAGAAGTTGAGCACGTCAATGCCAAATGGGATTTGGCAATCAAGGTTAATCCCAGATTATGCTTTCCTCTCACCTCTTCCACCCTCGAGAAAACCTTCTGCCTAACTACTCACTTAAGAGTGGAACATTAGCAGCACACACATCTACTGAAGAATTTTATCTACAAACAAATTACATAGATAATTACGACAATGATGGCATCTTCAGTTACTAAAGTTTTCACAAACAGTATTGCTATAGGTTACAGCTATTCCAATTCAAAGATAAATATTCATTGGTAGTTGATGAAAACAAGAATAGTATGTTCTATAGGAAGAGACTGCAGAGGGTGTTGAAAGTTGAACTGCTAGACTAAGAGATATTTACATAGCCAAACGAAAGAGAACATCCAGTTGCATAGTGTTAAAGAATACACTACATGATCACAAATAAAATACCTTTACTGCAGCTGTATGTATAACAAGCAGCATAACCACCGTCACCAGCTCGAACATCAGCTTCAACTGATCTACCAACAATGCCTACTGCAGCACTCAAACCAGCTCCAAGTGAAATATGCATATTGCCACTAAATGTCTTGACAGCATCATTTGTTCTCAAGACAATAATAAAGTCTGTCAACTCTCCTCCAGCCTGTGCAGTAAACAAAAAAAGTCAATGCTTCAAAATGAGTAGAAATAAATAAATACCAGTCAAACCTTGAGATGTCATACATTTATATGGAGTAGGCAGTCAGAATTTGTGGAAATTTAGCTATTGTGTAATATATATTTCAATAAATTTCATTAGATGTTACTATGTAATTCTAGAGTCTAAACAAAAAAAATGTTATGGTGTTACAGTTGACTGGAAACAGTATGCACAGCATATAGTAACAGATTTTGGCAATTGATCCATAGTCATTCGTAAGCAAAGACATTAGTAATTTCACTGTTTGGCCAATATTCAGAATAGTTACTTCACCTGAGCCCCCCACCCTACACCAAAGGTGGACACAGCAGATGGAGCAGACCATGAACCATCTTCCTTACGTGCAACCACAAGTCCGGTTCCAATATTATACGTAACCACCACTCCTACTTTGACCACAGTAACAATTGCAAGGCCTTTCGCTTTTCTTAGAATGACATCTGGAATTGACTTTTCGGGCTTTAGAAAACCAATCTGCAAAAGTGAAATTCTAGATAAAGTAAAACTTGTTTTGGCACATAATTATGCAGTAGACTTCCACATTCACAATAATGGATTTTCTAGTTCAGATCAGCATTAGAAAGTTCTTAATACATGTAAAGCCCATGATAATTAGCAGCAGTCGTAAATGTTTTCTGCTTCAACAATTGGAAATGATACCTGATTATAAGCCCTGATAGTGTTAGTTGCCTTGTAAATTTCATATTCCATGGACTGCCCCCAAGGAAAATTAACCCAAGATCTCAAAGTGCTCAGATCTGTCAGGTCATGGGTTGGCAACTGAGCAGCATTGCTTACATGATCCATCAAATAAGGTTGTACAGACTCGAGTCGGACACAGCATACATCACATACTCTCTGGGGGTCAGAAACTCGGAATTTGGATGGCAACAAGCTCCGCCCTTTAGAGCACTCACCACAAAATATTCCTCCACAGAACCGGCAGTGATGTCGAGAGCACACAATGGGATGAAACCTCACACCACAAAGCATACAAGAAGAAGCAGCACTATCAGCTAACCATTTTGGAGGCTCCGCTTCTAATAGTTCCTTTACATTACCAAAATTGGCCTCAGCAAGTGTTTGTGCCATCTCTCTCCAAGCTTCTTCAAGTAGTACATGGCTGGATATCCACGAAAAATTACACATATGAATATCTCCTGATGCCAAAGAAGTCACTTTTCCCCGAGCCGCAAGTAACATTTCTGTTAGCACATCCCACATAGTCATTTCCCTTTCATCTCCAACATATTGATTCCACCCCAAGTCATCATCAGGAAAATAGCCACCGTTTGAGTGAAAACCTTTGGCCCACTCTTTATGATCATCTTCCAACATAGGTGGAACTGAAACTGGTATCCAAACTCCGGTATCTTCCTGCAGTGGAGTATCGTAATAGAAGTACCTTCCCTGCTTCTGAAGATTAGCTGAAGACTCCATATCTTCGTTATGTTTTTCCAATTGTTTTTCGGGGAATTCAGGATATAATCTAGAAGAATTTATAGAATACTGTCCACTGCTATCAGCGGAAAAAGAGTGAAAACACTCTTTAGTATCGCAATTCCTCCTCCTATCACCCACCTCATCATCCTGTCAATAATATCAAGCACCACAAACAAAATCAAACATGGAGCCCCAAACTACATACATTCTCAAAAAGTAAAAATAAATATAATATTAACTTTAAAGTAACATATTAATTAATGTTTGCAAATGATCCATGAATATTCCCCTATTCCTCTTTCTCTTCTACTCTCACTTTTAAATGTAACACGAACACATGAACCCGCCCCCCCCCCCCAAAAAAAAAAGAAAGATATTCAAGGTCAAATTCCATACCTACAGAGGCAACAAAAAAAACAAAATAGCGCAGAAATTTCTAATTCCCCACAAAAACACATGCGTATGTCTAGTCAGGAAAGGAGGAAATTTACCAGAGAATCGGAATTGGATGTCTGGTCACTAAGGGAGAAACTAGAAAGCCCTGGAGATAAATTTTCTACAACTTGCACCAGATTCTGATGATCCAAGATTTTGCCCTCCATTGGCAAACCTAGAACAAACACCAAAATAGGGCATGTATGTGCGTATAATATCTACAATTATTATCAGCAAAAGGAAAAAATTGCACTGAATTGGAAAAGAACGAAACTTTGAGAGGAAAGACGAGAAGGGTCGATGGTAGAATTAGAATTAGAGCTTCAATGGCGTGTGATCAAAACAGAGTTCCCCCTAGGTTTTACGTCTCCCTTGCGTGCTAAACCTGTTTATTATATTTTCAACCTCCCTATCCTCGTTGTATTTTTTTTATTTGTAATTGTTATTTTATATGCGTATTTTTTTATTTTGGTATTACAACAAGTTTTCCTTTTAACTTAAAAATTAATTATCTTTTAAAATTTAAAATTTGAAGTGAATCTGGTTTTATTTCTTCAATTAAGAAAATCCACTTTACTTATATTTTCAAATTTTAAAATTAAATTATTTTTAAATTTAAGAAATTAAAATTAAATTTCAAAGACTCATATATAATAAAGGTCATTGTAAAGAAAAACATAATTAAGTTTTTGTTTTGGCATTTCACTTGTATTTTTCAGTTTTCTTGGTCTCTATTTTAATAATAAAGTGTTTAAATACAGATCCTTTTAAAGAAAATAATAGTGATAATTTTTTTTTGAAATTTCTTTTAACAAAAATTAAGTAATCCATTTTGCAATAATAATAAATGAAAATCGAAAGTTATTCAAAGGAATACATGAAATGATAACTTTTAAATGCTACATCTAAAACTATTTAATCAATTATTTCTATTAAAAAATATACAAATAAAACATGAAAATTAAATTCTATCAGAAAAACAAAAATCTAAACAGAAGACGAAAAAGAACATCTGGTGCAGGCTGCAAGGTTGGGACAGAGGGTGAAGAAACAATCTTTTTCTTTTCCGATAAAGAAACAACCTTCTTATTTTATGATAAAGAAACAACCTTTACTCCTGGAAATTAGGCATCCCCAGGTTGTCCACCCAGTTTCCAACAATTGCCCTCTCCAAACACATGCTCTCAATGGACACAACACAACAACTGTTAGCTTCAAATCCGTATTATAAATAAGTTTTATGAAAAGAAAATATTTGGAAATGACAAATTAAATTTACATTAAATGTGATTAGTAATTTTTTTCTCTCTTTCAATATGTATTTAATTTAAGAAAAAAATATCTTCACAATTCATCGAGTTGTATACCACTATCTCATGAAATGTTTTGCTTTGAAAAAATATTATAAAGAATATATTTTTAATTATAAAAAAATATTAAAATAATAAATTTGAGAAGTGTATGTAGAAAATATGATAAATGTGAGAATATCATCATTCTTAATTTAATTAGTTCATTTTAATTTAATTTATACTTAATATATTTATTATTGTTTTGATTAGTAGTATGATTAGTTTTGAAAGGTGGTTTTATCTTTGTTGATATTTTAAGTTTTTTTCTTATATTATATGGTAAAAGTTTATAAGTTTGTCTGAATTGTTTTGATTTATAGACGTGATTCTCAAATATGTGTTAGATGAAAACTTACTTTAATCTCGATAATGGTAGTTAAAAATATTTCTTTATAAGTTGATGATTGTAAAATGTGAATGGTATGAAATTTGATATTATATGAATTGTATTATAAAGTGGCGTTTTGATATGTATTGTTATATACTTAGATTTGCTTTGTTAATGATTTTGAAGTAGAAGAAACCTTAAAATGTTGGAGAACCTTTAGAGAATGTTATGTAATATGAGTTAAAGATGTCATATTGCTCAAGCGAAACCTAAGCGGTGAACAATCATTGTATTAATCGTTTTCATTTAGACAGCATGTTGATCGCTTAGTGACGTATTGGTTAATCAAATAACATGTTGGTTGCTTGAGTGACAATGTGTATGGTTCAAGTGATGACTTTTAGCTTGAGTAAGAGAGAAACTGAGACAATTATCTCTTTTTTAAAAACATATCATTCAAACGTTGTTTAAGTGATATAACCGATAACTCAAGTGTTGTTCTAAATACTTAAGTGTGGGAAAGGTATATACATGTTCTCAATGTATGTTTGTATCTAATGCATGTTCTAGGCGCTCAAAAGTTAGTTGGAAGCTCACGTGTCCGATGGAAGGGGATGAGTTTCTTGAACTTGTTGAATTTCTTCGAGCAAGTAGCATTAGATGTAATGCTTATACGACCGACACTAAGTAACAAAGTGATTGTTGGAGTGAGGGTAAACCTGAAAAGAAAAGTTATTATTATTAGGATGCATTTCACTTAAGCGACAGTGAGTTCAGCAAGCGAAAGGATCTTATGTTATGAAATATGATGTCGCTTAAGTGAGAAAGGTTGTTCAAATGGCAATATGTTGAAACGATTATATGTTATGTCATGTTTGATGTTATTATTCATGTTGTGATGCATGTTCTTATATATGTTTATGATTATGATATGCAAATGGTGAGATTGATTATATATATGCTCTCAATAAATATATAATTGATGTTCAGATGTATTATAATATATATATTGAGTCGCCTTTCATGAATGATAGAGCATACCAAATCACTTATATGCACATATATAAATTTAAAATATATGTATATAAGATTAGACCTTGATGGATGAACTTGTTTAAATAGCCACATAATCCTAACTAATATATGAACACCTAAAATTTATTGGATACTAACAATAAATTCAGAATTCACTAAAAAGTGTTATGTATTTTTTAATTTTTTTTTTAAAAATTCATATATTTTTTGATGATATAAATTTATTTGTATTTAAATATATGATCTTAATATGAACATTATAAATAAAAATAATGATGTTTGTATATATGATAAAATATTTTATATTTATTAATTAATCTTGACATATTGTATTATTTTATCTTACTCCTACAATGATAGTTGATAAAAAAAAATTCCCTAATCGAAGTTTTCATAATTATTTTGATATTTAAAAAAATATCCAGTATATATATATATATATATATATATATATATATATATATTATTTATGAGTATAATTTACTATGTACAGTTATAATTTATTTGAGTAATATGATAATATTAGTTTTGTAAGATGTTACAACAGAGATTAAAATATGTACTTTTCCTTATTTTCTTGTATAAGATATAATGAAACTAAAGAGTAAAAAGATATACCGTATTATATATTCATTTTAAAATAAAAAGGTAATAACTTTATAACTATTACTGAAAGTATATTATATACTATTAAATAAAAAAGGTTCAAACATTAATAAATATTTTAAACTTCTACACTTTAATTTAGTTTTTATATTTTCCCGTTTATACCTATAACTATTTTATTATTTATATTGTATTAAACAAAAAGACAAGGTTTCTTGTGTTGAACGACATTTACCGATCAGGTCAATGAAAAATACGACATTTACCAAGAGGTAGAAAAATTAGTTTTGAAAATAAAAAACATTTCAAATATGCGTCAAATATAAAAGAACGTTTTCTATTCAGTTCTAATTTTTTTCGTTGTCGGGTATGTGCGTGGAGAGCTTTACCAACTTCAAAACTTTGAGATTTTCATTTCCTCCATGGCCTTCTCGCTCAACCAACCCTTCACTTTGGTGTCAACCCTTCTTCTTTTCGTTCTCCTAAACGCTTCTCTCTGCGAATCCTCTCACGGGTTCTCCAGATATGGTGCTAGAATTTCAGGGGACGGTTCCAGTCGGCACCTGTCGGAGTCCAGAAACAGTCAGCATCTCAACAACTGTGGAGAGTTGTTGGCGCAGTCTCAGTGCTCTCGGAACTCAAAATGCAGCTGGTGCACCAGTGAGGACCTTGATGATATGTGTTTCAGCAAATCTGAGGCGTGGAGGTTGCCACAACAGGTTTACTCTTGCGCCTTGATCCGGTGAGATCCATTCTCTTTTGGTTTCTTCTCTTCGGGATCTGTGCCAACTGAAAATGCAATTTTAGGGATGCAATTTATATGAAATCGTGAGTTGTTGGAGGGTGGTGGTGGTGTACTTGTAATTGTTGTTGTTTTGTTCATTCAGTCTATGATTTGTCACATTCGAATCATGTTTAGGATAGAGAGACGGAAGGAGATGAATACGTTTGATCTTTTGCTGAGTAATTTTTGTCTTCTGACCTGATTTTTTTTGGCGAGCTACTGACCTTCCAAAAGCTTCACTGAGGTGTGACTAATTTTCATCAATTTTTCATTTAATGTACTAGTTTTAACGGAATCATATTGATATTAAGGTGAAGATGTGATACAAAAGATAAAGCAGTAAGCTCTGATTATTATAAATATAGTGGCAGGAAGATATCATATACGAACTTAGGATAGAAGGGCAACCCAAACATGAAGAAGTAATAAAAACCAATAAATAAGCAAAGAAATAAAACACAATCTCAAAATCCCATAAAATATGTCAAAGATCTTGACTAACTTAAACAAGGAAGAATTTGATTAAACAAGGAAGAAGAATTTGATAATTGAGAAAAGTTATCAGAAATAAACTTACAACTTAAATATAGTTATTAAGATATTTGCTAAATAAAAAGAAATAAAAGATAATATAATTAGAAATAAAAAAAAGAAATCAGGACACACGAAGAAAGGAATAAGAAGTATAAATAAAGACTAAACCAAAAAAAAACAACAACTGATTCAAGAATTCTAGTTTAGGAATCAATATATCTTCTTGCTAGAATCTAAATCTCTAATGCTTTAACTTAGAATCATCGTATCTCTTAACTAGAACAATAAACAATAAACATATACTTATGACAATAATTAAATAAGAACATGAAATAAAAACAAAATATGGAAACTATTGCTAAGAGATCAATCAGGGTACCCTAAAACAACATGGAAGCTTCAAACAACAATAAAGAAAAATCAAGAGATTAAAAAATGTGGAACTGTAATCTGGGAATGTAGATGGAAAAGACTGGCTGTATCTAGTATTAGGGACTAGCTGAACTGCACTGCATTTGAGACAAAGCTTAATGAGTGACAGATGATGATGACTAATATGACTCTATGAGGATATGGTTCTGAGAATAGGTGCTTTCTGAAAACATGAATATAGGCACATTGTTATAGTATTCCACCCAAAACCCGGATGTCATCCCTATATTCAAGTTTTAGAGCATCTCTAAGGGGTGGTCTAATTTACTTTTCCTGTTAAGCTAACATTCCTAAACACAATTGCACTATCAGAGCAGTGCGAGTTGGCATCTGAAATAAGGAACCTGGTCTTACAGAACCAATGGTATTATATCAGAAAAAATGGGCCCAGCAATGCGTGTAAGGAAATCAACCGAAGCAGCGACTAGAGAAAAGAAATCCAAGAAGTTGAAACAGAAAGCGAAGCAACGATGATGAACAAATCTTGTTTTAATGATCTAATCCCCACAATTCACATATTAAATCTTAAACCTCTTAACTCCTTTTTATCACTGTATGACGTATTTGTCCTTGTGTCTATGTCACGCCGCTGTTGTGAGGTCATTCATCTCTATAAATAATACATTACTAGGCCAAATACGGTTTCTAATTTATAATAAATATACATATAATAACGTAGCAGATTTTTAGGAAAATAATAATGGGCCAGCAGACTACTTGCCTAACAGACTACCAGTTTCATCTTTATAATTATGATATGGCATAGTAATGTTGTTCTAACAGATTTGCAAGTAATTGGTCTGGGTATCCATATTTATGTTAATCCATTATACGGTGCTTGAAATCTGCTCTTTCAATGTTTGATAGATTGACCAAGATTAACACGAATATATACAAAAGAAATAAGATTTAAAGGAAAATTAAGGCTTTTAATTCCCTTATGTAGTTGAGAAGAAATCATCAGAACTTAAAATCCGGTAGGTTCCTGATAAACAGTGTGATGTTAATCCACGCACGCAGTGCCCGAAATCTGCACTTTTGTGACATCTGTGAGACAACGAAACCCAAGATCTCTTGAATTGTACAACCTTTGATACTACATTTGTAATATATTCCTTACCTCTTCTGTGTTTCTTGGAGAAATTCTTACGTGCTCCGTGAGGAGGAACATTTACTTGCTCTTTATCAGTAATGTATAGTTACTATATTACCCCCAGCTATAGAATTAAAAATGTGGTTAAAGAAGGTGACAACCATGGCTTATGTAACCTAGAATTTCCAATTTTCACCGTACACGAGAGAACTGAAACTTTTCTTTCATACTCGTAACTGATATTTCACTGAACAATATGCTAAAAAGTAAAATAAAATCTGTTTCAAGGATGCCTGGAGGCTTACTGTGACAGGGTAGCTGATTCCAAAATTACTGAGAGAAAGATTGATAGATTAATTAATTGATTCATTTGATCTCATTGTATTCATGAAATTCCTTATAAGGTACCAAAGCTTCAGCTTGTTCCAGTTTTTTTATCTAAAGAGCAAATTATGTACAGTGTTTCCTGAACATTCTTTTCCAGTTAGCAGTTACTGGATCGGCATGGTAGAATGTAAGCTGGGTAAAATGTTACAAATTGTGCAGAGATGTCAAGTTAATTTCTTCACATGCATATTTTCATTTTCAGAAATACCTTAATAGTGAATGTTAACGAGGATGAGCCAACCCTGAGAGTTCCAAATAGACAAGGTGCCCCGGTGAACAGATATAATGGTGTAATAAAAAACCATAATCTGTTGCCTTTCTGATTGATCACTCTCATTCGAGCTAAAAAGCCATTTAATCAATTATCTGAAGGGGAGGAGGAAGAAAATGGCTGATGAGCTTGATTTGCCATTTAATCAATTATCTAAAGTCGTTTGCGAAAATTTCCTTGGTACTTGAAACTACAGTTCTTCAAATCTACCGGTGAGCACAAAAGATGTAGTTTATCTTTAAAGTCCAACAACTATCATAGTATCAATACTCAAAGCTATAATGTTTCCTTCTCCCAAAAGCACACAAGTTAAAAATGTGGTGGTAAAAGAATATATCAAATTTTTAAGTCTTGATTTTTTTATATTTGTATTTTTTAATAGTCAGAATCCATATAACCTTGTAAAATATATTTTGACGCTCATCTCAGCCCGAATACAAACAAATGTTATAATTAATGAACATTACTGAGACTCACATGTTTATACATGTTCTATTGAGATTTTTTAGTGTGGGTCTATATGGTAATCCTTGTGTTTAGGATTTTTGCTTAATCTTTTTTATTAGGATCATGACACATGATTATGCTGCTGAACTCATTAAGCTGGGAATGTCTACTGCACTAGACACAATTTCTCCTTTAGAAGAGAGTCGCCATATGTAATAACAGCACTGGCCTAGAGCTCCTTAACAAGTTCAATCTAAAAAGTGAAAATTGAAAACGAAAATTTCATGTGCGCAAAAATGGAAGCTTCAATTACAGGAAGGATGACATATTGGATAGAGCATCTGTTTTATTTCAAATTATAATGGATTAGATATAAATATATTCATTAATATATTTTGGTATATTAAAAATTTGATCTATTTGATAAAAATTCAATTCGTCAATTAATAATTTTTTATGGATATCCATACTTATAATATTTTTTAAAAATAGAAAAAAATGAGATTATATTTTTTTTAAAACTTCAAAATTAAATTTCGTAAAACAACTATAAAAATATATTTTGAACTTTTTTTAAAAAGGTATATTTAAGAATGATTTGATAATGAAAAAATTGATTGAATTAATTTTCGGGTAACAACACATCTTTTTTGTATTGACAAGAGAATCTATTTTATTTTGAAAAATAATTGATAGATTATTATTCATCATAAAATTTAATGGGTGGAATTTTATCTTTTTTTTTTTACGAATGAATAAGATAAATATCACTTAAATAGATTGTTTTATCATCTTAAATTACAAAGAAGTTTGACTGACAAAATGTGTAAAATATGGTAAAGTTAGGAGTGTTAAAATTGGTCAACTTCACTAAACTCTGTTTTGCCCCAGTATGTTATTAGTAATTAAAAATGAGGTAAGTTAACACTCTTCTAACTAAGTGAGTTGGGGTGTTACAGGTTAGTCTACTCATTTTTTTAAATGAAATTAGTTTTTTATTTTAATATATATATATATATTAACACACTTCCTCAAATAAATATTTTTTATATTTTTAATTAATTAATTAATATTTTTAATTAAATAAATTAAAATAATCAATACGTTAACATGTTTTATTACATTATTATTATTATTATAAATAATTAAAACTTAATTTATAAGTATTAATTACTTAAATTATAATATATATATATATATATATATCTTTTAAATTCTATAATAACAAAAGTTAACTTTTAAATTATTTTTTATTTTAACCGTTAATTTTACGCTAGCCCAAACACACTTTAACATCCTAACTAAGAAAAAATCTTTAAATTTAAAATAACAAAAGTTGCATTATATTCTACTTTATCATCCATAAATAACTTAAATAAAAATCTCTAAATTTATGATATCAAAAGTGATGTTATATTCTATTTTGTCAGTTCTAACTAAAGTGGAAATCTCTAAATTTAAGATAACAAAACTCACATTATTGTCTTGAGAATTTTGTATTCACTTCTTAGGAAATTATTGTGCAAGAATCAGTGTTGAAATGCTATATGATGAATTTGGAAGATCCTTTTTTATTTAAGAAAGTGCTCTTGATAATTAAGTGTTAGAAAAGATATCGTGGTCTGAATTAGACCGAGCTTGAGATGGTCCTTCCTTAAGCCAAAATTATTCACACGAGCTGCTAATAGGTGAAAGCTTAAATATAGCATTTTCATCTAACATGACCTTGCAGTCTTGGCCAATACAAGAAAGGCAATTGCAATCAAACCATTTTTATTACATTTTAAGATCTTGATCGAGGGCATACAATCCTTCTCAAACCTGTGCAATCAAAACGAAAAGGGAGGGGAATTGTATGAAGAATTTGTGTGGAAATTTCAGCAGCTACAGTTATAGTATATATTCGGATGACTAGAAAAGAAATACAGAAAAAAGAAAACATAAAAATAGTTCATTTTCTTTTGTTTGATCAAAGGGAAAATGAGAGAGGAGTTTGACTCTTAAGAACAAAAGTTCAAAAGTTTTCTTCACCTTTTTGTATCTGTTGTTCAATTCAAATTTAAATAAATTTCCCTCCTTGCTTTATTTTCCTCTAAAGCAAAACAGAGTTTTCGAATACTAGATCATTTTAATTGGAAATAGCTCAATGTTCATAGAAGACAAAATGCAACCATGATTCTAAGGTTCTAATCTTAGAGGATTGTTATTTGCTGCAAATCCTTTAACTCAATAGCATGTCTGAATGGAAGTGAGCATCCATTTTCCTACACTCCAAAACCTGATCGGAGCCATTTTAGCCATCATCAGAAGCATACTGACAGAGAAAGAACCAATAACTAACACATCAATTAAAGATAAACTAAAGAATTAGTAATACACAGCATTTTCCTTCCCTTCTCACCAGACATTGAACAAACTACTAATAGTTCGACTCACCAGGGGAAGGAAATAAATAATTAGAAAAAAAGCAAATAACAAGAAGGAGAAATCTAACGTTGCTGATGCTGCACAGTGGCATAGCGCTTAACAGCATCTCTCATGTCATCACAGCAATCAGACCCATCAAAAAAGCTTCTCAATTTCCAAAGCTCCCGGTCGAAAATGTCATCCACGAAGGGTCGAATCAGAATCGCATTCTCGGGTTGGTTCGAAAATGAACTCGGGTTATCATCCACTATAACCACCCGTTTGAGATCGCGACCCGTTTCGTTAAGGTCCTTCACGAGCTTCCCATCGATGTGGCGGCACGAGTCACGGTAGAGCCGGTGCGAGATGAACCGGTTGCGGTCGAGCCGGTCCAGCACCATGGACGCGTACTCCTTCAGCGCCGCCGTGAAAACGACAACCTCGTACTTGGAGGCGAGGGTCTCGAGGAACTCGTCGACGCCGGGGCGCTTCAGGACGTAGAAGTCCATGGGCTCGCCGTCGATGACCGGCCGGACGACGAAGTCGAAGCGCTCTGGCGGCGGCGAGGGGTGGGAGTGGACGAGCGTTTCGTCGAGGTCGAGGAACACGGTTTTTCGGACGGAGAGGGATGGAGGAAGGAGCGGCGTGGCGGCGGCGTCGTCGAACACCAGGGTGCGGCGAATGGCGTCAAGTTGTTCATCGTGTTCTTCTGTAGTTGTCTTTTTGAGGATCTTGTACGAGGTTGCTTTTTTCTTGTGGGTGGTACTGATGCGCGCGATCTTCGAGAAGAGTTTCGTGATACGGCGTCGGATGGAGGCCAGCGCGGCGGAGGACGCCGCGACCACATTTTTTATGGGGGTTTTGCGGCGCCAACGACGGTTGTTGTTGTTACGAAGGTCCTTGATGGACTTCACTGGTCCTCTCTTCACCTTCGATACCATTTTTCGATTCTTTGGATATCAGAGAAAGAGAGAGAATGCAGAGAATGATGCGATTGTGACTGTGTCTGTGTTGAATTGAGGCCAATTTTAAACACTAGGTACGGTGCAACGGTAACGAGCAGCTTCGGAACCGAAGCTATATTATTGTCTTCTGTTTCGAATTTTTGCCTTTTTATTTGTTACTGTTGTTTTGTGTCTTTGCTGTGCTTACCTTAACTTCAGTTTCCGAAGTTTCGCTAATTTTGTTCTTTACTTTAGATTAATAAAAATGCTGCAAAAAATGAAATTGTGTCAGAATTGGTTTTGTTATTAATGAAACCGTAATTTACAGTAGTTTTTAAAAGCATTTGAAATGAATAATCCAACTGTATTTTTTTTTTCTTTTTACGTTTAGGGTTACTTCTTCTGAATACATAAAAAATTAAAAAGAAGAAAATAAAAAGCTTTTTTCAGAAGATAACAAGATAAGGTGCTGATGTGGAACTTTAAGTTACACTGGTTCCTATGAAGAAGTATTTGTTAAAATGTAAAACTAATATTACAAAATAAAGAATTTGTTATGTTTCTAACAAAAATAATTGTTACATTAGATTATTTATTTTTTATTATTATGCACCTAAAAACAGAACCGGAACATTCTTTTCGACAGAATTATACCTTGAATATAATTAAGGGGTAAAAACATAAAAGTCTTTATTTAGTAATAATTAAGATAAATGTTCCTTGAGTTGGATTGATTCTTATAAAAATACTTGTCTGTTAAAGTTGAGTTTTAAGTATTTATCCATCCATTATTTTAATTAAAGTGTTTTGTTAATTAAATTATTATTTAGGTATTTAGTATCTCAAAATTTACAATATAATGTTTTTTAAATATAATATTAAATTATGTTATTTTTATATAATTTTAAATATTTTATAATTTTTTAAAACATTTTATGATCAATTATTTAGTTAACAGAAAAAAAAATTTAACATATCATCAAAAATCATTTATAATTTATAAAACATAATAATAAAATAAGTTAAAAGTTTATCTCAGAATAAAATACGATTTTAACAAATAATTCAAAGATTAAAAATATATTTAACCATATTAAAATTTGATAAAATTATAATTAAATATTTAAATTTAGGATATTTAAATAAATAAATATTATATAAAATAAATAATTTTGTGTTATTCTCTTAATAAAATTTATTTATCTAAACTATTCATTATAAAATTAATTTAAATTTATTTAATATAAAATAAAATGAAATGTATTAAAGAAAGTATGGAATTATTTTATATAATTGTTTTCACTTTTTACTCTGTTTTATACATAATAAAAATAAAATATAAACTTAAATAAATGAAATTACCAAACCTTTCAAAATTCATTCTCTAATAAATTATTTCAGTCATTCTTCAATATAGTGAGAAAAATCAAACTACTGCCTTAACTTTATGTCTAAATAATTAATATATATATATATATATATTATATTTTGATCTTATTAGTTGAGTATATAAGATTGATTATTATGACAAAAATAATATAAAATATTATTTTAAAATGTAATTAAATTAAAAAATATGTATTATATGATGGCTTTTTGGATTGTAATATTTTCTTTTTTTTTATATTTTTAAATTATATAAAATCACAGTAATTTCTTATATTGATTACTAACTTTATTGATAATTAATGATTAATTAAGGCATGTAATTGTTTGATGGTAGAAATCATTTAGTTGCTAAGATTAACATATATAAGTTATCAGTCGATTTAACTGCTATATAAAAGAAAACTAATACATAAAAAATGGAATAAACATAAAATATGATGACATAAAATGTATCTACAAAATATATACTACTAATAAATGGAGTAAATTCCATATATTAAATTTTAAATAAAATATTTTATTATCTTGTACTGTACAAGTAAATATAGTATAAAATCACAGTACTTTTCTTGTGTTGATTACTAACTTTATTGAACATTAACGGTTATAATTAGTGTACATAATATTCGAAGGTTACAAATTATTTAATTGTCTGACTTCACTTTGTTACTTTTAAAGCTATAGAAGATAGGGGTAAAGGTTTTTGATGTTGTCAAAGGTTTATTAAAGATTTAATATCGATAAATTCAATTTACAAAAGTGATTAAGATAGTATGTGAAAGTTTCATAAGTATGTTTGGAATGTCAATAATATTCTTACCTAATTACATATAAAACTCATTGCCTTCCTTAAGGTGAATTTCTGATTCTCTTCTCCTTAAATGAATTTTTTTAGTTATAAATATAATAAAAAATTGTTTTTAAATTGTCCTACGACATTTAATATAAAATTCCTAATTTATAAATGATCTCTTTAAGGCTTGATTTTTTAAAGTTTAAATAATAGAATTGAAATTAAATGAAGAAGGAATATGTCTTTTAAATAAATTAAAAATATTTCATTTTTCATTTGTTATAAAATTGTAATCCTCCAAATTATTTACATTTTCTTTAAGTTTTTTTAACTTATCATCCATAGTTTTTACCGTCATATAACAAAAGATAGAAGAATTAGAATTCTGATTTGGGTGAATTCTCCATTTATAGTTGGTTTTACCTCTATTCTTCTGTTTTTTTATATGTTTGAGCTTTATATTTTATTTGTCTAAATCAACTCAGAAATAGGAAATTGATGGTAATCTTAATGAGTGGGTGTTGATTTTATAGGTTATAGATTTGATAATGATATGTTGAAGATTCCTTTGTTTTGAGTTGGAAGCCTTAAGTGTCCAAATTGAATTTTATAATCCACCGGGGAACCTAACATTAATTGTGGAAGTGGTTCATTTTGGTTTATTATCCACATAAGCTAACATAAATTGTGGAAGTGATTCATAGACCCAAATTAATATTTGTATGTATTTTAAATATTCAATTTAGTTGCTAAGTTTTATGTATTTGTGGTTAAAGGTGTAATTTTTTAGAACAGAGAATTATAGAGAGAAAAATTGGTATGATTTTTCTGTCATTCAAACTCTCGTTTGATGGCTTGAGCATCGGACACTATCCTTTGAGCAATGAATCTTTGGCATGACATTAGATATTACATATTTAATATCACTTTAACAACCAACAAGTAGCTAGAACAATATTCAAGCACCAACATTCACACTTTCATCCAATTAAACCAACAACTTTAAAAATTTATAGTTCAAAACCTTTTCTCACTAACTTCTTCCTCAAAGCAAACTTATGTTTTTTCCTTTAATTGATTCCAATATTCTAACCTTTCCATAACATCATAATTCAATACTCAAACTATATTTTTAAAATACTAAACTAATAACCTTTCAACTTAAGCCACTACAATCTAAAATCATATATTTTCAATGATAACTTGATCTAAATAAGATCATCAATGTATTTTTCAAAATCTAGCCAATAATATTCACAAAGTAAATCACTAAAGTGATGAGACCTTAAAAGTTATTTTTTCAAGTGTTAATAGTGGAGTGTTTTATCAATGAAGGAAGGCTTTTTGTGCTTAGTCAATCTACATAGTAAATCAACCCTTGATGAAACTATGACCCTAAAAGGATTGTCATCTAATAGAGACATTAAAATTTCAATTTCTCCAAAAGATATCTCTAGTTAACTTTCCTTGTCTTAAAATCTATTCTTTTCAAAGTATTTTAAAAGGAAAGAATTAGGGATGTCCTAACTTATTCACAGAAAACATTATTCAATAACCAGACAATATCACTGTAATACTAAGCTAGCATAGTTTAATTTTTTTTAATCAAATATTACATGAAAAACATAATCTCATCCATGCAAAATAAATAAATAACTTAAAATATAAGAAAAAAAATGAAAACTTACTCAAATTAAAATTTTGATTAGGTAAAAATTACCTAATTTTCTAATAGAAAATATTTAAAGAAAGTAATAAATAATTACCTAAAAATTTAGAAATAAATAGAAAATAAATAAAAATTTAAAATTATAATTTGTTATTTACTTGTTTATCTATTTATTTATCCATCTATATATTTATATCAAGATATCAACACATAGCTTAAAATAATAAAATATTAATTTCTTAAAATCTTTTACACATAAGAAATTATATCCTTACATTTAGTCGATATATATAAACAAAATAATAATATACTAAAAAAATGAGATTAATCTATTTGACGTTTTATTATTATTATTATATATAAAAAATTAAATAAGTTTTATCCAACTTTAATTTAAGTATCAATATTTTTTAAATTGAATATTTAATAAATTATAAAATTTTGGTTTAAGTTTTTGAAAAAAAAATATATTTATAATTTGGCTTTATTATTATTATTTTAATTATTTTAAAATATATTTTTTATTTCCCTTTAGTCTCTTAATTTATCTTTTTATTATAACAAGTGATATATTTTCCAATTATATATAATGTCAATATAAGTAGTAAAAAAGATCTAATATACATTATTTTTTAACATTTTAGGTTCGGTGACACACATTTGAAATTAAGGAACATTTGGACAATAAAATTGGTACATGTAACAACAAAAACAAAAAAAAATACTTTATTACATTTTGAAATTTGAAAAAAGAACTAAAAAGAAAAAATTTATCATTATTAAAAATTTATAACTTATTTAGAAAAGTCACATTTAACATGAGTTAGCTGGTTATTCATAAAATCCTTAAACTCGGAAAAAATAAAAAATAATGATAATATATCAATCGAAAAAACATATATTAGTTACAGTGATACTTCTAATGGTAAATAAATTAGTATTATTATTATTATTATTATTATTATTAATATTATTATTATTATTACATGGTGGGTTTGATAAATTACTAGTATGTATTATTTTCCTATACGTAACCATCCATTAGTATATTATGTCTTAGTATTGATGTAGGTTCGCAATGTCTTATTTAATAATACAGTTTTTGTTTGACAAAGTTATACATACCAACACGTAGTTTTTTTAATATATGATATTTTGTGTAATGGAAAAATATGATGAATGTGTCTAAAATATTTTTGCTTGGATGGTTTTATGATCTGGGTCCAAGATAGACATCAATGTTTTTGGGCCTGGATTCTCAGGTCGACCTCATACAGAGTATAATCAACAATAAAATAACATAAAATAATAAATAAATAATTTATTTTTATGCCCTTTCCGAACACCGAAGAAAAAAAGAGCCGAACATAGAATTGTTAAACCACAGACTCTGAGAATGACAATGGAAGATTTTTTTATTAATAAAAAAAGTTAACTGGTCCAAAGAGTCAAAGTAAAAATGAAAGGAGGATTGAAAGAGAGAGAGCAGAGACTCTGATTGGTTACAAGTCATTGAGACGCCAGACCACATGATGAACAAACTAATAAAACAATTGATTATTGTTGTTGTGGTGTGTGACGTATTAGTTGTAATTCAGGAACAAATAATGTTGTGGACATCTTCAATTCAAAATACATTTTCTTCTTCTCTTCTGCCACAAACCAAACTCAAGATTGGAAACCAATGGCTCCCCTTCATGCCTTTATCTCATCCTCTAAAACCTCTCTTTATTTCTACATTTTCTTTTTTCTTTCATCAACTCACTCTCAATATTAATTTATACTCTTTTTTCTAGTTCTTCCTTTGCTTGGCCAATGTTTTTCATTTATCTAATCCACCTCTCCAATTAAATAGGTGGATAACATACTTTTCATTTCATCTTTATTTATAAAACATAACCGTAATGAATTAAAACACTAAATTACTCTTAATTATAAATTAAAACGCACAATTTAGAAAAAGTGAGATGTGTTTCATTTTTATTTTGAAAACCTTTTCGTTGGTCCAGGATATGCCACAAGGGCCTTAAAATAGTTAAAGACAATTTTTTTTATGTACAGTGTAGCGACAAATTCATTTGAGTGAGGCTCTTCTGGGAACGAACACAATTATTGACATATTCATATTTTATTTAAATAAATATGTGATATTTTTTAACATATTTAAATAAAAGATATGTTTATTATTTACTCATTCTGTAAACAATTTACAATAATGAGTTTTTTATTTATTAAAAATGCAAGGATATATATGTAGGCGTGTTCTTAGAACATCCATGTATAGTGCTTCTTGTCTCACTTGTAAGATGATACATGAAAAATCAGTCACCTTAACATTTTGTTTTTTGTTTTTTCTACAACTTTTTTTTTGGCTTAGGATATGACAACAGGGTTTTAAATAATCAAGGAATACTCTGTTTAGTATCAAAATCTTATGCAGATTCTGGCCACAAATTGATTCGAATAAGCCTCCTCTGAAAAGAAAAATAAAATGCTGTATATTTCGATTCTACTCTGATAATAATAGAATCCTCGTTAGACAATAATCAATAACTTCTCTTCTTAATATGTTAATTACATACATACTATATGAATTGATAGTTAATTTCAATAAGTTGAGAAATAATTACATGGTTACTATAACACTTAATAAACCACGTTTCCATTTTTGAATTAAATAGACTATTGTTTAGTTTTTAATATGCAGATTTAATCATCAATAAATGGTAAATGTTTTTATATTTAAAAGGATATGACATCATAAAAAATATAGAAAAAATATTTTTTTATTAATGATATCAAAATAAGATATTTTCTCTTTTTTTTAGACTATGAAACTTCATTTGTTCTATTTTAGATGAAAAGTGAAAGATTTTTTTTTAAATAATAATTCCTTATTTTAATGGTCAATATAATTATTAGTGTATTTTAATGGAAAATTTTCAGAGATGCAAATTGTATTGACAGACACATTATTGAAGTCAATGTACTTAAAAGTGGTGCAGTGCTTACTAATTAACAACAATACGAAAGAAACTAGATGTAAAATTAAAGGACTTCAAAATAGAAAAGAATTATTTATTTTAAGTCATTAATCTATTTATGAAAATCATTTTCAATAAAAAAAAATTCAAAGATATTTAGAATTCATCAAACAAAAAATATCAATGATAAAAAATACAACAATTTCAAAATTATG
This sequence comes from Lablab purpureus, assembly GCA_030347555.1. Classification (NCBI taxonomy): domain Eukaryota; kingdom Viridiplantae; phylum Streptophyta; class Magnoliopsida; order Fabales; family Fabaceae; genus Lablab; species Lablab purpureus. The sequence goes on from CM059259.1 coordinate 13,672,286, forward strand.
CCCATATTCTATATTAGAAGAAAAAAAAACTAATAATAATAAAAAAATGTATTTTTTATGATAGTGACTCATAAAAAATGTACAAATTGTACAATCATAACTCTAAAAAATTATTATTAGTATGTTTAATAAAAATCTTTTTTTAAAATTGTGAAGCAAAGATCAATACTATAACTTTTTTAATAATAATTCCACAATTAAATTGTTAAAAAATCTCTTCTTTTATAAAAAATATAAGCATGTGTTCTTTCTTAAGAGATCTTTATAAAAAATATATTATTGATTTAGTTTATTAAAAGAGTAAAGATAAAGTGATTAACATATTCATCAATATATGATTTTGAAAAGACAATCATCCTTAAAATTAAAAGAACTGCTTGATATTTTATTTGTGAAAACTTTATATTAGAATGTTAGAAAAAATTATCTTTAATTTAATTTTAATAAATTAAGAATGATTAAAATGTTATTATTTAATAAAACATTTTCTCATTTATATTAAATAACTTTTTCATTATTTGATTTCTAATCTGCAAACTTAATGATCAATAATATGAAAATGTGAAATATCTTTTTAATGTATATTTAAAATGTTATATCATTATAAGAAATATAAAAAGTATTTTCTATAAACTTTATGTAATTATTAAATCATTTCAAATAATAATTAATATAATATCCGCATATATCTATTCTATCTCTGTATTTTATAAAATTATATAAAATATCACTTCTTTAATGACATATATATAATTAAATTTCTTTAAATCATACAAAATTTTAGATTTCTATTATCTGTTCACTCAACTATATTAATTTTAAATTAACATGCATGTAATATAGGTAGTATTTATACAAAATATAATAAACAGGAAGGCACACTAATAAGCTAAATCTATAATAGCAGTTTTAAAATATTAAATAAATTGTTTTTAATATATAATTTAATCACTAACATATGATTATAATAGTCATAACCACACAACATCTAAACTTAATTTAATAATAAATAATAAAATTTAATTTAATAATAAATACATCTAAACTTGAATTTTTTTTATATTATGTTAGAATTTTATAGATTTATTTATTAATATTATCAAATTCATTTAAAATATTTCAAGATTGAATAAACTCGTGATTCAATGAGTTTTAAATATAATTGTTAAATATGTCCATAAAAAATTTACACTTATAACATAAAATATTTGCCCATACAAAACAATCGGAACAGAAGTTTAAGATATAATGAAAAAAACTCAAAATCAAAATATAATCAATTTAATTGACGTGCTCTTAACGAAAGTACTTTAAATAAATCGATAGTCAATTTATTTTATATTATATAAACCTTTTTTTAACTTTTAAACTATTAAGTCCCTTTAGAACTTATAAAGGTCTTCACATTTTTTTTTTCCAATCAAAACAATAACTCCTTATGAACAAGGGTTAGTTTGGGAATGAAGATTAGTTTGCAAGAAAATTAATTACATAGTATAAAAACACTAATAATAATTAGTCACGAGAACATATTACTATTCTAGGTGAAGTTTATTAATTGGTTATTTTTGAAAAAGAAGTTCACATGCATGCTATCACTTTTGTTTCAAAACTTCGTAAACACTTTCTTGCAATAATAAAAATAAAAAACGTCCACTAGGAATTAAATAACCATTTTATTATTTGTTAAAATTTTCGATATTTTTTACAGTTTTCGGTTAATAAATCATTCCGGAATATGATTAAACACATTAAATTATTTTTTCTTAAAATAAATTCTATTTATATAAAAATAGCATACCTTAAAAAAAATCATAATTCAATGTATTTTAACACAAGAAACATAAAAGCTTTGTGCAGGCCAATTGGGTTACATATTGGTGCTAATACTAAAATGCTAATCTGATGACATCATAATGATAGGATATGATCATGGGTTCTTCTTTTTCCAAAGTTTTTTTAATTAAAACTAAAACTAGTGAACAAATAATAACATAGAATCACATAAAGTAGACAAAGACAAAAAAAAACCATGCCTAATCTGACTCATTATTTTTAATATAAAAACATGTCATATGTTTAATAAGTTGAGTCCAGCTGCTTAGAGTATGTTTAAGTTAATAGTATTATTTACATACTTTGATAACGAATGTATAAATTAAAATTTCTAACCAAAATAAACAAATTATTCTAAATAGTTAATAAAAACTTGGAAAATTTTAGTTTAAATTTATTTAAATAATCAACCATTCGAGCTCAAGTTATATATATATATATATATATTTAAATTAGTTGTTTAATTAAATAGGTTATATCACATATATTTAATTATTTATATTCTTTTATGATATTTTTATTTTTTATCACGTGAGAGTATCATATCCAAGTTTCAAACACTTAATTTTTAATAAAAATTTAATATTAAAAAAAAGATATTTATTATTTTAATATTTAATATTTAATAATATTATATTTATCATACTAAGATAGAAATAATATACAAATTTTATAAAAAAATAAGACAGAAAATAATAATTACTAATTTCATCAAATTAATTAAAATATTTCTCTATGTAATATATGAGTAATATCTATCTGTTTTCTGTTTCATCTAAAAAAATATTTTTGTTATCTATTTTGTTACTCGTTACTTATTTATAAAATTATATTTATGAATATGGATACCTGTTGATTTTTTTATTTTTATTTTTTAATTTTAAATATAATTATTTGAAATAATTTTTTAAAATATAAATTCAAATAAAATTTATTTTAAAATATAATTTAAATAAAATTACATAATAAAATGTCTAGTGAAAAATAATATTTTTTTCTAAAAACTGAATTTAAATATACTACACCATAAAATATAAATTTTAAAAATTTAATATTTTAAAAATAACTACAATTTTATATGTTTAAATAAAACATATATATATATATATAATTAAATTTTAAACAATTATTTAATAGATGATAAATAATTAAAATAGTTATATTTATTATTTTCAGTTTTCATTAAATATTTTTATTTAATATTTATTATAGATTTTATCTGAAAATATTCGCATGTATAAATTTATAGATGTTTTTATCATCCATAATCATATCTTCGTATACATAGTTTTCTCCAACAAAACACTAGTGTTTTAAGATATCTAAAACTTCAAATAAGAAAAAAATCTGAAACACCAAAAGATCAGTTTTATGGAAACCTGTAGACAAACTTTACAAAATTAAACTCAAATCTAACATTTCTCACTTTCTTACTAAAACCTTCCATTCATGCCAAAAAAAAAGTTCAAAGTAATAAGGTATAAGAAGAAAACTTACTAAATTTTCAAGAATAGAAAATTTGAATTATTTTTTTATTTCACCAATTCCACGGGAGAAAAGAAAAGAAAAAGTTAAAAAGAATAAAAAAAAATTACACGGATTTTCACCGACCTTCGACCAACACTCATACATGATTTTTATTTTTTTATTATGTTTTAAAAAAAGATTTGGCTTGAAATTGAGGTATAGGATAACTGTATCCACGTATTTGCGATGGTGTATCCTCACCCTTAAAAAATAAATTCTAGAAACCTTCTTAAAAAACATAATCCAATTTGATCTCTTTTATTTATATATATATATATATATATATATATATGTATGTATATGTATTGTTACAATATAGTAAAATAAACCAAAGCACAAGCTAAATTAGGGGGAAAAACATATCTATAGAGCACTAGAAGATAATGAATGAGTCATAGTTCAAAAAATGAAGTCTCACATTAAAATAAAAATTCTTGATTTTATGATGCACTTTTTATTGTTAGAAGGTATGTACAAAAAGGCCATTCTCGAAGGGTATTAAAAAGGCGAGTTTATCGCGAAACATTCAGAATGTTCTAAATTTTGTTTTGGAACACTGCATATCTATCACACAAATTGTTATAAATAATATCATTACACGAATCTAAGCACATATTTATAACACGTAAAAAAGATATAACTATATCCCATGTGAATAACTTTTTATGATACCTACTAATATATTACTTAATTTTCATGTCCTTTAAAAGCTTAATCATTAATATTAGAAAAAATATTAAAAACAATTTATATTTTCTCTCTTATATTTCAAAACTATTATTCGAAATAGTGTTTCAGTGAGTACAGAGGACCTTAGTGTACCATAATTATCTTCACTTTTACAATTTTATTTTCAATTTAAGAAAATTAATTTATTTCTATTTAATGCAGTACATACTAAATATTAATTACTCGTGTTTAATGTAATAAATAAATATTAATTTAGTCGTATTTAATATAGTAAATATTACTCACAATAAAATCATAAACTTATTTCTATTTATTCAAGGAATGTAAAAAAAACTTAAAAACATTTATTGTAATCCTTATCACTCTTACTATTCAATGAGATTGAAGTTGGTTCTCAGCATTATTTATAATAAATTTTAATTATATAAATAAATATTTTTACACAAATTAAAATACAAGTGTATTGAGGGAAGTATTATGGGATATTTATGAAAGCAATTGTGAGAATAATATAAAAATTGCATAAAAGAATGATCTGAATGATAAAAAAGAAGGGATGAAATGGGAAAAGAAAGTGAGAGTGAGGAAGAAGGGAAGAGATAGTGGAGGAATGCGTGGCTGGATTTGATTGGAAGGGAAGAAGGCAGGGGAAGGCCCCAAAAGGAGAGATGTGAGGACTACATAAACATCTCATTCCCATTCTCTCTTTGCCCACCGCACAACAACAATCCTTTCTCTTCTCTTGCTCCTCATTCTCACACAAATCACACCAATTTCTCACTCAATGGAAGGAGAAGGATCCGGTGTGGTTACCGTCTACGGCAACGGCGCCATCACGGAAACCAAGAAGTCCCCCTTCTCCGTCAAAGTTGGCCTCGCCCAGATGCTCCGAGGCGGCGTCATCATGGACGTCGTCAACGCCGACCAGGCCCGCATCGCCGAAGAGGCCGGGGCCTGCGCTGTCATGGCCCTCGAGCGCGTTCCCGCTGACATCCGGGCCCAGGGTGGTGTGGCCCGCATGAGTGACCCACAGCTGATCAAGGAAATCAAGCGGGCCGTAACCATCCCGGTGATGGCGAAGGCCCGCATCGGGCACTTCGTTGAGGCCCAGATCCTGGAGGCCATCGGCATCGACTACGTGGACGAGAGTGAGGTTCTGACGCTGGCGGATGATGCCAACCACATCAACAAGCACAACTTCCGCATCCCCTTCGTCTGCGGCTGCCGCAACCTCGGCGAGGCTCTCCGCCGCATCCGCGAGGGCGCCGCCATGATTCGCACCAAGGGCGAGGCTGGCACCGGCAACATCATCGAGGCCGTGCGCCACGTCCGCTCAGTCATGAGCGACATTAGGGTTCTCCGCAACATGGATGACGACGAGGTCTTCACCTTCGCCAAGAACATCGCCGCGCCCTACGACCTAGTCATGCAAACTAAGCAGCTGGGCCGCCTCCCCGTCGTCCACTTCGCCGCCGGTGGCGTCGCCACTCCTGCCGATGCCGCCCTCATGATGCAGCTTGGCTGCGACGGCGTCTTCGTCGGCTCTGGCGTCTTCAAGAGTGGCGACCCCGCAAAACGTGCTAGAGCTATTGTTCAGGCTGTCACTCATTACAGCGACCCCGAGGTTTTAGCTGAGGTCAGTTGCGGCTTGGGTGAAGCCATGGTTGGAATCAATTTGAGCGATAACAACGTTGAGAGGTTCGCCAATCGCTCTGAATGATTCTTCTTCTTCTTCTCAGGTCTCGGTTCTCAGATTCAATCTGGATTAAGGTTTTCCTAGTGGTTTAGTTGTTTCTTATTTTATTTTTGTAAGAATAAGGTTATCCTTATGTCGATTGGAACTGTGTCAGAAAAAAAAAATTAGATAGCTATTTGTGTCTGCCTTGTAATGTGCTGATACAATATTCAGCTTCGTGGTTCTATATTGTCGAGTTAGTTCCTTGCTGGTATACTAGAATCGAATCATTCTTGTTTGGATATTCAATCCTATTTTTTATTTCTGGGGTTATTTTTTTATTGGATTGAAAGCCAGTTGTTGTTTTCAGCCTCCTTCTAGGTTTTTGCTATAGTTGAAAGACTCTGATTTGGATTTGAAATTGACATTTTTTTTTTGGTAGTGCTGAAGCCAAAATTGGCTGCCCAAAAGTGATGTTGAGTGTTCTGGGTACACCATTTTAGTTCGTTGAATATGGATTTTTGTGTCAATTCAGTCATCTGTAGTTTGATTATCCTTCTGTCTGAAGTACTTGGGCAGACTCTAATGTCCATTGAGGATCTTTTTCTCTTGGATTCCTAATTTTATTATATGCTTAGATCATGATTTTTGGTTATTAATTTTGTTGCTTACCTGGACAAGATAACTTCTGTTTCCAAGATTGAGTTGGGACTATTCTCTTAATTTTGTGGTCTAATCAGCATGCATAGTATTGCACTTTGTCCTTGAAGTCCTTCAAATGTAACTCTTCTTAAAAAAGGTTGAGAAACAAATCTTGGAAACTGCTGGAACTATGTCAAATTATTTTGAACAAGTAAAGCATATCTAAAAGTAAAAAGTAAATTGACAGAAAAGGAAAAAGATAGAAATGCAGGTGTGAAGGGGATGTCTCTGTTCTTGCAGTAGTTGGACATGGCGAATTACTGTAATACCAGCTTCAGGTAATCAAATCCGAGCATGAAAAAAAAATGTACATAATTATCATTCTTTATTTTTCTTTCTTTCTTTCACAAATTAAATCATTAATAAAATATATAAGAGAGTGTATCAACCATGACTTTAAACCTAGGATTCTGAAGTCACTTTACTGACTTTGTATTTAATATGTAAACGCATGAGTCATCGGAACTGTACGTAGTTGTAATTGTGTAATAGATTGCAGAATTTGTCCCAATTGTATAGTATCGCTTGCTGGACTTTTGAAGACAAACAAATCCCTGCCCGGCTTTAGTTACTACCATTTACGTAGCTTTGTCATTTAGCATACGCTTTTCTATGAATGTAAGACATTGTCAGTTTCTTTGAAAGCATCAACTTCAGGCTCGAATAGTATGAGATAATATGACATCCTCATCAACGTTCCCATAGTATGAGATAACTTAAACACAAAAGAAGAGTTTAATGTAAACATATGCTATGTCATGGGATGATTTAAAAATAAGAGAAGAGTTTAATTTAAAAAGATTAGAATTTATTTATATGTGAGAATCTCTAAGATTAAGTATAACATTTATTTTAATTAATATGAAGACTTCTAATATTTTGACAATTTCAAAATTTACAGAGATCAATAATGAAGAATAAGATGGGATTGTCTCCAACCATAACTAGGTGAAATAAGTTTGTTTAGTAATTTGCATGAACTAAGTTTTAAAGGACTTCCCACCATAATCTCTCAATACATTTTTATTGTTTCTTTAAGATTTTTTACACTTCTGTAAATAAAAAAATTAAATTATTTTAAATATTTCATTTTATCTTTGTTTAGAAATTTTCTAACATTTTTTATATTTTTAAATATAGTGTATATAACTTATGCAAACAAATCTGATACCAAAAAAGAAAAAAAAAGTAATATCACAAATTTATTCAAGTTAATTTGATTTTATTTGGGACATGCTTTTATAGACAATAGAATAATATTATATATATATATATATATATATATATATATATATATATATATATATATATTAAAGAAATGTTAGGATCCTTCAACTTTCTTTGTCTCTATATATAACATAATTATGTATAAATTTGTACAATACATAATTATTTTAATTTTATAAGAGTATAAATAATTAATAATTATAATTTTTTTTTCAAAATATATATACTAATATACATTAAACATTTAAATATACATATCAATCACAATATGCTGTATACTAAAATTATAAACTATATTAATAAATCTTTCCTCTAATTCTGTGAATAGGTGAACTTGATGTTACATCATCAACCATTATTCATGTAAGACCGTAATATACATATATTCAAAAAAATAAAATAGAAAAAAATATTTTATTAAGTTATTAGGTGAATCTTTTTAGAAATTGAATTATGCTTTAAATTTATTTTAAATTTCAAATTGTAATGGAAACACAGGGACAATTTCATATATAAACTGTATTCATAAAATAAAATATAATTAAATTTAATAATATAAATTTAATTCAAATATATTCTATTAGATTATTTTTAATTTTATATTTAATTTCACCAGTTTAAGATTTAGAAATTATAAAATTATTATGAGGAATATGTAAGTAAATTTAAGATTTAAAATTTTATCTAAGATTCTAAGTTATAAGAATAATTTAAAATATATATATATATATATATATATTTCTGAAAAAAATTAAATAACGTATCAATTAAAGTGTAAATTTAATAAAATTCTAATTTTAAAAAAATGAATATAATTTTTTAAAACAATATAATATAATAAAATAAATTAAAATCATGTACATTAAAAATAATCTTATGCAAATCTATAATACCATATGTTTGTTTTTATCTTTTCCTTAAGCTATCTATTTTTTAAAATCATTAATAATCTAATTTTACATTTATTTTAAGATGAGTTATAATTTTTAATATAACTTTTCTGTGTGTGACTTCTGGACCATTTGGATCATAATTAATTTATCTTTTAAGCTTAAAAACAACCTTTTAATATATGTGATTTAAAGATATATATATATTATATTTTTATTTCATCTTTAATGATACTTTAAAATTAAAATAAGAAGAACAAATATATATCCGAATACTAGATATTTATATATCTCAGAACACATCACAACATCTTACAAATTGCTTATATTTTTCAATAAAAAATTGTCTATTTTAATATATATTTTATATTTCTATTTTTTAATTAGGCTTTAAAATATGCAGGCTATACACTACAAACTCCTTACTATTCCTTCTATTTTTATTTTTATTTTTATTTTCTCTTAAAAGATGTAGAGGTATAGGGGTACTTCTTTCCCACTATCATATATCGTATTTATTTTTACAACACACAGAGTCTAGAAAAAAGATTAAATCAAATTAAAACTACAATTTAAAAACAAAAGACAAACTTATCTCAAATTTAAATAACTATGGACATGACTTGTAGTCAGTCATTTACAGGGCCAATGCTTGGTGGCCCAATAACTACATATTTCTTTCGGTTAGAATTGAATATGTCATAGCACTCACAACATAACTGCAAATTCAAATTATACCTTACAAATTATCTATTTGACAATTTTTTTTGTTTAAATAAAAGGAAATCCTATAGAAATTAATTGCCAAAGGAACAGATACAAAACCACTTCATTAGAATGTATGGATAAACAACTAATAACATAACTCACTAAATAATTTTTTTAAGATTTAATAAATTTTTTAGTTTCATTCTTTTCTTATTTTTATAATGTGTTTTTCTTTTTTTTAATATAGTCATAATTTTAATTAAAATTAATTAATATAGTTATTTTTGATAAATTGATGTAAAAAATATTAAAAGAGTAATGATGATATGACACATGTCAAATATACACATATATTTAAAAATATTTTTTTTTAACATATGTCTTATGCATATAGTATATGTATGTTCTATCAAGCGAGACATGTTATTAACTTTTAATATTAGTCACCTCAATTTAAGATATTGATTGATTTTAACTAAAATTAAAATTAAATTAAAAAATAATAAAAATTTTACATAAAATTAGACTAAAGAACCTATTAAATTTTTGATTAACTTTTTATTTTAAAAAATATTTTTTTTTAGCTTTCATGCCAACAGGTACTGCAAAAATTACTCACCACTCCAATCTAATTTTCGGTTAAGTTATATTCTCTTAATTTTGTCATTAGTGAACATGAGTAAATAAGGAGGGCACAATGTATATTTATTAAAACAATATAAAATCAATGGCTACTTTGGTGCTGCATATTTCAATAAAAGATGAATTCTTATTTAGCCCATATAGCAATCATTTACAATTTGGAGAGTGATGTTCTTAGGATCATACCTATGTGGTTATCAAGTAGAAACTATGTCAAATGCAAATTAAAGGCTAAGGAAACAAAGTCCAACATGGATTAAAACAAATAGAATTATAAATAAGGGAGAGAAGACTGTAAGTCCAAGTATGGTAGCATTTTTTTGACAAATAGATCCCTCACAATCAAAACTTCACCAAACTATTCTCCCACACCTTAGACATTCTGCCAACCTAAAATATCTATTTGAATCTCTATTTAAAACATCACATCCTAAAATCTAAACAATATACAAATCTAGTAGAAAGAAAACAAGTGTTAATAATAAAAATAATTTTGGTCCATTTTAAAAAAACAAGAAGAATAAAAAAGCACGAGTTTATTGAAGAGAAATTGTAATTGAGTTAAGCTAGTTGCACCAGATGGATGGAAAGTATTAAAGAACTAGTCTCAGGTTGGGGGAGTTAAAGTACAGATAAAAATACATGAAAGTGATTAAAAATGCTAATATATATTTTAATAAACAAACCACTTAAGTTCAAAGTTCACTATAATGACCTCTTTCACACCAAAACACTACCCACTCATAAATTTAATATTGTTGATGAAAATCGAATTAAATATTTATTTCATGTAAGAATTGAGAAGCTCATTAAAAATACTGTAACAGTAATTAGTTTTTCTAAAAGTAAAACATTATTTGAAGAAGCAAATATTCAAGATTACTGAAACAAGATTTTGTGATGAACTTTGGACATAATGATTATGTAACAAAACAACCCTAACCAACTAACCTACCATACCCAATCAAACAACACTATGTGAGTCAACTATGTGTACAATTTTAAAGGTTATGTTTTTCTGCCTCCTAATTGTTTCATCAGTCAAAAAGAATCCTACTTTAGTTATTGTCATTATTATTTATTATTATTATTATTAGTGGAAACAATTCCCACCCACAACTACATTTTATAGCATCCATACTAGTGCTATAGGACTTCATGCCATCCTTTAAAATTTAAAGTTAAACTAGTTTATAATATTCAATTAATTTACATAATCAAGTTTTACAAATTAAACTAATTGTTTTTATCTTGTAGTATTAAGTACTTATTTTACAACCAACTCATCACAGAGTCTGTAGTCTATTTTTAAATGACATTCTGTTTATTTTATAATTGGGTAGAAAAGTTGTAAACTTTTATACAAATAAATGTTAGTTTGCAATATTCTGAAAAAAAAAAAAGACCATTAGATACATAGGGTGCTGATTAAATGAACAAGTTTGTCTACTGCTGCAATTGGCAAAGTTGCAAATTGATTCACTAACCTTAATCATAATATATTAGCCATTTACTGCGTTAATATTTTAAGTACGATGACAACATGACAGAGCCAATCCTTTCATCGATTTTCGACTCTCCAAAAGAAAATTAAACATATATGTCGGCTCTATCTCTAAGTGAGTTTTTTTAACAATGAAAGAAATCATTTTTTCCTCAAAGATCTACTTCCTATTTTGAAATAATGCACTTTTTTGAAGCACAGATTATATGTAGGTCACATTAATTTTTTTTAATAAAATATATAATATTTTTATTCTAATTTTGTTCCCAATAAATAATTAATATGGTGGCTTTTTATTTCGTGATCTTTTAATAATCAATAAGGATAATTTGATAAAATTATTCCACTAATTTTTTTATTTATTTTTCCATTCTTGTGAAAAAATATCAAATTTATTATTTAATATGCTTATAAATAATATTTATCAATATCTAGATCCACTATTTTTAAAGGTAACAATGCGATTAGTTTAATTTATTTTGTCCCGTAAAAAAATTGAGATGGGATGAGTTAGACTTGAAAAAAAAGTAAATTAAGTTGATAAACTTGTCTCATATAAGTGCATGCAGACACGTATATATGTGAAAAAAATGAAAAAAAATTAACAAGATGATTAGCTACTAACCCATTATTATTTATTAATTTCATAAACAAATTATATGTAATATTCTTTTTATAATGTTACTATTAAACCATATTTGTTATATCTTAATATTAAAAATAATAGAGAAATCAACATAAAAAACCACACAACAACCCGAACAATTCATAATAAAATCTATAAAAAGTTATTCTACTAGAACAAACAAAATTTATAACAAAATCTAGTATAATATATAACAAAATCCATAACACAATCCATAGTACAATTTAGTGTAAATTTTCTGACACAATCTAGTGTAAATCTTATGAGAAAAGGAGAGTAAAAAAATATATGAAGAAAAGTCTAACTTAGTAAAATGAAAGAATAAAGGAGTTAAATCTAATGTAAAATCTCATGAGGAAAGGAGGATAAGAAAAAAATTATATGAAAGAAAGTGTAACTTACCAAAAGGGAAGGAGGAAAGGAGCTTGGGAGAAAGAATGAAGATCACATCGAGATATGGAAGAAGAAAAATTTTTGAAGTGTCAAGGGTGGAAAAAAAGTTGGAAAGCATCCATTAGTAAGTAGCATGTACAATAATATAACAATTCTTAAGAGAATAATATAACAATTCTTAGGAGAAGAAGACGACAACGAACGAAACAAAATAATATAGTGTATAGTTTATGATATGAGTTGAAGAAGATAATAATGTCAGTTGATCATGTTAATTTTTATCATTAATTTTAATTATTTTATATTAACAAAATCAAATCTTAGTTTTGTATTTTAATATACTTAATCCTCATTTTTTAAATTTTTTGTAAGTAATTGGATATTGTCTCTTTCTATAAACATTTCACTTTCTGCAATGCAAAATTGAAATCCATGGAAGTGTAGAAGGTCAAATATAAGATTTCCAAAAGATTACTTATATTGGGCATTACTTGAATCAAACTTGATACCATGAAGATAGAGAGGAAACTTTGTCGCTAGGATTGGACATCAACTCTTAAAGGTGGTATGCATTTGGTGCCACATAGCTCGTGCTAACATAACACCTTTTACTTTTTTTCTCTCTCATATCTTCAAGAGATATAAGCATTTTTTTACTAATTCGAGTTTTTGGCACCAATAATTTGTTGAATGGCAAGTGTATTAACCACATTATTATTTTTTCAAAGGACTTATGCAATATACGACAATAATTATAATTGATAATTAATTTAGACAAATAATATTTTCATAAATTATGTTAGGGTTAGATTTCGTCCAACCTCACTCTTATGCATACAACCATTCAACTTCTTTTTTAATTTAATACCAAAGCCAACATACTAATTTACTCAAAACTTAATCTCTTAATGAAATAAACTTTTTTTATTAAGAATCAATTCTCTTATAATTTAATCAGTAAACAAGAGGTTAATTCCAAGTATTTTATGTTCAATTAATAAACCAAAAAATAATAAAATTACTAGGATAATTAAATGAGAGTAATCAATATTCGATTTGTTAGAAAAAATATCAAAAGAATGACTTAATAAGTCAAAAAGTAAAAAAAAAAAAAGTTGATTTTGTTAATATAAAATAACTAAAAATAAAAAAAAATAATATAATTACTAGTGCTATGTGTGTATGACTTCACGAGAAGGTAAGCATGGATGAGTTTTTTAGTTAAATGTAGAAATAAAATGAACCCTAAAAGAAAATAAAACAAAAAAAAAAGCTAGTGAATGAAGTGTTTTGTTGTACATGAATTCATCTTAACCTATTCTTTAACGAACACAATTATTAAATTATGCTAAGCATATATATATATTCCAATATTTTTCATTAAGAAGACTAAAATTATTAGCTTTCTTTATAAGTATTACAATTTTTTTAATATATCCTTTAATACCCTCTTGATTACTAACTGAAATTATAAAATCATATGTAAAACTTAATAAATATAAAATGAGACTAAAATTATGTGTTTTTTTTAATAAATTTGATGTATAATTAAAAAGTATTCCAAAGGAATACGTTAAAAGAATGAGTAAGTTAGTAATCCTAATTTTGTATAAATGTTGTTGGTGGACTACGTGAGACACAGTGCTAGTAAGCATTACATAATCAATGACTCACGCAATCTATGTTCAGAAAATAAATGTGAAAGGAATTGCAAAAGGAAAAAGACATTACTGCGTGCAAGATCCACAATCCGGCCACTTCCAACTTTTCCAAACAAAATTAATGCAGCAAATTTTAATTAAGTAAAAGTATTAAAATATCTAAAAGTGTAAATAATAGTATATAACTAATTTATACAATTTTAAAATGTACCAACCAAGAGTACAACTTGGGATTTTACTTGAGTAACTAACGTGTGAATAGCTTGTGTAAGAAGCTTTCTATAAACCTCTAATTGTAGTTTCTTTAGTAAACTTTTTGTTAACTAGCTGAGTAAGAACTTCTTTTCATTTTGCTATAAATATATCGTCATAGCGACTTATCGATATAATTTAATTTTATATTCATTATAACAAGTTAAATGTCTTTTTATCAACATATTTATTCTAATATGGTTTTTGGGCATCTTTTTTTGTTTCCTAGCCATGGCTACCCTATTCATACTTTTTCTGCCACCACTCTCTCCAACCATATAATTCTTAAACTTGATTTCCAAAATAGTCCAAAATGTCAAAGTAATAGTGTGTGAAATGGATCAAGCGAAAAGATCACGTCAAAATATATTTAATTGACATAACAAGAAGTATATGATATATTTAATCTATAATATACCAATAGTTTTCGTTTTAAAAATCAGTTATACCCTCAAGAGAATTAATTTTAAAAACTTCAAAAATAAAATGTTAATATATAGGACAAGAAAAATTAAGTGTAATCACAGGTCGATTGAATTTTCATTAATATTGAATAAAATAATAAGATGGATAACAAATAAGTGAGAAATTAATGCATTTAGTAAAAAAATAAAAAAGATATAATGATAGATAAATAAAGATATGTGAGAAATAATATAGTAAGTCTCACTACTTTTATTAAATGATTTTTCTTCTCTCACAAAACTTTTTATTTTATTTTATTTCCATCTTCACTACACAACCCAACAAAGACTTACAGCATGTTTATAAATTAGTGTGGAAAGAATCAAACAATGTTCACACATTATTAACAAAAATCATAACTATATTGTTTCCTTTAAATGATTTAACTCCTTTAATAAATATATTAATATTATTGACATAAGATAATTAGTGTGAAGATTTTTTTTATTAACAAAAAATAATATTAATAAATAGGAATACTAAAGATGTTCTAACTTTTTTATAAAACTAAAAAAATTATAAGAAAACATAGTGTAATTTGTTCTTTATAAATGATTTTCCTTTTTATAGTAGAAATCAAAACAAACTAAGTTTTATTTAAAAATCAGTCTAACAAATTTTAATAATTTTTTTTTCCATCTATCAAACTCAAAATGAATAAATTATTATATATATTAAATGATAATGATATCCACGTGATTTTGTGACGTGGTCAACATCTTACCAGCATTGCTTTTTTATTTTTTATAAATTAAAGTTAAAACATCTTTGCTTCGTTTAAAAAATAGTGTGAAGATAAATTAAAGTTAAAACAGTTAACACTTCATTTGAAAATTTACAACACCATTGTTTTTATTTTAAGATTAAAACTAGGAGAGGAAGTACCAAACTGAGAAGGAAACTTTGTCACTGACAAAAGAAGTTTAGGTGTATTGAATAGTTTTCCATTGATGCTATTACAATGAATAACAATGAATATATTATTTGTTAAATAATTATATTAAAATAATCATGTTTTTTAATAAGTATATATTTTTATTGAAATAAAGAATAATTAATTTGGGAATAAATTATAAATAAAAGTAAGAACACAAATCAATTTGAATTTTAAAAAAATTTCAAACTGTAATCATTTTTTAAAATGGAAAGAGCGTGAATGAAAGAGAGTAATAGATTACAAAATTAACCCGATCCTTATTAATATATTTTTATTTTTGCTAAATATCGTTAATTGTCGAAAGGGTAAAAATACAAAAAGATGTTATTAATATTACATAAAAAAACGATCACGACACTTATTTTTTCTTCTTACACAAAAATTATGACGAGACAAAGCTTGTAATTTCTACCACGGATCAAGCTTCATATTGTAAAGAATACAATTTCCATCCAACAATTACTATTAGGGTTCGTTTTAATAACTTTAAAATTAAACTATTTCACTAATAAAGTAGATGTTTAATGGAGTAAAATCAGTTTGAAATTTTGTTTCAGAAAGTTTGGTGATAAGTGATTTAAAATAATTAATTTTATTTAAATGAAAAAACGTTTTTACATAAGAAATAAAATGTATACGAAGTAGAAGGGACAAATAATTACTCCCTCCCTCCATTTCTAAATAAAAGTCGTTTAAGGTTTTGATACACAAACCAATAAAAGCGATAGCTTTTAGTATTTACAATAAATTTTTATTTTTTTCCAGTAATACCCTTGTCATTAAGGTTAAAAGAGTGTATTCTTTTTCTCTCTGTAATAAAGTATAATAAAGAGTACTCAACGTATTTTCTCTCCACTTAAAAAAAAAAACTTTCAATTCTCAACAATAAAGTATTTCTATATCAAACATTTCTTTTTCATCTCCATGAAAATAAGTTTCCCTCTATGACTTTTAATCTGAAATTTTCACCACCAGAAATTTTGATTTAAAAATTTAAAGAATATTTTTGTTCCCACCAAAAAATTTCATATCACTCTTAGTTTCACTATATATATATATATATATTGAATCTAAACTTTAAAAAAATTATCATTCTACAAATATGAGTATTGGAGACAGATTCTCAATGTGTGTTATCAAAAAAGTCTTCAACTTTTTCTATGATATAATTGTCAACTTTTGTCTTCATTTTTCTGTGTAAGTACCAATTTCTCTTTCTATTTCCTTTATAATTTCACTCTAATGTCTTTTTTTTAAAATTAAATACATTTTATTGATTAAAGAAAAGGTAGATGAAAAGGTAGATGAAAAGGTAGAAACAATAAATTACTATATTAAGTAATTGGTTGATATAAGCAGCAGACTACTTAAAGTCTCATAAAAGAAAGAATTTGATTGTTATTGATATTTTCAAAAGTAAGGGTATAATTGGTAAAAAAAAATTAATACAATCTTAAACTCTACAAACGACAGATAAAAAAAACCAAAATCACTTTTCTAAAACGACTTTTATATAAAAACAGAGGAGTATTAAAAAATAGTACTGTTAACAATATTTTGTTTTTGCAAATTATAACTATAATATAGCAGTAATATATAACTAAATCACAAATAACCTTTTTTATGTCTATATCTTAAGATTTAAGTTTTCTGATAACATGGTTACAATTTTGATCCCGCGATTACTGTTAATTCACTGAGTGAATGCGTTGATTAGACTATTTTGTTGTTGAAAATTCAAAGAAACAAAAGTCTTTATGGTTTGACATTAATCAACAAAAAATCAAACAATAATTTTGCCAG
This sequence comes from Lablab purpureus, assembly GCA_030347555.1. Lineage (NCBI taxonomy): Eukaryota > Viridiplantae > Streptophyta > Magnoliopsida > Fabales > Fabaceae > Lablab > Lablab purpureus. Next base: position 13,689,844 of record CM059259.1, read on the forward strand.
AAGTAATGCATGTACTTTACACCCAACAAGAATCCAAGGTAATAACTAGCTAATAATTACTTCCCTAGAAAACGAAAAACACACACGCATGTACTGTAGCCATGCATAACTTCATAAGATTCAGTTGCCAAAAATCAAAAGGCCTTATATGCAACACACCCAACTCATTTATACTTTGGAGTAGGGAAGAGACATTTTTATGAATGCACTTAAAATCGAGATTTTACTTAAAATCGTAAAGGGTTCACAAAATCGTAAATCGTAAAATCGTAACTCGGATAGTAGATTTTACTTTCTATAAATTTTGTTAAAATAATATCCAACTTATCAATGAAAATAACATAAATAATTAAAACAAAATAAATTTCGTTGTCAATAGTTCATCAAACTTAAATTCATAAAATCAACTACTTTGTCAATACTTCATCAAACTTAAGTTCATTTAATATAAATCATTCAAATTAAAATAAAAACTAAAAAGATCTTCATTAGCTCTATCTTCTTCATGAAGTACATCAATAAGAACATTATCCTCCTCTAAAGGTGGGATGGTAAGAACATCATCCTCTTCTCCACCACCTTGGACTTGACTTTCTCCACCATGTGAAATCTTCTTAATTAAATGTTAAAACAATCTTTCAAAAAAAAAAAAACTGTTCACTAGACGTGCAAAGCTATCAAGAAGAAAAAAGAGTTTTAATTTTATTTTTAGAAGAGGAAAGATTTTAATTTTTAATTATTTTTATTAAGCTTAAAAAATTTAAAAATTGTTTAACATTTAAAAATGTGAAATCTTCTTAATTAAATGTTAAAATAATCTTTTAAAAAAAAACTGTTCAACTCCTAAATTATTCGAAACAAATATTACTAAACATTAAAAAAATATTAAAAATCATTAAAAAATTAAAAACTGTTCACCTTCTAAATTAGTGGGAACAGTGCTCCACGTTAACCAATTAGTAGGAACAGTGCTCAATGTTAAAAAAATTAAAACCTATTAAAAAAAATTAAAACCCATTAAAATGAAATTAAAACACATCCACTACCTGCATTTATAAAAACTTTAAAATCTTCGATTCTACGATTTTTCCGATTTTCCTCTACGATTTTACCGATTACACTGTATTACGATTATAAGTATACTCTAACACGAAATTGAAATAACGATCTTATGATCCTCCGATTTTACGAGTAAAATCTCGATTTTGACTACATTGCTTCTTATCTCTCTATATATTTTTTATAATAATGATTATATAGAGTGGCTATGTTTTTTTAAATATTTATAATTATTTTTAAAATTTAAATACTTTTTTATTTTTATTCTAAATAATTTAGCAATAGTTGTTAGATGAAAAAAATTAGATAATTATATATTGAATTATTTATAATTATTTTTAAATTTTGAATAATTTATTTTAATTTTTAGTTTAAAATGTAACAAAAACAAGATGGAACATGAAAAGGGTATAAAAAAAGAATTTTTTTATCATATTATTATAAATTTTTATTTTAAGATATATTAAAAAAGTAAAAATATAAAAAAATATTTATATATTATTATAAATATTTATTTTGAAATATATCAAAGATAAAATAAAAATATGAAAATTAAATATAAAAAAAAATTCTTTATATATTATTATAGATAAATAATTATATTTATTTAAATCAACATGATTTAAATTTAGATTACATAGTTTAGTTTTGTAGCTATATTATATAGAAAATTGTTTAATATATTATGGTATTTATTAATTTTTTTAAATATGTTGTTAATATGAAATATCTTCCGACTTTATTAATAATTAATTTTTATATGATCCATATTTAATAAATTCTACCAAATGAATGTTTGTCTGTAGGAGTATTTATTATATTTTTTTAGAGTCTAATAGTCCCTCCCTTTAAGAATATAAATAAAAATGTAAATGTAACATAACTTAAGAATCTTTTAGAAAGATAAGAACTTAAAAAAGGAATGGTAGTAAATAATTAGAGAAGTGAAAACAAATCTGATTTTATTCAAGTAGTATAATTTTAAATAATTTTATCAGTTGTGTCTTAAATTATCTATTTCTACTCGTTTATTTTATAAAATTTTGTAAGAGAAAAAATAAAAAATCATCATTTTCTTAATAAACTAACGTTAATCATACAAGTTTAAAAAAGTTATATAAGAAAATTTCTACAAATTATTTTATATATGTATAACTTAATTTTAGATTAGTAGAACATTATTTTTTTTCTTTTTTTTGCCTAATTTTTTTACAAACAAGCTTATTTAAAAAAAACTTCAAATTATGATTGGTAAAGTTTAATCTAGAAACTTTGTATAATCGTTAAAATTTTAGCTATCATAAATTTTCTTTATTTATAAAATTGCCATTCTTTCACTTATTATAATGATATAGTAAGTGGTTATAACTTCTTTTTTCCTCCATGAATATTATCTTTTTAATGATATCATGAGTCGCTACGTATTATCAATGTTAGTTGTAGAGTGAACTTAGTTAGAATGATAAATAAAAAAAATCTAATATGATTACGTCATACCATTAAGATTTGATCTATCTTCACCAATTTTCCAATTTCTAAATTTTTTATATTGTTTCCTAGCTATTTCAATTCTACCACAAACATTCAAATGTTTTAAATAAATGAGAACGTGAGAATTTTTTATAAAATAAACTGATAAGCGGAAAATTTTCCTAAATTAAAAAAAGATATCTAATTGACTAAAACTATAAAATTACATATAGCTCAGGACTTTCAGAAATAATTTCACCATAAATGTAGATAATTAAAGTAAGTTTGACCTATTTTAATAAAAAAGAATCATATATATTAGGATGAAATGAAGTTGTTGAGATATTTAAGCAATTTAATCCTCTACTGAATAATTATTCAAAGCATTTCTTTTATGGATTTTTTAAAAAAAATAATCATAAACTATCCATACAATACTTTAATATTATTTTATAAATTACACGAATTGATTTAATATAAGAAATATATAGATATACGGTATACGAGCTTGTACGTTTATATTTTTCTTTTCCAAAAACGAAAGAGAAGCCTAAAGCGGCAGGGAGAGAATTTCAACAAAAAGAATGAGTCCAAACCCGAGTCTGAAGGGTTTTTTTGCCGCCAATCAAGTATTAAACCCTATCTAAAAATCTGATACCTAATACCTAATACCTAACTTCTTCTACTGAGTCTTCTCTCCATCATTCATGCCTATTTTCCTTCCATAGTCCCACGTTCAGTCAACTTTTTAATGAGACAAATTCACTTGAGCCAATGAATGCAACAACTAAAGAGCACAACTTCTTTTAATTTCACTTTTTTCAACTAAGTGAAGTGAGTAAATATGTACTAGTATTCTTGGTAACCTTTTTTTTAAAAAAAAATATCATTTGTTGGAAATAAACTAATTTAAACATGTATTAGCTAGTAAGTTAGATTTATATATATAGTCGTTAAATTAAGTTTAGTTATAATATAATTAATTAAGCTAGTAGAATCACCCTGACATAATATATACATGTAGAATATCCGAACTGTCCAGAATGAAGTAAGTGAAGGTAAGTCAATGTAAACATAAATGCTTCGTGGACATCTAATTGAGCCTGGCATTGAAATTCAGGTTCTCACAGTGCGAGGTTGAAAAAACTTTGCATGTGCATTCAACTCGTATCTGTTGCTTTAAACCCTTGGCCTTATGTTTCTGATTGAGTTGAAAATTTGAGAACATTGATGTTAGAAATGCACTACTATTGTCTTTTCTATATTATTATAAGATATTTTCACATGGTTGTAGCTGAAATTTTCAGAACAAAATAAAAAAAAGTAAAGAAGAAGAATATTCGTGTGTATTCAAATGTTAACATGTACCCATGATTCTTCTGTTCTAGTTTTCTCATGGATAACATTAATACTTTCTTTTTCTTTTTAGTTTGATTATCTGTTTTTTCTTATTCTGTAATTAAAATTCCCTCCTTATTATTTTCAATTATAACAGTTTTAACTTCTGTGACATGTTATTATTTTTCTATAATCAAGTTAAATTTGGTCTCACCAATAAAATAAAGTGGAAGAAATACAGAATAAGCTATTTTTTTTCTTTCTATGTAAATTGTTGTTGTTGAAATCTTTATTTTGTTGAGACTTATAAAAGTCTTTAACATAATTTACAACAAATTTCTAAAATCAAAGAATGGTTAATAGACACAATCAGAATAGCAGAGTAAATTGCTTTAATATTATTTCTTAAACTTTTAAATTCTTCTCAAAACTATATTACAGAGAGAAATTAAGTATAGCAATTAATGATTACTTACAATTAAGAAAAATCCAAGATAATATAAAAATAAAAAAAAGAAAGACACACAAAATTTTATAATAGTTAGGTTGTACTTTAATTTATATCTCCACTTAATTCAAGTAACTGGATTTTTAACTATAATCTTAATTTATTCAATTATAATAAACTCTTTTGTAATTAGAACAGAAAATATAAATAACTCCTTGAAACATTATTCAAAAAGATTTTTTAAAAAATAGAAAGAATCAATTATCCATTACACACAAGATAATAAAACACTTAATTACTAGAGTGTGCACCACACACTAATTCAAAGTATTAAGATATTGCATAAAAAAAAAGATACCACCTTAATATGACAGATTTATAATGAAAAAACACATAACATAATCGTTTTTCCTAATGAACATTGAACATTTCTTTTTTGAATCAAAATGTAATATGTAAAACTTAAAAGAAAATATTTTTTAAAAGTTGTAAATCTCTTTCTTAAAAATGTGAAAGGGTGTTTTTAATGAAAAACATAGAAAAATTATCTTTTTAAAAATATTTGAAATTATTAAAATAATCAATTTTTATTAATTCTAATAAATTATCATATTCTTGGTATAACTCAGAAGATAAAAATTAAATTTTAAATCACATTTTATTCAAGAACATTTTAGAATAATCATATTTTATATTTTTTATTATACTATAATAATAAATACTAGAAAGAGGAATCATGAAAAGAAAGTAAGTGCATCGTAATAATCATAATTAAATCAACATATCATAGTTTGTGATATTTTACTTACAAAATTAAAATTGACTAGATTTTACAAAATGACCAACCTTCTATAACAATTTAACACGGTTATAATGGATGAATTAGTTTAGCTACAAATAAAAAAAAGTTAGAACAACAAATTAAAATATAGTTAACTAAAGTTAAAGAAAAACATTAACTTCATCTTTTAAGGTTTAATCATGCTATAGAAATCTATCTAATTATATATCAGTTTATATATATATACGTATTATGTATAAATGATTATAAATAAAGTAATTTTTAATATATAAATTTTTTGTATAAATGTCAGAACACATGTCTCTCTGCTGTAGAAATCCACTGCAACAACAGTGAATTCAAGACTTGTAAATGACATGGCGAATTCAAGAAATGACTTCTGTAACAACCCCACACCTTTGGCCTCTCATTTGATGCTTGGACGACGCAATCCTCCCGAACTCCTCTAGTTTGAAATCGAAGCTCTTCGAAACCTTCCAATTGGACGTGAATCTTGCAGAAAAATGCTATTCACCTAATAATGCTTATCAAACTATAAAACCGGATAACTTCTCCAGTAATCTTATTTTTACGAAAGGAACGGAGAAAACAGCAAAAACCCAAAATCAAATAACCTCCACTTGAGAGTAAACACCGTACTTCTCGAATTGGGAGGTTCCACCAAAAATAGGTACAAAATCAAAAGAAATTACAGTCACAAAGGCAAAGACAAACCAAATTTGGCAAATACATGCCCAATCACACAAAATTGGGATTTCTCTTTCACCCACCTTAATTATCTCACTCACACTATCCCAAAATTTACTTTTTAAGGAATAACTAAAAATAATCTAATTTTTATATTTTTTTTATTTGTTTCCACAGTCTAACTTTTCATTTTTCATTTGGATAAACATCTCCCATTATTTCGTCTCAAAACTGTTCCAGAAGAAGCTACATAACGTGATGTCATATATTGTTTAAAAACTTTCCATTTATAGTAAGTTCGTAGATTTTCACCATAAATCATAAAAGTCATTTAACATTGAGTAGTGATTATATAATAATACTTTAAAACTAACATAACACTTTTCTTTAAATCCAATTTTTCGTCTATTTCTCAGTAATATAAAAGCTAAAAAAATGGTTGTGCTATTTTAGTGTGAAAGAGTCGTTGTGACTGTCGAAAGGTTGAGTCTATATTAATTTGTAAAAGTTGTCCCACACTACATTCACGTTCTATTTTTTACACCGCAAAACCTATCTTTTATGCGTTATTAGGGAAAGAAGGGTTTGTACATGGCACGTGCGTTGGGAGAAGTTGAGCCATCAAATTTGACGTATTCCTTTAACAAGTTGCACATGTTAGACCCATAAAGTTAATAATTATTTATAGACCAACCAATTTAATTGTGGACGTATAGAAGAAGCTTATTAAATACGAAGCTATCTACGCGAACTAACCCATTAACTACGCACGTATCTACTAATCCTTCCTATACTTTTTCTACAATTGCAATTCCTCCCCGGGAGAAAGAAAGAAGAAAAAACTTCACTCTAAAATAACAATTTTGCTTAAAAATATGACAACGCACGTGCATTCTTCGTATATCTTTTTATGAAAACATGTTCACAAGTATATCTTTAAAAAAAAAGTCTGTTTTTCATACGTATTGATTAATATGCATCATAATATCTAATTTAGTTTATTGATTTTAAAGTAAAGCTTGCCCTTTTACTTTATTTTCTTTAAAGATTGTTCAATATTTTATTCATGTTAACAAAAAATAGAAATTTTATTTATTCTAAAAAAACACAGATGCATATTAAAATGATCGTGTCTTTTAAGGTGATCATATTTTTAATCAAACTCATACAAATTATTTGATAACCAAATGATTAATGATGTTATTCTCGTGAATTTTTATTCAACGTAAAAATTTTCAATTTTACGTTTTTACTGTATGAAAGAGTGAAATATTGACTCAAAAAGTGAAAAATTAAAGATCAACAGATCTTCAAACACACTCATTTATAAAAGACGCGTTTTTAGGATTAGTATTAAAAGATTATATATATATATATATTATTCAAGAATATCTTTAGTGTGAGATTTCGTGTCATATACAATATTTGATAAGTTGATTTTAACCAATAAACTCTATACTGCTGTGAAATTTTAAATTATATATTTTTTATTAAAGTTGTTGTAAAAATTTAATAATATATTATTTTAATTTAATTTTTTTAATTAATAATATTTTATTTTATTTTAAAATTGTTTGATTAATAATATATTGTTTTATTTCAAAAATTATTATTTTATTAGTAATATATTGACTTTTAGTGATGTTGCATATTATAAAAAAAGGAAAATATAATAAAAAATTAAGAGAAATTAAATAAATAATTAATCACATAATAATAAAATAAAAAATAATTAATATATCTTTATATGTTTGTGAGAACACATATTAAAAGTTGAAAAATTAATAAAAATAAGATCTAAACTCTTAAATAAAATATAATTAAGTTTTATTAAATATAATTATAATGTAAAAAAATTATTATATTAAAATATAAATAATTTATTATTAAATAAAATCTTATGAAAAGATCTATAATCACGATTATAAACAAAATAGTTAAAATTAAGATTATTATTAAGATGTTGAAGAGTTTAAAAGATCATAGATAAAAAATGATTAGGAGAATGGTAAATTTTATTTTGTATATAGATAGAAAAGAAGAGATACACCTTACGCGTAGATTTATTGAATTTTGTATTAATTAAAACCTATTTTCAGCACATAAATTGAATGAGCCTTTATTGTTTTTAACCAATGAAATGAATAGTAAGACACGAGGCGAATGTTTCAGGTGCTTTGATTGACTTGTAATTTTAATTTACTGAAACAATTTAGCCAACAATTTAATTGGCACTATAGCTGATTTTATTGATAAAGTAATTGAGTAAAAAAAAATTGAAGTTGCTGCAAAATCACTTCACCCAAGAGATTGAAGAGGTGCACAAATCAGGGTAGATTTTAATTGCTTTAACTTTTAATGGATTTATTTTATTGTGTAGTGGATACTTGCACAACTCAAATTACTGCTGCACCCAAACTAATGAAACAGATACAAATACCATGCATCAAATCTGAATGAAAAGACTTGTAAAAGATCGAAGTTCGTATAATTTTACATTTTCAATCGTCATAATAAATTGTATCAAAGTATAATATGATAATAATAAAAATAAAGTTTCATATAAAATAAAATATTATTTATTTTCTATTAAATATAATATTAAAAGATAAAAAATATATAAATTAAAAAATAAATAATATATTATTAAATAAGTTTTAATAAAACTTATATATAAAAAATAATAAAAATAAAATCTTAAAATATGATATTACAGAACTTCTGAAAAGTAAATTAAAATATTATTTGTTAACTTTTATAATAAAAGTATCGTAAAATAATTTATATTAAAAAAACAAATATAAAATCTTAAAAATAATATAATATAATGAAAATGAAAAAATAAATATAAAATCTTACATTAAGATCTTATAATATATCGTTATATAAATATTAAAATAAAAACATTAAAATAAAAAAATAGTCTGCATTATTTACATTAAGTATGTTGAGCTGGATAATTAATGTGATATTTGTCGCTATGGGTAAAAATTACGAGTGAGGGCAACAATTAAAAATAATTTTATATGTTAATTTATTTGATTGTTATCATTAGAAAAGAGTAATTTATGGCTTTATTTTAGTTTTTGTAAAGAAAAATGTAGAGGGGGGATTTTCAGAATAGCAGAGTATGGGAACCACTAAAAACAAAAGGAAGAAAATTGGAACTCTAACATCCGGCGTCGTGACTGTTCTAAAAACTAGAGTTCCTATTGCACTCAAATTATAGCTCTTGTAATTCACGTCATCTATCCACTTTTAACCACGGATCAACATTATTCAAAGGTTACATTTCTAACATCTCGGAAAAGTATAACTATTATTTAATATACTTATCAGATAATATATATATATATATATCATATTAAAAATAATACTTACATCTAATAAGGGTGAACTACAAGAATATAATATATTAGTTAACATAAATTATAATCAGTTATGTCATACAAGAATTACAAAATTTATACTTAGTCATTTAACATATTATAATTAAAAATGAGAGTAGTATAAAATATCTATAGTAAATAACATTAAATATACACTTACTTTTAAACAATAAATATTTATTAAAATAATTAATTTATTTACAATATTATTAACATCAACCTTTTAATTCAACAATAACATTTTTTATGTTATTTTTATTTGATTGAGCTCCTCTAGTTTAGTAAAAATAGATAAAAAAAAATTTATTTTTAATCCTTTTTGGCTTAAGTGAAAATTGATATTGAAAAATTTCATTTTCTGGTCTATTTTTGTTTAAGTGAAAAATTTGTTATTTAATTAAAAATGAGATTAAATGAGAGTAATTTTAACTTTAAAATTTTTTTTTTCTTAATTACAATTTATACTTGAATTAAAATTTCTTTTTTGTTTAAGTAATTTTTTTTCTTTTGCTTTATTGACATTGCATCCTTTGAGTGAATTTAAATGATAAAAATAATGATTATACACCACTTTACTAGTGGGTATAAAACATGTCTAATAGTCACACTAAATAATTCAACCAACATATTCATATCATACAATCATTTTATACAATCATAAACTCAACAAAAATGTATAAATCAACTGATATCAATCTATGACAACTTACAATCTCATTAACTAACTCAAATATTTCAATACAAATCAATTTTATATATCTTTTTTAATTATAACAACTATGTAACCACTAACCATTTTAAAGAAAAATTATTGAATCTAACTTCAACTATTTATTTGGATTAGCTCAGATAAGCTACCAAACTATATTTAAAATGAACCAAATCTCCTTAGTCTTATACTAAAAAAGAATAAAAAGAATTTTAAAATGTCAAAAGAGTCAAAATTATTTGCCAAAAATAATCTTTAATTGATAAAAATTATATACTCTTCACTACTTCTTTAAAATTCTAATTTGACAAAAATCAAACGATCAAATTTTTTTATATCTAAGCGAGAATATAAGGAAAGGAAAAAACTTCAAAAACTAAACTTTTAGGATAAATTGAAAAGCAACTTCTAATCCTATTTATAAAGATGATAACTAATCCATTTTAAAATCAAAATAATTGGTCCTACTAATTTACTTTGATTTGGTTGAAATTTTTGCCTGCTTGGTTCGTTTTTTAATTTAAACTGTCGACAAATCAGGAACATATAGACCAAAAAAAAGAGGCTAAATGTCATCCAAAATTAATGGAAAGTGGCATTGCGCATTGATGCCCCCATTCTGCATTACCGGTGAGTAGTTGGAAAAGCTTTCAATGCTTTACCCAGACCCCAACTCACTAGCTATTACTATCATACTTTTCATTAACACGTCCTAAGTAAGATCCTTGTTTTATCCAAAAATTACGATATACAATAAGGTAGAACAATATAATCGGTGAGAAATCGAAATTTTAAAGGACGTATTTACCGAAGAAATACATTAAAAGTGGTTGTTTTGGTCAAATCTCTCGTGGAAAAAATGGTACAAGTCCAATCTTTGAATCTCAAGCTTTTTGGTGCCCATAAATTGGAGTTGTTGCTTCTCTTCTCCATCACTTTGATGTCTATGAGGCAAAGCTAGTGTATCAATCCTTAACAAACCAAAATACCCTTTTCATTCCGTCTCTTAGCTTTGTCCAAATACCATGTCGGTGGTGGCTGATAATTCAGCAAACAGTGGAAACCACCAGGTGGTTTTAAATGTGAACGGTGATACCCCCAAAAAGTGTGATCACTCAACCAACCAAGACTGTGTACCTCTTCTGCAGAAGGTGTTTATCTCTCCTAATCCTTTCTTTTCCATTCAAGTGCTCTTGTTACCACAAAGCACCCTTATGGATTTCATTTCTATCTAATTCCAACCACAAAGTATCAATTACTGAATTTAATGATAAAAGTTGTCTTTTCTGTAACTATTACTCACTTACATCATGAAAATTTTAGTGGTGAATTTCTTAAAAACTCTACGCAAATTATTTCGTGACTATTTTCTTTTCTTGTAGTGATCAGATGATGTATCGGATGGCGTTTCACTTTTTTTTTTCTTTTAACTAAGCTGATTTTAGAAATGCTGAAGCCTCTTGTGATTCCGAACTTTGGAATAAATGTTGAGCTGGAAATTTATTATGGTTTGGTTGTGTATGTTTAATACAGTTGGTAGCAGAGGTGGTGGGGACGTACTTTTTGATATTTGCAGGGTGTGCTTCGGTGGTGGTGAACCTTGACAAGGACAAAGTGATAACACAACCTGGGATTTCAATTGTTTGGGGACTCACTGTTATGGTTTTGGTTTACTCTGTTGGTCACATCTCTGGTGCTCATTTCAACCCTGCTGTCACCATTGCTCATGCTTCCACCAAAAGGTTTCCGCTGAAGCAGGTGATTAGCAAATAAATTACACCCTCTTTTCACTTATTATGAACATTTGTCAAATATGTTGTGTTATTTTCATTATATTCTGTGTATCGTGTAGTGCAGACTATATCAATTTGGAATTTTGGTCGATTATTTAAGATTATTTACTTTTCAAGTATATGCAGTCACATGGTGAAATAAGTTGAAGATGGTCTAAAATTGACAGTCACTCAGATTAATATCCCAGAAAAAAGATATCATGGATAAAATTTAAGAAATCAGAAAGAAATAACACGTAAAAATTCGTTAAAGGATTTCATTTTCCAAGAGGAGTAATGAACAAAATAGAAAAGAAAGACTTGTAAATATGCAACAAACTAATAAAACAAACTACGAATATTCAATGCTCTGCCTTAATTATTGGAGACGACTTTCGCAGAACAGTTTCTTCAGAATTGATGCTTGGTTAATAACTATCAATACTTCATTCCCAAACGAAAACGCATAACGGTCTCGGTTTGTCTCTAATGATTGAATTTTCCTCCATTTGATATACGTCGTAGGTACCAGCTTATGTGATAGCCCAGGTGGTTGGATCCACACTTGCTAGTGGAACTCTCAGACTTATATTCAATGGCAAGAATGACCATTTCGCAGGAACACTCCCCGCTGGTTCTGACTTGCAATCTTTTGTGGTCGAATTCATAATCACTTTTTATCTCATGTTTGTCATTTCTGGAGTTGCAACCGATAACCGAGCGGTAATGTATCCTGCTTTTGTTCAAAAGAGATTCTTTTTTTCTTGTTTGGTGATGGTGGCTCTTAGTTGCGTCGAACATTTTGGATTTAGCAAATAGCGGCTGGAATTGGCATATCTTGCGAAATTCTTTGTTCTTTCCCATAAAAATGGTTACTTAAATTGACTAACTGCATAAACATATTTGGAATGGGTCAATTGGAATACGTGCTAGAAGTTTAAATCACAGGACACGTGCAATGCGTATCAAATCTATATTTGAGTAATCTTGAACCCAGTTCATAGCTTTTGTTGATTGAAATTAATTTTATTCTAAAATGGTGCAGATTGGCGAGTTGGCAGGGCTTGCAGTTGGGTCTACGGTACTGCTAAATGTGATGTTTGCCGGGTATATTAACTTATCTTAAAACCAAATCGATTATAGCATGCTTTTAACACAGAGTATTATTTTACATTATCGAATAAATTAGAGTGAAGATATATGACGATTGGGAAACATGGAACTCACTTTTGAGTACTGAAATTTGTTGATAATTAAATTTGCAGGCCAATCTCAGGGGCATCGATGAATCCAGCAAGAAGCTTAGGGCCTGCAATTGTGCACAATGAGTACAGAGGAATATGGATATATTTGGTGTCACCAACTCTTGGAGCTGTGGCGGGTGCATGGGCCTACAATTTTATCAGATACACAAACAAGCCAGTGCGTGAAATCACCCAGAGTGCCTCTTTCCTCAAAGGTGATCAAGCCGAGTGATTTAACAGCAAATGCGAGAATGTTCCCTTCTTTTTTCCTTAATTAAGGTTCACCATGGATTAGGGTTAAAATGTAAGGAAGAATCACTGATTTAGTGCCAAATAATCCTGTAATATACCTAGAGCAAATAAAAAACACAGATTCTCCTTCTTCATGCATGCATCGATACTGATACGTAACTTGCAGCATATGTTTTACGATAAAGTTGAGAAGTAAGAACACTGAATCGTGACATAAGATTAGTGAGAGATACCGAAAAAATTGTAAATGAGTAAAAAAGGAAAATAATTAAAGTATTCAGAAAATTTATTATAAATATATTAATGATGTAAAACCACACAGCTCAATTTCTTTTGGATAATGATATATTAATAACCCCAAAAGTTTATACCCGTTCCTTACAAATTACAATAGTATATATTAATTTTTATTCAATAATTTAATTTATATTTTAAATAAATTACATAATTCAATATTTTATTATTTTTCTGAATTGTCATATGCATATAAGAAAAAGAAATCCGCTGCCATAATAACTTTTTCCATTTCTTTTCATGGTACTGACAAATTACTGAAGCAATTATATATTTATCCTAATACATGTAGGAGAAAATATTAGCACAGCTTAATAGCTGACATAAATGAAAATACAATATACACAAACATTTAATATGTTTTGGTCTTCATAGGGGAAGATTTAGGTTGCTGTGGATTTTTCCAAAGTTAAGTAGAATTGGTTTTAATAAGATTAATTTTGAACATTTAAAAATAAATTTATTTATTAAAAAATATGAAAAATGATCTTCAAATGTCAAAACAAATCAGGAACTTGATGGTGCGATATTTTATAAGAAACATTTATGCTTAGAGATGTGTTATTTAACATAAAATAGAATAAAAATTAACACTTGACAGAAAAACATTATTTACTTAAAGAAGTATAATATGTAACTATCTTTTCTATTTTGCACTATTTTCCAAATAAATAAAATACCCTAACGCCATAAAAAAAATTAAAAGTACCAAGTAGATTAATTCAATAACAAAAAATAAAGCATGCACTCGGATATTAACAAAATTTCAACATTTCTATGTGTTTTTTTATCAGTGTATTTATAGGTGTAGTTGATTAATTTTGAACAAACTAGCTATTATTAAACAATTTAACACCAATGGAGTTTATAATATTAACTTTCATGCTTAATTTAAACAAATTGTCATATATTTATGAATTTAATAATATTATTATTTGTAAAGATACGTGTGTACAGAGAAAATTCATTCTACCTCTAAAAGTTACCAACTTTAAAGAATGTAGCAAATGGAACCTTTATGACATGTGATTACTTCATTGACTCAATTTCTTCAAAGGAGGTATCTTTTCAGGAATAAAATTTTATGAATGGAATAGTGAGAATGGTGAAAAAAGAGTATTAGGCCAGAAACCACTAATTCAATATTATACTCTACGTAACCCCAATCAATAGGAAATATGTTAATTGTGCTTCATACCAACTAAATATAATGGATTATATGGTCCTGTTTATTAAAATTAATTAAATCAAGGATAATCCCTACTCACAAGAATAGTTGAATTTTATTTTTAATTTTTTTGTTATGTCTAAGAGAGATTTGATTAATGAGTTTATTTGGAGCTTCGTGTAGTTCATTTCAGCATTAACCTAAATCTACAAATAATTATTTATTTCTTAAAATTTAAGAAGTTTAAAAAGGGGATTACTTCTCTAAACTAAACTGAATCATAGCTACACTTGTTTCTTTGACACGTAAGGATTTAGTTCTAAGAATGTTATCGAAACTTAGGTATGCGTAATTGATGTCATGAATTGCAGATTCTGATTTGTGTGGGTTATATATGGCGTTTGTGACTTGAACAAGAATGTGAAGTTTAATGGAAACACGGGATAAACATTTTTGACCAGGAGTTGATGATAAAGGAAGAAATTGAATGATAAAATGTTTACCTACAAGTTTTTTGCAGTGACTCGTCAAGAGTGGATAAGATTAGACATGGCTGATTTTATTGACATAGCCTGAGTCAAAATATTATCAGAATCACATGAATGCTATGCACTTATACACGAGATAATGCACAGTTTCTGTAGGTGTGCATCTTTGATTTTGGTTAGAACCCGTGCTAGTTAAATTTTCAACACATACCTCTTTTTCATTTTGTTACTAGAAAAGAAGAAAAATGAAAGATCATGGGAAAAGAAACCGAATTTTTCTCTTTAAAATTAAATTATCCTCCAAGGTAAATTAAAACCGCACCAAATTAAAAACCAGACATATATCCAGAAGCATTATACTCGTCTAGAACCAGACACCAAGTATTTAACTGCTAAAGATTAATTCTCAACTTATATTTATTTGAAACAAATTCGAATACATGTATTTTATAAGTATTTTTTATGTTTTAATATAAATATTATAATAAATTTAAAAGTAATAATTAAATTTAAATTATGTTTAAGTTCTAAAGTATTTAATCATATATTTAAGGTATACATGGGAGGTACTAGGATTAGTTTTAGATTTTTGTGGAGTGTAATAGTTTTATGTAAGTTAAAGGAGTGAAAATAGAAAATTCTGGATGGTGTATACGCTAATAAGTTGTGCCTTGCTTTTGGGTTGTAACAAAAATGAAATAAAATAGGCATAAACTTAGTAAATGTGCGAGGTGCAAATAGTAAATCAGGGTACAAAACATCCAACTCTTTCATTCTCCTTCAAATTCTTCTTCTCCATCGCTTCTTCCTTTTTTTCCCAACAAATACTAACCTAAATTCCCTTCTCCATTCCTGTGTGAATTTCAACCTTTTTCTTTTCTTTTGTGAGTGTAGTATTGAGTAAGCTTTCCACCTTTTTCCTTTTTTTTCCCTCTAGCAAATGCATGCATGAATGCATTCTTAGGGTTGTTGGGTATAAAGACAGTTTTGGGGGTTGAGTTTGAGTTGTTTGATGATTAGGGTTAGAATTTTCAGGTAATTGATCCTCCTTTTTTTCAAATTCTAATTTCTTTAATATATAAGAAAAATCAAGATAAGAGAATCTAACTTTGTTTTATATTACAATTTAGGTTATAATATTGATAACTTGATTTTGTGTGGGTGAAAGATCCTTGCATACAACAATTTTAGATCAGATTTTGAAACCTAATTTGTTAGGATTTGAGTGTGATTCTTTAATAATCACTGCTACACGAACCTACATCCACGTCGGTTCTGGGGATGATTTCACGACGGTAACAAAACCGACGTTGAAAGAGGAGACGTTAAAAGTAATATTTTCAACGTCGGTTCATTTACACTTTCAACGTCGGTTATTTATTGAACCGACGTAGAAAGTGTATTTTCAACGTCGGTTCTAAATGAACCGACGTTGAAAATCCCCTCCCCCACTGCAATGCAGTTTCTAATTTTGTCATTTTCCCTAAATTTTAGTACCTGTATATCAATGCCAGAAAACCAGAAAACAATTTAAAATTACTACATTTGAAATGAATTATATATATTGAATAATTATTTGAATTTGATCTATTTACAATTGTATAAATGAAATTACAATAAAAGAACTCCTATTGTTCCCTATTTCTAAGTTCTAAAAACTTCTGTGCCCACTTTTGTCGAACTTGGTCGATAGACTCTTTGGGCAAGGGTTGGGTATCAGTGAATACCTGGAACAAAATGAAAGTATATGTTAGGTATCACAAGTAGGAAACTTTACCAATACAGTTTTGGAGGAATAGGGTTTTGGAGGACTAACCTGTCTCCAAGTATCTCTGATATTCCCAAAAACTATAAGCCACATCCAGTACATTACGTAGTAGCCACATTCATAGCTACCCGTTTGTCTATTAACCTATAATGAATTGAAGAAGTCATTAGTTATGAAAAATACATATTGAATATTCATTAGAGAATTAAAAGTAACCTTACATGTAGGATTTCCCAATGTGGGTTAGTGGCTTTGTCGATGTGCATTCCATCAATGAGTACTTGCACACCTTAATAGCACTTCTTTGAGAAGTTATTAGTCAATACATGAACATTAATTATATTTGAAAACACAAAGTTTAAAATACTTACCTATTCAAAATATTCTTTAAATCAGTATCTGGTTTTTTATTCAAAGAACAAAACCAGTATACGGTCTTCTCTGGACGACTGATGAGGAAGAGTTGCCAATGATGCCTTGAAAAATAAAATGTTTAGAATATAATTCAATCACAATAAAAACAATAATGAACTTATATTGACTTACTTGGAATAAATATGCTCCAAGATATATCCGCCTTTTAGAGGTGAGGATCCAATTTTGGATATATCTTTGGACTTCCTCCCGTCTATTTCCAGTTGCTTGGATTGATCGAGGCTCAAAAATCCATACACATCCGAAGCTCCTGCTCCTCGCCAATTCATCCATCATCCTAAAAATGAAAAATAATAACATGTTATATATTAAATAATGAAATTGAAATTATAATAATAAATATGTACTTACATTGTCCAAAGTTGTAAAATAGAGATGTTGAGATCCCTATCACCCAACGTGACCTCCGAGATGTCGAATATGAAATGTAGAGAGGAAGCTTGCATTATTTATCCCAAATCTCGTAGCATCCCAGCGAATCTCAAAGGAGTTCGCATAATATTCTGCAGAGGCACGGATCAACTGAACAATTGGATTTTTCGGGATAGCTGCTTCTTTTCCTTTAGTATGTTCAGAAGCAGCACGACTTGTAGGCTTCTGAACATCCTACATGTTTAAAACAATACTACTTAATACAGAAATAACATTTTCAGAACTCATTAACATAAAAAATTACATACCTTTTTAGAAACTTGTCTCACTAAATGTTGGGGCCAAGCAATGAGCGTGTGAAGGGCCTGTCCCACCACTTGTACCTCATCGGTAGGCACGGGGACTCGAGCATCGGCATCTCGAATCTCTTCTACCACCACTCTCAAATAACCAGGTGCCAAAGGCACACTTGTGGATGGTAGAAGCCCCTTCTCGAAGCCGAACCAAGGGCCACCAATCTTGGTTCAAGCAAGTCATCCTCCACCAATAAGGCACATTGTTTCATCCCAAAAGATGTACTGTGGATGCATGATATGAAGACATTTGTAATGAAGACATATATGAAAAATAAATAACGATTTTACCTATCGGTGCAGGTGCGAGTGCAGCAGCGGCAACGGGAGAAGCTAGAATAGGAGCGGGATTACTTGGAAGTACTTCCCATTGTGCCAACGGATGGAGGAGATGGTTGAGCGTGTTGGTGGGAAGATGCCATCCTAAGCGCCAGAGTCCGGAAACATGCTAAGTAGGCTGCTCCCGAACTTCGTCTCTGCGATGACCAGGTGTCGGCTTCATCTGTGAGCTTCTTCTCCAACTCTTCTTCATTAATTGTTGAGCTCTGGGTATTCTTCCTTGCTGCCCCAAAATAATGTCGAATACCCACACGGTCCCCACACCCGAACACGGCGGGGTGTTCATCTTTACCAATAGCGGTGGTCGAGTATATCCTGACGACCATATGGAGCGAAAGTTCCCTGTGTACACTTGCTCCTCCAAGGAATCCTACAATAAATTTAACACATTATATATATATAATATACAAGTGTAACAAATTAATCATATTAGGGTTAAAAAGAATAGTAACTTACAATCCTATCTCGCTATATATTGAGCCTCCTCGGATGTCATCCCACCGGAAGGCTTTTGACGAGCTCTCTTCCAAGTTTGATGACGTTTAGGAGGAGATGGTGGGGAGATCATCCTGGCTTATACAGAGCCGGCTGCTTCTTGTTCTCTGAGTGCGGCCTTCTCGTACATCATTCTCTCGGACAAGAGATCATACCCCCACGAGACGAGGCGGTGGGGGTCAAATTCTTCTTTTGAACCTCCTTCGCCTTTAATCTTTTCTCCTGAAAAATAATTGATATTAGAATATAATACAATAAGTTAATAAATTTAAATTAATTTATACCTCCCACTCTGGGCCAGTCCTAATCTCTACAAATTTCCTCCACTCCTCCTCAGATATGCCATATCGTTGGCAAGGAGTAAGTCCCTTACTAACGACATCCTCGGCATACACCCATTTCAGTAGTTAATGTGGACTTGAGCGCCTCCACATTTTTGCAATGGTGGACATAATCTTCTTCTTAAGCGCCTTGGAGTTTTCAATATCAAAATACTTACGTAAAAATAAAACATAATTAGCATCAAAATTAAAAATCAATATTCAAGAAAAGACAATTGAATAAATTTAAACTTACCGGAATGTCACGCCTAAATCAGATTCTTCACTGTCTCGTCAACATTATCCCGGTCTGGATGCAAAATAGATATCTAAAACATAATCATTAGTTAGATGAAAAGAAGAATTATATGTAAATATGTAAAAAACTTCAAATATAAACTTAGAATTACCTTCTCTCGTGCCACGGTACCCAAGTAGTCTGCTGAGCTCGGGTATGATGCGGGCCGGACACCTTCCCAGTGCGTGGATCAACGAGACACCGAGCTTCTCTCTGTCATGTGTCCGGTTGTCAAGCTCGATGATCGTGTTGCTTATGCGGTCTTCTTTGGTGGGCGAGGTGGTGGAGGAGATGAGGGAGGTGAGGAAGGAGGTGATGGTGAAGGAGATGCCATGTGTCCGTAAAGAAAATATAAAACAATATAATTTATAAATCTTAAATACACAAACATAAAACAAATACATAAAGAATTTTAAGTAGAAACATACTTAGACAACTAAATTTTCCCATATCCCTTCATCATGATCATTACGAGTTGCATAGACCACATCCTCTTGTACATCTTGAATACTACTAGGCGGTCGTGGTGAATTGGGAATGACAATGAAATCATCGACTCGTCTTCATTTTCACTTGTTGACATCAATCCCTTTGTCTTGAAGGACCACGGACCACCTATCATTACATGGGTCGGTGACATAAAAAACTTGTTTTGCCTGATATGCCATGATGAATGGTTCTTCCTTATGACCTAGCTTCTTAAGGTCTATCATAGTAAAACCCATTTCGTCAAATTGAACACCGGTATTGCTATCGACCCAAACACATTTAAATAGAGGAACTCTAAATTTCTTGTAGTCAACCTCCCAAATTTCCTCAATCACTCCAAAGTAACTTATGGATGCCATGATGGGGTTTTTATCCTTTGAACTAGAAAAGTGCATGGATGTGGCCTCAATAGACACTCCACTATTTTGAAGCTGTGCTATTGTCATCTTGTGACTTTGTGTAGAAGGAATATCTATTAATGTCGTACCCAGTCCAAGTGATGACGTTATGTTTTGGTCCATGAGCTAGCCATTTCAATGTATCGGATGCATGCTTGATCTGAAAAAATTTGGCTTCTAAACCAAGCGATAAACTTGTTGTTATGCTCCTTCACTAACAACCGTTCACCCATTTTGGGGTTTTGGGTCCTCAACATTGATTGATGAGCGGATATGTAAGGAAGAACTTCATCTGTATTATTCAAAATATACAAGTGTGCTCGACTCAACTCGGTAATATCCTTTGCTTGAACTTTTATACCACGAGTACCCTTTCCATTTATCCTATCATCATGTCGACTTGTAGGAACACCCACGGCTTGTGCTTTTGCCAAGTATTACGAACAAAACTCCGTAGCTTCTTACGCAATATACCTTTCAACTATAGAAGCTTCGGTCCGTATGGATTCTTAGTATACCCTTTGAAGATCTTCATGTATCGCTCAATTGGGTACATCCACCATAAATAAAGCTGGGCCACATAACCGTATCTCTCTTACAAGATGTACAATTAAGTGAACCATAATATCAAAAAATGATGGAGGAAAATACATCTCCAATTGACATAGTATAATTGCTTGCCTCATTTTCCAATTGATCTAATGATTTTTCGTCAATTACTTTCGCGCATATAGAGTTGAAGAAAAAACATAGACGCATAATTGCATTTCTCACATTCTTCGGGAGTATGCCACGTATAGCTACAGGTAAGAGTTGTTGCATCGAAGCGTGGCAGTCATGTGACTTTAACCCAACTAGTTTAAGATCTTTCATTGACACAAGACTCTTAATATTTGAAGAGTATCCTTGTGGAACTTTAATACTCAGAAGGCACCGACAAAGACTAGTCTTCTCTTTTTTGGATAAAGTGTGACATCTTTGGTGGAAGATATGTTCTCTTGCCTTCACATCTTGGATGCAATTCCGGACGTATTCCCAATTCACAAAGATCTTGACGAGTATTCACTCCATCCTTTGTCTTACCTTTGATGTTCAAAAGTGTGCCAATTAGACTATCACACACATTCTTCTCAACATGCATCACATCAATACGAGTGACGTACATCTAAATGACACCAATATGGAAGTTCAAAAAAATTGATCTCTTCTTCCACTTGCTTACGTCGGTAGATTTCTTTTGGGTCTTTCCAAATTCAACATTTATGTTTTTCACGCGATCATAAACTTCCTCACACGTTAACGGTGACTTAGCAATTTCATCCTCCTGGCAACCGTTAAAAGCTTTCTTCAATCTTCGGTATGGGTGGTTAGCTGGAAGGAATTTTACGTGTTTATTATAAATTGTCTTCTTCCCATGTTTCAATTGCGAGATAACTTGTATCTTCTTGACAAATAGGACACGCATGATGACCCTTGACACTTTGTATCCACTCAAGTTACCATATGCTTGGAAAGTCATTTATGGTACAAAATATCATTGCATGTAACTTGAAATTCTCCTGTCGATTTGCATCAAACACCTCTACTCCTTCCTCCCACAACAATCTTAAGTCATCTATCAAAGGACTTAAATAAACATCTATGTCATTTCCTGGTTGTCTTGGACCTGCAATCATCATAGATAGCATAACATATTTCCGCTTCATGCACAACCAATGTGGAAGATTGTAGATCACCAATAAAACTGGCCATGAACTGTGGTTAGTGCTTAAGTTACCAAAAGGATTCATTCCATCTGTAGCTAGTCCAAGTCTAAGGTTTCTTGCATCACTACCAAAACTTGGAAATAGACGGTCAATTTTCTTCCATTGTGGAGAATCAGTCGGATGTCGAAGTTGTCCATCTCGTTTCTTTGCAGCTCGAATGCCATGTGAGATTTTTTGAATCTTCTTCATTAGCAAACAATCGCTTAAACCTTGGAATTATTGGAAGATACCATATAACCTTTGCGGGAGAACCCTTTTTATGACTATCTTCACCATCACCATCACCATCCTTGACTTTGTAACGTGATACACCACATTTTGGACACTTGTCAAGACATTCAAACTCTTCTCCGTATAAAATACAGTCATTAGGACAAGCGTGTATCTTTTTATATTCTAAACCCATTGGACAAAGTATCTTCTTTGCTTCATACATACGGTTAGGCAATGTGTTTTCATCTGGAAGCATCTCTTTCAAAAGTTCTAACAATTCATTGAAACTTTTATCACTCCAACCAAACTTTGCCTTCAAATTCACCAATCTTAATACGAGAAGACAATCGTGTGAATGTTGTACACCCGAGGATACAAAGCCGTCTCTGAATCGGTCTTCAATTTATCATATACAGTGCATGTGCTTGAAGAAAGCTCTCCGACCCACATCACGAAGCATATCCTCTATTCGATCTTCCATACACACATCCTCCTCCTCCACGAGGTTGTGATACTATTGGAATATCAATAAGTTCACCGTGCCATATCCATGTAGTATAATTTTTCATGATACCCTCACAGATTAGATGTTCTCGTATTATATCTACTGTTTGAACTCTTCCATTAACACACTTAACACGGGGACAATAAAATTTTCCATTCATCTTTAGACCATTTCGTTCGAGCAAAACTCAAAAATTGTTCAACTCCATTCTCATACTCTTCTGATATACAACTTGCATTCATCCAACTTCGATTCATTTTCGGATTTTACACTACAATTAAGAGTTAATAAAAACCTTATTGGTCATCAATGAATTTAATATCATTGATTACTATAATAAAAATTATCATTTAGTAGACTTTGCTCTATAAGAGAGACAAACTCATTCTAACGAAATTTCAGCGAGTTTCCTCTGTTATTTGACTAAATCAAATTTTTACACAACATCAAATACATAAACAACATCAAATAAAGCCCCATGGGCACGACCGGATAATCGGAACATTCATCTACATTTCAATAACCTAATCATACAAACACTATCTACAAAACAAAAAATAATAAAAAACCCACTAACCTGACAGCGGACCCACAAAATGAAACCTGCAGGCGCGGTTCGCGGCGCAGGGCACGCGAGTGGCAGCGGCAGAGTGGCGAGGGCAAGGCAGCGGCGGCACGGCGGCGACACGACATGAAGGAAACCACGCGGCCAAGGTAGCGGCGCGATTCGCAATGCCGGATTGGGAGCGGCGTACAGGCAGCAGGCGGCGGCGCACTGGCAGCAGGCGGCGGCGTCTCTGGAAGGAAGGGCGTTCGCGCGGCGAGGAAAACCAGAAAAACCAGGTGCGGCAGCGTAAACTTCGAAACGAAGAACGAAAAGTGAGGAAAAAGAGGGCGCGGGTTGTGTATATAAAGGGGTTTTAACGTCGGTTATGGGAATAACCGACGTCGAAAGTGTGGGAGACACACTTTCAACGTCGGTTCATTAAGAACCGACGTGGAATGTATGACTTTCAACGTCGGTTCTTCATGAACCGACGTTGAAAGTGTGTCTCCCACACTTTCGACGTCGGTTCATGAAGAACCGACGTTGAATGTCATACATTCCACGTCGGTTCTTAATGAACCGACGTTGAAAGTGTGTCTTCCACACTTTCGACGTCGGTTATTCCCATACCCGACGTTAAAACCCCTTTAAAATCCCTTCTACGTCGTTTGTATTTTAACCGACGTAAAACTGCGACGTTAATTCGTATTCTTGTAGCAGTGAATGTTTTATTTTTATTAGTCTTTTGTGATTTTAAATTTGTGAATTTATATGTAGTTTTGAAAGTTTATGTCATCTATTTGAGATAAAGAGTTACTAAGATTGATGAATGTGCAATGAATTATCTCTCTTTTATTAGTTAATTATTCTATGAATTGATTTTCAAGTGGACAATTAGATAATTGAATATTTTGTAGGAGACGTGACAACCTATCACTATAACTTGTCTTAAGGTGTATTAATTTTGAACTAACACATAAAAAGAGGTAAAATAATTAATATATTTCTATTTTTTTAATAAGTTGGTTCTGACAGTAAAATAGAGGAACACAATACTACTTCTTTTAAAACTATTCTTTTATGAGTAATATATTGTTGCCTAATTGTAAACTTAATAGGAGAAAAAAATTGAGATGGAAAGAAAAATAATCATAATTAATAATATAATAATAAAATAAGAAATAACTAATATTCTTTAACATGTTCATCAAGGCATAGTAATATTTATAATTATGTAGTACATTTCTTATGAAATAACATGTTACTACTAAAACAACAATTTCAGAATAAAATAATATATTAGTAATAAGATATCAAAATAATACATTAAAACTATATAAAATATTATGATAATAAATAAAATAATAAAGTGATGAAATAGTAAATAAGTAACAATTAAAACGTATGTGAAATGAAAATTTAGTTGTTCACTATACTTTCAAATCAATATTTATTATGTAGAGAAATATAGAGAGATAAAAGAAATAATAAAAAAATATAAAAAATATATAGTAGCAGGAAAATTTAGTTACTACATAACAAATAGATGTGAAAAAATATTAGTTTATATACTATTATGTGTTTAGTGAATAATTAATATATCTTATTTTATGTGTTAAGAGGACATATTATTTTAAACATATCGTTTAATAGATAATTTATTATTTTTTATTGTTAAAATAAATTGAGCATCTTTAAATTTAATTTTTGAATTTATGATTTGAGTATTTAAATTTATATCATGTAAGGAAAATAGTTTTTTACTCATTTATGAAATAATGACATTTCTAAATTTTATGTTTAATACATTTGTAGAGTAAAATTAAGAGGGATATTAAATTTTTGGGTTGAAAGAAAATTTTAATTTTTGAAAACAAATTTTTGAAGATAAAAATTTTATGATTGAAAATTTTATAAGGAAATAAGAAAAAATGACTGAAGTAAAGTAACGTATTTCATTGATGAGAATTCAAAGTTTTTTATTAACTGAAAAGAAAGTATTACTATAAAGAAGACAAATTATAATAGATAATTTTCAATCAATAAAAAATATTAAATAATAAAGGTATTTCAAAATTTTAAATATTTTATTATAAATTATAAAAATTAATTACATTTTAAACTGCATAAATAAAAAAAAAGAAACAGAGAATAATAAAATTAACTTATCAGTTAGTTTTTGGTTGATAAGTTAGTTATTAATTAATACCGTAAATTTGTAATTTATAAATTTGAAGGTGATTAGCTAATTTATTGAATTATATTATACAATAATAAATATAACATGAGTTTTATTATACTGCAAAAGTAAGTTATCCAATGGTTATTTGATGTTAAAATATCACTTTTCTATTATATATATAATTTGTGTTTTATAAATAAAAAGTGTATTATTATATAAATATTTTTTATTTATTTTACAAAAGTTGTATGTATTTTTTATTTAGATAAGTCATTTTTTAAAATTAATTGATTTAATGAATATTACTCAAATTTAATTTTTATTTTTAAGCTATTGTTATATTAAATCTCTTTGTTAAAATTTTAATTAATTTCTTAATTTTCAACCTTATCTTGTAATGAAATATTAGCTCTTCAATTTATAATATACTAAATATTTTCTAATTTAAATTACACAAAAAATAAAAAATAATCTAATAAATACTAAAAATAATACAATAATTAATAATTTTTATAAAACTAAAAATAAGTAACAATAAATAAAAAAAATCATATAACAGAAGAAAATTAAATAAATTTGAAGTTACAAATTAACTAAATTAACTTGAAACTAAAAAATTATAAATTAAAAACTTCCAACTTACTTTAAAGTGTTTTACTAAACACTTCTATATTGATCAAAGTAGTTTATAAATTAATAAAATAAAATAGTAATCAGTTTATTAACCTCATCCAACATATTTAATAAAAAAATCAGAAAATTTATGAAAAAATAATAACTTTTTACTTAAATCAATTTGATCTTTAAATATTATACTAACATCATAAAAACTAATAATAGAATATAATTATCATATTTTTACATATTAAACTTAAATCACAATTTTTATTATTTCATATATTAATTGAATAACACCCAATTACAAATGAGTGGTTATTACTTTCACGGTCCAAATTTTTTATATAATCCTCGTGTAACTAATTGTTATTGAATAACTCAATATGTATTTAAATTAAACATCTCAATTCAATAGTTTAATATTAAAAAATAGTTATCATTTAGTTGTAAAAAAGAAAGTTGGTTGTAAGGAGACATCTTATCCTCTCTCTCTACCATCAACAAACCAAAAAATTTATTAAAAAACCTCATTTATGTTGTTTACAGATTTTACATTTTCTGAAGGGGAAAAACTTTCTTGAGCACACAATTTCTGTAACATATTTTTAAAATGAATCATACATATGCAAAATGAAACAACTTAGTATGAGATATTGGATATGTTTCATGGCTTAGTTCATTCCATTAGAATTTTTACTGTGTCAATCTCTTATCATCATCACACAAGCCAGAAACGTTTGCCCCGAAAAATAAGCCTAAATCCCGTCTAAAATTAATGCCGGGAGTTCTTTTCCGGTTTCTTTCTGAATTTCCGGTCGGTGGTTATGAACAAAATTTCAATGCTTTTCTGAGATCATAACTCACACACAAGTTGCCAAAAACGTAACTCCTAATTTCCATCAATGTATTCTTCTGTCTCAGGCAAGAGTAGTACGTACTGGAGCATTTATTAGAGACTAGTATATAAATAAAATGTTGATTGTGTGATTGCACTTGTAAAGTTATCTACAAGGTTATGACATTATCTCTTAATTTTATTATTATATTATTTTATATCAGTTTTAAGATTTTATATATAATATTTATTTAATTTTTTCATAAAATTTTCTTTAATAACATATCCGTTATACTTCAATTTATGAATATTTTAACCTAATAACGGTATTTAATGTAAACAAAATATTATGTCAATATAATTAGATAAAGAAGTTTTATAAAAAGTAGATATTAAACTTATCATTGTAATGAAGATATTCTAAGTTTGAGGAAAATATAGTGTTAATGAGACGTGAAAAAATATGTTAATACAATGGTGTGTGTTTTAACCATAATCCAAACACAAGCATTAGGCCATCTTTTGGGACCTCATAAATTGGTGTTGCGTAGCAGCATTCTTTGACACTACATTGTTTTCTCACTCCATTTCCTAAGTTTATCTTCAATCTCTGTCATCAGTGATGGCCGATTTGAACCATGACGTGGCTTTTGACGTGAACGCTGATTCCTCTAAAAGTTCTGATGACAACGAAGCCTCTGTGCCCCTTCTGCAGAAGGTAGCTCTCGTAATCCCTTCCTTCCTTCTCCATTCATACACTAATTGTTATAAAAACCTGCGCATGTTTTAGAATCCATGGAATGTGATGTATAAAGAGGATTCAAAAAAACTTGAAGCTTATAATGATTAATTTTTTTTGGAATAAATATGTTAAGCTGGAAAATATAATGGTTTGGATTGTACTTGTTGCATATAGTTGGTGGCAGAGGTGGTGGGGACATACTTTTTGATATTTACAGGGTGTGGTTCGGTTGTGGTGAACCTTGGCAACGACAAGGTGGTGACACAACCTGGGATTTCGATTGTTTGGGGACTTGCTGTTACGGTTTTGATTTACTCTGTTGGTCACATCTCCGGCGCTCATTTCAACCCTGCTGTCACCATTGCTCATGCTTCCACCAAAAGGTTTCCCTTGAAGGAGGTGAGTGTAAATGAACCATTAGTGAACCGATTATGCCCTCTTCCAATTTGCTTATTGCTTCATAATGCTCATTTGGTCAAATATGTTGTGTCATTTTCATTTCATTTCCAAACAAAACACCAGTGATCTTAGTACGTCTTAAATTATTGAATTTTCCTTCATTTTGCGTTGCAGGTACCAGCATATATAGTGGCCCAGCTTGTTGGAGCCATACTTGCTAGTGGAACTCTCAGACTTGTATTCAGAGGCAAGGGTGATCATTTTCCAGGAACAGTCCCTGCTGGTTCTGATGTGCAAGCTTTTGTGATGGAATTCTTGATCACTTTTCTTCTTATGTTCGTCATTTCTGGAGTTGCCACCGATAACAGAGCGGTAACCTTCTTGTTCTTATTCCAATGAATTTGCTAGTTTGGCAATGGTTGGGTCTTAATTTCTGTTTAACATTTTGAATTTTAGAAATGGGGGTTGGGTTGGTTGGCATATGTTGCCAAACTCTTTAGGCTTTCCACGTAAAAACATGTTACTTAAATTGACTATTTGGAATCACTTTGAGTACAGGCACATGCAATGCGTATAAAAATCTATATTTGATTTTTCGGCGACTCTATTTCATAGGATTTGTTGATTCAAATTAATTTTATTCTAAAATGGTGCAGGTTGGTGAGTTGGGAGGGGTTGCAGTTGGGTCTACGATACTTCTAAATGTGATGATTGCAGGGTATCAACCTATCTCAGAACCCAACTGCTGTTACCATTTCATTGCAGGCTTTAACATTAGGAATGCTATTTACAACAATATATAATAACTAAAATTAAGATGTTGAAATTAATTAACAATTATATTTGACAGGCCAATCACTGGAGCATCAATGAATCCAGTAAGAAGCTTAGGACCTGCTATTTTGCACCGTGAATTTAGGGGAATATGGATATATATGGTGTCACCGATTCTTGGAGCTTTAGCAGGTACATGGGTCTACAATTTCATCAGGACTGCTTCTTTCCTCCAAGCTCATCGTCAAGCTCAGTGATTCAAAAGCAATTGCAATAATGATCCTTTTTCTTTCCTTTTTCATTTCCATGTTTTGACATTAGCTTCTGTTACTGTTATAAATGTAAGGAAGAATCACCAATTCAGTTTGCCCAACAATCAAGTAATATAAGTAAAAGATAAAAAATAAATAAAAAATAAACATGGAAACCCAAAATATTTATCTCCAATCAATATATATACTTAAATAGAAGAGAAAATAATAATTTTTACAGAATATATAATATGATAAGATAATAGAAATAAGAATAAATAAATATATATATAAAATAAAAATGTATAACTATTATTGTCCAAAGAAAAATGCTTTAGCCGTTATGTGAGAGAACAATGTTTTATGTAAAAAAAATAATTATTTTTTAAAAATTATGAATAATTATAATTATTAAAACATGATTAAATATGTTTTTAGTTCTTAAATTATTTGTCAAAATTGTGTTTCGTGTCTGGAGCAAATTTTGAACCTATTTCATCCTTATATTTTATAAACTCATGTAAATGATATTTGGTGACGTGTTAGAATTCAATTTTATCTCTTTATTTTCTTTTTTCATAGTTTTCTATTAATTATCATTTGTCTTTTAAGTTTTTTTTATTCTTTTTTTTTTCTTTCTCTCTTATTTTTTTTAAAAAATGTTTTTATTTGTCATTAATGATAATTTATACGAGTTTATAAAAATATAAAGACTAAACAAGTCTAAAGTTTATCCTAAAGACGAAACACAATTTTACCAAATAACTGAAGAACTAAAAACATATTTAATTTTTATTAAAACTAAAAAATTTATTTAAAGATTTAATAATATTGTGTAGTTAAATAATAATTTATTATTAAAATTAATAAATTATAATTTTTTAAAATTATTTATAATTTTTTGATAGTTATTTTTTAAAACTATTTTAAACAAAATATGTTTAGTTATATGATCTCATTTCAGAAATTAATATACAACTCTGTATTTGCTTCTAATCTTAATAATTATTGCTTAAAATAAATTTTCGAATAAAGCATTTTGATGTGAGTCTTGAAGCTGTTTACCAAATTATTCATATAAACAATTGTTCTTAAAGGATAAAAACACAATATTCTCCTTTATGTTAAAATTGAGTAAATTATGTAATAATATAATAGATTAAAAATTATTTTTTTTAATAATAAATTATTTGTTTATATAACTTATATTCTTAAGATAATATATATTATATTAATTATCTATTAACACATAAAAAATATAAAATAATTAATATTATTTTTATTTTTTCTCTTCTTACAATAGTTCTATTTTTAAATAAATTTTAATATTTAATTATTTATAAATAATTCATTTCTTTATCATTTTATTTATTATTACAATATTTTTTATAATACTTTTCCTTCATTAGTTTTATTGTTGTAAAAAATACAACTTAAATTTGTGAAATTTTAAATTTAAATTTTATATTTTTATTAAAATTTTATATTATTAATAATTTATTGTTTTACTAATAATGTATGGTTTGAAACTATTTTTTGTTAATAATAATTTTATTATTTTGAAACTATTCTTAATAATATATTATTTGATTAATAATATAACGTTGTATCAAAGAAAAATAAAAATAAAAAATAACTAATCTATTAATAATATAAAAATAAAATAAAAAATAATTAATTCATTGTAAATTATGCATAAAAATTAAAAAATATAAGTATATCCTATAAAAGAATACTTATTAACTTAAAAAATATGAAATGGGACTATATAACAGAACAATTCTTCCAAGTTACTTGCAACAAAACATAAATAACTCTCATTATCTTATTTTGATAATAAATTATTTTAACTAATTGAAAATCTCTACTTTAATAATAAATTATTTTAACTAATTGAAAATCTCTACAGAACTCGCCATTGAACACTGATTTGAACATGGCACATAAATTCGTTCAGTCCCTGTGGGACAGTGCAATTAGTATCCAATGAATACAGGAATACTCCAACAAATGTATGTTAATATATCAGTTTATTACACATCCTAGTCTAGATATATTTTCTTCATTTTTCTTCATTTTAACATAAATGACGTTTTATACATAACGTGCTCTTACGCATGTACAAAGGAAATTCAACAGAAAAAAGAAAAGAACAATTAGATGTTAGGACACTAACAAAAATTAATACATCCTAGGTTAACTTGTTAGACAAAAACCTAACTTCCATCATGGTTAATATGACCGGAGAAAGAGCAATCTCAATCTAGTGCCTGAGGACGGTTTAAGGTTGCAGGAGCGCGAACAGAAGCCAGCCTTTGCCTTGCTTTCGGAATAATTATAGGCGTACAACACACAAGAGCAAAAAGTAACTCCGTGAAGAATGCCATCATCGCGATCCATATAAATATGCTCATCTTCCAAAGCCATATAATCCTCTTCAACAAGGGAAGTTCAGATTCAACAATCAGAGATGCATCATATATTTCAGGAATGCCTGCACCTGGTTGATATTCTGCTCGTTGCTCAAGAGTCACTTTCAAGCATGAAGTATGTACATCTCCTTCTTCGAAACCTCTCATCTTCACATTCAGAGTCTGAGTTTCGGATGTATAGCCAGTAACAAGAGGAACAATCTTGAGGAGAGTCGTGATTAGGCGGATAGGTTCACTTCTGAATCTTAACATGCAAGGTTGACTTGAGCTTGCAATAGCTTTACCATTAGACAATAGGAAATCTAACCTGATCTATAAAACAATAGGAAATAATGAAGAAACTCAAAAGCAAGCTACATGAAACTGTGAACATCTGTAATCACATATCATCATCAACAGTTCTACTTGGCTAACATAAGTATGATACCAATTACATAGCAATGACAATTTGATAGCACGCACTAAGATGCTTGACGACATTATAATCAACGGCCATGAAACAAGTACAGTACAACTAATTCCATTTCTTGCCTAATGCATATAACAATTATTTTAGAGCACCTACTACGCCAAACTGATAGTAACCACAAACGGAACAGAAATAACGTTCCAGACACTACTTAGCCCAAATGTTTGAACTATTCCACAGTCATATTATTTTTGAGTCTCTCTAACATATCCTACCACCGGGTTGCTTCAAAAGTCAACACTAATCACCATAACTACCCAATTAGCATATTCCCAAACAGAGGTCTCCATTCTACCATTGTAGTGTATAATGTTTCATTACAGAATCGACATCTTTCCTTCAAATTAATAAACAAAGAATCAACATCTTTCCTTCTAGCTAATAAACAAAAATTCATACGGATAAATGACAAAATTCATCAGGGAACAATCACTTCAAAGACCAGAAAACAAATACAGTAGTGTATAAGTTCATTTTAACTAATGAAAAAAAATCAAATCAATCTATTTTACTTTCTTATTTTCTTTTCCTGTTAGGCCCTCCAAATAAGTTTATCTAAACCAACTCTTAACCTAAATAAAAAAGACTTTTAATCTCTAGGCCACTTTAACACCACAAAAGCTAACTTACCTAGCATAGTTTCATATCTGTAATCTCAAATTGCAATGAGTGGACTGATACCACCAAAAATCAGTTCGCACTCTATGAATTTAAATTCGACGAAGATATTGCGCAAGAAAAAGAAGTTGTTTGTTTCTATTGAAGGGGATAGATAAGCACCTGAAAGATCCCAAGGTTTCTGTTGTATCCTGACTCCGGCACTCTTAACTCCACAGTGACTTTCACCTTGTGCTTAGAAGGTATAACCCGTTCACCCACCCACTTCCGATCATCAACCTTATCCTCGGAACCTATACCACCAATAACATCAGCACACGACATTATCGGCACATACGCCACAGGACTATGCTTGCTATAATCAAAGTTCAAAACCTCCCTCATCTGAATCGGCTTCTCCACCAAGTGCTTCATCAAAAACCCACTAAACACAAACGACGAAACCAGAAGACCAAACAAGACGCAACAAACGTAGATTGAGCACAGGAACCCCCACCCCCACCGAAAAGCCACGCTCCAAACTGATTCGTCCTCCTTGAACCATCTATTAACATAAGGCCTAATGCACCGAAACACAAAACACCACACTCTGTTCAAAACCCCTACAAGGAAAACCTTGCCCCTCTTTGTTGTCCCCAAAGGATCCATGAGAAACATGCATGAATAAAACATGAACAACAGCGGGTAAGTTATGAACATGAACACTAACTTCATCTGAAACCCTAATAAGTTAATCGCCAACCCCGCGGGGAGGTCGAGGAAACTCGAAGACGAGTCACCGAGTCGCGGTGCCGAGTCAACGGAGTCGACAGCTGCATCATCGTTTGCAGCTGAAGTTATGGTGGAACCCTCATCTTTCTCTTCCGTCGAGGCATTAACTTGTTGCGGTTCATCCGAATGGGGTATCTCTAAATTCTCGTCTTTCTTGAGATTTCTATGCCTCGTGCGGTGTCGGAAACTCCTCGAATCGTCATTGATCAAATCGCTCTCGATGCTCGTGCCTGATGATTGAGTACCCGCAAAACCGCGACGAACTGGCCGGCGCCGGATTGTGTTAGTCGGATAGTATGACTTAGGTTCGGGTGGAGGATCCGGAAGCCTGGAAGCCCAATCGGAAGGCCCCGGCGAGCCGTCGGCGGAGAAGTGTTGAAATGCGTCGACGAAAACGTCGCCGTCTTGATCGATCGAACTTGGCTGGTCCATTAAGATTCTGAAGCTGGGTTAAGGTAGGAGATTTTGTCCCATCATTATACATTTGATATGAAAAATAAAAGTAAAAAACATATTCAAATGCTTCATAATAATTATAGCTCGCAAATAACCTCAATATTCTAAAGACAAGAACAAAACTAATATTTAAGAGGAGCTAAAATAAAATAACAAAAAAACAAGGTAAAAAATATTTGGTATCACTAGTCTTAGGAAACAAAAATAAAATATAATATAGTTATTCTATACATAAGTCATGTACAATTTGTGTTCACTCTCCTGCTAAGATTATTAAGAATATTTTTAATATATCTTACATAATTAAGTAAGAATAAAATATTTAACTAAAATATTAGTTACCTTCACAAATTTCATTCATTCATATATGTTAATGCTCATATTTTATATAATATTAAACGTCTTGACTCTTCAAATTATTTAATTTATTCACATATTTTAAAATAGTAATTTATTAACATAACAAAATAAAAATACATTACTACCAGAATAAGTAAAATATAATTATTATCAATAGCGAATCAAAATATATTAAAAACTTATATAAAATTTAAATGATTTAAAATAAGAATACACGATATTTTGTTTCACTTAATAATATATACAAAATGATCATCAAATTTGATTAATATTAACATTGGTTTCATCATCAAACGATATACATTAATGAAAATTAAGATATAGATCTCTCATAATTTTAGGAAAAATTATATTGAGTTATGTATCAACTTATTCTTCACTATCTTATCAATCAAAATAAATTAATAGTTTTACTAATAATAGTTAAATAAATTATTTAAAACGATTATATTACTATCACAATTTAATCATTATATTTCTAATATAATATGAATTTTAAGCAATTTTAAAATAATATATTATTTATCTTTTATTATATTAAAGATGATTTGAAGTCTATATAACAACATCTTATTTAAAAGAGTACTATTTCTAATGCTCATTATTATTTTTTATATTATTATCACTATTTTATTGCTTAGGAGAATTTTCTCCATTTGGTATAAGAATAACTTTATTCATAGTTAATGGGGTTATATTTTCACCCAAAAGTTTCAACTCTTCTAACAATTTTTTTTACGATGTTTCATTTTTTGGAAAAAAATATTTTACCTTTATATCAGTTCCACAAATATTTCTCAACCACACAAATAAAAAAATTATTCACTTTTTAAATTTTTTTATTAAGGTAAATATTATTTTTATTAAATAGAAGAGTAACTTATAAAAAGTGTTTCTCTTTGAGTCGTGTGGGATTAGTCATAACTTGTGGTAAAATTTAGTCTTACACTATTGTGAATCCAACAATATTTTTATAAGCACACCTTGTTAAAAATTAGAGTCTTATAAATCTTTACTAATCATATATCGAGTATTTATAATTTGATACTTTCTAAGCAAAACACTCATTTTACAACCTATTTTAACAATACAATAGTATGTAGTAGTAATTAAAAAATAAAAAATAATTAAAATATTAATATTTTAGATTGGTAAATATGTTTTTAAAAATAATTATATATTGATAATTTTATTTAACCAATCAATTATTTTTTTGATATTAATATAATATAGTATTAGATGATTATTTAAATTTTCAAAGTATAATTTTACTTGTAAAAGTATCCCAAATAATTACACCATGATATACGTACCACACATATGTGTTGTACGGTTTTCGAATATGTGCATTACGCTAAAAAGTTTTTAAAATATTAAAAAAATCGAAATTACATACAGGAAGTGTTTGAGTGTATGTGAAGCTATCCAGAGTTCTTTTTCCGGTTTTTTAGGAAAGGGAGTTGAATTTTTTTTATTGATTTTGATTTTTTTTATTAGGAAGAAGAATAAGTTTAGGTATTTAGAAATTTAGATTTAAAATTTAGAGTATAGGTAATACGACTTTACATTATGTTATGACTTTTGTTTAATTTTTAAATTTTATTTAAATGCAGTTTAATTTTTTTTAAGTAAAATTATGTTACATAGGACGATTTTATTATAAAGATTTAGATCTGTAATTTTTTATTTTTTTTACATTAATACATACAAATATCTCGTTTTTTTAAATAATTATGATATCTCAAAAAACATGTCTTTCTATACAACAATTGTATAATTATTTTTATTAATTTTTTATTAAGTAATTCAATTTATATTTTAGTTAAATATTTTAATTTAATAATTTATCATTAAAAATCGTTTTCAAATATTTACTCAACAAAAATCACATGTAATTAAAATATCCTTTTCCTATTATAAAATTAGGTAATTATACACAAAGCTAGCGTATATTAAGTACAACCACACTCTTAATTTAAGCTAAAATTATTTTTAAAACATGAAAAAAAAGGAAAAAGTTTCATATACTTTTCAACTATATCCATCCCGCAACTCCATTTTTATTTTTTATTTTTTTATTTTTTTAGCTAAATTTTGGAATATGAATGTTGGGTGTGGATAAGTGGGATTGATGTACATGTATCACATTCTAAAAAAAATAAAAATTACTTTTAAGTTTCGTGAATCAAAATTAACCGTAGGATTCATGTGGGTCGCTGAGACGTACGTGGAAATATTTTCCTAAACAATTACAGGAGAAGTTACTTGTCCATGGTAGAATCTGTTAACCATTCTTTGGTAGATTCTTGTGCTTACTTCTCCATAGTAAAATCTGTTAACCATTCTTTGGTAAAATCTTTAATTCAGAATGAATGATTAAAAAACATAAAGTAAAGTTAGTGGAGAGAAGCACCTAACCTTCTTTTATCACGTGAATATACATGAAATCTAATATGTTAATATGACTTTCCTTGGAGAGGACACTCAGCACATGATGGTCAAAACGACCATATCCTCCCAATCCGAATTGTAAATTAGTCTGCGTTTATCTTTTTCAATTTTTGAACTTTTTGTATCTATTTCCTTTTCTAACTTGAAGATGAAACAGAGTGGAGAGGGGAAAGTTGAAGCATATCTAGAGGGATACTTACCGAATGGAGGGAGACAACCACGATATTCACCACTCTATCCAACCTAACCTACTTTCTTATGGAATAACTTTAAGTGGAAGAAAGCATGAAAAAACGCCACGCGGGGCACTTAAGAACCATGTCCTCCTGCATATAAAAGGTGGTTCTT
Source organism: Lablab purpureus (assembly GCA_030347555.1). Classification (NCBI taxonomy): domain Eukaryota; kingdom Viridiplantae; phylum Streptophyta; class Magnoliopsida; order Fabales; family Fabaceae; genus Lablab; species Lablab purpureus. The sequence continues at coordinate 13,726,968 of CM059259.1, forward strand.
CTTACTACGAGTAATAATGGAAAGACCAAACAAACGTTTGTTCGAGATTTCCATGAAAGGAAAATGGGACAAAGTGGTTGAGATGTACAAGAAGGACAAGAAAGTTCACACTGCCAGAATAACGAGGACAGGTGAAACTGCATTGCATGTAGCGGTCACCGATGGTCAAGACGACGTCGTGCGACAACTTCTGGCACTGATTTGTTCTGATCAACGTAAAGAGGCTCTGGGAATTCAGAATGAGAGAGGGAACACGGCTTTGCACTTCGCGGCTTTGATGGGGAGTGTGCGAACTTGTGAGTGCATTGCTTCTGCTGAGGCTTCGTTGTTGAGTGTTCCCAACGTTGATGGTGAGACCCCTCTCTTTCTCGCTGCACTTCACGGCAGAAAAGAAGCTTTTCTGTCCCTCCATTATATATATATCAGCCACACAGATCCGAAGGCTCCAAACTACTATTCAAACTGCAGACGAAATGATGGTGATACCATTCTTCATTCTGCTATAGCTGGAGATTATTTTGGTAAGACCTATTGCCATTTAATTTTTTTATTGTTTAATTTCAAAAGCATTTTTCATAGATGGAATTTATAAGTGTTTTTGGTTAGTAAGCTTGAACGATGAAGTGCTCAGTTCATATAATTTTGATATGATTATAACTTGTTTGATAGATTTGGCGTTCCAGATAATTCATTTATATGAAGATCTAGTGAATTGGGTGAACGAGTGTGGATTCTCTCCTGTTCATCTCCTCGCAAGTAAGCCCTCAGCTTTTAGAAGTGGTAGTTACCTTGGACTACTTGAAACAATTGTTTATCACGGTAAGTGTTTAGAAACATTTATTCTAATTCGTCAAGTACAATAAACAATTAACAATGTTTTTTAGTACTAATTCCATTATGATCATTACAATTAATGTGATAATGTCCCCAATAGTTATTTTTAAAATTCCTTGATTTTTTTTGGGTTTCCTTTATTTAAAATAATCTACTCACCGTTTATTTTTTAAATATTCAGAGATTTATTATTAATTTGGGATGAAAAGTTTATAAATTAAAAATTAGAAAAAATCTTGAAATATTATTTAGAAACAAGGGTGTCAGCCACCATTTATTAAAAATTTCGTAGAACAGGTGAATAAAAATTATAATGTGATTTCAATAAATAAGTTAAAATAATGAAAAATTTTGAATTTTTTTAATTGATTCAAAAGTGCTTTGATTGGTGTAATGGAAGAGAGAGTTTAAATAATTTAATTTGTAAACATTAAAAATAAATTGAGATAAAAATTATTAAAAAAGAATAAAAATAATTATATTATCATTCAATAAATTAAAATCAAGTAAAATATTTCAAAAATAATAAAAATCACGTGATAGTAAAGGAGATTAAAAATGCATATGCATTTTTCAACATTTTTAAGAGAGGGCGCATATAACAACAAATTTAAATATTCGTTATAATGTCTTAAATTAATTAATTAATTTGAATATATAAAATTTATTATTAATTATTTAAATTATTAACTTAATTAATTAATACTTAAGAAACCTTTTATATATTATACTATGGGAAAAAACTTACATATGGTTTAGATTTGTAATTGAATCTTCTCATTTCGAACAAAATTTAAATGGGTGAATTTACTCTTCGATGCTAGAAAGACCAGGTGACATTTTTAAAAGGCTTGGACATATTTTAAGTTTAAGCCGGAATGCAAATAATTTTAATTTAAACTTTTATATTCCAAAAATTAGAGGAGAAAATTGAAGTAATATTTATTTAATAAAAATAATGTTAGCAATATCTGTCTTCTATGCAAGGAATATTCATCAAGGAACTCGAAGTGGCTCCAAATTATCAACAATTGCCGACAGAAAAAGGCCTGACATGCATGAACCTTTTAAGGCTGGTGCAAAATTCAGCATGTGTAGGTGGGTATGTATTCATTACTATTTTTGTATATACGTAATGTATTAATTAATTATAATATTCAACTTGTTTTTTTTACGATAAATTATATATATAGAGTGTCAGAAAATAAAAATAAATAAAAAAGATTTAAGAGTTGAAGAACATTGCATCAGGAGTTTTCAGTGTACAAATATATAAATGCAGAAAGTAAGTAAGCAAAATAATTACAACATTGACCAATTCAATATCAAATTATTTTCATCTTGTTCCAAAATTTCTGCTCAATTTGCCAAACTTATTGGTCATCTTTGAAAGAGCTATGTCTCCATCAATATATATATTTGGCAAGTAAAGTTACTATAAACTTTAATTTGACTCGTAGTTCTTTGGATGATGATTTCATAACTCTATCAACTGAATGGGTTCTTTTAATTAAAAATGGACTAATATAAAACACAAAAATGTTTCTCTGTCTACTAGATGCTTTTTGTTGCACTTTATTGACCCTATCTAATTTTGGGGCCCCTTTCTTCGGGAGAACAAATAATGACTTCAAATATCACAAATAATATTTTGTGTGTGTGTGTGTGGATTGAACTTCAAAGGAACCAAAATACGGAAGATTCGTCGGAAGAAGGAGAAACATGTGTGGTCAGTTCAAATAATGAATGAACTTCTGAGGCGGGCTTCAATGTATGAATATGATGACGATGACAGCAGTCCCCCACCACATTTGGAGGATACAGCTCCTTATGGTTTTGATGAAATGGCCGACGTTACTTTCGCCGGTGTTATAGAAGAGCAGCAACCTTCCAGCATAGTAGGAGTCACCCACCAACAAATGAAGGGTAAAAGATTGATTAACTACTTAATTGGTTGATACACGGAGTTCATTTGAATCCATTATGATTGTTTTTCTCTAATTAGTTGTGATGTTTAAATTGAGTATAGTAGAAAGAAGAAAGGAAACTCTGACAGTAAAGATATTATCTTTTAGGAAAAATCTCCATAAATCACTTTTTCACACTCACACTACATCTGAATTTTAATTTTTAATACGTGTATCACGGTCCATGTTTAGTTAGAAAATTTTGTTGGTCTCAACTAATGTCATGTTAAGAATAACACTTTAAATTGATTGAAATCATGATCTTATAATGAGTTGGCTTTTTTTATTTTATTTGGCATGTCTTCTTAAAATGTTTATGCTTGGAAAAATTTAATTAATTATAATATCAAACGAAGTAATTCTTGTGTTTTGTGTGGTAGATGAAGGTGTAAACCGTGAAAAGGGGAATGTGGAGACACCGCTATTAATAGCGGCAAAGAACGGTGTGATAGAAATGGTAGAGAAAATTCTAGAGCTGTTCCCAGTGGCTGCTCATGAGGTGGACACTAAGAAGAAAAACATAGTGCTACTAGCTGCAGAGAACAGACAGCAGCACCTGTATGAACTTCTCCTCAAGAAAAAAAACCTGAAGGAAAGTTTATTCAGGAAAGTGGACAATGATGGAAACAGTGCATTGCACTTGGCAGCGAGGCTTGGAGATTATAAGCATTGGCTCATTCCTGGCGCAGCTTTGCAAATGCAGTGGGAAATCAAGTGGTACTTGGTAAGGGCATTGGTTCTGAATTTGTCATACTTCATTACATGACATGGCCTTCTTCATGCTAAACTTTTAGAATAGTTAATCATTAATAATTTATAATCCGTGTCTAGAGTTATTATTTCTTTCACTTTTTCACCATCAACACTTTTCTTCTCACATAAAACAAATTTATACTTAATAATACTTATGAACAAAATGCAGTTTGTTAAAGAATCGATGCCGCCTTATTTCTTTCCACGGTACAACAAGGACTACAAGACCCCAAGAGATATCTTCACCCAAACACACCAGGACCTTGTCAAAAGCGGCGGAGAGTGGCTGAACAAAACCTCCCAATCATGCTCACTGGTGGCGGCACTGATAGCCACCGTGTCCTTCGCCACATCCAACACCGTCCCCGGCGGAGTGCTAAAGTGCACTGGCACCCCAACCCTGGAGAACAGGGCAGCGTTCAGCGTATTCGCGATTTCATCACTGGTTGCTCTGTGCTGTTCCGTCACCTCGCTGGTGCTGTTCCTCTCCGTACTCACGTCCCGGCACAAGGAGCAAGATTTTGGCAAAGATCTTCCTCGGAAGCTGCTCTTGGGTTTGACATCGTTGTTTATGTCGATTACTTCGACGCTGCTTTCCTTCTGCACTGGGCACTTGTTTGTGCAGGAAAAACTAAAAAATGGTGCAGTTCCGGTGTACGCTGTGATATGCGTGCCCGTGACCCTTTTTGCCTTGGACCAGTTTCCGCTATACTTAGATCTTACACGAGCCACTTTTAAAAAAGTACCCCATCGCAGCTATAAAGCCACTCTGCTTTAGTACACGTTTCATGCTAAATTAGGCTAAATTCATGATTTTGTAATTATTAGCTGCTAAGTTCAGAATTTCCATGTGATTTCGTAGAAGCGATCCAGCTCATCGAATTGTATCCTTCTGTTAACGGTCACTTAAGATATTCATGTCGCTTATTTCACTTATTTTGCCGATCATCCTTCGAGGCAATTTCTCAAAATTGAGATTTTATTCTTACGATTGACATTTTACTCGTAATCCTAAGATAGTAAGATAATACTATTATTTTTATCTGAGTTCCATATTATAGTATATTTATAATTTCAATTCCATATTAGAGTATATTTATATTTTATAATCTCAATATTAATATTTGTAATATAATGTAATTGATGAAATTATAGAAAAAAATTGAAAAGAAAAAAGAATTAAAAGTTTTAATGTTTTAATAAGTTCAGATAGATACTGAATGAGTTTTAATTTTATTTTAATGAATTTTAATTTTTTTTAATATTGAACAGTTATTCTAAATACTTTTTAACTCTCTTAATTATTGAACATTAAACACTGTTTTCATTAATTTAGGAGTTGAACAGTTTTTAATTTTTTAATAGTTTTTAATATTTTTAATATTTAATAATATTGTTCCATAGGAGTTGAACATTATTTTTTTTCAGATAATTGTTTTTACTTCTTTTTTACACGTTAAAAAGTTTTTAATTTTCTTAAGTCTGATAAAATTAATTAAAAATTAATTAAAAATTAAAATTTTTTCACTTCTGAAAATAAAAATTACAATGTTTTCTTTTCTCTTCTTAGTGTGCTGTGTAAGAGGTTTGTTGTAGTGTAACAGTTCAGTAGAGTACAGTGAGACACATTTGTAGTTTTCATTTTAATTTGAATTATTTATATTAGATGAACTTAAGTATGATGAAATATTAACAAAATGGTTGATTTTATGAACTTAAGTTTAATGACCTATTGACAATGAAATTGATTTTATTTTAATTATTTATATCATTTTTATTGATAAGTTGGATGTCATTTTAACAAAAGTTTGTAAAAAGTAAAATCTTCAATCTTTATTACTATTCTATGTTTTACGATTTACAATTTTGTGAATTTTTAAAAAACTTAAATATAATTTGGATTTTAACTACCTTGCTCCCAGCTTACTTCACCCATCATGGTTGACCTTTATTAAAAGGAAAAAAGCTCTTGAAGAGTAAAATAATCACCCGCCTACATTTTCTATATAATTCTAATTTCTTTTAAATGTGTAAGAAATTCAAATTTAAAGTTTGATACAAGATGAATAGTATATGTTCTTATTGAAAATTGAAAAATTGGTACAACATATAAGGAGAATAATCACAAATCCATTATTTCAAAATTTTAAATCAGAAATAGTGTAATGGTCGACTCTCATAATTTATTGGATCTAGGAAGGTTTTATAAAGTAGTTACTCTTCTTTATGAAGTGAAGGAATTTCAAAAAACACATTTTTTTCTATAAGAAAAATTGATTTTACCTATAATTTGACTAAATTAGATGGATATGACAAGTTAAATTTGACTAAATTAGATGGATATGACAAGTTAAACCACTCAAAGAAAGAAAAAAATAATAAAAATTATTTGAACTAAATAAAAAAAATATGTAACTGAGATTGGGATGGAAAAAAATATATTTAAAATTGGAAAGAATTTGATAGATATCAAACTAGTGAAACAATCCAGAGAGAAAGAGAGAATGAAAAGTGTGTAGTAAAACAATGAGTCTTCAAATGAAAAATGATGAAAGAAAATAGTTTAAATATAAAATTTATTTTTTTACAAGATCTTGTATTAAAATTAAAGTAAAAATATAAAGCATGGAAGATGATTTATTATAGAAAAACTCGTAACATTTAAAAAAATTATATTCGGTTCCTAATTAATTGTATAAGGAAACAAATAATGAACAGAAATAGAAATCAGATCAATACAATCAGTTAAAAAATAATATTAGTAAATTAAAATATAAATCTACATATCTTCGTCGTCTAATGTTGTTATTGTTCAAAATAGTTATCATAAAAGTTAGTCATTGTAAAAGTAATTGTTGTAAAACCAGTTAGTAGTTGTAATGTTGTTTAATTCCAAAAGATATGAAAATTTATATATTTTTTCCAATTTTATCCATTTTATCTATATTTACTATTAAATGAATTCAATTTTGGTGTATTTATTAAGAAAAACTTGAACATACTGAGAGTGATACACACACAAGTTGGAGGGGTAGAGAAAGAGAAAAGTCATTGGAGAAAGTAATTCATGACTTTGCTTGGAGAGGAAACACAGCACCGATACTCACCACAACCATCCAATCCACATTCTTAACCACTGCTTCTAAAGTAAATTCAATAAAAAATGCAAAACAAAATCGCATCATAGTTTAGCATTTGTTTTTTGTAGTCAGAAGAAATGAAGAGTGTGGCTAATGTAGTATCTCTCAGTCAATTCAACAAATAAAAATATTTATGGTGCCGTCACTCTTTCTGTTGGAATAACTTGATATGAAAGCCAAAAAAGAGAAAAAGAAAAATTAGCAGCTCCCTGCACATCTATATATAATAACGTTGTTCCAAAGAAGGAGACGGTAGCCAGATTAGTGCTAACATCAATACTAGAAGTGGTGTACATTTGAAAAGACGAAAGCAAATATGGGTGAAACTGAAGATGATAGAGTGAGTGAGGAGAAAGAAAAAACAAGCAAGCGTTTGTTCAAACTTTGCATGAAAGGTGAGTGGGGGGAAGTGGTGAGAACGTACGAGAAGGACAAAAAGGCTCACACGGCCAGAATAACCAGGACAGGTGACACTGCATTGCATATCGCCGTCGTCGACGGCCAGCACGACGTCGTGCAAAAACTGGTGGCGCTTATTTCCGAGAAGGAAGAGGGTGAGCGTAAAGAGACACTGAGAATTCAGAACGAGAGAAAGAACACGGCCTTGCACTTCGCGGCTTCGATGGGGAGCGTGGAAATGTGTGATCACATTGCTTCCGCAGAGGCTTCCTTGTTGTGTATGCGCAACGTTGATGGCGAGACCCCTCTCTTTCTGGCTGCTCTCCATGGCAGAAAAGAAGCTTTCCTTTTCCTTCACTATCTCTATCTCCCTAACGTTAACGACCGCCCACAGCCTAAGGACTATAGCAACTGTAGAAGAACGGACGATGGTGACACCATTCTTCATTCTGCCATTGCCGGAGACTATTTTGGTAAGACCTTGCACCGTGCATTTTCTCTTTCATTTGACTTTTTCTATTTTCAATCTAATAAATTGAACTTCGTGATGTATGAGTGTGTGATCTATTAATTTTAGCTGATGATAACTTATTTGACAGATTTGGCATTCCAAATAATTCATTTATACGAAGATCTTGTAAACTCAGTGAACGAGAATGGGTTAACTCCTCTTCATCTCCTGGCAAATAAACCTTCTGTTTTCAAGAGTGGTGGCCACTTTGGACGGTTTGAAGCAATTGTTTATAATGGTAACATATTAATATGAAATTTAAATATATATAGGAAGTTATTGTTGAGAATATAATGCATATGTGTTATTTATTTGGAAGCTATAATCGTGAAGGAGCTCAAAGTGGCACCCAATCGTCGGCAGCAACGTCCAACTACCGACGAAGAAAAAATCAGTTATCCGGAAAATTACGAGACATGTATGGAGCTTTTGAGGGTGGCAAAAAAATTCGCCTTAGTTGGTATGTAAGAAATATATATTCTCTCTTTTAAGAAAACGTATTAGAAGTACTTTTGTCTGAATAATATGTAGACAAAGTGGAACAAAACCACAGTATTCTCACTATTACTTGCAACATACTAATTTCAGAGAAAATTATTATTCAAAACTTCAACTTACGAACATAATTTAAGAATCTCAATGTAATCGTGATTTGATTCGTTTTCCATGTATCCAGTGACCAAGCCCTTGACACAATTTCTACAAAAACAGTTGCCGCAGAATGATCAAATTCGAACAGAAAGAGACCTTGAAGCATCGAAAAAGATTGCTACAAACAATGGAGCGGAAACAAAATCTCCAGGTGAGGACTAAATTGTTGATAAAATTCTTATACATTTGCTTTCCACGCACCATATTTGGACCCAAATGAAAAACTCTATTTATAAGCAAATTGAAGAAACATAAATTAAGAGATATGAGTTAGCAGAGATTTCATTAACATCAATATCATTTGTTCAGGATCTGAAACCAGCGATTGGCGACATGCATTCTTTCCTGTCAATTACAAAAGCTGTGTAGATTTATTCAAGTTTGTATATATGGTAATGTCGGTTATCTTTGGAATAGGTATGTCTCCATGAACGTATTTAACTTTAGAGTCCTGTATATATTTTGCATGCTCAAGAGGCAAAATAGACCTGAACAACATTTTACTGTAGGATTCTATATTTAATTTTTAAAAATGCTTTTGAAATTGTGATGTTGTATAGGTCTGCACAGATTTTAAGTGTATATGATCAGCTCCCATTTTGTATACTCACCACACCTCTCTTATAAGTTTGCACTTAATTTTGAAAGTTTGAGCTTTAACTAGACTCATGATATATGTTATATTATATATACACAAACTTTAATTTGAGTGGAGGTATTTGGATGACTTTTGGAGAGAAGGACTATTTACTACAACACTATATTATTTTTTAGTAGAAAATTAAACTAATCAAAATGTACATTAATACTTTTGTACCCAAAAATTCATTTCTATACGAGTGAGATTCTTTGTTTCTATATTGCCTTTTATATGTTTTGGGTAAAGGAGGAGCAGATAAATACTAAGGAAAACATTTATAGTCTGACTCCAAAGAACTTGGATTTTTCGTAACTGGAAGTTAAGGGATTACGAATTTAATTAATATTTTGAGATTTTTTCTTGGCTATTTTAATTTTGATTTATCATTAATTTGTACATAATGTTGTCTAGTAATTATGTATTCCTTTCACTTTCATATTGAAAAACTGTTATTAATTAAGATGTTATTCATATTTTCTTTTTCCAAATTTAACTGTGAACAGTATTCTCATGTCACTCTCATTATTTGTCTCTCTCATATTTGTTTGTGTTCAATTGAACAACTTTGTCTCTTGATTAATGTGCAGTTTTGATCCTTTGATTTTTACTATTTTCTATAAATATATTCTAATTTTATCTTCTGTTGCATAAGTCCTTGTATCACTTTCATATATATATTATAACCTTCACATATTCATTTTTACTCAAAATAATTGGGGGTTTATGAAGGATTTGAGATTACAATTATTTTAAAAGGGTTCAAAAGCCTAAAATTTGATTAATATTAAAGAATTTTAAAGATGTGATTTTGGAATTTTGAAAAAATGTAAATTTTGAATTTTTAAAAAAAAATAATTAGTGAATATTAAGCGAAAATAGTCTAAAATACTTTACTTGAAGCACAAAAAAAAAATAGAATTTGAGTTTGAAGAGAGAAATTAATGGAAAAAAATATTTATAACAATTTCGAAAAAGAAGACTGAATTCAAGTAAAATTTTATTTCAAATAAAAATCACATACTAATTATAATGATACCCAGACATCAATTAGACACACTGATTGTCAAGTATACAAGGGGACCAAATGCAAAATATATCATGCAACTATGGCTACTTACATTTATGAATGAGTCCTTGTTTAATAGATTAACTCTTACAAATTATCTTATTAATCTTTAAGAATTTTATAAGAATATATTTAATATCTTAAAAGTATAAAAATCACTGGTAAGAATGTGGCATTTTTTATACTTAAAAAGATATTAAAAAAAAACATTTCATGTTGCAGTTCATGAATGTAGCACCTTTTTTCTATTAGTAACGTGACAATGTTTCTGCTAATGAAACTACAAAAGGGTCAGCGAACATAAACAAGATACGTCGGAAGAAGGAAAAGCACGTGTGGTCAGATCAAATAATGGATGAACTTCTGAAGCGAGCTTGCATGTATGAGTATGATGACGATGGCAGCATACCCGTGCAAATATTGGAGAATAAAGATAAACACACAGACCCATATAGTGTTGATGAGGGGGGTAATGTTACTTTGGCTGGTATCACAGAAGAGCAGCAACATCTCACCACCAAAGGAGAACCCAAGCAACAAAACAAAGGTATAACATCATTACTGTGTGTCTGGTTCTGCATCAGCTTGTATTTGCTTTTTTCAATTTTTCACACATTTGACGCATGTATAGCCTCTTCCAATGCAGAATCAAACAGGCTGAGAGGTGAACAACTCGATTAAATCGTTATAATTTTGTCATATAGATTAGTTCAGTGGAGTGTTTGTCATTCTCGTTTCTACATTGTTACTCCTATTTAAGAATTTTTTATTTAAAATACTCTTACAGTTAATTTGACCAAGAGGGCAAGTCCTAACCTAAAGGTAAAGTTGCACCTTGGTGATCGAACAGAGATCGAATTCAAATTCTAGAATAAAGAAGTTTTCTGTCATTAGAGTAATTTAAATAGAAAGATAAAAAAAGGAAAGGATATTTAGATTACTGTTGGTTGTTATATTATTATTATTCGGTTTACTTTTATGTGCAGGAGATGAGAAGATTAAAATCAAAGAAAAGAAGATGTTGGAGACACCGATATTAATAGCTGCAAAGAACGGTGTCATAGAAATGGTAGTGAAAATCATGGACTCGTTTCCTGTGGCTGTTCATGACATGGATGCGAATAAGAAAAATATAGTGCTATTGGCAGTAGAGAACAGGCAAACCTACTTATATGACTTATTGCTCAAGAAGAAAAATCTGAAGGAAAGTATATTCGGGAAAGTGGACAACGAGGGAAACAGTTCATTGCACTTGGCAGCCAAACTTGGAGACTATAAACCTTGGCTCATTCCTGGGGAAGCTCTGCAAATGCATTGGGAAATCAAGTGGTACCTGGTAAGTTTACATATGATTGATTAGGCTTTTCAACTTGTCAAAATAGGCAAATACATTAACTTGTTTTTAATTTGTAAACTCAAAGGGGACACACTTTTATGTTATAACAGAAATGAAAATAACGCAGACAACGGTGAAATAAAATATACTACAAGACTGGAGAGAAAGTCGAGTTTAAATTTAATACTACAAATCACGTTATTAAAACATTTGATAACCACTGTTTTTTCTTAAACTTATTTCTATAAATTTTATAAAACTATTATGAAGATAAGATTCTGTTTTAAATTATTCTAATAAGTCTCTCAATCAAAGATTAATTAGATTCTCATTAGATAGAAGCCTGTGAAATAAAATTTTTATTGGATTATTTACCCAAACAAGTCCACATCCAATTTGACATTAAGGTGCTTCAATTTGAATCCAATTATTATACCTGTATAATGTTTTATGTTTTTTTATCATCAAAACTAATTGCTCTCCCACTGATGATATGATGCAGTTTGTTAAGGGATCGATGCAACCTCATTTCTTTAGCCGGTACAACAATAAAAACAAGACACCAAGGGATATCTTCAGCGAATCTCACAAGGACCTTCTCAAGAGTGGTGGAGAATGGCTAAAAAAAACCTCTGAATCTTGCTCCTTGGTAGCAGCACTGATAGCCACTGTGGCCTTTTCCACAGCCACCACTGTCCCCGGCGACTTCAAAGATGACACTGGCAGGCCAACCCTTGAAAATAGGCCAGAATTTAAAGCCTTTGCCATCTCATCTCTCATTGCTCTTTGCTGTTCTGTCACCTCACTGGTGATTTTCCTCTCAATCCTCACATCTCGGTATCAAGAGCGTGATTTCGGTAAAGGTCTTCCGAGGAAGCTTATCCTGGGTTTGACATCGTTGTTCATGTCCATAACCTCTATGATGGTGTGTTTCTGTACTGGTCATTTCTTTATCCTAAAGGACAAACTCAAATCTGTGGCATTCCCTGTCTATGCCGTGACATGCCTGCCAGTGACACTTTTTGCCTTGGCTCAATTTCCACTCTACATCGATCTCATATGGGCTACTTTTAAGAAAGTACCACAGCGTGGCTACAAAACCTCTCTACAATAGCTGTACGACCAGCATTTTAGTAGAGCTAAAATAATGCTGCATGTAATCTAATTTTCGATATATGGAGCTTAATGTAGACCTTGCATTTATAGACTACATAAGAGGATATTTCAGTATTTATTTACGTATTGGTAACTGTTTCTTATGGTATTTTAAAAAATTGAAATTTTGTTTTGGGAAAGACAAGTTTATAGAAGATTAAATCCAGAAATAACATTAAAAGATACCCAGTAAGTAATACTTAGGGAGACACCACACAAACCATGTGCTGAGTTTTACTTTCTTGACCTTTTCAGCTCGTCCAAAGAATATATCTGTCTAGTGTCTTCAAATATAGTTCGAGAAGAATTAGGAAACAGGAATTTTAACAACTCAATTTGCATCCTTACCATGCTAGAGAAACCAGAAGGTCCAAAACAACAACTCTAGAAGACAACTGTATCAAGCATCATTCCGAGAGTTTGAACGATATTGGAAGACATCAAATTTGACACGTGCTCTTCAAGGTGCTTTTTCGCATCTTGTCTTCCCACATTAGCTATTGCAAGCTTTTCTGGAGGCAGCTCATCTTCCTCTTGAACAGCCTTGTTATATTTGATAGCTAAGCTCAGCATTTCCTGCATGCAATTTAATTGAGATATCAGTAGTTATTTTGCTACAGATATTAGGCAGAATTTTAAATCTTAAAAATAGCATAAACAAAATATATGCAGGTATTTTATTACGAGCAATCAGATGAGTACCAATCTACCTTACACTTTGAATCATTATCTTACCTGTACAGTCTGTTCGTTAGTTTTGGAGTGTGTATCAAAATGTCGAAGTGTCAAACCATCAGTCCATTTCTTCTTGTGAAGATTAAGCAACATCTTCTCTTCAAGTTCATTTTTCCTATAGTTAATGGCTATGGAGTAGTAATGTCGGTTCAACCCATGGATCAATGCCTGAAGATAGGCAATAAAGATAGGTCAGTAACAGTTTTAAAAAAAGAGCAGAACAAGTGCTTCCAAAAGAAAGAAAAAAAATAATAGAATAGAAGTAAAAAGAAGGGCTTTGGTAACACACTTGAATGGATGGTTTATTCAGATGTCCTAGATTGGATGTTGTCTGCCTTGGCTCTTGACCAAGCATCATAGTCTGTGGATTGATCAATCGAAAAGCATCAATAACCACTTTGCCTTTAACACTTTGTATTGGATCTACAACCACAGCCACTGCACGCTGATTCAAAGCCTCAAAACTCTGTATGAAATAACACAGAAGAGCAAGTTACTCACACTAATCAGCAACAACATACCGATAAGAAAAAAAAAATAGTTACTACCAATACTGGATTTAATTGTAATGTTTGGCCAGGCTGGAAATTTCAATTACTTACAATTTAAATTTTAAGAAGTAGACAACGTTTGGCACTTGGAAGTGCATATCATGACACTATTTTCCGATAAGCAAAAAAATGGTTTGCTTCCACTAATAGCTTAAGAAACCTTTTATATGAAAATGGACCGCTCCATATTCACTATTCGGGAAATCAAAGCAAGCTTCATACTAACAAAGAAAATTGATTTTCTACGAACATAAAAAACTACTCTAAGATGTTTCATTAATGAATCCCATATCTCTTGAAAAATAAGAGTAATAGTAATATCAACCCTGGAAATATATCTAACTAGTAATTTTGGTCCATTATTTAAATTGTGTATAATTTACTCCTCAAATTATTCAAACTCATTTTATAGTACTCTTTCTGCTAAGCTAGCGCAGAGAATAGATCATATTTCATCATCTTCAAACAGAAACTAAGCATATAGTTTAGCATCAACTTAATTAATCAAAAACCAGCAGACATCAAAGCCACATAAGCTATTTTAATAAGATTGATAATAGGTAAATGTCATAGAAGCTATAATTTGAGGGTTAGTAAGCTGACTTAGCTAAGTTGGATGGTATGTTGTTCTCTTCACTATTGCACATTCCATATCATTCTTGAATTCTTCCTAATAATGAGTGAGTAACCAAATTCCAAAGATTTTTCAACAAAAAAGGTAGGAAACTAGGGAAACAACAACAACAACAACGTTAAATCTATTCAAACCACGAGATCCACTTAAACCTTGCGACCCTCCACAAAAGTACAGCATCCAAGTCTAATCCATGATGTTTAAAACTAGAAAAATCATTGAATCGAAAGATACTAACATCATCCACCACACAAATTCTTTGCATTTAATGGCAGATTTAAAAACAATATAAGGAAACACAGGAATCAACCAAAGAATATAAACAAGAAAGAAATGGAGCTGAACCTGTTGTGTGTTGATGTCAACACCAGAGAGCCAACAGCCAAATCCAGGATGCGAATGGTACCAGCCGACAACCATCTCTGGTCTGCAACACAAGAAACCAACATCAATGAATTCATAAACCAAATCTAACATAAATATTACTAAATAAGTAAATAAATAAAATACCGTCCAGTTTGTTTGAGCATATCAAGCATATTAGTCTGGAAAACGTGATCAACGGCTTCAACACTAACACCAGTGCCACTCTGCGGCATTGCGAAGACATCAACCACACGAACGGTGTACTCGTCCACGAACTCTCCCAGCATCAAACCCATCACCTCCATGGGAACCCCGGCCCTCCCTGTAATTACAAAAACAAGGAAACCCTAATTTTGAAATTGGGCACCCCATGACTCGATTGGGTTAAAAACGCAAACTTTATAGCTTTACCTACCGTGTTTGAGCATCTTGAGGAGAGCGAGTGAGGAGATGTAGACCTGCTCAGAGGAATCGAGAGTTGGGGAATCTGGGGGAGGGTGCCCTAGCGCTCCACCTGCACCTGCGAACATTCGCTGAAGCCTCTCCATCGCGAAATTCTGATTCGAATTTGAGATTTGAAATTAACTGAATTCGTTTCACTGAGAATTTGAAGTTGAAGTTGAAACCACAGCAGCAATGAACTAGAAAATGGTAATTGAACCCCTATTTCAATGCTTTATCTCTGCTCTCACGGAAACAAAAGAAAAATAATAATAATAACTGCTATAATGCTTCAACTTGACCTCTACGGGCTTAAATTCAATTTTCTTCTCATGAAATCAAAGACGAAATTTGTATTTAAATCTTATTTTTATATAGTTTATTATTTTATTTCTTTTTATCAATAAATATTATTTAAATCAATTTATTTATCAAAGTTTTCTAATTAAGTATCTTTAATATTTCGCTCTTAATATATAAAAAAAATTATTTAATATATTTGTTGAAAGTAACATTATATATTATTTGAGTTATTTTAATTTGATAGTTTTTTACCAATATAAATAATTACACTGGTAACATTACTTTCAAACAATGAATGTTTTTAAATAAAAATATAATTTATGGAGTAATATTTATAATAGTCTGAATTCCTTTTTATACACTTATAGTAGTATCTTTATTTAAAAATAATATTAATATAATATTTGTTCAGTTCCTTATTATTTAAATTAACAAAAAATAAAAGCTAACTCGCAATTCAAATATTCAAACTTACTTTCAGTAAAATATATGTCAATTAATGTATGTATAAAAGAATATTTACTTAAGTGTATAATTTTATTATAAATATTTTCATCAAAATGTCTTTTATACATCAATATTATATTCATTGATTAAATTTAAACTTTATGCTGATTTAAATAGTCACTTTAAGGAAAGGAGATGTTAACTCTAAATAAATCCAGGATGATTCTTTTCACTTTAAAAAAAATAATAGTATTACAATTAAATAATTTATAATATCATATATTTAATTAGGCAATAGTAAATTTGTGAAGATGCTTCACACCAGTAATTTTATGAATATTTAACTAAAATTATTTTGTAATTATTTTTGTATAAATATCAGGTGTAATAGTCTTGTTTAAAAATATCATGAAGCAGTGAAAACTTTAATTGTACACTCTGAATTTTCTTGTTATAATTTTTTAATTTATTTCTTGGCTGGTCATATTTATTGTAATGATTTCGTGGACAATTGTTTTAATTAAGAAGAAAAGGCCCCAAGCTGAAAATACGAACCACGGTGAGAATAATAGAAGCTAGAATTTTGTTAGTTACACCCCCTTCCTATTTGTTAAATACACCTTCTTTTCTTTTTTGTGTAAATTTGCTTCCATAACCAGTTTTTCCCTCTCTTTATAACACCATTCACAGTTCATATTGCTTTACTACAGTCCCACATCCGGCCTCTCTTTTGCTTGAATGAAAAAGCTAAGGATATATAAGTAATAAAAGAAAATATTATTTAATTATTTTCAAAAAAAATTAAATTGAATTATAAGATAAATTATAAGCTAGGTGAAATAAGATAAAGAGTATAAAATATATTAGAACATGCTTAAATTATAAGATTGAGAGAAAGATATTCATGAATTAAAAAAAAAACTTAATATATATATATATATAAAAGAGTAATGAATTTAAAACAATTATTTTTCCATTATCTTCTATTTTCTCTCGATAAATAACTTATTTCTAACTTTAAATTGTAAGATAGAAAATACTTTTCATGAAATTTAACTTCTTTAAAATATAAATACAAGAGGGAAGATAGAAATTGCATTTATTGGATTTCATTTATTCATAATATTATATTAAGTTAGTATTTTGATTTTTCTATTGATAAGTACATATCAAAGCCTTTATTTAAACTTTTCAATTATTAGACATAATTTGAGAAGAAAAAAAATATATGCGAGTATTTCAATAGTGATTTTTATTGTAAAATATTTTTAAGAAACAATTAAAGATGATATCAATTTTAACATAAAATTTTAAAGTTCAATACTTATGAATTTTTTTTTTCTATATACTTCAACTTTATCATTTCTATTCAGTTTAAGACAATCAAACTTTGATATTACTGTTAGAAAAACTTCTTAAAGAACAAATATATAAAAGAAATCACATTACTTCTAACATAAAATCTTAAGACTCAATGTTTATTCTTATATCGATTATCCGTTTTCTGAACTCCTATTTAATTGATTTTTAATTTAAGAAATTCACAAACATTACAAGATATATAACTTATTATCTTGTATTATATGAGTTAGTCACCAAAATAATCTATTAACTTAAAAGATGTAACATTACGAGAGAGCATAAAAACTTAAAAAAGACTGAAAAAAAAGGTTAAAATGAAAAAAATTAGGATTAATGTGTTTATAAAAATAATCATGATTTAATAGTACATTAATAACAAAAATAGGTTAAGAATAATAATACTTATATGATATTATATAAAAAACCTGGATATTATTTTTAGGATAAATATACTTATGAATTCTTTAAATAAATAAATAATTATAACTATATATTAAAATTAAATAAAAAGTTAAAAGTTATTTAGGCTAATATTTAAATTTCTAAACACAAAAATATTATTACCTGACATTACTTTCCGTTCTTCAGAAGGAATATTTATTATTTGATAAAATTTTGCTTTTCAATGTTTCAATAAATTCATTGTTGAATTGACAAAAAAGTTATAAAATCATTAAAAATGTAAAACTTACTGTAAATAGTATTGACATAATTTCATATATATATATATGTTTGTATTAGGACTTGCTAATGTAAAAGGGTCCCAAAATTGTGAATAATCCTAGAATCGCTTTTTTCGACGTGGATTTGTAGTCCACGTCTCAAAACCACTAACTGCATCCTCATATTCTATTTTGAAGTCTAAAACCATCCAAGATGTTCGAAAATGTGGTCAGTGATTACCAAATACTATTAATTAATATGATTTTTCAGACAAAGAACCCTACTTAGATGTGTTGAATTGTATTCTACTTTAATATCTTCAGTTTTTCAGTCCCTCAAAACCATAAATCTTTGGTATTAGTTCATAACTAATCAGATCCCTTGACTGTGAAAAAGTTTGGTTGATAACATCTTCCATGGCTTTTGATTTTTCCCAATTCCTAAGTGGTTTTCTTCCTGTGGTATTGATGAAACCAAATGTTGAGTCACGGTATTGTCAATTATACTTTACTTTTTTATTAAAATTAAAACGTGGTATAACATGTATTGTAGTTGTGGGTAACACCACTTCAAACAAAATGATACACCTCTTCCAATATATCAAATTTTGATATAGTGTGTCATAAAAACACGAATTAAAATCTTAAAACTTAAGAGATTCAACCTATGTATAGGTTTTTGATTGAGTATTTTATTTGAATATAATCACAAGACCAATATTTTAGATTTTGGGATTAGATGGTTTTCTTATTCACTTGCTCCGATTAATTAACATAGATTTCATGTAATATGATATTGGCAATTTTTTAAATGAAAATGAAAGGTAAATTATTTACAATACAATAGTTGTGATGTGACTCATCCTAATATTTAAAATATAGTATTTTCATATATTAGAATAAAAAAATTGACAAGACAAAAATATGAGACATAATTTCAAGAAGTTGCTAACTAGCTATTACTTGAAATAACAACAATTAATTACTTATATATTTTTAACTAAAATAATATTATATATATATCACTTCATGTTTATATAATTCTTCTTCTTCTTCTTGAGTATTTAATATATTTTTTAAATTAAACATTTTCGTTTAAGTTTTCTAAATAAAATATTTATTCAAATTTAAGCTTTTTAAATAAAACATTTATTCAAATTTAAGTTTTAAAAACATTTTTATATAATCTTTTAGTATTTTTATCATAATAATTTATATGTTTTAAACATATTATATCGACACTGGTAATAGAGAGACTTAATATTAATTATTAATTAATGTTAAAACAACTTAATGAACACGTAAAAAATATCTTAAATGAATTATTTAAAGAAAAAATTATTAGATAGTTAAAATAAGAATACGTCATAGATACTCAAAAACTTGTTTAAACCAGTTTTTTAGTATAAACTTTTTTAAAAAAATATCCATGGCCTACAATTGAATCCAATTCTATAAAGAAGTATTTTTATTAAAATTAACTGTCAATATTATATATAAAAATTATAACAATGTTGAAATATCATGAGATAATTTTTATAGCTAATACAATTATCTACTTTATTTCATTCTCCAACTCTAAATTTCCGGTAAGGTGACACCAATGTCTTTGTTTACCCACTTTGGTGTCGTCTATACATATTCGTGTTCATTATGTCTTTATTATACAGTAGCTGGATCCCAAATTATATATACTTTTCACTGTTTAAAATTTACTTCAAAATAAATACTTTTTTTACCGTGTATTATTAATTGTTTTTTAGTATTTTTTATATAAATTAATATATTAATTGTTCAATTAGTATAATTAATTACTTTCTTCTTTGTATTTTTTTGAAAGTGTGAGTATATAATCGTAGACAGAGAACCTCTTAGATAAGTTCAGAACTTCAAAAATCTTAAAGATAGAACAAAACTTTTAAAGTATATAGGTCCAAATTTCTATAGATACGACCTATGTGAATTTAAATATAGAAACGAACAAATTAAATATCATATAAATGAGATTGCATAGTAAATGGTTTTAGGAGAAAATATACTGGGTATGTAAGAAGAGTGAGTATTTTAGCGAAGATGTTTAGGAAACATGTATGTATGTTTTGGTTTTCTTAAGTCACGTGTAGAAAAAAGATAATTTAGAATACAGGAAGTATAGAAATATTCATTCATCTAATGGAAAAAGTTTAACAAAATTTTGAAATTAATGTACCATCTGAACAATGCAAACACGTAATTAATATAGTGGCAGTGTCTTTGACTCGAACAGTTCCATGAATCGTTTTCATTCTCCAAGTTGGGTTAGGTTCCTTCAACTCAATTATTGCAGGTATGGTATTGGCTGCAGTTTGAGGAAAAATCAGCAGCTTAGCCAATCTAGTGGTTCTTTTTCACCCCTTTGAGCAACATGGGAGTTGCCAATTTCTCTGTCTTCCTTTTTATTGCTCTAAGTTGCTTCCAATTGCTGAGAGTTTCTGCATCAAAATTACCTCAAGAAGAAGGTATCTTTAGTTTTATCTTTGCAGATGTGAAATACTACCGATTGGAGCTGCTGAAATTTTAGTTCAGCATATTTCAGTAACTTCTTGTTGTAGTTGCTCATGGTTTAAAAGGAATACTTTGTGGGTGAAATTTTGATTAATATTATCCACTTTTATTTTCTTAATGATATGAACATTGAAACAGTATTTCCCTTTCCGCGGTTGGAAGTTGTCAAGTTGATATTAGATTCACATTCCTATTACTGAAGTTTACAAGCACAATGTTTATGCCTACATGTTTATGTTGTCATTTAGTTGACGCTCTTGGAGAAATTGTGACTGTGATGGGCTCGGTATACTGGAAGTTTGATGCTGATTCCTGCAATATTAAAATGGTTGGACTAACACAAGAAGCACCAGCTGAATCAGAAAGAAGCATTGATTGTGACTGCAGTTTTGAAGATAATACGGTCTGTCATGTTGTGAAAATGTATGACTACGAAATTAGTTTATTTCTCTTTTCTAACGTTATTGTATCAAGTGTTTTCATGATATTATCTCTTAGATTTTCTCATTCAGTTATCTAAATCCACAAGTAATCTCAGATTTCTCTTTTAACCTGATGAACAATGTTTCTATGTTTTAGGACTCTCAAGCGCCTTAGTCTACCTGGCACACTCCCACCTCAACTGGCCAAGCTATCTTTTCTCCGAGAAGTGTATGACCAACTTAAATAAGTTAATCATTGTTTCTTGTTAAAAAAAATTTATGGGATTTTACAACTTGATTTGGTTCATTCCCCTTATGAACATTTTAAATAGTTCAGTGACTCTTTATCTTAATATTTCCAAAAAAAAAATCCATCCAGAGATTTTGCTTACAATTGCTTCACCGGTTCAATTCCAGAGGAATGGGCTTCAATGAAATTAGCTTCAATGTGAGTATGAGTCTTTTCTAACTACTGCAAACTTTTCATTCTATCATTCTTATTTTATATTACTTATATATTAAGTACAACTCTATGCAGTTCTCTTCTTGTGAATCGCTTATCTGGGGAAATTCCAAAGCATCTAGGAAATATTACTACTCTTACATACCTGTACGTTCCAAGCTTTATTTTAATTCATTCATATTTGTCCTAGATATTGTCATGTTTATTGAAATCCTCAAGAACGAGGTATACTTTTACTGTGTTACTTTGGTTGTCTAGTATGTCATCTGTCATCCTTACTAACCTCTTCATTTGTCTTGTTTTCAATTAGGATGCTTGAAGCAAATCAATTTTCTGGTGTTATTCCACCTGAGCTTGGAAAACTAATATACTTGCAGACCTTGTAAGACATCCCAAATCCTTTTCTTGTTTTCCTTTTTTAATATAATAATTTATTTGATTTTTTTTTTTTACTTTCTCTTGTAAGATATGTTTTCTTATCATTCTTTTTTCTGCATTTTAACACTGAAGGGTTCTGTCTTCCAATCAATTGACTGGGAACTTACCACTTACACTTGCTGGATTACAAAATTTGACTGACTTGTGAGCTTTGATTTCATTCTTTCTTCTTAATTACTATCCGATTACTTAAATCATACACTGCATATTTCATGCATACAATTCATTATCTCATTGCAGTAGAATAAATAATAACAATTTTACTGGAACAATACCTAGTTTCATACAGAACTGGCAACTTCTCCAGAGACTGTGAGATTCTTGTTCCTCTCTTTGTTAAATGATTTGACGGTTCTTTTGGAAAGTATTAAATCTTATATTATTTCTAACTCTATACTCTTACCAATGTAAAATCTATGAAGAGAAATGTATGCAACTGGACTAGAGGGCCCCTTCCCATCAAATATCTCTCTCTTGAAGAATTTAGCTATGCTGTGAGTATATATTTTTTTTATTCTTAATTATGATACATGTTAGAACTTCAATTTGTCTATCATATTTATATTCTAGCTCATGGTAGCGCATAATTATACAGAAGAATCAGTGATGTAGAAAGTTCTGCCCAGGTCTTTCCTCTTCTGCAGAACATGACAAACTTGACTATATTGTATGTGACAGCTACTACTGATAATATTTTCTCATATTTGTTTCTAGCCATTAGTATGAAGTTTAACACAGCTCTATTGTGTGTCTTAAGGGTTCTAAGGAATTGCAACTTATCTGGTGTTATACCTTCATACGTCTGGACAATAAGGAATTTGGTGGTTTTGTAAGTAAGCGTGTGAAGATTCTATATCTAATAATATGTTTATTCCGCATGTCTGTATCGATAAGAATAAACTACTTCAGTTTATCTTCCCTGACAAATGATGGTAAAGTAAATTCTTTTGCTGTTCAATGCACTAAAAAGTTTACACCTAATTTTATGAAACCATTTTAGCATATTGAGATCATATAATTAATTCTTTCTTTCAATTTTTTTCTGACTTAGTCCCCTTTATGTTGAGATATCTTACCTTTGGTTTGATGGTGCCAAATTGTTTTCAACAATGAAAACATTTAAGAGGTTAGTAATATTTAAGGATGGCCAGAGAGAAAGGACTTGAGTTAAGCCGTGAGTAAATGCTCTCATAAATTATGACATGTTAACAATTTTTAACTTTGTTAAAAAGTTGTTGAGTATATGCTCTCATAATTTTTTTTTCATATGTCAGCAAATAAAATAGAAGTTGTTGTGGGAGCAATAGCTCCCATAGTCCATAATGTGCATCCACCCCTGTCTAGCACACTATCCCAAGGTTTGAGTTAGAAACATATATAATAATCAGATCTACTTCTACATCAAAAATTAAAAAACAAATGAAAAAATTGTCTGCTAACTGAATTCTAAACAATACATATTTAAGTCCAGTTTGAATATAGTAAAACAAAAAGGCAAAAATACTTTGCAAATATCAGTATGAGAATGAACTAAGTATTTCTTGTTACAACTTAATAATCTGAAATTGAGTAATTGAAACAATATTATTATAAATCTATGTGGTTAATCATATGTTAAAGGTTCAAAATTATTTATTTTCTAAATACATAAACTACAAACCTATTTGTCAGGAAGGAGACACAGGAAAGAAGTTATGAATCTCCAGTGTATTAAGATTTATGAATTGGCAATATACTTATTGACTTGCTTTAACTTGTTGTGCAAGTTTCTTATATTATTGTATGATTACATGTTTCTTGCATTAGGGCATTGCCTCATTAAAATTGAAATTCTGTTTTCAAAATTTATGATAGGGATGTCAGTTTTAACATGCTCTTTGGGGAAATTCCATCAATTATAAGTGCAAGGCGTCTAAGATTTATGTAAGCATCTTACTCTAATGTATATTGACACTTGATTAATTTTGACTCAACAAAAGACATAAGAATATATGCAGATAACAGATTTATGCATACGAAGTTAAATTTTTCTACTGAAGTGAGATAATTTTCAACCAATTTTCATGATTCCAGACATGTAATGCACACAGTTTCTTACAGTGAAACTGAAAAATTGTTTTTATGTATTGACACAATGAATTAAACAGTTTGGCATTGCTTCTGTTAGCTACCTAACAGGTAATATGCTTAGTGGCAATATACCGAATTCAATCCTGAAGGATGGAAGTAGCATGTAAGTTTCTAGTGATTTGAAATTCTTTATCTATATTAATTTATTGCAATTAATGTTTTGCTTTCTTAGATTTGGAATGTTTAGTATAGCTCAATAGATTTGTTAGTCATTGAGTATGTGGTTCACTGCATAATCGATTTGTTTGACATAAAAGATCATAATGCAATAGCAATTGCAAAATGTAGACAGTTTCCAGTTGGTTCATCTTTATTCTAGAAGTAATTCATACTTTAAATTTATATGTGATTTACTAAATTTACTTATATTGAACTTGTTGATAAAACTCATGCTCCATCTTCTGTGCACTTTTGTGTACACCTGCTCTATCTTTTGTGCATTTTTGTTGTGCACACCTAATCTATCTTTGGTGCACACCTGTTTTTACTTTTTCTCTTCTGTATGTATATGGACTTCAGGTCCTCTTAATGAACACATCAATTTTCTGTTTCTTTCTATTAAGTTTTTTTTTTTTCCTTCTCTCTTCTACTCATTTTTCCTTTACCCTTGCTCTTCTTCCTTACTTTGATCCCTTTTCAGGTTTTTTTTTCTCTGATAGTATGACTGCCACTGTAGAGACCAATGGTGTTTCTATTAGATACTATCTTCTTATGAGATAAAACTGTTGTTTCTATACTCTGATACCATTATAAAAAAGAAAGACAAAAATAGGTGTGCACAGAAGACAGAGCAACAGTTTTATCACTAAACACTCCCACTCATTCTCTGCAGAGAGAAACCTAAACTCAATCATCTATATCTCAAAAAGTATTTGAAAGAAATTAGTAATATGAAGTTGTTAGGTTTCTAAAGCACAAAAGAACTAACTAGTTGGTTGTACACAGAGTACTTTTTCTACCTTCCTATGGAGAGGTTTTAAGAAAGATTTTAAATTTAAGAATAAAATTTTATAAAAAAAAAACTTTTATTAGAAGAAGTTATATGACAAAGTGGAAATTTTAAAATTAAGAGCTGGATCTTATATAAAATCAAAGTATTTTAACAAGAAAAAACAATATTTCAACATCAACAAGCATTATTTTTAAAAAATACCATTTTCAATATTTTAATAAATTTTTAAGTAATAAAAACTGAAATTCAAATAAAATATTATAATGTGAGTTTTTATAAGATTTCACAGTCAGACCCAAACTTGTAAATGGTTTTATTGTATCATTCCACTGACCAATGTTTGTGGAATCAGATAAAAGCATAGAGAAAGAGTGAGATGGAAGTATATCTCTGGTTAGCATGCCAAAAAACAGGGAACTATCATGATGGGACATCCATTGGTCTTCATCTCGAGAGGATGATGCAGACCAGGAGTCCCTTTATTCCTTTTTAGCTTCCTGTGGATTAGTCCAGATACATAAAAAGCAGGATTTTTTTTTTCTTTAGTATTTAAGCCTTTCTTAGTGATGTCATTTGTGTTTGTGTGTGTACAAAAGAATTAACTAAGGAAAATTTAATGACCTCTCCTTGTAATTGATTTTTATTTTTTTTAAATATTTTTACTGTGTTAAATGTGAGGAACAACAGGTGTTGAAGGGAGGGACATCTCCCATTAACTAAATTTAGGAAAATTACAAAACCTTATTGTTTCCTCTCCTCTGCTGTCTTTCTTCTTTTATCTTTCTTTTGATCTTTTACATATTAGTCTTTCGGAAAAGATTAAAAGAGAGTGAAAATCCATGATAATATTTTAATATTTATTGAATAGTAGAAGATAATCTTAAATATTTAAATTTCATTTTTCGTGGGAATACGTAATTGTAAATAGATTTGACTTTCAATTTATTTGACAAAAGCTTTCTTATTAGGTTGAACACAATGATTTATCATATACTTACTCTTGAATATTTTAAATTTTATTTTATGTGGAAATACATAATTGTAAATAGATTTGGCTTTCAATTTATGGTTTATTTGACAAAAGCTTTCTTATTTATTGCGTTGGACACAGTGATCTATCATACAACAACTTTACTTGGCAAGACAATGAGGAGTCTGTTTGTCAGGATGGCATGTCAGTGAAAACATTTTTACTGGTATTTTCTTTATATTTTTCAAGTTGATATGTTTCGAAAATAAATTTTGTTTTTCATTGTTTCAACTGGTAGGAACTTGAATCTGAATTTATTCAGAAGCTCGATTCAGAAGAATAAGTTGTAAGATTCTCTTATCTAGTTTTAGTTAAACAATAAGCAAATTGAAAAAGAATTTATTTGCAAGAATTTAATTGTCATGTAGAACAAACAAGTGTTGTGCTAGTCCTAACTATTATTTTGACATGTAATAACTTAATGGATATCGCTGTAAAATTCTTAGGAACTGCAAACAATACATCCATTAACACTGTCTTTCTAGTGCATTATTTAGTTGAATGCATTTTATAATGTCTCACCAAAATTTTATGGAGGAGAATATATAAATGGAAAAATGTTTGTCAAAGGATATATTACTACTTGCTAGAAGTCAGCTAACTTCTTTACACCTACAGTACATACTAATTAAATTGTATTTGAAAACTATTAGCAAATTTTTATTTTGCAATTGACAGAGAGGAGTATGTTCCTTGTTCGAAGAATTTCAGCTGTCCACGCTGTAAGTTATATATATTATTCTGAACTATCATGTATTTGGTGCTCGCAGTTCACTCTTTTTTTGTTGTCAGGCTACGAAAATACATTTTATTTGACTTAATTATTTAATAATTTAAAAATAATAAATATCCTTTATTTTAAAAGAATCTTATTATAGTTGACTAAATTATTCTCTATTATTTATAACTGGAAAGAACTGGTCTGAAAAAATTTTTATTCAAGATTTTTAGATTATTTAATTTATCAAAATCATCTAATAAAAGGTCAAACGTGTAAAGTCTCAAGTAAACTATCTAATCTAGTATTGTTAGATATAATTATATGAGTACTTGGAGATAGATTGTTATCTAGTAATTAGAGTTTTGTAAGTGAGACAGGTTTCATGTGTCTTTGACTCTAATATAAATGGGTTCTACCAGAGTTAGTTGTGACAGTCTGGATATATAAAGAAACTTTGTATCATATAGGTGTCATCTTACATCTTAAGTTTGAGCATGTAACCTAAAAGTTGTAATTGTTTGAGTTGTTTTGAGCAAGAGTTTACTAAACCTTGAGTTGTTGTAATCTCTGTTATTTATAGTGAATTCTGTTATGGATTTAGATTTGAATTCATTAAAATTTCAATCAAAGTGATTCCTTGACCTTTTAATGTTTTTTCTATTATTTTGTATGTTGGATGATTTAGAATAAATTTGAGCTTTTTAATAACTATTTCTGGAACAAAATCCTTGTCACCCCTTAAATGATATATCCCTCATCATATATAACCTAGATATTAAGAGTTCCGAATAAAATTAACAAAATTAAACCCTAATTTTCTAAAATAAAAAGTAAGTAAAAAATTAAAGAAAAACTGGTAATCCTGGGAATGCAAGACCTTAGAAAAATTACCAAGAATCAGAAGGATGAAGCCCAAAGATTCTTTAACATGATGTGCACCTCGTGCTAGCAGTATATAGTTTAATCAAAATGTATATGAGTGGAAACATTGCTTAATCAAATGATGAGAATTGCTACACGTAAGTGATATGTGTGTGTATGTAACATTCAAATAAAAAATAAGTGCATAGTATCAAAATGGCACTTTCTTTTGTATGACACTGTTATGTTAAATTGCATATGAAACTTTGTACTATAAGTAATAGTTAAATAAGTTTTCTTATTCACTGTCACAAAAAAAGCTCTTACACTGTTTTAATTTCTCAACCAACTTGCAGTTTCAAGTTGTTTACATGTTAACTGTGGTGGGAAGGATGTAAGTGTAAAAGATGATAAAGGAGAAAACCTTTATGTGGGAGATGCAGATGTTCAGGGTGGCACTGCAACTTATTTCTACAGTAATGACCACTGGGGATTTAGTAGCACTGGGGACTTCATGGATGATTTTGAGTCCCAGAACATACGTTACACTGTATCTCTGCCATCTTCAAATATGCCAGAATTATATAAAACAGCGCGTGTATCTCCAATTACACTGACTTATTTCCACAACTGCATGGAAAATGGGAACTATACTGTAAACCTTCACTTTGCTGAGATACAGTTTACAAATGATAAAACATATAAAAGTCTTGGGAAGCGCATATTTGATATCTATGTTCAGGTAACCGATTTAACTAAAGAATTTTGCTTTAATTTCCAGATTATGAATTAATGCTTTGACTTCATCTCAGGGAAGCATGACTCACAAAAACTTCAATATAGAAAATGAGACAAATGTTACTGAAAAAGCATTGGTACTGCCTATATACAATATCAGCATCACAGATAACGTCTTGGAGATTAGGTTCTACTGGGCTGGAAAAGGAACGACTAGAATTCCTGATGCTGGAGTTTATGGTCCCCTTGTATCAGCTATATCTGTGGTCTCAGGTGAATACTACCCTATGGCAAGATGGGTGTAAATTTATTGTATTTAAATTTGAAGGGTATCACCATCATCACTGTTTATTGTGTCTAACTCTAACATCACTTCTCTATAGTATACCACTCTGCTACTGTTGAAAAGAAAAATGCCCTTAGAGAAAAAGAACTTCATGAAATAGTACGCTCTTTGGTATGCTCTTTTTTCTGTTTCTTAGATAGCATTCTTCATATGGCTTTCTTGATCCTTTTAGTAAAGATCACATGCAGTGTCGGTTTCTTATCACTTCTTAGTTAAGCATTCCTTATACTCTCAATATCATTTCTACAGATATTAATCAAGGCTACACATTTTAGTATTGACCAAAGTCTTTAAGAGTGGGATGACTTTTTAGTTGTTTGAAGCCATCTTATGAATATGATGGCTACTACTGAATAAAATTCTGTGCGATACCTTGTGCTTTGAACAGACTCTAGAATTTGCTCAAATGGAGAAAAGAAAGTTGTTGTTTCGATAATCATTGCCATTGTAGCCTGTGCTCTATGCTTAGTGCTGTTTATATCTGGACTCATTTGGTGGAAGTGGAAAGGTTTTTTCAGAGGGAAACTGCGAAAGAAAGAAGGTGAAGTCCTATTCTTTGAAAATGTTTACAACTGGAATTTAGATAACTTAGTGTTAGAATTTTTTTTTTAAAAAAATAAATATATAAAAAAAATGACACTATTTTTAAATGAGTTTTTATTTTTTTTTATATATTTTAATTATATTATTTCTACTCAATATATAATTTTATGTTGATTCTTATATTTAAATTTTTAATACAAATTTTGCACATGTACAGGTGCAAAAGATGGAGATATTCAGACAGGTAATTTTAGTTTGGAGGATATCAGAGCTGCCACCAATGACTTCTCTTCTGCTAATAAGATTGGAGAAGGCGGTTTTGGTCCCGTATACAAGGTTTTTAGATAATTTCCAAATTGTTTTATTTTATTTTATTTAAATGGAATTTTCTGTTTATGCCTGGGATAATAGGTTTCTGGTAACCTGGATGCGACAATGCAGGGTCAATTGCTAGATGGTACTTTTATAGCGGTCAAGCAATTGTCATCAAAATCACGGCAGGGAAACCGTGAATTTATAAATGAAATAGGCTTGATATCTTGTGTGCAACATCCCAACCTTGTAAAGCTTCATGGATACTGTGCTGAAGGGGAACAACTTTTGTTGGTATATGAGTACATGGAAAATAACAGCCTTGCCCGAGCTTTATTTGGTTAGTCATTATCCATGAATTTCTTGATCATATGTGGTCATGTGAGAAGCTCTATATGAATAAATCTGATCTCTACATATATTTCTCCATGTCTAAATTATTTCCCCATAGTCCCTCTAAAATGGATTTCGACAATATGTTTGTAAGGCCCCTTGATCATTGTAGGTAGTGAGAACCATCAGCTTAGATTGGATTGGCCCACAAGGTTTAGGATTTGCGTTGGCATTGCAAAAGGTCTAGCATTTCTCCATGATGAGTCAAGATTCAAGATAGTGCACAGAGATATCAAGGCTTCTAATGTGTTACTCGATGGTGATTTGAATCCAAAAATATCTGACTTTGGCTTGGCGAGGCTTGATGAAGCAGAGAAGACGCATATCAGCACCCGAGTTGCTGGGACTATGTAAGTTGCCTTTGCACTAATCATACATAAATCTCTAAATATTATTTGCGGGTACCTAAATTTCCTTTTTTGTTTTTCTTTTTCTGGTAGAGGATATATGGCACCAGAATATGCATTATGGGGCTATCTTACATATAAGGCGGATGTTTACAGTTTTGGAGTTGTAGCATTAGAAATTGTTAGTGGGAAAAGCAATAACAATTATTTACCAGACGATGGAAGTGCTTGTCTTTTGGATTGGGTACGCTCAAAGCACCTAGCTTTATTTTTTAATTATAAACCCTTTATTATTTTTTTATTACTTAATCCTTTGAAGATAAACAATAATTGGTATTTGCAGGCATGTCAGTTAAATCAAGCTAAGAAATTAGTGGGGCTTATTGACGAAAGGTTGGGACCAGACCTTAATAAAACGGAAGTAGGAAAGGTGGTCAGAATAGCTCTCCTGTGCACAAATGCTTCTCTATCACTTAGGCCTACGATGTCTGAGGTGGTGAATATGCTTGAAGGACAATTAGATATTCCTGATGCAATACCAGAACCAAGTTCCTACAGTGAGGATTTAAGGTTCAAAGCCTTAAGGGACCTCCATCAACATCGATCAAAGCAGAGTTCGAGAGGTAACCAGAGCCAGAATTCATCGACTCATACATTCAGCTCAGCATCTGCTGGTAATACTCACTCTAGTAGTAATATTGAGGATCATTGTTCAGTTGACAATAGTTAGCTACCCCTGTCAACAACTTGGATACACACTTAGCAGGTAGCAGTGGTTGCTCCGTATCTTTAGGACTGGAATTTTTTTATCATAAAGAGCCATACTAAGCAATAGTGCTGTTCGCAGGTGCATATAGCCTTCCATTTCCACTTGAGTAGTTTTCTGCTTTCTGAAGAGGTCTCTCCCAAAGGAGTACGAGAATATTCTTCCTTCTGTCACCCTTTATTCTATTTTATTTTTGTTTCTGTAGTAGGATACAAATATATTGCTACAAATAAAGTCATCTTTGAATCATAAATTAGGTTACGTCTTTATTCCTTACACGATGAGAGTTACAAGTTTTTTATTATAATCCTTCATTTTTTCTTTAGCCATTTTTTATAAACTTTTGGTGTCTATCTGTTTATCATTTTCCTTTCTAATTGGATTCTCTTACTAATTTTACACACACAAAATATGGTAAAAGCTTAATTTGCACCTAATGTAAACTCTAGTAAATTAATTATATTGTGATTGAAACGGTTTAAAAACGCTTTTGGTAATTGGTATGAACCTTCTCGTTATGGCTGGTCACATTGTGTTGAATTTTGAAAAGAAAAAAAATTATAAAGGAAGAAAAGTTCATTGACCGAATTATATAGAGTCGAGATGGATTTCGCTATTAATTCCAAACTAACCTAATTCGATTAACTTACTTAATGTTTTTCTTTCATTTCGAACTTTTCCACTAATAGGTCCATGGATATTGAACCATCTCACTGTTAATCTGTTAATGATCATTACTGTTGTTTGCTCTTGATGTGATGCTTTCAATCAAGTACCATTTTGTTTTGTTATGTAAATACAATATTTATGTTTAGCTTTGGGGTCACATTTTTTGTTTTGTCATGTAAAATACCAATTATATAGAACATCGTACATTTTTTCAAGACTTACAGTATACGATCGCAGTTGTTTACCCCTTAGTTTAAGCTCTAATTTTTTCTCTTTGCTTATAAAATTCCTACATTTCCCTTTCCTGGTAACACGTATAATACTAATTAAGATTAAATTATCAATTACATGAAATAAGAAAACTATAATTCATGTGGGAGCCAAATCAACTGCGCGAAGCAAGAAATCTGTTTAAACAAATTTATGGAAGGCCGGTTTTGAAGTTAAAAAAGAGAATCAGAGATTATTTTAAATGACCAATGCAAT
The DNA here is from genome assembly GCA_030347555.1 of Lablab purpureus. Taxonomy (NCBI): domain Eukaryota; kingdom Viridiplantae; phylum Streptophyta; class Magnoliopsida; order Fabales; family Fabaceae; genus Lablab; species Lablab purpureus. Next base: position 13,759,082 of record CM059259.1, read on the forward strand.
GCATACTTTTTCAGGCCTCCAATGTCAGGGGTATGGATACTCATGGAAACAAACAGAAAGAAAAAAAAGAGGATACAAACATTAGGAGCTCAGGTCGGTCATTTTGCAGGAAAGCACTTTAGGTATTCAAAGAACGAGGATAAAACGTCAACAACATCATTGTGAACCCAACTCAAGTGCCTTGATCACAGTAAGTTATACAACCAGAACATACACCAACCTAAAACCTATGCTCATACGCCAAATACTAATGAAAATAATATTTAAAGAACAAGGAAAACGGGAGGATTATATCTACTTATACTAATACTAAACAAACACTTGCTTTAAAACCTTAGATGCAGCATAATTAACAAAGTCACAAACATAAAAAAAGATAGATTCTTAATTCTAGTTACCGTAGGTAGAAATTTTGTCCATTATGCCAGCCACCACTTCCTTACTTTCTTTGAGAACCTTGATACTCCTATTAAGCTCGTCACGCTTCAAGGCAACTGAAGGAGTTTCCTCCAATAATCTCTCGATTCCACCTCCACGAGGAGACATCATCTCCTTCAAAATATCATGCCCCACATCCTTGTTCAAAAGGTTAAAAATGCTGAATTGCAGATGCAAGGCAGTGTTGTCAATCAGCCTCTGGATCACTATCTTCCAGTATGCTGTTAGTCTCACTTTCAGCTCAAACGCTTGCGGAAGTAAAGTCGTGTACTCGCTTAGATGACTAACCTCAATTTCCCCAAAACCATAAATAACTATTTTAGAAGATTTTGCCACAACTTTTTCCATCAAATTATTCTGCTGGGCAATCATCTTATTATACTCACTAATGTATTCAGGATTACAAGTGTAATCAGTTAACTTCTCCATTTCCACGACCTCCTTCATATATTCCACAGAATTTTTCTTCATCTTAGCAATAAGCTTCTGCCCAGCTACTCTTGTATATGCCTGAAGTTGGTGATAGTGTTCGGTGTGATGTTTCAGAACAGCCACCACCACTCCCTCAAGATAGTCCCACAACTTGTCAATGAACTCAATTGGCATGGTTGAAATAGCTTTCACTTTATGTTCTAAACATGTAAGAAAAGCAGTGCGTGGGATGAAATTTGGGAGTCCAATCCGCTTGGTTTCTTCTAGCACCCTAATTTCTTCCATCAAAAACTTCTCCCCAACATCAGAACCCTCACGAAGATCCTTAGAGTACTCATCAAGCATTTCAACAAGGCGAGCAGTGCAATGCATTTGTTTGTCATCAGGGTACTCGTCAAATTCTCCTCTCAGAAGAATCTTGCTGAGAGACTCTCTTGCCAATCCAATGACATGCATAAATGCAGACATAATATCAACCAAGGAAGTGAGTTTCTTGGGAAAATTTTCCAGCTTGGAAAGCTGAGAACCGAGCTTATCATTGATCTTCTTAACAATCTCAGGCAATATTTTGGAAATACTAGCCGCTTGAAGTTGAACGAGCTTTTCTGCCAAAACCGGAATGCCAACAATAGACTTGTCAATTTGGGACAAATGCGCGTGTGTCTGGAATAGTTTGACTTCTTCTTCACGAGCTTCTTCATAGGACTCAGCTCCAATGCGATTTCTTACGCACACGTAGCCAAGACCGATGTTCACATCATCAGCAATTACCTTCTCACGCAGTCCCTCTGGGAACATATCAACTTTTGTGACAACTGCAAGAGTCCTCTCTCCCCTCTTGTCAACACTCTGTGACATCCTAATGGACTCACAAATAGAGAAATCAACAGCGGCAGATAAAACATTAAGAATAATGCTCTCTTCTGGCTTTATATATTCCATAATAATATCTACAATCTGATCGTATATATCTGTAGGTTGACCTTGAACCGGCACTCGAGTAATGCCAGGAAGATCAACCATAGTAAGATCAGGAACACCACTCTTTTTTATTACAAGAGTTAATGGGGTGTTAGAAATTCCCTTTCCATACCCTGCAAGTTCATCTGTCGCATTACATATTGCTTCGGAGACATGAGCCTCATCGGTTGACACATGTTGGTCATTATACTCAAGCTCCAATTCAGGTTTGAGAAGTGAGTGGTTTTGGAGTCTAATGATCAAGGGTACTCTTGTGCAGATACCTTGTCCACGGGGTAAACTGATTCCAGCCAGAGATTCTAGGACACTGGACTTACCAGAAGATTGATCACCAACAACAACTATGGTTGGAAGCTGTATCCCTTCTTTAGTAATGTTGAGGCGCCTCAGGTTCTCAAGTGTGTCAAGAATAGGACGTATGCGCTCATTGTAAGAAGACGCAATGGGTGCAACAATTTTGGCCTCATATGACTCAGCTTTTGGTTTGGTGTGGTCTAAATCAGAGCAAAGGCTTCCTTCTGCCATTTCCAAGATGATGAATGTAGACAAGATTGAGGAGTAACTGTGTGTTCGTAAGAGTAGAGATAGTTATCCTGTATTTATGGGAAAGAAAGAAAAACGATATTTTGACAGGAGATTTTGTCATTTGGTAGTAATGTAATGAAATATTTAAGTTTTATTGATTTTAATTTTAAGACACATAAGAGAGGACAGCACGAGACATACGGCCGCAGACGACAGAACACACCGTCAATTACTTTTTCTTCATCTATAATCATAACAAGAGAACAAAATATGAAGAGATAAAAATCTTCTGAAGTACGGTAAATATTTGAGTATTTTAAAAATATTATTTTAAGTTTATTTTACAAATGATTTAAATATAAAGAATGGTTAAATATTTAATAAATTTGTTATATATTAATATATTATTTATTATCAATAAAAATATTATAATATTAATATGATGTTATATTTTTTTAATTTTTAATTAAAAAAATTATTTATCAATTTTTTGATTTAAAATATAAATTATATTAGATTATTAAAATTTTGACTCATAGAATCTTCTTGGATTAGATTCTGAGTTCCTGTTTTCCAGTTATAATATTAGAAATAAATAAAAAGATTTAATAATATACATATTTAAATATAGATAAAATAAGTTAAGTTTAATAGATTTTTAATTTGAATTTTTTATTAATTTTTATTATTTGTGTTTTATTTTTTTTTATGTAGTTTTAATTTTTATTAAAATTAATTAATATGATTTTTTTAAAAATTTATGTGAATCATATTAAAAAAATATAACACAGTATAGAATATATGTCAAAATATTTTTTATTTTTTTTATTTTTTTTTATGTTTTCTTGTTATCTATCATCTTATAAATATTTTTTAACATTGTTCACAGGCTTTTCAGTTTTAAATTTTTGTGATATATTTTTACTATTTTTTTTAATTAATATAATCTCAATTTTAACACATAACAAAATAATATAATGTATAAATATGTTTTATTATAAATTATCTCATTCCTTTCTCAGCATTATTTATATTAATTCGATGAAATTGATTAATTTAAATCAAAATTAAAACTAAATTGAAAAACAAAATAATAATAAAAATACATTAAAAAAATTAAGACTAAAAAAGTAATAAATCTTTATATTTATATTTGAATGGCAGATGTGTGTAGAGTGCATTACTATATACAGAATTCCATATATACATGTTTGTATATATGAGTGGGGAGAAATTCTAGTGATGGAATTATAATTCCAATGAGGTTACGTTGATTTGAATTTGAGGTGGCTAAACACTGACACAACAAGGTATCACCAGAGTTACAGTCTTTTTTTAACTTTTCAGTGTCCAATCTCCTTCGATCACATCCTCATCCATGCTTTTTGCACGCAACCACGCTGCATATGCTGCCTTAGCCGTCTAATCCCCCTCTCTTTTCACCCTCTCTTTTCACCCTCTCATGGGACTTCCAATTTATTTGCTTCTCTCAACCTCCATCTACGTAATCATTAAGCTAGTACTGCTACATCAAAACACCATTCTCCTTCCCTCCCTTCCATCTCATCTTTTACTCAATCCACTCATCAAAATACCAAATTATCCATGCTTCTCCTATTCACACCTATCTTAAAACTTGCTGTTTTAGTCATTTTCTAGTGCCAAATTAAAATCTACAGTCATTTAAAATATTTATATAATTAATTCATAATTTAATCTATTGAGTACACTAAATTCATTCCAAATTTTGGAGTGGCATGATTGGGGCATAAGGTTCCTTCTCTCAATAGCTTTAGAAGTTTGAAGAAAGTGAGAAAAAAATAATTTAAGTTCATGGCAGATATAAAGACCTCTTAGAGTATAGTATTTAGTACTTGTGTTTAGTTTTTGTTCTTCATTATTCCATTTATAATCATTCTTCAATGTATATTTTATTTTTTAGTGTGAGTCTTTGATTTCTGATTTTATTCTATTAATTATTTTGTTGATTTATTAATTACTATTTTAATTTGATTATTGTTTAAGGAAAATTACTTCAATTAGGATCATATGATTCTTCCGGATTTTTTTTGTAATAGGAAATAATTATATAAATTGTTTAGGTTATATATATGATTATTTACGAAGAATAATCTTATATTTACTTTAGTAAAGTGAAGGAAGGTACTAAATAAGTTCAAATAAAACTTATCAACATACAAACTTCCAATCTTAAACTATGAGAGCATATGGAAATTACATCGTAATCAAGTATTGACATAAAAATTTAATTTCACTATAATTTTACAAATTATGCAATTTTATGTAATTATTTTTTATCATTAACACTTTCTTGGTAATTTACAAGCAATGGTTTATATATTATTGATTATAACTATTGAGACAACTCCTGATGCATTTGAAAAAAATAAACAAAATCTTAACTATTTAATTCATCTTACTAAAAAAGAGGAGTGCGTTCTGAAATTGCATTTTATAATTTTCAAATACATGTTTGTTTATGGTAAATCAACGTCAAATATATTTCAATGCGTTGCACTGCTTGAAATTTCTTTGAAGTTAAAAAATTTAATCTCAATTTCTTTACAAAGTTTAGATATAAATTATTTTGGTTAATTTTTTTTTATGTAGAATTGATATTTTGCAACCCACAAATACAAATTAGTCTTTGCATGTATCCTCCCATGGCAGAAACTATTTTAAGCTAATTAACTCAGCCACGCGAGAAAATAAATTTTATCTGGTTCAATAGAAATCTTTTCATCCATATAATTTGGAATCTAATTTATTGTACTTAATAGATTAAATTATCAATTAATTATATAAATATTTTTAATGAGTGTAAATTTTAATTTTAACTAGCAATATACTGTAATTATTTTTATAAAACAAAAACTGATCTACAATCGAAATTTCCAAACACGAAAGTCAATCATATTTTCATTATTCTCTATCTCTTCAAATTCTATTTTAGATGTAATTATTATCATAGTTTATAATAAAATATTTAAACTACATAATATTATTTTTACAAAAAGAAAAACTGTCTGAGACTAACATTTTTAAGATTATTATTTCTTAATTTATTTAAAAATTAACAAAAAATAATAACTAATACTATTTTAAACAATCAACACCAAGAAATAATTAAATTTTCTATTTAAAATATATAGACAAAAAGAATGAAACAAATATATTTAAGTAATTTAAAATATTTATAATACAGGTATTTAGTTTTTATACAGTAAATCTATATGTTTATATTATTAAAGAATTTAATTTTTAAATAGATTAAATATATTTAATTTTTTAATTATTTGTTAGTTTTATTTTTGAAATAAAAATTAGATTTATTTTTATCTATTATTTTATATATTGGTATAAATTATTTTTAATAATGTATTAGAATTTATTTATTTTATTAAATTTTTCTTTTTATAATTTTTTATTTCACTATCATTTTTATTTTCTTTTATTTTTTTATATCTATTTATAAAGTATAAAAATAAAATAAATTAAAATTTATTTAAAAATAAAATAAAATTTTAATAAATAATTGAGAAACTATATTTAAACTTTTTAAATTAAAAACTAAAATTTATTTTAAACCAAAATTATTTTGTTTGCCGATCTGATATCATAATGGACCTACCACCTTTCTGGTCCCTTCTCTTCACTCTTTTTACTTGTTTTAGGAAAGTTCATTTTTCTTTTACGCCTTCTTTAGATTCATCAGTCTAATGATATTGAGAATTTTTATTTTCTAAAGTAAATATTTTCAAAACTTCCTAGTAAGAACTTTAAAAAAAATCGTTTAATTCTGATAATTGTAAATTGTTAAAAAAAATTATTCTTCCTTTAGTACAAATTTCTATAAATTTATAATTCGATAATGAATTTTTATATTAAATAAAAGGACAAAAGCATGTAAATTTTGTGACTACAAGTCAACACGCAATTCCGATAATCTTTTCATAAGCATGTACATTACATATAATATAAGTTTTCTTTAATTACAATTATTCAGAGAACATTTATATTTGAGAATATTAATTAAATAAAAAACAATTTTATATTAATTGATATAGGTATATAATGGTGTATATAGGAAATTTGTTAATTTTTATAATAATTACTAGGAATAAAAACGAGACAAAAGACACAAGTTTCACTTTCATCTTTATTTTTTACTAAATATTTTTTTTATTTTTTTTTATATGTATAGAATTTTTGTTTTCATTTTCATTCTAATTATATATATATATATATATTTTTTTTTCATCTTATATTTTTCTATTTCAAATGTTACTAATTTTCTTATAAAAAAATTAAAATCACAATAAAAAAATTATTATAAAAAATTTAATATCAAAATAGTATAAATTTTATTCTTTTTAATTATAAATATTAATAAATAAATTATAATTACATAAATATTAAATTAGAATATTATTAAATAATAATTAAATAAATATCAAATAAAAAAATATAAAGGAATATCAAATAATTTTTTAAAAATAAATTATAAAATTAAAAATTAAAAAAATTAATAAATATTTTTTAAATTATTTAATAAATTAAATATTTTAATAATTTAAAACATGAATATATTAAAATAGATGCAAAGAAAAAAATAGATACAATCGTAATACCACGTACTTGATCAATGTGAAATTCTTCTTCGTGAAAATCTGAAGTAATTTATTTTACATCATAACAATTATAATGATATGATTTTTTAATAAGTTGACAAAAGAAAGTTTTCTTAAAATTATGATGAACAATTTTATGCCAAAAATAGTTATTTATTATTCTTTAAGAAACAAAACAGGAAAAAAAATATTATTTTCCTTTCTTTGTGATTCTGTCCTTTCAGTTCCTGATTCTCACCTTGAAAACAAAACATAAAGTAGGAGTAGAAGAGGGGTAAGTGAAGCTTGTAATTAATTATATGTATGTTATTCCTTTGCATTTAATTAGTTAATTATTTAATACGTAAAATTAGAACGCGTTTTGAATGGTAGACTTCTTAGCTAAGGAGCCTTTAATAGCACGCGTTTTGAATGGTATTGTGAAGACTTCTTAGCTAAGGAGCCTCCAATAATTTGCGGATTGCAAAAGATAAAGTTTAAATATTGTACTACTTCTTACCTAAGGAGTTGTCAACACTCTTTTAAGTCAAGTCAAGTTCCAATCATCGCAACTTTTTTCTTTTGTAAACTTTTGTTCATATGAGAACCTTAAAATGCATTTAAGATAATACATGAATATGATAAATTATTTTTTTAATGTATTTTGTAATTAAACCTTATTTTTAAATAAACTTAATTATAAGTTTAATTTCGTCTTTATAAACTATTCAATTTTATATTAAATGGTTAATATACTGGATTCAAGATTAAACATCCGAGTTTGATTCTTGACGGAAATTATTTTTGGCCTAATATCGCTTCTGTGCTGAATTAGATAAAACTAATGCAAAATAGGCACTAATATAAAATGAAATTTTAATACATCATAATTAATTTAATACAATAATAATAATACTTAATACTCAATTTTTATGTTTTAAATAGATCAGCTAAAACATATTTTGAATTATCTAAATTTAATATTTTTATTTAAAATAACTTTGAGAGAAAATTTTACCGAAAACAATAGGTAAATCTTATAACTTTATTGCAATAGCAATATAAATGTCTCCATCATTGAGTGATTTAACTTACTTTCAGTGATAATTATAGATCAAATTTGATTCACTTAAATAGATATTCTTGCAATTGAACTCATTAGGGTGGCATGTACCAACATAGTTGACTGATTGATTACACTTACACTGGGCTTCATCATAAAAGGAAAAAAAAAGTCATACAAAAAACTTATAAACATTGGACGATTAAAAACAGATAAACAGCATTTTCCAGTGATTTGGTTTGCACTAGGGAACGCCACGTTGCTTTGCAAGACCTGCCAAGTCATCTCGAAGAATATCAACAATGGCTGATGGAGGGTCCGAAAATCGTTTGGCACCGGATTCCAAGGAGTGGGAGTGTCCCGAGTGAGCCAAGCGATCAGCCGCACGATTAGATTCTCTAAACACGTGCGAGAACTCCACCAACCAATCCTTCCGAACAAGCTCGTTGATCTCCGAAACCACCGCAAAAGCTGGGTCGTTAGCCACTGGACAGTGCCTAACAAGACCAAGAGCATGACCCGAATCAATATCCACCTTCACCTTCTTACACCCAAGATCCCACGCCAACTTCAGACCGTGAACAACCCCCCACAACTCCGCTAATGTCACCGATGTGGGCCCCAGATTAACACTGAAACCACCTAGAAAACCTCCTGCGCAATCTCGAACTAGGCCCCCACACGCACCTCTGCTACGCCCTGTTCGTCGGTCCTCAAACACCGATCCATCCGTGTTCAGACAAACCCACTCACTTGGTGGACATCTCCATGTGCACCATATAGGAACCTTAATCTCAGAATTTGAGGTACTGTTTGAATTGGGATTATCTCTTAGATACCTTCCTAACTCCTGCTTCTTGTACTCGATCTCTTCTATCTCCGCTAATTGGTTATTCTCTAGCCACTCTATGGTTTCTTCCACTGCCTCTTCTATCCTTCTCGCTCTCTCCCTCATTTCATAAGCGAAATTCTCAAGTGCGTTCTTTGCCTTTACCTTCCTCTTCCCAACCTCGTCCTCTGCCTTATACTTCTTTGAATCCCTCACCATTTTTCTTATCTCTTCCGGATTCAACCTTCCCTTGCCAATGATTGCCACCTTCTTTTTTAGCCCTGTGGCTTTATCTTCCGCCGTCACCTCCACAATACCATCAGCATCCACGTCAAACCTAACGTTGATCTGTGGGACTCCCTTTAGTGAAGGCACGAATCCATTGAGGACAAACTTGCCGAGAAAGAAGTTGTCTTTTGCCTTGACTTGTTCTCCCTCAAACACTTTGACCGTGACGCTTTTCTGATTGTCGTAGAAGGTGGAACAAACCCTCTCCTTCTTGGTGGGGATCATGGTGTTCTTGGGGATCAACACTGACATGGCACCCCCAGCTCCCTCAATTCCGAGACTAATTGGCATCACATCCAATACCAACAATTCCTCCACTTGTTTTTCTCCTTCACCGCTCAAAATTGCTGCCTGAACTGCAGCACCGTACGCCACTGCCTCGTCAGGGTTGATGCTTTTGCAAAGCTCTTTGATGTTACCATTGACGCTGAACATGTCCTTCAGAAGTTGTTGTACCTTTGGAATTCTAGTGGAACCCCCGACAAGAACGATCTCATGAACTTGGATCTTATCTACCTTGGCCTCAACCAGGCACTTTTCCACTGTCTCCTTACACTTACTGAATAAGTCTTTGTTCAGTTCCTCGAACAAGGTCCTCGTAACAGTGGCATATAGATCAATCCCGTCATATAGAGAATCAAGCTCTATCATGGTCTGGGAAGTGGAAGACAGAATCCTCTTAGCTTTTTCGCACGCTGACCTTAATCTTACCAAAGCTTTCGCGTTCCCACTAATATCCTTCTCGTATTTCTCTCTAAACACATTCACAAGATGGTTCACCAATTTGTTATCAAAATCTACACCACCCAAATGAGTATCTCCCACCGTGGCCTTAACCTTAAACATCCCTTCATCAATAGTCACCAGGGAAACGTCAATAGTACCACCACCGAGATCAAACACAAGCACGTTCTGCTCGCCCTCTCTGAATCCTTTCTTGTCCAATCCATAAGCAATAGCAGCTGCCGTTGGCTCGTTGATGATCCTCAACACATTCAAACCAGCGATTTTCCCAGCATCCTTTGTGGCTTGTCTCTGCGCGTTGGTGAAGTGAGCAGGGACAGTGATAACCGCATCCTTCACTGCGTGACCCAAATAAGCTTCAGCAACCTCCTTCATCTTAAACAACACCATGGAAGATATCTCTTCTGCTGCAAGGTGTTTCTCTTCGCCTTTGTAGGTAACCGCAATCATCGGCTTGTCTCTGGTCCCAGGGACAACCTTAAAGGGCCACAACTTCATGTCTTGCTGAACAGTCATGTCGGAAAATCTGCGACCGATCAAACGTTTGGCATCGAAGACAGTGTTGTGACGGTTCTTGGATCGCTGATTCATGGCATCATCGCCCAACAACCTCTGAGTGTCGGTGAAGGCAACGTAGGAAGGGGTAGTGCGGTTGCCTTGTTCGTTGGAAATGACTTGGACTCGGTTGTGTTGCCACACTGCTACGCAGCTATAGGTTGTGCCCAAGTCAATGCCAATGGGTTGGACTTTTTTGGTAGCCATGGTAAAGCTTAGCAGTTGAGAGAATTGTTGGGTAATAAAGTAGGGAAACACAGAGAAGAGTGTTTCTTTGGTTGTGGTATAGTGGATCTAACTGATGAATTGAACGGTAAGTAGATACCTATAGCTACAAGAATGTGATTGTTGAATTTCAGAATTTGGGAAACCTGCTTGGAAACAACGTCAAGAAAATTGTGGCAGAGGCAACGATAGATTGGATTGGTAAAGAGAAGGAGGTTTCCTAATCCAAAGGGATCCCTATATAACAAAGGCTTATCTAAGAAAGATTTAATTGCTGATTCATATCTATCATTAAAAAAAACTTTTTTAGTTTCTATTTTTAAAACTATTTTTTTTGTTTTTACACATATTTTTAATACTTTTTAATCTTTATTTAGGAATTAAAAGAATACTACAATGACATAAACTAAAAAAATTAAAAAAAATACATAAAGAAGCTAAAAAAAAATATTTTTAGTATATAATTTTAGAGAAAATAATTTTGTGACTTTAAAAACGAAAGGAATAGTTAAATCTCTAACAAAAAAGTTCTCTATCAATTATTTCATTATTTTGGGTGAATATGGTCTATTAGTTATTAGTGATAGATAGAGATTAATCTTCGAAAGTGTTATTCAGATTTTCTTTTTTGTAATTCCTTTTTGTTTTTTCTCTTTGGCTTCTTTGCCATTATTCATGCCCCTTGGGATTTGCTTCTGCAGGGTTTTTTTTCCAGTTTCAGAATTTAAAATAAATATATTACCCTTGGTAGCGAAAGGCTATCGCTGAAGATAACTAGTAAACATAAAGCAAGGGTATCAAGAAAAAAATTTAAGATCAAGAAAAGAAGTCATAATTATCTTAATAATTTTTAAACAAACAAGCCAAATATCAATTCTACTTAAAAGAGTTACATTGCAAGTTTTAGAAGATATAAAAGTAAGGAGAAAAACATTTAACACAATATGACATATATCTTGATATAAATGAATAAGGTCCAAATCTCATATATTAGATACTTAAATTGATAACGGAAATAAAAAAATATTAAATTTTGTAGTGGTTATACAAATTTGTCTTCTTTTAAAAAGCCATTCCAAATAAGTTAAACTCTTAAAAGCCTATTCAAATAATTTCTATACCATGCACGACTAACTAGATTAGCAGAATATTTTAGGTTGACGATGTTTATGACTTCCCTAACTAGGATAAGGGTCACACACTAAGTAATTTTAGGAACTCAAATGACTATGAATCCATCAATTTCTTGGATACCCAATTTTACTTAACGCTCACTATCACTATTGCATAATGGTGGTGAATTTACTAGTGTTGAGTAAAAATAAATTACATATGTGTGTTTTGGGGTGGCAAATGAAAATTCTACTTATTATACTAGAATAAACAAAAGTACAAAACTAAAGTTGTTATATAAAATAAATTAAAGAGATAAATATCAAAGAAATACAATAATAAACAAAAGTACAATTTTTGAAGTCGAAGGGTAAATTACGAAAAAGAAAATTGCATGGTAAACTATTAATTTATAATATACTAATTTTACAGGGTTAATATGAAATTGAATTTTGATTATTTAATTAAAATCACCCATTCAAATTAAAAAAAAATACAAAATACAGTCTATTAAAAGTTGTTCACTTTATTATTTAGTGAATTTTAATCGTTACATATTTCATTAGTCAAAATAAGAAAATAGAAAATATATTCTTCATATTTAGTTATACAAAAATGTTTCAAAATATAATTTAGATATTTTTTAAATAAGTTATTGTTGTACTGCATAAGTTTTTTTATAAAGTGTCCACTTCTCATGGATTGGTATATAAGTGGTTCTTCTTCACAACTTCATACATTATATCAATCGGTTTTATTTTGACATCTCTCGATAAAACAAAAAGGAGAAAAAAAGGTCATCTTTTATATACTTACCAAATAAATTAGTATAAATTATGTTTTATTTATTATAGCCTACTTTGTTTGTATAAATACTGATAAAGTAGTATATATATAATACACACACATCTTTTTGGAGTTATTTTGTCTTATTTAATTTTTTAAACCCATAAAATTAAATAATTGTATTTAAATTATATATATAACTATAGTAAAATAAAAAAGAGATTTCGTACTAATTTTGGTTTTTTAAAAAGGGTCCCAAAAGATATCTTGCTTTTTGTCCTTTATAAATATTTTCTCTTTTTTGTGTATTATCTTTTTCGAACTAAACATTTCTCATCGTCAACGTGCTCGCTAAAATAAGTCTCCTAGTATTACTACTGGAAAGAGGGTTCCTGAGTTAGGTTCCTTTTCCACTTTGTCTACTTCTTGGCTAAGTAGTCAATATTTCATTGATTGGACGTACCACAACAAAATTTCATTCATTGAATTTAGCTCTGTTTTTCCCCTGCCTTTTCCTCGCATGGGCTCTGTTAAGAAAAGGACATCTTTTTGTTTTGTTTCTCCACGTAGATATTCGATCATATGAAATAATAAATAAATTCAAACAACATTATTTTAATGTTGAAAATTTAAAGTGTCTCATAAACAAAATATTAAACCATACAACTTTATGAATCAAAATATGTATTTTATACCTTAACATCAGTCAAAGCTTCCGAGTATGAAACTATAATTACTCTTATTTTTTCCTAACTACCAATGAAATCATGCTATATCAGGAACCTCACCTGAGCTTAGCAACATCACATGCCATGACCATACATGCTTATGAAAAAAGTGAAAAACATCGTTGTCTTGATTTAAGGAGCATGGTGGTCCTTAGTCCGTAGAAGATTTATCAGTATTGGATAGGATCATGGATTATGAATTATGAGCAGTTCATTCCATAAGCACCGTCACAAAAGGTAAATAATTAACAAACATAACATTCCTTTCATTTCATACACACAACTTTAAGAACTACTTGCACATTTTAGACACAAACTAGATTTTAAGACACAAACTGCTAGATTGAGTAAAAAAGCTGGAATTATTTTACATTGCTTCGGACTCAATCAATAGTAAACTTCTTCCACCAAGAACTACCATTACATAAACTTCAGAACCCTTTCTTCCAGTTCCTGCTTCTTATACTCAAACTCATCAGTTTCAGCCAGTTGGTTACTGTCAAGCCATTCTATGGTATCCTCCACCACCTTCTCGAGATTCTTCACTCTATTCCTCATTTCAAAAGCATAATTCTCAAGCAAGTTCTTGGCCCTCACTTTCTTCTTCGCTTCCTCATCCTCTGCCTTATACCTCTCTGCATCTCTCACCATCCTCCTCATCTCTTCGGGATTCAACCTCCCATGCTTGTTGCTGATCGTAATCTTTTTCTTCAACCCCGTAGTCCTATCCTTAGCAGTGACCTCCACAATGCCATCAACATCCACGTCAAACCCAACATTTATCTGTGGACCCCCCCTTGGGGATGGAGCGAACCCAGATAGCTCAAACTTCCCAAGAAGGAAGTTATCCTCTGTCTTAGCTTCCTCCCCCTCGTACACTTTGATCAAAACGCTTGTTTGATTATCAGAAAACGTCGAGAAAACGCTCTCCCTCTTGGTGGGGATCATGGTGTTCTTGGGAATCAACACTGCCATGTCCCCATCATTGGTTTCAATTCCAAGACTAAGAGGCATCACATCCAGCAACAACAAGTCTTCAACCTTCTTGTCCCCTTCGCCTCCCAAAATCGCGGCCTGAACCGCCGCACCATACGCCACAGCCTCGTCTGGGTTAATGCTTTTGCAAAGCTCTTTAGCTTTTCCATTTGCACTGAACATGTCCTTCAGAAGTTGTTGTACTTTTGGAATTCTAGTAGACCCACCTACAAGAACAAACTCATGAACTTGACTTTTGTCAACCCTTGCCTCAACGAGGCACTTCTCCACTGTCTCCATACACTTCGCAAACAACTCCTTGTTCAATTCCTCGAACAAGGCCCTTGTAACGATTGCATGCAGATCAATCCCTCCACATAAAGAATCAAGCTCTATCGTTGTTTGAGAGCTCGAAGATAGTATCCTCTTGGCTTTCTCACACGCCAACCTCAACCTTCCAAGAGATTTGGGGTTTTCAGCAATATCCTTCTTGTACCTTCTCTTGAAGATGCCCACAAGATAGTTCACCAATTTGTTGTCAAAATCCACACCACCCAAATGAGTATCTCCCACCGTGGCCTTAACCTTAAACATCCCCGCATCAATTGTCACCAAGGAAACGTCAAAAGTACCACCACCGAGATCAAACACAAGCACGTTCTGCTCACCCTCTCTCCATCCTTTCTTGTCTATCCCGTAAGCAATGGCTGCAGCGGTTGGCTCGTTGATGATCCTCAGCACGTTCAAACCCGCGATTTTCCCAGCATCCTTAGTGGCTTGTCTCTGCGCGTTGCTGAAGTAAGCAGGGACAGTGATCACCGCATCATTCACCGCGTGACCCAGATAGGCTTCAGCAACCTCCTTCATCTTAAACAGCACCATGGAAGATATCTCCTCTGCTGCAAGGCGTTTCTCTTCGTCCTTGTATGTGACAGCAATCATGGGCTTGTCTCTTATCCCAGGGACAACCTTAAAGGGCCAGAGCTTCATGTCTTGCTGAACGGACTGGTCGGAGAATCTGCGACCGATCAAACGTTTGGCGTCGAAGACGGTGTTGTGTGGATTCATGCAACGCTGGTTCATGGCAGCATCACCCAACAACCTTTGAGTGTCGTTGAAGGCAACGTAGGAAGGGGTGGTGCGGTTGCCTTGGTCGTTGGGAATAACCTCGACACGGTTGTGTTGCCACACTGCCACGCAGCTGTAGGTGGTTCCCAAGTCAATGCCTATGGCTTTAACTTTTCGGGTTGCCATGGAAGAGAAGAGCTTATTTTCACTTTGTGAGGGACAAAACAGGGGAGTTCAAGAGAACAGAGGAAAATGGGTGATGAAATTGTGGATGTGTGATTCATGAATGAGAACTGAGACACTCGCACTGTATTTAAAGGCACCAAAAAGAAAGTTACGGTTTTAGGAAAGAAATTAATGAGAATTTTTAAAGAAAAATTCTTGCAATTAATAACTTAAAAAAATCACAATTAAGAATTAATTATTTTTTATTATTAGTATGACTCTTCATATTTCATTAGTATATACTAATATCATTTTCATAACTACTGATCTAACTTTTACTAAATTTATATTAAATGACATTTTCAAGTTTTTTAATACAGATTAAAATTGCAGTTTAATTTAATATTTCTATCTATATTTTGATAGGAATTAAAAATTTTGAATAAAAATTTAAAATAAATTTTAAGCATAGTTATTTACAATTTGGTAAAAATTAAAAATTTTAATTAAAATTTTAGTATAATAATTTACAGTTTTATGAGAATTAAAAATTATGATTAAAATATTTAATTAAAAAACATTAGTAGTTCTAATTTTAAATTATTTAAAAATAATTCTAAAATGATTTTAAAATTATTGAAATTCTAATCTCAATTAATTTACAGTTTTATTTAAAAATTACTCCCTCTATTTCTAAATAAGTGTCGTTTAAGGTTTTGTTACACAAACTAATAAAAGTAGTAACTCCTAGAATTTATAATAATTTTTTTAAAAAAATTGAATAGTACCTTAAAAGAATTAATATGATTTATTAATTGACAAAAAAGTAGATGAAAAGATAGAAAATAATTGGTTAATGCAAACAATTTATCCATTAAAACTTCAAAAAAGATTATTTAATTACTTTTATATTTTTAAAATAAAAATATAATTGATAAAAGATAATTAATACATTATTAGAATTTGCAATGATAAATAATATGAAATCAATTTTTTTTTCTAAAATGACAAATTTATAAATAGAGGAATAATTTATTTTATAAAAAAATTATTTGATTTTAATTAATTTAATTAATAATAATAAAAAATAAAGATAAAGATCGAAAGATTTATAGAAAAAAAAAGAAAGTGAATTATGAAGAATTTTTGCTAGCATTTGGTTGCAGAAAAAAAGTGAAAGAGATTTGTGTCAGTAACTACGATAAAAGAATGATTGAAAGTAGAAAGTTTTAAATAGGTAAGGCGTTGGAAAGGAGAACTAAGATTCCCTTATTCTCTGCAATTATTAGTATTGGGCCCATCTAACTCCTTCTACCCTAAGGGGTTCATTTCATTGGCTACTTTTTTTAAAAGATCATTCATCCATGACTAACTCTTAATGTAAATAAAAAATTTAAATACTAGGTATCTTTTTAAATAAGAGTAGTTGAACAAGAGAAAATTTGTTTCATATTATCAATGGTTTCCAAATTTTAATAATATATTAATTGTTTTTTACTAACTATATTTTTATTTTAAAAAATATAAAAATAATTAAATGATTTTTTTTATGAGACTTTAATGGACTAACTGTTTGTATTAACTAATTATTTTTTATCTTTTCATCTACTTTTTCATCAATCAATAAATCACATTTAATTCTTTAAAGGTATTATTGAAAAAAAAAATTAAAAATTTATTATAAATTATAAGAGTTACTATCTGTGTAAAAAAACCTTAAATGATTCTTATTTAAAAACATATGGAATATGATACATGCTGTCAAATGATAAAAATAAATAAAAAAGTGATAATGATACATTTATAAATAAAATTATTTTATACCATTACTCTCAATTTAAGGTGATGTTCTAATAAAAAAAATTAAATATATTTTTAGTTATTTAACTATATATTAAAATTATGTTTTATTTAATAAATTTTAAAATATTTTTATTGAATTATTTTTAATATTAAATTTATGTTTCATTCTTTTTTAAAAATATTTTTTTATCATAAAAAATTATTTATATTTATCTATAAAATATGAAAACAAAATACGTTTTCAATTTATTTCATATACAAAACGTAATTTTAATTTTAATTAAGTATTTCATAACAAGAAAATTTGATTTTCAAATATATTAAAAAAAAATATTCTAATGCGATTTTAGAACATCTGCATTATCATAATTTTAAAATTTTAAGTCTTATCTCTTATAAAATTATTGTATTATACTCCTAATATTTTAGAGTAATATATTGATATGAAAATAAAAAAAAATCTATTATTTTATATAAATTTTGAATTATAAAATAGAATATGATATAAAAAATTAATAAATTCAACTTTGAATAATACAATATTAAATAAAGTTTTATAAAAATATATTTAATAAAAAAATTATTATGAACTTAGAAAGAATGAAATGAAAGTTATGTAATTAAGAATTTTTTTTAAAGTTATTTATAATAACAATTTTAAAAAAATTATAAATAACTTTTATATTATATTATTTTATTTTAATAACATTATTTTAATTAACTTTTACAAATTATGTTATATATTTTTATTAAAAATATTTTAAGACTCTTAGATTAAAATGAAAATAAATATGAAGTATTAAAAATGATCTCACTTAATAAAATCTACAAAAACTAAATTAAAATCCAGGATTATCACTTCTTCTGGAGATTTCTTAGAGTCCGCGTTGAATGCAATCCTAAATCAAAATAATGTGTGTTGGTGGAAACATTGATGGTTTTGTAAAATAATAAAAACAAAATAATGATTATTAAAAATACTTACCAAAATAATATTTATTAAATTATAAAAAATTAGAGGCTAAAATAATACTGCCATGTTTTACTTGTTCCTTTATATCGTCCGTTAAAAATGGGTCAGGTGACCAGCGTAACCTCATATAATTTATATATGAAAAAAAATCAATATGTTATTTACAATTATTTCATTTCAAAATATGAGTTCTCTCTAAAACAACACCAATAAGTTAGAAGTAAAATGATATTAAAATACTAAAGAAAATTTTTTGAATTTAACAATTTTATTACTATACATAAATAAGAAAATATATAACAAGAAATAAATTAAAATAAGACGGGAAATAAAATTAATTTATACACGTAAATATATCGGTGCCAACAAATATAAATAGTTTACAATTTATATACCCTAACTTAATCGGTATAATAATATTTTTCAAACAATTAAAAAAAATACTACTATAGAAAAACCATATTTAAAAATATTTAATCACACACAAATAATTTTGCATGATAATAAATAATTAAAAATAAAAACAAACTTGAGTCGTGGAAAAGGATGAGTAGACCCATTATTTGGTCCACACATACTATGAATAAATATATAGAACGCAGTTATGAGTCAACTATCCCTAAAAAATATCTATGAATTTTTTTAAGCATGTAAGTGTGCACATATCTATAGATACATGTAGATGCTTTTATTTTATTTTAAATAAATTTATTTAAAAAGAAATCTTTAAAATATAAATTAGATAAAAAATAATTTTAAAATATAATTCAAATAAATCTGTATAATAAAATATTAATGTAAATAAATTTTATTTTTTAAATAAACAAACTTAATTACAAAATATAAATTTTATAAAATTAATTTTTTAAAAATAGATCTAAATAAAAAAACATAAATATATAAAATTAAATTTAAAATAATTCCTCAATAACTAATATTTTTTCCACTAACAATTTTATTTTAATTACTTATTTTTTTAATATCAAAATAAAATTAATTAGAAATAGTTATTTAATGAATACTTATAGATTGAATACTATAATATCCATACTTGTTTTATTGACAAGTGAGTAATTAAATCCTATTTGATATTCATTATAAATTTTAATCGCAGATATTTTACTAGTACTTTGTTTGATGAAAAGGAGGGTATAGCAAGACTTTCTTTGATTAAATATAAAGAAGGAGAATGGAAAAGTAGCTTTCTTTTTTAATTCATAAAGAGAGGAAAAAAATTAAAATTTTATTTAATTTTATAAATTCTAAATTTCAAAATATAAACAATAAAAATACACTTCAAATATTTGAAAACCTGCCTAACATAGAGTGAAAAAAAAAATAGAAAATTTTTTTGTTCCCTTTATCTTTCCTCCCTATTCATTTTTCTTACAACCAACCAAGACATTATGTAGAATAACATGTTTTAAAAATAATTTATTTGCTTTCAGCACCTGGATACTTAAATTACAAAAATTTGGATATCTAAATCAAAATAGTAAATCCTATTATATATTTAAAATGAAAAATGTATATAGAAATAAATAAAAATCATATCACAAACAGTAATGCTCTTGGTATGCATATACAAAAGTTTAAAAATAGTCTAAAAGAACTATATTTATATTTTCACTATTTTTTTTATAACTTCAATTACTAAGATATCATTAACTAACCATGTTTTAAATAAGTCTAAGTTTTTATTCAGTTATTGTAAATAAATATTTACTTACTTGAAGCATATATTATTAAGTAAATAATTAAATAAAGGCAAAATTAATAAAAACAACCCTTAGAAAAAATTAAATTAAAAATAATTTAATATTCCGGTTTTAAAATTATCATATAAAATGTTTAAATTATTTTAATTTAAATGTACTTATTTAGTAATGCAAGCAGTGATGATTTTGTTGCAGCTACCCTTGCTATCATTTTATGAAAGCAGCTTATCATAGGTGATGGATAATATTGGATTATATACCCTTCCAGATGACTAATCTGAAATAGATAAAATTGTCTAATCTCAAATTCGTGAAAAACCTTTCTAAAGTTCACAATTCAAAATGGTAACAATAGGTTATTTCTGCATAACTTCGTTCTGGGCTTTTAATTTTGTAAATATAGATTGTATTATTTAAAATCTAATATTTATCTTTCGAAATATACCAAAAATTAAAGGGTGCATGGGGAGAATTATGGGAGTGCAAGTAGAATAAGCCGTGTCTTGAAATACATGAATTGAAATTGTGAGGGACATAAATAAAAAAAAAAACCATGAAGCCCAAACAAGAAGAGTATTTTTCATCGCAATGCTTCTAACTAAATTTTTTTTACGTCGCAACTACACTTTTCGTGTTCTATCCTCTAATTATCTTTTTTTTTTCTCCTTTATAACTCTTATGAAATAACAATAATTTGACTATAACAATGTATTCGGATAAAAAATAGTATTTGCAAATACTATTCAGTTGATATTCATCACTGACCTATTAATGTGTATTGTTTCTTAAAGTTTTAGTTGACACAAAAATAAAAATAAAAGAGAAAAAAAATTAAAGATACATTAAAAAAATTCTGCAATAGAATAGACATATTTACATAACACATCTATTCCAGTTAATCAATCATATTAATTTTCCTATTATTGTATTCAATTATTATTCTAATAAAATCAAAATTATAAATATATCATTATAACTTCTAGTTATTTTTCTTAAAAAAATATTATTTATTAGTTTTGTTAATTCTATTATAAATTCGATAATGACATAAAAGCTAACTAAATGAATATATATTTGTTAAAAATTTAATTTTATGGTATATTATTGGTTCAACTATAGACAATATTGAAGTTTTTTGAAAGTGTAATAGTGTTTCATGAGTATAAATTGTTGAAATTGTTGTAGATTATACATATTATTATTGATTTTTTTTACTCATATTTTTAGAATAAATTGGCAAATCTAGATATTAATTCTAAGAATAACTTTATATTTAAAAACATTTTTTTAGAAATATATATAGTTTATTGGAATTTAGATTTTGTTAATATAAATAAGTTTTAGTTTGATCCATGTTGTTTTATCTTCTTTTTTTCTTTTTTTTTATAATATTTTATTTCAAACAAGTGACTGTTGAAATATAAAATACTAATATATTTGGAATTTTATAGTGATGTTTTTATATAAATAATTTTTAAATAAAAAATAACTACACATGTTTTAACATTTTTTCACTCGTGAACCAAATTTGCAAAACTTGTAATATAATTCATAGAAAACACATAAATAAAAATAACAATCAACGATAAATTATGATGGATGTAACATTATCAGAAATTTAATTCAATTATATTAACGACTACCTAACGTATATAATATTTTATTTTAGTGCAATATCTAACTTGATAATTATGAGTGTAACTACTATCTCATACAAGGTAAAATATAATTTAAATTTTGAAACAATCTTAAACATATATCCATCTATACGTAAATAGTATAGTTAAATTTTATAAACTTTGAAACAATTTAAATTGTCTAATATCATTCTAAATAAAATAAATAAAAAAATACTGCATGTTTAAATCTTTTTAACTTTTAAAAGTTTATTTAGTTATGTATATCTAATATTATTAACTGTCTCTATATGCAATAATTTATTTTCTCTAAATACCTGTAATATAAATTGAATTATAAATATATTATGTAAAAGTATATGTTAATGAGAAATGAACTGTCATTATTTTAATTTTGATAGATAATTTTTAGACTGTTGAGTATAAATAATTTCAGATTTTTTAAATGGAATGTGAGAACTTATTTTTTATTTACTATTTTGTTTTAATTTTATATTTAATTATTTTTAAATTATTAAAATATATTTAGTTTATTAAGTAAATTAAAAAAAATTATATTAATCTTTTTTATTCATAATTTTATAATTTATTTATGATTTTTTTAAAATTATTTAATTTTTAATTAAAATTTATGTAATTATAATTTTTTTATTGATATTTTTTATTGAAAAAAATAATATGAATATTATTTAATATCGAATCTTTTATAATATTATATTTTTTTATTATAATTTTTATTTTATATAAATAATTATTTAATTAATATTTAAAATAAAAAGTAAATTATAATTATACTCATTATTCATAGTAAGATATGCTCGTAAGTTTAAAATAGTAACCAAAGTTCTAACAAATAAACATACATTCACAGAGGAATCCTTTTTTGCATTGTATATTTATAACTGATGAGGTGATGAATATAACAAAACGAGAAAAGAAAGAATGTATGATCTTCAATTAAACTATGAAATGTCTTATGACTCGATTAGCTGAAATTTTCTCTTTATATGCCAAGAAGGTTAGATTTATCGGAGAAATGCGCGACATGGATATACAAGTGGTTAGTCTCAAATGCAGTTTAGAATTATTGTTCAGTATTGCAGGTCCTTGTATCCACCATAGTTGTGTAGCTTACGATGGCTTGAAATATTGCAGAATACATCCTTTGGTGCCCCAACTGTGTTTATGTAGTCTATTTTTTTTTACCAATTGCGTTCTATGTTTTATGCTGACATACTATATCTACTAGGATTGTTCAATGTGTATCATGTATTCTATGGTATTATTATGTTGTGATTCTGCTACATGATTCAATCTTCTTGGTGTTTGTTGCAGTAAACGTGGTGATTAAGCAAATTTGAACCCTGATGTTAAATGTTTAGGTTGTTGTGTGGTATTAGTTATACCAACATTTGTTGTTTGACTTATAGGACTTTATTTTTTGCAGAATTCACAGTTGTCCATTTATCTCTTTGCAAAATGTGGTATATCTTTACTCTTTCTCTGTTGATTATTATTATTTTTCTATAATGTAGCAAGACAAGTATATAGACTAGAGAAGCTGGCTTGGAGGGTTTGGAATTGTATTAGAAGGTTCAACATCTGGTTCTTCTAATTGAGGAGTTAGTTGCAGAATAAGTTCTCAACAAATTTATTCTAGTATCTCCAAGAGGGTATAGATTTCCAATATTGTATCATTAAAAAGTGACATGATACTTTTACATCTTAGAGAAGCTACTTTCTAGGGGATTAGACTTTAATAATAATGCTCGATATATATATATATATATATATATATATATATATATATAAAATGTTTTTTAATAACTTTTTCGTCAACAATCATTAACAAATAAATAGTAGAATAGCTTAACATAAATTAAAATTTTATTTTAATAATCATAATTAATTTTCTTAATTTAAGCCAAATTATATTTTCTATAATTTTATAGTTTAACTCAAGTTTGATTTTTTATACTTTATTTAATTATAAATATCTTCCGTCTTATATAAAAATTAAAATTATTTTCTAAAGAAAATAATTATTTTCTTTAGTAATGTGTTTTTTTAATTTATTAAGATAAAAATATGATGTTGAAATTTGATATTATTATTTTTTTTCCAGAATTTTCTAATAAATAACATTAGAGCTTAGGTTTTAAAAAATTTATTCTCTAAAAATAAAGATACTATTTTTTTATTCAACATAATTTAAACTTTAAAATCTTATTAAATTATCAAATATTTGGTTCTTTTACATATTTCCAAAAAATATTATCAAAACTAAAAAAAATTACGATTATCCATAATTGAATTAAGAGTTTTTCCTCTTCAACAATTGAATTTTATGATAGTAACTTTGTTTGGCCTTTTGAACTCCTAATTTTTACCTTTTATAGATGGATCGTTACACTTTAAAAACTCAAATTTAAAAGTAGTTGTCTGACATTTCCTTGATATTTGATTTTGTAATTATTATTTTTTCTTTGTAGACATTTTACTTGACATTTTATAGATGGATCCTTACAATCTTCATTTTCTTCAAACAAAAAAATCCGTTGACTTTGCTTTCCTACGTTGACAAGCTTGTACTTCACTTTTTCGTCGTTGTTGGTTTGTGCAACTTATCGAGTTTTGGATTTAGCATCATCACATTTTGTTTTCGATTAAGCAATGAATTTGACGAGTGAAAAGGAAAAGAAAAAAGAAAAAAAAATGAAAAATAAAATTATTTGAATTAAAAAAAATAAAAAATATGAAAAATTGTAAACGATCTAATTGATATAAATTTTAAAAAAAAATTAAAATAGTATATTTATAAAATGACTAAATTAATCTTATAATTATAAATTAATTTTAGCTAAATATGAAATTATAATTTATTATTATTTATAAATTTGTCTTATTATTATATTATAACATAATTAATTATGTTGCGTATGTTAACCTAACATAATGATTTTATATGTATAACCGTAGCATTGCATTACAAAATTAAGATAAAATCATAATTTTAATTTTTTTGAGTTGACTTTTATTATTTTGTTTTCATATTTGTAAACAAGTAAAAAACTATATCTCCCACAAATTGACCCTCAGTTTTCTTTACGTACAAGTGAAAAAGAACAAGATATATCGAGGCTTTTATATGCTCTCTAAGTTTCCCTAGGTGGAAACAAATGGATACTTGGTCTCATTTATAAGCTTGGGACATGGTATTCAATTTTGAACATTAGTGCAGCTGTGTAAGGCCTGAACACTTCCTTGAAGGGCGTGTCGGAGGTGCTGACAGGTCCATTGTCTATTATAACCAACCTCTCTTCCATCTTATCTTCCCAATTTAAGACCTCTAACGACAAAAGAGTCTTCATATATAATTATTCATTTATGCTTCTACGCATACAAAACAAATAAACATAAATTTCTTCAATCTTTTATTTATCAAAATTATATTTATTTATTTATTTATTTCTCTTACTTTTCCCATTTTCATTCCTTAGAACTCTGTTTGCATATGCACCGGAAGTGGAAATAAATGTTTAAATGCTTATATAGCCCAATACCTTCTAGAAAATATTCTCGAGGATCTTCTGCATCCATATCTCAGTTTTACCTTACGGAGTAAAAAACCATCAACACATGGAAACTAGGCAACAGTAGGAAGATGAAAATATTTGATGTATTGCTATCAGTTATGGTGGGTTTATATCAGCATATGCCAAAACGGCTGCAGATTGTTTCCATTACAATTTTTTAGAAACCATCTAAACTGGATTACCGTAACATTATGAACTTACCCTCTTCATGCATAATCAATTATTATGTTTTTTTAATATTTCAACCTAGCTGTCAAATTAAAATGTTTTCAACCTATTTGTAGTTGTGAAGTTATAGTTTTCTGTCTGGTGTTACTTATTACGAACTGGTAAGATATGGTTGAGTATTCTTAGGATATAACGACGTCGGACCCGCCATTTTGATTCTTTGTTGAGAGTTATACACGGCAACCTCGATTTTTCCGCTTCCAAAATAGGCCAATGTTGTCTCCAAAGCATTTTGCTGTCGAATCAAAGACATCCAATTATGGAAATCCCCCATCATCAAATTTTAAATATTTTTACTATTTTTACAAAATATTCCGTTATTCTCTTTAAACTCATTTATGTCTTTCTTTTTAACATATCACCTATTTAAATTTGTGAGATAATACTTATGTTATTAATTAATTTGTTTACTAAATTTTAAATTAAAATTACAATAATAGATATAGGTTATGCCAACAAAAGTTAAGAAAGTGTTAGCACAGGTACCCTTACAACCCATGTAATTTGGAAACTATTAAAAAAAAGATAATAATATGCTAACACATTTGGATAACTGTTTACCCATTCTCTACTAACAAAGAAAATAATAAAACAAAGTTTGGAAAAATATATATAGCATTAATTAACTTTGCACAACTATTTATCTTGAATAAATAAGCATATCAACTATCCTATTAATCACTCTTACAACATTAATATTCATATTTTGATTTCTTTTCTATTTTTTAAATGAAGATATTTGGACGTTATATAACTTATAAACATTCTACTAATAACTTTTTTTCAACGTCACATCACATCATCAATATATCAATTATTTATCTCATTTTTTGTCATATGTATCCACCTAACAGGTGTTTAGGAAAAACTTTCTTCTCTAGGTATCTTGGTATCGAGCACTATAGGAGTGTTCACTTATCTTTTTTCATTTATCTTTTATACACTAAGAAACTACTATTTTGTTTTATTTGTATTAATAGAATTGAGTGTATATATAGAGAGAGATCGATCTTCCCTACTGCCATTGTATCTTCTTCTCCAGTTCTGCGCTTTCTTTAGAATTGGCCACAAAAAAGTTCTCTGCATAACCATGGTATCTATTTTTTCTTTGTTCACGTACCACTACCATTTCGATTCTATCGTTACATCTTCTTCTTTTCTTTTCTTTTTTTTTCATTTTTTATCATGCAGGAAAAGTTCGATGTTGTTCATGATGTGAAAGAGGAAGCAGAGTTTCAGCTGGTTGATGAAAATAAAGAGGATTGGAAAGGAAGAAGAGCTCTAAAACTAAAATATGGAGGGATGAGTGCTGCTGTGCTCATATTAGGTAATGAATAATGGCATTAATAACTCGGTAAGGTTTAAATTATGGATTTTTTTTCCTTGCTGGTGCATGACTAGAAAGATGAACCGAAGTAAAGTTAAGGTGGATTATGTCATTTCTCTACCCAAGAAAGCAAAAATCTTTAGTTATACTTTCTCTTCCAATACTGAAGTTGAGGAGTTATTTGTTTATTCATGGAAACTTGTCCAGAGACGCCATGTATATACCCTTGAATATTCCTAGAAAAGTAAAAATTTTCTGCTGATGACTTCTACTTCTAATTATCGTATATAGAACTACGCACATAGTCACTTTTTATTTTTTAATTTTGGGGTAGGATTTCTCTGCAGACCTTTTTATGTGGCTAAGAGTGGCAGTGACATGAATTTATTTGAATTTTGTTGCAGCTATGATTGGTTTCGAGAATTTGGGAACATTTTCACTAGCAGTGAATTCGGTGCCCTACTTCAGTGGGATCATGCATTATAGTATACCAGACGCAGCTAACATGCTGACCAACTACATGGGAACCGGTTACATACTCGCTATTCCGGTGGCAATCCTTGCTGACACATGCATTGGCAGATACAGATCTGTTTTAGTTTCTGGTGTCTTGGAGTTTCTGGTAAGCTCCAATTCCTCCAAATTATACATTTTCAATTCAACATCTACCTATTTCTATTCACAGCAACACTTGCTTAACATTCACCAAACACAATTTATTCTCATAAACATTCAGTGGTAAATTTCCACATTGTATGAACGAGTGAAACAATAAGAGGGCTTTTATAGTTCATGTTTGAGATTGCTTGTTTACACACAAACATAATATAAGCCATTATGAACAAACATAATTAATATAGATATATATATATATATGTGTATGTATACGTATATCTATATACCATACAAGAAAAAAAGTGAGAATAAAAAGAGTGTTTAAGCAGTTATTGTGTTTCTTTTTTCGTGAGTTTATTCATGAATTATTTAAGTATAATATTTTACGTTTATGATACATTGATATCCTTTTATATTCTATACAATTCTTTAACAATGAAAAGTAATATTGTTTTATTTATATTTATTACTATCATATAAATATAATATTTTATTATTAAAGTCAGTTATTAAATTATTACTTTTAAAATTGGAGGTTTTCAAAGTATTATTCCTCTTATACATTTGAATTTAGAGTGATCAGTAGATTGATGAATCATCCAATAAATTGAACTGAATCACTAAAATTCATATGATTATCAGATTTATATTATTTTCAAGGAAACGAACTTGAATTATATTGATAAAAATTGATAAATTTGTCCCCCTTGACAAATTTACTCCAACAGAAATTCTGGATTCAATATTTTTTATTAAATTTTTCAAAGACTAATTCATATATTTTTACGAGATTCACAATTTTTCATATTTTTCTACAAATTTTAAAAATATATTCCGTCAATTATTAATCCATATTAGGCTTGTGATAATGATGCTCTATAAAGTCAACTTCGTCGACTAAATCACCCAAATAATAAATATTAATTATACACAAGGACTCATCTTTTACTACGCCATTTTAATAGAATAAATTTGTAATTATTTAAATTTTAACATAAGGGTTGATCTAATCATATTACCAGAAAATAGTATAAATACATTGCCATATGCAAGAATTATTTATTTATTATGACAGTAATTTAAAAAAAAGGATTTTATTTAATACATTAACAAGAACATGGATAAAGTCTTTAAGAGTAAAGAGTAATTCTTTAATAACTCACTTTTAATAATTAAATTAAAGAAATTAAAATTACCCTTGGATTAATTTGATCCTTCTTGTAAATAAATATCTCCTTGTCTTTAATATAAGTTTTTGTTAATTTTTGAAATAATTATATTAGTAAACTATCTAAAAGGATTTAAATTATTTATACAAACATAATATTTTACTGTTATACACTTATCTCAAACATTTACGAAAATATAAATCAAAACTCTGAAAGAAACTCTTCCCCAAGTATTTGATGTCAGGGTTGTGTTTCATATGGGCCCATACTATTTCAGCACTCTTTTTAACCTTTATCCTCCAATTTTTTCTTGCATTTTTTTTATGAAAACTAAGTTCTATTGTGTTAAAATATAATATAAAAGTTAGTTTCAGCGAAATATCTTAAATAGATATACAACGGAAACTGGTTTGGTTTGACAGTATTTAAGATACTTGATGAAAATTAGATTCGTTGTAAAAGTTTTTATAACAAAAATGAAACTAACGGTGGGAAGAGAAAAAAACACTGTGTGTGTTAAATGAGAACGCTGGTGAAACGGAGCATATGGGCCCCCAACAATTTGCTAGCAAAATGTTAAAATTCATTGGATTTTGCCCAATTGAGAAACAAACAAAAGCCCAAAAATAACCTGAACTGGCGTGCAAAATTCTTGACCAAATTTCACGTCTGTGACATTGAGCACCAATCCAAATTCATAAACATAACGTTAATTAATAATTAATAATTTCTAGCATTGTAGACAGGTTTTAACTCGGAAATCTATCACCATTGTTAACATGCATTTATGATGAGGTTGTAGGGACTTGCATTGCTTACGGCGCAAGCACACTATTCCAGCCTTAAGCCACCCTTTTGCAACCTTTATGATAGAACTGCTCACTGCAAAACACCGAGTAGTGGCCAAGAAGCTCTTCTGTACATTGGCCTATACCTGTTGGCTTTTGGAAGTGCAGGAGTGAAAGCTTCCCTGCCATCACATGGTGCAGACCAGTTTGATGAAACGGATCCTGAAGAATCGAGGAAAATGTCCACCTTCTTCAACACTCTCTTGTTGGCTGTTTGCATGGGTGGTGCAGTCAGCTTAACGTTCATTGTGTGGATACAAATCAACAAGGGGTGGGATTGGGGCTTTGGTATTGGCACCATAGCCATACTTTTTGGTGTCATTATCTTTGCAGCTGGATTGCCGCTATACAGATTTCGTGTTCGTCAAGGAACAAATGATTTCATTGAGATCATACAGGTATAAAATAATCCATGCTTCATAGGACATTTTTTCATAAAATAAACTCTACTCCTTGTCAATCAGACAGTCACCAATCCAATTCTTATCACTATTGCTAAGTATTCAGTGTTAACGATTATTTTGATGTGCTTCTGGGAAGCCTCCTGCACTCGGTACAAGAGAAACGAGCATTGAATTTGAAATGATTTAAATAATTTGAAGTTTAAGTAGGCCGGTTTCTGAGGATCGTATTGCATTGGCGAAGCTGTTTGTTTTAATATTTTCTCGTACATTTTCCAGGTCTACGTTGCAGCTATCCTCAATAGAAATCTTCTTCTTCCTGAAGATCCAGCAGAACTATATGAGATTGAACAGGACAAGGAAGCTGCTGAGGAAATAGAGTTTCTACCTCATAGAGACTTTCTCAGGTTCGATATTCCGTTCTTGTGTCTAACATAATTGTATGTCACTTGGCCACTCATAATAACTAGGTAGTAAAAGTGATAGATTAGTTTAAAAGGTGTTAGATTGATCTGTTGTAAATATAAAGTGTACATCTGCTAAAATTTTATGAAATATCACTCCAAATTCATTTTTTGTGGTTCTAAACTGAAGTTCCATTTTCGCAGGTTCTTAGACAAAGCAGCCATCCAAATAAAACATGGCGTGGAATCTGAGAAACCACCAAGCCCATGGAAACTTTGTAGGGTAACCCAAGTAGAAAATGCCAAAATTGTTCTTGGCATGATCCCAATATTCTGCTGCACCATTATAATGACCCTTTGCCTAGCTCAGCTGCAAACGTTTTCAATCCAACAAGGCTACACCATGGACACCACTTTCACCAAGCATTTTCACATTCCACCTGCATCCCTCCCAATAATCCCAATTTGTTTTCTAATCATCATTGTTCCTATCTATGACCGCATTTTTGTGCCTGTTATGCGCAAAGTCACTGGCATTCCTACTGGGGTTACTCACTTGCAGCGCATAGGAGTTGGTCTAGTACTCTCTTGCATTTCAATGGCTGTGGCTTCAATTGTAGAGGTGAAAAGGAAAAGAGTGGCCAGAGACAATAACATGCTTGATGCTGTGCCAATACTTATGCCACCACTGCCTATAAGCACATTTTGGCTCTCTTTTCAGTACTTTATATTTGGCATAGCTGACATGTTTACTTATGTGGGGCTGCTTCAGTTTTTCTATTCAGAGGCACCAAAAGGGCTCAAGTCTACATCAACCTGCTTCCTTTGGAGCTCCATGGCACTTGGTTATTTTGCTAGTACTATAGTGGTAAAAAGTGTGAATGGAGCCACCAAACATATCACTAGGAGTGGAGGCTGGTTAGCAGGGAACAATATTAATAGAAACCATCTAAATTTGTTCTATTTGTTCCTTTCCATAGTGAGCCTGATCAACTTCTTTATCTATTTGGTAGTTTCAACGAGGTACAAGTACAGGTCTCAAGGCCCTTCAGTCCCTGCTGGCAATTCAAATAAGTAACTATAGGGAAGAAAAAGGATGCTACAGCTGTAATATGAGTTTTCTGATAAAATAGAGTCGTTTCTTTTCTTCATAATTTGAAGGGAATGGTCTCTAAGAGATTCATAATCCATGTGTGATCTGAAATTATTTCCCTATGCCTTTAGGCAGAGTTGATTTCTATTTCTGGTTTGCTTTTCACGGCTTCCTTTCTTTCTTTAAATCTTACCTCATGGCTGACCAACTATGTAGTTCTGTTCTGTTTCTTTTTCTTCGTACTATACCAAAAAAAATTATGATATGCATGAGAAAGATGCTCTTTTTTTTGGTTGGTACGTACACCACACTAATTACATCAGTGCTACCATTCACACATAGAAAAACTCTTCATAATTCTATTATATTGCAGTTTGCCATGAATTAAATTAAAAATTACTCTATCAACAATAACTAATAAAGTTTAACACCACTCGATTTTCAAATAAGTATTTAATGCAAATTCAAATTTTAAGTAACCTTAATGATATTTATAATATAATATATCTTCTACATATTAAGTTCCCAAAGAAATTCCCTCTTGTATACATACTTTGGATAAATGTAAAACGGTTATAAAAGTTGCGAATAAATATTGTAGTGAAATGCTCTTGAAGAATTACGATCATTCTCATTGTTCATAAGCACCTTAGTGCTACTTGTTCCTCAAGATTCCTCCAAACTCCTCCAACTCGTGATCCTATGTATTTTTCCAAGTGTACACCTTTATTCAAGTAAATTTAAGAGTTTTTCTTAATTTTCCCACACAATAATATGATATTCGGAATATATCACCTCAAAATCAACTCTAACAAGATGATTTATAATCTGAACCTAAATCGGTCTCTCCATGAGAATACATATCTCTCAAGTCTCAAAGCGATGAGGTGAAGAGACTTGAGCGCTATATCCTACTATCAAATCAAACTCAATGAAAGAAAATAGCTGAGAGTTTGTGAATTAAGGCCACTATTGTAAAAATTGCACGTGAATCTAGTTTGAGATGATAGCGAATAAAGTGATACTTTTGTGGTAGTAAATGGATCTGTTGATTTCTACTAAGAAGAGCTCCAACTATTTATCCCTTAGTCTTACCAAATGGCAACACAGTCTCTCTAAAGACAGCCACGTAATCATCGCTGCATGTCCACGTGGAGCCAAATCCTCTACACTCAGCCACGTAACCATCTTTGCATGTCCACGTGGAACTAAAGCCTAAACCCACGTTCTCCATCTTCGGCTTATAAACGAGTCACGATGGCAAGAGATTCCACACGCTCTAGAGAAGAGATCGATTGAGTTTAACTTGCAACAGTTAATGGCCTCCACTGACAAGTCACCGGAACCGACGCCAGCGAAGGGTGCGGAGCCAACTCCGGGGAAGGCGATGGGGGTGGGGCAGCACATGATCGACAAGGGTGCAATGATGATACAGACACTGGAACCCATAAAGCAGATGAGTCACCATGCGTGTTCCTTCGCCATCTACAGCCATGACATGTCTCGCCAGATACAGACTCACCACTACTGCTCCAGACTCCACCAAAACTTCATCCAATGCGCCGTCTACGATTCCGATGAATCCGATGCTCGTCTCCTCGGTCTTCTTCTTCTTCTTTTCTCTCTCTCTCTTTTTTCAACTTTCGAAAACCTCAATATCTGTTTTTTCTTCTTCTAATGTTTTGGTGTGGGTGTGTGATAGGTGTGGAGTACATCGTTTCTGATGATATCTTTGAAACTATGCCTCCGGAGGAACAGAAACTTTGGCATTCTCATGCTTATGAGGTTTTATTCTGAACTTCTTCTTTGTTTGCATATTGGAAAATTCTGAAGGATGATTTGGACGGTGCAGATCAAATCGGGTCTCTGGGTGAACCCCAGAGTTCCAGAAGTTATTGGGAAGCCGGAGCTGGAAAACCTTGCCAAAACGTATGGCAAATTCTGGTGTACGTGGCAGGTTGACAGAGGTATCCATTCGATTCATGGAAATAATTTGATATTTCGTTTAGAATTTAATTAAAATATCCGCATCATTTGATGATAGATCATTTGCTATATATAATAATTTTTAAAGCTTGTACAAAAACAATCAGTACATAGTACATAAAATGAATGATTAGATATACTCATTTAATTACATAGAATAAAAGTTGTTGGAGTTAAACCCTGTAGTAAAAGATTTTATATGATGAACGTTATTGTTTGGGAGTTGGGGTATGTATTACTTCTTTTTGGGGTGGCACTACTATGAAAAGGTTAACAAATAATCCCCTGCATTGTGACATGGGAAGATGCATGTTGGTGAAAACTACAAACCAAGATGCAAGTTTGATACAACCTAAGAGCCTCAAAGTAACATCATCGAATTACAAGTGCAGGGGATAGGCTTCCTATGGGTGCACCTGCGCTGATGATGTCTCCACAAGCAGCAAGTCCTGGTGTGGTGAGGCCAGAGCTGGTGCTTGAGAGGGATGCTAAGTACAGTATTTCCTCAGAGAGCCTGAAGAGCTCAAGGTTGGAGATTCCTGAGCCAGAGATGATCAACCCCTTGGCTGACTATTGGAAGCAACATGGCAAAGGATTTGCCATTGACATTGAGGAGACTCAGATGAAGTTGAGGGCACCTTTTCCTTGACTCAATCAATACAGCTACTCTTTGTCTGATTTTGTAATCAATAAATCAGAATTATGCAATTTTATATTTAGGGGACAAGCTAAATAAACGTCTGTGAAGTGTTTGGTACAAGGAACATAAATCCTTATATTTGAATGCAGAGTGGTTATATCTTGATACCACTACAAAAATACTCCCTTGCCATCTTTAAATACTAATATTTTAAGTAAAATATTCTCATACTCCATTGAACCTTCCATCTAATACCTTAATTTTTATTTTTAATTTTCTTTTCTTAAAATCCTTTCTTTTACAGTATTTTATAATTATTTTTTTATTTTCTTTTCTTAAAATCTTTCCTTTTACAGTGTTTTATAAGGTGGCGAAAGGCGGGTAGGGCTATTCCGACCTTTTGTCACACCTCAATTGAAACATACAGATAAATACAAAAAATTAAAAAAAATGGGCATCACTTTTCTAATATTAATTATAAAAATAATATTAATTATAAAAATAATATTTTAATAACTCATCTCCATTTGACAATTATCTTTTTATTCATAGGAGTACTTAATATTCTAATTACGTTATTTAAGTGTGCATCATTTTTTAATATTTACTTTTCTAATATTTATTACCAAAATAATATTTTAAAATATTTACTTTTCTAATATTTATTAAAAAAATAATATTTTAACAACTCATTTGACATTTTTATTCATAGAAGTACTTAACATATTATTTAAGTGTGCATCATTTTTCTAATATTTATTACAAAAATAATATTTTAACAACTTATTCCTATTTGATATTCTATCTTTTAATTACATTACTTAGAGTCAAATCTGTCTTTTATTCATAAAATTACCTAATATTCTAATTATATTTAGAAGAAATCTTGTAAATGCTTCATAAAAGTACCTATATGACATTCTAATTACATTATTTAGAACCTACCAAATAATATATATTCTAATTATATTATTTAGAGCCCAATTACATTGTTTAGTACCTATGAAATAATATATATTCCAATTATATTATTTAGAGCCAATCTAATAATATATAAATAGAATATATGAGTAGTGATTGTAAATGCTTCATAAAAGTAAGAAAACCTTGACGTCAATTAATATAATGCGAAATAATATAAACTTGTGCTCACATGGATATTATATATAATGAAAATATATGATTTCAATTTTATAAGAAATTTTATCAAATAACTTACCGTAAATAAAAATAATAAGTTTGTTGTAATGGTTATTTTTTTTATGGATGATAATACATATATTATTAAATTTTTTATCCTTATTTAATACTCATTATATCATACAAATCATTTTTATTGAACTTAAAATAATTAAAAATTAAAAAATAAATTGAAAATGTTGCTTTAAAGTTGATATGTAATTTATTAACTTTTTTTAATATGTATTTTTTAGTCCAATTGTAAAATAGGTTTGGAAATGATAAATGGGAGAAATAAAAGTTGATGCACTAGGTAGAAGAGGTGGAATTTTATAAAGCAGAGGATGGTGATAAAGTTATGAATAAATATATCCATAATATAAACTCAAAACGATGGTGATGGAGAAATCTCATTCCTTGAAGGACCCTGATAAGATTATAAATAAAAGGATCCTCAACCCATCGGAAATTTTGTTCTCTGCAGCCAGGACAGAACCTAAAGCAATCACACACACAAGTCCCACTTTCTAAGCAGTCCCACAAGTATTTCTCTTCCCATATTTACTCCACTCCTTAAATATTAATAACCTCATAACTCATTAAATATTTATTTTTCTATTAATCGTCAAAATTTTCTATATTCATTTTCTGTTTTTATATGATGAATGTAACTTACACTTTTTGAAACTGTTAGTCAATTCAACAACAACAATTATTAATTATTTTTATTTTTAAATGTTGTTTGTAAATTTATATTTTTATTTTAAAAAATATAAAAATAATTAAATAATTTTTCTATAAAACTGTTTACATTAATTAATTATTTTTTATTTTTATTTACTTTTTCATCAACAATAAATTAATTTAAATTTTTAAAAATATTATTAAACAAAAATTTAAAAATTTATTATAAATTCTAGGAGTTATTGTTTAATTTGTATAACAAAATCTTAAATAATACTTATTTAAAAACATTTATTTAAAAACAGAACGTTATATTAAAAATTATAATTACTCATTCAAATATTTCATATTATATCAATACTTTTTGTTATAACAATTTTGTAATCAAATTGAATATTTATATATAGAACTTTTTATAGTTATAATAAAATTCAATTTAAAACATTTCAGGGTCCTTTCTTCTTCTGCACATAATTATTTATTTTTCCTTATTCTTCTTCTCTTTTATTCTTCTTCTCTTGACAATCATTCTGCAATGTCCTTAAATTGTGGTAAGCCGCATAGACAGTGGTAGAGCTTCTCTTATATATTACTAATGAAAAAGACACACTTTATGTTTTTAAATTTATTAAATATTTTTTTAATGATAATTACATAAAAAAATATAATTATATTTTTAAAATATTTATAATTAATTTTAATATTTAAATAATTTTTTATTTTAAAATATAAGTAAAGATAAGATAAAAATATGAAATGTGTTAAAAATAAGAATTCTAGTTATATGTTGTAGATTTATTTTAACTTTAAAAAATAATTAAAGATAAAATATAAATATAAAATATAATATTAAAAGTAAAAAATTTCATTATATATTATTATAAATTATATATTTTTATTTTAAAATATATTAAAAATAAAATAAAAATATGAAAAGAAGATATAAAAAGAGAAATCTGGTTAAAAATTTATAAATTTTCAGATGATAAGTTACAAATTATATATTAATTATTTTGTAACTTATACCTCACTTAATTTTCTTTTGTTAATATCCCTTTCAGTATATTTTTTATTATTCTTAATTTTCTTTTATTTATTATTATTTATTTCAATTTCATATAGATAATTAATTTTTATATTATTTATATTATTTTTTGAATTGACATTTAATTTTTTAAGTAATTTAAATTAAATTTAATTGATTGAAGTCCTTGATGTTTGTAAATAAAAAGTTGTGAATAAAAAGTTCAATATAACTATAATTTTAATCGTTAAAAATAAATAAAAATTAAGTTTGATTAATACCATAAATTTATTTAAAAAATAATTTAACTATAATAATATAATAGTAATTTTCATTTTTTATTTATATTTTATATTTCTATTTTATTCTTAATTTTATTTTAAAATAAAATAAATTTACAACAATATATAATAAAAAAATTATTTTAGCATACAAATTTTATATTTAGTTATATTTTAAAAGAAAAAAATATTAAAATATTAAAAATAACTACTAATCTTTCAAAAGTATAATTATCCCTATTTTATTTTATTTTTGTAACAAGTATGTCTCTTTTCCACTACTCTAAACAAAAAAGTTAAATAATTTCTTTTAAAAAAAACTAAGTTATTTACAAAATATAAAATAATAACTATATAACAATCATTATTATCTATAAGTACAAATTTTATTTAATAAAATATTTGTAGTTATATCATTTTATATGATTTTAAATTTTCTAATTTATTTATGTATTGGTTTATATCAAACATTTTAATATAAATTAACTTATTAGTTTTGAGTTAGGAGATTATCGAAGTTGTTAGTGACCTAATTTGTGAAAGACAAAGTCTTTATTTTCAGCATTTAATATAATTTGTATTTAAAATTTAAATTCAAAGACACAGTATAAACTTTACAAATCTAGCATTACTTTATTCACTTTCGGTCGTTTAATAAATGTTTAAAAAGGTTTTTAACGCAATAGAGTAATTATATACGCGCTTCCTGTTTTAATATGCGTTTTTTTTTTTTTTTCTTTTCTTTTCTTTTTTATCAAAGAAACAGACATGTATAATATATATAATTGAAACATAAGAGAAAGAAAGAGTAAGGAGGAAGTTCAACTTTAAAAAAATGTTACTATTATTAATTTATGAAGTATTGTGCATGATGTGCGTTATTAGCCAAAGCAAGGAAAAGGCATTGACTAGAAGGGTTTGTTGTGTTGTACATCCATCTTTGTAGGATCGCTAGTGCAAAGACACCATCCACCAACACACAGCGCAGGGCGACCTGGGCGATTACTACAATATTTCGCACAATCTTTGTCCGATTTGCATTGATCGCCTTTCGCAGCAAAAGCTTCTTGCATAGAACCTGAAAGCAAAGTAATAATAAATAAAGAAATACCCAAAACAAATCAATTGACTTCTCTGCAATTTGAAAATAAGGTATGCATGTAAACAAGTGCCAGAAAAGAAGGTGGGGAGATACCAGATGCAACCAGAAAGAGGAACATAACGAGTGCCAATTGATGAACTAAAGCTTTCGCCATTCTTTCTTCAGGACTATGCTCTATGATTACAACTTTTATCTAAGATTCGGATACCAATGCCATGATATGCAACATATTTATACTGAGCTTATTAAGATCGTTCAATATCTGAATTGACTGAATAAATATATCAGTTTCAGTTTTTCTCAGTTTTTCTGCGTACTCAGTAAGCAAACAAAATGTCTTCAGACCGTTCAGGTCTTAAATTCTGGGCCATTAATTATTTGAGAAGAAATATTAATTATTTCGTCATGACAATTCCTTTCTGTATAATTAATACTCATCAGTTTTAAATTATAATCACTCTCTTACAAATTATAAGACATATTTAATAAATTCTCAAATATAAATAAATAATTAATTTGTTTAATTTTTATATATTTTTATTTTTATATTTATTAATTATTATTAAATTAATTAATTAAAATTTAACCAAAACTTTTTATAAAAATTGAAATTTCAATAATTTTAAATTTATTTCAGAATTATTTTTAAATAATTTAAAACTAGAACTACTAATTATTTTAAATAAATATTTTAATCAAAATTTTTAGTTTTTATTACAAATAACTATACTCAAATTTTATTTTAAAATTTCAATCAAAATTTTGAATTCCTACTAAATTACAAATGAATATATTTAAATTTTGTTTTAAAATTTTAATTAAAATTTTAATTCTCACCAAATTGTAAATACAAATACTGAAATAAAATTACATTAGTTGTTGGAGCTTTAATAAAAGATTAAAACATAATAATATTAGTAGATAATAGTGAAAGATGAAGAGTCAGACTAATAAAAGAAAATTAATTCTTAGTTTCTCATATTTAGTTTCTCTTTCTACTATTTAATATTAATACAAATAATAATATAATTAATAGGAGTATATAAGAAAAAAAAAGAAATAAAGTTATTGAAATTATAAAATGCTTTATATTATAAAAAAAATTCCTTCAAAAATAGGTCTTATAATTTAAAATAGAGGAAGTAATAATTAATTTATCATTATGATATTTTCAGAGAAATTATAAATTTAACCCTTTTAACATTACATAATTATAAATTTGATTTCTTATATCTCTTAAAATTCTCTTACATCTAAAACCTCAAACATAATATATTTTTCACTCCCACTAATATCACCACATCAATCTACCTATAACATCTTAAATGTTGAAACTAACTTTTTTTTTCAAAAAAACAACAATTTTTTATTTATGTTATGAGTTTTAAAAATTAAAATTAAAATCTTTTATTAAAAGAAATGTAATTATGTCAATTTCTTAAGATTTTTCTTTTCATTTTCTTATGCTTTATTTGTTTAAAGGAGTGAATTTGGTGAAGATAAAAAAAATGAATTTAAAAAAAAAGAAAATAGAAAGTAAAGTTATTTGTTTTAAGGAAGAAAAAGATAGTAAAAAATCAAAAGAAATGTTTGTAAAAAATTTTGAGTGATTTAATTGATATGATACTTAAATAAATTTGAAATAAATATTTATAATTTATTTAAATTTATTTTCCATTTTTTTTATCATTATTTCCATCTCAATTCTGGATACTGAATTTTTAAAAATAATTTTAAATTATTTAACATGAAAAAATATTAAAAATATATTTTATGAAAATTATATTCAAAATGTTATATGAGATTTTAATAAAAAAATTATATAAAAGATTAAAACATCATTTTATATTAGGTCAAACTTTAAATAATATAATATAAATTATGTTTAATACATTATGTAATTAAAATTAAACACATACATTAAATTAACAATAAAAAATAAAAAAAATAAAAATACCATAAACTCATTTATTTAAAAAATTTCTAAAACTATTAAATCAATACTTTTATAGAAAATAATTACGAATGATTTGACATGATTAATATATAAAAAATATAAAATATATTTTAAAATAATATAAACTTATTTACAAATTTATTATTATTATTTATTAAATTTATTATTATTATTTAAAGTTTATTTTTATATTATTGTTTATATTAGTATTTTTTATATAATATAATTATTTTTAATATTTTATAAACTACTAATAATTTTATTAAATTATCATATTATAAACATAATATAATATATAATTGTATACAATATAATCCACTATATATTTATATTTATATATATAAATTTATTATTATTATTATTATATATTTATATATATAATTAATGTTTTTTATTTTATAATTATGTTTTTATTAATATTTTCTATATTAGTATATATTGTAATTTCACTGTTATTATTATTTTATTGTATAACGTAATATAATTTTATATTAATTTTTTATAAATAAGAATAGATGAAAAACAGTTTTATTATTACTTTTTATTATTATTTTTATTATTTAATATTTAATATTTTATTAAATTATATAATAATTAATTATATTGTTTATAAGTAAAAAATAGTGTAATATATTATTTATATAAATATATGTAATTAGAGAATAAGATTTGTTATTTTTTTTTGAAAAATTATTGAATTCATATTAAAAATATGTATAGACATAAGTAAATATATATCAACAACGATGAAGTTAAATATATATCAACAAAGATGAAGTTGAAAATAAAAATGTGACTAAAATTTTATATTTTTTAAATATAAAAATGAAAATAAACATAAATTTTTATTTGAAAAACATTGATAAAATAGTGAAATCTGTCCTGCTCAGTCCCATCCGGTTCCATCCAATCCCACCCGGTCCCACCCGGTCCCACCCGGTCCCACCCGGTCCCACCCGGTCCCACCCGGTCCCACCCGGTCCTATCCGGTCCTGTCCGGTCCCACCCGGTCCCAACCGGTTCCACCCGATTGTTATTTCTAAAATGTATCAAAGTAATTTTTTTTTCTCATAGTTAGACTATTTTTAGTGAGATAATTAGTACTTATAATTAATTTTGTCTGGCATGAGTAATGATATATACATCTTTAAACACTTAATCAGTATTTTTTTTATTATATTACATATTTTATAAATTTATAACTTTTTTGTGTGATTCAAATGTAGACCGATATAAATTATTTTCTATAATATTATATTATTTTAAAGATTTTTATAATTTTTCATTTTAATAAGTTCTTATAAATTTTTATTTACTCGTTAAGAAAATAAATATTTTATTAATATAAAAAATTAAAGAACATATTGATAACATTACTTCTCGCAAAAAGTTTTTAAAATATAATTTCACAATAAAAAAAGTTCATGTATCTCAAACTTTTTTACATAAAGTATATGTTCTCAGTGAAAGTGTTATTTTGAATTATTTTGTCAATAATGCCTTTAAATATGTTTTTATTTTTATATTTAAATGAAAGAATTTTGATTTTGATTTCTAATTTTTTTAATCTTTATATAAAACTTAAAATCATTCATTTTAGTCTTTGTAAAATATGTGAATTTTAGTTTCTAATAATTATAAAATAGATTAATAATATTTATTTTATGAATATTAATAGT
The DNA here is from genome assembly GCA_030347555.1 of Lablab purpureus. Lineage (NCBI taxonomy): Eukaryota > Viridiplantae > Streptophyta > Magnoliopsida > Fabales > Fabaceae > Lablab > Lablab purpureus. Next base: position 13,800,972 of record CM059259.1, read on the forward strand.
TATTGTATAATATACGTTGATATTATATTAAAACACTACTATTCATCACTTAAAACTATTATTTAATTTTTTGTTTAATATATAAATAAGTAATTGATATTAGGATAATAAAGTACACTTAGTCATACATACATTCAAAACATATCATATGTTTATTTGATAACCACATAATGATTATTTATCCTAAAAACATTAATAGGATGGATGTCGATATAAGAATTATGCTACACTTATCCTCCATACATCATATTTATATTTATATAATATAATAAATATAATATAATAAAGGGAAATTTAAACAATCTTCTTAGATTATACATTCACTTCTTTTACAAATTTTAATAAAGTGGCACTCATTTTTTTAAATTTCTAATTTTTATAAATTTTTATTTAAGATTTAGTCAATATAATATTTAAAATAATTAAAAAGTAAGTGTCACTTTTTGAAATAATATAAAAAAGTGAGTTTCATTTATTAAAAGTAAAAAAGAAGTGAATCTATTTTAAACTTGCATGAATGTAAATTTCATTTAATAAAAATATAATACATATTTTAAAATTAGAAGGACGTGACATTTAACAATACGAGAATTAAAATAATAAAATAAATTAATTAGGTAAATAAATATTTTATATAATTAAAATTTTAAAATGATTATACTAGAGAATTAGATTTAAAAAATTTATAATTGTAACTTATTTTTAAATGACTTAAGCTTATATTTTTGGTTTAAATAAATTTAAGGTAGGTAGTCGATTTTTTTCAGTATCCGGAAATTTATTTTTAAAATTATAATATTTCGATTCAAACCTTCTAAATTTTTTTTTTTATATTTTGTTTCTATTATTTTGTTGATTATTTTAATTAAAATGGGTTATGTAGACAAAAATTCCCATATTATATTTATAATTATGGTTAGCTTATACTTGAATTTATGTTTTTTTATAAATTTTTAATATGAATTTTTTATATTTGTATCATAAAGTTTCATTTAATTCAAAATTTAATATTTTTATTTCTATTTGTTATTAAATTAAATTTAATCCAAAATTTATTTTATATATTTTTTATTGATTATATATTTTAATGGATAGAATAAGTTGTTATTATATAAATAAATATTAAAAAAATTAATATATTTTTTTGATATGGACTAACCCATTTAAGAAAATTTGCTGGATGAGTACCATTTAAAGAAATTATGAGTAGGTGTTTTATAATGTGGGTTTAGTGGCTAATAGACTCCTTCAAATATCAATCATAATTATCTTCTATAATAATGCGAGTTAATGTGAATGTAAACTTACACAAACCGACCCAGATATTAAATCTAATTTTAATGAATTTTTAAAATATTTTAAAATTTCTAAACTTACTTTTTATTATAATCTTCTATATAATTTTCACCATAATAACCTCTTTTATAAATATAGACAGCAAAAGAGTTGTCATATTATTTTTAAACACTCCAAACTCACTCACACATGTTCAACTCAGCTCTTGAATAATAGAACTTATAAAAATAATAAAAAACTTAAACTAAAATATTAATATTTAGTTTATCAGTAACTCAATACAAAAAAAATTTTTATTGGATACCAAAAATAAAGATTGATGATACATTAAATAATAAACTGCATTATTTAATATTATATTCTAATATTTTTACGTTAGGTTTGACCTAAGCTTACATTTTTAATAGTTTCAAATAACCATAGGTTATATATATACCAACGGATCTTTTCTTAATAACTTTTCATTTATTATTTATAAGATTAAAGTATTTAATGCATCATAATTAAAAAATTGATGATGGTAATAATTTTGTTATATTTTTTAAGTTGTGTTATTGATATTTTTCTTTCTTTTAGTTTTTTTTCCTTGCCACCTGTTAATGGTTTGTTAATAGAGCTTCTCTCTAAATTAAGAGAATTTTAGTATAAAAGTAATTAAAATATACAAGAGATATAATGAATTAAATCTTATAAATAAATATCACTTTTATTTTCAGTATTGTATATAGGAACAAATATACATAGGAGCATTTTTATTTCTATCTTTCATATCAATAGTATTACTGTATTACTTCTTCCATACTTAATTATAAGAAGAAGAAAATATATGATAAAACTCAAGTATAATTACATTTAACTACTTTTTCTCTCAATGTTGTCATTATAAAAATACTATCAATAATTAATTAGCACTATAAGAACCAATTTCGGTAAGTCCTAGAAAATAAAGTTTAAAATAATGAATAATGAAAATTTTATCTAATTAAGTTAGAAGGATATAAATAGAAAAAAGATAACACAATTTATTCTTTATTTATTATAAACTTTTATCTTTTCATTTTCGCTTACTTTTTTAAATTTTTATGAGAATTATTCATTTCTTTCACTTTTCATAAATTGTAACATAGTAAGCAATAAAATATAAATCAATTTACTTTATCACAATATTTATCTAAAATTTCTTGTTTTTTTATATGTTGATTTGAAAAAAATAAATCTGTTAGTTTATAATTGTAGTGATGGACTTGATTTTTGAATCAAGTATCATAGGACAAAAATAAAATATATGATTGCCATGCATTTATCCGGTTTAAGATATCGAGAAATCGTTATAAAATGAGAAGGTGAATAGTTTTAGATTTTTTTTTGCGATAATTTATATAAAAATTATTTATAGATATGATTAATAATTTATTTTAAAATTTATTATTAAAATAATATTTTATCTTGTTTTGTTTTATAATTTAATTTAATGAATTATTTATTTTATATATATTTGGGATAGAATTTTGACTCATTTATGATAAAATTTTGATTCATTTGTGATAGAATTTGGTTGTTATTAAATTTTATTTTTAATTATGATATTTTGCGATAAATAAAGTTGTCACAAATTATTGTGATGAACATGGTCACTTTGAATGATTGTAGATTGGGTTTTTAAGCTATTATATACTTACTTAAGTAAATGCATTCTTACAAATTTTGACGAAAGATATCCTCACAACACAATTTATTATAGAGAATTAATTTAAAATAAGTTTACAAATACATATTTTATGATAAAATAATAGTAATAATAATTTGTGACGGCCTTTTAATTGTTATTATAAGAAATGTAATAAAATAAGTTAATTCAAAAATATAGTTTTCTTTTCTAATTACATTATAACGAGTCACAAAATCCATAACTAAAAAATATGTAATTCATCACAAAATCCGTAACTAAAATTTTATCAAAGTTTTTCACATTTTGTCACTAAAATCTAACTTTTAGAAGTATAATTCTAAAAAAAAATATCTTACCGTTGAATTGTGCAAATCACAATTATATGTCATTAATGACAAAAAAATATCCTTTTAAATATGATTGAATTAATGATCATGAAAAATATATTATAAATTAGACTAATATACAAATTGTTTTATTCTATTAAATATTTGTATTAATTTTATACTATTTTATAAAAAATAATTATTTTTCTAATAACACCTTATACTCAATTAATATAGTGCGAGGAAATAGTATGGAGGTGGACTCACAAAGATATTATATATAGGAAAATGTTTCATATACATCCTTCAACATTTCTTCACCTATAATATATTTAATAAAATAATAATATTTTTATTTTTTAATTTACTTATTTTAATATATTCTGTATTTTAAACTAAAAATAATCTTATTATAAGCGTTCAATAAAAATTTGAATATTTTTATATTATCATCCTAATGTATAATGAGAATATATGTTTGATTTCAGTTTTATAAGAAACTTTATCAAATAATTGATAGTAAATAAAAATAAAAATAATAAATATTTTGTAATGGTTATTTTTTATTGCATATTTAGCATAATAGGTTTGAAGATGATAAATGAAAGATATAAAAGCTTATGTAGCATGTGGAGGAGGTGAAATTTCATAGAGTGGAGGACCGTGATAAGGTCCTGAAGAAAAAGATCTATAAGATGAACTTAAATGATGGGGTGGTGGTGGAGAAGTTTCATAGAGTGGAGGATCGCGATAAGGTCCTGAAGAAAAAGATCCATAAGATGAACTCAAACGATGTGGTGGCGGTGGCGGAGAAGTCTTGTAACGTGGAGGACCATGATAAGGTCCTGAAGAAAAAGATCTATAAGATGAACTCAAATGATGAGGTGGTGGTGGAGAAGTCTCATAGAGTGGAGGACCGCGATAAGGTCCTGAAGAAAAAGATCCATAAGATGAACTCAAACGATGTGATGGCGGCGACGGAGAAGTCTCGTAACGTGGAGGACCATAATAAGGTCCTGAAGAAAAAGATATATAAGATGAACTCAAATAATGAGATGGTGGTGGAGAAGTCTCATAGAGTGGAGGACCGCGATAAGGTCCTGAAGAAAAAGATCCATAAAATGAACTCAAACGATGTGGTGACGGCGGCGGAAAAGTCTCGTAACGTGGAGGACCATGATAAGGTCTTGAATAAAAAGAACCATAAGATAAACTCAAACGATGGGGTGGTGGCGGCGGAGAAGTCTCATAGCGTGGAGAACCACGATAAGGTCCTGAAGAAAAAGATCTATAAAATGAACTCAAACTATGAAATGGTGGCGGCGGAAAAGTTTCGTAATGTGGAGGACCGTGATAAGGTCCTGAATAAAAAGATCTCAATGATTTGACTTCAGATAAACTTAAACCATGTTTAGGAGGTGGTGGTGGTGAAGGAAAAGTTCCGAAAAATCCACCACGGTGGTTTCTTGCGGGAGGAGGTGGTGATGGATGTTGCAACCCATCGGAAATGGTGTTTTCTGTAGCAAGGACAAAACCTAAAGCAATGACACACACAAGTGCCACTCTCAAAGCACTCTCAGAAGTGTTTCTCTTGGCCATATTTCCTTGAAACGTTAGACTCAGCTCCTTAAATAACCTCATAACTCATTAAATTTATTTCTATATTAATTATCATAAATTTTTTGTCTTTATATAATGAATGTGACTTAGACTTTTCGAAACTATTGGTCAATAGAAAAAACTATTATTAATCATAATAATATATGTTGTGTCATATTAAGAATTATACTAATAAAAAAGGAATAGGTGAAATAATTTATTATTAATCTTATTTATCTGTATTTTAAATGGAAGGTTCAGATTAACTAAATAATAGGTACATTTAATTTTTTTAGAGGATTATTAGTATATTTTTTGCAAATAATTTCTCTTCTCTCTTTCTTAATACATATTTAATATTTATTTTTTATATAAAAACGTAATATAAAAATCTTCAACCTAATAGATAACACTATAAAAAATAATTTTAACAAAAAATATTACTTTATTTTATAAAATATATATTTGAGTTAAAAATATTTACATTATAACTGCTTTTAAAATTTAATTATAATATTATTATAATTAGATATGTTTAGATGTAGTTATATTATTAATTATAATATATATATATATAATAAGTATATCCAAATATATTTAATTATAATATTATTATAATTAAATTTTAAAAAAATTATAATGTAATTATATTTAATTAAAATGTACATATTTTATAAATTAAATTAAATTTTTTTTGTAAAAATAGTTTGTTTTAGAGTATCATCTACAAGAAGATTTTTATATTACAATAAATATTAAATATATATTTCTTCCTCTATTTTTAAATAAGTGTCGTTTTAGGAGAAGAGATTTGTTTCATATTATCTGTCATTTGCAAATTTTAATGATGTATTAATTATTTTTTACCAACTATATCCTTATTTTAAAAAATATAAAAATAATTAAATGATTCTTTTTATGAGACTTTAATGAACCAACTGTTTGTATTAACCAATTATTTTTTTATCTTTTTATCTACTTTTTCGTCAATCAATAATCATATTTAATTCTTTAAGGGTATTATTGGAAAAAAATTTAAAAATTTATTATAAGTTATAGGAGTTATTACTTTTATTAGTATGTGTGAAAAAACCTTAAATAACTCTTATTTAAAAACAGAGAAAATAATAAAGAGAAAGAGAGAGAATTTACACACAAAAAATTAATATTTTTTAAAGAAATAATTAAATACATTTATTATTTAATTATTTTAAACATTACATTTTAAATTAAATAAAGAAATAAAATTAAAATCACTTATTTTTAAAGTAAGTGAGTCTCTCCTCTTAATATATTTATGTTTCTAGGTGAAGTTTCATAGTAATACTTTGAGTACAATCTACTCATTTTGAAATTGTAACGTTAGGTTTATTCTAATTACTAATTGTATATATGATATACATAAGTATGGTGTATATTATATTGGAAAATTTTAGCGATATTTTGATCTTCAAAATATATAAAATAAAAATAGTTATAAATAATATATATTATAATTAAGTATACAGGTAGATAAAAAATTATTTGAATTAAAATTTTACCAAAACTTAATTTTCCAAATTTATTTAAGTAGATAATTCAGAATTTAATATAAATAATTAATTTGATAATTTATACTAAATCTTAAAAAAAATCAATTTGTACATGAATATAAAATTAAATAAAAATAAAAATTATTACAACTAAAACAAAATATATGAATCAAACATACATATATTTTAAAATTTAAGTAACATAATTTTAAACGAATTAAAATATTTTATTCCTATTATGAGTTTAAACTATATTTTTTTATAATTTCTCTATGGTTTTATTTTTCTAAGTTTTTTACAATTTTTTCTTTAAAATTTTAAAAATTTAGTTATTAAAATAATTTAATCAATTTTAGGAACTAAAATAATTATTTAATTTCTAACTCATTCTACAAAATACAATTTTAAATAATTTAATAAATATACATAAAAATTAATTTCAATTTTATAATTATAAACTTATAAAGCTAAACAATAAATTATACTTTAAATTTATAAACTAAAATTTGAATATCAACAATAATTCAATAAGAAAGACAATCGGATGCAGATAATACCTATCTTCTACTCTAAAAAAAAATTACTTGTTATGTCTTTAATGTCTTCCACCAATCTTATATTAAATTTGAACTTTCATTAATAAAAACATTAATATTAGTAAAATTCATGATTGTAAAGAATAAATTCAACATAACTAGAATTGTTAAAAATAAATAAATAAATATTAAATTTGATTAAAACTCATTTCAACAATTTATTTAAATAAATGTGTTAAAATATAAATTTTAAAAGATAAATAAAAATGTGAAAAATTTATTAAAAAATAAATCATTTAAAAATATAAAATTATAATTATATAATAATGTATTATTGTCTAACAAAATTTTATCTAATAAAAAGGTTGTAGTCATATCATTTTAAATTTATTAATTTATTTATGAATTGGTTTATTACATATTTTAATCTAATAAACTAGCTTATTAGTTTTGAGTTAGGAGTTTATCAATTAGAACTTATTTGTCACTTAATTTAATGAAAGATAAAGTCTTTATTTTGAATATTTAATGCAATTTTATATATAAAATTTTAAATTACAAGTTACCGTGTAAACTTTATAAATCTAGCACTATTTTATTAACTTTCCTATTTAATGATGTCTTGGTTACTGTTTTTGCTAATGGATTTAAAATGATGTTATCCTTTTGTTTTTATTCAAGAGCTTCAGTAATAAAATGTTATTTTTAACTCACCTTTAATTTATAAAAAAAATTAAGAAAAACGGACCCAGAAAATTATATATTTATTTTATTGTAAGAAAAATCAGATTATATCCAAAAAATTATATATTTATCCTTTAATTTATAATAAAATTTCATTCTTTAATTACATATATCTATATAAATAATACATTACACTATATTTTATTTATATATAATATAATTAATTATCATATAATTTAATAAAATATTAAATATTGAATAATAAAAATATTAATAAAAAATAATAATAAAACTATTTTTCATGTTTTCTTATTTATAAAAATAAAAGAATATATAATTATATTATGTTATATAACAAAATAATAATAACAGTAAAATTACAATATATACTAATATATGAAATACTTACAAAAACATTATTACAAAATAAAAAAATTAATTATTTATATAAAAATTTATAGAATAATAATAATGATAACAATAAAATCAAAATGTATAGTCAATTATATTATATATATAGTGGATTATATTGTATAGAATTATATATTATACTATGTATATGATATAATAAAATAATAAAACTATTAGAGATTTATAAAATATTAAAAATAATTAAAATAATAATATTATATAAAAAATATTAATATAAACAATAATATAAAAGTAAACTTTAAATAATAATAATAATAATAAATTTGTAAATAAGTTAATATTTTCTTAAAATATATTTTATATTTTTTATATTAATCGTGTCAAAATAATTTATAAATATTTTTATAAAAAATATAATGATTTTAAATAAAGATTTTATAGTTTTTAAATTTTTTTAAATAAATGAGTTTATGGTATTTCCAATTTTTTATTCGTTACTATTATTTTAATTATTTCAATGTAGATATGTTCAATTTTAATTACATGTGTATTAAACATAATTTATATTATATTATTTGAAGTTTAGTTTAATGTAAAATGATGTTTTAATTTTTTATAAAATTTGTTTATTAAAATTTCAGATAATATTTTGAATATAATTTTTATAAAATATATTGGCAATATTTTTGTATGTTAAATCATTTAAAATTATTTTTAAATTTGATATCAGGAATGCGGATGAAAATAATGATAAAAATATTAAATAAAAAATTAAAACAGATTATGAGTATTTATTTTAAATTTACTTTTTATAAAAAGATAAAATAGTAATTATTTAATTTTATTAATTACAAAATTAATTTTAATCTAAACAAAATTATTCTAAACTTTTCTTTTATTTTTTATTATTTTTTTCTTAAAATAAAACAATTTTACTTTCTAGTATTTTCTCTCAAAAATTCATCATTTTTCTCAATCTCAAATCTCTTAAAACGAACTGTGCATAAATGTTTGAAAACGTTTTTAATACGATAGATTAATTATATAATTATATACGCGCTTTGTGTTTGAATATGCGTTTTTTTTTTCTTGTTTTTTTATAAACATATATGATTGAAACACGGCAGAAAGAGGGAATGACGAAGAAGTTCAACTTAAAGTTACTATTATTATTAATTTATGAAATAATATGCATGATTTCCGTTATAAGCCAAACCCAGGAAGGTATTGACTAGAAGGGTTTGTTGTGTTGTGCTTCCATCTTTGTAGGATCGCAATTGCAAAGGCACCATCCACCAATACACAGCGTAGGGCAACCTGGGCGATGACTACAAGATTTCGCACAATCTTTGTTCGCTTTGCATTGATCGCCTTTCGCAGCAAAAGCTTCTTGCATAGAACCTGAAAGCAAAGTAATAATAAATAAAGAAATACCCAAAACAAATCAATTGACTTCTCTGCAATTTGAAAATAAGGTATGCATGTAAACAAGTGCCAGAAAAGAAGGTGAGGAAATACCAGATGCAACCAGAAAGAGGAACATAACGAGTGTCAATTGATGAACTGAAGCTTTCGCCATTCTTTCTTCAGGACTATGCTCTATGATTACAACTTTTATCTAAGATTCGGATACAAATGCCATGACATGCAACACATTTTATACTGAGCTTATTAGAAGATAGTTCAATATCTGAATTGACTGAATAAATATATCAGTTTCAGTTTTTCTCAGTTTTTCTGCGTACTCAGCAAGCAAACAAAATGTCTTCAGACCGTTCAGGTCTTAAATTCTGGATCATTAATTATTTGGGTAGAAATATTTATTATTTCGTCATAGACTCATAGTTAGGCTACTTTTAAAGATTTTTTACAATTTTTTAATTTTAATAAGTTGTTATAAAATTCATATTTTAATCATTTCTATTTACTTGTTAAGAAAATAAATATTTTGTTGAAATAAAAATGATTTTCTTAAAGAACATATTGATAAGATTTACTTCTCGCAAAAAGTTGTTAAAAATATCATTTCATAATATTTAACCGCTCGTGCTGTGTAAGATCACGTATTCGTCGTGTAAAGGGTTTCTAAAATAAATATATTTCCTTATTATCAAAGTTCATGTATCTCAAAGAATGTTTTTTCATAAAGTATATGTTCTCAATAAAAGTGTTATTTTGTCAATGATGCCTTTAAATATGTTTTTTATTTTTATTTTTATTTTTAAATTAAATCATTTTGATTTTGGTTTCTATTCTTTTTATCTTTATATAAAACTTAAAACCATTCCTTTTAATCTTTGTAAATATGTGAACTTTAGTTCCTAATATTATAAAATAGATGGATATTTATTTTAAGAATATTAATAGTTATTGTAGAATATATGTCGATATTATATTAAAACACTAATATTCATCACTTAAAATTATTATTTAATTTTTTGCTTAATATATAAATAAGTAATTGATATTAGGATAAGAAAGTATACTTAATCACAACACACATTAAAAGAATATCATTTGTTTATTTGATAACCACATAATGATTATTTATTCTACAAAATTAATAGGATGGATGTCGATATAAGAATTATAGTACACTTATCCTTCCCATACATTATATTTATATTATATATATATATATACATTTATTATATTATATAATAAATATAATATAGTATAGAGAAATTTAACCAATATTTTAAAATGATAATAAATAATATGATGTAACATCTCAAAATTTATAATATACTTTATGTATTAAATTATATTATTTATAGATAATTTTAAATATTTTATTAATATTATAAATTATTTAATTAATTATAATAATGATAATAAATACATAACATAAAATAATAAAAAAATAAATTTATTATTGATTTTTTAATAAATAATATAATTACAAAATTATTATTTATTATTAAAAAAATAAACAAACATTTAGATGAGATTGAAAAAAATTCAATGATTATTCAATGCTACTAAATGCATCAAAGAAAAAAATTTTAAAAAAATGACAACTATGTATAGATGTGTGGGGTTAGGTGGGGTAAAGGAAAAAAGAGAGTTACTTAGAGAAAGAAAAAAGAGAGAAAAAAAAATTATTTATTTATTAATCTTATATTTATATTAAATATAATGATTATGTGAAATGTTTCTAACTTCGTATTCTTTATTTATTTATTATTTTAAGATTTATATTTGTTTTGGGAGACTATAACTTCATCTTCTTTATCTATTATTCTATTTTTTGTTAGGTATTTTTAACTTCATTCTATTTATTTATTTAATTATTTTATAATTTTTATTTATTTTATCTCCAATTAGTATTGGTCATTCTTATAATTTGTATTTGTATTATTTATATTTAATTTTGTATTGATTTTTTTTAATAAATTATATGTATATTATCTAATTTATATGCACTAATTCTTCTTGATTATATTCATGTTACATAAATTATTTCTAGTTTTTTTATTGGTCTCTTATATATTTCAATTATGTATTGATTTTTTATTTATTTATATTTGTTTTATCTAATTTTACTTTTAGTAATGTATTGATTATTCTATTTTTTTATGTTCTTATTATTTAATTGTTTATTATATATATATATATATTTAAATTATTAAATATTGTTGAAGATGAGATAATCTTGTTGTATTTTGTTAACTATGGTAAAACTCATTTATCCTACAAAATAAATTTAAATATTTCATATATAGAATAAATAATGATATATATTAATAAAATTGCGATGTTGATAAATGTGTGAATGTGATATTTATATATTATTACATTTTGATAAAAAAAATTATTTTACACAATATTTGTTCTTACTTTCCCATCTTGTTTTTTGTAATGAAAAAAATATCAATCTAAATTGTTTAATAAAAGTACAATGTTATAATGTAAAAAATATGTATATAAATATATTTTGATCTTATATTTTAATTTTTGTGTATAACAAAAAAAAATTAATATACTATTTCTTAAAATATAATTAAATTAATAATTATAATATATTAAAAAGAGGACGTTACGTATGCAAATTTTCTTTAGTTTTGAAATAATTTTACGTTTCTCATGTTTTAATTAATAACATTTATGTAATGGGAGTTTTTTTTAGGATGTATTTTAATAATCAAATGTTCTTTCTTTTAAAGTTAGTTATTACACCATTTATATAATTTTGGATAGTTAAATATATAGTTATAATTATAATAAAAATTATATATGTTTAAATCTATTTTTATAAATTGATATTATTTATAATAATTAAAAAATTGATATAATTTACATGTTTATTAAAAATATATATTTTAAAAATTTTATTGATTATATTTTATCTTTATTTTTGTGTGTTTAAGTAAAAAAATTTATATAGATCCCAATTAATATAATCTTTAAAATTATTTTAATTATTTATAAAGTCAAATACCACTTCCACACTGATAAAAAATTTTAAAATTCTTTTCTTTTAATTATGTAAGTTTTATTATTATTACATTTTTTATTATGTAAATTTGTTTATTTGTTATTTAAATTTATATATTATCTATAATAATTATTTTTTAATATAATAAAAAATTAGTATAAGTTTTCATAAAGTATATGTGTTTATAAATAATTTCCACTAAAATAAAAATTATAGAAATATAATATAAATTGCTTAGGGATGATATGATATAATAAGATCTATTTAAACTTAATGAAACAACTCCTATTATATATGCTTTTACAAATTTTAATAAAGTGACATTAACTTTTTTTAATTTCCAATTTTTATAAATTTTTATTTAAGATTTAGTCAATATAATATTTAAAATAATTAAAAATAAGTGTCACTTTTTAAATAATATAAAGAAAACGAGTTTCATTGATTAAAAATAAAATGGAAGTAAATCTATTTAAAACTTACATGAATGTAAATTTCATTTTCATAAAAATATAAGAGATGAATGTATATTTTAAAAATTAGAAGGACGTGGATTTAACATTACGAGAAGTAAAATAATAAAATAACTTAATTATGTAAATAAATATTTTATATAACTAAAATTTTAAAATGACTATATTAGAGAATTATATTTAAAATAGTTATAACTGCGACTTATTTTTAAATGACTTAAGTTTATATTTTTTGTTTAAATAAATTTAAGGTAGGTAATCGATTTTTTTAGTACCTCAAGAGTATAATTTTAAAATTATAATATTTTAATTCAAACCTTCTAAAAAGAACATTTATTTATGTTTTGTTTCTATTATTTTGTATTAAAGCTTGATATCTAGACAAAAGTTCACATATTATACCTATAATTCAGTTACGTGTTTGGATATATATCTAGCTTATATAATCTGTAGTGTATATTGTAAAATTTAATTTAATACAAAATTCAATATTTCTTATTTTTATTTTTATTAAGTCTAATTAATTTATAATTTTTTATTTTCTTATCAAATCTAATTTAATCCAACATTCATCTTATATACTTTAATTGATATACATTTTAATAGATTAAATAAATAATTATTATATAAATAAATATTAGAAATTTCAATATTTTTTTTAAATCGGACCTGTTTATTCGTAAATGTCGCTGATAAATATAATTTATAAAAATTTAATACTAATTATACAACCAAATATTTTATAATATAAAGACTTAAATGGAAAGAGACATTAGTATTCGTACACCAATTCTAATTTGATTCTCCAAATATTTTTATGTCTCTTTTTAAGTATCTAACTTTTTATTATAACATTCTATATGATTTTCATCATAATGACGTCTTTTATGAATATACACAGCAAAAGAGTTGTCATATTAGACATATGTTAAACTCGGATCTTGGAGAATAAAACTTGTGAAAAAAACTTAAACTAAAATATTTAGTTTATTAGTATCTCACAAAATAAATTCTTATTGATACTTAAAATAAAAATTGATGATATATTAAATAATTAAAATTTATTTAGAATTATTACTATAGTAAATTTATTGAATATAAAATAATTTAAAAATAAAATTAATTAATTATTATAATTATTAAATTAGAAATTATTTTATAAATTAAAAATTATTGATATCTAAAATAATTTTCATTATAATAAAAATTATATTTTTCTTATTATTTATCTAAAATTAATTTTTATACGGTGATTAAATTGTTTCTAAATCAAAATTTAAATTTACTTTTAAATTAATTATTAAAATTTTAGTTACTACTAAATTAAATTTTATATTAATCTTTAATTAAATTATTAGATAATTTTATTATTTTATAAATGATTAATATAATTAGTAAAAATAATTTTTTTAATGTACATTCTAATATTGTATTTTAATATCATTAATATTATATTTCAATATTTTGATGTTAGGTTTCATCTTACATTTTTAATAGTTTCAAATAAGCAGAGGTAATATATATACTTTTAATTTATTATTTATAAGATTAACCTATTTAATGCATCATAATTAAAAAATTGATGATTGGTAATAAATTTGTCATATTTTTTAAGTTATTCTTATTGATATTTTCTCTCTCTTTTAATTTTTTTTCCTTGCCACCATTTACTGATTTGTAACAGAGCTTCTCTCTTAATTAAGAGAATTTTAGTATGAAAGTAATTAAAATATACAAGACTTATTATGGATTAAATCTTATAAATAAATATCACTTTTACTTCTTCCATAATTAATTACAAGAAGAAGAAAAATATATATGATAAAACTGAAGTATAACTATATTTAATTACTTTTTCTCTCATTCATATCATTATGAAAATACTATCAATAATTAATTAAGACTTTAATACTATAAGAACCAAATTTGGTAGGTCCTACAAAATAAAGTTTAATAGTATGAATAATGAATATTTTATCTAATTAAGTTATGAGATAAGAATAGAAAAAAAAATATTTTTTATTTATTATAAATTTTTATCTCTTCGTTTTCTCTTATGTTTTTAAATTTTTTATGAGAATTATTAATTTCTTTCGCTTTTCATAAATTGCCACATAGCAAATAATAAAAAATAAATCAATTTACCGTATCACAACATTTATCTAAAATTCCTTGATTTTTATTTTTTTATATGTTGATTTAAAAAAATTAATCTATGTTAGTTTATGATTGTAGTGAGGTGCTTTATGTTTAAGTCAAATATTATAGGACAAAAATAAAAGATATAAGTACCATGAGCTCATCCTTTTCGGAAACCGAGTTTATAGATAAGAGAATTGATGAAATTCATGACAATAATGAATATCAAATTGCAAACTCTATATTAGATACGTGTAAATGATTTGAGGTGATATCGAAAGTATTTTATGACGTTATAATTTGATGTAGGATAGATAAGCTTGTGAACTTTGTGTTTTTATTAAATCGTGAAAATTGAAATTATATTCAATTGAAAATATTAGATTTCTTATTGATAATGTCGTTTTATGTATGTAGAAATATTTGATGAATAAATAACTTTTACATAGCCTTCAAATGTGGTAGCTATCTTTTTAAATATAAGTTGTGTTAATATGTTTTGATAATTTGTTTTAGTATTAAATGATTGGTTAGGGAAAAATTAAGTGAATAAATCCAATTGAATTAAGAGAGATAATTATAAATCATATTAAAAAATACATGTTTAGATTTAAAAGGAGACGTGGTTTAGTTCAATTAGAAATCAAATTAAGGTATGATGATTAGATATTTAGTTTAAGGAAGGAGATAGTTGCTTAAATTATCATGTGAAACTTAAATAATAACATTTAATAATTTAACATAACATTATTATTTAAACGTCTATATGATTATTCCAGTCAAATTTTATTGTTGGAGTGAATATGACTTTCAGATAATTAATTTTCTTTTGAAACTTGAGTTGTTTAAATAAAAAAATTATCAAATCAAATAAGAGAGAGTAAGTTTTTCTCCTCTTAAAAATATAATGCTCAAGTGACATGAGAGTCATTTGAGTAATTAATTATATTGTTCTAACAACATTTCACAGGTTAAGAAAGAAGAATTTAGAAAATTTTCTTCTTTAATAAAGAAGACCACTTTTATGTTAAGATCAACACATTCTCTCTATGCAATGACAAAGTTAAGTAAAATATTTAATAAGATTTGTATTAATAGTAATGAAATAATTGTTGAATATGAAGTAAAGAAATTACAATAATGAACATAAATGAAAATAGATTTAAAAATAAATTGAATAAATTAAATTAATTTTTTTATTAAATACGTGTGTTAATGAGATTAGATTAAAAATGACAAATTCCAATCTAGCCTAATTTTTTTTAGTGTGATATTAAGTATTGAAACTCGTTACTAAAAGAAAATTATTTACTCATTAATAGTCTAAATAATATAGATTAACATATTGGATAAAAGTTGAAATTTTTTTTTACAAGACTTTATGGAGTAGATGTAATAAACTACCTAATAGACATTAATTAGTATGTGTTAAATATATCTTGTAAAAGGAGTTATAGTCCTTTTGATCTTTGTTAAGGTAAGATATGAGAATGACAAAAAAGAATATGTATGTGGTAAAATTTATAATAGATAATAAATGAATATTTTAAACGAAAATGGTGGGAAGTAGATACTAGTATTTGAATTACCCACTTGTTAATGGAATAAATAGAAGTATTATGGTAATCTGACATGTGAATATCACTTACCTCCTAATTATTATTAATAAATGTTATTTAAAAATAAAGTGATCAAAATAAAATTATTCATGAAAAAAATATTAATATTTTTGAGATTTTTTAAAGTTTAATTTTATTTATATATTTTTTTATTTAAATCTATCAAATTAGAATTGTTTTAAAAGATTAATATTTTTTAAGATTTATACTTTATGATTCAATTTATTTAATTTTTTTTAGAAAGATCAAATTTATTTTAAATAAATATTTTATTATTAAATTTTATTTTAAAATTATTTTTTATCTAAATTTATATTTTAAATAATCTTATTTTAAAATAAAAGAATTATAAAAAAACTTGAATATTTTTTTCATGAATATAAAAAACTCACAGATATTTTTTTTACAGATTTTTGGCGAGTAACGAGAGTGGATAGAGTGGATATTTTTACAGATAAAAAACTCACAGATATTTTTGACAGAGTGGATATTGAGTAAAGCTGGATATGGGATGAGTTTAGGATGTTTTAAAAAGAAATTTACATAAACTAGAAGGTAATAAGCGGACTAAATATGTATGGAGGCAAAGCTCTGTGTTCATGTTGAAAAGACATCGATGTTTAATTAAATATATATTATAAATAAATGCTTAGAGGTTGCTAACTTGATCGAAAATAATAACCCGTCATTATGGAGAAAAATTCTCCATTAAAAAGATATGCAATCAATTACCTTATTTTTCTTATTTTGTATTTTTTGGTAATCTAATTTTTAAAGTACTCAAATTTCAACGACACTACCGGTGAAAAGAAAAGAAGAACATTCCACCCTGTGTTACACTAAAGCAATTGTCAAGATCTTCTTAAATTTGACGTCGGCAATTGCATCCGCCGCCAGCGGCACACGTTAGCCAGATATCTCTTACTCTGCGCCGCGTTGGCGTGATAAGCTGGCATTTCAGTAGACGCGTGACGCGCTTAACTAAACGCGTACAATCCACCGCATCCTCGGAAAGTCCGAATTCAAACATTTCCACGTTGGACTGCGCGGACAAACGTGAATCATCATCGATCACAAGTGGCTCGGTTGAACTGGAAATTTTTTCAAAAGCAAAGCGAAAAGAGCATTACCCAGTTTTCTTCCCGTTGAATTTTCCACCCCAAACTTCAAAATCACATCTTTCTCGATCTGAACTTTCTGTGTAGCTTTTGTTTTCACCATGGAATCGAAAAACCCTGCGAGGTTTACGCTGGGGAAGCAGTCATCGCTTGCCCCAGAACGCCATAACGAAGGAGCAGAGCCTCAAAACGATGGAGACGCTGTTGATCAGGGTGTGAGGTTGATGTACTCGGCGTTCGAAGGTGACGTGGATGGTATTCGTGAGGTGTTGGAGTCTGGTGTGAGTGTGAACTACAAGGATATTGATAATCGCACTGCTCTTCATGTCGCATCGTGTGAGGGCTTTACTGATGTCGCTGATTTGTTGCTCCAAAAAGGTGCTGAAGTTGACGCTAAAGATCGATGGGGGAGCACGGTAACTTCACTTTCTTTTTCTTAATTCTTGATTTTGTTTAGTGCTACAAAATTGCTTTGATGTTTGACATGGTTTGTTGGTATTGCTATTTCCGGTTTTTAGTCTGACAAAGACAATAACATTACCATTGATTTCATACAGAAAATGTCTATGGTTTGGGTTAAGCGTTCAGGGTCGTTGTATCTGGATTTAGTGTTGTTTGACTAGTCAAATGATGTATCGTGTAGGGTGGTTTCGTTATGTGAAATGTAATGCCTGAAAAAACTGATTGCATGTAGTGGATTGTAGAATAAATTAGGGGTATTTTTTGGGAAATGATTGTTGTAGCAATTTGCCCGGGCGGTTGATTAATTGTTTAGTCGTGAATTTCTTGGAGCATGTTTAAGATAGATTCTCCTCTTACCAAAAGAGATTGATGCCTTGATCTTACATTCGGTTACCACGACCATTTATTCTGAAGGTTATTAGAATCTTACTATTCACGCTTCAAGATTTAAATCCAATTCGAAACAATTTGACTACATGTTGACTCGTTTCATAAGATGAATCACAAATGACCGAGTCTCACAATTCAAGAATGAATTAGTGCAATTTTTTTCATCAAGGGTGTTAATAACAGAGTTCAAACAGTTTGTTAATTGAAAAAGAATTGAAGAATTTTTTTTGAACTTATCCTATTTGATTATTTTGCTATTTTATTTATCAATCTCTTATGCACTCTATTTGACTATTTCAACGCTTCATTTCCATTCTTACTAAATAAAGGTATCGCAAACTCTGATATACTAATAATTTTGTTTTATGAGACTTATGGTTAAGTTCGTTTTATCTATTTCTAGTTTAAAATTATTAGAACACTATAAATAATCTATATGATGCATTTGAAGTTATTTTTCACCGGCTTTGAATCTTACGATGCAAAGCAAATTATGATTCACAATCATAATTCAAAAAATTAGCTTGTGATGATTAAATGTCAATTTGATTAACTTGTTTCTAAACTTGAAGTGGAGCAGATGGTGTGCACTAGCATGCATCTGTTTGGCAGTTTTTTTTATCTGATTTTTGAAAGAAGATACTTCTCTTACACGTTGACTTATCGCTTGCTGCTTGAAAAATTAGTGTGATGGGAGTAAACATCAAAAGGATATAAGTAATTCAATACTTGGAAACTAGGATTGATCTTGTGCTGCAGACTGTATTAGGTTTCTAATTACGTTCTGCTTGAAGTGTTGAGCTATTAATCGTGATTGTGCTTATCCTTAATTTAACTCCGAATGAAGTGATAAGAAGATTCAACTATATTGTGTTTCTTCTAAACTTCTTTTAATAATCATGTCTTATGCTCCTTCTTTTCCTCTTTATTAAAGAATACAAAAAGATTTATCTCATTGCTTGATTAAAGTAAGAAGGGGAGCTCATATATATAGAGCTTTACCAAAATGATGAAAGAAAAGATACAATTGTATCATAAAAGGATAAAATAGATAGTACCATAAAGAGATAACAAAAAAGGAGTATTAGCCTATCTGTAATACCAACTAATTATCTCTATTATTCTTTTCTGTATTCTGTAATTACTGTTCCCGGGTCTTGTGTACGGTTTCCTTTGAAAATAAAATACTATTAGATATGTAATCATGGGACTGATTATTAGTTTTTTATCTCTTTAACAGCCACTTGCCGATGCTATTTTTTATAAAAAAAATGACGTGATCAAACTATTGGAGAAGTATGGAGCAAAGCCTCTGGTATGTGTGTATTTAAGATTGTAAGTTATGAAGTTGTTGTATTTATTTGTTTTTACATATCAGTTTTAGCTTTTGTATTCTGCTTCTTGTTGTGATGTGAGTACATGTTGTGACTATACTGTTTCAGATGGCCCCTATGCATGTTAATCATGCACGTGAAGTCCCAGAGTATGAAATCAATCCTAAAGAGCTCGATTTTACCAACAGTGTGGAGATAACGAAGGTAAAAGCTTTCTTATGATTTATTATTATTATTATTATTATTATTTACTGTCAATTAGGTCATTTAGTTCATAAACCTTGAGTGTTTAATAAGAAATTCTATAATGACATTGGTGTGTTTGGATGAAGAATTTGAGATAAAATTCTATTTTTAAGTGAATTTAAAAAAATAAGTCAAAGTGACCTGTTTGGATATCAAATCCAAAGATTTTAAAGATAATGGGAATTTTATAAGGAGTTTTTCTTTAAAATTAAAATGAGGGAGTTTCAAATAAATCCTAAAAAGAAGGAATTTCAAATATCACAATATGAAATTTGGATATGATGGAAATTAAATTACTTAATCAAACCAAAGAGTTTGAAATATTCAAACGAAGTTGTTGGACTCCTCCTGGTCTTTCTTCTTATATACTGTGTGAGTTTATTCTGCACATTGAAGAGACATACCGGGGAGAGTCGGTAATCCGAGAGATCCTAGTGAATCCAATGAGCCATGAGTCACTCCATACAATAGACTTAGACACCACCTTCAACCTAAAACCTTAAACAATAAGTTTGTGAGTTTTTCTCCTTATATACTACTCAGCTTGGTCATCTTCATCAAATGTGGGACTATCAAACTCCACACTTGAATTCCTCACAGAATTATTTTAAAAATGAAAGAAATTTAATAGAAGTAATTAAATTCCGGCACATTTTAAAATTTGATGATATTGAAATGCTTTATCTAAATGCCACCTCATTATCCTTCATTAGATTTATAACATTAGTTGACGATTTTGCAAGTTTTATCAAATAGCAATAACTGTACAGTATTGAAACCAGCCAACTCCTGTTTCTCAAGGAGTTTGACTACTATTGAATATCTAGATCCAGCTTGCAGATTCACTTATTTTTTTGGTGTTTGTGTGTACATAATTACTTAATTGCGTGAATAATCTTCAATTTCATTGCTTCTAAATGATTTTTGTTTATGCTAATCTTTCCTCAATCTGCAGGGGACTTTCTGTAGTGCATTGTGGCGTGGAACAGAGGTTGCAGTAAAAAAGCTTGGGGAGGAGGTAATTAGTGACGAGGAGAAAGTGTGAGTTGCTCTCACAAACCTTGTGCTAAAATTGTTACATTTGTTACATAATTTCATAATAATTAATTTACTTGATCTTGCTCAGGAAGGCTTTCAGAGATGAGCTTGCTCTGTTCCAGAAGATCCGTCATCCAAATGTCATCCAATTTCTGGGTGCTGTGACTCAGAGCAGTCCAATGATGATTGTGACAGAATATCTTCCCAAGGTTTTTTGTCCTACAACTGCATGGAACATGATTTCTTGGGATGTTTGTTGAGGTTTAAATGTAATGTCACAAAATGTTCCTTTCTTGATCTAATTTCGCCATGTCGTGCAGGGAGATCTTCGTGATTTCTTGAAAAGAAAGGGAGCTTTGAAACCATCAACAGCTGTGAGATTTGCACTTGATATTGCTAGGTATTGACGACACACATGCATTGATTTTATTTGGGTTCTTCTTTTTGCAACATCGAGTCTCACAATCAGCTTTCTTTCCCTCGCTCGGGGATATTTTAAATTTGTGATTTTATTTTGAATGCTGCTTGTGATTTGTTATTAGTTATGTAGAAGATCAGAAGAGCAAAGAAACTATAGGATATTTTTCATTATAATTTTTTCATCAATATTTTATACGTACAGATCTAGTTATCCCCTGTTTTCCTTGTTGTATATGTTTGTGTGAAAACTGACTTCGGTGAAAATGTTTAATTTTAAATTATGGGGTGTATATATAGCATGAATGTTAGAAACGTATGTACATTTCAGTATGTATTATAGTGGATTGGTTGTTGTTGGCTAATATTTTTTCTATTAATCTCCCGTTTTAAATTTTTAGAGCACTATGTCGTTCATTTTTTTGCCACACTTTACATAGTTGCTCTCAAGTCTTTGATAAAATAGGAAGGTCGTGTTTGGAAGTTGTGGAAAACCTTTTGAACCTTCTGTGGCACAGATCAACGAGACATTCCCCACTTGGTTGCACGTGGCTTGATTGTTGTGTCATGATCACCATTGATCCATTTGTCAGGATCTTGCCTATTTTTGTATCATGTGATGAAGTGAACTTTGGTTCAAAAAGTTGGATCCAGTTCTGTCTTGACATTATCATATTCACGTTAAAAGTTCATAGAACAGGAAAATTTCCGTGTTGACATTTAGGTGGTGTATACTTGGTTAAATGTGGGTTCAGCTCGGTTTTGGAAACTAGGAAGTGGTTGTTTGGGTGCTACTTACTTTGCCAATATTCAGTTGAGGCGTTTCATTCCATTTGAGTTGGGGGGGTAAGATCTGATATTTGGCTGATCATTTGAATGGGGTATGAGATCTCTTTCGACTCGCTTCTATTCATCCCTCCATATCTTGGCAGTTGGTTCTGACAGTCATCCCCTCATGCTTTGAGTTTGATGAAGATTGAGTAGGAAATGGTGGGATTGGTAAAGATAGCCAATAAAGGAGATAGTGTGTTTATTAGAAAAGGCTTCAGATTCCTTGCCCGAGTGGCTAGCATTTCCAATATATAGGAGAAAAGAAAAAGAATTTGTCTGAGAAACTAGAAAGTAACAAACTGAAGATAAAAGTAACTAAAAGGTGTATATTTTTGTCATAGTAAATAAATAAACGAACATATGGATTACCATTGAAGTCTATGCTTAATTGGGTTATGTAATGATCTAATCCATTTGTCCAGTAACATAACTGCATCAATATAGATATAGAGCATAATCGAATTGGATCTAAGTGGCTAAATGGTTTTGGCTCACAAATTCTCAGTCCTTTCTATATGACCCATAAAGACAAAATAAGTTATTAATTTGATGAAAGGGTATTCAATGTATTTTTGAAAGATACCTCCCTCATTCATATATCATTCTCTTATCTTGAGCAGTTTTTCTATATAAATTTTCACTGGTTACATATCATTCATGGAATTTTGTTTTAGGAGTTTTATGACTGTAACATTTCTCTTGGATTCATTCTTGCAGGAGAAAAGTCTGTGTCATGTTAAACACAAGTTCTCAAAATCCATTTACTGTGAATTATATTTAGATGAGACTTTTGTTGGGTTCTGATAATGATGTCTCTGCTCCTTTTTTTTTGTATTTTGGTCTATTAAGTGTACTAAATACCATTTTTTATTTGAAATTATGCAGGGGAGTGGGTTATTTGCATGAAAATAAGCCATCACCCATTATTCACCGTGATCTTGAACCTTCGTAAGTTTTTCTTCTTCAGTTATTGTTTTTTCCTCAGTTGTATATTCTTTTGTGTGAAGTCCGTGTGTGTCTGGTTTAATGGTCTGATACAGTCTACACTTTTTATCAATGTTGCTTATGAGTAAGCTAACAGTAATATATTGCGGGATGATTCTGGGCACCTAAAAGTTGCAGACTTTGGGGTTAGCAAGTTGCTGGCAGTTAAAGAAGACAGGCCTCTAACTTGCCAAGAAACTTCCTGTGGGTGCTGCTTTTCTTCAGAACTGTCATTAATTCACACTTGAAATATTAAAATATCTGAAATGCTATATTGTCTTATTCATGGGGCATTTGAGAATACTTTAATTATTGTGACATTTTCCATGTCCTGTTGATTTTATGAAACTGAGAATTTTTTTTACTTTTGCTCATAGGCCGTTATGTGGCTCCCGAAGTTTTCAAACAAGAAGAATATGACACTAAAGTGGATGTATTTTCATTTGCACTAATTCTACAAGAGGTAACTATTTTTAATGTTTCATCTACGCTAATAATAAAATATTTATAGCAATATTATCGTTGTTATTGTTGCTTTGATCCATTTATTGTTTTCTTGTATCCATATGCTGTATGAGACCTTTCTTGACTACCAGTTTAATTGACTTATACATGGTTCACAGTAAACCATGTTCCCAAGTGACATTTACACTACATTGTTTTTCCTTGAAAATCAACTATGTAGAATTTTACTATCCTTTTAACTTGCTTATTTGCTTCTCTTTCCCTTCAAAACCCAATATTTCCAACAATATCATAGCTTGTTTTCCTGCCATTGAGTTTCTAATTGGTTTGATGGAATTACTGTAGCTTTTGCGTGAATTTTAAGATCCTAACTGGATGTATTCACTTTTTTTTTTTGTTTTTTTTGTGCTATTGTTTAGATGATTGAAGGCTGCCCTCCTTTTTCTGCAAAGCAAGAAGACGAAGTTCCCAAGGTGTATGCTGCCAAAGAGCGTCCACCTTTTCGAGCTCCAGCTAAGCGTTACTCCCATGGAATTAGAGAGTAAGTCATCTATGTTTCTTGGGTTATTTTTCCTGTGCAGTGATTTCATTTTCTTGAGAAAAAGTAAAAGGATGTTAAACTATTTCCTCATTTAACATGCAACATAAATCTTTTTGTTAATAAGCTTTCTAACTAGGTATACATTCTTTTCCCATTAAATTATTTTCTCATTTTAACATATAACTTACAATCTTTGTACTAATAAGACATAAACTATAAATATTTGGATATTGACATTTTTAATAATGTTTATGTTTGTAAACCTGTTCTTATTATGCCAATGTTTGGTAAAAAATAGTTGAGAAGTTAGTTGAAAGTTGACCATGAAACTATAAACAGTACTTCTGATTGAACATAATATCTTTGCCAATGCTTTCTCTCATTTGACAATGATTCATTACATTGTTTACATTCTGCTGATCTCTCTAATGATATATGCTCATAGATTGATTGAGGAGTGCTGGAATGAGAATCCAGCTAAGAGGCCAACATTTAGGCAAATCATAACAAGGCTGGAGTCCATCTACACCACAGTTGGTCAAAAAAGACGTTGGAAGGTTATCCTCTCTCTTACCTATCATTCCCTGCTCCCCTGCATCAGATATTTGTGCTTGCACATGCTTCTTCAAAACTGTGTACAATGGACTAAATGCCTAGTCTCTCTGTTTGTAAATATTTCATACATTTTACTAATTGAATTCATTATTTGTCACATCTATGGACTAAACTTACTGTTGGTTGTATGCAAATATATGTAATTCGCAATTTACACTTTTTCTCTGCATTGTACTAAAGGTGGCACTATATTTCATTTATTTGAACAGCTTTGAGTGATTACAGAAGATGTGGAGGATTTGTAACATTGACACTGTTTGTAACATGCAGGTTAGGCCATTGAAATGCTTCCGAAATCTGGAAGCCCTGTTGAAGAGAGATCATTCGAATGGAAGCAGTCGTGGCTCATCTCGCTCCACATCCAGCAGAATATGAAGTACAACATTGGTCTTGTCCTGTAACTTTAAACATTGGCGTAAAGATGAACAAGCAAATTTGAGTTGGAGCTTTGCAACTCTTTCACGTGTGTATTTTTCACGCTTCTCCATTATTTCTTTCCAATTACATTATGTCTGACATATATAGAATTTTATGTAGCATAAACACATTCTAGGAACTTGCTCCTTGTCATGTACATTATGTATTGTGTAATATGTACCGAGACATTTTTGTTATGTAATTTTTGGTTCTCAATGCAGAACCAAACACACAATAAGATGATATTAAATACTGCTGTTGTTTTTGTTATATAAAAAGTAAGTTATTGTATTAAAAACATTATCATTTTTTTTATTTTACTAAAAATGACCAAAAAGAAGCAATACATTACTTGAATAAGTGATCATGGAGAAAAATAAAAGTAGTACGTAGGTTTTGTTTAAATAATTTTTTATAGGCCCTTTTAGAAAATAAAAACAAAAGCAAAAAATATTTTTATTCGCAAATTAAAATTAGTCTATAAAGAAGTGTGTAAAATATTTTTGTTTTTAACCTTTTCAAAATCAAAATTAACTTATGTCTGATTGTGTTTTAATATATAGAGAAATTTATTTTATTTTATTTTCACTTAAAAATGCAGAATCAGAAATTTACCTTAATAAATCCCAAATACAGATCTAGCAGTTTGTCTCTGTGGAGTTATGGTCATGTCTAAACACAACAAAATAACATCAAGGGTGGCGTTATAGTAGCACTGCCCCCATTTTTTTTATTTTTTCTTTTAATAAAAATATCATTACATTTTTATAAAAAATCATGAAAATTAATTTCCTTGAAAGGTATCTTTTCATAAAAAAAATGTTTTGGTGGTGCGAATAGCAACACCTGACATTATTCTTTTGAGTAAATGGGTCCATTATTTTTGGGTTCAATTCCAAGAGCAGCATTCGTTAAGAATGAGTATATGGGCCTTTGGAGTGTCTTTGTTCTCTGTTTTGGGTGGGTGGGGAATTGGATTTATATATATTCTCGTATTCATAGTTGTCTTAGCTATAAAGTCCTAGGGATGCCAAAGAACTATAAAGTTGTCAAAATGATGGATAATTAAGCTTCCTGTTGAAAATCCATGAATATGGTTACAAAGTAAGTAGTTATTAATTTTCAGTTGAACTTGTTACTTGAAAAGCTTTGTGATGATTGAATGTATATATGTTGTTTGTGGCTAATAGATTTCCCAGAATTCATGTGGATGAGAAACCAAATATCACATGTGATTTTTCATTTGATGAATTAGCACCAAATACTGAACCTCAATTCCTTCATGAGAACCAAGTTTTTCTCCAAATTAATATGTGGCTAACAATAGAGATCTTATGCCCCTAAAATTGTGTCACGGATTATGTTTGAGTAGCTCCACTTCTTAGTTGTAACAGAAATCCTCTTAGCAACTGCGCTAGAAATTCAATATAGTTGATTTCAACAATTTTTTTTTTTATTTTTCCTTTCCAACTTTCATCGTAAATTTAATATGTAACGAGGAAAATAAAGATTTTATTTTCTTGAAACGGCTTACATTGTTTTGGATTTTCTTTACCACTACCTATCACTCTTCATATATATATATAGAGAGATGAGTTTTACTTTTCAATTTTCATTTATACTAAAAATTCATTTTTATTTAAGAAATTTTTGTTCTATTTTCAATCTCATCCTCGTATTTCTATTTCATTATTGTTTTAAATATTAATTAATTTTTATTGTATATAAAAAAATCATAATAAAAAATATGATATTATTAATTATTCAATATCAAATAATATACATATTTTTTAATATTAAATTATGATTACATAAATATTAAATTAAATAATAATTAATAGATATAAAATAATTATAAATAAAGTAAAAACTATTAAATTTGTAATTTAGAAATAAATTATATAACAAAAATAAATTAATGTAACTTTTTAGATTATCTAATTTAATAATTTAAAAAAAAGACAAATACTGAAATAACAAGTATATATATACTTGTTTCTATATTTAATTTAAAATAAATAATTAAATATTGTTCATATTTAACTAATATAAATTTTTTTCATTAAATTGAAATAACATGTTTATTTGTTATTCTAATTAACAATAAAGAATATGATCCTTCTCATCAATTTTTATATTAGATTAAATTTTTCTTTAGACTTTTTAACTTATTTTTTATATTCAGGTTTTTCTCTTAACTTTCTAAAGTCTAATGTGTTTTTTTTTTAATTTCTAAAACAATTTAGTTTTTCTTTATACAAGTTATTACCTCTGTTAGTGGATACAATGAAAAAGTTGAGGTGGCATAAAATATTTGTTAGTTTGCTTCTCTATGTATCTAGATTTTTATAATAACCTTTTATCTCTGGCTAATTAGTTAGTTTGCTTCTCTTTTCATATGTTAGGAAGTTTTATGAATACGTCTTCTCTTCCTAAGAATAAAAGAAGCCTTAGTTATATTTTATATGAGAAGTGATAGGTTCACACTTCAAATTTTTCTTACTCTCATTTCACATTCTTGTATACTAATATTTTTTTAGTCAATTAAATTATATTTGTTTAAAAATATAATTTAATATTTTATTATTATTTAGAATTGTTCAACGGTGTTAAAAATAATAGTGATGCTAAAATAGTTTTTTCCATCTCATACTTAAATGATGAACTTGGTTAACTTATTGTCAATCTTATTATTTTGTTACTCTGTATATGATTCCCAATTTGAAAATATTCAATTTGTTAGTGTTTGAAAACATTTACATGTAACTTATAGTTCATCCAAACAAACACCTACTAAAACCATATCTCTTCAACTAAATTCAATCTACATTCATCTTCACCATGATTCAAACAAATAAAATTTACATACAAAATTTGTGAATTATGTTATTACGTAAGCTCCCTTTTTCATTAATTAATAATTGGATTACATAAGCTAACAAAGCTTTTGATTCAACCTTACAAAATTTACACATCTTTTTACTTGTCATAATTCTTTCTCTTTTATCTCATTATAACCATATTTTTTTCATCAACAATCTCTGCGAAATACCAATCGCAAAAAACACAGTCCTTGCTTTCAACCCTTCTTCTACAATGAAAAAAAAAATTAAGAGATCAACAGAAAACAACTTAGCATTTTTCATGAAATACTTTCAACATCGAAGCACCTTACAATATAGTGTTTGCAACTCCCATACCTTATCCCTAGGTTAGTTGTTGTTCCAATTATTCGTAGAATTTGCATTGTCTCTTGAGTTACAAAGAAGCACCCAAATTGCTTGTGAATTTGTAGCTCAAGAAGAATTTTCCTTACATCTCTACATAGACCCACTCAAGCACTACTTGACACTTTTAGATATGCTAAAATAATATATTCAAACTTTATATATATTATTGTTGTTATTAATATAATAAAAATAATTATCATAAATAATATCTTTTAAAGAATTGTTATTTATTATTTCAAAACTTTTAATTTATCAATAAAATCATAATTAAAACTTTTAATTATTTATTTTTAATGTAAATAATCATATTATTGGTAAAAAAAATTCTTTTCTTTTATTTTGCTTGTTTTGATAATCTTTATAGTTAAAAATGATAGAGTTAAAATAAGCTTAATCAAGTAAAATGTAAATTAAGATTAATAAAATAAAATGTACTTAATTTTTTTATTAAAATATAAAAATTAAACTACAAGAATATATTTAAATATTAAGAGATATAAGTTATAAATTTTTTTATACAAAAGTATTTCAAAAATGAAAAACACTTATATATATATATAAGTTAGATTATAGGAACTTAAAAAAAAATTTCAAATAATTTCCGAAAATGTAAAAAAAATATTTTACATAAAACAATCAAAATTCATTCTACGTAAGAGAAATTTTGTAATATAAAATTAATATTTTATTATTAAATTCCAACTATTCTTTTAAATGCCAATATATGAAAATAAAAATTCAACCATATAGATCTACACATGGCAACCACATAACATTTTATTAACATTTTTCATTAGCTCTATGATAAAAAGAACTAAATTAAACCGTTTTAGAAATCTAAAAGATCAGTTAGATCAAATTATAAGTAAAAAATAAATTAAAGGATAAAAGTAGAATTTAGCCTTCATATCATTCTAATTATAAAATACATTTAATATTCACTAAAGTATTGACAACAAAATTCTTTGTTTGTAAGATTCTAATGACATCTATTCAAGAAATTATCATTCTAACTATTCAAGCTGGTATATTGGTGTTGTGCTAATGATTTTTTTTTTTAATAAAAAGTAAAATGCTATTCGACACAAGAAATATATTTTAGAAGACAAATTTGAGTCTAATTATTATTATCTTTAATTTTATTTGTAGGATACCTTAACATATTTAAATATATTACTCATTAAAATTGGTAAATATTTTACAGTGATAATAATTTATTTTAATGTGTGCTATTGGAAGTTTATTATGTTCTATTTTTTTACCAACTTTATTAAGAGTTCAACCACAATTAAAAATGTGAGCAAGGTACATGATTTTGAAGATACTTATTGTTTTATCAATTAAGTTTTTGTACACATTAAATTTTATTACTGAAACAGTTTTATTGAATTCTTGTATAACTAATAAAAAATATTTGAAATTTAACTAATGTATTTTATTTTATTTTTAAACTCACATTTTGAAATGAGCATTTGCGGAATGGTTATATGTGAAAATAAGTAGCGTTCTGAAATTCCAAGCAAGACAAATATAAATGAAACAAGTAGAAAATTAGGGTAGAAGAGAAACTAGAGTTGCCCAAAATAATATATTATGTACCAAAGGAGCATTAAATATGTTGTTTAATTAAATGATAGAATATGTTATGGGTGGCATGACCTAATAGGAAATAAATATTTACAGAAACATTTAGCAGGAATGGTGTTGTAGTTTCCCCTTAAGGAAGAAGACCAAAGAATTACTCTATGAAGCATATTTAAGAAATGTGTTTAGAGTGGAGGTTGAAACGAAGAGGTTAATATGGTTGCTGATAATGGGTTAAGGTCTAAACTAAACCCAAAGTAGCCAATCCAAATTGCAGGCATGCTTTCCTATTTGTGAAGAGATAACAAATTTTGGCACTGTTCGTGGAACCCCTGTTTCCCCATTTGGACAGTTTCAAATGTGCAAGCAAATCTCCTACCTTTACCTTTTTCTCCTTTCACCGCACTCTCTCTGCCGTAATCCAAACCCTTCAAACACAAATAATATCAAGTTTTTAATACTAATCTATCTATGCAGCACTTGCCCAACTTCAGCTTAATAATAACAATAATGATGAAGAATCTATTACCATGAAATTTTTCCAATTAGTGGGGAACCATACCAACCATACACTCCAACTCAACCCTATTATTTCGAGAAAGCTTTGCACGTAATTGACATATATCATAAGCTTCACCCCAACTACAGTGTTTCAGCTTCTATTTTGACTTCGTACGTAACATTTTAAGTTCTTCTTTCTGCAACTCAAGATGGGGCAAATCCAAGGTTACTCGACGTGGAAAACTCTTAATATCGTTTCCTGCTTTACAATCGTATCTTCTACGTACCCCTTCAAATTGGGCCTCCATGAATCAAATTTCCAAGTAATTTCTGTCAACAGTTCCTTGTCAAACATGAATTCATTTTTCTCTAACACCGACATCAAACTGAACAATGCTACAAATTCACGCTGGTGTTGAAATTAATTAATTAATTAATTAATTAATTAATATTATGTTATTAAGTTAGAAAAACTTTTGTACATGATTATTTAAGTTGACTTAACAAAAGTGATTTGCGACTTTTCTTTATAATTTTTGAAACTTGTTTTAATAAAAAATGATCAACCTTAGAGTGATCTCATAAAGGTGAGAGTTTATGTTTTGATATGTCGGATAGCTTAGGGTTAGCTGGAGGCACATGACAACGGAAGGATCTGGTTTGATAGTTCACGCGGGGATGTCACGGGCAACGCTGGAAGACGGTGTCGTAATAATATTAGGGAATTAATGCAGCTCATATGATTTTGTACTTGAACCCAACTACCTGTTAAAATGGTCATAATAAGATTGCCCTACCCTTGTGTTTGTGGGTGGGGACTTTGTCTCTAAAATAAACCATCATGCTTCGCATCACTCGGCAATGGAAAATGTGGACTAATAAAAATGTTATTTCCCATGCTTTCTTGGTTCAGATACAAACATGCCACCAAAAAAAAAATAATTCATCTTTTTAATTATGTTATTTCCATTTCTTTTCCCTTTCCCAGGTTCAAGTTCTACTTGGGAGATTTTATTTGGGGATAGGGTGGGTGAGGGTTCCTACTAATAGTGATTCTATAAGTAAAAAAAAGGTTATAAGAGGTACCAACTTCCAACTGCTTTATGCTTTTTCTAAGGACATCATTGCCCTGTAGAATGTTAAAAAAGAGTGCTTGGAGGCCACATAAGTAACAAAATTTATATTCAGCACCATGTGACCGCAAGACCAAAAGTTGGTTCGGTTCATATCATGCCTACACCCCAATCCAACAGTAAATAAAAAAAAGAGAGGCTGAAGCATGAGAATGGTTTTTTTACGAGTGGAGCCTTTAGCGAAAAGGTAGCCTTTATACTCTCCAAATCCAAAAGAGCAATCAACATTATACACAAGCATTAGTCACTTTTTTTGCACTTTAAATTTTTTAACAGGGTAAATCCATTGATCCCCATACTCCATTTTAAGTTACTTGTAGTAAACTTCTTCTGTTAAAGCTTAGCACCACTTGAGAGACTTTACAGAGAAGCATCATATTCATGGGTAAATATCACATTACAAAATTTGGCATGAACTTTTCATTCGTAAGAGAAAGAAGTACTAAATTTTTTCTAGTTCCGTTGATCCAACTAGGCAGTGGTGGCAGAGGACCCTCAATTTTATCTTGTACAT
The DNA here is from genome assembly GCA_030347555.1 of Lablab purpureus. Taxonomy (NCBI): domain Eukaryota; kingdom Viridiplantae; phylum Streptophyta; class Magnoliopsida; order Fabales; family Fabaceae; genus Lablab; species Lablab purpureus. The sequence goes on from CM059259.1 coordinate 13,833,475, forward strand.
CTTTTTGGGTCGTTGAATTTGGACCCATCAACCAAAATTCATAGGCTTAAAGAGCAAAGGGCCTAAGGTAACAAAGAAACAAGAGGAGGAAAATGGAGAGCAGATTTATACTGTAATTGGGAATTACAAGCATCTACCAATTACCATTGTGGGTTCTCTTTAGCAAAAGGAAGGGATGGGACCAAGCATCAGTCACCCTGAAGTGGAGTGAGATGAGAGCAGAAAGATGTTACCTAATATAGATTGAGTATTTTTGTTGATCTTCAATATTCTTAAGCCTTGGTAGAAAAAAGTTCCACTGACTTCTATTGAGGGACCAAGGACACTAATGCTTACTTTCGATTAGGAGAAATATTTCATGACATTCCTATCAGGTAGTTGAGCAAACTAATGGTTATTTGTTACAAAGTCCAATTCAATTCACTTTAATTGATAGCCTAACTTTTCCTCCAATTACCCTAGCAATACCATTTATGAAACTTATGACAAACTTCTTTAGCATCCACCATAAACAGGGGGGCTGAGGCCAATACCAGAATGACTGGTTTTATGGGAAGAGGCAAAAATGGTGAATATATTTTCAAAAAAATTGCAACATACATAAAACACCCAAAAAATGAAAACCTAATTGGACTCCACATATGAAATTCTGACACCCTTGCCATATATTATAATTTGACAAATTACAAACTGCAAAAGTTGCCAATATCACAAATACAAAGGGTCTTTTTGATGCTAAAATAATCAATTCATTCTTGATATCCAAAACTCAATTGGTGCCTGAACAAAACATAAATAAATAAAAAGGCAAAACAAACTTAAAACCTTATGCTTGAAGCATTTTAGGTGGCATGACACTGACAAAAACAGTTGACTTAGTTTGGAATATGAATGGTAATGGTAACTTAAAATGTAGCCGAAGAGTTATTAAGGCCGTTAATTCCGGATATTATAGTTCATGACCAAGTTGTGATAGAAGTGCTTAAACAAGAGCAAAATCCTAGCAGCCCCCACACCCAATTCTTTGAATTGAATTTAGTTCCCGTTTGAGCTAAACTTTCTATTTAAGCATGTGGGAGTGAAAGCCAGTACTTGAATCGGCTGAAATCATACAATAGCTTGACGACAAAGAAGGTGAGATTGTGATAACCTACATACTATGCATTTATGAGATTAGGTTTTGCATTGAAGAACAGCAAGGAGTAGCATCATTTGAAAGCCCTATAGAGAATCATGTAATTGCTCTGTGGTCCCCTTGTGCAAAGAATATATTACTCCTCAAAGAAACTGCAGCTTGTACTTTGCTCCTAACTTTACAGTAAAGAATGAGTGAATGACATTCTCTTCTAAGAGTCACTCTCACAAAACTTATCATTCCATAATGGCATTGATTTTGAAGTTTAATTGTGCATTTATTGGGAGTAAATAATGACAAAGAAATTATAATTATGGGTTTCCTCTATTTGTTGAGACAGTTATTTGAAATTCAACTATAACAAGTTTAAGGACGTGGAGGAATTTAACTAATAGAACAAGTACTATAGACTAAGCCAACAAGGATAAGTAACTAATTTACCTACTCCTAGTTAGTTGTTTTATTAGAAGAAAGAAGAAGAAGAGACGGTGGCAGAGGGTTCTCCCAAATTTTCAAACAATTATAAGGGGGGGCCTCTTCTTCCCTTGTCTTCCCTTTCTCCACTCTTTCCCCTTCCTCCCAAACAGGCCCTTAATCAGAGACTTCTCATCAGGCATCAAGGCTCTAATTTCACAAAATTCTTTTTCAAATGCATTCCACTGCATCACTCCCCTTCTTTTGCATAATTGGTGCACATTGAAAACCATGCATAACCAATAATTGAGAGGTCTACATATGCCCAGTGGTGACACATGTGTGTTAACTCTAGCATTTGGATGGCTGAAGCAAGAGGCATGTGGTACCACTTACCCCAACTTGTGGTCCTCATGGCAGATATGGGCAAGATTTTTTTGTTGTGAAAACATAACGAGTTTGACCCTTGAGAAATTGAGTTATCTCTCTAGCCCCTTTCCATTTCAGAGCTAAATGGAATTACAATTCAAGTTATGAGCAGAAGGTGAGTTGGATGCTTTGGAAAAAGGTTAATCAATTTGCCGCAGAGCAAGGAAAAAAACATGGGAGTGCCTTGTCCTCACCAATGCTATAGCGTCGCCAAGACGGAAATATTGACAAGGATTGCATTGGCCCTTAGTGGTGTCACCATGCTGTGATGCCTACAATTCCTAAGCACCTGCAAATAGAGACCATCCATGCAACATTCTGCCAATACCGTGAACATTTCTTAGTTCTATGTACCAAATCATAAACTAAACAACATGAGGTAAGAATATCATGATGCCATGATAAACCAAAAAGGGAACACTGGGTGATGTAACTCAGGTAATGGATATACATATATTAATCTAGCTAAGTTTGACACTTTGTGTAAACATAATCAATGTTAATTTTCTTTAATAAACCATACCTCATTATTCGGTTAATTTCCAACTTCCGAGAGTGAAAGAATGGGCCCAAAAAGTGATTTCGAGGTGAAAGCTAGAGTTTACCTACTTAATTATTCGTACAACCTTTTCATAATGAGTAAGGGAAACATAACCAATGGTGGGTACCTTGCTTTGAAGACTAGTGCCTGATTTTTATTTTTTTCTATTTTGATAAATGAAAGGTTGTGAGGGGTGGAGAAAATATACATCTATGCATATAATATAATTTGGAGGAGAAAATAGGACTAGCCAGCTTCTGAAAATTACTTTCAAAAGATACTGTTATTCCTGTCATAAAAATGTTAAAAGCAGGGTTGCAACATAGAAAAGTTCGTCCATGTTTCTCTTTAAATAATGTTTCACAGTGTATGTTCGGAAGAGAAAAGGCAACAAAAAAAAGAAGTTGTTGGAATAATGTAACATTTCTAAACCCACAGGAAAATACTGCTATCAAGCAGTTCTAAATACGTCGTTGGTCTGCAATACCAATGTGACAGAATGTTTGAAAATTATTATTTTTTTATATTCTTTTCAGTTAAAAGTTTAGTTTAGAAGCTGTGTCTCGTTTGACAAATTATGCAATATAATTTGCAAAAAATATTTTTTATAAATTAAAAAATATAAAATATTTTTTATAAATTAAAAAATATAAAATATTTTTTAAAAAATTCATAAACTTTTATAAATTATCATTATTTTTTAACTTGTAGATAATCTAATTTTAACAAACAGAGAATTCATTTGTTTATTATTTTTTTTCGAAAAATATTTATAATTGTACAAACATAACTAAACTAAAAAAAAATTCACTTACCTTTCTACAGGAATCCAACGTAAAATTTTAATACAATCTACTGTAAAAATCTGAAAACATACAAACTTACAGTTAGTATGCGCGAAAAAATGTAAAATCAATTATATGATTACATGAATAAGCATATTAAACTTTTAATTAATTTAATGAAGGAAAAGTACTTTCAACCACAAAGCTTTATAAGAAAAATTAAGAAGAAACTAAACCCAAATTTATATGAATAAAAATACTTAAAACAAACACGACAAATGTTAAGTAAGCAAATTATTTATTATATTTATTATACTTGGACTTAAGCAGTTATAAAACACCAGTTTCCAAGTCAAAAACTTATGATAGCATGAGATATCAACTTATTGATCCTTCTCTTGACATTTAGAATGATTTTGCAAGACTTGCACTCTAATGAGTTGGTAACATAATGCGTCTTTGTATTAATTAGATCAAATAAATTGTGTGTGGTGAGAAAAACAAAAGCCTCACAATAAAAAAATTCCAAAGATTAAAGGAATATAATGACTTTTATGATAATTATGTGTCATTGTTGAATATTGTATAACTTTTTTTAACACAGTACGCAAAACACTAAAATCTTATTTGAATGGAAAGATTTATAGTATTGTTATTATTTTAGTCTCTAAAACTAAATAGCATTTTTAATTCTTGAAACGTGGAAATTAAGATTATCTCACTCATTTCATCAAACGCGTCTAACTTAATTTTTCATGACCTGTAAGTATTCTACTATATTCTCTTACATCCATGTGGCTTTTCTACAATTTCAATTCAATCTTCAAATTAGAGAGATAACCTAAATTTCAATTTCAAACACTAAGGATCTTAAAAGTATTACTATAATCATAATACAGTATAAAAGTAAATAAAACGAGTTTGCTAAAATTTAAATTTTAATGAATTGATTCAGCCAAAATTATAATTTAGATTAAAATTTACTATATAAAATCTTAAGATTAAATCTTTATGACTTATATTTTTTTTATAATGAAACTTTTTTATTTGTGATTAATATTAGACTTTATTTATATTTAGATTTATAATTAATAATGATTCTAATTGTTGTTAAGTTTTTAATACAAGACATGCTTAATTTTATTTAAACTTATCATTAAAATAAATCAGACTATAATACCAGTGTTAAAAAAAGTTTTGAAAGAGAGAATTGAAGAGAATAAACTATAAGAGATCTTACACAATTTCTAATACAAAACTTTAAATTTCAATGTTTTATGGGTGTTATTTTTTTATAATAAATTTAATTTTTTTCATTTTATTTTATTCACAGTTAAATTCTTGATCAGTTAACTTATTATTGAATCCAATTTTACAAGCCTAGGAGTCTTCACTTAAAATGTGAGTTTTAGCATGGAGGAGTTCTAGCTTTTATATGAGATAGAGAGGTTAAAAGCTTTTAGAGAGAAAGTGGTTTGAGATATGAAAAAGACATTCACATGGATGTTAATGTTGCAATAAGCTTACAATAAGAACACATAACTGCCATGCAAGACTCTATTCAACATCTTAACAAATGGAACAATTATTATGTCACTTTTTTTGTTTCCCTAGTACACATTGTAACTTCTATGTTTTATATTTATCAGGGACTCAATTCTTCACATATAAAAACAAAAAAGTACGAGGGGCTCAATTAACGCTGATTATCTTTTTTTAGGGCAGCTAATTAATATATATATATATATATATATATATATATATATATATATATGTATGATGTGTAGTTTCACATGTTAAGAATATAATATATTATACCTAATATTATTTTTAAGAACTTTTTCGTACCTATAATATCACATTGGCTTAAAGATAAGTACTCAGGGGAGAATGTTTAGAAAATTTAAGTAAGCATGGCGAAATTAAATCTTAGTTGAACTGAAATTTTTTTTAAATCTATTTATAATTTTTTTTAAAAGACCTTTTTATTTTATTTATTTCAAAATCACATCTTTAATATAAATAAATCAATACACTTAGTATTGTCTCCTCAATAATATAATATATTCATAAAAAAAGATGACTGAGAATAGAAAAAATATTTTGAGAGTTTAAATACTTAGAAAAAAATGAAATTTTAGTTGAAGTAAATATTATTTTGAGCCTATCTATAATGTTTTCAAAAGACTTTGTAATGCCATATACAAATTAGTCGGTAATTTAGATAATACATGTTTTAAAAATCTATTGAATTAGAATGATTATATTTCTCACCAAATAATAGTAACCAAAGAATTTAAAAAAAATACTTTGAAATTATTTTGAAATTAGGATTAACATTTCCGAAAATATTATAATAAAAGTTAAACACATTTAAAACTATATTTGGATAAAAAAAATTATTTTTGAAATGTTTTTAACTTTTAAAATTGTTAAAATAAAAAATAAAAACAGAATAGATGCTAAAGATGGTTTAGATGTACTCACAACTCTCACTCAGATTATACTTGGTTTCACTCTCTACACAAATACCATAAAAACTTTTTTAAAAATAAGTTAGATCTTTCTGAATTTCGCATTTTTTAATCTATTGTATTTTTTTCTGTCCATGGACGTTGACTTAATGTTCTTTTTTTTTTTTAATACATATACCATCTTTTGAACGTTTTGTACAAAAATAGAATTTTATAAAAAAAAGATGGTTCAGATAAAATAATGCAATTTTTCAGTAATAAAAAATATTCATTTTTTAGCTCCCAATCAAACATAATAAAAAAAAATTCCAATTTCATATTTCTGAAAGTGCAAAATGTTTCAAGAAACAGACGCTTCATAGAAGAAGAATTTGTATTATTACAATAGCCAAGTCTTAAACTAAAAGCAAATTTTTACATATCTCCTTATACAATTTGATATTCAACTTGTTTTACTAAGGTTTATTTAGTAAAATATTTAGATTCATGCAGTTAGATCGAAATCACGATAAATTAAACAATGCGAAAAAGGGGGAATATATAAAAATAATAAAAAAGAGAAAAAATCTGTTATTATATCTTAATCTCAAACTAACTATATATATCGTATTTGGTGTTCGTAGTTAAGTTTAATTTATTGATAAGTATCAATAAGTAACTTTTGATTCTCAAATAATTTATAATCAAATCATAATAATTCAAAGTTGTAAATGTAATTATTTATATTTAAAAATAGTGATAAAAATGATAGTAGGAAAGTGGAATATTTATTTTAAAAAAATATTATATTTATGATTATAAGAAAACAGTAACAAATTTGATCAAATAATAAAAAATAACACTTATATGTCAAACTCAAAATAAAACAATTACCCTAATATGCGTGTTTGTGTGTGATTAAGGTAACATATTATAATTTAACTTTTATTCTTTGTTAGGAAGTGATCAATTAGTAAAATAACATACAAGCACGTTGACATGTTCTGCATTAATTATAAGAAAACAATTTGATAAATGTTTGAAGCACGAACGGGCATGGTCAAAATTTTAATTTAAAGGGTTTTGTAGAAGTTTTGAAACTGAAAAGGGATATTTTTGAAACTTAAGGACACGAAGGGTTCTGGTCAACGTACGTCATTATCACATTAGTCTTCAGATGCTATTTTTAGGTGCCATGTATCTATCTCTTTTTCTTGCTGCCCAAATGTCAATTTGAAATATTTATAAAAGTCGACATAAAAATTTATTAGCTCATCAATTTTCATTTGGATATATATACAATTTAAAGTTTGCATCCCTTTGACAATATATTGGTGATATGTTCACTGAGATATAGTGGTTTATGTGTACATGCATTTTAGTAGTAAATAAAATAAATGATTGTATTTGACAATCTAAGGTTTTGAGGAAAATAAGAATGTAAACTCTTGAAAAAGTGGTTTGAAGAGTGAATTAGTTGACGAAAGTTAAATTTCCAGAAGTGTGGCGTTTTAATGCAATGCATTCACTAATAGTCCCTGCATCTTGAATTACCAAAATGGCTAAAATGATTAAGAAAGGGGCATGCGGTTGTATAATAAACCCTTGAACGCTACCAAAGTGTGCAGAAGAATTTAGGTAAACCTAAAAGAGCAAAGTAGGAAGAAGAGACGAAACGAAGGGAAGGGAAAGATATAATTAATATGAGAAGATAATGAAAAATGAGCAGAAGCATGTGTGGGCAGTAAAAGTGAAGAACGTGGATGGTGTTTTTGCCATGTCGATGCCCAATATCTAACTCATGCATTGGTAAGGTGGGCATGGATAATTGACCTGTCCTAAGCCACTATGAGTGATGAGCCACAATCCACGAATACAACAAACTGTACGCACTCCACATCCCTTCCCACGTCCAATCACCTCAAATAAATGCCACTTACATATACTTGGACGTACATAGTAATTAAGGTATGTATATAGACTCTTCTCCCACACTTCTTTTTCTTCTCTCTTCAATCTAAACTTCATCTCATCACCTTTAGCAAAACCATACTCTTCACAAAAATTAAAACAACACAACTATTTTCTTTTATCAAGTAGCAAACTAATTAACTGCCATAACTCTTTCAATTCCTAACAAACCAATGCATGTCAGATAAACAGCCAAAACATAAATAATTTTAATAACCAACTTTTTATCAACCTAAGATCACAAATAATGAAGTTTTGATCACCAAATAATTAAGACATACATTTTATAAATATTATATTATTAGTTTAAGGTAATTTAAGTAAGATTTACATAAACTTATATATTACTATTTAATTACTTCATTAGTCCACGTTTATCTTTTAAGACATTCTCTCACTCCATAGATATTAAGTGTGAAAATAGAGGATTCCATAATGAGTGACACAAATTCTGCATCGTAAATAATCTCTTTAACAATAGTCTTGTGATTGTTGTAATGATAATTCCTTAATCATCATTAATAAAGATATTGTTAAACACTGCAGTACGTCATTACTTGTTGGGAATTGGTAATCTTGAGACTCAATACTAATTTATTCAACCAATTAAATAATACAACAATCAAAATATAAATCAAGAATTAAAAACTAATTACTCAGTATATAAATTTAAAAAAGTAAAAAATTAAAAGAAAAACATGAACATAGTTGGTGGTGCCCGACATCGGAAAACTGTACAAGAATGGTGGTAGGTAATGATGGTTAACGATGGAAGTAAGGAGAGATGACAAACCTACACACAACAACAAAAATGAATGACACGGGAAACAATAGAGCGACCGGTGACAGTGAGGAGTGACTAGTGACGAGGTCCAATGATAAAGAGAAAAACAAAAATGTAATATCGAAGAAAAAAAAAAAGAAATCACAAAAGAAAATAATAACAACACACAAAAGAAGAAAAGAACTATGTGTAATATTAAATACATAATTTTAATGGATATATGTGTTTAAATATATAATTTTAGTGGATATATACGTATGCAATATGTATGAAGATTTTAAGTATTCCCTTATTAAATGCTTTATTTATTAATAATTTTTATTTATTTATTTATTTGTTAGAATTAATTATTAAAATAAATTTATTGGGAGAAAATATTAATGTTAACAACTTATTTATAATTTGATTTCGTAATTTATATTTTTTGTGTGTAAATTTACGGAATTAAAATTCTTTTTCAAGAGATTAATTTCATTTAAATTTATATCTTGTGGTGTATTTTAAAAATTAGTTTTATTTAAATGATACTCTAAAATAAGTTTCATTTTAGTTTATATCTAAAAATAATTTTATTTAAATTTAAAAATGTATTATCAAATATCGATAGAAATATGCAAATATAACGAATATCAAACATGGTAATACTAATGCTATTGGTCACGCATTACCATCACTATGCACATATTATATAAATTTACCTTATGTTTTGCTTAGTATAAGTAGAGATAAATAAAATAAAGAGAAAGGAGATAAGATGAGAGAAGGAAAATTTTACTCATTAAAAAGAAAGATAAAATATATAAAAAGGAAAAAAAAGTCAACAGATATTAGTCTAATTAAATAAGGATTAAATTCATATGTAACAAGAGTACGAATTAGAATGTCTTGTCAAGGAGGAATTTTTGCTGGTAAATAAATATTAAGTACTTCCATAATGTTTTTTTAAGCTTCTAGGACTTGCTTAAACCTATATAGTGTTAGACAAAAACTAACATAGAAGAGATAGATTTTGTGGGACCGACATGTAACGGAAGAGAAGAACTTTTCATTTCTTTTAGTTTCTTAAAAATTATATATTTTTTATAATAAGAAAATACTCTGATGATAAAAAAAATTAAAATGGTTAGAATTTATTTTTTTAGATAAATTTATTTTTTAATCAGTATAATTTTTTAATACAATTTATTTAATTTGTATTTACTTTATCTTTCCCTTATCCAAAATAGGAGAGGTTTTTTTTATGCTTATATACATCAAAATCATCAAATAATTTTTCATCTTTTTGTTTAGTTAAATTTATATGCTAAAGTGATACATATCATCAAATTCAAAAACCAAGTCGGGATTTAACTGTATTTTGGAAACCGGTATAAACCAAATAGTTCGACTAGAAAATAAATAACCTTGTTGATGTTTGTTCTACTATCAAACATAAAATTCTTATAGCTATGTTTATAATTAAAACATCTTAGTTAAAAAGTAATGATAATTTTTAATCAGTGTTTTTGCGAAAATTATTTTAAAATTTAGCAAAATAAACTAATTTTAATTAAATATAATTATATTGAAATATTGATATAAATTGACTGATATAATATATATGCGTGTATATATATATATATATATATATATATATATATATAAATAAGTATATACTGTGTTAAATGTAAGTTTTAATTTATGCATCTAAATATTTTTCTGGCTTTATACGAAGTACACTAAATAAAAAAATAAATATTGAAATTAATGCTTTATAAGCTATGTATTATTAAATGCTATTGATTTAGGGAGAATGTTAATTCCCGTTTATTTATTTATAAATCCTGTAATAGTTATTGTACAGATTTGCATTTCAAAATTAGAAAAACAAAAAAATAAATTTAAATTATATAACTTTCACTATATATCCTATGTCTTATTCCTATCGGATAACATGTATATATTCATATTCATGTTTATACCTGTATTTTTATTCTTATAAATATGAATTCAATAATTTTTTACAAAAATAAACAAATCACAAAAAAAAATTATAATATTATTAAGATTTAATATTAAATAAAAAAAAGAAATTATAATTTCATAAATCTTTAAGATGTATGGATACATTATGTATCATATTGATCATAATTCATTCAAAATAATTATTTTTCTATACTCTTCAATTTGATTACTTTTTCTAAGACTTTGGCTCAAAAATATCTTCTGCTCCTATTGAAAGAATGGATAAACTAAAATTTCTTCTATTTATAAATTATTTAATAAAGCACATCACAATTCTTAATATATATATATATCATCACATCAAATGATATTCTCATAACATGCAAGTTTAACCTTTAAGAATATATAAATAGAAAAAGAGGAAACACATAAATGGACAATTTAACTGAAGTTGATAGGATAGAAATACTGCTCTTTATTAAAAAAAATTATTAACTCATTAAATATCACTTTTAATATCAATAAAAAATTAATAGATACTCATAATATTTAAATTAAATTTAAATATAATTTAATGAATAAGGGAACAAGTATTGGAACGGATATGAAGATAAAGACGAGACAAATATGTACATACTCATCCATGTTTCAATATTGAGTATTATTTATACTCATATCTAGTCAATGTGAAAATTCTTTCTCAAACTTAAAACAGATTCGATTAATAATCATAAAAATGGGTTTATTCGTCATTCCTACCCATATTTGTCACAAGACATAATTGGTGTGTTTCGTTGGACAAGTTCAAAATCACATATTGCTTCACATTCACAATAAAAATTGAAATTGAGTTTTGACTCATCGCACTGCAACTCCAATCACGCTATAAAATATGCTAACATCCCTTTTATATAAATTTGTTTATAGGTTCTTGATGTTGAATTTTTTTCGTATTTCTTGTCTAAGAATCTAATAATAACATCAAATATATTGTTTTAAAGTTTTAGTAAATTTCTCATAGTGCTCGAAAAACTCAGATAATCTCTGTAATAAAAATTCACCGACAACTTAGAAGACTTTGTTAAAAAAACATGTGGAATTGCTGAATTGACCTGTAGGATGACTCTAAATAAATAAACTTTGTATCCCCTGTTCTTGATCTAGGAAGATAGGATATGTTAGTTAAATATTTCATAATCTGTTTAGGAATAATTAATTTGTGAGACAATTGAAATATTACCAGAGGAATCATATTTAAAATTTTGAAGGTATGGTCGAAACACATATTTCCTGGATTTCACAATAACTATATTTATTGAAAAGTTAAATTATTTAAAAAAATGTAAGAAAATCTTAAGCTGCGTTAATTGTGAGGCAGAAAGAGTATTATGTTTAGAGTAGGTGTTTTTTGATCTGTTATTGAATATGTTAGGAGATAATTAATAGATAACAATAGATGATTAGAAATTCAACTTTTAAAGTCTTGTATATATGGTTGGGGTAATTTACTAAAAACAAGTATATTGAAAGGTTTCAATTCTTTAAGTCTCTAGCTTCCATCTCTTTATATCCCAAATTTGAAAAGAAAGGGGTGGCTCCATCATGCTTTAGTTGGTCTCAATCATATTTGATCTACGGGGCTAAACTCTTAAATCTAAATGCCTCTTCCAAACAAAACTACGATTCCAAGATTCTAAGACATTTTTCTTCCTATAAATGAGATTCTCAGTATCCAAGGGCGAAAAAGCTAAAATATAAAGAAACAATCAGCAAAATAGAATTAGATGATTCAACAGCAACAAAAAGAAGACAAGGCCTAAAAAAGAGAAGCAAACAAAATCAACACATAATTGTAGCCACTACAACTAATTAAAAGCAACAGACCAAAGACCCAGGTTTAAGTTGAATTTAAGGTTGAGTAGAAGAATTAAAGAAAAAGTCTCATGTATTTATAGAGCCTAACTTGGATTAATAGATCTTTCTCACATATAGCTATAAGTTGCACAACAAGGAATGAAGTGTAAGCTTAACATTTTATGCCATATGTATATTTTCAAGTGTCTAATGCACACTTTATAAACTTTCAATTGTTTTTTTTATCAGCAAAATAATATAATGCCAAGTGGGATGCTCAACCCATAAATTTTCAATTATACCATTTTCTGTGTTCTCTTATTTCTTTTACATGATTAAGAATTATCAGGTAATACAGTACAACAAAATTATGTAAAACCACTTCGGATGATCTCATATTCAAAAGTATTTTACTGATACAATTATCTTTAATAAGTGAGAAAAGAATAATTATTTTAATAACTTAAAAATAATCCTAATGACTATTATTATAATTTAGTCTAATTACAATTACATTAGACATCATCTCATCATTCTAGTCATTTTATAATTAAATTAAATTAAGATATCCCCACATAAAGTTCATTTAAGAATAACAATTTTTATACCAATATATACTACATGTTTATAAACTCCTAAAAAATCTGATACAAATTGTACATGATTTTGATGGGAAAAAATTACTGATTAGGATGCAACTTTTTCTAATAAAACCTTTTCATATATGCGGCTAAAGAACTAAATATCTTCTTTATATTACACAGAGGCTTTTAAGTAATGATTACCTTCCTAATAGATTACAAAACAACAATACCAGTCATTGAATTATGAATAATTATTTTATCAACGACTTGGTTAGGATGGTGTTCCAGTGGACCATTTTTAATGAGGTCCACGTATATCACTTGCTGAAGGGATTTTTTTTTTGTTTAAACATAAAGAATTAATATGATACACTATATAAGGTTAAATTTTAGTTGTTTTTTTTTATCTCAACAATGATCTATTTGAGTTTTAACCTATATAGGAAAAATTTATAATTGTTATTGCCGATTTGTTTAACAAACTATCACTTTTTAAAAACTTTTGTAATGGTTATATTGCTGTCAAAAAGTTTTCTCTAGCGGTAACAATCCTCTGAGTGAGTACAAATACTAAAACTTATCATTTTTTTTAATGAAAACTAACACGTAAAATGGAAACAACTATAAAACTAACTAATTAATTTAATGTTATATATAGAGACAGATTTTGAAGGAAACATGTGCTTAAATGAGCATATAAGAACAATTAATAATCTATAGTAATATCTATAATAGTATTAAAAATAAAGGAAATGAATTAAAATTCAATTGTAAATATAACCAGTGACTACTTTTTCAAACAATTAAATTATATAAAACTAAATGTTAGGATAAAAAGTTAAAGTTTGGTATATATATATATACGTGTGTATAGTTTGTAATTGAAATAGATGACACAAACTAAATAATGCCACCAATTTAATAAAAGAAAAAACTGTACAAATTTAAAGAGTATTAATATTTTATCTGGTTCCAGAAAAATGAGTGAGATTCAAACTTGTCATCTATCATATGTAAAATTTTGTATTTTTCAATCAATGGTTTTTTTTTTCTGTGTATAAAACTTAGTTTTCTTCTCAGACACAGTATAAATTTTCCTTGCATCTTAGCCCAATGTCCTTTTCACCCTATTAATATCGTTATCAGAACTTCGTTTCTGTCTCTGTCTCTCTCTCTCTCTCTCATATGCCCTACTTTCTTCTTGAAATTTTCCTTTTATTTTTCTTTTAAAGTTAACGAAGCTTAATCATAACTGTTATTCCAGGTTTATCCTTCTTATTTGATTCATGGCCAATATACGCCACTAAACCAGTGAGGGTAGAAAAAAAAGAAAAGAAAAGGACAAAGAAAAGTAAATAAAATATAAAGATGGCAGATGAGTATAGTTTCTGATGCATAAACCACGATGGATGAAATGTCGTTTTTTCACTTTATAAATACCCAATTCTTTGGCCACTTTGCTTTTATTTTCTGATATCTCCTTCCTCTTCTGCTAAGTGAAAACAAGAGGGAAAGAAAAAGAAAGAAAAAAGTTTGAAGGGCTAGCTCAAAAATCTGTTGTGTCCTTAATTATATTCTCCCTTTGTTTTCTCACCAGGTTAGTTTGCAAAATATTGAAACATCCTTTGAAATACATCTTCAGTGCTTCAACTCTTTCGGGTCAATCAAACCTTTTCATTCCAAACCCAGATTTGGCAACACAAGCTCTGCTAGATTGCACACGGTGTTACTGGCTCAAATCAATATTTTGAACTAATGATGTAAAAGTTAGGCTGTGAGGTGTACTGAGATTCCAAGTTTAATTTCCTTTTCATAATCTCCCTAATCAGACAAAACCAGCTGAAAAGACCAGAATTTGTTTATTATTTTTACTCTTGCATATATCCATGTAACATATATATGTGCTAGCTCCTTATTGTGTGAACTAAAATATTGATTGTTCTTGACTTGATTCAGGTTGCAAGCATGGCTTTTCCAAACCCATCCATGTCAGTTTCTCCACAGAGGAAGATGGGAAGGGGGAAGATTGAGATCAAGCGGATTGAGAACACCACCAATCGCCAAGTCACCTTCTGCAAGCGCAGAAATGGCTTGCTCAAGAAAGCATACGAATTATCTGTGCTTTGTGATGCAGAGGTTGCTCTAATCGTCTTCTCTAGCCGTGGCCGTCTCTATGAATATGCTAATAACAGGTATCTAGCTTTATGATTTTTTTTTCTCAATTTCTTTTCACATTTTTTCTTCCCTTCTCAGAACTCATTTTGAGCCTTTGTTCCCAGTTTTGTGTTGTGAAGTTGATTAGAAATGATCATTTTTGTTTCTTTTTGGGGACTTTGGGTTTAGATTTTTGCTTCTGTAAATAGATCTTTTGAAGGATTTGAGCACAAAGAACATAATCATTTTTGTGATGCAGTTGAGATAGAGATTTTCCTCTTTTTATCTCTGTTTCCTGCAACCAAGGATCACTTGTCTTTCTTTACTTCTATTTTGGCCTTTTCCTTCTATGAGCTTTTTTCTGTTCTTTCCCCTCCCCTTTTTTATATTTTCTTTTCTGGTTATGATAATTTTCCTAGTTTTTGGTTTGTTGGATACATAGATCTGGTGCAATAGATAGAAATAGAAGCACTATGGTTGTAAGTAGCAACAGGTAAGGATTTGGGAAGTTATGCAGGTCTGTGAGATCAGCCACTTCCCCCAACTCCCTCTCCATTCTTGTTAATTTTCTGTTTCCTTTTTCCTCTTTCCCCTTCCATTATTCTCACCTTCTCTCTCTTACACATCTATGGGGCTAAGCTAAGAAGGCCTAAAGCAAAAGCTGTCATGCTTCAATTAGCCCAATCCTTCCATCTCCTTGACACTACCTTAATAATACGTCAGTTACACATCAACAAAGCACAGTACAATTTCAAGAATTTTGTCAATATGTCAAATTGAAATAAATTTGCAAGGAAAATAAAGAAGCTAATTTTAGGGTTTGTTAAAGCCCAACACTGGTTTATATAAGATTATGCAGAACATCTCATTTCTAAACATTTACAGCCAAATCAGCTCAGAAAAGGTCACACCTAGATTAAGATTTTCCTGTCCAGATAGTTGAACCGAGGTTTCCCCAAATCCCACTTGAACCCACGTGCGAGATCTAACCTAGGTCAAACATAACCCTAATTAGGGTTTTATTAGCAATAGCATGAGTTTGATCATTACGCTTAATCAGGAAAAATAAGAGTTAAAACTCTTTTCTATTCAGTTAATAAAAATTCCTAAGTAGTAAATACCGGTCTCAAAGTTCAAATCTGTTTGGTTGATTTTCCCTTCCTTTTAGGAAATGAGGTTTGGTGAATCTGGTTAGGGTTTTAAGGACTAGTCTAGGAGTTGTCTTGGTTGAAAGAATCTTTGGTCACGTCACACATGATTTTTCAGTTCTTGACCCTCTGACAAAAGAGTTTATGTCATGATTCCCATTCCGGGCTCTCTTTCCCTCTTCCATCTGAACCCTAAGTTTTATCTTCTATAGTGGAAACACTCCTCTCTGGGAAAATTTTCTTTCTTTTTCTTGTTTCCCCTTCTCTCCTATTTATTCAAGGAGTAAAAATTCTTTTACATTGCACAGCAAAAGACAGTGATGAACTAATAAAGTGACTCAACTGGGCTTATCATAATGTATTTCACCACTGTTGGTACCCCAGACTGCGATTTGCATTTGCTCAATATCTTGCATACATATATCTATGAAAGTAATGGTCTGAGAAGGAAAAAGAGAAGGGTTTCTAGGCTCAATGAGGGGGGAGAGAGAGAGAGGGAACAAAAATATTAAAGATTGAAGTGAGTGAGGTAAATGGTGGCAGAGACAATGTACGACAATTGAGATAGCCAATGGGAGAGTTCTGAGTATTTGGCTTCTTCCATGCAATGGGAAGCGTAAAACTATTGCTGCTGCTGCTACAGCAGAAGCTGAATTGGACGGCTGTGATGTTCACAGACTTTCAGACAGAAAAGACTCAATAATTTAATCATATTTTATTCAATTTATTCGCTTTAGATTTTGTTCTAATAAAGTTTGTGTTATAAATATTTATATATAATATATGAATCTTTTCATATTTGAGTCTTATGTTGGTTCATCGAGGTGGATATTTGAATGGGGCTGAGGGCATTAACCATTGTGAAATGGGTTCCCTCAAGTGGCAGAGAAAAAAATAGCCCTAGAAATAGTTGAACCAATCATATAGTGGGATCCTGTGCCAGCGTGGCAGAGGCAGCCAATCAGTGGCTCGAGGAAATTAAGGTATCAGAAGAAAATGGTTTTCCTATTTTTTTTCTTATAAATATTGAAAGTGATATTTTCATTATTTTAACATTTTATTTTTATCACATCTAATCTGAGTTTGACTAGAAGGACAGACCAATGAGATCATTTGACGTTGCTTTTAAAGAGTTGCGTTTAAGGTTCAGTTAACTGAGAGAGTTGGATGATTTGACCATCAAGCAGAGCACTCTTTTCTGGCTAATCTCCAACGTTCTATGTTTATTTTCACATTGAATTGAATACTAAGATAAGATTGACATGACACCTTCCTCTTACTTGCTCCTTTTTTCTATTTCTATGTCCAAAACAAGCAAATAGGATTAGTCATACGATTGAAAGATGGAAGGACAGGTTTCATGCTTATGTAAGCATGAAACCACTAACCGTCAAAAAAATTCTGGAAGATAAAGCACGGTAAATGAAATTAGTAAGGTAGTAAAACCTTAATTCTAAACTCTGTCTATTATACTACTAATATATAATAATTTCCTTGCTCACCTTCTCCCAGTAATTTTCGTTTAATCTTCTCAGGTCAAGTATTTAATAGCACCTCAATAACCAAGAAGTTACTTTGACTTCTGATTATTAGGTTGAATATTTTTAGATGAATTTTCCAATTCATTTTGATTTTACGGTTATTACGTAATTTTCCAAATCATTTTCCAACACGTTCAGTTTGAACAATGTGCTGTTGCGTGTAAAATAAAAAGATGCTATACTAAACGTCAGAACAAACACATCTTTAATCCAGTTTATTACATAATTTTCCTGGAGAATTTAATAACGCTGAACTTAATCATTGGTAACCCATTGGCTCTGAAGAATGAAGGAACTATTTTTAAATTTTCAAGTCAAGAGATTCTCTAAGAAAACAAGGTTGAAATGTAAGAATTCATATGATTAATGATCACCAATTGTTCCAAATCAGATAGTTCATATTCAATTAGTTAGATACACAAGATGGAACCACATATGGAACCTTCATATTTGACAATACATTGCATTTTTCATTTGATTCTTATAACATTTGCATTATTGCCCTGAGCTTGTGGGTTGAACTAAAGTCTCATACACATAATTAGGTTTCCTAGGCAGTAGGCATTCCCTCCAATGCAGATAACTAAAGTAAGACGAGTTTAAACAAGAGTATATTGAAAACAAAGAAAACATCATCAATTTCCCATTGAGATTATTGCAATTTGTTAGAATAAACACTCACGTCGAGGGCTAATTTGAAAATGTTATTAAAAGAAATACAATTTAAGGTCCCATTTTCTCAGTCTTTCCATTCTACCATCTTATAGTTAACCACTAATTTAGAAGTTTTGTGAGCAACCAAGTCAATTAAGAAGTAGATGCCTGCTAGTAACTCATAATTATGGCTGCAACTCATGTCTATCGTCATAACTTTGTCCATACACAAGCTTTTGGCATACAGCTTATGATGATAAAAATTTCAAAGAACCTATTAGTTCAGGAGCTTAGCTTCTAAGATTTTAATGAAATTATAAAACCATATATAGTATTTTATTATTCCACTTGCAATAATAACTCCCTCGCTAGGAATTTATCTTTTAAGAAAAGCACAGCTTCTAATGAATTTAACGATTCATTGTTCTCTGCACGATCACAAAATTGAGACAGCTTACAAACCCTTTACAAAATTGCTTATCCATTTAGCAATATACAATGTGAACATGAATTTTAACTGATACTGTTCATTCTTGCAGTGTCAAAGCAACTATTGAGAGGTACAAAAAAGCATGTTCAGATTCGTCTGGTGCTGGATCTGCTTCTGAGGCTAATGCTCAGGTATTGCTTGTTCCTTTTTACGCATTTTTGGGTGAGAAAATATTGAATCTATTTTGGTAAGCTGCTAATTAATAGTATCGTCTAGAACCTAATTAATTAATGATCGTTGTAATTTTATTGTGTAAACTGATATTTATAACCATGTATGATTTCATAAATATTTTCAGTTTTACCAGCAAGAAGCAGATAAACTTCGTGCACAAATTAGTAGCCTGCAGAATAACAACAGGCAAGTTGAGTTGTCTTTTTGATCCACTAGGAAAAGAAATTCTAATTCACACGAATTCCCAAAACAAAAGCATGAAGGGTTTCAATTATAAAAAATCGTGGATTCTTGAAAAAGAAATCAAATCATGTAGTTGTTTGCAGTTGGTATTGTTTCAGCATCCATGATGAAAAGTAAAATTAATTAAATTGCAGGCAAATGATGGGTGAGTCTTTGGGCTCTATGACTGCCAAGGATCTAAAAAATCTGGAGAGTAAACTAGAAAAAGGAATTAGTAGGATTCGTTCAAAAAAGGTATGTCTTGTAATGAAAAAGTTCTTTCTATAACTTATGAAAGGATAGATGGATTATTTGATTTAAATTATCTGCTAAAACCAGCATTTTTCTGACTTCGTGCTTCTCTTGTTGCTTGTGCTACTTTCCAAACATTAACATCAGAACGAGCTGCTATTTGCTGAAATTGAGTACATGCAGAAGAGGGTAAATACTTATCATATATTTAATTTTTTGTTTTTTAAAGTTTTATTTGCAATGCATATAGGTTTGTCTTGTCAGTAACCACAACTTGATTGTCCTGAGTGAATGGTTTTGAAAGGAGAATAATATGTTCTAAGTGGCTTAGCATATTTATTTGAGTGAGTATCTGAATATTCACATTGGATTTTTATTGTGCTCCGTTCTGTATGTTATTTTGATACCTTATGATGTCTTTAGGTTTTAAACTGGACCATTCATGGCCTTGCAGTTATTGTGACTTTTAGTTTTCAGCCTCATACGTGAGGACCGAGAAACTCCATAAACAGCTTTGGTTAAATGCATACTATTCATCAATGAGTATTTTGTACAAGTTAATTTCGGTCCGTTGTAAAAGATATTGAATAATACTGATGTAATTACTCCATTTTTATAGAAATGCAAAAGAACAAACTCATATTGCCAAAAAGGGAAAAGAAGGAAGGAACAAAATGTGACCTGTGTCAACTAGAGATTAATTTGATGTACGAGTTGACAGGAATCATTTCTGAAGGTTTCCGTAATGATTTTATTCAGATGATTTAATATTTTATGAAGATATTACTATGACTTAGGAGATGAAATCCCTTTCTTTAAGCCATTTAAAGACATTAGTGTCAGATATCTTTCACCTCGTGTAAAACTAAAGAAAAAGTAGAAAACATTTCATTTGTAACTTTAATCGAGAATATCCAGTTCTTAGATTGTTTTTTCTTTTATTCCTTACCTTTAACATCTTAAAAATAATTCTAACTATGGCTGTGGTGTTTACGATAATTATAGAAAAGAATACTGATAAAAGACATCGTGACACATTTACATATATTTTTATCAAACTTATAAATTATAATTTAGTAAAAAATCTTATTTATAAGTTTGTAGAGTAATTTACTAAACATTCTAAGACTAAAAGCTGCCACACTGGGAGTAAAGTTATATGATTGAAGTTGTTGGCCTGTATAGTTGATATGTGCTCTAGAAACATTGAATTTGATGTTTTTACTTATTTCTTAACTGTTAATAAAGGCATCCAGAATTTCCATAATGTTATTATCAGAGACAAACTAGATTCTGACAAAATATTCATTGTGTATTTTCATTTTCTAGATCCTTAATAAATCAATTTCAATAGGCATGCAGTTCACTACAGTCAATTTTCTAACCAAGCATCTAATTTGGTTTAATATTAATATGGTCAGCTAACAAAAAGAATGATCTCTTGCATATTTGTAAATACCTAGTGTTTGCCACATCTTTTGAATCTGATAAGGCACATTGTTCTGATAAAAAAATTGTTCTTTTGCATTTATCTCAGATTTATTATCTCATGTTTTTCACAATTGTAGAAAATTTATATATTCATATATTTGTGAAAAAAGAGAGTTTATATTTAAATATTAATACGTGCCTTCAATATTTGGGGTTAAGTTCATTGCATTAATGCGTCAAAGGTGCCTTGTGCATTTATGAGTAGCCTCATCCTATCCCAAGTCAAAAGTTAAATCAAATGAGTTTTTTAATAGAGTTATTTACCTATTTGTACCGATTTATTAATCTCATTTTTTTCTCCCATCACTTTTCTCCTTTCATTTCTGGTGTCATTTGAAAATACTAGTTTAGTCTGCTTGCATTACCAAGAAATAATTATGCTATGTTGTTTGAGCTGTGAGAATACATGCATTACCTTTCTCAATTTTGGCATATCCAGCAGAGTCAAATTAATTTTTGTTTACTGCTCAAGTTTAAAAGGATATATGTTTGTAGTATAGTATAGTATATCCGCAAGCATAACAGATTTAGAAGAGAATAGCTTATTTACAAACTCAAGTATGAAAACAGAATCCAAGTTGTGTCTGACTGAGTCCTGTGTAGATCCTAGGTTGTTGAATAGGACAAAGGAAAGGAAAAGAATGATTTTGGGCATATGTTATTGTTTTCCCTTTCTCTTAAGCAACACTATCGATCTTTAGTTTATTTTATGACAAACTCAAATAATAGGATGTTGTGTATTGCTCCAACCACACACTCTAAAAAGTTGAGTTGTGTCTTTGAAAGTATCATAACTAAAATGTACATTGCAGGAAATAGACTTGCACAACAACAACCAGCTTCTTCGAGCAAAGGTTTGTTTCTATCTCTTTCAGTCCTTTTTTAGTTACATGTTTTATAAGTGCATTACTGAGGAAATATGTGTACTTAACTATGTTTGTGTTGGTTGGGGTGTAGATAGCTGAAAGTGAGAGGAGCCACAATATGGGTGTGTTGCCTGGAGGCACAAGCTATGACTCTATGCAGTCTCAGCAGCCATTTGACTCTCGTGGCTACTTCCAAGTCACTGGATTACAACCCAATAACCAGTATGCCCGACAAGATCAGATGTCCCTTCAATTAGTGTAAGCTTCTCCCTTACCAATTTCACACTAATACTCTAAATATTTTAATACTCTTGTTTTCCTGTTACAATCAAATCACAGGCTATACCTATAAACAAACTCCATAGAATGAGTGGGATCGGATTTTAATTTATGTATATCTTTCTAAAATTTGAAATTATTGTTTTAATCTTTATAAAATAATAAATTTTGGTTTTAATCTTTGTATTTTTTTTATTTTAATACCTTCAAATCTAAAATAATTGACTTTTTCATATGATTTAGTAACATAACAATTCTGTATATCACATATGCATACCTTTTTGTTTGAGTACTTGTTAACAGCATTGCTTAGTAAGTCCTTTCTTCATATATATGAAAAATAAAAAAAATCAACTTTTAATTGTTTTATTTAAATAATAAATGAAAACAAATAGAGAACTAGAAGAATTCAGGTGGCATTGCTGGTGTAATTTTCGTAAAAACTTTGTTTCGTACTATATTTAGAAATTTTCAATTAATAAAAGTTCCACATGCAAACAACTCACATAACATTACAACTAAATTCACCAAATGCTCATAGAAATGTAAACTGAAGAAAGTAACTAATCTAAGGACATTGTGATTCGCAATGTTTATTCTAAGTAAGCAATACTAATCTACATTCAGTAAACAGGAGGAAATGGAATATAGACATTGCATGAAGAAATGTAAACTGAATAGGGACATTTGATTCACAATGTTCATACTAAGTAAACATTATTAATCTAACTAGGATTTTGTGTTTTCCTTTTTTTTCTTTGCAGATGAAGTGTTGTTTAGTATTGAGAGTTGAGATGTTCTGCTACTTGTAGTTTGCCTTCTAGTATGATAGCAGATGAATGCTAAGGGTAATTAATGTAAGCAGAACCATGTGTAGGGGATTTAAGCATCCCCTCAGTACTACTACATATATATATATATGTAATGACTTTGTAGACTTTGTTAAGACTATCCTGTATCTATTGTGAAACGCTCTCTCATATATGTTAGTATGTGTCCTAAGAGTATGGAGAACACATCTTCACATGTTTTTCAACCTTTAATTCACTTTCTATATCATAGGCTTCCACATCTATTCACCACTTTTATTTCTCAACCAAACAACAATATGCAAAAGCATCTTAATATTCCCAATAAAATCCCTTGCCCTTATACTTCTTACTAGTTGATGATGATATTCTGAGGTCGCTTAAAGTCTTGTAATGTTTTGGATTAATTTCATGATGAGAAATAATCTGGAGAGTTCATTTCTTAATCTCCTTTTCTCATTAGCTGTAACTGCTTCTTGCCAAGGAATGGAATTGATGCCTGTTTGGTTGGATGGTTTAGTTATGACAAAAACATATGCTATAACTAGTAATCTTGATTCTACCTATTTTTTATAATTTGTCAAGTTTCAGTGTGTAAGTAAAAATAATTGTACTGATATAGATATTTTTTGGATTGGTTTTGTTTGGCTAAGATCTTGTTGAATCCAAGGCTAAAATGAGTTGTCAATTTTTTATTATTATGAATATTGCCAAACATTACTGATTAAGAGAATACTGGGAATAATAACTGAAACCTGCACACTCATATAAGTACATATATTGTGAGACACAGTCATGGACAAATCCACAAACATATTCTAATGAATGTACACGTAAATTATTAAGATTTAATGTTATGTGACTTTAAGTTGAATGACATGTTTGCCTTAATTTTATTTCTTCATAATAAGATAATACTCACTGTTTATTTTTCTTGCACGTAATAAATACCACATATAAAAGATTTGTTTCTTCAACGTGAACAATTAAGGAGTAATCTCTTATATTCTAATACATGGTAACATTCAAGATCATTGTTTATTATTTAAAATATATATTAATATTTAATTTGATTCAAATTTAATTTTTTTTAAAACTATAATAAATTAAAGATGTATTTTTTTCCAATTGAATTCAGGAAAAATTGTACTTGCCTTCCAAGAGAACACGCTAAACGACATTAATAGTTTTGAATATACACATAATTATCCTTTGTTTTAATAAAATGATATTTACAATCTTCAAATTTTTAAATACACATTTATATTATTTCTTGTGTTTTAATAAGTGTCATTTATTTTTCTTGTGTTTTTATTAAAGCAACATTCACCTCTCTTATTTAAAAATAAAAATATTCACTAAAACTTTAATAATTTGTTATGGGAATTAAAAATTAAAATTCTAAAATATAAAACTAAAGAATTTCTTATAAATAGAAAATAGATAATTTAATTATAAGAAAGCTAATTATTTTTTCGAAAGTCTTTTTTATATATTATCTAATATATATCGAGAAATTCATATTTTATTTTTACTTGACAAAACTCATTGTCTAGTCAATAATTCTTCTAGGATCGTAAATGTAATTAGTCATTAATTCAAAATATTAATAGAAAGATAAAAAATAATATTACACTAATTTTGAAATAGACATGCACTTTCTTTAATTTTAAAACCACTCATTATTTATATTTGTATTAAAACCATATGCAGACATAATAATAAGAGAAATAAATAAAATTTATCATTATTTATTTTTATATTAAAATAATGTTTTTTAATATAAATTTTATATTTTTAGAACAGAACTCATAATTTAGTTGATATTTTTAATATATAATAATGAAATTATTCAATCTTTTTTAGAAAAGATCTTTATTTTTTATATCTAAAAAATTATTTAAATTTTAGTTTATATGACATTTTAAATAAAATAAAGGAAATAAATGAAATCAAAATATAAGGGAGTAAAATGTAATTTATTAATATTATAACATATATATATATATATATATATGTCTATTTAAAAACTAAAAGAAATTTAGTGTCATGTTATTAAAAATATAAAAAAAATTGTTAATATCTATTTTAAAACTAGAAAGGTGTAGGTATAATTTAACATGAAAAAAATATAGTCGTAAAAATAATTTAATATTTTATTAATTATTATAATTATATATTAAAAAACACTTTCAATTTTTCATCACTTTTGATAAATTCTTATAAATCAGGGAAATTAAAAAGATAGTTAACAAAGATAATAGTATGAGAAGAAAAAGAGGTAAAAAAAATTGTAAGTATGAAAAACATAGTCAGAAAATCAGTACTGATTATTAATTGACATAAATACAAAAATTATATACATTTTTAATCATAAAAACCGTATACAGAATACTACTTAAAGTAACAAATAAACATTGTGGAGAGAGGAAAAACTAGTTTCTAATGAAAATGATTTAAAATAATTAGTGCTAATTTAAAAGAAAACAATTTAATTAGCACTTCTTTCTATTTATGACACTTTATTAAATAGAAAGGGAGCCAGAAGGAGTATTCAACAAGACAATAACAGATGCTAAAAGCAGTTTTTTTTTAATCTTTGCACTCCATAATTTTTTTAAAATAAAGGAAAAGTCACTCTTACCCTTATATTCAATATTTTCCCACACCCCTTTCTTCTTCGGCAACCCACCTCCTCTACTTTTGTACTCATTTTCTGGACATAGAATTGTAATTTGTGTAAGTGGCCTTTTTCATATATATTTTTTTTTAATTTTGGATTCTATAAAATTATGATTTTTTTTATCACGTTACACAATGGAATCACGATTTTATAGAATTTGAAAGACTTAAAATCTTTACAACGTGAATGTACAGAAGTAAACAATTTTAATCCACGGTTAATATATCATCTAATTTTTTATTAAAATAGAGTCAATTACTTATTGACATAATATATTAATAACAAAATTTAACAATGAACTTCAATACATAATATTATTCTATCGTATGTTTAATTTTGAAAAACTAAAATACCAAATCTGAAAACTAGATTTTACTGGGACCAAAATCTCTTATTCGCAAAATTATAAAGAACAAAAGTGAATTTAGGCAAACGTTTTTTTTTTCTAAATTCATCTACACAATGGTAGCTCATGAATTCAAATAAGAAAACTTACCACTTCTCCACACTCATGCTTGAATACATATACAACAAATTATTTTTATATACAATACGAGTAATATAAAATTTGAAATTTAATATATATAAGTTCTTGTGGTTCAATCTGCTAGTTAAATGCTTGGTCTAATTCTGATAACATTGATTTTCAGTGTGTGCTAACACAATTAAAGCACATTTTCATTCTGCATATTGTTTAACGTAAAGTCATTTTTAACAGGGGTATTTTTTTTTTTAAATGAAGAGTAACAAACAAAGCTTGAGGTGGAAAGAGAACTTTGGCGTGGAAATAGAAGTTAATGCCTAACAGGGAAGACAGTGGAGGTAATGGGCTCGTCCAATTCTTCAATCATTCCATCATTATCTCGTATCCAACAGCCCATAAAAAACGGTTTTTTTTTTATTTATTGGTTTTTTTAACCTTTATCGTTTCAACCATCCCCTCTGACGGTTTTACGAAACAAAAACTATTAAAAAAACATCATTAACTAAAGAATAAACTTGTTTCTTTATATCCTTTCCATCTAGGTATTAAATAAAATAGCTTATATATGTTTTTGTGCTATTTGAAATTCTGATGACGATTTAACAAATCTTAATTAAAGATTTATTCGTTGTTATTTTTTTAAAAAAAACTTGTAAAGTTAATGATCAAAACAAGGATAATTTTGACGACAATAATCCTTTGCCATTTTTTTTATTTGTACTGATGCCAATAGAGAAATTATTTTAACGAAAATGTAAAAACAATATACAATCATAAGAAATAGAAAAAAAAGGAGATAAACAGAACTACTAATGGCAATAGGTTGATTCTAAATGGCAGATTCTAATCCGTGTAAAATCTTATTTTTCAGAAGAGAATTCAGAAACCGAATCATTATAGTGCAATGACTTTGAATTGCATTCATATAAGCAACTATGCCTGCATTTCATGATAGCTTACAGAATAAATTTAATCAAGTAATCAAATTTAAAGTCAATAATTATCAATTTGGTAGTTGAACTATCATTATATTTAGTTTTTTTTTAAAAAAGGAACAGTAGTCTTAAAGTTGTATAATAGCTATCTCATCAGATCCTTCAAATGAAACTACTTTAAAGGATACATTTAAAACATGAGTAGACATCCTGGATAATTCTCAGCCCCAAACTTACCACAGTCTTCAAGTTTCAACCATTTTGAAGGTGAAGGATAGAAAAAATGACCAACTATAGTGAAAGTAAAACTTTCAGAGGTGGAGTTAAAAGTTTGTCACAACTTTAAAAACTTCTCAATAATTTTAAAGGTTAAGAAGGAAAAAGAACGATGCCTTAAGAAAAAAAAATAGTTTACTCTATAAATTGGACAAATCTGAGGCAGAGGGTAAGCAATTTACTGAGTTGATTAAATCCACTTTGTGATTCAGTTAAGTAGCAGGCCATTCATACATATCCAACTCACAAGCTTCATATGAATGACTACATGATAACCAGAACTTATTCGGTGGCACTGAGCTGTGAAGTGGTCTCATTTGTGAACTCTAATACCCTCTTAATTTCCCAGTCAGCAAGGTGCTTGATATCCATTGGATAAGTGAAGGCTGGATCGATGATAGAATCATAAGCTGACATTGCATTGAGTAGGTTCCATGCCTCGGTGGGATGGACTTCATCCCAAAACACATAACCACTCCTATTATTGCATGGCTTTTGATCAGGAATACACCCCAATGGGCAGCAAGCAGCATCAGAAACCAAAAACCCTGAGACACATGGACTATATATGAATATGGTTATATATATTATTCTTATGCATCCAAATAATTCCACATAGTTTCAGAACATATATGTGGATTGAAGAATACGAAAACCAGATTTATTACCATG
The DNA here is from genome assembly GCA_030347555.1 of Lablab purpureus. NCBI lineage: Eukaryota > Viridiplantae > Streptophyta > Magnoliopsida > Fabales > Fabaceae > Lablab > Lablab purpureus. The sequence goes on from CM059259.1 coordinate 13,861,499, forward strand.
TGCATTGTCAAGGGCCTTTGGAGCCGTGTGTATGAAGATGAATTTGGAATTAGCAGAGAACCTGTTATTCAATTGATCCACAAGAGCTTTAAGCTTGTTATTAAAATCGAATGCAGCAGCATTCTGCTCTTCAACACAAGATCCATTTGTCCCATGAAAATGCATCACAGCTGGAGTGCATCCAAAAAGGCCTAACCCATTCAACACATACTTTCTTGCTCCAAGGTCATGTAAACCCTGCCCATAGAAATCAAATAGCCTTGCTCAATCATCATATCATACATGGAGTAGCTTCAATTGAGATGCTACGGCTATTATTCCACAAAGTAATTACATCCTCCTACAAATCTTATAGATACTTTGTAGGGAAAAAAAGTTCAGTTTGTATGTCTTGTTGGCGAAAAACTTTAATACTATCAACCGATAAAAAATAATGGTAGATAAGACTTTTAAAATTTTACGTAGTCAATTCGTGGGCCATTTTCTCTATAAGAAAGAATTAAATGAAAATGTTAAAACACTTAATAGTCTTTAGAAACACAAAAACCATTCAATACTTACAACAAAAAACAAGTATGATTAGTATCATGATAGGATTTAATCATTCATATTTTAATCATTTGCGAAACAGAAAATTTCAATGGATACCAGTAAATTCAGAGATAACTCTTCAATTAGAGCTTGTGCAAACTGCTCAAGGCTATAAATTCGGCTTGTTGGGTAGAACTGGGGATTGAAGTAATTTGCCATGTAATCATTGCTGCCTATGTTCACATAATACAAGCATTTTTCAAGATATTGTCGAGCTAAGTCTGGACTTCCAAGTCTGCTAGCAATTTCAGAAACTATGACTCTGTGATTTGCTAACTGTAATCCCAAACTGATAGAACCGCCCTGCAATGCATTGCATTGCGTTAATTTAATAGCATGCATGAGAATTGTAACACAAGCACTCTACGCTAAACCAATTGAAGATTATAAGCAAACTAGAAAGAACTCGGTTTTTTTATTTATACTGAATGCGATCCGGTTTCATTGCGTATTCCAGCTCCACCTGATGCGTAGTTCACACCTTTAAGTATATCTGAACCACTGGTGTTTGCAAAGGGTGGGATGAAATTCTCAAATCCCAGAAGCTGAGCTGCAATTATATAACTTTAGTCTGTGAATAAATACAGTTTTTATTCAGTTAGCACTACTAAAGAATTGCAGGGCAAACCGAAGGAAGTGCATCCAAGCTAAAAAAAATTAGACGCCCCAAAATTCATGATTTGAATTTAAAATTTATGATTGCAACCTCAAATGCTCAATAGTTAATGCAAAAGAGAGATATTAGAGGTCTTGATAAGTGTAAAGAAATGTCAATTTTTTTTTCATTTGAAAAACTAGAAACTGCTTTGAAAAAGTGCAATCAAACAAGCCTTACTGATTATGTCAATTTCTGTTCGGCCATTGGTGAATCTTCCAGTTGGTCCAGTGGGGAAGTCGATGCCATAAGGTCTGTAATTACATTTTGCAGAGGTTGGAAGTTCATTGTTGTTTCCACTATCAGATAAAGAGTCCCCAAGGATGAAAAGGCAAGGCACTTGGGACACCCCACGGACACCATGTGGAATGTAGTTAGCAGCCAAGCAAAGAAGAAGCATAACCAACCACATGTTGGTTTCAGAAGCCGTCCCAAAGCAGAGGAATTGATGAGGCAAAAGAGGCTAGGTTATGATCCAGGAAACGAGGAACACGAACACAGAACAAGAAAAGTAGACATGTATATTTTGATAGGGTTATGAAGTCCTTGTTTATTACTTTAGAAAATGTTGAAGTCAACACTCAACTTACTGCACATAGAAAACACTCACTTATTGCAAGGTTCGTAGCACGGCTTCCAGCTTTGCATTCCGTCACAATTTTTATCTTTAAAAAAAATTATATAAATTATCTTTCATTTTGACTTTTCCCAATGACTGAAACTTGTGGATATAAAAAACAAATATTTAAACTGTGGGTCTATAAATAAAAATATTATTTTAATATCTAAAATATATAAATTGGCTAAAATTTAAAAAAAATACTTAAATAATTTATATACATTAAATTTTTATTAAAATATTATTTTTATTTATAAATAATTTTCATTTAAAGATGTTTCCGTAGACGAAGAGGTTTACCATCTCACCACTCATCTGTATTTATTACTGTAGTTTAACATACACCACAAAGGAAGGAAACGTACTGTGCATAGTAAAGTGGGGTCTTTCTGCTCCTAATGTTATGTAAAAGTAGTTTATTAAAGAAATAAAAAAATAGAAAAACTGTAAAAGTAGTATACTAAATTTATTTTCATTGTTTTTACTCCCCTTTTATTCCATTAAATAATTTAATTTACTCTCATTTATTATCAACATTATTTTTTCTAAACCACACAATTTAACCCTTGTCTATATGCTAAGCTCTTTAAACATTATAATGGTTCCAATTTTCTTTTTATTCCACTTAGGGATGGATTTTAAATAGCATAGCACATTCAACCCTTAGGATGGAAATAGAATTTGATGAGTATTTTAAAAATAATTTGAACTTTCAATTTACTTAGGAACACATTTTTAACTCACCTGTTGTTTAATTTAATTTTAATTCATTAAGTTAAGACTTTGAAAAGGAATTTTTTTGGATTCACGAAGTTTTTTCACTTAACATTTCAATTTTCTATTTGTTCTTGTAATTCACAGGAGTTACGAGTTTCTCTCATTAAGAAGAAAGAGAAAAATACATAAAAGTTATGTAGATATGTGGAGTCACATATATTTATGTTTTTTTTTCTCTAATATTGGAGCAGTTTAAGTATTTTTAATTGATAATACCTATAACATGCATTAAAATGTTCGGACTTTCCGAAAGTAATGCTATTTTTGGAGGGAAAGTAAAATGGTTTTTAAAGTTTAGAATTTAAGATGTAGAATTTATGGTTTATTTGTTAAAAAAATTATAATTATAAATTCAATAACGATTATAAAAATGAAAACGAAAAATAAAGCAACACATAATGAATATGAGTAGATTAAAATAAAAATAATCACAATATGACAAATAGATAAAAAATTATAAAATTAAAAACAAATAAAAATCAGAAAAGCACAAAGAAATTTAAATTAGAAAACCGCAAAACAAAAAGCTACTCTTTGATAAATAAGAGAATTTACTTTGTTTGAGTAGTTTTTTTTCACTTCTCAATCAAACAAATTATTAATATTAATATAATTTATTACAGAATAATCATCTTCTATAGGTGATAATTATGAAATTTTCTAAAATTATTTATATTTTTAATCATTTCTAACTCTTAGGCCCTTGCATTGTTAATCATTCTTAACACTTATCACTTTTTATGTTTTTAACATCTCAATTATGTCATATTTGTCTCTTTCATTCAATTTAGAGTCTATTTTGTTTATCCTAAATAAAATATAATCACATTAACTTAGTATTATCGAACTTGATAGGAGCCATGCAAATTTGTTTTTTAAAAAATTTCATGTAGTATTCTTAGTGTTATTATATAGTAATAATATAGTTGTGGTTAAATGTGTTGGAAGACTTTATTATCGGAGTTGATAAGTCGTTAATCCCAAGAACAAAGAAACATACAAAAAATAATTACAAACGTACAGTTTTCTAAAAAAGACATAAGCCAATTAAAATGTCTATGAAACTAATTTTACCCTATAGTTCAAAATTTTAACACATGCTATAAATAAACAATCAATAAATGAAAAAAAATGAACCAAGAAGGCTATTATTTCATTCACTCGTTAGAATTTTCATAAAATTTTTTAAAAAACACTATAAGCATGCTTATTCTTGATAAGTGAACCAAAATGACATTCAAAAAAATCAATTTTTTTCTTTCTGTTCATATTCATCATCTTCCAACCCATGAATACCTATTAAAATTAATAAATGTGGCACAACTTCACTAAACATGCTAAATCAATTAATTACATGCACACATATAAGAATATTATTTTATTATGATAATCATATTAACTTGAGAATCATTCTCAAAAGAGTGGCGAAATATGATTTCCAAAATATTTATTGATGCGAAATTTAATTGATTATAAAGGTGAAAAAATTGAACAAGGTAAAGTGTGTAAATAAAGGAAATGATCATAATCCTTATTTTGATTGAAAGAGACTAAAAGAGATATTATTTAAAGATTGAAAAGGTAGTTAAATGTCCAATAGGTATTTATTCCGTGACCCAAGTTATGTTGTATTTGGATATTGTATATTGTAACTGTTTGATATATAAAACTTGTCTTTTTCTTCACATGCTGACAAGTGAACGTTAAGAAAAACTGTAATGTAACAGGTAGGAAAAATAATCACCCAAGGTCATCTATATATCGGAAATTATAATTTTTAGTGTTAATTAACAAAATATTATGCACTTCTATTCTATAAAAACTGAAAATGGAAATAATGAAAGTAACATAGAATTTTTCAAAAGAATTTTTTAAATATGATATTACATAATGAAACTCAAAAGTTCCCTTGGCCTCATTAATTTCCGTCGGTGCTTCAAAAATATTTGGAATTGAACTCCAAGTTTTATAATATGCCCAATGACAACAACATTTCAATGTAATATACTGGATAATGCTCACTTAATTCAAAGTCAAACAATTATTTTGTTACTGTTACTGTATATTTATTAAGAAACCACTTAGCTATTTTTATTTAAAAGAAAATTATTTTTCTGAAAAAAAAATTACTTCACAAGGATCTATGTATCCTCTTATACAATGAAAAACTCCAGATCACAAAATTCTGTAAAAAGATTTGTGTTGTTTTATTTATTAAATTTGGCAGCACCAAGTTCTCATAACTCATACATGTCACTGCAAGATTAACGAGACCTCCATCCCCTCTCTATTGTCCATAAAAAAAAGGCGTCACCTTTTTATTTATTTATTTTTTAATTATTATTATTAATTTATAATTTATCCTCACTTGTTCGCAAAGCTTCCTAGTTAATTACTACTTGAATGGATCTGCATACTTGTAGTCACTTTTACGATTTCTTTTTTCAGATCATGGCTATATTGCAAAATCGCATTTAGATTAAACTTTAATCTAAGGTGTTTTGGAACTTTACTTTTTATATGAACATTATATAATGACTATTGTCATTACGTCTTAATCTCCATCCCAAATTGTTCCATTTATTCAGTTAAAATTATATATTATATTACGAATTTTACTTGTAGGATGACAACTCATTATTTATTAGTTTTGCAAATTATATAATACATCCTTGATTTAGAATTGCATTGCACAACAACTGTGCCTGCATTCCATTACAGCATACACGCTATACCTAACAAAGTAAAATCCAAGACAAGTGGATCAAATTTGATAAAGGACAGACAATTTATTGAGTAGGAGGCAGTTATTTAATACATATTCAACTCACAGTTAATCCAGGACTGCATGATAACCAGAACTTATTCAGTGGCAGTAGGTTGTGAACTGGAGTCATTAGTGAGCTCCAATTCCATTTTAATTTCATACTGAACAAGGTGCTTGATATCCATCGGATAATTGAAGGCTGAACCAGAGCTAGAATTATAAGATGATAGTGCATTGGGTAGGTTCCATGCCTCACTGGTGTGGAATGCATCCCAAAACACATGATCGTTCCTATTATTGCACGGCATTTCATCAGGAATACACAACCCTGATAACCCTATTTGGCAGCAAGGAGTATGCGGAACCGCAAAATCTGAGACACGTGGAATATGTATATGGTTATATTATATGTATTCAACAAACTTAGTTGAAGACAAAAAAATTTCTTTGAATAACAAAACCAAAACAAGTACCATTCTTAGAGTCAAGGTAAATGGCCAATGCTTGAGTGTCTACAAAGATGAACTTGGAATCAGTAGAGAATTCGTTATTGAATTGATCCACTAGAGCTTTAAGCTTGTTATTAAAATTGAAGGCAGCAACATTCTGCTCCTCAACACAAGAATCATTTTTCCCATAGGAAGCCACGATACCAGGAGTGCATCCTATAAGGCCCAACCCTGCCAACACATACTTTCTCGCTCCAACTTCATGTAAAGCCTGACCATGATAGGATTTTAGATTTATTCATGTTCTAATAATTTCTGCAACACAAAATTTCAATGGATACCTGTACTTGCAGAGCTAACTCGTCAAGCAGAACTTGTGTATACTGCTCAAGGCTATACATGCTGCTTGTTGGGTAGAACTGGGGAAGGAAGTAATTGGCCATGTAATCATTGCTACCTATGTTCACATAATACAAGCATTTTTCAAGATATTGTTGAGCCAAGTCAGGTCTTCCAAGTCTGGTAGCAATTTCAGAAACTATGACTCTGTGATTTGCTAACTGTGATCCCAAGCTGATAGAACCACCCTGCATTGCATTAATGTAGTAACATAAATGAAAATTGTAACACAAGAACTCACCAAAAACCAATTGAATTGATCATGAGAAACAAAAAAGAACTAGGCTCTTTGATTTATACCGCATGCGAGCCGGTTTCAACGCGTATTCCAGATCCACCTGATGCATAGTTCACACCTTTGAGTATGTCTGATCCACTGGTGTTTGCAAAGGGTGGGATGAAATTCTCCAATCCCAGAAACTGAGCTGCAGATGAGGACTCTAGTAGTGTGAGCTTCAACAAAGTGTATAGGGTAAGAGAAAAGACTCTTGGCTCTATAGTTAAACATGGTTTAAATTCTCACAAAAAATTGCTGAGTGAACAGAAGGTAGTGCATACCAATTAAATAACGAGATTTGAATTTTAAAGCCTTTAAATGTAATACTGAATGCTAAATAGTTTAAGGAAAAAAAAAGCTTAGAGGTCTTGATAAGTATAGAGAAATGTTACTAATTATGTCAATGTCTGTTAGGCCATTGGTAAATCTTCCGGTTGGTCCAAATGGAAAGTCCACCCCATAAGGTCTGTAATTAGATTTTAAAGTGGTTGGAAGTTCATTGTTGTTTCCACTATCAGACATGGAATCCCCGTAGATAAAAAGACAAGGCACTTGGGACACCCCAAGGACACAGTGTTGCACGCAGTTTGCAGCCAAGAAAAGAAAAAGCATAACCAAACATGTGTTGATTTCAGAAACCATATCTAAGCACAGGAATTGTTGAGGCAATACAGGTTAAGTTATGATCCAGGAAACAAGGAACTACTAAAGAAGTTGTAGTTGGGTGGTGTGGTTATGAAGCCCTTGTTGCTATATATATTGTGATGTGAATCAAAATAAACACACGATACTTGAAGAATGATTGGTTAGGCATGTTTAACACACTGCATATAAAAACAAAAAAGTCCGTGGCAATGAATAAAGTATTTAAAGTATCTGTTTTATTAAGTTACAGGCTGTGCGCGTCATTACTGTAATACTTTGCAGACATACATGGAAAATTGACAGTTTATTCAATGTCTCTTGTTTGACCAAAAATGTGGCTAAGATAGTTCCAGTACGATCAGATATAACATTGACAAACATGGTGAAATTGTAAAGTAGATACACACAATATAGGCTGTGCAAATCATCATCCATAGAAGAGATTATCATCATAGAATGGAATCATGCAACTTGTCTATGAAATCTGGTACTGGTCTCCGTGGCAAAGCGAAGATGAAATTCGAAAAGATTCTGGATCATCTCAAGAGACCTTATATCTACATGAACATGACAGGTTTTTGTCATCTATAATTATTATGATTTAACATCCCACAAATAAGAATTAGAGGTAGCTGAAGATTAAACAACTAACCACCAACCATCACATTTCAAAATTGATGTCCCCCTCTATTAATTTCCTGTAAAAACAATCTTATTCAATGGTACTCATACCTAGTAAAAGTTTATGGTGATGATTAAGGACCAGAAAAGAAATATTAGAGAGAGATTTATTGATGGTGATGAAGGTGAAAGAAACATCAAAAAATAAAGAAAGTACAAGTTTGAGATTTGTCTCTACATGTATAAGTAGAAATGATATGCATCAGGATATATAAATAAATTCAGTGGTATAACAGTTTGCACAAACAGTAATAAAAGCAGTAAAAATACTTATGGCTCGGTGTATTATTTATATATATATATATATAACTAGAATATGTATTCAATAATTATTTCATATAAACAATTATGAAAAATCACACTGAAAAAAGTTTATCTTTATAAAAAATATTATTTTATTTTATTTTATAAAATACATACATTTTTAATTAAATATAGTAACGCTATAATTATTTTAAAATTTAATTATAATAATATTATAATTAAATTTTATATACTTATTTATAACATTGTCATTATAATTGACATTATTTAAAATAATTAAATATAAAAAGTTAATATAATATTATGAAATTTTTAAAATTATTAATTTTATAATGTTTATTAAGTAATTTTTTACAAACAATTACATAATAATTAATAAAAAATATATTTATATAATTAAATTTTTAAAATATATAATTTTAATTTCTATTCAATATATATTCTAAATAATATAAATATTTTTAAATATTTATTTAAATGTATTTTTAATCAAAATATTTTTTTTAATATTTCTCAGTTGAATCAAAATTATAAGAGAATCATATTTACTTTTTATCTACAATAAATATAGTTATGTTATTTAGAAGATATGTTGAATAAAAACTAAAGTTATAATTTAAAAAAATTAATTGTATAAATATATTATTTATTGTATAATTGTCCATAGAAAATTAATACTTTAAAGAATTAAATATTATATTATTAAAATATTAATTAAAATACAAATAAATATTACAAATAGTAATAATTTTAATAAACTTGTAATATTATATTAAATTTATATATTTAATTACTTTAAATAATATCAATTATAATATTAATATTATAAATAATTACATTCAAGTATATTTAATTATAATTTTATCATAATTAAATTATAATAATTATATTTAATTAAAATATATACATTTATAAAATAAAGTAAGATTTATTGTAAAATTAACTTTTTCCATCTTAATAAAGTATTATTTCTTAATAAGAAACAAATATTTTTATAATACTAATATTAATGAAGGGAGAGAGGAGAGAATTCGCAAATTTTTTAAGAAAGAATTAAACGCATACTATACTTAACAAATCTAAACAGTCAATTTAAAACAGGATGGAAGATTAAGATTAAAATTAAATAATTAAAATCACTTTTAAAATAAGTGGATCTCTAATTTTTTTAAGAGTTAGACACAAGTATAATATTACCTATTGATTTCATCTTTCAAATAGATTTGAAATCACAATAAGTTAAAATATAAATAAAAATGGTATAAATACAGTATATTATATTTATTTTGTTTATTTGATATAAATTAGATGGCTTTTACTAAAACAATATGCCTATTTTCCAACAAATTTAATTTCATCAACTTTGGATTCAATATAACATAATGATGGTTACTTGAGACGGTCTTAATATTTATTTCTCTTAAGACAAAATAAAAGTGTTTAAATATAGTGTTATAGGAAAGAAAAAAAAAATGTAAAAGTGTTTGGAGAATAACTAATTTTTAAGTTTTTTAAGTATTATTGTTAAAATAAATCCGGTTAAGTAGAATCTTATTTATGATTTAGATTAAATTAAAAAATAATTATTTAAATAAAAATATATATTTTTTGTCTTTAATCTTTGGTTTATCTGTCGTTGATTTGTTCTTTTTTTTATATTAATTTTTCTGTTCTTAAGATAAATTAAATATTTGAAAAAAAATTATTTAATATATTTATTTGGATATAGAAAAGTTATATAAAATTTAAGATAAAATCAATTTCTACGTATTTTTATATAGATTTTATTTAATAAAATTATAAGGAAGGAGAGTCTAGATAGTATAATAGAAAAAAAAAAAATTTGGATCCAACAATAGATTACAATATTTTTATTAATTACGTAAAATATTTTTTGTTGTTTTAGATAAAATTAGATAATATATATCTTATATATTATTGTATAATGATTTAATTGTTGAATTAAATTTTTAACTTTTAAATAATAATATATCATGGTTATTTCTAAATACATGATTATAATTATTTATTTTTTAATTAGTAAAAAATTACTCATTAACTTATAGATTTAACATAAAATTAGATTAAACAAAAAAATTTGATTTATTTTAAAATATAAATTATGTTATACTATTATATTTGTTTAATTTGATTTATAAAATCAAACTAAAATGGATAGTTGGTTTTAACAACTTTAAAATGTCAACATAATAATAAGATCTTATAATTTCGTAATAACAAAAATAAAATAATAGTAATTATTATCAATCAAATAATCTATTACTTTTTCAGCACAATTATCACGCATTCAAATATTGGTACAAATATATATAATCTTTATATTTAATAAAATATCACTAACATGATTCTCAAATTAAAGCTATACATCTTATATGTTATTTCCACATAAGAAAACATTTGGAGGTTTGGATATAATCTTATTATAATGAATAAAAAAAGATATTAGTGAAGCAAATATAGATGAAAATTGACACGTAAAAATTTAAAGAAAATAAATTTAAATTATTGAGTTGGTTTCTCGAGTTGAAAATGTTATAAATAATTATAATGTTGAGATCAGATTCTAGCTCATTGCTTTTCGATATTAGTTTTTCTTGTTCGTAAATATTAATTTTTGGCAGTAGAAAAATTCAACGCAACTCAATTTTTTTTTCTCTCTTCATTTTCTTTTTAATCATTAAATTAATCTTATATTGCTTTTAGATATTGACGCCGAAAAATGAGTTAAAGAGAAGAAAAATGAGTCTTTCTTGTATGGTGAAAAGGGAAATCAAAATAGTAAATGATTTTCAATAGTTGGTTTGTAAACAAAATAAACATTTTGTAGATGGTGTAACTTTAGTAAAAAAAATGCCATAAAATTCTATTGCTTTGTAAAAAAGAAAGGAATAGTTAGATGATTACAATTCAACTTTTTTTTTCAGACAGAAACAGGTACATGACTGACCATTCATTTAAAGACATGTGAGCTTGTCTTGTTTATAGTATTGTACTATTGAACTGATATGACTAAGCTTTGTGTCATGTCCAGAGAACCTCTAAAAGGATAATTATCTATATATATTATATATGTTGATAAATGGTGAAATCTATAAATCTATAAATCTATAAATGCATAACATAAACAGATTCCGTGCAGTTAATAATGAAAAGAATACGTCTGTCACACTATCCACCAATACCTTATATATAATTTTAATTTCTTTTTAAAAAATTATTAGATTTTGAATTGTGAGATTACGGTAGCATCTTTATAAATGTTCATGTAACACTATCTTATTATTATTATTATTACAAAACATCACAAAATTTAAACTAAAAAGAACGTATCTAATAAATAAAATTATTTAATTATATATAATATATACAATACTACATAATAATAAAAATTAAAAAAAAATACAATACAGATTTAAGACGAGAGGAATCAGTACAGATTATTTACATAAGTAAATTAATTTTAATTTATTAAAATTTTTAATTTTTTTCAGATTACTTGTGGAATTTATTTTTCAAATAAATCATACAATTAATTGTGTCGTGGAGTGTATATGCTCATTTCATTTTTTTTCTTGTGCTTGTAAATTATAATGACGAATTTCATACTTTTTTTGTAACAAGCTAAATAAAGACTCCAACTTTCACTTTAGTCAAACTGTAACTGACCAACACTCAGAATGCACATGTTATCTTCTTTGTCCCCACTCAGATTTCTTCACGTGTTCCTACAATCCAAAAAAAAATACAGCCAACCCCAACAGTAGTGAAGACAAAAAGAGAAGGAAAGAAAATTTGCATGTAAAACACCATGAAAACTCATCTCTTTTCACGTTTCAACCCACTCCAAGCATAATTTAATGTTATATAATGTAACAATAATACTTATTATTCATTTTAATAATCTTTTTAAAATTCACCCATTTTTAATAAACTTTAAATAAACTACATCATTTTTTAACCAAACCCATTTCTTTACAATCTTCAACACTTTTCTCATTTGGATCCACACGAAGAGTAATTTAATGTTATAAGGATTACTTAGTCGATTCTAATAGTTCTTTTAAAATTTATCATTTTGATAAATTTTAAATAAAATCACATATAATCAAATTTACTTTTTCTTTTAAGAATCACAGCAGGACAAGTACTGATAAAATCCAAAATATAGGCAACCGAAAGAATGAAGACAAAGAAAAAATAAAGAAAACTTTTTCAAGTAAGCACAATAAAGCTCATATCTTTCTCATTCGAACCCACAAGAAGAATAATTTAATGTTATAGTGAGTACTTATACCTTTTAATAATTTTTTAAAATTTGTATTAGTAAATTTCACATAAAACTACACCATATTTATAAACAAATTCATTTCTTTCTTATCTTGATTTCTTTTCTCATTTGAATATATCAGGAAGCAGAGCTTATAAGGGACAAAGGGTTATTACATCACAATTTTTTCTAAAAATAATTAAAATCAATAAAAAAAACATTTTAATTTCTCATATTTCTATTTTAACTCTTTACAGAATTAGTTGAAAATACGTCATAGTTATAGATAAAAAAAGTAATTTTATGCTATAACATGACTTTAATAAACATCAAAGTCAATTCTATGATAGATATTACTTTTATAAATGAGAAATAAAAAAAGCACGCAATACTCTATATATACTTTTAGTAGATAAAAATAAAAAATGAACTTTTATAAATTAAAATTACTTTATATATATATATGTGTGTTTATATATATATATATATAAACTTTTTCAGTGGTATATAAGATAATTTTAACTTAAAAGTAAATTTTATTTAACTAGGCAGGTATTGAAGTGAATACAAGCAGTTATGATGCATGATAAGAAATTATTAAGGAGAGAGTGGTGTGGTTTGAAGTGGATGATAGGTTCAATATTGAATGAGAGGCTTGATTTGGTTATATAAACCAATTGCAACAAGTCGGTGGACGGCCTCTGTGATATGAAATCCATCATAAAAGAGATACTGGTTTCTGTTCTGGCATGGTGTTGCATTAGGAACACACAGTCCATCATCTCTCGTAGGGCAACAAGGAGCATTCAGAACACTGAAACCTGAAACACGTGCATGCATGGTCAATTATAAGTATATATAGCAGAATGTGATGAAATGAAGTGTAAGAAGTTGTTTATACCAGATTGGTCAAAGGCCTGTGTGCTGTTTATGAAGATGAAGTTGGAATCAGTGAGCTTGTTATTCAATGTGTTCACTTCAGAATTGAGCTTGTTGCTGAACAAGAAGGCAGCTTCATTGAACTCGTTAACACACATTCCATTTTTTCCATGTGTAGATATGACATGCGGATTGCAGCCTATCTGACCCAACCCAACTATCACCACTTTTCTTGCTCCACTGTCATGCAGTTCCTGTCATCCAATGTATATTATTATATGCTGTGTTAATCATATATTAGGAAAGGGTGGTCAATTATTCACTCAAACTTAGTTACTATATAAGTACTTATCTGTTTAATTAAATATATAATTGTGTAAATACTTGAAAATTGAAATAACAGGCTTATAAAGATTTTAAAACTGCAAAAAATTTATCATTGCCCTGTGAAGGAAAGAAAACAAATATGATGAATGTTGTGATAAAAGAAAGTATAAGGGATAAAAAATATATATAACATGAGTATAAAAAAATAAAGTGTTAAAATTAGTTTTTAAATTAAACTCACCCTTAAATATTGTTGACTTAAATACGTTTTTGATACCTAAACCATCACATTTTTAATTTGGTATTCTTTTTTTATAATTTTCTTAAAAGAATCTTGGATAAAAATATTTTTTTATTCCAGAATGTTTCCTTTCATTTATGTTTGTTATGTTTGTATCTTGTGATGTTATATGGATCATGATATTTAGAGAGACAATAAAATGATAATGTCTAAAGAAAATAAATGAGAAGCAAAAATTACAAAGAAATCATTTCGTAAGGATGAAGTTTTTATGCATAATTCATTTAGAAAAATGAGCAATTGAGTAAAAGTAATACAAATCTCGTTATACTAAAATAAACCAATTTTGTGCAATTAGCATTGTTGTGGACTTTTCAAAGTAGCTTAAAGTTTATGCGCTGGGCCTAAGCTTGTATTCGGTTCAAGTTTACGGGCTGGCGAAATTTATCCAATGTTAAGATTTTTTTGTTCATTAGGCGAGCTACCCCTTCGACAGAGAGAACATATTAGTTAGTGCTGAATTTTAACATGTATTTAATTCATTAACGAGCAATGTGGTAATTCAGTGAGAGAGTGTTTTTTAGATTTTGAAAATATGTTTTTAAATGGTAAAATTTTAGTTTTCATTAAATTGTTACATTTATTAAATTTGTATATTTTTGATAATTTGTAAATTAAAATTTATTAATATTTATTTTATGATAGAATAATATATAATTTTGAATCATAAATTTTATATATAAGTGTACGAGTTATTACGCAATTAATAATGTACATAGAGATGTAAAAATATATGATATAAATTATACATATCGTAAAATGAATTAATTTTTGAGTTGATATATATGATATAAATTATGCATAATGTGAAATAAATTAGTTTTTGAATTAAAATATATATGAATAATAATATATAATGTATAACATCGTTATTTCAAAAAAAAAAATATTATGTTGAAATGTTTAAATTATATATTAAAATTAAGATTTGGAAACCTAATTTGAAGTGAACGAATTTCTATTATATAATTTTCTTACTTGACATAGTAAAAATAAGTACAAATCTTTAAGTTTATTTACTAAACGTGTATGCTAGAAATAGAGTCAAAGTATATGTAATATTAACATTAATAATTTATAATAAGAGAAATAATTAATAAAGTGAGAGTTGGACACTTAATCCCACTTAATATTTAATGAATTAATTGAACATGCACATATATTCATAAAAATATAAAAATGAAATATAAATAAACTGAATAAATTGAAAAAACATATATATAGTATTAACATACTTAAAAAAAATTTAACATAAATAAGTGGTGAATAAAGAAAAGAAATATATTTATGTTATGTTTAAGTTTTTTTTTTGTTGAAATATGTATATTATAAATTTAAAAGGGAATTAAAATTTTTTAAATTTAAAATATATGTGTTTATATATTAGACAAGTGTAATATTTTTTGAATGTTACGTAATATATCATTACTATTTTCATTAAAAATGTATTTTTTAATATATCATAATATTTTTTTAGACTTAACATTTATTTCAATGCCAGTTTTTTTTAGTTTAAAGAGAATGTAAATAGTTCTGTAGATTTTTTTTAAATTAAATAATAGATCTTCTTAGAAACCTACAATAATATCTATCCATATATAATAATGAAAAACATTTTATTTTATCAATGTAAAAATTAAATTATACAGTATTATCTTCATGATAACTTATATTGACTTTCAAACAATATATTTAACTTTTTTAGTAAATTATTAATATATGTAAATCTTTTCTCTTTCCTCTTTATTAATTAATGTATACTTAATATTTGTTTTAATATATAAAAGGGATAACATGAAATTTCTTTACTAATAGATGACACTTTAAAAAATTTATTTTTATAAAAATTCTTATGCTTTTTTATAAAATATAAACATTCTACTAATTATTTTAATTAATTAAATATAAAATTTTAATATAATGCTATAAGATTATTAAAATTATTAAGGTTTGTAATATTTATGTTTATTTTAAATATGCTGCTAAGTTAACCCAGATGGTGAAATTGTGATAGAAATTGAAAAAGAAAAAGAAAATCGTAAAATACCTTAATATTTTCAGAGAGCTTCTTTATAACAAGGTCGGTATACTGCTCAAGGGTATAGATGCGGCTTGAAGGGTACCACTGGGGAAGGAAGAAATTGTTTATGTAATCATTGCTGCCTATATCCACGTAATACAAGCACCTGTTAAGATACTCTTTTGCTTTCTTAGAACCTCCAAGTTTGTTGGCGATTTTGGAAGATATGACTCTGTGATTTTTCAGCTGTTCTCCCAAATAGATATTGTCACCCTGCGTTGTGTAACACTGATTTAGTCCCATGCTTACACCTTTGAAACACAAATGCTCTAAAACTACATGCCAAAAATATAAACCAGTCAGAGATATTTGGCTTATATATACCAGATGTTTTCCGCTCTTGAAAAGAATTCCAGCTGCTCCTGATGCATAGTTCACACCCTTGAGTATGTCTGAGCCACTGGTGTTTGCATAAGGTGGCATAGCTTCTTCAAATCCAAGACTTTCGGCTGCAATATGGTTAAAACTTAATTAGTGTGCATGGAGAAGCAGCATAGAGATAAACAAGATATAAGTTTTTACTTTATTGTAGTTCTGGTGATCGAACGAGAATGTTACCTAAGAAGTCAACCGTGGTTTTTCCATTCGTAAATCTTCCACTAGGGCCTCCTGGGAAGTCTATGCCATATGGATTGTAATTGGATTTTACAGTTGTTTGAAGGTTGTTGTTATTTCCATTGTCAGATACAGAGTCCCCAAACACAAAAAAGCAAGGCACTTGGTGTTCTCCACTGACACAAACTTGCATGCAGTTTGCAACCAATAGAAGAAAAGACAGAAGCAACAATGTCTTAGTCTTCATTGTCATCTTAGCCTTGGTAGAAAAGCAGATGAGAGACAAAAGTGTTTGTGTTATTATGATCCAGGAACTAGGTGTGTGGATATTGCAAGATGAAAGGTGCATGTATATATAGGGTTAGGAACAACCTTAGGTGTCCAAAGTTGTAGTTTACACTACAATGAAGTCAAAATAAAGCAATTTTGAAGGACAACCAGTGTGGCATGTTTTCTTTGTTTGGAATATTTGTAAACCAAAACTTAACATTTTGGATCACCAATTTGTCAAGTTTGTATTTATTAATTACCAATAAGAAGTTTAATTTTGTATTTATTACTTAATATTTCAATTTAATTTTCACCAAAAACGAAATCAAAGAAGAACGTGCGACTTCCTGTTTTTGGCCTTTTGCTCCTCTTTTTGTTTTATTTTTATCGGCAAAGGTGAAATCCACCCTATTTAGTTTCTTTCTTCCAATTTAACAATATATGATGATTTTCTAACAAATCAATTAAAGTAAAGAATGTTGTGTCTTCCCAAACATTTTTTTATACAAAAATCTATATGTTTAAGAAAACTCACACATTGAACTTTAATTATTAAAATATTTCATTTAATTTTGCTTATTATACTTAAATGTTTAGTATTTCAGTTTCTTCTCTTAAAATTTATTTTGCATTCTTTTATTTCTGTATTTATCTTTTACTATCTTTTCATGTGTTCTTTTAAATTGTTCTAACAAATAATTAGAATTAATTACTAAGAAAGTAGTTATATTAGTTTATAAGAATAAATTTCTCTCTCTCTATATATATATATTTATATTTAAAACAACTCATACCACTAATACCATTATTTTTCTATTTAATTTTATTCTTAAATTTGAGTTTTTACATATAAGTTTTGTGTTTTGTGTAGGTTTCCACAAAGTGTTGCACTTGTTTTGATAGGTTTTTAAAAAGTTGTTTTCGAGTGATTTAATTTTTTAAGTGAAATTTGATTATAATATATCAAAATAATGAAATTTAGTGACTGAAACTTTACATAAATTCAAGGATAATTGAATCATTGTAAAAGTTTTGATATCATTTTTATATTAAAATTTAAAAAACACTAATTTACTTTATCAAATAGAACATAATATATTATAGCATTGTATTGTTTTTACTTTTAGGTTAATTAAAATATGCTCATAGGAAAGAATATGTGTCAAGATGCTTTGTATTTAATTTTTTGTTCTGTAAAAGTGTTTTGTAAAAGGTCTTAATCATTCCAAAGTTATCCCCGAATATTTTTGTTTGTTTGAAGGAACTAAAACACTCACTTATATTTAAAATTGTGAAAAATTACTTGTTAAAGTAATTATTATTAGAATGTTAATAATGATATTTAATCTTATATAATTTATTATACTTTTATGTATTATTTATTTTTTATTATTGTATATGTATTGTTTAAATTTATTAATTTAGTACTTTTTAAATTAAATTAGTATTTTATATTATTAATTTAATTAATTAATTTTTAAACAATAATTAATTAATAAGAAAATAATTAATTAAATTTTCATTAAAAAAATTATTAAAATTTTTACAAAAATTTTAATTAATTAAATTTTGGCACTTTGCATATTTGGAAAATTGAGAAGAGAATAATAAAATTTAATTTTATATATTTTATTATATTTTTTAATTTTATTTAACTTTTAGTTTTTGCACATATTCTATTTAAAATTATTAATTTGATATTTTATAAATTAAATTATTATTTTCTATTATTAATTAAGAAATTAATTTTTAAATAATAATTAATTAATACAGAAAAAATAACTAAATTTTCGTTACAAAATTAATTAAGTTTTCAAAAATATATTAATTAATTAAATTTAATTAATTTAAATTAATAAATATTATTATGTATAAATATAAATATATAATTAAATTGCTTAAAAGTTTTTTAAAATTTATTTGATTAGACTGAAATTAAATATAAATTGATTAATCCGTGGACTCTTATTTCACTTTTTCTAAAAGTTACTTCTATTCTTCATGCACTTTTATGATTCTTTCAGAAAATTAAAATGCTTTTAAAAACTTATCTTCCTTTTAAAAAATAACTTGGGATTTTAAATTTAGAAAAACTTTAGTTTAACTTTATGTTGCATAAATTAAAATGAGAATCCCAATTGAATTTAGAAGCCTTCAAATCTCATAACATTTGTGTAAAAATTTAGTTTTGTCGCAATTTTTTTAATTATCTTGTTATAAGATATTATAAAATTTAATAAATTTATTTTACTATTGATTTAAATAGACTCGCTTTTAATTATAACTATATTAATATGTATATAAATATAAAATTGAATTTCTTAAAAATTATTTAAAATTTATTTTATTAGACTGAAATTAAATGTAAATTAATTACTGTAGTACCAAAGACTTATTTCACATTTTCCAAAAGTTGCTCTATTATTCATGCACTCTTATGATCCTTTCAGAAAATCCAACTTTTCTTTTAGAAAAGCACTTGTGATTTTAAATTTAGAAAAATTTAATTTAATTTTATGTTGCATAAATTAAAATGACCAGTCAATCCCAATTGAATTTAGAAACGTTAAAATCTCATAAGATTTGTGTAAAAATTTAGTTTTGTCACAATTTTTTTAATTATCTTGTTGTAAGATATTACAAAATTTAATAAATTAATTGTACTATTGATCTAAATAGACTCGTTATTAATTATAACTATATTATAAATATAAATATAAAATTGAATTTCTTAAAAGTTATTTAAAATTTATTTTATTAGACTGAAATTAAATGTAAATTGATTAACAATTATGTAGTACCATGCTCTCTTATTTTCACATTTTCTAAAGGTTGCTTCTATCATTCATAATCTTCTAAAAGTTGCTTCTATCATTCATGCACTCTTATATGATCCTTTCAAAAAATCAATTGTTTTTAAAAACTTATCTACCTTTTAGAAAAGCACTTGTGATTTTAAATTTAGACAAATTTTGTTTAATTTTATATTAAATAAATTAAAATGACCAGTCAATCCCAATTTTAGAACCCTTAAAATATCATAAGATTTATGTAAGAAATTATAGTGTTGTGACTATTTTTTTAATTATCTCGTTATAAAATATTATATAATTTAATAAATTTATTTTAGGATTGATCTAAATACACTCGTTATTAATGATAATTATATTATATATATAATGATATAATATATTTACTAATAATTACTTATTTAGGCACCAGTTTTCTAAGAAGATTCCTATATAAGATTTAAACTTATTATTTAATCATTTTTAAAATTAATTTTTTATATATGTTGATGGGGTTAATAATTAAAATAAATAAATATTTAATTTCAACCATTTATTAAATTTAATATAGTAATGTTAAGAAAAATTGTAATTTATAATTACTCTATTTGTTGGACTAATTTTTTCAAAAGTTTATAATATTTTTTAACAAAATAGACTTTTATACAAATCTTAAATCTAACTCATTTGTTAAAAAATTGTATAATGTAAATTTAGTCCTTATTAGAGGAAAAAATACAGAGATCATCAGTTATACTTATTTTCGTTTAAATTTTAGGTATGTAATTGTATTAAATACTTAAAAAACTCACTCAAATATTTTACCTAACATATAAGAATGGTCTCTAACAAAAAATACCTCAGAGAATTCTCACATGCTAAATATTTTAATTATAAAATTAAATATAAAATATTGAGTGATGTTTATGTAAATAATTTATAGTATTTACTTGAAATTATTATAAATTATTATGATGCATGCTAACGAAAACATACTATTTTATATTATTCTATTATTTATTTGTTAAATTTTATTTAAAAGATTATTTTTAATTTATTATTATATTATAATAGATGGTATATATATAATAAAGAACTTTAATAAAACTTGGGAACTATTCTTTAAGTATGTGTTTTGCTTTTGAAAGATAAGTATAATTACATTTTATAGTATAAATATAAAATATAAGTGTATTATGATTATTTAAGTTTTGTTTTAAATAATATTTTTTTATGTTAGATATTTAAAATATAATTTAATTTCATAATTTATATAATATTTAAAAGTAAAATTATTTGTATTTAAAATTAGATTATGAATTAAAATAGATATAGAAATATTTAGATGAATATATAAAATACAATAATTTGAATAGTAATTTATAAATATTGTTATGTCATAAAAATATCAAATATTATTGATGATTATTTGAAGAGATTGAAATTTATTGAATGTTAAATATAGTTTTAGTTTTTTTTATTTAATTACGAGTAGTTGCATATAAGATTTTTTTATATTGTAAGGTATTACAATAAAGAGTAATGGTGTGTGAATAGAATTGTTATTTTGTACGACATAATAGTTTTTTATACAGCTTTTTATAGTTACATATGCATAATAGGACTTTTTTTTACAACTGTATCTATCTTTAAACTATTAGTTTATCTTTTCTAAATTTATAATAATTATGATTTTGAAAATGTTTTACAGAATAAAAATTATTATATTCACTAAAATTATGGTAAAACAATTAACATATTTTAAACTTACATGTTGTAAAATTTAGAATTATAATTTAAATTTAAGTACGATAAAATATGTAGTATAATTCTAAATATATAACTATAAATGAAGAAAATATATTTTGAATTAGGTAATAGTTATATGCAAAGTAGGAAAGCAATTTTGCAAGGTGAAGGAAATTAAAAGCTCTGCATGGGGTCACATTTTGCTACAACAAATTTGAATCTCAAATTATTGCAAAATTTGTGGGGATAAGGAGGCAAAATGACAATTAGCAATGTGAAAAATAAGAAGCTTAGTAGTTGAGATAGATAAGCACCACTACAAAAGTATAATTAAAGGCAACAATAATAATATAAATAAATTATTGTGATATATTTAAAATAAATAAATTTTATTAAAATTTTTAAAACAATCCAGTTCTAAAAAAAATGCAAGAATTACAAATTGTATCAAAAGATAATTAGTATAATACTTCTTACCTTTTGCTTTAGTTTTACAAATATCCAAAACTCTTACATTTATTTTAGTCTTAAATTCATCAAAGCAAATTAATATAAAACTGCCACAAAAGTCCAAAATAAAGGTAACAACAAAAATATAAAAATATTATTGAGATATATTTAAAATAAAATAAATCTATATTAAAAAAATTTAAAACCATCTAATTTCAAAAAAAAAATATAAGAATCACATTGCATTAATAGATATTTATCATGTTAGCTCTTATTTTTCACTTTAATCTTACAAAAATTATAAACTCCTACACTTGTTTTAATCTTAAACTCATAAAAACAGGTTAATATAAATATCACCACAAAAAAGTTAGACTAAAGGAACAAACTATATAAAACATTATTGAATTTAATATTTAAACAAAAATATGGATCTACTAAAAAGTTTAGAATAATCTCATTAAAAAAAAAAATGCAAGAATGACACATGGTATTTAAATACAATTGTTGTGTTAGCTCCTACCTTTTGTTTCAATCTTCCAAAAACTCTAAACTCTATCATTTGCTTTAGTCTCAATCTTATAAAATCATGTTATTATAAATACTACCACAAAAGTTTAAGTAAAGACAATAACAAAAATTATAAAAATATTACTGAAATATATTTTAAACAAAATTAACTTATATTAAAAAATTTAGAATCATCTAATTCTAAAAGAATGTAAAAATCATTAATTATATTCAAAGATAAATAGTATATTAAACAAAATAAACGTCTATTAAAAAAAGCTCAAATAATTGTTATGAATAAGAAATATTTATGTATAAATAAAATATGCAATAAAAAGCTCAAACGGAATAGATATGGTGGTAGACTAATTTAGTCCAGTACAGGGTAAAGAAATTATTAATTGCATGGAAATAAACCATACTTATTTCCATTAGAATGATCCAGATGGTTGGTTAGGTGTGAAGATAGATACTTGTCATTTCTTTTTAATTTCAAATTTCATTAGAGGGTGTCTAAGCATACATTGGCACACTATTTGAAAATTGAAAATTTTAAAAATTTATTGTAATTATATTTAATTTTTGTAGAGATGTTTTCATGCTTGGTTGAGATCCTAGTTGAAATTGAGAATCTGGTCATCATTATTATCTTGTGAGAAGTTATGTGAGGTATATTAATTGCTCTTCTTTAGGGAGAAAGATAGCAATGACTATCAAGGTCCAAATAATTTTATTAATGGAAAAAATTATTTTGTAGTTTTATAGGTGTTGGCTATGTAATATAATGTTTAGTAAATTGTTATGTAAATATTATTAATTTTTTGTTGTTCTTGTTAATTTCTCTTTTTGTTCTAGTGAACAAATTACCATCAACTATTAAGGTTGAGGTAATTTGATTTATACATTGCAGAAATTATTTGGAAGTTGTTTATGGTTATTGAATGAATTGGGTAGTTGGTAGAACACTGAGAATGGTCATACAAACTTGTGTCTTCTCATTTTCTAAAGTTCATTTTATGCAAATCTCTATAAAAGCTAATCTATTTCTACATATTATGGCATTGACTTTGATGATCATTATCATCCTATCAAGCTGTTCTAGTGCAGATGTGGCAGTAAATTATGCAGGCATATGAAGAGGTCAAATAATAAGTTCATTCAGCAACAATTGGGTTGGGTCACTAATATGTAAATTTCTTTTCATTTTCCAACACCAAAAAGTGTGGTCTTCCATCATTTAACTGTGCATTGACAATTTTATGCTATGCTACTCCCTAATTTGTCGTAATATCTTTTTATAGTTTATTTCGTGTTTCAGCGCCAATAGCTCACCTGTAATGATACTCATAAAACATAGAGTTCCTCTTCAATTTTGATATGGGGTTCCATTTTATTTAGCCTACATTTAATACAGATTGAGCATATAAGCACTTCAATGAAAAACAGTGACAAAAATCAAGGTAAATACACAAATTTTGCCACACAAATGACAACATAAATATACTATTGATCATGTATTTTAAATAAAATGAACACATAAGCAACAAACTAAAGCCAAATCCTTAAACCTAAATAATGAATGATTAAATTACAGAAGCAACGACCTAAAGCCAACCACCATCTCCAACCAACAACTCTCTTTCGTATCTCTTGTGCTACGATATTCGATCATAAAAAATAAAATCAAAACATAAAATAGTACAAGTGTGTTGGCATTCAAGTCACAAACATTCTTTCTTTGACCATTGAGAGAAAATAAAGGTTTCAACACGCGCTAGGCCAACAACTTCAAAGGATCTGCGCACAGTTGGATTCAGCTGGTGACGACACGGTGAAGTCGCTGGCGACGATTTTCTGGCTAGTAATCCACAGTCTCTGCTGCCTCATCTGTCTCATCCTCGGCTTCCATTTCTTCTGCTTGGTCTTCTTCTTCCTCTTCTCCCAAACCTCCACACCAGAGCAAAATGTGGAAGAAATGGAGAGTAACAAAACCTAGCACATTCAGTTGCTGATATAAAAAAATAGTTTTCGTATAATTATATTGGCTATAAATGATCTTTTAATTTCCTAAAATCTCATAAAAAAAAACTACTAATTAACTGAATTTTGGCAGAATATTGTACTGCAAAACATACATTCATTTACGAACGATAATTTGATTTGTACAAAAAAGAGAAAAAAAAGGAGTTAAATATATTTGAGAAATTCCAAACTGCATCCTAAAACATGTCAGAACTTGTATTTAAATCCATAGTAAAAGTCTATAATATAACAAACTTTATGATAGTTTAACAATTCTCCTAATATATACATTGACGTTTGACACTTAATTGTTGATGATAGAAGGTCGATAACTAAACATAATAGTTATATGCAAAAATAGGAAAGACAATTTTGCAGCTATTGCTTGGGCTAGGGGTCACATTTTACTACAACAACTTTGAATTTTAAATTATTGCAACCCACTCCAAGAATAATTTAATGTTATATAATGTAACAATAATACTTATTCATTTTAATAATCTTTTTAAAATTCACCCATTTTTGGTAGTAAACTTTTAATAAACCACATCATTTTTTAACCAAACCCATTTCTTTACAATCTACAACACTTTTCTCATTTGAACTCACAGGAAGAGTAATTTAATGTTATAAGGAATACTTAGCCCATTTTAACAGTTCTTTTAAAATTTATCCATTTTGAGAAATTTTAAATAAAATCAAACTATTTTTATAATAAAAATTTACTTTTTCTTTTAAGAATCACAGCAGGACGAGTACTGATAAGAATCCAAAATATAGACAACCGAAAGAATGAAGAGAAAGAAAAAATAAAGAAAACTTTTGCAAGTAAGCACATTAAAACTCATCTTTCTCATTTGAACCCACAAGAAGAATAATTTAATGTTATAGTGAGTACTTATACCTTTTAATAATTTTTTAAAATTTGTATTAGTAAATTTCACATAAAACTACACCATATTTATAAACAAATTCATTTCTTTCTTATCTTGATTTCTTTTCTCATTTGAATATATCAGGAAGCAGAGCTTATAAGGGACAAAGGGTTATTACATCACAATTTTTTCTAAAAATAATTAAAATCAATAAAAAAATTTAATTTCTCATATTTCTATTTTAACTCTTTACAGAATTAGTAGAAAATACGTCATAGTTATAGATAAAAAAAAGTAATTTAATGCTGTAACATGACTTTAATAAACATCAAAGTCAATTATATGATAGATATTACTTTTATAAATGACAAATAAAAAAAGCACGCAATACTCTATATATACTTTTAGTAGATAAAAATAAAAAATGAAAAATTACTTTATATATATATATATGTGTTTATATATATGCACTGATAGGCTCTAGCAAAGGTGTTACTTTTTATGGAAAGAGATTTTTCTACGTATTTTGCTATTTTCTATGCCTCTTTTTCCCTTTTGTATAGGAGTTTGTTTCTGCTCAATTAAATATATCCTTTAACAGATAATATATATATATATATATAAACTTTTTCAGTGGTATATAAGATAATTTTAACTTAAAAGTAAATTTTATTTAACTAGGCAGGTATTGAAGTGAATACAAGCAGTTATGATGCATGATAAGAAATTATTAAGGAGAGAGTGGTGTGGTTTGAAGTGGATGATAGGTTCAATATTGAATGAGAGGCTTGATTTGGTTATATAAACCAATTGCAACAAGTCGGTGGACGGCCTCTGTGATATGAAATCCATCGTAAAAGAGATACTGGTTTCTATTCCGGCATGGTGTTGCATTAGGAACACACTGTCCATCATCTCTCGTAGGGCAACAAGGAGCATTCAGAACACTGAAACCTGAAACACGTGCATGATGGTCAATTATAAGTATATATAGCAGAATGTGATGAAATGAAGTGTAAGAAGTTGTTTATACCAGATTGGTCAAAGGCCTGTGTGCTGTTTATGAAGATGAAGTTGGAATCAGTGAGCTTGTTTTTCAATGTGTTCACTACAGAATTGAGCTTGTAGTTGAACAAGAAGGCAGCTTCATTGAACTCGTTAACACAAATTCCATCTGTTCCACGTGTAGATATGGCATTCGGAGTGCAGCCTATGAGACCCAACCCAACTATCACCACTTTTCTTGCTCCACTGTCATGCAGTTCCTGTCATCCAATGTATATTATTATATGCTGTGTTAATCACATATTAGGGAAGGGTGTTCAAATTATTCAATCAAACTTAATTACTATATAAGTCCTTATCTGTTTAATTGAATATATAATTTTGTTAAATACTTGAAAGTTGAAATATCATGTTCATTAACGCATTTGTTGTTTATTAACTTCGAAAAAATTATATGTGAATTATATAATTAAATTTCTTGTTTAGAGTTGTTAGTGAGAGTTCTTAAAACAGAATTTATAAAAAAGTTGTGGTTGGAATGATGAGGAATGTTCCTCCCATTTCATTTACAGATTTTTTTCCATTATCTCCTATTTAATCATTAATATATATTTAATATTTAATTTTATATAAAAATAACATTACAAAAATCTTATAAAAAATTACACTACACACCAAATTTTATCTTTATAAAAAAATAATTTTTTTATAATATATTTTAATTTTAATTAGATATAATTATAATCATAATTAAATATATTTAGAGTTACTTTTATAAATTGATATTATTTAAAATAATTAAATAAAAAACTTAATATAATTTATTTTAATTGTGTAATTTTTTTTATCATTGAATTTTTTTCTTATATAATTTTTTTACTTTTTATTTATGTTTATATATTATTCACAATAATTATTTTTTTAATTTGTTAAAAAATATAGTATGAGTTAAAAAAAAGTAGAAGTGTTTACAAACAATTTTCATTGAAACAAAAATTATAACAATATAGTATGAGTTATTCAAAAGTAGAGATGATTACAAATAATTCCATTAAAATAAAAATTGTAAAAATATAACATAAGTTATTTATAAGTGATATGACCTACTAAGATTTATTTAAATTTAATAAAAATTGTTTATAAAATTTTTTTTATAATAAACAATTCTCACATCATGTCATCTTATTTTAATAGTAATAAATTATTTTAACTTTTAGTAACTATTAACATTGAGTCACATCCTTCCATTAGAAATGTTTTAAGGATTTTAAAATTGCTAAAAAATTATGATTGTGTTGAGAAGAAAAGAGGAAAAAAAAATTGATGAATATTGTGATAAAAACAAGTAAAGGGGTAAAAAAATATATATAAGATGAGTATAAAAAAATAAAGTGTTAAAATTAGTTTTTAAATTAAACTCACCCTTAAATTTTGTTGACTTAAATACGTTTTTATACCTAAAATATCTCATTTTAATTTGGTTTTCTTTCTTTTAATTTTTTTAAATGAATCTAGGATAAAAATATTTTTTATTCCAGAAGGTTTCCTTTCATTTATATTTCTTATGTTTTTATCTTGTGATGTTATATGAATGATGATATTTAGAGAGACAATAAAATAATAATGTTTAAAGAAATTAAATGAGAAGCAAAAATTATAAAGAGATCATTTCGTAAGGATGATGTTTTATGCATAATTCATTTAGAAAATGAGAAATTGTGTAAAGGTAATACAAATCTCGTAATACTAAACTTAAATAAACCAATTGAAAAAAACTATTTTGACATCATATTTATTTAATAAAATAATAATAAAATATTAACTTATATCTTTTAAATAAAATAAAAATTGGTTTATTAAATAAAATATTAGTTTACACAATCGTGGAATGAGAGTGAAATTATTTTGTGATGTCAAGCTATCGGAGTTCAAACCAATTTGGTACAATTAAAATACTACCTTAATATTTGCAGAGAGCTTCTTTATAACAAGGTCGGTATACTTCTCAAGGGTGTAGATGCGGCTTGAAGGGTACCAGTGGGGAAGGAAGAAATTGTTTATGTAATCATTGCTGCCTATATCCACGTAATACAAGCACCTGTTAAGATACTCTTTTGCTTTCTTAGAACCTCCAAGTTTGTTGGCGATTTTGGAAGATATGACTCTGTGATTTTTCAGCTGTTCTCCCAAATAGATATTGTCACCCTGCGTTGTGTAACACTGGTTTAGTCCCATGCTTACACCATTGAAACACAAATGCTCTAAAACTACATGCCAAAAATATGAACCAGTCAGAGATATTTGGCTTATATATACCAGATGTTTTCCGCTCTTAAAAAGAATTCCAGCTGCTCCTGATGCATAGTTCGCACCCTTGAGTATGTCTGAGCCACTGGTGTTTGCATAAGGTGGCATAGCTTCTTCAAATCCAAGACTTTCGGCTGCAATATGGTTAAAACTTAATTAGTGTGCATGGAGAAGCAGCATAGAGATAAACAAAATATAAGTTTTTACTTTATTGTAGTTCTGGTGATCGAACGAGAATGTTACCTAAGAAGTCAACCGTGGTTTTTCCATTTGTAAATCTTCCACTAGGGCCTCCTGGGTAGTCTATGCCATATGGATTGTAATTGGATTTTGCAGCTGTTTGAAGGTTGTTGTTATTTCCATTGTCAGATAAGGAGTCCCCAAACACAAAGAAGCAAGACACTTGGTGTTCTCCATTGACACAAACTTGCATGCAATTTGCAATCAATAGAAGAAGAGACAGAAGCAACAATGTCTTAGTCTTCATTGCCATCTTAGCCTTGGTAGAAAAGCAGATTAGACGAAAGAGATTGGGTTATTATGATCCAGGAACTGGGTGTGTGGCTGCTGCAAGATCAAAGGTGCATGTATACATAGGGTTGGGAACAACGTTAGGTGTCCAAAGTTGTAATTTACTACTACAATGAAGTCAAAATAAAGCACCCTTGAAGGACAACGAGTTTGGCATGTTTTTCTGTTTTTGAATATTTATAAACCAAGACTTAACATTTTGGATCACGCATTTGGCAAGTTTGTATTTATTAATTAATAATCAAAATTTTAATTTTTTATTTATTAGATAATATTTCAATTTAATTTTCACCAAACACGAAATCACGTCCGACTTCGTGTTTTTGCATTTTGCTGTCTTTTTGTTTTATTTTTATCGGCAAAGGCGAAAGTTCACCAGATTTAGTTTCTTTCTTTCAATATAACAATTGATATATATCATGATTTTCTAACAGATCAATTAAAGTAAAGAATCTTGTGTCTTCCCAAACTTTTTTTATACAAAAATCCAGATGTTTAAGAAAACTCACACATTGAAATTTAATTATGAAAATTTGAATTTGATTTCATTTAATTTTTCTTATTTTACTTAAATCCAGATTTCTCATTTAATTTGATAAGAATACATTTCTACATATACATACATTAATATATATATATATATATATACACACACATGTGTGTGAGAGAGAAATAGATTATTGAAATTGAGTTTTTAAATTAATTATAATAAATTATTTTTAAATATAATAAATTAAATGAATTATATATCACTTTTTTTTATGTAAGATTCGAAGTTAAAATCAATTTTTAGCTTTAAATAACTCTTTAAGAACAGAATAAACTACTTTTCTTTTAAAAATATTTCAAGGAGTTTCTATTTAAAAGTATTTAGTGAAATTTTTGCATGATTTTTTAATTTTATTATTTTTGGAATAGGCATAAAGTGATATTTTTCTATTTATTTTTACTCTTAAATTTGAGGGGGTTTTTTGCATATAAGTTTTGTGTTTCGTGTAGATTTCGACCAAGTGTTGTAGTTGTTTTGATAGGTTTTTAAAAGTTGTTTTTGAGTGGTTGTATTTTTTTAAGTGAAATTTGATTATAATATATCAAAATAATGAAATTTAGTGACTGAAACTTAAAAATTCAAGGATAATCGAATCATTGTAAAAATTTGAATATCATTTTTATATCAAAATTTAAAAACACTAATTTATCTTGATAGTATACAACATAATTTTTTATATATTATAGCATTGTATTCTTTTGACTTTTACGCATTAAAGTATGATAGGATTGAATATGTCAAGATGCTTTGTATTCAATTTTATATTATGTAAAAGTGTTTTATAAAAGGTCTTAATGATTAGAAAGTTATCCCTGAATATCTTTTTGTTTTTTAAAAAAATCCAAAAAATATATTCACACCATACTTATATTTAAAAACTTACAATATGTCTATTAATTCTTTATGAAATGGTTAAAGTTGAAGCAAGTAATTGAAACATTCTGACTTTATATTTAAAATTGTAAAAAAATTAGTGTTCAAGTAATTATTATTAAAATTTTAATAATAAAATATAATTTTATATAATTTGTTATACTTTTTAGTTTTATTCATTTTTTATTATAGTATATGTATCATTTAAATTATTAATTTAGTATTTTTAAATTAAATTATTATTTTATATTATTAATTTAAGTAATTAATTTTTAAATAATAATTAATTAATAGGAAAGAATTAATAGGAAAGAATTAATTAAGTTTTCATTAAAAAATAATTAAAATTTTTACAAAAAATATTAATTAATTAAATTTTGAAACTTTGCATATTTGGAAATTTGAAAAAGAGAATAATAAAATTTATTTTTATGTAAGTTATTATATTTTTTAATTTTTAATTTCATTTAATTTCTATCTTTGCACATGTGTTATTTAAAATTATTAATTTAGTATTTTTAAATTAAATTATTATTTTGTATTTTTAATAAGTAATTAATTTTCAAATAATAATTAATTAATATATAGAAATTAATTAAATTTCCATTAAAAATAATTAAATTTTAAATTTTTATTAATTAATTAAATTTAATTAATTTATATTAATAAATATTATTATGTATAAATATAAATATAAAATTGAATTTTTAAATAGTAATTCAAAATTTATTTTATTAGACTAGAATTAAATGTAAGCTTGTTAACAATTATCTAGTTCTTATTTCACATTTTCTAAAAGTTGTTTCTATATACACTCTTATGATCCTTTCCTTTCAGAAAATCTAATACCTTTAGTTATGATCCTTTTAGAAAAGCGCGTGTGATTTTAAATTAAAAAAAAATAGTTTAATTTTATGTTGCATAAATTGAAATAACACCGTACTTTCGAAATTCAATGTATTAAATGTCATTAAATCTTAACTCATAATTAATTAGGTATGGAGTAATATTTTGGTATGATATGGACTTTTTTATTGGAGTTCCCAACTTTATCTCAAAATTATAAAAAATTCTTACATCTTTTAGAAACATCAATTTATTTTTATTAGTCTTTAAAAGAATATTAAAAAACAGGTAATATTTTCATTCAAGTAATCTTAATTAAACATGTCCTAACGTGCATATGGGTGAGTGGAAAAAATGTGTTATACGAAAGTTGAAATTTTAATTCACTTTTTTTTAGTTTTTATTATGTCATGTTTAAGATTCTATATATTTTTTTAATAAAATGTAAAGATTCTATAAGTTTTTATTTAATTACATATTATTTATATTTTAACTTATTTGTTTTTCATATAAAAATTTATATTTAATATGAATAATTAATTTCTATTTTATGATTGAGAGTTATATTCAAAATTTTAAATCTTATTTTCATTTTTATGTTAGCATATTTAAATACATGTATAATATGTTATTGTATTAGATAGTATGAGTTTCACTTTTTCATTTCTATTTTAAATATTAATTAAATAATTTTTAATAATGTTATAAAATATTCAATATAAAAAATTATCATATTTCATTTTTCCAATAAAAAATATATACCAATATTAATTACGTAAAATTTTTAATTAAAATATCATAAAACAACAACTGAATAAATATTAAGTAATTATAAAAAAAATAAAAAAAATATCAAATATATATTTTAAAAATGAATTACAGAAATAAAAATTAATATAAATTGTTTAAATTATGTAATAAATTAAATGTGTTTTAATAATTTTAAATAAGAATATATTGGAACAATTGTTTAGCAAAGGTATAACACAGCTAATCGGTTCAACAAACCATGTCAACCAAATTAGTTAAAATTTAACTTTTACCAGAATTGGATATTAAAGAGTTATTTGTAAGCATTTTTATATATTTGCTTGTTCAGCTTCAGGTTCTTTTTATTGTCCGTGAAAAATGTAAAATCAAATGGGTTTAAGCCCATTGTTCTTTTTCTTTTGTTTCAATAAAATTTCGATATTATATTATATCCTGCAGTGGTGAGATAAGGAACATCATCGTAGAGAATGCACCATAGGCATAGCATCTTCTATCCCAGTCTTCCAAATAACAAAACCCAATCAAAACCTCCAAACATTTCACCATGCCTCTCATGCACAGCTCTTCGCCCTCCTTATTTCACTGTGTTGGCAGTACCCAAGTAGGTTAAATATCTCAAAATAATTAATTATATATTTTTTAATTAATTTAATGCTTGTTCATCCACTTTTTAAAAATGTTTTTTAAAATTATTAATATTTATAAACGAAGAAAACTATCTTTTACCTTACTCTCGCCGGTATTGAAAATCAATATTAATACCATTAGTCTCTCTAATTATTAATTTTTAAAATTATTAAATCTCAACTTCATCTTAATTTCCTAACTCTAAATTTTCGTATAATTATTACGTAGATACCAGAGAGAAAAAGTTATGTTTACCAATTATATTATTAATTTATAAAATAACAAAATAAGTTATTAATTTAATTAAAAAAAATTTAAAATTTAATTTAATAAGTAATTAAAATTTTGATAGTTAATATTATAAAATAATTTAAATTTTGATTTAAAAACCAATTTAGTTATTATTATATAAAGTTTAATTATATAATTTTTTAAGATTGATGATTACAAAAAATATAATTTCTATTACAATAAAAATGAAAATTATTTTAAATATTAATAATTTTTAATTTTTAATTTTTAAATATTTTTAATTTATTCAGTATAATAATTAATTATTTTAAATTATTTTAGTTACTATAATATTTAATAATTTTTTGTGTGGAAACTTTAACCCATGATAAAATGTTTTATATTCACACGATGCTATAATTATTATAATTATTATAAGAAATCATTCTAATGTATAGTGTGTTTGAAAATGTTATAATTTACTTAACAAGTCAATTTACGAATAATATAATATTTTAATTCAGACTTAAAACACAACCGGATTGCTACAACGGAAAAAACAAAGATTGAGAAACTGAAAAGATAACCTACCCAGAAATGGAAAAGATCGATCCCGTCAAAACAAACCTTCTAGAGGACACTTCAAACAGTTAAAACTTTACAAATAATTTCTTGAAGTTATTAACCTTTCACATTAAGTATCTTTTAGAATAATAATAACTACTCATTATTAATATACTCCATTCGTCAGAAATCATCAGGTGCTTGACTTGTACTATACATGATTCTTCGTGATTGAAACAAGTTATCCGTTTTCAGTCCACAATTTTTTTTCTATTTTACATGAATGAAAAATGAAAAGATGCAAACTTATTTAATATGCTATTGTATTATTATACTCAACCAACAGTAGGCACTTATTTAAATTGGTGCAATATGACAAGCAGCATTTAACAACATACTCTTTTCACTTATCATTTAAGATGTCATAATAATAATACTTTATGTAATAGTTTGTAGAAACTATTATATAAATATTATTATACATTACTATCTTTTAAATTTTGAGTAAAATTTATTGAAAGATACAAAGTTATGAGTGAGACTCAGTAAATAAGAAGCGTGACTCATATTTTTGTAATGTTTTCAACAAATTTTAGCCGAGAATAAAGAGCATGTTAGGTAGGATGATGCACGGAGTTGTGAATTATTTAAGGACATGTGCCTTAGTTTGGCCTGAATATTCAGGAGCGGAAAAGGCGCCTGATAGAATCATTTGCTCTTTCTGCGGTTATTTTGTTGGCAGCTTCTGTTCGATGGATTCCATCCCAAAACACGTATTCATCTCTATTGCTGCACGTTGTTCCATTTTCAATACACGTCGAATTTAGCACCGTTGGGCAGCAAGAAGTATCCGCAACACTGAAACCTGAAACAAGTGGAGCATTTTGTAACGGTCATTCAATGGCTTTACTTCTAATCCAGATTGTGAAATGGAGAGAAAGAAAATGGGAACGGATACCAAGAGAACCGGGATTTGTATCGATTCTGGTTGTGGTGTTTACAAACATGATTTTGGCATCAGGAGATAACTCGTTACTCTTCAATCGCTCCATTTCAGATTCAAGCTTTCTGTCGAAAGTTAAGGCAGCATCATTAACCTCTTCAGCACAACCTCCATTTCTTGCATACGTAGCTCTGGAATATGGAGTGCAGCCTATACGACCCAGCGGAATGATAAGGAATTTTCTTGCCTCGTACCTGTCATGCAGAGTCTGTCCCCCAAAACCATGTTTTTTTAAGCATACTATGCTATACTGAAATTTACCCCTACGTGAATTTGTGAGAAAAGAGAAAAACAAAGAGAAATTTGTAAAACATACCCTCATCCATCCAGAGTAGCGTCTAACTAGATCTGTCGCATATTCATCACTTGTAAATTCGCGGCTTGTTGAGAAAAACTCGGGGAGAAAGTAATTACCATAGTAATCATTGGTTCCTATTCTAATGTGATACAAGCACTTGCTAAGGTATCTTTTAGCTTTCTTTGAACCTCCCAGTCTCTCAGCAATTCGGTTATATATGCCTCTGTGATTTTTGATCTGTTTTTCCAAACTGATGATGTCACCCTGCGTTAAGTACGTAACATTAGTTTAGTGGCATGCATGAGCATTGAAATACCAATCCTCGAATATTATTTTACCAAAAGCTTATTAGAGATAGAGATGAACAAATTTATAAATAATATTTGATTTATATACTCTGTGGGAGC
Source organism: Lablab purpureus (assembly GCA_030347555.1). Classification (NCBI taxonomy): domain Eukaryota; kingdom Viridiplantae; phylum Streptophyta; class Magnoliopsida; order Fabales; family Fabaceae; genus Lablab; species Lablab purpureus. The sequence continues at coordinate 13,896,731 of CM059259.1, forward strand.
CGGTCTCAGGGCGAATCCCTGCTGCAGCAGATGCATAGTTTACACCCTTGAGTATGTCTGAGCCACCAGTGTTTGCATGGGGTGGGATGGGATCCACGAGTCCTACATTCCGAGCTGCAATTACCAAAATAATTTGAATCATCCATTTATAACGAAATAAACGGAAGTCAAATTATTTATATTAACAATATATCAGTTTGTGACTATATTCATCATGGAGCCAATCACACAAGAAAACATAACATAACTTCCAATCCAAAACGGAAATTTTCTGTTATTGGCAGAAATATTTTTTTTTTGTGTGCAAGGGATTTACAAATCTAAGATGAACTGTCAACTCCATTGTTTAGCTGGTTTTTCTCACTATCTACCATGCATGATTATTCTTTTGTTTATCTGGTCTTATGCTTTCCCACAAATTTCAAAATTAAACATAAAAAATGATTTTTGATGGAGACCAATAAGTTGACATAATACTTATTCAGGCAATCTACGTAAACCATGTATTGTTAGGTTACTTATTCTAAAAATGCTCTTAAGAGGGTGGATTATTCTTTGGCGGTTGAAAAAAATGTTGAATTAAGAATAGAGAATGTTACTTACCAATAATGTCAGCTTCTGTTTCTCCGTTGCAGAATCTACCTGTTGGGCCTTGTATGTAGTCGACGCCATATGGACTGTAATTGGATTTTGCAGTTGTTCTACGGTTGTTGTTATTTCCATTGTCAGAGAGAGAGTCCCCAAAGATAAAAAAGCAAGACACCTGCGGTTTTCCATGCACACATTGCATGCAATATGCAGCCAACAGAAAAAGAGATAAAAGCAGCCATGACTTAGTCTTAGCTGCCATCTCCATGGATCGATCTAGGAAGAAAAGCTAATAATAACACTAAAGTCGTTGGGTTAGGTATTATTATATGATCAAATAAATTATTATGAAGAGTTTGGCAAAGGCAAGATGAAATGTGCGTGTATATACAGGCTGAGGTGACACACTTTTGTGTCCAAGTTGCATGAAGATTTTTTTACTGAGAAATCTGAAGGAAGCAACATATCAGAGTTTGACTAGTTTTTTTTTTTCACCCTCTCTTAACCGAAGAAAGTAATTAACATTATTGCTAGGATGTGGAGTTTGGTAAGTTTTGTTATAGAGTATTTAAGTGCTTATCTCTTTTCTATGAGCTCTTCTACCTTCCTTTCTCAATTTTTATTTATTGATTTATTACTTTATTCATATATAATTAACTTATGTTTCGTTCATTGTACAGCGAGGATTGTGAAACGGAAAAATTGAATAATTTTTTAGTTGAACTGTAAAAAAAATTAAACAATCATTTAATTACGTATGTTTGGATAATTTTTTTTTCTGTAAACACTTTTAAAATAGAAAATTAAGAAAAATAAATACATGAAAGATTTTTGTATATTAATCTTAATCAATATTATCAATTTTATCATACTTAAAATATTTATGGTATAAATTTCTAACTCAGTAGTAGTTTATATAGAATACTATGTAAATTTTTCTGACGAAACTTTTAAAAATTTTAAGAATATTATGCTACCTAATTATTACACTCTTTTAATTTAGTAGCAATTTTCTTATCGATAAAATTTTATAAATAACACAATAATAGATAAATATTTTTTGCAGATTTAAAATCTATATTTTCTATTTATTTTTTAAATCTGAGAAGAAAATCTTGCAACCTTTTAGACCAATAAAATTAAGAGGTAACTTTTCTATAAATTTAAAACTCAGAAAAAAATTATGTTACTTTGTACACATTCTTAACATTAATTAATTTTAATGTAAATGTAAAATTCACAATAAAATTAGCAAGAAATTTTTTGTATTTTAAAATCCCATGCTGCTTTTCTACAAATTGTTAATATATAAAAAATTTAATAAGCAGAATTATTATATATTATAACATTCAACAATTTATTGTCTATTTACTCTTTTTTAATTGTCAATTTACTCTATCCCCACAACTAATGCTGTAACTTCAGAAGTACTAAGTATATGTCCTTCCTACGTGTGGTTTTTTATTACCTTTCGCCTAACCTTGGAAAGTTCACAATAATTGAATTGCAATATATATGGCATTGAAGTATATTAAATGCTACTAATTACATAAAAAAATATTATATATATATATATATAATCTAATTAATCTGCTAAATAAAATATAAGATTAAGATTACTGTTGAAGGAAATTGAAAAACATAGTTACATGTCAATTTTAAAATTGTAATTTTTAAATAGATTACTCTTCAATTTTACATAAATGGAGAGTTGAAATTTACAACATTCAATTATCATAATTAATAAAATTTAATGGAGCATATTAATATTGGAAAGTTAAGTTACTCACATGATCACATCAATGATATTTATTATAAAATTTTAATAGTTTCATTGATTTCTTTAGAAATTACATGTGTCCTTCCTTAGAAGTAAGCATGATAGAGGCTAAAATCATTGTCAACCGTAAAACTATTCTTTTGAGTATTAAATACAACAACAAACTTAAACTTAAGATTTAAACCTGACACTACTAGCCACTTAAATTAAAACATTTTGTGTCGATTTATGCACGTGGGTATAAGATTCATATATGCTTGAATAAGTCTTTTACATTTCCAAAATTGATTTATGTTAAAATTGGTACTTCCAAAAAAAAAGTGGTTAGTGTTTTAATATTAAATATTTAGTAAATATGATAATTCTGTCCAAATAGTTTTATTCATTTTAAATTAATAGTGTTGACATTTACAGTACAATATTTGCATTTTTAAACCTATAAAAATACCACACTCTCTTCCTTTTAAATTATGTAAGACAAATTTTCACAAAAAATAATTTATTTATTTATTTTTTCATAAATTTTCATTTTTAATTTTATTATTTATTATTAAATAAATTAATTGAAATTTAATTAAAAGTTTCTATAAATAAATTAACCTTTTAATAAAACTGTAAATTTATTGAGATTAGATTTTCAATAGTTTTGAATTCATTTTAAAATCATTTTTAAATAATTTAAATTAAAACTACTAATTATTTTAAATAAATATTTCAATCAAAATTTCTAATTCTTATTAAATCGTAAAGAAAAAATAGTTTGAGGTGAAAAAAAAATGGAAAGGGAAAAATCTATTTTTGGAAAACTAACAGAGAAATATAATTTTTTTAATATTTTAATTAATAAAATTTAAAAAAATAATAAATGAGTTACCATTTAGTCACTAATTCTTTTTATTGAAAATTCAGTAATCATAATAGTTATTCATTTAAGTCACTAATTCTTTTTATTGAAAATTCAGTAATCATAATAGTTATTCATTTAAGAAAAATAAAATGGTCACTCTTTACGTAACTATTAGTAACTAATTTTCAGTGATATCAATTATAATTTTTTGATTTTTTAGTACTGATCAAATTACAAATGATTATACTCAAATTTTATTTTAAAATTTCAATTAAAATTTTTAATTTTCACTAAATTTCAAATTACTATGTTAAAATTTTATTTTAAATTTTTAATTCTTACTAAATTACAATTATATTAGTTGCTTCAACTTCAATAAAAAATTAAAAGATAATATTAATAAATGATAGTGAAAGACAGTCAGACTAATAAAAAAGAATTAATTTTTAGTTTCTAAAATTTAACTTCTCTTTCTACTTTTAAATATTAATACAAATAATAATATGATTAATAGGGATATATAAGAATAAAAAAAATAAAGTTATTGATCTAAACCCTAAACCCTAAATCCTAAACAATTTTTTTTTCAAAATATGCCTTATAATTTAAAATAGAAGAAATATTAATTTAAGAAAAAACAGAGTAACTATTATAACTAAATTATATTAAATAATGAGTATTAAAAAGGTTGGATTTTTTAGAAGTATTTATTTAAATTTAAAATATTTTTAGAAGTATAAAATAATTTTTTTAATCTAATTATATATATATACTAAAAAAACATAAATTTCCTTTTAAATAATGATATCAGTCAAATTAGAGTTAATTTAACTTACTCTAATATAATATAAAATATTAAACTGAAAAAATTAAAATATAAAATTATTTTTAAATGATTTAGTTGTCAAATAGTAATGTCCATTTAATTTTAAAGACCAATAAAGTAAGTTTAGACAACTCTAAGTTGATGCTAATTTTTTAATAAATATTTATATTAGTGTTGGGTTAACTTTGATTTAATAGACTCTATCAGTTTAACAAATTTTAAATTGACACAAACTATTTTTAATCTTTTAATAACTAAAAATATTTATGTCAAGATTTATTTTTAATATTTTTATTTTTTTAAGTTAATAATGTTAATTTAATATATGTTTAAAATTTATTTTTAAGTTAAAATTAACTAAGTAAACACTATTTTTATTTATATCTTATAAATTTATATATTTTAATAAGATGAAATATAAATTATAAATTATTTTTAATTTAAAAATTAAATTTAACTAATCAAAGCACAATTTTCCTCTTATTTTTATATAAATCTTCTTGTTGTCATTTTTTTTCATCTACATTAATTTTTTTATATTCATTTTCTTTGTTCACACTTATCTTTTTCTTCTACATTTATCTTCTCACATTCAACTTTTTTTTAATTAAATTTATAATTTTTAAAATTTTACTATTTTAATATAAAAATTAAACAATTTACGATAATATTTTTTAAAATTATTAACGTGAACTATGTCAACATTAAATTAAATAAATTTTAAATAAGTACATTATTAGCTTAATTAATACTAAACTATTTTAGTTAATAATTAATTTAAAAATTAGTATAGACTTAGTCAACATTACTTAAATTAACCTTCAAAACTGATGTGAATGAATTAATGTTTATAGATGTAAATTTCACTCCTGCAATGCAGATCTAATATCATTGAAAACTTAACGTCCCTATTTACTTATTAACGTCAAATTTTAATTAATTCTTAATATATATATATATATATATATATATATATATAATTCTAAAACTAATAAACTACAACTTTATATAAAAGGTATTGAGGAATAAATATACCTAAAATAATGTGGTCATCAAACTTGATGCCAAATAAACACCATTGTCAAGTAGAAATAATAAAAATTATATTAACAGTCTACTTTAAGAAAGTGATGACCAAAAGAAATGAAATATTTAAAAGGAGAAATAAAATTTTTATATACCATATTGATTGAAAGATTAGGAATAAAATTTTCATAATTTTCTGATAAGATTCTTAACCTCTTACATCTTACTCGTGAAAGTGCTGCATACAACTATTGTACTTTTCCTTCTCCTTGCACGGACATTTCTTATTACGTAAATGATTGGCGTACCCCGCTCCACACATGAAATCCACCCATTCAAAACCACCACAATATCAATTTAAGGTTAAATTCATGGGTTTCAATAATACATAAAACCATAATTTAAATATGAAAAAAAATTGAAAAGTAAAATAAAATTATTGCATAAATGTAATTCAGATCACTGTGTAAATTTTTTTAAATTCATTTTGAAAGAATATATTGACCAGGGAGATAAGAGAACACGGTACACCAAAATAATGGTGTCAGTATATCGACGTCCTTTTTATTATATGCTCCACATGGCCATGAATTATGTATTTTTGAACTGCAGAATTTATTTATTTTTGGATGAATTTTTTTGTCAAAAATATCAGCAGAAATAAACTCGTAAATATCATATGGAGATTAGGGCTTGTTTGAGAGATGCATGAACAAGAGAATATGATAATAAGGCAAGCCACGCTTTTTAAATTCAATCGTATAATACAAAATGACATAAATAAAAAATACATATTTTTAAAATAAAAGTTAGTATGGAAATGAAATATTAAGAAGAATGCAACTTTAAACTTACAACCACGAATCAGTTAATCCAATTTTAATTTTAACACTCTACACAGGATATCAGATTGATCCTCGGCTTAATATTCTTCTTTCTTAGATATTGTAAATGAAAAATTTCCATAAACCTTTCAATAATCACTAAGCAACAACTGTATAATTTTTTTTATATTATAAAAACTATTTTACCTAAAATTGAGGTTTGAGGGAAACGGTACGTGTATGATTGTCCTGTTGTAAAAGCATCTTTGTCAACTATGGAGTCATTAGTATCCTTAAGACTAGTACTGTAACGTTAGAAGGATAGTATATGTCCTTCCATCAGAATTGCGCTCCTTTTATTAGCTCTGGCCTAACATTGGAAAAAGATCACCATCCTTCAATGTACATCTGGAGTCTCTAAAACTCTTTGACAAGACATCATGCTCATTTAACATTTGCTTTTAGAAAGGAACTATCTCAAAATCTGATGTGAACTACTTTCATGCCTGAAAAAATTGATAATATATTATATATTATAAGATATTATACAATATGATAAATCTGTCTTTAATATATATTATATAACTCTATATACATATATGCATATGACTGTTTTTTAAGTAGAATATTGATTGATGTCTGTCCCTCGTACAACACCAAAATTTCTCTCACATAAATTACAATAAAATATTTAAAAAAAATAAAAAATCAGGCTAAAGTATTTGTTAGAGGTCACCCAATGATCCATCTAAATTTTTCTTTTTTTTAGTATTGCTTTCTACAAAAGATTCCTCCTTGCAAAGAAAGAATAGCATTATAGAAAGAGGATAAACACAAGTACTCGTTGGTTAGTAATTAAAACCTAATAACAGTTATAGGAATACAAAAAGATGACTGATGACCCTGTTCTAGGCAATTTGTAGTTGTTTTGCTCACAGGGTTGACGCATTAGGTTGTGTTGTTTTGTTTTATGCTTGTATTATTGATGACCTTTGTATGCAGGGAATGGATACGTACCCAAAGTGGAAATAATCTTGGAGGATGTTTTTTGGGTGCACATTATCTGTCACATGTTATTTTGCAGATTGTAAGCTTGCAGATTATGCTACAGATACTTTGCTTGCAGATTATGATGCAAATTGTAGCTTTAGCATGCAGGATAAGAAGGTCTATGTTTGTGCAAGAAAGTTTTGAAGCCTTAGGATATATTAATGTATTTATTGTATTTACTATAAACTCCTACTGTTATTAGTGAAAGGATTGGATGATTATCAAATCCTAATGACCTGGATAGATGGAAGTGATGGACCACATTACTATAGGGATGCTTTTATGGCCTAGGTGATGGGCAATGCATGAACACACTTGCGAATTCGTGTAGAAGTACACAAAGGTGACAGAACAATGAGAATGTTCTACTGTTTAGATGGAAGTAGTATGCGTTCCCAGACATTTCTTCAAATGATCGGTTATGTTTACCTTGAAACAACAAATGTTATGGGAGGTACGTTTACTGCTCCAAATGAAAGAATTTCTTCCTGGAGCACTGTCCAAAATTTTCTCCCAAGTAAACGCTAGAATTTAATCACATCTGTCATGAAGTTTAATAGAATTTTTTTGGACTATGACAAGTAATTGCATGAGCTTAGTAGGAAAAATTAGGGAACACAAAACTGCACCAAATTTTTGTGGACTGCTTTTTAGCAAGATTATTTTATGACAATTGTAAAAATTTGTATAAGCTCTATAGATTTTATATATACTTCTCTAGTTTATTATCATGTATACGGTTTTGTACTAACCTTTTACAAAAGTATATATATATATATATATATATATATATATATATATGAACTTACTATTTTCATTATAACTTGGTCTTTTTCTCTTTTCGGTTAAACAGTATTCTTTATTAAGTCTGATAACCCTTTTGTCCATTGGATCCATGTTGACAAATCAAGACATGTGTCTCCTTATATGAAAGTGTTATAAAGGAAATGAATCATGATAGGTGCACACCCTTGAATTTTCTACTCCTATCCCACACTTACATCTCACTCACAAAAATAGTGTAATTTTTTGAAAAAATGAAAAGAAAAGTAATATTTAGATGTAGGTAAGGTGTGAATGAGAGGTGCATGAATTATTTTTCAAAAGAAATATATATACATATATATACACTTAATTGACAAATCAAGTCTCTTAGAGAAATAGAAGGACTACAATGTTGTTTGGGAATAATAGATAAATATTTAATCCAAAAAAGTGAAAGGTTAACAATTTTAGGATTTAGGGTTTAATAACCATTTTAGCATTTATGTTGCTGCCATATGTGGCTCTATCGATTGCCTAGGCACAACCATAATCAGAAGGTTTTTGGTAATTGTCTACCCACAACAAGGAATGTAACAATAATAATGCAACAATAATATGAGTAACGTAAACAGAAAATGGCGGGCTAGAAATCTTTTATTAACATGGTCAGGTGAAGGTGAAGGATATGAGTATTGCATCTTAAGATGTACACACCCAAAACATGCGGTTCCTTTATTTTAGATTTCTTTTTGGTGTCTTGCGTATGAAATATGTTATCTGTGTACTCGTACAACATTGATCTAAAGAATGAGTTGGACATAAATAATATGTTACAGATACAGTTTAAGCGTATTTTGTGGAAATTTTTTCTTTAGATAGGGTTCAAAATCAGACAATATTTTCTATCCTTTCTTTCTGTTTCTATTACATCTTTCCTTTAAAAGTACATGATAAATGAAATTTAAAGTGTTAACCTCACTTTTCTGTTGATGAAATGACCAAGCAGGATCATAAGCGGAAAGAAAGTTTTACCCAATCATGTGGAAGCGATTAATAGATGTAATATTTACAATGTAATTTTCTATTTTCTTGCTAAAGGGTAAAAGCATATCTCATGTACTTAAGAACTAGTCGTAGTTTGAATTGAGGACTGAACAAGTCGCATGATGTCATTATATGATCTCTGTGCAGTGATTCGATTCGCAGCTTCTGTGGGATGCAATCCATCCCAAAATACGTATTCACTTCTATTCTGACATGGTGTTTTATTAGGTAGACAAGGCGTTGGGCAGCATGAAGCATTCGCAACATGGAAACCTGAAACACAAGGATCACAGTTGTGTGCGTTTGAATCTAGAATGTGAAATGAAGTGTAAAAAATCCGAAATGTATACCAGGGAAAATGGATCTGTCCAAGCTAGGGACGAAGATGGATTTGGAATCAGTAGAAGAATGATTATTGAATTGGTCCACTTGAGATTTAAGCTTGTCATTGAAGATGAAGGCAGCATCACTCATCTCTTCAACACAAGAACCATTTGTCCCATGCATAGACATGGCATCTGGAGTGCAACCTATATCAACCACGCCAACTACCACGAATTTTCTTGCCCCAAACTCGACATGCAGTTCCTGTCCTCCAAAAACCATCTTTTTGTATAATTATAAACCGTGTCCAGCATGTAAGTCTTATTAATTAGGGTGGTAAATATGGTGGTTAAATTAGTTGATTCAACAACACTGCTCTCAAACCCAAAACAACTTAGTACTCTTCACCCACCATTGAACGACACTAATGTGTATTTTTTAAATTTTTTTATCATGTTTTGAAAAAAAATTATGTATATCTAAAATTTTAATTTACAGACTACCAAAAAAATATAAGTGTATAAAATATGTCATATAATTAGAAAAAAAAAAGATAAAAAGAAAAAATGAAAAATAGTTCACATAACTTTGAAACTAACACTTTTATTATAGTTATTTTGATTTAAATTAAAAAATTAAATATATTTTTATTAGACAATACATTAAAAAGATATGTATTACATAAATATATGTAATATTTTGGGTATATCATCATCCTTATTTTTATTATCAATTTCTTTCACCTTTTTTATTCGTTTTTTCTTTTTATTTAGTGTTTTTTCTCAACATTAGAAGTTTTTTTTATTGAGATGCTTTGAAGGATTAATTGGTCGCTGTCAAATTTGAGAGCATGACGTCTGGACATTTGTGATCCCTATAATATATGAAAATTTAATTTGATGTCAATTAAAAAAATTAAAACGATAAAATTATATATGTCTTTCATATGTTATCATAATCTTTAGTATATATGCTAGTCAAGCTTTCCCCTTAAATTAAGTAACTTGATTTTCAAATATAAAATCTAACTTTTAGTTTCGTTTTCTCACACACTCAGAAGATAGAATCAAGTGCCACTAGGTTTAAAATTTTGTAAAATCACGCTATAATAGATTTTTTAAATGTACCTTTTTCGTTTATCTATTAAATTACGTAATGTTATCTTGAAGACCGAATACAAATTCTCCTAAACTCTTTGCTTGTTGTGTTCTTTTTCCAAAGGTGGAATCTTAAAAAAAAGGTAATGTTATCTTGATGACTATGTATACTAAATTATGAAAGCTTCAGACATGCATAAGTATGCAATCCAGTAATAAATATTTAATCAGTGTAATACTAAAGGCATATCGGTTGGTTTAATACCCCACGTCAATTTACGAGAGTGAAAAAATGCAGAAAATTGTATACCTGTATATATTTAAATAGCCGGAGAAGAAGATTGTTGGCGAATTGCTGAGGGGTATAGAAGAGTTTGGTTAGGTAAATAGGGAAAAAGAAGTAGTTGTATATGTAATCGTTGTTGCCTATATTAACGTAATACAGGCACTTTTTAAGGTACTGTTTTGCTTTCTCAGGACCTCCAACTTTGTCAGCAATTTTGGAAAATATGGCTTTGTGATTTCTCACCTGCTTTTCCAAATCGATATTGTCACCCTGCATGAGCAATGAAATACAAATCTTCTCAAATTACATCTAAAAACACCAATTAGATGAAGAAAGGAAGAAGGATAAATAAAGGGTATATTTGAATTATATACTCCAATCATGCCACTGTCGGGTCTTATCCCTGCTCCTCCTGATGCATAGTTCACACCCTTAAGAATGTCTGAGCCACTAGTGTTTGCATGAGGTGGAATGAATTCAAGAAATCCCAAAATCTCGCCCGCAACAAATGGATAAACGTTAGTTAGAGTAATTGTAGACACAAAATGTGGGGTAAAAGATAAAAGTGAAAATAATATAAGTTTTTTTAAGAAAAAAATGGTGATTAAAAGAAATGGTGAATTAAGCATAGAGAGTGTTACTAATGAAGTCAACTGAGGTTTTTCCATTAGTAAATCTTCCTGTGGGGCCTTGTGGGAAGTCGATGCCATATGGTCTGAAATTGGCTCTTCCTAATGTTGCACGGTTGTTGTTATTTCCACTGTCAGATAGAGAGTCACCAAAGATAAAAAGGCAAGGTACAAGGGGTTCTCCATGGACACAACATTGCATGCAATTTGCTGCTAATAGAAGAGATAGAACTAACCAAGGCTTAGTCTTATCTTCCATCGATCTCATTGTATCAATAGCTAGATGAAAGATGCATGTGTGAATTTATTGGGTGGGCTTGCTTTCAATGAAGTCGGAATGAATAAACATTGGAGGGCGAATAGTTTGACAATTTTTTTCCTTTTTGTCAACCAAGACAAAAGTAATTGACATTATTGCTAAGATGACCAGTTTGGCAAGTATTGTTACTGACAACATCTTTTGCATTTAATTTATTACATATAATTTTTATTTTATTTCATTTTTTTAAAACATTTTGAGATAATTTTTTATAATTTTCTCTTTAATTTTTATAATTATAAGAAAATAAAGTTAATTATATTTTTATTGATATATCTAGCACTTCAAAACTCCTTTGGTAAGATTTAGTGAAAAAAAAAATTAGGAGAACAAAGGAATATAGAAGAAGTAAAGTTAGCCAAGTCGATATAATTTCCTTCTTAACGAGATTTGTTTCGTGTTTAGCCAGCCTTTTCCTTACTTAGTCAGCCTCATCTTTGCTTAGTTAAAACAAGACTAGAGAGTAACGCAATTTGATCACTAAGTCTTGCATAGCAAGAGCTAGGTCTCGCCTAACAAGCTTTAAAGGTAGAGAGCATGCAAATTTTGCTTTTAGATCTCGCCAGTAAATGATAATGTTAATTTTTACCATTAATTTTAGTTTTTTTACATTAACAAAATCAATTTGCTCTTAAGTTTTTAACTTACCTAGTTCTCCTTTTGATACTTTTTGTAAGTATTTATAAATTGATTACTCTTATCTAATTATATCACTAATTCTTGAATTTTTTTTGTCTAACAATTGTAAAGAAAGTACTTGAGGTTGAAAGAAACAAGATTGGTATCCTTGGGATGGAAAAAGAAAAATTAAAATGCAAATTCAAGAAGAATATTGGTGCTAAGCAACCCCTGAACCAGGCTCGACACTACATGGGTAACATGAAATTTGTCATTAGGGTCAGGCGCCAGCTAACTTAGACCAAGCGTCAACCTCCAGAGGACACCAGCGTCGGCGTACTCTGATGTAGCCCGACGCTAGTTGGACCAAGAGCACATATACCCGATCATGCCGAGCGCAAAGTGGATGGTGTTGGTTGCCTATTTTGTTGACATGACATTTTTGGGTTTATTTCTTCATGCTCTTCGAGAGATAGGGCAATATTGGCCTAGAGAACTCGAACCAGACGCTTGGAGAGATTTGGTGCAACTAAGGTTTCCTTGGGTTTCTTCTCCTTTGGATACTAATCTTCTTTCGTATCTCATCCTTTTATTTTTGTGTTCTTCATGACAATAAAGAACTAAACTCATTTTGTTAGGGTTATAGATGTAACCAATTAAACTCTCATATAATCTCATTGTTTATAAACACACATATACATACATATATACATACATACATATGTACATATATACATACATACATACATACATATATATATATATATATATATATATATATCTTTTCGTTCAATGTTAGTAATTATGTTTCTATGCTTAATGCTTGTTGTAGTTTGATCACCCACAGCTTGACATTTGATTCATTGAGTATTGAAAAATATCTTTTGTAATCTTGACCTGGAATAAAATATCTAATGAAACTTGTATCTAGGAACAAAGTTTGATTCATCAGTTGTCTTAAGTCCTTGTTGTAATTGCAAGTTTACTTATTGGAGATCAAGGAATTTTTACTAAGGGACTGGAGTTTGATTAAACTAGTAGGTTGACTTTAATATTGAATTGGAGAGAAGATTAGAGAGAAGTTGAGTGATTATATGTGTGAGAGTGAGGTTTGGGGAAGTCTAATCCTAGCATTAACATTCCATATCATTTCTTATCTTTACTGCCTTCTAAGTTTTCGATAAAATAACAAAGAGCTTTTATTGTTTTTATTATTTTTTTGCATAGCTTTATTTCTTTAAACAACAAAACAAATTATAGAAATATTTTTTATCTAATTTAGTTATCAATTGTAAATCTTGTTGTGTATTGTTGCTACGGTGTGACTGGTATATTTTTCATTCTACAAAAAGTCATAACAGCAAACCCAAAGTTCTGGCTGAGCGAATGACTTAGGAAATGTTCTCACATTGGCTTCACATCTTATATATAAATAAAGGAGGGAACCTATCCATTGGAAGAACAAAAGGAACGAAAAATAAAGAAAAGACTAGAACAACCATCCATTTGAGACTCCCTCCATAGCTTCCACCTCCGCCTCATTCATATTTTTGTTAATATTCAACTTCATGAGTAACTAATTTCTCTTTTGTTAGGATTAGATGATCACCAAACTCTTGTATATATTTTTATTATATTTATATTCAATTTCATATTATTTTTCTCTATTAATGTTTTATGTGTATATTTATTGTTTATTGTGACTTGATCAATCATAAATTAGTTGAAGTTGTAAGATTTTGGAAAATTCTTACGAGTTCTTGACTTCAGATAAGACAATTAATAAATCATTAAGATAATTAATAGATCATTTATCTGGAACAGAGAATGACATATTGATCATATCTAAATCTTTGAATTTAATGTAAGTCTATTTAAATAACTTGGTAAAAAATTATAATTAAATTGGATATACTTAGAATTTGTTTTAAGAGTATAAATTTTCAAGATAAAAATTGATGGTAATAAAAAAGAGAAAAATTATTATTTTTTAGCTTATTGAAAGAAGAAGGTGGTGAAATTTAATTCCAATAATATTCATTTACATATTTCTATTAAACTTGACATTCTGCACTACTACAATATTAGAAATTAACGTCGCCAATTTATGTCGGTTAAACTACAAACGACGTAGAAGAGATTTTAAAGGAGAATTCACGTCGGTTATTGGGATAACCGACGTGGAATGTGTGCCTCAAACACATTCTACGTCGGTTATCCTAATAACCGACGTGAATTCCCCTTTAAAACGCGTTCCCCTTTTTTCTTCCCCTTTAAAACGCGTTCCCCTTTTTTCTTCCCGCTCGCACAGTGCCAACCCAGGCTTCATCCCTCACCCACCTTTCTCTCTCAACCGCTTCCCCCACTCCTTCCAAGACCTCCTTCAAATCCTCCCTCTCCGCCACCCCGCTCCACGCTCCTCTCTCCCACCGCGCGACCCCTCCAACGCCGCCGCGCAGCTGTCGTCTGGTTCCGCAACGACCTCCGCGTCTCGATAACGAGTGTCTCGCCTCCGCCAACACCGTCCTCCCCGTCTACTGCTTCGACCCCGCCGACTATGGCAAGTCCGCCTCCGACTTCGACAAGACCGGCCCCTACCGCGCCACCTTCCTCATCGAGTCCGTCGCTGACCTGCGGCGGAACCTCCAGGCTCGCGGCTCCGATCTGGTGGTCCGCGTGGGGAAGCTCGAGACCGTGCTCGTGGAGCTGGCGAAGACTGTCGGGGCCGACGCGGTGTACGGGCACCGAGAGATTTCGCACGGTGAGGCGAAAACGGAGGAGAGGGTGGAGGCGGCGATGAAGGATGAGAATTTGCCTTAAGGGGAATTTTAGAAATTATTCTTCAACGTATAAATGGTATAATTTTAGAATTTTAGAAATTATACTGCAGAGGCTGAAAAAATTTGCAGCTGAGTGTGAAGCGCAGCCACAAAAGGGGTATAAGGATGGAACACACAGTACCAGATTTACAACGTCGGTTATTTCCTTAACCGACGTGGAAAGTCATGTGATTTTCAACGTCGGTTCAATTTGAACCGACGTTGAAAATATTACTTTTAACGTCGCCTCTTTCAACGTCGGTTTTTGAGCCGACGTGAAATGATCCCCAGAACCGACGTGGAAAGTGGTTAGTGTAGCAGTGCTGAAAATACTAAAAATATTGTTTTCTTTAATTTTAACTTTTCTTTCAAGTTTTTGTTTATTAATCTCTATTCATGTTTTATCGTTTATTTCAAGATTAATAATACAAAATTGATGTAATACTACCTCGAATTCATAATACTCTTACTTACTTTTAAAATTATTTTCAGCAATGATGCGCTTGAAAAAAATTTAACGTTTTCAAACCAATGTTTTATCTTGTTAAATGAAGTTTGTATTTGATTTCGTGAACGTTATGCACGCAAGAGGTGCGATTCTTGATTTCTTTATTTACATGAGTCCAGTATGTGTAAGAGGGTATGATTTTAGTTGTTTTCAAAATGACGTGCAATCTGAATAATGTAAGAGGATATGATTTTAGCTGTTATCAAAATGACATACTATCTTAATAAAAGTGTATGTGTATGACATCTAGTTATATAATTATGTCCATTAAATAATTATGTAGTACTTTTAATCAAAAGTAATTTTATGTCAAGATTTTATATATAAATTCCTTTAACAATCCTAAAAGTATTGTATATATATATATATATATAATTTATAGATAGAGATCTATTTTAGTCTCTAGGTTCGTCATTATAATCTTTTATACTTATTTTTAGTTTGTATTTTTTTAAGAATCTCATATAAAAGAAAATACGCTTTTGAATTAAGCACACAAATATACATATATACAGTGCAAAAAATTAGTTGAAATGGAAAATATATTCTTGTATTAAAAAATATGTAATATTCATACAGGATAGAAAGACAGAAAATGATAGAAATATAACAAAGTCCCATCACCAACAATTTTAAAGAGATCCATAGTGATCTGCAGTTGGATAAAACACCCTAATTCTTTGTACAACCTTCAAAAAAACTCGTGAAATTTTTTTACAACAAGCAACAGGCACGAAAACTGGAACTTGAAGGAAAGAAATATGTCGATCAACAACTACAAATTTCTAACTTGGAAACAAAGACAAAGGCTTTGTTGAGAATAATAAAAAACACATTTTCTTTATAATATTATTTTCTATATGATTAAAATTTATTAAAAAATAGAAAACTAAAATGAAATTCATGGTATAAGAAATGACACTCATACAATAATATTGTAATTTTCAACCAATTCAGCCACTAAAAAGAATACGCTAAAAGACTTTATTAAAAAAGACAATAGTATACATGTATCTTCATAACTAATGAATATTTATTCTTTCTTTTTAGTTCTTTACTTATTATATTATATATTTTAGAAATTTATAATTTTTTTTCTCTTTCTAAAAGTATATTACGAAGATTTGTAAATGGGTGTGCCGTAGTTTGAAGTAAAGCATCAAGACTGAAGAAGGGTCTTGATAGTGAAAGGGTAAACGAAGGCCGGATTAGAACCATTATATGCAAGGAGTGCGATGAATTTGTTGAAAGCTTCTGTTGAACTGAATTTATCCCAAAACACATACTGATTTCTATTCTGGCATGGTGTTTGATTAGGATCACAGAGCACATCCGACCCCGTTGGGCAGCAAGAAGCATTCGTGACAGTAAAACCTGAAACACATGGACCGTGCATTCATATTGTAAGACATTCATTCATTTGCTTCAATCAAAACATGAAATGGGTAAGAAAATAGAAACGCACCACGAGCAACGACGCCAAGGTTTCTCGCTGTGTTGTTTACAAAGGTGAATTTAGAATCACCACCAAACTTGTTCATGAATTCGTCCACTAGAACTCTAAGTTTTGCATTGAATATGGACGCTGCAGTATTCATCTCTTCAACACAAGATCCATTTGTCCTATGCATGGCTATGGCATATGGAGTGCACCCTATACGACCCACCCCAAGCAGCACGAATTTTCTTGCCCCAAAACGACGCAGAATCTGTTCACCCAAAATCAAATATATTAATTTAGTTTAGTTTATATTTTAAGGTCCTTAGACCCTAGTCCAAACCATCTCTACTATTATAAATTGACCCAATACTGTGATTTCAATTTATAATTACGCATGCTACTACAAGTGTGACTCCGCGTCAACTTGTGAGAGAAAATGAAAAGCAAACAGGAAATTGTGAGTACCTGAATGGACTGAGAATAGCTGTTCATAAGATTTTGTGCATATTGCTCAGTGTTGAAGAAGATGCTTGTCAGGTAAAATTGGGGAAGGAAGTAATTATATATGTAATCATTATTGCCTATATGCACGTAATACAAGCACTTGCTAAGATATTGCTGAGCTTTCTCAAAACTTCCGAGTCTGACAGCAATTCTGTTATATATGATTCTGTGATTTCTGATCTGGCTTTCCAAATTGAAATTGCTACCCTGCGAAATTTAACACTTCTTCATAAATAGTTATTATATAAATAAAAAAATATGAAATTGATTGATATGTTTAAATTATATATATATATATATATATAAATTAAATATTAGACTTTGAAAAAGTTACCACAAATTAATTTATGTTTAAGCTTTTTTATTTTCTTATAAATGTTTGTGAGAAGTTTTTCCAAATAAAACCCTATTTATATCTGATATATATATATACTAGATGTGTGCCGGTCTCACGGCGAATCCCAGCTGATCCAGATGCATAGTTGACACCCTTCATAATATCTGAGTCATTGATGTTTGTAAATGGTGGGATGGATCTGCTAAATCCCATAAATTCACCTGCGATGGTTGAACTATGGGGTAAGAAATAGGAAAAGGACACCATATATAAGTTTTCTTTAAGGTGAAGCTTGATGTTACCAATTATATCAACTTGCGTTTTTCCATTGGTATATCTACCAGTTGAGCCTTGTGGGAAGTCGATGCCATAGGGTCTATAGTTGGATTTTGATCTTGTTGGAAGGTTGTTGTTATTTCCATGGTCAGATAGAGTGCCTCCATAGATAAAGAAACAAGGCACTTGCTGTTCTCCATGGACACATTGTTGCAGGAAATTTGCAGCCAATAGAAGAAGAGACAGAAGCAGCCATGGCTGAGTCTTAGCTGACTGCATCTCCAAAAGAAGTTGAGTTATTATGATCAGCAAAGTATAAGGAGTGTGACAACCTCAACCTGAAAGGGTGCATGTATATATAGGGCATTCTATTTACCATGAAGTCAGAATAAAAGGATTTGGCAATAAAAGTATTTTCTAAAATCTAAAGTTTTGAATAAAATTCTATATTATAAAATAAAATATTATTTATCTATATTAAATATAATTATAATGTGAGTCAATCAATAAATTGAATTGTAAAAGTTCTCAAAAGTTATGTAACATATAAAAAAATAGTAAATTAAAATAATTCTATAATTCTTATAATGACCATGCCCTAACCACAACATGAGAGTTTGTAAGACACTTTGGCACCAATTATGACTGCATTTATATGTAAATAAGTGTGTGTTTTGAAAATTGTTTTAAATTTTAATTATATTTAATGATAACATATTTATAATTATTAAAAAATGATAAATTAATTATATTGTAGTTTCTAACAATAAAATTATGTGATATATTTATAATTATAAGAAAAAATTTAATTATAAATATGATAATAATTATAAAAAATTACAATATATATCTTTATTTAACAATTTTACAGCTTTCTTTTAAAATATTTTATAATTTGATAATAAAAATATTGAAGATAAATCCAAACAAATCATGAAATGTTAGTTTTGTTTTATTTAAATTTTATATTAAATTAAAAATGAATTAAACTAAATCTTATCTAACTTTTGTATTTAAAAATTGGAACTAAAGCGTCAATCAAAATGCAAGTTTATGATTTTTTTTTATTCTTTTTAAATACTTTCTTTCCGTAAATAAAATATACAATCTTAAAAAAATAAAAGAAAACAAAAAGTAAGAATAAATAAATTAAATAGAGAATAGTATGTTTATGTCGCACTTCTTCCTTTATTTAAAATAAAAGCATACATTCATATGCAATTTTTTAATTTTCAAACATAAACTAAAAAAAGTCATAGTTCAACTTTTTGTGTTTAAAGTAAAATAAAAGTTGTGTTTGAAAATAGGATTATTAGTAATATTCAGTTTAACACTGCCTTTTTGCCTTCCTCTTCCTCTTCTTCTATCATTGTCCAAGTTTCTGACACTCACTTTGAATGTCTGCTTCTCTTCATGTTTCTTGTAAAATTTCTACTCAAACAATTAAAGAACTTTGAAGTTCATCTCATGCATTTGTTCTCCATAAGTTCTCATTTGTTGAATACACCCATAATCCCAGACAAGTCATCACTTATAGCTTTACCTGTTTTCATCTTAAAAATCTCAAATTTTTTCCTCAAGCCTTCAAGAATGGATCTTTTTACTCTTAGCATTACCTTCATGTTTTCTATAACTTAGAACAAATAATTCTTTGACATTCAAGTCTTTCAACTTCATCTTATTCTGTCTTTTTTGCTTATTTTCAATCACTGCTCCTTTTTTTTCTTTACTTCTCAAAACTTGTTTTTACCAAACTTCAATACTCTTTAGATTTTAAAAAGTTTTCCATCAACATACATCAAAAAGCAAAGAATTATTGATTATACAAAATTACCGTCATTTACATTTGATATTTTCTTATTTTCTTCTTATATATTAATAGCAGTTCTAATATCAAAACAATAAATTTAAAAGTGAAAAAAATATATTGTTTTGTTTTCATATTTGAAAACAATATATTTATAGAACAAAGAATGAAAAAACAAACTTAACCTAACATAATAGATTTACCAAAAAAAACTAACAGATCTAAAATTTAGATAAAGACGAAGTCACTAACAATTATAAAGTAAATATATCTAGATAAAAGAAATAATACATTAGAAAGTTTTGCTACATTATAATAATAGATTATCAAACTATGATAAAAAAAAAAAGTCATGATAAACTTGATATAAATCTCTTTTATAAACTTATTTCGTAAATTAATGAAGTTTACCTAAATCTCTTTCGAAAAGATTGGTTCAAATTCTTTGTAAATTTTATTCCTGTATAAATTAGAAAATAATTAGATTAATGTACTAGTATTTCTGGGGTTAACCTTGGATTAAAAACTTCCCTATTTAACTTGAACTCTGTTTTGTAGCAAGAAACAGAGTATATAAAAGAAATAAGTAAATGATAAACAAGAAAGTAAGATAGATTTTTGAGTTGTTTAACTTGAAAAACTAGACATAAATAAAAAAGAGATAATATTAGTTTGATTTAGGGTGGAAGGAAAAAAATTAAATTAGATAAAAAAAATACTATTTATCCTCATTATAAACAATATAAAATTGATTCTGGTTAATACTTCACCCCTAAATTAGACAAAAAAATCCATTGTGAAAACATCAGCTCCATTAAAGAAAAAAAAAACTAATCAAAATGGTACAACATACTACAATAAATTCTATCAATTCTAATTTTCTGTTCTGTTTCCATCAAATTACTAATATTAATTTCATCTTCAGTGGTAATTAATTTCTTCAATTTTAAACAAAGAATATATGTGACATGAATGGGCAAGAATTCTAGGGGTGAGAGGTGTGCCCCAAAACTTTTAAAAGAATATTATAAGACATTTTTATATATTGTTTTTCCCCCTGTTTTATTTTTTTAAGGGAAAAGCAATTTTCTCTTATTTCACTTTTAAGATTAAAATATTAATTTTAGTATAATATTTCTTATATATAATTTAATGTTTATCATGTAAAATAATTATTTTTTTTATCTCAAGAGAATATTTAAAATATAAGAATTTGAATAGTTATATTTTATTTTTTTATGTTTTCATACTTTAACTAATTTAAATGTTTCTTATTTTTTAAGATATTTTTATATAAAAAATTCTTTTAAAAACCTAACATGTTTATCAATATTTTATTGTTTAATTAGATTCCTATAATTTATTTTTTTAAGATAGATATATTAATAAAAAATAAAAAAATAAATTTATTTTTAAAGTGATAAAAAAGGAAAAACTTATAAAAATGAAAAGGTCACAATTTTAACTTCTTCACCACCTATTGTAAAAGCATGATACTGAAAATTCAATTATTTAATTAAAAAAACTACTTTTCATGATTAAAAAAATTATAAAATAATAAATTTCATATTAATAATTTGAAACGTGTTACAGAAAAATATCCTCCAGTACGAGAATCTAATGAATCAAAAAAATAAAATTAAAAGATTTATTTAAAATGATTTCATATCGAATATAACTTTAAAAATATTATTCTCTTAAAAAAACATCAAAAGACATTTTTAAGAATGAATTTCTTGTTAATAATATAGTTTTTAATAATAAAAAATAGTTAAATTTTTTAATTATATTTAAATTAAATTCAAAAGTTTGAGATAATAAAAAAAATTCATTAAAAAAGTATTTTTTTTATAAAAGATAATATTTTAAATAAAAATAATTTTTTACAGTTTTTAATTATATTAAATTATATACTAATTTTTATTGTATTATATATAAATTTTAAATATATCATTTTAGTTGTTCAAAATAATCAGTGAATTCACTACTAATAACATGTAATTAGATAAGTATTATTACGATATATATATATATATAATAAAAAATTAAGAATAAAATTTTTAAATAAAAAACTATTTTCTTTTATCTTTAAAAAATTAATATTAATATATACTCCCTACTCATCTAATAAAAGTTTGAATTTTTTTTTCATCAGTTTTACGTTTATTTTCAACCTATCAGTATATAAAAGCGGTACATGATATATAAAAATTAAATTAAAAATAATGAAAAATGTAATAGGTATCTTAAGCGACCATACTTTTAAAAATATGACAAAAAAAATTTTATGAAACTAATTTAATGAGATACGTGGTATATATTAAACAAATATATATTATTTTGAAACGGTGTTAGAGTATTATCAATTAAAACACGGATTTAATTAACAAAAAATGAGCAGCAAATATTTTAGGCAGAAAATAATTCATTTATTTTAAGTGTGAAAGCAAATAATTTCTTGTCATTTTATTGATTTTGCATGAAAATACATATCATCATTAGCCCATAAGTAGTACTCACTGTGACTACCAATATGCAAACTTTAACCAAAATTTTTATGGCAAATTACACTTGGACTTAACAAATATAAAAGACATAAATAGGAAAGAGGTTTGATGACCACACAGAGATTACAATAACAACAACAGCTTATGCCATTACTTTAGACCCTCTTTAGATCTGAGCTAAGCGGTTGATATCAAAAGGGTAAGCATCTGATGCAGATTGAGCATTGTAAGCTCTCCTACCAATGATAGTATTGGCAGACTCTGTTGGATGAAATGCATCCCAGAACACGTATTCCTTCCTGTTCCTACATGGAGGTTGGCCTGGCAAACACGTAATTTGACCATTGTTCCTTCCTACCCCACAGCACCCAGCATTTGTCACTCTAAATCCTGAAAATTAAAGACCACATGGGAATCAAACAGCATAAACTATGTTCAAATTTGATTCTCAACAAAATACCAAATGTTTAGGCACAACACAAAATAATTACCAAAGGTAGATGGGTTGCTTATGATATCTTTAAAGATATCATAAACGTTTATATAGATGGCTTTCGCATCCGAAAACTGGTTGTTGAATTGATCAACAAGATTTCTCAATCCGTTGTTGAATAATTGGTTTGCAGAATTGATTCTTGCCACACATGTTCTACCATCTGGGCTGTTTTGGGCCAATGCATTAGGGCTGCAACCTATTTGACCAACCCCAAATAACGCCATTTTCCTTGCGCCATTGTTGTACAAAATCTGAATCACAAGCACACAACAATTTTAGTGTTTAAACTGTGAACCTGTAATTTGAGCTCAAATCTAGACAGCCTCATATAGTAATCATTTGATTTCTTCTGTTGGTTTATATTTATTACTAGTGATGTTATTGTCAAACATGAAGTGTATGAGCAAGTTTTATAAATTAAAAAAAAAATAAAACATATATAGAAAGATTTTTTACAAATTAATTAACCAATGAAAAACTTATATAATTTGTTCTTTTTATCTAGAAAAGTTTGTTCTTTATGTAACCAAAGAAAGATGGCTAGTTGGAGGAGCTATGGATACAAATTATGAAAAGCTAATAGAAAATGTTGAAAACGAAATGGAAGAAGCAGATACTGACCCTGAGTTGTTGAGCATATGCTTGAATAAGAACATTAGCATACTGCTGTGGTGTGTATCGCCTACTGCTGGAATAGACTAAAGGCATGAAATAGTTGTTGAGATAATCATTGCTACCCAATCCAATTGAATAGATGCACTTGCTCAGGTAATTTGCAGCTGTGTTCTCATCTCCCAGTAAATTTACAATCTGGGACACCGTTCTTTGGTAATTTTGTACCTGCCCACTAAAACTGATACGGGCTCCCTACAATTTAAGTGAAGTGGAAAAGGTATGAACAATTATAGAAAATAACCAAATGGTTGCCAAATTAATGAAGAAAAAGTTATGCGTCAAAAAAGCCTAATAAATGAATAAATAAGCACCAGTTGCTGTCCAGTTTCCTCTCTAATGCCGGCAGCTGCAGAAGCATAATTGACACCTCTAAGTATGTCTCGACCTCTAGCTGTTGCATAGGGACTTATGTAACCGTTGAACTCCAAAAGCTCAGCTGTTAAATTTCAAGAGAAAGTTAGACAAGAGTAAAAAATTTCATATACGCTTACACATATATGGAAATATTAAAGAATCCATTTCGTCCATGTCCAAATACAGTTCCTACTTGCCTCTCACCTTGTTTTTCTTTTTATTACTATATCAGCATTTCTGGTTAACTTTTCTAGCTAGTGCTCTTTCCTTCATTTACTTCCCTCCTATCACCAGTTAGGTCTTAGTCCAAGGACTACTCCAGAACCAGACTGTCTTAAATTGCAAATTCAATGCAGCCAAACTAACCCATGTGCTTGATATTTGAGTGGTAGACATATGGCTAAAGTCAAAGAGGAGTAGTAACATGTGCACAGTTTGAAAAGCTTTATTAAATATTTCTCATTTTACAAACTTTAACTCTAAGTTTTTGGACCATGTAAATATTGGTGTTCACTTTAATTTTGTTATCAATGAAAAACAGTTTAATTGTTAGAGATAAAAATAATTAAGTTTATAATGAAAAATGAAAATAGATAACGTTGTACGAAACCAAAAACTAAAAAGGGTTTTGGAATGTAAGGAGTAAAGTGACAACAGATACTTCACTCACCAAGTCATAGTTTTGTTTTGTGATTTCTGTGTGCCACTTTGAGTTGATTTTGTATTTTCATTGCAAGTGATGTCTGACAAAGATAGTCAGTTCTTAAAAGGCGTTCCTCAATTAGAAGCTAAAAATATGCTGTGCTGGGAAGTTTTGTGGCTAAATTTAGCACCAATCTATCGTATAATATTGTCGTCCAATCGGCCATTAAAGGTAATGATCGATTACAAGCGCATACATATTTATGTAAGTTGAATTGAATTTATTACATATATACCTGTCTTAACTGATTTAGTTGAAAAACGATAACAATATAAACTAAAAAACATTAACTTATTGCATGTGACAAGCATGAATAAACGTAAAATCTTTAGATGGATAAAGGCTGAAAAGAAGATTATGGTAACAGTATATCATACTCTGATCAAGTAGCATGCAAGTTTGATAAGCTGATTAAAAAATGTTTGAACTTAAATTTAACAACTTATGAATAAAACAAAAAATATTATTTTTGAGAAACAAACTCACCGACTACATCAACAGTAGTTTTGCCATTGGAAAACCTTCCAGTTGGGCCACGAGGGAAGTCAATCCCATAAGGGAAGTAATTAGCTTTGGCCAATGAGTTGAGCTGGTTGTTGTTCCCATTATCCACCAAAGAGTCTCCAAAAATAAAGTAGCAAGGTACTTGCTGTGCAGATCCCACCCCATTATTCCATAAACCCAGAACCATTATCACTAACCCTATATTCATAATGTGCTTCCCAGATGCCATTGATGCTAGAAATGAAGCCACAAATTGCGAACTATGTGCTTTGGGATAATGAGTGGATGAGGAACTTCTGAATGAACAAAACTATATATATAGTAGTGGATGGAAGAGCAAAGACCAACCTTGTAGTCTTTTACAGTTGGGATATTATTGTTATCAGCATTAAATTCACGCGGATATAATGTGAAATTCAATGACGACAATCCCGGCTTTATCAGTGTGCCACTACCATCATCTCTTTCATGGACACAGCTCTTTAATGTCGAATTAATTGCATTTTTGCAGTGATGGGAATTCAGGTATTGCAAGATAATTTTTTTACAAAATTGATTTACAGGGAAAAAAATGTTAGTAGATGGTTTATATGAATGATATTTTCGCAGTTAATGTGGCCACTTGTCATTTTGCCATGTTTATATACTGTATTTGTTCCGAAATATCTAATTAATGTTAAGAATTTGTTTGAGTCTACGTATCTATTATAAAAATATTGTATATTTCTGTCATTAAAATTAAGTGTATTTCAGCTGCGTTGAGATGTTCATGATTAGTATAGTGAACATCACATCTCATCGTAAACTGGGGAAATTAGTACTGTGATGATTTAATTAATAGTGATCGGGGAGATTCTAATTGAAGACAATAAGTGTCAAGGAAAACTCTAAGTGATGGTAATTGAAGACTAAACGGGTCAAAGAAAAGTCTCCCTTTTGGTATGCCAAACTTAGATTTGGCCTGCACAACCTGGTTACAGAGATCTACACAAATTAAAAACAAGCGTCACAGTTCTGATAATTTTATTTGAACCCTAACTTGTTCGTAAATTAATGTTTCGTAATCACATCTGCAGTACTGCATTCATGATACGTGAAGCAAAACACGCAAATTAAATAGAAGTTTTTTTTTTTAATTCTATGGTCCACATTATATATGAATGCAATAGTAGGTTCTGTATTAGATAAAGTGGAAGTAAATTCAGGCAAAGAGAAGGCCTTGTATATGAAGCTGAGTCTCTTTCCTAATTAAGGGCATTCAATATAAGGTCTAAACTTGTCTCTTGGTTATTGGGTGCCTTCAATTACAGAAGATATATGATAATGTGAATCTCAAATCAACGTCAATCATTTTCTTCCTTGCCTTCTTCCCTTCATCTCTATTTTTTTTTCTTTTTTTATAAAACTGTCTGGATCTAGCTAGGTTACTTCCTCAAAAATTAAATAGAAATACCATGAAAATAATTAAGGAATGATTAAACGTTGTTTATATCCGTCCATAGAACTTCTTCTCAGACACTCTTCATGCGTTTACTTTCTCTTCTGCTAGCTGTTAGTACTTTTGCAGAAAATTGGAGAACAGAGATCACCAAACAATTTTGAATTTTCGAAAGAGAAATTAATGTTGAGAAGAAAATGAAATGAATGCAACGTAGGACAGCTTCATCCGGCTATGTCCCTAATCTACTCCACGTTTCAAAAATATTTATACAGAATGATGATTGAAAATATATTACCCAGTCTTTTCCATTTTAGAAAAAACAGGTAATTGTTTTTATAATGCATATCTTATAATTTTTATACACTTGGAGAACGTAGCCATGTGAAAATCAATGCAAGTATCCCTTATAAAACTTATTTTTAAGATAAATACAATAATAAAAACATATTATTTTAAATAGAATAACTACGAGCATAATAAAAGAAAATGTTTATTCACAAAATTGTTTAGTTTCTTTATTTTATATTTTTACTAATAAAATGAAAAATTTATTCTTATCTTTGTTTTAGCTGTGTTCTAATTGGATCTATTAAATCTAAAAGGAGTTCTGAGGTGCGATTTAAGGAATATTGTTAAGAAAAGACTATATAATAACTATTTAAATCCAATACAAGTTTATGGTATTTTCGGCAAAAAGTAGATAAAGACAAGGAAAAAGTAAGTTAAACATGGAGAGTATGACACAAACATAAAAATATAAAGTTAATTCTAATTTTTAGGTAGATTTATATTTAAATTTTAAATTTGATTTTCCTTTTCTTTTTTCTTTTGTGTAATTCTTAATGAAGGATAAGAAAAAGTTTTACATAAAAAAATGACATAAATATAGTTTATATATTAATAAATTATTTTATCTATTGTAAATTGATTTTAAGGTAAAATTTATTATTAAGCTTCTCTTCCTCTCTTTCGCATGCATACTTTTGAAGATATATAATAATTAAAGAATTTATTGTGAAATACTTCATGTGAGCGTTGTCTTGACTCTAGAAAATGCTTTGTTTGTAAGAGATAAACAGTGAATCATCCTTTAATGTTTATCTTGGAGAAATAATATATATGGAGTTTTCTTAAATCTGAATTTGCAAATTTTTAAATTATTAAGTTATTACCTTTTTTTTATCTAATTGAATATATGGTCTTGAAATCAACCATGAAAAGCTACGACAAACTCTGACCTCTCAAGTGTGAAATCAAGCTAGCCTAGAATTTATTTTGTGAGATTTTAACATTGAAACCTAACCCTATATCAAGCTAACAAGCTAAATCGCCTTTGCTTAAAGATAAATTTTTATATATACTGTTGGAAATCTCACATCGACTAGAGATAAAGTCAATCTAGTCTATATAAGTGGGTGCAAACTTCATCTTACCAAGTCGGTTTTGTAGGGTTGAGTTAGGCTTAAAGTCCACTTCTTAATATGGTATCAGAGTCAGATTAAGTTCATCCTAAGGTGTTGGGCCACCCGCTATTGGGCCGTTATTGGACCACCCATAAATCTATAGTTTCACGCTCGAGATGTCCAAGGGTGTGTTGGAAATCCCACATCGACTAGAGATAAAGTCAATCTAGTCTATATAAGTGGGTGCAAACCTCATCTTACCAAACCGGTTTTGTGGAGTTGAGTTAGGCTTAAAGTCCACTTCTTAATATATACAATAATTTAATTGGATTGAACAATAAACTTCACTTGTTTTTATCTTTTTTTATATGCGTTATCTAGCTTTTTGGTCTCGCAAGGTTGGACCAATACAGATCCGATTTTATGTTGATTTTTTTAAGAGCATAGCTCAACCCAAATTATATATATACATTGTTTGGGACCGACATCAAATTGATTATTGGAAGTCTAATTTTACAGTTTTTAATATTTTTGAAGCAATAAAAAGAGATGCTAAAAATGTATGGAAACATATTAATAGCATGACAGTGAGTATTTAAATACTTGGTTCATTGAAGAATGAAAAGAAGGAGTATTTGAGTAAAAGAAATAGAATTAGAGAGTAGGTAGTATATTGATGCCTTTGAGATGGTGGGTGGGATGGTTTGGAAGTTGTCAACTAAACATAAATGATAGATAGTAAATTCACTGCTTTTTTGGCTTTCATACCGACTAACATAGCAAGCTTCCAGTTTTTCAACACTCACTTATTCATCATTTAAAGCAAAAAGTCTAAAAAATCATTGGTCAAGTTATCTATGCTGAGCAAGTTGTCGTTGACATTTGCGTCGATGTGCACCAATTGCAATTGTCATTTCCATGCTCCGTTGGTCAATGTAAAATATTGCTTTAAATCTCACTAAGCTAAGGATCCTCTGCACTTTACAGCTAATAGCGATTCAGTATCAATATTTTCTTTTTCTGTTCGGCTAATATAACTATGTCACAGTTGACATTAGAACAACTAAATCATTCAAATCAACTTAGCTTCTGTCACATGATTGTTGGTTTTGGACACAACAATGCTAAACAAGTTATTTTTTAGTCATTTTGTATCATACCATCTATCAAAATCCTCCTCCCATCTTCTTCGGTCCAATTTTCTTGTTTTGCACAAAATCACAAATAAATAAAGATTTATCTTAGTGACCCCGTTAGAGAAAAAAAAATCCATTTAAATCAAAATCCAATGAAATCTAAAATTAAAATAAAATAAAAGTGATAACATGAAACAAAATGAAAATCAGTTCAAATAAAAAAAATTAAAAGAATGAAAATTTGTTTAAAAGTTAAAAAATAATATTAAGAATGACCCCAATATCAAAACATAAGTCCTGACAACAATGACTCTAGTCGTCTACATGAAAATCTTGACAAGAGTGTGAAATTAAGTGAGGAAGAAAGTAGCAGGTTCAAGCTGTTGATTAAGTTAATCAAGGAAGATTTGGATGTTCCTTTGTTTAAAGTTCTACTCACTAAACTTCTTCTAATTTCCTGTGTTATTGCTTTGATGAGTGACTAGTTGTGATATGTATCTTAATATGTGTTAGACTAGTTGTGTTATCTTTACTAATTATACTATTTATGTGTCTCTAAGTTAAAATATTTGTAACAAAATTTCAATTGTTGAAAAAATATTATACAATAAGTCCCTTTTAACTTATTTGACATAATATATTACTATACGATAAAAGTATATATTGATTTTTATAATAAATAAATAATCTAAAAACATTTTAAAGATTAATTAAAAGAGTTAATATAATAATAAAACAAAATGTAACCAAATATTTTTCAGAGTTTTAAATTTAAATTTTATAATTTATTGCATACTCATTTTGAGAAAAAAAAACATATTAAAATATTTAAAATAAAATTAATTAAATGATATACCAAATACCTAAACTTATTTAAGTATATATGATGTTTTGACAAGTAATTTGTTTCAAATAATAAACTTTCAAACAATTCACGTTACCCAAATTAAAGTAAATGTGAAGCTAGATAAGAATAAGTGTGTTAATAGGTTATAATTCAAAAGGATAGTACATGTGTTTTTATCATATTTTTAATAAAATCTTCATTTTATGGATGTTAAGTTTTTTTAAAACAATATCTTTTTTCTTTCAGAATCCTTATCAGGGGAATATTAAAAAAAATTATTCCACGTGTTAGAGTAAAAAATTACGTATTGATATTTTTTATTTGTAAAAAATTATTTGATATATAAATATTATTTTTATTTTAATTATATAAATTATATTGAACATATCTAATTTATAAATAAATATAATCAAAATTCTAACATTATGATGTAAATATTAAAGAAGTCATGAATTCAAATATTAAAAAAAAACCCAGCTTCTAATTGTTTATATCATTCACTTTTTTGTTATTACATGTATAATAGGATGATAAAGTGAAATTGGATGAAAATGTTGTCAGCCCTCTCATAATTTGTTGCATTTAATATCTTAGTGTTGTGCTTTTCCGTTAATCTATTTTCTAAATTAAAAACTAAAATTAAAATATTTTAAAAAATTAATTTTTATATTATATTATTTAAAAAATATAAATATATTTAATTATATTTAATTTAAATAATTAGTATATATAAATTAAATTTTTATTATAATTAATTAATAATATTTAATTATAAAATTAATTAATTTTAAAATATTTTTATAATTAAATACATTTTTAATTTATATATTAAAAAAATAATAAAGTAAATTAAGACATTTAACCTACTTAATCACGATGGATCAACTTATTTGAATAATCTTTTTATGAACCAACAATACATTATGACAAAATAGACTTTACCATTTATATTTTACTTCAAAAATTTAATAAAAATTGTATAAAATAAAGTAACTAAAGTCGTATTTAATACCTTAAAATTTTATTAAGATGAATGAAAATTTTAAAGCGATATTAAGTTTATGAATTATTTCATTTTGATTCTTTTATAATGAAAATATGAAATAAAAATATTTTTACTTAATTAAAATAATTTCTAAAACAAGAGTTGAGTATTAATTCACTTTTTACTATCTTATTATCTCACATTATTTTTAAAATTTTATATCAATTTTTTCTTTAATGTAAATGTCTTGTAAAATTTCATTAAATAATATATTATTTATATTTTAATTTATTATTTATTAATTCTTTCGTATCATATTTAGATTCTATGTAAATTAATAATATTTTATTATATAATTCAGAATTTTATTTAAAATTGTAAATTTTATTTTTATTAATATGTAAAAATATTTTAATATAAAAATCTTATAAAATTTAAATCTTAAATTTATCATTCTAACCATAAGTTTTAAGATCCTTTAAACAAAGTGTTATGTATATCATAAATTTCATTTTATTATTAAAAATAAATAAAATTATTCATATATACATTATAAAATTTATGCTAAACTTAAATAAATCAAAACATTATAAAAATCTTAAAAACTCCAATTTTCATTTATTAAAATTTTAAAATAAATATACAAGCATCATCACATTTTTATTAAACAAATATTTTTATTAAAATTACTAAGTTTTTCTCATTTCCTCTATGTAATTAAGAAAAACTTTTTTGCTGTTTTTTCTTCCTTAGGTTTCTCACCCTTCCATTACAATTGCATGACTTCCACTCCTTGGTCCTCACATAATTTAAACGATCATCTACATTGCCACCAAAACACCACTTCAAATCCACCCATCACTGTCTCTTAATCACATGGCTAGGGATGGACATGCTCTATGCGATCTACTCAAATAAAGTAGATTGAACTTCATCCATATCCACAAAATGATTCTGACCATTTTAGTATAGTTTAAATCTATATTGATTTAATTTCATCCAATTCAGATAAAATTGACTATATTTAATAAATTTAAATTTAGCTTTACTTAAATAATTTACTATTTTTTTTACTGATAATAAAAGTATATTTAAGGTTGAATTATTAATTTGAGAAACCTCGTAGTTATATAAAGTACCAGTGATTACTCTTATCAATCATTTTAACGAGTAAAAAATAATATATTTCAATTTCTAATTTTTGTGTAAAGCCACGAGAATCATTACACCACTCTCACCTTAGACGCCAAAGAAATATACATAACAACTACAACTTCTTTAATCACCAGTAATACTGGTCCTGTTTCTCCTCCTTCATCATCTCACATTAAGCTTCATTTATTCTTTTTAGTCATTTGATATGACTCTTGGAGATGTGTTCTTGTTTAATCTCACCCTCCTCTTCTTCTCCACTCATTTGTTTGTCACACATTCCATCAACATCAACACCATCACTTCTCATCATCACACTGTACTGGTTAACTTTCATCGTCAAATCTGATTCATGAAACTCATCCTTATTAACATTTTTTTATTTAAATAGTCGTTGTTTTGTTGTTCCTCTGCTATTGATACAGTTAGGTTCCTCAGTAGACAATCTTTTTAATTTAGAATTTTCAACTAGAGAATGCTTCTAATTTAGAATTTTCAACAACAAATGAAGAGTGATTATCAACTGCTTCTACTACTCTACCTGCTTCACTTATGAAGCTAATCTGTTCTTCCTACAACAAATACTACAATAAAAAAAAGCATCGAAAACTTCAAAAACATATTTGAAGCGACGTTCTCTGTCCTTATTAAAATCCGTTAGTATTGTGAGTGATTATATCACAACTATTCAATAGAACATAAGTATATGTTTAAATATTTTTAGTTAAAAATAATTCTTTCTCTAAGGTAATATCTTTTTTCTCGTTATTCAATTATTTTTGTTTGTAAACTCTGAAATAGAATAGCCATTGTAGTTCTTCAATCCTCTTGTTCCTTCACATCCATCTCGTACTATATAAACAAAAATATCAAATGAAAGTTCCAGAATACTGTAATGTATTTGATTGTCTGATACTTTTTTCCTATATTTATTTTATTATCAGAGTAGTTAAAGATCTCCCTTAATTAGTTCTCCTTAAATATTTTTCTCATAGAATTCGAATCAAACATTAACAAAAATGTACCATCTCCTAAAATTACACATTAGAATGAAATTTACCATGCCACAGCTTATTGCAACTAGTAGAGATTTTTTGCACAACTAGGCCCTCTTTACATCCCAGCTAAGCGATTGATATCAATAGGGTAAACATCGGATGTAGAGGGATTGTTGTAAGCTCTCGTACCAATGATAGTATTGGCAGCTTCACTTGGATGGTATGCATCCCAAAACAAGACCTCGTTCCTGTTAGAGCATGGCGGTTGCAGTGGCACACAGGTAACTTGACCACTGTTCCCTCCTACCCTACAGCACCCAGCATTTATCACTCTGAAACCTGAAAATTTACGAAGACCATGGCAACAAAATCAGCACGAACTAGAACTATCAGCAAAATTTGAGGCCCAAGAAGATAGCAAATGTTCTAGGCAGAAAATAATTACCAAGGGATGATGGGTTACTTCTGATGTTTTGCACGATATTATAAACGTTTACATAGATGAATTTTGCAGTCGGCAACTGGGTGTTGAGTTGATCGACCACACCTCTCAATCGCATGTTGAATGATTGGATTGGAGAATTGATTCTTTCCACACATGTCCTTCCATCTGGGCTGTTTCGGGCCAATGCATAAGGGCTGCAACCTATTGGAGCAACCCCAAATAACACCATTTTCCTTGCCCCGTAGGCATACAGAACCTGAATCACGAACACACAACAGTCAAGCTTTTAATTTGTGACCTTGAGCTTCTTACCTCCACAACTTTGTACAACAATCATTTAATTTTTTGTTGTTTCTTTTTATTAAACTTAATTTTACTTTATTGTCTACTTATAGTTTTTATTGATAAGTGAACCTCATATATCAGAGAAAATGTTGGCATAACTGTAAAGTAGAGGGTCCCGTCTGCATCAATGTGAGATATGACACTGCATTAGAGTGTCATGTCATTATTTCATATAAATATAGGAGATTAAGTTATTAAATGGTTTAATCAAGATTGTAGATTTAAAATAACTATTATATATTTTCAGACTTGGTAACAAAAAATGGCTAATATGGAACTATGCATACTAGGAAGAAGTTGAAAATAGCCAAAATGAAAGCTAACAAGCACATACTAACCCGGAGAAATTGAAGATATTGTTGAATAAGAATATCAGCAAACTGATCTGGTGGGTACTGACTGCTACTGCGATAGAGTTGAGGCAAGAAATAGTTGTTAAGGTAATCTTCGCTACCCAATCCAATTGAATAAATGCACTTATTCAGGTAAGTTGCAGTTCTGTTCGCATCTCTCAGTAAATTTAACATATAGGACACCGTCCTTATATGGTTTTGCACCTGCCCTCTAAAACTGGTACGGCCTCCCTACAAAGTTAAACTCAAATCAACAATTATAAAAAAAATTAAAGACCTTATGGCTACCAAATTAATGAAGAAAACAAAAAATAATTAAGTACCAGGTGCTGCCCAGTTTCATCTCTAATTCCAGCACCTGCAGAAGCATAATTAACTCCATAGAATATGTCTCTGTCAGTAGCTCTTGAAAATGCACGTACGTAACCGTTCAACCCCAATAACTCAACTGTAAATTTCAAGAGAAAGGTTAGACTCCATTTCAGATGTTTACATGCATATATATAAATCAACAATCCGTTCATCTTTTTTATGACGCCTTTTTCTTCTTTACTTCCCTTCTACCACTGAGACTGATTTTTGTACGGACAGGAGTTAAAAAAATTCAAATTTACATATTAAATTGAATCTTACAAAATTATCTAATGAAATTTTAAACGAAGAAATCATCCTATTCATAATACGATTTTCGTTTGAGTTCTCTTCATATATATATATCACCAATATGAATACACACTACTTATTAATATTTTATAATTATTTTAATATATATTTGGTTTTGTTGAGTCTTCTCACAAACAAAAGAATAAATTAAAGAAAATAACGTTAAATAAATTATAAATCAATCTAAATAAAAAAATTGATATCACTTTAAATATAAAATTTTAATTTTAAAATAATAAATTTGTTAACCTTTCTTATGTATTATTCAACACCTTAATTTTTCCATGAAACTCAAAGTGATACTTA
This sequence comes from Lablab purpureus, assembly GCA_030347555.1. Lineage (NCBI taxonomy): Eukaryota > Viridiplantae > Streptophyta > Magnoliopsida > Fabales > Fabaceae > Lablab > Lablab purpureus. The sequence continues at coordinate 13,931,759 of CM059259.1, forward strand.
GATTCCACCATATCAAACATTTTAAAGCCTTATACGTAGAAAATCCCACTTAGATTACCCGTTTTGTCAAGAACTATTATAGAATTAGACTCTATGATTGCAGATTCAGTACAGCCAAAGAAAAGCATGTGCTTGGTTGGTATTGAATGGTTAGGCAGACACATAAGAAGGAATAACTTAAAAGGACAATATGCTCACTTTTTAAAAACTTCAAGTTATTGATTATATTTGAAGTTAAAACCATATATAAAAATAATAAATAACTTGAATGATAAAAAAATAAAAAAAAATACATTTTCACTAAATTGTATAATTTTAATTTTCTTAAGATGATGGATTCAAGATACAATTTGCTAATGTTCTCCCAGTTAAATTATTTTTTCCATCAAAATCGAATGTAGTAAGGTGCATGCGAAACTGGTTTTAAGACATGGTAAGCAATACGTTGGAGTATATGGTGGTGCCAATAGCAGAGCTTTCACTGGGGGGCGAGACGGCCATCGCCCTCAAACTTAAAAAAAATAGTTTTTTAAAATCTATTGAAAAATTTATAAAAAATAAAAGTCGTAGAAAAACAAAGGAGTGATCAAAATAGAATAAGATACTTCAATATTATCGAAGATAATGAATTATGAAAATAACTGATATTTAAATGGTATTATTAAATACTTAAAATCACTCATAAAAATTATATTATAAAAAACTATTATATTTAATTATACAATGAATTAATTTATTCTCTTCAAGAAAATCTCAAAGTCAGCTGCTGAGATTTTGTTATATATTCATATATTCTTCTCAAATAACTTGCAACTTTTCTAAGTTAATTAAAAATATGTTTGACTTTCAACAACTTAGTTGCTTTGGGTCAGATATATGAAAATTAGATTATCTAATAACCGATTGTATATATAATTAATTAATTATTGTTGGATAATCAAATTGATTATAATTAATCAAAATTAATATTCAGAAGAATTTGTCGAAAGTTAATTTTAAGATAATTAATTTTGTTTGGATGTAAAAAAATGAAGTTTTACCTAATTTTTTTTTCTAAAGTTGAAAAGAAAAATCATTAGAAATTACAAATTCTCACACAATGGAAACGCTTATTAAAAGGTACTAATTCGCAGTTTATATCCCAAACATTTTAAATTATTTTATGAACAAATTATTTTCACAGAAAAAAAGAGACAAATTGGGAAAGAAGATGTAATATTTTGGAAAAAGATAATATTATTATTAATATAAAAGAAGTAATTATGTTTTAGAAAAAGAAAAGGAGGAGAAATTAAGAAACTGACCTATTACATCAACCATGGTTTTGCCATTGGAAAACCTTCCAGTTGGGCCAACAGGGGAGTCAATTCCATAAGGGAGATAATTAGCTTTTGCATATGACCAGAGGTTGTTGTTGTTCCCACTATCTGCCAATGAGTCTCCAAAAATAAAGTAGCAAGGAGCTTTTTGTGCACCTCCAATCCCACTCCACAGACCCACACCCACTATTACCATTACCACTATATTCATATTCACCTTCACCACTAACTATATTTTCCTTTCCCTCCACTAACCAACTTAACAACACAATGCACCAGTGGATCACAATCTTCTCATATCACCAAAACTATATATAGTAGAATGAAGACAAAAAAGAAAACAACCTTTTACATTTTGTATATTTTATTTTGTGTTATGACCATTAATGTGAACTTCAATTACCTACATTAAAGCCACATTAGCCTTGTACCACTTATATTATAGCTATAATTAGTTCAAAATAATTAAAATCTAGTAACTATACTTACTTTTAATTTTTGTGTTTAGATCTAACTCTACTTATACACACTAAAATAAAAATAGTCTGGAGATTCTCCAGACATGAAACTGAGTATTTAAAGATACTTTAAAGAAATTAATTAGTATTGCCTATGTATACCAAAAAACAAATACATTTACTTTTTCATAGTGTACCACTTAAAGAACTTAAAATCAAATGGTTACTCAAGTTTGTTTATTTTTAATTCTATTGCTTTGCAATTTTACTTAAAGTGGTCCAATGCTTACAACTTCATGCACAGGAACCATTTATCCAAGTTGCATATGCTAATTAAAATTAATTGTGTATCTGTTGCCTTGTGTATTATTCATAATGGAAGAGATTTGAAGAAATTCTTTTGGTACTGTTGGCACACTTTTTCCACCAACTGTGGGGTGCCAGTCTGTGATTTGATTCATTTGAGCATTTTCAAGGATTTAGATATGAATGCCCTATTGCATCAGTTAGCTCTATCTTTGGTCAATTTGTTGTTGCATCTTCAGAATTGTTCATTATGCATATTAGCTGTCCAATTTTCAGATTATCTGAAAAATTGTATTCTTAGTGTTGGGGGATTTCTCATCTTTGGTGTAACCTTGTGAAGCTTATGACCACTGTGTTAAATATCTTAAGTAGTGATTTTTCTGTTATGCTTTGGCCTCTTTAGTTTTGATGATTTCAATTTCTGTGGTAGTTAAGCGTTGAGACTCTGTTTTTGGTTTGATTAAATGGTTAGGCATCACATTTTGCTTGTGCTCTTGCTAATGATAAAGTTTTGATGCCTTTTGTCTTCATTTTAAAGTCAACAAACATTTTTGCAAATCTCAAAAGTTGGATAATAAAATTTGTTTAACAAATTTTTCTTTAAAAAATGTTGTCACAAATCGAAAGGGCTCTAAAATGTTACAAATTTAGTGTTAAATGGTTAAACATCACATATATCTTTTTTCTGTTGATGAAAAGTGTTCATAGTTTCTCCATCTTTGTCATAAAGTCAAAACAAATACATTTTCTAAATCTTCAAATTTTGACAATAAAATTGTTTTTCCAAATAAAAAACATTTTCACAAATTAAGTAGACTCTAAAATATCTCACATATATAATGTTGAGATATTTTTTCTCTGGATATTTCTTCAAATACTAAATTAAATATTTATTTTAAAATATGTTTGTAGAAAAAAAAAAATCATTATCATTTACAAAATGAAATACTTGATAGCAATAAAGTATTTTTTTTACAGAATTAATTGTAGTTTCATGTGCAAGTGTGTTTATGAAATAGTGTATTATTATATTTTTTTAATTATGTTATTGGTATAAATATCTTTTGGTCAGGAATGTGATTGCAACTTTAATGAAATATTTCTAGTTAACAGAATTTTTTGCTCAAAATAAGCTATTTAAAATTTCTGTTAAGAAAATGAAGTCTTTTATTAATCATTGATCAAATTGAGTTGGGAATATATATTTTTTTGGAAAATCTAAATCAGTTTAAAGTAATACCTTTGATTGATTCAGTTATTTAAATGTATATATTTCTTAAACTCCAACTAACCCAACCTAACATCTTACATTCAAGTGGCTAAAAATTCTTAAAAAAATAGATGATTGGAATGGAGAAATTCTAACATTTTAGGAAGCATGTATTTTTTTAGGGCACTGCGTTTACTTTTTGCTTCGCTTTTGGTGCTCCACAGAAATGGGAAAGTGGAGTACCAAACTATTTTGAATTTTGGAAAGGAAAATTAAAGTTTGGAGGCAGCTGAAGCAACAGGGAATCTGAAACTAAGAGTTGAAAACAAAATCAAACGAATCCTATGAACCCTAGGACACCTTCATCACGCCAAGTCGCTATCCTCTATTTACTACCAATTATTATTTTTCTTTGTTTTCTACGAAATTTTAACAAATTCACAATCTATTTATTCTTTCAATTTCATAATCATCTTTTAAATATTTTTACTACATAAAATAGGCAAATCAATTCATTAAAAGATACTTTAAATGTTACAATAGAAAATAATCTAACTAAATATAATCATATTTTAAAGTTTTTATTCTTAGAAAACACTAACAAATATCTTTTTAATAATACTCTAATCAAGTTAGTTAAAAAATAAATAAATAAATAATAACTAATGAATTACATATATTTTGGAATTGTTATTTTTATATTTTTTAATAAATTTATATTATCTTTAAAAATAATAAATGTGGCAGTTGTCATTAATTTCAATTAGATGTAATTATTTATTATTTTTTATAATTAATTGAAATTTATGTTATTGGTATTGTATTTTAATATTAATGTTATTGTTATTGTATTTTAATATTAATGTAGAAAAAATATTTTTTAAATATATTTCTTTTAACTATTATTAGTCACCGAAACATGAATTAGCATCGGACAAAGATGACCACTATCTCTCGTCTACTTTAATTATGAATTTTTAAGAAGATGTCCTTAAAAGTATTAGTTAATGTAAAAGGAAAACGTCATATTATGAATGAAAAATGTATTTTTTTTATTATAATAATTAAAATATAATTTATAATTAACTTTTTAACAATTGGAAATGTTTTTGATAAAATAAATAAAATTAGAGAGTAGTTGGAGAATTAAGATGGTCGGTCCATGCCTTGGTGGAAGTAGCCAACTATTTATAAATGCTACTTCATGCTAAACTTTATATATTTTTTTTACGTCGCATTCATTAACAAGCTTGGATTTTCAGTATTAATAAATAAATAAATTTAAATTATTTTATTATATATATCATTTTAATGATGTTTATACTTAGCACATTTCTAATGAATATGATAACAATGAGAAAATTATTAGGTAAGTTTTGATTATTATTTGTGTTTATCTTCTAATTAAAATTTTATATTCATCTTTGTTTTATCATTGTTGGGTTTGTATCTCATTCTTGTCTATATTGATTAGTTGATATCTCATATTTATTCGGTACTATCCTAAATCTTAATTAAGTAAATTAAAATAAAAAATAAAAACAAGGTAACAGAAGCATCATGTTATTAAAGATTTAATTTTAAAAGAAAACATATTTTTTAATGTCAAATATAAAAAAAATACATTAATATTAGAATACACATGTGAGAGGTGGAAACTGATGCTAGCTATAGATATAGAGCTATAGACTTTAGGGTATGGATAGACATTTCCCAATATGTTTATTGCAATTGCCTTTGTAGCTATAGGTATCCACATATCGTGTTGGATGTAGCTATGTTTACATTGAGTCGGTTGATGAGGGATGAGCGAAGGGACTTGCTACAAATTGTATAGACACCACTTTCTAGTCAACTACAATTGTAAAGTGTGGCATAAGACTAGAAGCTATGTTTTCATCACTCCACAGTTTAGTTACTTTATTTTAGCTACTATATTTGACCATTTTGCAGTTTGTGAATGATGCTGTGTTTCTGTAAGTCATGACTAAGATTTTAGTATGTTAAACCCTTATAGTAGGATCCCTCCTATAGTTTAATATCAGTAACTCTTATCACAACTATCTTGCAGCAAAATGGTTCTGTGTTTGAACATCTTCATTCTTTCTGATACAAGATCTTAATAAATATATACAAATATTAACATTTTTCGAAGGAAAAAATTTAATACTACTGATAATATTAAAATTGGAACATAAAATATCAAAATCATACCATTGCAATTTTGAAAGTCTAATTAAGTTATTTGAGTATGTAATATGTAAGATATCAAGAAAATCTAATAAAACTTTATCCAAAGATTAAGAAAAGAACTACAATCATACTATTTGTAATATTTAGAAAACTAAAAATATAATTAAACCATAAGTTAAATATTAATTCACTTGAAATCATTTAAGGGTTTGATCCTTCTGACCAAATATTCGTGGTACACAAAGATCAAGTAATCAAACTTGTAAATAATGTTATTGGTCAATTGTACCTAATCATATTGGTATATATCCAAGATTCTTTATAACTCCCTCTAAAAATGAAAACTAAGGAATATCTAAAAGAAATAAAAGCATATAAACACAAGCACGAAGTGGAAGAAATTCAAGATGGTGCACTTGATTTAATTCAAGTGAAAAAAAAAGGTCCAACCTAAAGGACTTGATAATGCATTGACTATGGACTTGCAACTTAACTTTTATCATGCTGATTAAAAATATTGTTAAGTTTATTCATTTTTCTTAACTTCACTAAAAAAACATTTCGTAAACTGTTTTTAATCATATTTATAAAAAAAATAGTGATCAAATTCGATGTTTTTATTTATATTTGATTTTAAAAAGAGTATTTCATTTTTCTTGGCCAGGCAAATATTAATGTTGGTGGTACTGGGTATTGCCAGAACTGCTTGGGTGTTGACAATGAAGTGGACTCCCTGTCTCTGGATTGGGCTTCAACTACAGTGTATGCATAGAAGGCAAGTTTGCTTTGGTACAACTTTATTCTACTTCCTCCACCATTAAGGGAAGGGAAATGGGATATAAGAATCTTAGGTAACAAATTGTTTTTTACTGTGAAATAGATATTCTGAAATGTAATTACACCAAAATACCATTTTACAATAAAATGTGGTGATCCAAGATTGTAAAAAGGTACAGGAAGTCGAGCTCAGAACATTTTTTTGTATTCCTGTTCTACAAATTTTTGGGTGGAAGTATGAGGTAGGAATTTCTTTATTTACTTCAACCATGAATTTTGATTATTTGACCGGTGATTATGCTATTTATTTTCACACAGAATATTTTGTTATTTTGATAATTATCTTGTTCTTTTTATTTGCAAACCTGAAAGTTCGGAAATTCTGGAATGAATAACATTTAAACGTAAAGGTCATTCGAGTCCAGATAAAAGAAAATGAAGCTGCAGATTATGCTGTGAGCTTATTACCTCAAGAGAAATTATGGTATTTTTAAACTCGTTCCAATTGAATAAAATTCATAACCATATTTCTCTCAAACAAACTTTATAGACAACACTTCGTATTTACAATTTCCTCATTCTATCGTTATACCAGTTGAACTGTTAATTCCTGATGAAATCTAGTATCCTAAGAAAAACAGAGTGAAAGCAAAAAAGAAATTGAATTTTGGTTACTTATGAGTTAAGCTGCTACATAATCCTTAAAACTTCTCAATGATCCAACTTCTTAGAAATTCCTAGCTATAGATCAGAGTCTTTACCCTGAACAGGAAAGAATTGCAACAACAAATCTTTGACAACCTGAATCAAAGCCTTTAAATCATTGTTACCCAATTCAAGACAATCCCTGATTAATCCTCCTTCCACCACCTCTTTCTGAAACGTCTCCCCCAATTCCCTCATCACTCCCTGTCATTCCACACGCTAAACTTCATCAGTAACGCAACAACCACATATAACAAGGTTGTACCATTGCATACAGCTATATTTAGTCATAAACTTAAACAAACTGAATATAACAACAAATTAAAGGTTAAAGTGTTCTGATCCCTACAACAATCCTCATTTTAAGTTCCACAGTTAGTCCCTTTTTCGTAGCAATTTGTCAAAGTTAGAGAGAAAAACTAAGCTATTTTACACTGCGGGATACTCTTGTTTATGTTAATAAGAAGGACCAAAACTTAGACAAACATACATTCAGATTAAAACTTACCTTTTTTCTTCATATATAAAATAAAAACCAGAATAAACACACTATTTTTTTATATATGAACTAAAAAGGGATCAAGTTGATTGAATTAATTATTTGTGCGAATAGTTCCTATTGACCTAGATAGTATTTTTTTATAAAATATTTTATAATTTGTATGGAACATTAATTTTTTTTGTTTACTTTTATTAAATATTATAAATATGTGTCTTGTATTAATAAATAATAAAAAATAATTGTAAAAGTTGTTAAAAATGAGAGTAAATTTGATACATTGATAACGTTATATTAAAATTCAATAAAATAAACTAAGTTGATTTTTATAATTATGTTATAAGTAATTTTTACTTTTATTAAAGACATAAGAAAATTTTATTATGTCCGGAGCCACTTGTATATTAGGAAGCATATAAAAACATAAGTTGATTTTATAAATATGAAAATTTATAATTGTTATTTAACTGTTTCTATAATAACAATTTTCATATAATTGTTAATTAGTAATTTTTGGTCCCTACCGCGCTTTTGGAATTATTAAAAGAATGTAAAATAGAAGAAAAGGGTTTTACGCACCGACTGGCCAAACGCTTTGAGGAGCTTGCTCGAGAGCGACTTTGATGTGGTGAGGACACTCTGGTAATTTTGTGAAACCCAAGCGGACCTTTCCGCGACTGATTTCAAACGAGTCAACTCAGTCAAGCCCCTCAGCAACTCGTTCATGTCCGAAACGACGCCGTAGAGGTCCGTGAAGGACAAGTCCGTCCACGACCACGTCCAAAGGAGTTTGACGAAGCCGAAGACGGTTCCCCGTTCAAGGCTGTTGGCGATGGCCCTGGCTCGGTCGGCGCCAACGACGTCACCCCGCGCGGCCCGGAGGTTGGCGACACTGATGAGAAGGGAATGCGAAAGGGAGAAGAGGCTTCGGTAACGGGAGTAGGAGGAGAAAGATATGGATTGAGAAGGAGATGGTGCGGTTGTGATGAGAATGAAAGCGACGAAGGAGACGGTGATCGAATTTGATCGTAAGGTTGCCATTGGATTTGGAGGTAAAGAAAAAAATCTTGGAATTGCAAAAAAAATGTTGTAAATAAAATTCACTGTTTATATCAGATCAGAGCGGTGAGATGTCGCTTCGGGAATGGTATACTTTGTCTTGTCGGGTCGGGCCGGGTCACGGGTCATTATATTTTCTATTCCCTTTCTTTTGGTTTAGGAAATTCTTAAATTGGAAGCCAAAACCCTGTGTGTGTGTCTTCTTTGACCGCATGCTCCTGACATTAGTACTTTCACTTCCATGATTCTGGAATGTGTTAACTTTGTTTTAAACCCTCTGTTTTTGTGTTTACGTATTTTTATGTTCTTTATATATATAACAATTAAGAAAAGAAATATCAATATTAAAGGGACAACTTTTAGTTACCTCAATTATCATTTGGTATAGAACCAATCTCTAACTATTTTCAAACATTGTCCTTTTACACACATAAAAAAGGGTAAATATTATTTTAGTCCTTAAAAAACGTAAACTAGTTCAATTTAGTTAATAAATTTATTTATTCAATTATTGAATATAGAAAAAAATTATATTTATATCTTGTTATTAAATTTTGAAATACTATTTTTCGTTAAATTATATTGTGTATATCAATTTGATGCTAAATTGAAATTTTTAAAAATCAATTTAACATTTAGTAATAAAATTGAGGGATGAATTTAAACTTTTTTTTTTACTCAGATAATTAAAATGTCCCCAGCTTATGAAAGTGTCTAAATGCTAGTTTTTTTCACTAAATACTAAAAAATATTATAAAAAATTAAATATTTTTAATTAAAATTTTATCAAATATTTAAAATATTCTTTGTTTTTGTCTAGTTATCTTGCAGATTAATTTTGTAGTTAATGGGTCTGACGGTCCCAAACCCAACACCCGAAAATCATTATAATTTTTCTTTAAAACTGAAAAAAAGAATCAAAATTATATGTGGAATGTGGGTTGGTGGTTGGACAGAGGTTTATTGCTTTTTTTCATTAATAATTAATCTATTTAGGAAGAAAAAGATTGAATTTCACATGGAAAAATTGAATTTTATTATTGGACTCATTGATGTAATTATAGTCTTTGGTATAACATAGTTGGAAAGTTTGATATATCATGATAAATTGTTTGTTCTTATATCATATTTTTTCAATGTGAATTGAGATAATTCTTCATTCATCAATTTTAGCACCACTCTTATTATATTTGTATTTGAAGAAAGTTATAAAAAATTTGCTATAACAATTCATTTGTATTTGAAGTTATACAAAATTTGCTATGACAGAGTTTTCAAATTTTCTCAATGACATCCTAATAAGACATGAATCTCATAACAGAATTTTGATATTTGGAAATAAAAAAGTGTATGGACTCTATCTCCATAATGACTTTACCATTTTGTATTGTATTTTTATCATCTTGGAATTTTGTATAAAACAAATAGTTATTTATTTTATAGCCAAAATAAGATAGAATATCAAACTTTATTCCATTTATAGGTAATTGACAATTACTTGGAAACCATATTATAAAAGTTTTATTATATTCCATCAACACTCATTTGTCTTATTGCCTTGGATTGCTTTCTTTGACTGTCTTTGTGTCTAGCTAAGTATAGTATGACTTTATCTGTATTGTTTAGTATGTGCAATTGTGTTTGCAAAAACCTCTTCTCTATATTTAGTTATCACATATACACCTCTTAATAATTTATTTATTAATTTACAAGAATATCAATTAAGCATATCAATCATTTATTGACTGACTTACACAATTTAATTTCTTTTAAAAATTTATTTAATTACAATAACATTACAAACTCTTTTTCAATTAGGATAACTTTGAAACTATTAACAAAAACTTTTTTTAAGTGATTTATCATATAAAAAACTTGTAATCTTTATTTAGGTAAAGTATTTGAAGTAAAAAAACCATACTATGTAAACTATTGTGTGTAGAATATAATATATTGAATAAATATCTTTTAAATCAAATATAAAAGTTTATATTTTTCATACAGAGAAGAATAGTTTATCTTTAAAATCACCTTAATATCTAAATTATGATAATAAAAGAATATATTTTTATAATAAATTTAATTTAAATATATTTTTAATAAATTTATATTTTCGAACTTCAATAATTGATTGAAATATTAATTTTATTAAATATGAAATATAAAATAATATAATAAATAAATATTTTTATCAACGTAAAAAAATAACATTTAAATTAAATTATAAATATACAAAATAAATTAAATATAATAGTGGAGAATAATAAAAACATAATAATAGAGAATAAAATCAGATATGAGACTTTTTTTATTAAATTTGTTGTCTGATAAAAATTTGAGTTTTTTTTGTCTGACTATTATATATTTAATTAAATTCATATTTTTCACATAAAACAAGTTTTTAAAATCAATATGATATATGTACATGTGGTTGAATTTTTTTATGAAAGCAAATAGGAATATTTCTTCTTATGGGATGAACATTTTTATTAAAAATTGTACGATAAAAAAGTTATTTTAACTAATCAATATATTTATTTATATAAAAAATCAAATCATATTCATATAAAATTAGTATCTAAATCATCAGGATATAAGTGCATGTGAAGATAGGAATTTTTTTTTTTATCAAAACAGATAGGAAATTTTTTTTTTCTCACAAGGATGAACTTTTTAACTATTATTTTTTGTATAAATTTTAGATTAATTTTGATAATTAGTATACATCTAATTACATAATAAAAGTGAAATATTTTCCATATAGAATTAGTGTGTAATATATATATATATATATATATATATGGAAGTTCCTTTTATGAAAGTATTTAGGAAAATTTATTTAACTCATGGAATGAGCTTTTTCACAAAAAAATTATTGTCTAATAGAAATTTAAGTTTCTTTTACTTAATTGATATATTTTAATTACATAATAAAAATGAAATATTTTCCTTATGAAATCAATGTCTAAAATCAATGAGACCGAATATTTTTCATCACGTATGAAGGTTTTGACTCAACTTACAAGATAAATTTTTTTCCTGAAAACTAGTTAAAAATTAAATTGCTTAAACAAATTATACTCTATTATAACTTTTTTGAAGTTTTTGATAGTTATTATAAAATTTTTAATATCAATTTTTTTTCTGATTATCTTTATAAGTACTAGTTGGGAAGATAGATTTTTTTCCCTATATATTTTAGATTTTTTAATAATAATTGTTAAAAGAAATAAGTTTTTATGTTTTTTAAAGTATTTATAATTATTTTTAAAATTTAAATAAATAATTTTTTTTATTTTAAATAATTTAACAATAATAATTAATAATTAAATGAGAAAAATAGTTAACTCTTTCTCTCATTAGGATTGAATGTAATGAATTTAAACTTTGTGTACTTTTTCATTGTTATATATATATATATATATATATATTTATCCTTTTGTATTCAATCTTCTTTGATTAATGTGCATGATTTGATAATTTATGTTTTATGTTATTTCTTATCATTGAAAAATGTCTTTTTTAAAACCTAGAACTCAAGATGGAACAACTACCTTGAGTTATGATATTAGACATAGTATTGTAACACATGATTATTCTATGCACATATTCTTCGTGCAAACTTTATAGAGAAAACTAAGAAATTAATTATTTGGACATTAAAGTTTAGAACTTGCCTATAAGAAATTAGGATAAATATGCATTTTTGTGTGAATGTGAAGTCTTGTTTAAGATATATATTTACAAACGAATTTATATAAATAAAGTTGAATTCAAGAAGTTCAACCCCGATAAAATTATATAAGTTAAATAACCATTAATCCTTTGAAAAACGCTACTTGAAATTTCATTGTATTACTTGAATGATTTAGTATACTTGCCAAAGAATTATCAGTGTGCCAAAAATAAAACTGGTTATCTACTATCTTCTACTATTATTAAGTATGGTTTAAGATATTTTTTAAAATAATAATTATAATAAATTTTTTTAATTTTTAATGAAATATTTTTAAGATTTTCTATTTTATTATGTTCATTTTTATATTACCATAAAAAATATAAATGTAAACTAATTGAATATAAAGTTAAATGTAAGAGTATAAATAAAAAATAATAATTAATATTCTCTACTCTTAAACTTTGCCAATAATAAATAGATAAAAATAAAAATATTTTAAGAATCATCATTCCTTTAAATGGAAAAATATAAATAATATATATATATATATATATAATTTCTTTAATTGTCAAACATCACTTGTAAATGACACAAGACAACTTCAACTTTTAAATAAATTTATTAAAAAAGTAAAGTAAAAAAAATGACAGCATGTACTAGATTTCATTTTTCATAAGTTATAATGTTTGCATAAACTCTGACAAAGTTATAAAAAGACCCTTAAAATATATGTTTTTGCTTAGTTATATATATATATATATATATATATATATATATATATATATATATATATATATATTATTTTGATAATTTTTCTTCGTTTATTTACCTTATATGATAATAAATATGTATATCATAATCCTTATAAGTCTATAAAATCCTTCCGAATTTTATGGTTTCATATTTTATAATTTGTTTAAAAATTACAAAATCTTAATCATAAACCTCCTTTGAGAAAAAAAAATCATTTTTATAAAATATTTTGAAATCTATGTAACTTCATTCTTTATAAGAAAATATTTCAAAATTTCAATAAAATGCATCTAAATTTCAAACTTAAAAAAAAATGTATCTTAAGGGGGGAATCTTCAACAGAAACCTACTTAGTTCAACAGCATCTCATGTCTTATATATAACTCATCACGAGAGTGATGTCTTATATGGAAAGACCTATGAAAATATCATACCTTAGATCTTTGTCGTTTTAATCATGTGGGATACATTTAGGTCCAGACTCTACAGATAAGAGCACTGAGAGATTTCATCTAACCTCTATAATATAAATATCTCATTATCAAACTGCATTTGTGGACAAATGGCAATTAAGAGCATTATTTCAGCAACTTATTTCTTACTTTTTCTCCACCTTCTCCTTCCCTTGGCCTCATGCAGCCACAGGAAGCAGGTCTTTCATTTTTCATCTACTATTCTTCTTAGTCTTTTCTTTTTGTCTTCTGGATTTCCATGTGGATTATATAGTGTAATGTGAAACAACCTTTCTTGGGTTCTCACAGGTTTATGTAGCTGAGTTGTTGGGAGATCACATCAAAGGTGATAAAACACAGCATGAAGTTGAGAACACCCATCTCTCTCTTTTGCTTTCCGTAAAAGAATCTGAGGAGGAAGCACGAGCTTGCCTTCTTTATAGTTACAGACATAGCATCAATGGTTTTGCAGCATTGCTTACCCCAAAAGAAGCTAATGAGCTCTCAGGTAAAACTAGATAGTTCTTCAAGAGTTTTGCTTTCAACTTTTAGTTCTTCTTAACCCCCTTTTTATTTATCTGTATGTCTAACTCTAGAAAGAAAATATGGACAGAAATGGAGGGAGTGGTTTTTGTGCATAAGAACCAGCCAAGGATCTACTCATTGCACACCACAAGATCATGGAAATTCGTGGGATTAGATAGGCCTTTAAATTCATGGGAAGAAGACTTGCTAACCAGAGCACAATATGGAAAAGATATCATAGTAGGAATGATTGATAGCGGTAATTTATCAGTATAAATATCTTCCTTGTATGTCTATGTTTTAATCTTGAAAATAATTAAATATTGTTATTTATACAAAAAATTTCCACAATATTTGTTTTCTTTGTATCTCCTCCACCATATTACCTATATATCTTTTTCACAATTTTCTTTCGTTCTGTATGTAATAACATTACTCTAATTATGGGTGTGGCTGTTCTCATTTTACTCTATTCATCTAAATAATGTACTATGGAGTTGTATAACTAATCAGTAGCATCAAACCAGTGAGCAACCTGTGTTGGTGTCTGCATGATGATACATATGTGTCTATGTGATGACTGTGCTTCTACTTGTAGGTGTGTGGCCAGACTCGAAGAGCTTCAGTGATGAAGGGATGGAGCCTGTTCCAACAAAATGGAAAGGAGAATGCCAAAATGGAACTGCTTTCGATTCATCTCAATGTAATAGGTGACATTGCTTTTTCTTTATACCACGTAGGAACCTTCTACATTTTTTTATTAAATTAGGAAGATATATGGGTTAGACAAAATTTTAGTTATATTTCACAGGAAATAGAAAATAAATTATTTATTGCTTTTCTAGAATGGTATAGTGATGACAGTTTCTAAAAGAGAGCCCTAAATTTGTTATTTCTGAATAAGCTATTCAGTCTAGCTTTTTTTTCATTACAGTTACATGTATTATAAAATGACAAGACAATTGCCTTTTGATATGAAAGTTCTTCAATGAACTTTGGAACCTTTGAATGGTTCCTTTACTGAGTTAGCCAGTATTAGTGGTTTCTTTCTTCATTTATTTAATCTTGAACTGAACACTAAGGAATGGCTTAAATATTACGAAAGTAAAAGTTCAGTTCACCATCTGTTGCATAAATTATGATCATGTCATTGTCAAGGTGTATAAATATCCATATATTTATTTAAAAGATAATCAAGGAAAGCGTGCAGGGAGCTACATCCCATTACTTTACATGTGAAGGAAGAATATATATTTTCAAGGGAGAATACTGTGAGATATTATCATTTTTCATATAAAATAAAGAAAAACATTTAACTGAAAGTAAAATACTATAGAACACTATTCCTAACAAATTGGACATGCAAAGAATTATACAATACCTACTATTCTTATTGTACCTTTATAGGATTAATTCAGAAGCATATAGCAGACATGTAACATGGTTTTCTCTGGATGGTCTTTTTCGTTTCTATACACGTAGTATTTCATTAACTTTGTGACAAAATGATAAGGTCAAAGAAGGCATTTTGAAATCCAACTTTCGCGGTTGGTGGGGTTAAATTCCAAATAGAATATCTATGGAGGTTGTTCGTCTAGATACATATGATTTCTAGCTTTTGTCGTTTTGACTTAATTGTTTTTGGCTTCTTTATTTTGCATCTCGTGAGCTTCTCTGCATCTATATATGTGTATGTGCATCTATCTCTTCCTTTTTTTTTCTTTTCTTTTTTGGTTGTGTCAATGTCTTTTCTACTGGCTTGTGGTGTGTGACCATGCATGCCATTCCATAGTCTAGATGAAGATGATTGAAGGAAAAGGAAAATGTTCAATTATTGAAGAGGTCTACACTGAAATTATCAGTCCATGCCAAAACAGCCAAACATGTGAACGAGAGAGAGAAAAAAGAGACATGTAAACTAGGGACAACATTTTCTTCTTTCTTCTGTATGTATTGGGAGGATAGACAGATGAAAATTATGCAGTTCTGACAAGTCTTTGTTTGGTGTTACTCGTGATGTTTCTGAATCTGACTCACTCTGAGGCTTTTGGATGAGATTTTATATTTATACAATAAAATCATATAATAATTTCTATAACACTTTTTTGTATTTTGTTCATCACATTACTTTTACAACGTCACATTTCAATAGGAGTGTCAAATTAGATAACTTTTATGTTAGATAATTCATCAGATAAAAAAAATATTCATTAATCTATATTATCCATCCTAATTCATTTGATAAAAAATCAATTTAATTCATAACATTTTTATTGATAAATATTTAATACATCTATGGAAAAGATATATTTCAAAAAATAAAGAATGTGTTCTTTAAATTTTATTCAAAAGTAAATTTTGTAAAAAATCTAATTGAAAAATAATTAACAAATAATTAATTATCTATAAATTTAAATGGATATGTATTTAATTTTTCTATTTTTATATTTTATAATTAATGAATTTGTTGGATTTATGTAGGATTCCATGAATAATGAGTAAATAGATTGTTTTTCATCCTTATATTTGAATTATCACTACATTTAAATATAATTGTGAACATATTTAATCGTATTGAAATTAATTTAAATAAATTTTAATCATATTAAATTATTGAAAATCAATAGTATAAAAATAGTTAATTAAATAAAATTTTGTTCTCCTATCTATATTATTTCTGTTTGAACTCTTAAAACTTAAAAGTCATTTTGGCTTCTTAAAGTTTCTCTGCTATAGATTAAATTGTTCATTCCATTAGTTTA
The DNA here is from genome assembly GCA_030347555.1 of Lablab purpureus. NCBI lineage: Eukaryota > Viridiplantae > Streptophyta > Magnoliopsida > Fabales > Fabaceae > Lablab > Lablab purpureus. The sequence continues at coordinate 13,948,456 of CM059259.1, forward strand.
CCATACTAATTTCATCAATTAAGTAAATATACATAAAGAAGTCACGTGAATGATATTATTAGTTCTGAAACTGAAAAATATGACAGTCTAACAACCAAAAATCAAAATTGACACCTCTTATTTGTTTGGTTGGAGGGAAGGGATGACAAGAATGATGAATTGAATTGGTTTTGTTTAGTTAAAAATAAAATAATAGAGTGAGCAATCTCACTAATATATTTTCTCTCTGTATATTATTTTGTCTTCTACCAGATATTTTTAACTTTTACTTCTTTTTCATTTAGCATAGCTTTCTCCTCCTTGTCTATCAGAACCTACAAGACCAAAGTTACATCTTATACACTTAAAAGAAACGGATATGAAACTTAAAATATAAATAAATAAGAGATGTTTTATATTATAGTCATTGAAGTTTGCATTTTTTGTGCAGAAAGATCATAGGAGCTCGTTACTACTTGCATGGTTATCAAAGTATATTTGGCCCTCTAAACGAAAAAGAGGACTACAAATCAGCACGTGACAAAGATGGTCATGGAACACACACAGCTTCAATAGTTGCGGGGCGTGCAGTGGCCAATGCCTCAGCCATTGGAGGCTTTGCCAAGGGCACAGCCCTAGGTGGGGCCCCTTTGGCCCGTCTTGCCATATACAAAGCATGTTGGCCAATTAAGGGACAGTCCAAACACGAAGGGAACGTATGCACAAACATTGACATGCTCAAAGCTATAGATGATGCCATTGGTGATGGCGTTGATGTTCTAAGCATTTCCATTGGGTTCAGTGCACCAATTTCTTATGAGGAGGATGTCATTGCTAGGGGTGCATTGCATGCTGCGAGGAATAACATTGTTGTGGTGTGCAGTGCAGGTAACTCAGGCCCTTCACCTCAAACTTTGTCAAACCCTGCACCATGGATTATCACTGTTGGTGCCAGCACTGTGGATCGGTCCTTTCTTGCTCCTATTAAGCTCAGCAATGGCACACTCATTGAGGTAAAAAAGTTAAGTTTATAAATACTGTGTTTGGTTGCATGCCTATGTGAAGAAAAAACGAGTCAAGGTAAAGAAGATATACATATATATTCAGAGTACCTCTTACCTCTGATAGTGATTTTGAAGCGGTTCTTAAAGGGAACCTGCATAATTCATCAGAAACCAAATAGACTCTGATAAGAGTCAGACTTGTATAATACTATTCATAAAAATAAAATTAGAGAATATTAAATACTATTTAATATTAAATAAATTAGAGCATATTATTTGGAATAATTTTTATTTTCTTTTCATAAAAGCTCAGCTCTCAAAAGCATCTTTTAAAAATATAAATATATAGGTGTATGCACTCATGCAACTTGCAAGTATGTGAAATTATCATTATGATCGTGTACACAAAATTTTAGCCGATTTAGACATTCATAAAAATGTAGTTAAATAGTAACTGTTTTATATTTTAAATAATATATTATAACAAAATAAAACAAGACGATAAATTTGTAGTTATGTAAAATTGAGCAGAGTTGATATACTATAAGAATTTTAAATTGAATTAATTGATAAAAAAAATAATCAATCGTTTTTAACAATCAAAATTTTCTTTCAAAAAAACATATCGGTGACTTTTTTGGTTCCAAAAATTAAAATGCTACGTGTTTATATTTTTATAGGACTGGTTAAGAAGATTCCGATATTGAAAACTGAAACCCAATAGGCCCAACGCTAATTCTATGAATGCAGAATTTGTCAAAATCACATGATCCATCTATTACAAAAATGTATAGTGTCTATGGGGCTACATGATAAACTTTAATTTGTTGAATTCTGTTCTTTTTTTTTGTACGTTAATATCAGGGCCGATCAATTACTCCACTCCACATGGGAAACAAGTTTTACCCATTAGTTCTAGCCAAAGATGTGGAACATCCAGGCTTGCCTAGTAATAATTCTGGGTACATTTTTCGCACTTGTTTTTCTCCTCTCAGAGATTTTTGATTCTGCGAGTAATATAAAATTGAAAAGGTTTGTTCAATTAACCATGCAGGTATTGCTTGGACAATACCCTTGAACCTAACAAGGCAAGGGGGAAGATAGTTGTCTGCATTAGAGGGCAAGGTGAAAGGTTAAAAAAAGGCTTAGAAGTTCAAAGGGCTGGGGGCTTTGGTCTCATCCTTGGGAACAATAAACTGAATGGAAATGATGTACCCTCTGATCCTCATTTTATTCCAGCCACTGGAGTGTCCTATGATGATGTCTTAAAACTCATTGACTATGTCCATTCTACCCCAAATCCAATGGCACAAATTCTACCAGGAATAACAATGTTAAACACCAAACCAGCACCCTCCATGGCCTCCTTCTCTAGCAGGGGTCCAAATATAATTGACCCCAATATTCTTAAGGTACTAATCCCCTCATCATTTGATCACTGTATCTATGTCCTTTTCTATTGTCTTTATGAGAATATTTTGATAATCGGTCTGTCTCAATGTACTTTGTTTTTTTGGAGAAGACAGATTTGGTCCTGGAAAATATATCTGCCACAGTTGTCTCTAAATACTTCACTAAACACCACATTTGAAACCTTGTGCTGTGTCATCATGCAACTGATTTATCTCCTGTACATATACATCAAAATTCTTTAATCATTTTTCACTTTCAGCCTGACATTACAGCCCCAGGAGTAGACATATTAGCAGCATGGACCGCTGAAGATGGCCCCACTCGAATGACATTTCACGACAAACGAGTGGTTAACTATAACATCTTCTCTGGAACTTCAATGTCATGCCCTCATGTTGCTGCTGCAGCTGTTCTTCTCAAAGCTATACACCCTACTTGGAGCGCTGCTGCTGTAAGATCTGCCCTCATGACTACAGGTAACTTCAACATGCTCATGATCCAACCCCTCTTAATTGGGTACCACTCCCTTAGATGGTTCACATATAGTTCTTAATTTCATACCTAAAAGCTTTCCTAGTGGCAGTAATAAACATTGTTGGCTTCTAGATCTGATCATGTACAGAGTTATGGATCAATCTACTTTGAAAACCCAAGAAATAAAACAATACCAATCACATCATAATGGGCTGCAATCTGTCACTCTACAAGGGGAATGTTTTATTGATCTGTTTAGTTCTATAACAATAGCATTTACTATTTTTCTGATTTGGATCCTTTTCTCTTCTTGCAGCCATGCCAACAGACAACACTGGTCATCCATTGACTGATGAAACTGGAAATCTTGCAACACCTTTCGCAATGGGGTCTGGCCACTTCAACCCTAAAAGAGCAGCAGATCCTGGTCTAGTTTATGATGCCTCCTACATGGACTACCTTTTTTACACGTGTAGACTTGGACTAACTAAAAACCTCAACATTACATATAACTGTCCAGAGTCATTTCCCGAACCCTTTGAACTCAACTATCCTTCCATACAAATCCATGGACTCAATTACTCTGGGACTATTAAGAGGACAGTCACCAATGTTGGTAGGAGCAGGAGTACTTACAAGTTTAGTGCCTTGTCACCAAAGGAATTCTCCATCAAAGCCACACCAGATATTCTTACATTTGATCATGTTGGGCAGAAAATGAACTTCATCATCACAGTGACAGCAAACTTGGGTCAGATACTAACCAAACATGGCTCGGATAAGTACTACTTTGGATGGTACGCATGGACTCACCAACATCTCGTTGTAAGAAGCCCAGTGGCAGTGTCCTTTATATAGAATAACTTCGGGTCTTCTTATTTTCTTTACTTTATTGAAGTACTTTTTCCTTTGACATTTTTCTCGTGCTTTCCGAAGGACAAAGGTGAAATAGTTGGAGAATCTTGGGGAAACAGGAAACAGATAAGATACAGATTATTAGAGTGGTGGTGGTAGGACCACATGCTTAAGAATGTGAATGTTATTTGAGGATTGATTACAATATCAACACTAACGAAATCATTGTTTTCTGCCTCCTCTTTTTCTTTTGAACCCTCTCACGAAAAATTACTGTGCATATATTCTGAGTCTATGTACTTTTTTGGGCAAATCATCTTAGCTAGTTGACATCATGGTGGAGCTTTACTAAGCACTCTTCAACAGGCGCCGATGTTATGAGGATCTTTCAATCGCTTTAAAATATATTACTCCTAAAAAAATAGTTTGGAAAGGACCAAGGACGGCGTTAGTTTGGTTTTGGTAGCTAAACGTAAAATGAAAATCCAACATAAGGAATCCAGTGTCAAGTTCGTCCCGATTGTGAAGTGAAAAAGAAAAACAATTTAATTAATTCGATCCAAAATGTCACGTTTGTTAGGTTGGTGCATTGTCAAGAATATACCTAAACACAGCATTGGTATATGCAGAACTAAGAAAACTAGTTTCGAGTGTAAATATCATATTTTATATATTCACAAGTTTTTCTCTGAATACATGCCTAGCTAACTAAGTATCTATACATCACAACATTGTTCTTTTTCAATTTGGGGTGCAGAGCCCCGATCCCTCAATGTAGTACAACCTCTGATTGATCAGTAGCTATGTTGGACCTGGATGCACAGCAATGAATCAGATTGATGAGCCACTGATGCAGCTGCAGTAGAACTCAACAAGTATTGTCCTTATTGGCACATATTGATTTACCCATTTCAATTGGTTGATTCATTATCTTCGTGTGCTTCTGTTTTAACCCTCACCCGTTCACCATTGAAGTGACTGTACTTCCATTTAATCCCATATCGTTTTATAACCAATTTCCTCTTCTCTTCTTCACCTAGTTTTCTAAAGGCTCTTGCCACTCTCCTAACCGTATCTTCATCAGGTTTTACCCGCAACTCCTCCATGTCTGCAAATACCTGTACAGATACTTAGTTAGCTAGGCATGTATTCAGAGCAAAACTTGTGAATATATATATATCTACATGAGGCCGCAAAATTAGGCATGGAAGAATCAAGTTAAAATTGCAGAAAAAAATTAATGTAAGGTGAAGTGAGATTAATGGTTCAAAGAAACATACCTCTATGATCTTATCGGGCATATCATGATGATCGTATATCGAGATCATCCTAGAAAATAGTTTTTTTGAGACAGAGCGCGTGTGGGTATGTATGATCATATTCCACAATGATTCTGCCTCATCTACCCTCTGGTCCATATCAAATGCCAGAAGAAGGGTATCATACGTTCCCATCGTTGCTCCTTGACCTTTGCTTAACATCCACTTTGCTACCTGGATTTACCCGGGACTAATTATCAGTAAGATTCTTTTCTCTTCTTCTTAAGTAACCAAACATGAGATCATCAGGTCTAGAAGGAAAAAACGACTCGTTCACATAGCACAATGAGTTCATTTAAATCATCCAAATATGTGTATAATTTTCGAAGCCTGAGATTTTAGATAAATGCAGTTAAAAGTTATGCATATTTTTACCAAGTAAACGCATTCCCAAAAAGGATTAAACAATGTCAATATTGATGGAAGGAACACAATTAAGAAAAGAGAAAAATAAAAAAGCTTATGGATATATGAAATATATAAAACATAATCATAATTGATGTCTATTTGTAACTTCAATACATACTGTTACGAGAGAACATTTTGATGAGATAATGACATTTTCGTTTATTCAGTACCTAAAACCAAACGCAAAACACAAAACATTAAAAACAAATGAGCAACCTCAGCGTTAGTTAACACGCAAATTCATTTATCAAAAGTTTTAACAATAAACCACCATACATCAATCATTTCTTGAGCTGTGACAGTTTTAAATCCCAGAGAACTTAACACAAAGTGATATCAGCTCTAGGGCTTGTTATGAAAACACAATTTTTCAATCATCAAACAAACAGAATATTTGCTATCAAATTTTCTTTAAAAGTTCATAAAGGCAAACAAAGCGCTTGGTCTGATACAGAACAGGAACTCTTTAAAGTAGTTGTGATCTTACTTGAGTTACACGAACCCACTGACCCCTTTTCCTTAAGATTTTTAAAGCCTTAGCTGCTGCAATCACTGGGAACTCTGTTTCCCAAGCTGTCCATTTGTCTAATGCCCCATAAACAGCTTCTTTCTCATTAGGGAGTTTAGAAACCTGTCATTTCAAGTTCCACAATGCACAAAATCAAAAACCAACATGATATACTATAAGATTAAAAGAACCCTCCGTTGTTCATTAAATTAAATTATTTTCATGGTACTTTTTTAATCAATTAACAGTATTTAATAAACGGTTCATTTCCTACCCTGTATTACCCGCTTCTCTACATTCATCTGCACCTCCATGATCCAATAACTTGTAAGAAATGAAGAATCAGTAGAAGAGTTGAGGGAAAGTTCAAGAAAACCCCAGAAACCCGAAGAAAAATAAGATAAAGGAGATAAATCACTCTGTTAGAGTGAAATTAATGTGCTCAATCTATTAACCGATCATAACAGTATGCCATTTATAAAAAATGTAACTTACGGTTGAAGATACTAAAAAAATAACTGAATCTAACAAATCTAAACTAACCCGTAACTGACAGGCTAAGTTTAATTTTGAATACACAGGGTGATAAAATATCAGATTACGGCAGTGCTGATGAAAGTGGGGAATCCAGTAATACCCCGAATCTAAATTTCTGATTCAAAAGGATATCAATTGATAGGCAAACATACAATTCTAAGAAGAGTGAGGGCCTTTTGGCCAGACTGAGCTGAATCTCTTCTTTTCCACAAGTGGTGCTCTTTCTTTCCTGTTGTCTTCTTCCCTTTTCTGCATTCCAGGTAAAACAAATCAGTCACATAAACAAGAATTCATTGAAAAATAATGAAAATATAATAAAAAAAAACTTACTTCTCCATGGGACCACGACCTTTTGGACTAAATTTGGATCTGATAATCACGCATTGGATACAAGTTCTCTGAAATTAAAAGCAGAATATTTCAACATTTCAAAGCCAAATACAAGAAATGCAATTATTTTATGCTATTTTATTGAGCTGTTGTTTACCTTCAGCGAGACGGTTATTGCAATTGTTGATAATTTATTCCCCCATAGAAGGGCTCTTGTTGCGTCCATCTTAGCCTGAGTCAGAAGAAAGAATAAGCGATTACAACAACAAAACAGCTTTTTTCTTAGTGCAAAAGCAGCATTACCTGGCATATTCGTGACAGGAAAAGAGGGGAAACAATTGAGCTTAAACATGTCATGGGCATCATGCTTTTCAAATTTCGAGATGTGTTATCACAGAGTTGAAGGGATAAGTGCCCTCTAGAGCTATCAAAACTGCACTCCCTGTAATTCAACAAACACCATCATTCCTTTTGGTTGAACAAGACCTACTGTAAAAGCTATGGCATGTCATTTATCAGTATCTCTCCAGTTTAACAACTGCACTCCCTAAACTCATTCTTTGGTGCTAAACTGGTTAAAAACACCAAAGAAGCCTGCTTACACGCCCACACATTGTAGGTAAGTTAAAGAACAAATTTCTTCATATTTCATAACTTTTTTATGCAGAATCTTTAAAAAAAAAATCTGTTTAACACCACTGTGCTGGGCACAGAACCTAATTATAGATATAGCCTGTATCTACACATTTCATGTTCAAAATTAAGAACTCACTCACTTCACTGCCTAAGTATACACACAAAAACACATTAAATTTAGAATATAAAAGCCATAGACTGTCCATGTAAAACTTTTTACACTGTAAACCAATTAAAAACATCCTTCGTAAGGCTTTTGTAAAAGTCAACAAACCTGACATATATGAAGGTTTGTGATTTGAGTGTAAAAATATTTTACCCAGTCAGAGCATAGTCTATTTTCTCTTAAATTTTAAACCAGTGAAATTACCACATTTCAGAATACTTTCTTGTTATGGTTATGCTGGAGAATTTAAAATTGTCAGCAGTCGACAACCAGACTATTTAAAGATAAATCGCTCTCGCATTTCAGTTTCGTTTATGCATTCCTTCGAACACTTGATAGGCAAAATAAAACCAACTCTTAGTTATTCCAAAATAAATCATTTTGACAAGCTCAAGAAACCAGTGTTATAGCAACTGAAAAAAGATATAAACAGAAACAGCACAATTTGCAGGAAATGTAGAAGGGAACACACTTGGACCGGCGCAATTAATTGTACAGTAAAATAATACTGCGGCTAATACTTACCCAATAAAATAAAAAAATAATTCTCCTCTGGTTCGATTTTTCCTTGGCGTCAGATACGAATTTTGCACCAATACATATTGTCTCAACTGATGCACTATTCAGCGCGCAGTTATGTTAATTTCGTGCTTCTCTCTGCTGCAATTCTGCATGTTTGGGTACGGACTTTTGGGCTCAGTTTGTTCTGGCCCTATTTGTCAGCTAACCCAGAAAAGGGAAAATGTTATTTACACCTCCTTTTGTTAATTATCATACCTCCCTTCTCTTAGTTTTCCAATATTTTCCTCCGAACACCCTTTTGATTTTAAAATTACTCTACTCAAGTTTCTTTGCAAACCAATGTATCTACAGACTTCTTTACTTTAGAGTCATACCAAAGTTGTTTTTAAGTGCATCCCTTTGGCATATATTAGAGTCATACCAAAGTTAGTTTCTTTAGAAGTTAATTTATAAAATATATCATATAAATTATCTAAACTTTTATTTTTAACTCTGCATATTTTGGCTGTGGAGTTACCATGCAAATGAAATGGTTGTCACGAGGCCTTCCATAAAGCACTAAGTGCGAGAAATAATAAAGTTTTGTGATTCAAAGGCTTGGCATGGCACCACATTTCTTGAGATCTACTTCATAATTTGTATTTCGCAAACTTATCTCATGCCTCTGCCTTACAAGTTACAACAGCCTCATCACTTCAAAATTAAAACGTGGTTTCTTTCATAAGTATCTCACACCATTTGCAGTCGTATTCAACTGATGATTATTATAATGTAAATATGGAATGTATAATTTAATATTTAACTCTTTAAATTCGTAAATTGGGAAAATAAAATATATTTATCATTAATTTTAAGTTAATTAAGATCATGAAGTATTTCTAATTAAAGATTAACATGACATAAATATATCCATATTATATAATAAATTTACTAATAGTTATTAAAAGTTTATAAGCCCGTCTAGCTCAGTTGGTAGAGCGCAAGGCTCTTAACCTTGTGGTCGTGGGTTCGAGCCCCACGGTGGGCGTTCATTTTTAAAACTTAGAATGTTGTCTGGTTGTAATCACATATTTGAACAATCGTTTTTTTTTTTCTCTATTTTTTCTCAACGTGTCTTAGTATATAACGAAGATATAGATAGAGAATGAGAATCTATTTCATTTACCACTGTCACATGTTCACCATTTTCAATAATTGTTGTATTGTTAGACAATACAATTTTAATATATACCCATCACATGCACAATCAGATAAGCCTTTTTCGACAATCATGCATGCATATCAGATACCCCAAGGATGAATTATTTGGCACTCATTAATCCTTCACAACAAAAGGGTGCAAATCTTGAAGTTACAATTATCACTGCCTGTCTCAATTCCCAGTTCCCATCATGCTAAGAATGAATTTTATTTTTAAACTTTTTGCTTAAAATAAAAAGAACCTCAACCACTGAAACCGGAATCCACGTCGGTTCTGGGGATCATTTCACGACGGTCCCAAAATCGACGTTGAATCAGGCGACGTTAAAAGTAATATTTTCAACGTCGGTTCAATTTGAACCGACGTTGAAAATCACAAGACTTACAACGTCGGTTAAGGCTAGAACCGACGTTGTAAGTGTGACCCACACTTATAACGTCGGTTCTAGCCCTAACCGACGTTGTAAGTCACTTTTACAACTGTAATGCAGTTTCTAATTTTCTCATTTTCCCTAAATTTTAGTACCTGCATATTAAATAAACCAGCAAACCAGCCACAATTTCATATATAATACATTTCGAATAGCTAAATTTCAAAGATAGACTCTAAGGTTTGATGAAGATATCAGGTAATTTAATTGATGTTTTGTATCTATGTATTCTATAATGCAATCCTTAGCTATATGATCTCTAATGAAATGATGTGTTATGTTCTGTATGCTTTGTCTTAGAAGAACAATTTAAAAAAAGAAAGATTGATGTAAAAACAGCATTATTGGATGGATCTAATCGAATCGATCTTGAAAAAATCATAAAAAATAGTTAGACATTGAATTTTCCGCTAATTTTTGTTGTGTTATGTTCTTTTGATGTGTACTTAGATAAAGAGGCCTCACATCCCCAAAATAATCATAGTTTTGAAAATACGAAATTTAGGTGTAGAGAAACTTCAAACGATCATAACTTTTGCTACGGACCTCGGATGGAGATGCGTAAAAAATGAAAGTTTTTGGAAATGACGCAACGAACCTGTTGGCAAATCCCCAAAGGGGATTTGGGCAAACAAATTTTCAAAAATCCTCCATTTACTATAATTTTTTTATTATTTTACTATTTTTTACCTATTTTCCTAAATTTTGGCCATTTATGTGACTAACTTGCACTTGTCAGAAAATTTTGAAAAAATTTGTGGAGTTGTGTCGTACCAAACAGAGAATTATCATGCCATTACATCTTTAGAAATTTCATAGTTGCATGTTCTTTTGTCCTAATTGCATCATTTTGCATACGGTTTTTGTCATCATTTTGCATCATTAAATCCAAATTTTTATACAAAATCAAACAACATCAAATAAAGCTCCATGGCACAGCCAGAACAATCATCTACACTACAGCTATTTCAATAACCTAATCATACAAACACTATCTACAAAATAAAAAACAATAAAAATAATAAAAAATCCACTAACCTGGCAGCGACAGCGGCAGCAACGGTGGCGGTGGCGGCAAAGGAGGAACGCGCACCGGCAAGGCACAAGGATGAACACAGCGCTGCCAGGCAAGGCACAAGGAGGGCGGCAAGCGGCGCGACAAAACCCAAGGAGGAAGCGGCAGGGGTGGCAGCGGCAGGGGTGGCAGGGGTGGTAGCGGCAGGGACGGCGACGAGGAAGGAGAGAGACCGGCCACAGCACCGGTGACGAGGAAGAAGGAGCGCACAGAGAGGACAGAGAGCGGCGCTTCGAGGGTCGACCACAGTACGAAAAGTGAGAAAGAAAAGGGGGGAATAGATTTTAAAGGAGTTTCTAAGGGGTTTCTAAGGGGTTTCTACGTCGGTTGTAATTTATAACCGACATAGAATGTTTTTGAATTCTACATTCTACGTCGGTTAAGAAACAACCGACGTAGAATGTTTTCAATTCTACATTCTACGTCGGTTAATAAACAACCGACGTAGTAGTGTTGACTTTCTACGTCGGTTAGTTACAGAACCGACGTAGAATGTAGAATTCAAAACATTCTACATCGGTTATAGATTACAACCGACGTAGAATGGTCAAATCAAACATTTTACGTCGTTTGTATTTAAACTGACCTAGAATGGCGACGTTGATTCCTAATTTTGTAGCAGTGAACTTTACAATTTAGTTATTTGTTGGCCAGATTTTAGCATAACATGCAGATCTAGATCATATCACGTATAATAGTTCTTACAATTTTTTCCTAATTAAACAACGATAGTTGCGTTCCTTGAAAAACAAGCAGGAAATTATCATGGTCAGGGATAGTCGGATAAACAAAATTAATTCGGATCTTTTCATTGTCAAACAGTGTTAATTTTGGAAATGGAATTCACAGATAACAAAGGATAGCATGCAAAAGTTGTAACAGGATCATTAGCTCAAATTAGTAATGTCATTTTCATCACATAGAATACATCTACGCCAAACACCCTTAAGGCTTCTTTCCTTGAGCTAAAATCTTCAATAACCATTTGGATTAGGCTACACATCTTTTTTAGTCTTTTTCTCTCACAACAACTAATTTTAGGCACAAACTTTCTATGCATACGTGTGTGTGGCTATTAAATCAAAAATTAAGAATCAAAATAAGATTATCACTTTCTAAAATATCTATTAATACATGATTTTCATGTATGAATATGGAATGTTCACAACTATTCACTCTGAACTTAAATATCAAAATGTCTTTTCCATATGTCTTTCACTTATAAACATATAACATTTGAATTTAGAAAATGTGAGAGATCAAGTTACAATTATTTTCTCTTTCATCCTGTTCTTTTGTACTTTTTATTTGTTCATTCATTAAGCTGTAAAAAAAATGTGAGTAATAACTAATGTTTTTTCGAACTACTTGAGAACATACATTCTTCAATGCATAGAGATGAAAAACAAATGTTGACAATTTCAATGTTTTTTTCTTCTTCTAAACTTGAATAACTTGTTTATTTGGAATATAATAAAAGAATTAAATCTATGAAAATTTAGGCAGAACTCAATCTCGTTAAATGAAGTTGAGATAGAATTTGACTGTAAGTTATATGCTTTTTAAAGTTATGTGAGTTTAATATAATTTTTACATATTACTAATTGATACAGAACTTAATTTTTTTTGTAATACATTCCCTTATAATTCAGGTCTAATTCAATTTATAATTTAAATTTAATTTAACCTTATAAAATTGATTCAGTTCATGTATTCTAATTTAATCATGTTATTACAATGTGACACTTGATATTTTTTTATATCCTTTTTAATTATGATGGGACCCATCAATATGATACTTGTCTTTTTAACCATTCTTTTTAATTTCAAATAACTGAAGTTAGCTTGAGCTTGAGTGCCTTCTTTATCTAAGGTTACTAATAATTTATGAATTTGAACTCATAATCCTTTTACTTGTATTGTATCTCCTCTGACTTGTTTTTTAACCTATTATGTGTGACTTGATTAATTTTGTATGAAATGAATTCCCATAGAATGTTGAAGACGCACATATTGATGTTTGTCTCATCCATATTTTTAATTAGGAGCGCATCTGAATCGAACCCAACACCATGCAAAATAATAAAATTACAGCTAAGAAACAATTGCTTGACAATAAGGCGTTTCATACACTCATTAGATCTTGGCAAATAATTTTTTCCCCTGAGATTTGAGTTTACGAAAGCTGTGGAAGATGAGGATTGGACGATTAAGTTTGAGAACAACCAAAAAAAATTGCAAAAGCAAGAGCCTTGCCAAGAAAACCAACAAGAAAACCAAGAGAAGAGAAGATTGCTTGGAGAAGTGACTTCAGAAGCATATTCGAGAAAACAGAAAGAAAACTGAAAAGAAAGTAAGATAAAAGATAAACCTAAGAAAAATGGTAGCAGTGATACGGAGACTTGCACGAAAACAAAGAACGTAGCAGCGAAGCAGGAATAATGATGAAGAGAGAGGAGCCCTGGGAGCACGTGAAAAAGTGGGAACGTGACATCAGAATAGGACACGTGTGGGGAGATGAGTGGGCGGTGAGGTTGGAAATCCTGGTACGCAGGGATGACAGGTATTATATGGATGAGAGTGTGGGGCCCAAGGTGGGAAATGGAGGCTTGAGATGCGCGGAGGTGTAGTAAAACACAGAGAGATAGCTTTATAATCACGCTTTTTACCAATCAATCATTGCTGCGCTTCCCAAAGCTTCGTTAGCCCAAACCATACTTAATTCCGCTCGGCTACCCCCAGTCACACTTTTCCAATTTCTTTATTTTTTACATATACATCTACTTTCAATTCATAATGCAACTTAAAAAATATCAATAAGTGTTAATTCAAAAAATATATGAAAAAATAATACAAATAGAGAAATTTGATTAAAAACATAATAAAATTAATTTTATTATTTATTATTATCTATGATTATATAAATCTAGTGTACCTATTCTTTATACTATGTTTTACTCTTATAATTATTATTATAATTTTTTTTCTCTTTTACAATATTTTTATCTATTTTTTCTCTCTTGTCTAAACTTTTTTATAACTCCTTAAATTGTTTGAATTTGTCAATCATATACTATAAATTACTTACATTTTATTATTTAAACAGTAATGCATTGGGTAATTAGGAGTTCCTTACAAATATTGAGTTGCTTAAAACACCTATTCCCATTTGTACATTTTTTACATAGTGTTTTCAGCTTCTTTTTTTGAAAATAAAAGGAATTGAATTACTTCTAAACACAAAATTGTCGCTTAAAAATAAAAATAATATTCTATAATACAATTTAAAATTATATATATATATACACATAATTGTGAATTATTTAAAAATATTGGAATTTATTCCACTAAGTTAAAATTGAATATAACCACAGATCAAGATTCAAACTATGATGCACCAATGTTTTCATTTCATATGTCCTTATTATTTAACCTCTATTTTTATCTTTACTTGTTTAAAAAGTACAGAGAGAGATGAATATAAAAATGAAACAGTAAAAAGAAGGAAAGAAATATATTATTACAGTTAATAATGTAATAGTAATATTCCGTTGAGCAGGACTCTTAAAAATAATGAAAAAATATTAAATATTCATAACATAAAGCAATGATAATTTTATTTTTTTCATCTTTGTCCTCTTAAAAGTGCAGAAACTCTTTCTCATGTTATTCTTCTAAGATTTTTTTTCTCTCTTTCAAACCATCAACCTCCATGTTTTCTTCTTTGTCTACTCACTTTTCTTGTACTAGATAGAATCTTAAATAATTCATTTCAATATCATATTGTATGAGGTTGTGTGCCATTATTAATAATGTATGAAGTTGAAGGTCATTGTTAATAAATGAAGAAAACCCACATAAACTTTTTAAATGCTTGTGGTATAATATATATATATATATATAAAATAAACCACAATATGCATTATTTTTAGCACTTTATATATTATAATACAGTTTGGTATATTTGATATAATGTTATTATTACAAGGTTATTATTGAGAATACCTTGTTGTGCACGTAAATATCTATTAACTTATGAGGTTTTTCGGACTTTTAAGTTTTTAAGAAGTTTTAGGTTGACTTCAATATGGATGGTGTTTCTTCCTTTAAGTTTGCCTGTGTATTACTTAAAATGATTTTGAACAATTCAAGTCCAATATAAAACATCAAGGGAACATTATTAATATAGCATCATAAATACATATAAAATTTGAAATAAAATAAAAATTAATTATTTTCCAAAATTTCAATAGCTATGGATGTAAATATGTGATTGACCTTATCCGCTAAGGAACCCTGATTGGTAGTACTTTTGATTGAGCAATGGGTTATAAATGTTAGTTTTATCCAGAACAAAGATTTTCAATTTAACAAATTAGTATAAAATTAAATCATAGTGTAACTTTTTTCCTTTTCTGTCTCAACCCTCTATCATAACATAGTTCTAGAGTTTTCTATAATCTACATTATGAAGACACTATTACACTACTATATTATAATTCAAACCTATGAAATAATCTGGTGAAGTCAAAATACACCAAGTCATTAAACCAAAACAAAAAATGGCACCATTATATTTGCATAAAACATAGTGTACACCATGAATACACATTAAGGGGAGTTGTCAGTACTTAAATAAATAGAAAGGGAAAACAAATATATTGGGACCATGGACTCCTTTTTTCACCTGAAACTGGATGCATATTCAAAACATGACAAGTAAAGGCAATGTTTATTTTTTTCTTCTTTGCAATTTTTATAAAATAAAAGTTGCAAAATAATTCAATTAATAAATGTCAAGGACCACATATGTACTATTTTCCAAAGTTGGTTATGAATTATTTACATTCAAATTTTTTAATTAAGTACTATTTTAACTTTTTTCAAGTATTATCCGCAACTGTTTTAATTTAAAAAATGGAGTAAAAATTATAATCTTCTGAAAATGTTTTCTATTGTAAAAATATATATAGTAAAAGAGTTCAACGTATGTGCGAATGCTGTAAATGATGTAAGATGTTTTACAGAGTAAGCCTGTTAACATGTATTAGTATTATAATTATTTATTTGAAAGATTATGTTAATGATATTTTTTTTATTTAGTAATATTGTGACATTTTATATTTTGGTAGACGTGGTATTCGTATAGAAATGAATTAATTGAAAAACATCAAAGCATATATTATTTTTTTTCATAATCTTATATATAATTATAATTATAACATTTTTACAATTATTTAAAAAATAAAACTAAGATTATTTTTATCAATTAATAATGTAAAAGTTTTATCAATTAATGTATAAACTTTTGTATGACATTTTTTTATGAGTAATGTTATTAAATATCATGATAAAATAATGTTTCATATTTATAAAACAAATTGAAAAATATTAATTGTTTTAAAGTTATAAGAAAATATTTAATATTTAACTTTTAAGTCTTTTCAAATATGTTGTCATCATTTGAAAAGGATTCAAAAAGAAGAAGAAAGCTGTTTTAGAACATTGATTAGAACAAAAACAGCTACTTCTCTTGTCTCAACGTCTTCTTTGTCAGAAACTTTTACTTTTTTACAGAAAGAAAAAAAAAAAACACTGCACTTTTGTGGCTTTCAAATTAAAAAACAACACTGTGGTAGAGCTATATAACAAAGAAATAATGTTGGTGGGTGTGCACCCTTGAACAACTTATCAGCATTATAAAATTATTATGGTTTGGCACGCTATGTTAAAATCCTTCAACTTTCTGGCATTTAGATAAGGATGAAGCAGCACTACAACTTTAACAATGTACGTAAGTGAATCACACTTATGCTTCTTCTGCCTTGATCTTCGTTATAGTTAATTAACAATTATGATACTATACGTAAACGAGATGTGTAGGTACTGCTTGCAAATCCGAAGCATCAAACCATTGTATATAATTCATTATTTGGAAAGTAAGGAATGCATAGTATGTGCAGTAATCATTTAAATCATGTGCCTAATATTTAAAAATATAAATTCTTGACTTAAATAAATATACCTTTTTTGGGATAAACATTAAACCCCAGAATTGAACAGTAACGTAAATAATTCATTAGATTCGGAAACATGGAATAGGGTGAAAAAGAAATAAATAAAAAAAAAAGTAGAAAACGTAGAGACACAAAATTGAAGTTGAAACCAAGATGAAGGCATGTGTAATTAAGATAAGGCCATAGGTTTGATTTTAAATTGTGATTAATTAGAGAGAAGGAAGAGTAGGAGTTAATTGCAAGAAAAGGAAATGTGAGGGTTTTAAAATGAAGAAAACAAAAGTGGGACCCAGGAAGGAGAAAATTAGGAGCTGGATTTGTTCACAAAAATGAGCCGACTCAGTGAATGAAACAAACTATAATGACGCCATCTGACAACACAAACCAATCCAAGTGTACTGTCTACGCTTTCCAGGGATCCCTTCCTGTTCTTATAAATAAAACCCCAAACCTTCACTGTTTCATTCCCCAACCTTACTTAACCCCAAAACAATTCATAAAACCTTAACCCAACCAAATGGCTGAGGAGTTCACGGAATCCGAGGTTGTCTTCTCCGACAGCACCCTCCGTGAGGGAGTCAAGGTGGTGCTGCCCCCACCCCGGAGGATGCCAAATTCAAAGCCCGTGAATATACCGAACAGGACGGTCCGGCGGTGGGGCTACGGCGAGGAGGAGGAGACGGAGGAGATGACGCCGCCGCATGAGATCATGAGGCGGAGGGTGGCCGGAAAAATGGCGTTCTCCGTCTGCACTGGGAATGGGAGGACTTTGAAGGGACGAGATTTGAGTCAGGTCAGAAATTCGATCCTCAGGTTGACTGGGTTTCTCGAAGCGTGACATTAGAAGAAGCTGGAAAAATTGAAAGCAAAAACAAAATTTGTCTCCATTTCTTGCTTTCTTATTGATTGATTGATTAATTGGGTTAGCTTGAGATCGTTTTTGGAGTCTCCATAATTGTTTGTAACAGGGAACATTTGAAGCTTATAAATGAAATAAAATTAATTTATAGATTTTATATACGCTTTTTTATTTAATTTTATATTCATACAAATTTCATATATTCTGGGAATTGCTTGCTTCTGCTTGCGGTAGATGTTCTAAGGTGTGCGCACTGCACCCACTTCTGCTTCATTTTTTTTGTCGTAGAATAGAAGATAAATTTGAAGAGAAGGTTTTTTTTACTCTCTTGAAGTTCAAACTTCAACGCTCACGGTCTGCATGTGCTGGGTGTTTCGTCATTAAAATGAAATCTTTGAATAATCCAAGGAGAAAGATGGTGAAAAAGGAAAGATTTTGGTTTATAAGTATATTATCGTAATGAACTTTATCACTTGCTTTTGTTTCTATTTAGTTATGTGACTGGCATTTGGTTCAAATTCACTATGCCAAGAAGTAATTAATCTGGTTATGAGTGTGAGATTGGACTCGAAACAGATCGGTTAATGAGGGACTAATTAACTTCAAAGATTGAAGAATTGAAAGAGGTTTTTGTTTTATAAACGATTGGTTTAATGAAACTTTAATATTTTTTTACAACTAATATTAGAATTTTAGTTTTTTAGTTTTTTTAAACTGATTGGTGCTTTAAATTTTTAAAGTATATTCTGTAAAAGAAAAGTCTAATCAATATATTAACCAAATATACACTTATTTAATATTCTTTTTAGAGTCTTTTATAAATAAAATTAATAAATTTTTTCGCTAATTATAAAAAAGTTAATATCATTTAATTCTACTAATGACATTTAAAAAATATTTGGGGGGACATATGTAATAGAGTTTTACAAAAAGTGTTTTTTATAAATTATATATAGGAGCAGTATCTTGTTACAAATGTTGTCAAAGTATTAAAGGTTATTCATGATACTCATTTTGACCATTTTTATAAAATCAAATTTCGATTGGGCTTTTTTTATACAAATTAATTTAAAATATTTTCTATGTTAATTATTTTTTTTAAAGTCTTGTATATGTGGGAGTCTAACTTTTTATCGTGTGAAGAATATTTTTTTGTAATATTACTTTGGTCATTCACGTTACTTTTGATTATTGACGTACACAATGATTAAACTTAAAACAATAAAATGTATCAGTGCAAAATAAATTCAAAGAATTAGAACTAATAAAACAACATAAAAGCACGTCTCATTAATGTTCAAGAAAGTTTAATGTCACTAATTAAAAAATAACTATTGGTTAAAGGGTAGTAAATTAATTAACTAGGTCTTATGATGACTACAGAAAAGAAATTCAATTCCATTAAATATTTTTTAATTTATGTATTTGAACATGTAAACACGTGGAAAGGAAAAGGATATGCATAAATAATTAGATGTGTCTTGTTTTCCCAACAATGACAATAGTAGAATAATAATGTGAGGAAATTAGGATGCTTGAGAACTTAATTCTGGCATTCTAAGTAAACCCTCCACTATTAATTATTTTTGTTTTTCATCTATCATATCATTTGTCTCCTAAGCAGAGACATATATACTCAGTATATATTTTTTACCTTGAATATAATTTTTAAATAATTACTGTAATACTGATAATTAATAGTTTTATCATGTATATCACAAGTTTTAGTTGAATGAGAAGTGAATTTGCAAACTACGTCTAGATACAATGTCAACTTCAGTGTTCCTTATACTTTAATGGTTCACTTTTGATAAGTTTTTTTAAAAAACTTTTAGTACATGTTTATAAGTAATCCTTAAATTATGAAAACATGCAATTAAAGCTTGACCTCTTTGAATCCTAGTACGGTACTTGTGAAAAATAGGAAAATAAATTATTAATTTTCATATATTGTTACAAAAATTGGTAATTCAAGTGGCAACAAGTAAAAAAACGGTAGTGAAGAGATTATTCTATGATCCTAAAGACAGATATTGAAATGAACGACAAAAAGGAACATACTCATTACACCCAAAAAATGAAGGAGTTTGGTTGATTGGAGGATAAATCCACTTGATGTATCATTAGTAAAGCACGTATTTGTTGTAGATCGTATCACATCATTATGATGAACTTTATTAGGACTTAATCATTCAACGTCTGAATGGTACTCTTGGACCCATTTGGCGGCCCTAGTTATTTTTTAGAATTCTTTTGGTCGTGATTTATCAGAACTTTTTTTTCAGGCTAAATCAGATTGCAAAGTACGTGAAAAATAGGAATTGCGCATTACTATGATTACCCCCTTCGGGTAAAAGACAAGTTCGATATTTTACATATAATTTATTTTTGAATGAAAGAAAGTTGGGACAAAGACCCATGAAGGAGGTTAAAAAAAAATCATAAGAATGATTCCTGGCATTATCCATTTGGACAATTCCTGGTTGGGTGTGAGCATTCAAGTTAGAGATAGATAGGAAGAGAGGAAGTTTCGTGCGGGAAAAAGTGTACTAGTGGCTTGGGGTACTTGGTAGGATTATTATTAGAAAGGTAGATTGGAAAATAGTATAAAAGTGATTTGAAAAGTTTGGGAAAATGATAGTGACACATACGTATAGAGTGATTAGAGTATAAAGAAAAGGGGTTCGGCTTTGGGGGTGTCTACATTGGGATATGTTTTTAATGGCCCCTGATAGTCCACCACTTTCTCTCCTTTTTTCTCATACTTGCAGGATTTGTATTTGTATATGCTGTAGGGTGACCCCTTTCTAGCTACTTCTTACTTACCTTGCCTATTAGACACCCACTCTTAGCCCTGTTCCTTTTATGGAGAAAAGAAAAAGATTTAAACAAAAAACAGTTAGAGAAAAAATAAATTACAAATACGAAACAAAAAATAATTTTTTTTCAATTCTTTTACAGATTTAAGTGAAAATTACATTAATTAAGATATATTTATATTATAATATTTATATTTTAATGTAATTGTTTTTTAATATAATTAATTTTAAATTATTATATTAATTAAATCATTAAAAAAATTCTATTTTTTTAAAAGTAAAAAACTTTATCTCTTTTTTCTTAAATCCAACATTTTCCTCCTCTTCAAATTCATCTTTCATAAAGAACAAAGTCTTAGAAATATTTTTTTATGTTGAAATAGGAATTTGCACGTGCAAAGGAAAGATATAGCTTCTGTTTTTTTACAATATAATACTAATACTTAACCTTCTATATCTCATAATTAGATCGCTATAATATAACTATAAACTCACGATAGATTTTTCCTCGCAAAAATATTGTTCACCTTCTACTTTTCTCTCTTCATACTCCTATATTCTTATTATAAATTATATATATTATGGATTTTTTCAAGAATTTTGTCATTGTTATATTTTTTTTCTATCATTAATAATTATTCAAAGATGATTTGAATTTTCACAATAAAATAAAAATTGGAAGCTTTAAGTCACTTTAAATATTGAAGAAATCTTATACTTAATCAGACTGAAAAAAAAGGTTAAATGTATTAGAATATAAAAGTAGTTTAAATTTTACTTCAAAGACTTTGTCAGTTTTTGAAGAGATGGAAACGCAATAATATATTGTATTGTTGGTCATATTCCTAAACAAAAATGGAGTGGTTAAAACGATGAACAAAGCCATGTTGGATAAATAAATGTGTATGTTGCTGTCTCGTTATGGCTTGGATAAAATGTATTAGGTTGAGGGTCTCAACAGAACATGATTCTCAATGAATTCTTATTGGTTTCATGACTATTAGATTCAAGATTCCTATTAAGGTAGATTTGTTAAGTCAATAATGTACCCAATCTTAAAAGTGTTTGATTGTCCAACATAATATTTTGCAGATAATGATAAGCTAAAAGACGTTGAAACAGCTGCTTAAGAGAGAAGAGGAAAATACAATAAAAATAATTCATGATCTAGTAATAAAAACGAGATACACAAACTTTCTATATCCATTTTAAAATATATTACGAAAAAATCCAGAAAAAACTAAAAAGGAAATAATTTAAACAATTAGATAAAATAAAGAATAATTAAAAATAAAAGTTATTTGCTATATAAAATTTGAAGATGTTTCCAAAAATAAATCTATTTTTTTTATTTTAATCCCTTATTTAGAAGTATTGATACATTAAAAAAATTGAAAATAATTCTTAAAAAAAGGGTGACAATAGATAAGTTTTTATTTATAATATTATTATGCAGGTAAACTTAATTCTAAAAGTAAACTTAATTTTAAAGTAATTCTTATATACAGTGATAATAATTCAATAAGAATCATGATTTAAAGATTTATTACTAATGGTATCCCATTTTAATATAATAGAAAAACGTGACGGTGTGTATTCTATAGGCTGTGCATAAATGAAAAGGCGTAATATAAAGGTAAGCACATCTGACGATTCATGTTAATTTTTCAGTTTGCCAGGCTGGCCGCAAGAATTTCAAACGGGCCGAGCAAAAGCCCAAACGTTTACAGCCGCCATATTCATACGTGATTATTATGACATCACTCCACGCCGTATATGTCGCGGTTTAAAATTGAAATAGATCTGGGATATTGTGTTCAAGATAAACAAATATTAGATATTTTCTTTATTTAAACAAATGTTAGATATTTCCTTTATTCTAAACAAATATTGACTCTTCAGAGATATTTTCATGCTCATAAATAACATCACAACAGTAATAATAGATCTATTATTATTTTATTTCCTTTTTCCCTTCTAAAATAATAATAATAATAATAATAATAATTAAAAAAGAAAACGCGGACTAAAGCCCACGAAATAAAACAAGTGCCGTATCTTCTATAAATAAAGAGAAAAATAAAAAGTCAAGGCAATTCGTCGATAAGCCAAAACCCTAGAAACCAAACCACACTGTTACACACACTCATCGCACACTGTGGCTTTGGCAGCGCGACTCATCTCCCTTCCTCGCATCGATCTTCGAGAGGGGCCTCCTAGCCCTCTCTCTCATGCAATTCAGGTAAGTTAGCTTCCAACCCTAATTTCGTTTTAGTGCACAACTCTATTATGGAATTCGGGCGCGTTCTTTTTCTTTTCCTCTTTAGTTTATTCTGTGGAGTTTTGGTTCACTTTGTGGATTTGAAGAGATAGTATGTTTCTATTATTTGAATTTTATTCGACGTGAATGGCGTGGGTTGTTGTCATTCACGTCGGAATTCCTGTCTTCAATTTTCCTTTTCTTTTTCGTGAATTACTGTAGTCTCGATACAATTCTTTTAAATTCTGGGTTGTGAACGGTTCTCGCCTTCACTATCGTACAGTAGATGTTCTAGTTCTATTTGTAATTTATCAAATTTTGAACGATACACTGTACACTATATCTCCGCTACAATTTCTATTTTTTTATACAGTTGTTTTGGGCGTCCAGGTAATTTTTCTTTTCAATTGGGTGCATTGCCTGATTGACGGACGCCGCCGCCTTGCCCCAGAAGTTGGAATTTTCAATTTTTATTTCATCAGCATGATTACTACTGAAACAATAGCGCCTGGTGCTAGACTGAAGATCAAGTTTTCTACCAAAAGGATGGAGGTAGATTCTGGGCCTAAACGCGAGTTTGGACGGGAAGTGTCTCACACTGATGAAAGAAGGCGTTTTAATTCGAATGGAAAATCCTCTGGGCTGAATTCCAACAAGAGGGCACCGCCAGAAAGTATAGAGAACCAGAACGTGAAAAGACAGAGGGTTGGTCGAAAAGGGTCAGTGCAGTGTGCTACAATACTGAAGAGTTTAATGTCTCATCGATATAGCTGGGTGTTTAGCAAACCTGTAGACCCAGTGGCTTTGAATATTCCAGATTATTTTACCATCATATCTCATCCAATGGATTTTGGAACAATTAAAACTAAGCTGGAGAGGAACATTTATTCGGAAACTGAGGAGTTCGCAGATGATGTCAGACTGACCTTCTCAAATGCAATGACATACAATCCTCCCAGTAATGATGTTCATTTGATGGCAAAGGAACTAAGTAAAATATTTGACAGAAAATGGAGAGAATTGGTTAGGAAAATGAAGTGTGAAGATGAACACAGTAAAGGTATGACTGAAACAATCAAGGAAACTAGTGGGAGAAGTCTTGACACAATGCATTCCCGACAAAAGGATTCCTGGCCTAAAAAGATACAAGTATCTGAAAAGAAAGGAATTCCCAAGAGTATATCATCGGCATCCAAAGATGCTAGAGTAAGTGTAATATTCAACGATTCAACATAATTTCTGGTATTGATGAAATAAATTGATATCTACTAACCTTTTTCTCTGTGGTACCTTTGTATGTCACATGTTTGATTTGTTTCTCTTTTGGTATTTTTTCCATGTGTTATATTGGCAATGTTTACCTTGTAGGTGGAGGCACCTAAATTATCACAAATTCCTTGCAAGTTGATTGAGAAAGACTTGCACAAAGGTATGATGCTTTAAGAGTACTGTAAAGGTTTTTGGCTCTGGATAGGAGCTAATAACTGTGTATTCTATAGGCAGCAAAGGTAACCGTGATAGAGAACAATCTGCTGGCTCTCTAAAGGCCTGTTCTACGGTGGGCCTTCTTGTTACATGCAAGTGTAGCATTTGTGGTGATACCAACTGCCATTGTGTAATTCATAGCAATTCAACACAAGTGACATCAGGTAGTTATACAATCTTCTGGCTGCTTCTCTGATATGCCATTTGTTTCCTAATTGACTTGTATCTCTGTACTGATCTAGATATCTCATCTGAAGGATCAGAAGGAAGGGACCTAATTGCATGTGTTGCTGATACTTTGAGACAGGTATTAAGATAGTACTCTATCAATATTCATAGCCAACTTAGGTATGAGAAATTTATTTTACTTGCATTATTGCTAATCTTAGAGAAACCTTATGTCTACTTCCAGGATTGCCTGACTAAATGTTCCTCACCTGTGGAGAAAAAATCGGATTCTGACGGTGAGAGTAATTTATAACCTATAACTATCAGTTATCCTGTATCTTTCTCATGCATGCTGATTTTATATTTGATATTTGATGTTTTGAGTAGGGACTGTTAGTTCATTGGACAGTGAACATGTTTGTCCTAGTTCTAAGCATGTAACTTTTACAACTGATGCCTCTTCTGGGGAAGGTCAGCATCTCTCTTCCTATCAAGTCAAGTTAACTGCTGCTACGCTACCTTTGTATTTGAATTGATATGATGCTAATGTCTGTTTGTTGCTTTAGTTTGGAGCACGCCTGTTCTGCCGGTCCAGCTTTCTCCTAAAAAGGCACTTCGTGCCGCTATGCTTAAAAGCCGATTTGCAGATACCATATTGAAAGCACAGCAAAAGACCCTTCTTGAGCATGTAAGGCTTATATGAAGGGTGTCCTGATTTGTGCACTTTCTCCTATTTTCTCAGTAAATGATACTTTTGAGTATAGTGTGTTTTCGTAGTTTTCATTATTGTTTTCTCTTTTAGGGTGATAAACGTAATCCTCAAAAAATGCAGCTGGAAAAGGAGAGGTTAGAAAGGATTCAGCGTGAAGGTGAGTATAGTATAGTAGTATATATTTCTTGGAGCTTAGCAGAAACTACCTCTGTTTTCTTGTTTTGAATTTTGAATGCTCTAGAGTAACATAGGTTGCCCATGTGTCATCTATCCTGTTTACCTTTTCTGTATAAAAGGTGCTTTGTGTACACACACATATATTATACATATGCCAATAAAACGAACCGTTCGCTCTTAGTCATTATATGTTGCATGCTTAACAGAAACAGCTAGGATCGAAGCTCAAATTAAAACTGCTGAAGCTGCTGCAAGAACTAGGTTGGAGGAAGAGTCAAGGCAACGAAGAGAAAAGGAAAGAGAAGCTGCACGAGCTGCAATAGAAAAGGTTTTATTCCTAATTTATTTATAAGCGTGGTTGCAAGTTAAAATTTCCGTAATTATGTGACTGAGTATTTAATTTGATGTGTTTTGTAGATGAAAAGAACCGTTGAGATTGAACATAATATGGAGATTATTAGAGAACTGGAAAGTTTGAGTGGATGCACGTTATCATATAAGGCGGTGGGCGGCAGAAATGGCTACAAAGTTGCATTGGACACGTTGGATAAACCTCAGTTTGAGAACCCATTGGAGCGGCTTGGTTTATTTATGAAGGAAGAGTACATGGTAGAAGATGACGAGTTTTTGAACGGAGCCAGAGAAGAAGGGGAAATTTTTAACTGACGAAGTTTCATGCCTTTCTACCAATCTAAGTGTTTATATTAGACAGGGAAATAGACTATTTTGTAAATGCACTTACTTTCTCCAATCAAGTCTTTTGACTATCACTACCTTACTACCCTTTTTGTCTGGGAATCAGGTGAACTGCACGCTTGCAATTTTGTTTACAATCTTAAATCATTCATTGAACACACGTACACAGCTTTTTCATACGTGTCTGTTTTTGATGTAAATATTTTAGATAAAGATCCCAAAAAACTATACACTATTAAATAATTGCTGATTCTTTTTTGTTTCGTTTGTACTATACGGCTATGTATTCATTGTTTATTATTTCTATTACACGAGCCAGCAACATACAAGGTCACATTTTTATCTCCTACATGGTATGAAATTCTATCACACATTCACCTTTATTTCTCAAAGATCGCTTTTATGAAAGAGTTTTTCATGTAAACTTTTATAAAATATTATTTTTGTTTATTTTAATAATACAATTTTATAGCATTACTAAATGTCTTAACCATATCTTTTTATTTTTTATTGGAGTAAAGAATAAAGAATACAGATAAAGTAATCATAAAAAATAAACGACATGAAATAAAAAATCATAAAAGTAAATTAATCATAAAAAATAAACGACATGAACCAAAAAATCGTAAAAAATAAAATAACATGAAATAATTTTTTCACAAAATAAATAATTGAGATAATTATAAAAAATAATAGCAGGATGGAGGAGAGTTCACATATAATTTAATTTAATTTTTAGTTAAAAATACTTCTAATTAAAATATAAAAAAATGTGATTCGGTTTGAAATAAGAGAATATAAATTAAATCAAATCAATTTATAGGATTTGGGATGATTATTGTAGTTTTTAATTTTTAATGTTATTTTTTTATCAAAGATTTTCTCTTCCTTTTTATTTTTAAATTAAAATATAATAATAAAATTATAAAATTAAATACTTCATATCTTTAAAAGCAAGAATGAGAAAGTGAAGAAAAATAATAAAATTGATTACAGAAAGTTGACAATAGAAAAAGATAAAAATATAAATTATAATAAAATTTAGATTAAAATATATAATTTATTATTATTATTATTATATTAACTAATGAGAAAACCATACTTTTTCTTAATTTATCAAATATTTTAAAAATAATGATTACATTGAAAAAGTATACAAGTGATTATACTTTTGGAAAGTTTACAGTTACTTCTAGTATTTGAATCGTTTTATTTTATTTTAAAATATAATTAAAGATAAAATATAAATATAAAATAAAAAATAAAAAAATATTTAAATAATTTTATTTCATTTTAAAATATAACTAAATTTAAAAATATAAATATAAAATAATAGTACCAAAAGTGAAAATCTAGATATATTAGACTTAATTTTAATAATTTTGAAAATCCAAATCGCAACTGATTCTTATAGAAGATATGCATTTTAGAATTATATCAATTCAAAAAAACAACCCAAAATTTATCTAAATTACCAAAAAATAATTATAGCTGGTTTTTTATAATTTATTTTAATTAATTTGTAATTAATATTTCAAAATCAGTTATATTATCTATTATGTATCATTTTAATCGTGTATAAAAAGATTGTGTAAAAATGTGACTCATTCTTATAAATTTGAGTGGAAGAAAATATAAACATTAATAATTATGGAGGAAGAAACCTAAAATAAAATTTAATGCCAATATAGAAGAACTGCTTTTATTTTGCAATTTATAAGTAGAATATAACTACTAATATGTATTAAGAACAATTTTTAATTATAACAAAGTTGTTATAACTACTACTGTCATAATATAACATAAGATTATTATGTTAAGAAAAGATAAAAACTTTATGTTTAAAAAGAAAGATAACCTTGATATGTATACTAATAAAAAATTATAAAATAAAACCTTCTCCAAACCCCTAATAGGATGATCCAAACGAAACCATCCTATCAGTAATCAGATTAGACTGAAGTTTCTTTTAAAATCCAAACGATGTAAATACCAATTAAGCCCATGAAAACTACTATTACTCATACAGCGCAAGACATGCATAAGTATGCGTGTTAACATCCAATTGCTTCTGCTACACGACCCTCTTGCTCATTTTCCTAATCTACTACTGCTTCACTCATAAACTACAACTTCACAAATTGCAACCACAATGTATTAGACTGGTGTTACAAAAACGTATTGGCACTTATTTACTGCCAGCCTCTACATGTTCTCCACTTGCCTGGTTATTTTTGGATTATCAACACGTTATATTTTTAATATTTCACTCATCAAGTTTTTTCCAGTCGTTTGAAATGGAGAACCTTCATACGTTGGAGTTAAAGGTGGATTTCAAACTAATGGTAAAAGCAATACCTAATCACTATAATATTGATGATGGAACATCCTCAGTAAGAAATATTCTCCGAGCACAACAAATATGAAAGTACTACAAAGGGCTTAGAATTCAGCTCAGCCACAGGTAGGAGGAAAGACCAAGCATCTAAATGCAACTCTTCATGCAAGAAATGTACCGCATCCTTCATTTGCCACCACTTAAAAACGCTATACACTTCATATGGCGTATTTATTTTTAGCACCTCTCTCATGCTTCTTTGCATCCTCCTGAAGATCATGGAGCAAAACAATAAAAACCAAAAAAACGAATCAGATTAACCTAACTTGAGATAAGATAAACACAGATATTTTTCCACTCACATGAAATATGAAGCCTATTGTTTCATTGTAATCAAGAAACTCCTTCCACTGCTTTCCAATGCTCGTCTGCAAGAAGAAAAATGTAGATACTCCTCAAGTTGCCGTAAATATTCGAGAGAATATTTAAGGGACATATGGAAATCATACGAAAGTGGCTTATGAACTTCCTAAAAATCATAAGGTTTTTAATGCTTAGTTCAGCAGGTTTCACAGTCAAACCTATTAACAAGCTCTCATTTGTTATGAGCTTGTTAGAAGTTCATCACCCGAACATGTCTTTGAGCATAAGTAAAGGAAGGTTTAGAAAGCCACCAAACAACCTCCTCACTCGTAATGAGAACAAATGTAACATGTAGTTTTATATCGTTGCTCTTATTCAGTGTAATCACAGAAAGTCATATTGGCCAGTTCAAGGGTAAATTAGATGAGGCATGTCTAATACACTTCCTCAATAATTCTAACATAACATAAGGGTTTAATTAATTTTAGGGTTTCAAGTTTACTACATCTCCCTCCAACTTGCAGAACCATAGACAATAGGAAAGACAAACAAAGCAAAACCAGATAGGTAAATTAGATGTCACCTGAGCAGCTTCATTTGAAGCATTCTTAGTCCAAATAGAAATTTTATCCTGCCTATTTCTGACATTCACAACAGCTCCACAAATTTCATCTCCGTGATCAAACTGTTCTCCGATCATCGCCAACAACTTGAGGCAAGAACAGAGAAAACAATAGCACTATTAGTTTGATCACAAATAAGTAAATTAGTTTACATACACTCAATTTAACTTTTTTTTCACTCAAACATTCTTTAAGCTTTGTTCATTTCCTGCATCATCCAATTCACTAACAGAATCTAACGTCCAAGCCCGACCACTACAAAAATCGCCACTATCAAACAATCGGAAAATTTCAATTGCGACGTTTAGAGTAGCTATTACAAAAAATAAATAGCCACACACAACAATACGTGACAACAGTAGCACATGCTAAATTCAATTCATAAGTTAAACTCGACAGAGAAATAAGCCTTTTGGTACGTCACAGACAGGGGTTAATGTTAAACAATACCGTATACAACCAACTGGTATCAGATTTTCCCCTTTGGAACGTCATAGTCCATTTTCCACCATTGGCGCAGATAGGGTCCTCCCATTTGGGCTCAATCTTATGCTTGAAGCAGTGAAAGTCCGCCCCCACACCCAACTTGCTCGGGTGGTGAATGTTATTGTAAATGCTGAACAATTTCAAAACAAAAAAAAAAGGTTAGAGCATCCAAGAATCAAGAAAGATGCAATTAGGTTCAGACCCAGCAGGAGGGAAATTGGGGGAACGGAGGGGAAAGCGAAAAGATCAAAGCCTGACCTCCAAAACTCTTCGACGGTGGCGAAAGTGTAGATGGGTCGAATGGAACTGCCCCATGCGGCTTGTTTGGACTTGGCCGAAGGGTTGTCGAACCAGAAGGTCCAGGAATTCTCGAGAGGGTGGGGGTTGCGGAGGAGGGCGGACGGAGGCTTGGAGGCAGCGGAGGCGGCGTCGTCGCCATCGTCGAGGATCTCCCCATCTTCGAGATCGTCGTCGTCGTCGTCGTTGTCGACCCTGCTAGGGTTTTGGTCATCGGTGATGGTTGATTTTTGGGAATCTTCCACAACCATTTTTATGTCTCACACTTCTTCCTTTCTTTCCTTCGCAGCTCTTTGTGGCTATGAGATGCAAATAGATGCGTGCATTTAGTTTGGAATCTCTGATTATAGGGCGTTTTTAATGACAAACAACAAGAGAGACACACTTGTGGGCTGGGCTGGGCCGGTTTGCGTGCTTCAGGCCCCATTTTTGTAATCTATGTCATTTATTACCAGTTTAGAAGTGAAATACAAGTACCATACTCTTGTTCTTATTATGAGTTGAAATTAATTTAAAAAGTTACAAAACATATGTGGTTCTCAGTTTTGTTATTGTAATTTTAAAAAAATTAACTAACCATAAATTATGTGTTAGAAACTATGGTACTAATACATTTCAACTGGAAAAATACTACTAGCGAAAACTCATTTTTCTTTCACACTGCTCCTAAATATACTATTTATTTATTATTAGTTGAATTTTACTAGAATTCAAAAAATTGATCTTACTCTCCTTTTAACAGATCTCACTTATAATTTTGAGGCTTTAAACAATTTTTAATTAATGAAAGAATATATACGAGCAAGAATATGCCACCAAGTTACCAACACTCATCTTATAATTGAGCGATGAGAAACCAAAAGCTTGTTTTAATTATTTACAAGCTATTTTACATTTACAAGTTTTTTTCACTTCCCGTATTTAACACAACTACATATTTAATACATAAATCCATGACTATATTTGAACTGGAGCAATCTCACTCCAGTTTATCTCACATGGGTTTGCATGTACTAGCTTTATAAACTAAGGTTTTAATTTCATTGACAAACATTTGATACATTTATTTTTTTAAATATTCTAAAAAATGCTATTTCATTTTACATTTTTCAAAAAAACCAAATGTTTGTTTAGAAATCTTTGAAAGACCTAAAGTCTAGAGGTGGTATAATAATACAAAATACAAAGCTTTTTGAAGCATAAGAAGTTGGCCTACTTCGTTACCAATTTACCTTCCATCAACCCAAAATAATACTTACTGCTAGAACAGAATGCTGCGAATCCTTGTAAAGGTTTGTTTTTAAATGAGGTAAATCATAAATGGGGCAATCATAAAGTTGCTGCTAGCAAACGCATTTTGCCAGAATGTAACATACAACATATTATTAGCATCATACATCGAAGCATGATTATTATACAAAATTTTTGAAGAGCGTCTCAGTTATAAGTGCTCATTAAGCAAGGACACTTAGACTCCGGGTATTGGATACTGAGTAGTAAGAGCTTCAACTTTCCTGCGCAATTCTGAAACCTTCTCTCCCAAAGGAAATTCAGAAGATGAGACAAACTTCAAAAAATCTTGGAGCTTCGTTCCTGAGACCAAACTTTTGGCTTCAAGACTTATTTGCACACCCTCATGAATGAAGTCTGCAATTAGTGCGAATTCTTTCTCACCAAGTCCTCTTGTTGTCATTGCAGGTGCCCCAATGCGAATGCCTCCCGGAACAAGGGCACTCTTATCACCTTTTATAGCAAGCACATGTCAGAAATAACCAGACATAAATATCACGGAAAACAGGCATAAATGCCAAACTGATGCGCGCAAGAAACAACACAGCAATAAGATCATACCAGGCACTGAATTTTTGTTGAGGGTTATGGAAGCCATGTCAAGAATTTTCTCCACCCGAGCACCATCAAGACCCTAAGGATATGGTTGTTAATTAATATGAAACTCAGTTAACGAACTAAAAAGGATCATATCTCAACATGGATATCGGGTCTTTATGCATTGAAAAGCATGTCAATCTATAATGGATGCACGAGCGGAAGAAAATGAGGAACTAAGTATATCTTTTGTGACACATAAAAGAAAGGAGCAAGAAGCTTACAGATGGCCTTAGATCAACAAGAACGAGGTGATTGTCACTACCACCAGAAACCAGTTTATATCCGTGCTCAATTAACCGTTGAGCAAGAGCTCTACAGTTAGCAACCACCTGCAGGATAGCATTTTTATGCGTGTCAGTAAGTGCCTTGTGCCAAACTCTATCCATGGCTATGCAAGGTTCAATTTTTCCTTTGAAATCAAACCAAACCAAACCACTGTATTGAACTGGTTTTGCCCAAATGGATCTTTGCAAAGTTCAAGTTCAGTGATAAATTAAAACTGGCTTCGACGCTCTGATTCAAGAAGGTTTTCTGATAAAATGTAAACCACGCATGCAAACTGTGAACAAATTAAGAAGCATGCACATATAGCGTTTTCCAACTAGTTTCTAAAAGAATAATAACTCTAATTTATTGCATTCATATATATAGCCTTTTCTAGACTTGTTTCGAAGTAGATTTTGGACCTTTCTGAGTACCTACTGGGAATCTGCATTATGACGTAACATGGAAGGTCAGAAATGCTGACTAAGGCCAAAACCCGACTCATTTTTAATAACTGTGCTTTGGAAGCTAAACTTCTATTAGACACAAGCGGGGTCGGCTTCATAATTTTATTTTTCTTCTAAATTTTGCCGATATTGATTCTAAGATTATGAAGTGATAGGATGGGGCTACCATCCAAACATACAACAGAATGGTAAGGCAAAATAGTATTAGCATTCTGTACTTCTTAATCACACGTCTATACCCACTGGTTTTGAATTGAAAGAGTTAGAACTACCAAGGAATCATGCCAAATGTATCATCTATCTTCATTCTACATTTATTCCGCAGGACCATGAGGATAATTCTAGGAATCAGATTTGGCGGCAAAGCAATCTATTTTATTTCTTATCAATACAGAGTAGCAGCCTTGGGGATTCTAAATTAAGCAGCAAAAGGCTGTTTAAAATGATCATGTACACACACCCCTATATCCAATGATGAAATGGGCTACCGAAATACCTGATTCTGGTAATTTTTAAACTCTGGAGACTGGGCATACTTCAAGCAAACTGCTAGTCCTCCAATTGTGTGGTTATGAGGACCCCCCTGGATAAATCCATCACTATCAAAATCACAAAGTAGGAAGGTAAAGAGGACGTGTGCATCTTAACTCAATAGTAGCACAGGATCCATGCATCTCAACTAGAATAGTTACGATAAAACTAATAAGAGAATATTACTAATCTACCTGTAGACCAGGAAAAACAGAATTGTTAATGGCAGGCTCCAGATCAACCCCGAGCACAGGATCTTTCTTAAAGAATATCATACCACCTCTTGGACCTCTTAAAGACTGGAAGAAAATATGTAAGAGACTGAGTCACAGGTGTGCCAAGTATAGAAAAGAAAGGTATTTACTTCAGAGTTTCAAGTAACATAGCATCAAGTCTGTACAAAAAAATAAATTCAGATTCTTCTCTTCTTCATTTTGAATGCAAAAGTACACAGTGTGGCATAAAAATATCTCAAGGCAAACCTTGTGGGTTGTGGTGGTCACAATATCACAATAGTCAAAGGGATTAGCAAGTACAGATGCAGCAACAAGTCCACTTATATGAGCCATATCCATCATAAGAAAAGCACCTACTTCATCTGCAATCTTTCCATGCATATAAGATGTAATTAGCTTCTTGCTAAGAAGAAACCATATAATGAGCAATATAGAATTCCAGACTAATGCCTATATTCAGAACATACTTTTCTCATGCGAGGGTATAAGATGTAATTAGCTTCTTGCTAAGAAGAAACCATATAATGAGCAATATAGAATTCCAGACTAATGCCTATATTCAAAACATACTTTTCTCATGCGAGGGTAGTCAATGTCCCGAGGATAAGCACTAGCCCCAGCAATAATGAGTTTTGGTCGGAAGAGATTAGCAGTTTTCTCCAGCATATCATAATCAATCAGACCTATTGTGATTCCAACGTGGGTTAAAAATGAGTCATCTCACAAATTTGAAATAATTTTAATGAGAAAACAAAAGCACCTGTTGATTCATCAAGTCGGTAAGGCATAGATTCAAAATAAATTGATGTGGCAGATACACGTTTTTTAGGCGTCATGAATCCATGGGACAAATGCCCTCCATGAGGCAAGTCCAAACCCTTGTAACAAACCATTATACATTAGAACAATTACAATAATGGGTTGCAAATTGGAATAGTCAAAATCAAGGATAGGTCAAATCGTTTTTACCATAATTCGATCATGTGGTTTAAGAACTGCAGTGTATACAGCAAAATTAGCTGGGGAACCAGATAATGGTTGAACATTAACACCCCATTTATTTCCATCTACATGAAATGCAGCCAGCGCCCTTTGTTGGCAAAGGGTTTCGAGCTCATCAATGTACTCATTCCCACCATAGTACCTTCCGAGTAAAATGAGGTTCAATGAAATTTTAGTTATTTGAAAATGAATAAATCAAACACAGTTTCGTGTTCTCATTTTCCATTAACAAAATCTGGACACCGAAACAAACACAAAAAGAATGTTTTCACAAATTCGAAGAGGCTATTACCTTTTACCCGGCAATCCTTCTGAATACTTGTTTGTGAGGCATGAACCAACTGCTTCCATCACAGCTCTAGATGTAAAATTCTCAGAAGCAATAAGCTCAAGACTTTTAAATTGTCTGTCCTTCTCCTTGTCAATAATTGCACGAACCTCAGGATCGGCTTCGGTCAAGCCATAGTCCAGGAAGCTACTTCCATCACCTAATATTTGCAATTGCATGTGATTCCATGAACAAAAGCAATCGTTCTTAGTCATAAATTCAATTACCAGTATACTGAAACCAAGTCAAAATACTAAGCATCAAAACAGTGTAGAAAAAGATATTCCAAACACCACAGCTATTTTATTATTGTGAAAGAGATTTGCTCAACCCGTAAGTCAAATACATCATACACTGATGTTAACATTTTCATACACACATCACTTGATTATCACAACAAACTGAGGGCCATTTTTAATACCCTGCCAAATATCAAGGAAGAACAAAAATAGAGAAGAAGATCAAACACTCACAAATAAAAAGGAAAGGAACTATAGAGCATAGAAACACCCTTAAAAATTTCAAACGAGAAAAAAATACCAGTCATTCGGACAAGACAATTTTTCGAAAAGCTGGTAGATTACAGTTACCTCCAATTTCAGGAACAGAGAAAGACAGAGATGACGGCTTCCCAGTGACTAAACTTCCTTCAACTTGAGAAGCTGTGCATGGCTTCATGTTGCAGAACTTCACTTGATGTACAAACCCGATGTTACTGCCATACGCTTTTGCAGGGAAATTCATCCCCTTGGTCCAAACAGGTTGTTGCAGAGAACCCATCATTGTACACGCTTGCATCTTTGGCTTCAGAACTTACACACCCCTTCCCTAAATAGTGCAGTAAAATAGAAGAAAAAAGGGACAGATTAATGCACAACATGCTAGAAAAGTTACTGTAAAATAAGAATTGAGAAAATACTTCAAAACATGGACGCATGTAAATTGGATAGTATAGTTTTGAACAGAGAATTGGTACCAACTAAAGCTGACACCAAAATCAATTATATGTTGCGGGGGAGAGTAAGGGGGGAACTATAGCACAGTGGCCCCTTGGCTCAGAATGGTTAGGGTTTCAATTCAAGAATTTCGAAGTTGAGTGAGCTTAAAAGACAAAACAAATAAAATAAACAAAAACATACAAAAACGACAGCATATTAAGATACGAGAAACATTAACTTTAATTTATTTATGATTTAAGTATATTTTTTATTCTCTGAAATTTATAATAAATTTGGTTTTGAATTTTTAAACGTAAACTATCTTTGTAATTTAAAATGTTTATTTCAATCCACGTACTTAAAATATTAAAAGAAAATTCTCTTACACTACTAATAATTCGAAATTGTTTATACGCCTAATTTTTTCCATTTTTCATTTTTTTTTCAAATAACTAACCATCCGTTGATTTTCTTCAAACTATTCATTAATCACGTTTTACAATTGGTTTTTCATATTAACCATAAGAGAATTGGTTGGTGGGATTAAAATAATTTGTTTTTCAAATTAAAAAACTAAAAAAATAAAATTTAAATTTAAGAAAAAACAAATTTAATTTGAATTTAAATACTAAAAATATATTTAAGAATTTATCTATTTAAGTCATTTACTAGCTTTAATCTCTATAATTATACAATTTTTCTTAATTTATATACTTACAAATCACTCATTTTAATTTATATACTTAGGCGCTTTATTGTTTCTATGTACTAGAGTAGACAAACTAAATTACAATCTTAACTTATCAGATAATAAATCACTATATTTAATACAATTGTTTATTCGGATAACCTTTCATTCATGCCAAAGTACCATTTAAATTAGCAGGAATATTGTTTTCATCTGCATAAGATACATAATTTTCTAATAAATATTAATTGAGATTATATCTGAACTGTTAAATAGGTGAACCCTATTCTTTTTATAAACTTTTCATCATCACAAAATCACCATACAAATAATTTTATTGTTTAAATATATACACTGATCATGTGTAGTTGAGTATAATATTATAAATTTAGTAACAAAAGTGTAGTTTTTGAATTATTAATTGTTTAGGACCGTTTCGCTTTTCTTACCGTGCATGTATAATAAGTAAAAACAGTAAGAAAAGTTAATTATAGTTCTATTAAGTTGCGCAAATAACTAAGATAATTTTTTCCAATTTAAACATGAAATTTCGCATAAAATAAAATAGTCAACATTATTTTTTTACACTCTCATCTAACCTATCAATTATAAAATTATTTTGTATGTTTGCAGAATAAAATTATCTTAAATAAAAGCATCAGAAACACTCTAAATCATTGGTTGAAATTTTATAGAAATAAAAAAAAATTGATTAGTTTAACTTCTAATTTCTCTCATAATTTTATGATTTTGATAAACTTCATCCTACTCAGCCGAAAAAGAAACTATCATTACCTTGTTTTTGCTTGTCTAGCCAATGGAGCCTACCAAGGGATTTGTATTGTTAATACGAACAATTAATAGTTAAATTATTTTATATTTGGTTTACGAAATAAATAAATCTTAAAGATGTTTTTATCTTAATTGATTACTAATCCAATTGGAAGCTATTAAGGATTGGATCAAATGGTTTAATTTATTAATAGTTTATTAAGAACTACAGTAGGAATTTCGATAAGTACTAGTGTGGAGATAATCTTTCCACCTCATGATGTTAAGTTTGTTTTGTTTGTAGTGCAGCTGTGGATAAGTTGCTGTGTAGGATTAAGCTCATAAATAACATTATAAATTTCAACACATAACTTAGTTGTTCAATCTTATATATACATAATCAACTTAACCATTAATGGACGTAAAATTGTTCTATCACTTCCTCATAATAAAATTAAAACTAATTTAATGTATATAAAAGAAAACCCTTAAATTTTTCTAATCTTTCAATATTTTGTATAAAATGTTTTCTTTTTTCCTAAAATGTAATCAAAAGTTAAACATTAATTACAGTTAAGATATTTTATTAAATAAAGTAAAAGCAAGTAAAATTTATTTATATTTAAAAAATATAGTTTCTTTCTACTTTTAATTCTGGATACGTGGTTATAGCTGTATTAATTTTTTTTCTTAAAACTGGGGTTCTTAATAACTTTATTTGATTTAAATAGACTTATTTTTTGTTGAGATTTGCAGTTTAAAACCGATTTTTTCCATTGCTTTTCTAGACATTTTTTAATGCCTCTATAATAAAGTTTGAGATCAAAATCAAGATAAATATAGATGAAGTTGTGTGACAGAAACTTATGACTTCATCAAGTTTAATGTTGGGAAATTTTTTTCGAAAAGATTCGTTGATATTTTTCATTAGCATATTTCTATAATTTTTATAATATATTAAAATTGAATTTTCGTTTTATTTTAAAATATTAATCATACATAAAGAAATAAATATACACGTTTATTAAAATATAAAATTATTTCCTGTTTAAATACTTTATTATAAAATTAAATTATAAATCATTTTTATGAATATAAAATTTTAAATAAGTTTTATAAAAAAATTACTTTTGAAATATGTTCGTATAAATAAGTTATACTTTACTTTTATAAAACTTACACTGAAATTTCTCTAGTCTCATGTCTTGAATAATAGTTTTTTTTTTAAATTTTCATAAGTTATAACTAATTTTATAAATAAATTTTCCACGTATTTTATAGTCAATTTATAAAGATTTTTTCTCATTGACTTATTAGTTTAAAATTATTTGAAAAAAAAATAGTCAAATTTGACCACTTCACCCGTAATTAATTTATGTAAAATAACTTGGTTCAAGAATTTTTCATCTCTTCACCTTAACTAAGTTTTTTTATCTATAACACTCAAATTAAAAAATATTAATATTCAATTTAACTCTTCTAATAAGAATATTTAATTATTTTTAATTTTATTAGTATATCATTAATTATTTATTTTTTTATTAATTAATATTTTTCCATCTTCATTTCTCTCTTTTATAATCTTTGAGATTTTGTAGTTCATGGTTAATAAAACAACAAAAGAATACATTATTAATAAAAAAATTATAAAACAAAATAATATATTACTAAAAATTTGTAACAGCTTAAATAAAAATAAATGATTTAAAATTTTACATTAGTATGAAATTTATTCAAGTCAATAAAATTGTCTTTTTCTTTTATATTATTAAAACCAACTTATCATTATATGCTGTATATAAAAAATAAAAAAGAATATAGAAAGATAAAATATAATAACAAGAGAGTCTAGTGATGAGAGAGAAAGTAATAGAAAATTAAAAAAATATTAATAATTTTATATTATTTTACATATTAGTGAATAATTAATACATCTTATCATATGTCTTAAGGATATAGCTTATGTTAATTGTTATTATATTTATCATTAGATAAAGATAAATTTTATTTGCATTTTGTGGTAAAATTAACATAAATGCTAAAAAAATAAATTGTAATTTCTTATTTTAGCAAAATTGAACTATGTCAAAAGGATTTTTTCTCTCAAATAAACATTTAGAAATAAGTCCAAGGTGTCATGTCGACAAAATTGATGTTCAACGTCGTCCACTCCATGCCCAATGCGAGCATGAAAAACAACACAGGTGACTCTTGACCCAATTGGTGCTCAACACCATCAGCATGACCTCTAACGCAAGTCAACTCTGGAAATTGATGTCAACTTGAGGTGGTTGGTGCTTGATCCCATGACAATTTTCTCTATGTCTTCTTGGCGTTAGGCTGAATTCAAGTGGCGTTCTATCTAATCTTTTAGAAATCTCAAATTTATCTTTTCTTTTACATCCATTCCAATCTTACTTCTCTTAATCTTAAATGCTTCCTTTTCAATTTTTAGACAAAAAAATAATGGGATGAGTGGTATAATTAGATAAGAGTAACCAATATCTAATTACTTACAAAAAAATACCAAAAAGAGAGCTAGGTAAGTTAAAACTAAGAGAATAGTTGATTTTGTTAATGAATAAAAATCATGGTAAAAACTAGCATTATTAATAATCTCATCTTCACACATCTTCTTTGCTTTCATGACACAAATTTTCATTGTCCTCCTCCACATACCAAATAGCCATGATCCATAGCACATTCCTTAGTCTAAAATTACTTAAAACAATTTTATTAGTGTCTTACACATTCATAACTTACACATGAGTAATCAAAACAAAATAAAGATTAAAAATAAAAAAAATTAACATAAAAAAAATGGATAAACTCATTAATTTGCGAGTCGGTCTGAACTTGACCATATCAACCTCGAATCAAATGAGTCAAACTAAAAAAAACCTATTTTTATTTATATAACAATTTTTAAAGTCTAACTTAACGTAAATCCTAGTTCACGTAACCAAATCATGAAACCACTTTTATTTTCACAATCCTAAATTAGAAGTTTCATATTATACTTAATTTTCAAAAACCAATTAGAAGTTCATATTATACTCAATTTTCAAAAACGAATTTGTTATTTACAAGTTCTACAAACTTAAATGCACGGATATAAAAATTTGATTTTTTCTATTTACATGTCTAACAATTTTCATTGAATATGTTAATATCAATTTTTATTTTATTCATTCATAAATATATTATTTTCATTTTTTAATCTTTATAAATATTTTATTTTTGTTTCTAGTTTGTACAAGTATTTTATTTTTAATTTTAATCTAAAAAATCTTATTTTTTATTCTAGTCTTTATAAATAAAATATTTTTTTTATTTTATCATATATCACTTATAGTTATATCATATGGTAAGGTGACACTTTTAATAATATCAACAATAAGTTGTTAATTTGGTTGACATAATAACATGAAATAAAAACAAAGACCAAATCAAATAAAAAGTATAATAAAGAACAAAACCAGAACACCCTTATTATTTAATTAAGCCAAAAATGTAACAGTAAAATGAAGAGAGAAAAAAGAGAGAAGGGAAACTAAATATAAAGTTACACTTGCAGAGAAAAAAAAAAGAAATTACAATATTTAATTAGTTGTTATAGGGTGTTATATGTTTCCACCCACAAAGAAAAATAAAAAATAAAAAAACCACCAAAATAACGCTAAAATCTCTTCCAAATATCTCTTCTCAATGTTTTCGAAACTAAATTAATATTTTTACATTATATTCGTTAACCTATGGCTCAAAAATTCACTATCATATCAATATCACATAATCCTTTAAACTTCTATAATATCATTGATTTGTCCTTTCATTATAAATGAAAAAACAATCATATCAATAGTTTTTCTTTACCTTTCGAACGGCACGAGCACTTTTTTATATCCACCAACAAAGAAAAAACAAAAAATAAACAACACAAAACTGAAACAAAAACAAGAAAAATAAATAAATGAATGAATAAATAAATAAAAAAATCACCACAATAACATCAAAGTATCTCTAAATATCTCCTATCAACATTTTTTTTTTCAAAACTACAATAATATCTTTATATTGTATTGGTCAAGTTATCACAAAAAATCCACCATCTTCTCGTTCTTGTAGCTCTCAATATCGTCAATATCATCAAAAAGCCTTTAACAAAA
Organism: Lablab purpureus; assembly: GCA_030347555.1. Taxonomy (NCBI): domain Eukaryota; kingdom Viridiplantae; phylum Streptophyta; class Magnoliopsida; order Fabales; family Fabaceae; genus Lablab; species Lablab purpureus. The sequence continues at coordinate 13,989,894 of CM059259.1, forward strand.
AAAATATCACTAATGTTAGACACAAAAAAATGAAAAGATTATAAAAAAATCGAACATTGATTCAATTATTCTATTTGAAGAGATTTGAACTATTATAAAAAAGAAAAAATATATTAGAATAAAAAACTCCAATGAAGAAAAAAAAACATGAAAGAAAGAAAAATATTTTGAAATATAAATTGACACATTTGTCAAACAAAAATACCAAGAAACAGAAAACAATAGCAGAATTACTTTAGTGAAAATAACAATAAATATTAATAAATAAATCAAATAACAAATTAAATAACACAACTCTGCCCATATTTAGTTTTAAAAATTCAGTTACTGAAGATAATTTTCCAAAAATTTAATCGGTAAATTCTTATATGTCTAATAGAAACCTAATAATAAATGCGCAAATTTTAATATAACTTCTATAGCCTTAGTCTGGGCTGAAAAAACAAATGTTCCAACACTCCTTTAATATATATATTGACTACTAAACCCTCGGCTACAAAAAAAGAGGTCACATATTTTCCAACTAAGTTTTTCTTTTTCTGCCAACCAGTGAAGAGTTAAATCTTATCCTCACAAACGATTCCTCACTTTTCTTGCAGCAAAGATATTGAATAATTGTTCTCCATTTGCATGTTAACCTCACACAACCTTCCTTAGCTAGAAGAGATAGAACTGAATTAGATTCGCTTCTTTTACAAAAATCAATTGCATCTCATCCTTAGGCCATCTGCGTCAGTTTCATGTCTAAAAATACGTAGCCAACCCTCTCATTGCTTTCTCATAAAGGATTTATTCTTCCAATTGCAGAGAGAAACAATTGCTAATGATTGGTTTTTCATTTGTTCTAAAAAATATTTAAGATTGACATATATTCATCATCCAGATAACAGTATATAGCCACGAAATTCCTTATGTAATTTACATAGACGGCAGGACTAAATATTTCTTAGCACAGTATTGTAGAGGTCCAGCTGTACTTTGTCATCTTAGGTGGGTGGAAACAAGGGGAACAAGATTGGGTTGCGATGGTTATCAAGTAAGAAAATAAAACCAGTAAATGTGTTTCATTCTATGTGTGAAAGACCCCCGCCACTTTCAGCACGTGTCCTACAAAAGAATTAAGTGTTAGGGAATTACGAATATACACAACTACACCAAAGTGAAGCTCATGAATACTAGGCTCTCAACCATTGCAATGAACAAAAACATGCAATCTTATGAATCAACGGGTATGCGCTCGCACACACACAAAAGAGATGGGTGCCGATGAGTCTGCCCAAGATGCACATGCATGAGGCAACTATGCTTCACATGGACATCAAAACAAACATGTATGAAACATTTAAGGATGGAAATTACAAGTTTACAACCGATAAGTGCATTTAAATCTTCAATTGGTGTCTTTCTAAATTGACCTAGTGAACTCTTTCCGACTTTTACAGGTTCTAGCAATAGCAAAGGCTAGTTACAAACTAAGATCAATGAACTTGAAGAATAATTCTTCTAGAGGGAAATGATTTGAAAATAGGACAAAATATGTTGCAATTAAGCAAATAACTGGAATAAAAATGCCTAATTAGAAGAGTCCAACATCATTGTTGTGTCCCCACCAATTTTTTTTAAATCATATTAAACTTGCAAACTTGTAAGCCTCCTCCATATAAAAAATGAATAGCACGGAAGGATATAAAAGATGACTGACTGTCTAATAAAGCCAAGAGTTCAATACTTACTTGTGGTCAGAAGGATTTGGCAAAAGCTCATAAACAATATTGACAACAGCATCCCTTTTCAACTACACAATAAACAAGAAAGTTAACAATCTCGCTAGACTATAAACAACAAGCAACCTAGCAGTAGTACCTGAGTGGCTTCGCCTTTAAAGCCAATGTAGTGTATTTCAGTTATGTCACCTCCAAAACTCTCAGGAAAGTGCAATGTAATATTTGCCACACTTTGAAATTTAGAATATCTAACAAAAAGGATAGATGCATTAAAAGGAAATCATGAAAAGAAAACTCCAATGACACAAAACATTACTGCCTCTAGTTAGCTATAGTATGGGAATATGCAGCATTAATAATACAGAAGAAATGCATTGCATACACGTATTATTGCCCTGTTGATTATATCACAATATTTTCAGCTACAAGAATTCGTTGAAACGGCCAAACTGATGGAGTAACTAAAATGAGAAGTCGGTAATGATTACCTTGTCTGGTATTCCAATACTCCTTGCATATTCTCAACCAAATCCCATTCCTGCAAGGGAAGAAAAATTGTTTCATACAAGTTGTGGTGTGGACTTAACAATTAATTCCTTGAAAACCTTACAAGAAACTATACCTGAATGGCTTGCATGCTTTGTGCATCTGAAAAGTCAATGCCCTCTCGATTGATGAACCTAATTCATGTTGAAGTGTTCAGCCATTTTGAGTAAGAATGTTTACAAAAAAAGTTACTGTAATTGAACATTTAGTCAAATTTATATAAATTTTAATTTTTCCAAAGTACAAAATGTTATATAGAGGTGGTACCGAGAATGTTGACTGAAGATGGGATACTTGGCAAATATTAAAAGCCTTGTGGGCCCAAATACTAACTGCATCATCTAATCATCTTTATGTGGAAGTAAGTAACAGGAAAGTGGTTGACAAAACATCTACTGTTAGTTTCATATTGGACAAAATAAGTTTTGGGCCGCTGTAAAATTCCTAAAATATTAAATATGCCCTCCAAAAATCTTTAGTATTATTTCTGTCCCTCTAAAATTTAAACATGTTTTTAAGGTCTTTGTTCATGTGGAAAACTTACATGATGATGGTCTTAGACAATGTTAAATATACAACTAACAAAAATCACTTCCTAATGATATTTATGCATTAAAATCATCATTCACATTAGCTTTCCATTTGTCGTCATTACTGACATGACCTAAAAAACATGTTTAGACTTTAGAGGGACAAAAATAACATGAAATATTTTTGGGAGACATTAAATATTTTGAAATTTTACCGGGACACAAAACACATTTCATCCTTTCATATTTGATCTTACAAAGTTTCCTCCTAAGAATAAATTCAAGAAAAGAAGAACAGGTGTTTTTGCTCATATATAAAACGTACAAGAAACTTCATTCAGTATGGCATTAACTATAATGGTTGCCCTGATATCCAACTAAAAATATAAACAAATCAGTTGCACAACTAGTAACGAAACATAGCATTCAGAAGGCAAACAACACAAGAATCAAACAGCACACAAGATGAGGAAAGGATAACAACGAAGATGGTAGCTAAATAAGTCCGTACCACACAACAGGCTGTACTTGAAAGAAAAGTAGAATAACAGTTGTGAGAAAATCAAATATGATAAATTATATTAAAAGAAATGTTTCAAATAATAAATGGTAGCCAAAAGCAACATTCATTCCAAACTCAGTTGTTATCAAACCAAAAACTAGTCTCACAGAGGCTGGTAATTTCTCTAATCATAAAATAGAATTATTGCCAAAAATTACTAGTGATAACAATTCAATCTAATACAATATATCTGCTTCAAAACCATAAAACTTACACTCTCATCTTGGAAGGACTTGTTCCAAAAGCTCCACCAACTATGGATATGCCCTTAATCTTGACATCCGAAGTAAACCTATATCATAGATAGAAGCATAATAAGTTCTTAAGAACTTATGGAAGATGTTACAGCCAAGTTGTTAACATTACTGTTTTTAACAGAGTTGATCATACTAATTATGAAGATTGGCAGCATAAAGGAAAAACTTAACTACAACAGGAATCATTAATATTTAAAACCTGTCACAAACACATGTCTATGTTTTATTAAAATATTGCAAAATATTGACAGAATTATTTTACAGTTAAGGTACAGTTAATACCAAATGGTCTCTGGTTCATGGAACATAAAGAGAGTAGAGTTATATTATGTAATTCAGTCCCATTTTAAAGAATACTTATTTATTCACACCCTTCAATATTCCATTTGACTGTTTTTATCTAAAAAAAATATAAACTTTTCCTTGCTTAGAGTCAAATATTGAATATCATGGAGGCAAAAAGGATACAGTCATTGAACTGTCTCATGAATAAAATTTATAGGTCTTTTTCTAACTGAGCCGAATAGCGAAATGTGATCCAGGAAGCCAAACTCACTAAGTGGGATAAGACCTCTGTTGTTGAAGTAGTAGGGTTAAATTAAGATCAGAATTAGCTGAATGCCACATGTTCAGATAGCATATGCAGACAAAACTCAAAAAATTGAATATGTGCAATGAAGTTAAGTTTTTGAAAGAGAGAAATATAACCAATAATACTGCTAAAATCATACAGATTGGTAATTCCGTGGTTGAAAATCTCTAGGCATTCTAAGGCATTAAATGGAATTATCTGAAAAATGAAAATTGAAGATATAACAAATATAAACAAACAATTCATTCCATCCACTGTATTAGAACCCGCATATATATATTAACACAATAGCAAAGGGAAATAGCTGATTGAAATTAATTAATTAATTAGTTAAAATAAGAGAAAAATCAATTCAGCAGAAAATGAATCAGTCAGACATGGCGACTTACGGAATGAATACAAGTAACTCAGGATCACCCTCGTTGCTTTCCAAGTGTTCCTGTTAAAGCAAATACTAAAACTTAAGTACCCAAATGCAGAAAGAGTGAATCCTAATTGAAGTGAATAGTTGCGAAGTGCATTACCCCAGAAGTATTCAGACGATCTTCCCAAGCTTTGAAAACTGATTTAACACTACCCGGAGTCGCCTCATTCAAAGCAAATACCTGACCAAGATTTTCAAATCAGTGAAATTAAGATCTCATTCCTTATTATTATTATTATTATTTAAAATAGAAAGTACAGAGAATAGATTTATTGGTATGAAATAGGAATTGATGTGAAAACAATTAGATAGAAAAACCTTGGGGATGTCGATGTGCTGATAGAGAGACCAGTCAGAGGAACAGTCATGATCTTCGCAACTGTGGTCGTGCAAACACGCCATATTCACTCACTCAGAATGCAAACAAACAGATACCGATTGATTCTTTTCTTTTGATTGTTGTTTTATACACACCAACACAACATTTGAAACGACACTTTCACTAATTCGTTTTGTTTCCTGATACAAACGACAGTGCGCAAGTTCTCACTACTGTAGTTTTGGATAATTTACAGATCTTATTTAATCTGTTTTTATTATAAATTTAAATAGCTAGTTAGATAAATTATTGTAACTATCATTATTATTATAGATAAAAATAAGTAATCAATGTTTTAGCCAAATTTTTCATAAAATCATAAAATAAAAATAGTAAGATAATTCAAAATAAAAAAACTTGTGTATTTATTTATTGTTAAAAAAAATTATCCAAACTTAACGAGGCTATGAAGGTGTTTGTATTATGTTTATATAATAAGAAAGTTGGCAACTGGCCTAATAAAGGAGAAGATAGAAAATAATATACGAATATTTTTAATTTGAATTTTTATTAAATAAATATTTAAATCAAACATAAAAATTAAATATATTTGATTTGGTTTGATTTTAATTTAATATAAAATTTTAATTAAATTAATTTTTAGAGTAGATCTATTTTTGTAAATTTTATTAATATAAAATTATTAAAAATATAAAAGAAATTGTAAAATATTTTTTGAATAAAAGTTTGTTTTTGGTTCAAGAATTTCTAAGGTGAGTGAATTTCAGTTTCATATTTTTTTTCAAGTCTGTTTCTAATTTCATGCTAAAAAAATATTTTCAAAACCATTTTTATTTGTTTGAAATAAATAACTAAATATACTGAATTAACTGAATTTGAACCCACTGGTCTGTTAATACATACACTCTACAATAGCATTTGGAATAATATTATTAATAAACTATTGGTTTCTGGAAGCCCCAGGATCATACATAATCTTAGATATTTGAGGGCAATCATTATTCAATAGAGGGATGAGTTACAAAGTATTTAGCGGACAAAAATTATGGGCTTTACCATTAGGGTAGGCCCAATGAAAGTTCTGCACTGAGGCCCAGTTCATTAACAAAAGAGGCCACGTTGTAACTGAAAGGAGTCCAAGTTCATCTAATAGCCATAGCAGCTACTAAAGGAGCTGTTTAAGATCCAAGGTATCAAAGAAAGTTTGCAGAGAGAAGCTTCACAAGTTTGTTTTCAGATAAGAGACGTAATTTCCTGTGTTGATGCAACAAAACATTTTATGATTTTATTTCTTACACTATTACAAAATTATCATTTTACCTTTTCTAAAATGTTATATTAAAAAAAATTAGTTTACTGCAAGTGTTTCATTATTATTATTATTTATATGTTATTATTAGAGTTGTAACCAAGTTTTACCTAATTGGCAAACTGAACCAACTTAATACAACTATATTTTTTATGGGTTTCTTTTCCCACTTAGTTATGACGGGATAATAATATATTAAATTTCAATTCCAATAAATATGATTTAATTCAAGTACATGGTAAAAATATATATATTAATGGTTTAGTAATTTTACTATGAAAAGTAATCATATGAATTTATTTATCTATGATTTTTAGTACTGTTCTTTTTTATAAATGTTAAAAATATTTATTTATTTTTTCTTCAAATATTGTATATATTTTAAATTATTCAATCCAATTATAGTTGAACTGATAAAAAATATAAATTCTATCCAACTTAATCCAATTAAATTTAATTAAACTTAAAATAAATTTGGTTCAACCCGAGCCACTTGCACATATAGTTTTACTAATGAGTATGCATTTTTTATTTTAAGTGTTTTTTTATAATATTTGTTTCAAGATAGTTAAAACAAATTATTTAACTCTTTCATAACTATTAATGAGATTAAGAAAATAAAAGAGATATTTTTCTTCAACATTTTATTATTAATTAATAAATTCTTAAAAGTAAAAAAATAAAAAAATGCACTTTTTCATAATTATCTAAAAGTTATAATTTCACACACACACATATATATATATAATAAGTTTAAGTACTTTTTTATGTTTTCTCTCCTCAGTGGATAACAAACACAACTTACAACACTGAGATTGATTTTTTTAAGTTTTTAAACTTTATTAAAATTTAAACATTGTTACTATAAACATGTAGTTAACTTCAAATTTAATTCTTACCCAAAAAAAATTCAAATTTAATTGAAATTATTATTTGTTTTAAGTTTTAACAATTTTTATTGTCTTTAAATGATTGTTGTAATTATACTATTATCTTCAATTTAAAAATTAGTTAATTATTAATTAATATTAATTGTATTTATTAAAGTAATATAATAAAATGATTTTAATTCATATAGTTAAATAACTATATATGTAGTGTATGCAAGAGTTAAAATCCTAGTTATCTAAAAGCTTAAGTTTATCTGAGTTTTCTTCTTAAATTTCCAATTAAGGACGAGGACATGTTAGGCATGAGACCAAGTATATATAGAATCATAATATATATATATATACACTAGACTTTTTTAAGTAAATAGAGTAAAGATAAAATTGTTATAAAAAACTATTTAATATTAAATATAATATTTTAAAGTCATTCGAAAAAATCTTGTAAGTCTAAAAGTTAACTTTATTCAAGTAAAATATAAATAATATTTTTTATTCTTATCATTATATTCAACTCTTTAGCGTAAATAAAACCAACTATTCACTTGTTCTTTCAACCTTAAGCATATTGGTCGACGAGGAGGTTGTATTAAAGACGATATAAAATTAGATGTATTAAACCATAAACATGATATGACTTGTCTCATTAGATGTCATATAAAAAGTATTACTCTTTATAAAACTCACATTCCTTATAACATGGGTCTAAAGACTCATTCTTCTTTTTCATTTCTTTCCTTTTTAATTTTCTTTCATTTTACTTGTTTCTTTTTCTATTTCTAAAAATGTTCTCTCCAACTTTAATTTTAGTTCTCATTTGTTTTACGTTCGGATCCTACACTTTAGAAGAAGTAAGATAAGAAAGATTTTTATCCGATTCAATTTTAAAGTAGTTTCATTGTTGTTATATAATTTATCTGATCTTATAAATTACTCCATATATAATTAATTCAAATTTTTTTTCCCATTATTTAGTAGTTGTAAATTTTGATTCTTTCATCATCTAACTCCTATAAAAAAAATTGTGTCTTTGTTGTTATTGGTGTTAGAAACTAATAGATGATGAAGTTTTTAAAGTTCTAACTATTACTTGGCCTTTTTCAAGACATTTTTAGATAAGATAAGTTAATTCTTTCGTATATGGTGGATTAAATTTTCTTAGATAGGTTGATTTGTTTTGAAGTTGATAATTGAAATAAAAATTGACTGAGTTGAAATTTTGACGAAATTACTATATTTTTAGTATTGTTGTGGTGTATTAGAATTCAATTGTGATAATGTTACAATCTGGAGCAGTTAATTTTGAGCTAGAAATAGGTTATTGATGTTATCACATGTAAAACAAGTTATTGCTTTAGTTATAGTAAGTTTAAATTATATGAATAGAATTAATGTTTTGTATGTTTAAGTGTTTGAGTTATGTTTATATCATAAGATTTTTGGATTTGAGATGGATATTTTGAGCTAAACAAGTGTTATATCAGTTTTTGAAGAATTTGTGTGCTGTAAAATGCAGTTTTAATTTAATTAAAAATGCTTGAATTGATAGAATAAGTTTAGGTGATTTTTGTTGTTGAATTTTGTTTAAGCAAAAATTGTATTCTTTAAACAATTTTTATATAATGAAATTGATATTTTATTTAAGTTAAAAAATATTATACATATATGTGTATATTAATATATATAAAAAATTAAAAATATTATTGACTAATGATGTGAATATATATTTATATACTTTAACATTAGTTGTAAATATTAAATAAAGTAAGCATATGATAAGAGAGGTCTATAATGATATGAATCATGTAAATTAAAACATAAGATAATGATAAATTGAAGGAAAATTTCTTACGCCTCTGAGATCCATAGGTGTTAGAATATTAACTACAATAAATTTAATTTGGTTTTTAATTTTTAGATATCTTGTTGAATAAAGTAAATTGTTAGTCTTTGTTAAGACATTTTAATATAAACCTTTTATAATAAATAATATATTGATATTTATATTGTAGGTAAATATGTTTAAATTCATTATAAATTTATAGTGCACGGAAATAATTAAATATATTTTATTTAATATGAAATGTACTTTAACACATTAGTTATATTTTATTATAAATTAACTTGTGTTTTGTATGATTATGCAGTTTCTTAATATAATTATATTTAATATGTAAACAAATTTTGATGTATGTTTTAGTAGTGGTTTTAAATAATTTTAAAGTTATTATCTTTTTAATCTTTAGGATATAGATAAATAGATAGACAGGTAAATAGGAAAATGGTATTTTAAAATGGTTATGTTTTATTCTTTATTGAGTTAAACTTTTCTTAATCTTAAAATTACATGCTTAAAGGTTATAGTAGTAATATATATTTATACTACTCACCTAGAATATATGGATATTATATTATATGTGTTCTATGTCCTAATTAGAATTTGTTTTAATTTCGGTAGTTTAAATATGTTTTAGATAGATTTGTTTTCTCATTCTTCTATTAAATGTTTTAATAGGTAAGGATTCTATACATGAAAAGATTCTAAATATTGTTCATTGTAATTAAGACTACATACCTATGACGCCGAACTTATTATAATCTTCAACTACTACTGTCCAAACGTGATAATGTAAAAGGTAACATCTTTGTCAAACGTATGAACCCATTAATGTTTTTTTTTTCTACTCTTGGGTCTCACGTATGAACAGTACTGAATATGAATAATGTTCAAGACAGCGTAGTCAATATTAAGCACGTTTTGCACAAGAAAAATACTTGTCATCCGTAGGGAACAAGTCGGCAGAGAAAAATACACTTCATCCTTAGACCTTAGCAAGCAAGTGGGAATATTAAATATACACGTGTCATCTTTATTTTCTCCACCAATTAATACCAACTACACGTGAAAATGTAGGTCTTCGTTGGATTGGATCAAACTATTAATCACCATAACTCATGCTACCCAGTATCTTTAAAGAGTCTCAACTGTAACAAATAAAAATATTTCTTATAAAACTATTTTTTATATTAAAAATGAAATCATATATTATCTACCTATCTTACATACTTATTTAAATGAGTTAATTATATTCATTTTATAAACCATGTCACCGTGTAAATTTGATCATTATAAAAAAAATGTGTTACCATTATTTAACTCAGTGGGGTAGTCCTATAATTAACTCTGCATAATAATTTTACTAATATTTCTCTTCAACATAATTTTTTTAAAGTTAATTACATTGTTTTATATCCATCCTCTTAAAATCTACTCATAAAATTAAGATTTTATTAATATGCATTAATATCTATTAATAATCACTACTTTATCTATTTCTCAATTTCTAAATAAAACTAATTTAAGATTTTGTTACACTGATAAAAGAAATAACTTTTATTATTGACAATAAATTTTTAATTTATTTTTCAATAATACCCTTATCATTTAAGAGTGTGTACTATTCTTCTTTTTGTAATAAAGAATATTCAATCTATTCTCTCTTTACTTAAAAAAATAATTTTTTATTCTCAACAATATACCTGTATTTGAAACATTTTTTTCTCATCTCTATCAAAATAAATTTTTCTCTATATAACTTTTGATCTTAAAATTTTCACCACCATAAACTTTGATTTAAAAAATTTGAAGAATATTTTTGTTTTCAAAAAAATTATGACTCTTAGTTTCACTTTATATATTGAATCACTCTTCAATTTCAAGAAAATCGTCAATTACTTTATTAATATCATCTTTTGTATTATTAAATAATTCTTTAACTATTTCTATAATATAATTGTTAACTTTTGTTTTCATTTTTTCTGTGTAAATAGTAATTTTTCATTTCATTTCTTTTATAACTTCATTCTAACGTCTTCTTTGTTAGATAAATGAAAAGGTAGAAATAATAAATTATTTATTAGGTAATTGTTTGATATAAATAGTAGGTCAGTTAAACTCTCATAAAAAAAATAATTTAATTGTTATTGATATTTTCAAATATAAAGATATAATTGATAAAAGATAATTAATGCAACTTTAAAGTATACAAACGACATATAAAAAATAAAATAACTTTTCTAAATTAATCTTATTTAAAAATAGAAGGAATAGTTTATGATAAAACTTAGAGAATCATAATTTATATCAACAACAATCCCTATGTAATAACAATTTTCCATTGTATTCATTTATGATAATTTTTTTAAATAGCATTCATTAAGTTAAAACAACCTTTATAAGCATCGATATTGGAGATGAGTTTATTTGCACTAATTAATATAAATGGACATTCAATACATATTTTTAAATAAGTAAAGATATTAAATTGAAAGCACTAAATATTTTTGAATTAATTTTTTTTATTAAAAGTCCATATGTTAGACATCACTGTCGATCTTAATATTCCAGTTAAGCTGTACACCTCAAAATTCAACCATCATGTGCCATTACAAAATACTTTTGAATTGATATCCTTCACACTCCATATTAATTTCCTTGTCAAAATTAAGCATGACATTAATTTTTATATACTTATTTTTTCAAGCACATATTAAATAATATTCACTCTAATTGAAACTATCTGCCACTTTTAGGGTTATAGTTTAATACGATGGATGAAGGTTCTAAGGCTCATATCACACTAAACTCGAAACAATGTTATTCTTAGGATAATTAATTTAGTTCACTTTAAATTTGTCATTTTAAAAAAAAGATACTCGAAAGTTATTCCTACTAATGAAATAGCCTCCAATTCAACATCTAACTAATACTAATCACGTAGTTGTCCTTTTAATAGTAGTTTGTTTTTATTCTGAATTTTTGCACAATGTATTGTATTTTATTTTGAGTGTCTATTTCACAACCCATATGTTCTCTCAAAACTTAAATGTTAACCATATGTTTTCTTTTCCTATTTTCCGCCAATCCTTTTGTTGGTCAAACCGCAGATATTTTCTAAATTCTTTCCCTATATTGAACCTTTCACTGTCATTTTGCCCCCCTCTGCCCTTAATGTGAAATGAAAAGGTTTCAAAGTTGCATAGTTTCAAAGTCACATATACGTGATGTGTTGAAGATCGTGAAGATAGAGTATCAGTTAAATGAATTTATGTATATGTTGATTCAGTATTGAAATATTAATATATTAATATCTAATATATTTAATTTAAATAATATTTAATAATAATTTTAATTATGATAGAATTTAAAATATTACTTTCAATTATATTTATAAAATATTTTAAACATATCTAAAGATATTTTATCCTATATTTTTTAAGATAAGATAAATGTAGTAGTGGATACGTATCATATCCCATAATCGTACGCGTGCATTATATGTGGAAACAAATATTGAATGTATAATGTATGTGAAATTCAGGATAGTAACTTAGTGAGGGTTATATTTCCTCTAAATCTGTAAAGACAAAGTGCAGGAGGTGTAATTAAGGATAAATATGATTAATGAAGAAGATATTACCTCTGTTTTTAAATTAGAGTACTTTTAGAAAAGTGATTTTATTTCTTTTTATTTGTCATTTGTACAGTTTAAGTTTATATTAATTATTTTTTACCAATTATACTTTTATTTTTGAAAATATCAATAGTAATTAAATTATTTCTTTTATAAGACTTTAAGTGATTTACTGCTTATATCAACTAATTATTTAATAAATAATTTATTATTTCTACCCTTTCATCTACCTTCTCCTTAAAATGTATTTTAATTTTTAAAGAAAAAAGAGAATAAAGTGAAAATTATAAAAGAAATGAAAAGAAAAATTAATACTTACACAGAAAAATGAAGACATGAGTTAACAATTATATTATAAAGAGTTAAAGAATTATTTGATAATACAAAAGATGATATTAACAAAGTAATTGGAGATTGTCTTGAAGTTGAAGAGTGATTCAATATATAGAATGAAACTAAGAGTGATATCAATTTTTTGTAAGAACAAAAATATTTTTAAAATTTTTTAAATCAAAATTTCAAGTAGTAAAAATTTCAAGATTAAAAATTATAGAGGAAAACTTATTTTGATAGAGATGAGAAAAAATATTTGAGGTTATGTAATGTTGAGAATTGAAAAATTATTCTTTTAAGTAGAGAAAAAATATATTTAATTCTCTTTATTATAGAGAGAGAAAGAGAATACATACTATTTTAAATGATAAAAATATTATTAAAAAAAATTAAAAATTTATTATAAATAGTAAAAAATATTTCTTTTATTAATTAATGTAACAAATTATTTAGAAAATATAGCTCCTGCAACGCCACAATGAATATGGACCACAGAAAGTAAGCAGCCTTAATGGTTACGTAAAGGACATGTGCTGTTTTTCTGTCAAAATACTTTTAAAAATGAAAACCTGTCTAATTTTCATTCTTTGGTATGGTATGTTCTGTCATGCGCTGTGGAGATAGTTTGTTCTTGTTTAAGTCCTCACAATTTCTTTGGAACAAAAAGATTTGTCACGTTTTAAACATTAAATCCCTACAACCACACCGAATGTCAAAGGTTACCTTAGGGGTCATCATCAGTTGTCTTCCATCAAGTTTTTTACATCCACTTTATAATTAATTTTATTAACTAAAATAATTATATTTTAATTAAATATCAAATTTTAATATTTTATTATTAAATCTCGTTGTTAGTTTCATTGTTTTTCAAAAGGTTTGGTGTGAAAATAGTTTTCCCTGGAGTTAATTATATCCTTTTATGCTGATAAAAAGAAATCCTTAATTAAAAAAATTATATTAGATTTTTGGAGTGATAAGATAAAAGTCTAAAATAAATATAAAATTAATAAATGAAAATTTTAATTTTTACTTTAAATGTAGTCATTTTTTACACAATTAATATCTTTTAAAGAAGATATTAAATTAGACTTTCCGAACTTTTTTTTATCAAACTCGACTTCTTTTATTATATAAAAATTAAAATTTAATTATTGGAAAGTCAAATTCTAACCTCCATTTCTCTTTATATAAAAAAAACTAAAAACACATATTAGAATTCAATTTTCCACCATAAACTTAAATCTGATCTTTACAAATAAAAAAAATCATAGATAATTAATGTTGAGAAAAATATAATTTTATATTTTTATTTAAAAATAATACTAATGACGTAAAAAATCCACTCTAACATAAAATTTAAAATTTATATTAATTAAATTATTTAACAGTTTCGCATAAATTTGAAGTTTTATCTTTTATAGATTTTTAAAAAAAGTTATAAAATAGTATAAATAATATTCAATAACAAATAAAAACATTTTGATCTATTTCTTTTTTATATTTTATAAAATAGTATAAATAATATTCAATGATAAATAAAAATATTTAAAAAAAAAAGTTAAAAAAGTTAAAAAAAATTGAAAAATAAATGTTAATGGAATAAAAAGTTAAGAGAAAGAAAATAAAAAGATATAAAAAGAATTATAAGATATCATTAAAGATAAATCTAAAATTTGTTTTAGAATTCAAACAGTTTAAAAAAATTAAAAACTAAAAACATATTTAATCATCTAAAAAATATTATCACTCAGATTAAAAACAAAAATATTATCACTTTTTCTTTGATATTGTAATTTTTATTGTGCAATGGCAAATCAATGATGTAATAAACACATTTTTCATTAGCATGTTTTAGGACAAGTGAATTACCGTGAAAAAAAAAATGTAATTTGAATATAATTATATTAAAATTAGAAATAACAACGGGTTGGACACGGATATCTGTCTATAAAATTTTACTCATTATCCGTTCTATTATCTGTTGGGTATCCATGAAAAATCCTGTGGATACCCATAGATATTCACGGATATTTTTTTTTAAATTGTTTTAATTTAAACTTTTTTATTTTAAAATAAGATTATTTAAAATATAATTTTAGATAAAAAAATTAATTTTAAAATATAATTTAAACAAAATTTCATAAAAAAATTGTGTAAATAAATTTAATTTTAAAAAAACAAATTTAAATAAGTTGGATTATAAAATATAAATTTTAAAAAATTAATCCTTTTAAAAATAACTTCAATTTTATGAAAATAAATAAAAGATAGACATAGATAAAATTAAACTTAAATAATTTTTAAAATATTAATATTTTTTTGATCAATAACTATAATTTGATCACTTAATTTATTTTAAAATATTTAAATAATTTTTTTTAATAATAATTATATTTTGTCTGAGACAAACTTTAGACTTATTTTATTTTTGTATTTTATAAATTATAAATTGGTGTAAATAATACTAGATGATAAATAAAAACCTTTTAAAATAGAAAAAAATAAAAAAAAATGTAAGAAAAAAAAAACTTAAAAAATAATTGATAGTCAAATAAGAAAATATAAAAAAAAATAAATTGAACACATCATCAAATTTTTTTTAAATAAGTTTATATAACATGAAGACAAAATAAGTTTTGTATCTATCATGTAGTTTAATGATAAAAAATATATTTAATCTAAAAATAAATATTAATTTTTAGTTTTTTTAAAAACTACAAAAAAGAAACATTAAATTTTTATACAAAACAAATTTTATCTTATTAAATTAAAGAAATAGTTCTTATGTGTCACTATATTTATGCTATTTGTAATTCTCCTAACATTATTATTAATATCAATATTGTACTGATGTCCACCCATCTCTTACACAAGTTCCCTGCAACTATATTACTGAAAAACTGATTGTTCCTAAACTAATCCATATAAATAATAATAATAAATAATAAATAATAATTTATAATAATTTATAATAATATATAATAAAATTAATAAATAACACATAATATATGTGTGGTATTTTTATATTTTATTTTTAATTATATTTTAAATAAAAATATTATTTAAATATTTTTAATTTTTTTATATTGATTTATAAATAATTTGAAATTCTGCAAAAACAATTATTTATTTTTTATCATAATAATATATAATAATATTTTTTTGTGTATATATTTTATTTTTAATTATGTTATAAATAAAATATTATTTAAATACTAAATATAACTTTAATTCCTTTCGTAAAATTACGTATACCCTTCAACAAAAAGTAATCACTTATATTAAATTATTTTTCTTTTTTAATCAAGTATCTGATTCTCTTTTGTAATAACAATATCATAATGATATATATATACTTACTATGTATATTTAAAAAAATTAAATTTCAATTTTTTTCTTTAGTTTTTAAAAAAATATAAAATCTTTTGATACTGAGTTAAAATTTTCAACTTTATTTAATCCAAATACATTTCATTTTTTTAAAGAGCATATTTTAAACCTGAAAATAAAATATTTGAATCCAATCCATATACAAAAATAACTAATTTTTTTTATAAGTACAAAAAACTACATCATTTAGTGAATATAACTTATTAATTAGAACTTAGTGATGCAAAGACTTATTAAATCAACACCCCTATTCATGTAATAGTTATCTATAGACTTATATTAGCTTTGAAAATCAAAGCAATAACAGAAAAATATTAAGAAATTGGAACTTAAATTATATTTAGAGGATACAATATTAAATTCACCTTAATTTATAATTTAATCAAATTAAATTTAACTTTAACACACTATTATATAGATATCATATAAACTTTTATCATTAGGACTTTGAATTTTTTTGTAATAGTAACAAAATGCTAACCAAATACTGATTAAAAGCACTGCATCTACAGCATAGTGCATTAACATGCATTTTTTATATATATAAAAAAAACTTAAACCCAAATACAAAAATGTATAAAAAAAAATATAATAAGGAAACCATAACACAAATTACGTTTTACTTTATAACCTGAATTACAATACCCAAACAAAACATAGGGAAAAAACATAAAATCACGAATCCATGTTAATTTTGTGATATATTTTATATATTTATTCTTTATCTGTTTATTTTTATTCTATTTTTTTTCTTTTTCTAATTATATCTAGTATATATCACATTTATTATTAATTTTTGTATTGTAATTGATTCTATTGTATATCATATTTATTATTAATTTTTAGTCTTCTAATTAGTGATTTTAAGTGTTAGAGGTATTAGTTAAAATTAATGATGAATCACACTATATAAATATATCAAAATTTCACCTTATTAATTAGATTTTAAGTTTAATTTAATTTCTTACACCTTATTTAATAAGGTGATATTTACACTATTTTAACTCTAAAATACCATTATTAATAATTTAAATAATTAAAATATGTTATAACAAATAGATATGAAACTCTTTAGTTAGAATATTTAGGAGTGTCTGTCTCCTTCTACAATCTTAAGTATTTTATTTATAATTCACTGTTTTTCCTCAATTTTTAATTACCTTTCATAAATTAAGAGGTCATAATCTTTACTTCTATTGTATTATTTTATTAATTATTATTTTAATTTAATAAAACGATTTTAATGTAAAATGATATTTATTTTAATTCAAAATTCTACCTACTACGAAATAACTATGTTTTGAGTGATAAAAGTAATAAAATTTATTTTAAGATGAGATCAAAATCCTATCTACCTACTACTGTACTGAGAATTGAACTAAAATGTTGACTTTTGAAATATAAAAATCAAAATCTCAAGAAAATATAAAAAACTACAATTACATATATATTTTTTTAAAATGAAAATTATAATTTGGTTTCTTTTTCTACTCTTCTTATATGAAACTGTTTTTTAATGGAGTAGATTTCTGAAAAAAAAAAAAACATTTAGCGTCTAATAATGGCTATCCAGATATTTAATGTGGTAAAAACACCACCAAAAGAACATAATAGTAGCAGGGAAAAATAAATAGTGGAAGTGAGATATAATTTTTATTAATTAATTACCCATGGTAATCAATAAACATAAAATTATTATTTTAACCTAATTAAAAGTCACTAGCTAATATTATATCTTTTATCTTCTATTATAAGATTCTTTACCTCTTAATAGACTCTAATTCATTCAAGAGCAATATTCAAACAACTTTACTTGTGGAAATTAATCACTTAGGCTGGGTTTCTTTCAAAGGAGAAGAAATGAATGTATATGAGGAAAAGACAATGGAAAGAGAGATCATTTGTTTTAAGAAAAAAATAGTAAAAAGTGAAATATTTTTTTATAAAAGTTTGTGAATAAGTTGATTGATGTAATAAATTAAATTAAATTATATATTAATATATTTTAAAAATAATTTATTTAAAAGTAATTTAATATGAATTTTTTTCCAAAATATAAATTGAACATAAAAATTTAAATTAAAATAATAATTATTATAAATCTTTAATATATAAAATATAACTTTTTAATTAAATGTTAAATTATATATAAAATATTTTATTTAATATTATTATTATTATTATACAAATTTTTTTACATTATTATTATTTATTTAATATTTATTATTATACAAATTTATTTTTACAATTAAATTTTTAAATTAAAATAATCTTTTAATATATTTTATACATATTTTTTTATTATATATTATAATATAAAATTAATAATAATATAACATAATCAATTATTATAACATTTTGATTATTATTATTATTTATAATTTTAATATTTTATTTTTATTAAAAATTTATTATTTTTTTAAAATTTTATTATTATTAATAAATTTATTATTTATAATTATATATTTATTTAATTATATTAAATAATAAATTAACTTAAGTTAATTTTTTTATAGAGAAATTTGCCCAACTATATCCTATTATTTGATTAACCATTAGAAATATTAATATATTTTTAAATGTGTTACCCATTAAAGATAATCCTCGTTTTATAAATTATTTTTCTAAAAATAAGTTTAGGCTTAATCCTTAAATTTAATTATCTCCTTCCATGTGAGCATGCATCGAACTTGACATTCTTCTTTTTTTCCTAAATTTGATATTCCTTTAAATCTGGTATGGGTTTTCTATTATTTCTTAAGATTGTTTCAAAATTCTGTATAAGTTAAAGCAAGATGATAGATTTTATATATTAAATTAAAATTATAATTAAGTTATAACGTCATTTAGTTGCTTTAATGAATTTAAGCGATTTAAATACATGAATGACTTTTTGTTAGAATTTAAAACACAGGATGTAGGCTGCAGATTAACCACAATTAGTGAGTTTTTCCCTTGTCGACAACAGTTTTATTTTATTTCTTTCCATATACACCGACCACACTTTACGTGTATTAAAATAAATATCATTCTATGAGTTGCACGTACCTTTATAAATATCTTTTCTTTTTCGAGTAAAAACAACAAATCAGGGAGACATAGTAGTTTTAACTTGGCATGAGAAATTGATGGTTTGCCAAACTTTTAAAATACTATATTTGTTTCATAATAATAAGATTTTATATTTATTTTGATAATAATAAAATATTATATTTATTTGATAATAATAAATATAAATAAAATTTTAAAATAAGATAATATTATTTTTAGTTTTGATATGGATGCATAAAAATAACAAATGTGTGAATTAACAATGTACTGCTATTATTATTGTTTTTTTTCTTTCTTTTTCTGCTTCATGAGTATATCCATTGTTGGTTGTATAAATATGACACCAATAGAGTCGCCAGGTGTAGTTATAGAAGAACAACATGGTATCTTCGGAATCAGCAAGAATGTTTGAAGAAGTGTTGAATATTCAGGAACTCAAGAAACCGCTCATATCAGTTCCTCAACGCTACGTTCAACAACAGTACCATAACGAACCCTCACTTTTCCCAGATGAAATCTCATCTCAAGCACTCCCAACCATCAGCCTCAAAAAACTGATCCATGGAGAAGATGCAGAACTTGAGCTAGAGAAATTGAACTCAGCTTGTAGGGATTGGGGTTTCTTTCAGGTTAGCAAATTAAACTGCCTTTTACACTTTCATTTTCTATATATCTTTTTTTCTCTTTTGGTCTGAATTTGTACGTACTGATATATATATATACGCAGTTGGTGGAGCATGGAATAAGCCCAGTAGTGCTGAAAACGTTCAAAGACGAAGTTGAAGGATTCTTCATGCTCCCCTTGGAAGAAAGGATGAAATACAAGATACGGCCAGGTGATGTTGAAGGCTACGGAGCTGTGATTAGATCAGAGGATCAAAAACTTGACTGGGGTCATAGGCTATTTATGAAAACCAACCCTCATAGTATAAGAAACCCATATCTTTTACCGCAGCTCCCTTCGTCACTCAGGTACTCTACCTTCAGAAGAAGCATTTTAACAAGTGTGTACAAATAACTAAAGCGATTTGTTATGGTATGGTAGTAGTATAAGAGTTTTAGTATATGATAAGTAGTTAAATGACTAGTTTCAAACATATAAAGAGAAAGAGAGAGTGAGAGTTTCTGAATAAATATCAAAACCCTTAAATTTACGGGAGAGTTTTTTCGCATGTAGATCTATCTTACGTGTGCACGTGGATATATTGATTACTTGACCTATATTGTTTGCAGAACCATGTCAGAGTTATACATAAAGGAATTGCAAAATCTTGCTATGAGACTTGTGGGGTTACTAGGGAAAGCACTGAAGATAGAGAAGAGAGAATTGGAGGTGTTCGAGGATGGGATACAAACTATGAGGATGTCATACTACCCTCCATGCCCTCAACCAGAGTTGGTTATGGGATTTTCTGCTCATTCTGATGCATCAGGAATCACCATTCTTAACCAAATGAATGGAGTGAATGGCCTGCAGATTAAGAAAGATGGAGTTTGGATTCCAGTGAACGTAATCTCAGATGCCCTTGTTGTCAACATTGGAGACATTCTAGAGGTTTGTGTGGACCTATTCTTCTCTCTAAGTACATCCCACCTTCATATTTTTCAGCGTTTCTTTCTGTCACATCAATTATACATCTCTTTATGCTATAAAAAATTATAGAAACTTATACATTAAATGGTGGATTGGGAGGTCTCCCATATGAGAGAAGTCAAATCCTTTTCCAAAATGTGTGGATCGTATCTTTAAATATATTCTGTTTTCATTTCTTTTTTCTGTACGATCCTTGCAAAGTCATTACTTTTTTTAACATTGCTTACAAGTTACGAAGTTGGCTTTTCCAATCCTTACTTGTCGGAGAGATTAATTTCATCTGAGTTTCTATAATTTCTAATTAAAAATCGTCTAATGAATGACTTTTGACTTTTTTCAAAGTTGCTATACTTTCAATTTGAAAGTTGCTATCACTTTCATATTGAAAGTTACTATCTTAAGATACGATTCAAATAACTTGCATTGAAACTCCATTTTTATTTTATTTTGGTACAACACATGTCGTATTTGATTTGGACAGATAGATTGAACAGAAAAGAAGTTAACCCTAACCATTTATTCAATGGTTAAAGGGAAGGAAGGAGAGATGCTACATGTGGAGGTTGTGGTATATAGTTAGCAACTTCAATATATTTTAGTGTGGGCAAAAAAGTCCAAGTCTATTTTTTGCTTAAGAAAAAAAATTCGTATATATACTACATAATTTATAGGTAACCAGATGTTCTATCGTAGTGATTTTGATCGTATTTCTTTATTATTAAAATAAATTATTTTATTTTTCTATTATTTTTTCAGCAACGAAGTTAAATTATGTAGAAATAATATTCAGTTATCTCTCGTTTTCGATACTTTTTATTTTCCATTTTATATATTAACTTGTATTTACCCTTTTTACTTAATAAATAAAGTTATGTACGTTAAATATTTTATAGAATAATTTAAAATTAGAAGTTAGCTAATGTAATTTATTAAAAAAAATCACTTTATCAAAGCTTAACTAATTTAAGTTTTTTTTATCTTTTTAACAAAGTTAGTTGGAATCATATTTTACTATTAAACTATATTAATTTTAAGTTATTATTATTATAATTCCCTTAAAACTGTATTATTCGATGAAAAATGTTTGGATATTTTATCCAAAACGAAATGTGGAGGTTATAACTTCTGCAAGTGTAAAAAAATATAATAATAAAAGTACAGGTGTCGCTTTATATTTATTATATAAGGGAAACTTACTCATAGACCCTCTCCAATAATGTTTTTACCGAATAATTTTATGAAAAAAAAATTGTCAATAGCTTAACTAGTCTAAATACTTAATTTAAAATGTCAAATTTAATTTAATGCATTTTGTGAAACATGTATAAGAATATATATATATATATATATATATATTTTAAATAGCTCAAATAAATGAATAATCAAGATAGTATATATAGTCATAATTTAAGTAAATAAAATTAATGTTTTGCACAAAATTTTTAAGAATGTTATGTCTTATACCAGTGTAAATTTAAATGATTCCCTTATTTATATATCTGACTATTTTCCTTTCTATCGCTCTATTTACTTACTTGTCTACTCACACAAAGGAGTTAGAGGTGTTTAATTAGTTTTATACAAATAAAGTAATAATCTTAAAGATATATTTTCTAATATTCCTAAATTTTTAGGGTCTTAATATAAGGTAAAAAGAGTTAATCTCTTTAATTACTAATAATATGTTTGTTTTATTTAATATGGAAATCTTAATTTGAACAAAAGTTGCAAGAAAATGGTGTACACGATAATTCGAGACTTTTCAAAAGAAACATTCAAAAGGATTTTTCACTTGTGTGAATGTTTTAAAAGTTTAAGTGTAGATGAAGATCACTAGAATGATAACATATATACTTTTTGTAACGTACGAAAATCACACAGTTTAAAAACAAAAAAATGTCTTTGTTCAAACATTGTGTTATTCAAATAATTTAATTAAACACGCTAAAAATTTGTAAATATTTTTTACAGTGTTGTCTAATAAATTATTATATATACTAAGACTTCTACAATAACTACTTGCTTATGCATGGCAATTTCTAATTAGTTAACTATGTTACTGAGAGTGTAAGGAAACTATACTTATTATTTATAATTTGATAATTAATAATGAGCATTATATACCCATTAATTAGCTATAATATGCTACTGTAATTTCGGCTTTAATCCATTGGCATATTAAAATAAGATAACAAACAACAAAGCTTTTACAACCAAAAGACAGAAAATATTAGGGTTTTAGAAAAGAAAATAAACCTAATTTTTGTATCATGAAATGCATAGAATAGTTGACAAGAAATCAATTGTTTATATTAAATGTTTTGATATTCAAATATATGGAACTGTTTTGTATGGTGAGTAAGAAGAGTGCAAGAAATTAAAAGCCAAATAGAGAAAAACTAAAGAGAAAAAATTGGAATATGCAGATTATGAGCAATGGAGCATACAAAAGTGTTGAGCACAGGGCAACAGTGAATTCAGAGAAGGGAAGAATTTCCGTTGCTATGTTCTATCTCCCGAAGCTTCAATCTGAGATTGGACCTGCAGTTAGCCTGATAAACCCAGAAAATCCCCCTCTGTTCAAAAGGACTGCAGTAGAGAAATATGTGGAAGATTACTTCATTCGTAAGTTGGATGGAAAGTCCTACTTAGAACTTATGAGGATCTCAGATCAGAAACTTACCAATGTCCCTATCTAGATTACGTTGTGTCTATTGGACAATGTCACAGCTTCAGTAAATGTGTTCTCAAACTATATATCAGTGTTGAATAAATATCTTATGATAATAAAGTTTGGATCTTTATAAAAATAATGCTATTTTATTTGTACTATCCAACAACCCTAACTTTTCTGTTGTGTTCAATGCCCCTTTTATTCTATTATGTTTAACTATTCTTTTTCCGAGACTAAAATTAATTTATACATAAATTATAAATATCTAATTTTAGAGAAAAAGTATTAAAGAGTTTCTACAAGTTCACTTCATACACTAATTTTATTTTGTACGTTTTTCTTTAATTTTCTTAATAAATATTTACAGTGAAGTTCATTTAAATATATTTTTATGTTTGATTTTTCTTTAAGATGATAGAAGAATTTTTTTTCTATTTTTTAAGAATATGAAATTAGAAAAAAAAAGATTTATTTTTTAAATAATAACATTTTTTATTGAACAATGTTTTTTGAGAATTAAATGTTTTTTATGTTTTTCACATAGTCATGATCATAAAAATGTGGGAATCCAACATTTTAAATTAAAATAAGTATTGCTACAGTAAAATATATTATGTTATTTTTATTAGACAATAGTTTTATCACACAAATTAACATGATAAAATTAAGGTTTCTGATCAAAACAACATTTTCTTCTTTAATTTAATTTAATTTATACAAATATTTCTAAAAAAAATCAATCAAACATAATTTAATCATTCTTAACTTATTTTAGGAATCTGATTCCAGGGCCTAACTACCATCAACTGTGAGAACCGAAAAACACATATTAATTATCACGCACGGGCTTAAAATCAATAACAAACCCTCCCCATGCCATTCCATAACCAAAGTAAAAATAACGAACTTATTAAATAAATAATTCCCTCTTAATTTACTCCTTTTGCATATTATATAATTGTAAATTTTTATGTTGAATTTTCTAACATATACCTTTTTGATTGTTAACAAAAAAATCTTTCTAAATTTATAATTTGTTTTATATATGTGATTTCTAAATAACTTGTTTTCGAACTCCCTTTATTAAGATATGTATATTTGTAAATATGTAGCAAGTATTCTGCCACATAATTATATTCTAAATATGTAGTACTATAACATGGAGGTGCAAAACTTTTAAAGCTTAAGATAATAAGATATTCTAATTTTTATTAACATTTAAAATAAATAATAATAATAACTTTAAAACTAGAATGTAATATTATAAAAGATTTACTTAACCAGATACTTTATCTTAATTTTGTACATATATATATATATATAGATTGAGAATTAGTCAAATAAGATCTGAAAAAAAAAATTTAGACCACACACACATAAAGAATTCCGAACAGCTCGCATTTCACTGCTATACTTTGCCCAAATTAGATTCATATGCATGCATTTAAATAGGACATGTCTTAAAGCCAGATTATTATCTTCTCCATTTGTTCCTAGGTGAGGGTTAGGGCCACCTTAACCCGTCATTAGCCTCCAATTGGCCATGGCACCAGATGAAAAACACAACCGCAAAGTCCAGGAGAAGGTTCCGTTTTACAAGCTATTCGCCTTTGCAGATAGCCTTGACAGGACTTTGATGATCATTGGTTTCATCTGTGCCATGGCTAATGGGATGGCGCAGCCTCTCATGACCCTCATTTTTGGGAAGCTCATCAATGCCTTTGGCTCCACTGATCCTTCCCTCATAGTTAAGGAAGTTTCCAAGGTATAATCAACATGCATTAATTTGGCATCCACCTTTCAATGAAGGATTCTTCTTGTTTCCTTTTGTACCCTTGCATTGCATGCCATATCCATTTTGTATTAATTATTCCATTAACAACAGAATTATGTTTGCAAACTAACTTATATGTCCGATTCGGCACTTCCAATTTCAGGTTGTGTTATTATTTGTTTACCTGGCGTTTGGGGCTGGAATAGCATCTTTTCTACGTAAGATATCTTTCTGTTATAGGATATTGTGTTGCGTTTAAGCAAAAGTGTACGTAATATTAGAGGAGTTGATCTCTATGTTTTTATACACTCTTGCTTGTCGTTATTTGCCCCATTGGGACTTCGTAGTTTTCCAAACAATAAACCCAGAACTCTGATACGAGGTTGTTTTATTGTATGCTGCAGAGGTATCATGTTGGATGGTGACAGGAGAAAGACAAGCCGCAAGGATCCGTGGCTTGTACTTGAAAACTATATTGAAGCAAGACATTACCTTTTTTGACACTGAAACAACAGCTGGTGAGGTAATTGGAAGAATGTCCGGTGACACCCTTCTCATTCAAGATGCCATGGGAGAAAAGGTATGCTGCTTTTGTGTATGGAAAGAACCAATATATCGTATAACATAAAACAGAAGAACTGACATGAAGTTATAATGGCAGGTTGGGAAGTTTATTCAACTTGTTACATCCTTTTTTGGTGGCTTTGTGATTGCCTTCACAAAAGGATGGCAACTCTGTCTAGTTTTGCTTGCATGTATTCCTTGTATTGTTATTGTTGGTGGAATTATGTCCATGATGATGGCGAAAATGTCAACTCGCGGGCAAACTGCTTATGCAGAAGCTGGAATTGTTGTAGAACAAACCGTTGGAGCCATTAGAACAGTAAGACACAAAAATTATTGATAGATAGTTTATGCATTGTTTTTGGTATTTAGGCTTGACATCCTGATGTTTAACCAGGTTGCCTCTTTTACTGGTGAGAAAAGAGCAATAGAAAAGTATAATAACAAGTTAAGAATAGCTTATATTACAACTGTTCAACAAGGGCTGGCTTCAGGGTTTGGAATGGGAATACTTATGTTGATTATATTTTGCACCTATGCACTTGCCATGTGGTATGGTTCTAAACTGATCATTGAGAAAGGCTATGATGGTGGAAGTGTTTTCAACATTATCATATCAATCAATACTGGTGGAATGTAAGTGACACATGATTTTTCTTTCAATCTCTAGAGCTTTGTTTTTGTTTGATGCTCATCAATCTCATTTTATTTACTTAATTTACATCCCTTGTTAATCTGTTAAACTAGGGCACTTGGTCAGGCAGCCCCATGCGTAAATTCATTTTCAGCGGGTCAAGCAGCTGCATATAAGATGTTTGAGACAATTAAACGAAAACCGAAAATAGATGCTTATGACACCAATGGTGTTGTCTTGGAAGACATAAAGGGAGATATTGAACTCAAGGATGTTTACTTCAGATACCCTGCCAGGCCAGATGTTCCGATATTTTCCGGATTCTCATTCTATATTCCGAGTGGCACAACTGCGGCTTTAGTGGGTCAAAGTGGAAGTGGGAAGTCAACTATAATTAGTTTATTAGAAAGATTTTATGATCCTGAAGCTGGAGAAGTTCTTATAGATGGTGTAAATTTGAAGAATTTTCAAGTTAGATGGATTAGAGAACAGATTGGACTTGTTGGTCAAGAACCTATCCTGTTTACAGGTAGTATTAAAGACAACATAGCATACGGGAAAGAAGGTGCAACAGATGAGGAGATAACTACAGCAATAACACTTGCCAATGCAAAAAAATTCATTGATAAGCTGCCTCTGGTATAACAATTTTTTAAACTCAGGATATAGTTATACACAACTGTCTTACAAAAGTGAACCAAGTTTATGTTTCTTATTTTTTCCTTAATATTATTTAAAGCTAAGAAAGTTGTATTATTATGTTTGTAGGGAATTGACACGATGGTAGGAGGGCATGGAACTCAACTTTCTGGTGGGCAAAAGCAAAGGATTGCAATTGCAAGGGCAATTTTGAAGAACCCAAGAATCCTTCTTCTTGATGAAGCTACTAGTGCATTAGATGCTGAGTCTGAACGTATTGTTCAAGAAGCACTAGAAAAAGTTATGACACAAAGGACTACTGTAGTTGTTGCACATCGTTTGACAACTATTAGACACGCTGACATCATAGCAGTGGTACACCAGGGCAAAATTGTGGAGAAAGGTGATAAAATTGAGCCAACTGTTTCAGTTCTTTTTATCAGCACAATACTTTTGGTGTCATGTTTAGTCTACTAAGCAAACTGCTATATATTTATTTCCTAACGTTAATAAAAAAAACTGCATTTTTCCCATATTTGCAGGAACGCATGATGAGTTAATCAAGGATGCTGATGGTGCTTATTCTCAGCTTATTCGTTTACAGGAAGGAAATAAAGGAGCAGAAGAAGGGACCCGTAAGTCAGAAGCAGACAAGTCAAATAACAACAGTTTCAACTTAACTCGGAGAACATCCTTTGCAAGATCAAGCAGTAGACACTCTCTCTCACTTGGTTTTGATCTTCCTAATCAATTTCCCTTGCATGAGTCTGGAGAGAAAGATAATGGGGATGTTGAAAGCAGTGAAGTTGATAATAAGAAGAATCAAAAGGTTGCTGTTAACCGTTTGGCCAAGTTGAACAAGCCAGAGGTTCCTATCTTACTACTAGGATCCATTGCTGCTGCAATACATGGTCTTACTCTCCCTATATTTGGATTCTTGCTTTCATCAGCTGTTAACACGTTCTTTAAACCTCCTGATCAGCTTAGGAAAGATTCTGTGTTTTGGTCTCTTCTATTTGCTGGTATGGGGATTGTCACTCTGGTGGCTATACCATTGCAAAACTACTTATTTGGGATAGCTGGTGGAAAACTAATAGAACGAATTCGTTCAATGACATTTAATAAGGTTGTGCACCAAGAAATCAGCTGGTTCGATCGTCCTTCAAATTCAAGGTATGTTGAGGTCAAAATTACTTCCAATTATAAAAGACAAAAATAAACAGGCAATCGTGTCACATATTCATTCCTTCAAGTCATCTAACTCAAAGAAATGAATTTCCATGCAGTGGTGCAGTTAGTGCAAGGCTAGCTACTGATGCTTCAACAGTTAGAAGTCTTGTGGGTGACACCTTGGCCCTCATTGTGCAAAACATAGCAACAATTACAGCAGGTCTAGTTATAGCATTCACTGCTAATTGGATTCTGGCTTTTGTAATTCTGGCTGTTTCACCCTTGTTGCTTATACAAGGATACCTTCAGACCAAGTTCGTGAAAGGATTCAGTGCAGACGCAAAGGTTGGTCTAAATTCTGTTTTGCTGATTCCATCTACAGAAATGAGAAAGTAAGCACATATTGACAAGTTTCCTTTGACTTTTATAGGTGAAGTATGAAGAGGCAAGTCAGGTGGCAAATGATGCTGTTGGTAGCATTAGAACGGTTGCATCATTCTGTGCTGAACCAAAGGTGATGGAAATGTACATGAACAGATGTTCAGGACCAGAAAAGCAAGGTGTTCGCTTGGGGCTTGTTAGTGGTGCAGGACTAGGGTTCTCTTTCATTGCTCTATACTGCACAAATGCTTTCTGTTTCTACATAGGATCTATTCTTGTGCAACACGGGAAAGCAACTTTTGGAGAGGTTTTCAAGGTATGCCATTGTAATGTACTGCTCCACCTTAATTTGATGTTTTCTTCTGATCTGGTTCTTACTATAGGTTTTGTGCAGGTTTTCTTTGCCTTAACAGTTACAGCAGTTGGTGTTTCCCAGAGTAGTGCCTTGGCTCCAGATAGTAACAAAGCCAAAGATTCTGCAACTTCAATATTTGAAATTCTTGATACCAAACCAGCAATTGACTCCAGCAGTGATGAGGGCACAACACTAGACACCATAAAAGGTGATATTGAACTACAACAAGTCAGCTTTTGTTACCCAACAAGGCCTGATATTCAAATTTTCAAGGATTTGTGTCTAAGCATGCCAGCTGGAAAGGTAATCACTAATCGTTAGTATCCAATTATTTCAATAAGAACAAATCTTAGGCATAACTTGTTAGGTGTATTTGATACTGACTTTTAATTTCATCTCGATAATATGGCAATATGGAGAGATCTATTAATTTGAGATTATATGATAACATGGTTGATATGTATGTGTAGACCGTTGCCTTGGTTGGAGAAAGTGGGAGTGGAAAATCAACAGTGATCAGCCTCTTAGAGAGATTTTACAACCCTGATTCTGGACGTGTACTAGTTGATGGAGTGGATATAAAAAACTTGAGACTAAGTTGGCTGAGGCAACAAATGGGTTTGGTTGGTCAGGAGCCTATTCTTTTCAATGACAGCATTCGTGCCAACATAGCTTATAGCAAAGAGGGAGGTGCCAGAGAGGAAGAGATAATTGCAGCAGCAGAAGCTGCAAATGCACACAAGTTCATAAGCTCTCTTCCACATGGTTATGACACCTGTGTGGGAGAAAGAGGGACACAACTGTCAGGAGGACAAAAGCAGCGCATAGCTATTGCAAGAGCCATTCTGAAAGACCCCAGAATCCTTTTGCTGGACGAGGCAACCAGTGCACTTGATGCAGAATCAGAGCGTGTGGTTCAAGAGGCTCTAGATAAAGTGAGTGTGAATAGAACTACTGTTGTGGTAGCTCACCGTCTTGCAACAATTAAGGGTGCTGACATTATAGCAGTAGTGAAAAATGGAGTGATTGCTGAGAAGGGATCACATGAGACGTTGATGAAGATTCATGATGGAGTTTATGCTTCATTGGTATCCCTCCATATTAGTGCATCATAGTGTGAAAAAACAACATGCACATTACACCTACGTCACTAGATAGCGTCAAATTTTGTAACTGGTCACTTCTTTTTTCTTCCATCACTTGAAAATTCATTCTTCTTGAGTCTCGTAAATACATCTCAAGACCCTTCACCAGTTTCTGGAGATAAATTTTCCATAAATATTATCATATTTTGATTACAATGATTTTATTTAATATTCCCATTTACATTAATTACTTATACTATCTACTAAATAAGAACATAATTGAAGACTTTAAACATTTAAAATGCCAATTATTTTAGAATAAGAAATAAAACATTAATAATTATTGGAAGAATTTATATTTACTCATTTCGTTGGGTGACCGTGGTCTAATTGGATCGTCATGGTTGTGTGCAACTGATTCGAGCAAGAAAGGCAATAACATATTTACGATTTTTAAATTTAATTTTAATTTTTATAATTTGAATTTAATTTTTTATCTTTATTAAACTTTGTATTTATTCTTTTTTAGTTCGACTCTAATTAGGAAATGAAATTATAGTCTTAGTTTTTTTTTAGTATAAATAGATTTGTCATTATAATTTAAATTTTAAGAAGTTTAAGTTTTTTTTTAACTTTTTTAATTCTTTTTTCGTTTTCAAAGATGGTTTATCTTTGAATTTTTAAATTTAGAGTGGTAAATCCTTATTGAACTTATCGGTAAAAAATAATTGTGAAATCTTTTCATCCCTAATTACTTTTTACATTTAACTATTTGATCCTTTTTGTTTAGTAAAAATGTTATAGAATAATATGTAATTCATTTATCAGGTTATCAGCAACCATGTTAAGTTTGAAATGTTAAAAAACAATTCATTTAAACTTAAATGATTTCATAAGTTATGGTAAGTTTAAGTTATCAAGTACAAAGACATATGTTCCATTTGTACAATAAAATTTCTTTCTACATTTTCACAACCTAAAGTCTCAATATTTATACACTTACATTGAATAACTGAACTAAACAATGACTTACACTTTAAAGATATCGTTTGAGCAATATTTATTGAAAAGAAAAGAGTTATTCTTTACCTTATTCTCATTTGGATGAGAACATCTCACTTAAGTGGGAACACTATCGCTTGAACAACAATTTGTCACTTGAATAAGAAAATAAAAAAAAAAAGATAAAATCTCTCTGTCTCATCTTTACTTAGCAAAAATATATTAAGAAGGAACATTATATAACACAACTCAAAATCATTTCAAAACTCACTCAATACTTATTCCATCAATACATTCTCAACAAGTTTATAATATGCAATTATAATATCTATTTCACAAATTTCATGTTCTAAACATTTCACTCCAAATGTCCTTTTAAAACTGAATATCCAATCAAATGAAACTCAATCGTCAATTTGAACATAAATCAATTCAATAAAACTAAATGTAATTATCCTACCAAGTTTCAAACCTCAAATTAAAATGATTTGTATTTTAACGTACACAATTCACAAGTAAACACAAAATATCATCCAACACTCTAATAGCCCATACAAAGTGTCATTTTTATTTTTAAAAGTTATACACATGAGAACTTACATTTTAGTTTTAATTTAAACCTACACATAACTCAACATGAAATAATGCAACAAGGATAATTCTCTTAAAAGTTACTCGCACTTATAGCCATAGAGTTGGAAATTTTACAAAATCTTGACTTGGTCCAATATAACTAAGTAGTATCAAATTTCATTAACAAGTTACACTAGTTGAGAAAAACACTTTTATCAACTAACCAAACAAAAAATAAGTTCAAACACTAACACATAAAGGAATTAAGCGATTTTCAAAGTAAAAGAACACATACTAAAAAATGAAATCTGAGAGATGTGAAAATGTTCTAAAGCTCACTAACTTCTACACTATAGGATTTGTTTATGAAAAATATTAGAAATCGAGAGAGAAGTATGGAAGAAAAGCTTAAGAACATGCACACAACGAGTAGAAAAAAAGAAGAAAAACAAATAAAAAAAGAGAGAGAAAAAAGGAAGCTGTCTTATATTATACTTAAAAGTTATCCGCGTAGGACTCATGCCTTTATTCATTTAGCTGAGAACTAAAAATAAATATATATATATATATATATAATATTTTTAATGAATTAAAATAGTATATATAAGAATTAAAATTGATAAATTTTAGGTATTGATCAAACATATATAAAACTTAGTAATGCTCAACTTTCATAAACAAATATTATTTTAATGAGAAAAGAAATAATTATCTCACCATGTGTACTTTTTTAAAATATCACATCCTATTCACAATTATATTTTATATATTTAAAGATATTTCAATAACATATATATCAGGACAATCGATTTAAATAAATTTTATAATGTTTGAAAAGTAACTTAAACATCGAACATTTTATATATAGAAAAGAAGAATTTGATTTTCCAAACTTACTCTGAAGTGTTTCAGAAAATGCCACAAAGAGAAAAAGTTCTGGATTTGATTTTATATCTCTACTATTATTGGGAATTTAAAAGTGTATGACTCTCACTGTTTGTCTTTGAGGACCATGAAATCTGGCGGAACTTTGTTGAGGCTTGATTTAGATGAAGGTAGTATTAGGATATGTTTAGAACCATAGAGGGAAGCCATGTGACAACCATTGACGTGTCACATGTTTAGATTTCTATCCAGTAGTTGTTAAAGAGGACAAGAAAAAGTTGAGACAATGGTTTCGTGAGTGCAATTTTGTTTTCAGGAGTTCTGATGGAACATTAATTTTCGTTAATTAGAATAGAAGTAATTCATTCAAAGTCAGTTTTGTAATGGTAATTCATTGAGTTATTTGATTTATTGTTGTATTTTTCTGATATATATAGCAGAAGAAGGAGTATTAGAGTTTTTTATACAGAAAACAAACTTGTACTAAAAGATATCTTCATAAGTTCATCCGAAAAGAGAAGAGTGGTAAAGAGAAACAAATTTTTACCGCATTACCGCATTTAACAAAGTGGATACTAAAAAATTCCCACATTAGCTCATTTGTTTTCTTCGCATAACTTACAATGTTTATTTTTGAATGACAACAATGTTCATAGACATACTCTACTGTTATTATTTCAAGATAATGAGAAGATCAGGTATCTAGGAACCATTTTCTAAGCAATGGTGCTTGATAGGAAATTTACGATGCACTCACATGTAGAGCAACCAATGATGCATAGACTCCATCAGTAATCTTCATCAAGTCATCATGTCTCCCCTTTTCAGCAACCGCTCCATTTTTCATTACAGCTATTATGTCAGCGCCTCTAATTGTTGTAAGACGGTGAGCTACTACTACAGTAGTTCTATTCACACTCACTCTATCTAGAGCCTCTTGTACTACTTTCTCTGACTCAGCATCAAGTGCACTAGTTGCCTCATCAAGCAAGAGGATTTTGGGGTCTTTCAGCATGGCTCTTGCAATGGCTATCCGCTGCTTTTGTCCTCCTGACAATTGTGTACCTCTTTCTCCAACAGAGGTGTCGTAGCTTTCGGGAAGAGCACATATGAATTGGTGTGCATTGGATGCTTTGGCTGCTGCAGTTATCTCTTCCTCTGTGGCAACTCCTTCTTTGCCATAAGCTATGTTGACACGAATGCTTTCGTTGAAGAGAATAGGTTCTTGACCAACCAAACCCATTTGCTGCCTCAACCAGCTTAGTCTGAACTGTTTTATATCCACTCCATCTAGTAGTATACGTCCAGTATGAGGGTTGTAAAATCTCTCCAAGAGGCTGATCACTGTTGATTTTCCACTGCCACTTTCTCCAACCAAGGCAACTGTCTACAAAGACATATATATCAACAATGTAACTTAATCACACGTTCTCAAATAAAGGTTATTTGTACAACCCCAAAGCTTAACTACTGGAACATCAAAGTATCAGTTGACTACCTTTCCAGCTGGAATGCTTAGACACAAATCTTTGAAAATTTGAATATGAGGCCTAGTTGGGTAATTAAAAGTGACATGCTGAAGTTCAATATCACCAGCAATGGCTTCTAGTGTTGTACCCTCACTGTTGCTGGAGTCAATGGTAGGTTTACTGTCAAGAATGTTAAATATTGAAGCTGCGGAATCTTTGGCTTTGTTGGTGTCTGGAGCCAAGGCACTAGTCTGGGAAATGCCTATTGCTGTGATTGTTAAACAAAAGAAGACCTGCACAAATTCTGGGGTGAGAACTAGATCAAAAGAAACATCAAATAAAGATGGAGAAAAAGGTTTTGGTTGACTTATTTCACCTTGAAAACCTCTGGAAAAGTTGCTTTCCCATGTTGCACAAGAACAGATCCTATGTAGAAACAGAAAGCATTTGTGCAGTATAGAGCCAGAAAAGAGAAACCAAATCCTGCACCACTCACAAGCCCCAGCCGAACACCTTGTTTTTCCGGCTCTAAGCATTTCTTCCGGTACATGTCCATCACCTTCGATTCGGCACAAAATGATGCGATAGTTCTGATGCTACCAACAGCATCATTTGCCACCTCACTTGCCTCTTCATACTTTACCTGCGCATCAGACAAAAGATTCTCTTGATGTCCATCCATGTTTCATAATGCATAATTTCAAACAAAATTGAAAATAAGACTAACCTTGGCATCTGCACTGAATCCTTTAAGAAACTTCATCTGAAGAAATCCTTGCATAAGGACCAAGGGTGACACAGCCAGAATTATGAAAGCAAGAATCCAATTAGCAGTGAACGATATAACCAGACCAGCTATGATTGTTGATGAGTTTTGCACAATGAGGGCCAATGTGTCGCCAACTAGACTTTTCACTGTTGAAGCATCAGTAGACAACCTTGCACCAACTGCACCACTGGAAAGTGAATCATTTCCTTTAGTTGATGATTATAAGAAATTTCCAACACATGATAATTATTATATCTTGCTAAAATACCTTGAATTTGCTGGATCATCAAACCAACTGATTTCTTGATGGACAACCCTTTCAAATGTCAGTGAACGAATTCTTTCTACTAATTTTCCACCAGCAACGCCAAAGAAGTAATTTTGCACAGGTATGGTCACAAGAGTAACTAAACCCAAACCTACATATAGAAGTGCCCAGAACCTAGACTCTTTCCGCTGTTTTTCTGGAGGTTCAAAGAACGTAGTTATTGCTGAGGAAAACAAGAAGCCAAACATAGGGAACACAAGACCATGTATTATTGCAGCAACGGATCCAAGCACTAAGACAGGAACTTCAGGATTGTTTAAGCTGGCCAAACGTCTCAAAGAAACCTTTACGGACTTACTGGTATCAACTTTACTTTTTTCAGCATCCCCATCTTCTATTTCTACAGATTCATGTACCCCACTTCGGTGAGAAAGAGCAAAGCTATGTGACTGGGAGTGTCTACTTGATGAACCTCTGCTTAATGAAACTTCTCTCTGGGTGGAAAATCTAGCTATGTGACTATCTAAATTAACATTGTTACTTGACTTCTCTGCTTCAGAATTATGGCTACCCTGAGCTTCCTTAGCTCCTTCCTGTAGGCGAATAAGCTGAGAATAAGCACCATCAACATCCTTGATTAACTCATCATTAGTTCCTACAAATAAAAGCAAACATGAAAAAGTGAATACCTCGTTACAATTTGTCACAGAAAATGGATTTTCATAGATTGCTACACTGATTTAATATGATATAGAAAATGGACCAAAACTGCTTTTGATACACACACATAAAGAGGAAACAATGCGTTGATGTTTAACCTTGCTCCACAATTTTTCCTTGATGAATCACTGCTATGGTGTCAGCATTTCTAATTGTTGTCAAGCGATGTGCAACCACTACGGTTGTCCTTTTTGACATTGCTTGCTCTAATGCTTCTTGAACGACACGTTCAGACTCGGCATCTAATGCACTAGTTGCTTCATCAAGAAGAAGGATTCTTGGGTTCTTTAAAATTGCCCTTGCAATTGCAATTCTTTGCTTTTGCCCACCAGAAAGTTGAGTCCCATTCTGGCCTGCCATTGTCTCAAGGCCCTACAAGCAGAATAAAACACATTGATTACATTAATAAAAGAAAGCAACCTAAAACCAGAATTGCTAATATAAGTTTGGATTTTGGAACATTTATACACCTGAGGCAGCTTGTCAACGAACTTATTGGCATTGGCAAGTGTTATTGCTGATTTTATTTCCTCATCAGTTGCACCTTCTTTTCCATAGATTATGTTTTCTTTGATACTTGCTGCAAACAGGATAGGTTCTTGACTAACCAGCCCAATTTGTTCTCTTATCCATTTAACCTGAAAATTCTTCAAATTGACACCATCTATAAATATTTCTCCAGCATCAGGATCATAGAATCTTTCCAATAAACTTATCACAGTAGATTTTCCACTTCCACTTTGACCCACTAAAGCAGCAGTTGTGCCACTGGGAACATATAATGAGAATCCAGAGAAGATCTGCACATTTGCCCTCGCAGGGTAGCTAAAGTACACATCCCTGAGTTCAATATCTCCCCTTATGTCTTCCATGACAACACCATTGGTGTCATAAGCATCGATCTTTGGCTTTCTTTTAATTGTCTCAAACATCTTGTATGCTGCTGCTTGGCCTGCAGCGAATGCATTTAGGCTTGGAGATGTTTGACCAAGTGACCTGGGAATGTTTGAAAGATTAATCAGGTTTCAGTTCTCCATTAGAAATGCTAGACTAAGGACAATCAAGAAAAAAATCTTATATATATGCCTAAATAATACATGCCAGTGTCAGTTATTCGATCAAGGGTCATTGTCTCACTTACATTCCACCAGTCATAAGAGCTACTATTACAGTGATGACGCTTCCACCATTGTATCCTTTCTCAATAACCAGTTTAGAACCATACCACATTGCAAGTGCATAGGTGCAGAAGACAATCAACAAAAGTACTCCGAGTCCTAACCCCGAGGCCATCCCTTGTTGAACCATAGTTTTATAAGCAACCTTTAACTTGATATTATACTTTTCTAATGCTTTTCTCTCACCAGTGAAAGATGCCACCTAATTAAATTTCAGAAGAAAGTCAAGGACGATAGTTAGATATAAAAATGAAAATCATTCACTTTTTTCCACAACCAACTTTTGTGTGATTGTGACTTACTGTTCTGATAGCTCCCACAGTTTGTTCAACCACAGTTCCTGCTTCTGCATAAGCAGCTTGCCCACGAGTTGACATTTTACTCATCAACATGGACAGAATTCCACCAGTAACAACAATACATGGTATACATGCGAGCAAAACAACAGCAAGACGCCATCCTCTCACAAAGGCAATCACAAAGCCACCAATAAAAGTTGAAGCAAGTTGTATAAACTTCCCGACCTATCATTATAATTTTATCGTAAGATACAACCAAGGGTGAGAAGTGAGAACAAAAGATCATTAGTATAAATTAGTACAATAAAAGTGACTAGACGTAGGGTGGGATTACGTCCTCTTAATTTTTTTATTATCATTTGAAAGAAAAACCTATGAATTGAAGGCGTACACCTCTTGGTATTTATCATCATTATTCTTTTCAATATTATATAGCCAGTGTGTTTTTTCATCATTATTATGGCTGTTAAATTTTCTCGACTAGTTAATGTAATGCTTGCAGATCACGACGCGTAATAACACTTCAGATTATCTTGGAGTATGATACCTTTTCTCCCATGGAATCTTGAATGAGAATGGTGTCACCTGACATCCTCCCAATTACCTCACCAGTTGTTGTCTCGGTGTCAAAGAAAGCTATGTCCTGCTTCAGTATAGTTTTCAAGTACAAACCGCGAATCCTCGCGGCTTGTCTTTCTCCTGTCACCATCCAACATGCTACCTCTGCAGCATTCAACAGAACCATCGTAACCCTTATTTCAAAATTCTGATATTATCTGATTCTGAGCTAACACAAGATAATATGCAGTCTTTAACAAATAAATAAGCAGAAAAAGAAGCGTGTGCCATCTTACGAAGAAACGAGGCAATTCCAGTCGCAATAGCCAGGTATACAAATAATAATGAAACCTGAAATTTGAAGTGAGAGTAGCAAGACGTACAAGTTAATGTTACTTTTCTAAACGTAATGATGATAAAATAAACAGTGTCATTTTTGTAATTTTACTTGACACAAAGAGCAGTATTTTATTGCATGCAGAGGGAACCATCTAGTGCTGGCGTAACTGTAAATTTGTCTTCGTGTCAAGGGAAACTACCGTTTTGCATTTAAAGGGTAAGACTGCGTTCAATGATCCTCCTTCTTACCCTTTTACATAACCAAGAGGATTTTGACATGGTATTGCAAAAGAATCAGAAAGAACTAATTTTGTCTGTTTTACGAGTATCCTCCATCACACTGGAGCATATACTATAAAAAGAAGAAGAAAAAAGAACTTCCATTGCATGCATACATACCTTAGAAACTTCCTTGATGGTATTTGATGGATCAGTGGAGCCAAAGGTGTTGATAAGCTTTCCTAAAATGACAGTCATGATAGGCTGCGACCAGCCATTAGCCATGGCACAGATCGTGCCAATGGTCATCAAGGCCATGTCAAGATGATCCGCAAAAGTAAAGAGCTTGTAGAAGGGAACCTTCTGGTTGGCTTTTTCTTTGTCATGGCGTTGAGAAGACGTAGAAGAAGGTGGCACGTCGGTGCTGTGTGGCATGGCTGGCTCAAGACAGATGAAGAGCAAACCAAAGAAGGAAGAAAAAATTGAGAGACATAAATAGGGTTATAGATGTACGTGGGGTTATAGGTGGAGGATTACAAGATTCAGTTAATCTGTTTCTATTTACATTAATTAATTGTTTAATCAATACATCGATAATCACCAAGGAAAAAGTTTTTACATCACATTGGTGAAAAAAAATCTACTACTTTTATAATTATATTATGAATCTGAACTTTGATATATCTTAATGGTAAATCGGCTACGATTTACCAATAATTATTTGTTATAATAATTTATTTTATTATTATACATATTTTATTAAATGTTCGAAAGTACAAATATTAAATTTAAAAGAATTTCTTTACCTCTTTTCTAATTTTAGGAATTTGTCTTTCTAGACGTTTTTATGTAGAGAAATTTGTCAACAAAATTAAAAATATTTTTTTATAGAATTTTAGAATAATATCATAAAAATTAACACGTTTTGTTATGTACCATCATGATTGAATGATACTATTATTTTTTTACAGTTTAAGTATAAATTTTATTATTTAATACATTGTTTTAGAAAGATATTCAAATCTACTTCTCAATATTTACCATATTTAAATGAAATAAGAAATACTTCACAAATATTTTTAAAAATTCTAAACGTGTGTTATTTTTAAAATTGAAATATATTCTTAATATGCATCTTGTATATCCTTTTATGTTTTCAAAATAAATAAATGTTTTAACACTTTTAATATCTTTTAAATTTTTTAATGTTTTTATTTCTAATTTAAAATTCAAATTGGACTCAAAGATGTAAAAAATCTAAAGTGAAAAAGAAGCTAAAGATAATTTCTTAAAATGTGTGCTTGTTTTAAAATTTAAAATTTAAAAACTAAATGCATTCCTAACATGAATCTTATATATCCTTTTATGTTTTTAACATTAATTAAATGACTTAACATTTGTAGTGTCTTTTAATCTATTTTTTATTATTTTCATTTTCTAATTTAAAATTCAATTTACAAAGATGAAAAAAGATATTGCAAGAAAAAAAAAAGTCAAAGAAAATTTCAAAAAATGTATGTTAATTTTAAAATTTAAACATTCCTAATTTTAATCTTGTATGTCCTTTTATGGTTTTAAAATTAAGTTAATGATTTATCATTTGTAGTGTCTTTTAATCTATTTTTTAATATTTTTACTTCTAATTTAAAATTCAATTTACAAAGATGAAAAAAAATATTGGAAGAAAAAAAAAGTCAAATAAAATTTCTAAAAACGTATGTTAATTTTAAAATTTAAACATTCCTAACTTTAGTCTTATATATCCTTTTATGTTTTTAAAATTAAGTTAACGATTTAGCACATATAATGTCTTTTAATATTTATTTTTAGTTCTAATTTAAATTTTTAATATTTTCAAAATAAATTATCAATAATTAAAAATAAAAAATATATTATAATATTATTTACATAATGTATATACTTATAAATATTATTTAGTATAAACTTTAGTTAAATGAAAGAAATAGTAGTTTATACCATATTAGGCCAATAAGAACATTACACTAATGACGTGTAAATGGGTGTATGAAGACTTAAAATTTCCCTTGCACCTTCCATTTTCTTTTAAAAATGACAAATTTATCCTTATTATTTTATAATAAAAATAATAATTTCTAAAGTTTTTTCTGTTTAATAATTTAAAATGTTTTAATAAGCAATAATTTAAATTTTAATATTATAAGTTCAGAAAGATTAAATGTAAGTTTTCGAAATTTATCTATAGTTAAATTGAAATAAGTCTTCACAATATAATTCTAAAAAACAGGTTATTTAAAAATCTTGAATTACAATTTGAAATAATAACTTTTAAGTTCTAAATTAGAAAGTTATTAATAAAAATATTTATTAATCACAGAGATCATATATATAATATTATAAAATTAAGACTTTGATTTTACAATAATTTTATACTTAAAATGATTTAAAATTTTAAAATTTTAGATCATAGAAATAAAAAATTAAATTTTTATTTTTAAAATTCACATTTCTATCTAATAATAATAAAATATTAATTAAAGTGTAGATTTTATAAAATTTTGTATTAAAATAATGTAATAACCATTTCAAATTATAAAGCATATTAAGAAAAATGATTAATTTGTTTAATTTTTTATAAATTTTTTATTTTTATCTTTATTAATTAGTATTAAATGAATTAATTGAAATTTAACTAAAAGTCTTTATAAATGAATTAATTTTTTAATGAAATTGTAAATTGATTGAGATTAGAATTTCAACAGTTTTAAATTATTTCAGAATTATTTTTAAATAATTTAAAATCAGAACTACTAATTGTTTTAAATAAATATTTCAATCAAAATTTTTAATTCCCATTAAATTGCAAATGACTTTGCTTAAATTTTATTTTAAAATTTTAATTCCCACCAAATTACAAATACAAATATTGAATTAAAATTATATTAATAAAAAATTGAAATATGATATTGATAGATGAAGAGTCAAACTAATAAAAGAGAATTAATTTTTAGTTCTTGATATTTAATATTAATACAAATAATAATGTAATTAATAAGAGTATATAAGAAAAAAAAAGTTGTTGGAACTTTAAAACGTCTTATATTGTAAAACAAATTTTCTTTCAAAAGTATGCTTTGTAATTTAAAACAGATAGAATAATACATAAAAAAATAAATTATTCAAAATAATAATTTAAATTTCAATCTTATTATTAATTTTTTGTTTTTTAAACCAAATAACCTTATGATTCTAATTAGAGTGAGATAGGATTTAAATTACAAAAACACATATTAGAAATAATAACTTTTAAATTTCAAATTAAGAAATTTGTAAACGATTATTATATATTGTGACACGTGAAATTAAGATTATTATAGATTTTGACACCTAAAATCAAGAGTGGCAAAATAGATTGACTCGCTCCCTTTTAATCCAATCTGCATTTAACTCGTCAAAAACAGATTGGGGTAAATCCACATAAGTTAAAATGTTTAATCTATTTTGTATAATAGCGAGTATGTGAAAAATTAAAAAAAAATAAAACATTTTTTATAATTTTAAATTTTAAATTTGAGTATATTAAAATTTAAGTATAATGTAGAACTAAAAATTAACATGAAATGAAATGTAAAAACTGATAATTTATTATCTATTAAAATAATTAAGAAAATATATTATAAAAAATATATTAAATTAAATTATGAAATAAAATTTAAATTTATAATTATAAATATATAATATTAATTAAATAATAAATAAAAATATTTAATTATATTCTATCTACACAATATTATATAAAATAAAAATTTAAAATAAATAAATAAATATTATATGAACCACATGATAACCTATCAACTACAGATTAATGCAAGTTAAAATATCTAATCCGTCAGACAAATTTTGACAATGAGTCCGACCGCATTGGCATCCTACATTAAATGTGATTGATTGGTTCTTGGTAAGTCCGTCCAGCAAGTGAACCAAATAAACGATGGTACAAACTTTCAAAATTTCAACATTAAAGTAAAAAATAATACTTTAAATTTCAAAATTTATAATCATACTTTTAGATTAATTCAAAAAGTGTTCAGGAAATGGTTATAAATATTTTAATTCAAAATTTAAAAAATATCATTCTAAATTATATAATTTAGAATTATTTTAATGAGGTGTTTTTTTGTTTATACCATTCATACAATCCAAAAGATTAAATGTAATATTCTAAAATTATACATAATAATACTATGACTCAAAATTAATATTGTGAAATGCAAAGAAAACTTAAAAAAATCCAACTCTATTAGTCATTATTGTTATAAAATACTGACCATTTTTTTAAAATATAACTGCAAGAAAGAATTCATGTCATGCAGAAAGCAAAAGTACAAATAAAATACAAACCCAAGTAAAGTAAAGAAACTTTAATATGCTTTTAAAAAGTTGAAGTGTCTCTACTAGCTTAATTCAATTTCTAGGATATTTAGAAATTTGTACTTCTTATTTTTTTTTCACAAAAATTCACCACAGATTATTTCTACCAATTAGTTATTTTTTTCTAAAGAGTTATTTGAACTAATAATAAATTAAATGTGACTGAGTTTGATTTGATTTTAATTCAATATAAATTTTGAATTAATTTATATTATAAAATTGTTAAATATTTTTCAGGAAATAATTATAAAATATTTTTCACAAAAAATAGTTAAACATTTTATAAGGAAAATTTTGAAAAATAAATAAATATGCTATGATTTTTTTGTATAATAAGATACAATTTTAACTTTCTCTTATGTTTATAAATAAATTGTATAATCTTATAGTTAAAAATTATAATTTTCTTTTCATTTTTAATATGTATAAATATATTGTAAGTAAATTGTAATGAGACTGTAAAATAACTTGCAAGAGACATACATACATTGTGTTTTGTTTGTTGGTAATTAATTATAAGTATATAAAAATAATTAAAAAATGCAATTTTAATTTATTTTTGGATTTTGAAATCAGTCTTTCATTTTTTTTAAAAATTAGTTCGGTTGTAAACACAGTTAGAGGAGAAATTTCAAATATAGCTATTTGTATATCCTCTTTTCCAAAGCTCACCTCCTTACACATTTTGCAAAGTCTATTTTAATTTATTCTTCAAACTCACGTTAAGTCTACTATTTTTAGTATCTCAATACTCATATAAAATATATACACTACATAACATATATCATTAAGTAAATTAAAACTTAAATATAACCTAAATTTAATTATCATAAATTATTTCATACACTTATTTATTTTAAAAAGGTTTAAATTGATTAATACACTTATTTATTATAAAAACTCAATTTAAATTGTAAGGAGTTTCATTTTTAAATTTTTTTCTATCAACTTAAAAGGCTATTTTCTAAAAGAATTAGAATTATTAATTTGATTTAGCAAAATGTATTCCACTGAAATGAGAATAATTTGGATTATGATGGGGTCCATATGTTTCCCAACATAAAAACAAATAAAATAAAATGTCCCAGCCTACTGGTTGCTGACACATGGCAGAGACTGTATCATGGTTGCTTCCGATTTTATAATAGCCATTCAGGTCAATCCTGACACCAACCACATTGATACTCCCAATGCCATAAAAAAACATTATAGATCTTTGATTCCCTGTAACACAGAGATAATCTTACCTGATTATTAATAATTAAAAGAAGGGGTCTGAGCATACCAAACACTCAGAAACTCCAATTAGGAACCATGGAAATGATCATACAGAGAAGGGAAAGACCACTAAAAATGGCAAACTTTAGTTCAAGTTACAGTACTTCTAGTTTCATTTGTTACGGAGTTCTACTTCCCTTTCTTCTGTTATCACAGTTCCTCTTTCAACTTGCATGGTGCGGCTCCACAGTCAAGTTCCTTCCTGGATTCAAGGGACCCCTTCCTTTTGTTCTTGAAACCGGGTAAGTTACACTCAGCCACAAATTTCTGCTTGTGGGATTAAAATCAGTTGGTCGAATGAAAGCCATAGACATGTAATGTGAGATTATATTTGTTGAATAGATATGTGGGAGTGGGTGAATCAGAGGATGTGCAGGCATTCTACTACTTCATTGAGTCTGAGAACAATCCAAAGGAGGATCC
The DNA here is from genome assembly GCA_030347555.1 of Lablab purpureus. Lineage (NCBI taxonomy): Eukaryota > Viridiplantae > Streptophyta > Magnoliopsida > Fabales > Fabaceae > Lablab > Lablab purpureus. The sequence goes on from CM059259.1 coordinate 14,034,573, forward strand.
TCTCATGCTTTGGCTCTCTGGTGGCCCTGGTTGCTCAGGCCTGTCTGGCCTTGTCTTTGAAATAGGTAATACTACCATCTTTGATTTTCAATTTCTGCTGTACTTTTTCGCAATAGTTATGAATGTAACCAGTCAAAGACGGCTATGGAATTTAGACTCATGCACAAACTAAATTGAACAATTTTAGAAATTGTTATAATAATATTTTTGAATTATTATAATTAAAACAATAACATAAAAACATTAAAATGTATATATTACTCAAAATGTTTTCGTTTAAAGTAATTTGCTATAGACTTCAAAATAGAAATATTGTAGTCCGTAGAACTTGTACATAACCATTAATATAAGGTATCCATTATGTTGCAGGACCACTTGGTTTTAAACATGAAGAATATAATGGAAGCCTCCCAAATTTGTTCTTGAGGTCACACTCATGGACTAAGGTGTCCATTATGCTTGTTCTTTTTTGCTAATTCAAACTTATTTTTAGCTTTTATTGTATTTATGTAGTCATATTCTTTTGTTATTGTGTTGTGCTTATTTATTGGTATTTAATATTTATCATAACTATTTTTGGCAGGTTAGTAGCATTATATTTGTTGACTTGCCTGTTTTCACTGGATTCACTTATGCCACAACAGAGTCTGCTGCTCAAGGAAGTGACTGGATACTGGTTCACCAAGTCCATCAATTTCTACGGAAGGTGTTCATCCTTTTTTTTTTGTTTCTTTATTTCACAATCATCACCTTTTTCTTTGCTTTGTTTGTAGATAAATCTAATACGTTAACTGAATTGTTACGGTGATGATTAAATGTTTGTAGTGGCTGATTGATCATCCATTTTTTTTGTCAAACGAAGTTTACATTGGTGGCGATTCATACTCTGGTATTCCTATTCCACCGATTGTTCAAGAAATTTCACAAGGTAAAAAAAGCTCTCTGATGTTAGAAAATTTTCTTAGAAAACATTTAAAGACTCATGAGATGAGACCAGATCTTATAAGAGATTTGACATAATCTATAATACACAACCTTAAAAATCAATGTTTATCGATTTTATTTTATGAGGTCATTTTTGTAAAACTTTACTCCCACTTGGATTCCTGGATTTCTAAATTCCTGAGATGTGGTTCAATCTGCACCAAAATGAAACCACAGGCTTGGATAAAAGCTGATGTCCGCTTACCTGTTTGGGGACGATTAATTGTATATCATAGCGTCATTGGGTTACTATAGGTTGCCATGAACTATGCTGAAAGTTTAGTAATTGCCAAACTCTCTTGTTTTCAGGAAATGAAAAAGGGGTACAACCATGGATAAATATCCAGGTTAGCATCTTAAAGTATCTCTTTGATGTTAGGTATATATTTTTCTACTATTATTGCTACCATGTTCGTGTGAGGAGAGTCAAAGTAATACGAAAAAATGGAAGTTTAGGAAAGAAAATTTCTTATATGCATTCATTTGTTGTGCAGCCATGAAAATTTGAATGTAAAATCTCCTACAAACTACTAGAAAGTGCTCATTGCTTGACCATATATTCCAAGTAGTAAGTTAATATTAAACACAAATTGTCCAATTTAAAGTGAGATTTGAATAGTTGGGTATAATACCTTGGAGCATATATAAATTGTCAAATATGTGTACTATACAAAAATAAGATGTTGATCGCTGTTTTTTTTCTTCTGGAAAACTAGAAAAAGAAGAGGCTTTATAGGGGGACATGACACCATACAAATGACTTCAGAAAAGTGGAATTGTATGCGAACTTTGATTATATGATTATCTTTCAAATATTTGATAATTTTATTGTAATGATATGGATATCTAAGTCAACAAAAAAAATACATAAAATATTAATATGAGGCTTATTAACAGCTGCCAAATAGTTGTATGTTTGATAGGGAATCTCAATATATCAGTACTTTATTCTCTATCAAAATCAAAGAAACCGTTAGATTTAATGGCGAATTTTGTTCCTCTAGTTAGCTTCCGGGTTGATTATGAAAGAGTAAATTATAATATTACATTTTGAGGTTTTTTACGGATTCGGTACCCATGTAATTTACTCATCGTGAAATGTTCTTTTCTTCAGGGATACCTGCTAGGGAATGCAGCTACTACCGGAAGAGAAGATAACTATCGCATTCCCTTTTCTCAAGGAATGGCACTTATTTCTGACGAACTATACCAAGTAATTTCATTCTAATTCATATAGCTATTCTTAAAAATTGTGTTGAAGAAACGAAAGTCAAATGCTAACTAATCTCTCTTGTTACAATGAAAAGTCACTGCAAAAAAATTGTAAAGGAGAATATATAGATGTAGACACCAGAAATGTATTATGTTCTAGAGATATCCACTCATTCAATGAGGTAAGCATCTTTGATCTTTCCTTGTCAGATTTTCATTGGTAGAATTTCTAATCAAACAGACAATCATAAAGTCAACCATTGTCTCATTGTCACAGGCTACATCAGAAATTATGAAGCCCCATATTTTGGAACCATTATGTGAGTCGTTTGATACTGAAACATCTTGGAGGAGATCACTGATTAAGAAATATCGCAGCAGGAATTTCCTAAATACTCATCTCAAATTGCCACCCTTGAGCTGTCGGGTAATCATCAAGCCTTATTCAATCAGAAATGCTTGTTTTCTATACATTTACTTAAAAAAAAATTATATTAAAATGTATTATAATTTTATTTTTTAATTATTTATTAAATTATCGTAATTAATTTTATTTAATATTTTTTTAATAGATAATAAGACTAATCTGTTTAATCTTTGTTGAAACATTCTTGATCTTAAATAAGTTTTTATTATCTTTAGTTTTAAAAAACTCCTTTCAGCTGCTGAGGCAACTAATATTGTAATTGTTAACATTATTCTATAAACTATATATGCATTTGGAAAAAAATCTATTCTTTTTATATAATTAAGAATGTCAATTGGTTTATCATTTTTCAATCCTATAATTTCTTTTAAGATATTTAATTCTGAAAATAAATCCAATCCATCAAGATCCAATAAGTTATTGTGTTTCAAAGATTTTTCAAGGTTTAAACATTTTTTTTTTTAGAAGTATAGAGTCTAATGACTTTAATTTTTTAACATTAAATAAAAAACCAAAAATATCTTCATATATTTTAAATTGTTTAAATCTACTTTGAAGTGTAGTAATTGCTTTATCTACAATGTATAAAAAGTAATCAATTCTAAATAATTCTTGAAGAGATTTGAAAAAGATGATTGAAGAAGATCATCGTGGACTTTGATTTTGAAAAAGATAATTGAAGATTGCAAATTTGGAAGAGAAGTTAGAACTTCTCTAGAATTAGAATTGGAAAAGAAAAGTCACATAGAGAGAAAAGAATAAAAAACCAATTAGTAAGATAATAGAGATAAAAATGTTCTGGATCTTTTTTAGCTATTAGTATTAACTAACAAATTTATTTTTTCTGAAGAAAATTATAATTTATTGAGAAGAGTGTTTAACTCATTAAATATTATTTTTAATACCAATAAAAATTAACAAACAATCATAATATTTTAATTAAATTTTATTTTTAAACATAATTTTATAATTAATTTAATAAAGATATATTAGTACTAAAAAAAATTTTAAAACTTTTTTTAGAGAAGCCTAAAGTAAGTGCTTTATTTGCTTGGACCTTAAGTCGGCCCTATTAACATACAGATATCTCTTAGTTGCATTTGAAGCCAAATTCTCCACATATTTGTGTTAAATTGATGTTTATTTCCTTTCGACTGTTAGAGTTATGTATACTTCCTCTGCGGTTTTTGGGCCAATGATGATAATGTTCGCACCGCACTGCATATTCGTCAGGTGTAGTTGATATAAATGACAGTGATTTTCCCTCATATAATTGGATATACAACTTTGTATGCCATAAATTTTGGTTGCATGTGTTGCAGGGAAGTATTGGAAAATGGCATCGCTGTGTGTCCAGTACACTTTACAAGAAGGATATCCCAAGCAGTTATGAGTATCATGTAAATCTCAGTAGAATAGGCTATCCTTCGCTGATATACAGGTCAATATTCTTTCTCTATGCTCATATATTGAAAAAGGTAACACGGTTGAACTAATTTGAATTTCACATAGCAAACAAATTTTCTATATTGCTAACAGTGGCGATCACGACTTTGTTATTCCTTTCTTGGGAACTCAAGCATGGATAAGATCTTTAAACTACTCTATTGTGGATGATTGGAGGCCATGGCTTACAAATGGCCAAGTTGCAGGGTATTCCACTAACTCTAGTTATATAATAACCAGGCTTCATTTATCTAAAGCTGATTAAATTGAATACTTAATTTATCTAAAAGGCTAATTAATTTATGCATTTGATTTTTGTTTTCCTGTGAATAGATACACAAGGACTTACTCCAATAGAATGACATTTGCAACTGTGAAGGCAAGTCTTTTTTTGTCCTCCTTCCTTGCTGCTCTTGTGGGTCACACATAGATTCCATTTGATGAGTATATTCTAGATGAGTGAACAAGGGTCAAGTTTGTTGGATCTTGTTTACACAAAATAAATTTGAATGGTTGAGTCCACCTAATATTGGTAGAGATATAATAATAAGTTCGTTTGATTCTTAGAATTGATGAACTATGTTCTCTAGATTGAATGGTGGAATTATTTCTTTAAAAACTGTAACAAACAATGATGCAATGAGAATGAGGTATATAGCATATTTGGTAGTTCTTGATTCCATTGTTTGTGCTGATATACTTTCAGGGTGGAGGTCACACAGCTCCAGAGTACAAGCCTGAAGAATGCCTTGCCATGTACAGTAGATGGATATCTAAGAGGGCTTTGTAGGAACAACCAAATAAAGTCATTTGCTCTGTTAGCAAGGACTAAACTAAGGATCCTTTTCATGGCAAAGTCTGAGGGTAGATTTTGTTCGCCAATAAAGTTTAAGTTAGTTGATATATACCTTACCATTAATGTTATATTGAAGCCAATATAGCAGTAGCAACAGAAATAATATTTACACTTGACTTCCACAATGATAAGTGTCATGTTCTATTGCATGGACCAATAGAAATATTCATATTTTTCATGTAAGAATTGAGTTTGTTTCAAAATAAATGGATGGATAAAAATAAATCAGTGATGAAGAAGTCTTTAGTACCTTCTGACTTGTATTGTTTAGAAAATTACCTCTGCATTGAATCTCAACTGGAATGTTCCAAATATTGTCAATTAAGACATTTAATTTGACATTTGTATTTTCTCTACCATTAAAATGGTAGATATTTGTAAGAATTGACAATTCTTGTTTGCCAAATTTTGTATATTGTTCCACCACAAACGGGGATTTTACAGTCTTAGGACCCTGAGGCTCTTTCTTTGTATTTTGGAAGAATTCCATTTGTATATTTGTGGTATTACACTTTTGTATTTACACTTTCGTGCTTTGTATTGTACACTTTCGTACTCTTGTGTTTGTGTACTTTAGTGCTTTGTATGTGTACTTACGTACTTTGTTATTGCACTTCTTTGTACTTTGTACCTGAAACAAATAGAACAAACAGGTTATGTAACAAAATGTTTTAGTTTTTGCATATTCTTTTCTAGGACTAAAATTTGTCCTTTGTATGAGGCTAGTGTATGGGTGTATTGAAAAGGGTTGTGCTGGAATAATTGTGTTCGTCGTAGCCTGAGTTTAGCTAGTTTTCTTTTGAACCTCTTTATTTGTTTTGATATTTCAATGGCAGGATTAGCACTGAAAACTGGACTAATCCCTGGAGGTCGCATAAGTTGTATCATGACCTGGAATCCAGGAGGGATTTCAGGATCTTCAATGTGTATAATATCCATATTTAGAAATATATGGAAGTGATTTTGAGTCTTTATTTTTCAAAACATGTACCTGGAAAGAATGTCAGCAAACATATTATCAGGTCCTTTAATATGTTCGAAATTTATGGTTTTTCCAGAATTCATATATTCTCTGAAAAGTAACCACCTTCGGTGGAGTTTTTTATCATTATTTATTTGGCTTTTGCCATAGGATACAATTGCCTCGCAATCTGTCCTAATAGTTATTTTCGATTTGTTAATCAAAAATAATTTGAAAGCCTCTAAGGCGTATATGATGGCATTGACTTCATAGTCAGTGCTAGTTTGATAAATTTGTGGTTTGGTAGTGTATTTGCCTGAGGCATACCTACATATTTGTTCTGTATTTTTTGGGAGGTATTTATTTTTCTTCTTTTTGAGGATTGCTCCCCATCCTAATTCACATCCGTCACTTTCAATTATTAAGCAATCGGAGTCTAGTGGAAGTTGTAATATGGGTAATGTTTTTACCATTTGTTTAATATTCTGAACTAGCCTTAAAGAAGTCTTATTGTATAAAGGCACAGTGTATTTTCCTAAATCTAGAATAAAATTTCTTGCGTAATTTAAGAGTCCTAAAAAGGATCTTAAGGTTTTTATATCTTCCATTTTATCAGGAAAATCTTGAATTTTTCTAGAAATATGGGGTTGAAGTTTTATCGTTCCGTTTCCAATTTCTGTTGTTCCTAGGAATTCTATAAATTTTTTACAGATTTCCATCTTTCCTTTGGCTATAATCAAGCCGTAATTTTCAAGTTTGTATAAAACTTGTTTTAAGTGTAGATAGTGATCTTCTTTTGTTTTAGAAAAAATGAGTATATCATCGATATAAACACATGTAAATGATTTGCAATCGTTGAAAATGTTATCCATTTTTCTTTGGAAGATTGCAAGGGCGTTTTTAAGACCGAAAGGCATCACGTGCCATTCATATAGTCCTTCGGAACAGGAAAAAGCTGTCCATTTTATGGATTCAGGATCCATTTTAACCTGGTGAAAACCGCTTTTAAGGTCAAATTTTGAAAACCATTTCGCATTTTGAATGCGATTTATAAGGACTTCTTTAGACGGAATTGTATATCCGTCTTCGACCGTATTATCGTTTAACCGCTTGTAATTGTAAATCATTCTAGATTTATCTCTCTCTTGTTCAGAAGATTTGTTTACTATGAAAGCGGGGCTCCTGTGAGGACTTTCACTTGGAGCTATTACTTTCAATTTTAAAAGAAGATTAATGTGCGTTTGGCATTCTTCTTGTTCCCAGTTATTAAACTGTATGTCTTTTGTTTTTATAATTAAATCGGGGTTGATTACGTTTATTTTACAAATAACAGGGTCACGGTCCCAGAATTTAGTTGGGTCTTCACCTATTATACTTGTCTTATTTAACCTATCTAAAATCTGTTGGATACTATCAAAGGTGATTGTTTTTGAAATTTTTATGGATGAAAAAGCATCCATACAATAGTCTATGTATTCTAAATCTTCTGTCATGCAGTCACATTTTTCAGAAGATTCGGGATTTTTACAAGAACAATCATCAGAGGATTGTTTTGTATAGCTATCTCCACTAATTATAGGTGACATTTGTGATTTATTACTGATGATCACATAGTCTTTGTTTATAGTAATTGTTCTGTTCTGGCCTAAAATAAAATCTAAGTCTATTATCATATTTTGTTTTGAGGGAACTAAATTTTCCACTCGCACGGTTTTGATATATATTTTCTGACCAAATAGGTCACAATTTGTACTAAACTGTAAAGAAATATTATTTATTTCTTTGTCATTTATCATAACTAGTCCAGACATGGTCCTAGTTCTACGTATTTGTTTACTTTTAATGATCATGTGTGGGGGTACTTTTGTCTTACAGATGACTGTTTCAGAACATCCTGTGTCTAAAAGGGCTTGTATAATTTCTTCTCTAGCAGGATTTTTGTCTTGCTTAGGGAAATTTATTTTAACTAATACTTTGACTGAAATTAGTTGTTTTTCATTACAAACTAATGGGATACATTCCGTAGTTCCCATCATGTTGTTTTGTACGTTTTTAGAGACTACGATTGTCTCTTGGTTATGAACTATTTGTTCTAATCGAAGAAATTTTTCTTCGAGATTATTTAGCCTGGTTTCTAGGATTGAAGTCCTAGAATCTATTATATTTTTATCTTTTGTATTTTCTTTGTGTTCTGAAAATACTGGTATTTCTAGTATTTGCAGGTGTGTTTTTATACAATTTATACAAAAAAATTTATAGCACTGAGAGCAATGAGCTCTTTGTGATTTGTGAAAATATCTATCACAATATTGGCAGGGAATGGATCCCGGTCCTAAGAAGTATTGTAATGTGTGTGGACAATCATTTGTTACTGTTACGTTCATCAGGTAATAACCAGAATTGTCTAGTATTTCACCTAATTCATTGTATTTATCATTTAGTTCGAAATCATGTTCTTTGGGATATAAATGAACGAATTCGTTATGTGTGAAATCGTTTATTAAATCGTAATTTTTTTGTGTTTTATTAGTATCAATTTCGTCATCGTACTCTGTTATACTGACTACTGATAAAATTTCAGAGTCAGTGGATACATCTTCATCAATGGGAAGAAGATTCATGTGGCAGGATTTTATTAGTTCTGCCTCCTTAGTATAGAGATTAGCTATATTCGGGCAATCTCTGGAGAAATGTCCGGTTTGGTTACAAGCGTAACATTTTAACGCTTGTTTGTAATTTTTACCATCTCGGTATTTCCTAACGTGTTTGTTAGGGTTTAATGTGGGTTTTCTGGAATTTGAAGACCTAATGGTATAAGTCTTTCTAGACCTAGTTGGTTTTTGTACAGTCGATTGGGATCCTTGACTGTAATTTTGTCTGTAAATTTGGGTATACCTAGGTTTCTTTCTAGGTGTATATCTTGATTTGTTTTGGTTATACTGTTGAGGAGTATATATTTGTTTACAGATTCCTGAATCGGAATCTTTTAACTGTTTTTGTATCGCAATATGCGTACATGTGTCTTCCATCACTTTCATGATGTGTTGTATTCTTATCGAGAGATTATTCAACATGGGAGTAACCTCTTCATTTTTCCAGGACTCTCTAATTTTTTGTCCTAGTTTTCCGGGAAGTTTAAGAAACATCTTTTCTCCCACATTTATATCATGGAAGCATCCGGCTATGGACGCATACATCAAGTAGTCTTATAGGAATTCTTTTATCTTTCTGAAATAAGAAATTGACAACCTTTCTAGATGACCTAGATATATTTGTTGTCTAAGTGTATTCCCATCATTTGCAGATTGGGATGTTAATAATCTCTGTATTAATGAACAAAAATTGTAAATGTTAGGACCTGGTTCGATCACTAACGTGTTTAATTCGATTTGGGTAATTCTTTTGAAAGATTCCCAACATGCTCTTGCTATGTCTCCTAAATAAGTTTCACCCTTGGTGATCATGTCTTGAGAAGTCTGGACTTCTTTTTCATAATGGATACTGTAATCACGGATTACGATCGTCATCCATTGTTCGATGTATGTTGGAAGTAATTGGGGATCAATTCCTCCTATGTTTAATAAAAGGTTTGGTAACAAGAAATTTGGCTCTCTTGGAAGCCTTTTCCCATGCGTAACGTATTGGTTGTCGGAAAACGTGACATTTGTGGGTGATTCTCTGGGTATGAATCCACCAGTAGAATAACTTTGTGTTCCAACATGTTCTAAATGATAACTGGGGGGGTTTACTGACCCTATACTTTCGATGACAAAACCTATTTTGGATATTGGTTCTGAAATGATTGAAAGATTATCTTCTGAAGGTCTTAGGGACTCTTCTTTCAAATTTAAATCAAGGAAATCTTTTATGATAGTTTCCTCATCACTAGTATATTACTGTTTTTGTTTTTGACGCATGATCTAAAGATCCTTGCCTTAATTCGGCTATGATAGCCGATGATGATTCCACTCTTCGTCGGACATGTCATCTTCTTCGTCATATTCTATGATATTCATCATAGAAATATTTTCGTTATTAGGGATAGCTGAGGTACTATGCCTATTTTGTATTGTTCCTTCCTGTTCTAGGTCTGTTAATGGAACGTTTGTGTAATTTGTGAAACTTAGGCTCAGCCCTCTAGATCTGTTATGCAAAATTACAGATGATGGAGCTGTAATAGTGTTATTTTCTTCTCTGGGAAGATGTGTTTGCCATAAATGTCCTTCATTTCTTCTTGTGAAGGCTTGGGCAGGCAGAAACTGTGTACCAAAAGAACTGATGGCTTCTTCTAATGGCCTTGTGTTTATCCTATACATGGAAGTAATATGGTTACTTATTCTTCCTATGAATGTTATATCTAAGTGCGGGTTCTCTCCCATCCGATCGGTCAGAAACCTATAGTCCGCACTTCTAAGTTTATATGATTTATAAAATCTTGCGGTGTTAATGTAAAATTTGGGGCAAGATATATGAGGGAAAAATGTTGATTTAAATCTACCTCTAAGATCCCTATCACACTTTGTGAATCATTGTTCTGGAACCTTGAATCGTGTAAAACGATTAAGGCTCTGGCTCCAATCATATGTCGGGCCAAAGATCTAACACCAATGGTAATTAGACCCATGTGTACATATCTACCCTGTTGAGCTTGTAATTGTCTTCCTGTTTGTGGAGATATCAAATGGATTATCTCGTATGTATTGTCCGGGAGGTGGAAATCTTCTACTCTCCTATCTCAGATAAAGGCTAGTTCGCTCGAGGGCTTAACCATCCTATATCATATAATAGTCTAGGATTAAGGGAATCAATCCTTGAGTTTGACCCTATGTCTGTGTTTTGTTGTATGTCAATTAGGTCTTCTAATCTTCTCACATTAGTAGACTTTTGTCTATTTAGGAATCTGTCTAGGATTCCTGGGTGTTGTATAAGGGTTTGACTTCTAGTATGATGTTCCCTTAATCTTCTGGGATTTTCAGGGAATCGTTGTGTATTTTCTGAATTTGGTGTGTTATTCATATTAACACTTTCAAGTTGGATTTGTGTGTTCGAATGAGTGGGTTGTCCAATCATTAAAAACTATTATTATTGTTTGTGGAGGTTGCTGTATTATTATCTACAGCTTTTGTTTTTGTAATAACTTTAACGAATTTATGGGAACTTTTAGAAATTGCCTTGGTGTGGATGTGTGTCCCTAGAGACAAGTTTGTGATTTGTTTTGCAAGAATATCTATATCTTTTGACAAATTTGTCTCTTTAGTGGAATCCACTAGATATGTTAGCTTCCTAGAAACTTCTTCTAGTAGTGCTATTATTGTATTATTTTGTCCAATAAGGACTGAATGTACGTGATCTACCTCTGGAGAAGGTTTTTTATAACCTACCGGAGGAGACTTTGTGATTTGTTCTGTCGCAGCTAGGGCGGATTTGTATTCTTTGCCCAGAAAGGGCTGTATGTTTTCCATTAAAATTTTAAAAATTAAAAATTTGTAGAGAATGATTTCAACCGGGCGCAGGAAGAAAAAAAAGCAGTAAGGAGTGCAGAAAGTATGCGGAAAGCAGTAGGTGAAAGGCAGGCATCCACAGAATACACTGTAAAGTAATATTCATAAAAGAGTATAGATAATCATAAGGCTTAATAAAAAAAACTTTTTTTTTTTTTACAAGGAGAAATATGTGTGTAAAGAGTGCCGCAATATGCAAAGTGTTCCTCATCCCACTCAGGTAGCATCAAGGGTCTTATGGTCTAGCGGCCCTCCTGCCTTACCAGCCCAACTACAAAGGAAATCCTAGCGAACACAAACCACTTCAATTACTCACACATCAAAAGGATACCAAGAACGTTCTGGCTCTGATACCATGAAGAAAGGAGTAAAAAAGAAGAGCATACACAGAAAACATAAAAGCTCTTATCATGTTTTCTTTATAAATAGACTCGTAAGTCCCTTATGCTGGGCAGAGAAAAACACACACATCCGTCTGTCTCTAGAAATCTCTCCTCCTTCTCTCTGGAATCCCTCACCCTCCTCCAATCTTTGTAATTATTTCCCAATCAATAAAGAGGAATTGTTCAGTACTCCCCTTCCTTCCCCCCGCAAAGTAAGTAGCTCCTTCATGGAGTAGTCTTGTTTTGGGCATCCACGGATGCCTTAAGTGATATTCATTAAAAGATGCGATAATTCATTTAAAGGCTTAATATATCTATATGTACATCTTTATTTCCTTTTTGGCTTCATAAGCTTATAAGAGAGTATCTAACCGGCTTTGCCAGATTTATACTCTTATAATCTTAAAAGAGCTTGTATGTTTTCTGTTTATGCTTCTCTCTTCCAGTGTTTTTTGTATAAGAGCTTTTATGTTTTCTCTTCCTTTCTCCTCTCTTCCCTAACAAACACGTTAGGAAATACCGAAATGGTAAAAATTACAAACAAGCGTTAAAATGTTACGCTTGTAACCAAACCGGACATTTCTCTAGAAATTGCTCGAATATAGTTAATCTCTATACTAAGGAAGCAGAACTAATAAAATCCTGCCACATGAATATGTGGACAAATTACAAGAGATTTTACCTAAAGAGCATGACAACTGGTAACATCATCATTCTGACATGGAAACAACACTGTTTCCCTTAATTACTGACGGTTCTATGTCAATTCTGTTGATATTAAGAACCTGCCAAATTGGCAACGCTCAAAGGAAAAAGAAAAAGAAAGTTAAAAATGGCAAACTTTACTTTCGTTCCATTTCCCTTCTGATATCACGCTTCTTCATCTGGTGTTGGATTATTTTTGTCATATTGTACTGTTCCAGATTTTATTCTCCAATATAACATATTCTTTCAAATATTTACTAATATAGTTCACATTTTTTAAATCAAATTCTAAATTATTGGTTACCAATTCAGCAAAAAGACCACTTAAAATCCAATTTTGTACTTGAATTTGAAATTTTTATGATTATATTTTAAAAAATAAAGTAAGAAAAAATTTTAAAGTTTAAAAAATTAAAATTAAAATAAATAATAATTAATAAATTTAACATTAATTTTATTTATTGATAGTAAATTTTTAAAGCACACTAATAAATTTCATATTCATTTCTCAATAACACTATTTTTATTGTTTTACAAAATTTCAAAATATAAATTCTAATTTTAACATTCTATTTGTTTAATGTATACAAAATTTTACAATTTTTACATTTTATTGTTTACAAAATATTTATTGTTTATTAAAATTCTATTTTAACATTCTATTTGTATAATTGAATATTAATAATAAGTATTGTAATTTATCACACAAATAAATCTTTATTTTTAAAATAAATATTTTCTAAATAATTATTTTAAAATAAAATCATTTCATATTTTAAATAATTATTTTAATATTAAAATATATATCTTAAAATATTTAGTTAAATATATCAAATAAAAAAAATTCATGCTTAAAAAACAAATTTTAAAATATTGTTTATTTTAATTTGAATTTCTAAAATTTTTCATTATCTTATATCTTTAATAAATAAAATGGCAAAAAATTTCTAAAATCCAAGCTGGTTTTCTGTCTAATCCAATACCAATGACATTTAAAATTCGATTTTCCAATAATCCAATTCTGATAATGTATAATAAACCGTTTTAAATTGGTGAACATTTGATACAGAATGCTATGTGTATAATTTTGGTATGTAACTAGTATTTTTATCCGTACAACCCGTGTAACGTATGGGATTTTGGTATGTAACTAGTATCTTTACCCGCGTGCAACCCGTGTAACATATGAGATTTTTTTAAAAATATTATATATTTAGTGTATAAATTTAAATTGATAAAAATATAGTTAAATTATAGTATAATTATTTTATTTTATAAAATTAATAATAAATTTTTTTAGAAAAGTATTATATATTTACTATTTGCATGTTGTTGTTGGTATGTAATGAAAAATACTAAGGTGGTTGGAAAAACAATCTGAGAGAGGATCTGGTTGTAATCTTCACATGCTTAATCAATGAATTAATTAAAAAGAGTATTTATTTTAATCTCTTAATTAATGACTGCGGGTTAATGATGAATTCTTAAACACTATATAAAAACCAAGGAAATGTTCAGACAGAATGGAGAGAGAACAATTAAAATGGCAAATCTTAGTTCAAGTTGCAGCACTGGTTATGATTTCGTTTATTATGGGGTTCTACTTTCTTTTCTTCTGTTATCACAGTTCTTCTTTCAACTTGCATGGTGTGGCTCCACAGTCAAGTTCCTTCCTGGATTCAAGGGACCCCTTCCTTTTGTTCTTGAAACCGGGTAAGTTACACTCAGCCACAAATTTCTGCTCGTGGGATTAAAATCAGTTGGTCGAATGAAAGCCATAGACATGTAATGTGAGATTATATTTGTTGAATAGATATGTGGGAGTGGGTGAATCAGAGGATGTGCAGGCATTCTACTACTTCATTGAGTCTGAGAACAATCCAAAGGAGGATCCTCTCATGCTTTGGCTCTCTGGTGGCCCTGGTTGCTCAGGCCTGTCTGGCCTTGTCTTTGAAATAGGTAATACTACCATCTTTTTTTTTTTTTCAATTTCTACTGTACTTTTTCGCAATATTTATGTATGTAATAGGTAACAAGAACTGAGACTTAGATGTTTACTCTATTTGAATGTTGCAGGTCCACTTGGTTTTAAAAATGAGGAATATAATGGAAGCCTCCCAAATTTGTTCTTGAGGCCACACTCATGGACTAAGGTGTTTACCATTTTGATTCTTTTTTGTTGGTTCAAAAAACTGATATTTAGCTTTCGTTGTATTTATTTCATCACATCCTTTTCTTGTTATGTTATGCTTATTATTGATATTTAATGTTTATCTAGCTATTTTTGACAGGTTAGTAGCATTATATTTGTAGACTTGCCTGTTTCTACAGGCTTCACTTATGCCACCACAAGCTCTGCTACTCAACGAAGTGACTGGACACTAGTTCGCCAAGTCCATCAATTTCTTAAGAAGGTGCTCACAATTTTATTTATTTTTATTTCACAATCAACACCTTTTTCTTTGTTTTTTTTTTTTTGTTTGTAGATATAAGTCTGTTAGTTAACTAAGTTTCTATTTTCATACTTAAATTTTTGTAGTGGTTGACTGAACATCCAAAATTTTTGACAAATGAAGTTTACATTGGTGGCGATTCATATTCTGGAATTCCTATTCCGCCAATTGTTCAAGAAATTTCCCAAGGTAAAAATCTAGAATACGACGTCTGGGAAACCTAAGATCAATTTTTTATTTTGTGGTTGCAATCTTCTTTATCTACATCTTTCTTACCTAAAGTAGTTAGTTGCAAACATTCCTTTCAACTATGGGAGAAGATTCTTATGCATTTCCATTCACAAACAAAAACTAGGTTACAATAATTGCACACTGAATTATGTAATACTAAAAGAGGAGATCGTCGATTAATGAGTTTCTTTTACGGATTAATACTCGTGTTGATTGTTTTAGTTCTATGTGAGATCATGTTCCTGAGCATGCGCAGCTTGATGTTATTGAAGGTCTTCCTGTTGAGCATGAAACATTCATTTCTCTTTTCAATAGCAAACCAGACTTATTTTCATTTGATGAAATTGAATCTTTGTTAGTCGCTCAAGAAGTAAGAATTGAGAAATTTAAGCAACTAATGACAATATTTCTCTTAATTTACTCACATAATTTCAAACAACTTCTAGTCTCACTGTAGAGTTAACATAGATGCAATGCAATTCCTCTTAAAATTTTACAAATGGATATTCTCAACGTGGAGGCTATTCTCAATGTGGCGGAAGAAATCATGGTCGCAAATGTGGTTGTAGTGATTGCAGTACTATTCAATGCCAGTTTTGTAATAAGTATGGACACACAACCTTCTTTTATTATCAACGAGGTAGAAGAAATCGCAGTCGCAAAGGTGGTCGTAGTTGCAGTACTACTCAATGTCAGGTTTGTAATAAGCATGGACACACAACCTTCTTTTGTTATCACATATTATTACACTGCATATCAGAATTAGTTTTCCAATTATTTTTCTCAAACACGTCCTCTTTTGCCTCCACCACAACAATTCTATAATCCTACTATGTTGACTGCACAACCACAAACCTATATCACACATTCAGGATTTGTTTAGCCTTATGTCCCATAGTCTCAGAATTTGTTTATTGATTTAGGAGCATCCCGTCAATTTTATTCAAGGAGATAAAAATGTTTTCCTTAGGAATGGCGAAGGTTTACCAATATAATTTTCTGGTTTTGCTTTCTTTTTCCTCTCAACATAATTCACATTTTACTTTATATCTTAAAAATCCTTTGCATGTCCCCCTTCCATAAATAAGAATCGTATTAGTATTGGCACGTTTGAAAAAGATAATAATGTCTATTGTAAATTTGATACATCTTATTTTGTCAAATCTCATGTCGATCATTGTGCTCTACTTAAAGGCTACCTTGGTCAAGATGGTCTTTATCAATCTCCCTTGCTTCTGCTGAATCTTTAGTCTAGGCCTCAACAAATTGACTCATCACATACTTCTTCAAGTGTTAATTGTACTATTCAAAAGTTAACTACACCCTCCACTATACCATTTCACTTTGTTTTCCCTCTAGCATAATAGATTAGGTCACCCTTCTGTAGCTATTTTACTTAATGTTCTCAAACACAAAACACAAGTTGATTTGTGTATCATGTTATATGGGAAAGTCTCAGCAGTTACATTTTCAACCCTTTCTCAACCCTTTCTTACTACTTACATCAATTTTTGTGATCTTTGAGGACTTTCTCATGTCCAATCTTCAATGGGATACACTATGTTTGTTTTCTTGACGTTTATAGTAGATACACTTGGATTTATTTCCTAAAGAACAAATCTGAAACATTATAGATTTGTAAACAATTTAAAGTCTCAGTTGAGATTTAAGTAGACCAGGAAAATTAAAGAAGTTCAAATAGATGGGGATGAATTTAGACTTTTTACTCAATATTTTACTTTTTTGGAATTCATCATCATCTTGTATATATCCTTACACACATCATCAAAATAATGTTGTAGAACGTAAACCTCATTATATTGTTAAAATGGGTCTACTCTTCTTTCTCAAGCTTGGTCATGCTTTTCATATGGCTGTTTATCTTATCAACTGACTTCCTTGTATGCTTTTTATCATTCTATCCCTTACTCTACTATTTTTGTAAAAATATCAACTATAATTCTTTTAAAAATTTTGGTTGTGCTTGTTATCGACATACTCATCTTATAATACCAATAAACTACAATATCAATCTACTTCTTGATCATTCTTAGGTTATTCCTCATGTCACAAAAGATAGAAGTGTCCTAGTTCAAATGGTAAGATCTTTATTTCTAAAGATGTTGTGATTGATGAAAACACATTTCCCTTTACTACTCACATACAAACCCCTTCGACATTCTCTCATATACTCCCTCTTAGAATTATTCCATTTATTGTTGACTCCCCAATTTAGCATGTTACCCATGAATCACCTGTTGTTGTTCTTTCCGCTATTCCCCCTGCATCTTGTTCTTCTATAGAACCTAATCTACTGACCTTGTGGCTTCCTTATCTTTTAGACCCACTTATCCTATGCAAACACATTCCAAATATTGTATTGTCAAGTCTAATTGTTATCTTACTTTACTTCTCACAATTGTAGAACCATCTACGAAGTCTTATCCTCTCCTCTTTGGTGACAAGCCATGCAAGAGGAATGTGATGCTTTATTGGTTAATAATACATGGTATCTATCTCTTCCTTATGGCTGAACTGCTATTAGATGCAAATGGGTGTTCTGAATTAAAGAAAATTAAAACAGTTACAAAGCTCATCTAGTGGTTAAAGAGTTTCATCATAAATTTGGGTGTGATTATTCATAGATTTTTTCTCCAGTTGTGAAGTCTGTTCACCTTATTCTCACTTTAGCTCTTACAAACAAATGGTTTATTTAGCATTGATATCAATAATGCCTTTCTAAATGACATCCTAAAGAAGGTGTTTATATAGCTTAACCACTTGGCTTTGAGTCCACATATTAAACTCTTGTTTGAGGTGCTCATATGGGTTAAAACATATCCTAGAGCTTGGTATGAAAGATTGGTTTTTGGTTTTCTTTAAAGCAAATGTAATCTCTCTTTGTTGATATGATGCAAGTTGTCTTTGTTTTCATCTGTGTAAATTATATAATTTTCGTAGACTCCTCTTCTTTACTATTGTAATCTAGATTAAATTCTGTCTTTACTTTCAAGCAACTTGGTGATCTTAAATACTTTTTCAATATTAAAGTAACTCTCTTTAATGATTTTTTTCTCCATTCTCAAACTATATATATTCTTGATCTGCTTAACAAAATTGGAATATGAACAGCTAAAGGAATCATCATTCCTCTATAATAAAGATTGAAACTTTCTAAGTATGGGTTTAGATACAAAGAAATTGATCAATTATTTGTACTTTTTAAGTAATCACGAGGCAACATTGAAGTATTTTATGCGAGGCAACCCCAAATATCCATAATTGACTAAACGTCTATATGTTTCATTTCAATTATATTTACTTTCTTTCAATTTGGTGTACTTTCTTTCTAAATATAAAATAAAATTTTGATTATCCTAAATTAAATATTAAAATATTTGTAGTAAATATAATTTTATATATTCTTTGATTAAATTTTTTTTAAATATTACTTAAATTTATTAATATAGTTCAATAAAAATATATAAAACAAAATATATATTAAATAATTATTTCATGTTAATTTTTAATTCTCTTGTTTTTATAATTTTAATTTTTTTTTACTTTATTCATTATTAATATTTTTAACTTTTATAAACGAAGTTATAACATCAAATTATTTGTTTAATAATTATTTAAAATTAATTATCATCATTTAATTTTTAATAAATTTTTTCATTATTTTAAAAGTTATTTATCATTATACATATAATTATTAAAATAATTATGATAATAACAATTTATATTCTATATTTTCTTACATAATCCAAATCAATATTTATTTTATTTAAATCAATTTATTTTATTATCCACAAATATCTATAATTTAAATTATATTTAATCTTTTTATTTTTTTATTTTTTATTTTTATTTCTAAAATTTACTTTTTTTCTTTTTTAAGAAAACAAAATAAATAAATAAATAAAACTAGTTTAGAATTTCAATATGTGGACCGAATTCTGAACTACTATAATGAATCATGTGATCTGTATAATTTTTTTGGCAGGATATGCTAGCGGCGGAATAAAATATTGGAACAGTGCTATACTGTGAAAAAAATTTCAACGAACTCTTTAGCTGTGTAATAACCTCCCTGGATTAGGTTGTTATAAGTATGTTCAAAAATTTAATAACTGTCAAATTCCATTGTTTCCAGGAAATGAAAAAGGGATCCAACCATGGATAAATCTCCAGGTTAGAGTATTGAAGTATTCCTTTTAAGTTAAGGATATATTTGTTAGAATATTGAAGTATCCCTTTTAAGTTAAAAGATATAATTTTTAGGGTTAAATATGTTTTTAATCTTTTAACTATTTGTCAAAATTGTGTTTTGTTTTTAGGATAAATTTTGGATATGTTTCATCATCGTTATACTTTATAAGTAGGTATAAATGATTCTTGATGACAAATAAAAATATTTTTAAAAAAAAGAAAAATAAGAGGAAATAGAAGAGAAAAAAATGAAAAAAACTAAAGAGACAAATGATACTGAAATAGAAAACTATAAAAAAGAAAAACAAAGAAATAAAAAAGAATTTTGAGATATCATCAAGGATTAGTTAGACCAGTTTGTAAAGCATAAGGATAAAATAAATACAAAGTATACATCAGGGACAAAACACAGTTATTATTGAAAGACTAAAAACATATTCGTTTTTTTCATGTAACTGATGAGATGAGAGATATCCGTTAAGAAAGTGAAAGTAATTCCTCCCTAAATTCAATTGGTTGGATATTTCACTAGTTAAGGGAATCCTGCCCTGGTACTGTACAACATCTTGCATATTGATTGTGAGATGTCCTTTTCTCAGGGATACTTGCTAGGGAATGCAATAACAACTCGAAGAGAAGATAACTATCAAATTCCCTTTTCTCATGGAATGGCACTTATTTCTGACGAACTATACCAGGTAATTTCATTCTAATCCATAAATTACTATTCTTGGAATGACACTTATTTCTGACGAACTATACGAGGTAATTTCATTCTAATCCATAAATTACTATTCTTGAAAATTTTGTTGAAATAACAAAAGTCAAATGCTAATTAATCTCTCTTGTTACAATGAAAAGTCTCTGCAAAAAAATTGTAAAGGAGAGTACATGAATGCAAACACCAGAAATGTATTATGTTCTAGAGATATCAAGTCATTCAATGAAGTACGCATCATTGATCTTTCCTTGTCAGATTTTCATTGGTAGAATTTCTAATCAAGCAGATAATCACAAAGTCAACAACTGTTTCATTCTCACAGGCTACATCCGGACTTAATTTCGCCCATATTCTGGAGCCATCGTGTTTGTGGGATGGCACTAGAACATCTTGGAGGAAATCAGTAACTAAGAAACATCCCAGCGGGAATTTCCTAAACACTAATCTCAAATTGCCACCCTTGAGCTGTCGGGTAATCTTCCTGCCTCATTCACTCAGAAATGCTTGGGTTCTATACATTTATGCAAAGATATTTTTGCTATATCATGCATTGGTTGTTTAACATACAGATATCTCTTAGTTGCATTTGAAGCCAAATCTCCACATATTTGTGTTAACTTGATGTTTATTTCCTTTTGACTGTTAGAGTTATGTATACTTCCTCTGCGGTTTTTGGGCCAATGATGATAATGTTCGCACTGCACTGCATATTCGTCAGGTGTAGTTGATATAAATGACAGTGATTTTCTCTCATATAATTGGATATACAACTTCGTACGCCATAAATCTTGGTTGCATGTGTTGCAGGGAAGTATAGGCAAATGGCATCGCTGTTCGTTCAATATACCTCACAAGACGGATATCCCAAGCAGTTATGAATATCATGTAAACCTTAGTAGAAAAGGATACCGTTCACTGATATACAGGTCAATACTCTTTCTCTATGCTCCAGATGTAGGGATTTAAGTATCACAATGCAAATAACTTTTGTGTATTGATGACAGTGGCGACCATGACATGTTAGTAACTTTCTTGGCAACTCAAGCATGGATAAGGTCTTTAAACTACTCCATCGTGGATGATTGGAGACAATGGTATACAAATGGCCAAGTTGCAGGGTACACCCCTTACTTTAGTTAGGATTAATTTATCTATAAAGCAAATTGAATTGTGTACTTAATATGTATTTGTTTTCCTGCAAGCAGATACACAAGGACTTACTCTAATCGTATGACATTTGCAACTGTGAAGGTGAGTTTTTTTTGTTCTTTTTGTCGTTCTTGTGGATCACACATAGATTAGTATATTCTAGACAGCTGAACAAGGGATAAGTTTGTTGGATCTTATTTACACAAAATAAGCTTGAATGGTTGAGTCCACCTATCATTGGCAGAGACATAGTAACAAGTTTACGTTTAATTATTAGAATCCATGAACTTTGTTCTCTAAATTGAATGATGGAATTCTTTTCTTTTAAAACTGTAACAATCAGCGATGTAATGAAGTATATGACAACGTTTGCTAGTTTCTTATTTCATTATTTGTACTGATGTACTTTTAGGTCGGAGGCCACACAGCTCCAGAATACAAACCTGAAGAATGTTTTGCCATGTTTAGTAGATGGCTATCCAAGAAGACTTTGTAGGAATAACCAAACATGTTGGCATGGACTAAACATGGCAAACCTCCGAATAAGTTTATTCACTAATAAATTTGTTTATCTTTGTCAATCAAATAAAAATAATTTGTATCTTTCTAAACGTACTATGCAAGGGGGAGATGCTCATTTTAAATGTTTAAAATGTAACTATGTACCTGGATAAAATTTATCGCAATTTAAATATTCAATCAGACTAATAATGTTTCGCTTTTTGTGTTTTTATTTGGCTAAGTTGAATTCAAATTAATTTTTTAGATTTAAGTTTAGTTAAAAATGAATTAAATTAATTTAATTAATGTTTGAATATTTTAAAAATATTTTGATTAGAAAAAGATGGAATGATTATCGTTAAAAGTATTTTCAAATTTATAGGAAATATAAGATTTTGAAATTAGCAAATTTTAACTTTTTTAGTCTAGTTTTTCAAAAGTAATATGATACTGTAAATTAGGAATTGTCCAATTAATTGTGTGAAAATGTGAATGATCCCTCTTTTATTTTTCAGTCAAATATTTATTAATTTTATTAAAAATATATTTTTATTAAATAATTTAATTATGTGTTTTAATTTTATTTGATAAAAAAATAAAAAGTATTTAAATTTTCTTTTAAATATTAATATTATTTAAACTTTAAAGTTTATATATAAATATATATTAGAATTATAGACTAATAAAAAACACTTTAAAAAATTTATTATTTAAAAAATATAAAAAGTATTTTCATTTAATATGAAATTTAAGACAGATTTTCACAATTTTATAGTAAATTTTGAAATTATTTTGATTTTAATTTTATTTATAAATATTCAATAGATAGATTTTAATGTTGGCAGATAGAAACCTATATCAAAATCAGTAGGTGAAATTAATAATTTTAAGTTTCCAAAATATTTATCCTAACACACTTTCTTTTACAAATTTATTATGTCCACTTAATAAATACAATATTTTTTTAAAATCCATAAAATTAGTTTGGTATCTTGTTTAATTAAATAAAGTTTATATTTTATTTTAGGAAAATGTAATGCTAATGCTCTAATTGAGACAAAAATATTAGAATTCATCCTTTGTGTCATCAACATAATAAAATATTTTATTTGAATGATGGAATAGTGGTAAAGAAACATCTTTAATTTTCTTTACCTGCACTGTTAATTGACTATTTAGGATTCTAATACAATCTTAAAATATATGTGGAAGGCATTTGAATTAATAAAATCAAATGACACATTATACTGATAAAAACAAGTTCTTATTTAATATTGAATTTTAATTAAGTTTATTACTTTTAAATAAAATATACTCATTATATTTAAATTTAAATTTATTATTTGTGTTTATAAATATGTATTTTTTCTTTTAATAGTAATTTTTTCTTTTTTTCTTTCATTTTTAATTGTAAAACTTCTCCAAGTTAGTTCCTTTGACGACTTCATGAAGTGCATAATGTTATTTTTAACATTTTTCTGGAGGATGTTGTGACATAGACAGAATAAATTGTTTGCAAAAAATTAAGAGACTAAACTGGAATATTTTTTTAGCAATGACTAAAATTTTAAAAAAACTCTAAAATTACATATATTGAAATTTTATTTTGACCTTTCATTGTGTATAGTATTTAGAAAAATCATTCTCAATTTCAATAAAATTGATTCATGACATCAATTATTTTTCAATAAAAGTTTATTCATGATAAAAAAAACAAACTTTCCTTCTATTATGAAACATAATCTCTTTCAGAAGATCTCGTTAATTTTGTTTTATATTTATAAAGACAAAAATTTAAGAAATAATATAATAAGTAAGGATTAAACATGACTACTTGGAAAGATTATTTTAATCTTTTTTATATTGAGTGAATTTTGTTTTCAAATTTTTTATTATTATAATTTTGAATGAACTGAGTAAATATATCGAGTCTTTAATAAAAAATCATGTATGCGATTTTAATAATTGTATTTATAAGAATTATGATTTTATATAGTTATTACAATTTTTTTAAAAATATCGTACTAAACATAAAATTTAAAATATATTTATAAATTTATAAATATTAAAACATTACTTTTGAGTTGGTCCAATACTTATAAAATTATAATCCTCTTTACGTATGTTATTTACTATCCATTCTAGTGAACTTTTATATATATATATATATATATATTATTTATTTAATTTTAAACTCTTAAATTGACAAGACACTTTATAAGTTATTACATAATTATATTTAAACTGTTTTAAAATTGTATAAATGCTTACTAACATATATCTCCAAACAAAAATAATTTATTATTAAAATTTAACAACATTATATATAAAAAAATATGAGAAGATTTTAATTAACTTTTTTTAAATATTTAATTTTTATCCTTTTATTTGTATATTTAGTTATATTGTTATTATTTATATTAATTTACTCATTTTTTTATTTTAAAAAAATTAAAGTATAATTTTTAGTAAATAAATTTATGTTTAACTCAATTTTATAAAACCAATTTTTGAAATAAAAGGTGTACATCTTATTTATAAAACATTGAACCTTTTATATCACTGAATAATATGAAATCTTGCACCTTCAAATAATGAAAATCTAAAGGGAAAGATTATATAATTGTGGATAGTGTACTACGAGAGTCTTAATAAGATGATACAATAATCCCAAATATTATAATATATTTATATAGCTTGATATCATTTCAACCTAATTCAATTTTCATAAAATCTATTTTTAAATGTGAGATTTGTACCAAAATTATAAGTGAAGGTATTACGCACCGTCAAGATAAATGACCTTTTCTGTTCACAATTTTTGAAAAAAAAAACTGTATAAATGTGTTAGAAAAAATTAAATAAATATAATAACTAAATAATAAGTGGACAAAATATTAAAAAATGATAAATGACATTTCAGATATTTTGGAAAAAAAGCTTGATTAAGATTTTCTAATAAATTATTATGCAATTTGTTGTTTTGAAAAAAAAAAAGATGCAGTGCTTATCTAACTCAAAGAATTCATCATGGATATAATACAATACAATCTTATAATATTTTAAAGATCACGTGTATTTAAAATAGAAAATAAAATTTAAATTCAATTAAGAATGAAAATAATTTTTTAAAAAATTTTATAAATAGATTTAAATCAATTTACTTCTCATTTCATCTAAATTTCATTTCTCCATAAATCTTAATTATCTACACTCTTTCTAAAATTCTAAACTGGTTGTTATCATTTCCATGATCGGTTTCACAACTGAAGAGATATGTGAGAGTATATCAAAATAGGTTAGTCAGAATCTTAATTTAGGTAGTTTTTTTTATTTCTCCTACATTTGATTTTGTCCTCTTTTTTTCATTTTTTATTACTTATGGGAGCTTTGTACGCATATGTAGGAATCAATTGGTATGAATGGACTTAAGAATTCTAATAATTTGAATAAGTGAAGGTGTTGATTGATATAGGTTAAAGTTTTGGAGATTAGCAACTTATCTCTCAAAGATTTAATTGTGAATTTAATTGTCATGTTAGGAGAATGAAGCACTAAATTTTTTGATGATTTAAACCAATTAATATTATACTAATTTTGACTCAATTTTAGTGTTGATGAACTATAATTAGGCTAGATTAACACTTCTCTATGTTTGAATGCAAAATAGATGATTTTTAATGATTAAAACTTATTAGAAATGTTAGAATTTCTAATTTGTTTTCCTAATTTTTTAATGAAGCAGTAGTCAGAAGTAAGACTTATTGAAATAATAATTATCACTCAACCAACAAATTCATTCATTTTCTTTTCAAAACTATTCTTGTTGAAATACCAACTTTAGTTTAATTATTTCAATAAATATGTCATATAAACTTAAATCAAATATAAAATTATTATTTTTTGGTATTAATAATTAACTAGCTTTTTTTACACCTTTGAAATGGAATTTTCTAGAAATGGAGAGTATATTGTTTCTGATAAATGATGAAGTCATGTGAAATTTAAATGTCATTCAAACCATCTACACTTGTTATTAGTTGAATTAAATTAAATCAAATCAATTTATTACCATAATATTCTTTAATAACAATTACAAAAATTGATCACCTAAAATAAATTGAGAATTAAAATTAAAAAATGTAAAGTTGATTTTGGCGGGTGTGAATCTGGCATTGAATAAGACACCCCAGTTGGAATCTTCCTTCTCCATAACGCAAAACACACCGCACGAAACATAGTCTCTGTTTTTGGTTTGCAATCTCTGGATCCGTCGCGACTGACGGCATGGCCGCTTCCAATGGCTTCGTCGACGGCGCAGCCACTGCCATTCCTTCGGAATCGGCGTTGATCTTTCTCGGCACCGGTTGTTCCAGCATGGTTCCCAATCTCATGTGCCTCCTTCAACCTTCCAACCCTCCCTGCTCCGTCTGCGTCCAGTCATTGTCCATCCCTCCCGAAAGAAACCCTAATTACAGGTCCTTCTCTTTTGCCTCCCCCTTCCCTTCTTTCATTTCAATAAACGACTTCAAGATCTCGATTTGCAGGTGCAACACGTCTCTCTTGATTGACTACTGCGGCGACGCGAACGATCGCAAGTATATATTGATCGATGTTGGCAAGACCTTCAGGGAGACAGTGCTTAGGTGGTTCGTTTCCCATCGGATTCCGAGAGTTGATTCTGTGAGTTCGTTTTTCTTATGACGCCGTCTTAATTTAGAGATGGATCCGTTTTAGTGCGTAAGCTAGTGGATTGTAGAGTGCAATGTGGCTTTTCTGTCTCTCAATAATCGATTTGAACTTTGATGAGGATCGCATAAACTGCTAATAAAATGGGAAATTCGATGTTTCTGCTGATGTTGCATTTCGTGCCTAGGCAGGCATGGACCTCCTTCATGTTTTGTCACAGTGTATGTATGGCGTCAACGTGTTTCCTTGCAATGTGTTGGATGAGTCAGAAACAAGTGTAGGTCTTGAGCTAGTTATTATTTTATTTACCTTTTGTAGTCTTGGTCATGCTTGTTATAGAGGAGAGAAATATGGCGGATGGAAATAAAGAGGATGTGTGGAAATAGGTAAGAAATAAAGGGAGAGTTAAAGGTGTTTAGTTGAAAAAAAATAGATAGTAGATGAGGAGAGTATATGAAAATAGTGAGATATAGAGCAATGAGCTTAACCATTTTTTAAAATTATTTCCACCTTATTTCACCTCTTTCAAACACAACAATTTTTTTTCCATCTTTCGATCCTCCTGTATTTCTCACCTACCAAACACACCCCTAAAGAAGCATTCTTCTCATCATAACAGAAGCGAAGCTGAATGGAGTGGCTTGCTTCCTCTTTATTCGTTATCAGGGGAAAATTGGCTCCTAAATACGGTTGTTATTTTGATAATATGGTGTGATTTCTATCTTATCTCTGATTTACTGGACTATGGGTGATCTTGTAAAAGTTTATGAATTGAAGGAGAAAGTTTGTTAAGTGGTACTCAGCCATTTTATATTCCCGAGATTGTAAAAGTCTGTTTGATTATAAAGGTAGAAAGACTTTTAAGGGTTTCTACTGGAAAAAGTTTTATATTTTCAGTAGAGAAACTCTCTCGAGCACTTTCTAGCTTTTATCAAAATATGCCCTAAACTGAACCATTTGAATACATGCTTGGCTTTTGGGCTATACACAATGTCGTTTCTGGATAAATGTCAAGGATATCTTGAATAGTGTTATCTGTTGGTGTTTCTCTAAAAGAACCGACTTAAAAGATGCCCAGCCTAGGGATGCAAGCGCGAAATACAGTCTGAGCATCGGGAGCTCTGTGGTTCCTTTAGCTTCCTCTATTTTTCTAATTTCTTTAGATATTTGGAACAGTGAAAAGGGAGATATTAAATTATACCTGGAAATAAAATTAATGTTACTTTTACTTCAGACTAACAAATATTACTAGGAGACTCAGTCTGTCAGACGATTGCAGAGGGTCATAAGATGAAGGCTTATTATCTCCATCCCATTTAAAAATCATATGGTGCTGAGTATAACTATATAAGTGTAGTTAGTATTATCATAAAATTAGTATTTATTACTCATAATTTCAGATAGAGTTACTTTAGAAGAGTTTCGCTATCTCAGTGCACCTGACATCTAAGGGATATTACATTTCAGATATATGCTGGAAGAGGTATCTAGTTTATGCCAGGCAGAGAGAGGAAAGGTCCATGGTGAAACCATCAAAATATTTCATAGGCAAGGAAAAATTCCGTATTGTTGTCAGTTCTGTGAATCTGAGTAGGTGATATAACTGGTAAGGAAGGTGAGCAGATAATGCTTCATACCACTTCTAATTAACAAAATCAGAGTTGAAGTTTTATAGTCTACTTATTGTAAGAGCATTAGCAACTTAAGCAGAGCCTCTTCAGATATGTAGTTGCCAGTTGCCATTGTTTCATTCTGTAATCTGAATATATGGAACCATTTTGCAAAGACAATTTTTCAATGCAGCAATCCTGAGGTTCAGTGAAAACTTTACATCCTTCCCGGAAAGAAAGTCATTTTTGGAAAAAAAGAAACATAAATGATTCATAAGCCTTGAAGCTTGGTAATATTTTATATGAAATTTCAGATCACTGATTGTAGAATTCTGTGCTTGCCATAGTTTTACTAAATTTTACCTATATTATTTCCTTGCAAATTGTGTTGACCTGAATCTCGCATTATCTGAAAAACAAATTTAATTGTGCTTGAATTGCAGATTATTTTAACTCATGAACATGCCGATGCAGTCCTTGGATTGGATGATATACGTGCTGTGCAGCATTTTAGTCCTACAAATGATATTGATCCCATACCCATATATCTAAGTCAACATTCAATGGATAGGTAACTCTATTAGCGATTTATCGTTTTTAATTAAATTGGTAGTATTAACCTACATACCTGATTTAGCTAATATAACATGAAACTTCCCTCTAATTTAAGAAAAAAAACTTCATACACATCTCTTGAGAATAAGCCGCCACTAGTACAATAACCCTCACCGTCAAATAGTAACAACCACCATTCTGACTCAATTTCAAAATTATTGCCAAATACCCTAAATATTAGAACTTCGACAATTTAACCTTCAGTGGGTAAATGGGCTTAGGGAACACCCTATGTGGGGAGCATTGTTACCATTGATTTTAGTTATTCTTTGTATTACTTGCTTAAACTGGAAGTTCTGACATATCACTTGCATACTAGATAAACTTAGTTATTTAAGAAGATATAGATAAACAAACAACATTTTATTACATGTCTTTTCTAACTTTTTTTCATCACATGTATTTTATGTTTAATTAACACAGGAAGGTTAGTGACATTTTCTTTGTAACACACTTCATGATTGATAGAAGTTTTTTGGAAATTGTTTATTTTGGTGGGTCTCACAGGATGGTTTTTAAACTACAAGCGAGACCATAAAAGTTAGTGATTCCCAATAATTTCAGCCAATCATAGAGAGAATGTTACAGTGAGTGTTGCTAGCATTCCTCTTAACACAAAATATGTCCGATTAACACAAAAGGCAGCTAGTTGTATAACTAGCTGTGATAGTCAGTCAGTTAACTTAAAATGTAGTATGGACTTTGATTATGAATATAAATTATGTGATTCAATTCAAGTTCCTATCACAGGATAATTACATGCTTGAAAAATTAGCCTTTCTAAAATTATTATCATGCAAGCATTTGAGACGAAATCAGTGCTTTGTGTGCACTTTTCAAGCTAGTATATTTGGAAAACGGTCTTATTTTGAATCTTCATCGCTGCTGCAGAATTATGCCTCTTTCATTTGATTTCATGGTTGTCTTATGCTCTCGAATAGTTGAATCCATATTTTAAATCTTTGCAACAGCATAGCAGAGAAGTTTCCTTATTTGGTTCGGAAAAAGCGTAAGGAAGGCGAAGAAGTACGAAGGGTGGCTCAAATTGACTGGAACATTATTGCTGATGATTGCAACCAACCTTTCTCTGCATCAGGATTAAAATTCACTCCTTTACCAGTTAATTTCCAGGATCTTTGTCGCTAATGGTGATGATGCAGCAACCTTTATTGTATGGATTTAACTGTTTCTTGGTGAATGTAGGTTATGCATGGAGAGGATTACATATGTTTGGGTTTTCTTTTTGGTGTGAAAAGTAGGGTGGCTTATATATCTGATATTTCCCGGTTTCCTGCTAGTACAGAGTATGGTATGTTTTAAATTAGTTTCTTCTTGCTTAGACATATGTATCTATCTATAAGTTTTCTAAGGTATAAAGAATCTATAATATATCTGTTTTATCATAGACTAGTGGAAACACATGCCATATGCTCATATGTCCACTTTTTTTAATAATTATTAAATAACAAATATTGTTAAATTATAAAAGATTTAATAAAAGAGTAATTATAAAAATAAATAATTTTATTATAGATATTTTTTGTATTGTATATGAAGTTTTTTTATTATAGATATTTAATTGAATTTGAAAAAAAAAAGTTATTTTCATTGTGTTTGTGATTTTTTAATTTGAATCTAGAAAGAAAGTAATTAACTAAATTTGAAAAAAAAGGTTCGAAAAGGTAAATTGTAAGAATTTATGTACACCAAAGAGGAAAATTTTCTTTATATATTGTTATAGATTGTGACTCTATCTCTTCATTGGAAAAAGGACATATCAGTCATGGATTGCTCATTTTGGCTGTTTGGCGCTTGCTGTTATTCCGTAGTTTGGACAGCATGTGTAGCTTTTTAAATTGCAGTAACACCATCAAACCTAGAAGACAAGTTTCATGTTTGAATAATGCATAAGAAAATTATCAAATGAATTACGATTTTCAACATCTTATATCTAGCAATAAATTTCTTCTTACAGTCATCTCAAAAAGTGGAGCTGGACAGTTGGATCTTCTTATATTGGATTCATTGTATAAGGCCAGTAGTTCCATCTTCAACTCTTTTGGGTTTAAAATATAAATATGATGTTCATGCTGTGTTCCTGGTACATAATGTCAGTAAAGGATCTCTTCACGCCCAAAGGGCATGAATGCATGCAACCTCCACATGCTAAAGTGTCTCATGAATATTTAAGGATTTTTTTTTATTTCTGTCACTTGACATGCTTGATTTATTTTCTGTTGCATCATTCTTGTATGATTTAAAGTGTTTTTCCTTAACTGTTTCTTATGGCTTTATTTGATTCAATCTTTTGTTAATTTGTTTTGGGGAATAGTGTCTCTTTACAGGAGTATTTTTTTCAATTTTATTTTATTTTTCTTATACATGACTGACACCTCGTATTTGTTTGTAAGTTTAATAATCTTATGAAAGAAGGCTGATAAAATATGATTACTCGATGCATATGTGCTAGACAATTGTTTAAAGTTTTCATGCTCTTAGCATATCTTCAACTTTAAAATAATGAAACCCTGTGTCCTTTTATTGCTTAAAAAACATAAATGTTTCATTGTTTATATAGTTTTGAAGTGAGAATTTTCAGATTCATGTCAATTTATTCTGTGTTTTACTTTTCTATTTCTTTACTTTCTTGTTGATTCATGTTTTCTTGTTTGTTCTTTGTGTTATCACAGACTGGGTCACATAATGTTCATCTTTGTTTTCCACAGGTTTGTTTTCCATTACCCAAAAAAAAGTTATGTTTATACTTCATAACTCCCTGACATTGATTGTGTAGTGTGTTATTAATTGGTAATTTTACAGACTCTAGAAACTGTGAAGAGATTGTGCCCTAAGCAAACACTACTTATTGGTATGACTCACGAGTTTGATCACCATAAAGACAACGAGTTTTTGAAGGATTGGTCCAAAAGGTATGTCTTATTGTTTTTGAAAGAAGTCAAAAACGTTGCAAATACATTTAGTAATAACTGACACGATGATCTAATTGTAAACAGGGGAACCCAGAATACCAAACCTTGTGTGTGTGTGTGTTTTACTCTATTTATATGTTGTAGATTTTAGAAAATGATATAAATGACTCTTCTATTATTGTATTCTTTAGGGAAGGAATTCCAGTGCAGCTTGCTCATGATGGTCTGAGAGTCCCCATAAACTTATAGTAAGGAAAGGTAATACTTCAATTTTTCATCTAGGGTGGTACTAAAGAACTACCTAGGATATGAATTGTTCACTGTTTATGATGAGTAGGGTGTGCATTTGTGTCTGATTTAAGGAAATGGATAGGGAGTAGGTGTGGGATGGCAAAATAATTGACTCAATTTGCTTGGTCAGTGTTAAAAACTGGGAAATTACTATCATACTACAGAAGTAGATAAATTTGTGCAGTGAAGTGTAAATGAAGTAGAGAAGTTTTTTGTCTCCGAAAACAAGCTCACCCTTCTTTGTACCTTAGCCATTGACATTTCGAGACTGATTATGTATTTTAATACCAGGCATATTATTATTAACTTTTCTTCTCCTCGTGTCGTGCATTCCTTTATTAGTAGCCATATTGACTTTCGATGAATATCGATGTTCTTAAATCTTAATATGTGCTATATCATGTTATTGCAGGTCAAAGCATGTGACAATGTATCCCGCACACTGTGATTTTAATTAGATTGTATTGGATCCTTTATATTCTTTACAGAATATCTCATTTTTTGTAATAGTAAAAAGTCACATTTTTGCTAAAGGTGGCATTTCTGTACGACAACGATAACTTATTTTGATGGAAAATCCCGATTCTTCTAATTAAACTCGTGAAAGCAAATTGAGT
Organism: Lablab purpureus; assembly: GCA_030347555.1. Classification (NCBI taxonomy): domain Eukaryota; kingdom Viridiplantae; phylum Streptophyta; class Magnoliopsida; order Fabales; family Fabaceae; genus Lablab; species Lablab purpureus. Next base: position 14,067,067 of record CM059259.1, read on the forward strand.
AGCAATGAGTTTTAAGAGCATGAAGGAATCTCTTTAGCAGTCACTGTGAGTCAACACGATGAAACTAATCTGCTTTACAATTTTTTTATTTCTCAATTGTACTGATTGTTCTAAATAGTAATCGGTCAATATGACATTTTAACATCATGGTTTGCTCATTCTGGTCTTCTTTCAGCTCCACTCTACTTTCCTCTTCCGGCTCTAACTGGTAATATGAGTAACTCAAATATCGATTATGAATACTGCATGTGTTGTACAAATATTTTTTTTTACGAGAATTGAAATTAAGGATTTATAAATATCTCATTCTATTCAATGTATAAATTTGAGCTTTGGCTAAAGAAAGTAAACATCTGGTTTAATTAAATAGAAAATATATTAATTTAGTTTAATATGGAAACTCAAAAGATATGCATTTAGAATGAAAAAGAATTTGTCGAACAAATATAGAAGTCTTTCGCAGCACGCATTTAGAATAATCTAATGCGAAACAAAAACAGAAATTGAATGCTACCATAGGTTGCACACTTGGAATCCAGTCATCCTCTGATTTATTTAGTCAGTACTTTTTATTTGACCCGTAAGTTTTTAACCCATATTCCACTCAATTATTTTAGGCCACTTTTAACGTATGTAACTCAATAATTTTTTGTATACAATATGATACAAACTACAATAAATCTCATGTTTGTGTTTAGACTGTTGCTTATAAAAGCGACAGATTCATTTTTCTAAGAAATGGGGTAAAGTATCTCGTGTGCATACTCTTATATCTTATTGTATAAATTGGGTTTCTTTAGAAAAAAAATGTTTTATAAATTCCTTCTAAAAACAATCTCTCACATACTGTCAGATACATGTGTATTAAATTAAGATTTTAATTTATGTTTGTTGATGTAAAATATATTGATGAATAGAATTAAATAATCCAATTTAACACTGACAATTTATATAAATAAATTAAATGACAGACATAAAAGTGAAATTATCTTTAAGATGAAAATATCTATTAAACTTCGTATTTGATTATATTGAAATTACAATTCATGTTGAATTAAGTTAGAAGACAAAAGACAAAGTTCTGAGCCCTGTTCATTTTTTTATATCAAATGATATTATTGAAAATGTTACGTTTTCACACACAAAAAAAACTATACTACAAATACTTAAACAACTTTATTTAGTTTCTTGCTTCATGAAATTGTAATAACAAATATATACTTAGCAACGACGTTGGACCATAAATTTCTAGATATTAGACATTTTTTGTTGTTGTTACAAAACGTGTGAACGTGTTGAACTAGTCAATGCACGTGATATCTTTTGGGGTTCCATTTGCGAGACTTGGTCGTTTACAAGAAACAACACAAGACCATGCAGAAGGAAACAACCAGTTGAGTTCCTCAAACCAATTAGAAACCTTTCTAGAAAGCAGCTTCAAATCGATGGAAGCTTCGGGTATGCGTGTTTTATGGTTTGTTTTTCATATTTGATGACTCTCAGAGACAAATACAAACATTGGTAATTTAGTGCCAGTGAAGGAGCTTAAAAGCAAGGCTAATAATATACAAAGTACAAACATAAGAGATGGCATGTTCTGTTCCTTTTAACAACAAGAATTTGGACATAAGTTTCTTCGTTTTCAAGCCAACTATTGTGATCATAGATGACCTAGTTCATGGACTCAAGCACTTGTCCTTAACTACTGAGACCCTTGGTTGTGTTCAGAGCTCTATATTTAGGAGCATCCATGGAAATATGGTAAGTTTTTTTCTTTAATTTCTCAGTTTTTTAATTTCAGCTAATTTTAGATCATTTCTCCTAACTTAATTATCTCAGTTTTGAATGGTATGATCTAAATTTCTGTGTCTGGTGGATTCAATTTGTTTTTGAAACTTTGCTGATCGTAGTTTACGAAAACCCGTTTTTTTATCCTTGAATGATATCAATCAACCATTGGCTAGGAAGACATTAACTGAAAGTTTGCAGCCTAAATTGATTATATTTTATCATTCTTATTTTCAGATTTGTTTTTCACGTGGGATTTTGGACCCACGAGTTCATGTTCATGAAGAACTTCTATCTTTCAGTGAATGACAACTTCAGATGCCATTGCTTCATGTTAGTTTACCATCTGTAATGGTTTAATCTGTCATCAATTCACAGATATATAGTTTAACATCGGTGATTGTACCTGTGTCCAATTAACTCTGTTATTACCATATGGCTTCTCAGTCATAATCAATTTCCTGAATTAGAAGCAGAAAATATTTCTAAAATTCGGCAATAATTACATTGATTTTATTGATTAAAATTTGTTTGGCACAACCAAATTCTAAATTTCTACAGTATCTACACGGGTATCATTCCATCTATCCCACAAATGATGTTTTGTTTTGTTCTGTTTGTGTTTATACTAAGCTCTTAGGGTTGATCTTCTTTTCATTGGCACATCACACCATTGTTCCTTATATTTCTTGATTTATTTGTTAACTTTGTGATATTTATGGTGTGTAATCAGATCATATGGTATGGAGCATGGCCGAGGCAGTCGAGTAAGGAAAAAGAGGAGCTGACATCAACCCTTGTGAGTTGGACCTTGACTATTCTTGTCATTTCTTTCTTGAATCATCAAAATGGGAAAAGTATCCTATTCCTGAGAATAAAATTCTTTTGAAAACATTACCATTTGCTTCAACCGAATCCACTGCTAGCCAACAAAGGTAGAAAAATACATATTATTTTAAGAACTAGTCGTTTAGAATTTGGCTCAGACATCTTTAAGTATTGTAAGAAATGCACAAGAGACATGCCAAGAAAAAATGTTCTTTTTATGGAATGATCATCTTATTAGGTTATGTACTGGACAGAACATTTAAAATGAATACAAATATTGTGTCAATTTTTATTGCCGAAGTACTCAACATGTGATTGTTGTCAAGGACCAACTCTCACAAAAACCTTAAGCTATTAGGTGACTTGCTTTTTATATCTAGTAATTGCAACGTTCATTGAGTTCTACCATTACCATATGACATGGGGTTATCTAAATTTGAATCCTATACTGATTTCAAAATAATGTGAAGAACTGCCGAAAAGTAGCAACCAGATTGCTTCCTACTACATTTTTGGAAATGAAAGAACCGAGACAAATTCCTTTCCTATCTGAAGCGAGTCAAAAAAAGTCTGAGGCCATGTTTGTTTATTACTTCAAAAACAATTTTCTATCTTCTAAAATTTGTCAGCACATTTGAAAGTGTTCCTTAGTACATTTCTTGTTTGTAAAAGTTTAAAACATCTCTCAGTTGTTTCTGTTTTTTAGATTTTAAAACAATATTTCGAAACCATTTTCTATACTCAATAGATTGGATGAGAAATTGATTGTTGATCAGCATGCATTTGTTTTATAGAACAACTTCTAAAATGAAATGCGAGAAGAGAATGAAGCAAACTCGTTCTTTTGCTATGTTTCACTTTGATCAAAATACACTGACCACCTTTTCGTTTTATTCGTAGTTTTTTATGTATTTATTTATGCTATTGTTCACACTCTACAGAAATCAATGCTCACCAACAACATATCAACCATGGCTGTATTAATTGATCATAGTTTACTTGAAGCATATGGTGGAGAATCAAGAGATGGCTCTTCAACAGCAAAATTCTCCACAGGGGACATAATATCCTTGAACTCAGCAGTCACCACAACCAATGACCTTGATGACCTCTGCTACGCTGTTCTAGCAATTTTAAGGTCTCGATTTGCCAAAATGGAAGGAACAACCTCTGGCCTTTGCTTCAAGGGACAAAGCAAACCCAGAATGGTGTGCATTCATGTCTGGAAGTCTCTCCATTTTTGTTACTCATGGATTCTCAACTCTGAGCAGAGAAAATGGATGATGCCATATCTTGAACGTTTCTCCATTGAGATGAAGTATGACATTTTCCGAGTAGTCTATGTTAGTGGTGACAATGTGGTTGATTTTAACTGTATTTCTACTCATCAGATGTTAGAAAATGGGAAAGAGAGTAGCAGGCAAGGGCAGGTTATGCAGAACTGAGACTGCTGCAAAGGGTTTCAAGTTTAGAACCATCATCTTTTGCCAAGTTTTCAATCCCACCTCTGATGTTGTAAATATTGCATACTACTTTTTCAAAGTCAGGTTACAGTTTAGAACGCAAAATAGTGTGTTACTTAGTAAGTTGCCATGCTCTGACACCTTCTCAACTATTTTTCAAAAGCAATACTCTGTATGGTTTTGGTTTTGGACTGTATGGCCTTAATCTTCTGTTGGAAACTATGAATCATATTTAACAAAGCAATATTGTGTATGGTTTTTTGGCTTTGGACGTCTTAATTGTTCAGAAAAAGTATGACACCAAAGGGCAAGATAGCTTGACATTGAGTCATGCTGGATGCTTAAAGAGTTTAACTTTGTTACAGGAACAATAGTATGATCAGGCATTTTCAAAATATACAAAGGTTGGAATAAAAATGTGTGATTCATCTAAAATGCAACTTCAAATAAGTGTTACCTGCTGTATATTTTAACCCAAAAGCGGACTCACATAATCAATCAACTTTAAGTCATTAGTTGGGTTCGATTTCAGAATTAGTATGAAATATCCTGAATTATTCTAGTTCAAACCCAACCTGAGTGACAAGACTATTCAAACATGTAATTCAAGAAGACCGACATAATCTTAGATCATTAATAATTGATTAGACTGAATAATATGACGGTCAAAATTATTCTTATACAGTAGTTATAGATATTAGAGCGTCTACTACTAGTCATCATAGTACTTACAGAGGAGTTCACTAAAACCAATCATATTAATATGTTTTCAATTATTTTTAACTAAGAATAAAAGAAATATTATTTTGACCAACTTTCCCAATAACACGTTCTTTTAACAAACTTCTAACACTAATTTATTGAAAATTATAAAATCATAAAAGAAATTTACCATGAGAGATTATTTCTAAAAACATTTTGTCGATAGTTAAGCATATATTAAAAAAATGTATTTTTTATCAATAAAAAAACGTGTTATAAAATATGTCGTTGATATTTATTTTATTGAAATTACTCGCGTATTCATTTTCCACTAATATATTAACTGTCAATTGAAGTTTCAAACTTGAGAAAAGAAATAGTGTGTGTGGAAAAGTGAATAGATAACTCCTCTCATAATGTCTTTTAACAAAACTTCTTAAATACTAAAAAAAACAAAAAAAAATGTATTCTAATGATTAAAATAGCTTAAATAATTTCACAGAAATTTAAAAATAAAATTATAAAGATGAAATAGTTAAAAAAAATACTGTTCTATTTTAAGCTTTTTCACACACCAATAAAACTAGTAACTCTTATAATTTATAATAAATTTTTAAATTTTTTTCAATAATATTCTTAAAAAATTAAATATAATTTATTGATTGACGAAAAAATAAATAAAAAAATAAAAAATAATTTATTAACACAATCAACTGATTCATTAAAGTGTTACAAAAAATATCATTTAATTATTTTTATATTTTTTAAAATAAGAGTATAATTAATAAAAAACAATTAATTCTTCAAATTGTATAATATGAAATAAATTTAAAACTATATAATATATAGAGAGTAGCTAATTACAATTTCCCATCTTCATCTCCCCTATTTCCAAAAGATTGTTCTTTCAATTTCCCCTCTTCAGGTTGCAGATTCCATATTCATGCATTTCTTACGCTCACTTCTTCTTCCATCTTCAGTCCGAGAGAGAGGTATGTGTTGATTTTCACAGTTTCCTATGCTTCATCGTCTCTCACCAGCTCAATACCTTTAATTGGAGTTAATAAATTCCCAAACTGTTCACTGATGCCACTTCTGAGGTTCAATTTTTATCTACTGGAAAAACTTTTAGCTTCCAATTTCCGTGATAACCATTTCCCCTCTTTTGCTTTGACCCTTTTTTCTACAACAAATTCTGTTTTTTCTGCTTCTTATGATACCGCTGGTCTCAGATATCAAAGTGAGGGTAAACGCAGTAACATTAGTAATTTAAATGATGGTTTGGAGAAAGCGGGTTCTGCTATTCAAGAAAGCATAAGTTTTGCTGCGAGTGTTTGTGATGGGGCAGAAGAAGAAGAGAGTGAAGAACGAGAGGGGTCTAGTGATGATGATAGTCTTGAGTTTATCACTTCCTTTCGTGGTAGCAACCGCAAACAGAGAGAAAGTATTGCTAGAGTTGAAATTGGTGAGGGTGAATTTAGGCACCCTTTGGTGAGGGAAGTTTGTAGGTTAATCACTCTTAGGTCTGCTTGGAACCCTAATTTTGAAGGGCATTTGAGGCACTTGTTGAGAAGCCTCAAGCCCCCACTTGTTTGTGCTGTTTTGCGCTCTCAGGCTGATGAACGTGTTGCTTTGAATTATTTTTATTGGGCTGATAGGCAGTGGCGCTACAGACATGACACTGTTGTGTACTATACAATGCTGGATGTTCTTAGCAAGACCAAATTGTGCCAAGGTTCGAGGAGGGTTCTTCGGCTAATGACTCGCCGCGGAATTGAATGCTCATCCGAAGCTTTTGGCTATGTCATGGTGTCTTATAGTCGTGCTGGCAAGTTGAGGAATGCATTGCGAGTTTTGACCTTGATGCAGAAAGCTGGGGTTGAACCTGATTTATCTATATGTAACACTACTATCTATGTTCTGGTAAAGGGCAATAAATTGGAGAAGGCGCTGAGGTTCTTGGAACGAATGCAGGTGACTGGAATCAAACCCAATGTTGTAACTTACAACTGCTTGATCAAGGGTTACTGTGATATAAATCAGATTGAAGATGCATTGGAGCTTATTGCAGATATGCCGTCCAAGGGTTGCCGTCCAGATAAAGTTAGTTATTATACTGTGATGGCTTTTCTCTGCAAGGAGAGGAAAATTGATCAAGTGAAGCATTTAATGGAAAAGATGGTTCAGGATAGTAACCTAATACCAGACCAGGTTACATATAATACGCTTATCCACATGCTTTCAAAGCATGGCCATGCTGATGATGCTCTTGCTTTCCTAAAGGAAGCAGAAGACAAGGGTTTTCACGTGGATAAGATTGGGTATAGTGCAATAGTTCACTCGTACTGTCAAAAGGGGAGGATGGGTGAGGCAAAAAGTTTAGTGATTGATATGTATTCAAGAGGATGTAACCCGGATGTAGTGACATATACTGCAATTATTAATGGATTTTGTCGCTTGGGGAGGATAGATGAAGCAAAAAAAATGCTGCAGCAGATGAACAAACATGGCTGCAAACCAAATACGGTATCATATACAGCTTTGTTGAATGGCCTCTGTCATAGTGGAAAATCATTAGAGGCAAGAGAGATGATAAGCGTAAGCGAGGAGCATTGGTGGACCCCAAATGCCATCACTTATGGTGCCGTGATGCATGGGCTTCGTAGGGAGGGAAAATTGTCCGAGGCCTGTGATTTGACCATGGAAATGATTGGAAAAGGGTTTTTCCCTACTCCAGTTGAAATTAACCTGTTAATACAGTCACTCTGCCAAAATCAGAAAATAGTAGAAGCTAAAAAATATTTAGAGGAATGTCTGAATAAGGGATGTGCCATTAACGTCGTAAATTTCACTACTGTAATTCATGGTTTTTGTCAGATCGATGACATGGAAGGTGCACTATCTGTGCTAGATGACATGTACTTAAGTAACAAACATCCTGATGCTATCACATATACAACATTATTTGATGCATTGGGGAAGAAAGGTAGACTGGACGAGGCAGCCGGGTTGATTGTAAAGATGCTCCGCAAAGGTTTGGATCCAACTCCTGTAACATACAGATCAGTTATCCACCGTTATTGTCAATGGGGTAGAGTAGATGATATGTTGAACTTGTTGGAAAAAATGCTCGTTACGCAGCCATTTAGAACAGTATACAATCAGGTTATTGAAAAGCTTTGTGATTTTGGGAACCTTGAGGAGGCTGAGAAACTACTGGGGAAGGTATTGAGAACAGCATCAAAACTTGATGCTAATACATGCCATGTTCTGATGGAAAGCTATCTGAAAAAAGGGATTGCTCTATCAGCGTATAAAGTGGCTTCTCAAATGTTTAAACGTAATTTGGTTCCTGATTTGAAATTGTGCGAGAAAGTGAGCAAGAAGCTAGTGTTAGATGGTAAGTTGGCCGAGGCTGATAACCTTATGTTACGATTTGTTGAGCGTGGAATACAACAAAAATGAGATGCATTTGTGAAGTTAGCAACTATTCTAAGCTTAAGTCTCATAGCAATGATTTTGTTTTCAATTTCCTTATCATTTTCATTTGTTGGTATTCCATCTTGTAGCCTTCCATGTGGCAAGGCATTTTTGAGGCAAAATTTTTGTTGAGAATGTATTTCGCTCATATAACTATCATATATGTGATTTAGATGATTTTATCATTTTTTAAGTTCAGTCGCATAGCTTTCCATTCTCTGGTGATAGGGATATGCATTGAATACCATTCACAAGCGCACACTTCCAGTTTTATCCTTGTTGAGGAAAAGAAAATGTCTTATATAAAAAAGTGTTGAGTGTAGATATATATCAATAGATAATTTCACCTATAACTAAAACTAGTTATATGTTGAAATCTATTATGGTATTGGAACCACTTATATCATTTATTCTATTTATGAAGGGATGTATTCTGTGCATCCACTCTTTTTGTGTGTATCTGTAAATTCATGTTTTTTGAGATGAAAATTTTTCTATATGAAAAGTGTTTGAAGAATAGAAAAAGCAATCATTCCATTGATAAGATCTGGTGCCATGAGAGACATGGGTACAGAAACTCAGGTTGAGTCTTCGTGGATTTCTGCCCCTCTTGGTTGAGCTAACAGCATGAGGAAATCAAAATTTAAGCATGGAAAAGTCATCGAAAAGTAAAATTAGAAGTAGAAATGAGAAGAATTGAGGTACTTGGTATAGTCCATATTCATCGGAAAGAAACTTCTTATATAAGAATTGAAGAATTTATTAAGATTAATGTCAGCTTGAATATATATGGCATGAAATTTTTAGAATGAGGTAAAGTGGGAACCTTGTTTATCTCCAAGTGTACATGGATAGTTTATCTTTCTTTTTGTGACATGTATGGGAAACTTCAGTCGATTATTGAAGAAATAATGATTTTCGCTTCGAAGTTGTTTTATATGATCAAAGCATCACATTTTAATCAACACTGAAATTTATAGTGGCCTAAGAAATACTTGAAAAAAGTCTCTGCCACATACCAATTTACCTTGCCATTGATTTAATTTACTCATTTAGGCCAAATTTGAATTAGTTAAGCTAAGTCTCAAACAGAGATGGTAAACCAATTTCTTTAAGGAGGCAAAGGTTAAAAGTAAGATGGAACGGGTAGAGATAATATTACTTTTATCTATCTCGACTAAACAATTCATCCGTTTGTATGCAGTCATGTATTCACAAAAAAATGTTTGTATACTTCTTTTAAATTAATAAATGCTTGCAGATATTTTTTTAATTTTTTGAAATAATGAATTTAAATAAAAAAAATTGAAGTAAATGAATGAGATCAATTTGAAGTTGAAGCTTTATGAAGTTTCTTACTCTTCCTCTTTATGAACTAAATGTAAAATAAATCTTTTCAAAGATGAAGAAAAAAATGATGGGATCAAAACTATTAAACTCTGATATTATAGTTCTGTTTAGATCTTACTGTTTTTTTACTGTTAAAATTTACATATTCTAATATTTTGTTATGAGATATATTTACATGGTAAGTTATGTTTATTTATGATTTTACTATTTATAAAATTTGATCATATTTATAATTAATTATATTCTTTATACATTTTAAAAATTATAACGCATACCTTCCCGAAATTTGTTGAAATTTATATTCTTTAATGAAATCTTCAATTCAATTGTTACGAAACAAATATGATCTTAGAAGTTTTTGAACTTCTATATTTAAATTAACATGTATTAGATTAAAATTTTGATTAAATATATATTTTACTACCGGCATACTATCTTTTTATTTTATTTATTTTTTGCTTTTGCTACTCACTATATTTGACTGTTTTTATTATTTTAAGTTAGTTTAGATTTGTTAAACCGTTTATGATGAAATATTTTCTTCAAATCATTAATATTTGTTATTAATTAATTCAAAATCACTTTTTTGTCTGTTATGCATGTGCCAAACTCTTGAAGGTGACGAAAATAACAATATTCATATTTAAAAATAAATATTTTTAAATTAATAAATAATAAATATTATTGATGTAGAAATAATGGTTATATATATGACGGTTCACACGACAATGTTGATCAAGTTGTCAATCAACTATGAATAACACGAAAAACACTAAGGTCTGAATCTAAATTTTGTTGATACTGCTGTTTCGGTGCTAGAGTATGAAGAACCCTCAAACTTAATTTGATCACCCTAAACTTTATTGATTCTGTGTTTAAACTTCGCCCCCAAAATAAATTAAAAGTAATGTTTGAACAGAAATTATTTTGAGCCCCATGACATTTTTTGCGCAAAGTAAACTTCGAATACCTTGGCTTCCTATACACATCCTCGTCTTAAAATTGACAGTGCAATACTACCATCGTGAACCTCTTAAGCCATGAAACCCCAACATCTTGGTAGTTACCAAGAATTCCTCACTTGTTTTTATATGATAGAAAGCTTGAGTAACAAAGTAAAAATAAAACATAAAATGAATTCATATATATCGTTCCATCGCAAAAAATATTCCATTAGACATAAATTAAAGTTTCATTTTCCAAAACAGCTTCAAACAATCAAGTCCTAGCAATGTTCTTCTAAATATAAAAGACAAACTCACAAAATCTCAAGCTTCAACTACAGAGAAACAAACTTTTGAGAAAAATCAATGAAAGTCTTTTCCTTGATCTCTCAACCGAATCCTTTACAGGTCTTGAACACTCAAACCTGAAAATCATCAAAGTTGCAGGGCCATAAAAAAAATGCCCAAAACCATATAACACAAAATAAAATAATTAAAAACATAAGTGCCCCCAAAAGATATATACAAGCATATAACCATTACTAATAATTAACCAATCCAAAATTAGTTTCTCAAAGAAATGCATATCCCTCATTCAAATACTACGCAATTCGTTATGGATAGATCTCAATTGGCATTTAGATAATAGGATCAAAACTGGATACTCCATACTATGATAAACATAGAATCCCAAACTACAAATTCCATTACCTGGAGGAAGTGATTGCTTCAATTTATCAGCTTTCTCTGGGTCAAACACACAGAGCGTGTAGAGGTACTTGGAGCATCTAACCTTGAACTTAACCACATCTCTGCTCCTCTTGATCTTCACCGACCTCGCATCCTTCCTTCTGGCAGTGAGAAGGAAGTCCTTAATCTCGTGGATTTGCTTAGGCTGCAAAGAAAATACCACACAAGCATTAACAGCATTTCCAAAGCATGAACATTGTATAGAGGGAAATAATCCCAAATAAATAGACCCCCAAAACATGAGTAAACCGAAAAGCAGTTACAGATTAGCTCCACAACCTAACTGAACGGTCACTCACATCCTTGAATACAGATACCAAAGAATAATCAAACACCAACATTGAAATTAGAAAAAAAATACTTGAAATCCAAAAGTCCTGAATAAGATTATATAATCATCAATTACTTAATCTAATTATACCCTCACACCAACAAATCGATAACGCTACACTATCACTAACTTCGCCTAGCTTCTTTGCACCAAATAATTCGACACGGAAATAGGTTTTCCAACATTCTTTCAAAGAAACTCGATTAAAAAACAGAGGTATCAGTTAATCCGTTTTGATTAGAAGTACAATTGAAACTAAAAAAAACCAAAGAAGAGAGAGAGATAAATGAAAAGAAGGAATGAGTAGTCACCATGGTAGCGATAGACACAGCGGTGGCAGAGAACAGAGGCGCAACCAAATGTGATGTAAATTGTAAAACTAATGGCAAGGGCACGTCATAAACCCTAACCCTAGAGTCTCTCTCATCCCTCCCGAAGCCCAAACTATGTTTCGGCCCGTGGGCCCGCTCCACTTGTTCCCAAGCCCGTGTAAAGGGAAAAGAAAAAAAAATCGAAATATGTGATTAAACTTGAATTTATCTAGAAATAATTCCTTTTGGAGTTCTAGTTACAGTTAGGGAATTTAGAGCTTGAATTATGTGTAGTTTTCAGATTTTAATATTTTTTTAACCAGTTAAATATTTCAAATTTAGGTCAATTTAGCTTTCATTTTTCTCACTTCAAAACTATTTAACTCTTATTTATTTGCTCAATATATCTATAAATTCAATCGAATAAATTGTTCCAAATGTTTCTTTGCTATATATATGTTTCTTTGGAATAAAAATTCCGAAATATATTTTATACTATTTTGGAAACGTTATTTTGTAAGGATAAATCTTATTATAGGAATGACAATTTAGAGTTAACAATTAATTTTGGATTTTAGAAACCTTAAATTCTCATTCTAGAATGTATTTTTTTAGAATGCTTTCATTTATGTGATTTGAAAACTTTTAATATATTTTAGATAAAAAATTTCAAAAGTATTAAGATCATTTTCATGATTCTACTATAATAATACATGAATATAGAAGTGTAAAAAGCAATTTCAATCCTGCACCCCAAGTACACAAACTATAAAGAAAATTTTGATAGTTCACTTCTCATTTCTACAATAATGGCTAAATTAGACATCTTTCAAAGCCACGCAGTCCTGCTCCTACTATATACTAATTGGGCTTTCGAGTAAAAGGCCTATACGATGGTTTTTTGCCTATGGTATCACGTTGGCCCGTTGCTATGAAAATATAGATTCAATATTAGTAGAAATAATTATTAGAGTGCTCCCATTGTACAAAAAGACTTATGTAATAGTTTACTAATTTATTGATGTATTTGTGTATATTGGCATGTATCGAAATGGGTATTTCATTTCAAATTTTGTCTGTATAGAAAGGAATATTATTGAAAGAAGTCTTCGAGGAATTCCCAATTTCTTACACTTGAATTCGTCAAGTGTTTGCATATCACTTTGTGAAAAGAAACCCTGAAAAATTAAGAAGATGAGTGTATGTATATGTGTATACAGCAATAATAGCTCTGTATAAAATACGATATTCATCAATCCGATCCCACCATTGAATTTACCAAACATTAATTTGTGAAGTCTTGAAAAGATAATAAAAAATGTAAAATTTAATTGAACAAGCTGACAATGTAAAGAATTTGGGTGTATGCTCTATTCTAAATCACAGATTGTCGTATAATTTATATACATAAACTTCTATATTAATCAGTTTTAAAATACGTACATATTTTTAATTTGTTTTTATATTCAGTCTTGGGTAGTTTGCGTGAAAGAGTTTAGTTAATTGATGATTGAAATGGGTGAATGAGATAACCTGAACAAAGAAACAAACATGTGTTGGGCCTGCCATCAGAGAGCAGTTGCAAATTATTGGTACTTAATTAAGCCACAGAAAACCCTCCGTACCAAAATTTCGTACCTCTCGTACACAACACTTGTTACCTATTACCCCAATTTCTTTCATTCAACATTGGCAATCCCCTATAGTTTAGTCACTCTCACCACAACAACTAAAGATAAATACAGAACTTGAAACCTTTTTAGACAAGTAATAGAATATGGTTGTTTGTATGATGGTTAGGGAAAAATCGATGAGAAAGGTGTGCACACGTGTTGGTAGAAACGTTTTTGGTGATATTGTGGGTGACAGAGGGGAAGCAGAGAGAAGAGTGAGTGGGAAGAAACAGAAAAAGAAAAGAGGGTGAAGTGAGGTGAGTTGAGTTAAGTTATGATAGTTGAAGAATGGAGGAAAACTTGGGACCTAAAAATATAAAAAAGGGTGGGGTTGGGGTGGTTGGGGTGGCTTGGCATGGTATTATTATTGAGGATAGTGCCCTACCTGGTCACCATTCCATACCCAGAAAAAAAAAAGGTCCTACAAATAAGACAGCCCCACAACATGCACCAAAACAAAAACAAATAGTACTAACCAACACTCAACTCCAACTTCTTTAATCACCCATTTCCCACTTGGGGAACCTAGCTATCCAGCCACTTCCACAGCTGAAAAAAGGTGACCCCAATACCCTACCCTATTTCCTCTACCACCCTCTTCTCCACGCCTTCCATTCATTCAAAAGTTAATCTCTTTTCAAAAAATTTAAATAAAACACCAACACTGCAACCTAAAATCATTAAATCAATTATCCCACTGTACGGTATCAGAATGAACTTCTCTTCTTCTCACTGTCATATCTGCCGACATCAACACGTTCTAAGATTTTTCTTTTCCCCAACAAATATGTAAGGACATGTTCATAGTAAAGAATATTTTTTATACGTAAAATTTTGGGGACTGTACTCTCGTTTTTGTTCCCATCTCCTATAAAATGGAATTCTCATTATGCAAAGAGATTTGTCTTTGTACTATATAGCTGGAAAAGGATCTTGCTCTCACCTTTTTTTTTTCAATTCTATGAATCTCAATCATTAGTATATATATAATTTTATTTATTATGTATAACCAAGTGAATTTCATCCGTTTGAGTAAAATTGTGTCTGCTATTTTCTATAAAGTTTTGAATTTAACCTTCGTAGATAAAAATTAATTCAAATAAAATATTTCAGTAGAAATAATCATGAATATTTAATCTAATAAGGTTAAAAAACACAGAAAAAAATTATATTTAGAATATAATTTCAAGAAACCCTATTAATTATAGGCTAATTTGAACTATTATTATAATTCAAAACTGAATTGCTACACTCTTTCAGATTATCAAACCGTTGGTTGTTCATATTGACTTCCCCCATTAGATGTTTTGCATACGTGAGAGGGGATATTTACTTTATGTTGCACAATATAAAACATTTTAAAAATAAGGCTAAAAATCTCCTACGTACGAATTTTCTAAATTTGACCTGCATCTAACTGTGACTTCTTTAATCTTATATCCACGTTAAATATAAGCATACAATAATACAATATCTTTAAGTGGGCCCGGCTTCTCATTAAATTTTATTTCACTTTTATACCAAACATAATAAAGAGAAAGATAAATAAAACAAAACTAAGAATAAACTTACATGTATATCTTGTCCCAGCCAATCCCAGCAGTTCCCATTTACTTTGCGGTCAATTCCTGAATTAATTGGCACAAATTATTAATTAATTTCTCTGCCCAAAGAATGGCACTGGTTAATTCTTTGAATGGTATCAATGATTGTCCTGACAAGTTTAACTTATCTTAACACCTACTAAGGAGCTAAAGTTATTTATACATGTTTCCCATGAAATTTGAACTTAGACCATATTCCAAACACTTGGGACAGTAGAGCATGAAAACAGGCATGATTAAGCAAGATCGAAATGGACAAATGCACACAGCTTTTTCACTTTGCGATTGATGAGGCAAAAACATTAAGAGCCAAGGTGAAAGGGTGCATGTCCAAAACCAAGAACACGACAAAGCGGGCCACTTTAACATTAATAGAAGGACACGGTGATTTGTTTTCCATCCCTGTATGATCACAGAGACACATCACATGGCTTTGGTGTCCTCTTCATGTTCTAAGGGTCACAACCTCCTTTTCCCAAATGCATTTATCCATCACTCAACCAAGTCAAGTACTCCAACATCATCACCAGTGCCATCTGCACCTCTTAATTGAACATTTATCTTTCATGCATCATAATAGATTCTACCAAACATTTCAACCAAAACTCATTAAAGGTATCAACAAGTTCAACGTCACCTCCATCCCATAGTCCACTATGCTCCATAATGCACCCAAACATCTAGCCAAATCCAAACTAAAAAGAAAAGTTCCGTACAAACTAAAAGAACTACCTCACGCATTGATTTCCTAACGGATTAAGTATCGTATATATTGTAGCTAGCACAATGACTAGATGCCATATAGTTACAGTATTAGTTTATGAATGGTCCTAGCAGGAAAAAACAGAAGAACAAAATCCAAAGGCTGAAGAGTAGGCTATATAAACTACATTTAAGCAGGTGCTTCTCACCGTACACGAAGGGTTGAGAAGTAAGGGCAATAATATTACATTTGATAGAAGAAGTGCAGACTATTAACAGTCACATGATTTCAGTAGTCTAAAGACCCCACGGCTGTTATTCCGGTGCTTAAATTTCTTGGGTCTTGACGGCTCACATAGTCATCACAGATGCCATTGGAGAGCCTTTGAATTGGAACTGAATTCAAGAGCTCAAGACCAGAGTTCCCCATTTGCTGCACTTCCTGAGGAGAGAGTATCTTTATGCACCATACACTATTTACGAATTCCCTGTGTCATAAGATCAGGCATGTGTCAAATGTGAACAGAAAAAAGGCTTAACCATTTCATTTTTAAAAAAATTAAGGATTCTTAAATCCGCAACATAAATATGATCATAACCGTATGAAAGGCTAAAAGGCAATTTAATACAAGTTTATACTATTTAATTATTTCAGAAGGGACTAGAAACAAGTTCCTCACTTTCTCTACTTTTCAAAATGTTTAGTACTTCAAGGGAAATGTTATGAAGTATAGGAGACTTACGGCCAGGGGCCATCACCAAGGAGAAGAACATCGTTCTCTCGGTCTACAAATACAAGCTGCCAGCCTGATCTCACAGGGTCCTCCAATTCGCCTTCAAGGCCAAACATTTGAGCAAGTTCACTACGCAACTCATGGTAGCTGCTGAATTTAGTGATATCCAATGACCTTCCAAAGGACCCTGACTTATAAACCTACACCAAAAAAGTTATGTTAAAATGAATCACATGAGTAATATTGCATTTTTTTATTAAAAAAATATAATCCTGCTGGAAAAGCTCACCTTCACAAAGGTTTTGTTCAGTGGGTTTCCTTGTCCAGCATTTTCTGGACTCTGCAAGTACCCCGATTCACCGCCTACACTGGGTGTTATTCCATGATTCAATGAAGAGTCGGTTCCTGTGGTCGTATTCAGATAATTAGAAGATTGATATGGCAAGGTTGAGGAGTCATTGTTGCTGCTAACCCCCTTAAGGCTTGACATTCCATTAGGCATGAGAAGGGACGAGGGATCTATATTAACACCAAATAAGAGATGGTTTTGTGGATCATTGCTCCCTTCTTGATCTATTGAGCACTCCCTACCAGGAAAAGGTGGTAAAGTAATAGCATTTTGAGACACAGTACTCTGGGACTGCCCTAGCTGCTCCACCGGAGGTAGAACACATTGAGAGACTCCGGAAGGAAGAAGAGGATCCACTGCAACACGCTTTGAGGGCCACCCAGTTGAATTTTGAACAGGAATCCAGGAGCTTGTCCGAGGAAGGTTCAAGAGGTGAGATGTTTCATCCTGTGGAAATGAACCCAGGATACTGTGCAGGGGAGAAACAATAGTAGGCACAGAGTTCCCGTTTGAATCAGAAAAGTTTTGCTGTTGACACAAGGAAGAGATAGCTTGCATCGGTGGTGATTGAGGTGGAGGAGCTGAAACAAACTGAGGCATTGAAGAAACTGCACTAGAAATTTGCTGATTATCTACAACTTGTTGTTGCTGTTGTTGTTGCTGCTGTGTCTGTTGTAATTGTTGCTGCTGCTGCTGGTGATGATGGTGACTATTGAATGAGTGCTGATGTTGTAGATGTTGCTGAAGATGAGCCTGAGTTTGCAGCTGAGATTGTGGTGAATGCTGATTCTCTTGATTATTTCCAAAAATCTGCTGATGTTGTGGCTGCTGCAACATCTGGGCCTGCACTAAAGAAGCAGTCCTGTTTGGGAAGTTCTGCTGTTGCTGAAATTGAAGTATAGAAGCAGAATGCTGTTTGGAAGGATCCAAACCCCTCATCTCCTGAACAGCAGCAGCAGCAGCAGCTTGATACATATCTGTTTGCATATTCAACATTGAGGGATCAAATCTTGGCTGCATCCAAGGATTAACACCAATCCCCTGAAAAGTATGAGACTGAAGACCTCTATCACCATCTCGGAGCCACAACAGAGATGAATTCAGGCCAAAATCATCATCCTTCATGCCTGCCAGCATTTCAAGCAAGAAAATTCGGGAGAGCAAGGAGAATAAGTTTCAATCCATGCATTGGTGAAAGTCTTTGAAATCTAATTAGCTAGGATTTTCTTTTTTAAAGGTAGACATTTTCAGCCCCCCTAAAGGAGGCAGGCAAGAAGCTCACCATGGAATGAGGGCAGTCCTGGAGGCCATGGTCGTTTAAGCCTAAGGGGGAAAGGAGATGGATACATAGGAAATGTAGTTAATGGCTCAATTTCCCATAGAGACACTCTAGGTTGTCTCTCTCCAGCAGTAGATTCATCCCAGCCAACCTGCAATCCAACTCATAGCCATGTTTTAATTTTTAAAACCATTCCTTGATAGATAGAAACTGTATGTGACAACATACTAGAAATTTTACACTCGAGATGGAAGATGCAGGCCAGTATAATTAGAAAGCTTGAATTAAATAGCAATAGTGTTTGCTGACAAACCTTAACTGAGCGCCAGTGTGAGTTTGGCCAACGGGCAGGATCCAGGTCACTAATACCAGTTATTGTACCCATGTGTCTGCACAAGAAATATATAATAGTAATGCATAATTACAATAAAAAAAGTATCACCAACTTTACTAAATGGTTATCCGTAGGTTTGATCAAGCACAAAATGAAATTCATCTCCCATACATTTCATCGGAAAGATATCTGTGCTTAATGTTCATAATATCATTAGTGTTCCTTAGGTTATTATAATTCTTAAGAATATTCAGGTCCCCAATCGCATCTTACCCAGGAGATTTAAAGCACTTCACATGATAAAATCACAATATCACAATAACTTTTCTAAAGCAGCCAAAACTTCCCATAAATTTATGTCGGGACTTGTAGCAAGTTGTATCCTTAACATACAAACATATCAAACATCGGAAAGGAAAATGTATACAATGCCATACACAACAATGCAAGTTATACAATAACATCAACAA
Source organism: Lablab purpureus (assembly GCA_030347555.1). Taxonomy (NCBI): domain Eukaryota; kingdom Viridiplantae; phylum Streptophyta; class Magnoliopsida; order Fabales; family Fabaceae; genus Lablab; species Lablab purpureus. Next base: position 14,086,159 of record CM059259.1, read on the forward strand.
CAATGCAAGTTTTAAAAACCTACCGTCTCACACTCGATTCCTCAGTTTCGAACAGCATCCTGAACCGCATACCAACTGAAACCCGAGTATGATACACAGCTTTAACGTACTTCGCTAAGGGTATGACAAATTCAGATGGGCTAGCACTGAAATTATATAAAGAGGGGGAAAAGGTCAATTAAAGAAAACATTTCCATGACTTAGTTTTGCAAAATTGCGCTAGTTATACCGTGGGTTATAGAAAATGGTGAAACGACTATTTGTTGCAGCTGCATGAGCTGCTGCAGCAAGAAGCCCCAAGTGCATACTATCACTCGACAACACTGAAGAAGGCATCACAGTTTGTGGTCGATTAGCGCGACGGATGCCAAGAAGAAGTTGGTTCTTTTCATTCCTATAGAAGAAAATGCACGTTACACAAGACAACATATTACATAATTACTAATAAAATTAACATTTCTTGCAGATTATCTTAATAAAGCAGGCAGATATAAGAATTAACAAGCAACCACACATCTTAAAGGCTAACCCACAAGTCAATGAGAATGTTTTCACTTTTCAGTATTATGATATGTTCTTTTGAATGGCCAAATGACATGCAAGTCACACGGCCTGGTTCAGGTAGAAAAGTCAAGTAGCCATAAAAGCCAGAGAGAAAAGGTCAAAATTGAATTTATGAGAAACACGGAGGTGAAGAAGCAGAATAATATTAATGCTGTCCAGAAAAACAGCAGCATGCGTCTTTGGGGAGCAGGAAACAATTAAATTACTTGCCAGATAAACAGCACAGAATCACCAGCAACAAGTCTTTTAGCACTCACAAAGACACTCCATCCAGTTGTAAGCAGATGCCTTTTGGGCTGGCCTACAGAGGAAAAGAAATCAAAACCAACTTCAAACATTGTAGGAAAAAATGAACATTGCAGTCTCGAACTAAAAGGAAAATTACACTTTTGCAATTAAACTGTCGGAAACACTGCTTTTTAACTCACCCCGGAAGATATGTCTGAATTTCCATTCATTACCATGCAAATCCCTTGCAATTAACTCTTGAGCAGGAGGCTGCTGAGAGAAATCCTGCAAGATCGCAACTATAAATATAAGTCCTAAGAAATTATCAGATTCGATAAATAAGTTGACTTTACGTAATACGGTCTTCTTCACAAAGGTTTACCAGTGCAGGGAACACTTTTTCAGCTGCACGGCGAGGTACTGAGAATCCCCCATGAGTGCTTGTGTCACTTGCGGTCAAAGTTTTGCAGAAGTAGTTTGTTGGCTGTTTACTAGGAGTGCCCAACTCCGCTGGAAGGTATGCCTCCTTTTGCTCTTGCTGAAACACAGACATAGTTAAAAGCTGAAGAATGCCCATAACTCTAAAAGCTCCAAAACCAGTTATCAATTAAGATTTGAGACAGTGATAGCATACAGGATTGAGAGGTTGCAAGGTCATCTGTGCATACACTTCATCAGTCTCTGCATCAGCCTGAATCCCAAATAAACAAACAGATAATTAAAGCAAAGAGGCTGCAGGATCCAACAAGGAAAAAATTGAAACAATCAGAAGCCAAAACAAACCAGTCTTATTACTAAAAAAAAGTAAGCAACTCGTACATGCATAGTCATATTATGAAGTTGACAAATGAGTTGAGGAGGCAAGCTGGGGTAGTTCGGGATATGAGCATCTACTTCCCTGTTGGTCGACACAGCCACCTGAGCAAATAAAATAGTGCCAGAGTTAGGATATACTTGTGCATGTAGTTTATGCAGAAAAGAAGGGAGGAAGTTTAGAATGAAAAGATTCCTGTGGTGGTTTCTGGGAGGCAAGTGAAGTTACTTCATTAGCCTTCAACAATTCAAGACTAAAGAATTGAGCCTGGGAACACCAGTTAAGCAAAAATATAAACATGGTTCCCCAGGGTGAAAGAAAAAACAGGTTTTGCTAAACAAAAGTGTAACAGTAAACCCCACCCCATCCTCCAAATTAGAAGCAATACGGAGACAGAGACAAGAGAGCATCCTCATGCCCAGAAACACAAGATTCGCATTATTACTTTATTCTCAACACTAGTAAGAGAATGTTACCACAATGTCCACAAGGGTAGTAGCAATACAATAATCAAACATCATATATTTTACTCACTTGTTCACTGTGACCTGGTGGAAAGTATACCACGCGGCTTCCAACTGCTGGTAAAGAGACAAGGGGACCAGCACATGCATGCCAAAGTTCTGAATCTAGAACTCGCCTTTCCCCTGCAAAATCCACCCTAATGTCATCAAACATTAATTAACACCAAGAGCCCACACCAGCAAACTCATTTTGGCATACTTATGCCAAATCCAAGATCTTCAAACCTTTAACCGAATCCCAAAACCAAAATACTTTTTTCTCTGATCTCTGAGCTATGAATAAACACAAGAAAACCATAGCCCAAATGGTTAAATTTCCACATCCCCCACCTCAAAACGTTAGCACCACCCATGTTAGACGTACAAAAGACTTCATTGGCTTGGCTAATCACATTAACATAAAGAACACACTCTAATACCACAAGGATTGAGGTTACCAGAAACAGTTTCAGAAAAGTTGAGAAGTGAAAAGCAAGAAGAGATGACATATGGAAGCAGAAGGAGGAGGAGGAGGAGGAAGAGGAGAAGAAGAGAGGAAGAAAGCGGTTACCTTCCTGGGGTGGAGGACTAAAACCAGCCGAAGAAAGTCTCATTTTGAGCTAAAAAGACTCAAGAAAATCAGTAACTTCAAAATTGAGTCCACAATCACAACACTACCAATTAGGCAACAAATTTCTCACAAAATGACAACTTCCACCACAAACCAAGCCAACTCTCTTCCTTCCTTCCCACTGCAGAATAACATTCTTAGTAATCCGTGTCCCAGTTATTGAACCTCTTAATAAAACCCATTAAAATCCACAAATTACCCACAAGATTCCCACCCTTACACACACTCAACCAAAACCAGTGTCACAACAAAAGACAATTGTTTTACGCCTCATTCGATTCCGGTTTTCCTCAACCCCCAACACCCCAGGTTCCAATCCACAACAGAAGTCCTCATTACACACAACAGAGTCTCTCACAAACGCACGTGGCCTCTCACTTCCAAATTTAGCAACAATCTGAAAGAGCAACGAGACCCAGAAGCAGAAGAAAAGAACAAGCCGAAAAGCACATAGATCTCAGGAAAAGAGCGGCGAATCCGAGAAGAGAAAGAGGTTAAGGGATCAGTGATTGACAGAGAAGTAAGAAGGTTGGGTGAGGAGTAGAAAATCGAGAGTCAGCGTTAGGCTCATTTCATTTCCGGTAATGGAAAAATGGGAAGTAGCAGTGGTTGTGTGTTGTGCTTTATTTTTATGGTTATGGTTTGTGGTCATGGTCATGTTCAAGCTATACTACTACTACTACTCTACTTCTAACTTGGTGGCCATGCTACTACTATAGCTTTACCCTCCCTCGTTCTCTCTCTCTCCTTCTCACTCTCTCTCTCTCCTCCAATCAATCACAACGCAACCGCCATTATTTTTGGGGTGTCCTTTTAAGAGGGAGAAAGAGAGTGAGAGTGCGTACAAGTGTTACATTTTTTCTAGGGAGAGAGAGAGAGAGTTTTGCTTTTTATTATTATTACTTTTCGTGCCCACCATTTCATTTTCAGACAACCTACGAGGGAGATTTTAGATTTACATTTCCTCTCCCACGTTCCTAATTATGGATTAATCTTTTATGTTAGTATTAGATTAAATATCTCACGTTTAGCTCTAATTAAAATTGTCTATATATAAGAAGTATTTTTATTTTATGGGCTTAAATTTGATATAGTATTAGGATTTATTTAAATTAGTCTTATTATTATTGAATTTATCGAATTAATTAACTATTTGTTATCGAGTTATTATTTAATTACCTACGTATATATGATTTTATAAACTTCATGCTTGAAAAAGGTCATGGAAATCGTATATTAACTATAGTTATTGATATGTGTTTGCCTATTTTTTATTCCATCAGACATCAATTCATTTTCCTTCATCATTTTAATTTTTTTTATCTTGATATGTGAAACTTTTATAGTCAATGTTGTCAACAATTTTCAAAGATATCTTCAGTGTTTGTTTGTAAAAATGTTCTCCCATTTTTTCCAATTCAATTGAGTGTTGTCCAAGAAAAAATGGACTGGCATTAAATAAACATTTAAATATAAACAAATATTGCAATTTCTTACTGATTGTTTGTTTTGTTCTTTAGTTGTAATTTTTCTTACTGACGAATAAAATAAAAAAGTAAAAAATTATACCTAAGTTTTATTCTTGAAAATAAATAAAACTACAAGTCCAAACTATTAATAAGAATTTGATTAAACTCAAATTCAAGTTTAAAAAGTTATATAAAATGAAAATACAAAATAATTTTTTTTCTATAGAAATTAGTATGTTATTTGTTAATTTTATACTAATTTAGTTTAGGGAAATTAAAAGCTCAGATTAATTTAGTTTGAAGGGAATTAATGATAATTTTACTTAAACTTATAATGAATTAAAATTAGAAATGTTAAAAAGTTAAAGTGAAAGGTAGTAGGTTTAAGAATAAATTTAATTTTTGAATAACTTTGTGGCAGTGTAGGGATATAATCATTTATTTAAGATAAAGTTGGACCATTTGCAAAATCTAAATGCAGGTTCATTGATTTTGACAATGCAGTGACCCAACTCTGAGAATCATGAGGTAAGGAAGATACAGTGTCATATGTTGTTATTCAGTTATCTCTTTAGATGTCAAACCAAATCCCACTATGCATCACTTAACAATACCCATTTTCAAATTTCCCTCTTCCTCCCCTTATAACTTCATATTCTCATAACTTTCAACTTTATACTTCATCAAATTATAATATTTTATTAAATTCAGGTTTTGAACACTAAATATTTTGTTTTATGGTATGGATAAGGAGAGTACCCCCTACCAACCGATTCACCATCAGGTGACACGTGTCAAGATCATGTAATTGTTCATTTTATGAGTTACTTTATATTTTATTTAATTTGGATAACATGTTGGTAGCCTAAGTAATTAACAAGTTATATCTTTTTAAATATAGTCTTCAATTTTATTTTATGTGAATCAGAAAGGCATTTGGAGAGTTGAACTGTTTCGAATCAAAAGTAACTAATGAATATCAAGAGCTACAGCTAAAATATAGTAGTAACTTATTATTTTTAAAACTACAAAATGTTAGACCCAGAAAATACTACAAATGTTTCTGCAGATTTTGGTGAACCAAGTAGATCGTTTTAACCCATTTATTCTAAAATAATGGTTGTTTTCGATCTCTACATTTCTGTTCTGACAGACCAAATTGATAGGAAAATAGTATCATACGAACAATTAATTACATTCTCTTTGTTTGAAGAGAAAGTGAGTGAGAGAATAAATATATTACTTTCTTTTGTTTCATTTTGAAAACAAAATAAAAAATAATTCGTTTTTTCGTTTTTTTTTTCACATTTCTTCTATTTTATTCCATACATTTTAATATATACAATAATTTCACATATAACATCTTTCTTTTTTAAACTTTTTAATATGTTTTTAAAAGATAAAAATTGTAATGGAGCTACCGATTTCAAAACAAACCATACCTAATATAAGCTTCAAATATAATGTATGCGTTATTTCTTTTTCCAATTTGTTCTTATTTCATAACATGCGGAGGGTTCATTTGTCCCATGACTTGAAAAAGGGCATAAGAGTAGCGAATTATATTGCCAATTTTGGCCATTATGATGAGAGAAAAGTTGAATAACACAAAACACCGCATGTTATTAATATCTTTTAGAGTTTATTTTTTACGTACAGTGTAAAGTATTTTGTATTCTCAATTAGTAAAAAATTTATTTTAAAGCGATTATTATAAAAAGCAATAATTTATAATTAAAAATGTTTTACGTTATCATTATTGTTAAATTTAAATTTTATGTCCCTATTTAATTTCCATATGATGTTAACCTGTATTCCTACCCACCACGTGATTGGTTGAAATTGCTTAGTTCTTTTTTGAGTTTGGTATGGATGTTTTAATAAATACTAGCCTTCACCGGTTGGAATTTATATATATGGCAATATTTTTCCTACCAAAACAAAAGCAAGATTTCCTTTACCCTTATTTTATACACAGCGTGCTAAATTTAATTTTCCATTCAATAAATGTTTAAACTTTGTATAAATATATTTAAAGCACTTATTTATTAAAATAATAAAAATTATTCAACCACTGTGTTACTAGTAGTCTAGGGAGACCTTCCTTTTGTTGCTTATAAATGTATGCATATGCATGCATACAGTTGTGTCAAACTTGATTTATCGATACTTCATTATTAACTAAGATAAAAAAAATTCATTTTAAACCTTTGATGCAGAAAGGACATTATTCTTTCCAAAAGTATATTTCTTTCATCACAAGTTATGACAATTTTAAGTGTCATTAACATCTATCATCGTTTTATAAATTTATTTTGAATAACAAGAGTTTTTTGAATCTCACCTATCCAAATTAATAGAGGATGAAGCCAGAATAGAATCAGTCTAAACCCTAATTAACACATCTGTAGTAAACGTTTGTGTCATTATAACATCATTTTCATTCGCCCTGATGATGATCTTCACTTTATACCCTTTTGAGGGATCAAGTCTCCATTGGCGTTCTAAACACTGGTATAGTTAGCAATGTCAAAGTTAATTGGAGTGATATGTCAGTCATGATTATTGGGAAGGTTTGAATGTTCAATAAGAACATCATGGCAGATTCACGTCCACCATTAATAAGCCTAGAGCTGTTATCTCTTGACAAATTCATAGTTTCTTTTTTGAGAAAATGCTAGCTCACTGTATAAGACCATGTTGGGTTGGGTTGGATCTATGTTGAAAGTAATAATGTTAAACTGAATTTACCATGAGAATCCCTTTATCGGTATCAGACACGAAGAGCGATAATTAGCACATCATAATTTGATTCTTGTCTTTATCTATCACTGCCTCCTCAGTAAGCAGCCAGTTGGATCAACATTATCGAATGCATTGACCATGGCGCTGAAGAATAACCTATTTTCACCACGACTGCTTCTAACCAACAATTGGTCTCAGAGGTTTAGGGTTTGTGGTTTCGAAGCTTTGAAGTGGGATCCAGCAAAAAATCACTTAGTATTTTCTAGAGAATGAGACACTCAAGAAAAAAAATCAATGAATATATTCTTTTTTTTTCTCATATTTAACTATAACCACTATAATGATTCAAATGTGCAGATTTCTAAAGAGTCACGTATACTTCAAATATTATATACTTCTATGCAATCTTTATCTTTTAATGTATTATTTAATAAAAATATATTTAATTCTTTATATAAATTAAAATAACATATAAATATTAGTTATGTGTTTGTTTTAATTTTGAATGTATGTGAAATATTTTCTTTATCTAAATAATGAACTTCGGCATAACACCAATTTTACTGATCAAATATTAAAGTTAATCACCAAATAACATTAACTATTACAATTAAATATTAAATATTAAGACAATGAATAAGATTCAACTATAATTATGAAAAGTTTACTTGTTATTAGGATTTATAAAATGTTAGGATTTATATTATATAAATGTTATATCACATATTTTATTTATATTTTATAATAAAGGTTGAAACTCGTATGTATACATAGATTTTAAATGATTGAGAGGTTCACCAATCAATTATTATAATACTTTTACCTATTCATATATTCTTTTTATTTATTTTTTTATTTTTCTGCAAATCTCAAAAATTATAAATATGTTTGTGAACCATTATATTTAATTTTAAAATTTTAACATGATGACAAAAAATTTACCATAAATCTCTTAAATATTTATGAAATTATGACAATTTTCATAATAAAATTATCGAAATCAATAAACAATCAACAACATATTACTTAAAATACTATAACTTAATACTGCAAACTCACATATTATATTTAATAAACAGAGATTTTTTTTTATAATAAACTCTATCGGATTTAATAATAAATAACACAATCAATAACCTTTTAGTAAATATAAAATAAACTATATTACCATATAAAAAAGAAAATTAATCATTAAGACCTTTGATGAAATTACTTAATATAATGATAAATAATTTTTTGCTACTTTTCCAATTTCCTTTAATATTTATTTCCAGATGTTATTTTATATAATAGCATAAACATATTCCTACTTTTCTTTATTATGTCAATGTAATAACTATAAAACTTTCATCTATTTTTTAATTATTTATTTTCTGATATTGTTTACGATAAAAAAAATCTACTGTCTTCAATATTTTTTTTCTGATATTGTTTACAATAAAAATACTATTCTTTAATATTCAATAGAACAAACACTTGTATCTCTTTTCTTTATTTTATTTAAGATAATAATTTGGTCTAATTTCTCAACCATGCTTCTCCAAATTTAATTTTACGGTAGATCTTTCCGTCAATTTTATTACCCATACTAACTTTCTTCAAATTATTGTCAACATATTCAAAACCCTTCATTATTTCTTCATCTTTTTTCTTCAGTAATAAATGGGGGATGATGTTTTCCACAACTTTTCTAGAACAAAGCCATAACGAGCAACCAGCCACTGAATTTTAAAAAGAAAAAAAAACAGTCACGAGGGTTTTATTTAAATTTGCGAGATATATATAGACACACGTACTCTTAACTTGTATTCACACTATAACTGAAGATATTTGCATAGAATGTAGTAATTCTCACATTCTTTTTTATGCATCTTGATAGAATGTATGCAATTTCTTTATACATTTTGATAAAATGCATGCAATTTTCTCCGTTCTCATAAGGATGCAAAAAGCTTTGTTTCTTGTAAAAGGAAGATTAATGTTTTACTTTAACATGAATCTTGGAATTCATAATTACATCTCTTGAGCCATTTTATTTCTCAATTTTTTCTCACCAATAATTTGTGTTATTTTTATGAGATTATACTGAAAAAAGAATCTATAAATTTAGTGAATAATTTTATTTAAGAAAGATGTAACATTTAAGATTATTTTAATTATAAATTTTAAAGTTAATTAGTTATGATGTTTATAAATAGAAATTAAAGTGTTTATATTTAAATCATTCTAAAGTTTAAAAGTCATATTTTTATCTATTTTTATTTATATTATTTTTAAGGATATTTAAATTTTTTTATTGTGGATTTATTATTAGACTACAACCTTGAGAAGATGGAAAAGAGTTCAACCAAGTAAATTATTATATATAATTTTGTTATGATTAGTGGTTTTACTCCTTTTAAGTTTAGTTTTTAAGATAAGTTTTTTATTGTTTAAAGTGTAGTTTAGAAGTTTATCTAGACTTATTGAAATCGATAGTAAAAGTAATGTTTTCAATATTTTAATCTAAACAACGGATGTTAACCTTATTCTCTGTATGTAGTTGATAGTTTCCTGTAGTTGTAAGAGATGAGGATGTTAATTGGACCAAATAGGTGTATGAAATTCATCATTGAGATTATACAAAACTATTTGTATGGAAATTGAATGTGTGAAAAAATATATTATTGGGTTCTTTAGAGTGACTCCCGCTCAATCGAGATGCAAACGATGTATAATCATTAGGTCACTCAAGTGATTGTTCAAATGGTTATTTACAAATCAAGATATTACAAAAGTGATTATTTTTTTAGAAAAATTGATTTTTTTTACAAGAATAAGTTGTTTGAATAATTTAAAAAAAGTTCAACTTTTAAATTTTATGAAAGTAATTAAAATATTTAAAATTGGATAATTTTAAATCTTTATTGACAATATTAATAATTTAAAATTTCTTATATTTTTTAACTTTTGTGACATATTTATGTATTCGCCAACATTGATAGTCCTTTCCGACTAATGTTAACCATTTTTTAAATTTATATGAAGTGATTTTATGTTCGATTTATGTTAGTTGAGATTTTTTTTCTATCAATATCAATTAAAGTTTTTTTTAATAACTTCTCTAATAACGTTAGTAGAATTTTTCTCGTCAACACTGAGAGACTACTTTCCAATTATGTCAATTAGATTTTTTTTATTAATGTTAATAAGAATTATTTTTACTTATGATGTTAAGATTAGTTGATATTGACGTTAGGATAGACCACCGTTTGATATTAAAGAGACTTCTCTCCATCAGTGTGGGACAAGATTATGTTTTTGATATATGTAAACTACATTTTTTCATTGACATGTGTCATAATTTGTTTATTTTATATCCACAATGATAATAAAAAATAATTAAAAACATTAAGTAGAATATTTTGAAAGATTTTGTTCCGATAATATAAATTAAAAATATAAGTAGAAAATATCTCAATGTAAAAATAAGTCTAATGGATATTAATTAAAATAGTTAATTATTGTTGTCAATATCAATGGAAAATAATTTCAATTTATCTCAAACAAGAAAAAACTTTTTTTATGTCCGTTTAAAAATTCTTAATCAACTTTGGTAAAAAATTACTACCAAACAAGACCGATTAAAAAAATATTATCAATACTGTTCTTAAATTATTAATAATTATTTAATATTTAAATATAGTTTTATTTTATAGTAATTAAAATATTTTATTCAAATAAATAATTAAATTTAAAATATGTAAATTGTTTTACTTAAAAATATATAAAATAAAATATTTAAAATAATATTAATATTTGAAAATGTCTTAGAAATTAAGAAATTTCTAACCTAAACATAAAATAAATTTTAGTCAAATGAAAGTAAGGAATTTTCTGGAAAAACTACTTCAGTTGAAAATATGTTATGTAAAGTTAAGATGTCTCACAAGTTTGCTAGAGAGGAGTAGAATGGAGAAAACTACTTTTTTTTTTGGATATATGACACTCTTTCCTTATTTATTGCTTCAAATAACTTATTTTATAAATTATGTTTATAACTTGTTATTGTAATGTGTCGTAAATTTTAATATAATTTATCAAATAATTATTAAAAAATTATTTAAATTTGGATTTTGCAGAAATTAACTTCTAGATTGGATTTTATTTTCTTTAATTTTGTTCTTTAAAAAAAATAAGAAAAAATAAAAAATTTATTAAAAAATTGTAATTTTAAAAAGTAAACTAAATACTTTTTATTGAGAATTAATTTTTTATATCTGAAAATTATTATAAAAAAGATTAATAAAAATTAATATATAAATATAGTAATTAATAATAATTTTTAAAAAATACTGTAATAATTAATAACTGTAATTTTTAATTATTAAATTTAAAAAATATTATTAAAATAATTTTGTGTATAATAAATTGTCATTTTTTAAGTAATTAAAAGTATAAATACTAAATGTTTCATATTATGATGATTAATTTCAATTAATTGTTAAATAGATGATTTAAAATTATGAATAATTAATAATATGAAAAAATTAAAATTAAAATTTAACATTGATAAATTATAAATATTACAAATTTGATACTGTTTAAAATATTTCTAAATGTAGTCATTAATAAATTCAAAATGATTTTTTTAATTTTTTATTCAAATTATTAATTTGAATTATACTTTTATTATTTACATATAATGTTCTTTCTTTTTTAATATTAAATAAAATATTTAATTACTCTTAATTAAATACTGATATTATATAATTTTATATTTTTATGAGAGGCTGTTTCTTCTAAAATAATTCTTAAAAATAAAAAGTCTAAATTTTAATAAAAAACATTTAATTCACTTTTAAAATTAATCTTCAATTTATTAATATTTATTTATTTTATAAATTGTTTTTTTTCACCTTAATTTCAAAAAATAAAATTAAAAAAGAAAATCTAATCCAAAATTTATTTCCTAAAATCTCAATGATTTTTTAATAATTATTTAATTAATTATATTACAAATTTTGACGTAAATTATACAATATTAAAAAAATTATACAATATGATACTTGAGATAATAAATATAAAAAGAATACCATATAAAAAATAGGAAAAAAATTAATTTTACTTATTTACAAAATGTAAAAATAATATGTAAATTAATTATATAATCTTTCATCTACCTTTCTCCATCCATTTTCTTTCTCTCTTTCAAATCAATCAAATTACAAAACTTTTAAAATATTTTCTTTCTATTTCTCAGATATTTCTACTCTACCCAGTAGTTGAATATTCAAGTTTATTTCTTTTTTCTTATTTTATTTCTTTCTTCTTAACTTATTTCTTCTCTATTTCTTTTCTCGAGGTCAAACGCAGTAGCAAATTGTTCAGAATATTTTTTTTAAAATTTTGATTTGAGCATCCAGAATTTCTCATCGTAACCACCGTAACTTTTGCAACTTCTGAAATAAAATTTGTTGTAATAAGCACCTCTGACATGAAGTTATTAGTTAAGTTGAGTTGTAGATAGGACTTTGAAAATACACTAAAAGTATTTGGATAAAACATAAACATGAATGAATGGTAAATATTTAGAAACGTGGTTTGACGTGGTGAAGAAGAAATAGTTGTAAAAGAAATAGAAGAGTGTAAGTAGGAATATTTAGGGATTGAGAAAAAATGAGTGGTGAGTGTGAAAGTGTAAAAGGATGGAGTGGAGGAAAGAGGGGAGCCAAAGGGAAAAAGATTTGGTGATGGGACGTAACAATGTACAGTAGATATAGTGGTATAGCTACAGTTACACTACCTTTTTTTTATTCGTCGCTGTCCAACTTGTACGTATCTCTTACCCCACGCCTTTCTTTTATTGCTCCCTTTCCCCAACTATATATTCTTATTTATTACTGCTATCATTCATCTCTATTCTATTTCTTTAAATCGTTTCTCTTTTATTTTCATTAACTTTTATACTCAGTATATATGCTCATTTAGATATCACTTATCTTTTTATATAAACTGTATTTGCTTGTATTAGATATGAGTTATCATGAGAAACTATGCAGCACAGGCAGAAACGCCATTTTCTTAGGATTGGGTGTTCGCAGTAGCATTGGAAGAAAATGATAAAATGTGGAGTGAGGTATAAGATCGGAAATAAAAAAGAAGTAGAGAGTGCTAGAAGCGAAGGAGAAGATGGATAGCAATTAAGCATTGTTAGTTGAAACATCAATGTCGATTGCACAGCACAACCGCGTCCAGGGTGGGAGATTTTTGGCGTAGGGCACATGTGAAGGGATTGTTTAGATGGTGTTGAAATTGAGAGAAGGAAAAGAAATGTTTTTTAGGTAATTTGTTTGGAGTGTGGAAAGCAGCGAAAAAGCGAAGTAATTGTAAAAGGCATAGGTATGTTGTCTCGGGCAGAAGTGGCAAAAAAAGCCGTTGGGAATTTTGCAAAACACAAGGTACTTCAAAAGCTAGGGTAGGTCTTTATAACTCAGTTTTTGCAAGGAATTTAGGGTGAGAGTTTTGGGGGAAGACGAGTTGAGTAGACGGGATTTGTTGAACAGTGGTGTGTGTTTAGTGTGTGCTGTGAATTGTTGTGAACTGAAAAAGTGGACGGTGGCAAGCGTGTGGTTGGGACAATGTCCATCATCTACCACTGTGTTTCTGCATAGCGAATCACAAACCCAAGAGATTCATGTTTCCGCTTCAACATCATTAATTCTTTAATCATTCTTTACTTCATGCCAAATATATTATTCATCCAACAAGTTTCAATTGAGGACGCAAGAACATACAAACTCACTTACCATTACCGAAGCAAAATTATCTTTTTACATGGATACTATTTATTCCAATTTTTAATATATACCTAATGCTTTTTATGAATCAAATAGAAACAAGTATTTTTTCTAACAAATAAATGAAACATTTGCACTTAAGTTGTTTAAAGAGATGGTAGAAGGGTAGGCAAATAAATGTGGGATGGGGAATTAAAATTAGTATTTTAATTGACAATCATAAACTTAGTGGGGGCAGATTAGATAATGAAATTTTGAAATTGGAAGAGGGTGGGGCAAAGGATCCAGCTTCACATTTATAAATGCTTCCCCACCCTTGGGTCGGCTTCTTCCCGATAACACAAATATTTAAGTATCCATCATCATGGATCCCACCAACTTTTTTTCTTTATTTTATGTTTTTTCAATCATAATTATATCTTCTGCAATTCAAATTTCATCCACCTTCATATTTCATACCCTCCTACCACTTCGTATTCAAGCTTCCCAAAATGTATACTTCTTACTTAAAATGGGTTAAAACATTCAAAACGGCATGATATGCATATAGTAAAGTAGCTGATTGTCATGTATGCAAACCTGTGCTTAATGAAAGCATGATTAACAATTTTAATATTGTATGAAACAAGTGGGGAGGATATTTAGTTTTCCCTTTTAACAAATAAATAGAAAAGCATCTCCTTTTACCTTGAAAGATTCGAGTTGATTGAAAAGTATTATCATTTTCTTTCCTTTTGGTTAAGAGTCAAAAAGCCTCATTCAGCGGGTGTATAGCTAGTTGCATACCTACCTCTCTCTTGTAGAACCCAAGAAGAGACAAATTAACATATATGTACTGAATAAGGCATTACATCCCAGGAAAGTACTGTAAGCCAATGCTTATTCATATTTTAATGCAAACCATGCCTACTTTAGAAACACTGCCAAGAGTTCATCTTCTTTTAAATAGAATTTACCTATAACCATTTACTACAAACTGCTATTTTCATGATAAAAACTATTTATCATATTGGGAAACAAAATATTTAATATGTTAATATATATAAATACACACAAAAGTACAATTGTTATAGCAGGGCCTTTTTTATAAATATATAAAAAAAGCTTTCCAGGGACCAAAAGCTGTTCTTAAATTAAATTGACTCACGAGCTAATTTAATCCTCTAAATATAATAACTTCAATAAAATTCAAACCATTTATATGTAGATATTGTGTTTCTAGAGTTTTTTTTTACAGTGAGTAGTAAAATATTCAAGTAATACTACTATTATAAGGTGTTTTGACTCTATTTTTTAAATTATTTGAACAGCTCATAATTAGTCATATGATTGTAGACAGATCACACACACCTTGATGTTGCTGAATGGCACAAGAAAATACCACTTCCTAAAGGCAATTTCTTATCCCTAACTCCTAAGAAGAATCATCAGACAAAGATGCAGTGGCCTTGGCTTTGATCCGAAATTTTGGGCATCCCTTGATTGCGACAGTTGCTACATAAGAGTGCCAAGCCAGTACCAGACAACCTTTAAGCCCTTGTGGTCCTGTGCATCTTAGGATCTACAAACAAAAACTTTCAAAATCCATACATAATTTGCATGCGCAGTAACAGGTTTTCTGTTGCATGTGTTGCAACATAGAGTCCTCCTTGTTGTACGTAATTACAATAATTAAGTGTGCAAATCTTGATCATATGTGGAAATTGAAAGCAGCAAAGATATTGCAAATTAATAACTCTAGCGGCTAAGCAACCTTTTTTTTTAATTCAATCTAACTCTTACAATATTCGCTTCCACATCAAAGTTGTCATCATGCACGAAGCCATTACTTCCATATATAGAAATGCGTTTTCTCATTATTAGAATCTATAGTTGTTCTGTTTGAATGTTCAAACTCTGAAAGCATCTCGATCGTAGTAATTTCCTTCTGAATTTATCTTCAATTATTATTGCTCTCCTTAGCTTTAGACAAGATATCGATTAAATGAAAAGTCAAGTTCCACATTAGAACAGATAATTGCTAAAAAAAAGTTATAATACAACATAATTATCCATCTATCTATCGATCTCATATGTCTAACTCAAATATACATATATAATATCATCAGGTGCCTCTGATTGAACCTGAAGTGTCTTTCACTCTTGTGTGAGTTTTCTGACTCCAAATCACAATATCACATCAGAAGGAGGAAGCTTATCTGGTGCACTGATCTCAAGGAAATTCAAACCATTCACACGTGCAAACAAATAGACAGATTCTGACTGGATTCTGATACATGAACTTCAATTTTCATAAATATAATTTAAACGCAAGAATATATACACGGGGCTGCAGTAGGTCCCTGGAGTGCAATAGACAATCTTAATTCTTGCATGGGCCTATATTAATTTAAGAAATAAAGGAAGAGATATTGCAAGTAGATTAAAACTCAACAACTAGTGGGTCCTTAATAATACCATGACCAAGACCATCAACTACACTATCATCATGCACCAATTTTTCTCCCTCATCATATTTCTTATTATATAGTCAAACATCATATACTATTCTTCCTTATATTTTATCCAACTAATAAATAACACCAATAAATGATTAGAAATAAAAAAATGTTTAAAAAATAGATTAGAAATTTAACTTATAAAAAAATAATTTAATTTGATGAGTGTTTTATGAATTCAAAGTGACTATGTGTAATATAATTGTGTAGAAAATTATAGTAATTAATATGGTCTTAAAGGAATGTTGGTGGGGAAGGATAAGGTTACAGGGAATGGGTGTGGAGATGGATGGAATTGAAAATAAGAAAATGTTTTTGCATGAATGATGAACAGCTAGCTTAGGTTAGCTAGGTACTCTTTCATTTTCGTACATTGTGTATCATATTTTAGAATTGATTAGTGAGTTTGTGGGTTAGTGCATAGAAAGAGAGAGGGGAAAGAAAAAGTGAGAAATGTCAAAAAAGCAACAGCTCATGGCTTAGATTTGAGGGTCCCGCCAAATTCGTCTCTCTGGATTTCGTAGTTTCCCTTTTTGACGCCTTCGAATTGGACTCCATCGTCACCTCTCTCTCTCTCTCCGACCATTTCTGCCTCGGTTTTGGAAGAATTCGATTTCATATAATATATATAACATAATATACCCTTTTTCCTATTTTATATTTAAATTTACCTGGATTTCTTTCTTCATCTATGTCTAAATTTGCAATTAGCAGAAATTTTTGTTCTTTTTAAGATAACATATTATTTGTAACTTTAATTTTATATTTAAAATAGTCGTTCGATTTGCGTTGTGTTCAATCAAATCATTATACGTGCATGTGAGAACTGCTTCATACTTCTTTTTCTTCATTTTCCATAGCTCCCTTCACACACATACACAAATGTCCGGGGTTTCAATTATTCCATGAATTTATGACTCAGTTTTTTTAAAAAAAAAAGTTGTTTTAGATAGTTGAAAGTTTACGAATTTAATTAATAGGTTAAATATATCTTTTACTCTTAAATTATTTGTTAAAATTGTGTTTTGTTATCGTGGTAAATTTTGGATTTATTTAATCTTTGTACTTTATAAATTCATGTAAACGATATTTGATAATGTGTTAAATTTTTTTTTTCTTCATAAATTTTTACTTCACTACTATCTGTCTCTTAAGTTTGTTACATTTTTTTTTTTCATTTCTTCTCTTCAACAATGTTTTTATTTGTCATCGAAGATCATTTACACAACATCTATTTACAAAGAATAAGAACGAAATAAATTCAAAATTTGTTTTAGAGACAAAACACAATTTTGACAAATAGTTCAAGAACTAAAAATATATTTAATCCTTAATTAATTTTATACCCAAAAGTTTATGAAAATAAAATACCATTAAACCTTGTTAAGTTTATTGTATTTTATTTTTCTTCTCTAAATAAATTATTTTATCAAAAATACTGAATATAAAATTATTGCAAATAATAGTGTGATGATAATCGAATAACAATATCCATATATTAATAAAAAAATAGATATTATATACTTCAATATATATATATATATATATATATATATATATATTCAACATATAGTAAAAATAGTTAAAAAATTATCACTATAAACATCTACTCGACGATATTTATTTACATAAGTTGATAAATAGTATTATTAGATAAAAAAAAACTATATCTAATAGCTAGAGTGTAATTTATTTTTTCTTGAGATTATATTCAGTTATGATTTTGATGCATCTGACCTTTTTCATATAATGAAAGTCCACAAGTTATTAATAGGATTCAAATATGATTTAAATGTAACTTGACTTACCTTATTTATACTGAAGTAAAATTGAGGCAACCTACAATTATTGCCTCTACTAATTTGGATAAGAAAACATTTATTAATGTTAAGTGTTTCTAAAAATATCAGTTTACTTAGAAATAACATTGATCTATATCTGTAAAAAAATACAATAATGATAAAAAAGAAATCTCCATTGATTTCAATAGAAAAAAAAAACACATTAAGTTAGTAATACCCAACCTCAACTCAAACACTTATATCTCTAACAAAGTGGTTTGAGCAATATTGTGACCAGGATTAAGTCTAAAAAAAATATACAATTTTGAGATACAATTTTAAAATAAAGCATACAAAATTTGAAAATTCTTATCGGTGAAATAAAATTTAAAATTATATAGTTTTAGAATCTAATTACTCTCACAAATCTCTATAATTTTATTTTTCTAAAAGTTTTCTATCAAAAGAAATATTCTATCATAAAATACTTTAAAATTTCTGTAGAAATTAATTATTCTCTAAAAAATATAGTCCAAACACCTCTAAATCTTATCAAAGTTTCTCCATCAAGTGATAAACATCACCATATGCATTAACTAAGTGATAATATTTTATTTTCTCCTCCACAAATTAAATAAGGAGAGTAAAAATCAAAATTTGTCCTTAAAAAAAGTGTTAACACAGTAATATTTAAAAGAGACAGAAAGAAAAACTTCCAAGGAGGTCTCTAATAATGAATGCAATTGTGAGGGATTTTGGCCACTATAAAGTAGAATTCATCGCACCTAATTAACTTGCTTGGTACATTATATCTTGTCCAAATGGTTGGGATGTGGCTATGATGTATCCAACTCAAAACCTACCTTTGTTTGTCTCATCAAAACGTGTCCATTTTCAATCCCTGTGCATTATCGTTTCATCTTTTCTTTTCCTTCTTTGTTTCACTATGACAAGTTATACAAATTGGACCAATCAAATCATTGAAAAAAAAGACATTATTTCCAAGTGAGGAAATTTACTACTCGAATGTGTTTGGAGTCAAACATTTCCATCACGCAATCATTCAAAGTAAACAACTAGAAACGTTATATTTTTAAAACAAAAGCTACTTCGACCTATTTTTTTGTGTGTGAGCGCGTGTTGGTCCTTTGTGTTTCAATACTTCATTTTTTATTTATATATGTTTTGTTTTTTGGAGTTTTTAAATGCAATGAATTTATATTTCATTTTAGAAAGTAACCCAACGGTGCAGACTGTTATGTAAAAGACAAAGCAGAAAAATAGATACTTATCTTACTTTTAAGGAGATTGCTTATATTACTTTAAAGGCTTGTTCATATTATGTGTCTACCCTCATTGAACTTGAATTGGGCTTATTGATAATTAAAATACATAAATATATTAATGAATTATGTGATATTGTCTTAAAATTAGTAGAAATATGACAATTCCTTGCTTTGATTACTCTAATTTATAACCTAATTTCACAAATGATATATAAACATTAGAATAATGAGTAGATGGTGCACGTGATGATATCAAGAAAGAATAAGCTTAGGATAATGGATGAAGTGATGGAAATGAAAAGTAGTATGGAGATAGTTTCTGTAGAGTGTAACATCAAGTTGTTTTCAAGATCAACTACTATCTTTACAAACTAACACAAGTCTTTTACAGCGTGCTTTGTTCTCACTGGTATTTTTCCCACAAAACTTTTTAGGAGGTCATCAATTCCAAAATGGCTCAAAGTCAAGTACATTTAACCTCAAAGAGCTTAAGCAACAAGCTATTGAAAACATGCATCTTGTTGGTACGATAACTAGTATTGGTAAAGTTCTTGAAGTTATGGTAAACTATATAGTCTCATATTTGAACAAATTCCATAACTTCATATTTTGGTATTTCTTTTATGCATTTTCTTGTTTGGAATCCGTCAAGAGTCGCTCCTAATATGATTTTCCCCCTAAACATTATATATACACACACACACTAAAAACTAATTTATTTCAATAAATCATTATTTGATAGGTAGCTGAAAATACTAACACATCACATTCAATTTTAAGAATGATTTGTCTTTTTAAGTTTATAGTTAGATTTAACCAACTTTAAGGATTAAAAATATTATATATTATATTTAAGAATGATAATTATAAATGTTTATATTTCTAATATTGTAAGGCTATGTTTCAATTATTTAAAGGATGAATTAATGTTTTGATATAGTTTATTAAAAGGGAAACATTTAATGTGATTAATTCAATTAATTGTCATTGATAATAACTTTGTGTAGACGATATGGGACTTGGGTGAGTTCAATACAAATAAATACTGTTATAATCGTCAGATTATTTAAATATGATTTTATTAGTTTTTAAAACTTGGAATACATTTTTCTCTAAATTTAGATTTGATTATTTTAGTTTGAATAAAAGGAATTGTGCAGCTCCTGTAAACAACATAAAAAGTTCCATGGAAATCGTGGTTGTGCAGCTCATACGTGTGTAAACTCATGAAAGCATGCACATAATAATATGAGCAGAGTACTTGGACTTTAATTGACGAAAATGTAGTGTAAAATCTGGTTAGAGATATCTGATACGAGTTAGGCACTTGGAGGAAATTGGTCACATCTTATAGGCTCATGGTTTTCAAGAAACAGGTAGGGTTAATTGGGGTTCAATAAATGAAGCTAAAAATACGAATGTACAATAGTTATGTACAGCCATTTTATGATCAAATAATGCAAATGAAGAGGGCTAGCAAAGAGACAACCCATGTAAAGAAACTACACAGAAAACATCACACTCGCCATAAACTTCTAGTGTCAAGTTTTTTTTTGGAAGACATTGATTATTGTGTAGATGACTGAAAAAGGACATGTTATAATTGTGGGGGAGGGGTGGCTTTCAACATGCAATAATTTCGAGGATCTTGCGGAATTTGTGACTCCAATATGTCCACTAAGATAGTTTCTTTTCCACTCGTCAATTCTTGTCACTTAGCTAACACAGCTATCACACCTCACACTACACTTCAAAGAAAATCTCTGCTTTATTATTATTTTAAACAATTCTAATACAACAAGCTAAATTTCAAGTTTCCTAACTAACTTTTTTTATCTATCTGCATGCATTGCAGAATGGATCTGTTTAATCACTAACAGTTTAAATATATGAATTTTTGTCTGATAAAAAGAATAGAGGATATATATATATGTTCCAGATTTTCTTTCTGTGCCAATCATTTCATATCAACAGCTGCAATGGTGAGGTAGAGTCTATGAACACGTGTAGGATGATCGTACATTGTCATATTTTGTGATAAACAATATACGGTTAATGAAACATTGTCCTTCAAAGATTGAAAATCTCAGAAAAGCGGTGCATGTGCTGCTGACTGAAGTCAGGATTTTATTCTATATATATAAAGAAATCCGTATTTCTGGTTTTAATTTGCCTATATATATAAAAACACGATTCCAACCATATCTGCTGTTTTGTTTTGGAGTGTTAAAAGTGTTAGTAAAATAAACCCTGGTTTTGTATCAACTTTGTTTACTGTATCAGATATTTAAATTTCAGTGTTGATTCTGAAAAGGGAATTTATTTAATTACCTTCACTAGATTGAGAGTTGGTCAAATAATATAGTAAGGAGATATTCACTCATAAAAGGAGAAAAAAACATAGAAAATGTTATCTATATTTTTTTTTCTTTTTTAAAGTTTAACTCGAATAAACTAGAAGTATATTAACTGAGGAATAGGAAAGTTGATTACACATTAGTGATAATCAATGTGTGGTTGATTTAAGTGGTATTTATTTTATTTTTTTCAATATCGTTTTGAATTTAAGTGAATGGTTCACACACTATAGTTTGAATAAAATTATATTTCTTAAAAAATATATTATCTCATTCTAAATTAAAACAAATATATTAAACTAGAACATTTTTTTTTAATTATTTTTGGCAAGATACATTTTAAATGTGGTTTTTAAATAAGAGTATTTTTATGAATCGAAAAAACAAAAAATATACTTATTTAAAAATCTCACACAAATTTCATTCCATATAAAAAATAGAAAAAAAATTATCTTCGCAATCCCTTACTCACCTAATCAATTTCATTTCTTAAAGGAAAAAATGTAGTCTCTCTTTTAATTAATTTTAAGATTTAATAAAAATTATAAAAATAAACAAAAAGTAAAAATTAGCATGTCCAGTAATATATATATGTCTTATTTTACTGTAAATTTTTAATCATTGATGGCATGGCAGTTGATGATATTTCATTAATTTTCCACACAAGTATCATTACTAACTAAATAACTAAATATTTATTAATTAATGATTTATATTTTTGAGAAAAAGTGTAAATAATAACTTTAATGGTCACGCAACTTAGTAACAAATTAATAGGTGACGTAACTTTCGGTGTAGTTGGGTGATGCAGCCATGTTGAGATACATTTATTTTTAATTATATCTTTAACGTCTAGTCTTTATCATGTTTAAATTGAAATCTCGTAATAAAAAAGAAAAAGAGAAGAAATTTCTGTTTTTGGGTTGAAAATATTCTTAATAGACGCAACAGATGAGGAAATGGGGATTAGACGAAAGAAGTGAAGAAAAGAAAATAAGGAGGTAGTTTGAAAAGAAGTTAGATAGATGGTAAAATGTAGAATAATTGTAATAGTAATTATGATGATATATAATAAGAAGATGTGATTAGAGTGAGGATGGTAAAGAGGGGAGGCAAAGGGAAGAGAATATAAAGTGGAGCCCATGGCATGTCCCTCAATGATTCTGGTGGGTAGCATGAGATGAATGCGACTAATTAATGATAAAGAAAGGTTGAGAGTGTCACTAAGCATAATTATTAGTAATGAATCAAAAGGGGTTTGGTTTAGTTTAGGTTTAGCCATAAGTGTCTTTTTGCAAACGTAAGCCAAGACCCTCTGAAAGAAGAGCATAAACATAGTTAGAGAGAGAATGAAACATGTTGACCAAATGTTTGTGTTTTCACCCTCTTTTTCTTTGCCATTTTTCAAAGGTAACTGGGAGCCAGGGAGCCAGGGAGCAGAGCAACAAAGCAAGCCAGCATCCATTTGGATTTTTTCTTGGCCATGTTTTGGGTGACACACATCAAACATAATAAACCCATTAACAGTTTTTGTTTTAATTATTATAACAATTATAATAATAAATTCATGTTTGCTCATCACCATACTCGCTAATCATTTCTATATCATCTTGGTTAGTGAAAATGGACCTACAACCCCTACTATAAACATTCTGTCTTTCAAGTCAAATCTCAAATTCCTTGTCATTAGATTATTAATAATATTTCCACTCTCTTCACCCCTAACACATTTCTCTCTCTTTTTGTCTCTCTTCTATATGCACATCCACATGTAGCTACATGAGCATGCACCACATGAGTCTCCCCCATGGTGTAGGAGATATCATCAATCATGTGTCCCCTTCAACAGTGAAAGGTGACAACATACTTGGGAAACAAATTTTTTGAACCACCTATGCTAAGGATGTTTTGGGTTGGGTTGAGAATAAAATAAGTGTTGCATATATATATATATATATATATAAAGGAGGGGAAATGTGCACCACTTGAGATGGGATGGTCAAACATTTTTTTTTCTCTCTTCTTTGAACATAGCTTCGAGGATATTGGTATTGTAGAAGGGGTGAATTTAAAAGTTGTGGAGTATCCCTTAAGATACATTTGGAAGGTTTGATGTTATAAAATTGTGTCAAAGATGCATTTGAATGTGAAGCCCAAGTAGGAATCGGTCTATTATTAATGGGACCACATTCCAAGCAAGGCAAGTGGGTTGAACACATTTCTTGGTTTAGAAAATGTTAGACATCAATGATGGTATTAATTCTGTAGAGAATTATGACCATAAAAGTTCATTATAATATAATATTGGTAACATTTTTCAATTGCTGGGATTAAATATTGCTGGAAGGAATGATATTTTAATTTGTAGGGCACTTTTAAGATCTAGGAGAAGAATCAGTTGGATAGTGTAGGGCAGAGAGAATAAATTATTGTGATCTAGGGGTAGAGAAGAACACACCTGGGCTTTTTATTAGATTTGGTTTTAACTTGACTAGATTTCACTCAAATATGCTCTGCAACTCACTAAGATCCAAAAAGAAAAAAAGCTCTGTTTATTCTTCCTAATAAATCAAAGAGATTATCATTTATTAATGTGATCCTAAACCACTTTTTTGGGGGTCTAAATTTTTCTCAGTGATTGTTGATTTTGGCCTCTATTATTTGGTTGATCGTGACAAGTTTTATAATGTGGCAAATAGTGCTTCGTATAACGCAATAGCAGCACATGGTTGAGTCAAACATCAAATTATCACACAAGAGCCAAAATAGTGACCAGTTTTGCCCGTGTATGCAAAAACCGAAATACACGCGCGCAAAGCACACCCTCAGTCATAATATTAATATATATATATATACTACGATTTATAAAAATTGGTCAAATAAGTTGCATAGTTTTCTTTTTATTTTTTTATATTTGTCCATGTTTGAAAAATGAAACCATAAAATTTTCAAAGATGGTCATTTCGTCCTTGTTTTTTTTATAGATATTGTCAGATTTGAACATAATAATTGCCTTGAATTTTAAATTAATATCCGTTAATATTTTATTAAAAGCTCTATCTTTAATTAAATTCATAAAATTAATAAAATTTACTAAGAATTTTACAACAACATTAAAGAAAAAATAAATTCCAGACAACAGCGTCCGATTGAAGTTGAATTCCACATGGGATTTCAAATTTGAGGATACGCACCAATACCTAACTCTCGGATTGAG
Source organism: Lablab purpureus (assembly GCA_030347555.1). Classification (NCBI taxonomy): domain Eukaryota; kingdom Viridiplantae; phylum Streptophyta; class Magnoliopsida; order Fabales; family Fabaceae; genus Lablab; species Lablab purpureus. The sequence goes on from CM059259.1 coordinate 14,111,031, forward strand.
GTCAGAGTCATCGAGTTTCCTTTGTTCTATGTAAGATATTTAATTAGTTATCTTTCGTTTTTTAAATCATTACCTTGTTGAATTCTGCTCACACTTCAATTTTTTTTTCGTGCATATAATTGCCCAGATAAGGAAAGTATACCATGGGTACTTAGGATTCGGCTATTGCGTACACTCCAAAACTCAAATCGCAGAAAAAAATAATTTCAGAATGTTATTTTTACATTCTTGATTACCCTTTTCAAAATAAAAAGGATGTGACTAGATTATGTTTAGATACAGAAGGAATGTTCTGCATCATTTACCCAAAAGAACTCTGAAAATGTGACTTTTTTTCGTTTTGCATCCTATAAAAATCTTGGACATCTTCTATTCATTTGGGAATGAATTTTTATATGTGGAGAAGTTCCTAAAAAATTTTATGAAATGCGGAAAAAGAAATAATCTGAAAATGTACAGCTTAGCTAGGCCTAATAAGATGTATGAAACTTTACTACGTTTCCCCCTTCCAAACAAATTAACAATGTGTTGCCTCCTTCGGCCCATGTGCCATTTTGTCCATTGAAAGTTTATCAGAAACAAATATTTTCCGTCCACACTCCATATGTTTGGGGCACCCTTTTGGGCCTGCTTGTGTCCAAGTAACTTGTTTTAAATCACTCTGTATTGTATGATGTTTTTTGCTCTAAAAAATCTTCGGAAAATGAAAATTATTAAGAGGACAATACATATTGCAAAAGATTCATATTACCATGCGAGAATTTTGATAAAAAGCGTGGTTTCCACTAGTAATGGGAGAATTTTCGTAAAAAAAAAAAATTGCTGTTACGACGTTATGTAAACACTGATGAAAACACGCACTTTCACGTGTGACTGCATTTTCTGTGAAGCTTAATTTTATTAAAACTCATTAAGCTTAATTTAATATATGAGGCGTGCTGATGCTCCATATCTGATATGTGGCTTGCCACACGTGATAAATTCTATCAAATGAACTATAGCCATCCGATTAAATAAAATTAATCTAATGGGTCAAACAAAAGTGCTGCACCCAAATACATTGAAGCAACCAAATCTAAAGTGTATGTACATGCCTTGGGCCAAATTCTGAGGGAGGTCGTAAATCTCAATGAACGAGGACATCGTTGTTTGAACTACAATATGCACCAATATGTTTAATATATTGGAATGGACACTTTCCTAGTGAATTTATCTGCTAAGTTCCGTATGAAGAAGGATATCAAAATTGTTTATGTAGACATGTGTAGGGAACAAGTGCTTGGCAGAAACTAAAACACTTGAATCAGAATTGCACTCTAATAGTTATCGTATTGGCTATGCCTACCTAGAATTTACTTATAGAGTATAGAAAATTGACAATGAAGACTTAACCAATCCTTCTATTTTGTCTACAAAGCAATACAATACTCCACTTGACATGGAACAAAGGATGCGTGTCATTCTTCTTCTTCAAAGTCCATGAGGAAATCGGTCAAATTTTCTGAATCGTCTACAGCTTCGTCCAGTGACATAGGACCATCTTTCTTTGGCTTTGGCTTTGGCTTTGGCTTTGGCTGCATATTCAAGGAGAGGAAGGGATGTTTTGTCAATTAAAAAATGTTACGGATGAGAAAGAAACATGTGTGAAATATAAAAGTATATGTCAAGGATTTCTAATTTGATAGTCACCCCAGTAATAGGAGATACCAGAAAGCCTTTGATCCATCTGAGGATACTTAACTAGAAAACAACTACAAGAAAATATTTGATTTACAAGAGTACCTTTGACTTGCGAAGCTCAGGAGTACTTTTCAACACACTCCAATAATCACTAAGCTTCTCTTCCTCTCCCTCTTCCTCTCCCTCTCCCTCTGCCTCTCCCTCTCCCTCTCCCTCTCCCTCCCCCTCTTCCTCTTCAACGTCACTATCATCTTCATCCTGCTCGATAAAGACAGAAACAAGGGAGAAAAATGTTTCTTATAGCCAATCATTTTGGAATAAAACTCACTAGACAACCGCTGTAAATGAAATCCTATAAAGATGACTAAACAGAAGCTCACATCCTTTTCCCCAATGTCAACAGCTTTGGCCATAGCTTCATCCAGGTCTGTCATCTGCCATTAATACAAAACAAAGGTAGTATTAAATGGAGAAAGAAGCACAGCAGAAAGTAATTGTTTTAAGAGGTTCATAACTTTACACTTTGAGTAAAGTAAGAAGTTCAAGTGAAAAAACTAACCAATACTAAGTTATTCCATAAGAATTTTGTTGTCAATGGATTATAAATCCGTGTACAACTTTTTAGAAATTTAAAAAATGTCATGTCTATCCTGCTATAAGCTTGTTATAAGGATCAGATTATAGGTTGGCATGATAAAGAGAAAACTTACTCTTTAAATATTTACTTTCAAATGGATCTTCCCCGTTTTATGGCTCAACTTTAACAAATAACATCAAAGAATAAATAGACATTTTTCTTATTTGGATTTATAGCTTTCTCTACCATTTTAAATTTCGATCCAGATTCCAATTAGTAGTCTAGTCAACCTGATGGAAGTGACAAGCAGAAAACCGAATGAAAGTCAATTTACATACAAAACTTTACTTCACGAGTTTCCCCCCTCCCCCATCTATTGTGTCAACAGAGATCATTTTTTACGAGTAAGGTTCCTAATAAAATGACAATTTTCCATCCCATTAACCAGAATTGCTATATTGAATTGGCAAAAAGATAAGTAAATGAAACTCCTTGCTTCCTTGGTACATGTGAACTAAACTCAGTTCAAAACAGCCAACTAAAATTCCCATGCTTTGAGTCTACGTAACTCTAACTTCTTGCCCCTAAACATTAGTTGAGAGTAGAGTCCCAGCTTTCACCTTTCTTTTACTTTAATCTTTTTGCACAAGTGAAATCTAATGTAAACCAAGTTAAGGCAAATCATATAAAACCAAACAATAAATCTCTTCAAGAATGAAATTCTCTATGTGCAACTCATCTGTTTGCAAAATAATACAATCAAGTAGTATAACCAAGTTCAAACTTACTTACCTCAATTTGTTCAGTCTTTTCCTCGGCTATAGTCTTCTCAAATTCCTCCCTTGAAATGAGTTTTCCATGCTGATCATATGAAGAAAAGAAATTCAGGAATTGTGGCGTAAATAAAATAATCACAATTGTCATTAAGAATTTGGTCTTGGCATTATGTAAGTCTGAATATTGAATGTTTCAACAATCAGTAAAAAAGACAAAACAATAATATATTTGAGGGCAAAATTTGGCCAATGACTACAGTTCGACACTTGTAACTGTATAAAAAGTGCTTTGGGGGATTATCCTCATATAGCAACAAATAAGAGTTAAATTGGAAGGATTAGAACATAAATGAATTATGAATCTAACAGTAACAGATTTAAGTTCATCGTATAACCAACATGGAGAGTTGTCTTACTTTTTTTTATCAAAAGTAAGACAAGATATCTTACGAGTTAGAACCATGACATTGTTTTGTAATGATCAAGTTATGAAGTGGATAAAAATAACAGTAAATTACCATATGAAGCTCATATTTTGGAGACAGTATAAGTAGTATTCAAGCACATAATTCATAGTGTGAAAATTTAAACTGATTTTTTAGCACACCATCCTGTAAATATATGTTCATATTCGTTTAAGGAGATTAACTATTGCAATTTACTCCATTTTAACAAAAAAGAGAGTAAATAACCTCCTTCAGATAAGCCACCATATTTGGCGTTGGGTCATGAAAATTGGGCCCCCTGTAGTCAATCACTTCATTTGGATCTTGAATATAGTTCACAGTCGGGTAAACTGGATCTCCACCCCATACTGCAAGAAAGAAGAATAATTTTTAATCAAATATTCTAAATTAAAATGTTATCAGTAAAGTGAGCAAAATTATTTGATAAGTAGATGCCAATGCATAAATTATGATGACGACAGGCAACAGGTGAATAGTTTAACACTAATTCTTAGTGATAAAAGTACATTTAATTAAGTAAACAAGAAATAAATGCAAACTCAGAGTTTCAAGGACAACAACGAAATGTAAGATGCTGAAAACTCCTAGTTAATTATTATGAAATTGATATAGAAAAAAAAACACAAAAAATAGGCATTCGAAGAAAGGCAGATGATCAGTAAACAGATGTAGTAACAAATTTCTCCTTTCTAATATAATTTTTCATTCAGTTAATTTTCTCTTATTCCTTAAATACATTAAAAACTTGGTCCCCACTACAGCATACATAGTAGTGTTTTCTTTTTCCTGAGAAAATAAAGGCTATTAAGTGGTTATTTAACAAACATCGCTAATTAAGGCGAAACAAATTTAAAATAGAAGTAAGAAGAATGGCAATATGACGATAGATGACTAAGAAACTAAAACGATACAGCCATGACACAAATATTTAAGTTTTAAAGTCAGTACTTTGCTTTATCTGATCCTCCCTCATTCGCATTGCTAAAGGGTCCCTTTGAATTCGATAGTCAGTCCCCATCATTACACGATACTCTCGGTCAGTCTGGTGGCAAAACATTTCAATTAGTTGTGCATTTTCATCTTCTCCAGTCTCTTCAAAATGCTTCTGAATAGCTTCACGAGATGTGTCCCTTTTCCATGCTTTCACCCATTCTGAATAGTATGCAATTGGACCATCTCTTTCAAGTCTCTCCTGCTCAGCCTGAAGCCTGCAAAAATCAGTTTTGATTGATTCAATCATGTGATGAGACAATAATACAGGAAGCTTTTATACTTGACGTTTTCCCAGTTTAAAGCAAAAAAAATTGAAGTGGGAATATTTTTTATGCCTATTTAAGAGAAAATGATTTTGACTTTTTAAATAAATTCTTTTATATGAATTACAATTATGAAAAATTAAATTCAACTCCCTACACTTGTGCTTAGGCGCACTAAAACCTAGTAGGTATATTTTCTCAATATTTATTCCCAAGTTCAACTATGCTCATTACTTTTGCTTAAAAAAAACAATTAATAGTATATTTTCCTTTCCTTTTGAAAAGATACATCTTGAACAAGAATTAGAATCTGTTGTTCACCTAGTACATCCGTTTTAACAAGGAAGCAGAACTCAAATTTGAACCTTTCAAATAAATGAAGCATATTGACAGGGACCACTTTTTTCTAAATCAGTTTATTATAAAGCACATTTAATGGAGGGGCTTAAATAAACTTGGAGCAACATATGAAGATTACTCACCTTACAGTTAATTCATGATGTGAATTGTGTGTCAAGTAGTCTCCTTAGCATATGAAGGTTACTCACATGCATTTTCTCAGTTCTTTCAGATTTTGTTTTTCAATCTTCAAGCTACTGTAGTTTAACCTATCTAGTTAATCGCTTTGTTTGCAGCTCTTCTATGTTTTACATTTAGAATGCAATACAAAATATAGTTTTTATTTCTAGGCTTATCAGAATTATGTTATGAGCGTTAGTCAAGAATACCTTTCTTCTTTATAAATTTCACGCCTTGCTCGGTAAAGGGCAGTTTCTGTTAATGTTGGGTGTTCACCGTGAAGCTTTATTTGTCCAGTTTCTGCCATAGCTTTCAGGAAAACCTGAAAAATGAAAGAAGTTTAGGTTCAAGATGTAAAACTTAATTAACAACATAGAATTTGTGGCTTCAACATATATGACGGGCTTTTAGACCTCTTGTTTGATGAACATGACCATGGATAATCTAACAAATAAAAGTATCTGACATGGCGACTGGGAGCATCTTACAAGAAAATGATTTTACAACCCAAATTATTGCAGTCTGTTAACCAGATTGCCAAAAGAAAAAATGAACTGGCCACATATGGTGAATTAATCCATAGACAAAATAAATTCCGATCATAAATCACAAAACCAAAAAATAAACACTAACCGTTTCAACATCAGGTTTCCTCCTTTGCCACCTGGACCATTGCTCTTTCTCCGGCTGTTTCCAATTCCACCACAGCTCCTCATTGGGAAGCACCCCCTCAATTGGCTTTTTAGCCTTTGGATCAACAAACGGATGAGGAATTCCAAGTCTCTTACTGAACTCATATTCACTCAATTCTTCCTCCTCGGGTTCAGACTGATAAACAACAAAGTCAGACGAGTGATCCTGAGATTCTTCCGAGGATTCAACCAAAAATTCAGAAGAACCAGAACCAGCACCAGTCAATTCTACAATGGGCTGAGACGAAGAAGAAGAAGCAGCAGGAACAGATGCCTTGTAGTTCTTCCTCCTACTTCCAGGCTTGGCTCCATAAGATGGAGAGGTTGATGATTCAGCAGTTGGAGCAGGTGCCCTTGCAGCCCTCACACGACTAGCAGTTCCCTCGGGCCAATACTCTTGACTGGGAATGCTCGCTCGGGCTCCGGAGGCTGGCTCGAGCTGGCCAGAGGTGGAGTCAAAGTAACTGTGATAGGGTGGTCGCTCAACTGATACATGCTTAATGTGCTCATCATCGTTCTTTTCACACTTTATGCAAGGAACCCTCCTTCTACAATGATTGTTCAAAATAACTCCACGTTGCACAGTACCAACAAGGTACGATGATGGTGGTGTCTGCGGTTTGGTTTCGATTTTCAACCATTACATAATACAGATTAAATTAGCTAAATTTCCCATAAGGCATGTAATATAATTGTCTTTAATAGGAGAATAAAATGTGCAATTGTTCACCTTACTCACATCAAAATTGATTTTTTTGTTTTGTTTATAGAGTGTAAATACAAAGTGCAGATAAGGCTAAAAGTTGAAGTTAGAAGGGTAACCTGGAAGCGGTTGAAGGACAAATTGGGGAGCAGATTGGAATGAATGGAAGCCATGTGCTCCAACCGAAGCCTGGGCTTTGCGAAGGTGGGGATGCCGAAATTCAAAACGGCGTCGTTTATGATTACTCCACTGCAGAGCGAAAGAGAGAGAGTTGCAGTGACGGAGAGGGAGATACTCTTTATCGTTTTTCTCTATTTACTTTTCCATCTGGATAAACTTCTTCATTGCTCATAAGAAAAAGCAAAATCCAATTGTATAAAATCATTTTTTTAAATAAAAGAAACAAATCCTATCTGTCACATTTCACTAATAAAAATGCTGTATTTCACAGATAAAAATTATTAATTGATGTTTTAATAAATTATATGAATTTTTATATATGTCAACACATTTCATTTCTTATTATTTTAATAATTAGAATTTGTCCTCTTCAAGATTAGGAAAAAAAGATATAGAATATTTAAATGTTAATAATTAGAAAGTTTATGACCTGATAAAAAAAATTAGAAAGTTTACAATTTAAAAAATTGTTTCTTCATATCTGTCGCTATTTTTTCCATACTAATGAATTTAGTTCTTCAACTTTTGTAAATATATTACTTTAATCTTTCTTTATATTTAAATTATACTTGGTATATTATAAATTAATAGAATGATGAAATTCACATAATATATTTAACATTTAATAATAGTTTTTTACCATTTCAAAATGGGTAAAAAAATTACTACAATTACAAATTTTTAAAAGTTTAAGGGTCAATTAATAATTTTTAAAGTGTAAGGACCAAATCCAAATTTCACAAAAAAATCAGAAATAAAAAACATAATTAATCTGTTAAAAGTAAACTACAGTTCAAATCTAAAACATAATATTACATTAAATGTAAGAGAAATGACTTAATTTTTTTTTCATGTTCCGTCTAGTTTCAACTAAAGAGACATGAGATTAAAAATACAAATTATATGAAATGAGAGTTTCTTATAAGAATTTCTTATCCATAAAAATATTATTTAAATGTAAATTTTACAAATGTAAACTCCTTAAAATTAAAAAGAATATCTTATATAAGTAATTTTTTCAATTTAAAAATTTGTGATATCGATGCTAAAATAATATTTTTATTTGTAAACCTACTAATCATATATTTTAATCTATTGTATCCCTAAATTAATCCTAATCTAAGTATTGTTAAATTTATTATCTAAAAATCTTGAAATCAATTTGACTAGTGTCTTGTTATTTTAGATTAAGTTGCGATATAACTTTTTATGCTAATTGATTTCGAATCAATTTGACTTGTTTCCAATTATAATTTAGATTAAGTTGTGCATTAATACTTTAAAATAAGTTTTTATTTAATAAATAAATATTTTTTCATGAATCGAAAAAAGTTCATTATGTGGTGACTTTATTCTTATTTGACCAAAAATAGCGGATTGTTTCTTAAAAAGGATAAAAAACAGAAGTAACCAAAAAAATCCAAAGGGGAAAATATTAGATTGAATTAATTCAATTTTAATGTTATTTTCAAATCAGTTTAAATTGAATCTGAGATTGTTTTTTATAGTGGGATGAAATCCATAACCTATTACAAAAAATGATTTAGTCCCACGTTGTTGTGCATGCTAACAAACTATTGGATGAAAGAGGAGAGAGAGAGAGAGAGAGAGAATTTGGAGATAGCTACGTTAACCGTTTTCGTCGCTCCTTCAGTTACTAGGCTTCTTGTGTGTGGAGCATCATCACTTCCCTTTTTCTCTTTTTCTCTCCCTTTTCACCCTCCTCTACCCTCCATGTCTCAAGTTATCAATCTTCAAACAACAATCCCTATTTCACTTAGTTAATTAGATATATAAATATTAATGGCATTCATGAAGCAGGGGTCAAAGTCTGAACCTTTTCGTCGGGAAGGTCAAACGTGGTGAACATTCATCTCTTTCAGAATCTATGTTTTAATGGGTCCTTCTGCCATTAACCTTCGTTTTGTTAATTTGATAATTGTTGGCGTTCCCACATAAATAAAAATGTAACCTTGTATCGCCTTCAGGGTTTTTTCATCACCTTGTTTGCGAATTCCCCTATTTTTTTGGATAATTTATCCTAATATTGTTTTGCATTCAGGGTTTGTACGACAGGACTACCAAGTGATGTTACCATTGAAGTTGCCGAAATCTCTTTTTTCCTCCACAAGGTGCTTGTTCTTATTTAAACTTAGATACATGTGATTTTAGGTTTGCTTTAAAAATCAATACAAGTTGCCAAGGTGAAACTTCAATTTTGACATGAGAACAACACTAGAAGGCCCTAAAGATCTTCGTCTACGTTTTATCCTTTCACATGCTGTATGCATTGTGTAGTTGATATTTTACTCGTCTCTTCAACTTCTATGACTTTGAATGTCTTTTCAAGTTGATCCTTAGTTTGTTTCTACGTTTGTGTTTGTGATTTTGATGCAGTTTCCATTGCTTTCTAGAAGTGGCCTATTGAAGAAACTCATTGCAGAGTCCTCTAATGAGGATGGATCAAGTTGTGTTTTGCAACTTCATGATGTTCCTGGTGGAGCCATAACATTTGAGGATATAACTAGGTTTTGCTATGGTGTAAAAGTAGAAATCACATCATTAAATGTAGTCAGCCTAAGATGTGCAGCTGAGTACCTCCAAATGAATGAAGACTATGGTGAAGGGAACCTTGTTGCACAGACTGAGACTTTCCTCGATGAAATTTTCAGCAATTGGCAAGATTCTATAAAAGCCCTTGAAACATGTGAGGAAGTGCAACCCTTTGCGGAAGACCTCCATATAGTTTCAAGATGCATCGATTCCTTAGCTATGAAGGCTTGTTCAGATCCGAACTTATTCAGCTGGCCTGTGGCTGCACGTAATTGCAAGCAAAATCAAGCAGACGACCATGCATTCTGGAATGGAATTTCTTCTGATACAAGATTATCTCAAAGTGATGATTGGTGGTTCTATGATGTGTCTTTGCTAAGCCTACCCTTGTATAAACGACTCATTATAGCAATTGAAGCAAAAGGAATGAAATCTGAGGCTGTTGCTGCATCTCTCATATATTATCTCAGGAGGTTTGTCCCCTTGATGAATAGGCAATCAAGCTTCACCGATACAACCCATGCTACCATTCCTAATACTTCGGAAGCAGACCAAAGGGCTCTACTTGAAGAAATTGTGGAGTTGATTCCTCATAAAAGAGGGGTCACATCCTCAAAGAATTTGCTTAGGCTGCTCCGCACAGCCATGATATTGAGTGCAAGTCCATCATGTAGAGAAAATTTGGAGAGAAGGGTAGGAGCTCAACTAGACCAGGCTGCACTTGTGGATCTTCTCATTCCAAATATGGGATACTCGATGGAGACACTCTATGATATAGACTGCATTCAGAGGATTCTTGATCATTTTATGTCTATATACCAGCCTGCATCTGTAGCAGCTTCTCCATGTATAATTGAACAGGGGGCATTGTTAGCTGGAGCTGATGCACTGACACCATTGACAATGGTGGCAAATTTGCTTGATGGATATCTTGCTGAGGTGGCTTCAGATACTAATGTGAACTTGGCTAAGTTTCAGGCACTTGCTATTGCAATTCCTGATTATGCTAGGCCACTTGATGATGGTATATACCATGCAATAGATGTATACCTTAAGGTTAGATAATTTTGGATAACCCATCTTCACTTAACCTGAGTTATGTTTCTAGTTTACTAGAAGTTTTGGGATGTAGATATCATAACTTCTGAAACAGAATTGAAATTGGGGAAGAATGAACCAAATTAGTCTTAGTGATATTTGAAAGCTACTGCTTACTGTCTTATCCGCAACTATATCGAGAATGAAAATAAAATTAAACTCGTGACAAAGAAAAAAATGTTTAACATGTCTATTTGATGAGTAAATCTCTTAGAATAAACCCGAACGGAAAAGAAAAATGACTAGATTTCATTTTTTAGATCATTTGAAATGTGATGGAATGGAATGGATGGAGCAATGATGGTATGCATTAAATTCCATTTCATCCAATATCTTTTCTTTTTCTTTCCTCCAATTTGGAGAATATGGAATGAACCAACTTTTTCTTTCAAGTTCAATCATAAATCTAAACAATGAATTGGTAATTTTGTTTGATCTCAGTATGCTTTAGATATCCTAACCCCTCAGAACGATCTCATTGAAAGTAATACAGCTTTATTTTATATGATCATTCTAATGTAGAACTCTGACAACTACAGATACATCCATGGCTGACAGATTCTGAACGGGAGCAACTCTGCAGATTAATGAACTGTCAAAAGCTCTCATTGGAAGCAAGCACTCATGCAGCACAAAATGAAAGATTGCCTCTACGAGTAATTGTTCAAGTCCTGTTTTTTGAACAGCTTAGACTCCGCACATCAATATCTGGATGGTTCTTTGTTTCTGACAATCTGGAGAACGGACATCACCACAGTGGGAATGTTGCCCTCCCCAATAATGATCCTTGTCAAAGGGACACTGCAGAGGGAAATGAAAACTTGAGGGAACGTCTTTTGGAGCTGGAGAAGGAATGCTCAAGCATCAGAAACGAGCTGCAGAAGTTGACTAAGACAAAAAAAAGTTGGAGTATTTTACCAAAAAGGTTTGGCTTTAGAAAAAAGTCAGAGAGTTGCAATAACAGCAATATAAAGACACCATCTTCCAATACGAACGGGAAACCAGATCATGAAAATGGTTGAGAGCGTTCAATCTACTTTATAGCACAAGTAAGTGGAGATGATTTATTTTCTTCTGACATGCATTCTATTTTTTTTCTGTGGCTGTAACTTGTCAATCAAATTTGTTGGTACAGAAAAAGTCCAGGGAGTGCTATTCTCACACGTCTTACGTTACTCTGTGTCTGACAGGAGGAATTGTGGCCATCACTCCTTTTGGTGTTGCAGATCCTCAACATTCTGTTCCTGCTTTTTGTCTGATATTTTTGTTGTGAGATGGTTGTATACAGTCAATAATTTAGTTCTATTTATTCCTTAGTATGGTATATACAAACGTGAGATTCTGTCTGATTTTGAAACTTTAGGGCGATTATGGTGTGTCCATCCTTTTTTGCTAGTGACACTGACTCTTGATTTTCCATATTTTCTGTCCATCAACAAAGTGACTAACCCTATTCATTCCTTAACAGATTATCTGATGTAGTTTCTTGTTTGAAGAACCATTGGGTCACTAATGACACAATACTAGATGTATATATCCATTCAGTCCCGAAGGCTGTATCTGACCATGTTGTTTATTGACCACTAGAATGTGGCAGCATGCAGAAGTTGCGTGTCGATTATGTAGATAGGTAGATGGCATAGACACTGTAAATACAAAACTACATGCACGTACGTATGGAGTGGAAAAACAACGATAATATCTGTATCTTACATTTAGTAATGACCAAACAATTTAGTCCTTTCCGCATAAAAACTGAGAATTGCGATAGAAATATGAATAGCATGTTTTGTTCCCTTTTCAAACGTACTTTTTTAGATTAAAAGATACAAAATGTTGAACAGACAACGGACGTACTTTCACTGGTTGGGAATGGTAATCCAAACAAGCATGAAAATGAATTTCTAATTTCTAATTCATTTGGTATAAGCAAAAACTATTATTTTAATCGGTGTAAACCAAACAGTGTGGTTACCAGGAAATATATTTTCTCCAATTCCTCGTCATAAAATAAGATGTTGCTGACAGTATTCTATGCAGTTTAAGCACTAGTATCCAGAAAACAAACATGAGAATTAAGTGCACGTTTGTATTTTAGTTCCTTATTCAAAAGCAATAACGTTTGTTTAAAAAAGACTTGGTTTTGAACAGAAGTCAGTTACGTTGTGACGTAATTAAAAGAAATCATGCCATTGAGTAAAAATCACCAAATTGAGAATTTTTCTTCTGAGAATTGACATTTTGATTCAACGGAACTTTAATTCACTCATCCTGGCTTTGATATACCACTTAAACTCATCCACATTGTGCCAAGTACTAATTTGTGCACAAGAACCAACTTTGCGCCAACTCTACAAAACCTAACTCTTCACCTTCCTCTGCCCCAAGACTTAATGTGATCTCGAGGCATGTCAGGATTGCATTGCAAATGAAGTTTTGAAGAGAAATGCTGGGACATGGAATGAGATCGGTGATATAACTATTAACAGCAAGAACTCATTCTGGAATGGTGGATAAGGGGATTGATTGAAAACAAGGTCCGTGTCCTGTGAGCGAGATCTTTTACGTCTTGAAAGAATGCGAGACAATGCAGTAATGACAAAACTTGACTACTGTTGGATAGAGATGAACAATACAGTTCATGAGCTCTTCATGGTAGAGAGCTCTCAGCCCTATCAGATAAAATATATTCCATGGTGTACAAGGATGAAGGAGAATAAGGATGTTTTACCCATTGATTGTGAGATGTAAGCAGCCGCTTTTGGTGTATAATTAGTACTAGAGTAGGCAAAGAAATTACGTCTTTGCCAATGACTGTAAAACTGCAATAAAGTTCGTCTCTAAGCTTGTTCGAAAGAAATAGTCATATTATCTTTTGAGAATTTGGAAATGTTCCACAAACAACTTTTGGTGGCATACAAAAACATCGGTTAGCAGATTAAATAATTAAATAATCAATTATCGGTCATATCGCTGATTTCGCTTATTAAATTGCCAGACAACAACAGTACAAAGAATCATCCATCTTAGGTCTGATAAATATGTTAATTTGCCTTCAATGTAAGGAACCGTTATCGTTATAAATATAAAACATATTGAATGAAATATTGGTTATGTAGTGCTAGAACATTAGTTTCAGTACCACGTAACTACCACGAAAAATAAATTATTGAAACTGCAAAGCGTACTATCTTCAATTTGAATCTTTGGTATTTCAAATTGAAGAACGAAAAGGCACCTAACTTTAAATAGCATTGAACTCGTACAGCACTGTAAACTAGCGATAATGTCCCAACTCCAAAACATTCATTGTCAAGTATCGAAAACTGGTTGATCAATAGCTACAGAATTAAAAAGCAAATGGCATAAGCAAATACTTCACCCACAAGATTGATGTTATAGACTCTACAATACATAGTTCAAACCAAGGAAATAACATCCATGAGGGATCATACATTATTCAAACCAAGGGAACTTTCGCAAGTCAGAATTACATTTAGTGCTTATCCCATTCCCAACACATAGTATATTACGCAGAAAATACACCTGAAAAAAAACAAAAAAAAAACGAAAATACGATGTTATTACCTGAGTCGAATAATTAGAAGTAAAATCGTTACAAACATGTCAGAAAACAGAACACAGCTTGATTGCTGAAGAACAATTGACGGAAGAAATCGAAAACTCGAAAACCCTAAGATACAAAACCCTAACACCGACTTGAGAAGGATTAAAAGAAAAATTGAGATGAAAACGGAGAGGAAGAAGATACCTTGAGCTTAGTTGTAGTAGAGTTCGAGACCCATGCCGTCGTGGATCTCGTAATCCTTGAGGGTGATGTGATCCTTGTAGATGGTGTACCACTTCTGGATGCGGATCTTGTCCGCTCTGGTGCCCGTCTGAGCCGCCACAAGCTTCTTCAGGTCGCCGATGGTGTCATCGTCGTTGCACTTCACGCGCACCTTCTTCCCCAATCGATCGTTCAACACCACCTCAATCATCTTCGCGACGCGAACAACCCTAATCCCCAATTTCCAAACCAAAAGTTTCTTTAGCTTATTGAGTTATTCCTTTGTTTTGGTGGCTCATCCAATCAGAAAGGTCTATTTATAATGTTCACCGCCTCTCATTGCGTATCGACCAAGTTTGACTTCTGATATTATAACAGTTATTCTTATATTGTATACACACCTATTAAATTGGTATGTATAAAATTAAGAAATATATATTAAAATTAATTAATAAAAACAATGGAGGTATTATCCCTATATATCAATGTTTAATATTTTGGAGAAAAATAATAAAATAAACACATTACATATAAATTATAATGATATCCAATATTTGTAGTATATAAAATAACAATTTAAATAAAAAAATATAATATAAATTATGTTTAAATAATTTTTCATCAAAAATATATTTTTAAGTTTAATTAGAATTTATTGTTTTAAAAATAATGAATATACAAGAAAATAGTATTTGAATTAAATTATACATAATTCTATTTTATTACTATAACACTTTTATATTATACAAAATTGATCTATTTTAGAAATTATAATTAATATTTAAAATTTATTTGATTTTAATATTGTAACAAATAATATAATTAAAATTATATAATTATTTTTCTTAAAATTATAAATAATTTCTATAAATTTTGTAAATATTGATAAAAGTTCAATTTTTTAAATTTTCATTACTATTTTAATTTAAATAACTCATCCTTCTCAAAGGGATTGATGAATATTAAAATTTACCATGTGCTAACCATTATTAATATTCATCAATCCAAACTCTAAAGAGAGTTTTTACAAGTATCTAATATTTTCTAGTAAGGATAAGAACCTACTTTGCTTCTCCAAAAGCTTTACCACTAATAAGCACTAATTCCATGGTTGACAAAGCTATTCAAACTCTTTATTTTTAATGAAAAAGTTTGGTAGGAGTTATTTCCACCTCTGTATTCTAGTTTCATCAATCCTTTCAAGAGATAGCTCTCTTTCACCTTATCTTTGAAAGATGACATTGAAGAAGTTAAATCATCCTTTTTCATACCATAGTTTAGATGGCATATCCATATTGTAGCTAATGTTCGTCTGAGAAAAATTAATTCCTGAAAATATAATGAGTTCTACTTAAAAGGAGTAAAAATATATAAAAAAAATCTTATTTGTATATAAAGACTGAAAACCATGATTTAAAATTATAAATAGATAAAATAAATAAATATGAATATTGATGCTCACTAACTTTAGAAGAAAGTTAAAAAAAAAACAAAAAGAAGTATGTGAAAATATCGTAAAGGAGTGGTCATAGTTCAAGCATTCGTTTTTACAATTTTTGTTTAGAAATTAGGCTTTAAATTGTTTTTTTTCATCCAGATATGTAAATAGTTGTTTTGGAATTTGGTTTAGGATTTCAAACCTTTACATTTTTATAATGTATCCTAATGTTTTTTCCTTTCACTCTTTTATCATGTTTATTTTGTATTGTTTATTTTTTTTTCTATTATTAAAAGCAGGTAGTTTTTTTTAAGATTGGAATTTAACTTTAGATATTCATTAAATTTTATATTTTAATTTAATTCTTCTTGTGAAATAACTGAAAAAATACAAATTCATTTTAGAAAGTCTACTGCACAAAAAGTAAAACAATAGTTGTAAATGAATAAGTTAAAGATAAAGAAACAAAAGATTAAGAAAAAATCACATAGGAATAAGGAATAAAATTTATTATGAATAAAAAATTATAACTCATCATTTCTCTTTCAATAAACTCTACTTCAAATTCTTAATTATAAATGTAGGATATAATTTTCTATTTATACAATAATATCGTTATAATTGACTCTAAAAGATGTCTATACTAATAGAGAAAACACACATAAGAAATGTCTTTTATTATGTTAAAACTCTTTAAACGTTGTACATAACAAATTCTATTATGTACTTATTAGTGGTGTTATTGCACATCTCTTTGTATAATAAATCTTGATCCAGTTGTGGTTATGACAGAGCTTCCTTCTTTAATCACAATAATCGTGGTAGAAGTTCTAGTTGTGGCTCTTCTGCACCCAATTCTTCGTAGCAGCAAAATAAAGTTTCTTATAAATTGATTTTAAGTTGAAATCTAACATGGTGTCAGAGTCACTCACTTACACTATTTGTTCAAAGAATAAAGGAGAGTAGTATGGATACCTACACCTCATATGTATCCATGAATCCACACTCTCGAAATGAATATTCCTGACGTAAGGAAGAGTGTTGAAGAAAAAAAAATATTAAAAAAAATTATTTGAGTATAGCTTATATATCAGTAGATAACTTCACCTAAAACCAATGATTTAAGTATAGTTTATATATAAGTAGATAATTTCACCTAATATATCAATTAGTTTTAGTTTAAAATATAACACGTTACATAAGTGAAAATAACTAAAAAATTTCACGTAACATACAAATTGAACGTAAAAATTTTAACAAGATTTAACTAAACTAATGTGTAAGTTATAAAAAATTAATCTTAATTTAGAAGATATAAACAACATAGTCAACTAAATAAAATAGATAAGATAAAATAAAAAATACTTTTCTTTTAATATAAGAACCAAAACAAAATCACCTCAATAATGTTACATATAATATAAATGAGTAATTATTTTAAAGAATATATTATTTATTAGGGAGTGATAAAGAGACATGCGTGAGGATAAAATCGTGCTCCAACATCTCCAAAAATTATGTAATTTTTTAAAACTTAAAATAAAATAAAATAATATTTGGAGTGTAGGTGAGAGATGAGAAAGGTTTGTGTGAATTTTTTTCTTATTTATTAATCTACATATAGTATAAATGAATAATTATTTTAAGATATATTATTTATTAATATATTAAAATATTTTTGCGTCTCTACATTCCAAACTTGATGATAAAAGAAGGTTGACCCAATGAAACCCATAAATTTGATCTTTTACGGCACGAGCCTTGCACCTTTTATTTTCCTCACACTCAACATTATTTTTAGTTAGAGACTCCCACGAATGTTTTAATCAAATATTTGCTCTACTCTTTTCAACTAGTCTCCTGCTACTTTTCTCAACATTTATACATTAATTTCACTTATATTAATATTCCTTGGGTCTTTAGAATAAGTACTCAATATTTATATATTAGTTGCAAATTATTTATTAAATATTTTTAATGTAATTTAATATAACTGAATTATATCTATTTTTTTCTTTCGAAGGAGAATATATAATATCTTTCTTTTATAATTTGTACTCTATATATATTATTTGTGCCGATAAAAAAATGTATATTATTTGTAAAGCGTCACTGAAATAAAATTTTATTAATGAAAGTACTTTTCGACATGTATAAAAAAATTTAAATACTGTAATATTTTTATCATCATTAAAATAATTTTATGTAAATTAAGTTAATTTTACACCACTTTTTATAAATATAGTTCTTTAGATAAAATAAATAATTTTAAGAAAATAACAATTTTATATGAAAAGAAAATACCAAACAACTTTTGACTGTTTACGATAACAACAATGAGATTTAACAAACAACTTATATTATTTGAAGTTCCACTCTTTATCTTTAATTTAAAAGTTATTTTTTAGTTTAAAATAAGTTGTACCAAACACACCTTTATTATCATTGGGTTTTCGCATGTGTCCCTCGCATTGCAAGTGAGATATGTACAGGGAATATTTGATAGATACCATTTAGTATAAGTAATCATTGTTTTCAGTTTGCTTATTACTTTTTCTGTAAGAAAATTGGAAGAAAAATAATTTTATATTCACATGTTGTAATAATTAATCATTACGTATTTCATTAAATAATTGTATTCGAGGTTTCAAGTATTTGATATCAGATAAACAAGTTGATGGTATGAGTAATGAAAATATCCTCTTAGAAAAATTTCTATTTCAAACTTTGTGAATGAAAAAAATAATTAGGATGAAATTTTTTATTAAAGATTGATGATTTCATTTTTAAAAGAAAATTATTCATTCATAAAACTGATAAATACTAGTATGTATTAATAACATAGTTATTAAAAAAAAATATACTTCGCATAATTTAGACTTTGTATTGTAAGATACAGTGTAAGTAGAAATTTGAAAATCAACTTAAAACCTTTTCTCTTATCTCATAGCACAAGTATTCTTTCTAAAAATAATGATATAAAAATATTAGTATCTCATAGTTACAATCTTTTGTTTTTCTGCCACTCCTATCAGGTTCTTCCATAGTTATAAAAAGTAGTTATTTGACTAAAATATAATCTCAAAATTTTTAAAACTAAAAAAAGTTCAGACTTTTCTCTTTTCGAAAGAAGGGAAATTAAGGGATGATAGGTGCATTAATTATTTTATATCTTGATAAAACTATTTTATAGGAAGTTATATTTAAATAAGTTTTAAAACATTTGTTACATATTTTAAAATTTTATTTCATGAATATTAAAAAATTAATTTCAAAATAATATGTTTTTAAATTTGTAGCCTTAATAAAATTCATCAATTACTGAGTTAAATTTTCTTGAAAAGTTATTTAAGAAACTATGATAGTTTATTCCAGCTTTCAAAATTATATATATATATATGTTTGAACAAATACATATGGATAATTTAATAAGGTTTAAATAAGTTTTGTGTATAAATTCTGATTTTAAAAATTGAGTATCTTATAGAAATTTGCATTATATTGTGTCTTTAATAAAAAAAAATTATTTAAGTTGACGTGACATTGGTACGGCATATGTCCACATGTTGGCCTAATGTTAACAAAACAATTTCTTTATTAAAAACTCATAATAAGGAAATATTTTTTATAGTATACTCAATTTAAAATACTATATTTTATTAAAGACTCAAAATTTATATAAGTTCTCATTTAGATAATGACTTCTACTAAACCCATTTTGATACAATTTTTTATTATTTTAATATTTTTTTATGATCTCATAAAACTATGATAGATAAATACGATTTCACTAGTAAATATTGACAATATAATACTCTTCGCTTATTAAACCATTATTTATAAACATTAATAAATTTATTATATATATAATATTTTATGATTAAATAGCAATATAAAATTATTTTTCATTACATAACTATTTTTTTTCACATACCCATAAAATTTAAATTTAATTATTTCTCCCTTGTGTACCTTCCTTCTAATACAAAATGAAGTTCCATTCAAAACTACCTACCGCTGCTTCCACTCTGTTTTCACCATCGAAGATCTGGGTAGCTTCTGCATTTATTCTTCACCCCTTTTGTGACTTTCTTCAGATGTTACTTACCACATGACGAAGCACTGCGCCTCCCATTGCAGTGGATTGAATCATTGCGGCATTGGTTGATTTGATTTGATTTACATGAGAGTTTGATTCTTTTCATCTTTCCCTCAAAACCCACCAACCACTCTCCAACACGTTGCCACGTTGCTTTCTTTGGATTGGTGTTTTTGCATTGACATTTTCGGTTTGTTTGTGGGTTATGGGTTTTTTGAGGGGCTTGTTGTAGACTACGTTGTGTTATTGTTTCAGAAGATGAAGAGATTGAAAAACGAACCTTCCAATTCAAGGAGGTTTAGGTTGTCTCATTTTTTGGTAGGTGTTGGGGTGTTATACTTGGTTTTTATATCGTGTAACTTTTCACAGTTTATGAAAGTAGTGTCATCGTTGAGTGGGGAGGAGAATTACGATGGAGTTGGATTGGATAGGGTGGCTGCTATTGAGGACACTGATGATGCAGATGTGAGCAAGCCTTTTGTTAGTTCTCTATATAAAGATGCATTTCGTTGGAGGTTAGTGGATGATAGGGACCAGGATGCTCCCTTGAGGCCAAAGGAGGAACCAATGAAGGAGGAAGATCATGGCCTTGAATCTGTGAAGCGTAGTCCTCAGGGATATGGTAGGATTACCGGTGAAATCTTGCGGCGAAGCAACGTGACCGGTGATTTTTCCGTGCTTGAGAAAATGGCAGATGAGGCTTGGACATTGGGGTTGAAGGCTTGGAAAGAATTGGAGCAGGTTGATAACAAGGAGTCTGGAGAAAGAATTGAAGGAAAGACCGAGTCGTGTCCTTCTTGGATATCAATGAGCAGGGAAGATTTGTTGAAGGGGGATGGCTTGATGTTTATTCCTTGTGGTCTTGCTGCTGGTTCTTCAATCACTGTGGTAGGGACACCCCATCATGCTCATAAGGAGTATTCTCCCGTGCGAGCAAGGTCGAGGTCCACGACGAAAGGTGATGGAATAGTATTGGTTTCGGTTTCACAGTTTGTGATTGAATTACAAGGGCTAAAGTCAGTGGAAGGGGAAGATCCTCCTAAGATTCTTCACTTGAATCCTAGGCTAAGAGGGGATTGGAGCAAACGACCGGTTATTGAGCACAATACTTGTTATCGAATGCACTGGGGAACATCTCAAAGATGCGATGGTTTGCCATCTGAGGATGCTGAAGAAATGCTTGGTATGATTTTGTCATGTTTCAGGTTCACTTTGACCATGTTAAATAGGGAAGAAAGTGTTGTAGGATTTATTTCCATTGTCGTGATGTAGAATGGGAAGAAAACAGAAAAGTAAGTAGGTTTAGTAATCTTGAAACTGATGGAATAAGAAGATGATGATGACAAATGAGCATGAAAATAAGGAGTGCCTTGTTGCCTAAATAATTAGCCAAAGAAATTGGCTGTTTGTTGCGTGGTGTTAATAGAAACACAGCAAAAATAATGCTCACTCTTGTCATAATTATATGGTTATACGTAGTGCAAGCTTGGATTAGTTGGTTTGTGTTCTGAAAAATCTTTAATCAAAATGTTGCAGTGATAGGTTTTGGCTGAAAAGCTGTTTTGGGTTAACATTTAGCAAATCCTAACACACTTAGAATCATAATAAATGCAAGATTGTTGTTGTGTGAGCATATTTTTTGTACGTAAGGTTCCATTTACAGATTTTGTTTACGTGGAATTCGAGGATGCTAAGACTTTTGGCCGGTAGGGTATATCCTTGATATGCAGCTATCTATGATCAGTTTGCAGAATCATTACCGTGAATAAAAGACAAGGATAATAAATTAATATAACTCTAGTTTTGTGTTATGGGTATCTTTTGTTTATTAATATATATTAGATAAATGATAGAATGGAAGCGTGCAGAAACTAGTTCTTGATTGTTTGACTGTTCGGTCTAAAATATTTTTTTCTGCATAAATTTTTTATCTTCTTTGTGGGTGTAAATTTAACATATAACTAAATTTTTTGTCATGCTTGGCAGTTGATGGGTATAGGCGATGTGAAAAATGGATGCTGAATGACATTTTAGACTCGAAAGAGTCCAAGACAACGTCATGGTTCAAGCGATTTATAGGGCGTAAGCAGAAGCCAGAAGTAACCTGGCCATATCCGTTTATAGAGGGTAGAATGTTTGTCCTTACATTACGTGCCGGTGTTGATGGATACCACATCAATGTTGGGGGTCGCCATATGACTTCATTTCCATATCGGACAGTAAGTTAATTAAGACCCGACTGATGTTTTCATCTAATGTTCCACCAAATATCTTGATGTAGTGAAATTGTGTGATTAGCTTTATTCATGACAGTCATTATTCAAGGGGACGAGTTTCTTAACGTTGTTACTTTTCTTTTACACATTGAAATTGGTTGCGGGAGAGAATTATTGAAAGAAAGTCCTGATGGGTTGCACTTGATGATTGATCTTTTATTCATAGCCTGATCGTATTCAATCACTTGAGTAATCAAGGAAGTAATTAGGAGTTAACTAGAAAAGCCTAGTTATCAGCAACTAACTTGTGGACTTAAGTAACCAGCTAAGAAACATAATACATATATTCTAGCATAAATAGTTATAATAATATTTAATATTCTAACAGACTTCAAAAACATATCAATTTCATAGTGGTAAATCCCTCTGGCATTTATGGTGGGTTCTATAGAGTATCTAGATAGAAGTTTGGTCTATAGTGTAACCACAACCACATTATAATTTATACTGATGATGTCTCTCTTACCATTTGTCTGAAGGCTACACTTGGATTGAACTTCTAGGATAATTGAAATTAATTGCTGAATTCTATAATGCTCTGTGATTACATGTTTTGCCCAGCTGATTTTTCTTTCCACTTTATCATCAGGGTTTTACACTTGAAGATGCTACAGGATTGGTGGTTAAAGGGGACCTTGATGTTCATTCAGTTTTTGCCACTTCACTTCCTACTTCACATCCAAGTTTCTCACCTCAAACAGTACTGGAAATGTCAGAGACCTTGAAAGCCAGTGCTCTACCTAAACATGCTGTTAGAATTTTTATTGGAGTTCTTTCTGCGTCAAATCACTTTGCAGAACGTATGGCAGTTCGAAAAACGTGGATGCAAGCGGCTACAATCAAGTCTTCGGATGTGGTAGTACGATTCTTTGTTGCATTGGTAAGGCTGCTGCCTTTTTCTTGGCGTAGAAGTGTAGAAATTATCTATTTTAATCTGGCGCGAGCTTGGAGAAATGCATGATACCATGATGCAAATTGGATTATGTCACAATAAGGTTATTGATGATTTGGGATAATTTATTGTTACCTGCATATTTTATTCTATTTTGAAGTACTTATGCCTGCTTAGAATAGGGTTAACTTACTTTACTAAGATATTTGGTTTTGTTTGGTTTATAAAATATAAATATACCTTCGATGTTATATTTGAGACATTTGTGATTATTATGAGCTCTGATATTTTAGTAGGAGGAACACTTCCAAGATGAGTATTTTTTGGTTTGTTTATTAGGAGAATACCTGTCTAGAGATCACTATTGGATTGTGCTACCTCATACCAAGAATGTTGTTGAACACTAGAACTGCTGTAAGAATTTTATGAAGAAGAGAAAAACAACCTTCTGGGGTCCATTTGTGGAAATTATGGGTAAAAGCATGGACTTAAACCCTGAAGAGGCAATGTAAAATTTTTATTGGACCTTTAAGTGAGCTTATTATAACTTCCTTTGATGGCCAAAAAGCTTCGTCAAATAGAATATGGAATCTCTAGTTATTTTAATTGAATGTTTCTTAATTTCAAGAGCTAGGATCTGATCCATTCACTTGGAAACTTTAAGTAAAATAAACAGAAAAGTCGGTGACATAGAAGGTATCTTCAGCTTTTTATAAAATTCTCACTTAACCAAGAAGGTTAATCATGATCTATCGGTTGTCTGGCTATTCTTTTTTCTAATCTTTGTTGAAATAAATGGAGATATGATAGCCATTCCTGACTTGTAGGCTGCTGAAATTTATTTTAGAAAGTAAAAGAGAATACGAAAAGTGCTCTAGGATCAGGTTTCCTAAGGCATTGCATACATTTAGCTTCATAGAACTTCTACTCAATTTATGATCTACATTGGCAATGGAGCCCACTGAGTTCAGTGTATTATGAAGCATCCAAAGCTAGTTATCCCCTTAGAAGTTTACAACAAGTTCGAATTTTCCAATCTTCATCTTTTCGTATAGTTGATATAAATAGTTCATATTTGCATGAGATTGTTGTTTTGGTTGGATTTTACTTTTAGGAACTACATTGGTTGGTTTTTGGGAACCATTATTGCTTGTGCAAATTACTTATTTTATATTTGTAATCCTCCTCTGTATTGGTTATTTATAATGTTATTGTTAATATAATGCAATTTCTGAAGATAAAAGATAATAACGTAAATAAATGTAGTTAGATTGGAGTTCTATGAAATATAATGCAATTTGTAAACTTTTTTTTTTCTATATAACCAGTTATGTTATTGTTTGGAATTCAAGTTTCTGTGTATTTTTTTTTTCAGTACTATTCTTCTTATTGATATGATATGGCTGATTTGTCTGTGTTTTGTTTCCTGTTATAATTTCTAAACATCAACGTGAAGAATCTAAGAAAGGAAGTAAATACGGTTCTGAGGAAGGAAGCTGCTTACTTCGGTGACATTGTCATTTTGCCCTTTATGGACCACTATGACCTTGTTGTGCTTAAAACCGTTGCTATCTGTGAGTTTGGGGTGAGTTCATTTTTCAATATTTTAGCCAGCTCTTGTGCTTTTTTTCTATTATTTACAGATATTGGGTGTAAGTGAATTGATTGCATTTGTCAAGCTAATATCTATGAGCTCCCTCAGAACGTGCAACTCTTGTGGCTCCCACTCCCACTCATTTTTCTGTTGTCTGCGATTTTATAAGCCAACTTTCTTTCATGCAGATTCAGAATGTAAGTGCTGCATATATCATGAAAGTTGATGATGACACTTTCATCAGGGTCGATACTATCTTAAAAGAAATCGAAGCTGTACCCCGGAATAAGCCCCTTTATATGGGCAATCTCAATCTCTTGCATCGCCCTATGAGAAACGGCAAATGGGCTGTTACATATGAGGTATTATTTTGTCACATTTACTTAAACTTGTTGGTAATATGCAATGCTAGTGTGTAAATTTCTCTTTAGTTATTGAAATGATAGTGTTCCAGCACTTAGTGAAGCTTATCAATAGGGATTAGGTATTTAGTTATAGCCCTTGTATCCATGTGAAACTTGTTTTTGCCCAAAATAGGGTCTTATACAAGGACGGGGTGTTTCTGCATTGATACCTACGTACCAGTACCACCAAACTCTGTGGGACAGACTATGGAACCGTAGGTGGAGTAATTGATACCTATCTACCAGCTCTATTTAAGTCTTAAACTTGTAACTAGCACAAGGATGTATCTATGGCTATATTTTAACTGGAATTTTCAAGGCCCTGCCCCATATTGTTAGACTGCTATTTTTTATCCCATGTGTTTCTTTTTGTGTATTTGATATATTAATGTGAGAAATGTTGTTACGAGTAATGTAATAAATACATAGAATATTGCTGAGAAATTATTGCTCAGTTCGAGACTACTATGGTTCTGGCCAATCTCTATGTGACATGTATTCAATTTTTTCAATTTATGCAAAAAAAAGGTAATAACACTCTAATGTGTCATAAACTCCTTCCTCTTGGCACAGGAGTGGCCTGAAGATGTATATCCTCCTTATGCAAATGGCCCTGCATACATACTTTCCAGAGACACTGTTGCTTTCATCATATCTCAGCACAAGGAAAGAAGGCTGCGGGTTTGTTACCAAAAACTTTATCCATTGACTTTTCATCCTGTAGACATATTCTATAACCACTTCGAGTTCCACTCTGTTATCAGTACACATTGTTGAGTAATGAAACATTTGATTCTGGTGGCAGCTCTTTAAGATGGAGGATGTAAGCATGGGAATGTGGGTTGGGAGATTCAACAATACGGTCGCTGCGGTTCAGTATTCCCACAACTGGAAGTTTTGTCAGTATGGATGCATGGAAGGCTACTTCACTGCACATTATCAATCACCAAGGCAAATGCTCTGTCTATGGGACAACTTGTCAAGAGGTCGTGCAAGATGCTGCAACTTCAGATGATTTTCCGTCGTATATTTCAAACTCTTGTACGTACTTCACATTGATTAGTACTGGACAAAGTTATTGAACATCCAATTTGAAAGAAATAGAATTTAGCATGGTGTTCATATGCTCTTAATACTATTGCCATTTCTTCTTCCTGTTTTAAATAATCATCGGGCTTTTGAAACCGTATCTGGCCAAAAGTTAACAAAAAAAAGTATTGATTTTTTCTAGCACTTCAATAATTTCTGGAGTCGCTTTTCAATTATTTTAGAACTTTCCGAAATATATAATATACATTCTGAAAAATTCGCTCTAAAATGAGTGTATCAAGAAATTAGTTGGGTAAAGAAAAAAAATATTAAAGAAAATACTTGTGATCATTGTTGTTACACATTCATATTTAGTATATCCATAAAACGTGCATACATGTTATACTATATTCTTAAAACGTGAGATGAAAGCTAATTAAAAGCAGGGAACATTCAGCACCTGTCTAACTGATCTTTAGACCTCAACAGCGAAGTTTGAACCTATTGCATAATTTTTTAATAAGAAAAATTGTACTGGTAGCTGTGAACAACTTTAGGAAATGAAATCAAAAGCGCATAGCTATGAGTGACCTGAAAATCAGAGAAATATTGGTTACAATGGGTCCACTAAAGTAGAGAACAGAGAAAGGTTTATGTGAGATGTAATTTATTTCTTCGTTATCCTTTCATCCGTGTCCACCGCGTGTCCAGGTTTCAAAAACTCAACGTGTATGGGTCCCTCAACTCTCTACCCTACCCATTCTCGTTTCTCTTAGTGGGTGGCACGTGCCATGGCCCTCCTCACGTGTTTTTATCTCACCCAGCCAAAGATAATTAGATAAACTAAATCCACAGACATGTCACGACAAATCTCAAAATTTTCGAAAAACACATACAAAATTACACATAAAGTATCAATCAATAAAATCCTTAAATCAACCGCAAAATTCTAATTCATACAAAGAATCTTTATTTTTGGTGGAAAGAAAATTTGGTTTGATTGAATGGTCTTAAAGTTAGGTATGTATAGCATAAGAGCATTAGCATAGCTTCCCTTCTTATCTATCCAATGTGTGGATCCCACTTTCTCTTTCCGTGTACCTCTGTCGGCAACATATCCATGCGCCACCTGTCCCTTGTGCCACCGACACGTGTCAGATGGATACGCTGTTTCCTCACTGTTAGGGTAAAAGGCTAACCACGTCGACAGCAACGTTAACAAACAAATGGTCAATTTGAATTGGACTCTCCAGTGGTACAAATGTGGAACTAGAATGTTACCAGTTAACTGATTTTATCCATATTCCGTGCATTTACCACAATGCCCTTGCTTTGATCCCTGTCTTTATCTTTTCTGCCAACTAAAAAAAATATCATACACATTATGGCCCACATCTCTTTTCTTTTTCTTTTTTTTTTCCAATAAAACTCATGATCCTTGTGTATTATGTAATGTAATATGATGCATACTATAATGGGTAATAATGACACAACCATGCTATCTACTGTTTATACTAATCTATTAAGCAATTTGTTCAAATTTAGAATGTGTTGTATATCTTAATTATATAAGCCTCACACATTCAATCTTTTTTTAATAAAAAATCTCTCATAATAAAAAGCTATTCATAAAACTAATTTTTCGTAGTTCGTCTTTGTTCTTTAAAGAATCTACATAAATAAAATTAATATACATGCTGATTGCTGTGACGTGTACATTTTTTTGACTCAACTTACTCTTTTAACAATATAATATGCACTACTACACGTGAAAAATAAAATTCTCCATGCATAACATATATGAGTTTACTTTTTCCACCGTTACTGAAAAAAGTTACAGCATTAGTAAAGTAAAGTACAGAGTAAGTCACTGTTTCATTTTGTATAAATAAACATAAAATATTGCACGATATTTCCGAAAATAGAAATACTTTTTTTTGGAGCTATTCGTGAAGCTTTAGTGGCTAGAGAGAGATGGATTTCTAGTAAAATACACATATATATTCATGCACTTCTATAGGTTTCTTTTCTGTGAGATCGGAAGATTATAGCATGAATTGGTTTGAAGCATTAGAAAGTATGAGCCTGCTAAAGATTTTCAGAAGAAGGCAAATAATGAACATGATGAATTGTGAATTGTGAATAAAATAATCCACATACGAGGTGCACATGACCTAGAAGTAGTAGCTGTACTTAATAAATATTTTATTTTGAATGGAAATCTACTTTAGTGTTCCTTGATCGACCCACAACAGACAGCGTACCGTTAGGCTCTTCTGATGGACAAAGGTTGGCATAATCTGATAGAAAGAAAGAAATAAAGAAATATATAATACACATAAAATATCTTTTGACTTCATTCTGAATCCCATGGACAACACGTGAATAGGCCCCGGTTTCTTCTCCCCTTCTGTAAACTTCAATAAATTTTTTAGTGGTTTCAGATTTGCTTCTTAGAATTCACCATTCAGGAGGAGAAAACAAAATATATCATCTTACAACATCCAAAGAACACTACTAGTTAAAACTTACTAAACTAAAAATATCAAATATGTAACAAAAACTCTATACATTGATGCATTTATCTGTTCTATTGGGATGATTTGTGAAACAGAAAATATATTATATTTTTATGGTGTCTGAAAATTTATAATCACAAGGCACAGGAAACTTCAAGAAACAGGGACAGGGAAAAAATATATATCTACACTAAAATTAACCCCATCTTCACTCAAACATACACTTTTCCTCTCTAACATTGTATATAGTTTCTGGTTTTAGCAAAGTTGAAAAAGGATATATCACTTGAGAGATAAATCTGGATGGAAAGAGAGGCATGAGATCCCTGATCCAAATTATTGAGGGGTAATATTGGTGTTCCGGGTAAAGAAAGAGGGACATCTCTGTCATACACAAATAGGGGCATGCCAAAGTTTTGTCCTTTTCAACAGCTCTATCTGCATCACCGTTTTGCATTATTTCCGCGCTCGCACACACTCATCCCACTCTTAATTTCCACGCAAACGCATTCTTCAAACTCAACATAAAATAAAACCTTCATTGCATTACATTAATTGAGCACAAGCAATCCAAAACGTAAGGTGTCCCACATCACAACTACCACCTTTGCTCAAAATATCTCCTTCTTTTTTATATTCATTTTCCTTTCATCTTCTTCCTTCATGTTATTGCCGTTTGCTATTGTTGCTACATAAAACAACACCCTTTTATTATCATGCTTCGTAACCGTTTGCAACGGTTGGTTTGATGAAGGGAGTGACAACGGCTTCGGGGCATTCATAGATGTGGATCAAGTGAGGGACTTTCTGTTGTGTTGTGGAGAGAAGTGAGAGGCCCAGATGGATTTTACTTCGTTTTTGACGTCCCTGGGGACTTCGTTTGTGATATTTTTGGTTTTGATGATTGTGTTTGCGTTTCTATCGAGTAAGCCTGGGAACAATGTGGTGTACTACCCAAACAGGATCCTCAAGGGGTTGGATCCATTGGAAGGAGGGTCCAAGAGCCGCAACCCTTTCTCTTGGATCAAGGAGGCCATGTCTTCTTCGGAACGTGATGTTATTGCCATGTCTGGGGTCGACACTGCCGTATACTTTGTCTTTCTCACCACTGGTTTCTCCCTTTTCCCTTTTTTCTATCTATATATCTGCCTGCTGCATAACTTCCTCTTTGTTGAAGCTCCTAGGATAAAACTTGGATATGGTTTTATAGGAAGTTTTTGGTCTTTTTCTCCAATAAAAATTGCATTTTTATCTGAATGAAACTTCAATGTTTGTTGAACAATAATACCAAAAGCACATGAGGAACTGCATCATAAGTTACGTTAACATAGAAGAATCTTCATAAGATTGTCTGGTCACATTTGCCTTGAGAAATTTTTCACTAATAATTTTGTGATGTGTACAGTAAACAACAGCATTTCATTGTATTGAGCATTCACTACTCATCGGTTTAGCCTTTAAGAGCTGAAACAGGACACTTTAGAAACATGAATCTTCAGGACTGAGTTTTCGATAAAATTTGGGGAACTGATTTAAGTAATACTTCAAATCTCAAGCTTTGTTCTTTATCTCATGTTTGTATGAATATGAAGGATAATTTCCTGGTTCTATTTGCCGTACTAGTTTTATACAAAACTGGGAAAGAAATTTTGAATTACACTAAAAAAGTCACATGTTAATTCAGTTTGTTTTTGTTGTGATTGTTGAGTTTTTTTCCTGATTTTAAGGCACGTAAGGCTATTTTCTATCAACTCTGTTTCTGCTATTGATTCAGCATAGTGCATTTTTAAATGGTTACGACAACCCAATTCTTGCTTGTGTGGGCAAAATGCTACACTATATGCATCGGTTATCTGTGACCTATGTGTGGCTTGTAGACTATGCATTCCGTTTTCGTTCTCAAAATATGATTTCGTATCACATGACATAGAAAGAGAAGACAAGCCTTTTCCACTATAATAATTATTTCCCTATAAATATGTTTGTCTGGTTAAACGTTCATATTTTGCAGTTGTTATCCATAACATGTTTATGGGATGACTAATGAATCCAGCATAAAGTTTTTAATTATTATTATTATTGTTCTGTGCTAGTGTTGAGCATCCTAGTTTTATCTGGAGTTATTCTGCTACCGGTTCTTCTGCCGCTTTCTGCTACTGACAATGCTATGAAGAGACAAGGCGCAAAGGCACAAACAACTAGCAAAGGAACTTTCAATGAACTTGACAAGTTATCAATGGCTAACATCACGGTAAGATCAGTGTTGCATTGCATTTTTTTTCAATAATATTATAGTAATTTGATTCAACTAATTAGCTGTGTGTGTGTGAAAAGTAACGACCAATATTTTTCCTGAGTTAAACAGCCAGCTTCTTTAATACCTACGAATGATGATAATGCCTGAATAACTTCTTGTCAGTGTAGGCAAAGAGTCCAAGGCTGTGGGGATTTTTGATTGCCTGTTATTGGGTTTCAATTGTTGCATTTGTTCTCCTGTGGAGAGCTTACAAACACGTCTCATGGCTGCGAGCCGAAGCTCTCAAGTCTCCTGATGTGAGGCCTGAACAGTTTGCAATAGTTGTGAGAGACATACCTCATGCTACTCAAGGTCAGACTAAGAAGGAACAGGTTGACGCTTATTTTAAAGCCATCTATCCAGAGACATTTTACAGATCTATGATTGTAACAGACAACAAAGTGGTAAGGTGTTCGTGCTATTTCCTTTTTCCATACCCTTTGGATTAACTATATTATTTCTGACTTGATATCAGAATTTTGAAAGATATGCATATAACATCCATTTAATGTGGCTATACATCATGGAGATGAAAGAAAATGAAGAGAATTCTATAGAAGTAACCCATTATATTGATTAATTCTAAAGATGCAAATGTCTAATGATTTTGTTGTTCCTGTAAAGTATGTATAAATAGCCTATGGTGACTTTTTTCCTAGTTTTTCCTCACTGAATATTGTGGTATCTAATGTAAGTGCTCAAAGTTATTGCTAACAGGTGAACAAGACTTGGGAGGCCTTGGAAGGGTATAGGAAGAAACTTGCCCGTGCCGAAGCAATATATGAAGGGTCTAAAACAACTGCCAAACCAGAAGGAACAAAACCTACAAACAAGACTGGCTTCCTTGGACTTGTTGGTAAAAAGGTGGATAGCATAGATTATTACAATGATAAGATTAATGAACTTGTTACCAAATTGGAATCTGAGCAAAAGGTCACTCTTAGAGAGAAGCAGCAAGACGCTGCTCTGGTCTTTTTCTCAAGTAAGGTGGTTGCAGCGTCTGCAGCTCAGAGTTTGCATGCACAAATGGTTGACACTTGGTCAGTTTTTGATGCTCCTGAACCCAGTCAACTAATATGGCCTAATTTGAAAATCAAGTATTTTCAGAGAGAGCTGAGGCAGTACTTGGTGTATGTCATCGTGGCACTGACTATATTCTTCTACATGATTCCGATTACATTTATATCTGCATTTACTACTCTGGATAATTTGGTGAAATATCTTCCATTCATAAAGCCAGTTGTTCGAATAAAGGTTTTGAGAACAGTGTTGGAAGCTTACCTCCCTCAACTTGCGCTGATTATTTTCTTGGCGTTGTTGCCCAAGTTGCTTCTGTTCTTGTCTAAATTTGAGGGCATTCCAACTCAAAGTCATGCAGTTAGAGCTGCATCTGGAAAGTATTTTTATTTCATCGTGCTGAACGTTTTCATTGGAGTTACTATAGGTGGAACCTTGTTCAAAGCATTCAATAGAATTCAGAAGAACCCCAACATAAATGAAATTTCGTCCTTGCTAGCTGAAAGCCTTCCGGGCAATGCTACTTTTTTCTTGACCTATGTGGCCCTTAAGTAAGATATCTTCCTACATTTTATGTAGTTTATTTATCTGTGATGATTCTTCATTTTGTTGATTTATAAGTTGAAGGTGCATAACCACTTTCTGGTGACGGTAAAAGGAAATGCAGAAGACTTAAAATGTTAGAAAATGGTGTTCCTCGTTATATCTTGTTATTATCTTTTCCTAGAGATTCTTTTGAAGTAAAAGTTACTGTGTTTTTAGAAGCATATCAATAACAAATATTTTTTCGCATAATTTGCGTGTAAAAGTGTAAAGTTTAAAAAAAAATTGGACTATTCCTACTAGATTAGACATGAGTAGAAAATGCTTCACCTTTCTTTTTTAATTTTAAATACTTGACATGACAAAAGTTAAATGATTTTTTCTGTATGTCTTAGATTTTTCGTTGGCTATGGCCTTGAACTGTCCCGAATAGTTCCTCTTATTATATACCATTTGAAGAGAAAGTATCTTTGCAAGACCGAAGCTGAGTTGAAAGAGGCTTGGCATCCTGGAGATCTTGGTTATGGAACTAGAGTTCCTGGTGACATGCTGATTGTTACAATTGTCTTTTGTTACTCTGTCATTGCTCCTGTGATAATCCCATTTGGTGTTCTATATTTTGGTCTTGGATGGCTTGTACTGCGAAATCAGGTGAAGTTCTTGGAATTTTGTTTGCTGAACCAAGTTTAATGTTTTTTTATGGCTAACTTTTACTTTTTATTCCTTATGTTCAACTAAAGTCTCAAAATAGTCCTTTATTGGTTTTAGTGATGGTTCTGAAATCACATTGTTAGTAAATATTTTTTTACGAGTTTCTGTATACTTGTATTAATCAACAGGCACTCAAAGTCTACGTGCCAACGTATGAAAGTTATGGAAGAATGTGGCCTCACATACACAACCGTGTACTAGCATCTCTGATATTATACCAGATTACCATGTTTGGGTACTTTGGGGCGCAGAAATTCTACTATACACCACTTGTGCTTCCTCTTCCCTTTTTGTCATTGATATTTGGTTTTATCTGTGCGAAGAAATTCTACCCGGCCTTCGAACATCCAGCACTTGAGGTTGCAGCTAATCCACTTAAGGAACCTCCCAATATGGAATTGATTTTCAGATCTTTCGTTCCACCAAGCTTGAGTTCTGAGAAGATAGATCGTGACCAGTTTGAAGATGCATTGTCTTCAGCTTTGAGAACAACACCTGTTTGATGTAATTATCTGAATTTCAACTGGTTTTTACGTGTTAGTTGTAGTCTTGTAGGGATACCTTTAGATATTTTATTCATTGTTCATAATACGTCTTAGGAACCAGGATGTTGAGTGTTAACTATTGTGAATGTGACGGTTTAAGAAATTGTTGGATGGTCTGGTAATATTTCCATGTAATGTTATGTGATGTTTGTTCGACTTGTAATAGTTGCGGATCAGTGTTATGGTATTCAGTATGCAATTCAAGACTTTCTTTATTGTTACTGAGTGAGAACTGATATGACTTTTCACTTGGCGTCAAATTAAGAGTGTTGAATATTTTATTTGAAAGGAGTTTGTGGTAGGTCTTACCACGTTTTGCCATGTGCTCTGCCAGCAGCCTGGTCCCAAATGAGAAGGGGATGAAACGATTACAAGTGGGAAAGTAGGATGCGACTGGAGAGAATGAAAGAGTTGAAAAAATTCTTGGTGCAAGCATAATATCCATCGAAAAAATCAGTACCAGGATACGTACAGAGCCTTTTACCTGGGTTCGCATAGTCCACGATTTTTATAAAATTTGTCCACAATCCCTTCCATTAAAAAGTTTGATTTCGTAGCCAAAAGAAATATGTGCTTCTGGACCTTTCGGATTGCAGACAATCCAGTTCTCAAGTGACAGGCAGTTCTGTTAGATATCCAATAAAAGTGTAAAGTAGGAGAAAGAGTTGGGCTGGATTCATGTGGACCTGCTTCTGTTAAGGCAGTTATGCTGAATCAGTACAGTAGAAGATAAGCAGTGATACTGCTATGAATAAGGATGTGTGTGTAGTTAGGAGTTTGTTTTTCTCCTCCTAGTTCAAAACTAAGGTTGTTTAAAGTTTTGACAACTGAAAATTAACAAAACTTTACTAGATAGTATACCTTTCTGCTTCTTTTTTGTCCTACCCTACTCAAACGTCTCTTAGATTATGCAAGAAAATAATGTCATATATCCTTGTCGTTAATACATACCTTACCTGATTTTCTATGCAATTATTAAATTCAAGAAGATGAAACTGATGTCGAGAACCAGAGAGATACTGACTGAAATTTCAGTCAACCTTAAGGTGAGTGTAATTTGCCCATTCATGTTAAAGAATGGAAAGATTTGTTGCACAATTGAACAACAAAACAATATAAAATATTTTGAACTTTAAGAGCGTATAACTTTTATTGTATCTATCTGACTTATATTTTTATTGAATCTGACTTGTATTTAAATACAGTGAAATAACTTTTTTGAATTTAATTTATAGTTAAATAACTGAATAGAAATCATCCTCGGTGATTAGAAACAAAATAACATTCTTATCAATTTCATAATTGATTGTTCAAAACTAAGATCAAAACTACTTTGAGAGCAAAAGTAATCTGAGAGTATCGAAGGCACGTTTCCAACACTCTCCCTTACCTTGGACACAGCAAACTCGTAGCTTCTTTCTCAAAAAATTAATCTATCAATTTAGAATAACTTGGTTAAGACATCAACAACAATATGATCTATTCTATTATTAATGTCTTTTCTTGCTGAAATTGTATCACTTCACTCTAATATTTGGACCTTTACATTTTTAACTTTTAACTTCTTAGTCAACACTTCAATGCCAATCCTTAGTGAAAACACTTGCATTAAAACTTATCTTTGTAAATAGTCTTCAACCCTAAATTAGGAATTTTTAAACACTTTTAACCATGCCCAAAAGCAGATTTTGCTTTTCTAATTACTACATCATATTTCCTCTTCCCCTCCACTAAAACAAACTGAGTTTGTTTCTTTATTACTGCCACCCTTACTTTAGCAGCACCATTTCTGGAATTGGGGGCTACTCCATCAAAGAATAGAGTTTGAATACCATTTATTGATTTTTGTTTAAGGACAGAAGAAAAACATTTGAGAAAAGAAACAATATAAAATATTTTGAATTACAAAAGCGTACAACTTGTATTTTAAATGCACTGAAATAACTAAAAAAAATCTTGCTCCGTGATTTTAAGAATTACTAATTATAATTGAATAATAAATTAAGAAACTAACTAATGCACAGCCAATCTGAAACACGATGACAAATTCTTGTCAATTTAATAATTGACTTATTCAAAATAAAAAATAAAACTGGTTTACAACATCTAAGGCACATTTCCAACATTAAGATATAGGAAGCCACACTACATATATAACTTAATGCCTAAAGATAAACATTGCAAAGAGTAACACAATTGGATCAGGTGACAATAAATGAAAGTGGTAAAAAAAAAACAATCGCATCAGTAAATATGATCACCATCGTTACACACACGGAATAATTCTGCTTTATTCAGAATATAGAAAATCAATGTAATTTTCCCCCTTATGCCAGCAAGACCAGTAGGGATGCTCCAAACCATGGGGAAGGACTAAAAGATAAATATCTATAACTAATACAAATAAATGTTAGCAACTGTAAAACTTTTAGCTAACATCTATTTCAGATTAATTCTTGGAGCAAACGAATGATGAATTAAGGGCAAGAAGCCGACAACAAAGAACAATCAGCTGAATATTAGGTAGTTTTGGTTGTTTGCACAATATCATAAGACACTCATTCACTCCAGCAAACTATCCACGAGTCTACAAGGTTGCATCACAATGACATTAGGAGGAAATTGCACATCAATATTCGCTCCACAGCTGAAGCAACATCTGGCCATCCAAAGATGTGGTCTAGTATATTCAGCAAGCTCAAAGGCAACATTTTATCATAAAAGAAGCTTGCGCCACCTTATCATCAATGTCGTGTTTGTGTACAGAATGAACACATAATCAGGTGCCCCCTCCATTAACATGGCAAGTTAAATTAGTCCAGCAGAAGTTTAGAGCAATTCTTCTCCAAGCAAATGCAACTATTTATCTGCATTAGCAGTCATTCAAAAGAATCGGCTCTCATAAGAGCAGCATTAACTAAGCTACGCTCCAACAAAAGGAGCGTTATGTGCATCTTATGCTACTTCAGGCAAATGCATTACAACAAAAACCTACTCCCGGCACGCAACATGCAACTCATCCAACAAACTCTTGTACATCTTCTCACCCATGGAAGCATCCCTCTTCTTGCATTCATCAAGCAGTTCAAACGCATCATCGACCCTTCCCTCCCGACACAACCCTTCCAAAACAGTCTTGTAAGTTAGATGATCAGGGGACCTAGACTGCCCCAACATATCAAACACAACCTCAATGGCATCCTCAAACCTGCGCTCCATCGCAAGACTACACACAATTATCACATAAGTACTAGTACTAGGCACAAGACCCTTGCCTCTCATCTCCCTATAAAACCCCAACCCCTGACTCACCCTCCCTTTCTCACAGAGCCCCTTGGCAATGTAGCCATAACTATAAGCATTAGGCTCACAGCCATACAACCCCATTTCTCGAAAAACCCGAATCGCCTCATCCACCTCCAAGCACATGGCATAAGCCTTGATGATCATGTTCAATACAAAGGTATCAGGAATAACACCAGAAGCCTTCATTTGTTTAGTCAAAGACCTGACCGCGTGCAGATACACATAACAAACATGCAACTTATTGAACCTCCGAAGCAGAGAATTAAACAAAAGGGAATAGGTTTCGAGGTTAGGTTTACAATCGTTGGAATTAAGCATCTTCTTGTAGACATCGAAGGCGCGATTGAAGAGGAATTTGCGACCGCAGCAGAATCGGATAATGGAGTTGTAGAGAGGGATGGAGACGTCGTGGCAGGCGCCGGCAATGACCTCCTCTATTAGGGTTTCAGCGTGGCGGTATCGGCGGCCGGCGATGAGGTGTTTGATGATGACGAGGTAGGTGTGGCTGGTGTGCTTGTAGTTGCGCTGCTGCGCGGTCCAGCGGAAGATATCGAGGGCCAGGTCCGGGTCGGATTGGGCTTGCAGGGCCTGGGCCACATCGGAGGGGGTGAAGCCCGGTTTCAGGGCCTGGACCCACGTCTCGAATTGTTTCTCCGATGGGGTTCTAGATGGTTGGGTGGAGCATGGGCGTGCGTGGAGCAGGAGGCGCGTGAGGGGGCGAGAGGTTTGTGGGCGCGTGAATGGGTTGAGGGAATAAGCGGTGGCGGAGCGGAGGGTGAAGAGGCGTTTGGGGATGATGATTGCCATTTCGTCAGAAAAGTGGAATGGAAAACATTGGGAGTGATTGAGAAGAGCATTCTTTTGCTGCCATCTTCATGTTTCAAATAAACCCTAACCATTTTAGGGTTTTATAATTTAAATGTAACAAATAAATTTGAGTTATTCTACACTCGATCGGTAGCATATTGCGAAATGTATGTTATCAGTGAATTAATACATAATCAGCTTAATTATTTTTTTCTCTTTATTATCATCATTTCACTGCTTTATATATATATATATATATATATATATATATATATATATATATTTACTGCCAATTAAACGTGTAGGTTTGATTTATATATTAACTTGAGATCTACTATTTAATAAAATTATGAATAGAGATGTAAGACTAAATTATTTTTTTTTTTAAATTATATTTAATTTTTCTTTAAAAATAGTTATATTTAATTTGATTGGTTACTCGACTAATTGAACTAATCTTATTTTTACTGAAAAAGAAAAACTTTGTGTCCATACATGTATTAAAGTAAAAAAATTATAAAAGTGGTTATAAAAAAAAGTGGGAGTCGTACTTTTTAAAAGAGTGGTTGTATAAACAAATTATAATTACACTTTTGAAAGAGAGTAATATGAAAAAAATATAATCATAATTAATTTTAATTTTTAAATATTTTATTTTAATTTTAAAAATTAATTAATAATAAAATTAAAATATAAATATGTACAGCAAATATCTTTATACATTATTATATATTTTAATTATAAGATATTAATTAAAATATATATATATATATATACCACAAACAAAAACTTCATTATATATTCTTATAGATAAACTAAATATATATAAAGTACACTTGTCTGTGTAGAAATAAGCAAAAGCTGAGTCATAGTACAAATAAACAATATGCAATAATATAATACATACATCATAAATTGACAAAAAAATAATATAAACAAGGATGACAAAAAACAATTGAACATAGAGAAATCTGTGATGAAACTGTTAATGGTTGTTTTTTTTTTTTAAGATGGATACAAATAAAATTCAATAAATATTTTAATTTATAATTAACTTGTTTTTGACACCTTTAAAATTACTAAAAACTAAAGAGAATGAAACTCCATAGAATTATTAAAAGAATTATTTGATTATGAAAGTGATTCTTTATATAATTTCAATTTTAATAG
The DNA here is from genome assembly GCA_030347555.1 of Lablab purpureus. NCBI lineage: Eukaryota > Viridiplantae > Streptophyta > Magnoliopsida > Fabales > Fabaceae > Lablab > Lablab purpureus. The sequence goes on from CM059259.1 coordinate 14,149,968, forward strand.
TAAAATTATTTTAATTTAAATGTTTATTTTCAAGAATTAAGTTTTAAAGGAAGGTTGATGTTGAAAAACTATTTTTTTAGCTTATATGTTAACAAAGAATAGTTTGTATTTAAATTTATGTTTTAAATGGATTAATTTGTATGTTCTGTTTTTTTAATATATATATATATATATATATGTTTTCTTTTTTTTTAATATATATATATATATATATATGTTTTCTTTAATTATATAGTGCTAATTTTTATATATTATGTTTAGTTAAACATGAAAATAATACTAAATTGTTTTAAACTAATTTTAATTTAGTGCGGAAAACCCGAACCATATTGTTTGGGCCGAATATGAAATGAGCCCGCGGAACCCAATCGATTTGCAACTTTAATAAGTCAAATTTTAACTAAAGTTATTAGCGTCACTATTATTTATTACCCAAGTTTTGTAACAATAGACAGGTTTTTTTATTGGGCATCTGGGCGTAGGTAAGCGAAAGATTGTATTAAAGAAATTCGAAAATTTAAACTGACCTAACAAATGACTCTTTGGTGGCTTGAAAGAAATAGTGTTTGGGGAGGGAAGAAGAGGGAAGAGTGAGTGAGTGTGGAATTTGAAGCATCATTGTTGTTGGTCGTGGTGGTGGTGGTGGTGGTGGTGGTGCAGAGAAGAAAAGGTAGTTGTCTGTCTGTGAATGATGTCTGGGAGCAGAAGAAGGTTGGAGTTGGTGGTGAAGAAGCGGTTGATGAGTTTCATGATCTGGCAATCCATTTCATCCTCTCTCGTCTTCCTCTCTTTCCTATCCCTTCCCTTCTCTTCACCTCACTACCCTCTCTTCTCCTTCTTCCTCTTCCTCTCCTCCCACCTCCTCTTCTCCCCAACCCTCTCCCTCCTCTCCTCCCCCCACCCCCGCCCCCGCCTCCCCTCTCCCTCCTCTTCGCCACCGCCGCCGCCTTCTCCGCTGCCCTCTCCCTCCCCGCCGCCGCCCACCCCTCCTCCCCCCTCCCCCGATTAGCCCTCCGGGGCTTCCTCCTTGGCTCCCTCTTCGCTTCGCATTACCTTTTCCAACGCCGATGGCTCCTCCACTTCCCCATCATCCAGGTCTCTCACTCTCTTCCCTGTTACTAATAAATTCTTATTCTTACTGTCAACTGATTTCTTACCTCTTCTGGGAGCAGCGTCCTCCCTTTTTCAGCTTCAAGATGGGTGTTCCTTCCGCTGCTCGTCAAGCCTTCAAGCTTTCCGTTCTTGCTTTCGTTATCTCTGGTGTTTTGTTGGAGCTTCTCCCGCATCCGTTTAAGTACGCCGTCGCCACCACGAGATTCTTCGTGGAGCAGATAACCTCTTTTGCTGCCACTTTTGCTATCTTCTTCTCCTGGGAGTTGGCTCATCATTTGCACTGGGTTGGTTTTTCTCAAACTAATGATCCCTACATGTTTGTTGATATGCGTAGAAGAAAGTAATCCCGGTGCTCTTGCACTTTTCTGTTTTAGGCTTTATTTGTATGTTTGTCATGTTTTCGAGCTTGTTCAACCTTGTTTTGGTGTTCTGCAAATGCGGTATTTTGGAATTTCGGATCTCTGTCGTGTACATCTTGCCTTGTTATTATAATGTCAGGATTTGTTAAAACAACTTTGAGTTATAGTTTGATCTTAACTATCTCCATAATGAAACCCTGTATAATGTCACCTGTGTACCAGTTAGAGACATATACAACGAGTTGGGATTTTGAATTGGATGAGGTGTTTTATAAGCATTTATATTCCCTAGCCTTTTGAAAGGCAGCATTATTACCGAATGCTGAAGTTTCTGTTTTTGTTGAATATGCTACATAGGTTTTGCATACTAAGAGGTCCATATTTGCACCTCCAAAAGGATCAGCGGCAGCAGAAACAAACCCAAGTGAGCATCTTCTTTCAGCTTTGGAGGAGACTGATCCTACATCACTTCTACGGTATCTTGCATATCTTGATCTGTGTATGGTTTGTGAGAACAATGTTGACACTTGGAGACGAGCGGGTTTTTTTGAAGAAACCAGTGAAACTTACAAAAGAGTAGTTGCTGTGTGCTTGAAGCCGTTGGAACATCTTGCAACTAAATTAGGTGAAGGCTCGGGAAATTCTGTTGACAAAGCCACTCAACTATCAAATCAGCTATTGTCGCCAACGGATGCACGGTCCGATTTGAAGAACGTGGAAGAACTGTACAACTTCCAGGTACTTGTATAACTTCATTATGTGTTTAGTTTATATGAAGCTAAAAACCAACTTCTTTTTCTTCCTCCGTGTGACTGGAAAGCTTTAGGCATTTGTGTTCGCACTGAATATTGAACTTCACTGGAAGCTCTTTCATGGCTTAGCATTAGTATAGCTGCAATGTCTTTTAGGCCTCACCGTTTGATGTTCATTTTTATCTGTGAATATTGACTATGGTTGACAAACTTATTTTTTAGGTTGGGGAGCCAAAATAAGCAAGTTTGCAAGGACTATAATGATAAATGTACCTCATCATAAAAATAAACTTGTAGATTGAAAGAAAAATCATGATTTTAAAGACTCTAAACTCTAGAAGTTCTTCTTAAATTGTAAGATTGATTATTAAACACCCAGAAGCTTCATCTTCTTGTTCTAAACACAACCTGCTGCCTTGAAAATGAGAGTGTGCACAGTAAAGGACGTCCTTACTTTGAGGGAAAACCGAAAATGTCTATTGTGTCACACTAACCTAATACTCCTATTTTCAGTACTATTTGAGGCCTACTACCACTGTAGGATAACTAGTACGAGCCCATTCCAGTTGCAGTTTTAACATGATGATAATTATAATACCCTAATATTCTATTGATTTTCAGTATTTGACATGTATTAAATGTGAAATAGCTCCCACAAGCAGTTATTGTGCGGTTGATATTTCAGCCATCCCTCATCATATGCAAGGAGAAAATAAATTCAGGGGAGTTATTTTTAGCACTTTATGCATGTAAAACACATCTTTTTTGCTGAGCTAGGATTACGTTGATGTTTAAATAATGCAATAACTTTAGGTGGATGGACCTACAGAGGGGAAAGCCAACTCATGATTCCTCTAGGCTTCATAAATATTTATGTCGGTCATTGACATGAATTGCAACCCTGTAAATTTGATCTGTTAACAACAAATGGTTCAAATAAATAGTCACTTGTTTAACTTTTCTGTGACAAGAAGACTTCTAGTTGTGGGGCAAGAAAGCAGCACACTCCCGACCTTATGAATTTGTAGATAACATATTAAAGCATTTGTTTGCTTAAATGCAGCTATATGCATGGTGTTCAAGGAGTGTTGCCTCACTAACTGCCTGTTCTCGTAAAGAAGACAAGTTTGGGGTCGCTCAGCTTTCTGGGAGTAATGCTGCCGTGGTTTCAACACTTCTATCCTGCCTTCTTGCTGTTGAAAATTTCATGGGAAAGAAAACAAACCTGCAATCCCCAAATCAGTTGTTGGGACCTGCTGGTATCAAATGGGCAACTGTGAATAGTGGAAGGGTAGATGTTGCAGCTGGTAAAAGAAGAAGTGGCCCAGTAAATTCAAAAGCTTATGCTATTGCTGATGTTCTCAAGACTTCAATCTACCAAATAGTCTCTGCATTCCATGATGAAATGTTGGCTGGTGCTAAAGCAAATCTTCTGGAGAAGGACTGGATCACAACTGGGAAGCCGCTTTTTGGTACACGGGAGATGCTAATACAAAAATTACGTATTTTTCTTGATTTTCGAGCTACCTAACTGCTGCATTGCAGCGTGTTTTGCATACTGCTTTCCTTTATTAAACATGCTTGTAAGACATTATACGACCAGGATGTTGACAAATGAGGAGATATAGATGGAATAGAAGGAAAAGGCTCAGTTTTGCTGTCAGAAATGTGAGATGAACAATATTAATCTCTTGAGATTTTGTTCAAGATATTGGCATTGGCTGGTAAGTGATAGTTTGGATGAGCTTTTCTAGTAATGCACAGATTCGTTTTCTGGGATAGTTTTGTGATCATAAAAAGTTCTTGATATTTTCCGCATGCGCATGCCCTACTCATTGGTTTCGTTAGCGATTGTCTTAACGGCGATAGTGGAATAATAAAATGTTTCTACAGGAAAAATGTACGTTTTTAATAAAATGTCGGTCTTGTTAATCATATGGAAGCGCTTCGCGTACTGTAACGAGAAGAGCCTCCTTTTAATTGCTTAATTTCTCAGCACTAAAGAAATCTTCTTTTAATTCTTTAACCAGTGTATAAGGGTTAGCATTTATTCCAAATATTTACATTTTTAAAAATTGTTTACTATTTTGGGACAATGTGATAGGTGTGTGTTCATAGAAGATTCTTCCCAGATATATCCGAATCGGTGAGCATAAATGTCCGACACGACTGTTTCGCTGCTGCAATTGAAAGAAAATGAGGTTGAGATTTAGATTCTCATATTCAAACCCTCTTCACCTGAACCTTAGTCCAAGGTTCTGCTCTTCTTCCCCACCCAATCCAAGTTATCTATTCTCTTATTGCAAACGAAATTCTCCTAAAACATGTTAATTCTCCTAAAACATGTTTAACTATAAATCTTTCCTAGTATAAAAGAAAAACTGTGAATCTTTCCATGTTCTCATTTTTTTTGTGAAAAATGTAGGACCTAAAACCATGAGAACTGTAGTTCACTTTTTCAATAACATGTATTTAGATTCTAAACATGCAGAGAGTGAAGCCAGATTTTGCCCATGGATAGAAGATTCCCTATGTTTTCTTTTTATTGTTTTAGAGGTAAGCCTAAACTAGACAAAAAAATTAGAAGTTATAAAAAGGACCAAAAAAATGACCCGATTAAAGCCACCAGCCAATTTCGTAACCCCTTAAGGTTCCAAACCCGAAAAACGCAAAAGTCAACGGTAGGCTGTGGATGACCAAATAATGTTTACGGTTTGGACTAGATTGTTTCATTTTGAGCCCGAATCCGTCCGAGCTTACCCAAGCAGGCCTACGTATAACATTATGTTTTCTCCCTCAAAGCTCTCACTATCTAAACCACTTGAGACCTTAATAAAATTAATAAAGTGCTAATTTGGTTCTTGAAGTTTTCATTACTAACCCATTTGGTCATTACCGAATAAAAAAATGGTCTTTGATGTCATTGGAAAGGAAATTTAGCTCTTAAATTTAATATAGTCAATAGTGAATTAGGTTCATTAAGGATCAATTTTGTCACTACTATTATGAGAAAAGTAAATTTAATTCGACTTCTGTCCTTGAGAGTTGTTGATTTTATTTTTTTTGAAAGTTGGAAATTTTGTATGTTTATGAATATTTAAATAAGGATCAAATTAACGAACAGTTATTAAGGTTGTTGAAAATTAAATTTGTTTTATTGTCGTGTGAAGGATTACAGGGTCTGGTGATGTGATGTCAATATTAGTGGCATAATTGATTTTTTCAGAAAACATCAAACAATTGAATCTAGCTGTATATGCGCTTTAACCTTGATAACGGTGGAGAAAGTTTACAACAATAACTTTGCATTCTTTGTTTATTGTATATCAACTTCTTTCCTAAGCTTTCTAAAAGTTTAGTAAGAAGCATGGGTTTATTTCAATAGTTTAATAAATTATTTTCGGATGTTATTTATGTTTTGAGTTTAACCTTCTTTATGATTGTCCATGTTTTTTAACGTTACTTTATGCCCGCTTTACTTACGTGCGATAATGGACTTTTTATAATTTTTATAATGTCATTCAATAGATTATTTTTTACATATTATTTTAACTTAAATTTTTAGTCGAAGATTGTTCGTGTTTGTTAATGTTTTTTATTTAACGTTACTTCGAGCTTATTTTACAACTGTGCTATCCGTTTAACCTTGTTTTATTTCATTATTACGTTACCGTTTTACACTTTCTGAATTATATGAGTAAGAAACTTACTGGGCGATAGTTTTTTGTATCCTTTTATGAGAAATCTTACTTTCCTATCTTCTTCCTCCTTTTCTGGATTATTTAGACTTCCTAATTTTGTTACTTCAGTTGTACCTAAAAATGTTCAAGATGCACAAACAAGTCCTTTAGGTTAATATATTCACGACAATTTGTATTGTTACTACTTCTAACATCTGAAACTATTATTTTATACACACAATTTACCCAATTCAATCAATAATTTTAATTCACTAGACACGGGTTGACATGGTAGTTGTAGGATGGAATTTTTACAATGTTAAAACAATATTTGATTGATGTAAATCACGTTTTTGTGAATGCAGATTAAAGATTGCGACTTATGTTTGAAAAAAAAAATGAATGATTTAGTTATTAAATTTAGAGGTGAATAATTTAGTGATGATTGAATGATGAGTTTTATTATGATTATTTGACATCAGCAGCCAGCGATCCTAATCAGTGACAACTATGATCCATTTGGCAAGTAAGCGTGGTTTGGTCAAAGTGATATTCAAGTTCCCTAATCATAATCAACTTTTGCAATTCAATCCACACTCTTAATATAACTTAACAGCAAGTTGTTAAACCTTATCCATCTATCTTAAAAAACCACCATAATTTACACCCAAAGTAATGTCACTTTTGGGCATTTTCCCTGCCTACTCATGAAAACGAAACCAATGAAACTCCAACCAACCACATCAGACCAAATTATTCATCACAAACCAACCACGACAACGAAACTCGGAGATGCCTCAAACTGCAATCATAGGAACTCAAAAACCCTCATCCAACGCCTGCCATCCACGTGTCCCTTTTCAACACTAAGCAAAATCAACATGTTCCTTCAACTGTCGGCAAGCTTAGCTGTCACTACACACTAGCTAACTCACCCCTACACGTGGCATGCCTCTCATTGGTCCAACATTCTCCCCTCATACCCCGCATCACCACCCTAATTTTCTCTCCACACTCTCTATTGTCTCGTCTCTTCCAATTTTTATCTCTCACGTTTTCACATGTGTACCATAGTCAATTATTCCTGTAAGATACAATACAACAACGTCTTCTTCTGTTACCAATTTAATGATAATTAAATCTATTCAAAACTGACTTAATTCAAAAATTTGGAAGATAAATGTGTAATTATTTTTTTTTAAAACTGTCCACACCTAAAGTTAATTTAGATCTAACTATTTAAAAATTATTATGGCTGTAATAATCCTTGTGGATAGCACGTAAGTATTAATTTTTTTAATTAACAGTAATAAAAAATAACGCTCTCTGTTAAATAGATTATTGATAACATTGGAGAGAAATGACGCAATAATTTCTCTTTTCCCTATTCGTCTGCTACCATATAAAATCCTCACACCTGCAAACATTGCAACCTATTTGTGTGTCGGCAAAGGTTACACAGTTTTTCAATACAGCTCGTCACGCGTTAGATATTTTCCCAAGAAAAAAACACTCTTCACAGTGTATTTTATTTTCCCGGGAAAACTGAGTTCAAAATGATAAGGAAGAAACCGAGCGCCAGAGAGAATTCGTCGTCGTCGTCGTCGTCGACGACGACGACGACGACGGCGACAGAAGAAGAGACGGAGTGGGAAATGAGACCCGGAGGAATGTTGGTACAGAAAAGGACTGCGCAAACGGATGCTTTAACACGCAATTTGCGCCTTCGAATCGCGTACGGTGCTCTCCGTTACGAGATCTGCGTCAGTTCCATGGCCACTTTCGGTAAGACCAGTTCTGGATCTAAACTACCAATGCTAATTTTCTTCTGCTCTGTTTGGTTACTGAGAAAATTACTATTCTCAAGAGTAATGTTGTTGAAATTGAGTTAGGTAGCTGTTTCAATGCAGCATTGCGAATCTATCGTTGCTGATGCTACGTGCCCACGTAACATGGCACTGTCTGCTAATTTCTTTTAATTTAATTAAAATATAGAATAAAGAGTTTAGTTCTGCATATTATCAAATTTTTATGCTGCGCATAAACAAGAAAATGATGTTAATATGACTTTCAAACAGTTTGATTGTATTTCAAGTATAATGTAAAAATAATATTACTTAACTGATAAGATACGCAGAAGAATCAAAATAACATTAAATAATTAAATTTAAAGATTTAAATAGAATAACTATATTATCTTTTCAATTTTTTGGATTAATGTAATAGAGTTTAAGAAGAAATGAGTGTTTAGCCTTTATATTAGAATAAACACAACCATTATTTATTCTTTTTTTCATTTTAAAAACTATATTTGGGTATAATTTTTACATTAGTAATGCCTAAAAATGAAGCACTTTTAGGAAACCAAAAGTAGAGATATTGGTGTCATCTGATGATAATTGAAATGGTTAACGATAGTGAAATTGGGATGAAAGTAAAGTGTGAAAATGACATGACAGGGGAAGTGAAGAAGGTGCTGAGTGGGGAAACGGGGTTACAGGTGGATGAACAGAGAGTGGTATACAGAGGCAAAGAGCGACAAAATGGAGAGTATTTGGACGCGTGCGGAGTGAAAGACAGATCAAAAGTGGTGTTGATCCAAGACCCTTCCAGCATCGAACGACGCTTCATCCAGATGCGTATCAACGCTAAGATCCAAAATGCTCATCGCGCTATCAACAATGTTGCCCTCCAGCTTGATCAGCTCGCTGACCAGGTATGCATTATTTCCACATTTTCTACCAGTTCAATGTAACATTTTTCATATAAATCCTCAATACTTCAATGCATTCAACTGTAAAATACTAGTTACTGTAAAAATAGTAAAGGAAGTATTTGTACTTCTTTTACAGTGCTACTTGTTCTTTTCCGTCCACTTTGGAAGAGAAGGAAAAAGGGATTATAAAAAAAGAAAGAAAAAAATAATTGTGATTTGGTTCAGTGGATATAAATGAAAAATTTGGAAATGGAGATCAGTTTAAAAAACTCTTCATACAAAAATAAGAACAAAACTTGAGATGTTAAAGAAGATACTCAACATAATTTATGTTACAGATAGAAAATTTTAAGATAAAATCTTAATTTTCGTGTATTTATTTCTTTTTCATCAAATCATATATATTTGTATTTATTTATCATTCGATTTTTGTTGTTTTCTTTTTTTTTTCTTTTCACTTGTTTTATTTATTTCCTCTGTCGAAGGGATCATTAAGGTAGAATTGACGATGGGTCAATGAGCGTATTGCATGACAGTTTTCCTTGGTGGCCGGTGGGTTATTGTCATGACTAGTGATACATTGTCTTTGTTCAGAAAAAGGAAGAAAAAGGAAGAAAGTGATACGTTGTCTTTGTCACAACAGCTGGAACTGGAATGACGTGGGTCAGGGGATGTTCTGTATTTTAGTATACTGGGAAATGCTCAAACATTCAAATGCCCATTAGTAATAATAATAGTAACCTAACCTCTTAGCTCAGTGGTTCATGGACCGAGTTTATATTAGAATTTGTGTGAATATGACATCAGGTTGTGTCATTAGAATTTTTGGTTTCAGTGGTTTATGAACCGGAAATAATGCATCAATTATTAATTGCATTATTTACCACCACTGCTTCATGAAGGGTGAAGAAACCCTGCTCAAGCTATCTTATTCTCAATAAGATGGTGATAACATGTGAGAAAACAAGAAGAGATACACAGTTAAACGTCGTCGGTGTTTATGAACTTAGGATAATGGGGAACAGTTAAATAGTCAAAACCTTGATTTTTGTTCACGTGGTACATACAAATCTCCCGGGACTAATTACCGATCAGATTAATTGAAACTGTCCAATTGAAGTGCTGAATGTTGAGTTGTAGAACATTGTGTCTTTGCACACACCATACTGTATATGGGTATCTAGATACCATTAAACGAACATAGAATTGTTACTTGTGTAGGTAGAGGTTTGAGAAGGAATATTACTTTAAAACACATAAAAATAGGTATCATAGTCCTGTCTAAAGCCTGCTTCATTACCAATTCTAGACAGGAATGAATCGAAGAGGTTATAGTCATGAGCACTTTAGGCATTCACTCTTTATCTCGGTTAACTTCATCAATGTTTACAATTTAACATTTTCTTTCCACTATAGGTCTCTGCCATTGAAAAGTCTATTTCCAACGGAGTCAAAGTACCGGAAGTTCAAATTACAACACTGATTGAAATGCTTATGAGACAAGCAATCAAATTAGAAAGCATTACTGCAGAAGCCGATGCTTCTGCACAGAAACATTTGCAGGTATTTTCAATATAATTCCAATTTACTGCCAAGTATACTTGTTTTGATATTTGTTTGGTTTCATTTGGATGAGATATGTTTAGCTATGGATAGATAATACTTCTAAATATCATAACATCTTTAAATAAATTAGTCATTTCTTTAATAATATCATAAAATTAGGGACAAAACTTACATGCATCATAATGCTTACTGTTATGTTGCTATAATACTGTTGCTTTGTTTACCTTTAGCATGGAAAATTATTGTTAGGCATGAAGTGTAGTCTTCCGTGAACTATACAAAAGTTAAATAGGGGCATATTGTACATTCTGTCCTGAATTGGAAACTCACAGGAAATAATGTATGATTACTTTTTCAGGGAAAGAGGGTGCAAAAATGTGTAGAAACTCTGGATGAACTTAAGGTATCTAATGCAAGAATAAAGCCTGTTGTTGTTACAACCAAGTGGGAGACCTTTGATCATCCTCCATCCTCCACCACTTGGGAATTATTCGAATGAGTTTGCTCCTCTCTCCTTCTTCCATTCTTTTTCTTTTTCCCTTCTTTACTCCATTTTATTCTCCTCTGTCTATACCTACAAGCTTCTTGTTTGGGGACTCTTCTGTCAATAACTCACTCTTGCTGGGACACTAATAGCTACCTAAGTTTTTCTTCAAAATGGGAAATTCAATTAGAAGTTGGAAATGTTAATATACTATAATTATTATTTGATGGTGAATTTATCAGTCGTTTATTTCAGGTTTGTATTCATGATCCCATACAATTTATCATTAACTACTGTAATTAACAGCTTAAATATATTAATCAGTTATCTTTTGAACACTATTTAATTCGTGGGGCAGTCCATTGTGACAAAGTGTGCTGGAATTAGAAAGTTTTGGAGAAAAAGTCAGAGGAGGAGTGAGGAAATTTTGAGAAAACAGGGAACATAAACTCTGATTCCTAAAAAAAAAACAGGACTCAACTATAGAAAGAGAACTAAGAAAGGTAATATAGGATGGGACACTTTGTTATAACTTTCTCGTAAGAAAATAATATTTCTTAAAACAACGAAAAAGGTTTCTTTTTTCAGTAGTAGCCAACTGTAAGTATTTCCCATGTTTTCTTATGAACATAGATTTTGACCTTTCAAAGCAAATAATATGTAATATGTGTTCATTAACTAATACTCATTAGCCTTGAATATTTCCTAATAAAAATATTTTTTTATGTGCAATGACATATGTTTAAAACGATTAATGAACTTAATTTTAATTAATTAAAATCCTTTTTAGTAATTTTTATAATTGAATATTCCTAATACTTTACTCTAATTTTTGTATTACCAATAAAAAAAACTTTTTGTGAATTAAATAATTTTTCTTGTAAACCTTTTATTGTATTTTTAACATGTTACTTCTATTTAAAATATACATTAGTTCAAGGATAATTTATTTGTGATTATCATTTTTAATTGATTGAAAAAAGATAAAAGATCATTAAATGTATTTATAACTTTATTATATCTCTTAGCTTATCTACAAACAGAAAAACATTAACCAAAACAAAAAATAGTTAAATTAATTTTTATTTTTTATTCTTATATTATTTATGTAGAATACTTGTTATCTATGCTTATGTCCATTAATAAATTTGATTGATCACTTTTTAGTAAGATCTATTTTAAACAAACACGGTTTTTCATCTCCATTTATCACTTATTTAAGAAATATGAGACAAGTTTCACTCTAGTCAATTACATGATTGTTAGTAAACTATATCTATATTTAAAGTGAATTATAATAGTTCATAATTCATCATTCTTTTCTTATTTTTCTTTTACAATTTTAGTCTCTAAATTTTTTAAATTGGTATTCTTTTCAATTTATTTAAAAAACATGAGATAAGTTGCAAAATTTAGTAATAATATATTTTTTCAACAATTACTTATGATTGTGTTGTTTAGATTTTGAAAAAAAAGCTATTTTGAGCTCGACAACTCTAAAAAATAATAAAATAATATATTTTATTTTTTAATTTAAATATAAATTAAAATTTTAAATAAAATATTATTGCAAAAGATTGTAAGATGGTGATATTTTTTTATGAAGATTGTTAAAGTATTACTTTTTTTTTAATATTATTTTTTATATTTTTATTTTATTTTTAATATAATTTAAATTTTAAAATTATAATTTATAATAACTTTATTTATATTTTAAGTAAAAATAAATCTATAATAATATATAATAAGAATTTTTACTTTTGATTTACACATTTTATATTCTCATTTTACCTTTAATTATGTTTTAAAATAAAAGTAAAAAATATTATTTAAATACTAAAAATAATTATAATTTTTTCAAAAATATAATCACTACTTTTTTTATATAAAAATTCTTTAATAAATTCAGAGTGACTTTGTCCTCTTTTCCACTAGTATATTATAAAATGTTCATCTATTATTATGTTATTCTTTAAATATTTATTCTAAATTAAGATTTAAATATTTCAGTTAACTGAGAAGAAGTTATATAATTCTCATAAAAGTAATTAACAAATATTATTCGAAGATCCACCATAAATATTGGTTATAGATACATTAACTATTCAAGTCTAACTACAAGTGCAATAATATTAAAAATAATAATTTATATGATTTAAAAAGTAATAAATATTTACTTGATAAATACATAATCAAAAGCAACTTCTTGAAACTCAAGCCAAGTCTGTAATGAGGGACTCTAAATTATACAGTTTTTAAAGGAGCAAAGAGCAACTCGTAATGTGTGTGAAGAAAAAAGAAACCCAGCAACTCTCTTTCTTAGTATATATAAGTGTTAGTGGCTAGGTTCATCTATCTCTCAAACTAATCAAAATTAAGTATTCAAAATTGTTAAACAATTAATCATATGATTAATAAATGGTGAATTATAATATTAGGTTGCTTTTAAATTAATTCCAGAAGATTGAAGCACATTAACTTAAAAGTTTTTGCTTCCTGCACCCTTATTTACTATCTGTACCCTCATAATTCTTAATTTACTTTTCATATTATATTTAAATAGTGACTTTTAAATTATTTTTAAAAAAATTCCAGAATAAATTTACCATGGGCAGTTTTTTTTAATGGTAGTGTGATTTTATGAAAGTGAATTTTATACCTATCAATCTAATTATCTTTAATTACATGTATTTACTTTTAATTATAAATTACCAAGTATAGTAATTTTTCACTTTTTTTAGCTTTTTATAAAAGAATTAACTGGTCTATTTTTCATCAATTTTAAATATTTAGTATTATTCAAAAATTGAAAAAAATATTTTATTTTAATCGTAACTAGGTGAAAAAATAGTCTCTTGATTTTTTTTCTTTTATATTTTGTTTGTTTCAAGAAGTGAATTTGAAGGAGAGAAAAATGATAGATTTAATGGAAAAGAGAATGAAAAGTAAGATTATTTATTTCAAGGAAAAAATAATAGAGAGTGAAAAGAAAATTTATAAAAATTTATTAATGACTTGATTTATATGATAGTTTAAAATTAATTTTGTAATTAATAAAATTATATGATTAGTATTTTATCTTTTTGTAAAAAATAAATTTAAAATAAACATTCATAATTTATTTTTCAATTTTTTTACCATTATTTTCATCCACGTTCCAAATATCAAATTTAAAAATAATTTTAAATTATTTAGCATTAAAAAATGTTAAAAATATATTTTATAAAAATTGTATTCAAAGTGTTATATGAAAAAATTGTATAAAAAATTAAAATATCATTTTATATTAAGTCAAACTTCAAATAATATAAATTACATTCAATACACATTTGACTATGTAATTAAAATAAAATATTAAAATAATTTAAATAACATTTGGTCCGATGCCCATATGGGTCAAGGCCAGGCTGGCCCGTTTATTTTTTATATTAAATTTTTGTTCTTAATTGTTATGTTGTCATACTAAAGAAAGAATCCCTAGTGTCTCAGAGTCTATGTTCTTTTCTTTTTCTTTCTCAGAAGTTTTTTCATCTCCTCTACTACACTGTTTCTCTTTCCTTATATTACCTTCACCACCACATTTTCTGATATAACTTATATGTTTCACATTAGGTTAGGTTCTTCCTTATTTTTTGTATTTCTAATCAAAACTTTATATCTGTTTTTGTTTTCCTCATCATCATGGGTTTGTGTTATTTTCTTAATATTTGTTGAATTATATAAAATAAAATTATTATAAGTATTAAATAGGTTTTTATGTTTTTTTATCTCTTAGATTGCAGAGTTTTTATTTTCTGTGACAACATTAAGGAGTTATTCCTCAAATTAGTGATTCATATGATGATAACAAAAGAAATTAAACAAAATTGTGGAGAGACTAAGAAAGTAAAAGAAATATTATAATATTTTTTTAGGCTAAAAATAACTTGTTGGCCCGTTGGCCTAACATAGAAACAGGGTAAGCTAAAAATTGTAGCCTGTTTTAAAATATAGGTCAGGCTAGACTATCAGATTTTCTGAACTCGGTCCATAGGACCAGGTCAGACTGGACCGAGCCATCCGTTTTGACAGTTGTAATTATATTAAATACGTACATAAATAGTGTTTTTGAAATTAGCATGACATTAATTATGAAGTAAAATTATATCGTAATCTCTAAACACAAACAAAATCTTAAACAGACCTCTAAAAATAACTTAAGAACCTCATTAAGAAATTTTGAGTTCACATGGCCTAACCAATCCCACTTTGGACAATACCGTGTTGTGATATATATAATGTTAGATTACTACATAAGACTCTAATAGCATCGAACTCTTTTTATGTGATGTGTGAATGAGACGAGCCAAATGAAGGTGTGCTCGAAACTTTCTTCTTTGCTGCACAGTCACACATCCATGTTCCATGCTCCAAACTTCTTATCAACCACCCCAGAGAACCCACCACCTTACTACCTTCTCACTAGGTGCATTGCTCTCTTGCAATCCTGTGCTTCTTCCAAATTCAAACTAAGGCAAATCCATGCATTTTCCATTAGGCATGGTGTCTCACTCCACAACCCTGACATGGCCAAGCATCTTATCTTCACCATTGTGTCTCTCTCTGCACCCATGTCCTATGCTTACAACGTATTCACCATGATAGATAACCCCAATGTATTCACGTGGAACACCATGATCAGGGGCTACGCCGAAAGTCAAAACCCGAGTCCTGCACTTCATTTCTATCGCCAAATGATAGTGTCTTGTGTTGAACCTGACACTCACACTTACCCTTTTCTTTTGAAGGCTATTTCCAAGTCATTGAATGTTAGAGAGGGTGAGGCAATACATTCAGTCACGATAAGAAATGGGTTTCAGTGGTTGGTTTTTGTTCAGAACAGTTTGCTTCATATATATGCTGCTTGTGGTGACACTGACAGTGCATACAAGGTGTTTGAGTTAATGAAGGAACGTGATCTCGTGGCTTGGAATTCTGTGATTAATGGGTTTGCTCTTAATGGAAGGCCCAATGAAGCTTTGACTCTCTTTAGGGAGATGAGTGTGGAGGGCGTGGAGCCCGATGGGTTCACTGTGGTTAGCTTGCTATCTGCTTGTGCGGAGCTTGGAGCTCTTGAACTAGGACGTAGGGTCCATGTGTACTTGTTGAAGGTCGGGTTGAGGGAGAACTCGTATGTTACTAATTCATTGTTGGATCTGTATGCAAAGTGTGGGGCCATCAGAGAGGCTCAACAAGTGTTCAGTGAGATGAGTGAAAGGAATGCAGTTTCTTGGACGTCATTGATTGTTGGCTTGGCTGTTAACGGGTTTGGTGAGGAAGCACTTGAGCTTTTCAAAGAGATGGAGGGACAAGGATTAGTGCCCAGTGAGATCACTTTTGTTGGTGTCTTGTATGCTTGCAGCCATTGTGGGATGCTGGATGAAGGGTTCAATTACTTTAGAAGAATGAAAGAGGAATATGGTATCATGCCTAGGATAGAACACTATGGTTGCATGGTGGATCTGTTGAGTAGGGCGGGTTTAGTGAAACAAGCATATGAGTACATTCAGAACATGCCAGTGCAGCCAAATGCAGTTATTTGGAGGACCTTATTAGGAGCATGTACTATACATGGACATTTGGATCTGGGAGAGATAGCAAGATCTCACATATTGAAGTTAGAGCCTAAACATAGTGGGGACTATGTGCTGCTTTCAAATCTTTATGCCTCTGAACGTCGTTGGTCTGATGTACAAGTTGTAAGGAGGTCAATGCTAAAGGATGGCGTTAAGAAAACACCTGGTTATAGTTTAGTTGAGTTGGGTAACCGTGTTTATGAATTTACTATGGGTGATAGATCTCATCCACAAAGTCAGGATGTATATGCGCTACTAGAGAAGATTACAGAATTGTTGAAGCTAGAAGGTTATGTTCCTCATACTGCGAATGTGCTTGCAGACATAGAGGAAGAGGAGAAGGAACAAGCTTTGTCTTATCACAGTGAAAAAGTTGCCGTTGCTTTTATGCTCTTAAATACAGCGTCCGGGACCCCAATCAGGGTTGTGAAGAATTTAAGAGTGTGTGCAGATTGTCATATGGCCATTAAACTCATATCGAAGATTTATGAAAGAGAGATAGTTATCCGGGATCGCAGTAGGTTTCACCATTTTAGAGGTGGCACATGTTCCTGTAAAGATTACTGGTAATATGGCTATCATCAGGATTTGATAATGACATCTTGAGAGTAAAGTACTCCATTGCTGCTTGGAATAGAGCCGTGAGAGATAATTTTAAATATGCTGTAATCCTTCGGTGATATTTTCTTCTGCGAGGATCATTCAATTCAGGTATCTTGGCACATGGCTAACTCAGTGAACACATACAATATTTATGGAATTTTTGTTACAAATTCTGTACAGAAAATGTGCCCTGTTTACCAAATACGCGGCCATTTGTACTTAAGTAGTGATGATACTTGCCCATTCTTTGCAAAACAGAACTTTCTATTTGCAGAGCCAAGACTGGACTCGTTGACATACCTGTACATTTCAAGTCTCTATGCTTTTTTCTGCTCAGTTTTCTTCTTCATTCATTGGTTGGTGAGCCGTATAATTAGAGGTACAAACAAGTTAATATACATTTCTAAATCATGAATTAACTAAAGATTACGAGATACTATCCTGCAATCCACATTAATTTTGTTTAATTTTTTTACTACTGGCTAATATTGTTTTTACAATATAACTAAATATTTTGATTTTTTATTTTACAATCTACATCTTTATTCTTTTAATTCATATGAATTAACTTCCAAGTTTAAAAGTTTAATTTAAACGCATGAGACTCTATTAATTATTTACTAGAAAATTATGGAATGATTCAATATTTTGTGAGTTTCAGATTTTTTTTTATTATTCACTTTATTCATATAAAGTGTGTTGGTATATAAATCTTTTGAAAGAGTAAAAATTAGATAATGTAAGATTTGACCTTTGTTATGGTTACGTAAAAACACAACAAACTCCCACATATTGCAAAAGACAATAAAAAGAAAGAAAGAAGAAAATTTTGAATCTCATATAAGATGTAATGTATCAAAATTTTATAATAATGAATCAATTTTAGACTGACAAACTTAACACAGAGTGTAATTGGTATAGCGTGAATAAAAAATACTTGGTGTGCATAAATTGTTAATCAATCATACCACAATTCTTATGGTTCTCATTGTGTTATAAGTTACTAGGTTATGCATGTGTCCAATATTTATGAGTGCTCTAGTAATATTACTTGAATCTCATACAAGTGATATCACCCAACAACATTCGTAGAGGTGATTTCATTAAGTGTATGTTACAAATTGCAGTCTATTCGTAAGAAATATGAAAGTCATAAAAAGTTTTGTTAAAAGTTAAAATTTTATACACCACATGAAATTTAACTACAAAGTTTAACCTCACATAGTTGTAGAAACTTATACTTTAATATATCACAAGAAGAGACAAAATTAATTTAATCAATTTTAATATTAACGGAACTAGTAAATGTTTTCTTTTTATCCATATGAACTTTATTTATGAAATTTTCAATCACAAAACATAAATTTTTATCACTTGTATTTCAATTAATTGAGTGTCATTTTATTCTATGTTTTTAAAATCATTTTTTTTCAAGGATTTCAAAATATTTCATTTTTACTTAATATAGTGAATGAAAATTATTTCATTATTTAACCCGTTGTTTTATTAAATTATGTCTTGTTTATATGTTTTTGGCTATAATTTTATCTCTACCACTTTCACACCAAGGTGCACTTTTTCTTTCACATTTCTTTTGTCTCATTTACCATCCCAAATCACTAATTCTTCATTTTCTTTTCTTGCTCTTCCATCTCATAAGCTCCAACAACTCTGGTCTCAACCCAAAATCTCCTAATTTTTTTACTAACCTCCTTCTATTTTTCAATCTCAAAACTGACATCCCAATTTAGTTTTTCAAATTTAATTAAATATATATCTAATCTGGGAAAAGAGACAAAATTAATTTTTTATCCGTGTAACACATTTTTTCTAATATACTATACCTGTTAGATGTTATAGAAGAATATCATAGCACCGAAGGTGAGATTTATTAATATTTATAATTTAAAATCAAGTTCGAGCTATAAATTTATGCTACGCTGTATTGTTTGTAATAATAAATTCTCATATTATAATTTTGTAGTAATTATTTTAAAAATTTAAATTTAAGATAAGTTGTAATCATTCACATATGATTTGTTTGTACACTTTCAGCATACAAAATTAATTTCATAAAATATTTATTAGTTGGGTTTCTTTACCAAAATAAAATGTTGTTTTCATAAAACACAAGTAAGTAATTAAACAGAATCCAAAAGCAAAATAATAAATAAATAATTAATTTCATAACATATTCATCTATGAAGAATAAATATTGGCGGGTGGGGAGAGGAAGGTTTCAATTTGAGGCATAGAGGTAAAAACAAAATTGGCGCGTGAGAAGCGCGCGCCTTTTAAATTCAAAATGATGGTCAAAAGTAAAACCCTGTTCCCCGTTGTGTTGTTCTTGCTAGTGTCTGCCTTAGAGACATCGCAATGGGGGATTTAGAGAGAATGGGGAGAGAACTCAAATGTCCAATCTGGTAATTGAAATTATCAATAATCTCTTTCTTCTTCCTTTTTCCATTTCGTCGTTTCTGTTGCTCTTCCTGTTTCATTCACTATGCATTGTTCGTACAGTTGGAGTTTGTTCGATTCTGCGGTTTCGCTTACATGCAATCATATTTTCTGCAAGTAAATGCTCTCACTCTCCACGTTCTTTTCAATTCACGCTTCTTCTTTGACCTTTTCTTTAATAACACCGCTAATTGAACCTAATTTTATTTTGCATTCAGCTCGTGTATTGTGAAGTCCATGAAATCGGCCTCTGCTTGTCCTGTCTGTAAAATCCCGTTCACTCGTCGAGGTACGTTTTATGCCCTAGCTTTCTTATTCAACCTAATTGCACATTCGCATCGCCGATTCACTTTGTTTTAAATTACAAATTAAATTGGACAGTCTTGATCGTCGAACTAATCTTCTCAGTCTATTTTAACAAGAAAGCTCTTAATATTGTAATTATATAATTCATTTAGTGGAAAACGCTGAGGGAGTCCGTTTTAGTTATTTTAGCTGAAGAACTGCTTATATGGATTACTTTGTAGAGGCCTTGCTCCTCATATGTAATTCATTTTTTGTGCAGAGGTTCGCCCTGCTCGTCACATGGACAACTTGGTCAATATATATAAAAACATGGAAATTGCTTCAGGAATGAATTTATTTGTCACCCAGAATGTACCTCATACTAAATTATCAGGTGAGTGGTTTGGTTTTGCTTTTTTTAGTTTCACATATATGTTAGTCTATCACATACTGTTTTTTTAATTTGCCTGTCTTTGCATGTCTAGTTACTCACAATTGGGGAACATGCCTAAGTGAATCTGCTGTACTATTTTTAACCTACGCTTAAAAACTGTATTGCAGATGTGGAAAATCAATGTGAGGGTAATGCCGACTCAGGCAAGGTGGAAGCTGGCGGATCTCATAAAGGTCACGTGCAAGAGAAGAAAAACCGGAAGGTAAAGAAGGCAAAGAAAACAGTCCAAACCAGCATGGAAAGTTCAGGTTCTGGCTCAGCAAAACCGTCTTTCCCAGCAAAGAAAAGGGTGCTGGTGCCACAAAATATTCTTTCAGAGACTCCAATGAAGAATTTAAAGCTTGGAGATTCTCCTAGTGAAATTAACAAAGAGAAAGAGAGAGTGGAAAATGTTCCAGTCATGGAAAGTGACAGGCTTATACAAAGTGAAAAATCTATCCCTGTTCTTTCACCTTTCTTTTGGTTGAGAGAGGAAAAAGATGGTGAAGAGTTGAGTCAACCCACTGACGAGGATCAAACTATTGATGGCTCAACACCAATTCCTCCTTCATTTAGTGATCTCAAGGACTCGGATGATGAAAAAACTTCTAATGTCGCACCATTCGTAAGTACTGGATTAACAAAGGAGTATATTATAAGGAATGATTAAATTGTTGAATGGTTTTTTTGATAGTTGTGCATTGTATATGTGAGTAAAAGCTATATGACATTTAGCCCTTATATGTTTCATCTACATTTTAAGTATTTTTCTTTGACATAATTGAGTACTGGATTACCGAGTGAAGCAAGTTTTGTTGAAGTCATTAAAATCCAAAATTTGGTTTACAAACTGTTGTATATTTTTTAAGACGTTCTATTATTGCTGGTTAGCCATTAAAACAGGTTGCATTGCTCAAGTTGAGTAATACTGATAATATCAATATTAAATTACATTAATGGCAGTTTCTTGACACTGTCATGCAGGATGAGATGCAAAATCAAATCTCTGTTAATTTATTTGATAGTGAGATGTTTGAATGGACACAAATGCCTTGCTCTCCTGAATTATTTTCAAGTCCGTCTAAAATGCAGGTATTGAGAGTATTGAAGCCACAAGTTGTTCATACATAATTAAGGATTTTATGTATAGTCTACTTATTGAAGTTTTAATAAGTTGTATCTTAGCTGCAGGTCATGGATACTTATGAAGATGATGAAAATCAAGATGAATTGGTGGCTGCCTCACAAGAGCTGGACGCAAATCTACCAGGTGCTAATGCTGACAGCATAAAGTTTGAGAATCCCAAAGGAAATAAAACAGCTGATGTATTACCACCAAGTGTGTCTCCTCTAATTAGAAGTTCTGTTGATATAAATGGAAAAATGAAGTCTAGGAAAAGAGGAAGGAAGGCTGGGGAAAAAATTAGTCGAGAGGAGATTGGTGAACCAAAAAATTCAATTGATGGAATGGATGTTGATGCGAATATATCACTAAAAGTCACTCAGGAACAAGCATTGGACTATAAAACCAAATCTTCTAACCTGGGGAAGGGTAGTAGAAGGAGCAAGAGGGTTTGTTTCAATACGAGTTCAATTCCAACATCTGTAAGTGCATGTACAGTACCACCAAGTGTGTCTCCTCTAATTAGAAGTTCTGTTGATATAGATGGAAAAATGAAGTCTAGGAAAAGAGGAAGGAAGGCTAGGGAAAAAATTAGTCGAGAGGAGATTGGCGAACCAAAAAGTTCAATTAATGGAATGGATGTTGATGCGAATATATCACTAGAAGTCACTCAGGAACAAGCATTGGACTATACAACCAAATCTTCTAACCTGGGGAAGGGTAGTAGAAGGAGCAAGAGGGTTTGTTTCAATACGAGTTCAATTCCAACATCTGTAAGTGCATGTACAGTCCCTGATACGTTAGGAGTTCTAAACATAGGTGAAATGAAGATGGTTACAAATTCATGTACTTTGCCATGCAAACAAGAAAATGAGAAGCATTGTCCTCGGGAGGTTGCTGGAAAAAGCCAGAAGATAAGACCTGGAAAACAAAATACGGACCAAACCAATGAGTCTGCTTGTTCTGATTCATCCATTTTCAGTCTGCAGACAAATACTGATGTGACTACCTCTAAAAGCAAGGAATCCAAAAGCATGTTTTCTAGAAAATCTATGTCTGGCTGTAGAAAATTGAGAAATACTAAAAGGTCAAAACCTTCCTCTGAATGTACCTCTATTACTAAAAATGAAGAAATTCTACCTAATGAAAGTATTCATGAAGGTGCTATTGACAAGGATTTGAATGATACATCAAACGAGAAAGATTGTTCTTTGACTGATAAAACAGTTTTAAGGAAATGTGAAAGCCATGTCAAAAGGTATCCATGTGTTTTCTGTCTCTCATCAGAAGAATCAGAGGTAATCTTTTACTTGCTTGTGTTGTCATCACTATAATTGGACTTGAACTTACAGCATGTAATTCCAAATACAGGCTTCTGGCTCTATGGTGCATTATCTTGATGGCAAGCCTGTACCTGCAGATTATGAAGGGCCGTCTAAAGTAACACATTGTCACAGGAACTGCACAGAATGGTAAATAATTGTTACATGAGTAATAATATAGCTGTCTTGGTATTTTGGACTTGCTCTTGCTCTTAAGATATCGTGCTTATGATGATATTTATCACCCTTCAAATAATAATATTTGCTAATACGGATTTTAGTTCGGTTGATTTTGGTAATTGGCTCTACTTTGAATTTAAGATTAAGTAATGTGTTTTAAATATGGACAGGGCCCCCAATGTATATTTTGACGGTGATAATGCAATAAATCTTGAAGCTGAAATAAGTAGAAGTCGAAGAATTACATGTAGTTTTTGTGGACTTAAAGGGGCTGCACTTGGTTGTTATGAGAAAAGTTGTCGCAGGAGCTTTCACGTTCCGTGTGCCAAGTGGACTTCTCTGTGTCGTTGGGATACGGTATGTGATGAAAATTGAACCACATTTGAAATGAAATTCTGTTTCCAGATTAAAGGCCTGATTACATCTTGCTAATTTACTGCAGCAAAACTTCGTCATGTTATGCCCTCTACATGCTCCCTCCATGTTGCCCTGTGAAGGTTCAGGATCCCAAAAAGGGAGCAAGAAAGGCCCAGGTAGAGATGGCAGAAGACATGGTCCTAATCTTGACACTACAAGCCAAACTCGGGCTACTCATGGATCTTACAAGAAAATTGTTCTATGTTGTTCTGCTCTATCCGTACAGGAGAAGGTAAAATAATTCCACTTAGTTTCTGATTACCTTATTTTTCATTAAAGAAGTTTATTTATTGTTTTTTCTTTTATGGTTGAAATTGTAGGAAATTGTTTCCAAATTCGAAAGTGTATCAAAAGTTACTGTTTTGAAAAATTGGGACTCAAGTGTCACCCATGTTATAGCCTCAACGGATGAAAATGGGGCATGCAAAAGGACCCTGAAAGTATTGTTGGGTATCCTGGAGGGAAAGTGGATTCTCAAAGTTGAGTGTAAGTTCAGTCCTTTTTATTTCCAACTACTAAGTCTTTATCATAAGATTATAATAAATGTCTGAACTTCTTCCGTTTTCTTGTCTTGTAATGCGGTTGTTTGGTTCGTTGTCGGCTTAACAGGGATCAAAGCTTGCATGAAGCAAATGAATCCTGTTGATGAGGAGTGTTATGAAATTAATGTTGACATCCACGGAATTAGGGATGGTCCTCGTCTTGGACGACAAAGAGTATTGAACAAGGTTAGATTTTTCATCGTTGTCATTATAATTACTATACTACTATTACTACAAGAAAGTGATTTGAAGGCAAAAGAAAACTCAAGAGTAATGTTCCTTCTGGTTGTCATCATGCTGTCAGATTTTTTCTTTGGATTCAGAAACTGTTCGTAATTTTGATCCAATTTAGGCTCGTGTAACACTCCAGCTAAGTACAGTTAAGAGCATGGAATTAGATGCAATAAATTATTCTCAAGAAGTATGCTTTCAAATAGTTACTGTTAAGAAAAAAAAATTAAATGCAAGTAGCTGATAAGTATATTATAGACTATGTCTGCGTTTGGCAGTAGAGAAAAGGACCAGCTAGAATGGGAGGAATGAAAGTCAATTTTCACTCTTCCGTTTACTACCTTTCCAGCTTGCCTTTAAATTCCTTACACACGTGTGTTAGAATGACGATGAGTTATGCATTGGATAATTTAGAGCATGTTTGGATAACTGGGCCTTGGATGCGGAATATACTTGAGGATAAGGATGCTCCGTGCTTTTTTTTATCCTAAACGTACTTCAAAAATTTTGCAACTGTAACACAAACATGCTGTTATTAGTGCATTTCAGTTGAGTTAAGCTAGAGTAATTTCAGTATATTTCACTAAATTCTTTTCTGCAAACTAATGGTTATGTTGACAATATCTTATGCAGCAACCAAAGCTTTTTTATGGCTATAAGTTTTATTTTATGGGAGATTTTATACCTTCATACAAGGGGTATCTGCAAGACCTTGTGGTTGCTGCTGGAGGGATAATTCTGCATAGAAAACCAGTATCTGGTGACCCGAAGTCAATGTTACCAGATACGCATCCATACCAGACCCTCATAATTTACAGCCTTGAGCTGCCAGATAACTGTAAGCCTTCAAAAACGGATACAATTTGCAGACAAAGGTGTCATGATGCAGAGGTTCTGGCGAGTTCTACAGGCTCAAAGGTTGTAACTAATACATGGATTCTGAATTCAATTGCAGCCTGCAAACTGCAGTGCCTTGCTCAATGAAATGTGAATATTGAGATAATTTATATGCCTACGATCTCAAACTGATTTTTCCCCTTATTATTTTCAATTAATATATTGAAAACACTATTGACAATTTATGGAACGACATATTTTAGAGTAATACATACTGTGATTCATGTATGTCCCCGCTTGTTCTTGAAACCATCAAGTATCCATGGTTAAATGTCAGTTACTTTTACGCAACAACTATGTCCTTTTAGTAACAAAATGTTACGCGAATGGTCTGTAACATCCAAAGAGTTGGTGCCATGGATAACGGTCTATTACCACTTTTTATCGTCACCTGTCTGGGAAAGTGGTAATGATTTTTTGTATGTTAGTAAATTTTACGAATAACTTGTGTTTGGTTCAGCTTATGCCTTTTACTTCACATCAATTTTCAGCGTCAAAATAAAAGCTATTCTTTGTAACTTCTCATATTTGTGTAAATAATTCACATCCTGTGGTTCAAATACCGAGCCAAGCATGGACTCAATCTTATCGTTAAACAACTTTGTTGTTTGCTTTGATTTGTATAAAGTCTCCAGATTTGACTTCTATAGTACAGTGACAAGCCTGGTGATACGAGATTAAATTAATCCATCTTCATATGAGCATTTAAACTGGATAACGTAAGGTTTTAATCAACTGGGCTTGTCTGGCAAAGATGGAACGTGGATCATCATGTTCATAGGGAAAATAGTTTTTAATAGCCAGAGACTTGTGTAAGTACAATGGATTTTGAAATGTTTCATGTTTTTTGGAGTTTATATGACCCTCAAGCTCCCAATTGAACTCCATAATGTCCGGTTATTATTTATTTCAAGATTACTGTTAGTTAATTATCTATCTCGGACAAAGTTGTTAAATTACTAAACCTCAGTTATACAAATTATTAATCCAATCACAGCACTCGAGTAATAGATGGAATTGTAACTAGTTTTTGGTTTTTGATGGGCTGTCATGACTTAAACTATTCATGTAATGCCTCCTGAGTTTATTCTCACGATAGTAATTTTCTCTTTCTCATAAGAAAAATTTCTTTAGTGTGTGAAATCCTAAATGAGAGCGAAGTAAGTCAATACCTTGCTATTTCCAGTTAAGAAATTACTAGAGATGCATTCGTTTTTCGAGTCCATTATACAATTTCATAGTTCTCCCTTTGATGTATGGTAGAGCATATTACTAATGTTTATTATCACGATAAAAAAAATATAGGCACACTACAAATTCACTTCACACGATTGCAAAGATAAAATTTCACAAGCATCGACTGAGTTCTGGTTGGAAGGGTGGAAATCCAATATATCTTTGGAAAAGTTAACTAAAGTAAGCGTGGTCTTCTTGATCTAGTTTGATATGGTTCCTGGAACATCTATTTTGTAAATTTCACGAGCACAGTTTCTACAATCGAAGTCATAGTCATATAAAGGTGATACGCTTTCCTTGATTTTTCGTACAAGTCTGGGTAATTGTTTATCACTAAACTACACAGGGCTGATGTTCTCATGTTATTTTTCTGGTGTGAGTAATGTATTTATTTATAAACTCTGCATGAAATAGATTAGACTAAACTGAACGAAAATTGAATTTAGGACATGAATAGAAAAAGACAGGAATCTAGTTTATACAACTGTAGGGTCAGTGTACATCCGAATGAACTAATGTTCAAAAACATGTGCAATGTAACCATTCTCTTCCTTGACCCCTTTCTCTGACTCTCATCTTTTACAGTCAACTGATTTGGTTAATGGCTCCCTAATCCCTTTATGCTGATGTTCTAAGAGCATGCTTTCTAGATATGAAAATAGACGAGGTAGACAAGAAGTGAACAAGAGCATGCTTAAAAGGATGATGTATATTGATACAACATCCATTCTCTCCCCCTGCAAATCATGCTTCTCTTCTTTGCCTCCACCAATCAAGATATTGATCTTTTGGCATATCACATCAAGTTCTCTTCTGTGTATGTTTTGAGGTTTTCATCTTGAGAGAATCAAGCAGTTGCCCCAAAGCTGAAATTTCATCTTTGATCTCATTTTCTCCTACATCAGTTCTCATCTTTCCTTCCTTGAAGCTACCTATCCTGGCAATGCCTAAATCAACTTCCTCATCCATTTGCTCCATTGTGTCGCGAATTTGCCTGTTCTCCTCTTGAATGTCTCTGATTCTTCTCTTCAAAGACCGATAACCATCGATGGACTTTTGGAGTTGCTCCGAAAGCGCCTTGTTGCGCTCTCTTAGCACATAGTTGCATTCCATCTCCACCCCATTACTCTTCTTCTCCTTCTGTTCGGAGCTGCATGCATGCAACTTCTCCATCAACATGTCATTCTGTGCCTTTAGATCACCAATGAGGTCCTCCAGCTCTGTCAACTCTTGAGCCTTCCTTGCGAGTTCAGAAGCCATAATTTGTTTTTCTTTTCCCAAACTCGAACACAGTGCTTGAAGGCTCTGCCGTGCCACCAAGCTTGCGTTAAGCTCTCTCTTCAGCCTCTCTTTCTCATCTATATGCACATCAGGAGGATGCTTTTTGTCCTTGGGAGCAGGAATGCTAGGCCTAAGGTCAGTGTTACACCTCCTAAGTTCAGCTTTTCTCTTGGTTGTAGATTGAATCATTTGAATCCTGTTCCTGACCTCATCTAGGATAAACATCATTCCATTCACCCTTTGATACTTTCGCTCGTCGTTTTCTTTTGTGTTAGACCCATTATGATCTTGAATTAGCTTCAGTAACAACTTGACATTCGTGGCAAGGCCTATACCAGAAAATGAAACATCCAATAAGAATCACCATTTTTATTCACATATACGCCTAACCAATGTAGTGGAAATATTAATCAATTGAAAGTTTTCTATCCATTTTTATCTTAACATTCTAAGATGGTAGAACATCCCATTTTGGATCCAAAATGGAAAAAGGAAAAGACAAATCAATGGGGCTAAAGGGTGTAACCCAAGAAAGAAATTACCTCCTAACCCGCGTTCTTCTTCTGGCTGTCCATTCGTGTTACTTGTTGAAGAAGAAAGAAAATGTGGTGATGAATATGCTCGGAGATGATCCATGCTATACCCTGCAACAGGCTAAAAACCAATACATGGTAAAAGATATGATAAACAAAGAGCCCTGTGTAACAGAAGAATGGAGGGTGAACAGAAGAAATGTTATCTTTGCTGAGAGATCCAAGAAAAAGAGATTACTTTTGTGGAGATTGTTTTCCTTCTTCCCCTTCCGATCTCTTGTTGTCTGGAAAAGTTGATGGTATTATTTCTTGATTTCTAAAATAGTTGTATTATTATGATGGTGTTAGTTGAAATTGGAGATGAACTGGTTCATGGTCGATGCGCAATTATTGCTTAAAGTTTGACTTTTTCATTGGTATCGTCTTTCTCCAAGGCCGCAAACCAAATCCGAGTAAATTCTCTCATTCCTAAGATAGATTTTCAGTGAAATCTTTTGTCTGCATAATTTATACACTATATTACTAATACAACCTTATTTTTAACATACAATGGTTACCATGTTATTTTATGCTTCACCGTTCAAGCAGTTCATAAAATGATATTTTATTTACTACTTATAAACTTAATTAACTATTTTCGTATTAATTAAGGATAATAGTTAAATTCAGTTAATTTTATTGTTTTCATTCGGGATATTTTTCCTAAATTACTCTCAAATTATGTTTGTTGATAACCATGTTTAAATTTGAAGTGATGATATTTTTTAAAACAGTAAAATTAAAAAGATTTAAGAAGTTAAAATTTGCTTATATTTAAGTTCACCTAATTTGGCATTTTGTTTCTTATTTATTGAAGTCACGAGGCAATTTTTTTAAATGTGAACAAATTATAAATTATCCTAAATATTAAAATAGTTATTACTATATAAAAGTCAGTAAGCTTACCATTTGATAATTTGTGATTAAATAATAATGTATAAAATCTTAAAACCCCAAGTACATCATTAATTATTTTATAAAAAATGTCAATAATATGTTTTATCAAGGCACTCTCTCTAATATGTGTATTTTTAATTTATTTTTAAAAAATGAATTCAACCTTTTATGGGTAACTTTTTAAAACATAATTTAAAAGTTAAATAAGAAATTATATATTAAAAGAGTGTGAATGGATAGCCAAAAAGAAATTTACGTACATTTACTAAGTATACCATTTTTCAATTACCTTTTTTATATATAAAATTTCAATTTGAGATCTCATTTACAAAAAATCTAATACTTCATTCATTAAATCAACAATTTTGATAAAAAAAATATTGTTGGTGATGTTATTCTCATTTTATGAATTAAATTAATTATGCATTGACGCATAATTATTGTTTTATCTTTTTGTGTGTTATATATATACACTTTCCATTATTACTCTGGAACTAGGAATACAATAAGGCATTACAGTGAAAATCTGCTTGAGCCAAACAAGATTGAATGCCTAGCTAAAATGAGTGATAGAAATGTTAACTTTTCACCTAAAAATTTAAATTAGAATGGATATAATCTTTAAGATATCTCTAATTTGGTTAATGATCAATCCACACTCAATGATATCTCATTAGTAAGAATGTGATCTATAATTACTTAGCAATAATTCTAGAATAACAATGAAAAGATTATGGTTATTAGGTTAAGCCATTACTTACTCTATCTAATAAGGAAATGCTTCATAGTTTATTAGAAAAGGTTTTTGTTGGAAGTGAGTATTAGCAAAAGCCAGATATAGAAGGAAGAGAACGTGGTTTGTCCTCAACTTACTACATAATTTAAGGAATGTGGTTGGTTGCATTTGACCAAAACTATATAATAACAAGAACAATACTCACATCATTCATTGCACATTACATGTGAATTTAAGCCCAATAAAAGCTACTCAATTTGCGCTTATCCTTAATTCATTTTACCTATTGTGTTTTTCTTTTCTTTTTCTTTTTAATCTATTTTAGACAACTCTTTTATAAAAATTATAGAGATAATTAATTTCTTTTTCATAAACTAGCATGTAAAGTGTTTCTATATTAGTCTTTTTAAATGTAAAACCAATTATTTAACTTATAAAAAGTCTGTCTTTTTTCTTAATTATGAAAAAATTATACAAATATATCTTAGTTTTGATGATTTTCAAGTTATAAAATGTTTGATCTTAGTTTCTTGTACTATAAAGAAAGAATGGATTTGAAAGAGAAAAAAAAAATTGATTTGAAGGAAAAAAAAGTAAAATGTGAGATTGTTTATTTTAAAAGAAAGGTATTGAATTTTTTTTTTGTAAAAATTTATGAGAAATTTAATTAATTTAATAATTTAAAATTAATTTTGTAATTTATAATAATATTTTTATTTATTATTATTAAATAAATTTATTTTATTGCTATTATTAATAATAATTTTTAGTTAATGTTATTATTATTAATAATTATTTTGTTATTAATATCATTATATAAATTTATTCATGTTATCATTATTATTTATTTAATATTTATTATTATTATATAATTTTTGTATTATTAAATTTAATATTTAAATAATTTTTTAAATATTTTTGTAATTGTTATTTTATTATATAATGTATTAAAATTAATTGTATTATAATATAAGATTATATATTATAAAAGTAGTAATAAATTAACAATAATAACGAATTAAATAAATAAATAACGTATAATATAAATATAATAAAATATTATATTGTATAATGCCATACAAAATTGATTATATGATATAATATTGTATTACATTTTAATAGATAACTGATTATTGTGATCCCTAAACAATTAGTCTATGATTTTTCATAAACTGCGAAGAAAATTAATTATGAAATTTATGTTTATTTTTTATTTTTTATTTTTTATAGTTTTTTTACATAACAACCATCCTCGAAAATTCATCTTTTGAGATCAATAGTTACAAATTCATGTTTCAAGAGAAACGCTAAATAAATTTTTATATGATAATCTCTTTACTGTATAGGGTTGTTGAAGTTTTAATCTTTTAGGTAAAATATTTCCTGTGCACATAATTAAAAAAATCAATTTCATTATAATAAATGTCTCACTTTCTCTGTCAAATTATAGGAGCATTTTATTAATAAAAATACTATTTTAATATAAATTCTATAAATATTTTTTCTTTTAATTTAAAATTGAAAATATTATTGCATGAAAAAAATTCTCTTAATATATTTATGAAATTTATATTAAAATAATATTTTTATTAATAAAAAAACTACGTTAAAAAACTCTTTCCATGTTCTAATATTTTCTTAATTTTTTATTTTTATATTCCCCTTTTATCATATAGTTTACAGTTATATATATATATATAATAGTTATTATAATAATAATAATAGATATATAAAATAATATCAACATAATTTTTATTAAATGTTAAATTGTTCTTTTATGGATTTATGGAAAACTAGAAGAGCATTAATGTTTGAAAAACTTAAAGTTTGAATTAAAAAAAGTGTATGGAGAAATGTATTAGAAATTAGAAATGAGGATATTTTTATTGAATATTACACTTTTAGTACATATTTGGACTCATTAAAGGGTAGTTTGGGAATAGATGGTTGAAGTGGATAGGGTTGGCTATGCCAATCAATATTCCAACTTAGGGAATTGATTATTGAAGATAAAAATAATATTTCAAAATCCTTTAATTTTATTTTTTTGGGAAAGTATAATCCAATGTATTAAAAAAATGTTCATATTAGGCATCAATCACGGAAGCGTTATAGCAGAAATTGATTCTTGACTATATTTCAGAAGTGTCAACCAAAAGTCTCTCTCAATTCTTCAATGGAGTCATCGTCGTTGTCAGTGAATTCGGTTGTAGCGGATTGTGAAGAACGAAACTGGAAGGATCTTCCGCGAGACGTGCTGTGTACCATTTTCCAGAAGCTTGGCGCAATTGAAATCCTCACGCGCGCTGGACGCGTGTGCTCTGTATGGCGCACCATTTCGAAGGACCCTCTCCTGTGGTGCACCATCGACATGAGCAATTCCGGCGACATGGACTTCCAGTTAGAGATAATGTGCCGCCGCGCAATTGACTACAGCTGCGGCCACTTGCTCCATATCAACATCGAGAATTTCGGCACCGATGATCTCCTCCGCCACATCACCGATTCGTGAGCTCCACTTCCCTCTCCTATTCCATGCTTTCGTCGCGTTTAGCTCTTTTCTGCTCCCTAAATTCTCCAACCTTCCCACTTGCTTGTCGCCTTGTGGATGCTAAGTACACCTAAATTGTGTTCCCTAACAACCGCTTGCGTGCAAACATTTAAGTTACTGCGAAAATTGGAGAAATTCTTGTTCTTTAGTGAAACTTCGTTGAAGGCATGTGTCAATATACTTATGCATAAGATAAAGAAATAACAAGGAACCCTAAAATAAGTTTCTCTGTAGCTTAATGCACAAGTTAAAATTATGTTTTTAGAGTTTCTTAATGCTTAAGATAAACTTATTTTATCTTTCGGAGGAGTTCCTTTACTATTTCTTTCTTATTTTCTTTTCATATGAATGGATACAGAAGTTTATCCAAACAATGGTAATGCCATTAGCATGAGGGTTCAGCCAGTGATTGAGAAAGTGCTAAAAAGAATGTCCAAGATTGTTGACAGAAGCTTTTGTTTCCCTTGTCCTTTAGGTCTTTATTTTTATTTGTATTTTTTTTTCACTAGGACAAGGTTAAATTTTTTATTTATTAATTCCTTCACTTTTTCTATTATAACTCAAAATCATATTTCTTGTTTCCTTTGATTATGGATAGTGATGACTATGTTGTTTGATAGACTTGAGAAAAGGAACTTAGAAGATCTTAACTTGGATCCCTCTTTAGATTCATATATACACACACCGAGAGAGATATGTAGCTTGCGACACGAGTACAAGTACCGAGAAAAAGATACAAAGTAACGTTCATCCCTGGGACTCTGGGTCATTAACAGGTACAGCACAACAATTTTTGCTCGAAAAATAACAAACTATTCTAACACTCCCTTCAAATTGGAGTATAGAAATTAAATACAATAAACTTGGAACATATAAATTGAACCAAAGATGCTCTCAAAGATTTTGTCAAAATATTTGGAAGTTCATCATTGGAGTTGACAAACTTTGTACAAATTTGCTTGAATAACAACTTTTCTTGAACAAAATGACAGTATGTGTTTGGTCTTCTCATGAAAGCAAGGTGAAAAGGTACTTGATTACCATAATTCATCATCATTTGTTGAATTTCACAAAATTTTAGTTCTTGAAGAAATTATTTTATTTATACAAATTTTAGAAAAGAGTGATGTCATTACTCTATATGCAACTTCAACACTTGATCAAACAACTATAATTTGTTTTTTGCTTTTCAAGAAATAATATTTCTGCCAATAAAAATACAATACCTAGTAGTGGGATACCAGTCTATAGGAGATCCTACTCAATCAACAACACAATACTTAAGATTTGGGTATTTCCTTTATCTTCATATTAGAGACCTTGTCTTGGAGCCTTTCCAAGGCATTTAAGGATGCGAAGAATAACATTACAATGTGCAATACAAGGAGTCTACAACAGAAAGGTTATGTCGAGTAAGAGTGAGATAAATAAATTTTCCGATGAGTCTTTTATATGTCTTTTGGTTTGAGAAAGGTTTAATATGTTCTTCAATTAATTTTTTATTTGGATCCGTAGGGCTATCCATGGATCTAAAATAAATCATGCTTGTTACTTACAAGATATCCAACACATTTTCTTTGAAAAATCACAATAACTTCTTTTGATCGAGCCACTTCAATGCCCAAACATTATTTGCAACATCCAAGATTTTTGGTCTAAAAGTAGTTTGCACAAATACTTCTTTAGTTGAGTGATTGTAGTATCATATTTCCTATAATAACTTTGTCATCAACATACACAATTAGGTAGACACATTTTCTCGGAAATGCATGACTGGTGCATTTCATCCCAAATTTTCAACATACACAATTTACAAACCAATCCAAATTCTCCTTGAGCAACAAATCCAAGAAGTTGTTCCATGTAGATTTCCTCCTACAAATCATCATGAAGGAAAACATTCTTAATATCTAGTTGACGGAGAAGCCAATGATGAGTTTTTGCTAGGGCAAAGGTATCACTGTAATCAAGACTATATATCTCATTGTATCCCTGCAACCAATATAGTTTTAAGGTGATCATCTTCACCATTTGGTCTAACGTTAATGGCATAAACACATTGACATCCATCTGTCTTCTATCTAGGTGGAAGAGGAACTAATTCTCAAGTGTGATTATGTTCAAGAGTCAACATTTCAACAATCATAGTTTGTCTGTGTTAAGGATGATCAAATGTTTCATTCACATTTTTAGGAATTGTAGTAGAAGAGACAAATAAAATAAATAAATAAAAATAGCAAGGAGACAACTGATGCTAGCTTATAACATTGTAAATATGGTTAGGGTTGTAGGTAGAATGAACACCATTTTAGAAAGCATTGGGCAAATTGAAATTTTCATTATCAGGAGCCATGATATTGAGTGATGGTGGTGAAGGAGTTGAATGTTCTGATAGTTCTAAATATATTAGGTTTCATGAATTGCCACAATGGAGCACAACGTTGGAAGTCCAACTTCTTCCATTTTTTTAGCTTCTTCCAAGTAACCTTGGCCAAGGAACCAAGGCTCAATAGATGCATACCAAAATAGGTAATTTTTACCATTAAAGTTTTTTGAAGTAGTTGTGGGAGATCCAAAAAGACCTAGGAGGAGAGGGTAAGAAGGGGAAACTTGGTATCAAGAGGACCTGTAGGCAAACAATAGCACAAGGATGAAAAAGGAGCTTGAAACAAGGACAAGAGAAGCCAACAAAACTAACAAAATTGGTGCACTATTGCTCTGGTGACTGGAAGGCAGTGCGTGGAAGACATGCAACTAGGTGAGTCGCACAAAGAAGCTGCGCATGGCGGCAAGTGAGAAGGAGTTAGCCTTTGTGGTTGGGTTATGCATGGTCCAAGAGGCACTTTAAATCTTGTGCTTATCAGAGAAAACAATGGTGGCTTGTAGAGGAAGGTGTTTTCCTCATCGAACAACATGTAGAGCGAGATCGACCCACTGTTGTTATACCAAGTTGATAAAAACATGAGAAAAGGAACTTGAGAGATCTTAACTTGGATCTCTCTTTAAAGTCATATTCATATATATAGACATATGTAGCCTAAAACAAAATTTCAAGGACAACTATTCTAACATATAGATGATACACTGATATAATGATTACTTCCAATTGTCTTTGATTTTCGACATGGGATGTCATATATACAGAATTGATGTGTGGGTGTAATGTAGGTATTGCTTAAACTGTGTGTTGTGTCATAATGGGTATGTATCCTCTAATAATGTGCATGATTGACCATATTCTTATATGGTATCTCTATCCCGATATATATATATATTATAGACCTTGCACTTATTTATGTCTACCAGGAGAGACATAGTATTTGAAGCTGGGCATATCATGTAAAAAACTGACATGAGAGTGGAAAGGATCTATTCTTGTGTCAGAATACAGTCTTTGTCTATTTGAGGTGTAAAATGCTCGTTCCTTATATATTTAATAATGAAATTTCACAGTTTATTGTTTAGATTTTAGGATTTTTAGAAATAAGTTTTGGAGATATATGAGACATAAGAGATATAGGATATGGATGAGTTTCTTATTTATTTTACTGATATAATCTATATATAGAGTAAAAATGTAACAATATTAAATTTTAAAAATATCTCAATCTTAACTTTTTAAATATAAATAAATTGAATATATTTTATTTTTATAAGAAGATATTCTAAAATAAAAACTAAAAGATTTTCTAGAAACTAATTTAATAAAAAAGATAACACTTATATATTTATTTGATGAAGAAATTTGACAGTTTTAGATTGTTTACCATAGCTACAGCAGAAGTTTTGGTAGTAGTGTCTCTGTATAGTTGTACGTCAATGTCATGCCGATCTTTTGGTTGCATCTTTATGTACACACTTCACCTGTCCATTTTCTTTCCATTTCCCAGTACAAATCGTCTACAATGCCTACGTCTTGCATGTTGCTATCAGATTTCAGACAAAGGATTGTGTGAAGTTGCAAAAAAGCTTCCTCAGTTGGAGGAACTTGATATGTCAATGAACAACTTAACCAAGGATTCTCTGGAAGCTATTGGCCGGTGTTGCCCTCTTTTAAAATCACTGAAATTCAACATGGAAAGTTACAGACGTCCACGCATTGAGTGTGATGAGGAGGCATTTGCTATTGCAGAAACCATGCCTGGTTTACGCCATCTCCAGCTTTTTGGAAACAAACTGACTAATGATGGCCTGCTTGCTATTCTTGATGGATGTCCTCACCTTGAATCTCTTGATTTACGACAGTGTTTCAATGTTAAGTTGGGAGGAACTTTGAGTAAGAGATGTGCTGAACAGATAAAAGATTTACGGATTCCATCCACTGACGAGTACCCCTTCGAAGCTGGAATTGATTATGTATCAGTTGATGAAGATTACCCATCTGGGATCTCTGATATAGATTTCTTGTCTGATGATCATTATGGCCATTATGAATTTTCAGGTGGAAGCGACATTTCTGAGTTTGATTACGATCAAGATCAATACAATGACTTCTGGCAATTTTGAGACATTTCAGCATGAGCAAAACTGATGCTGTGAATATTTCAGTTACTCTTCATTATCTTTAATATTTCAGTTACTATGCTTTCCAGAAAAGTGTCCTTGACTTTACAGATACTCAATGCAGTGATGCTGCCTTAGTGAAATTGATGGCTGGAGACTGACGAATCGTTTTGTACATGTGTAGATAGCTGATCATGATCTGGAATCTCAGTGAAGTTCATTCACTTTTTGCAACGTGTACCAATCTAATTTGTAGGAAGCAATTTGGTTGGCTTATGTTGAAAGTCTGTGAACCTGTATTTTGTTGTGTAGCTATGAAGGTAATTTTTATCAATTTGTAGTAAATGTAAAATTTTCTTACTTTTAATAATTTTGATTGATTCTATAATTGAATTCAAAACAGGCTGCTCTACTCACTCAATTTTAGCCTACATTTTTATTCTTGAGATAAGGTTTTGTTTCTTTTGGTGACCCAATTCGGTTTTTTCACATTGGACAAGTGATATTGTTCACCGATACACGTTTAAGAGTCAATGGTTCACCAAAAAAGCAAGATTTAGTGGTAGGATGGAAACGTTGGTTGGATACACCGTTATCTTCGTCTTTCCTGTATTTTAAAACGGTGATCGTACTTTATCATTAGTGGCTTCATCTTCACCATGATCAGGACTTGGGATCAGTAGCGTCCTTAAAGAGTGCTATATACCACACCATACTTTTTAATTCTCAGAAAAAAAAAGGAGTTTCTGCAACCTTTGTTTATTTTAGTACTTTATTAAAGTTATGTCTGTCTTCATTCAATAACTTAAATTTACTACCTACACCACACGTATCATTCTGTCATTGCATTGAATTTGAACCCCATGGTTGAAGGGGGGGTTTAAGGAAGATGAGTTGTACTTTGTGGATGATTTCTTCACTACCATGTACAGTGATTTTATAAGTAGTCACTATGGATGGATCTGTACACATGAACAAATGATATGTTTGGAAGGATTTCGAGGATAGAACTATGAAGAAAAAATGAAAATTTTAAAACAAGTCTTTCCTTTGAAATTTGTTTCATTAATATCGGCAGTGTATGTTCATTTATTTTTCTTCATTTTTAATTTTGTTGAAGATATTTTTATTCATTATGTCAAATATATCCCTTTCCCGGAATAAGTCTGAGCCGTATTTTTTAATAATCTTACATGTCTCTTAAACTTTAGGGTAGCCTTTTTTCCTTCGAGAATTATATACACGTGATAAATCATGACATATATAACTCATAAAGCATAACTCAAGTGAAGTTTGAATTTGGCGGCTGAGTAACTCACAACGTCAAGTATCTAAAATTGTGGTAAGCTCGTATGATTTCAATACTCAAACGATGATTAATCTCAGGAGCGTAAAAAATCTAGCTTGAGAAAAAAAATGTGGGTTCAGATGACTTATTTATTTATTATGTCAGAAATATATGTTGGTATTGTGTGTGGTCCATTTACATTTCTATTTTTGCAGATTAATTTTAAAAGAGTTGAGGTAAAAAAAACTGAATTTAAGGTAGAGTCGCTTTTAAAATTTAAATCTAAATATGTGATTTTTCACCCAAAATCAAATATCATTCGTAGAAACATTTGAAATTCCTTTCTCAAAACTAACTTTTAATATCCTAACAGAAGTTCCCAGTAGAATTTTTATTGAGCAAGTTGATAAAGAAAGAATGAAACGCGAGTCTAACAGGCTGTTCAAGAAATCCCTCTTTCTTTAATACTGATAGGGTGTCATGGATTGGACCTAACAGAAGAGAGGTCCC
This sequence comes from Lablab purpureus, assembly GCA_030347555.1. NCBI lineage: Eukaryota > Viridiplantae > Streptophyta > Magnoliopsida > Fabales > Fabaceae > Lablab > Lablab purpureus. The sequence continues at coordinate 14,188,317 of CM059259.1, forward strand.
CAGTGAGGAATTTCTGTTTGGACCCCCTACTTTCCTTCTAAACCCTAATAAATACAAAATTTCTACTTTACTCTTGAAATTTTTTTCAGATTATGTAATATGCAAATCTTGACTTCCAAATTATATAATTTGGAATAATATTTTAGATGTCAATTTTGAGTTTAAAATTATGTAAAATTAAAATTGTATTTTAAATTATATAATTCAAAAGTATTTTATAGATTACAAAATCTAAAATTTATTTTTTTTATGTAAAAACAATTTCAAAATTGTTTAATTTAAATTTTCACTTATAATTTTTTTTACATAAAAGATAGCTTATAGATTATGGAACCAAGAAATATTTTTCGAATTACAGTCTATAAACCTTTTTTAAATAGGGGTGACTAATAACATTTTGAGAATTACAGTCATTTTTTACAAAGGCGTTTTACATGGGAGTGGCACAAGAAGAGACGATAGTTTTATCTTTTATACATCTCAGGTGCAGAAAGACAATATGGAGTGTAAAAGGAAACTCCCATCTTGCGATGGTGGCTGAAGACGGGAAAGGCGCAACCCACTGTCCAATTGAATCATCATTACGGGTCATTCTTCCTATATTCCAAACATTTCGTTATGTATCTCAAAAAAAATAATAAAATAATAAAATAACAAAATTATTTTTAAATTTTTATTAATTTTTAGATGATAGAAATCGAAACTTAAAAAGTAACTTTCCAATTGTAAAAATAAAAAAATGTGACTTCCATTTATGATTTCTAATTTCTGTAAGTGTTCAATGTACATTTAAAAATATGTTTAAAACTTATTTGATGCATGTTAAACAATATATATATATATATACCGAAAAAATAGAATGAGTGTTGAATTGGCATTTAACATAAAATTTAGTTAAACCCCACTAATAATGAGATGCACATTAACTTGACACCTTAGATACTATATTACTTGTTGATGTTTGAAAAATGGCATTTTTGTTGAGAAAAAAAAAAGTTGTACATTATGAATGCATATAAATTAGGAATAATTTCATGCTTTCCTATAATATTTATTCATTAAATTTTTACTTGAATATGTTTTATATTTTAAAAAGTTAGTATAAAAAATTACTTTTTATTTAATAAATTTTACAAAATAATTAGTGAGATAAGAAAAAATAATTGTTTTCAGAGTAAAGCTAGTTTCTCCTATTAATCTCGTTACTTCTTTATAAAGCATGTAATAAATAAATATATTTAATATTTTGAAAAATATTAAATACATTTAATACTTATGATAAAATAGTATAATAATTGGTATAACATGGTATAGTAGAAGAATTTAATCTAGTTAAATGAGATAACAAGGTGCATGATCAAAGAAGGTAGGTATTTTATCAGCTTTTTTAAAAAAAAACTATTTTTTTATAACTATATATAAAGGATATGAGATTTTGGTCCATTCATATGTTTTGATTCTTCTATGTGTGTATGTGAAGAGACATTGGTTTAAAGTGAAGCATGGTTTGCACCAAATCACATGTTCCATCCTTACATTACATACATACATACATGCATGTTTCTCACTCTCTTCACTTCACTTCTCTTCTCTTTCAGTATTCACAGCCACGTGCCACTTTTGTCACCTTCTCACGCCACCGTCACCCACCGCCTCTCACCTACGCTCCGCCCTCATCTCACCATTTCAGATCATCTTTTTTTTTTCCTTTCACTTCTTTTCTCGTCTCATTTTAACACACCTTTATATAATTATATTTTATAAATACATCAACAATAAATGGGCCTGCATATCAAATACTTCGCAGCACGAGCTCACAAAAGCCTTTTCATTTATACACCACCTCATTAGTTTTGAAAATTTTCCCAGATAAAATTTATTGCTTCTGTTTATTTTCTATCAAATCCTAAATTCTTTTTTGACAATTTAAAAAAGTAAAATTATAATAAATTCAATTTGAGTCGGATTGACAGTCAAAGTTGATATAATAGATAAAACTATTAAAAAAACAACTTTAAAATTGCAATGCTGGGCTATATTCATTAAATTAACTAAAAGGTTAATTTAAAGTTAAAAAGTTATCCGATACTTAAAAATTGATTGTTAAAGATTCATAGATTAGTTTGTTAAAACATAAGCATATTCATTAAAATTATATTTCTTGTGTCTATTTCTCAGATAATGTAATGAAATATTTGTTAATTCAATTTGTAATATATCCAACATATACTAAAAGTATTATAATAATTTATTATGTTTTTAGGATTAAAATAGATAATAAAAAATATATTTAAATATAAAAAATAATGAAAAAATTAAATAAATTAAATAAATTATAAGTTTCTAATTAGTTAAAAGTAACTTATAATTTGTAATTTTCTAAAATAAAAAATTTGAAGTATTTCTTAAATAATTTTATATTAATTAGATTAGGTTAAATTAAATCAATTTAAGTTTGTTCCTCAGTAATAATCACATTGTTCCCATGCTTTTCATGCACCACGTATAACCTTTCAACTTTCGAGCTATTTCCGGACCAATGTCCCTATTTTTGAGCTGTGATGGATGAAAAAACTAAAAGAGAGACAAAAGCTAAAGTGAAAGAAAAAAGATCAATAGAAAAATTAACATTAGGTATTCAAGATACACCATTTCTATATCATTTATCACTTTAATTGATATTAAATAATAATTTATATATTAATTGGTAAATATTCATAAAAAATTGACAAATATTACAAGTTTACCTCTGCTTTTTAATCTATTTTAAAATGATCAACTTTTTAAATAATTTAAAAGACTCTTGATGAATTAACTTTTTACAGTAGTGTTCGTTAAATAAAAGTAGAAAAGGTAGAGACATTTTTTTAGCCATAATTTCTTTATTTTTGAAAATTTTTAACTAAAGTATTTTTTTCCTTAATTTTCCTTTCTACTTTAGTCTATTTTTCGTCTCATATAGAATAAAAGATATACGTTGACAATTAATGAGTTTTTTTTTTATCTTAAAGATAGTTAAAACTGTACGACAAATAATTTACAATTTTTAAATTTTTTTTTGTTTAAAGTAGTTTTTAACTAAAACAATGAGCTAAATTCTTTTTGACTTAACGTATGAACTATCCAAAGATATTTTTACTATTTTCAATTATAAAAGAAAGTTAATTCCTTATATTTGAGAAATTAAAAATAAATTGAATATATCAAACAAAAGAATAAAGTGTCAGACAGAGATAATCTTCTTTAGATCAGAGAATCCCAAATGCTAAGTAAATCATCGAAACGCTAACTTGCAATTATATACATGGATGACGTGTTGTTTTCATCAGAATTTAAGTTTTACATTCAGTAATTAACCCTATCTCACTCATCCATGGATTAATTTAGCCATGCTCCTGCCTGCAACAACATATAAAGTTAACACTGATAGAGTTCCAGATTCTTACCAAAGGAAAAATAATAGCTCTTGCATATTAAAAAAAACACTGAAGTACATTTTCATTCTTGCTATATGTAAACATTTTCTTAAAAGCTACCCAAATTGCTTTAAAAATATGCATATATAGGTGTTGAAATGAAAGCCAAGTACTTGAAACTGAAGTCCTAATTGAAGCCCCAGAAAGTTTCTAGAAACAAAGAGTCATATATTAGAGAACAAACATGTCTGGTACAAAAGAGGATAACACAGTGTTTTGGGGAGATTCTAAAGCGGAAAAGGGAAAGGAATTAAAGGTTAGATGAGATGAGATATGATATGTTGTAATGTTAGGGTATAGAGTCAATTTTTTTTTTGTGAGAATGGTACATATATCTGTAAAGCCTGAAAATCTGAAAACGGCATTTGAAAGCAGAAACACAGAAGTTGAATGAGCTGGGAGGAATCGATTCTGGCTACTGCATCCATCTTGCACAACTTGTAAAAGTTGCTACTGTGTCTTAGTTTATATTTCTATCTCTATACACGGCATGCTATGACATGTCAAAACATATCCTGATAAAGTCTTGCATCAATTTCTTTACGCGAATCGCACATCATGGCTTTCAACGTTCCTCCATCTCCTGTAGGATGCCATATTATTATATTCATGCTTCTGCCAGATAAAGCAAAAATAGTCCTATAATTATACTATATCAGCACCATGTTGTACATATGGAGTTAGGAAGGTTTTGAAAATGAAGTTTGGTGGATGCATGTGAAAAATACTAGTATAGTTTGGCAGAAGTCACGTTGGTTGATCCTGAAATAGATTTGAGATGGAGAGACAGACACGACAATTCATAAGCCTAACTTTTCTGTATGTGTAAAATTACGAAGAATAAGGAATATTTGACAAGAAGAACTTCAACTAAAATTAGGTTATTTTTAAGTATTTCACACAGTACACACACATTAACATATGAATATGCTTGTTACTTTCAACTAGTCTACACCACAGGGGTAGGCCTTTCGCGTTTTGAAAAGGCCTGTAAGTTGCATTTAGGCCTCTAAAAGCCTACTCATCCAGCTCAACTTCCCAAAGGTTCTCTATCTTCTTTCTCGTATCAGTCATCACATTTTTCTCTTCTTTATCATTTCTTTGTCGACAAATTCGTTCTCAAAATTTTATAATATTCTTTAAAAAGTGAAAATAATTATTATTTTCAAACATGACAGTACGAACACATGGAAGTAAATTGTACAAATTCTTCCTGTTTTGCTTGACATTTATAATAACATGTATTGCAAACAAAGAGAGTAAATGTACGAGAGCGTTTTTATATAATATTTTTCAAATCGTTAAAGAAGATTAGTCTAGGAATAAATAAATTTGTAATTTACGGAATCTCATAATTGGTTATTTACTTAACAATTCGATTTTTTTCCTTTGGTATCTCTTATCTAAATGAATTTACAATAACATCTAGTAATTGTGGTCATGTCTTTATTTGATGAATTTAATGAGTTATTAAATTTATAAAATAATACGTTAGCTATGTATGCATCAGTTTCATATCTTTCCACACTGAACAATCCGTGTTGAATTTGATTTTATGGAGAGATCAAACACATAACCCTCTGTGTCTTGGAAACTTGTTACAAGCAAATTCAAATAGTTTTGTGCTTTTCCAATGTCATTTCTTAGTGTAATAAACAGTAGGTGGTCAAACAGTTTCAGTGCGCGGGATCGGTTTGAATGGAAGTAATGAGTCAACAATAAAATTCAGAGGCAAGTGCTGATTTTTCAATGCCAGCAAGAGAGAGTAAAATGTTTGTACCTGTGGTGTCAGTGGGGGAAAATGAAAGCAGTATTTATTAGTAGTATTGTTATATTATTGTGTGATGAATTAAATAAGACGTTGCGTATTTGATTATTCATAAAATGACTAAATAATAGTGTATTGAAAAAGTAAATGTGATAGAGGAGGAGGAGTATAGAATTGAGTTTTGTTGAAGTTGTGGAACATTGCAAGACTTCCCCAGTTCCCCCTTGACGTGTGTGTGTCTGGGCATCACAAAGTGTGATGTGAGGAGAAGAAATTAAGCAAGGAATATTGTGTATTTAAGAATGCCAAGTTATATTTTCATGGCTGTCTTCTCTGAAAGCATAGCATGAAAGGAGAAGACAGACCCAAATTCAGCTTTTGAAGGCACCTGTTATGATTAAGAATGATGAAAATCTGGATGCAATGATAGGGAAAAAAGAAAGTGTTAAAATCTGAATAGCATGGTATGGGAACCAAAAAGGGGCAATATTGTGACATAAGTTGGGCGTTCCCACATTGCTCCACTTTGAAAAGAATCAACCGTGTCCCCGCACCATTCATCTGCCTTATCATAATATATTATAGAAATGCCAAAAAATATAGATAAAGGTCAAAAGAAAGTGGAATGTAAGTATCAAACTCTATTAAAATTAAAACAAGGGTACAAAAAGAAAGGACATCTCAAATTATACACATAAGTCATCTGCCAATTATAAAATCCGGGTGGCACCGACTCAACACGTGGCGCGGGGCGCGGGGCGCGTTCATCGTCGGATTTTCAAAAGTAATCAAACGGCGTCAGCTCATGTCTACTGTTATTTACGTTGCCGTTATCGTTAGTGGGGTAAAACGGCGTCGTTTTCTGTCTTCTGAGGGAAGGAACCTCCGGCGGCGTGACCATTCGTATGAGCGCCAGATTGAGCCCGGCGAAGAAAGGGTGCTTCTTGACTTCGGCGGCGCCGCGCTTCGACCCAAGCCTGCGGTTCGGGTCCTTGTTGAGCAACCCGGAGATAAGGTCCCGCGCGTGCGTTTCAAGCGTGGTGGAGGGCGTGGCGGTGGGAAAGGCGAGGGGGTTTTTTATGATGTTGCGCAGCGTAGCCTCGTTCGATGGGCCTGCGAAGGGTGTGCGACCGTACACCATCTCGTAGATGAATATCCCGAAGGACCACCAGTCGACGGCGTTGCCGTGGGAGTTCCCGGAGGCCACTTCCGGCGAGACGTACTCGTGCGTCCCCACGAAGGAGCAGGAGCGGGCCCCAACCGGTTCGGCCACAAAGAGGCGGTTGGGTTGGAGGGTTTGGACCTTCCTGGAGCGGAAGACGCGGTTGGAGAGGCAGGAGAAGGGAGTGGAGTACTGGCGGGTGTAGGGTAACGCGCGTGCGAATGCAGGATCTAGCGAACAGTCAGGGGATTCAACGGCGGGGATTGCATGGGAGCAGAGAGAGAGATCGAAATCAGAAAGCATGATGTGACCGTCTGATCTTACCAACACGTTTTCTGGCTTTAGATCCCTGTAGATTATTCCCAGCATGTGGAGATACTCCAACGCCACCAGTACTTCAGCCGCGTAAAACCTGTAACAAACAAGAATATTAGTGCATGTGCATCAATTATTAAACACTAACCATCTTTCTCCATCCACACTAACTAAACTCTTCTCTTCTCTTCTCCCTCCTTCCCTTTATACTTTACCAAAACCAACTTTTATTCCCCTCTCTTCTTTTTCTGCTTTTCTTTTCATTTTATAATTTTATTACCATTATTACCATTTCTCTCTATTATACATTTTGCACTAGGATAATAATATAAAGATAAATTCAAAAAACCTTAAATTATTTTGCAAATAACTCTACCAAATAATTTCTTTTCTCAAATTGGGTGATGAGATTTGATAATCAAAACGTAATCTATTAGAAAATTAATTTGATTTTTTTCACCAAAATTAGGAATTTCGTTTTATTAAAACTATGAATAATGCTAATATTAATATTTTACGTTCAGAATAATACAGTAAATAAATCTAGAAAATAAAAAAGGTACTTTCATTGAGATAAGCGAAGAAGGAATAAAAAATACATAATTAGACCGACTGAGAAAAATAAGTGATCAATTATTTAAACCTAGTATAATAAATAAACCAGCTTAACTATATTTTTGTTCTAAATATAGCGTCATTTGATATAATTTACTTTTATTTTTTTAGTTTATAAAACTCATAAAAAAACAACAAGCAGACCTTTTTTCGTTAAAAAACAGTTTTAAAAGGTTGTATTTTTTTTATAACACAGTTAAAGACATATTCACCAGGTCGTTAAAAAGTTATAATATTAATTGAAATTTTATATTCAATAACCAGACAGCTACAGATGTATGAGTTGAGTTGAGACTGAATAACAGGAGTGTAAAGTTGTTGACTTTAATTTACAATAAAAAAAACTATAAATCGTTTTATGAGAAGTTGGCAAGAAGTAAAAAAATATTAATCATTCTTTGATGGGAGTAAAAAGGTATTTGGAGATGAAAAGACAAAAAAAAAAACGTATTAGGTTTGGGCAAAGTGAGATTCATGAAGGAAAAACCGGAGAGAAGAGGTGATTAGAAAAGAAGGGGAAGAAAGGAAGGAGGTTTGGCGATAGATAGGTTACCTGGAAGAGGAGAGAGAGAAGCGTTTGTTAGGGTGGTTGTGTCGAAGGGAGTGCAAGTCTCCACCGGAGCAATACTCCATCACAATGCAAGAGAAATGCGAGGCCTCGAACTCCGCGTAGAGCGTAGGGAGGAAGGGGTGGTCCACCATCTTCAGAATCTTTCTCTCCATCTCCGCTCTCTGCGCCTTCTTCTTCAGCGCCACCGCCTCCTTGTCCACCACCTTCATCGCGTAGAAGCACTCGTCCTCATCGTGGCGGAGGCGGCAGAGGTATACGGTGCCGATGTCGCCGGCGCCGATGCGGCGGATGAGGTGGAAGTCGCGGAAGGTGAGGGCGGACTTGCGGCGGAAGATGGCGGAGTATGCGAAGTCGGATGAGCGGTGCGGCTTGACGAATAGGCTCTCCGGCGAGGAGGAGGAAGGGGGGAGGTCGAAGGAGAGGCGGCTGAAGCTGGTGCTGCAAACGCTCTCGTTGCTCATGGAAGTTCGTTGCGTGGAATTCACAGTCTCTGAACTCATCCCAGAATCACGACCACAGCTACTCTCAATTAACATCATGGAACCACACCAGCGAGAAGAGTGCAACTAGGGTTCATAGAAATTACAGAGAGAGAAGGGTTGGGAGAAGAAGGAGGGGTGGTTGTGTGGTATTTATGGGAAGGTGCAGTGCAGTTCAGTTGCTTTGGTTTGGAAGTGGTGGAGGGGTTGGTTGGTTAAGCGATGTGGGCCTGGGCGTGTAGTACAGCTCTTGTTAATGTTAAGCTTTTTTTTACACTACTTTTCTGATTCTCTTTTTTTTTCTCTCTCATTATTTCAGTGACAAACCTGGCCTACAGGGATCAACCATGTTTCTCTCTCACTATGCGCAAAATATCGGGTCTTATTCAAGCCTGCTTTATTCTTTTACCCGGCATAAATATTATTGGATTAAAAACACATGCATGTACCTGCTACCAAATAAATACATCTGTTATTTTCTCCCGAGGAATTTAATTGGGCACAGAGAAATTTCATCTGCAGAAGGAGCTGAAATTAATTTCGAAATGCGAAATATAACAAGATTAAGGTAGTTCTTTCACTTTGTAATAAAAGGAAATTATTTAGTAGTTGAGAGATGTGAAATATTGAAGAATTATTAGGACGATAAAATAAGGATTGGAGTGATTCTTTGAGTTAACTTGGTGAGGTGTAGTGAAAGAAAACATTGGCCTGGTCAAATAGTAGTAAATAGGCCCCTACACCTAAGTTATAAGCATTGAATATATATATACCGACATGATACAAGTTGATAATAAATTGGAACTAACTATAATTTAATAGTTAGTGAGTCAATCCATTTCTACAATAAAAAAAGTACGGATGCCTGATTCTTTTCAAACCTGGTCACACCTTTTGACACGTAACTCTTTAGAGAAAGCGTAGTTTTTTATCGTCTGATGAAAGAAAAACATGGACTTCAAAAACTACAGCATAGACTACAGAGAAGAATCAAAGAACTTTGAACTTTGTGGCTTAGAAATTGGGAGTTTGTATCTTCTCCAGATGGTTTCGAGTTTGGTGCAGAAAATATGTCAAAGATTCGTTCTACTCGAGACATACTGTTGGAACTAGAAGTCTCCATTACTACTCCTCAACGACACCAACAAAAAGTGCCCTCTATGTTCAACTTCATTAGGAATGAGAGCATTTCATTTCAATTTTCAAAGTACTTCATACATATTCACGTTTAAGTAAAGCAAACTCTAAAATTAATGAGATTAACCTAAGAAAAACAATTACCTGTATTTTAATACCTTTTTAGACATTACACTAGTTAGAATTAGAGCCCCTTTTTTTGTGTTCCACTACTTCCTATATATAAACAGTGGAAGGCCTTCATTAATTGTTCAAATAATCCGTGAATGTGGAAATTTGTTGCTAAAGCAAAAACAGGAATAGATATATGATGAACAAGAACCACAACGAAGTGTGTGGAGTGAAGGTAGGTGTTGGGTGTCCACAGAGAGTCATATCAAATGAAAAGAGAGAGGTGATGAGGGATGAATGACAAAGTAATGCCTGTAGATGCTGAGACATAGTGAGTGATAATGTTGAATCAAATGTGTTAATCTATAGATACGAATGCTAGAGCAGAGTTTTGGCCACAAGTTCACTGTGAGAGAAAATTGTGGGGCATGTTTGGACGCAAGTACTAACCATTAAAAACATTGTCAACAGTGGTAGGACCAATCCACAGTACGACATTGGCCCAAACGTAAGTGGTGAGCTGACCTCTCAAATTCAGACTTTTAACCTTTTCAAGCTACTGCATTTGCATGGGAATCTTGTTGTGCCACAGTTTTCGCTGTTAACGTTCTTCCCCAACCAAAATTCTTAGCTTCCTCCACACGTTGGAAAATCAATTCTTTAACAATATATATAAATATATACATATATACACACACTTGTGTGATATATAATATTTTCTAGGACAATATTAGCTGTGCACCAGTTTTCTGCTGCCATATTTTTTTCTGTTTTCTGGCAAGGTCCTTGCGGCACCAAACTTTGCATGTGTTTTGTGTTAAGTTGTAGTACAATAACTTTATGTTAAAATTGAATGCAAAAATTTATAGTTTTAGCCACAGTAAAAGCAACTTCTTGATCAACTGCTCCAGTCAACATTCATTTCGAAAAGTTGTATCCACGTTTTCGTTGTGTTTTTTTTTTTAACATTTCGAATTTTGATTTTCAGGAGTTAAGGATGATTCTTCATCTCTAATAACTTTCCAAACATGTTAGTAGTTATTTTCTGTCTGTCTAGCGCGATGTTAAACACGTTTCAATCACTTCAGATCTGTTCGGATTGTCTGCAGATTCAAAACAAAAATGGTGTTACTTGTGTAATTTTATGAAATCAAATCTAATGTACTTGTCGAAATTAAAGTAAAAGTAAAAATAACATGTAAATGGTCGCTAATAAAATACATATTTAAAACATTGTCTAGCTATTATTATTTCTCTTCTCAAATAATAAAATTACGTTAGGATGAAAAAAAGGAAGTATTGAAATCCAATTTCTTCATGTTTCCACTTGTACATCTAGTTAAATTTTATTGCAGAACTCATAATTGGTAAAGTTTTGGTTTGGAGAGAGCAATTATTATGAAATTATTTGGTGTGGAGAAATTGGTAGAGACAGTCGATGTCCTCAATCATTCTTATAAAGTTTGCCATCGCGTGTAGTAGTATGTTGTAATGGTTTTGATGTAGAGTTTGAGTAAAAAACAATTATGGATGAAAAATTTTCATGGAAAACGGCAACACAAAATCTAGTAAAAAAAAAACTTTGGTAGCATATAATTTTGTGGTCCAATTTCCGTTTCCTTTTGAGGATGATGATAAGGAAAGATAATTGAAAGGGTTTAGATGTTATTAAACAGGTAAATTTATTTTGAATGTCCCCATTCCCCTTTTTGCTTTAATTTGTATTAATTAACTAGTCGTGGATGTTGAGGTTGGCAATCATTTATGAATATGTGATCATAAAAAGTAACTATAGTCTACCTATATATATATGTCACCATTGGCAAGGTTGTGGTGGCCGAAGGTGTTTCATGGAAGATTAGACAAATGCTAAAAAAGAAAAAGTTGCGTAACACCTTTGTGGTCCTCTTTTTCTTTATCCTTTAGGATTACGATAACAGATAAGTTACAAATTGTTCTATGAAATACTTGTGAATTGTCTTAGGTTCTATCTGTATCATGTAACATAATGCTCCAACATATACGTATAAAAAAATTGATACAGCCCTAATGATTATCAGTTTATCACTATGATTAGTTTTGTGAAATAACAGCTCTCTATTTATTAACAAGGAACAACTTTCATAATTTGGTGATTGTAATTAGCACACATACACACGTGTACTAGATAAGGACCAAACACATTTTAATGTTCATTATCTTGATAATAGTTATAGTTTAACACTGTCATATGATTTATAAGATTATATATATGACATCTATAACGGCTCAATATCAACAATTAATTTAATTTTATCTTGATACATATGTGATATAGTTTTAAGTTAGCATATGTAGGACGTGTTTTTAATTTTTGTTTGACATTTAAGAATGTGTTGCATGTGTATGTATGGATGAAATTAAGAATGAATTTTATATTAATTTATACGATTCTTGAGTGTTTTTGATCTACAACATATTTAATATATATCTTTGTAAATAGATGAAGTAAGTTTATACTAGTGGCTTTTTAGGAAAGAGATAGTTAATTAAATATTATATTTGTCCTTAATGGAATAAATGGGATTGTGATGAGATGATATATGCATGTTAGTTTTTAGAGATGAAACAAATGACAATTAAGTTGATGGGCATTAAATATCTTGTCCATTTAGTTAAGGAAAGCAACGTAATCAAGTGAAAGTGGACAGATTAGATGGATACTAATATCCAGATGGCCAAACAAAACAGTGCATGCATGGCATGTTATGTTGATTGGAAGCAACAGCGTGAGATGAACTAGGGTTGGAGAGAGAGAGAGGGTCCCTCCACTTGATGGGAAATTGGTTGGGTCCCAATGGAAAAGAACAATTCTCCAAAAAGGCTACATGATTTTTGAATTATTTGACACACACCCTCATCCTTTTGTTGGAAGAAGATTGAGAAGAAATTGATGCAAAGGGACCCATGATTTTGTTGGTGTGGGAATTGGTGTTTTGGGAAAGACCAGCAAAAAGTGCATCAAGTGGAATTGTTGGTGCCATGGGTCCATGCCATTTTCTTCAAAAGGGGAACCCAAACCCTCACTAGTATTCATCACCCTTTGTTTCTTTCTCAGGTTCATGACAAAATTTGAACCACCATCAACTTTCTTAGCCAACCCAACTCTTACTACTTACTCACGTGACAACAATCACTTCTCATTTTTACCTCTTCATAAAAAAAAAGAGAGAGAGAAGATAATGCAACAGTTTATTTACCCTTTTTCACAAGCTCAGCTATTAAAATTGAGATCATTCTTTTCTGTTGATTAGACCGATTATAAATATATATAGTCATTTGTTTGTACCAACTTCTCGGATTATTATTTGGGGTGCGTTTGAATTATTAGTGGGGGGTTGCTTTTGAGAGAGAAAAATATCAGGAAACCCTAAACGGAAAAAATGCTTAAACTCTCCCAAAATAGGGTTTCAAGGTAAATGATTAACGCAACTCTTTATATATTTGAAAACAACTGATATAATATTCTTCTTTAGGTCAATAATTTACCATGAAATTATTTAAACTGGCTTTTACATAAAATAAGTTAGACAACTCAAAAGGAAGCTTCTACAAATGTTTTCCGAAACAGAATATATATATATATATATATATATATATATATATATATATATATATATATATTATGCAGCAACCTCCTAACAGTATGGTGAGTAGGAGGAACCAATAATTTGATTGTGTGATGATCCAAACCACTGACAAGATGCAATCCACTGAGATCTGATTTAAACTTTGGTTTTTGAGTAGGTTTAAGGTTCTAATGACAAGTATAATGGGTGACACCAAATTCTAATTACACTTAAAAGATATTTGTGAGACAAATTTTAACTCTTGAGGTCTATTACTTGTTTCAGAACTTGTCACCTTCTCTGCCACACCTCTCTGAGGTTTTATCATTTACTGACAAGCAATTCTTCACAATAATTGAGGACCCAGCCATGTATATGTATTAACCTCAGACCTCAAAATATTGATGAGTATGACGTTATATATATATATACATATATTAGTACCAGAGCTTCTGCCATATGTGTAACATGTGCATGCCACTTATTTCCATTTTTTTTAAGATTCTCATAACGTTTCAAAAATTATATATATATATATTATAGGTACTATACATAATACATCTGCTTCTACTAAGTATATATAATAGATTTATCTACTGTTGTTTGCATTTCTAATTATAAATTATTAACACGATCCTATAATAGATCTTCTATTTCATAGTTGTTTAAACTTTTAATAATTTTCTTAAATTAAATGCCATTTACTTCTTTCAATACAATAATTACAATCTTATTTCTAATATCACCCTATCTAATTACTGGCGTTATTCTTTCATTATTGGTGTTATAAACTAAATAGGTGAGAGAGAATATTTCTAAATAATAATTGATATATTACACGTCACAAACCAATTAAATCAAACAATAATATAATATTTTAATTATTTACAAAGACATTTTAGTGAATTCTTCCTTTCATTAACTTATATATAGTTTTTTCTTTTAATATGTGTGAGAAAACATTATATGATAGATGAAAAATGGAAGAAGGTAATTACATATTTTTCTCATTATTACCTTAAAAAACATGTTGTCATTACCTATATGATATAATATTGCTGTATATATTGAATATCGATGATCATATTTTTCAAAAAATATATTACAGTTGTTTCTTTTTAAATATTATATTCTTGAATTTTTTTTTATTTAATTGCCATCTTCAAAATTCACAACAACATAAATTACTTTGTCGTTTGTTCTTTACCTAATTTTTAAGTAGCTTATATATATAAAGATGTTATAAATATATTATGATGTTGTAAAAAAAAGATAAAATAGAAAATGTTATAAATATGTTATTTAATTTTAAAAAAATCATTTTATTAGTTTTTTCAAAAGAATCTTAAACGATAAAAAAAATAAAGGGGAATGTAAATTAAAAAATTGATTGCTAGGTTGTTGTATATATAAAAAATATTAAAACTATAAATTCATCATAATATTTGAAAAAAGAAACAGGAAAATATTGTAGATAAGATAACAGACCGCCACATAAAAAGACTGTTAATATTAAATATTGAACCGTCACCTAGGTTACAATAAGCACAAATAAGAAACAACATAGCTTTAAAAATTATAAATAAGCAATTAATATATTAAAATTCATATCAACATATAAATATTTTCTTTGATCATACAAAAAATATATTATAATACATCTTAATATATTGAATAATTTAATCAAAAGTAATCTTATGAATCATTTTTCAAATCTAATTTAAGCTCTTATTTATAGTCTTGCAAATAATTATTTTTCATTTGAGCATTCTATGATTCTTTTATTTTTTTTTATTAAGAATGTGTACGTTGCTCTAGTTATCTTTTTGTTTGGCTTTAAAGGTTCTTCTAAGCTTGAGCATGGAGATTTTGTTGCCATCTGAACTGATTTTTTAATCTCCGCTTGAGCATTCATTTAACTAAATGTTAAAAAATTATAGAGGAAAGAATTAACACATATAAAAAGAGAATAACTATATAAAAAATGTGAGACAATTTTTTGTTAAAATATAAGTGTGAGTTGGAGTTTTATATTAGGTAGGATTGGAAAAATTAAATATTATATATAAATAAGAAGATCCATAAATTTATTGTCTTAAAGTTTTGTATTAGAGATAATATCATAAACATTTTTGTAGTTATGTTTGTAGTTGATTTTTCTCATTAGAATTTTTCTTCATTGGATGTTAAGAATAATAAAATGTGAGTTATATAGTTAAACAAACTTAGAGTTGAGTTATTTAAATAAATAATTATCAAACAATTATAAAAAAATTTAAAAAAATTATAAATATCTTTAATTATAAACAATTTCTATTAAATATACTCTTGAGAAAAATTATCTTTTTTTAATTTATTTTAAATAAATTAAATCTGTTACTAGCTATATAATAATTACTACTATATACTTGTATATATCTTGTATTGAATAGTTTTTGTTATTCAATTGTTTAATATGCAAACTTAATTTTTAATTACATAAGAATATCAACAGTTTTATAATATGCAACTATATCTTTAAATAATATATAAAAAGAATATTTTCTATCATTAAATAACTTCATCTGTTAATCTATCAAATTTTAACCTTTAATTAAGTATAAGATTAAGTTTGATAAAAAAAAATCAAAGTGGATGGTTTAATAAAAAAATATAAGTGAAAATGTTAAAAAGAACGAGACTCCTTATAAGTTTAATTATCAAATAAATTTGTATATTTTTAATTAATTTTTTGTTTAAATTTTTTGTTTTATTAAGTGTTATTTAAAAAAAAAAATAAGTACCTAATTTATCCGTTAACAGGATAATATTGTTGTTGGTTTCATTTTCTTATTTTTAACTTCTTGACCAACTTGTTTATTTTTTCTCTAATATTTTAAATTTATCAATTAACTCGGTGCTTTACTCCTAAGAACGAATTAACAATAAATTAAAAAAAAAATAGAGAAGGAAGAAGGAAGGAAGCAGACAAGTTCAAATCGAAAGACGAAAGAAAGTAACATCATTTTATCAACAACATTGACACTCAATTAAAAATATTCAAATGAGATTATATAAGATAACTTTTATTTTTTATATTTTTATAATAATAATAATAAAGAAATGAATAAATACCATATCACTAGAAAAATAATAATTATAATAATAATAAATACACATACAAAATATTAGTAGTAAATAAATAATAATATTTTGTTTCATTTTATTTATTGAATTTGATGTTCACTTTCTTTACTCTTGGAGGAAGCATGATTTAAGAGAGAGAGAGAGAGAGAGAGAGAACAGGCAGCAATATTCCCGCTGCATTGATGGACCGACCATGAGACAAAATGTGTGACAGAGATGGCAACTCTTCCTCTGTGCAATAAAATGACTAGTTATATTCTCTTCTTCTTCTTCTCCTTCTTTTTATTATTAATATTCTTACTACATCATTTTCACCATTTCTAATCAACTAACTAAGCCTACGTGTGTAATGCACACACACCAAATTCTAATACAAACAAAATTATCTATGTAAACATAAAACACAAATAATATATATATAAGATTGACTTAATTGCATTTTTGTCCTATAATACATTTTGTTTAATTTGACCTTTTTATTCATAAAAATTCTATCAAACATCTCAATTCTAAATTTTAAATGATTTAGTTATTTTTTCATTTTTAAAATATAACAATATAATTCTTTCAAAGTTTAATCTATTTCCTTAATTTTAATAAACAGCAATGTAACTAACTCTTTCTTTCATTCAACTTGATGTTGTTAATTTTAATAAACAGCAAGTGTGTTTATTGTTGGTGGTTTTGTGTTTCAGATGAGTGAAAAAGAAGGGATCTCGGAAAATGAAAATTGTGATCGATAAAGGTCTACTGTGGCTTGCAAATTGAATGAAGATAACTTTCTTCTTCTAAACCAACTTGTTACAGGCAAATCGAATGTTGTAGGACATAAACAAGTTGGATACCTCCATAGCCACTTGAGATATTAATTTCTGTGATATGAACAAGTCAAATCATTATACATCACTACATTTTTGTAAAATTTATTAATAGATATCAGAGTTTAAAAATGATGTTTAATTGGACTAGAAATAAAAGAAAATGGAGCAAAACAAAGGTGAAATATTTATAGACATATGAACAAATATTTACCTACTTTTTTCACATAACTAGTTTACTTTATTTTATTTTTCTTTCAACCAACACAAGACAATATTTTGTTAAAAGGAATAGGTGTTGAAAAGAAAGTTGAAAATAAGAAAGGATAATAAATTGTGAGATAAATAATAAGGTGGATTTTAGAAGGAGGATTTGATGTGTAGCTTCTCCACAGCTTAGAAAGCGACTGGACGAGACAAAAAGTAAATGGTCTGCACTCAAAAGAAGAGCTGGAAAAAGTGAAGAAGCACTTAAGTGAGGAATGACGTTGTAGAAGAAAAGAAAAGAAAAGAAAAGAAAAGAAAAGAAAAATAAGCAGATGAGAAAAGTGTTGGGACTCAATGTGTATGTTTGTTACAGTGGTGACTACAGATAAATAAATAACCAACCAACCACACCAAAAAGACCGTAAGTGACTGTAAGACTGGGTTTATAATTTATTTGACTTTATGGTAATTTTACAAAAGAAAATTAGCCACACACCATCTTTTACTTTTTTTAATAAAATAATACAGAATTTCGTAAAGCTGTAAAATTCAAATACATTAAATTAAATTTATTCTTATCTAAACTATTTTATCTTTTATACAGAAAAATATCAAATTTATTAAATTTTAAGTTTTTTAATAGAAAATTTGAAAAAGTATAGAAAATTAATTTAATAATTAATAATTAATAAATACCAGTTAATTATATTCTTTTCATTTATACTAATTATTGTTTTGCTCAAAATTTGTTAAAAAAATTAATTTATGTCGATAAAACATTTTCATATATTGACATAAGACAAAAATATTTTAATTTATTGCCACTCAGTTACGATTATTTGAATTGACATGGTATTATTTTTTACATCATTGACCGGGCTTTTAGTTGACTAAAGTTTTTCATTCATTATCAGAAAATATTCTTAGTTAAAGTTAGGTAAATATTTTCAGTTAATTTTAAGAAAAATATTTATTAATATTAGACAAAGAGTAACATTAGTGATCTTCATTCAAAAATTTCTATCTATTAAAAACAACTACAACAATCAATTAACTTAAATACTTTTTATGGTAATATAAAGCAGTCAACTTCAATTAATATAACAGTTATTATAATAAAAAAATAGTTACGAATAAAAATAGTAAATATGCATATAAAAATAATTCAACCTAAACATTTTTTATTAACCGTTGAAGATTAAAAAAATAAAATATGCTTTTCCATCTTAATTTTTTTTTTAAATTTTTATAATGTATTTTCATTATTATTTTTTTAATATAAACTCAATATTTTATTAAAATCAAGAACAACTACAACAGTACAAACTCATTATTTGAAAAAAAAGTGACCTAAAGGTAAAATAGGAAAGAGATGTATATAGCGATAGAATCATTACAAAAATAAATCTTTTTATTAATTGTTACAGACAATTTACTGTCGATCAATGCTAAAAGTTGCCATGCCATGCATGATAAAGATAGTATTAAATTTATAAACCCTGCCCTGTTAATGTTGAAGCGTTTGTAATCTTCAAAATGCATGAATAAACTCAAGCAGAAGTTTTGTAGCATAGCGCAGTGGTACAGTAAAATATTTAAAAGTATCTAGGACCTGAATCGAGCATTTAAAGAAAATTCTTTAGGCAATCAAAAATAACAATACTAGATGATAGAATGTTTTACTCACCAAAACAAATGATAAGTCCTATTCACTAAAAAATATCTAAGTTGATTTTCTTAACCAAGAAATCACAAAAATACGATATTTCCTACGATATCATAGCTCAGTTGTAGAGCTAGAGCTACGGGCCAAAATAGAGTTAGCAAAACCATGGGTCTCTCAATTTAAGTTATCAGCCATGTGTAAGGGCTGCTATCTGAAGCAGTGCAGCTTTCCCTACATATCGACTTCATCGAAGTTAATTGATCTGTCCTCAAAACCAAAGTCTGAATGATGGAGCCTGTTCCTGGCCAATCTGCTCATCATAGCAATACCTAATAGAGGCACAAGAGATCCAGTTAGATTAAATATGAAATTATATACTTATATCTAACCACATTCAAAATCGCAAGATTCTTTATCATGAAAATTGCATTGAAACGCCAGCTAAAATCAGCAAAGTTAGTAAAATTATCTGAGCCATGTAACCAACTAAATTCCGCAAAAACAGACAAATCTGAAAATCATCCAGTGGCCTTCTAAAGTAATGCTTTCTTCAGAAACTCATCACGTTGCATGGGGGGAAAATTACTTTTAAACTTTTAGGGTATATTTATAACGCTGTTTTATTTTATTTTATTTTACTTTGTTATAATAGTAGCATCTAGAAAGTGTACATAAAGTCCCAATTCACTCTCTTTATTTGTGCTAAATCCATGTTTAAGATGAACAAAAGAGGTGTTCGAACTGAATTTCTTTTTAACGGTGACACGGTTGAGATGTGGCTAATAAGTGTTGCGGACATGTCCAACAACTGTCGTATTTAAAAAGTATTGATCACATCATTACACTACTGAATAGAGGTGTCTGTGCTTCTTAGCTTTTAATTTAGAAACTTGAATTACACACTAAGAGAGAGAAATGTTTTCCTAAGTGCATATATGAATTAGAGTACTAAAATTATTTCGATTTGCATAATCTGTGCTCATGAAGGATATGCAAGAGATAGATAGAAACAATACCTTCAATCATTTTAAAAAGCGACGACCACCATCCCTCGGGGGATATTTGACGCTGCTCTAAAGATTCCTCAATTTCTTTATCATGCTTCCTTTCCAAAACCCCCTGCAAAGTTATCAGGGCATCTTTTGTCTTCTTCAAAATACTATTCTCGTCTTCCACTTCCAACCGTTGTAGGTCATTCTGGGATGAGGTGAGACTAACAGCGAGAGCAAATTGGGCTGCTGCAGCCCACCGAGAAGAAGCAAGCCATTTTCTCTGTCCATCTAGATGCTTATTTTCTTCTCTTTCAGATTTATCCCCGCCGCCAAGTGCTAAGCTGCGTAAATATTGTGCATTTGCAGCTCCTGTGCTTTGGACCATCCTAGAGAAAGAACTACCTTCATTTGACAGCAGCTCCTCAGGGGTATCATATTCAAGAACCTTTAAACACAAAATTATAGCATCAATATAAAACTGAATTAAATTCATTATCAGGTCAGAGATTGAGTCAAATCAAAGGGAGTCTGCGTTCATAACAATAACTTGTTCAAAATATATATTTTCCAAACAAAAAACTTCCATGTATATTATATTGACATTACTAGTTCACATTGGGGTAAGACTAGACTGGATACACAACATCATTAAATGACATTGTCATTTCATCCATCCAACTAGAAAAACAAAAGATGATTGACCATGTGTCTATCCAGATAAACTTCTTCCTTAACATTTCTAGGAGTGAAAAAATAAGAATCATGAAATAGATTTCTCCACAAACAAAAACTAACTAATGCATTCTTGATTGTTTATAGAAGTTCTCTAATAATTTTAAAATCTGATTTTTAAGTTTGTGTGTAAGCTAAAATTAGCTTCCTGAGAAATTTATGACATTTTTTCTTCTCCGACAATTGTTTACGAGTGTTTATAAAGAAGTTTATACAAACATGCCCCATAGTTCAAGGTAGTGACACTAGTATAACTTACAACAGTGGCAAAGGATTTTAACCATAGTATGAGTTAGCCATTTCTATGGTAGGAATTTTGAAAGCATACCTTACCACCATCAAGCAAAAGAATCCGATCACAATCAATAATAGTGTTAAGGCGATGAGCAATAATGAGCATTGTACAGGATTTGAATTCCTCTCGGATTGTTTTTTGTATGAGTGCATCTGTTCTAACATCAACTGCTGCAGTTGCTTCATCAAGAACTAATATCTTTGATCTACGCAATAAAGCCCGGGAAAGACTCAACAGTTGCCTTTGCCCAACACTGAAGTTCTCTCCTGCCTCGGATACCTTGATACCACACACTTTCACTAATAAATACTGGTTCCAACAATATATATTTGTAAAATAAAAATGGATAATTCACACTTCTAAAGCATATCCACAATAGAGTAGGCACACAGTTAATCATTTTAAGATGCCAAATTTAGCTAAGGAAATAACATAACCCAAGCCCCAGCGGCAGATGAGAAGCATAAACTAAACAGAAGCCTCCAATCCCCTCTCATTGGAATATTGGATAAATTATGCTCATTGGAATAGAGGGTGTACAGCTATGAGATCTCTGGCACATAATCTCATACTATGCCCATCCCTAATACACCACAAAACAGCAAAAACAAGCACCAAGAGGTGATACGTGATTGCCTGCTTTGCCCCTTTTTTCTAAACCAATAAATTCCTCATCTGCCAAATTCTAAAAGTAATTAGTAGTAGTCTAAGAATTTAATCCCGAAGGTGCGAGACAAAGTAGAGCAAGGCTTGCAAACAAGTTTATCTCATCCGTCACATTCTTACTTCGGTGGATTCCGTACCCAACAACAGGGCCAACAAGCTACACAGAAGAGGAATTGAGGAAAACCTACTCACATCTTCATTCCCGATTTGCATTGATTTGGGTACGATTACCAGTACGGCTACTGCAATTGGTAATAGTAAAAGGGTACGACTTGTACTTGAGCGGTGTGTTGAAATTAGGCACCCACTCAGGAACAGCCAGGATACCCATATGTACCTCACGAGCACTAGAACCAGATGCTTGCACAGGTATGTCAACTATCTGTGTACCCACACATGCATCATGTTCACGAAAAATTAGACGAAATACCAGGAATATATAGTACCAGGACCCATATTCTAATTTGAGCATTAATTCATTTATGCAATTACTCAATTAATTAATTCGCAAGTATGCATGTCTACCTACACTAGCAGATCACTAAGGCCCTCACAAGTGATAAAGACATCACAAACCAATATTCGCAACCAGAATGAGAATATGCGAAAAGCAAAAGGCGGGTATTCAATAATAATCAAATTCAATTAATGGTGTACTCGAGCAGGAATTATTTAAACATAACAGAATGTCAGCGAGAATGCTACCATTTTCAACAATACTCAGTAACACTACCACCACTGGCAAAACATCTATTTGCATTTACCTCAGCATCCAGCCCCAAAGAATTCCTCCGTATCACATCCTTCAAATGTGCCCTCTCCAGAGCCTCCCAGAGGTCAGCATCATTGTGTTCATTAAAAGGATCAAGATTAAATCTCACAGTTCCTATAAAAAGTCAGGCGAGCTTAATATTATTACAATGATATTATTTCATTGTTATACTTTATGTTTTGTAAATAATTAAAATATAAAAATGAAATAATTGAAGTTGACAAAATATAGCTAGTCTATCTATCAGTTGCACAGACAGAAAACAAGGTAGAGCCTGATCTAACCTCTAAGGTTCCGGCAATATTTCTAAACTAGATTTAGCCAGAGTTTTTTCAACCATGAGGTTAACTAGCTCACCAATCAATAAGCGTGGCAGAAGCAGTTTCCAGTCGTTTCATATTTTTTAATTATCTTCACGTAAATATATTTATCCTTAGACCTAATTTTTTTAATTGGACTTTGAGGACATTTCAAAGAGCTTATTTCAAGTTTTGACCTTATAAAAGTGTTAGAATAAGTTATTATTATAGTAAGTAGTTGTTAAGGTATTAATTATAAGTTGTGCTTCTCATTAGCTCTTATTTTCTAGGAGTTTGTCTTTTCATATTTTGTAATCATTGTAATATCCCATGTAGATTAATGGAATAGCCAAGAGGCTAATCCATAAGTGTTCATCTCTGTATCTGTATCATAATTTAATTGAGTATTCTTATCAAAGTTTATTTTGGTCTAATATAGGGATCCCAGACTACTGACTATTCTTAATTCGTATTCTGATCATTTAAAATTAGTAAAAATGCATCGACCACCTCTTCAAGATTTTATATGCGCAACTTGAACAAATAACTCCAGACTGAAAAAAAATTCTGTTTGGCTATTGGACAAATGAATCTGAAACAAAACCTTAGCAATGATATCAAAGACTACAACATAATTTCAGAAAATTATTATATCATAAATACCTGAAAAGAGAACTGGAGCTTGAGGTATAATGCCCAGAACTTTACGCAAATCAGCAAGTCCAAACTTTGCAACATCATAATCATCAATCAATATTCTTCCTCGTTCCAATTCCACAATTCGAAACAATGCATTAAGCATGCTGGATTTTCCTGCACCTGTCCTCCCAACAATGCCAACCTTGTCACTTGGGAAAATGGTGAAAGACAAGCCATGCAACACAGGAGGAAGTTCAGGTCGGTAGCGAAGAACAACATCTTCAAATCTTATTGAGCCCGAAGAAGGCCAGCCAGGAGGAGGGCGATTATCATCAATTATAGAGGGAGCCTCAGAGGGCAAATCTATGTAAGTGCCAATCCGTTCAACTGCATTTAAACTATTCTCGGCCAAACTTGCAAGCCTCAACACACTGGTAAGCAATGTAGTAATGTTCAGAGCATAGCTAAGTAACAACCCCATGGTGGATGCAAATACTTGCTGGTTTTCCGCTCTACCATTCTGCATGACAGCAAAGGTTGCAGTAAACCATATCATAAGGCCTCCCAAAGTTTCCAATCGGATTGCAAGCCATCGGTTTCCACTTATATTCACCAATGTGAATCGAATGTTGTTGTCCATTGCTTTCCCATTTATATCGGCCATACGATCATATGCTTTGTAAGCACGAATAGTTGATAAGCCATTCAATGCTTCTCCAAACTGTGCATAAACAGGAGATCTGCTAATCGAGTCTAAGCGCTTCACTTCACGAGCAGTGCTCTAAAACATAGAAATTAAAGAGAATAAGAATTTATTTCAAAATATGAATTCAGTTGACTAAAAGGAAGAATAGTGGTAATGACTGTACCTGATAGTATAGATAAGCTACATAAAACAACACCAACAACGGCAGTATTGCCCACAAGGACATTGTGCTGACAATGCCTATGAGGATGAAGGTTGAAAGAAGCTGGGACACTTGACCTAGAAACATATTCACAAATGGAGCTACATTACGATCAAGGTCACCTAGATCCTTTGCAAACCTGTTGATAACTCTTCCGAGTGGATTTGTTTGGAAAAACACCATTGGAGCCCGTAAGATGGAGCTAAGCATGGCTTCATGCAACCTTCTGGCAGCATACAGACTTGATATGATTAACCAATAAGAATTTGTTAAAGTCACCAAAACCTGAAATACACAATTCAAAATTAATACGCTCCATAGATGCAGTTCAATCAAATTGAGGGTTAAACAGTGATCTTATAAGAGAACTATACCTGACCAAATGACAGAGCTGCATATATCATGTTGTAGAAGGCAGGGTTGTAACCCTCTGTAGCACTTTGATCAGTCCAATGGCTTAACCATGTGCTACTTGATATTCGCAAAGTTTCCGTAGAGATATAGCATCCAAATAGTATCAGAACCACCCAAAACCCTCCTAATGCATCCTTGTACCTAAAAAGATCACAAGACAATAAAGACTAAAAAGCGAAAAAGGAGCAAATGCAAAAAGAAAGGCATAAATATGCACTATATACTCCATATCCCTATGGATGCTGATCATCGGGGTTACAACTAAGAATGGTATTTTTCATCCCACACAAGTTGTGCAGCTGCAACAAATGGTTGCAAATCACTATCTTTCAGTTGATTTACATTCATTTAATCTTCTCACCTCATTAGAACATTCAAGCTCACAACCCCTGTTTCCCGCTCTTCTTGTTTAATAAGGACAGATTTTCCTTCTTTTTGTTTACTTCCACTCTTAGCAAAATCATCAACTTCTCCGTTGGCCACTGCTTTTGAAGAGGTCTTCTGATCTGTAGTTTCAGTATCTACTGTTTCTTCTTCATACTCCTCCATCTTTCCTGCATTTTCCATTAGCTTCTGGAACAGCTGTCCATGGTTAGAGAGTTCTTCAAAAGTTCCCTCTTCCTTCACCATACCTTCATGGACCAAAATGATCCTATCAACCTGTGAAAGGAAATGCAGCTGATTCGTAACAAGAACTCGGGTCTTCCCTCTCAATTCTCCCTTGATGCATTTATCAAAAACCTGAGATATTATAGTAGTCCAGATTAGACAGTTTTAAGATAATACTAAGATTGTAAATCAAATTTCAAGTTTCAACAACATAAACTGAGATATTTCCATTTTCAGCAACATTCACAGAAGTGAGAAAACTAATTACACGCTGTATTCAGTATCTCTAAGATCGATAATTTCACCTATAGAATTGACCCCATGGCATATATGCTATGCCATCTTATGTAACACAGATAAATTGCAGATATTAGCAGGTACGTATGCATACATACATATTATATGAAAGAGAGAACAATAGTATTGAACAAAAGAAATGTAAAAAGAAGGCATGCCTCATGGCATGTACTGCCATAGAAAGAGGAAGTGGATTTTTTTTATCAATAAAAAAACGAGCCCTGGCCACTATAAAATCATAGACATAAAATCACTATAAATCACAAACTTAATCATATACTACTATATTACAGATGAACTAAACAATTGCCAGATCCTGTGTATGTACAGCACTCCAGCATCAGAAATAATTTAATTGGGTGGTAATTAGTGCCAATATTTAACAGGCGTGATTTACATAAGATGGCCAAAAAACAATACTATAGCATAAATTTACTTTAGAGATAGAACACTGAAGCAATAGAAATAACAGGAAGTCTCTTTATAGTGGAGTCAGTTGACATGAAGGTAACCTGTCTAGCAACATGCGCATCCAGAGCACTTAGGGGGTCATCAAAGATGTACACATCAGAATTGGAGTACGTAGCTCTAGCCATGGAAACTCTCTGCTTTTGACCACCGCTGATGTTCACCCCTCTTTCACCAATTTCAGTAAGATCACCACCCTAGTCATTGAGCATGTGAGAAAAAAGAAGGAAGCAAGCCCACCAACATAAATCCAAGAATTAAACAGAGCATTCAACATATGCAGTTAAGTGCTATTGCTCGTATGCACTCACAGGAAGTAACTCAAGGTCATGTTGCAGTTCAGTCACATTTATTGCCCTTTGATATCTTGTCGTGTCAAAGACAGAACCAAACAAAACATTATCCCGTACCTGTAGAAATAAAGTTTCAGATATCAGAAGCCCCACATTAAAAGACATGATAATAATGAAATGGCAAATAGGATAAACTCACATAACTTCATCATTAATAGCACTATATTTGTAATGCAATAAGTATGACAATGATCAAACAACAAAATGGATCAAACAATTTTATTAATTAATAAGAACCTATTACTTATATGGTAGATGCAAATTCATTAGAAAATTCATCTTTCACAACTTCAACCTTTTAATCCTGAAATCTACAAATGGAATCTTAGAGTAAGCTCTGGCAGAATTTTATGAAGGACAAATAGGCAGCACTATTAAGTGTCTTAAGGTGTTAATTCCCCAGTTTTGGAGTTTCACCTCTGACAATTAACGTTGAGGTTAGTCAAATGGGTTACTTTGGCAAAACCCTAAAAGCTTAAATCTGACAAGGGAACAACACAAGAATAGCCTAAAACACTGCATCTAAGTCTTGTCCCTTCTTGAGATTAAAACCTTCCAGCCCCTACACGAGTAACTTAAGAAACTTCTATTACAAAGTATAAAAGAGATCTTTTACTCACATTCTCAAAAACAGAAAGGGGTGATTGTCAAATTCACATAGCAGGACTTCAAAACTACAGGAAATCATCAGAAAAGGGCAGACCTGAGTAGTAACATCTTTATCATAATCAAAATTTGGGCTTTAGAGCTAAACTCAACATAATAAAACCGGTTAATAAAGTGAAAATTATTTTATAGGAACTTGGGTATTAAGGGGTGCCTAAATCCCATGTCAAGTAGTATGGAATGCTTGATGGAATATTTAAGTATTTGGTTCATCCTCCTTAATAGTTAGCTTTTGAGGATAGGTTCCCAACTCCTAGGGTACCTATCACTGTCCAAGCTGCGTAAGCACTGCATTGCTCATATATCCCAACACCCCTTCACACCCAGGGCTGGACTAGACGTCTTGAAATGGGGTGGTCCAAGGCAAATAAGAGTGGCTCAATAGTGGATCTAAGAATGTTTTAGTACCATCTTAGAATTGAACTTTGTGCAACTCCATTCAACAAAATTATCAGAAGACTGTCCAAGCCTTGTAAGGACTACCTTTGTTATATGGTCAATTTGAGATTTCAGCAAATAGCACCCGGGAATGCCTCCTCCCAACAATGCTTGCATCTTAATTTTGAATAAGGCTAATGTAAAGAGAGTTAAGTAACAAGTAATTTAGGTTAGTTGTAATGCATCCTAAGTAAAGATCAAGAATCATTTGTTAATTGAGTTTTTAGTGCAAATAGGGGCATATGGTTAGAAACTAGCATTTCGTATTCACCATTTTTAGAGGATGCTTCTTTGTAATGTATTAAAAAATGAGTCATTTGTTATTTCAATTGGGTATGCATACATATAGGGTTTACAGTTAGCATCTTCTATTTAAAAAATTGACCTATTGACTGGATATCTGTTTACTTTCCAACTTATTTTCTCTCTCAGCACCTTCCTATTTTCTTTCTCCCAGTCGAAAAAGTTATGAATTAGTAAATAGAATAGAATATTAACTTACAGTTGCATTAAAAATCCACGAAACTTGGGGTACATAGGCAACTGCTCCTCTCATAACGACAGTTGAATCTCCAGTTGGAGGAATTTCTCCAAGCATTGCAGAAACTAATGATGTCTTTCCTTCTCCTGTACTGCCAACAACTGCAACTAGACAACCAACAGGTATATCCAGATTTATGTTTGACAATGTAGGGCTCTCCGCCTGAAGAAAGAAAACTGAACAATCAGCTTTTTTCTAGAAAATTTCAAGATCTAAAACCTTCATAATTCCTAAGAGACATCAAATACTACAAAATTCAGTATACTATCACACATTTCTGGAAAAATATATTTTCATACTACATTAGCATGAATTCATTTCAATTGATAAAAAATGTTCTCTAGTACGAGGGTACCAGTGAACAGATGTCCTTTCTGCAAGCATGGATATATGCATTTAATGATGAAATATAGAAGCATCAGAGTGTCAAATGGATATGGACCTTTGCATCCCAAGAAAAGTATCCATTCTTGATTGAGATAGCTGGTAAACTTGGATCAAGAGGTGGATTTGGTAGAAGTATTCTCTCTTCTGCTAAGAGCAAATCTTCCAGTCGTTTCAGAGATACATTTGCATTAACCACCTTTAACACAAAAAGAAGAATTAGGCCAAAGTGAACTACCTTGGTGCAGCATTAATTCCCACTTAACTCACTTAAGAAGACAACAATAAAAGTAAACAGGTTTTTATTTTCCCCTAATTATCCATCATAAACTACACAGGTTAGCTTATTGCCAATTATACAATAATTAAATTTTATAAGAGAAAGAAGAGTAATGGAGAGAGTACAGAAACATGTGAAGGCATCCAGCTGGAACATTAAGGAAACAAAAAGAAAGGTGCAAATGAGAATAAACTGACCTGAGTTATAGTATTAGGAAGCATGAACAGAGGAAATCGGAGCACAGCAAACAGAGAAAGTGACGTAAAAGCTCTAGCAGGTGTCAGATCCCCTCCAAGTAAGGTGAATACTCCAAATGTAATCACAGTAACAAAAACTGGAATGCTATTTAGTATAAATCCATTGCACTGCCAAAAATGAAGTCATTAAATACAAGGGTGGAGTCAAGAATCAATACCAGGATAAAAACAATTTTTTTTCCATGCTAAACATCTATATTTTACAAAATTGCAACAGTAGAAAACTGTACATTAAGATAATTCTGCACTAAAATCTTACAGTAACTATTTGATCTGTGCTTTGTATAGAGGGGACTCTTGGACCTTCACAGAGATTTTACTTTATTTAAAAAGGGAAGTGAAAGGCAAAATTATTCCTTAAGAAAAGTGGGCTGTTAAGTGGTTAAATAAACATCATTCTTTGTTCAGAAATCATCCATCTATCATTCATCACATGTTACATTTCTTTTATCTTCACGTTGAAAAATTGATTCCATCAACTACACAATTGAGCAGCTAATCATTTTCAGCATTGTATTTTATTACAATTTCAAGTCACTTTAAATACTGCCATGTCCATTAAAATAGTTGCCCAGATTGTTGTCTCTTATCCATTTACCAATCCTAATCATCAAGTGCACTACTATTTGTCTCGTTAATAAAAATCATTTGTTGGACAGGAAGCAACCCATTATGACAACGAATTGATCACGGTTTCTTCATACAACTTTAGATAGATTGTAAGAGAAAGGAAGTTATAGAGGCTACTACTTAATGGAAGCTGTATTTATGTAGCAAATATTTAGCAGTTCATAATAGTTACTTATACTACCTGTCCACAGAAGTGCAACCTGAGATTACTTTAATTCTAACAAGCCAGATGAATACATTACGTAAATGGATTTCTTTATGTAAACTGAATCTCATATACGCAAGGTAGAAAATACAAAACAGAAAACAAGTAACAATTGGAACATTAATATCTTGAATTGTATGTCTTACCGCTCCAAGTAATGATGCTTTCCGAAACCATGATAATTCATCATCTCTGACAATTTGTACTTTAGACTGGAAACTACTCTCCCATGCATAATACCTAAGCCAAGTCCGTGTAACCAACAACAAAACTGTTACAACTTATTTTATAAATGAAAAAATAATATAACTAAATAATACTTGCAATTAATGATTAATGGCAAAAGACATACTTTACAGTGTCCATAGCAGCTAAGATTTCATTCATAAGACCAATTCTTCTGTCTGTACGTTGTAATCCCTCCTTAGACAACTTCTGCATTCTACTGATGATAAATGTCTGCTTCCACAAACACATTACGAAAGTCAGATAATCAAATTAATTTGTGTTTTCAGTAAGGCTTCATGATACACAAGGCCCACCGTGGATATCAACCTACAATTACAATTGCTGATGTAGATTATTAACTTGCAAAAGATACTTATTGGTGCTTCCAAAAGTAGATTTATATAAACACCTCACTTGATGGAATGAAGGTTGTCAAATCAACATCCAAATTGTGAATTGCCAAGCAAATTTTTGAATCATGGATCATAATTGTAAGAGATTTGGGACAACAAAAATAACTTAAATATAAGCTATATCGAATTATAAGTTTAAAGAGAAGTTTAAAAAGCCTCTATTATAAAGCGCAGAAAATAGAGCGCATGCATGGATTGAGTCACAAATGAAATAGTAGAATAACCAAATAGGATAAGTTTAAAAGAGATCTTTCAATTCCTTTCCATTTAACAATTTAAGCTCATATGACTTTTCAATTTCTTATACGAGAATTAGTGAAAGAGGAGTTAAAAAGGAGAAAATAACCAATTGTGGTATTGTACGATTTGCATCTATAATATGAGATTGTACCAATTCATTCGTCTATACTAAAGTTTAAAATGATTTGAGATTCACCTTATGACAGCATAAATAACTAGGACAACCATACAATTCAAATCATGAATTGCAAGATCTACAACTACATGAAACTTCAGGAAGGAATCAAATGACAAGTTTAATTTAATGTGATACACTAGTTTAATTTAATTACCCTTCCTGAGGACATTTATTTATACTAATAAATTCTAGTGCTGTGAAAGTGTAGACAAAACAAGTAAGTAGTTAGACTCCAGTACCTGTAACGGAAACATAAGAACTAGCAGCAAGGCACCAAGAAGGGAAGCAACACCAAGTTGTTGGTAAAGAAGAACCAAAGCAACAAAAATTCGAAGTGGAGCTGACCATAAAGTGTGAAGTGACTGGCATATTTGCTGTCCAAGAGAAAAGAAATAATTGTCGCTTGGCATGGTGTGAAATTAATCTCAAAGAGGCAGTATTACAACATCAAACATACTGCTAAGGAAGTTTATAGCAAACAAGAGTTTCAAGAATTTGTTTACTAGTAAATTATATTAGCATTTCTATGTTTCGGACTCCACGACCATTTTTCCTAGTATGTTCAAACTTCCCAGAATAATATAAAAGTTGTTTCGGAGTTACTTAATTGATGTTTAGACATCAGACACTAGAGAAAAAAGCATACCTGAAGAGCCTCACAATCGGTAGTCATCAAGTTGGTTATTTTTCCAGTTGAAAATTGCTTTCGTGCTTCATGAGTAAGCCTTAGAGACTTGCGAAATACAGCAGCCACCTTCAAGGAAGAAACCAAGAGAAAAAAATAAATGGAATACCAAACTCAACATGTTAAATGGAACTACTTATTGAGTAGGATGAATTTCAGTACAAACATGACCTTTCTTACAATTTGGGTCTTAAAACTTCAGTAGAAACATGCATTGTCTAATAACAACAAAACTTACCTGTAAGGAGCCAACGCATTATGAATTTTATTTGTTACTCAAGTCAATCTACAGAGCTAAATCACTACACGTAAGTCTGAAATTAAGGCAACCCAAAAAGAGACTGCAACTAAAGTGGCTAGGGGTGTCCACAATTAACGCATGTTCCCAACACATTGTCACTCCTGACATAAGGTCACCAAAATATGTACGTGGCTAGATTTTCAGCAAAAGCATAGAACTAATGTTCCAAAATCTATGTACCAAAGATTTCGAAGCAGTGGACTACTAAGTTACCTCATTGGTTTGGATACAACAAAAACACCTAAATCCCCCCAGGACAAGGTGAAAGGTACAGCAAAGGCAGAGAAAGGATGGATCAAAAACAGAAAACTTTAAATAGTTTTAGCATGAAAGGACTTCATTACAAATCTAATGATCTTTCAATCATAAAATCATTGTTACCCAGTAAATGGCTTAAACTTTTAGGTCCTTTGACAAGCAAAGAAACAGGAAACAAAGGTGTATGTAAAATAAAAAGGACTTACCAACGTTGATCTTAACCTGTAACCAACACGCATAACATTCTGAAAATATTGAGCTTCACATAATACACCAAAGACCTATCAAAGAGAAATTTAGATATGCTTAGTTAAAACATGCAAAAATATAAATTACTTGCACTTAATTACATCATGTGGCCATCAAAATCAGACAAATTTACCAAAAAATGTCGTTATTGTTTATCAACACTTGTAAACATGCATAAGCAATTGCTTAACAGGTACAAGAAGAGTAGAAAAATCTTTTCAATCAGCATAATGTAGCAAATTAAAAATACAAGCACCAGAACTGCTTGCTTTACAATGAATTTAATCAAACCAATTATTACCAATCAAGAATTTAAATAGATGTGAATCATACCACTCCAACAAATATTGAGAATGCGTAAACATAGCCAGTCCAGGACGGGTCACCATTTTGCATAGCCTGCAGAAATTTGTAGGATAAGTCAGATGACATTATGACAACTGTTAAAATAAAACTAAAAGGATGTTTAGAGAATAATTTTGTCCGAACATGTGTAATAAATTTTGGGATGGTCTTCAAATTAGGCCACTAAATGTGCACTATCAGTATCTAACCAGAGACAATTCAGGAAAATAGAAACTAACCTCTAGTAGCTGATTCAATATAAGTGGGCCCAAAAATTGGGAAATATCATTGCCAATCTACATGTTGTAAACAAAAGAAAAAAAATAAATCAAATATAAAGTTTTCAATTCATCAGTTTATCAATGCAAAAGTACAGTTTCAAATATTAAAATAAAGAGGTGTTCATATATTTTACACTGAAGGTACAACACAAGATTGCCAGGGAACCAAGCCTGAATAATTACGTAGCTTTGCAACCCGCTGATCGATATATGTCGCTGTGCTCTAATACTGACTTAAATTGATAGTTGATATTATGGTACCTTCTAAGTGGATGCATGAATATTTTAAGCATCATAATGTTCAGCTCAGCAGTATATACATAGCAAAACTAATTACCAACTTAAAATCTTCTATATATTCTTGTGCTAGACAGTTGATCATGTTATAACAAACAAATTATTAGCATTTTTTGAGATATCAAATATAATTTTGAACGAAAAAACAGAGAAAAATATCCTAACAAAATTAGAAAACTCATATACAAGTTACAACCAATATATCCTATCTAATGTAATCCATGAAAATCTTAATCAACAACAAAATTTAAAGGTTACCTTGCAAAAGCCTCCCCACCAAAACCTACAGGAAGCAAATTGAATATAAATTAATGAAATGCATATAATTATAAACACTGATAGATAAGGGGTAAAAACACCTGCAGTTTACTACTGAACAACAAGTGCATTCCCTGTCATAAACATATTTTACTACGTGAAAGTAGATTTACTGATTAACCTATGAAAATGAACTTCACAACACTAAGTACTATTGACGTTACATTTCTGCTCTGATTATGAACAACTAGTAGATGGTACTAACCCCGTTCTAAAGTTAAAGCACCACAATAATATACAAGGTTACATAGCCCAAAATATACAAAGTTAATAGGATGACTACATCTAGTCCTCCATGCTCCTATTTGGTTTGTCTGTTTCTTAAACTTTGAGAAGTGATATTATACAGCCATTTATTTTTACATTGTTCAGCTTCTAGAAACTTTTAGTCTAGACACGCTGGTATTTTGGGTGAATTTTTTATATAAAAAAGAATTTTACTAGGAAAGAGATAAGAAATACAAAGGGATGACAATAAGATATCCTCTGGCTGAAAGTTACAGCAAAAGACAAGATTATAAATTAAGAGACTAGTTAAGGATATATGCATTTTCTTTGTATTCTTTCTAATGAAATTTCGTCATTGAAATTAGATAAAGGAGGAAATGAAAAGGGAAGAGAAAGCAATTGAGGCAAGATCTATGAATTAAGGAGGTCCTAGAAAATAAAATCATGTACGATCAACAC
The DNA here is from genome assembly GCA_030347555.1 of Lablab purpureus. NCBI lineage: Eukaryota > Viridiplantae > Streptophyta > Magnoliopsida > Fabales > Fabaceae > Lablab > Lablab purpureus. The sequence continues at coordinate 14,222,701 of CM059259.1, forward strand.
AACATTAACTGGGGGCGACTGATGAAGTTGGACATTGATAAAAGAGTGTCTGATCTGGAAAAAAAATTAGGGCTTGTAATATTCCTCCAGTAGAAACCAGTATAAATTAAGTTAATTGGGGTCTACGCTAGTGGGAAGTATTATGAATATCATAAACTGTCAAAAATAAAAGATGTATAGTGAACTAAGGGGGTATTGGCCCCAAATCAAGGGTGGGTAATTCTGGATTTATTCTTGGTTATCAATTAGAGCTTGATTGATGAATGAACAATTGACAAATCATCATCCTAATATTTATCTAGCATCTACTATAAGTTGAGATATCAGATATGGGCTACCAATCAGTTAACACACATTGTTCTTCCGCCTCCTGTATTTCTGTTGACTCATTCTCCTTCCCATTTGCCAAACTCTCCTTTTTTCTATCTAATCTAGTTTCTCAACCAGGTAAAAAAAGGGAACGTAACAAAAGGGCACTGGATCTATTAATCCTCATTTATCCATACCTTCCTCCAAGGCTTCCATTTAATGCTCTTAAAAGCCAGGGTTTTGGCTTCCGAGATTCCTCAGCCCAACATTTCTGGAACCTACATAGTCAAGAGGCACTATAAAGAAAAATTCAAAGGTGATAACTTAAGTAGAAAGATAGCATTTGAATAGAAAAAAGTATACTTATTGATTAGTGTCTCTGTCCGTTCCCATGCATCTAATTTCCATATATCTTTATCATTCAATGGTCTTTCATATCCTAGTTTCATGAGGGGATTCAGCCAAGAAAACAATATTCCTGCCAATAGAAGTAATGAAAAACAAGTTACTCCGGAGTGTATTTTAAAGGAAACTGGTCCAGTGAAGCGCATGCTAATCATATGGTCATTTTCACTAAAGATAACAACATTTAATACCAGCAGCAGAAAACTTGAAAAAATAATAGCTTATTCAAACCAGAGTGTGCTGTTCCAAATCCTCTTCAAACTAATTATTAAAGTGTTTTCCAATAAGTATCCATAATATTTTAAACTGTCAGAAAATGTTTTACAAAATGTGTGATACATACTCGACAATATGTTGGCACTCCTCTCAGGACATATCATATCTCCTCCAGGGAGTTCATCATATGCAACTTCAACAATCATGTCATTCCCAATGGGGGTATAACCTGAATAAGGATCCAAAGTAGGGAGATACACGAGCAAAAGTATTCCAAACAAAACCTGTATCCAAAAAGAGAAACATATAACTTTTATGGAAAGAAAAAATTGTTAGGGTTCTAAGCGAGGGGAAATAGAAGTAAGGGAGGATAAGAATATGTCCAATGAAGGGAGAAGGGGAAAAAACAAGTTGAAACAAACTTGAGAATTACAATAAAGAAAAATCATAAAGATAACATTAAAAAATGCAAGTTTGGCACTCCTACAAAATGCAATAAAAAATTAAAGCTTTAACACAGGAACCAAAATTTTCCATCAGGTACACAGAATCAGATCCAAAGTAGAAAGGGAACTCTCTTGACGCAATGGAGGCACATTGTCAATAAATCAGTGAGAAACTTCAGCATGCAAAATTTCATGTGTGGACTAAGAAACGGGTATCAAAACAAGGTGAATTACGTTTCTAATAAGCTAGACATGATTACAATCAAGGATCCAGCATGACAACCTTAAAGTGTAATGTTGGTTTCAAAAGAGATTTGGGACAGGCTTGTTCAAGTTGTACTACACATAATTTACTAGTGCAAGCACGCACATATTGGACCTGGCTGAATCAAGTTATAATTTTTCATCCCCATCCATATACTACAATATACAGACTCTGTATTATTTCTCTTTACACTCATTTCTGTAAAAGAACATTACAAGTAACTAGCAACAAGACATATTACAACAGAGAAACTACATACTTCTAAAAAGGTTAGCTCCAAAGTCTGAAAGAGTAATGAAAGTGACTGTTAATTTTAAATACACGACACTCATTTTGAAAGCTTTACAAGGGCCACAAGGATCATTGGCAGCCTCAAGCAAGCAAACATGATCTAAAGTATCAAACATCCAGTTGCAATTAGTTTAAAAGTAAAAACACAATCAATGGTCACATGACAATAAATTGAAGAACATGGGATACCTGAGCAACAACCTCACTGATGTACAAATATAGCACAAAGCTGCAAAGGAAACCAAATGTCAGCTTGTGAAAAATAAAGGGTGGCAGAATATAATGTTTTTAACATGAAGTAGCTGAAAAATACACATGCTCTATTCTCTTTTTTTATAATTGGAATGGGACATGTTGGACTCAAGTGTAAGTTAGAGTTTCATATTGGGTAAGAGTATGCGAGAAAAACATATAAGGAGAAAAGACCCACAAGCCTATTGTTTTAAGGTTTTAGATTGAAGGTGATGTCATGATTCCTTACATGAGTTTGCTCATGACTTATATGTCCTAAATCTCCCGAACTCTCCTCTCGAAAAAAACCGACCAGGACAGTGTAAAATAATACATTACAGATGCACAAAAAGACTTATATAATACAAGGATCTAAAATAAATCAATCCGTAGATTTAGTCTCCCTTGCAATGTTGGGGGATTTGGAAGTAGAGAGAGAAGTGAGTCAATTTTTTAACCGAGCTTTATTTTACCTCACATTCCCTCCATTAATGTTTAAAAAGGTATAAGAGTATATTACCACATTTCTCCTCCCCTCCACTCAAACCAAACAAGGGAACACCCCCCTCTTCTGCCCTCCTTTATTCATCAACTTGTTTATTTTAACCTTTCACCCTTTCGAACCTAAGATTTAATCAAATCTCAATAGTCAATGCATGCCGAGTCATTATTAACCAACAAACCTGCTATAGAACTCCTTCGAAGAAATGATGAGATTGAACATTACAGCATCCCCTACAATAGCATAAATCAAACCAAATCTAACAAACCATCGGAATTCTCGGATGTAGACTTTAGTTTCAACCCCAATCAAAATTAGCATAGAGAACCACGTAAGAGCTTCGATGATCAGTGAAACTATCTGTCAATAAATCATATTAGAGCTTTAATGAACAGCATATAAATCTTCCAAAACAGGTTAAACCAGAAGAAATAGAAGGTACTGCTCATAAAAAATGATCATTCAAAGAAGTTGAACAAGTCAAAACCTTTATATTTCAATTTTATTTTGCAAATTAAATAAGGTGGAATATATATATAAACCTATGTGCAGCAATCAGAATCATAGCTCACCTCAAATGGAGCAAGTTGAGTCTGGCCATCTAAATTTAGAACTGATACGCCCATGATCAATCTGTATAATGGCTCAGCCACACAATATAAAGCTAACAATCCCAGGACATAACTGTAAATGTTGGACCTTAAACGGAACCTCTTCACCTTGAAATCCTTGTTAATCAACCAAGTGCGGTATATGCACAGGCCTAGAAGTATCAAATAAGAAATGGAGATGACTAGAGTATCAACCGCACAGGGAGTGTAAGCACCAAAGCTATTCTCCACTGCTTTTGTCCATACTCCATTTGCAACTGGCCGACAATACCAATCCAATGGCTCAAAAGCCATTTTTATCAACTGATTTATAGGAAAAGTTTAAGCAAAACGCATCACAAAATCGTCCCTCTTCACTCTTCAAATGATGAACCTAAAACCAAAAAAATTCCAGAATTAACTGCTTCTGCATACCAACCTCAAGTGAGTCAATAATTGAACATCCAAACTGTCATTATCTCCTAGTGCCATTTACAACTTTTACTTCTAATTTATACTTCATTCGTCTTATGAGAATCCTATTCCGTTTCCTGGAATCCCTAAGAAACTGAGATTAAAAACTCATGACGGAAAACCTTGACAATTTCCTGTTTTCTTGGTATACCAAACTAAATTTAAACACACTAAAGAAACTGAAATAAAAATAAGAAAAAAACTTATATGCAATATTACAAGTGTGTTTCCTATTGTTTTCCGATCAGAATAGAAGTTTCACCTGTTACGCATATTACCAAGACAAACTTACAATTCGGATTTGAAAACAACACAAAAAGTTTTATCCTTAAAATAATTAAAGAACAAACTGGAAATGGAAGAGAATTGATTTCCACAACTACCTTGCATGCATACACTAATCCTAGACAATTCTAGTCTTTCAAGCTTTCACTTTATTTTATTACTCAGAATCCACAATCCACAGGCAGTCTAGTCCCTAGAGCAAATCCATACACTGAACAGGATAACTAAGATAACTAAATGAACAGAAATAAACAGCGTGAAATATAAAATTATTAAATAAACTAAATATAAGATAAAGGTGAAGACATGGATTTGAGCGAAATTTTTCACATGACGAACGAATAACGCGCGAGAAAGAGGAAGAAGGAAGTGCCGGTGAGAAGTATCAACAGAAAATAAGGAGAAAAGTTCCGAACAAAAAAGGTTCAAAAGTTGGGAGAAGAAAACAAGAACATTGGAAGATAAGGTGGAGAAAGAGAAAAAGGGAATCTAACCAGCTTCAGTGAGGAGTGAGTGGCCCTAAAACACGAGGAGGGTGAATGGAAAAAACAAGATTCGATTCTCCCCTGTGCACTGATATTAAATAGGAAGAGAAAAATTAAAAAAAAGAAAAAAAAAATGTTAAAAGAGAACTCAAATCAAAAGTTTATTTCTTAGGAGACTCGGCCTGAATCAATCAGTGGTTGGTGGTGTGCTGTTGACCATGTGGTGGTGTGTGTCTCTTTCTTTGTATCTTTATAAATAATAAATAATATGTGGACCATCACGTGCGTCAGAGCTTACGCATCTTCTCACTTCAGTTTCACTTTGGTCTTCAATCAAATCAGATTTTGTCCTTTATTCATAATTTGTAGTATGGTTCGTTCTTTTTTCAGAGTGTTACTTGATTTATTTGTTATTACTCCATTTCACGTTTGGTCATTTATTAGTAATTTATATGGTTCTTTTTCAGTGACCGTGCTCAGTTATTACTTATTTATGATTCACAAAAATCATTACTTTTTCATTTCAGACTCACTCGGTCCTTTATTCTTACTTTATATGGTTTTTTTTTTTTTTCAGTGAATGTGTACGGCTACATACTCAAGTTAATCTAGCATGAAATAATAAAATGTATAAATAAATTATGTACATCTCTTTTGTGTATATTATGTATCCTTATCCTTGTATGCTCTCTTTCTTTCTACATGATTATTGTGAGGGAAGTAATGAAAAACTATATCACATGTGTTTGTTTCAATACATTTATTGTTTATGAAGAAAGGGGTGCACAAATTGTTTATGTTTGTTCCCATTGAAACTCCTAAAAAAGGAATAAAAAATGAGGGAGACACTGAGATTCTTAGTAAGAAAGTTTACAAATTAATCCTTAATTTTATACATTTGGTTATTTTAAAAATAAAGTATAAAGGATTATATCATAATATTAAATAATTGATTATGACTAAAATATAAAGATTATATCATGACATAATTGATACTCTATTTAAATCTTTATTCTCCACTTATTATATTTTTTTTGTCAATATCTTTTTTTTTAGTTCGTTAGTATATATTATGAATATTTATTAAGATGGAGAAATTTTTTAGTGTAGAGATATTGTCATCAATATTACTAATATTTTGAAAAAAAAATTATAATTCAGCCCTTTAATTTATGCTTTCTTTGAATACATTAGAAATTAATTAATATAGCAAACATGTTTGGTATAAAGTAGAAATACTTAATTTTACTTGTGAATAAGACTTTGTAAATTAGTTAATAAACTAAAATACATAAGAATGAAAATATGAATTTCAGCCAACAAAATTACAGAATAAAAAAAGTTAAGTCTGAGGTATGATTTTTACAACTTTTATAATTATTTTCTTATGATTGATTTATTATAACCGTTTTATTAATTTTAGATGTTTAGTTAAAAGCACTATACAGTGAGTAAAAAATGCTTGTTGTTGAACAACCAAAAATAGAAAGGACCTATAATGTTAAAATTCAAGCCAGTAATCATGGCTTCCTTATTTTACTTCTATAATTATATTAATTTGTTGATCTTGTTAAATATCTTTTCATTTATTTTGTAACTGTCATTTTTAATTTAGAATTTTTTTATCATACTTTAATTCTTTAAAATTCTGTGTATTTTTTTACATAATTAATTATTCAAATATATTTAATTTCAAAATTTACATAACTTTTAAATATTTTTCAATTTTATAATTAATTAGTTCATTCTTATTTTTATTCTCATTAAAATAAAATTAGAAGTATTTTTGCAATGCATTGTATAACCTATTTTTTTTACGTCAATTAAATTAATTACAGTTTTTTATTCTCATGTTCATTCATTTCTCATTCTCTTTTCTTTAATTTAAACTCTGGTTTTTTTTCACTGTTTGCAACTATGGATTTGTATAACAGTCTCTTTCTTGCACACTCACATTTGTAAGATGATATGCAAAGAAAGTTAGTTAGAATGTTTGTCTTTACATTTATACTTTTACTTTTCATTCTTCCACCCCAAAGTTTACTGTATATTATAGGCTATATCATACTTAACTAATGCACTACTTGATATTCATTTTTATGTTATATAACATATTTATGTTACATAACATAACATAAAAATAATTATAAATTAAATAATTGAAAAAATATTAATATTAATAATATTAATATTAATAATAGTAATAATATTATTATTATAATATTATATAATTATGTCTGAGTAACCAACACAATCAATACATTAGGATTCTTTAATTACGTCATAAAAAGTTTCTTTCCTCACAAAATAAAACAACAAAATTATTTCAATAGCCTTTACTTTAAAATAACAAAATTATTTTAGTGTTTTTACTTTAAAATTATTTAATATTTTTGTTAGAGAAAATAAGAAATAATTTGAATTTTAGTATATATTATATACTTAAATTGTAATAAAAATATTATTTAATATAATTAGTTTTTACATTTGAATACAGTTTTATCATGTTTTAATTTTAGTGTAAAATAGTATTTTTACTAACTCATTCATTTTGTTCAATGTTATATATTTTTTACTTTTTCAATTATATATAATTTCAACTTTTTGGTACAGATAGATTTTTTTATATACATTCTTCTCTATTTTATGTATTAATTATAAAATTATTTTGAAACATGAAATATTTTTAATAAGAAATTATCGCTTAATTTTAAATGTATATCATAGTTGAATTTGGATAAATTTTAAAAATTTAAATCGTAGTTAAATTAAAATTAAATTAAATAATTTTTAGATAAATTCAAAAATTTCTATTTTTTATTATTAATTATTTGTTTTTTTAATTGATTTGATTTTTAACATCCTAATTTTTATTATACTTTAAAACTATATATTTTGGAGTTTGTATTTTGGAGTTTATATTTTGGAGTAGTTTATATTGTAAAAATTTAAGAAAAAAAATAAAAATAAAAATAAACACATAATTTAAGAAAAGAATACATGTTATTGTAATTACTTTTAAGAAAATTTTTTTACTAGTTATAGGATGGACAATTAGGAATTTATACAAGAAAATAAAAAAAGAGAAAAAAAATTTAAAAATAAAAAAAATTATTTGAAAGAGTTGAAAAATAGTAACATAATTTAGTGTAAAATAATTTTATTTGTCATTAATAATTTTATTTATTATTAATTTTGAATATTGTTTTTAAATTATTTATTACTACAATAGAAAAAACAAAAAATCTGTAATTAATTATGCATATAAATAATACTTCAAAATACGCAATATTTTGGTCGTATAGGGGTGAGGCAATAATTTTTTTTAGTTTTGTACTAATACACGAGCTTAATTATATTTTTAAATTTTAAAAATTATACAAAATTATTTTAATTTCAATTATTGAAAATAATATATATTTTACATTATACAGTGAAAAATTATTATAGCTTGAGTTTTATATTAATAATGTATTATATAAATATAAATACTCATACAATTTTAAATATGTTTAATATTGCAATATTATAGAAATTTTTAAACCATGCAGTTTATACCATTATTAACATATTTAATGTCATTAAATGACTTTAAATTAATGAAACATGTATTTTAAGTATTTAATTTTCTATATCATTTATTTTGTAAAATATACTCTCTGTTTTACATAATTATTAAAATATAGGTACAAAAAGTATTTTTAATGTAGACATACAAAATTATGAAAAAATTAAAATTTAGATTTTATAAGATTTTTTTATTACTGTACAACATAAAAATAAAATAAAAAACATCTTAATTATATGAATAATTTTTTTATTTTAAAAATATATATTTATATCAAATAACTAAATAAAAATTAAATATAATACTTATAAATCTTGTACATTAAAATAAAAACTACAGAAAAATTTAACATAATATAAAAAATAACTCAAAAATAAAATAAAATAAAAGTTCATATATTTTACATTTGAAATACATTGAATGATGAGCAGTAAGATTTGTGAAGATTTACATTCGATTATTGATTCTTAAAAGTCTTTTTTATTTCTAAAGTAGTTTACTTTTTCTCTAATGTCACAATGTTCAGTATTTTATTATTTCTAATGGATATTTTTCATCTTTATATTTTAATAATTCTCTGATTATTTTTCTATGCCATGTGACGTAATGAAATCTGGTTGTGATTGCTGCATGTTTTCTGCGTTTCACAAGTTTGAAAAAGTAAACAAAACTTATGCTCACTTTCTTTTAATTAAAAGTAAAATTTATTTTCACATTTAACCTTTTTTAATAAAATTTAAATTTAAACTAAAACAGCACATTCTTAAAATGGTTAATGTAACATATATCTCTAAATATAAATAAGATAGGTTAATTATTCATTAAAATATAAAATTTATAAACCATTAATATTTTTTCAAATTTTTATTATTTTATTTTTAATTATTTTTTGTTAATATAATTTTTTTATATTTTAATTTTTTCTATATATTCATTTTTTCTATATATTCATTTTTCTCTGTATAATAGATAGTAATAAATTGATTTTAATAATTTAATGGATCAGTAAAATTCTACAATATTGCTAGATATCTAGCTAAAAAAATGTAAACATAAACCACTTTTCATTAAATATTGTAAAAAAATAAAAAAAATAAAAGCTTAAAACGATCTTTAAATGTTAATAAATGATCTTTAAAAAAAAATAAAAGATGTTAATAAATTATCTTTAAATGTTCCTACTATGAAAGTTTCAAACACAAAGTCAGCAATCTTTTATATCTGTTCTGAATCCTGAACCTCTGAAGACCTTTTCCATCTGTTCACAATTAAGTCATTTTTTTTCTATAATTATTTAATGTCCAATATAACCTTATTTATATTATTGTTGTTTTTCAGATCAATACTACATTTTACCATTTATTCTTCTTATTATTATTTTCTTCTAATTTTTATTTTATATATTCTGTTGTTATCTATATTTTTAGTCAACTAGATCAGAAATTAATTATATTATAATTATCTTTCGTCTGACATGTTTTTTTATATAAAATTAAATATTTTTTCTTAAATAAATTGTCTCAAAAAATGTAAGTATATGATACATCTAATGACTATATTTTTTTATTTTTAAACGTTTAATTGATGTCATAAATATAATGATATGTATCATGAAAAAAAAATTAAAAAATGCTTAGTAAATATTCATAACAAAACATATTTTCACCTTTTATTCATTAACTCATTATGAATATATAATATGCTAAGAAATTGATTTTTTTTCAATTATTTTGTGTCATTATTATATTTGGGCTAGTAAAACCTAATGTTAGTTTTTTTTATAACGGATTGGGTTACTCAGAACAAAACTAAGGATATAAAAAAATAAGGAAAAATGTTTTTTCACCTCATAAAGTATAAATTTGTGGTTGAAAGTTTGTTATAAATTGTAAAATCCTAAAACTTCTCAAATTGCATGTATATTCTGTAAACTAAAATTGTAATTCGAAATTTCAAAATAGTAGTTTAGATTATAAAATTTAAAATAATAATTTAATGTTTAAAATTGAATTTCAAAATATAGTATCCAAATTATAATTATAATTTTCAGATTACAAAAGAAGAGTAAAAAAAAATATATCCAGACTGAATCATAAAAATTTAGTTGCAATCAGTTGAAGTTACTGAGTTTCTGAACACTGCAAATTTTTTCTATCACCTCCTTTTAATTTTGGAATAAAATTCATAATAAATTTTCTGGAATTTACAAAAATAACCAGACTCTTTTTCCTTCTAAAATTAATAATAGATAAAACCCTTTCTCCTACGGTTTACAACTTTTTTCGCGAATGGATTAAATTAAGCCAACAATAAAATAAAATATGCATTATTAAATAGAAACTGAAATAATGTGGTGAATTTTCTTCACTTATTTAATGTTATTTTTATATTTTCTTATTATTTGTATTGGGCCAGTCTTGTGACCTAACAATTTAAGTAGGTGCTATTTACACTCTCACCTTCTTGTTTTGTCGTTGTTGGGTAGTTTAATCACACTCCTCCCATGACCCTATCTTCCTCCAATTCAATTCTCATTTAGAAAAAAAAAAGAGGATAATTTAGGGAATAAAAAGAAAAATGGTGTATTAATGTAAAAGGGGAGTGTAAATAGTAGTTGCAACGACCCTTTTTTAGTAAGAGAAATTTTTTTTAATATGAAAGTAGTGAGAGTCATATCAAAACAAGAGTAGATTTTGTATAATGAACTAAAAGAAATTTATATATAAGACAAGAACCAAAATCTTTCAATATTTTTTTTTTCACAGAAAGATTTTAACGATGATAAAAAAAATGTAACCTTAAAAAAAATATTTCATAACTATTAAATCTTTTTATAATTTAACTATAAATTATGACAAAATAACTTAAATAGAGAATTAGGTTATTGATTATCACATTCTTTTAATTTTATAATTTAATGAAATAAATTATTACTTTATTGTCTTAAGGTTTTTATTTAAATGAATAATGATGATAATTATTATTATTATTATTATTATTATTATTATTATTATTATTATTAATACTATCATTATTACATGAAGATATTTTATATATGTTGGATTGCTTTTTACAATTTAATAGGAAAAATACTGTACCAATAAAATTCTCAATGCAAAATTTAATTAGATGTGATTTTTTTAAGTCTGGAATTTAGATATACATGTTATTTTAAATTCTTTTTCAAGAATAAAAAAAACAATAACGAATAAAAATGGATATAGGTTGACTTAAATATAACGTATATTAATTTAATATTTTGAACATATTAGTTGTGACAGATCTCAATATTTTGAAGTTTAATAAATAAATAAATTAAAAATATCAACTTCAAAATATTTTATTTCAAAAAGAACTATTTAGTTTTTATTTCTATTACACTTGGATAAATGTAGAAGTAGAAAACTACTCTACTTGGGCATAAAAATATATAATATTAATCTTCTTTTATTTTTACATAAACTAGTCATTAAGAATTTTTGTGTTATTTTCTATTTTTTAAAACGAAAAATAAATATTTTTTCTCTTACTTTTGTTGTTTATGTTTCTCTAATGATAACTAATTTCTATAAAAACATGATTAGTTCCTTTAATGAAATTTCCTTTTTAACCATTTTTTTGCACGCATAAAATTAATACTCGATATCGTGTTTTAAGAATTCAAATTTAGTTTTCAATTAGATTAATACATGTTAGCTCCAGACATCATCCAATGAGAAATGTCATCATTTTTAATTTAAGATACGCTTTTTTTTATCTAAGCCTGTTTGGTTCAAAGTTATTTTATATAATTTTATAGATAAACTTGTAATTTATGTTACTATACTATTTTGTTGCAATGCTTATTTAAATTTGAATTTGACTGAAGTATTAATGTGCTCGTTTAAAAGCTTTTTACTTCTAAGTGTTTATGGTGTCTTTTGAGCTTATTTGAGTAAATAATTCAATTAAGTATGCATTAAATAAGTTCAATCATATATATTTATAAGCAAGTGATTTTTAAAACTAAAAATATAGTTATCTTAATATAAAACTTATTCAAGGTGGGGAAATCATTTAATAACATACATTACGAACAATTTTTATACAAAAATAAATTAAATTACTGGATAAGTGATTATGTTACAGTATATATATATATATATATATATAATATTTAGTAATAGATGTCATTGTGAGATATTAAATGTTTTTTTAATTTTAAATAATATTTTAAAATTAAATATATTTTTAGTCATTTAATTAGTTTTTAAAAGTTTATTTTATTTTTATATTTTATAAATTGATATAAGTGAAATTATGTGTGATAATTTTTTTATTTTTTATTTACATAATTTTCTTTTTTATTATTATATTTTTTTTTCTGTTTTTAAAAATATTTTTACTTGTCATTAATAATCATTTTACATTTATTTATAAAATATAATAATAAAATAAGTTAAAAGTTTGTTATAAGAATATCACACGATTTTTTAAATATTTCAAAAATTAAAAATATTTTTTTATTTTATATGTTTTTTTTCATATTTTTACATATCTTATGAAAAATCCATCTTCCATATCTTTAAAATGAATTTAGTAGGAGAGTTTGATAAAAAAAACAATTTTGATATGAAAATCTAAATCTAAAATCCTCACTAAAAATGTTGTAATAATTTATTTTAAGTTTAAAATATTTTGACCTAGTTAGGACTTTCAAAAAGAGAAAAGACACATTAAATGTGTGATAAAAGAAAAAAATATATCCAAATAAGTTTTTTTTATAAAAGTATTCTTAATAGTCAATATTAGTTAAGTTGGCTAATAAAATATGATGATCTTAAATATTGTTTAAGATTGTATTGAGAGATATTTGATATTTTTTAATAATTATTTTAAACTATTAAAAATGTATATTTTTTCCAAATTTCAATATTACAGTGAAAATGAAATTTGAATTTGTGATTTCATATATTATAAAATCTACATATTTGTCTACTTTGATTATAACGACTGTTTATCTCTTTATACTTTTAAAATTCATATAAACATGCTCATGCTATATCATGTACAGATTGGATAAGAAATTCCATGCATTCTTAGAGTGGTAAATTGGTTAAGTTGTAATATAAGATGTTGAGAAAAAATAGTTTATTAAAGAAATAAAATATCTTAATATTACTAATGATCTAATTTAAAAAAAAATAAGATTTAAGATTATGGGAAACAAGATTCTTATACCATTATTTATATTATATAAATTTTGTATAAAAGATATGTTTAATACTTCAAAGTTGAGGTTCGTGTACCAAAAAGATTTGAAAAGAGTGAGCTATGAATCTATAAAAATGATTTATATACAAATTCCATATATAATCGTTAAACAATAAGTTTTCAAAAGGATATTTAGAACATAATATAAGGTAATATTATTGGATTGATGTCATTGATGAATTATTTAGGTTTTTATTTGATGTCATTGAGTGAATCTATATCCACACCTATAAAAAATGGTCATATTATATCAACGTAATTCTAAAATGTGTTGTACAATTTTTAACCGTTGATTTATTATTAATAGAAGGATCCAATATTGTACTCAGAAACCCTAGGAACCCATCTGAGAGATTTTTTATCAAGTCGTACATAATCAGAACAACATACGAAAATGTACCATAATCGGACAGGCCACATATATGGAAAGATATATGTCGAAAATCATATATTACAAAATTTCGTTTAAATACATTTTTTGTTCTCATAAATTTGTGGGCTATATTTTTTTGACAGACGTTAACTAAAACTAGCCTCACCCACCCTTACATAAATTGATTTTTTTTTTAAACATAACTTGAAAAACACCGTTTAATGTTGAAAAAAAACAACAGATGAATTAGAAATAACTTTGATCTGATGTTAACAATAAAATAATATTAAAGATATTGGTTAAAAAAAACACATCTAACTTTAGTTTAAAAGAAATATTCACTGACACTTATGAAAAAATATCGAAATTATGACGTTTAAACTTGAGTCTAACTAACATTATATTAGTCTTAATCAAATCACAATATCCCAACCAAAATTAAAATATAAAGAAAATAAAAAATAGAAGTGATATTAACTAAACTTATGTAGTAAAAATTTGAAATTCTCTAATTTTAAATAATTTAATTATTCTTGTCAAATTTTAAAATTTTAATTTATTTTAATATTTTCAACTCGAATAAAATATTTTAAATTATTTATAAAAATTAATTACTCTCTTCAAACTTATTATCTAAATACATTATAAGTAAAACTATACAATTTACATTATACCGATTTTTTTTAAAAAAGTATTTATAGGAAATATATTGTTAGTCCCATTTCATTATTAATATATTTACTTAAACAATAAGTCATTGTCACTTAACAAGTTATCACTTAAAAATAAATAAACAATAAAAAACAAACATTAAATAATAATAGTTTTTATTGAAAATCAAAAGGAGAGAACTATGTATTTAAACCTGTAAATTTTAATCATCGAGTGCTTTCATAAAATTTAATATTGAATTAATTATTTTATGAATTGAAAATGCATATCCATTTATAGAAAGTTTATTTGTATATACATGTAACTCTCATTTTTATAATTTTCGAAAAAATTGTGGGTGCAATGTCTCTCCCTAATCCTCAGTTATACAACAACTGATATGGTAGCATATTGAAATCCTTATATATTACCATATTTTAATTAACAAACTGAGATTTTTTTACATATAAACACTGATACATGTCAGTGCTATTAGCTTGCAGTCTGCTACTACTAAGATTTTTTTATAGGGATGTCAGAGCTAATGATATTGCTTCTCCAATGCTTTTTTAAGCATGCAAGCTTTATACACTATTTTTTAAACCTACTGATATGAAGGACAAAGTAGATGATTATGTAGGTTTCAATTTATGTAAGATTGTGAAGTTAATTCTCCATTACACTAGGTGGAATCCTTATCACACTATATACAATATTAATTAACCCTTCATCTGCTATAATGTACATGAATTTTCTTTTTTCTGCTGTAAATCTCACTGTTCAAGTTCAGCTTGTTATGACTTCTGAAAACTATAATGAAATCAGTGTTCAATAATACTCAATAAATATTTTTCTGCGTTTTCTTTTCATAGCCTTTGCTTTTACTACACTTGAAAAGATCAAAAAGAAAAAATATCTGTATCTTTTTAGTCGTTAAATAAATACACACAGTGCTCCGTATTGAAGATGGGTTGGTTTATATTATTATATTCGAGACAGTCACAGTCTGACTCCACGCTTCATATTGTTTTAATATTTATTGACGTAATTAGTAATATTTTATGTAACATAATCATACTTCAATAATTATATTATTTTTTAAAATATATATAGTAAAACACTATAATTTTTATCATGTAAACTTTAAAACAGATCAATGTAAAAACGCATTTTATAAGAATTTGAAAGTAATTATCATAAAAAGATTAACACTTTCAATCATGTGTCTTTTTTATGTTTTTAAAATATATTTGAGAAAAAAATTATTTGAAAACACAAAAAGAAAAACAAGAAACTTAATTAGTTCTATCTAAACAAAAAATTTGAAATATAAAAACTAGTTTTGTTATCCGTGCGACCTGAAATATAATTTACTATGTATTTAAGAAAAATTAATCTAAGTATGTATATAATTTATAGTTAGAATTATATATAAAATAATAATAAAAAATTTATGTAACAGAAAAATTCATAATTCTTTGTATTGGTAATATGATATAAAAAAAATTTATAACTATTTTATACGATATCTTAAAAATAATAAGGCATTAACCTGGTTAACATAAGATAAAAAGAATAAAATGAGAAATAAATAAATATAAAATTTAAAATTAAAAAATTATATTAGATAAAGAGTTTAAATTACCACTAGTAGAAGGTGATGAAGCTGTATTTGATTAGATAAAAAATTATAAAATTGATTGTAATGAGTAAAATATTACACTTAAATTTAATAGATATGAAAAATATTTGATTCCTTACATTGTTGTAAGTGTTTTGTCTAAAGATTTTCAAAAATCTCTTTATAAACAATATTTTTAGTCATCGTGGATAAATCTCTATCTTCATCTAGAATGAAGATTTTCAATCATTTATTCGATTTCACTCTAGAAATAACCACGTCTAAATTGTCCATGTATAGATACTGGACGCGGCAGATAAAGTCCAACTTTAGACAGTGATTGTCTTTGACTTTTATTGATTGTCATTGCAAAGCACAAAGAGATGAGAAATTGTATTCTTCAAAATTTGAAAGGAAGTCCCGAGTCAGAAGTCATAAGATTCATTCTTGTTATGACCAACACTCTTTCCTGTAATCACGGTTGTAGAAATAACATTTTTGCCTAGAGTGTTCACTTGCAATCTTGTTTCATTACACAAACCGTTTGCTTGATCAAGATTTCTTAAAAGCATTACATGTACACTAACTTTCAATCTAAGTGTATGATTGGGGATACCAGAATATTTTATATCATTCAAGAATTCAGATGTAAATCATTCACTTTGAATTTCTTGATCTTCATCAAATTTGCAAGGTGTATCTGAACTGAAATAAGTTATTTCTTCACCAGGTATTTTAGAAAAAATGAAATCATTTACTTGTTCTATACATTCAATTGTAGGA
This sequence comes from Lablab purpureus, assembly GCA_030347555.1. NCBI lineage: Eukaryota > Viridiplantae > Streptophyta > Magnoliopsida > Fabales > Fabaceae > Lablab > Lablab purpureus. The sequence goes on from CM059259.1 coordinate 14,239,449, forward strand.
CAAAGTATCGTTCCATCATCAAAATATTTCAATAGACATCATATTATACATAAATTCTGGATAAATTCAACCAAAGACAATAAAGATGATGAAGTATTTTAAATAAGAAGATCCCAACAACTTAACTTGTATCTGTGAGCCTTTATTTAATGAAAAATGATAAGATAATGTAGAAGAAAGAAAAAAAAACAAATAAAGTAAAAAATAAAGTTACTTTTATTAAATTAGTTTATATGTATTTATCAATGAGTATTTCTGAACATAAATGCCATCATCTTATTTACGCTCACATGAATAAAAAAAAAGAAAATTACAAAAAACTTCTCAAATTTTTATCAACACTCAATTAACACTAGTTTTATAAAAAAATTAAATTTTAAAAAATTAAATATGTCAATAAAAAATATTTATATTAAAAAAATGATTCATATTAAAAAAGAGAACACAATATAAGTGAATCTCATTACGGTGTAAAAAAAATTAGGTAAAATTCTAAATAAATTTTTTTTTATCCTATTGCAAAGTAGATCATGAATTAATTAGAATGTAAATTTTTGCATTACCAAGTAACTATTGAAAAGTAATTTATTTTAAATGATTTTTAAGTAAAGGTTTATATATGTTTACTCATGGTTAAATTTTTTTTTAAGTTTTTACCTTTATATCTGTTTTTTGCTCATAATTTTTTAAAGGTTTACGAAAAATGTAAAAAAAATCACAATTAATAATTATTTTATTAAAAGAAATTCTAAAACATAAACAAGTACACCTTATACAAGAGGATGTAGCCAGTGAGAGATTTTTTAACGTGAGTGGAGAGAATAAGCCGTGATTGTTAGACTTTTATCATGAATGACAAAACTAAAATATATAAATAGTTTTTAGTGAATTTTTTAAAATATTTAATATTGATAATCTGTGTATAATAATAAACTCACATGTAATCACGCTTTGTGTTATGTAGATTTTATATCCTTATTTTAAAATTGTTTGCTGACAATATAATATTTTTTTGGTTTTTATCTTAGACTCTTATATAACATGCTAGAAAAATTTAAGATAAAAAAGATGAGAAAAAATGATTTTTTATTTTATTTTCCTTAAGTGCACTTGGTCTATTTTTTTAAAAAAAAATTGGTTTATTTTACATATTTAATGAACAAAGTGAAACAGAAAACAAATAAAGAGTTAAAAATATAGAAAGTTCATTGTTTAAAATATATCAAAAGAAGAGACATTGAACCTCTTGTAACAAAAATCAGTGCAACAAATAGACTAAGATCATTATACTTATTCACATATTTTCTGCAAATTTATTTGTAGAAACCTAGTTCCATATCACTTTTTCCAGATATTTTTTATTGGTTGCTATTGGGCTTAGCACTTTCTTTCGAAAATAAAAAAATAAAAAAAACTGAGCACTACTTGAAACTACAAAATTGGCAGCTTAGGTAGGCACACCTATGTTTAGTGTCCTGTTTTCCTTAATTGTCCTATGCTCACTCCCAATACCACCTATAATTATGTTCTGATTAATAATACATATTTAGGTAAAAGTCTGACCTCCCCAATCGTGTGTTAGCTATTTGCAATCCACATTTTAATGGAAAACAATTGTTTAGTTTGATCAAGGTAAAGTCAAATTTCATAACTCAATTCAGATTAATGCTAATCTATAAACACTTTCTCCTTTAACCCAATAAGATATTTATTCAAATCAAAATTATTAGAACTCCACTATTATATTAGGTGCACCATGTACTTAATAACACAACAAAATTTGAAACTGAAAACATCTATTAAAGCAAAAAATTAATTATATTAGGTGCAATATATATTTTATAGCACAGCAGATTTGAAACTGGAATATTGAGGTTAAGAAGAGCCAAACCCTTTACTGACAAAATTAATAAAGATATTCATTCCTTAATCTACATAGACATTTTAAAAAAGGGTCAAATCAAACTAAAATATGATTTGAATCTTAAGTACTTGTAAATGATTTTAGTATTTTTTTGGAAGATTAAGATTTAAAAGAAAGAGGATGTGTGAAGCAGTATCCATGAACAAAGCCACCTGATCTGTTTCACAATTCAAATACAGTTCGGCCTCTTGCTAGCTCCATGGACAGCATATATGTCATATTTGCTAAAAGACAGCACTGATATTTATCCACTGATTCAGGCATAGACGGTTGTGAAATGGCCACATTTGTCTACTTTCAATCAACAAAATGCCATAAACTAAATATTCAAAATTCTGCTTCTCTTCATAAACACATGCTTCTTCAATTAGATGCAAACTCTGGACGATAAATCATTCGATTAAATAAGTTTTTCTACTTTTGAGATATACCCGTATTAAAGTTAGTATCTTTAATTTTTTTTAAATGTTTTTTATATATTTAATAAATATGTAAATGTTAAGTAATTTCTGTAGGGATCAATTTCAATCGAAAATAATTTTGAAGATACCAAAACCTCGTTTCACTGGGAGTTATGATGATGATACTAGTTTAACTTAATGATATGCATGAAATTTCAAAAGGAAAGGGGGACAAGACAGTTGCCTCTTTGATACGGGGTTAAGAATTCAATTTGGAATCTATGAAATGCAATTGGTTATTCAATTTTTGGGAGACAACTAATGAAGCTAGATTATTAGACTAGGAGTGTTTATTTTCTTTCCATGTTTAAAACCATGACTTTACTTCTTCTTCTGAATTTCTAGTTTAGAGTGATTTTTAGCAGATTATATTCGGTTTAAGATGTTTGTTTTAAACAATAACATAAAATTGAGAAGATGTGGTAGGTAGTGTGAAAAGAAAGAAGAAGAGAAAAAAAAAAGAATAATAGTTTTGATTATACAGCGCAGCCTTTTAAATTCCTTGCTATATTTACCGTGGTTGATTTGTTTGAATTTGAAATTGATTGAGGTTGGATTGAAGGAAAGGGAAGTTGTACGAAACATAAATGAGTTAGTTTATTTTACTTCCATATTTCGTTCATAAAAATCAGTTTTGGGGTCCCCTCTTGGGTGACTTGGGTGACTTGGGTCACTGGGTTTTGCCATAGCTTTTAATCACAACCTATCTAATTCTAAGTAAGCATTTGACAAAGAAAAACCCCTTTTAAACAAACCCTCAAATAATTTAAGGACTAATAATAATAATAATAATAATATATTGTATTCATCTAACTTATTTTTAAAAACAAATCATAGAGCTACAAATTATATCTACAAGGCAAAAAATAAATAATTGAAAGGCTTCCACGAGAACAAAGAAAGGTCACCCACTTTAAAAGAAACCCAGTGGCACATGACAAAGGGACCTAAAGGGAAAAACAAAAAAAAAGTAAGAGAAACAATAATCAATAAAGTGATAAACAATCCTATATGAACCCAAACACAAATCTGGTGAGAAGAAAAAATCAAACATAATTCTTTGAATAAGAACAAAATCATTCAAATGAAACTGATTTTAATATTGACTTTAATTATTATTGTGATTATTATTATTATTATTATTATTATATTGTGTTAATAAGTGGTATAGAAATTGATGGTATAATTAATGAGAATAATGAATGAGCAGAGAGGCAAATGAGTAAAATGAGGAAAAAGCAGGGACAAAGATGGAAGAAGTGGAGCTATACATACATAAAAGTGTGAAACGGCACAGTGTCTGCCGTTTCCCGATAAGCCCGGTGATTTTTGGAACAATCTCTTCTTCTATGTTCTTCTTCTCCTTCATCTTTCACTTCATGTTTCAGCTTAAGCCACTTTGAGTTCAGGTTCAACTTCGACCTTGTACTTGTAGCTTTAGCACAACCACAATTTTCTTTCACTTTCTTTTTCACCACCCAAACAATCCTTTAGAACATTCTTGTGTCGCTCTTCTCTCACTCACTCTATGACGCCAGTTTTATCTTTCCATGTGCAGAGAGAGAAAAGCATGTGTAAGAGTAGACCAAGCTCAAAATTCAGCACCAAAACATGCTTATAAGCTTTGGTCTTGGATTTAAGGTTTTGTCTTGGACACAAACTTCTTTGTTTCAGATAGAGGAAAACAACAACAAAAAGCTGAACTTTCTTCTTCTTCTTTTTTTACATTTCAAGGTGCACTTGAGAAGCAAGCATGACCATTTGGAAAATTCAACAATTCCTGAAATAATAAAGCAAAGGTCTATCACTCTCTTAGCCTTTTTCCTTCCTAAGCTGCCTTTTTTTTTCTCTCTTCCTATTTATACTGTTTTAATGAGTCTGAATTTCTTGCAAATAATGAAAGGCTAATTTTTTTTCTGTTGACAAAACGGTGGAACTGATCTGAAAATGCAATAATGCGTTTTAATGAGTTGATATTTGCAGGTTCTGAATTTCATTTTCCCTTTTGGTTTTCGTTCCATTAATGGAACTCCAGGTTCACAGATCTGTGAGGTGTGGGAGCAACAACCGCAGGCCTTGTTTTCTTTTCCCTTTCTACTCTCCAGACCTTAACACCTTCCACAAAACCCGATCCAACAATGTTCAAAGTAACAAGCCTCAACCTCTTTAATTGATGTTAAAGAATAATTGTAATTTTCCAAACTACGCCTCAATGAAAAAAGTTATTGTGGCATCTAATGAGATTTCGTAATGTTTGCTATTTTTAAGGACAGGAAAAAGCTATAAACAAGCAAACACAAGCTGAAGCCAAAAGGAGTTTGGTGCAGATCCGCGACCCATTTGCAAAATTTGCTGCTTTAGCTTAAAAACAAAGAGCGAAGACTTGGATCAAAGGTAGGTACATATATACATATATGTAGGAGTTTCCAAGCATAATTTGTGTTATACCTTTTCTTAAAGTTTCATGGTTTTTAATAACGTTTAGGCTTATACCTTTTAAGGTGCTGTGTGTTAAGCAACATGGTCAGACTCAGATCCTATCTGCTGTGTAATAAGTGAACCTGAGAATGTTCTGATGGCTTTATTTTATTTTATTTTATTTTTTTATAAACAAGTACAAAATAAATAAACTTCTCTTGTTTTTGGGATGATGGTAATAATTTTAATTTAATTTTGTTGTTGTTGTGGGTGTGGTGTTGCTTTTGGTTTGCAGGAGGTGAGGCTGAGGCTCTGCGACCTACTCAGTCTTTTGCTTTTGAAAGGCTTTCTTTTCTTTCTGTGATTGGAAAAGCTTTATCAAGGGCTTCTGACTTGGACCGCGATTTATCGGTGCGTAAATAAAAGGCCTTTTTATCACTACGCGGCCAAAGTACTCTCTGATTCTGAATCACAGTCATCAATGCAAAGCACATAGCAACAACAAAAACCCCACCTTCTGTGCACTCTCTCATCCATTCCCACCTTTGACTCTATTTTTCTTCTCTTCTCTCTCCAGTACTTTCCGTGGGATAAGAGAAGAGGAAGAATACCAAGTGGGGTGTGTAGCTTGGAAAAAAGGCGTGTCTGTGATATGGAAGAGGATGAGATTCAAGCACAGGCAGCATGTAAGTTCCCTCGAGTTGGAAATGGAAGGAGCGACCAATACCAAGAGGAGGAGGAAGAAGGAGACATAAGAAGAAGAGGTATTGGTGGTGGTGGTGGTGGTGGTGGAGGAGGAGGAGGAGGAGGAAGTGATGCTAGCACAAACCATTTTCAAAGCAGTTGGCACCACTCTTCGAGAATCATAAGGGTGTCTCGAGCATCTGGTGGCAAAGACAGGCACAGCAAGGTGATGACCTCAAAGGGGTTAAGAGACAGAAGGGTTAGGCTATCTGTGACCACAGCCATTCAGTTCTATGACCTTCAAGATCGCTTGGGTTATGACCAGCCTAGTAAGGCTGTGGAGTGGTTAATCAATGCTGCTTCAGATGCTATCTCCGAGCTTCCGTCTCTTAACAATCCCTTCCCTGATACCCCCAAGCAGCCAAGTGATGAGAAAAGGCCAACTAGTGGTCAACGTGGTGGTCAACCACAGGCCTTTGATGATGCAGACGGGGACACCAATTTCCTCCAGCAAAGCCAGAACCAAAGCCAGAACCTCTCTCTCTCCAAGTCTGCTTGTAGCAGCACTTCCGAGACCAGCAAGGGTTCAGGTTTGTCCCTCTCAAGGTCTGAGATCCGTGTGAACCGAGTGAAGGCAAGGGAGAGGGCAAGGGTGAGAGCAGCAAAAGAGAAGGGAAAAGATAAGGACAAGGAGAAAGAGAAAGAGAAAGAGGAGTCCGGCATTGCACATCACCACCACCACCACAATGTGAACAACCCCAACCATATGTCTCACACTGCTTCCTTCACTGAGCTTCTCACTGGTGGGATTGGGAGCACAGTAACAGTTAACCCCACCACCACTGCAAGTCCTAATGGATCATCAGTTCATCAGATCCATGAGGGTCATGATGAGGCCAATCTATTCAACAAGGGAAGACAACAACACTGGTCTTCAACAGTGACACCTATGGACTACTTCAGCTCGGGAGGTCTCCTGGTGGGGCCTTCTTCATCATCTGCAAGAACTCAACACCAACACCAACACCAACACCAATCTTCTTCAGGACAGTTCCAATTGGGACATGCCCTTCCCATCTCACCATTCAGTGGAGAAAACCACTCAGATCAACTGCAGCATTTTTCCTTCATGCCAGACCACCTTAACATGCCAGCTGTGGTCACTTCTTCTTCTTCTGCTTCTCAGCCCAGCGGGGGTGACAATTACAACCTCAACTTCAGCATCTCTTCGGGCCTTGCTGGTTACAATAGGGGGACCCTTCAGTCCAATTCTCCGTCCTTTTTGCCTCACCTCCAGAGGTTTCAACCTTTAGACGGATCATCCAATCTACCTTTCTTCATTGGAGCTCCTGCTCCTTCGTCTGCTCCTCCAACCATTGACAGCAACAACAATAACAACCACCACCACCTTCAGTTCTCTCCCGTCTTCGATGGCCGCTTGCAACTTTGCTATGGCGATGGAACAAGGCATTCTGACCACAAGGGCAAGGGAAAGAACTAAGTTCCTCCAGGAATACCAAGTTTCTTTTCTTCCTGGTAAGACAAAAATAAGCTCCCTTCATCTCTTTATTTTGTTTTACTTTTCATGTTAGTCTTGTCATTTTCTATTATATTATTGTTTTTGTTCTGTATACAGGAGTTAATTTTGCTGTCATTTTTTTTCTGTTATTGTTTTTTATTGGTGCATACATAGTCCTCCCTCCCACACTAACAATCTTTCTACAGTTTTTTCACATTAATAAAAAAACCAGTAATTTATAAAATTACTACAGTTCATTATTACTAGATGGGGTAGTCAAATAGTAATAAATTAAAATATTATTGAAACTTGAAAGTATAAATAAAATGTAATTAATATTAATTTTAATATAAAACAACAGTGAGACTTTATGTTGCTCTTACATCATACTTATTATGTGACAGATGGGGAGCAGTTAATTAGCTGTCATATTTTTTTTTCCTTAACCCTTCATCTGTTTATGCTTGGCCATTGGTAACCTTTGAGGATATTTAATAATGTGGGTGTGTGAGAGAGAGTGAAAGAGAGAGAGTGCCTGTTTGGTTTATTTATTTAATGAATTTGAAAGAGGGTGATCATGGATTGATGTGTTGAATGAGTGCATTATTGTGCAATACCAGGAGCCGTTTGCTTTCTTGGTAAGCATAAACAAGTTGGGTAGAGAGCATAGTTTTATGGGATGCTATCTGTTTTTTTTTGTCTTACTGGTGCATGGATTGGCGTGAATAGCGTTTCCACTGTTTGTCTCCTTTTTTGTTCTCTCCTTGTCCTTGGTTCCCTTTCTCTCTGGCATGGGTGAGTCCGTGCCAAGTGTAACCTTTTATTGTGGCAAACGCAACAAACACCATGTGTAGTATAGTAGTAGTAGCTTAATCACTTTTGTTTTGTGCCAAAACCAAAACACAGAATGGCTTTAAGATCCCAATTCAAATATTTCACTCCCCAACCTGCACATGACATGACATGATTCTAATTGGTCATTGTCAGCTTCTGCGAGCAAATTAAGCACATATGTGCTTCCTTCGAATTGGATAACACAACCACTCATTTAGGACCTTTTTCATCTACTCAAACCTCCATGCACGTCGCACAACTTCATTCTTGAACCATAAACCAACTTACTTACAAACTCAAACGAATAATAATATATAATGCATGCCACATTTAGATTCTATTTGTTTAATTTATATATCACTTTTTAGTTACACTGTTCTAATATTTTTTTTTTCATTTGAAAGATATTTTAAAAAGACTATTAAAAAATTAGTAGAATTTAATATATATATATACACACACACTCTCTCTCTCTCTTACTATAAACAGTATTTTAAGGTTCTTTCACTCAAATCAAGAAAAACATTTAATTATTTTATTTTCAATACAATTTAAAATCATTTACCTATTATACCCTTTCAGTTTTCTCATTTCAAACAATTTTTCAAAGCATAATAAAAACAGAAATAAGGGTATAACTAAAAATTTGTTTATAGTATTAGATTAAATGGACACTGTGTTACTGGTAGCACTGGGTTGAACAGAAATAACACATCATTATTAGTTAATGAATGAGTCCACTTAAAAGAAAGTGAAATTGTAAAAGGAAATGAAGAATTTAACATAATATTTTATTAGAATTGTAGTACTAATTAACACTTTATTTTTTTTATGATACACCAACTTCTTTTGAAGTTAGCACTAATTAAACATGCATATTTTTATTGAAAAACAGTACTGGTATTACCTTTAACTTTCCTTATTTTTTAAATTATTTTTAAAGTATGATTTGCACTGTCCACATATAAAATCAGAAACAAATGTAATTTTTAAGTGCAAAAGTATAATTATCGCTATCTTTAAAGAAAGGCCATGCAATTAATTCTCTCAGCATGATGGATATATATAGTATGTACATATATTTATAGAACTATTGCATGACAAATTGTGCTACTACTAATAATATATTGGAACCACAAATGAATAGTTTAGAAAGGGAGAATGAAGAATTTAGCATAAAATTTTATTAGAATTGTGCTACTAATGTATTACTTCTTCTATTTTTGTGAAAATACATTTTTTTAAGTTAGTTTTAGGACCTATCCAAACTATCCTAAGAAAGATCTGGGTGCATGGATAGTCAGGTTATACAAAAAGGATAATTATGTTTGTAAACTGAGATTATGAAAGGGCAATATTTAAGGCATGGTCCAAATCCAAAAATCCATTTCTCTATAATATCTCATTTTAGCTAAATTCCTAAGACATTTTTCTATCAAACTTAGAATTGAGAATTAGTTATTGAAGATATCTTTCTTGTCTCAGCCAAAGATTATATAATTGAAGTTAACCAATATATGGTGAATTTAAATATGTTTAATGTCCCTAGTATATTTCAAATTTTTATTTTTCAAATTAGGTACCTAGTAAGTTATAAAATCCTGGTTTAAGTCATTGAAAAAATATTTATTTATATTTCGTTCTTACTATTGTATTGACCCATTAAACTGATCCTGAAATATTTTTATAATTTCTTTTCTGGTCTCCTAACTTTGTTTATCATAACAATAGATATGTTATCTATAATATAGTGATGTATATTGTTAGTACAGATAATATAAGAGACTTGATACATATTATTCCTCAACACTTTAGATCCGGTAACATATGTTTCAACTTTATAGACACATGAACAATATAGAACTGACATTGGTAACATAGGGAACTTGAACAAAAATATTTAATTTATTGAGTACTCCAAACTAAACTTGATTGTATATTGGAGACTAAATTTTATTTAAGCCTTACTAATATATAGTATATTTATGTATTTGAAATTATAGAGGATAAAATACTTGAGATATGTCTTTCGTTGGCAATAAGCAAATTATACAAATAAGTTTCCCAACATATTTTACTCAAAATCTTGTGCTTGCACTTATTCTAATAATGTTTCTTTCAACTTGTCAAATTTAGTCCATGTGTGACTTTCTATTCACCCTAGCACTCATTCTAATGACGAGAATGCTACATTGAGGTGAGGGTACTCAAGATTGGATGACAAAACTAGACCTAGATGATGTAGGATGAAGTTGAACTCGCTTTGCAAATTGCTAATGTTAATTTTCATATAGATATAGCTAGAACATAAGTGGAGATAGATACCTTTAGGTGCTATTTTTGGTTTAAAGTAGAAAAGGAAGAGGAAAAGGAAGCGAAAATTAATTTAATATTATATTCTTACAATGGACAAATAAAGTCACATGATTTGATCGCTTGATCTATCTATGTAGAAGAACATATTTTGAAAAATTAACCTCTTAACTAGATCTTACTATCTTAAAAAATTGTTTTGTAATTCTCAACTTGTTGAAGATTTCATATCAACTCCAAATATGATTAATTTATAACATATAAGTAAATGAAAATCTTATTTTACAAGTAAATTTTGGAAGATTTAGTTAGTTTTAAACTTTTTGCAAGAATTCATTCTAACAAAGTTTATGTTATCATGTCACCTCCTATAAGCTCTAGTAGTTCACAAAAAATAGGAATGTTTATTATTTAGCTATCTGTAGCTTTAATGGTGGTCATTAGCTTTGCCTCACCCTCCCATACAAGTATCGTAAGGTAAAAATGAGAATGAAGAGATCATTGTTTCCTTACCTTTCCCTAAAATTTGGACCAACATATTATTTTTAGAAGAATCCTCCACACTCTTTCTCTATTTCTTTTCATCTAAACACTATGTTAAGATGTGTTTGGTACAAATTGATGTAAAACATAAAACAAAGAAGTTAGATTACAGCTTGATCAACCTAATTTGTAGTGGTTAATGCACAGCATAAGTAATTTTGGTGGGAAAACCCAGGTGTGTAGATATGAGTCGGATTTGGCTTTTTGGTTCACAAGGTTTAACCAAATTGATGGATAATTTTGACATTTAGGTTATATTCCCGTGATTTAATTTATCTAGTAATAATTATTTAAACCTTTTGATCTTCACTTAGTCTTTTGTTTTGTTTTATATCTCAAGATAATTTCTAAAATCAAATATGAAATGGGGATTTTTGTAATGGTCTAGTCATTTTTTTTAATAAATGAAACAGTATTTTAAGAATAAAGTACAAAGGTGTTATTTAAAATTGTAGAAAAGAGAGTGACTCCACAAATTAGTTTTAAAATAAATCCATGAAGAACAATATATACAAAACAACAGAAAGATGTCAAAACCAAATGCTCCTTGAGCTTTGAAGCGAACACCAAGAGCTTGAAATAATAAAATTGTGCAAAGTTTCCATAACATCTTAATGATCATACACTTTGTCTCAACAAGAATGAACAAGACTAACTATTTTTATCAAAAGTTGAACATCTTTAGACCTAACTCTTGCGGAGTTAAGATCCTGAATCTCTTAATGTACGAGCCTTGTTGCGGAAAACAATGAGAAGTGAGCACAACACTTAACGGAGTGTCACTTACGAATTACACATGCTTAAGTCTGTAGGTGAAAAAGTGAGTTGAAGTGGGTCTTCATGTTGTGAGAATATTTTTATATAACCTTATTTCTCTGTTAATGATATAATCATATTAGAACTTATGATTGTAACCTAATAATATATTAGAGATATGAGAAGAGGTAATCTAGTTATTAGACTTTATCTCTGAATAATTATTAACTGATCGATTAATGATAACATTTCTAAAATTCCAGGGTATGTTCCAGTGTGTTCAATACAGGTAGATATGCTAACTAATCTGTGTACTTGGGTGATGGAAACTTCACATACCTAAGTGAACTGAAACTGAATTTATATAAGTAATAAAAGTTATTAGAGTTAATTTTGAAATGAATGGAACTTGGAGTTGGATCACTTCAAGGTACTGATTCTTCTATACAGAGTCTTAATTAACTTTTTGTGGGTCTTATCATGTCATATCATCATGATAGTCAAAATTGTGTTCCAACATGTACGTTCCTACGATCTTCTCCTCCATTTCCAATCTCGAATTGCTTCACAGTTGAGATTTGTGTGGATTGCATGGTATTGCCGTTGTAAATCACAACTTGCGTAGGAGCGACGTTTCTTTCTATGCAGTGGCACCTCTCACGGGCTCAACATTCCTCGTGGCAGCCCCTGTCACACAGGCACCTCTTGTAGCGGGGTTCCTCACAGCAGATTTTGTGTTCCTGAGAAGTGTTGGAAAAGAGCAGAAAATTTATTGATCAGGTCAAGAAAATGGTTCAGGAGTAGCAATTTAACTAAAACAATGGGGAAGGTTGTCATTTTTTAAAAGAAATTGGGTAAGGAAATGGAAAGTTTGGGGTTGAGTGGATTCAGAATTTCATAGATTCAAGAAGAGAAAAGTGGATTCATGGTCTGAAAAATTGGAATTTGCAACCAAAAAGTATTTTTTTTTTCTAGTACCACAAGAGATGAATTCCTAACCATTTTATATTATGAAATGAAGAGAAACAAAAGTCAATAGATTCAAAATATAGACAGCTGAAGAGAGAAGGATAAGGGAATAGGAGAAATTTCTGTTCAGTTTAAGGTGGTGGCTTTGTTTATTCAGCACAGTCTTGCAATAACCAGATTCACTGGCCTTCCTGGTTGAACTTTGAGTTTTGGGTTTAGAGGAATATAATACTTTGATACCATAGACTTTAAAAAGGTCACTCTTTTTTATACATTGAGCTCCAGGTGTTCCATCTTAAAAAAATAATGATGATATTATATGCTATTAGCAAAAAATGTCTTCTGCAGTGTGGTTAACAATTGTCTATGCTACCTCTCTACTTTCCATAATCATGTTGAAATTTCTCAATTGTTTTCACATATAGGGTTACTGATATTTGTTTGTTTTTTCAACATTTTTACAGGGATTGTGGTGGTGTTTCTGCAGCAAGTTGTGTCCCCAGCTTGGCTTCTGCAGAATGGAGGATAAGTTGTTGTGATCAAGTGTTGGTGTTTCTTCTTGGATCATTTTGAGTCATTCAATTATATTGAGTATTTGGATATCTATTAAGTTATGCAGCATGCATAGTACTATATTATGGATAAATGTAAAAGAATGTTGATTGAAGATATTTTCATTTTCTAAAATATTGATTCTGAGTTGCATGTACCCTTTGGTTGGGAAGAGTTGTAGGAAACTAAACTTCAAATTTCTACTGCCCTCTCTGATGGCACAGTTTTATAAAGGAAAAAAAATTCTTTTGACAACCGTCAATTTAGAAGTTTTCTTCCCTAACAATTGTTAGCTTCAGCTGAGACTTGTGTTTATGATTTTGGTATACTTGTGTTGATATGAGGGGTTAGAGTATTTTAGAGGATTTCTTTATATGAAATTAATCTTTTTTAGGTAAACCCTTTTCTACAAACCAAAAAGTATTTATTATTTAACAACTCTTTATATAATATTAACCGAGTTCTACTTTATCTACTGTTGGCGAAAATTACAATATTTTATTTCTCTTTGGAATAATTCTAAATATTATTAATGTTTTTATTTATTAAATAAAAGACATTGACTTTTTAAGTTTCCAATGAAGTAAATATATTTGTTTTCATTTAATGTTTTCTTTATAAAATGTTGAAAAAAATTGGATATATCATTATTCTTCTCGTGTCCTGCACTTGTGAGGTTAAACACGTAAAAGATTGAAATTGTTGGGAGGTGAAGAGTGACTTTGGGTAGATAATTTTAAAAAAAATTGAAAATTTAAGAATTTGTGTGAGCAAGTTGATTACTTCAAATTATAAAAAATTAAATTTTACAAAATAAACTAAGTATTTCTATTTTTTTTCAAATTTATGTTTTTTCTTTTTATGTTCACAATTTGACAGCTTCAGGTATATTTTTGATACAGACATGGTGGGATATCATTAGTTTGGCTAAGGTCGAGGGTTATTTTTTTTAATATTTGCATAAGTTTCACTTAACTTTGATTATTTTCTAGTAATAATTATCAAGGTTTTTTATACATATACTAGTGTTATTTTTTAATTGATGTTAGTGTTAATTCATTTGAGTTATCAATGTTAATCAAAATTTATGTTAGTGTTATTTCTTAATTAACATTGAGGTTTTTTTTTCTCAAATGCCAGGATTTTTGTCAATGTTAATGCGATTCTTTTTTGTTGATTTAGTTTTGAATTTTTTAGTTAATATTAATATGAATTATTTTTTATATTGTTTATTTTGTCGTTGTAGGTCAAAGTTATTTTTCATTTGATACTTATCTAAGTTTTTTCAATCAATATGTCAAGTGAGACTATTTTTTCGATAAATACTAACCTTTTTTTTTATTAAAGTATATAGTAGTTATATTTTGTCATGTCTAAATGGTTGAAAGAGTAATTTTTGTATCTGATTTAGTATATTTGATGGTAATCAAAATACTCTATTTAAATAAAAAAAATAAAATTGAATAAATTTATATTACTTTATCCAAATAATAAATTTAAAGAATTAAACAATTTAAAATTAAAAAAATTCAAATTCAATGTAATTAAATTTAAAAAAAAAATCGAAAAGCTGTTCTTCAAATACAATCTAAGCTTTTTGAACTAAAAATAATAAATATGTAGGTAACTCATAACCCAATAATAAAAATCTCTTACTTATTCATAATTTACTTTATTTATCTTTTGCCATTCACTAATTAATATTTGACTTCAACACTTTTTTATATTTCTTCTCAACCAAAAATTTGGGTCATTTATCTTTTACACGTTGATTAGAAAAAACTTTTTTTTTTCTTATATGATTTTCGTTCTCATTACAATTTTTTACCGATATTATTTTTCATTTTGTCATGTGTTTTCATTCTTTTCTTCTTTTTTCTTTCTACCAAATACACTCTTTGTTTCATTATTTAAATAAAACGGTGAAAATAATAATAAAAATTATAGATTTCCTCAAACCAAACCGTTATGATTATCTTATGCCACCTTTTGATGATTTGAAGTTCCCAATAATAGATTATTGTTTAGAAACATAGGTGTTTACTTACATTTCGGACACCAACATGCTCAAATGGAGTGTCTAAAACATGTTTTAAGCCATTAAATTTTTTAGTTAAAATGTACTTTTAGGCTTTTATTTTTTATCAAAAAATTATTTAAATAAAGGGGTGCATTTAACAATTCTCTTTTTTTGTAGTCCAGAATTACTTGCACAGGAAAGTAAAGCTGACAAAGGGAAGCTGATGCAAGCCCAATAAGAAAATCCAAAATTTAGATTGAAGATAAGGTGATCCACACCAAGCTACCCGATGTTGCTGTGAATTGATCATGTCTTTTTTGTCTAAAACCATTTCTCGGACTGAAATTCTTGGAAAATCCGAATATACCCTTATTTTAGGACTAAATTTTTGGAGTAAAAGAGAGATAAGAAAAATAAATGAGAAATGTAACAAGTATTGCAATGAAAAGAAATAAAGACAAAAAGATAAAAGATTGGAAAAATTGTACAAGAAATAAAGTGTGAAAAAGCCAAATTTAATAAAATTTTCATTACAAACTGGACTCAAACGGTAGCATCTCCAAGTTTTTTTGCTGTGTGAAAAGCAGAAGCAATCAAAAGCAGTTCTGAGAGTTGTGTTAGGACGTGGTTATGTAAGCAACAAGCTACAAAAATGCACCATGCTTTACAAAAAACCATGCATTAACAGTGGCTGGAATCATGGAGCCTTTACTTAATTTGCTTGCTGCTATGCAAAAGTATAATCAATGCAATATTCTTCACTTTTAAAGAGGGAAAGGAAGGAAGAGCCTAGAGGTAGGAACAATTTTGTATGCAAAGTTCAGTGTCACTTTTCAGAAGAAGCCAAGGGACATATTATAAGAAATCTTAGCAGATGTTAATAAAATCAAATCCATGATCTTCTAGCAACAATACATGAATGAACTCATGATGCCTGCTATGACATGAAAGGAAAATAAATGGCAACTAGCCCTTATATTAAAGTAGCAGTTACCCCTCGTGGACGTGCTAATGAATTCAACAATAATTCAAGCTTCCAAGTTTTAAATATACATCTGGAATTTAGAAATCTCCATCTAATTGTTTGGTTCTCATTCTCACCTAATAATTTAAGTTTCAACATATTAATTAATTGCTTCACACCATAAAGGTCAAATGAGAAGCTCCTATAGACAGCAAACCAGGACTAAAGGCCAAAAGCACAAAAGTTGACAAGTTTCATTTGGAGGATGCAAGTGCCACCTGAAAATGCTCCAAAATGCTAGTGTGATGATGCAAAACAGTACAATTATTTGATAATCCTGAAGACCCTGTACATAATTCTTCCTTTTTTCATTACTGTTCTTGCTTATATTAATTATATCTTGTCCAGTGGTTCACTCCCTGATTGTCACAAACTCTGCCGGCATAAATATTAGCATGTGGGGGCTTGTTCACCATTTGCTGTGTCCTATATTATTCCCCCACTTGGATGCATCTACCCTTGCTAAAGATCAGTAGGGTAGAATAAAATAGAAGGCGACATGTTCAATTATAATACATGGGATATGGCTCCTAATTGTATATAAAATCACCAATGCATGAAGTTTAATAAGAAAATAAAGGAATCAGTGGAACATTATGGAAAAAGAAAGGCTTATGAGTGAGCAAAAAGACCTGTTTCTTTCAGGGTGCAAGCTTGTGTTCAATTAGTCACACAAACTCTAGACCTCATTTCACGTGGATTGTATATGTGTGCAAAGCTAAGGTACCTCATGTGACAAACAGATAAAGTTAGAAGCAGAAACAGCTAAGTACCTAATAAAATAACACCTATTATATATGAATCATTGTTTGTTAGAGAAAGAAAAACACAAAGGAAATAAAGGTTGGTTCTGGGAAGCACCCTTGCCCTGTCATCACAACTGTAATATGTCTGCAATTTCTGATAGCTATGGAAGTTAAGTAGCCTCTGTAGCAGGCTAATGCCAATCAGGTAACAATGATAAAACAAATTCACAATATTTATTTCCTTTGAAAATAAAAAGGAACCTTTTTTTTTCTGCAAAGCTCTTTTTTAGTCAACGTGATTTTATTGAGTATAATTAAGACAAAATTCTGAAAAACGTCTTTTCTCCAAGACTAGATAAAGGCCATAAAGTGAAGTTAAAAACGCAATATTTTCCAGGATATAGAGTGGGAACTCAGTTTTGAAACATTCCTTTTTTTTTGTAAAAGATTGGAAAATGATAAAATGAAAAATATGGAAATAATAGTATTCTTTTTGCAATTCTTAATAATTTGGAAGTCAAAAGAAAACCTAAAAAACAAATGACAGTGTTTTTTTTCCTTTGATTTTGTTTTAATTAAAAAAATGGAGAAATAAAAAATTATAAAATTTAAAAAATGATAAAGCCGTTTGTTTAAAGTATAATAAGCCTTTTCATTTCTTAAAAAAAAAAGAAGCCAAGAGAAAAGAGAAGATTTATTTTTTAAAGTTAGTGCCACAATATTATATAGTTTTTAACTTTTATAGATTCATTCATTATAAAGAAACAAAAAAAATTCTCTCATCTTATCTTAAAATAAAATATTGTAGTTAACGTTCTCCAACTAAAAAAGAAATGGATATAAATGAGCATGTCCCGAAAGTATTTGTTAATCAATAATCACTTATTTTTTAGTTAGAATATGTGAGTTCATGATGTGAATATATTTTAGAATAATTATAGTTAAAACTTGTTAATATACTCTAATTAAATATAAGTGAATGTACAATAATAAATTATATATACATAGACACACCAACTAAATAAGTTGTTGTGTAATATTAGAATGAAGTTCAAAATTTTGAGTTTGAGTTTTGTGAAAAACCAATTCTTTAGATAAAGATTAGTTAATGATAAAACTTACGGGTTCTTTTTTTGAAAAAAGAAGAAGAGAAATATTATGTGGGAATTATATGCAACAACTACATAGGTTTCAACTTCAACAACTCATTCATAGGCAATATGGTAGATTTGGACATTGCATATTTATTAGTTCACCCTAAATCAATTACAAATTTGAACAATTGACTCAAGAAACATGGAAATGAATTTCAATTCAATTTTAATCAAAGCCTTATCTTACATTTAAGTTTTGTGCATGAAAAGAGTTGAAGTCAAAAGAACTTAATCCATGATGTGATCTATTGAGGTTAGTTTGAATTAATCAGACCTAAAATCATTGTCAAATACCATAAAACAAGAATTGTAGCTAAGTGTAGTTTTTATCCAACATGTGGATGTAGGTTCTTTGGTATGGCTAGATGGGCCATGCCTCTCTTAGGAAGCAGCAACATTGATGATTGAATGAAAGAAACGGCATTGAGGTAAATATTAGATAAAACATAACTATGACCACCTCATCCTAATCCATTGTACCCATGATGTAATAGAATGGAAACTTGTCTGCTTAGACAATGACTAATTCAATTTTAACATAAGACTCCACTCCACCCTTCTTCAACTCCCCATACTTGTTCAATCTAATGTTCTCCAATGCTTATCTATTCTGACATTGAGAGTGACATTTGTTTCTATAACGCACCATACTTCGCCTCAAACGCCCTTTATTTTATCCTATCTTCATTCAAACACACCTTTATACTATACATAAATTTTGGCTATGGTTTGACCCATTTGTAGGTCAAGACATGGCCTTTTATACTCTTTCTAATTTCATAAAAAAAATCACCAAAGTAATAATAATATAGCAAATTGGTTGAGTGATTGTTTAGACAATACAAAAGAAAAAATCATCTGGTTTGTAGTTCACTTGCACAGATCAGTCCAACTCAATAGAACAAGTTATAAAATGAATCGTTGTGAAGCTTAAGGTTTTAGGACTATGTTTGGGAGGCAAAAGAAAAGAACTTGGATAGCAACGGATATTTGTGAAATGGGTGGCAGCTGTTGAGTTATATGATTACAAATAAAGTTCTCACCTACAACCCATCAATATGATAAACAAAAGGATATCTACTTTTAGACTTTTTTACATAACAAACCAGTGATTTTCCCAATCATATAAGAACATCATTATCAACAACAACAAAAAGAAGGCTAAAATTTTGCAAGTATTATTTGAATTTGCTAAAAGATGTTAAACAGCTGAAGATTTTTTTCGACAACCTCAAAAAAAAAAACTCAAGATTTTGGCTTCTCTGCCTCTTTCTTGCTTTCTTTCTCGTTTACATTACAAGGGGTGGGTCGGTTAGGGTTATCAATCGACGGGCTGGTGATCTGTGAAATTGAATCAGTCACCAATAGTGTCCAAAAAGCACAATCTCAATTACGTCACCAAATAATTCTTTTAATAAAGAATAGAAAAGATACATCTAATCTGATATTTGAAAATATTTAACGATTAAGAAATTTGTTAAAAAATACTAAGGATGCTTAAAATGAATCTTGTTGCATAATGATGATAATCATACACTGTTCCCACTTTTTTTAACTCAAGGTATCTATGACTAAGAATCTATACTAAACTTTTGAAGTATTAAAATTTATTTGAAGAAAATAACCTTTTCAACATATGTTATTGTGAAACTGCTGATTGACATACAATACAGAAGAAAAGATGGATCTAAAACAAGAGTATGTATGAAGCATGATGGAGTGAAAGTGTTTGTAAATAGGGTGTTAAAAGATTTGGGGGATGAATTTGCAATGAAAAAATGAGCTAGAGTGGAGAGGTGTGTGAGTAGGAAAGTGGAAGTGAGAATTAAAAGGGCGCCACCTATAAAGAGGGGACCGTTGAGCACAAAAAATAAAGGGTGTTGAAAGGTTGCAGTCTTGACACGATGTAAGGAAGAATGAAAAGCGTGACGAAGACATCATGTGAGCTTTAAATAAACCCATACACACACAATATATCAATTGCCAACCAGCAACTTCAACTAATCTTCTGCATTTACTCCACTCCTTTTTAAATACCCAATTAATAATTCCATACAACTTCACATTACTTTTAAATCCCTTCACCTCTGTCCCCCCCCCCCGAAGGAAAAAGAGAAAAATGTTATAACAGCTAAGCTAAGCAAACTAGGCGCCACTAACTTCACCTGTTTAGGTATAAACTTCTCTTTCACTCCAGGTGTTCCTTTTTTTCTCAGGATTTCTCCACCTCATCCTTTCTCCTACCTTAACCTTCTTTATAAAAATCTCATGCTCCTATTCTAAATAACCTAAACTTTAATAAATAGTAATCAATGCTAATTAGAGTTACTAGAAAAAGATATAATTATTTCGGAATGGATAAAAAAGGCACGTAATTTATATTTGTAAACTATTTGAGCTACTAATACACATGACTAATATGTAGTAAGCAATTATGTGTTGGCTAGTGATTTAATGCTCCAAACAAACACAAACTTTTTAATGAAATATATAATCGTATTACTTTAGCACGTAATAATTAGAAACTCGACGACGATTTTAATTAGCAGAACTATCAATAACAGCTCGTTCTTTTTAAATTATTTTTCTTCCATAAACTCATTCTTTTTATCCATTTATTCTACTAAAACGACCATCAACGATTATCCTCCTTAGTGGAGTGTGTGTACACGTTTTAAATCAAAATCAAATCAGCTCACAAACAGTGTTATACAACTTTATTTTGCCGAAAGAATAAATATACTGCTCGTGTTATCTGAGAAGTTCAAACTTCACTCGGCTTATGCGGGCCGGTAGCCACTTTTAGGTGGTACGAATAGCTGTCTGAACGGTTAACAAATTCAATTAACTTGACTCGATTCAGCCCCAAACCAGAGTATGAACCGAATATATGAAAAGTTCTTGTTGGGTTCATTTAATAAACAAGCAAAGATTTTCGGCTTCCACCTTCATTCCTTAGCTTGAGTCACGATTGAGCAATTTACAAGTTCGCCGACAAGTAACTTGCAAAGCAATTTGCCTCGCTTCAGCCCCACCAAAACCTTCAAACGACAAAAAGTGCAGGAAGAAGTATTGCATTTGGCATGATTGACCTCATCCACAAGTTATTTAAAATTACAGAAGCAAAGTACATTGCTCATTTAACTCGAGAAAAATATATCACAAAGGCAAACCAAACTGATACCTAGAATATTCACAGAGATCTGATAAGGGCAGACGACTACAAACTTAAGCTCTTACATGATCATCCTAGTTGCAGGTGTGCACTCTTACAAGCATTGCCTCAAATTAAAAAAACCAGCAGATGCATTCAGTTTTCAGTTTAAGCATCATAGGTGAATGATTTGCAATTCCCTTCAGTAACTACTCAAGTGTGGGCCACAGTTTCTGAAGCCGGAAAGAGCAAGTTTCCTGCGACCAAGCTGCTTTCACTTCTTGTTCGCCCAACGAAAATTTGAGTTTCCTGATTCCTTCCTTCTATGGAGAACTTGAGGTTCCCCCCTTTTAAATGATTCCACATTCCCTGAAATTTCCATTTCAATCGATATATAAGTGTTCCAAACTTCCAAAAAAGTAAATAACGATATAATATTGAATTAAAAGAATCTCATTAGGTATACAAGGAAACAATTAGAACATAACACAATAGTGATGAAATTCTAATGATCCAGTCAAGGGCAAACCCGGGTAAGCTAGCTGGGAAGATGTACATGGCAAATGAATTCTATACACCCTCCATTCCAATTGATCCAAATACCAAACCGATTAGCAAGACAGATATATCATAGACAATCAAGCAGTCACTACAAAAGCAATAAACAAACATAAAAAAACTGAAGTGGAAAAAAACAATAGAGCTCTTGAACTCAACTTTCATACAAGACTCGAAAAAAACAGGTCTTGCTTGATTTAATTACTTTCTCATCCAAATTTAATCAAATTTGAAAATTACTGTCATAATAATTGTTTAAAAAAAAACAAAACATAGATACAGTTTCTGAAGTGTTTATGGTGTTATTCTCCCATTTCAATGAGCTTCACCTCGGTAATCTAACAATAAAGGCTAGCATTAAACACTAACGTAGATTACCGAGATGAAACTACAATTTTCTATCAGAGAATTGACCACAAAGCACCTTGGAAAATGCATTTAGGTTTTATCCAACCCAAAAGCTAAATGACATCACATATCCTTCTCCGGCTTTAGGTGTGCTTTGTTCAAGTATTCAGGCGACAACCTCGCGGGAAAGGGCATATAGTACACAGAAACAAACACTTCCAAAATGTGGTTAGAAGACAAACAAATTTGAGGAAACATGAAACAAACAAGGCCATTTATCCTAAAACAAAGGGAACTCAACAATTTGACATATATGAACAATTATGTTCAGTACCTGAAATGCATCAGAACGAATTCATCTCAAGGCAATAAGTCCTCCTCTTGACAAGCATTGTAGCAGCGGTCCTATAAGGCTCTTCGAACGCCGTGGAAACCCAAGACAAATCAGAAGCCTCCTTCTTGGCAGTGTTGGGGGATTGTTCACTGGGCCTAATGGCAACAAGCGTGGCACCCTTCAACAGAACCCCATCAGGCAACTCCAGGTGCGGCGCGTACCACAGCCTCATGTTGAGCGCCGGAACAAGAGTCCTCTTCGAAGCAGACGACGCCGAAAGAGGCTTCACCCTCAGCTCCTCAAGTTGCTCCCTGTTCATGTACAACACTCCCTGCCCATCAGCGTCGGTCAAGACCAAATTGTCGAGAGTCCCGTGCTCTGAAATTATCGGCTGCAGAAGGTAATGTCTAGCGGAGGCGGCGATCAGGGAGCTTATGGTCCAAACCACGCGCAGTTTGAGGCCGCCGTTGGTGTAGAACGAGTCGGGTATGCTTCCATTGTCGTCAGTGCAATTGGTGGCGGCGGCGGCGATGTCGGCGAGGTCTTTAGGATGATAGACAGCGGAGGCGCCGAGAATGACGCAATTGTCGAGGGTTGATCCGAAATCGGCCCGCCATTTGAGGAGGACACCGTCTTCGATACCAAGCTCGCCGCTGGGGAGCTCGATCCGGAGGAGGCGAATCTCGTTGAAGTTTTTGAGAACCTGAGTAGGAGAGTGGTGGGTGACGCCGGCGTCGGATTCGTCGTCAGTGCCGACGGCGAGGGAGGAGGAGGGGGAGGGGGAGGAGGCGGAGGAGGGGCGTTTAGGGCCAAGGAACTGGCCGAGGGTTTGGATGGGCTTGACGATTCCACCGAAGACGAGGCGGAGGAGGTTCCAGAAGGGGCCGCGGGACTTGTCGGAGGCGGCGGAGGAGGAAGAAGAGTCGTCGTCGGAGATGACGCAGTCGACGCGGACGACGACGTTTTCGACCTGGGGAACGAGGGAGTGGAAGCGGCGCGAAACGACGCAGCAGCGGCCTAGGGCTTTGACATCGCCGATCTTGTTGAAGACGAGGAGGAGGAGGGAGTCCGGGAGGCGGTCGAAGTGGTCGATTTGGGAGGCATCGGGCTCCGGGAAGATCCGGCACGGTAGATCTGCGCGGTGAGAGGACATTGTAGAGAGAGAGAGGTGAGAAATTAGGGAAATGAATTTACCTGATCCGATCGCAAGGGTTTTGAATTTAGGGGTTTGTTTCCGGCAGATCTACCCACGCCTGAACCGTAAACACATAAAGAGAGCGAGAGAGATGCAAAATGCGAATGGAAATGCTGTGTGTTCTGGTTTTGGTTTTGTCTTTACATATATGAGAGAGAGAATGAGAGAGAGATATTATTATTATGCGCGTCGAGAAAAAGGTGGATCAGTGGTAGAGGATGTGACTGAGTTGTGTGTGTGTGACATTTGATCATTCTTCTTCCCCTTTTTTTTCTTTCTTTTTTTTTTTTTTTATTATTATTATTATTATTATTATTGTGTTTCATTTCTTATCTTTATGTTAAGTGCCTCTAACTCCACTCTCTCACAACCCCTCTTTTCCTTCTTTCATCTTTTCATCTTTTCATCTGCTACACCAGATAGGTAACACAATTTCTATTTAACTAATATCATAACTAATAACTTAATGTCCTCATTATATGTGTATACTTTTTTTTTTCATTTTACTTTATTCCAAAATGTTGTTTGGCTAAAGAAGTATGTCCCAATAATAGTATTATATAAATGTTTTATATAAACAAATAATAAATTTTTGTTCACAACTTTAATTGATATGACAACAGAGTTTTAGTTTAACTTTAAACAAGACAAAAAATTTAGTGAAAAACACGATAAAAGTACAAGAGGTGTGATAGTAGAAACTATTTTTATTTTTAATGCATTAATATGTTATATTTATAAAGATAAATCTAAATTTTATTTTAAAATCTATTTTAATGTTATTTTTCTATACTGTGTTTTTTATTATTGTAATTATTATTAATTATTAATTTTTAAGTTTTTTTTCAATTGTTGCAAGTTTTTAATTTATTAAGATATTTAAATAATTAAATAATTATAAAAAAAATAGATTTTTTTTATTTATATGAATTATCTTACAAGGTCATAAATCTACTATTATATGAGAGAGTTAAAAGTTAGAACCTTTTAATTTATAAGTCTTATGTTAGTTAATCAACCTTAACTTATTTTTTACGAATTAAATATGAAAAGTCTAAAATAGAATAAAATAACACGCATTACCACCCTAGTTTGTGAAAAGTTTAAAAATCTTCTCCTTTAGACTAAAATGTTAAAATATAAAATATTATTTATTCCTTCTATTTAGTTTTACACCTTTTTATATATTCTTTTACATGTTAAATTTCTCATTAAAACCAATCCAATTAATATATATAATTAAAGTATGTACATCAATTTAGTTTATATATTGAATTAAATTTTAAAGAGTTATCTAAATAAAAGAAAGTTAGGAGTATCACTCTAAATCCAACACAATCATAACTAAAAACATCTTTAAAAGATTATTGATGTTGTCACACATTTAATTATAAAAATATTCAAACTATAATGAATAATCTAGTTCAAATAATTGAATAAATATTCTATTATTAACTACTATTTAAACAAAAAAAATTATATATCTTTTCAAATTTTATTGTCATACAGAAAACTTTCTACTTCAATACAACCACATAAAACTACTATTATTATTTTTTCTTTCATAATCAATACTAACACAAATTTAAATAGTAACTTATACTCTAAGTTTCAAGCCTCTGCCGTAAGTACCCTTCGTACATTCCGCATTAATAACCCAATCTCTCGTCAATTCACCATTCTTGGATAACCCTTAAATAACTATCCCAAAACACATAAACTAATTTAAGAAATTAAAACATTTTCTGTTTTTAATTTTTTTATGAAAAATAAAAATTAAAGAACTTTTTTCCTTAAGGTTTACTCTTTGTGTGTAATGTTGTTACATAAAAAGTAGATAAAGACTCATACAAAAAAAAACATTAACAAGTGAAATGGTCTATTTATATGTATTTAGGTTTTACTTAAACATGGGAGAGAGGGTTACTCACCAATGTGGATCCCGATCAAAATTTTCACCAACACGACCTAAATAAATAATGGAGAAATTTTCA
The DNA here is from genome assembly GCA_030347555.1 of Lablab purpureus. Lineage (NCBI taxonomy): Eukaryota > Viridiplantae > Streptophyta > Magnoliopsida > Fabales > Fabaceae > Lablab > Lablab purpureus. The sequence goes on from CM059259.1 coordinate 14,264,949, forward strand.
AAAAAAACTATTTAAAAGTAAAAACTGATCTTAATTTTTTAAGGAACCAACTTGAGTACAGAGAATCGAATTCTTATCTTCAAACTTTTGAAGTTTAGTTGGGTAAGTATATTCCGAGTGAGTGTTGGGTTTTTAGTTTAGACTTTGGTTAAGTTTCCACCTCAATTTCCTTTCATGCTTCTTTAGTTTTAGTTATCTAACGTCAATTGAACTAGTTTACCAAAATAAAAAATTATTTTTCCGTTTCAAATTAAAATTATAAGGTATATTTTAAAAAAAAAAATATTTTAGAATTTCATTAATTTTATGTTTTTTTATATATTCTTATTAATTATGTGATTATTTGTATTATTACTAAATAATAAAAAAAAGTTTAAAATAAAAATTAATAATTAATTTTTTTTTATTAATTTGATTTTTCATTTTTTACTGTAATCTGTTAATATGATATTTTTTTATTAATTTAATTTTTAAAAATTAATTTTTTTTAAATAATATTTTTTCTTTTAATATTGTGATTTGTAATTTGAAAGTAATTAAATATTTTGATTAAAATTTTGAAATAAAATTTAAATATAATTATTTAGAAAATTAAAATTTTTAATTAAAATATTTAATCAAAAAAATAAGTAGTTCTGATTTTAATTATTTTAAAAATAAAATTTAAAATTATTGAAATTTCAACCTCAACCAATTTACAGTTTTATTAAAAAATTAATTCACTTATAAAATAATTAAATTTTAATTAATTTATTTAATAGTAATTAATAAAAATAAATATAAAAAATGGAAAATAATTAAACAATTTTTTTTTTAATTTATGAAATATATCTTATAACTTGAAAGGAAAAGAATAATAATTTATTGTTTTAAAATGATTGAAACTTGTGATGTCATTCTTTCATAGAAGTACATTTCATTTAATTAGTTATCATTTATTTTTATTCATTTTTCTCATTTATTTCTCTTCCACTCTTTTTTCTTTTCTCTTTTTTCTTTTATCTCTTCACTAAATTAAATATTAACGAAAAGAAATAAAATGAGATATCAAACCTTAATGATAATAAAAATGAATTTTTAAAATATTTACAACATAATGATAGTCATTTTTAACAACACCTATCGCGTCTTTCTCTTTATTTTGGTACAAAAAAGTATAGTTAAATGCCGCCATCTCTATTAAATTTTGTGTATTGACCAAAACCAAACTATATTACTCAACTCATTGACTTTCTTGTGACTATAACTAAACGAGAGGGAGAGAGAAATTGGGAAAAGATGTACTGACTGATTTTAAAGAAAAATAATGTAATTGCTACTAAATGTTTCTGCATGTGGGAGATGTCTAATCCAAAATTAAGACAATATTAAGTATCATCAAAGAGTTCATACATAATTAGGAGAATTAGGGAGTCCATACATAATTTTTTTAATAAATTTATTTTATATTTAAATTTATTTTTTTAATTTTAAATTTACTCTATTTAATTAAATTTGAATTAGATATAAATAAAAATTCTTTTAATTTTAAAAATCTAATATTACTATACAGCTGGATGATTTAAAATTATAAAATATTAAGTTTTAAAGTTAGTTAAGTTGAGTAGATTTATTATAACATAATTTATCCTAATTTAAATTAAGGATAATTAAATATTACTACAATTGAATTTAATCAAATTAGGTTCAAGTTGAGTTGAGTCGATCTATAACTAGGTTGAGTTAATCCAATACGAGTCCAAATTAGTTTAAGCTGATACAGGTTTAGGTCTAATTAAATCGACTTTGACCTAAATTGAGAAGAGTTGATAGGATCCAAGTAAAGTCGAGTTGGTAGAGACTTAGACATAATTGAGTTACTATGGTATTGAATTCAATCCAATTGACTCAAATCTACGTCTAATCTTGTTGGTCCAAGTTAAGATGAGTCGACCTATGCCAAATTGAGAAGAATCAATTTAACTTAAATGAAATTAAATCAAATCAAACTTAGTTAAAATAAGTCTAAGTTTAATTTATATAATTTAAAAATTAGATGAAATTAGATTAAAATAATATATAATCAAGTCAAGTAATTTTAAACATATTTTTAATAAAGTAAAGTTGAATCAAGTAAAGTAGAATATTTTAAAATTTAATCAAAATAATAAAATAAATTTAATATAATTAAATTAAATTAAATCATAAAAAAATAAATGAAATGAATGGAAATTTAAACTTTATATTCAATTTTATTGAATATAGATTAGATTTTGATAACATTTGCAGAGGACTTTTATTTATCATGACCATTTATTGCGTATCGTTATTTCAGTAACCAATATCTAGGTAACTAAAGGACAAAAACATAGTTGTTCGTGAAAAATTAGTTCACCCTTGCACTGCAATTATAATAGCAAACCATATTTGTGAAACCAATTTATTTAAATATATAAATTTAAAAATTTGTAAAATAAATTAAAGAAAAACTTTATTGTCACAAAACTAAATTTGAGTAAAAATATTAAAAGATTTATAACAACACGATAAATGCATTTCTATACACTCTTTTGTTATAATTTAAAATACGCAATTTAAATAATAATTAATTTCTTTCTTTAATTATATATATATATATATATATTTATTTATTTATTTAGTTTTAGTCATTCTCAGCGTAAGTTTATATATTGTAACTAAACAAAATATCTCACAATTATGATGAAACTCTCTCTTATTTATTTAATCTATCGTTTTTTAATTAATTTTAAGAGTTAAATATGTTTTTAGTTTTTAAACTATTTATCAAAATTATGTTTTATTTTTAGGATAAATTTTAAACATATTTTATCTTTATATTTTATAAACGATATAAATTATCTCGATGACAAATAAAAACATCTGTAAAAAGAAGAAAATGAAAAAAAAAAATGAAAGAAAGTGAAAGAATTTTAGAAACGAATGATAGTGAAGTAAAAAACTATGAAAAAAGAAAAGAAAAAATAATAAAAAATTATGACATATCATGAAGAATAGTTTACACGAGTTTATAAAATATAAAGATCAAATAAGTCAAAAATTTATCTAAAAAACGAAACACAATTTTAACAAATAATTAAATGACTAAAAATATATTTAATCCTAATTTTTATTATTCATTTATAAAATTGACCTATAAATGAAAGAACTTACATAAGATACAATTTAACTATTCATTACAAATTTAAAACATGTATTGGGATATATGTTCTATTATGAATTTTAATCCTGACCTGAATTATATAATTAAAAATATTTACGGATTATGAATTTATAATTTTGGTTATATTAGAAATAGAAGTTAAATCATCTAATACTATTTATGGGCTGAAATATTAGTTAAAAAAGGGTGTGATGAAACTAAAAGTCAGTTGCTTAAGCAAGTGGTGTTGCTCAAAATTAGAAATACTTGTGTGGGTTATAAGGTTTTGAATGGTTAGATGAAGAGACAGAAAGTTTAACTTGTGGAAGAGATAGATGTCTGTTTAAAACAATTGTGGATGCAGGAAGCGTAGATGAGAAAGAAGAAAGTGGTAAGGGAGTTAGGGAGTGATGGTTGGTGAATAATGCTAATGCAATGCTCCCACTTTAAACTTTATTCAACAACATGTAATCTGATGTTTCTTCCCATAGGGTTGGATTGGATTGCTATCAACTTGGTTGCATTTTTGGAGATGGGACTCCTCTTTAGCTACAACCAATTGCTCCTAATTAATGCCTTTCAAACTAGTTGCTATTCACCAATCACCATAATTTTTTTCTCTTAAAACAAAATCTGGAGAGAAAATAAATATGGCTCAAATTAATCCAATCCTTTGTATGATAAGTATTGGAAATTCTATATTAACTAGAAATAAAATTAATTTAATTTATATAAATGAGTGCAAACCTCATTTTATAAACCGGTTTTGTAGAATTAAGTTAGGTTTAAAGTTCATTTCTTAATATAGTATGAGAGCCATATAAGTCCATCCTAGTAAGGTTGTTGGATCACCCGCTATCGGATCGCTATTGAATCATCTATAAATCTATAGTCCCATGTTTGAGATGTTCAGTTTTTGACATGAGAAAATAGTTGGTTTTGTGGAATTGAGTGAGTGTAAAAGTCCAGTTCTTAATAATAGGTTTTGTTGATTTGGATTAGTGATAATGAGCTGGTTTTGAATTCAATAAAAATAGTCTGGTGAACGTGGTTGCAATACACCCTGTTTTTATTTCATCACTCTGATCCCTTAATTTAATTTTATTCTGTCAGTCTCTCCCACCAACGAAGACTAATCAATTAATTAATGAAAATTAACCAGAAAGTAGGAGGTAAGTGAAGTGGAATTTGTTCAGCTCTAGTAAAATAAAGTTCTGATATGGAAGGATGCTCAGTTTTCACACAAATGGAACATCAAAGAATTTTCTTTGTATATATTTGGTTGGTCTATTGTTGAAGAATAAGTTGAAAAGTGCATTGAGAATAACATGTTAATACTTAATGATTTCTCTTAAGTGGTGATGGATAATTGATAATTAAGAAAGGAAATAGGTACACGCACAAGTTAAAGAAATATATGTGGAAATCAGTGGAAGATGTAATTGATTAGTCTATCTGTAGCTTGTAGTTGTGACCTGAAAATTGTTATGAACCATACAAAATGCATATATTTTGTATTCCAATTAGGAATCACAAACCATGTGCACTTAACATTGTTCTCGTAATTTAGATTTGGATCCAAGAAATCACTAACTAAACCTCAACACGCGCGCACCATGTTCCATGTGTGCATTCATGGCATATGCTTTGTGAACACTCTTAAGTTTTAGCCGAATTAACACATCTTTTTAAAAATATTTGTATATGTATCTACCATTTCATCATTAATTCATTAGATTGATTCAAATTAAATTAATTATTTTGGTTGAATTAACAACACCAATTCAATGGATGAAGATCCCCACAAGTAAACTAACAAAATTGTTTACTACCTATGTCCTTTCTTCGTAGAAAGATTTATTTATACCTTTCACAACTTTTTTTTTTCAAATTTAGTATTTTTTATTTATTTTTAAAAATAATTTACAATTACTTTTACAATTTTTTAATCAATCAATAAATAATAAAAAATTGTAAATAAACAGACAATGTCTCTCGTGAGGATTGAAAAAAAAAACTAGTATTAGCCAATTAAATGAAACTTAGTTTAGTGAAATAATAAGATCACCCTTACAAAATCTTAATTAAGATTATGTTATATATGTAACATTAATATAAGAATTTTTTAATTACTTTTTTTATATATAAATTTACTGATCTTACCTTTAAGTTTTGTAAGTGTATTTTAAAACTCAATTAACAACTTATAATAGAAAAATATTTATAGTAAAATTATAAAAATTATTTACTTTTATAATTATCTGTGCTTAAAGTAGTAAATATGAAAGGACTAATTTGAGATAGGTAATTGGTGTTAACTTATGCTTTTCTATAGCACCAGAATGTATAAAATAAATATAAATATGTAATGTAATATTTTTTTAATATAGTGTGGTTGTGAATTTAATTATATCTTAAAAAATTATATTTTATATTATTTGTTTATTATTACTTATAATTATTTTTTTATTTAAGATCAAATGTAAAAAGAAAATACATATTTTTTATTTATATATTTTAAATTATAACATTGGTATTTCTAATATTATAAGGTCAATAATTATGTTTGTCTAAAATAGATGAAGTGACAATTATATTCATATGATGTTTGAAAAAAAAATAGACTGAAGTAAGTGTTAAAAAAAGATTTAAAAAGTTTAAAATCTTTATTTATTTTAATTGATACTTTTATTTAAAAAAATATAATGTAAAATAATTTAATATTAAAATATAATAATTATAAATAAATATTATTTTTATAATTTTGTTTTTATTTTATTTTATTTTACATTTAAAAAGACTTAAATTAGATTTGTCATATGTAATATATGAGTTTTACTACAGTTTAAAAAGTAGCACAAAATTATTTCATTTTAACTAATATTTATTTATTTTAATTTCTAAAAATATTTTTAGTTGTTTAAGATGTATCATAAGAAACAAAGCTTATAAGAGCATCTTTAGTAGAGATGTTTAAAAAATTTGTAAAATTAATGGTAACAACTCATCTACTATAGCACTATGTGACAATTAAGTTACTTATGGAAGCAACTAGTACTTAACCTAATATATTATTATTTTATTAATTTGATGTATTGGAGATGTAATATATTAAATTCTAATGAATTGGTTAGTGTATTGGAAGATATAAAATGAGGATATGGTAGTGTTACTTTATTGTTAAACAACTTACTCTTAATTTTACTCCAATAATTAAAATTTTAAGCAACTCAAAATAATTGAGGTTTTTTTCTTTTAAATATTACTTTTTTAAAAAGTATATATCCAAATATATTAATATCCAAATTATTTCCACAGATATATCTATTTATTGTTCATGTCAGAATTTAATTCCTGGGGAACCAAATTCTGACCTATGATGTGATTTAGTTGTCTGGTTTTGTCACTCAGAATTCGGTTCCTCAAGACTTGAATTCTGATAAAGTTATTTTATTTTTTTTCCCTTTTACCACTCGGAATTCGATTTCCGGATAACCGAATTCTAAGTAGGCTTTTTAATTTTTTTTCTCTTCCGTCTCTATGAACGACCGTTCTGAATGACTATTCTCGTAGAGCTACAATGCAACTTTTAGAGCACCTGTTCTACTTAGAATGACCATTCTCGTAGGGAAACGACCGTTCTCATATCATCTTTTGTACACTGAAAGCGCTCATGGAGGTAAAAGAAAAAAAAATAAAAAAAACCTACTCAGAATTCGGTTCCCAAGAAATCGAATTCCGAGTGGCAGAACAAAAAAAGATTCAAATATCCTTCTCGAAAATCGAATTCTGAGTAGCAAATTTTGCCAACGTGGGTGCTTCGTAGGTCAGAATTTGATTTTCGAGAAATCGAATTCTGATATGAATAGTAAATAAATATATTTGTGTAAATAATTTGGATTCTGCTATATATAGATATATATTTTTAAAAAAAGTAATATTTTAAAAAAAATCAATAATTGATTATCTTATATTTTTTTATTTATACTTGTATATAATAATATTTGTTAATATAAATAAATTAATTATAATTTAATTAATACTTTTTCATTATAAAATTTAATTAATTATTTTGTAAAAGTTAAATCAAATTTTTGCATATTAAATAATTATTATTTAAAAATTAATTATTTTAATTAATGACACAAAATAATATTTTTTTATTTTTTTATTGTAAGTAAACTTGTTTTGTCGGAAGAAATTTGATTTTGGTGTATCCTAAATCAATAAAAAGTTTTTTTTAGTTCATTTTATTTATTTTATATTTTATTATAGTAGTGTTTTGTGAAGAATAAGTGATGATTTTGTTTTCTATTGTTAAGTTGTGTCTAAGTTTCGTCTTAAATAGTTTGGGTAAGGAGAGTCACATGACTAATGTGTTGTATTATGATCGAAAAGAAAAAGAAAAAACCATAATAGTTAAGTATTATTTATTTAAAAGGTTTAATAGACATTTGATCCCACTATTTTATGAGAATTTGTAATGTTTTTTCATGTTTATTTTTTTTCTCAATTGAGTTCCAAATTTTATTTTCTTTCTTAATTGAGTCTCAAATTTCATTTTTTTTCTCAATTGAGTCTCAAATTTTATTAAATTTGTTAATGTGATCCTTTTTGTCGAAAATCCACATATTGTAATGTTCATATTCATGTTTATATTCGTATTTTTTTCTCATTATTCACGTGCCACAAGTTAAGTTAACTTGAATGTATTACGTCTCATATAGTTAATACCGTTAACATTAATCTAGCAGAAGAAATTATATTGAAGATTTTAATAAAATTTAAGATTTAATTGAGAAAAAAAAAATTAAATGTGAAAAAAGATTGTAAATTCTCACAAAATATTAGAATCAAAATATCTATTAAACCTATCAAAAAAATGTGGTGTTGGAAGAACATTATTTTTTCTCAGTTCTTATCTTATGCATATTTCACATTTTGATTACTTGGTGTCTTGGTGAAATATATTACCTTGCATTCTAGATAATAGATATTAATTATTAATCACACCATAAAATCATTATTTTTTCAATAATAAACACAGCATAAAAAAATACTGTGTAACAATACATGAATAAGTGGAATGATGTAATAATGAGATACTTATTGAGTTGGAGTTAGTAAAAATCATAATATCATGAATAAGGTTAGTATTTGGTGTTGTTAAACTTAGAATAAATTAAAGTGTAAGGTAAAGTAGTTAGAGTTACATAAAACTTAAAAGACATATAGACACTAAATGTAAAAACCTCTATTATATTTTAGTTCAGGAAGACCTCCTTATAACACAATAAAGAAAGAAAACATAAATTACCAAAAACTGCCCTTTCTTACTTCTTTCAATAACATAAAAATATAAATTCTTTTATAAGTAATTTTAATATTGAACATTTTTGCTCTTATTAGAATATAGTTTTTTTTTTTTTAAATATTTATGTACTAAAGATAATTACTATAAAAAAAAGTTTTTTTATAATACTATTATTAATGTAGACTATCTCGTTATATTTATCATTAATATTGATTTTGTCAGAAAATAATAGTTCAAAGAATTAAATACATATGAATTTTGAACAAATAAAAAATTGAAAACATTTATTCTGAAAATTAATAAATTTATGATAGACGTGAGATTGGAATATAAGTTGGAAACAAAGTTGGAGGTAGAGTAGTAGGAGGGGGAAGGAGAGAGGCAGATCGAAATGGAAGGGGCGAAGATGGTGGGTTTGAAGCGACTGATACGACGACGTTCCAGTCTCCGTGGTTACGTCGAGGGTTCCGTAGCAGAGATGGTCCATTGTCATTGTCGTCTTCCCTCGCAGCATTTGGCACGCCTCACCCCCAAACGCTTCCTCGATCTTCATCAGGTTTGTTTTCAATTCGCTTTTTCTTAGTTCTGTTAGATTGTTAGTTTTCATCAGAATTCTTTTTCTTTGCAGTTTGTAGACAAGAAAGAAATTGAGAAGGAGCGCGCTCGACTGTAAGTTCAATATGTGGTTTTGTAAAGTGTAGTAATGAAGAGAAGTGAAAGAATGAGTGATGTTGATTGATAGAGTTTTTGTACAGTGGAGATGAAATGAAGAGGGGATACTTCGCTGATATGGCCGAGTTCAAACTGCATGGCGGTAAGGTATCGCAATTATAATATTAATGTGCTAATTTCCTCAGATGTACTTGCAATATGGAATTTATTTTATTCTGCTGTTGATGGCAAACAAGTATTATTACATATTCTTTTGTTTCTATAGCATGCTATTAGTTCTGGTGGAATGTGTTGAAGCTCGTTCATGTGAGATCCATGTAGCTTTTCTCCTGCTTATATATTAGCTAAAACTAACTTTCCGAACTCCATATCTCTCAGTTTTATCCAAAGTTTGGCTAAATTGGTCTCTTAGGAGTGGGGTTGATGTGAGTCGAGGCCAAAGATATTTTTGCACAGACTCCAACACTGGGTACCTATACAGTACAATGATGTCAGGTGGAACATCTCTCAGCCACTCAAGATCAATGCGGTCGTGCTTGTCAACTAAGAGATTCAGGAAATTCTGCATAGTAATTCATTTGTCATGATCTATGTTTGAAGGTTTTCCTCTTTCTGACTAATGAAGTCAAATACAATTCAGGATCTTAGGTTCTACCTGAATACGCTCAGCAAGCATGTTGTTCATGTCCCTCTCTTTGATTATTTTGGAAACTTCATTGATATCTGCACGTCTTACAGCATCCCAGTCCACAGAGTTCATCGTGTTCTCAGTCTTTTCTCTTTTCCCTGCCCAAGCTTGTGCTTGTATTCTTAAACTATCTCAATCAAAGTCATTCTTTTTCTCTTCTCCCCGCTTCTTGCTTTTTAATTTTACAGGGGCAGCATCTATCTTACTGTTTTTATTGTTGGGATCACCAAAATCTTGTTCCCTTGCCTTCTGCATTGGATCTTGAATTTGTCCTGAAATGTGGTTGAGATAGCATACCTTGAGAACGACAATTGCAGCTCGGGAGTTGGAATCTGTTGGAAAAGTAGATTTCTTATCATTCTCATCTTTGTCCTTTGAGGAGGCACTTGATGACACTTCTATTTTCAGAGGATGCTTCTACACAGTCTTGAGTAACATCTGATTTTTCCAAGTGTTCTACCAGGTTGTCAAGGTTCAAGCCCATGGAATGATGATATGTGTTTCTCTGAAGTTCTCTGTTGTTTTGCTTCTTTGACTATTAACTTGGTTGAACTTGCCATTTCCAGAAGCTCTCTGAATGAAGTCCGGTTATCATAAATATTGAACTGGGCACTGCTTGACAGGTCTTCTATTTCTGAGTTGCTATCTGAGAACGACCCTGTCTTTTAAGGATTTTGATCAATTGAAAAATCTCCTGATGTCATAGAATTCATTTGTCAAACAGACTGATCCGATATTTCTTATCTGGATTTTCATTTTCTTCTGGCTCAGCAGTGCACACTTTTGGTTCATTGACTATAGCACTTGTGTTTTCCTTCTGGCAATTACTACTTGACTTCAGAGGAAATCGAGCAGCGAGGGACATGAATGCGGAACTGTCAACAGTAAAGGGAATACACTCAACTGACCGGAATACTTCTCTTTGTTCGTTTCCTTTTTAGGAGTGATGTTTGCATATCTGCAGCTAAAGCATCAATGCATGTCTGTGGTCTTTCTGTGTCCCCAAATATTTGCTTTGCAGTATGTGCTGGACTGGCATGAGTTCTCCTAGAAGCTCTTGTTCTTCTTCTGGTCGGCCTTTTCTGCCCTAAAGATAAGGTGTACTCAAGGGATTGAGGTGTCCTCAAAGAAGATTTACGGGATGTCTTTGAAATTCTCCCCTTTTCACTTCTCCTTTTCTTCTGAACATTTTGGAAATTGAACCGCATGGTTTAGGCAGATCGCCTGCAAAGCATTATATTGTGCTCCTATCAGATTAGCGCTGCTGCTATTATCTGCTTGTTCAATACCTGGTTGTTTTCTCTTTGAACCAACTGCTTGTAATCCAATTCTTCAAGTCCATCATGATCAGCCATCCAATTCCTTGAGCTGCTGTTGGAGTTGAGATTTGGCTTGGTCCCAAGGGAATTTGCTTGTTTGCTGGTCTCGAAATTCAAGGACTTTCTAGATGTCTTTTTGGCTGATTCACACATCTATGGTTTAGTCCATTCTCCTGTCTCTTCTGTTTGAGTAGAAGTTGTGTTCAGTCCTTTCATTCTGGCCTTCCTCTTTTTAGTTGGGTTTTCTTTTGGCTGACCAGACTCTGCCGTGACTTTCTTGGTAGTTCTTTTTGGTTCGGCTTCTTTTATGACCTTGGGCCGGTGCTTTCTTCTTCTGGTTTTGGTTGAGGGGTTTGATTCAAATCAAAATCAAGGCTTGTTTCATTTTATGGTTGTGATTCTCCTTGCGTGGTGCAGATACAGCAGCTACTTCTATAGTCGGGTCATATATTTTGCTGTGAGTATTTAGCACTTTGTGGCTGGAGCATTTTTCTCTTTGTCCTCTCGGTTCCTTTCTTCAAAGGTCATTGATGCCACTGCATTTTCTCTGGTTTCTGCTGCAATGGCATCATCTGGGTGTGCTGCAACTTGAGGAAATGTCTTGCTACAGCTACCAAAGTATGATGAGCCTGCTACACGAGATTGTTTAAATGTGAATTAGAGTCTGATGCTTAAATCTCTCCAAACTAACTTTCTAGATGTCTTTTTGGCTGATTCACACATCTATGGTTTAGTCCATTCTCCTGTCTCTTCTGTTTGAGTAGAAGTTGTGTTCAGTCCTTTCATTCTGGCCTTCCTCTTTTTAGTTGGGTTTTCTTTTGGCTGACCAGACTCTGCCGTGACTTTCTTGGTAGTTCTTTTGGTTCGGCTTCTTTTATGACCTTGGGCCGGTGCTTTCTTCTTCTGGTTTTGGTTGAGGGGTTTGATTCAAATCAAAATCAAGGCTTGTTTCATTTTATGGTTGTGATTCTCCTTGCGTGGTGCAGATACAGCAGCTACTTCTATAGTCGGGTCATATATTTTGCTGTGAGTATTTATCACTTTGTGGCTGGAGCATTTTTCTCTTTGTCCTCTCGGTTCCTTTCTTCAAAGGTCATTGATGCCACTGCATTTTCTCTGGTTTCTGCTGCAATGGCATCATCTGGGTGTGCTGCAACTTGAGGAAATGTCTTGCTACAGCTACCAAAGTATGATGAGCCTGCTACACGAGATTGTTTAAATGTGAATTAGAGTCTGATGCTTAAATCTCTCCAAACTAACTTTCTAGATGTCTTTTTGGCTGATTCACACATCTATGGTTTAGTCCATTCTCCTGTCTCTTCTGTTTGAGTAGAAGTTGTGTTCAGTCCTTTCATTCTGGCCTTCCTCTTTTTAGTTGGGTTTTCTTTTGGCTGACCAGACTCTGCCGTGACTTTCTTGGTAGTTCTTTTTGGTTCGGCTTCTTTTATGACCTTGGGCCGGTGCTTTCTTCTTCTGGTTTTGGTTGAGGGGTTTGATTCAAATCAAAATCAAGGCTTGTTTCATTTTATGGTTGTGATTCTCCTTGCGTGGTGCAGATACAGCAACTACTTCTATAGTCGGGTCATATATTTTGCTGTGAGTATTTAGCACTTTGTGGCTGGAGCATTTTTCTCTTTGTCCTCTCGGTTCCTTTCTTCAAAGGTCATTGATGCCACTGCATTTTCTCTGGTTTCTGCTGCAATGGCATCATCTGGGTGTGCTGCAACTTGAGGAAATGTCTTGCTACAGCTACCAAAGTATGATGAGCCTGCTACACGAGATTGTTTAAATGTGAATTAGAGTCTGATGCTTAAATCTCTCCAAACTAACTTTCTAGATGTCTTTTTGGCTGATTCACACATCTATGGTTTAGTCCATTCTCCTGTCTCTTCTGTTTGAGTAGAAGTTGTGTTCAGTCCTTTCATTCTGGCCTTCCTCTTTTTAGTTGGGTTTTCTTTTGGCTGACCAGACTCTGCCGTGACTTTCTTGGTAGTTCTTTTTGGTTCGGCTTCTTTTATGACCTTGGGCCGGTGCTTTCTTCTTCTGGTTTTGGTTGAGGGGTTTGATTCAAATCAAAATCAAGGCTTGTTTCATTTTATGGTTGTGATTCTCCTTGCGTGGTGCAGATACAGCAGCTACTTCTATAGTCGGGTCATATATTTTGCTGTGAGTATTTAGCACTTTGTGGCTGGAGCATTTTTCTCTTTGTCCTCTCGGTTCCTTTCTTCAAAGGTCATTGATGCCACTGCTTTTTCTCTGGTTTCTGCTGCAATGGCATCATCTGGGTGTGCTGCAACTTGAGGAAATGTCTTGCTACAGCTACCAAAGTATGATGAGCCTGCTACACGAGATTGTATAAATGTGAATTAGAGTCTGATGCTTAAATCTCTCCAAACTAACTTTTCTCCTGCATATATATTAGCTAAAACTAACTTTCCAAACTCCATATCCTCAGTTTTATCCCATGTTTTGCTAAATTGGTCTCTTCTAGCTTGTTTAAAAGTTAGAAACTGTACTTATCTGCTAGGCCAGTTAAACTCAAAACAGTTATCTGTATATTGTTTGGATTAATGCATCTATCTATCTAATGAATAAGGAAAGAAGTGGTTGATTGTTTAAACTAGAAACACATCTTGGGTATACCAGGTGTTGCAAGGGGTCGGCGAAAAATAAAAACAAAATGGAGTCGCCACCAATATTTATTAGGAAAAACATTGGAAAAACCATTAAAAAAAATTATTGGTCTGTGAAACTAGATTTTTGAATTCGATCGTTTACATGTTGGGAAGATATTAACACCCTAGAACGTCCATCATAAAGATGGTTACCTATAATTAATTAAGCATATTATCATATTTTTTTAAATATTTATCTCACCCTAAAAATAAAAATCTTTAATTTAAACAAAGGTTAATTAATAGTTTATCATTTTAAAAAAATTATAATTATAATTATTGTTATTATTATGTTAAATATAATATAAAAAATTATTATTATTTTTATATATTTAGCTTGACAGGAGTGGGTTCCTTCCTACATAGCTCCTGGTGCAATGGAGAATCAAAGTTACGTAGTTCTTGTATAAAAAGAAAAGAAGGGTGATAATTTTAAAATTTTTATTATTTTATAAATCCTAAGATATTTGAATTGTCACAACTCACATATGCCTAAGAGAATTGATAGGGGTGTACACCCAAGCCATTTTGTTGAAATATGTTGTTATTCAATTATTATTATTATTATTAAAAGTAAATTTGAGTTAGAGCAAGACTTTTGAATTATATATTGTAACATGTACCCGCAAGTCTTAAAATTAAAAGGATGTCGCATCCAATTAATTCATTCTCTATCTTCTATATATTTAAAAAAATCTACCAAATATTTAAATTTTAAATTAAAATAAAACTAAAATTACGTGTTTTTTCTACTAATTGAGAAATTATTAAATTCAAATAATTAATTATTTTTGTCCATATTTATACTTATATAAAAGAGCTTGTTTTTTCTTATATATTAAAAAGGAGTAGGACTTTAAAATAGACAAGTTGTCACAACTTGCATTTTAAATCCTAAAATTAAAAGGATGTCACATTCTGTTAATTTATTCTCCACATATAAATCAATATAACTTAAGACAATAAATTTATTAAAAATGTTATTATTAAAAATGTTAACTGAATATAATTTTATTTGCAACAATTAATTATTTTTGTCCATATTTGTACTTATATAAAAGAGCTTGTTTTTTTTTCTTATATATTAGATAGAAGTAGGATTTTAAAATAGACAAGTTGTCACAACTGACATCTTAAATCCTAAAATTAAAAGGATGTTACATCCTGTTAATTTATTCTCCACATATAAATTAATATAATTTAAGAAACAATAAATTTATTAAAAATGTTAACTTAATATAATTTTATTTGCCATGTTAAAAAAATAAAAATAAAACATTAAATCCTATGAAACCACAGTGTGCAAAAGAAAAACAAAACTAGATTCAAATTAATCTGCAGAGGAGGGAGAGAGACATAACTTATACAATACTACCAATTAATTAAATAAACCAACAGAAACCAAGATCATAAAAGGAAGAAGGAAATGAGTGTTTCAGCAGACAAATGGTCAGACCGTTTTTGAAATGATAATAAATGCATACAAAAAACTAGGTTCCACTTTACTTCTTTTTATTTTTTTTTATTTTCTTAAGAGAACAAAAAAAAAGAAAAGTTACAAGAAACTTCTCTAACATCTTGCATTAAAAACCCTTCTGAGCCATCTCACAAAGACATAGATCTTGTATATACTGGAAAATAAACTTACGCAAATCTGAGTTCTAAAATAAAGAAGAAAAAAAAAAACTTTCTCAAATAATTTCACATGTTGGTCATTCTCACCTCCTTCAAGATATATTCTTAATGGAGAGCAAGATGATAAGTGAGTTAAGGAGACTGTGATGATTCTTACGGTAAAAAAAACATGCAGTGCCATGTGAAAGTTCTCTTTGGATTCCAAAATTATCATGTTTAACTGTTATGTTTATTTTTATTCTTTACCAGAACTCTTATTTGGCTAAAGATTTTTTTTTAAGTATTTTATGAGGATCATGCATACTGTATGGTAATTAAACAAATGTGATTTCTGTGTTAAACTTATATATTGCATCAATCATACAACAAAACATTACAGTTAAAGATTTAGGTACAAATAAAATTTACCTGTTTGTTGTCCTGATTGTTTCTGTAGTCCCAACAACTATTGATTCTTCTCTTAACCCCTTTTTTATGTTAATCTCTCCTCCTCTTCTCTTTCTCCAACCCCCCCTTTTCTCTAATGTAAAAGTATTTATAGAGGAGAAATTTTGAGATTGTTTTTCAAGAGTTTCAAATTTATGTTCAGTCTTACAAGCAAAATATGCAGAGATCCTGAACTTTGACTGGGGTGACTGAACACTGTTGGAGAAAGTGCAGAGGTTAATGCTTACAGTTCACATTAAATGAATTATTATGGGCACTTAGTGTATGACAGAGAGATATGCACATGGGAGAGAGAAACTTAATTGCTATTATCAGTTTCTTAATATTTTTTTTTTCTTTTTCTTTTTTTAAAAAAAGAAGAAATAAATAGACCAACCAGAATAATTACTATATTTATTTTTTAAAGTTCATTTGAAAAAGAAAATTTAAAATTTCTTAAAATTTAAATTATGAAAAAAAAATACATTTAAAATTATGAAAAAAAATTATATATAAAGAGGAACAAAATTAGGTGTTCACACCAGGTCCAGCTAAGAAAGCAAGAATATGACAGATTGACCTGTGATTTGTGCAGATTGGTGTAGCTAATAAAGTGATAATACCAGCAATGGTAGCTACGAGGTTTCCTGATTTTGAAGTCATCTTCTCAGATAGTAAAACAATGAAGCTTCCTATCCGTGTTTCTGATGGAGAAGTTGATTCTGATAAATCTTCTGTCCCCAATGCATCTTTGGTTTGTCTTTCATTTCGAGCAAGCTCCCAGGTAATGAATCATGGTAATGTTTTGTAATTATGTGATTTCTACTGTGTACAGTCTACACTATTTCGTTGCGTGCTCATCGGAGTGCAGCCAACACCAACCATGTATGTCTTATAATGTGTCTAGTTTACACCCTTTCCACTGTCCCAGACGCGTTAAATGCCAATTCGATTCGCTGGTCATTGGCATTCAATGTGTATTCAAACAAAGCCTTAATGGTTGACATTTAATGGTAGCAATTGTTGTAGTCTTACTATTCTATTTGATTGAAAGCTGAACAGTATCTACTATTAGTTTAGTTGTCCCGGTAAAGGGAATTTAAATGTCATTGGAGACAAGAAGAAAAGCATAGAGTGAAGATATTGAAAAATGCAAATATACTTATTCTTACCGGGTTAAGTTTGCATTTCAGCCTCAAGAATCCTTGTTTTTTTATGGAAAATCTCATATATTGCTACAATCTTGACATGACCTTCTATAAATAATCTGCAATTCTAATACATTTTACACCTTTTATTCAGATTACAAGTGATAAAGGAACTAGATATTATATTTGTTGTATTGTTTGGTATGTTTGTTGGTAACCATCTTTTTTGGTTTAATTTGGCCTACTGATGATGCAGTAAATTCCTTTCTATATATCCTTGATAGGGAATGATCGACTCTTGGAGTGTACCTTTTCTTGAAGCATTTAGAAAATCAAAAGGTGTTCATTTATATCAGGTAGTTGTCTGTTTCTTTCAGGTTTTATGCATTTTGTTGTTGATCATTGTTGGGTATTCAAGTGTGAGAGTGGACATAAAGTTCCACATTAAGTAGAAATGATAAAGTTGAGGTGTATAAAAGAAAAGTAAAGACCCATAGACATTGAGCCTTAAGGTTTTATGTTGGAAGTGGTGTCATCTTTTCTCTTATACCCTCTCCCTAAGAAAATTTTCTAACTTTGTGGTAAACCCAATAACAGTTAGGGTAGTCTCACACTTGAGGGGGAGACTGTTGGGTATTCAAGTGTGAGAGTGGGCATAAAGTTCCACATTGAGTAGAAATGATAAAGTTGAGGTGTATAAAAGAAAAGCAAAGACCCATAGACATTGAGCCTTAAGGTTTTATGTTGAAAGTGGTGTTATATTTTCTCTTATACCCTCTCCCTAAGAAAATTTTCTAACAATCATGACATATTAACCAGTCTTTTATGACAGCACATAAGTTGTAAAGAAAAAGATGACAAGTGATGCATTTGCCTTTTTCAAATGTGTTTGTCGTAATGTATTGGTGGTATTTGTAAAAATGCTTAGAAGGTTATCATGGAATTTGAAAATTCAACATGATTTTTTTAAAGTTTTTCCATTTTGTGTTACTATTTATCTAGGATGGAAATCCTTAGTTTACCTTGTTGAAGAGATTTTCTCTATCAATCACTTCCTCTGTTGACCCTAGAGATTTACATACTTGGGTTTTCATTGAAAAGTCAGAAAAAGACCAGGGAAAGAAAACTCAAGAAATTACTGCTAATTTTATCACTACTGCAGTATAACGGTGGAGGTTGGAGTAGCATGGAGCAGCCTCTGGCCATCGTTTCATACCTGTACCAGACTTTTTCCTGTAGCAGGGGTTGCGGCTGCTAATTGCAACCACTACCCGGAAATTCATGGCCATCTTGGTTACTACTGGGAAATTCCTCTCTCTACCCCCATAACCAAATTTTTGGGATTTTGGTCTTTATTTGAAACATAGATGTAGGGTGCAAGGCTTACTCTTTCTGTCACTAGGATGAACACAAGAAAGACCAAAATACAACACAACTGTTACCTTTCCAACTCAACTCTATTTTCGACTGCTCTGGTCTTTCTCTTTATTCTCCGACAACTCTCTCTGTTCTCTATCCTATACAGGTCTTTCATTTTGTCTTTGTTTTCTGTTCAGACATTTTTCGTTTTACTCTTTGTGTTTTATTTTTGAGCACTTATTTGTGTGCGCTGTAAATTATTTAATCTATATATGAACTTTATTGGTCATTCTATGACCCGCCATACAATGGAGTGGTCAGTGGTTTTGGGGGCTTTGCACTATTGTTTGGGATTTATAACTATGTTTACTACTTAAGCAGCACATAAAAATGTAAACTTTGAAGAATATATGTAATTTAGAACACTCAATGTTAATATATATGCATAACCTATGAAATTTTTATATTGAAACTTATAATAAATAGCTATTGTGAATGCTTTGGCAACTGCATTTTTGCAAGGGTTGATCTTCGGATCGGAAGACAAGTTCAATTTCGATTTTGAACATTAGAAAATGGACTTTAAACCTAATTCAACTTCACAAAACCAATTTGTAAGATGAGTTTTGCATTCACACTTATATATTATATATTATAATTTGATCATATCTTTAGTCGATGTGAGATATCCAACACGTTTTTTCACATTGAAAACTTGAGATCTCAAATATAAGACTAGATTAATAATGAATGGCACAATAGGTTTAAGAAACTTCGATATTCAGTATTTTAATGCTCATTACCATTGTCTCTTGCTAACTGTAGAAGCCATGGTGATGGTGATTGATGTACCCTAGCTATCATTCTTATAGACAATAATAGATGTGGACACGTGCCATGTCATTGTTAATGACCACCCATTAACATTGATTGTTTCTTGTGTTCTTTGGTCATCGTCACCATTGACTACCTTCAATAGAATTCCAACTTAATTTGGATTGTATTTCTATACACCAACTTTGTCCAAAATTAAAAATTTGTGATTCTTAACAAATCCAATTCCAAGAAAATTGGATTAAAATTAGAATTTCAAATTGTAATTCCAAGATCATTATTAAACAAACTTTCTGTGATTATTTCTTTGTTTCCACCTTTTCAATGACCAGCTACAATTATGCAATGAAGTTATAATGTGTTTTCTATCAGGTATCGTTTATAGATTCGTGGCTTTTGTGTCGACCTCCTATAAAACGTTTCATTCTCTGGACAATGAAGAAACCTAATAAGCATGAAAGCAAGGATATACTTGAGAAGCAGATGGTGTATTCATTTGGTGACCACTATTATTTCAGAAAAGAACTTAAGATATTGAATCTTCTAACAGGGTTAGAAGCTTTTTAATATTCAATCATTTTTAAGCCACTGGAGTTACAAGTTTTTAACATTTCAGCTTCACAGGTATATCTTTCTACTTGATAATTTTGGTAGAGTAAGATGGCAAGGCTCTGGATTGGCAAAAGAAGATGAATTATCTTCTCTTCTTTCTTGCACATCACTTCTTCTGGATGAGAAATGAGGTAAGAGCTAGTTTATCTGTTTTGATGGCTGGTTTTAGTTTAGTAAAACTATTCTTGAAACATTTGTTTTCACTCCCCATCCCGGTTTGTTCTACTTTATTTATTCATTTTTTTATGCGAGTGCTTACAATGATATCATGTATTTGCAGATATTTTGAGTACTATGGATATGGATGAGATTATGCAGGCTCTAACCAATGATACATTTGTGGGGATCCACAGAAGTATCTGTGGGATGATACATAGAATACATTTTTTATGTACTTTTTGTTCCATTTTTTCTTTTTAATCATACATTGAACTTCCTTCAAATAAAAGCATACTTAAACTTACAAATTTAAGAAAAACCGTAGATTTATTTAGGGAAGTTGGTAAATTATTAAATGTTTGCTAATTAATTTACCCGATATACATATCATGATGAGGAAGATGGCGCAATGACTTTCGCTAGAGAGAACATGATCTACAGGGAAAGAATTTGTCGAAGCTGAAAGGGACAAAAATGATTGCCTCATTCCGTTTCCTAAAGAGTACATGATTATGTCTTACTATGGCAAGGTTCCTAACGAGTACATATGATTGAATGGCAATGGCCATTGGATCATATATTTTTTGACATGTTAAATTTAAGCTTAATATGTTATGTCCAGTGATTAGTCTGTTTGTTTAAGATAAAAAAAATTCTTATAGTCAACTATATTTTGTAGTGTAAGCTTCAACCTACTCCTTGTAGTCTCTTGTGAGACGATGGTGGTTTCTTGACTTCTGGAATGAGAGCAATTTATACCTTTTTAGATCTCAGAAGATAAATTTAGTGTTTGTGACTCTTGATATACTAGAAAATATATATGTTTTTTTGGTAAGAGTTGGCTTACAAATTAACATTATTTAGTAATATTAGTGTAAATAAACCTATAGAAACAATGTTAAATTAAATTTAATAGAAGCCATGTGTCCCCAAGTAAAAACATACATTAAAATACCATCTTTTAAGATAAAATCTTAAAATACACATAACATAAAACTAGTAAATTTGAATAGTAAGTTGAACTTTTGATTAATAAGTTCAATCGAGTCATTTTCATTTTAACAATTATCTTCACATGTAACTTGTTAAATAACAAATCCTATTTTGATTATAAAGGTGGTATGAAATTTGTCAATTTGATCGATCAGTTCCACTCTAATTAGACCAAAACAGTCTTATCACAGTAGTAATGCAAGCCCTCTAAAGTATGGGTTGTACTTTAGTAAGGTAGAAATAACTCAACTTTATATATCAATGGATGTCTCATATTATAACATTTCATTTAAATTTAGTATGTAGCCATTATAATAAAATAACTCCTTAGTGTCTGCTCTTTAAAGCGGTCTACTTTTTTTTATTGGTTTTCACCATATTTGGTGGTTTGTCAATTGTAACAATGAGTTTGATTACGTTTTCTTTTTTCACAAAACTATTATTTACCCATTAGAAAGAGAAGGGTATAGTTCTTTTTTACCACTTCAGAGCATGAAGAGTCAAACCTTTGTAAAGTAAGAATGATGAAGATATCTTTGTTATACTTTGAAAAAGAAAAAAAAATGTCTAAAGGCAAATGACAACGCTATGCTAATTAATTTAGAAAGAAAAATATTAAAAAAAAATCAAACATCATTCTTTTAATTTACAAAAAAATTAAAATACAAATTACTATGAAAAAACAAAATACTGAATTCAATTGATCTATCTTTATGACTATGAAGACAAAGAAAGAAGATAAATTGACTTGAGGTTGTTTTCAAGAAGATACAAATTAATGGAACATGAGAACTAATGGTAAGAGTCATGAATGAATTGCACTTTAGCTCTATGTAAACGAATTATGTTGGAATAAAGTGCATCAATGATCACTCGACTGCATCAATGATTGTCCACGAACATAAATATTGAATCTCTATATGAAGGTTTACCTTGTTATAGATGGTCGGAGACATGGAAATAGAAGTTTTCATGATCTTATTTTTATTTTTAATAATATATCTTATTTTAAAACTAATTATGTAATATGTCAGTTTAAATAAAATCTTTTTATATAAATCATTCATTAATATTATAGGAATCATCTAACACATAATTTTAGGTTAATTAACAGTATTTTTAAAATTGAAGTGTACATTAATTTGAAAATTTTCTCAGTCTTTTGTATAAAGTTACTAATTTAATTTGAAAAAAATAAATAACATTTTAAAGTCACATATAAATAGTTTGTTGTATGGTTAGGTTAGGACAGTGAATATGTATGGGAGTGGAAAGTAATTGGAAAATAATTTATCACAATACATATACATAGGCCAGGTGAAATGGAAGAAGAAGCTGTTCCGGTGGGAGCAGAAGCAGGGATCTCTGGTGGCTCCGGTGCGGTGAGTCGGGCGCGGAAGCTGCTGTTTCGGCGAATTCTAATGGGGATCAAAGACAAGTTCTTCTTGGGCTCCTTCTATTGCATCGACAAGCAACGCAACATCATTCTCCAAGACGCCATTGAGTATCGCAGCACGCTCCAATCCTCACCTTCTCCCATGGAACAGAGGTGGCTAGGTCTTATTCTCATTCCTTCCTCTTGCCGCACCACTTGTCACGTCGATTCCTCTCTCCACGAACATTTCTCTCTCCTCTCGCTTCACCCAACACCACCCAGTTAGCTAGGGTTTCCTTTATATCGACAATGCGTGCCCCTTCAATTGCTCATTGAGTTAGCCAGGATTTCCTTTATATTGACTGTGAGGGAGTGTCTCATCAATTGCGCATGTTTGAAAGAAAATATGTGTGCTACTGAAATTACTAGCTAGATGTTAATGTTTTTTTTTTTAATTTTAAGATGGCGAATGATCTATCACATTTGAGTAGAGGTTGATATAAAATACCGCATGCCATCCGGCAACTTGCGGGTGCGAATTTGAATATTTTGATAAATTTTTAGTGTATGTTTACGAGTTAAAGTGATTTTTATTTGTTGGATTATCACTAGTTATAATATTTATAAGTAAAATTCAATAATAAATTTAATATTTATTATTTTTATAAATTATTATCAAATCTAATTTAATTTAAAATTTAATATTTTTTATTTTTATTAATTATTATTAAGTTTTATTCAATCTAAAATTTATTTATTTTATTTTTGTTAGTTATATATTATTTAATTAATTGAGTAAATTATTGTTATACAAAATAGATGATAAAAAGTTTCAATATATCTTTACGAATGTAGGTTTATCGGTTTAATCTATGGATTTTATGGGACAAATGTAATTTATAAAAATTGAAGATTGTTTAAATGCGAATTAAAAAGACGAATTTTTTGTAGTACTAATATATGGATATACCTAGACGTGAACTTAATTAGGTGGACGACTCTGTATACCCAAAGATGTGAGTGAGGAAAAGGTGAATTTCCTTTGTTAGACTGCAATTATGGTAGCTGTTTGTGGCATTGCTTTATATTCAGAAAAAATGTAGTTGATGGACACATCTCAATATTATTTATGGTTGCATTGTACATGTAATTACTTCATAAATCTTGATGTTGTAGCTGAATTGGTTTTCACATATGAATTTTATTTGTTTTTGTTTGCGTGTTTTGAAATTAATTGAGTTTTTAATCAATTCAAAGATTTCCGACCTCATTAATTAGTCTTAGTAATTAAGCTTGCGGCTGTACTTTCTATCCTTGATGGTTGTTAGAAAGGTCTTATGGAGGCCATGCCAATGCTTAGGATCTGTAGTTTGAAAAGCCTGACTACGAATAAGCTAATTTCCTCATGTGAGCCCTTATCTGTTGTATAATGCATAAATCCAGTGTAATGCATAATTCATCGAGGTACATCAGAAACCTCTTGCATTGGTACACAGAGATTACCAAACTGGTTAGAGTATAAAGGAAATTCAGAATAAGAGTACTAATGACAAAATGAAAAGGGTATAATGGAGAAGGAAAACCCATATTTGTAGAACTCCAAATGTGACAATCATCTCAACATGTGCACGAATTGGGAACAAAACGTTTATCTTGGCTTTTGTCATGGAGATGAAAGACGTTTTTTTTCTTTCTTTGTAGAGCGTTTGATGATGAATGAATTGATCTCGATAAAATTGCTGGAAGTGTTACAGTAGCACGAGAGAGATAAACCAAGTGAAGATTTTATGCATGGAAATCATTATTGACTTGATTCTCAAGAACTCATAAAACCACCCAAATCACTACTAGAAATGAAGAGGCAACTGCAGTTGCACTTCGTATAATGGCTTGAGAAACACCAAAGGCATGATTTTGCTTTTGTTTATTGGAGTAACTATTACAAAACTTCTTGTATCAAAAGCCTGGGAAAATCTACAATATTTGTTTTGTTCGTCTTTTTAGTACTGTCTCCCAAAAAAAGGCATTATACACCTGAGTTCAGCAACTAGTATTTATTACAATGAAGAAAACATGAATTGAAAGAGAGGTTCATCCTTTAAATGATTTTTTTACCTTGAGAGATTATTCCTTTATTTCAGACCGAGAGATATACGGATTCGCAGAAAAAGTTCACAGAAATTGTGGCCAAATTTACACATATAGAAGTTAGGATACTTGCTTAGCTTTAGAATAGACATAGTATTTCATGTACAACTTGAATGTAAAAATGATATTCTAAGTTCAAGTTTTATAATGTGACATGAACAATCAAAACCTATTACTATAAGGTGTTCCGTAGACAATAAGGTACGGTACAGTTCTGATGACTGTGTCAATGGGAATTGCAAAGTTAACACCTGATGACACTCCAGTCCCTGAAATGCATCAAAATGAGAAACAAGTATTATTCAAACTTAATCAAGTATTACAAATTATTCTAATTTAGCTTTGATAATGCTTTCCACAAAAATTTCGAGCTTAGATAATGTCGACGAAATTAAGAGGAACAATAATTTAATTTCTTCTTTAGGTTAAAATAATTGAAATTTAATTATATAATATTCGACAGATTGAGGTTGTTAGCAGGTTCAGAGGAATACAAAGCTTCCTAAATTGAGCGGATGAACATTTGAAATAAAAGGAAACAAATTTCTCAGAACTAATTACCCTTTTAGAAAATAGAGAAAAAAAGTAAAGGTGATGATGAATCTGCAAGTCTGTTACCTTATTCAACACCCTTTTCTACGGAAGGAATATAATAGATGAAGGGAGAAAAAGTCATCTCAATTTTCTAGACTTAAATTATGTGCTGCAGCTTCTTGTGTCTGACTATATTTTAAATAAATATGACGAACAAGAGCTTTGCAACAAAAATAGGAAGTAATAGTAACATTTTATAAGACAAAATTTCCTGTCTAATTCAGATTAAAAACATGAGTCTCTTATTCCCTCTTCATAGAGTTGAAAGTATATTCATAAAAGTTATAGCATCTTATTACCTTTCTTAGTGAAGGTAGCTGTGTTTACTCCAATAACATGGCCATACGAGTTGATCAATGGTCCACCTGAATTTCCTGATCACATTCATGCACATATAAGAAGACTACATACCTACATAGTCTAGTGGGACTGCAAGTTAAGAAAATACTGAACTCCAAAATAATTTGGTGAATCCTAAGAGTTGTAACGAACAATATTATCTAAAACATGGAACTTCAGCAAACAACAAAGTCATGTTTTAAATATAACATATAGACATGGAAACAGGGGCGGAAGTAGTTCTAGTAATTTCCATAAAATAAAACGTTTTTAACCAAGATTATTTTCAAAACTATATATTTGTTTCCCCCATATAGGTCGAATGGAGTGAATCTGCCAGGTTGATCTCACTAGGCATTGTATTTGCCAAGAATGATGGAATCATCTGTACTAGATATGGAGATAACTGGTTAGTATTGTGGATTCCCATGTCATATTTTGCAAAAGCTCGAGTAAATTAACCCAGAAAATAAAAGTAAATTGTTTCAGGTTTGCAACTGTTATGATAGCTACGAAATGAATTTAGCTTAAGTAATGAAATCACATCAATAACAGATATTATATGGACAAAACATATTTTAAACATCATGATGAGATGAAAGGTAGAATTAGTCTCAATCAATGCTCAAGTTGTAGAGTACATGGGAAAAAAATAGAGGTGGCTATTTTTATTAATGTGCAATGACTTAGGGTACATACTACAGTTTCCCACATTCCTTAATTTTTACTTAAAGGAGGTTGAGGTCCTAACACTATGAACGCCAATTAAGGGTACAACTTACCTGCATTAATTGCTGCATCAGTTTGAATAGCTCCTCTAATGGCCCCTCCATTTGGGGAAGGTATCTCCCGGCCTAAACCACTGACCACCTGCATAATTTACATTAGACAATAAAGAATGATTACATTATACTTTTTTGGAGCATCAAAACTTATTATTATACTCAAACCAAATGCCTACATCCAAAATCCCCACCTAGTCCAATTATTTGACCTAAGTTTAGGTGGCCCAAAATGGTTACATGCTTACAAGTTGATCGTATGTCTATCAGGCATTATTCTGAAAAATCTAACAAATTTTGTTCTTGTGGAAAACTATAGCTCAATATGACAAAAATCTTTATATAGGCCAGCATAAATAATTGCTCTAAATTTCATCTATAAGTTTTTATCCTTCTTCTACAACTATTTTGCCTGAATGGATAGAGATGTTAGAAACAAATTATTAAAAAATTACCCCTGTTGTGAGAGTGTTCTCATATCCATAAGGATTCCCAATGGCAAAGCAACTTTGGCCAACATGTAAATTGTTCGACTGACCTAGATTAGCTGGCTTTATTTCGTATCCATCAACATCAACCTGCAAGCAGAACAACTTTTATGTATTTCTGAGTGGCAACAAGAGAACACGTTAAATGCAACTTAGTATATATAGGCTTTATTAGGTAAACAAAAGCAGAGAAATGAAAATCTGTCTATCAATGTATAACATGTAAAGTGCAGGCTGCGAATCTGCTACATCAATTTCTTTCAACACTCATTTCATGTAGTTCCTTGTCTTTACAAATCCTTTGAGCTCATAACAAACTTTTCATTTCTATTCACTTTAAAATAATTACGGTCAAACTTCAAAGACATTCAGAGCTTTTCTCTCTCTTTTCCTTTTTCTTTTTACTGGGACAGAATAATACGGCTTTTGAACCATAAATAGAATCTGTGTTTTGTACCAGACAAATACTGATTTTGGTACTTAATTGGCCTTTCAATTTGATGAACATAAAATTTGTTTGATACTTTTTAGAATCTTAGAAGGGAAAATTGATGGTCTCAAATGACTGAATAATTAAGATAAATTATGTGCTTAGTCAGGCAATTTGCCAAACTTGACTACAAAATCCATTTAGTTTTAAAAAATGCTGGTGTTCAAGTGTCAAAAGTGGATATGCCATGATAATGGATCAGAAATAAGAAGTGTTTGAGAGAGTATAGAGAAGATACCACAGGAGTGGCAAAGAACCATATGTTCTGAAAAGGAGTGAAATGAAGAAAAAAAAGAGGAGGATTGGAATGTATACCTTCAGAACAGCTAAGTCGTATGCTGGATCAAACCCAATTATGTTGCCTTCCCTGTAAAAGCTATTCCCTTTGGCATCAACTAGGAACACCTATAGACAGCAGTACGAATGTGCAATACTGTTGCTACTTAGATAAATTCTAGTAAAGCAAAATGATGGAAAATGTGGAAAAATAGAATCATTTTCTCTGATAAAAAATATAATAAAAATTTTAATGGAATTAACAGCATTAAGGGAAAACCTTACAACGTTGTAAACCACTTGTATCAGTAGCCAGTTTAGAAACAACATGGTAATTGGTAACCTGTTCACCAGCAAAAACACATCACTAGTTTGAACAATCGGTAACCAGTGCAATCCAAGACAATATCTGTAGTATGCATGAGCATACAATTCCTTATTAGTTATTAAGGTATCGTGTAAAACTATGCATACATGTGTTATTCACTGTCGAATTACGTTCATAAAGATCAAGGAATTTCAAAGTCAATAAAACAGTTTTCCATATTTCAATCTTCATTGAATTGAAAGCACTTTGCAAGTACAAATTATCCTTTAGGTAACTATCTTCATAAACTTCAAACAAAAACTGCTCCACCAGTCAAACAGTAAATTAAGATAAACAGAATAAAATCCAAGTGGGGCGAACAAATTCCCCATCCTGATTTTGCTTCTCTTACTATGTGACCAAATTTATCCCAAATGAAGCCCGAACCAGTGCCTTCAACTGTTGCATCTTCATCCTCATTCAGCACGGCTCCCTTGGAAGATGACTTGGGCACTTTAGCCAATTCAATGTCTTTAATGAATACAACCGACAATGAAGTATCCTGTGACAATACCAATTTCCATATTTAAGAAAAATAACAAAAGAAAAAAAAGTAATCCCCATTTATACTGAACGAAATACAACATAAGAATTTAAGCAAGGAGTGTGTTACTAATACTATGTAAGCAAAATTGAGGTGACCTGAAAGAGTTGCACAACACGGTCTTCTTGTTGCTGAAGCTCGTCATCTGGCAGAAGCTGTGAAAGTGCAAGTGGTGTTGAATTGGGATTGCCCAAATTGAGAAGTAGGAGGCTGGAACCAAAGATCGTGGCTCGACGCGTAGTGACAGAGGGAAGGTTCTTGGTTGAAAAAGTTGTATTTAGCATTGGCAATGGAAAGAGGTTGTTTCGCAGAGAAAACAGCGCCATGTCTCAGATACCACCGGATAAGACCATTCCTTACCTGCCTTTTCTTCATTCCACTTTTATTATTTTCTTTTCACAATGCCTCAAATGTTTATCTATGTATAAATTTTATATAAACTAAACTTTATCACAAATATTGATATCCAATTTAATATTTATTTTAGGAATATCCTATGCAATGTTAATTCATCATTTATATTTTCATTAATATGGTAATGGTGTAAATTTAAAAGAGAAATATGTTATTATCACTTATTCACTCTTTTTTTTTAAATTAAAGTAAGTAGATATATTTTAATCAATAATATGAGTCATCTTTATTAAGTTTTGTATTAATTTAGTTTTAACTTTATTATTCGAAACCTAAACGTCTCTATAAGAATGTCTTGATTAAAAAAGAAACATTAAAACTTATAATTATTTTTCCTATTGATACTATAATTCATATTAAAAAATATACACATATATCATATCATAATGACACTTTGTTCTAAGTTTTATTTTTTATATTTTGATTTTGATTTTGAGAGAAAGAAAAATATAAATATGTGATTTGAGAAAGAGTGTTGGATGTGTATCATATTCAATTCGTATTTTGAGTGTTACTTTTTCAGTTGAATATCTGATTAGTGTTTCATTATCATTTATCACATCTTAACTTTTCAAACTTCACATTTTATACCAAGGTTTTTCACCTTCTAAAAATTCATCCAATGACTCTGTTACACATAAAAATCAAAGAGGTAAAAGACACAGTAGTAAACAAAAGTTGATGAAATTAATGATGTAAGGATGTAACTCAATTATTCCAAAAATTGTATTATTGTGAGATTTGATCAATTTCTAAATGGTAGCTTTAATTTTTAAAACATATATCGAGTTAAAATATATTTGAATAAAGATAAAAAAATGCA
Source organism: Lablab purpureus (assembly GCA_030347555.1). Lineage (NCBI taxonomy): Eukaryota > Viridiplantae > Streptophyta > Magnoliopsida > Fabales > Fabaceae > Lablab > Lablab purpureus. The sequence goes on from CM059259.1 coordinate 14,294,583, forward strand.
CCCAGATAAAATATCATAAATATATATATTTTAATAAGATTTAGGAAAAATCGTAAGAGGAAATTATTATTTGAATATAAAATGGTGGTTATATGTTTAAAGAAGAGGTTATTTAAATGGAAGTAGAAGTTGTATTGAATAGGGAGGTTCTCATTTTCAACTGGGTGTATCTTTATACATAACAACATTTAAACTTTCATTGCTTAGATTTAAAGGTTCAGAAAGTCAAAGATCGTGATCGTGTGGGTTCATTTCGCAGAAATTATTGTCCATCAAGCTGGTTTATATATATATATAGTTCTGCAATTGGCTTGATTCAGGAGTCCAAAACTGTGGCCACCACATCTGTTACTTTGAATGTGTGTTATTAGTTATATATGATATATGCACCTTCCTCATTTTTGTGTTGTTTGAGACCTAACATTGATGTAGTGGTTTGACATAGCTCATGTCATTTGTTACTTCTCAGATGACTATGTTTTTTTAGCTTCTTCAAACAAAATTTATGCAGAAATTGTTCTGCAGATAATGTAAGAGATAATAGATAGTTTGTTTAAGATGCATGAATGATGACGATCGAAAAGAGATAGTGCATATACTAATTTAGATTTGAATTACTTTGTTTAATAAATTTAATTAGTAACTTCATGCAGACTGCACTTAATTATAAACTTAAAAAGCTTTATCCCCTCATTCCATTTTTTCAGAAGGGAAAGAAGATGAAAGGAAAGAGTTCAGGAAAGAGAAGAAAAAAAGGGGATATTAGAGAGGAGTTATTGAAAAGAACGTTTGTATAGGAGTTACTACGTAGAATTTATGGATATAAGGACTAAACATATAAGGATTAAAACGCATAATTTAGATAAATATAGAAATTAAACAAGTGATTAAATTAATGAACTCATGATAACACCACCTAATTAACATGCCACTGATTGGTTTGTTGACCAAATTATTGGATCACTATGTATCATATTTATAAATGCATTTTAAAAAAGATGAAAACTAATTGATCATGCGAATGGCCGTTAAAAGGTATATTTAATTTTTAAAAATATAGAAAGGATTTAAATTATTAGCAAAAAAAATCCTCAAAATCGATGTATCTGTAGAAAACGACTTTTAATGATATGTTTTTTGTCAGTTGGTTCCATTTTTTCTAAATATGTTTACCAGCATTTTCCTTAAAATCTTAAGTGTTTATATCACTTGTGATTAAATATTTATGTTTCTTAGTAATCATTGAGACCTATTTTTCCCAAGAATAATTCGTTTGAATTCATTATTAATTAAAATTTCTGTATACATCAATATTTCATTATCCACTGCTACATATAAAATTAGTATTAGTGAACGAATAGCATCATCTATTGCTAAGTCATGACTATATCTCTTTACAGAATTATAAATTATTGGACATATACTTTTATTATTTCGAGACATATTGTGTGATGAATAATTTTTTATTTAAATATTTTATTGCAAATATCATCACTAAATTTATAAACATATTTGAGTGATAGATTGTTTGAGAGATATAATTTCTTTCTAATGATACATTTCGGATGCCACTAAATAAATATAAAATATTTTGAAAGTTTGGGAAGGATTTGTATTTGTTAAAATTATGTCACAATGGCTATCACATTTTTTCTATAATATTCACGAAAATTTTTGTGACAAATAAATCTATGTCTAATATTTTGAAAATGCATTTTCATGAAAAATTATAATTAAGTTATTAGCCCATGGTACATTAAATTTGAAAAAAAAATAGATTTATGACTAATTATATATTTGAAAATATCTCAAAATTATAGAGAAATAGTTAATTATTATAATTGACTTTTTTATTCATATAAGAAGTACTGGTTGAAAAAATATAGTAATTGTAATGTTTTAGTTTAATATTTATTAGAAATTACATAGGAAAAATTGTAAATATTTTAAAAAAAGATCATATAATTGATTGACTTTTTTAGTGAAATTTATAGCCTGCTCAAACATTTCCACCAAATAATAGAATAAAATGCCACCAAAAATAAGATTGTATAACTGATAAAACTCTCATGTTAAATATTTTTTTTTAGTTCTAGGTATTGATTTTGGAAAAACTAGAATATTCGTATAAAATGTTTTAATTAGTAATTTAAGTTGTTAATGCTAACTTTTATATATAATAATTATATAAAAACTAAATTACTATATCTGGTTTCTTCAAAATTAAACTTTTATGAAGAACAGCTTATATTGTAAGAACTTTATCTTTTTTTATAGAGTATGTTAATCCGTATCCTTATGGTATTAATTACAAAATAAATAAGTAAATGAAAAAAGGTTTTATTAAAAAATTGCATTAGAAATCATGAGAGAGCTGTGTACTATATTATACCAAAAGCTCTTGTCATCTTTTATTTGAAATTTTTGCGTTGGAGTGTGATATATATAATTCATTTCGTAAATAGATTTTTTAAAGAAATATTTAATTAAATATTAAAGAACTATGGTAAATACAATAAAAAATGGAACTTAATCTAATTGACCGTAGAAGGTTCAATTGCTTTTCACCTTTATTTTTTGATATTTTAACTTACAATATTAATTTTAAATGAAAAAAGAATCATATGGTATAACATGGAAACGAGTATAAAATACCAAATTCAACTCTCGTAATCAATTTCAATCACCCTAAAAAGTTTAAAACATATAGAATCACAAAATAATATATATATTATGTATATAAAAAAACATGCGTGATCCAAGAAAAATGAAAATTTATAATAAAAAGAAAAAAGGTTGGCAGGACAGTAATTGAGTCAAATAAAAAAACCTAAAAATTGTCTTGTGATAACCATTTTTAAATATCAATACATTAACAAGTCCTAATTTAAGCCGTCTCAACGTGTAAACAGTGCATACAAATCTGAATTGTTTGTTCAACCGTTGCTTTCACCTTTTACACGAATGCATAATAAAGATGCAAACTCATATATAGATTAAGGCCCACAATACTCCAATCAATATGATTTCTCAAAACGTTATTTTACAAGTTCAAGAACAAATATCTATCTGTGATTTTGTGGTCACAATTTCATTTCTGTGAACTAATGGAAGTTTATCAGTTTAAGTCTCCATGTTTCTACTAATAATTTGTTTATAGGAAAAAGGATAAAAGAAATGGTGATGATGAGAAGATATTGCAGGAGTACATACTCCAAACTAATTAATAGACAATAGAAATATTTAAGATTGTACCACAAGAGAAAACGATAAAGAGTAAGCTGTTCAACATTTGAAACAGGTCTATGCCATAAAGACAGCATTTAAAACAAGTACAAAAGGGACAACTCAAAATTTTTTGGAACATAGTCTATATAGATTTTGAATTTCTAGCACAGACCTTCTAAAATTGATAGACATTTCTAGTTGCCTGAGATTTAATCTTATGAATAAACTCCTCTATCCTCCTATTAAGGTCCTCATTTGACATCTTAGAAAACTCATTTTCTTCTTCAGCATTTGCTTTTACCTTCACAGTCTCTGATCTTTGCACCAGGTTCACTCTCTCTTCATTCACTACATGCTTGACTCTATTGGATCTATCAGATTTACTTCGCCGGTAAATTCTTGCAGGAATTGCTTTCTCCTCAACCTTTTCATTATTACCCTCATGCAAGAGAAGTGCTGGCCTTTTCTCATTGGAGCACTTACTAGGTTTCTCAGGTAGGTTTAGTGCCACAATTTCAAGTACACGTTCTGGGATATTTTGATCAGAGGCAGTTTCTTTCTTCTCCTTTAACGGCTTACATCCTAGCTTTTGTTTGGGATTAATGCATTGTTTATGAAATTGTTCATCATATTTGGGTACGTACGAGAGGGCATAGTTTCTTGCTTGACTATGTGGCACATACTCTTCATGGAGATCTTGTTTTCTTCTGGATGAAGAGAATGCTCCATAGTCAGCAGCAATGATGAGAATAAGGGTGTTGGACATGAAAAACCAGAAGATGTTGTTGTTGAGGAGAGAGTAGGGAGATAGGTTGAAGGTATAGAAGACACATATGTAGATGAAAAGGGAGAAAATAGAGGCAAAGAAGGATAGACTTTTTGTTCTAGGGGCATGAACTTTTGGTTTGTAGTCTTCCTCTAGATATAGTGGTTTGGCCATGCAGGAGTTTAGGGAAGTGACAGGAGTATGTGAAGCTTGTGCTGAGGCTTACTTTAGAGTGTTTATAAATTGAGGTTTGGTGGGAGTTCAAATGAGGTGTGCAGAGCTTATATATATAATGTTTGATTCATGATGATTAAGTATCAAATGATTGATTCTTTACAAATACAAATATACCCTTCTAGTGACAAGTTTTGCTTCCCTTGGATCATTTGAATGATATCCAATAAAATGTTGAGCAAAAATGTGCCAGCTAATTTGTTGAATAATTTAAACCCTATGATGTGTTTGAGTTGAATATTGGCTCCATCTGTATTTGTTAATAAAATGATATGCATGAATTATCTTAATGATCTTACCTCTGTTACGTGGACAAATATACGTACGCACTAAATTCACGGAGAAGAATGTGATTATTCAACTATATATAAATATAGAACTTAATAATGTACTCACATGTAGCAGAAATTACAGGTACAATTGACATAATATCTATAGAATAACTACGAATATCTTGGGTCTCTGGGTTTAGGTATTTCGGCTTAGTTTTCTCTCAATTATTTTACATGATAGCTATGCAAACTAAAAATTATTGCCAATGAAAATGAAAAGGAATTTGGCAGCAAGAGGAAGCCAAAAACATAACGTCATGCATGATAAGTTAGCATTGATTGTTCAAACGCATAACAAAGTTTCCACAGATCAAGTGTTGATTCAGCAATTATCAGGTTCTCTGATAAATACTTAATTTAATAATTCCTCTGACACATACGAAGTATCAAACCCAAACTTTATATAAGGCTAGCCGAGAAGTTGTTTTATAAGTTATAAGTTGAGATTATGTTGCTTGTTTCATTACGATTGGACATGGGCTTATTTATTGTTTTCCTGCATTAAAATAAACAGAAACATTATATTATGAGCATGAACTATATATAGAAGTACATAGCTTGAGGAATTCTCTAGAATGTATACATGGAAGACATTGATGAGCCTATATGTATGCATTTTCATTATTATATAATCCGTTCATATATCATATTATTAATTGTCGTTATAGAATTCTCTATGATGTTTCTGTGTAAACTTACATGCAAATCTATACAGATTCTGTAAGATGCATGAATGGCAATTTTTAAAAAAGGATTTGGCCTAACTGTCTAAAAAAAGTTATTAAAAGATACGTATTCTTTCTCTCTTAACATACCTTGTGTTAAGTTTTTGGTTACAGTTATCAATGATTTTCATCTGACATTAACGAGGATTGAGTCTAGCTTAAAAACTTAAGTTTAAATTTAATGCGATTTAAGAAAGAAAATAGGCATAACTATCCAATACAACTAAAGTCTGTGGTAAAAAAAGAAATAAAAATAGTTCCGAAATAGATATTCCCCGTCTTGGAACGCAAATGAAAGTAACACAAATGATAGAAGCAAATGTTGGAACGTGTGTGAATATGATAAAACCCACATAGACACTTGTGCGATGAAACGAGATTTTGAGATTCCTATGAATGATAAACAAGATGACTAGTTACTGATGCTGCCTAGGTGGCTAGCTAGGTGTATCTTTATCCGCAGGATTCTTGAATTATGACAAATAAACAAAAACCAAAATCCAAGCAATCATTTACTAAAGTCTGCGTAACTCTTGCTCGTCTGGGGCAATATAATGGTTTTGTGGGTCCTTTCCAACAACTCTTCTCGTTTTTATTGACATTCAAAGCTTAGCACATGTAGCATGAAACCTTAAAATGACCAACATGTGGCAAAATTTGCTTGAGCAGCCCCAAGGTTTTGGGTCCCCATTGACTTAGTCATTTACCGTCTATGGCAAACACCTTTGCTTTGCTTCACGAGTTTAAATATAGTTACACCCAACATCAAGATGGTGACATTAGATTGTGTGGCACGCATATCTCAAGACTTTATTCCAAAAACAATTGTAAAATAAAAGGCTCCTTCAATTTATAGGTCATATGCTTCAACTCTCTTCAATACTTCTGCTTGGTGCTGGTTTTGAAAATCACAACTAATGGGGTCTTTTGGATTGAGTGAGTGATAAACTTGGTTGTGATTGTTCATTTATTTACTTAAATGTTGGGGAGCAAGAATTGGTGGGTTAGAAATTGGTAAAAGCTTTGTCGTTTTAGAATTGGTTAATTATCTCTTTCTTGCGTGATCAAATCATAAAAAAGATTGTGCATTAATTATAAAACTACGTTTAATAGAAATTTGTAGTAACTAGAGGAACATACCAAGAACAGCTTGATAAAGATGTGGTTTCGTGTGTTTCATTGATGTTTAGTCTATTGTACATATCTCACTGATGAAAGGGAGGCCACCATGATTTGGATTTGCCTCTATGATGGGATTGATTAGATTTATTAACAAATAAATTATTGTGTTTAAAAGTTCACTAAAAAAGATTTTAAAATAGTTTTTTTCCTCGCTTTATAAACTAACATTTTAGAATTACACTATCTATCTTTATTTTCTTCCTTCCCTTGTTGTTTATAGATTCTAATCATATGAAAGGATAGTGTCTCATCACACAGGTGAAAACATTCAATAATTACTATTGAATTAAAATATATTATTCAGAATAAAATACTTTAAAATTTCACATCATTATTAAAGTTATGAAAGATTTATCAAATAAAAACAATTTTTTTTAAATATTTTAATCATAGTATCCTGATATTACATAACTCTTTCAATAATATCATTAACTCGTCTTATCATCATACTCATTCTCTTTCAATATTTCCATCATCACCTTAATAATTATTTCCAGAATAAATAATATAATTATTATTTTTATAGTTGTTATTGTAATAATACTGCCTTCAAGATTTAATGATGAAATCTTACTAAATTCTTAAGTTTTTTAATTAAAATTATTTATTTTATTTTGACAGTAATTACTGACCATTTTCTTCTATCCTTATAAATTATTGCTCTAACATTAATATGACTCCTTGTGGTTATTATCATAAGAGTTTCAAATACAGATTACCCTACGCTAGACCTATCTTTTCTTAAATGATAAACGATTTTTTTAAAATGATTTTTTAAATATATTTACCTAGTTAAATTCCGGTGCACATTATCTATTGAAATAGATTATGTACTTGAATAGTAAAAAATCTATTTTAGTAAATAAAGTGGACATATGTTTAGTTGGATAATTTTGATTGAAAAAATATTATTTCAGAAAAAAATTGTTAAAATACTTAATAGATTGTAAAATTTAAGATTAAATAGCATTATAAATACAAATATGATAAATCTCTCCTTTATATTTACTTATACAAATATGATAAATACAAATATTATTATTATTATTATTATTATTACTTTTGTTGATATAATTTAATAAGATATTCAAAATGATTTTGAATTAAAATTTTATATATATATATATATAATATATTCTTAACGGAATTTAGTCACACATAGTTTAGAGACTGAAAATATAAGTGGTTGAATAATTTGTATTTCTAGTATTAGGGTCATAGAGGTACACTCATACCATGATCCTACACTTCCAAACACAATACAGTATTTTATTTAAAATTTAGAAAATAATTAAAATTATATTTGGTGTGTGGATGAGTGATTGGAGAGAAGTTTTGTAAGTTTTTGTTAAAAAGAAAATTCAAAAGTCATGCATATAAAATCACTCCTACTATTTATTATATGAATTCACCATTGGTTTTAAACTAAACAATGGTTAATTACTAATAAACTCACAATCTGACCATTGGTTTTAAAAAATAATAAATCATTAGCTATTAATAAACTCACAATAAGACATATATAAATAAACTTTATAATATTTTTAAAATAATTTATTATAATTTTATTAAGTGATGTTTCACATGAAAATACTTTTCCTCGTGTGCAATGAATTTTTCTTTCCATAAAGTGATGAATATACCTCAAAAAGTAAAATACAAGATATTAACCATTATTGAAAAATAATTATTAAAATTATGATTATTTTTGTATTAGTGATAGAAGTGCTTCATACTTGTTGTTGGTGCTATTCTTGGTCACTAAGTTTGTAGCTATTCTCCACCAACAATGTTCTTATATGCATAGTGATGAGTTGGTTGTTTTGATAATATATAAGTAATTTCTGTTTGTTTTGTATTGAACAAATGATAAATTGAAGTCTACATACTTTTTTTTTTGGTAATAAGATAAATACAAATTTTTATAATTGTTTTCTAAATTCATGAGGTTTTATTTCATTCAAATAGGAGATTATTAACATTATTTTTCAAGTAAAAAAAAAAAGAATATGAAAAGCAAAGGTATAAGGATATTAATTAAGGATTAATATATTTTTCCTTTGATGTGTCCACTTTGCAAAGTATTGAAGGATCTGTGCAATTGATTTGTGGTGTGGTGTAATTGTCATTTAGCTCCTAAGGTGAATTAGGTACCTAATGTTCTAAAAAATATGATTGATGAGTATAATTAAAAAAGTTTTCTTTATTTGTTTTTAATGAATTTGTGTATTTTTTTTATATTAATTGTGGTATAATAACAATTTACAATGTGATCATACTAAAGATTGAAAAAGAATTATCTCGAATTATGATTATATAATTAAACTTCTTAAATTTTATAACAATACTTTCAAATATTAATATATTCTAACTCTTTCATTCAATGACTATTACAAATAGATTTAGATTTTATTTTCTAATAAAGATCAGATTCAAACTTATCAAAGCACAACATAAGCATAGTAGGAAACGCAGAAGGGTGACGTCACATGCATCAGCCATGTGAGATGTAGGTACACATAACTGTTAATGTTAATACAATATCTAGCCCTAAACCATTCCCTATTCTCGGGCCTTAGTCTCGGGCCTTAGTCTTGGGCCTTAGTCCATCTTTCATCACAGCCCAAACAAATACCTTTGGGTTGGAAAAAGCAAACTTATTTAATTATATGATGTTCCTCTATGAACGCTGGGTGGATAGCGTTATTTGCAGTAAAATAGTTATCTTATGAACCATTTGTTTAAATTTTATATTAAAATAATATAATTCAAACACACTTCTTTCAACATATTGAAGCTTTTTCAAATTTGATAATCTTTTAATATTTTCAACCTTTACTAAAAATTATATTTAAATTAAAATAAATTTGCAGTACCTATTTCTCTTGAGCAGTAGAAGAATACATTAAAAATAAAAGTACACAGGGGATAAAAATATTATTTTATTTAATTATGATAAAATCATGTATCTTAAAAATTATATTAAAATATTTCATCCTGAATAATAAAGATTTTATTTTATTATATACTAATAAAATAAAATAAATAAATTTATAAATGAAAAAGGAAAACTAACTATTTGACATGTTATCTTTATGCTTTTAGTTAAATTTATGAAATTCAAGTATTAATATCTAAAAGCAATAAAAAACAAAGGGCAATGAAAGTCACATGCCTTCATAGCTTATTGGAAGGAGAGTTGGTACTGAAAGTATTACTTTAAGATTGAATATTCACATGTAAAATATAAGAGTAAATGTGTAGAAAAAAAAGAACTATGAGTATATATAGAACAAAAAGGAATAAAGAAAATCACATTTTTGAATATTAATGGTATTCTAATAAGTATAGTCACAGTTCTTGCCAAATGAAAGAACTAAGTGTTCAACCCAAATTCGGATGCCAAATATGCAGTGGTATTTGAATATTAATGGTATTCTAATATTAGTAGTACTGTACTACTAGTGATATGGGAATTTGGTCTAATTTTAAGATCAGAACTTTGTTTCAGAATTTTAACAGTAAATAAATTGGTAAATTAGGTAGCTTAGATTAGATCAGTAAAGATATGCAGTATGTGATAATAGTACACTGAAAGGGATAAAAAATTAGCAGTTAACTGGGCAAAGAAACATTTTTTTTTGTTTGGGTACTTCAAAAACTGAAAAAGGTTTTGTCTTGCACAAGTTGATTGATTTAACAGAGAAAGAATGTAGGTTATGGGTCTGAGTTGATGATCTCTTTTTACTTTACTTTTGCTGCAGGCTTATACAGTCGTGTCTTATCAGATGTATCATGCATTTATATGCATTAACCAATAAACTCTTCTGGAAATGTATATTACCTTTTATAGGAACCAATTTGTCTTTCCCCATCTCTCTCCCTTTTCCATGCAAACTAGCACTGTCATACTCACAATTGCAAATTTGGGAACCTAAACGAGACAGCAAGCCTTGGCTGTTCCTTTGCAGCCTTCACTGCTGACACATAAAAAATGAGATGCTTAGAGTTCCCTTTACATTCTTCTCCTTTGCCATCAACACTATTCAAGAAACCTCATATAGAGTAGGTGGATCTTGCCTTTCATTTGCCTCCAAACCACCAAAGTTTGCAACTCCACTTTGTGAGTTTGTCTCAGCTTGGCCGTCTTCTAGTACTCCTCACCTATCTCAAATGGGCTATTTCTCTCTTCTCCTTGTGTTCCTTTTGTTTGCTTGTGGAATGGTGGGAATGGGAAGCAATGTACATGGGGAAGAAATGGTAATGGAAGAGGAGTTGTTGGGGTTGTTTGAAGTGATGGATGCTCTTGTGGATGACCCTGACTGGGCCCAGGCACACCCTCAACCATGTACTGACACCCCATGGCCTGGAGTTGAGTGTGAAGTTAGCAATGACCCACCATTTTTTCATGTCACAAAGATCCACATTGGTCCTGATATACTCTCCCCACCTTGCAAGTCTTCTGCTTACCTTTCTAAGTCCTTGCTGAAACTCACTTATTTGAAAACACTTTCAATTTTTAACTGTTTTGTTGCTTCACCCGTCAATCTATCCTCAACTCTCTTTGGTCCTTTCTCTACCTTAGAACACCTGGCTTTGCAGTCTAATCCAACACTCTCCGGAGAAATACCTCCAAGTTTGGGTAGTGTTACTAGTCTTAGAGTCCTCAGCCTGTCTCAGAATAGCTTCCAGGGAAACATTCCGAGACAGATTGGTGATTTGGTGAGTTTGGAGCACCTTGACTTGAGTTATAATAACTTAAGTGGTCAAATCCCCAAGGAAATTGGAGATTTGGAAAGTATTGCCATTTTAGACCTCAGTTGGAATGAACTTGAAGGGAACCTTCCTAGCTCACTTGGACAACTTCAAGTTCTTCGGAAGATGGATTTGAGCTCAAACATGCTTACAGGAAAAGTACCTCCTGATTTAGGATACCTCAAGAGGTTAGTCTTGCTTGATCTGAGTCACAATTTTATTGGTGGTCCGATTCCTGAAACTCTGTCTAACTTAGAGTTTATAGAATATTTTCTCATGGATGACAACCCCATCAAATCTGAGATACCCCACTTCTTAGGGAACCTTTGCAAGCTGAAGTCAGTGAGCTTCTCAGGGTGTGGATTGAGTGGCTCCATACCCAATTCCTTGTCATCTCTGAAGAACCTTACAGCTCTCTCCCTTGATAAAAATAGTCTGAGTGGACCAGTTCCTCCAAATCTAGGTTTGCTCCCTAACTTAGATCAACTGAACATCAGCCAGAACATGCTGGATGGAGTTCTTCAGCTCCCTGATGAGTTCATTAGAAAACTTGGTAAAAGGTTGGATGTAAGAGGAAACACTGAACTTTGTATCAGTGATCAGCCAAAGAAGAATCTGTCTTCATATTTGGAAATCCCCTCTTGTGTAAATAACAAGGCAAGAAACAGCAAATCTTTTGCTGAAGGACCACCAGAAGATCCAGCAGGTATCAAGCCATCATTCTACCAAAGCAACATAAGTTCAAGTTCATCATGGCTGGATGTACGAGTCATCTTTGTTTCCTTGGTTTTATATTTTATCCTTAGTTTCCTGAATTTGTTTTTGTGACACTTGGAGTGTAATTTGTAAAATGCTTTACTCAAATCTACATTAAAAACTTCATTCATAGGTATTCTTGTTGGTGATGTTCATGGAAATTATTCACATAAAGAATCACTTAATGCAGTTTAATGGTGTATGTTAGTCCATTACCGGCTTCCACTAATAGGACTGGTTGCATGCAATGGTGAAAGTTAAAGATTCACATTTGGCCTTTTGTGTTTGATTTTTGTATCTTTTGGGAAAGGCTCCCTCTTAACTCCCGAGTCCTATACCCGAGTGTTGTTGTCTGTGGCAGCCTTTAGAAAGAGTGGCAGGAAAGAAACACAGTACTGTCGGTGACTGATATAAATGAGCTTGCTGCAGCCACCCTTGTTGCTGCCAACATAAAAAAGATGCACACCTCACAGAACTTGTTTTGGTAGAGAGGGAGACACAGAGAATCTTGTAAGAAATTCCCAATCTTTACCTGCAACTTGCAAAGTTTCAACACATTGAATACTAGTGTAGAATCCAACAGAGGAGAAAATAAAAAGAAAAAGTGTCTGATCCGTATTTCTTTGTTCTCTCACGTCTACTTTGTATTGTGAAGCTTTGTTTTATATAATTGCAAGACTTATATGATCTCCTGTGTGCCACATGAAATGCCAAGTGAAGCTAAGATATCAAACAATACTAAATAGGCCATCAATTCAAAATGTGGCCAGTCAAAATATACTTAATTCATAGTATATTTGGGTTGTGCATTTCATATATTCAGTTTCATAATATTTGATTCAGGTTACAGATATAATTTAACATTGGCATGAGTGTGCTTAATTTACTTTCCACATAAGAAGTTAATCATTTATATTTTTCACTTGTTAACTGTTAGTCTCTGTTTTTTCAACAGTTTCCAAGCACAGTGTGAAGTTAAGTGTCAATGTCTTCTCTAAATATGTTTTTGGGCTGTATCTATCCACTCTACTATGTATAGTATGCAATGTAGCTTGTTGGATGAGCCCTTAGATGATGTGATGGGCTAATATTACCTGCCAAGCTAGACCTAAATGAATGTTTGTTTGGGAGTAGCATGAGAAGAATAGAGTTGTCAATGTCATCCTTGTACGCATGCAAGTTTTGTCTGAACCAAGATGACTATAATAGGCTTGGTTAGGACGCCTTTGGTAGGGTCTGAACCATTTTTTATGATTTTAATTCAGCCCATTCATCGTACACAACATCGACATTAGTTTTTCTTTAAAATAAAGTTTGAAGAATGACTTGTTTTTTTTATAAAAAAAAACAATAAAATTTTTATGGGTATTTTAAAAGTAGTTTTAGTCATATTTGAAAAGCATTTTCTCAAGAAAAGAAACAAAACTACCAAGTGGGCCTTTTAACTAAAGTATTTTTTTCATATAGCTTTTTATTCAGGACCTTAATTAGTTTATGTTTAGCTTTCATAAACTGAATTTAGAGAAATTTTCTTTTAATAAGCTTTTATAATGTTCTTTGATAGTATACTTTGTAAATGAAGAAAGATGTTGTATATAGTGCAAAATTTTAATGTTTAGAAGCAAGTAATGCATTATTTTGAAGTAAATACTGATTTTGATTTCCTAAAAGTATATTTTTTAAAATTTATTACAATTGGTATTTACATTTGATTTACCATATTTCTAAAAATAAATTTAGTGACACATTAGAGGCATTTGGATTTGTGTGATAGAGTTCCCATTTAGTAATACTACATACCGAGGTAATTGTCAGAGTTTGACTACAATTTTCCAGACAAACACAGTCATTCACGGGATTTTTTTGGGTACACACAGATCATTCAAATTTTTCAATTCATTGTTTTTTTTATGAAAGATAGGGCCAAGGCCCAACTTACACTACCACATTGGATTGACATGACATGAGGGTTAATTCATTTCAACTGTATCTTATTTCTTCTTCTTTTCTTTCATTCCTCTATAAGAGCCCCTTCCACGTGAAAAAGATTAAAATAAAATGTGAAAATCTTCATTTTAGATTACTTTTTCCATAATAAATAAACTAAGTGTAGGATGATTTTGTAGAGTTCAGAGGAAGAATCTATCTTTCTCAACCAATCTTTTTGGACCAAGTATCAGTTTATGCACAATGTTCCAGAAGAAAGTGTTTGATGAAAGTAATAGAACAGAAAAGGCTATAGATGATAATGGTAGTTTTTAAAGAAAATAACACCACTTACAAATTTTCTGTAATCTAAAGTCAAAAGTAGTTTAACATCTAAATAATGATAAATAAAGAATAGATAGTAATACTATTATCTTATGTTAAATAGTAAAAAACAAATACATACATATAACAAAGAAATATTCATTAATGATTTTTGCTGATGATATATTTCATTAATAGCAACTAATTCAATATTATTTTACTGCTATATTACAATTTAGGTTTAATTACAATTTAAGTCCCCATTTTTTGACTTCGTTCTTCCCACCTTTAGGTTGATGACGACGAATGCACTGGTATCTTCTACAACAGTAATCTCTACACAGTAAAAATGCAGACCATGTTTGTCCTGCAACTAGTGAATCTGAGAAGAAATTTGATGCAGTTAAAACTGGGTCTAATTTATTTTTTTCTAAAACACTTGGTATAAGTTCAAAGGATCTCAGGTAGCCTAGTGTTTTCAAATCAAACAGAAAGGTTTTGGGGAGATTCTGACAATTGCTTATTACTTTTTATTTTCAGGTTCCAAATGCTTCATCTTCACACAATAAAACTTGTAAAATTCTTATTTAGTTTGCAGTATATACCCAAATTAACTTAATTAAACTTTTACTGTTCTTTTAATGGAGAAGTTCCTGGTTTGTAATATTGTTTTTAATGACTATATGTTTTTATTGCTATTGGGAGAAAAATGAAACGAAAACACATTAAACAACAACTATGTTAGATTTATGGCAAAAATAGGTATACACATAAGGTGGAGATGCTGAAATTGTTGTTTGCAACCATGAAGTTCCCCAGCACTATTATTGATACAGGTTAACCCAAATTTGAGGCCCACACTATGTTAGATTGCTTCTCTGTTTGTGGCCCAACATCCACTGACACCAGTAAAAATGTCCGCCGTTGAGCCCAAACCCGTGCATAACCCGTATTTTAAAAAAATTAAAAAAAAAAAAAATTTCATTCTAAAATATAAATTTTGGCTTATTTCAAACCGTTTTAAAACTGTAACTACAAAATATATCATAAAAAATATTTCTTTAAAATAGTATCATAATTTACATATTAAATCATAGAAAATTCACTTTTCTACACATTAATCTAAAAAATATCGTGTTATATTCAACAGCTTTTAAATAAAAAAAAGATATTTATAATACATACAATAATCTTAAAAAATATTTTTACTTGTTTTTCCTTTGTTTAATAATATTCACTTACTTGTTAATAAGCATAAAATTCAGAATACATTTAAATATTTATAAGTTTGTGATTAAATTTACAATGAACAACACTAAAGTTACTTTTAAAATATACAAGAACATCTCCAATGGTGATGTTATAGTATATTTTAAAGTAAGGATTAAGATCTTGTTATGATCATAGAGCAGAAGAGATTGTTTTCACTGAAATCCAAAATCTTAAAATAAACAAGAACATATTAAAAGTGTGACAAAATTAAACTCACTTTTTAATCTGCTGTTAGAATAAAAAATAGAGTTGATATTGCAGGATCTACTTAAAGATCAACTTTCTTGATCTATTACTGGAGATCCTCTAATTGATTTATGTTAAAATAAAAAATAGAGTTGATTTTAATAATGACCTGATATTGTAGGATCCACTTAAGATTGACTTTCTTAATCTACTCTTGAAAATGCTCTAAGTGATTTGTAGAAGTTGATGGACTAGTTTTGTGACAAGACATGTATTAAGATGATTAGGTGAGTCTAATGTTGTGTTTGGATGGGGTGATCCTCTGTAGGGGATAATTTGCACGTGGAAAAAATATTCACTATTCATGTTAGGGGATAATTTGCAGGTGGAAAAAATGATTCACTATTCATGTTTGAATCACTTGATTTGAATAGAAAATGTGAGAAAGAAAGAGGAGGGGTGCCCACTCTAATTAGGGAAGAAATATGATTATTTTATGTTTTTATCCCTTCATGTAGCAATTATGTCTTGATAAATGAAGATTGTGCATCATGATATAATCCATTATGTTCATATGCATAGTATCTTTAATTACATTGTTAACTAATTTTTTCATTTAATGTAATTAATTTCTAATCAAAATAATTCAAATATTCATTAAAATTGAAATTGTAAAATTAATCTTTTCATTTTATCAAATTTAAAGATTATAACTTATTTTTTATTATTAAAAATTAATTGTATTCTATAACTACATACAAATTAATTGTATGCTATAAAAATTGTATTCTATTTTAGTGTTGATTTATATTTATTTTAAATTTTTTAATCACTTTGTTTAATTTTATATTAGATATTTTAATTTTTTCTTAAAAAATTAAAATAAAAAAAATAAAGTTATATAATTATATAATTATTTTATACAAAATACATGGTAAAATGTATAATTAAATTTAGAATAAACCAAAATAAAATAATAATAATCAATAGAATAAATTGTTTAAGTTATAGTGCATTATAACTTTTACAATTATACATTGTTAAAGGAATGATATAAACTATTTTTTCTATCCTTTTTTTATAATATCTTTATTTTTCTAATAATTTAAAAACAATATATTTTTTCATAATTATTAACTATTGAGGCTATAAAAGATAATTAGTAACATAAAATTCAAGTTATTTTTAAAATTATTTATTAATTTCTTAGAAATATGTTTTACATTATTTTTAATTAATTATATAAATATATTAAATATTAAATATTAAATATTTTTTAACATTATTTAAAATTCTATAAAATAAAAGTTGATAATTTATTTATTTAATTTATTTTTACTTTTTATTTCTGTAGGACAAAAAATTTGAAATTTATTTCCAATTTATTATTTGTATAGTTATGTATATTTGATTAACTAAAAAAATTGAATAAATTTATTTTAGTATATTTCCTGTATTAGATTAAGAAATTATTTCAAAATTATTTATTCTCATTCTTAATTAAATATAATTAAAGATATATTTATAATTTGTTATATAATACAATTATTTTTAATTTTTTTAATCCTATTTATTACAAACTTTTCACTCAAATTTCTTCCCTTTCCTTTAATCCATTTCCATTCTCAGCTCCATCCAAATACTATGTGAGATGATTCAAGCAATGGAAACGCCTTAAATGTGCTAGCAGAAATCATATATTACCAAAGAATAATTTCTCTCAGTTAAGTTATTGAAATATCTAGCTAATCAATCATGATTAGAAACATAAAAAAATGCTTTTAATGTCATTATTTTTATTTATAAATTATATATTATACATAAATAATTAATATAGATAATAAACTAATTAGTAAATAAAATTAATTAAATTTAATAAAAGTAAAATAATTTATTTTAATATTTAAAATATAATTTTTATACATTAAAAATTATAATATATTTTTATTTAAAATTTATTCTAATTTTAATTTATATATTTAAAAATAATTTTTATATAAAATTATTTTAAATATTTATTTTTAAATTTATTAATATAAAATTATATTTATTTTATCACATCAATTATATCCGTTATTTCTTTACACTTTCTCTTAGTTAAAACAACCATTCTGAAAGATTTTTCTCATTTTCTTTCCTTTCTACCTCACTCTCATTCAAAAGTAGCCTGAGCTAATGTGAAGTTCATTTAGATTAGATGGATAAATAAGTGAGTGCATGTGACATGAATTAGTAACTTGGTACATTTGTAGACACGCGTGGCCAGGACTAGGCTTCATTCCTAAACCATTTTTGGTCTAAAAAATGTACTATGTTCTCATTATTTTATCCAAAATTTTCCTGTCTCACAGAGTTTTCAAAAAAATCATACTTTGACAGGTCACATGTTTTTTTTTCTCATTTCTTATCATTTTCGTGCAAATTTTATATCTCACATTTTTTATTTCCATCTCTCCAAATTAACCGAAGCAAACGAGGGAAATACACTCTAATTCTCTCCTTTCGATAATCAAACTAACCCTATTTAGATACATTAGAAAGCTAAGTTTTCCTGTGCATTTTTACTATATCATTTTTTTGCAAATTTACTCTAACCTGGGTATGGTATTTTTGAAATATTATAGAGTATCATCATTTTCAAAATAATAAATTATTAATGTCAATGATAATAATTTCACTTTGTAATAATTTATTATAAGTTATAGTTTTATGTATAATAAACAGAAATAATGTATAATACTATTTGAGTTAAATTTTATATAATTCTTGATTTATGAATTGTTCGTTTTAAAATTTATTGAGTTTGATTTTAAAACCCTTTTGATTCTTTGGGACCATGTTAATATTTACTCTTAAGTTCTTTAAAGTAACATGTTAAGATTAATTATTGTATTTTAGGTATTTTCTATTTTAGAGTTTAAAATTTTATTCACTTTAAAGTTTAAAGTTTTATTATAATTTTATTCTTAAAGATTATTTAAAAAAATTAAAGAAAGAATGAGTATATAAACTATATTTCATCTTCATTTCTTCTAATCGATGTAAGAATATAATTATATAATTATTTTATTTTTGTTTTATTTTTTCTTATTGGCGTCAAATTAATTCAGGAAGTCATATATTTTTTAGTTCGAAATTGCAATCAATGAAACTTTATTTAAAAGGGAATCCCTGTTTTTCAATTCCTTGAATAGATTGTGAAAGTTACAGAAAGAAGTGTTTGAGTGTGTAATATCATATCCACGGTGTGAATTCGTTTTCTTAGGTATCAAATTTCAAATCGCAAAACCTGTGACATTTTCATTGTGGTGATGGAGAGGTTGACTTCAGAAAAAGCACTTTAGACTCTTTGGATGAGTTTGAACATAGAACTATGCCACTCACTGAAAGTGATTCTCATTCACTCAAAAAGAATTTTAATAACGTTTGCCACATTTTAACTGTAGTGGGACTGCACAAAATTGCTTTTTCAACGACAATTAGTCCAATACACACCTCTTGTCACGTGATATAAACATGGTTAATTAGGATAAAAAACTTTAATTTCAAATCAATCTTGTTCCTAAATGAAAGACTTTTTAAATTTAGTCGATTTTTTATTCATTATCCTCCACCAATGGTGATGTTAACCACTAACAGTAATGGTATTACCTAAGGCTAACAAAATGTTTGTGAACTTAATATTACCTAAAGCAATATTTAACTAAGATGAGTAACGAATATGTCAGTTTTAAGAGTTCATACATCTAAAAATTCATTAAAAATAATGTAAATAGAGAAATATCTCAAAGTATATTTACCACGAATACAATTATGAACTAGTTTTTTGTCACTTGTATTAGGATAACTATCACTTATATTATTCTAACCTTTAATACCTATGCTTATGAATTATAAGTTAATACACTGATATTGTACCATGGACTATTTTCGACAGGTTTATGTCCAATTGTGAATGCTTAATTATGGAGCGTTTCATGTTGGAAGATATGCATCATTATGAAACTTAATGTACATCATGCCTAAATGTTTTTAGAACCTAACTTTTGCCTTATTATAAATACACTTCTGTGGGATTAAAGGAGGATCTAGTTTCATAACCTATTTTATGCATTATTAGCGTTTTTTAGAAGAATATGTAAAAAATAAAATTTATTTACAATTTAGATTAATCTTCGTTGACAAGGCTAAATGTGAATCTTATATATATTGTGATTCTACTATTTTAATATATTAGTTTTGTTATCTATGCAACATACGGGATAACTTCAAATATTATTTTCAATATACAAAATATATATATATATATATATATATTTTAAAACATTAATATAAGTATGTATATATTTTGCTATGAAAAATAGTAACAGACAATATATGTATAAAAAAGACTTACAGTTTATTGTATCAATAATTTAAAGTAAAATCTCCTTACAACTATCTTATTAGATACATAGAAAATAAATATTCTTTGATTTCTTTAGAGTATGAGAAAAAAAAAACAAATGCAGAATTTAAATTAAAAATATTATATTAAGTAAGAAGATTAAATTACCATTAGCAAAAATATATATTTTATAAAAATAAAATAAGATTTTGCAATAAAAATTTTAAATTAATATATACTTTATCCTTCTATATTTAATTGAATATAAAATAATGAAGTTAATTGATATAACTAAAAAATTATAATTAAATGTAATAAAATATATTTTATACTTGATAATTGTAATATACTATAATAAATGTTTCTTACCAACTTTTCATGTGAAAATCATCGTTATATCACTCACCAAATATGAAATTCACATCTTTTTCCAATTCTCCAATACCCTTACTAATTTCTAATTTTGGAGTTATAACTCTTCACTGCCACTAAATTCTCCTTTCCATTTTACCCTAGTTAGAATTTCTCTTGCAAAAATTTGGCTACACTCATAATTATACTCACCTTCTTATATTGAATATTTAAAGTGGTGTGGATGGTGTATAAAAAAAAGACACATATAAGTTTAATGTAAGTTTATTGAAATTTAACAATAAAGAAATATAATACATAATAAATTGACCATTGAAGTTACAAAATCAAACCTAATAAAGAAAACTAAATCCAAGATAAAACTATCAAAAAATAAGTGAGAGATAACTTTACTGTTATTTTTTTTTAATTTCTCTCATTTAGACTGCGTTATAAGACAGTTACTTCAAACTTATTTTCTTTTCCATTTATTTACATATTTGATACTTTTAATATTTTTTTAAAAAATCGTCTATTATTAATAATAACTTTATATAATAATTTAAGTTGTTAATCACAAATCCAAAAATAATTATGAACTATATAAATATATGAGTTTAATGATAGGGTTGTATGCCCTCTTAACCCATCAGAAATAACACTTAAATAATTTTTTTAATATAATTATTATAGAAGATACAAATTGTATTATACGAGTGTATAACGTACAACTATTTTTACATAGTCACTATGCAGTCGATTTTCACTAAAAGTGTTTTTTTATAATTATTATAATATGATATATATATATATATATATATATTATATATTATAAATTTTATTTATAACAACTAGATATTTATCTTAGTTAAATGCTTGTTACTTTCTATTGCCCCAATTATGAGACACTGTTTTTTTTTTATAAGATTTTTATCTAATTGTCTCTTACATTAATTATTTTTTTAATAAATACCTTTAATTAAGTTTAGTATATGAATAATAAATGCTAAAAATTATCTTTGTCTTCCTTACACGTTATTTTGGCATGAAAGTTGGAAACAAAATAGGTCAAAAGTGAAAGTAAAAAAATTGGAGATAAAAAATTCATTATGATATATTATGTTGTTTAGTCAATTAGTGAACGAACAAGGAAAAGTAAATTTTGCAAGTTTCTTAAAAGTAAGGGGTAAAATTTGCAAATGAATTTTGAATGTTTTATATATAAAAAGAAGGAGTATTTAATATTTTATTAAATTGTCTCTTTGATCAATCATTCAATCATAGAAGAAGATTAGAGCTACAACAAATTTGGATTAAGTAATCTTAGTGTACACTAATTATGGTAAGTAGTACAGCAGATAATAGATGATGAATCAAATGAGTTTGACTTATTTGGGCAATATACTTTGTTTATGATAATTACGCGTTTTATGATTACATACGGAGCTCATGTTAAACAACAATTACATATTTAAAATTAATGCTTTGTCTATCGAAATAAAACGAAACAGGTTTTGTAAACATTTTCTCATTAAAATAAACCGACATATAAAATTAAGGGTAAATTAGGTTTCCACAATTCTAAATTTTGTCATCTAAAAAATATTTTTATATTTAATATTTAATAGATATGTGAATTTGATTATGGTAATTATTATATTACTTTTGAATTAATAATGTTACATACTAATGTAATGTCGTACTAATATATCTTAATATATTATATATGTACTTGGATTATTAACGCTATTAGTTTAAAAATAATAAATTATTTTTAGAAACAAATTTATATATTTATTAAATATTAAAATATTTAAAAGATATAAATTTTTTAAAAAACGTACCATATCAAGTAATATATTGTTTATCTATATCTATTCATATATTAAATAAATTTATACATTTTACTAAATATATAATAAATTAATTATAAAATATTAAAAAAATATATAAAAAGAGTGTATAGATATTTAAATAAGATAAATTTTAGAGATAATATAAACTTATTTGATCCAATAAGGTGGTGGTTGTGGTAGCTCAGAAGTGTTGGTGGGGCTTCACTTCGCAATTACCTCGCAAATACCACACATTGATGCTAAGTTGTGGTTGTACCAAACACGGTCCAACAAATTTTACACGTCATAACTCATGAAATGCTGCAATCCTAAAACATTAAAAAAAATTATTTTCATTGCCTTATCCTTTGTGCTTATTATTATTTGTTTGTTTGTAGGAGTTAATTGTTATTACGTCAGAGTTCAAAGGAAGGTTATTATTTACTTTTTTTTTTTATAATCTTTATTTTACATGCTTGACAAATTACAATAATATAGTATTTAAATTACCAAATCAATTTTAAATATCATATTATTATACTATTACAATAAAATTGTGAAGTGGTTATATATAAGCTAAAGGTAGTAAAAATATCTTTTTCTTTTGTAAAGTACACTAATTCCTTAAGTATCCATTCTGTTAATTAGAGACATTTTACGGGTTCAAAATAAAATAATAAATAAGGTTCTTAGTATGAATATTTATCATTTTGAAAAAATATTTTCTCCATTTATAAATATACACAAATATAGAATGTTACATGTAAAGAGATGTTTAATCATTAAAAAAATGAATTTAATATATAAATAAGTTGAAATTTTAAAAAGAAAAGACTTTTAGAAAACTAAAAAGACTAAATTAAAGCTCGTTTCTAAAACAAAGTCAATTTTTATTTTCTCAGGTTATATGCATTTTTTTAGCCTTCTTCAGTCAAGGTTTAGAACGTTCGTCTCTTCCAAATTTTCCTAAAGACTAGTCATGAGGTACCCATCAATTCCAAAAATAAAAAATAGGGTTCATTGGTGAATATTCTAAAATTGATGGGGATAAATTAATTAGAACTTACTATTATTTGAAAGTTTTAAATTTTAGAACTAAGTTATTATTTTTGCACTAAACAGTTACGGCATATGGTTGTATCATTGTTTATAGTCTTGTAATAAATCTACAATTATCCTCTTATTTTGGATTCTCCATATCTGATTCCAACTCTTCTTTTCAGCACCACTCTTTATTATGTGATACTATAAAAGACGATTTTAAGTAGTGACACCATTTTTCTGTTTCTTTTCATTTTCCCTTCTCACTCCTTTCCCACTTCACACTTCTATTCTCATTTTGTGTCGCAACAAATCATTAAGCTGTCCAATATCTTTTTATTTAGTCTTTTATTTTCTTAATTCAATGTAACCACTTATATAAATAAGTAAAATTATCATTATGTTAATTTATAATTATCTCAATTAATATTTTAAAATATTGATAATTAAAAACAATTACAAATCTGTATAGTTTTATTGCATGTATTGATTTTTTAATTAACACTAAAATAGTAATAAAAAAAACCCTCCGTTATAACTTCTTCCCTTAAAAATTAAGCTTCAGTCACTTTTTCATGTAATTTTTTTCTAAAGACTTATGGGTATTTTAAATTCACCTTAGAAAATCCATCAAACGCATTCTCCACAATTAACTTACAATACCAAATACAAAAAATATATTTTTAATGAATCTATTTTTCAATAGATTTTTTTTTGTCAATGAAAGGAACTATAACAATGTTGTTTCATGATGATTTGTTTAAATTATTAATAACATTGATTCTAATTCGACGAAAATTACTATATTGGATTTTTTAAATATAAAAACTAAATTTAACTTGTAGACTAATAAGAAACTAAATTAAATTTAACCCGAAATATGAAACACTACATTAATGGTTTAATTAAAAATATGATGGAGCATAATGAGATTATTTTAACGACCAAAAACATATTTAGTAACAGTTATTTTGGTTTAAGTGTATTAATTTGAAAATAACAGTTATTCTTTAAATTGTTTATGCTACTTTATTAAATACACAAGGTACAGACAATTTGGTGATAATAAGTTATGAGTGTGAAAAGAATATTATTGAAGTGTGAAAAGAAAGAATTAATAAGTTGAAATTAAAAATAAAAGAAATGGGCAGTGGCTCAAAAAACAAAGTATTAAATTAAGTAAGGTTTGCATAAGAACTATTTACAAATTAGAGGCGTAAGAGACAAAAATGAAGTATGAAGTGGCAAACCTAGCAAAGATAATGAAGAAAGAAAGAAAGAAAGAAATGAATGTTTGAATGTAAACAGAAGCTGCTCTCATACAAGAAAACATGGTTATGAGATTGCATAATTAACTAGTGATGGTATGGGGATGCTTCTTGGACCCTGTTCTTTCTCTTCATAAGGAAGCGCTGCAACGATTTTCTCATGGAAAGACCACTGCCAGGACTATACAATTGATTAGGAGATTGCATAACTGTTGGTGAACATGGCTCTGACCCACTTCCCGTCTTCACCCTTTCTTCCAATTTTCTATTTGCAAGCATTAAAATAGATTTTGCCTGCACATCAATCACACACCAATCATCACATGTACCATCAAATTAATTCATAAGTAAGAAAACACTGTTCTAGCTGCCCACTCACAAAATTCGCATCTTTAACTGGTTTGGTCTTTCATTCATATATATTTATTATAATAAAGTGTACAACACGGTGACTTTGGAAAAAGAAAAGCGAGCGGTGTGAGTGTATTGGTAAACACAAGCTGCGTGCAATTTTTGAAGTCAGAGAACAAGTCTACGGTGGATTATGAAGTTTCTAGGAAACTTGACAGGTATCAAATCAAACTTCTTCATCCACCATGTCACCTACCGTTTCCTTTATCCTCTTCAAAATCTTCCATTTTCACTCTTCCACTGCTTTAACACCAAACTTGTCGGCAATACCATATCTTTTTTTTTTAATGTTATGATCCTCTCTCTCGGCTTAAACATCCCTATACAAAGCGGTTTCAACGTTCATGTCATTAATGTCTATGTATTACTCCTTTTTAAGACAATTTTTTAGAAAAATCAATAAATATAATTATTTTTAAATAATTATATATAATATTTTCATTTTAATTTTATCAATTTATTCTTTTAATAAATAAATATCAATTAATGTTGTGTTGAACTTTAAAAATAATTAAATGGACATAAGAATATTTTAGAAAATAGAAAATTTTTAAAAAAATAGAGGGAGTAGTGTTATATTTATGATCATTAGTATTCTAAACTTTAATAGTGCCTAATTTGAAATGAACAAGACAAGGAAAACAGAAGTATTTTTTTCTTTCTAAAATTAGCTTTTTTTAAGCTTTTCCTTTGAACTTCTCATATTTTTTGAAAAAAAAAATACTCTTTTGAGAACTCTTTTTTTTTTTTTTATCAAAATCGATATGACTGAAATATCTCTTTTAAAAAAGAAAGTGTCTAAAAGTGATTATTGTGCTATAAAGACAGGCCATTAATATTTTCTGAAGTACGCTTTTATTTTTGGTATGTGTCTTAGATTATATTTTACTCTTCACGATGAGTAAAACACAATCCAAACATTTGCCTATTTACTTTTAGGAACTCTGAAGTAAACTCTCTTTTGCATCCTTTAAATCTAAGTGAAAAAAAAAATAGATCGTTAACTTCGTTATTCAATTATAAGTGTGATCAGAGACTCTTTTTGTCATGTGACTAAATCAGTAAATTTTGTAATCCCTATTATACTCCTAAATAATCTGATCATCTACTGAGTCCAACTAGCGATTAATTTTGCTATTTATATGGATGTTTTGTATAAGGCTAACTACCAATGAAGGCAAATCCAATTACTGATGTACAACACATTCGCTAGATCTGATTGCGTTGGAATTACCCGAAAATTACACATATCATAAACAAAGGGCACACGAATGACGAAAGACGTAATTTGTACGTGTATCTACATACCTGAAGCTCTGTGACATCCGCAACACAAATCTTGCCATCGTAGAAAATTGTGAGTGGTTGTTGCTGTTCCTGGCGGTGGTGGTGATGGAGGAAGTTCTGCATTGGGCTGATCTCAGCAGCTTCTTGAACCCTTTGATGAGAAAAACAAAGAATTGAATACCCAAATGACAGTTATGATATAAACGTGAAAGAAAAGAGAAGAAGAAAATGAAATGAATTTAGAAAGTGGGGTTACCTGGGGTGGTGGAGAGGGCCAGAATCGGAGGGAGGGAAAAGGGCAAGTTCCAGGTTGCAGTTTCTCCTCATGTTGGGGTGAGAAGTTTTTGAGAGAGAGAGAGAGAAGAGAATGAAGGTAGAGAAGGGATAAAAGATGTAATACAATATATAACTAATGTGCGCGAAAGCGAAGAGAGTTTGGTTTGTATTTGTACATAAGAACACGTAAAGCACAAGGAAAAAGAATTATGGGCGGGGAAAGGATGGTGAATGTGGTGCGAAAGGGACAGAGATGGGTGTCTTGTGTTATATACAATTTGAGCACGTGTTCCACGCTTTTCAAACATTTTGAATCACATGTTATGTTATGTTATGTGGGTGTATGTGTATGGTTTGTGTGCCACCCCACACGAAACCGCTACACCACTTGTGATTCTTGTGCTTCCTGTCACCGCCGATTCCGAAATCATTATACTCGTGCATCAAAATCCAAACCTCTTTTTTAATTACTATTTTTTTAACTACCACCACGCACTTAACGTTATTCTTTTACTAATACTCTCTACTATTCCTAAATCATTAACCTCACTTTCATACCTAATTACACATCTACTATTATTTCATCTTCATGTTACTTGTATATAAATGTATATTTATACTCCTTTTTAATCAAAATCCCTCATTTATCTTTTCTTAACCATTATTACACGGTGTTTAGTGCAAGGAGGAATAATGTTCTCAACTAAAATGATTTCCTAGGCATGATATTTTCAAGCACTACATTCCTCTGAAAAGTTATAAAATATATTTGGGCAACGTATTGGAACATTAAAAAAAATATTTTTATCAATCATATCATGAAATTATATCAATCATATTATTTATTATAAAATTATCTCTAATTAAATTAAAGATTAATTTAAAATACAATTTAATAAATTATCAAAATCTACTAATATTAAAAATTAATTTAATTATCATTATGTAAAAATTAATTTTATAACTTTTTAAAATCAATATATATAAAAAATATAGTTTTTATTATAATAAAAACTATTTTAAATATTAATAATTTTTAATTTATAAAATAGTTACTAATTTAGTTATTATGATAATTAATTATTTTTTGTTTTTAAATTAATTTATATTTAATAAAAAAATTAGTGAAAGTTTTGATGCTTTATTCATTATGACAAATTTTATTTTTAAAATTATTTATTTTATTTTATATAATATTTAAAGTTATTCCTATACGTTTTCCTCATATTATATATATATATAACCATTCGTTTAGTTCATGTTCTTAATTAGCTTGAAAGAATGATGATGAATTGGAAGTTTAACAGGTTCATTTGGAGTTATATGGGCTTTGATTATAATATGAATTATTCATGAAGGTATAGATTGAATTTGCTTAAAAAGTACTAATTATCGATTGTGATTTTAATTGAACTTAGTTTGAAGTAAATCCTGTAGTTTGATAGGATATATAAAATAGAGGAAAAGGAAGATGAAATATATTAAATTTACTGTTTGTTTTTATCCAGAGAGATTTATTTTTCTTATTTTTATCCATTCAAATAACATATTTATTTTATTTTTCTTTTCTTTCTATTTTTTTAAAATATATTATTAAATTTTTCTCATTTAAATGTTAAAAATTTAAATATAAAAATTAAAGTCTTATATTAAATAAAAATATAAAATTAAATTATAAATAAAGAAAAAAAAGACATAAAATATTAAAATTTTATATTGAAAGTTATGTTTCTCATATGTTCTAGAAAGAAGTGACCATTGCCTCTTTCAAAATTTCCAGTTACAGAAATGGAATTACAATGAACAACAGTGTGAAAACCTGTGAAAGTAGAGTTTTTTCATCATATTTCAGACCCTAGCAAACCATTACAGCAGATCAGACCAAATCTGAAAGATGACCACACGTGATTTTCTATCAGTTCTTTTCCCACTAGTCACGCCACCTAATAGTGTATAAGTCAAGAAATACATACAAATTTTAACTTATTTTTTCCACCAGATCAATTAATTCAAATATATAGGTGAAAACAACTCTTATCTTACACGTTTCTTATTTTCTATATATTTTAATTGGATTCTATTTTTACTCAGATGTCCAACATTTTTTTATATATTTTATAATAAAGATATATTAAGCTTTGTAAATCTAAGTTCAATCAAAATGAATAAGTTTTCTTAAAAAAAAAACTCTTTTAGTAGATTTTCATTCATAACATTTAATATAAAATCTTATTTCAAATAATCAAATTCTTGACCATTGAAATGATTAAGCATTGATGTTTTCACTCATAACTTGATTTGGTACTAAAAGCTAAAAGGGAATAAAATTCATCCAAAAAAATCCATATAACCTATTCATTATCAAGCATTAGTTATGAGACATTCAATGTATGTTTAAAGTTAAGATCCCTCTTGAAGTAGAACAGTCATTGCAACTCTTCATCCCCAATAAGAACGAGCAATAATAATTAGACATTAGAGATATAGAAAAGGAAATAACGGTGTTATGTAATTGAGTGATTATAGTGGAAGAATACTCATATTTTATTATTAAGATAAAGTAATTATTTCGAGTTTTTTATAAGAAACAAATAATATTAATAATAATAATATATTTTTACTATATTATTATTTTATTATAATTTATTTCTTATAAAAAAATTAGAATATTAATTTCCTTATCAGTTTTCCTAATTTTTGTTATAAAAATAATAAATATATCTGTATATGATATTAAGTCATCACGATTAGGGTTGGAGATGAGTTCGCTTGTTTAAGTATGCATCCATATATATTTGTACTATAAAAGATTTGTTTGTATATTTTATATTTTTAATTATTTTTAATTTTTATAAATTATATGGGTTCAAATTAGCTTCTACATGTAAAAATATATTGAAATTTTTTAATATTTATTTATATAATAATAATTTACTTAGTTCATTAAATAATAAAAGCTAAAATATTCAATTTTGAAATGAATTATAGTTGATGATAATTTATAGAATTTAGAAGCTATATGTATTAAATTTTGAGTTGATTTGAATATAGAGACTATAGATAAAAATTAATTAATTTGTATTAAAAATTTATAAAAAAAATTTTACACGTATATTGCATGTAATAGGAATGATATGCAAATTTTTATCAAAATATCAATTACTACTTTTAGTCTTTTATTATATATATATAATAATATATATTTATTATATATATATATATATGTTTTATTGTAATTTATCTAAAGTAAGTGATATTTTCCATAGAAAAGAGGAAGTGTGAGATATGGATCTTAGAACTAAGTATTTTTTTTGGTTAGAATTACTTAAAAATAACTTTAAAAGAATTATAAAATTAATTTATATCATGTAATTTTATTTTAACAATAAATTATAATTAATTTTAATAATTTGGCCAAATAGGTTTAACAAAAAGTTACAATTTATTATAGAAAGTTTCTTAAATCATATTTGTGTGCATTTTGAATCCATAATGAATAGCTAAATAATGTTATTCATCATCTACACTTTTTTATGTTAATAACGTCATTTTAAAACGAAAGAGAGAAAAAACTATGATATATGAACTCTAAAAACTTATCGTCTAAAATTTTTATTTTTATTTTGATAATTTCTTTCTTCTGAAAATACCAATTTCAAATGTGTTGATTACATTTATAATCATTTTCAGATGAATTTTCATACATTTGATTTTCTCTTATATTCAATTTACAACTTTATAAATTATTATTATATTATATTATTTAATTTATATTTATTTATTTTATCATAATATAATATTTTATTATAAAAAAAGTTGTCAAATAAATATATACGAGAAAGAGAGCGTAAAAATGTATTTTTCCTTTTCAGATACATATATGTGTGCAGTGAGAAACCTTTTTCTACTCCAACTATAAGGGATCAAACTTATATTTACAAGTATTACAATATCTCAGATTTAAATATTTTATATACAAAAACTAATGCCTAAGGGCATAATTTAATTTTGTAAGAGTATCACATTATATAGTTGCTTAAATAAAGTTCTTAGATTAATTTTGTGATATTTATTATACCACGTAAATTTAAGCTTATTGAATGAAATTATTTATGCACATGTATGTTGTAGACATTAGAAGAGAGTAATTAGGTGTTTGTGGTAATGTTATGCCGACTTGACTTGCAATATTGTGAAAGTGGTGGCGTAACCATGATACGAATAAGACAACATTGGCCACATGTTTAGCCCAAAAATAAAACAAAATCATGACTTTGGATTGGACAAATGTTGGGAATTGTGGTCCGTTGTTTACCGACTTCTCACTTCTAAACGTGTTTCTCCTCCTCTCTCTCCATTTTCATCTGTAGCAACATATGCAAGTGGAAGCTATCACCAACCATTTCCAATTATAAGGGACACTTTGAATGTCCAATCCATATGTAAAACATCCATTAATACGTAATTCTGAAATTTAAATATATAATTATCAAATTATAAATACATCTTTTTTAGAGTTTTCCATTCAAGATAGATTAGGACATTTGTCTATTTTGTTTTTCTTCCTTTTCATGTGCTTGCTTGGTCGTATGTTTTTGTGTTTTTGTGAAACATGAGATTATTTCATCAACTGTGTCGTGTCGTGTCATGTGCATATATAGAAAAGAGATAGAATTAGCTACAAAGTTCTCGGATCCTTCGTGCTGGGTTCAACCAAATTTGGTCTTTTGTTCTACAATTCCACAAAGTTAGGGCCATTGGATTACACATGACTTTCTAAGAATTTGTAGAATTTGGACACCTTTTCATTTCCTTTTCTTTCTTTTCACTCGTGTTATTGCCCATAAAATCATGGGATGCATGCATTAAACATATGATCATTTTCATAACATGGTTCAATTAGTGTATAGAATCTGAACTATTTCACAAATTTTAATTAGATATCTGATTTTATGCAGATAAACTTTATACAAGCATTCCATATTTATAATTGTCATTGTGAAGCTGCTTTTTAGTTAGGTAAGGATGCAAAATCTTTCATGGTAATTTGTCACTTGTTACCACCAACAGCACTCAATCACTATTGCTCTACCCCCTAATCAACAATTATCGAAACCTAGAATGTCAAATTCTAAAATCTTCTCTTAATATTATCCTTCACTTGAATTATGTATTACCATTTGGAGAGAACATTCTGTAAATAAACACTCTTCACGTTATCTTAAATTATTGTGGACTTTCAATTTTTAAAAACCTACAAATTTACACTAACTTGTTATTTATTTTATTTAAAACCGTGCGTTTATTTTTTAATATTGAAAGAGAATGACCTAATTTTCATGATTAATACAGAATAAGAGGAAGGAAAGGTTTACTGTATCTTAGAGAAAAAGAAGACTTTGTAACTGTGATGCAAATAATCTTTACCAATTGCAACATAGTATGGTATAAATTAAAATTTATTAACAGTTGCAGTTAAAGTTATTATAAAAAAAAAGATTTCCATAAATAACGACTGTGAGAAATTTATTTCCAACAAAATTTGAGCATCTATTTTTCAAATAAGGAAGTTAAAAAAATATTCTATTTCATCGTTAGATATCAAAACAGCGAAATGATAGGTTTATTACATTTCATTTTACATATTTGAAGTTCTAACAAGCCAAAATCAAACACATGGGGAAAATTGAAGGTTTTGGAGATAAGGAATGGGGATGGAAACGGTAGTTGAAAAGTGGGAGGGAGATCAAGCTTTTCATTTAAAACCCTTAAATAGTAATAATCATTGTCATGAAGATCAAATAATGTTATTAACTAATGAGCAATCCTCAAGAAATAAGGGTAATCATGACATATTTCAAGGACTGGAACTAGTAAAGTACACCAAAAATATAAAACAAATGCTTACTATTTTCTATGACCATGGCCACTTAGCATCTCTCCATCTAAACCACCGGTTTTTGGAACTTACTTCAGCTAAACAACTTCGGTCGCTTTCTCTTTGTTGCAGATGCCTATTATCATCACTAAATCCACTACACTGCAGTGTTTTATCCCGTGTCAACGCTTCCTCCCTGTATGTAGGAATGCTATATCTAGGGTGTTGGACAAAACGCACATTTTTCCACCAGAGTTTTATAGCCTGTGAAAAACAAGATTGAGCAGGATGAACATATTGAACACGGTACAAGCATAGATCAATTGAAAACATAAAAAAATTTCTGAACAGATTCATAGGATGCATTTCTCAATTTGGTTTTAAAGGAAGTGAAAATAGGATGCATTCCTCAATTCAAATGAAAAATTGATTATGACTTGCAGCCAAAACTGGTATTCAATTATCAAGCAAAATTTCTTCAAGTTTACTGTTATCTTAGAAGAAAATGATGTCACACCATCAGTTGTCAACTATAATGTGCTGCTACTTCAATAATTTGTATCACGCAACACTTATCAGTATCCAATATTCTAATATATGCTACTAATACTTATTAATGAAATATCGAATCTATAAAACAATAATGCTTTTATTAATGACAATAATTTATAATTTTTTATTTAGACAATATTTAAGAAATGTGATTTTAATTTGAACCTGCACAACTACAATAATATATTTATTATGTTTTAAGAATTTGTATACATTTTTAAATACATATGTATGTCGTATTGTATTCTATTATTTATCGGATACACTCCGTGCATCATGTGAACAATCTCAGTCACTCGAAAGCT
Source organism: Lablab purpureus (assembly GCA_030347555.1). NCBI lineage: Eukaryota > Viridiplantae > Streptophyta > Magnoliopsida > Fabales > Fabaceae > Lablab > Lablab purpureus. The sequence continues at coordinate 14,327,860 of CM059259.1, forward strand.
ATTGAGTAGAGTTCACCTAAAAACCTGAGTGAGGAATCTGAGAGCATCGTTATTCAATTTATACCATTCAGTCCTCGCCCCCACCCCCTTTTCCCATAAAATAAACGGCAGCTCTAGAATCAAAGGTCCACTAGTAAACTATAGCTACTAAGCAAAATAACAAACCACAGCATGTCAGGAATTAGGATAGCTCATTAGTTTGGAAAGATAAAACGAGTCCATTAGTCTATGATGTATGTATCAATGAAGATATCAATTTAATGCATATAACTGATAAACTAGAGAAAGATTCTATCAGAAAAACTGCCCGTTCAAGACAAGCAGCCCATACCACATGAAAAGGACCAAGGCAAATCTGTTATTGATGATAAGTTAGAACATTCTAGAGACATCTACAATGTTGCTGTGCCATCCTCCCCTGATGCTTCAAAAATGGCAAGTAATTGTTGATATTTGGCCTGTGCAATGTTGAGATCCGATCCATGTGAGCTCTCCTCTTTCTTGTCATCTTCCTTTGTTCCACGGCCCAGTAGCTGAGGTGTTGTTCACTGAAGATACACCGCAAGAATGATTTGAGCCATCCTAACAGCTCGGTACCAAGAATGAATAGTTATTTCCAATAAGAGCTGGTGTGACAATAACAGAAGAGGGACTCTCACTTGGATGTATATAATATGGGCTTGACAGATTATGGGCATGGGTTTGGACATCCGACATGTTTTAAGAACGAAGGATCAGCAAAGCTCCAGGTTGGAGCTCTAATACCATACAACAAATTCGGATACTGATTGTCATATAGTTCAAGGAAAGGTTCAACAGGGACTCATGCGCTTACTTCCTATTACTTCATCTAATCAAGTAGCAAACATCTTTATTGAAGTCATCCCCATTGGAAGAGTCATTGTATAAAGTATTAATTTACTTTTTGTGGTCCTACTGTATCACATATCTTTTTAGACCTCTTTACAACTTTTACTTCAAGCCTAGATGACAAAACCCAAACAAGTCATGACAATATCTCACGTGTCTCACATGATGGGCCAAATACTTCCTCAGGCCCAACATTTGGTAACACACTTTAAATGTTCACACTAATTCACATGCCATGATTTCTTCAAATTTCTTAGACACCACTCCGTGGATAATTGATTAAATGGTCACTGATCACACTACATTTTCTTCAGATTATTTCCAGACCTACTTTAAAGTAAAACCTATTCACCTTAAGTCACGAAATGGGACCTTGGTTGATTCACAATTTTCAGGAATAATTCTACTTTCACCAGCTTTCTCATTCATGATGTTCTTTATGTTCCTCAATTTAATTTTAATCATATTTCCACATCTAAACTTATTTTTACTATTCATTATACACAAACTTTTCTTGACAATATTTGTAAAATCCAAGAAACGAGCTCAATGAAGATGATTGATTTAGGTAAATTGCAAAAAGGTCTTTATCACCTTGATCTCAGCTGAGCAAATCACCAAGACCTTCCTTTGTGAACAACACTACCACTACAATTACCACTTCAAACATTTGGCATTTTAGACTAGGACACTTGTTTGGAAGTAGGTTAAATATTCTACACCCACAATTTCCTTTTATTTCTATGTCTATCAATGAAATATGCGATGACTGCCATTTGGCTAAACAAAGAAGATTTTCATACACACCAAGCATCAGCAAAACATCCAAAATATTTGAATTGATTCATATGGATATATTTGAGGACTTTTTCCAAAATTTCAATACAAGATCACAGAAAGTTTGACTATACTTGACGATTTTAGTAGTTAAACTTGGATTGTTTTCTTAAAATCAAAGGCAGAGGTGGGATGACATTGTGCAAAAAAATTTTCACTTAGCTGAAAATCAATTTGATGTCAAGGGTCAATCCATTCCATCAGATAATGGGCTGTTTTTCTGATAGATTTGTTACTTTCCTGTTAACAAGATCAATTTATTCCTTATCATGTTATGAGTGTGAGCAAATGCTAAAAACGTAACTTTTCCATCCTCTTTCCAATAAACTTGTCATTATTGAGTGAATTGTATGATGGCCCCACTAAAAACATGAACCCACTAAACGAGACCCACATAACTTCATCCTGTTAGAGAATGTCCAAGGGTATATAATTAGCATTTCTCTAAGTTTTGTTCCCAAGAGCTGTGCACACAACCAAATTTAAGTCAAAAACTATTTACTGAATAACTATACTTTATTATGCCAAAGCAAGCATTATTCAAATCAAAAGGAGTATACAATCGTCACTTCTTCTACATATTAATTTCATAGCTTTTCTATGATGTAGAGGTTTTTATCTATCAAAAGCAAAAAAAAATCAAGATCATTCAGATAGAAATATAAAACTATTAGATATAAAAATACATTCATAAACATTCAAGTACTAACTTAAGCTTTTCGGAAAGTTCATGCTTGACATGGTACTAGTCCACCAGTTCCCACCACATTTCAAATTTTAGTAATTTCAAGTTCAAACCTCTTAAATTGCTTGCAAAAAAACACCTATCGTAGTCTGACAGCATTTGCTCTGACTACTTATCATATAAGAACACAGCAAGAGGAAAGTATGAAAAAAAAAACTTACATGCCAATATATCCAAACTGCAACTTTATGAGGCATCAACCAAAAGAAAACTGCATGATCTGACTCCGGCGATGAGTTCAGCTTTTTGGCTTTCAGACTGGCAGTAAAATAGTTTCCATGCTCAGGATGATGAACTGAAATTGATATTGTAAGAGTCTCTCCAGGATCACTTGCTTTGATATTCCAACTTCCAAGCATGTCCTAGCATAGCTCGTGGAGATGGTTATTAATAAAACGCATAAAATTTATTTGAAGTTATTTAGTTATCTTAAATTTTAAATTTAACCAAGTAGACAAGTATGTGATGTAAACCATAATATCTATATATAAGGTAATGTAGTATACATAGGAAAAGTTCGTTTATTAGTCCAGAGACTTCATAACCATCATTTGGTTCCAGTTTCATTTCCGTAAAATAGTGAATAGTGTTATATTTACTATCTATATTCTGAGAATGAGAGTATTTTATTTGCATCCCATAGAAGAGACAAAAAACAGATAGAAGAGATACTGAAACCGTGTCATTTGTTGTATATAGACTTAATCCAATAAATACAAATAACACAGGAGATAATTTTCCCATTTATATGATACTATATGCCTATAATTACATAGATCCTAATTAAATAAGGAAAACAAATCATAACATATATAAAAAGAATAAATTATAAGAGATCTTCTATGTTACTCTAAAAATATTCTAAGCTATAAAAATGATATCATCAAATATTTGTTAGATTCTAACAAGTCCAAATTAAAATATATCAGGCAGTAAATTATGATAATTGTAAATCACATCATAGTATTTACAAAATCATATCCATATACCAATAACTATAATTTATTCTTAACAACTTCCAAAACAATTTTATCCCATAGCAAATCTGAGACGTCTCCGCTTTGATATATGACAACTACATGGCAACCGAACCACGTAAATGACAGTAGTATAAAGAAGACTGTGATATAATATAACTTTATCCTTTTCTGGAACCTCAACAAGCAATATCATTTGAAGCTACTTTAGGAACATGAATAAGAGAACACAAGGAGTCCAAAAACAAAAGGTAAGCCAGCCAACTGATCAAAGATTGGTTAACTACTTGCAGTGCTATAGTGCAATCTCAAAATATAATATTCCATGTGATGTCTCCAAAAGTATAGTTTTTCCCTACCACTCCTGTAAACACGGACAAAATTTATCTCTTGTTTATTTATATCATTAACTCAGTGCAAATAGACTCAATATTCAGTTCAGGAAGATGAACACCAAACAAAAGTTGTAGAACAGTGTAAATAAACCAATTCTCTACAACCAGAAGAGAAGAAAAAGAATACAAGGGTAGAGAGGAACTGAGGAGGTAACTTTTGTTTTTTCAACATGTAAAAAATCCATTAATATAGAACAAATAATAGTTTAGTGAACCATAATGTCCTGACTCCTAAATGCTCTAAAGCAAAAGGAACTTGCATACCATAAAAGGACTAACGTGCAAAGCCTTGGACACTAGATCAGAGTGCGGGTCGAAAACAAAAGATACTCTTTCACCCCATGGTGTATTTGTAACCTGAAACAGAAAAAAAATAGCAGTACTACTTAGGGACATTATTTATAGAATAGGAAAAGGTAATGAACATTTTTCACCTGAATTTCAAAATACATACTCCCCCACTTCCTTCGAAGAAAAAAAAAGATTTTCTGATTTAACCAAGAGTATCCTAATAAGAAAAATGACGTCATTCACTTAACGTAAAAAAGAACACAAATTATAAGCCTAAATCTATCTTATTTGAGCAAGTAGAGTGGAATTGATAGTGAGAAAGATTGTCCCACTGACGACTTGAGTGAGGAACGAAGCATAGATTAGAAAAGTCCCAGAAACTAAGAAAATAGAGCATCTTTGTCACACACCTCAGCAATGCACTTCGTCAACCGTTTAGTAGAGCCTTCAACAGCATAGCAATAATACACACTCAAAGGATTCTGTTCATAACCCACACTAGGGGGGATTGTCAGGAGCAAACTGCAGAATTGGGTTCAACATGAAGCAATAACAAATGAAAACTTAATAACATAGACAAAGAAAACATCTTAGTTCCCTTATAGATAAATTTCTCCCTAACCACTTATTCGAGAACAAAAACAAGAAGATATATAAATTGATTTGTTTTTGCAAGTTAAAATTGCAATTAACTTTCTTAGAAAATCCGGTCTAACTTCCTCAACAGCTTATACGGATAAGTTGACTTAAACAAAAGCTCAATTCATCTCTTTTTGTTTTTTTTTTTCTAGGCAAGTTGATCCAAACAAAAAGTCATAATTTATAGCCATAAGCTAAAAGCCACTCAAAACAAATTGAAACGTCAAGGTGAAATTTTGCATGGCTCTGGCAAAACCCAATGGGAAAAAGTTTTAGAAATAAAGAAGATGTATTACATGGGTCCATTGGTATCGGTAATTTGGCGAGCTTCATCGGGAGAAAGATGGTCGTGGGGCGCGTGAGGCACACGATCGAGGTCAATGAGTGCGTAGCGAACCCGATAATGGAAGGAATGATTCACGGGGTGAAGACGTTGGTGCCACACTGTGCCTTCGTAGAGTGATATGGGTTCTACTTCATCTCTGGAGAAGGAAGGAGCGGCGCGTGATGAATCCCGCCGCCGCAGTAGCACGTTAATGGGAAGGATAAGGGAGAGAAAGACAGAGGTGAGGAAAGTGGACACGATAGAGCAAAGAAGATAAAAGATTTCCATTATTATTTTTTCAATTTTCTTTGACCTGTAAAGTCTTTCCCCAGAATCGCCACTCAACTCAAGTTTCTTCGGTAACAGAATCCATAGGTACATTTAAAATTTTATTTTATTTAATGTGATTTCAGCCAATCCCATCCCATTGTTAATATAAATGAATGTGGATTAAAATGGTTATCATTTTTTCCTGAGTTAGTATGATCATATTTACATTTTTATAATGTTCGTACATTAGTTTGGGAGTTTTATATTTTAGATTGTAAAAATGTCACTATGTTATTTCATTTTCCACACCACGAAAATAATATTTAGCCATTAAAATTAATTGTTTATCTAAGCTAGTTTAGTAGTTAATGTAATTACATTAACTATCAAATTAGCAACCAAAGTGTGTTCTTAAAAATTTAATTGTTGGTTTCATTAGCAATCGATTATGGAGTCGTTATTTTTTAGCTATTGTATTCTTTCAGTAATTACCCTTTAAAGTTGTAAGTAAAATATGACCAATATTTGTGAAAAAAAAGTGGTTGTAATTTTAGTTTTATTTTAAAAAACATTTAAAAATAAATTGTAAATTTTATTGCAACAGTTAAAAAAATAAATATAATTTTCGGTCATTAATTTGATTGTAAGCCTTTTGTCAAAACTAATATTTTGTAATTATTATTAATTATTTTATTTGTAAACCTTTTTTAGATATGTTAATAATTATAATGTAAGTGTGCTATTATATATTCTAATTTTTTAATCATGTTGGTCTACTTGTTTTCCTTAACTAACTATAATATTTTTCAATTCCTATATCACTCATTAAAATAAATAAATAAATAAGTAATTTAAATATAATTATTATAATGATAAAATAAGTAATACGAAGATTGAATTTTATTTTAATTAATTTTGAATTTTCTTCTGAAGAAAGATTTGTGAAAACAAAAATAAAAGTTTGTAAAAAAAATACTAAAATTACAATTCTAAATTAAAGATTAAAGATGAGATAAAGAATATTATTATACTAGTTTCTTTCCCACCCTAATACTAACAAGTCCAGTTCCTTAATAAATTTTAAGGTTTTACTATCTCTCATCAGTCCAGGTAATTATTTTTCATTAACAAAAACTAAGAGTATTACTTATCTTTTTGAATTAAGACAGAACTATTTAATATATTTACTGTTTAAATATAATTTTATGTAATGTATTCTGCATAATATTTTAAAGAGTTATATAATTTTTTTTACTTAAAACTTTCTTATATACAGAATGTATAATGTTACTATTTATTAACTTTAAATTGGAATAATTTTTATTATAAATATAAATATAATAGTATTATTAATTAATTTAAATAAACCTAACTTAATATATATACACATAATTTATCTCTTAACTAGTTTAAAAAAAGTTGTTTAATGGTATGGTAACTTACATTTACTCAATAAATTAAAGGTGTTTTCATGTATTTATTTAATATTTAAACATGTTTAATTTGTTCAACTATCAAAATTGTTTGTGGTTAAAGTGAATTGAATTAGGTACGACTGAAACAAATTGTTCTTTAAGCATATTTTTTTCGACTAAATCGATTTGAATTGTTTATAAATATACAGAAATTAAACAAAATAACAACGTAACTAATAACTAATTATTTTGTTATTCTTGTTATCGAACACCAACTTTGTATTGTGTAAATTTTAAAGTGAAAAATATAGTTAATCATTGAATTAGTCATTGTATAATTACTTATGAAATTCAGTCATTAACTTAAGTAATTATTTATTTTTTTATTAGTTTCAATAACACATGGAAATTATAAGATTTCGTAAGAGAAATGTATTGTTTTTGGGATTTATCTAATATTATATTAGCTATCAGAATTTACTTTATAATTATATTGAGTTAAATGGTAATGGTGTGTATTTTTCTCAATCATGATAATGTAAATTGATATATGTATTTTTTACGTTATAATGTCACGATTTTTTAATTAATTAAATAATTAATTAAAAATAATGATATCAATATTATATCAACTAAAAATAATTAATTAAATCAAAATCTTTTTAAGAGTACCCATAATGATTGAATAGTGCCTGTTTTAAAAATATCTAAAATTGGATCGATGTGAATTCAAGTACAAAAATTAATCTCTAAATAATAAATAAATAAAAATTGGTCACAAAAATCTATCTTTAAACTGGCTGCAAAAATTAGTTTCTAAAATTTCGGTCATTAAATTAAATCGATCACTCTATATTTCTAGACAACCAATGATTAATTGACTTATTAATTATTTCGTTAATTTGAATGTTAATTGATTTGAAATTTGATTTCTTCGTTTTAATACTAGAATTTTGGTCATTGTTCACTCCTTTTTCGTATAATGACGTTAAATATCTAAATGGAGTAAACATAAGAAGATACTAAAATATATACTTTTGATGTAAGAAAAAAAGAAAAACATAATAAGATGTTAAAGATAGAAAGAACATTGCACTTATCAAACTACAAAATGCAAGCTTCCATTATTTCCTTTGTGGCACTTTCGAATAATGAAACTCTTCAAAATTAAGTTATTTTCTGTCTCACGTTAATGGTTTCTTCCTCGATTTAACACGAAACAAAACAAAGCATCAAACTATTTTTTTTAAATGTTATAACATAACCTAATTTTTTCTTGATTGGTTTAACATTAAAAAATCATTATTTGTCATTTTCAGTATTAACGCAACAATAGAAACTCTATAGCTTTTCTTTGTTTAAAAAAATAGTACCTTTTGATAAACAAAACTATCATTAATGTAGTCTATATTAAAATATATTTTTTACTTTTTTACCCAATTAAATAAATACAAACAAGTAAAAGAAATTATTTTCCTTCTAAATGTACTTAAAATTAACTTAGGGTTAAAAGAACATTTATTATAATTGTGGTAAACATGAGGAAAATATGAATTAGACATAGAAGTATAAAATGAAGGTGATAGAGTGTTTTATGTTACATAGACGTTGGTAGGAGACCTAAATAATAGACGAAAAAGAGTTGCATCGGTGAAGGCTACGGTAGGCATAGACAACACATAAACCAAACTTTTCTTTCTCGGTTTCTCCGCCCCTTCCGTCTCTTTCTTCCTCTACTTATTTATATTTTTCGATTCATTCCTACGCCTCTGTCCCTCACTCACTTTCTTCCAACTTCGATCTCTTCGCTCTTTCATTCATCCATTCATTCCATATTTCCATGGCCACCCTTTTCCACCTTCCTCCTCCCACCGCATTCTCCGCCTCCAACAAACTCCACCTCCCGTCACCCCTCTCAGGTTTCTTCCAATTCTCAATTTTCCAATCTCTCTTTTTCCTCCTTATTCGGTGTTTTACTTTTTCTCACTGAAATGTTTTATCTTTATGTTTGTTTTATGGTTCAGCGAGGAAAGGGCAAATCTTTCTTGTCAGATCTGATGCAAGGGTGGACCACCACCTCTCAAGAGGAGCTCACAACTCTCGGACTCAGAAGCTGCTTACTAATGCTGTTGCGGTAAGTTGTTTGTGACAATCCCATAATTTATTTTTAGTTTGATTTAGGATTGATGAGATGGAGTTTGCGTGGTGTTTGTATACCTAATTTTCTATAGTTATAATGCTGCTGATATTAGCTTCTGGGTTGTTTGCAGACTAAGGCAGACAGTTCTACATCATCAAAAACCGGGTAAGTTTCTTTCTGCTATCACCTTATGTCACTCTCATACGGTTTTTTTTGTTTGATGTTTTACAGTGGTTGTGTCTTACAACACCATATGCAGTGTGTTATGTGATGAAACTAAGTTGATATGTTTATACTTTTTGCTGGTAAAATTGACCTTTTTATTTAATTTAGCTGAATCAGATTGTATGTTCTGGTTTTCTTCCTGCATTTACTTTTGCAAGTAATTTTGTTTGTTTTTGGCTATGAGCACTTGTGCTGTGCTTGACCTCTACCTGACAACTTAAGCTGCTATGAGAATTAGTATTTGTCAATACTGAAAGCTGTTAGGCAAGTAAAGATGCCACGTCTTCCTAGTAGTCTTTGAGGCGATAGGTACTTCTCGCAGCTTCTTGTTGTTTCCAGCCAGACTCTATAAGATTATAAGTTTTCATTGATTCAGTAATCTTCTTCGTTTTGATTTAGCTCGAAACAGGGAGAAACAGAGAGCACAAATTCCCCTGTTATGAACCAGATTATCCTTGTTAACAAAAAGGTTGCTACTTTTACTGTGTAGCCTTCTAGATGAGAATCCAAGAATGGAAATTGTCCTTCTATAAACTACCATACCAGAATTAGAATACCCTTGTTAGTACTGGATGCTATTTTACAGATTGGCCTTCTAAGATTTGCACATCTTTTTCTGACGTTCAGAATAAAGGAATCAAAAGCCTCCTCTGAGTGGCCAACAACTTAATGCTTTCATTGTGAAAACTCACAAAGGTCCTTTACCTGGGCACCAAAAGCTGAGCTTGTTTGTTGCCTGAATGATCAAGCGGGGGAGCCTTAGGAAATTGACATCATTGGTTTTACCCTGGTGCTAATGCTATCATAATTATGACTGTCTAATTGATTTTGCATTAAACTCACGTGAATTCCTTAAATAAGTTCACTTAATTGTCACTTTCAAAATGATTTTGTCTATTTAGCCACCAGTAAAAAGGCAGAGTAGTGTTCCATGTTTACTAATCATCTTTTGGGAATAGATAATAATTTTATGCGGCTGTTTTTGTTAGTGTCATGTTTTTTAGGTACATATGATAATATTATGCTGGCTTTTTTTGTTAGTGTGATGTTTTTTAAATAAAATGTTTTTTCTTTGTACATGAAATGGGCTATATATGTGCATTTTACATTGAGAATGTTAGTGTGTTTGCATTCATCTATACTGTATCACAACTACTAAGAAAGCCCCATGGAGCACTTAATTTTATGGTAATTTTGTTTGTTTTTGTAGTTGATTTTGAAGCACTTAAAAGGCTGTGTAGAAGCTACGTCATTGTGTTGGATGTTTGATTTTGATGCCAAAATAATCTTTTTTGCATTTTTCTGACCTTTTTTAAGTCTCGTGAAATGCAGTCATAAAACAAAAATATAACTTTGGAACTATGATAAAGGTTGGTTGGCAAGTGACATTTACGTGACACTTAATCTTGAATCCTAGTTATTAGAGGATCGGTGGAAGTTTCTAAAAGCATGCTTTGGCATATGTTGTATTATTGCCTGTGTTAGTTGTAGAAATAGGATGATATGGTGCCAAATAATGATGAAATTGACTAGATATGCTCTTGACTCAGGCATGAACTTCTCCTCTTTGAGGCCCTACGTGAAGGTTTGGAAGAAGAAATGGAGAGGGATCCTCGTGTGTGTGTCATGGGTGAAGATGTCGGTCATTATGGAGGATCTTACAAAGTGACTAAGGGCCTAGCACCTAAGTTTGGGGACCTCAGGGTTTTGGACACCCCTATTGCTGAGAATGCTTTCACAGGCATGGGCATTGGAGCTGCCATGACTGGTCTGAGGCCAATTATTGAGGGCATGAACATGGGTTTTCTACTTCTGGCATTCAATCAGATCTCCAACAACTGTGGCATGCTCCATTACACGTCTGGAGGCCAGTTTAAAATACCAATTGTTATCCGTGGACCTGGTGGAGTTGGGCGGCAACTAGGGGCTGAGCACTCACAGCGACTTGAGTCATATTTTCAGTCAATCCCTGGAATCCAGATGGTTGCCTGCTCAACTCCTTACAATGCCAAGGGCTTGATGAAAGCTGCCATCCGAAGTGACAACCCTGTGATACTTTTTGAGCATGTGTTGCTTTATAACCTGAAGGAGAGAATTCCCGATGAGGAGTATGTATTATCACTTGAAGAAGCTGAGATGGTTAGGCCTGGAGAGCATGTCACAATTTTAACCTATTCCAGAATGAGGTATCATGTCATGCAAGCTGCCAAGACATTGGTGAACAAAGGGTATGATCCTGAAGTAATTGACATAAGATCTTTGAAACCATTTGACCTTTACACCATTGGGAATTCAGTGAAGAAAACCCATCGCGTGTTAATTGTTGAAGAGTGTATGCGCACAGGTGGAATTGGTGCTAGCCTGACAGCTGCTATTACTGAAAATTTCAATGACTATTTGGATGCTCCTATTATATGTTTATCCTCTCAAGATGTGCCGACGCCATATGCAGGGACATTGGAGGAATGGACTGTGGTTCAACCTGCTCAGATTGTCGCAGCAGTCGAGCAGCTCTGCCAGTAATTGATGAAAAAACCAGTCCCAATAAGGACATGGTTCTGGTAAAGCTATAGCTGGAACCTTCTTCACAACTTTCCCATTTCCTCTTTTTCTTTCTCTTCTAAGTCCCCCCATAACCTAAACCTTTTTATTTAATTTTGGATAATCTTTGCATTTTTTTCATAAAACATTTACAATTCCCACCCAATATGAGGTAGTTTCAAGTAGTTCATCTGCATCATTATAGTGGCTACGATCTTGTTAGGCCAAGAACTCTCGTATTTGTTGAACCCACCGCAAATTCTTATTGTAGGCCTATTTTGTAAGAGTGATTAATACGACATACTTCTATCACATTTTTCTCTCGCTGTCTTTGTTCATTATAGTACCTATCTTGTCACACACGTCTCTCTATTCTTTGTATAAATTGTTGAGAGTTAGAGTACAACTGTCGGTTCTTATGTTGAATCCACTTGTATGGATGAATCGGTTTGTCTTCATGGTTGTGAATTTAGTCAGATTATAAATGTAGAAAACACATGATTGAAACACTCTTGGGAAATTCTATTGTTTGTATTTTTTTAATTGTAGGCGTTCTTCCATTCAAATGGCACGTCAATGTTAAGTTTTGCAATTTTTTGAAGAAACTAAATGTATCAAAATTTGAACTCAAACCATAACAATGACTCTTCACTTTATCATTCATTTTTTGGTAATGGTGTTTGACGAGTGATAAGAGTGTTAGTAATAACGACGATGATAACCATGGATGTGGTAATAGAAATTACAACAATGAAAATGAACGTTTACATGATAGCGAAAATGATGGTAACAAGAGATTTTAGAGATAGCTAACATGAATAAGTGCAACGTATGGTTTACGATTGAAACTAATCTAATAACTAATATATCTTTTAATTGAATATTGAATATACAAGATTTATGACTTGTTACCAACCTTTGCTAATAAATGTTTTTAATTTAGAAAATATAAAACTATTGAAGTAGAAAGGATTTTACGAGTTTGGGTTGAGCGACACATTCATGGTAGACATGCTTGATGTTGTTGTAGACATGTGTCATATGGATAGCTTTGATTATACATCTTGTCTTTTATAAGTGTCCGATTAAAAGATTATCTAAGCATATACCTCAATAATATTAAAAAATAAAATATGAATAATGTGAAATATTTAATGCTGAAATATTAAACAATTCAATGAGAAAATATGTATTAAAATAAGTTCTTATTCTTAAGAGTAAACACAAAAAGTTACACTTTTTTTATTAATTATAGTAACCACAAATCCCTAAAATTGCTTGCTAGATAACATGTGTACAAACTATTTTAATTTTTAACTTTAATGTATTACAGTTGAAAAAAAATTCAAAATCATAACAAATGTTAACAACAATAATGAAAAGAATCTTTCATGTCCACTTGATTCTCACTCCTTATGAAATGTTTCATCCATGCACTATGGTGTGCCCTTTTTGTTCAAATGTTTTCAAGGAAAATCTAAATATTACAACGATTTTTTGTTATGTTTATTTATAAAATAACCCACCCTTATTAAGCGACGATGACAATACAAAAATATTTCACAATTAGTTTTTTGCTATTTTACTTAACTGATTTTGATGAATTATACATTTATTTAGGGTCAGAGGTAATATAAAGAATCATATTTACACTCTTCTCTCTTGATTCCAAGTGTCATGAGATATTGAATATCTATCTATCAACAAATTCAAAGTCCTCCATATATATATCTACGGTAAAAATTTGGAAGAAGAGTTTTATCACTAATTGTTCTATTCAACTCTTTGAAAATGGTCTTCTGTAAAAATATATAAGCAGTTCATGAAAGAAAACAATTCCATCAGGGGCAGTATTAGCCATAAACAATAACACTGCTTGACATAGTAAAGCCCAATTAAAGTAGAAATTGGATCCAAAGAAAGAGACGTCAATTCATAAGTAGAGGAAATTGAACAGGTTGGGATTGGGCTCTTTTTGATAGTAAGTATGGATGTGCTCATGGCATAATAAGGTATTTGACTGTTGTTGTTTGGAAAATCTAATGCGTTACGAAATTAAAGAAAATACTGTCGTATTTAATTTTATCCGATTGAACCTAATTTATTCCAATTTAAGATAACTCAAATCATTTTTTTTTTCAGGAAAGAGAGTATGTTTTTATAAGAACTTTAATATTTAATTATCAATTCATATCCACTATTGCTTTTGATGAAAAAAAAAACATTTGTAGCCACTAATTTCTTGGCTGGACCAGAAGAACAGTGGCTTGGAAGCTTTATATTTTGTTTGATGTATAATAAGTTGGAGCAGGGACATTGATAAGAACATGATTAGCTTGAAGTAACGCGTGAAGCAGTTCAAGTTTAGATGAGTAGAGATTAGTCTTTGTCTGTCCTCACTGTTTTGCTTTTCCCAAGTGATAGTGATGAATAGAATAAAAGGTTTGGTACACCCAGAAACAGTGGAGCGTGGCGATCACTGCCATTCCATGTTGCTGTTGTAGTGGCTGTGCATTTTTTGTGAGGCGTGTGAAACCAGCAACCCCAAAAGCGCGTGGTTTTGTCTGCATGAATCTGCACTACTGGCGTCATGTTTGCCACACAATAATCAAATCTTTCTTTGATCACAACAATCATCAAGAACGGGTCATCCTCTTCTTCTCTTTATCCCTATATTCTTGTGCTAAAAAGCAAAGTCTGTCCCTCAATCTCATCTTCTCTTTCTCCCCAACCTCTTTACCACTCCCTTGATTCTCTCTAGTAAGTTTTGTATTTTGTCCACTTCATTTTTCCCTTTGCTGTGTTGTCTTTGTTTGTTTGGCTCCAGTGTTTCTTACCATCTTCGTAAATCCCGGTTTGTCTTTATCTTAATAAGATATTTTAAGAGTAATCGCTAGCTTTTGTTTTTCTGGTCTTCTGCACTGGAATATATATTGTTGAGATTCTTATTTGCTGTCCCTGTGTTGTTGTTTCTGATGGGCCTTGAATAGGGAAATTTGCTGTTGGTGCAAATTAAGGATTTTGGGGTTCCCTAAAGATAAAATCTTGATGAATCTCAGTTGGTAAAGGTGTTGGCTTTTGATGAAGAGGGCATGTCCCCATATTTGTGATATGTGAAATACTTTTATAAAGTTGGAGATTTTAAGGAGGGGAATTTTGTTTTAGTTGCATCCTACATCAGCTTTTAGATCATCGTGGTGGAGGAATTGGTGCTTCTTCTCTTTATTGTGGATTTGATTTGGGGGATTCCTTTTATTTGTCCCAAAAATCTATGAGGGAATCAGTTCAAGTAACTTTGGAATAGATTCTTAAACTCCGGATTGAAAATTGGGTGCCACTATATGGTTGGATTTGAGAATACAAAGGCATGAACTAGAAGTTTGCTAATCAGAGAAGGTAAAAGTTTTAGTATTTATCAGGGGTTTTAGCTTTTATATTTGAGATTTAAGGATGCAACGTGTTAGATTGTCATCTCAGCAGGCACCAGTTCACAAACTAGGGGATCCTCAAATGACATTATCTCCTAAGTTTAGGTTAGCGGTGATCCAATCTTCTATGGCAAATCCATCACCTGAATTAGAGCATTCTCTAAGAGAGGAACCCTTAATTCCTGGCCTTCCTGATGATGTTGCTCTCAATTGTCTTCTCCGGATTCCAGTTCAGAGTCACTCATCTTGTAGAGCTGTCTGCAAGAGGTGGCATATGCTACTTGGTAACAAAGAGAGGTTTTTCACCAACAGGAAGCAATTTGGTTTGAAAGACCCTTGGCTTTTTGTATTTGCCTACCATAAGTGCACTGGGAAGATCCAGTGGCAGGTTCTTGACCTCACACACTTTTCTTGGCATACTATCTCTCCAATGCCTTGTAGAGACAGGGTTTGCCCTCATGGTTTTAGGTGTGTTTCGATCCCCCAGGATGGCACGCTGTATGTTTGTGGTGGCATGGTCTCTGATGTGGATTGCCCTCTTGACTTGGTGTTGAAATATGAGATGCAGAAGAATAGGTGGACTGTGAAGAATAGGATGATCACTGCTAGATCATTTTTTGCTAGTGGAGTGATCGATGAGATGATTTATGTAGCTGGGGGAAATAGTACTGATCTTTATGAGCTAGATTCTGCTGAGGTGTTGGATCCTCTCAATGGGAGTTGGCGCCCCATTGCTAGCATGGGAACAAATATGGCATCTTATGACGCTGCTGTTCTCAATGGGAAACTTCTTGTGACTGAAGGTTGGTTGTGGCCTTTTTATGTGTCTCCAAGAGGCCAGGTCTATGATCCTACAACTAATAACTGGGAAACCATGGCTGTTGGACTTAGAGAAGGGTGGACCGGATCTAGTGTAGTTGTTTATGGCCATTTGTTTGTTGTTTCTGAGCTTGAAAGAATGAAGCTAAAGGTTTATGACCCGGACACCGATTCCTGGGAAGCTATAGAAGGGCCTCCTCTGCCTGAGCAAATATGCAAGCCTTTTGCTGTGAATGCTTGTGATTGTCATATTTATGTTGTGGGTCGAAATCTTCTGGTTGCTGTTGGCCATATCTCTAGACTGAAGCCAAAAGAAAGTTGTAAGGAAAAATGGAACTTCGGTGTTCAATGGCGTGTAATTGATGCGCCAGAATGTTTGTCTGATCTGACTCCTTCAAGCTCTCAGGTGCTGTTTGCTTAGCTTTTCATTATCCTGTAATATCATGCTGCGAATGTTGTATGAATAAAATGTAATTACTATAATTATTATAGGTCTAAAAGTTGTAATAGCTGTGTGAAGGAACAGTTTAATCAGTTTTTGAATTGTATCAGTGATAGTATCTTACAGTTGCTTGGGCAGTGTTAGTTGTACGTCAATGTTTACATTGATATTTTCTGCTTAATGGATATCTCTATGGTTTCATTACATTGTCAGAAATTCTAGTTTTATTTGTTTCCAAAACCGTATCAAGTGCAATCTTTGAAAGGATAGAAGCAGGATAATACTTGTTTGTATAAAGCCTTTTTATTTGTCAATCCTTAAGTTGCTCCAAGTGGTGGATCCTGAGACTGTGTAATATAGTATGGCATTAGAGGGTGCAATTTAGACAAATTCCACTATAAAGGTATATATTATAGGAAAATAAGTTAAAATGAAATTAGCTTATTTAATCTAAAGTTTACTTTAAGTTAAAAAATAGCTTTTAAATAAAAGTTAACATGAAAGACTTTGTGGGGTTATAGAACTATTGTGGTGTTCGTCTATCAAAGGCTGGTAGATTATGGGGTTATAGATTTAACACTTTTAAAGAGTTTCATCTGTCAGTCCCGTTCTTTATTATTGTTCAGTTAACTCAGACATAGTTCAAAACTTTCAGTTTTGTCTATACATGTGATGTCACTTTCTAGTGAGTTTTGGTATTCGTTCCAGCGTTGCATATGTGCATTGTGGTTACCTTTCCTCATTCGGTCACTTGTGAGATTTTAGTTGTTTGTTTCCATATTTATCCTCTATTCCAAAAGACAAAGTCTATCTCTATCAGTCCGTTTCTCTTTATGGTAGTCACTCTCAAATGGTGGAAAATATGATTCTTGATTTTGGGGTAGCGTTTGTTTGATGAATAAGAAAGTTGATCCAATCCAAATGGTGTGCAAGTGGAAGAAGGAGTGGTGCACCTGTAATGGTCAAGACAAGTTGACCAATGTGTGAACATTGAGACCAAGTGAGATGCACGCAAAGCTTAATTTGAATTAGGTAGGCAAATTCTTTAATGCATACAACGAACGTTCTCCCAATGCAACATTTAAGGGCATATGAGAAAAGGAGAAGATTGCTTGTTTTGAGGGATATAGTTGGATATTTAGATCAGTGATTAAGCAGCTTTTTAAGCTTTGCTGAATGATTAAATCAAAGGGTACGAAAATAGTAATTTTTTCATTGTCTGTGATTAGAATATATTCAACGAGGTGATTAGAAGAAATTTTGTTTGCATTGTTGAAGAACGGAGATTTACCATAGCCACAAAACAGTTTGCAGTTGGGTGACCCGCATTGGTTTGGGTTGGTGGCCACAAATTATGAGGTAGTTTGGTTGTTGAGAGTAAACGCGATTCTTTGGGGGCGTGAGAAATGATTAATGTAAAGCGATTTCCAAGATTGGTTTAATGTGAGAAGAATCTGATGTAGTTTAATTTGGTGAGCGTTTGAAGCTGTTGTGGTATTTATGGAGCAGTTTATGAACTAATCCAGTTATTGTAAAGCAAATTCTCAGATTGGTCCAACCCCATCTAATTTATTTTTAGCAAGTGAATTAATAAAAAAAAGTATATTGTTAGTTAGCACTCTTGTTAAAAATACAGCAACTTATATCAGTTCGAAGCACACTCTAAAAATATTCAAAATCACCACTTTCCACATATTCCACAAAAAAGAATAACAATGTAGAATAGGGTTTTAAATTATTTGAGTCCAACAAAACAAAATTTGAATCAGTACTTGCACCCGTTTTCTTCTATTCACCCTCTTATTCCGAGAATTAATTTCGTAAATTATTTTTAAGTTCCAAAGTGGGCCTATTTATATTTAAGGAAGAAAAGGAAAATTTGTGTGATTTGAAAGTTGATTTTATCTCTGGATTATATCATCTAAAAGTTAAATTTAATTTTTAAATGATATAATTTAAAATTTATTTTTAAATTACACGATTTAAAAATCATATTTTATAAAAAAGGTTTGATTGTAAAATTTATAAAACAGTTTGGATTTGATCATTTAAAAGTTATTCTTCATTTTCATATTGTAAAATTTGAAAAAAATATGCGATCTAAAAATAATTTTTAAATTTTTTTTTAATTATATTACTGGGGACTTGTTTCTCGTATTTTTTTTATGCCTTTTTTCTTTAATCGTTGTGTTCTACTTCTTTTTCTTCATTTTAAACTAGCGGTGGCGTGGTCAGGACAGTGAGGAGTGGAAAAAGGTGCCCATTAAGAGGGGGTAGTTTTGTCTTTTACTCACCTATGGAGGTGCAGATAGAAATAAAGGATATGCTGGAAAAAAGTTCCCAGGGCCGAAATGGTGGCCCAATAAGAAGACTCAAATCTCTGTAAAGACTTTTCCCATGGAGGTGTTGCAAGAAACCATAGTGTGCAGAAAGCAATTGGCCTTACTTGGTAGTTTAGTTTAATTTGAGACGTTGATGATCATGGTCATCGTTAATCTTTGTAAAGACTGAAGTTGGAGAAAAAAGGAGAATAAGAGTGAAAGGGAATGGGTGCGATAACGAGCGCGGTGATAGCAGTGGTTGGAGTGGTTTTGGGTTGGATCACAATAGAGATAGCGTGTAAACCTTGTCTTGAAAAGGGTCGCCAAGCCATCGATCGAAGTCTCAATCCAGATTTCGATCCCGACGACGACCAAGATATCGCCATTCGCGCCCCACTCAATCCCCCGGCCGTCTCCGACAGCTCCTCCTCCGCTGCCACCGTCGTTTCCTCCGCCGCCGTCAAAGTCGTTTGAAATTTGGTGACGCTTCTAATGTTTTCGCCTGGTATTCAATATCTATACCCAAAGTGTTTTTTTCTTCTTCTTTGAGAGCAGTAAATGAAAAGACTGATTCTTTTTTATCGGGGTTGGATCTGCGTGTCTATGGGCTTTTTATGGTTGTCTGTCTGAGAGTGAAATCGGGAATTGGGATGTAAACTGTTTTATGTTACTGAATAATAGATTGTGGATGTTGTAATTTACCTCAAACATCGTGGCTGGGAACGTTTTCATTTGATGGTGTAAATTGCATATGTTTGTTAAAAGGGATTAGAATTGGATGAATTGGTGAGGATTAAAATGAAATGATTGGCTTGTAAAATTATTTAAATTCTAATGCCAGATACCCTCATTTTTGTTGGGATTTTAGCAGGTGAGAAATAAGAAATATTGTACAACAAATAAAATGGTCATATAATCTGAGTGTAGAAGGAGCATCTTAACAAGCACAATCAACTTATATTTATAGCAATCTTGAACTGCCCCTTCCACTGCCTCTGAAACTGAGCCTTTATCTCCAGCTATAGCAGAGATACAGATGGACCTTCCCAATTTAGGGGAGAATGTCTTAATACTCTGTGATATTCAGATTGTCAAAGGTGGGTGACATTTTTAGCTTTAATGTCTTCTTTTTTACAAAATTTTTGTTTGAACTGAAAAACACAATAATACAACCAGTTTAAGCTTTAGAAAATGAAGGTTTTAAATCGAGAAAAAAAATCATGAAAATAAATTACCTGAATTAAAGCACAACATATTTATTGATGTAATGTACTTAAATTCCAATTTTTAAAATAAAAATTACAATTAATTAAATATTTTTCAAATGTAGTTTATGAAATAAGGCATCGTCAAATTAGTTTCATTCTGTAAAATTATTTAATAATAGTACTCGAAAAGGATAAAATTATAAATAAATTAAATTACATAATACAAGATAGTCGTGGCATAATGACAAAAAAAACTTCAAAATTTCTCTTTCAAGAGTGAGGGTTCAGTTTATAATATTGAGGGACATAATTTTTTACAAAAAGCAATTATATCTCTGTCAATATTTCAAAGTTATAATGATTAGTATGTTGGACATAAAATTATTAACAGTCAGTAATCAGAAATAATCCTTTAATGTGAAAATAAAAAAATAATGATTATAGGTCAACAAATTTATTGAATAATAGCGATTACAAATATTTAGGATTATATGAAATGTTCAACCTTTGGTATAAGTGAATCTTTCAGAACTCTTATAATATACAAATAAGTAAATAAATGCAAATTTTAGCTTACTAATTATGAAACTCGGTTATACTTAAGTTTCACCTTCATAATAATTCTAAAATTATTGTCTAGAATCGCAATTTGATTTTCCTATTACGTTTTGGAGCACGCAAACAATTAAACTTGAGCACTTTTCTTAACGGCTAAAAGAACTGAAGAATTCCATATTAAAATAAAGTAGCTGAAAACGAAAAGCCAGGATATTAAACCACTTTAATAAACATTTCACAGTTTTAAATCAAACATAAAAACTCAGGAAAAAAAATGAGGAAAAGCTCCTGATAATTAATTTGATCAATCATTTTCAGGACTAAGCAAGAAATAAATAAAACGGTACAAACAGCGCAATTCGGTCACCGGTCCTGCTGCTACACGTGAGCAAATAATTTGGTGTACAACAGGATTAAAAATACATTGTTGGCATGCGTGTGTGGTTGTAAAGAAAATACCTGGTATAGTTGTTCAAAATATTCCCCACATTTTAATTATATTTTAACTCTTTTTTTCAATTCTTGAACTTCTATAGCAAAGAATAATCTATCTCAGTATCAGAGGTATATGAACAAAAGAAGAAATGTGGCGGCGAAAAACTATCACCTCAGTCATTGATGAAGCCCACTTCGTTAATCACCAATTCTTTTGAATTTCTCTATCATTTCCGTGAACAATTTTGAATTTTCATCTAAATGAAAAGAAATTCAAGGGTAGAATATGCTTTACAATTAAAGTACAGTTGTCCATAAATGAAGGGAAAGAAAAATAGAGGGAGTGGGGAGAATCCGTTGATACTGTACATATATGACAAGGGAGTAAACATCGAGCTTTACCCACGTCATTCGACAAAAGAAACTTTAAATTGTGAAATGAGATAAAATAAACTATGCCAGATAATTGTATATTTGAGGATTGTTCTTGTCCCTCTCCAGATACTCCCTGTCAATCAGACTTTCGATCCTTTTCTTCAAGTCCGCTGGTTTTATTGGAAATTTGAGCTGTTCACAGAAAAACCAATCACTTCCTCAAATCAGTATTAATTCTAACAATCAGATACAAAACAGTGAGCAACCAAGTGATCACCTCTACAGAACATAAGGAAGCGGAACATTATCAGTAATCACTGACGGAATCAACACTTATAAGAACAAATATAAGTAATAATGAAACAAGTTTTCCCTATTAGTTGAAATTCTCATATTAGTGTTTTCAAAAATTGTTTTTTAATTTATCCATAAACTAATTTTAACTTGTGAACAAACTTAATTCATTTTTATTTTTTTATGGAAAAAAATATCTGAACAGGTCTTTAGTCTATAACAACAGGACCAGGACATTATTATTTTGACATGGAACTAATTGGGAATTTGCATACTCCATTTGAATTAAATAACCGAAAGGTAATGACGGTACCTGTTGGAAGAGTTCGGTAATAAGAAGGGTATGACTAAGCACTTTCCTAGTCTTCATTATCCTCACAATGGCAGCATCAACCTGCAATGAAACGTGCCAGTAACGAAAATATGTTAGATCGTAATTATCATCAAATGTTTAGTACATAGGCAATAGTAACACCTAGGTAGCTTGGATACCTGGACATATAGGATAATATTGATTGTCTATAACAAGATGCCCAACCAAGGCATCTTCCTTCGATGGGTCAGTCGGTAATATTATATATACAACTTCCAATATCTAAATTATAATTTCCCAATTGTGAACATAACCAAAAATCAAATATTATATTTATATCCTAATTCATTTCACAATTAACTTTATGACTTTTAATGATATAAAAATAATTAAAAATCTAAACATCTTTTCTCATTAAAAAAAGGTTATGCTTAAGAGGTTTAATGTTCATTCCAGGTGTAAACATGGCCAATCATTCAAAATATCCAGTACGACGACCACGCATACAAGTTTTTCTTATGGATTTAAGGGGCGTCATATTCCTTTGTGCATTAGTGCTCTGTAGTCTGAGCAAAGGGTGGAGGGCTTTTGAGAAAAGAAAATTGACCTGATACTGACGGTCTTGGAAAACTCTTTCAGTGGTGCTTGTGTTCTCCTCCACTGTCTCCTTCAACTGAATTGCATTCACCTGCACTCCCCCCAATACCATTATTAGTTAGGAAACGAATCTAATAATCATTATTTAGAGGAGAGCTAAACTATGGTGGCTGCAATCAAAACGTAAATGAAAGTTTGAGATTCACTTAATCTGGTCCCTAATTAATGCTCCTAAGTATTGGGTGTGGTACCTTTATACGGTACAGAGGAGCTGTAAATACTTCATTAAAAACAAATGAGTCATCATCCTCCACATCTCTACCCTTTGGCAACTGTAGCATGTTCAACAAAAGGAATCAAAATTAAAAATTTAAAAGAACCTGTAATTGCAAAAACAAACTTATAAACTGGTTATTCTGCAAATGATTACAAACACACCTTTTGTAGGACACGAACTTTTCCACAGGCAAGTGATTGCAGAGTCCTTCTCAGTTCCTTGTCCTCAATACCAGTAGAGTCTTTGATATCTTGAAAACTTAGTTTCTCAGCATCATTGAATAACATCAGAACAACGGTCTGATGCACAACCGGACATACAGAATTAATAACAGAAAAATGTGTGTAACACAAGATAGACTACTATAAAAATGAAACTCATATATAATAAAATACTGGTTTTTAAGAGGCCAACCTGAAATAGGGAGACAGCCAGCTCCTTTTTCCCTTTAGGAAACTCTGCCTTTAAGACACAGTGACCTAATGAATTTTGCCACATCAGACGCCTTCCACTGTACTTGCTTAGATAGAACTCTTTGAAAATATCCTGAAGAAAGAGAAATGGAAAGGAAATGACCGTGTCAAAAAAGTCACTTAAAGTATCAAGGACATCAATAGCTAAAAGAACATTTGATGTGCGCTGAACCTGGTAAACGTTCAATTCATGAGGAAGTCTAACATCCATGGGTGGATATGTTGGCCAGTACCTACACCCATCCAATAATTCCAATTAGATTCACTGAGAAAAAGAAGCACATAAAAAATCAATCATAAGAAAGGGAAAACACAGTTTACCCAGTTGTCAAGACATGAACACTCATTTCAATGCCTGATGGGAGTTTTGTCCTAGCCTGGGATGACTGTTTGAAAGACTCATTTATTTCTTTTGATAATTCAATGTCCTGAATCAGAACAAAAAACGTAAGTAATAAAAAGCAAAGGATAGAAAAGCTAGAGTAATAATGCATTGAGTTTGTCAGATCATCATAAAGTAGTTGTACAAAACTATATTATCATTAGTTATTAGCTTTTAATGTTGACGATACATGAATGTTCAGATTCATATATCAGTTTTTCATCTACTGCTCTTTAATATTTTAAACGTAATTAGCTCTAGGATGTTTATATAAATTCATAATCTGCCGAGTGTTTCATTACTCGATAACATATCACCAGTATCAAAGTATTCAACTAAATATCTGTCCACTTCAGCGAGTTTTAAAATACATTTAAATGAGTGATGAGTCATTTAAGGTGTCACATATGTGGTAAATGCTTATTTGACAGAAGGAAATCCACTAAATAATTTATGCATATTATTGCAATGCTACAGATTTTGTACATGCAAAAAGTACAGATTGCAGGAAGAGTAATTTTCTGAACGTTTTTAAGTGTCAAATACTGTTTATTGCCTTTTCAAATTAGAATTACCATAAATTTCATAAGCAATAGGATTTCGGCTGAATGAAATGAATAGTTTTCACGGATATTCACATGTCTATGTACATGATTTTATACAACTAAAGTCTAGATAAAAAGACAATAATGAATCCTAATTAATCTTATGATCAAAATAACTAGGAAAGCTTAAATCATTTTCCTAATTACAGAAACTAGGAAAGCTAAACATATAGTACATCGTCTAATGATCTGGAACAATAATAAAGAAATAATTATAATTGTTATAATTATGGAAATAAGGCACATATCTTTTATAATCAAGAATATCTAGGTTATATATGTATTATTATGAACGTTTTTTATTTATCCTTGCACCATATATTTATTACTTCAGGATATTAAATCTCGTCTGTTTATTATATTGGTTCTGTTTTCTCAATGTAAACATACTTGTATTGTCTCATAAAACATATGGTCCCAGCTCAATGTCTCTCTTTTTCATATAGTTTAACAATAATCAACAATTTCATATGATTAAAAAGGAGTTTACAAATTGAAATCCAAGTTTGACCTTACTGTTGAATCTTAAATGTAAACAAAAAAACTCTAACTACGATCAAAATCTCAATGAACTGTCAAGCCAAAAATAGAGATATAGGAAAAAACTGAGGCTTAATTCAAAGATGAGTACCTTAAACATCCCTTCTAGTTTGTTAGTGAACTGGCTGCCACACTCGGTCTTCAACTGTATTAACAAAAGAAAACTGATGATATTACTAAAACTTGTATGAGAAACCACTTAATTATTTCAGAAGTTAAATAAGAAAGAAAATCCCTAACCTTGGAGATCATAGATTTCTCGGCATCAATAGAAGCACTCTTTCCCAACAGCAGTCTTTTTGCAAGATCTTTCTTATAAAATGCCTCAAACACATCCTTGCCCTTTAACAACAAAATTTCAAGTAATCTTGCCAATATCAGTATGGAAGAGAAAGATCAGTAGAAGTGCATAATAAAACCATGAGCATAAACAAAAGAATACAGCGAATAAGGTATAACTGTTAGCTACTCCACCAATGAAACATCAAATGTACCTGTATGAACCTGAATAAAACCAAGACTTTATCAAGTGTGCCCTCTAACTCTTCTTCTGAAGTTCCCTTGTTACCTGCACGAAGTTTCTCATCCAAAAACTTGGCAATCAACTCTGCAGGTCGGTTCTGGCAAGGGAAAAAAACAGGACAGCAGTTAGTTAGTTGCAAATCACAAGTAAAATAAATCCCACATAAATGTAAAAAATAAAGATCTAAGCCGAAGAACAAAAACACCTCTTCACAGCCCTCTAATGGACAAAAGATAGTATGATAAATCAACAGCTTGCACAGATACTCAATCACAAGAATTGGAATGGCCAAAATTGGATTTTTGAAGTTTAGACCACAAGGTTAAAGGAATGCCAAAAACCATATAACCTTGCAAGCTAGCCAGTGAGGTGAGAAACAAATAGCACAATGAATTTTCTTAGCATTATATATACATACATACATACATATATAATATTCGAGGAGGTAATACAATAATAATGATTTCCTAGGCTCTAGTGATTTTACATGGCTATGAAAAGCATCATGGACATGGATGTTACACTTAAAGCCATTAGTTATAGAATTATGAATACAAAGTATGATCTATGCTATGAAATAGCACTATCCAAATAAAGTTTCTAGGATAAAATAATGGGAAGACATGCTTTGTTCAATGTGATGTCGCTTAATTTATTTTATTTTTTTGCTGTTTCCTCAGTAAATGGTAAGCTTGCAAAGACATTGAAGAATTGCCATTGTTGGTCTTTCTGCTAACACCCCCACCAACCAGGGCTAAGGGCATTGACAAGATCCCTGCGCGCACTTAATTTAGGCACACTTATGCCACTTCACTTTTCATCTCTGCTGTGACAGTACACAGAAATGTTCCACATTCATAGACCTAACCTACCTCTCTCCGTCTTGATACGTTTCATACAATATCCAGTTCAGACACATTACTTCATTTATTTAGCAATGTAATGACATGGCAGAAAATGAAAGACAATAAAAGAATACAAGTCCAAACAAACCACCCATTTGGAGAGTTTACTCCACGAGGTGAGCATAGAGTGCAACAACTACCATGCACGAGGCAGTTATTGTAAGTGTGGCAGTTTTACTGACAGTCTTTTCATAATGTAGAGTGCAATAACTAATGTGAGGCAATTATTGATAGGATTTTAAGATGGTTTACAGGGAAGAAGCAGGGAATCAAATTTGGTGTGTAATAGTATTCTGATATTTAGGCTGGAAGTCTCTTGTAACGTAAAGCCTTATGTAGGAGCTTTATGCACTGGATGAGCCTTGGCACAGTATTTACTAAATAAAATCAGTCTATTGAGGAATTGTATCACCCTGTGTGGGATTATTATATAACAGTTGGTAGGGTATGTACTCTTTCTTATGTTAAACTCGAAAGGCTTTAGCAGAAAATGAAGGAAGTGTTTCTATAGCAGTGTGCATTTTATTGCAATTCTGTCACAATTGATTGGAGACGAATACACACGAGAGGATAATTTTACTTTATAGCTACAAGAGGCTTTTCTTATAATCCTCAGTCCCATACTGTGGACATGCTGGTAGTAGAGAAGGTTTTCCAATTCATTCATGTGTGAGTCATGTACGGGAATGAGAATCAAGGTTACTACACCCATATACACCAATCCCAGAGAAGAGTTGTAGAAAGGTCTCTGAGAAAGGGTGAAGAGCATTTCGGTGCAAACAAGGAAGGCTTGGATAGTGGCAGGAAACCTAAAAAAAATTCTAAAGCTGACGAATCAGGAAAGGAATGTGAGGAATAACATTAGTAAAAAGAAGTCAATATATAAGGGAAAGCATATAGAACAGTGGGATTAGACCGTGCGGACCAGATACATGCAGCAGCAGCACCCCCTCTGGATTTGGAAACACTTTATGAAAGGCTAAGAGGGAGCATTAAATTGGGATTTCAAAAGATTTTTTTAGATAAAAAAAGTCATGTAGATTTTAAAAGATTTTGTAAGAATGTAATGATTTTTTTAAAGATTTTTTTAAAATACCTTTATGATTAGGATTTTGTTATTTGGATTGTAAGAGATTTATAAAATATGAAATCGATCTGAAAGGATTTACAAAATGTATTTAAAAAAAGGAATCATGAGTACTTCGTACTTTAACCATTTCACAGTGAAATGCATCCTCACCTATCACCCTATTTTGCCAAATTACGTGAATCAAAGTGCTCTTTAGAGCTATGGTAAAGGAAAAATTTAAAGACCCAGTACGCTATAGAACAACATGTATAAAAGTCAAATTTGAAAAAAACTTATTTTCATGGACTGAAAAACTATATATAACAATAATAATAGTAATAGCAGTAACCCGGAAATTGATTATAGGAAGTCATAATCCAGAACAATAATAGAAAATAACTACTTGGACGAAGAAAACCGTACAAAATTGGCAGACAGAACTCTAAAGCTGTCACTATTGAGATTGACAAAAGTCTAAATGGAAGTACAAAATATTCATATTTGGATGAGATCATTTCATTGGAGAGGTATTCATAAGCACAAATAAAAAAGTCAGACAAAATTCATAAAAATCCAATCAAGAAAATAATCCCTGGAAATTTGTATGATTTTGAATACCAGACGATTCTTTTTTAGTCTTTTAAAATCTTAATTGAATACCAACAGATTTTGTTGCCCTCTAAAAAAATCCTAATAGCCTTTGATTGAATGCCATAAGACTTTTTTTATGTTTAAAAATCTTGATTGAATACCACGAGTCTCTTAAAATATTTTGAAATCCCTAAGAGCTACAACAAATGTAGAGTAGGGAGATGTTCTCAAGGTTCTTCCCAAGGTTCAATTCTCATATCATAAACCTATCCTGTGAAAGATGGGTGTAGATTATTATAGAAGACCCATATATACAAACCTCTTCAATTTGAGAGGGTTTGGATGGTACATAATACATAAACAGATGGTTGAGAAAGCTTGGAGAGCGGATGGAGGAATCAATGACAAACTGAGGAATATGAATATGAGGAAATGGAATACATTTATGTTCAGTGATATAAGAATATATGGCCCAAGGTATGATTTAAAGGGGATCAATATAATTTTGGTTTTTCTATCATATCAGAAGGCAAGTAGGGGGATTAGGAGGAAATAGGCTAACCTAAACACAAGGAACCTATTCCTCGAAAACTTGGAAAAGGATTCAACAACTGAATTTCAAGGAACTTTGAATCAAGAAGAATTAGCATGTCATCAGAAAGCCAGAACCCAATGGATAAGAAATAGAGATAGGAATACTCAGCATTATCACATAAAAGCTATTGCCCTGGTGGAAAAGAAATTCTAATGTTAAGTGATGAAGCAAATAGGTATGGAAAGAACTGGAGAATTTGTAAAGGCTAGCCCACTGGAAATTCAATTGTTAATGTGCAAAGAAATTGGAATGCCTTGTAATTCCTTCAAACATTTAGTCTGAATCTTTTCTCTTTTAGGGGAATTTCTCTTTCTCACTCCACTTAACCAATGACTCTACTTTCTCTAGTATTTTCTCCTTTTAGGAGGATTTATACATAGCACTGATGTAGATGTTCTACTTCCTATTAATGTATTTTTTTTCATTGAAAACAACGAAAGGAATTCAATGGCCTGAAAAGGGTAATAGCTTTATTGGTTTTTGCAGCAATGGCATCTATCATTAGAAATTCTGGTTTTATAAGGCTGTAGAAGGTTTACTTAGGTAGAGGCCTCCTTCTAAAGCTACTACTTACAGTTCACAGATTCTGTTGTTGAAGTCAGTGTAAGCTGTAAAACTACAAACTTGGAAGTTGGAATAAAAAACAATTTAGCTTTGAATTATTTATAAATACAGAAAAATCAAGTAACTCAACTATCTTTTACAGCCATTATGTTTGCACGGTTAGGATTGCCAGTCACTTACACATAATCATATAGTACATAAGAATTCTTATCTATGCCAATATTAGGTTGAGATATTTCCAGAAGATAGGCTGGTGCTTTCTATATTGAGATATTTATTAAATGGAAACTAACACCAAAAAATGAGAAGTACCTGACGAAGATTGATGAGATGCTCAAATGAATCTTTTATGGTGTTACAGAATGCTTCGTTCTTGGAAAAGCTTTCTTCCCATGTTGTGTCAAGAGAAGCCTTAAATTCCAAAAGGGATGAAACCATATCTTTATCTTTCTCCTCGTCCAAAACAATGCCCTGACCAGTTCTCCTGATATATGAACTGATTGCCTGCCTCAGTGACTCAAGGGCATTGACCCTTAAAAAGAGTGAATACATTCTCTGAAGATCTTCAATACGATTCCCATCCATAAGCATTGCGAAGCCCTATTATAACACACAAAATAAAGTTTAAGCAATGGAAAAAAACAAAAATTACCAGCTCAAAATCCAGTAGTTGTCATCGAACAAACCTTATCAAGAATGGCAGGTATATGACGTTCAAGAAGTTGCTTTTCTGCTGTTGCTATCAATGGCTTCCTAGTACTTGCATCCAAGTAGATCAAGCATCTTTCATGTTCTTCTTGCAATCTTATCTGCAAAAGGGGGGCACCCAAAAACATCCCTGCAGTAAGTACACGATGTGGACAAGGGAAGGATTGACAAAGAAAGATAACTTTTATTATCAGATAAAACTCTTATATTGAAAGACATAATCCATTTACTAAAGAATTACTTAAATAACTAAAGCCAATAAAATGATACAATGGGTTATGGAAAAGAAAACACCTCCACGTGCTTCAAATAATCTGGGACATCTGATTGCTGCATGTATTTCACACCTTCAGCAGCATAAAATTCAGATGTGCATTCAAGGAATGGCTTCTCAAAGCTTTCTGCATAAATTCCCAGAGCAGTAAACATCTTCAAAAGATGGTTTAGAAGGGTTCTATCCACTGCTTCACCTTTTCTGAGGAGACAAAAGAAAAAATATGTAACGCACAGCACAAAAGGATCTGTCAGCTAACTTTTCTATACTGAAGAAAAAATTTAATTGCAATAAGAAAATGAAGCCTTATATTTTATGCAATGAATCTAAGATGCTAATAAAACCCAACCGTTTGCATATTCCACATGCAAAAGTTGCAATAGATTTAAATAAAGAAAATAAATAACAGTTGACATTCCAACATATTCTAATCAGATGCCCAGTTTGAGTGATTACATAGGTCAGTACAAAATTGTTGGTCATCAAAAAATGTCTAATGTGATAAACCAATATATGTACAAACTCATCCATAACAATTAAGGATCCCAATCTAACCCCTCTAGACCTCTCCAGTCCTACCCTTTCATGCGCAAAGGATTATCTCTCACTTTTTGGTGAATGAAAAACAGCCATCCTAGGTCATTTTGCTAACCTAAAATTTAAATGGACACTCCCCTGGAACTATAAGCAGATTTTAATATCCAATCCCACAAGCAAAACATGCCTGATTAATATTCTTCGTCATTAATCAAGAGCAAAAATCTTTAAGAAAGGTAAGGGAAGCGGAATATGTTTAGTCCTGAACTTAAATAGAAATCAAATTATTAATCATAGTTTGGAGAGTCATATTTTGTGATCAATGATATCACCCTATTGGCAAGTCTATTGAGCATGTATGCATTTCACTAAATACAAAAAAAAATTTAAAGGACTGTATGCACAAACATAAAATAAACTAAAATAAAACCAAAGAGAAGAGCCAACAAACCCACCATCCCACCTCACCCGTGCATACATGGATAGAAGTATGGAACATTTAAACAACAGGCAGCACGTATATAACAGTTTTCCAGTCTTTACAAAATTGTGATTGCAAGAAAGGACTAACCTTTCACTTTCAATCATTCGTAGAAGACCAGTAACAGTTTTGTGTTCTACTTCAGGAGACAATGAAAGGTGTTTGCGAAAAAGTTGTAAGCCCATGTCCCATAATGACCGGACATTTGCCGTTTGTTTCACATATGTCCTATCCAGATATAAGGCTATACCACGAATCATTAACATTTGGTCACAAAGATCCTGCCAACATCTCTCAACTAGAGACAGGAAAACAACCAAATCTGGGCTCTGGCCAACCAAAGACTGCAGTGCTGCAGAAATATGTGCTTCACACTCCTTTTCTATTCGTTGATAAAGATTTCCACCCATTTTATAAAGGCAGAGATCATTCACAGCCTACAGAGATTATAAGTCAGCATGAAATACCAATAAGCTAGTGCAAGATAAATATTCACCTGTCTAAATCAACCATGATAGCAAAAATAATAATAATAATTAGAGAAATTCCAAGATTACCTGATAAAGCTTCTCCAAGTCACAAGAGTTAGGTTGCTTCAAAAATATAGCACAAATGGCAGACTTTAGTTTTGCCCATGTATCCTCCTCAAAATTTGTGGGCAATGTCGGCTTAGCTACAAAAGAAAAACAGAAAAGAATTAAATAGAAATTTAGAAGCCATCCTATTCATAAGTTAAAAATTAGATATTATTTATATATACTTCAACGTCAATGGATTTTTAACAAAAGAGAATGAAGATAGAACTATATGCTAAATAAGGAAAACAGACTCAAAGTACAGACATGTTTAACAGACCAATTCAACATAATCACAAGACAGGCACGAGGCACTTACATTTTCAGACACGGACTCTAGAGAGAAAAGTGATCAAGAGATAACTCAAAATTAAATAAATAACATCATATAAGAGTCTAACTGTAACCCAACCTACAACCATTATCTTGGAAATGTCAGTATGCTATCGTGACAACAAAACTCAAAACCACTAGCACAACATATCAGAAAAAGACAGAGAATGGATATCATCAACATCTGCTAGCTCGAACCAGATTCTCGCAATTTCTTACAGAAGAGCTGTCCGCATCAGCATCTATAAAACAGTATTATCCAGGATAAATACAAAACACATCTAGAATTGATTAAAGCTCCCTTGTCTAACTTATCGAAATGCTGAAGTGCACAATTTAACTTCAGCATCATATCTCCTTCTCGCATCAGTGTTTATTTAGAAATTTATCCCCACAAGGTCATTATCTAACAATAAGAACTGTTTTTACTTCTGCTAGGGGTTTGAAACTCAGACTCGCTAAGGTTACTAATCTACGGCAGTCTAGACTCCAATACGATGAGAAAAAGCTAGAACAAGGCCAAAGGAAGCTAAATAGAGGCAGAAATGAAAGCTGGAACAGAACAAATGCAGAATCTCGAGAAGTAGTTGGGGAACAAATTACAGATCAAAAGCAATAATTAAAGTGCAAAAACCTAAAATAAGTAGCAGAAATGACGCGACAAAGAATTGGGGGAGAGTAAAAGGGGCGTTATTGGGGGAATCGGAGAGAGAGAAAGAAAAACCCTCAAGAAAAGAGGGGGAAGGGTTAAAAGCGAAGTGGAATGAATCGAAAGGGACCTTTGTGGAGCTTGATGAGGAGCTTCTTGGCGGGCTGGGGCGGAGTGGCTTTCTTGCGGGAGAGATTGGCGGCGCGGGCATTGGGGAGATCGTCGTCGAGAGGCATGGGGGAAGAATCCAAA
Source organism: Lablab purpureus (assembly GCA_030347555.1). Lineage (NCBI taxonomy): Eukaryota > Viridiplantae > Streptophyta > Magnoliopsida > Fabales > Fabaceae > Lablab > Lablab purpureus. Next base: position 14,360,653 of record CM059259.1, read on the forward strand.
ACGGCGTCGTCGGAGGTGGCGCGGAGGAGGAGCGACTTGGCCTTTTTCATAGGGGGTGGCGGCGACGGGGAGGAACCAGCGGTGCCCGACCGTTTGGTGGGGAGAGACATCAAATGGAGAGAGAGAGAGGGAGAGAGAAGAGAGAGAGTGATCAACACACCATTGTGTTTGTTTGTGTTTGTGTTGTCACCCAAACCATAGAGGAGAAGAAGGGAAAGGGAAAAATAAACAAACAAACACACACCAAGCTAAAGCTTCAGGCTTCTCATGCCCATAGGTTTTACCCACAACACATATCCCTTTTTTTCATTTTTTATTACTCCATATTTTAATCTTGAATTTCTTTATTTTCCTTCTTTGAAATTTTTAACTAAGATTTGGAGAAAATTTTGAAAATAATGTTTTAATAATTAATGTGTAGTTTCTTTTAATTGAGTGAAGCTAGTTTTGAAGGGAAAGTTCATTTTTCTGACAAAATTCTAAAAAATGGTAAATCTTTAAACAAAGTAGAACAAAAATATTTTTGAATGACTCTTGAATGCTTTATAAAATTAAAATTTATTGTCTTTAATTTAGCAAGAGTTAAGGATAAATGCACTCTCGTTGTGTGGATTACGAGTATGGATATAAAATAGTTTACTTCCTAATCTTAAAATGCTTTTTAGAAGATAAATGATAGTGATAAAAAATTCTTGTTATTTTGAACATATTTTTATTATTGGCTAAATTTATCAGGAGTTACACATGTTTAAGAGTCTTGTTTGTTATTTAATAAATCTCAATTATTATTTTATAATTTCATATAAATTTTAACTCATAATTGGAAAAAGAATATTGTTGACTTTTCTTGCTATTATGAAAAATTGTTTGGAAACTTATTTTTGTTTTTTTAGAACAATAAAAAGGGAATACTTATAACTACCTATTTTCATGTTTTTGTCTTTTTTTATTATTAAAAAATGTTCTAAAATATTTTTGGAAAGTATTAATTTTTAAATAATTATAAAAAATATTGGGTTTTTGTTTTGAATTATGTGAAAAAAATCACATTGAAAAATTATAAAATTTGGTGTTTTAAAAACTCAGTGAAATATTCTTGAGAGGCGGAGTTTAATAGGGTCTGGTAGAGTCCATAGTTCCCCAAATATTTTTATTATATATATAAATTTATTATATGAGTACACACAATTTAATAAAATGAAATTTTACAATTAATAGATTTTTTTAAGAGGTTTCTATAGTTTCTCCTCTATATCATTTATTTTCTATTGTACAAAACTTCTTCCATACCTATTATAATTTGTTTATTTAATACCATTTATTTTCTATATTTTTATGTCACTACTCTAAATAGATTAGAGTGTAAATTATCATTTATTATAATTTTATATATTTTTAAATTAAATAATTAGTTTTTAATAGGTACAATACAACAAGAAATAATTGATGCTTTTTGATAAAAATGAGAATGATATTTCTTCAGCTTCAAATAAACAAATAGTTACATTGGATGAAAAACCTTTCAAGATTTCAAAAATTATAAATGGTGAATTTAATGTCAATTCTTTTAAACGTAACCCTGGCAAACATCTTCAAATTTTGAAATTTTTAGTTAATTAAAGAAATAAAATTCGAAAAACATTATTTAGAGTGTGGTCCATGTCAATGTCATATTGAAAATTATACTCTCTCTGGAGATAAACATCCAAGAAGATTTCAATTTACTTCGTTCAAAATGTTTTCTTCTTGGTTAGAGTATTCTATAAGTAATGATGCTGCTTATTGTTTGTCATGTTACTTGTTCAGTCAAAATTCAAGTGAACATCCTTGATCATATGTTTTTACAAGAAAAGAATTTAGGACATGGAGAAAAGTCAATGTTAGAAAGAATCGTGCATTCCTTAAACATACTGGAGAGAGTCTTTAAATGTTATATTTAATGTTAATTTTATTTATTAAGATAATTTTTTTTACATATTATACTATTTTATTTATAATTTTTTATATTATTTAATTACTATTTAAATATCAAATTTATTTAACACAAAGTGACTTCTCCGAAAAATTTAATCAAAATCTATCACTGACTCATCATATTAAAAAAATAAATTATTTGCAAATATAATTTTTTTATGAATACAATACATATCTACTAACATAAATTGTAGATTTATAAAGTGATATAGAAACATAATAAAATTATAAAAGCCTCAAAATTTGTAGGTAATAAACTTATATATGTGTAAGACACCAGATTTTACCTTGTTCTTATATTTCCTCATATTTAACATTATTTAATTAATAAAACTACCACATTTATATTATGTGACAAATATTATAAGTTAAAACAATTATAAAATCATTCAAAAAGAGTAAACAAAATATAATATTAGGTCGATTAAGATTTCATGACCAAACTTATTAATTGGTGGTCTCATGCTATTTGGAATTACAAATTTTGTATTATCATTGAGATTAAAAGATTATATAAACATTTGGATTCAATAAGGTTAGTAAAGTAGAATCAACAAAACCAACTCTAAAGAATTTAAGGAATGATGAAAATATAACATTAAAATTTGTCTAATTCTCAAAATAAAATATTTCTTAAAATGTATATCACTATAACTTTATCTTTCCTCTCGTCACACATGTACATACACGAAGAGGAAAATAGTATTAAATATCTATTATGTATAGATATTATTATGATAGAATTACTAAGATAATATAAAAAAAATTATAAGACATAACTAAACTTTCTTAAAAATTGACTCATATATGTATTTATTTATTTAAGACATTCAATACTGTTGTTACATATGTCTAAATATCTTATAATATTACTCAATTTTATAAATGAGTTAAAAATATTAGTAAATAATTATATGAAATATATAATAAAAAAATCACTTATTTTATGTTATAGGAATAATAACTATCCTTAAATATATAATTATTTTATTTATATTTATATATTTTATTTGAAAAATGGAATCTTTGTAATATATAATAATACTTTTATTTTATGAAATAATATTACGATATTTCATATTAGACTATGTTCTCATTTTTACAGTTCTATTATTCACTAGAGTGTTTAAGTGATAATGACATGTGGACCTTAATTTGATTCTTGTTTACACTTTATTTTAACGAAGATTTTCATTTAACTAAATGCACAACTCAACCTTTTAAAGTTCTACTTCAAGCTACACATTCACAATTAATGGATTATTGGTTAGTTCAAAAGATATTTTCCAACCAATAATAGCTTATTGACTACTGAAGCAGAATATATGACTTTAGATGACACAACTAAGGAGGATATAAGGTTAAAGTGTTTAATGGATGACTTTGGATTTACTCATAGTCATCTTGTGCAATAGTTTGAGTGTGACTTGTTTAATGAAGGATCATGTTCACCGTGATAGAACAAAGTATATCCACAACATATATCACTTTCTTCACATTAAAGAGTAAATTGGAGTGAAAAAGGTTGATGTAGAATCCAATAGATATCCTCATGAAGTCAATTCTCATGATCAAATTCATGCATTGCTTGAACTTACTAAAAGTTTATCACTAGGATAAATAGAAAATATTGCAATTCAACGTGAAGTTTTGCAATTTTTGGTGTAGTGATCTCTTTATAGGGTATATCATCTTATGGTTGTAAACGTCATAAAGTAGTAAGGTTGTTTGACTCAAAATTATATCGTCTTTATAAGATACATCATTTATGATTCAAAATTACATCATATGGTAAATCTATCATCTTTTATATACGTTTTTTCTTAGTTAGTTTCTTTGTTGTTGTAATTCTAACTAAAATATAATCATTTTTTGTTTTTATATTAGGGAGTCTCAAATGACGCTTAGTAAAAGGAAACTTGATGATCATCTTGCTTGATACATAAGATGTTTGTTTCACTTTTATCTATGTTTTTGTTATTTATCTTCAGTAGGTGTATTTTTTTACCAATTTGAAAGTTTTTTCATCATTCATAGACATCATTTGGACACTCAGTGCACAAAATTAAACAAAGTTTTATTTAAGCCTTGAATTTGGTGATTTATGAATGTGATTATAAATCATGAGAAGTTAACTCAAGGAGGAGTCACAATAAGGAGCAAGGTTAAGATTAAGGTAAGGGAAAAGAGAGTTAAAGCTTTTAGGGAGACTTTAAATGAAATCATTGTTCAAAGTCGAGCTAAGGAGTTGAAAGAATAGCTAAACAATATTAATCTATTGATTGTATAACTTATAATTTTGATCAACTTTATAACAAAATATTAATTTATTATTATATAAGTACAACATGGTGTAAACCATCTTGCTTGGCTTTAGATTAGCTAGACCTAGGTTAGAATAAGTAACCAGGTTCACCTAATTTTGACTTAACTTGTAACCATGACTCTATAAATAAGAGGTAAGAGTGTGAAAGTCAACTTTGAAAATATTAAATTGAAACAAAACCATGACTATTTTTTTTTAAGAAAAGTGTGGATATTTTTTTTTTGGAGTTTTTATCTATCCTAAGTGACAAATATATTTCTTCGTTGCATATACTTTATGATTCTCCTTAGTTTTTTTACCAGTGACACATAATATCAAACTTCAACCAAAGCTTCTATAGAGAAGCATCCATTTAGTCAAGGTAAGAACCAATTCATTTTGGTTCACTTTTATTCCTTTCTTGCATAATATTTTGTTCTTTCTTGCATATTTTTTGAAAAACATAATAACATCATCTTTTATTATATTTATATTAAAAAAACACACAAACATTGATAGAATTATTTAATCTTTATTACACCATACGACCATCCTTTAAACATCCAAGACCTTAGCCAAGAAACCAATACACTAATTTAAAAATCATTAAGAAGTCATATCATTGTAACCTTTTAATCAATCAAAACTCATCCATATTTCAAGCTAAACATACTCGAACTTTCTACCACATAAGCCTTGTAAACAATATTGCCACTAAAAACTTAGGTTATATATTCAAGAATAACTAAATAACTAATAAAAAAACATATTTTGCTTTACTCAATCCATCCAAATCATCTTTGATGTTTAAAACTATGTGATTAAGACCTAACTAAACTAATTAAACACAAAAAACCATACATAAGTAATAAAAAAAACCTGATATTCATATTCTAACATTTTTTAGTCCATAAAACTCGAGTAAAAAATCCATCAAACCTTAAACTCTCCCTTACGTGTACCTACTTGTATTCAAATATTTCAAAATATTATTTATTTAGATTATAAATAATTTATAACTTATTATCTAATCATACAAAATATATATGTTAATAACTTAAATAGGTTGCTAGTCATACAGAATATATACATTAATAACTTAAATATATTCTAATATAGTTTCACTCACAATTAGTTTATTGTTATTCATGTATTTTATCATAAAAAAACTTGTAATATCTATTTAATAAAAATTTCATCACAATAAATAGTACTAAACTCATTGGGATTCCTTTAACATATTATATTGTGGTTTTATTATTTTATAATTAGTTTACTAAGTTAAGTGTTAATTTGCAAATAAACCTTTATGTTTCACACATATAACATTGGCATGAAGTTAACAAAGTTCAAATATTGCAACTAGAAGAAAGTAGTGCCCTTGAAAAGTCTTTTTTTTTCTTTCTTTCTGGAAGATAATATCATTATCATGCACTAGGACTTCACACAAACAACCATGGAATAAATCAAAGGCAAGAGTGTTATATTATTCTTAAATTGAATAGTGTATAATCCTTAAAAACATCAGGGTCAACAAAAGTTGTAGAAGCATACAGAATTAACATGTATTGGAAACAGCTTTCTGGGTAAATCAACGTTCCAATTCGTGAAGGAATAACTAAAAGGGTAGGATATGCACTTTGATAAATTATTGTTATTTTCTTACCTACCATTTTCATTAGAAATAAATAGAGTTTATCGTATGGTTACAAAGAAGTACACTTAACATAATTAATTAATATGAGAGAAGGTAATATTACTGACAACCTGCTTTAAAATTAATGCAAAGAAATTATTTAGTATGATTTTTATATAATTAATTATATATCATAAACAAACTAAAACATTATAATTGTACTTATTTTCTATCAATATTATGCTTTGATTAAATAATCACCTTCTACCCATAAATTTCTCTTAAAGTTTTGTCAATGGATACGATAAGAAACTTTCAATTTCAATGCTTTTCACTCGTTATATTTAAATTATTTTAATCTTTTTCGTTTTTTTTCTCCTGGTGAAGAAATGTCTACAACAGTAGTACTTCTCCGTCAGCGCAAAATCTCAACCACAATTAATAATTATTTCTATGAATAGTCAACCATGCTTCTCCCTTATTTAGAACCATTTTAGAAGAAATTTAAAAGAAAATAAAATTAAAATTTTCATAAATTAAAATTAATTTATGTATATAAGTTAATTTATAAAAATTATTTTCTATTTCATAAAAAATATTTTTAATATGCGTATAAATTAATGTTAATTTTCAAAAATCTTAATTCAATGTTATTTATTTACTAATACAATGTAGTGATCACGACTTTTTTGTTATAAAAATTTTAAGAAGGCTTTTTTTATTTAATATTAATTTTTTTCTTTAAATGATTTCGAAAAATTTAAGTAAAACATCAAGTTAAACGAGAGAGGCATATTTATAAAACTAACTTTTAGTTTTAATGAACTAATACTATGATTTAATTTATATGATAAAATTAATGGATTAGTTTGTTATTTTAATATATTAAAATAAAGATGTGTTATATCTAATTTGAAATTTAGAAAAATAATTGATTGAGAAAACATATTAAAAATGCGAGTATATATGTTTGGAGTATTTTAATTATTTGTTAAAATTGTGTTTTAATTTTTTAGACAAACTTTTGACTTATTTTATTTTTATACTTTTTAAATTAGTGAAAACAATATTTGATAATGTGTTAAAAATTCTTTTTATCTCTTCATTTTCCTTCTCCAAAGCTTCTTATTCTAATATCATTTATCTCTTAAGCTTATTTCACTTTTTTTCCTCTCCTCCACTCATTTTCCTCTCCTCACATATATTTTTATTTGTCATCAAGGATCATTGACATCGGTTTATAAAGTATAAAGACGAAATAAGTCAAAAGTTTTTCCTAGAGACGGAATACAATTTTGACAAATAATTGAGGGATTAAAAACACATTTAACCCTAAAAAATAATTAATCTATTAAAGTATTGTATATCACCACGATAAGTTCTATTCCTTTTCAAAAAAAGTTTTTCACCAAATATATGATCAAATCAAGTGATAGAGAAAACGCTAACACAAATTTTAGTAACAAATACACAACAAGAAACTTCAAAGCACTTGTTTTCATATCTTCAACTCAAGATTTCCAATCTTCAAAAACTTCAAGAAAAGAAGTTGGATTCATCAAATCATTGAACTTGTAGTACTTTAAATTCCAACTTATATAATTATCACCGACACTCTCAATTTTAGGTAATTCTCTAGTTGTTAAATTGAATTTCATCTTTCGAACTTAAAATCTTGATTCTCTCCACTATTTTCTGGAAATTGAAGTCACTCACACCCTTGGTGGAAGTCTTTTTATTTGATGAGCAAAGTATATTTTTATGATCTACATTGTACAAAGGTGAATAATTATAAACCACAACCAATACTTATGGTTTATCATCTTAAACATAAGTAAATGGTTGTGTTTCTATTACTAATCCCATTTTCTACAGATTTATAATAGGAGGGTTGTAATATATTACTATTACAAGACTTCAACTCTTTTTCTCTATAAATAGAGTCTATCAATTCATAAAATTCTCAAGAGCATCACTCGAAAGCAGTACAAAGAATATTCTAATACTTATGGACTATCTACTAAGGATTACAACTCAAAAAACTCTTCTCAACTTTATCTAATAACTTTTTTTTGATTTTGTTTGTGATTCAAATTTAAATAAAAGGAAATCTACCCCTAGATTTTGTGTCTAACTAAGACAAAATTTATGTTTTGATGTTCAAAAAGTTGTATCCCAACACAACATTAAATCATGATATCGCAATATTATTTCTATTATTGCATAATTGATTTGGTTAAAATTTCTATAGAATAAATATCCATTCTAAAAACATATTGTGACAACTTGAGTAGAATCATACTAGTTATTAATTATATTATGCACTCACGAACTAAACATTTTAAACTTAATATATATTTTGTTTTAAACAAAATAATAAAGAATAAAGTTCAAGTCATTCATCTTTCAATACACTTTTTTTGACATTCTCACACAGTCTTTCTCAAGTACACAATTTACTGTTTCATAATTTATCTTCAATAGTGAGAAGGATGTTAAGAATAAAAAAAATTACAATTAATTTTATATCATATTTTATAAAAAAATTCTTTACCCTATATCCAGACAATATAACATAATCTATATTATTCGTTATCTCTCATGTTTACATATTTTTCCTTTCAATAATAATAATAATAATAATTATTATTATTATTACAAAATATTTATATTTGATTTCACTGTTTCTCATAATTTTTCACATTTGACTAAATATATATAACATTTAAAAACATTTTTTATAATTACATTTTAAAAAAATATTTCATAACAATTCTTTTACTAATAAAATATTAAATTAAGATATCTAATTAATACATAAAATTCAATTATTTAAAAAATATTAATAAAATACTTGTAAAATAATATTATAAAATTAAATGGATGTCAACCAATTATTTGTTTTTTTACAAATTTACTATTTTAATAATATAATAAATTATCTATATTTTCAACGAGTTTTGACTTATGCTTTTCTCTTTTTTTAAAGCACTTATGTACTCATTTAACTACATTAATTTATTCTAAATAATTTAATAATATCACTTGAAAATATTTAAAGAAATTGTTTAACTAAATCATTCCAAATAATAAAATATTTGTGTAAAATTATTCATAAATAGAACAAACTTAAAAAAAATCTAACATATCATATAAAAAAATAGTACAAAATATATTATAAAAAATAAGAGAAAAAAACCACTCCATCTAATATAATAAGACAATTTAATGTTTGAATTCAAACTTGTATTTTTTTATTATAACTAATATTTTATACATATATTATATTATAACACCTTAAAAAAAAATCTCTTCATATATATATATATATATATATATATATATGTTTCTGTATGTATATAAGAAATTATCAGTCCATAAATCTTAACAAATTATTACGAAAATACTTCACGTACACCTGATTTTGAAACTAACATATTGATTATAGTTATTTTGATTTAAATTAAAAAATTCAATGCATGTTGATTGAATAATGTATTGAGATAATAGATATTATATAGAAGTATGTAATATTTTGGATGTGTTTATCATAAGCCATAATAACTTGAACATAAAAAAAAAGAAGAGGTAGCAACAGTTGGTGAAACGTAAAGGAGACCACATAATAAGTATTATTATTTGTAATAGTCTAGTCTCTTTCCTAGGTCCTCCATGTATGTGTTTTTTACTTACTGTTTTTCATAATAAGCAACTTGATTATCTTCATTTTCCAAATTGCGTGCTATTTGACTTAGACCCTGAAGTTTCAACTCACCAGTCTCTTTAGACTGCATTTCTGTCTTTTTTCTATCTTTGCATACATTTCAAATTAAGCCTTTTGGCAGTGTCAAATTGGACCCCACCCTTCTACTTTTATGGCCACATATTTAATCCTCCACATGCATTACTTCTCAGTACTCACAACAACACTCAGAAACAGCTCACAGCACAGTACTGCAAATCAAGAAGAGTCTTCTTCAGATGGGTGAAGCTCCCAAGATAGTGCAAATCGAAACGAAGTATGTGCAAACCGATGCTGTCAACTTCAGAGACGTGGTTCAGAGCCTCACCGGGAAGAATTCCTCCACGGATTGGATAGGGCGAAATGTTAAATATGATGCTGAATCATGTTCAAAAGGAGGAATCGCTGAGCCAAAGGAAATAGCAGCTGCTGCTGCTGCTGCTGCCACTGATGGAACAAATGAAACCCTCTTACCTCCTTTTTCTTCTTCTTCCATGCAAGTTATGCAAGTCAACAACGTCTTCAAAGACTTTGATGGATTCATGTTGCCTCCCTGCGAGATGATGCCATGGTCATACTTATATAGCCACCTAGAATCACAATAAAATTTTCATATCATCATTCTTTTGGCTCTTTTGTTGTAATCACAGATTTCAATTCATATTATATTTAATACAATTGCATGAGATATTTCATAATGAAAATATTTGGTTAATGTTTTTCTTATCCATTATATATACATATTTATGTGTGTGTCAGTAGATCCTGACTTCTTTTATCTTTTTCTCCTCTAACTATTGTGTTCTGTTACAAGTATGAATGAGACATTACAGAATTCTTTTGACTGATCCTCGTAAAGGTAGGATAATATTACACTTATTTGTTTTTCTACATTGCTTGTTAGTTTAAGACAAAATTCGATGTCTGTCTAAAATCTTAAACTTAACTAAGTGAGTTCGTATAATTACAGACAAATTTTAGATTATGGAACAAATCTTTAATTCAAGTTTTAGATTATTAAATTTGCAACTTGAATATTTGGGTTAATGAATTTTGGGCTTATAAAATCCATCAACATGAATAGAATGTACTAATGCAATGCAAGGTTATAATAGAGCGTTTCTTCAATCTCACTGAAATGAAATTTTTAAGTGTACTATTGTTGTGGTTTGAGTTCACAGCTCTTTATTTTTAGCAGAGTTATTAATTTCAGTTTACCATTTGTTGAAGAACTATACTACATTGACTTATTTTCAACATGTTGACTGCACTAGTCAAAATAATGCAGGTTGGTCCATTTCGCCAGTTGTGTATAGCACTTATTGAGGTAAAACACCAAAATAACAATTTTACTTCAAAATTACTTATATGATTAAACTTTTTAAAAGCTAAGTAAATGAATAAGTCATATTTTTAAATACCACATTTTTTTTTCTTTCATGTTGAAATAGTGATTTGTAGTATGATTTTAATATATTTTTTTAAATTCATTTATAAGTTTTACTTACATATGTATGATTTTACTTTTTTTTTAATTTGGGACAAAGTTGTGTTTAGAAGCACAGTTTAAATATTTTTCAATTTACATTAAAATTATGCTTTAATTTATACCAAAGTAATTGTTTCTAAACATAATTTTAGTGTAAAATATAAAACACTAAAGTCATTAATTAGGAACTAACTTTAGGATAATTTAAAAAAAATGTAAAATTGAACTTCTGAACTTAACATCTAATAAAAAAAATATTGAAATCATGTTACAAAACACATACTTAACATGAAAATAAATAAAAAATTAAAAGTTATTCTTGGAAGCATTTACTATTTGTGAAATCATTCTTTAGAATATGAGTTACTCGTTTATATAATTTATTTAAAAAAAAAATCATTTTGGGTGCCCTACTGGATAATTGACACTTGCATACTTAAATACTTTTACAAGTGTACATATTAAAGAAAGATTCGGCAACATTGATTTTATGGATCTTAAAACTTGTTATGCATTATGTAATTTTTTATGCTATCTTAGACTCATTTCATGTTTGATTTTTATTATTATGAATTGTCTGATAGTTACACATCTATTCTTAATCTATTCTTTTCGTACCAACAAGATAATGATTTCGATTTAGACTAACATAGGTGTTGATATCCATAATTGATATTTTTCATATGGGAAAAGGTGTTTCAAATTTACAATAGTGAGAACTCGTTTTCGCTTTATATCGGAAAATTATACCCTTATTGGAAATGCATGTTCATTGTAAACACTTAATAGTATTTTCATAAAAAAGAAGAAGTTAGGGGGTGAACTTAAGAAAAAGGGGGAAGAGGGTGAGAATAATAAAACCTCCTAGGTGAGTGCCGACCCAAGGCCGAGCTCCACTGACTCTATGTGCTGGGCCCAATAATCCTTTCAATGAAATCAAGAAGCCCAAATCTACCTGTAGAGCAAAACAGTAAATTGATTGTGAGCCCAAAAGTAAGGGTTCCGGTAACTGTATTAGTTTCGGCCTAAGCTATTCATGCCTTGGAATTGGGCTCATTGGATGTGAGAAAAAAAAGAAGAAAAGAAGAACAAGAAGGAGGAGGAAGAACTAAATACACTTGGAGGAAAGACTTTTTTATGTGCATACCAATTTTTTCTTTGCCAAAATAATCCAATTTGTTTTTTAATCTATTCATCTGTACTATTATATAAAAAATATACATTTTTAATTACTTTTTTTGTGTCACTTTTTAATTTAACAATTTTATCATTTAAAAAATAAAAATAATTTTAATATTTAACAAAATATAAATTGTACAATTTCTCTACTCAAAAGTAACAAATAACTCATTTACATAAAAACAATAGTTCCATAATTTTTTTTTAAACTATTCTTACAAAATTTATGTTGTCTTGAAAATACATTATTTTCACATAGTAAAGATGTCGATACACATATGTGGTCAAACAGTTTATAAATTGGTTATTCATCAAACAACTTTCCACTTTAGGGAAAGTGAGCGAGAGGAAAAAATAAGTAAAAATAGAAAATTTTGATATTAAAAGAAGTAAAAAAAATGAATAAAGAAGGAAAAACTAGAGTTCTTTTTTGTTTTGTTGCTTACTTGGATAAAAAAAGGAATTAGTATAAAAATATTATTTCTCGTAAAAAAATATAATTATGTATTTTGTGTGAGATGTAAGACAAAAATTATGAAAACTTTTCTTTACTTCTTACCATGAAATCTTCCCGTTGAAGAGAAGACTCCAATTACATTTTTTTTCTTCTTCTTCTATCTCAGTTCTCTTTCTTTGCCATTCTCCTAACTCCTTGATAATACAAAACAAAATATATAATCTTTAATCGTTAACTTTTTCAGCTACTAAAGTTTTGCTTATAAGCCCTTAAGTAAGTTTTAATTTAAGAATAAAAATTAGGTGCAATATTTCTAATGTTGTTTAATTTATTGTGCAGATATTAAGTAAAATATCGATTTTGTCTAAAAAAAGTAACAAAAAATCGTAAAAAATATAACACTCAAGCTTTATCCCTAGATTTTATAAGATAATAAATTGAAATAAATGCCTTTTGTTACAAAGAGCGTGGCTTAAGTTCTCTTTGCACAAACACAAACATGTGATGTGCGCTAAAACCATCTTTTAGTATGCGTACAGCGTACCTACCATACCCTCTACCTTTGCAACAAATATAAAATTGTCTTTCAACAAAAAAGCATGCTCTTTATAAAAAAAACCACTTTCAATATTCTCTTACACATGCATATTCATGTTCCATTGGATGCATCAAGGGGAGAACAAAAGGTAGCACTCATGATCAACAAACAAACAAATTATTTAATACGCAGCTCTTCACCCTTGGATATTGATACCAATGAACTTCAAGATATACTATATTAGTTTATATTTTTTGAATAATGGAAAGTTATTTAACAAAATACGCAATTTTACACACACACGTACTACCTATTTTTTCAAGACTTCCAATCAACCGTGACAGCATCAATTTTCTAAATGAAGACTGGTTTGAGGGTCAAAGTGTGTTGACATTTTTTATATTAATTTAGAAAACCTTAAACATCAAGTATCCATGAAAATTTAGTTAATTTTGATACGGATAAAGACAATGTAGGTGCTTTATGTGAAAGGGGCTTTAGGGTACGTAAGCCTTTCTTTTTTATCTTTTTGCAACAGTGAGATCACATGCAATGCAAGTCATGGCTAGTGGCTGGGGTGATGCCATTCGTAAGTAAAGTGAAAATTTTGACAGCAACTTTTCCACTCTTATGGATCAATGGTGAATATACAAATTAAAGTGTGTGGGCAAGCCAATCAGTAGGTATTATTGGCACACCATTTCTATGGATCCATTCACATATGCTACTTGATAATTCTGATAACTGATCAATTTTCAAATAGTAACACAGACCATTCTTAATACAAAGAAAATGTGTTTACAGAAGTGGTTATGGGAAAAATTTCAATCTTTTCCACTTCACTCTCTTGTATACTTCACCTTAATTGATATCAATACAAAGAATATAATAAATTTTTCAGTAACAAAGAATGTAAAACTAAGAAACATAACTAAATTATAAGAAGAAAATGAATATATATTTGAAAGAAATATGTAAGAATGAGAGAGAATTGTCTTGTACATCAGAAGCATACATGCATGCAAGTTTATACAAGGCCTGTCTTAATCAAAGGAGCAGATGAACCCAATGATAAACTATTAATGTAGAAGATATTTACGAGTGGTTTATGTGCTATGGTTATCCATTATTAATAGTATTTGATAATTCAACCAGTTAACCAAAAAAAATGCAAAAACTTTAACCTTGCATATCCGATTATGATAAGGATATGGTTAAACTACAAATGTTATCCACTTGACACAACAGAAAAGAAAAGAAGTTTTGCCACTTACCTTGGATTAGACAGCACGCAAAATGATTTTTGGATGGAAAGTCTAAAGCATGCACAAAAGAACCATGATAAAAAAAACATGTGTTAATATAAATTAACTTTTATAATAATTATTTTAAAATTATGATTTTTAATCGGTTGATAATCTTTTATATTTATTAAACTGTAACAGAATATGTGGTCAAAATGTTTATTACATAGACCGTTAAGATATTATACTGATTTAACCACACAGCTAATTAATGCAAGTTAATTAAACTTATATTTTCATTTCTTGATTTAAGATATACATTGTACAAACATATTATCTCTAAACATTCTTGATGATAGATTAAAACAATAAAATTATGAGTGAAACTCATTAAATATATATATATATATAACCCACAAAATTATGTGATTTAAAAGATAGCATTATATTATATTATTATGTCTTAAAAAGAATCATATTAAGCTTACATAAAAAACAACAATCTTAGTCGTGCGAATGAAATAGACTTTATTGGAATGCAAAATTCATTTCGATAAACTAGATCTACACCTAAAAAAATTTAGTCCTATTGCTATGCATTATATAACTTATTTTTAAATAATAATAATAATAATAAAATTAGCTTGTATATTAAACAGAATTGGATAAAGATGAATTTGATTTTCTAATTTACAAGGGCAACAGATGGTAACTAAATAAATAAATTAATACATATTCGAGATACAAGAAAAGTTTTCTTACCTGCGGTTATCTAGCATTACTCATTAATTAATAATCTCCTCACCTAATTAGTAATGATATTTTAACCTTATAATTCAAGAAAAGAATCATGGCGTTGGCGTGTACAGTTAAATAGTTTAAAGTTTCTTTTTTAATGTCTACATTTAAAAAAAAAATTGAATTTCAGCTTAATTTAATTTGTTTACGTGTATCTCTTCATACTTCAAGTCTAAAATGGCTTTCCTAATGAAACTGTTAAACATATAACTAAACAAATATCTATAAATTTTAAATTTAATTTTTTCAGTGGAGTTATATCATGAACAATATCTCATACTTTATTCACTTTATTATTTAATTGTGCGAGAGCTAATTTTCCATAGAATATTTCAAAATTATAATTCAAGCATATTTTTGTGTGCGTCCAATAATGATGACTAATGATTTTTAAATTTAATCATATATAATTTTTTAAATTATTTTAGACTTGAATAACTTTAATTTTAGTCTGGGAAATTGATTTTTTTATCCTCTTAACATTTTTATACCTCTTACTTTTTCTTTGATTCAATCTCCAACCTTCAAATTTATAAAAGTTTTAATGCATATTCTTCATATATTGGAAGACTTTTAGTTTCATTCATGTTAGTTTATATTTTTAACTTCTATTAATCACGTCTCATTAAATACAAAATCTGGGAGTAGAAATGAAAATATTAACGGAAATTAATCAATTATCATAATATTCCTAGATACGGAAGAATATTTTAATTCTGAAATATTGAATTGTTTTTTAACACTTTGACTATTAAATATGAGGAGAATTGTTTTATTAGAAAGATGTAATCAAACTCTCACTTGCATTTTTTTAGGCTTAATTTTTATTTGTGTGGAATGTAAAATGATAAATTCTGGGTTAATTTTGAGATTTTTAGTGAATTTTATTGTGATTTTAATTATTTTATGATTTTTCACCTAAAATTATGTCTAGCTACTTGACACATATTTTCTAATAATTTGGATAACTGTATGATAGAAACGAACAGTGAAAAGTATTCATTTTAAGATATATAATTGAGATGAAATCTCTAAGTTTTATAGCAGCAAATCTTAAGAGAAGTTGCTAAAACTGATATTATATCATCCACTATTTCTCATACTACTCAAACTTAATATTACATCCATCTTATATTAATAGTGTAATATTTTAAATTAAAATAATTAATTATATTATAAAAATAATATATAAAATTTTGAAGTTATATGAATATTAATCAAACTTAAATATTTGTATATCATTTATTGTTTTCCATTTTTTTAACATGTATAGTTTATTGGTGTTATCTTCTTTGCTATATCTTCCTCAGAAAAACCAACAATATATGCAATATTACTTTATTAATTATGAAGTATTTGATGTTAGAAAGTATGCATAATGGTAAAACTTAAGGTACCTCATCCCTATGGGATTAAAGGAGAATCAAGTTTTATCTCTTATTTTTTAGTATAATTAGCGTTTTTTAGGAAAGAATATAAGAAATGAAAATTAGTAACAATTTAATTTTAGATTAGTCTTGGATAAATGTAATTAACTCATATATATTGATTATGATTATTCTACAATTTTAATATATATTTTAACATTTTATTCAATTATTTAGCTTCTGAATGATATAGAGGATTAGTCGTTCTTTGTATATGTTTACATAATTACTTGACTAATTAATTAATTAATTAATGGAACCATATGATATATTATGTTTAACGGTTATGGAAGGATTAATTCATAACTTCTTTATGTTCGTGAAATTCATTAATTGGCATTTTAAATCACATGTAATTGTAAAATTCTAATAGGGCTTTCTATGGACCAAGCAGGGGAATTAATCAGGAAAATTATAGTATAATTAAGTAATTCATAATGACGTGTTTGATTATAACATAATGGAGGTAACAGACCTTTGAAGAAAGAGTTTTCACTCATTAATTAGAGAGCTATCATAATCACTCGTAAATTCTCTTTGCATTCCGACTTTCTTGTTATGTTTTGCCTTTCAGCTTTAATTGATCTTGACAATTAATCACATCTTTTTCTCCAAATAACCTAAAAGCTTACAAATCTTGCACTTATTCATTCTCTGTGGGTACCATGCTTCACAATATATATTTAAATCTCTTCATTACTTTCCTCATAAAGTACACTTATCTTTAATATACCTTACACTTAGGTTTGTGAGATAGAATTTCGAAACGTGTTTAACTCAACCTAATTAACATGTTGGAAAGATTTTGAAAAAACCTCCAAATCAGAAATATGCAACAATAGTTCCTAAATAAGTAAATAGCCTCCAAATAATTTCAAATAAATGTTTGCTAATTATATAAATCCAACGTTTTCACCCAAACATTCTTTAGATCGATCCATCACTTCATCACGAATTTGCTGATTTTTTGAATATTGTAGTCTTTCCTTCCCTTTCTTTTGTTGCGCTAAAAAAAATTAATTGAATGAAGTGTTGCTCAACATCTCTATATATAAAAAAGAATTTAATAAGTCCAATGATTAGAATATACTTTGCTTTGCCTAAGAGAAATGAGAATGGTTTAAGTTTATCATGTCATGTCACGCGAATCTTTATACCAAAAAAATCTAAGAATTTTTTTATACAGACAAAAGCTGCAACAAGGATTAGGACTTCATCCTAACTACAAAACTAAACACCCAAACACACGTGCATATGTGCCCAATTATTTTAGCATATATTCAGGTTTAACGTTGCTTAGGTTTTTACAATCACGTTTATTGTCATTTAATTGATATTTGAAAGACACTACTAAAAGCACACAATTTAATACGTTTTGAATACATCATATTTCATCAGTTGAAAGTATTATAAATAACAAAATTTTATGACCTGTCTCAGATTTATTTATTTTTGTTATTTAAATAGTATCTGATAACAAAACTCATGCATGTAGAAAGAGTATGTAAGATCTCATGCAGTTGTGCGAAAAGTATTGTAATGTATATACAGTGCAAGTCTGTACTGGTTTACTGTATTCTTTGGTTTGCATGGAATAGGAAACGGATGAACCACACCCACAAGGCTAATAATTGCGATCTCTACAATTGAGGGGGCAAAAAACTTTTAGCTAGGGTGGTTGTCTGATCCGAACAAGATTTTTTTGTGGAAGAGAACATGAACACTTGTTTTCATTCCATTAATTTGACCACCTATTTTGTCCAAATCGAACTCATTCAATGAAAAACAGAAGGAGGGCTCTCTGATCATGACCCTTAAAGCATTATATATGCATGTTACAGATATCTATGGATGAACCCAGAAAAGTCCCAACCAACCTACCGACCAGACAAGGTTTTTCTAAGCAATGACACGCACATTTCCCACTACTTTCTGTTGATTTAGATCTAACATATTATGACACTTCAACCAGAAAAAAAAAAAATTAATGCACCTTCCACCTCATATATACAGGTACACTTCTCATTCTGTCCCCCTCCTTTTCAGCTCAAAGTTTTTTGGAAGGTATATATCATTTCATAAATACCAATTCACTGAAAGCAGAACTGATGTTAAATAATTATCATTTTTGACATATATAGTCCAAATTTTATGCATGTGATCACTTACAAATTAAGGATCTAATCCCTTTCTCAATAAAATATATTTAGTATCGATCCTGTGTATATTAGAGATCCGAGGTTGTTTGTCTGACATGAATCTTTTGAGTCAATTATGAAGACTTCGGTGCTATATTATATATATATATATATATATATATATATATATAATATGTGTATATGTATATGTTTATGAATAATATATGATTTCTCCTTGCATATGAGAAGTTCACAGTATTAATGATCAGGTCTTAAATCTTCTTTTGCAGAAGGGATCCCTGCATGACTTAACTTTGTACTTTTCATGTAGGTTATGTGTCAAATTAAAACACTGGATATTAATTTCGTGATGTTTTTAAGCATTTATTTTTAAAACACACACAATTCAGTTTGCATTTCCACACCCTAATATATATATATATATATATATATATATATGAGAGAGAAAAGAATATTCATAGAAGAAAAATAATTTTGAGATTTAAAATTTTATAATTTAAAAAATGAGTTTATCCTGCTGAACTCTCTTGTTTATGTTAAGGTTACATTAAGTTTTAAAAGTAATGCTTTATATGAAAATATATTTTTTTAATTTGATCTATTTGTTCGAAGTCGAACAGTATAAATCAATGTCAGGGTAGTTACAAACTAATTAATTAACTTATTTTTTATATTAAATTTTTTTCATAATTTTTATTTTATTTTAATTATACATATTATATTATAAATATAAGAGATATTAATAAAATTATTTTAGATAATATATATTAGAATAAGATATCATGATTTTGTTGTATGAATATGAAATTTTATTTTAATTTTTAATTATATAAAAAATTGTTTGATAGTTCGTAAACTTAATATATAATTAAAGTAGGTAAACAATTATAGTCTATTTTGTAATGGATAACGATACATATATATTTTCACTTTATATATACTTATTCAATATTTATTTTTTTTATTTTTCTTCTCTTATCATATCATATATTTCATAAATCTATAATTTATTTTTATTTTTGAATACATATTAGGAGGAAATGAAAATTAGAGGTGTCCATCAATAATTATTTTTTTAAATATAAGTTAGGTTAAACTTTTAGATACTTTTACTTAATTTCTAAGAACAGGCTAAATTATTTAGTTAGATCGTCTATTTTGATATATTTTAACTTTTAATATCTATTACGTGAATTTTAATAACTTAAATTTATTTATAATTAATAAATTTATTTTTAATGATAAATTACATAAAATATGAAGAAAATATTGAATTGTTTAAATTTTTAAAAATTTTCCCATAATAAAAAGAAGGTATAATTTTTAATTTTGAAATATATTATAAAAGAACTCTAAGTCTAATATATAATAAGAAAATGATGATTCAAACTTCTAAATATGAGACTATGTCAAATTCTAAATTAATTAGTCAAGTTTTATTAACATGAGTATTGTTCAAAGTCCCTTTAATTTACAACACAAATATTATTTTATTAGTTTTCTAAATTAACCACATGTATATTTTTTGAAAAGTTTTTCTAAGTTTTTACATTATTTTTTTAGACACTCTTAACTTACACACTAACATGTATATAGAAGATAATGGTTTAAATTTTTAAATGTGAGACTATCTCAAATTCTAAGTTAATTAGTCAAGTTTCATCAACATGAGTTTGTTCAAAAACACTTTTAACTTGCAACATAAGTATTATTTTATTACTTTTTGCAAATTAACAACATGTATATTCTTTGGAAAGCTTTTCTAAGTTTTTACATAACACAACTATTCTTTCTAAAGCAAATCACTCTTGACTTATACACTGACGAGTGTTTATGAAAAAAATAACAATATATTGACTATGGGCTTAGAATTTGTGTTGCATGAAACAAATAGATTTATTCACGTGTTCAATGCAAATGAGTAGAAAGTTATTTAAAAAATAAAATAAAATAAAGATTCTTATACAAGATTACAACAAGTTTTTTTTTTTTGCAATGGGTTCCTTTTATAACTTTTTTTTATATCTTTTTAATTTTCTTTTACATCAAGATACTTTTAACTAATTGTTCTCTTTATGGTCTCTTATTTATTTTGCATTTTGTTGTGATGAATGTTGAAATATTATCAACATTAAATGTTTGCGTTATGTTTTTAATAGTGCATTAAATATATTTCACTAACTAGTCTTATTTTTATTGCAATTCACTTCACTATTTGTGATAGGACATGAAAACTTGGATATAAGAATGTATATGTTCTTTCAACATTCTTTTTCTTTCTTATAAAAAAAATTTCAAGGTTATTAATTTTATAATTAATTTATTTATCATATAGTGTACGTTCCATTACCGTTATTTTTAATAATTATTAGAGATTATACTGGAAAACGATTTTGTTCATTGTACCAAAAATTCAGCCAAAAAATAAAAAAAATTATTACAAAAATAATTTTATCGTTTTTCATCATATAAATCAAATATTATGTAAAAGAATATCTAATTAATTGATGTATATGCTGATCATATGTTTATGTTTGAAATGAAGACTTTATAATACAAATAATGTTTCTATATTTAGTGAAAAATTAATATTGGTTTACACTAATAATTTAATCTTGGATTTATATATGGTGATCCTAACATCAATATTCTTTATTTAAATGATTGAAAACATTTGATCATTTGAGAAGTAAATAATTTTAAAAACTATTCAAAATATTAAAAACATACGTAGTACATTAAATTTACGTAAGAGATGATAAGTATTGTTGTGGATGCTTTTCATACTTATAAAATGCAACATTCTACTGAATAAACAAATATAATATTTATGTAAAAGAAAATCTAATTAATCAATGTATCTGCTTAATATATGTTTATGTTTGAGATGAAGACTTTTGTGATATAAATAATGTTTTCTAGATTTAGATGAAAAATTAATATTTGTTTATACTGATAATTTAAACTTGGGTCTATATGTCGTAATTCTAATATCAACAGTTTTTATTTAAATGATTGAAAAGAATTGATAGTTGGGAAGTAAATAATTTAAAAAACTATTCAAAATATTAAAAATAATTATTACTCCCAATTGAAAATAAACTTATATATGTATTGTATATATAATATAATAATTGTAAAACATTTTGGGAGCTGAGCTGGGTTTCTACCTAACCAAGCTCTACCCTTATCATGTAGATTTGATTATTGTTGTAAATTTGATTATTGTTACAGTTCACTGATAAAAGGGAAAAAAAATCAGAAAGAAAGGTGGGGTTTTGATGCTTAAAAACGGAAGAAAATAGGAAGAAATGTTACACAAAATAGTATTAAAAATATATTATTATAATTTTATGATTTTAAAAACTAAAATGAAACATAAATGCATACATATTTTATTGATAAATTTATATGTTGATGGACTTGGGGATGTGCAACTCAGGAGTTGCTAACAAGTAAATTTGTTGAAGATCTGACAACCAAATGGAATTGTGAAGTCAGACGTACACGAGGAATGCTTTTGTTTGAAAATGATAGATGTACACGGATAGGTGATTGTATACTGCGCAGAAAAAGACCAAATTGCATAAAATTGCTCAAAATTTTCATTATGGAATGCATCTCCAAGTCAAAAGGGATGAGTTCCAGCAGACCTATTATTTCCTTTTTCCCACAAAGCCATTATATCTTCACGCCTCTTCAGTCCCACTCCAACAGTGCCATAATAAAAAAATGTACACACCAATATACACATATATATAAATTTGTTTAAAACGGAATCTCTCATGATTAAGGTCCTCTAAATTTCACCTTACCTGAAATTTTGGGATTCTGCAATGACTTGCCAGAAAGGCTCTAATATTTAACCAAGCAGTGGGATTTGCCTTTGCTTTTGTGAGAGGAAAGTGAAGTATTGGGTATTGAGGTCAAAGGGAAAATGGAAGTTGGCGTGGGTTGGAAAGAGACAACGTCCAAAAGAATTCAGCATTAAGAATATATAAATAAGGAAACCAAGCCAAACCAGAAAAAAGCCCCCAGGGGTAATAGCAAATGCAATAGCAATACTACCAAGGCAAGCTAACTGAACCAAACACAAATCCTCTCATTTACCTTGTCTCTCTCTTCCTCCAAAATATTCAAACAAGAAAAGAAAGGAATTCCTCCCCCATATAATAATAACTCTATATCTCTTCCACAATCTCAGACTCTCTTCCTTCCTCACAATGGCAACATTTATCCGAAATTTAGCTATCAGCCATGCTTTTCTTGCAATTTTTCTCTCAGCAGGTACCCTGTTTGTTCTGTTTTTCTACACACCTTTTTGTTTTTGCATACCCTTTATGTATTTATAGTTATAATATTTAGCTATCTCTAATGACTTGTATAACATTGAGTAATAGTGCTGACATTTTTTGGTGTTGTTGTTGTTGATTGTACCATCACAGGTATTGGAGTTTTTCTAGGTGTTGAGTCTTTTGGAATCAACTATGGTCAAGTGGCTAACAATTTGCCACCACCAGACAAAGTCCTTGAATTGTTGAGCACCCTTAACCTCACAAAAACAAGAATCTATGATACTAATCCTGATATTTTGAGTTCTTTTGCCAACTCAAACATTGAAATCATTGTGACAGTGGAAAATGAAATACTAAGCCAGTTGGATGATCCTCAACAAGCTGCTCAATGGGTGAACAGCCACATCATACCGTACCTACCCGAGACAAAGATCACAGGGGTTCAGGTTGGGAATGAGGTCTTTACTGATGATGACACTACTCTTATTCAGCACCTTGTTCCAGCAGTGGTGAACATTCACAATGCTCTAGCTCAGTTAGGTTACTCAAACATCAAAGTTTCAACACCTAGTTCGTTGGCAGTGCTTGCTGCTTCGTACCCTCCTTCAGCTGGTAGTTTCAAAAGTGAAATCTCTGGGATCATGTACCAGTTTTTGAACTTCTTGTCAACCTCTAAGTCCCCCTTTTGGATCAATGCCTACCCCTACTTTGCTTACAAGGATAGTCCTAATGGGATTTCTTTGAACTATGTGCTGTTCAATCCCAATGCAGGAATGGTTGACCCTTACACCAATCTCCACTACGATAACATGCTTTATGCCATGGTGGATGCTGTTTCATTTGCCATCGCTAAAATGGGCTTCAAGGGGATAGAGGTTAGGGTCTCTGAGACTGGTTGGCCATCAAAGGGAGACGCTGATGAGGTTGGTGCCACGCCAATGAATGCTGCAACTTACAACAGGAATTTGTTGAGAAGGCAAATGGCAGGTGAAGGGACACCTTTGAATCCTAGAATGAGGTTGGAAGTGTACTTGTTTGCGTTGTTCAATGAAGACTTGAAGCCTGGACCAACCTCAGAACGAAATTACGGTCTCTTTCGTCCTGATGAATCCATGACTTACAATGTTGGCTTGTCTGCTCTTGCAACCTCATCAGCATCAACTTCCTCCTCCTCTTCAATTTCTCTTGCTTCCTCTGGTGCTAGGGTTAAGGTAAAACTACCATGGATTATGAAGTTCTTTTTCATCATTATATTAGTTCCTTAGCTTATAATGCATAACTACCATGATAACAAGAGAACATGCATACCAATGTAAAGAGTGATATATGTATAATTTACAACTAAAGCATATGTCTAACTAAAATATTCTCAAAGTATTGTAGTATGCAATTTTTGGCGTAAATAACATATGCACTAATAATATAAAATGATTTTTACAATATCATAACTATTTTATTAGGTATACTTGAATTTTGATTGGAGTGCATAAAAATAGTTATATCATAACTATTTTAGCAGTTATACTTGAATTTTGATTGGAGTACATAAAAATTTACTTATATTGTTAGCACATCTTGACCAATTTCAATCTAATTATTTATATTGATAATTTGTGTTCCTTTTCTTTAACCATGAAATAGGTAGTAGCACCATGGGAATGCAAAAGCTTGGTGAACTGGATATTTGTATGTGTACTGATTTCAACCCTTTATGGGTGAAGAATATCCCTATACTGTGAAATTCATGTCAATATCCTCATTAAGTACGGTTGGGATTTTACTTCCTTCAAGTGACTAAAGAGATCCACCCCCTAAACAAAGGCATTATGGAATCTGAAGTTCGAACGTTAAAGGTACTATTTTTGCAGAAAATAGAGACCGACCAACATACTTTCCAAACAATTGGGCAGCAAAACCAGCAATTCAACACAGGAGGAAAGGAATTGAAGTGGTGAAAATGGTATATTACCCAATGTCTTAATCAAGTGGCTATGCTTACGTCCACTTACCCCACCATTAGTCAGTAGTCACATTCTAGCAACTAGCATGCATGTGGCGGTGACGGGAAGCTGAACTTATTTTAGGTAGACAATGGACAAAAGCCATCTCATTCTTTCAATGCAAGATGTTGCAGAAGAATAAATTCTAGTTTCAGTTTAGTTGCTTTGATTATCAAATACGAAATATATGTTGTATGTCGCTTATGTAAAGTTAATTTATCTCTTGTTTGCTTCCTGGATACGACTATATTCCTTCAAAATCACAAGATCATAAAGTTTCCTATTTTTTTAAATTTAAAACTATATATTCCAACTTCATCAAGTCCTATAACATCATTATTGCTTGCTATGATGCTTTTTTTTCCCATAAAGAGTTTGTGGTTTCATAACCATCTTTTAATAATGTAAGATTTAACTATTCATGAAACACGTTTCTAATCGAGATTAAAGAGAAAGAATTCTAGCATAGTTTTATTCTGAAATATAACTAAGAAGATGATAATTTATAAAAATCTTCATTGTGTAAGATTTTTTAATGCATCTCTATAAAAAGCTAAATACTATATAAGTTTCCAATGAGCTTAGTATACAAGTTACATAACCCAAAAGTTAAAACTTCCTCCTTTTAATTTCATCAGTGAAAAGATGAATAAAGAACTAGTCCTTGAAGAAAAACTACAGAGGCTACCCTTATTGGTTGCTAAGAAATGCTCTACATTTGGAAGGTGGAATCCATTACTCTTTAGGCTTTATATAAAGAAATTATAATATGTCCTGAGATTATATTTTTTGGGGTACATTTTTAAAAGAGTTACATTTTTTAAGATTAGCATGCCGTAAGATTATGATTCCTTTTCTCTTTTGCCACTTTTGTGATCTTGAGTACGCCCTAGTATAAAGTTTAGTAAAAAAATTTGTTCAAAACAATATTATAATACACA
This sequence comes from Lablab purpureus, assembly GCA_030347555.1. Taxonomy (NCBI): domain Eukaryota; kingdom Viridiplantae; phylum Streptophyta; class Magnoliopsida; order Fabales; family Fabaceae; genus Lablab; species Lablab purpureus. The sequence goes on from CM059259.1 coordinate 14,386,837, forward strand.
AAGATAAGGCTTTGTTTGTTTCTATTATCTTCCAGAGGACAGTGGGGCGGTCCTGCTTTATTCCCTCTGCCAAATAAGCCTCATCATAGGGTCATTGCAGCCCCTTTCCCAAAGGTGCCTTTATCAATGGTTTGTTTGTTGTTTGAATTAATTTTCTTCTCTTTGGACCTTCTATTTTTCTTGTCTTAAAGAGGGATAATCAAACCTCAGCCATATGAGAAAGTGTGATGGAGATTGGTCCAGCTCTTTGACATCAGCTAACGTGGTGGTGCACATGAACCCCTCAAATTATGAAGCTGACCATTAAGTATTTCTTCTTTTCCTTTTTGGGGCATAAAAAAGGGCAATTCTTCAAAGAATCCACCAAGAATATTTGTGTTCTGGTATTATGGAGTTGAACATTCTTATTAGAAACTGTATCCTGAAGACAAGTGATGTGGCAACATTTTGGCCTTCTGGTGAAATGATTAAAGTATAATAAGACGTATCTCCAAATAGGGGTCCCATGGAATATAAGTTCAGCATGTGTGAAGTGCTCGTCTATTATGGACCTGAAAAAAATGTGATCCTTGTATTCTTAAGACTATGCTATTTCAGAGTCTCTTTCTTTTGCCAGGTTGCTAACCCATCCACTCATAGCTCAATTATACTGAACAATAATCAAATGATTTTGTCTATTTTCTATGTTCGGGATATGTTCTATTATTTCTGATCTCTTGAACTGTAGTTTTACACAGCGCTAGATTAATCTATCACCTTTTTAGAACTTCAACATGGCAGTGCTCAAATTTCAGGGGGCAATGGTGATAAATGTCATATTCATTCAAAAACTTGTATTGTGTAGTAGCTTTCAACATTGACTTAAAAAGATGGATAACGTGAAAAACTTTTCCATTTTTCTTTCTTATAAAAAATTACAAATAACCATGTTTTCAGCATCTCAAACACCTTTAATATATATTTCAAATGTCCCCAATACCATTACTTTGGATGCCCACAGAAACTTTTGGATACCCACACAAACTGAAGTCATTAATTAAAGACAGTCCTTGGCTATAATGTATTAACATAAAATAACTTATCACTGGAATTGAAATTATTATGCTTGTGTGTGTTTTCTCCTTTTTATATTCCTTTAACTTGTTTATCTTTATCCAAGGTGAAATTTTACCTTTACAGCATGTTCTTCCAAAATTGTATGGTGTACTATTACACAATGGGAGAAACATTGTTACATTATCATATTTTTACGCATATATACATCTGTCCTTTCTACTTGTCAAACAAAACAGAGACATCAGAATGGAAAATTTAATCAATTTTTTTCTCAGTATAATAAAATATTTGAGCAACAATATGAAAAATCGGAGTAGATTCATTAAAGAACATAGCATCCTTTTCAAGAACAATTGTTGGGAACATACGGGAGGATTAAACACACCACAAATAATTCAAACCTTCTTTACTATTATTTGCCGGTTGCCACTTCAACGAAGATAATTTCAAGATATCACCAATTTTATCAACATCTGGCTCCCTTAAAGAGTGTAATTCAATTTAGAGAAAGAAGTAAACAAATCTCAACTATTATAAATAGGGTTAAATATGTTTTTAATTTTTAAATTATTTATCAAAATTATATATTTTTTTTAATCAAATTTTGGATTTATTTCGTTTTTTTGCTTTATAAATTTGTGTAAATGATTTTTGATGATGTGTTAGAATTTACTTTTATCTTTTTATTTCTTTTTCCTACTTCACTATCATCCGTCTCTTAAATTTTTTTTACTTGTTTCTCTTTCATTTTCTCTCATTTTTCTCTTCTTGCAAATATTTTTATTTGTCATCAAAGATCATTTGTACCTATTTATAAAGTATAAGGGCGAAATTGGTCCAGAATTTGTCTCAGAGACAAAATACAATTTTGACAAATAGTTCAGATACTAGAAACATATTTAACCCTTTAGAATATTTAGAAAAAACACAAACCATATTTTGTTGGTTGACCTTGTTTGTTGGCAAGTTTTGTGTATTTGGAAGGAGTTGAATTGAAGAACATAGAAGTGATGGAAAAATATTATGATTTTCTCTGTATTATTCATAATCAAACAGTCTCTTAAACAGGTACTAAAGATTCTTGATATTCTCTTTTTCTTTGAATATCAAATATTCTTAGAAGTTTCTTTATTGAGAATGGTTTCTAGAATAGATCAATCTTTGAAACAAATAGTTCTTTGTTTCAAGTCTTTTAACTTTGGTGCATCCATCCTCTTTTGTTGTTCATCAATGAACATTGTACTATTCTCAGACACACCGACTTCAATAACCTGTCAGTACTCCTTGGATCTCAGAAAATTTTCCATCAACATATACTAATGGTCAATTGACCATCAAAATGAGAAATCGCTGCCTACACCAAAGATCTTTCCAGTTGCCATTTGCTACTGCAAAGGAAGTCCTAAAGTCTCAAAAAGAAAGAATCTTGCTCTGATATCACTGATGGAAGATTCTCTTTATTATTTATAATCAAATAGTCTTTGTTTTGGTGACCAGCACAGATGAGGACAAATATATCCCATTGTGTTAAAGCCTAATAGTAGCTAGGGTCACTACTACTAAAGTAGTGGTTGAGAATCCTCTTAAGGAAAGTGTGCCAATGTGAAAAGGGATTGAAGGAACTGTTGTGATAAACTCAACAACACTTAAGGTAAGTCTCACACTTGAGGAGAAGATTATTAAGAATTTAAGTGTGAGAGTGAGAATAAAGTTTCATATTGAATAGAAATGATAAAATTGAACTATATATAAGAAAAGAAAATATCTATAAATATTGGACCTGAAAGTTTAGGTTTTATGTTGAAAATGATATCATAAAATTTTTCTAACAAGAATTTTGCAAACAGCAGATTTTCATGGCAACCAGCACCAGTAGAAAAACTAAGAGATCTTCTAATGACATTACCTCCTAATTAAATCCAATCTTCTTTGCCAAATCCATCACCTATACTAGAGCTTTCTCTAAGACAGGAATCCTTAATTCCTGGCCTTCTTGGTCTTGATTGTCTTTTCTAAAATCCAGTTCAGAGCTGCAAGAGGTGGCATATGCTACTTGGTAATGAAGAGAGGTTTTTCACCAACAGGAAGCAATTGGGTTTGAAAGACCCTTGACAGGTTCTTGCTTTGAATATGCAAATATGCAAGCCTTTTGCTATGAATGCTTGTGATTGTCATATTTATGTTGTGGGTCCAAATGTTGCGGTTGCTGGTAGCCATATCTCTGGAACTTTGGTGTTCGATGGCATGTAATTGTGTGATATGACTCCTTCAATGTTTGCATAGTTTTTCATTATCCTGTAATATTAGACTACGGATGTTGTATATGAATGAAATGTAATTACTATAATCATTATAGCCTTATAGGTCTAAAAGTTGTAACCACTGGGTGAAGTAACAATTTAATCAATTTTTTGAAATGTATCACTGATAGTATCTTGTGGTTGTCTGGGCAGTGTTAGTTGTTCATCACTATTTACATTGATATTTTCTCTTTTATGCATGTCACTATGGTTTCATTATATTGTCAGAAATTGTAGTCTTATTTGTTTCCAACACTCAATCTTTGAAAGGATAGAAGCAGGATAATTATTGTTTGTATATAGCTTTTTATTTGTCAACCCTGCAATGACTCTACTTCACCATAAATAAAAATCAAAGTAATAAATCTTGATCCTAAATAAAAATATTCTTAAGAATAGGAAAAAAAGAAGGAAAAAAGGGAGAAGGCTAAGAGATAGAGGAAAATGGAGAGAGAAATTATAAAGAACAAAAATAAAGAGATAAAAAAAATTTAATAATAAAAATAGTTTATACCAATTTATAAAATATTAAAAACGAAAATATATTCAAAGTTTACCTATTCAAACTTATTTAGTTCATAAAAAATATATTATTAGCATTCTTTCAGTGAAACATAGATCAATTTGTCTATAATTTATAATAAGTAGATATTAAATGAATATCTCTAATGAATACTCGTGCAATTTTTAATTATATCTTTCTTGACACCACATGTACCAGTAACATAATATCTAATTCGTGAATACCCACTATCCTTTAATTATTGTTAATATATTTTATTTAAATATTTTTTAAAAAAATTAAATAATTAAAATAAATTATTAGTGAAAGAAATATTAATATTTTAAAAATTATTTAAAATTTAATTTTATCTATGTATATTTTTTATTATATAAAATTGAAATTGTTTTTAAAAAAATCAATTTTTTAAAACATACACTTTATAGTCTAATTTATTTAAATATATTTTTGTGAGAGATTAAATTTATTTGCAAAAATATTTTTTTATAAATTTTTATTTAAATTATATTTTAAATTTTTTTATCTTAATTTATATTTTAAATAATGTTATTTAAAAATAAAAATAATTTAATATATACATGAGTATAAAAAAATCTACAAAAATTATTTTGCAAATACCCTACAACTAACACGATACTGTGTATTATAAAATATTCAAAATCAATGAATTTTCAAATATTTCACAACAAAATAACATTATTATTTGTCTATTTTAGTCATTTTATTTCTTAGTATTTTTTCATTAATTATTATTTTTCAATTGAAAAAAGAAAGAAAGTCTTAAAACATATTTTTTTAATTTTGGATAAGACATACATTTTAATCTCAACTCTGTACTAAATTGAAATAATTCTACCTATTTTCTTCTAGTCACTCTTTTATTATATAATATTTATTCTTTCTTAACAATTCAATTTGGTTAACATTAAGTTAACTGAAATCCTCTTTTTTACGACATTTACAATAACAATTGAGAAACTAAAAGATGATAGGAATATGAGTTCGATACTAATAATTCAATATAAATAGAAATAAGATACAACTTTCAACTTTCAAAAGTGATACAAATAGAGATAAAGATAAATATGAATTTTTTATTTGGAGATAAAAATGGAATTTGCATTTGTCTTACAACTTATCATCTTAATAAAAAATAAAATAAAAAGAAATAAGTATAATAAGTAGTATATTTATTTAAATAATAATAGTTTGCCGATGGAAATTTAATGTTGTTCCATCTTTAACTTGAGTTACATCTAGTTTATATATATTTTTTAAAATATATATGTATTCTTTCTCTACAAACCTATCTGAGTGTTCTAGTAGTTAAAATCTTCTTATTGTTTTAAGCAAAATTCTAACCCTAATACAATAGTTTTACAAAACTATTTCAATGTGATAAAAAAAATTTATATAATTCGTACAACTTTAAAAGAATAAATATTGAACATTAGTATTTTTAATCTTTTAACTTTCTTCCCAAATATTTATAAAGTTCAAAAGCAAAATTAAGAAAAACCTAAAGTACAATTTTATGGTGCATAGTACAAATAGACCATATGATAAGTGTCAAAAGAGATTATAAGCATGTTTTAATTTTCTTAATTTTTGAAAAGAGTTTATTAAATTGTAAAAAGTTTAATAACATTCTCCTTTTAATCTATTAGATATGATGAGTCTTTTTATAGGGTAAAAAAATCCAAAAGGACATCATCTTTGGAAATAGGTTTTCTTCCCATGAAAATAAATTCTTTCACCCCCCTACATAACAACATCTAGAAGTATTTATTATGTGTGGAGTTCAACTAACAACACCACTTTTTGTTCTTTTCCAAAGGTTGTGTGCTATCTTTGGTTGAGTGAGTTTTGTTTATGAGGTGTTTTAATTATGGCATTGGACTTTTTTGGGAGTAACAATGATTCTCAAATTTATGTGAATTTTAGACACAAATATCGTGTTACTATCACCATAAATATTGTGGTAATATTTATTTGTACATGAAATGAGACATCCCTTATATATTTTTATTTGTTCTTATAAAAGAAACCATCACTAATTATGAACTATTCTTATGGAACTTAGTACATGTGCATCTATACCATTAATAAAAGGGATTTTTCTTACAAGTGTTGGTTTGTTGTACATATTTCCTTACCATTTTATCTTTTATATTCTTTAACTGTTATTTCTACACCTTTTTTATATTATTTTACCCTTGTAGATATGATGAACTTTATTAATTTTTTGTTCTATAAAAAGTTGCCCATATAAGTAATAATTATCTTAATAAAAGATTAAAAGTGCTTATAACATTATAAAAAATAATTTAAAAAATAGATTTTATCATATATTTTATATATACAATTTTTTGAGATTACATATAAATTTTAATAATATTTTTATATTAAAAATTATTTTTTAGTTTTATTATTATAAAAAAAAGGACACACGCGCTTCTATTTTCACTAGATTATAGAAAAGAGGATTATGTAGCTATTACAATTTCCTAATATTAAAATCAAACCAGATTATACATTATTCTCCCATTTTAAAAGCGAAGACCTACCTTGTGTTTTAGCTAAATCAACTTTTGACATTAAATTAAGAAATATATATATATATATATATATATTTTAGAAAGGTTGAATTAGATTAAAGAAACACAAGTTTAAACAATGTGAATACTTCTGTAATAAGCAAATTAAAGTGACACGCATACACCATATGCAAAATAATTAATTAATTATTATTTTAAAATTATTTAACGTTTCTGTATTTTGTTTTTATGTAATTGATTATGGCCCAAAAATCCTAGTCCAAATAAATTCAATACTAAAGCCTGTTACAGAACCCAAAGCACATATCCAAAAACGTAACAATAACATGAAGACAAAAATGTTACAAATCTCACAAGGTTTAATAATAAGCATTGGCCCGATGGGTTAGGTAAAGGTTGGTCTCACGGGAGACTTCCTTTCTGAACCCTCATATTTTCTTTCTGCATTTCGTGTATAATTTTTTATATTAAATTATGTAATTTAAAAGTTAATTTTTTAAGAATTAATTTTAATTTATAAATTATATAATTCAAAAGTTAAACTGTAAATTAATTTTAACTTTTCAGATTATCTACTCTGAAAGTTATATTTATTTTAAAAAATTCTGAATTTTATAATTTAAAAATTATTCTAAATTATATAATTTAAAAATTATTTTACTTATAAAAAGAATTTCTAAATTGTATAATTTAAAAAATTATTTGAGTTACACAATCTTAGACACATTTTTCATTATCTGTTGTGCCCCTTCTTTTTAACCATTATTTTCTTTTTCTTTTTCTTCATTCTCAGCCAGCAATGATAGAAAGTGGTGACAGCAAGCAAAGCAACGAAAGTGGCAGCAAGGGATGCGGTAATTTTGTCTTTTACCCTCCATGAAGTTGCAGATAAAAATAATGGAGGTGCATAAAGAAACTCTTGTTCCATTGTTATGCAGCCCAGTCTAAGCTAAATGGTACTATGAAAGGACCCAAAATTACAAGCTTCCATAGAATTGGACTTGAGTATATGAACTTAACCCAAATTGGTGTCTCCCACTCAAATTGATCCAAAAGGTTAGGGGAATTAACAAGGCATAAAAACGAGATACATAAAAGAAAAAAACTCACAACTTGAGGCTAGGATTCACATTAGCAAGCTATTTTGTAGAATTATTACTATTTTATTGTTATTTTTAAATTTTTCATTAAAAAATACGGTATTCACACTATTGCATCATGAATATTTTTGTGAAAATTTATTAGAGTTGAATCTAATTGTCTTCCTTCTACATTTTCAGTATTTTATGAGAATTTTGTCATCATAAAACAATCCTTATACAATATTAATTTTATTTTATAACTTTAACGCTTCCAAAATAAAATGTTTCAAAGTGTCTTCGATCTTGTTATTCATTTATTTTACTTTATTTTTGTTGTCCACCAAGGTGTGAACACAGAAAGAAATGTTATAACATTTTTTAAACTGGTAAGATTTGTGAAGTGGTGTAAGCTTATGTGTCAGCGACTCAATAGAATTCAATGAACGTGGTATGATAAAATCATGCATCAGAAAAGTGGCAGAAGAATTTGAAAGTGTTGAAGCTTAGTTTTTGGATCACATTTATCAGTTAGTACTGTTTTGGATAAAATTGCAGACAGAGAAGGAAGGAATAGATCAAATTGGTGACACTGCAACAACTCTTCGTTGGCATGATTTGGTCGGTCTGAAATGGATGGACTATAGAAAGTAAGTGCTTAATTAGCAATATTGAGTGAAACATGGCAAAGATTTTGTCCTTGAAAATAAAAAACCGACCATTTCCTGAAGATTAAGATTCAAAACTCACTTTGCCGAAAGACATTTTGGAGTGTTGTCGTTGGGATTGTCTGGTCAATAGATAAATTGTTAGGATCTCTTTCAATTCCATTTGTTCTGCTCTTCTTCTTCTTGGATTGAACTTTTCTTTATTCATAGTTGTCCACGAGAATCTTTGTGCTACAATCATCATCCAATGTAATCACTTAAATATTCTGCGCATGTGCATATACCCTAAATTACTCCTCCAACTGTTCTGGTTTGAAATTCTGTAGTTATAAATTATTTTAGTTAAGACAAATAGTAAAAAGCATTTTCATTCATATTTTTTAATACGAAAAACTAATCAAATCACTATTTTGTTTTGGCAAGGTTCCAAGATTCTCCAATTTTGTTCTCTCTTTTCTCACTCCACATTTCTTCTTCTTCTACTTAATCTTTCTTCATTTTCTACTGCCGAAAGGTTAAAGAAGATGCTATTTTATTGGCTTGACAATGTTGTATAAATTAATATAATGATTTCTTCCGTTCATAAGAATTAAATGTGATGTATTTTATTTGAGAGGATTGACACGGTGATCAATTATTAGTTTTATTTCGTATATATTTTTCTTAAATTAAAATTTCAATTATTTTATAGTGTGATTTATAATGATTTGATTTCTTGTTCAAAATATATGCTAAGTTTAAGAGGGTAAATTAAACTTATTAATAAATTACAGATTTATTTGAATTTTTTTAATCAATTAAATACGAAAATTTGAAACAATTTCTGTTTCAAAATTCTTTCAATTTCAAAATAATTCAAAACCCATAAAAGAAAAAATATATATCTATGACAGTAAAAGAAAATCATAAAAAGCTACATTTATTCATTTTTACAAGAAGAATACAGTTAGTTAGTTAATCACCCTAAAATTTATTATTTTTAAAGTTTTACAAAAGGTTCTTCCGAGAAAGAGATATAATTTTAACACAAGATATGTAACTGTATGATTTCCTACCGCTTTAAAATCTATTATAAACACACTAAATATCCTTTTAGTTTTTAAATTATTTTTTAAAATTCGTTTTATTTTTTAGATAAATTTTAGACTTATTTTATTTTATAAATTCGTAATCTTTGATATATATTAGAATTATTTTTTATCTATTTATTTTACTTCTTCATAGTTTTCTATTTTGTGATCCGTCTTTTAAGTTTCTTTTCATTTTTTCTTTCCTTACAAATGTTTTTATTTGTCATCGATAATTATTTATACCTATTTATAAATTATAATGACGAAATAAGTTTAAAATTTGTCTCAAGAACAAAATACAATTTTGATAAATAATTCAAGAATTAAAAATATATTTAATCTTTATAAATATATATTAAGTAAGAGAAAAAAGATTTGGAATAAAATCACCTTAAAACAATTTAAAGTTAGATTTTTGTAAACAAATATAAAAGGTGATCTTAGTGGTAAGAAAATAATATTATAATTTTAATCTTTCAATTTTTAAGAATAAATTTTAAGAAAGTGGTTTTCATTGTGCAAAGTTCTTAAAAAATTCAATTTTTTCTTAGTTCTAAAATATTATTCCATTTTGTATTTTAAATGGTACAAACCTTGGATTTGAAGTATGGATACTTATGACAAGTCAAAACGCATTTTATCTCGCTAGAACCCATTTTGGCAATGCTAAAACGAAGTGAAATTAAATTTTGATAACCTTTTATTAGGAAAAAAATGGTATTTTAGTAATAAAAATATTTTTTGAAATAAAATGAAACAAAAGGATAAAAAAGAATAATGAAAATAATTTTTTTAGAACCTAAGAGTTTTTAGTAATTTAGAATGTTTTTTCAAATAATAAAAAAGAGCGAAAATCCATTTATAGCTTAGCAAATTCAAAGTTCTTTTCGATGAGTGAAAAACTGCAAAATTGACTTTCACTTTTCATGATTTCAAATTTCTATTTCTCAACAAAAATTGTAAGGAATAAATAGTAATCCACTTTTATAACAAAAAAATGTTTTAACAACAATTGTTAATACTAATTGAAAAAAATTCATAGATAAAATATAAATAAAGAGATCCAATGCATGCTTAAACAAGTTATTATTACACTTATCAAATTAGTGTGTGGTATTTATTTATTCTACAATCTTTGGAGGAGGTAAAGATTTTGTTATTCACAAACTCTACCCTACAAAAAGATACTCACTTGATCTTGAATACTTGCATCTCCTACTCAGCTAGACTATGACCAAAAAGAAAAAAAAATACACATAAAAACTCGGTCGAAGAAAGATAGAGAGGGTGCACATGTATTACTCCAAGCAGATAGTGTAATAACATTAAGACTCTCAAGAAATCTCAGGAGTACTACATTAGCAAAAATCAAGGGTGTGTATATATATATATATATATTATTGAGTACTTAGGCTTAGCTGGTTTAGGGTTGGAGCTGCGTAAGGGTGACCAGATTTCTTTGGTGTTTTTTCTTTCTCCTGGGGCTTTACCAAGTTTGCCTTTGCTGGGAGGGTATGTATTTAACTTTGTCTCTGTTGGTGTGTTTTTGTAAAAGGTCAGAACACTCCTTTTTTACTCCTTGTAATATATTTACTATTTGCTGATAAAAAACAAAACTTAGGTTTAGCTGGTAACTTCATTTCCCCACGAACAAGTATTCTGTGAGGGATATGTATGAATGAAGGAGTGATGATGAATTCAGAGTTGATAGACATGCCAATGTTTAAGTTTTAGGACTCAAAGTTATTCTTATGTTGGGTGTAATTCGCAGCGGATCAATACACTTAAACTGTGAAAGTTTCACAAAGGAAAAAGCAATCTGGACCGATGTATGAGAACATAAAGATGAACAAGACGAATAACATTGTGAATATAGTTCCCAATGGCAATCCATGCATCGTGCTTTAGGCGATGCCTTTACAACATTCTACGGCTAAAATATTAAACTCAATGATACCACTTTTCTTCAAGAATATCAAATACTTTAAGTAAATTAAATAAATGTCACTCTCACTCCTGCCAAGAATATTCTATCTTGCAACTCAATTAACTTTCTGATATCAGCTGATATATAGCATTGTTGTCGGGGATAGAACCTTTGTGCATTGTAGAAAAAAAAATGACCCTCCCCAAATATACAATCAAAAAGAGTTTAAATGAGCACATTCATCATCTTTTGTAAGAATCGCATCATTATTACATGAATTTTAAAATAAATAAATCCTAAAATAATCATACATGTTAGTCTAAGAATTACGCATTTTAATATTTCTGATGCTAACTCTTAGATTGAGTTCTTGTAAGAAGAAAAAGAGGAATGCATAATCGAGTGTTTGCTACATTCATTTTAGAAGACACATTTTGTAGGCCGAATGATGTCGATAATATCCTATACTTAAATCCCATCATCATATAGTTTAAATTCTCAATCTTTAATTTTGTCATTCAAATGATGATACCATAAAAATGTGCATTTTAATTAAAATTGTACTGAATTTTTTTTAATGCTCTTAGGAGCTTAGTTTATAAATGAGTAGGGCTGAAAAGGTTTCACCTCACACACAGAAAAACAAATATTTCAGTCCCCAAACTTCTTGAAATTAAAACCGTTTTGTTTACGACTTGTAATTTTCAAAGTTATTTTACTTAGTCCAAACAACATTAGAAACTTTGGTTCCCTGGTTAATGGATTGAAACCACTTTCATGACAATCAACTTTTATTACGATTTTATTTTGAAATACATTATCACTTGTAATTTTTCTTCTAATGTTTGTTTCACAAATTACTTTTGATGAGGGATAAAAAGGTGCATAGACATTTATATTGATTAATTCGCAACGATAAAACTTGTACTTTGCATTTATATTAAAGTGAGTGTTCATTCATCTCGTAATCCATACTATTTTTTAAAATTTTTTATTATTACATAATATTGTATGTTAAATATAATTAAATATATTCATTTATTATTTTATTAATATTATATATTTACAGGTATAGATTTAATTTTTTTTAAGTTTATTTTTATATATTTTTTATTTATTTTTAATTATTTGTGGTAAATAATAAATTATTAATTTTATTTTTTTTATTTTTTATTTATACCAAATCCTTGTTTTATAAAATATCTAATTTTAGAACTAAAAATATTATAAAAGATTTTTCATTTTTTTTCAATGCAGGTTCAGTAACAAATATGTAAACCCATAATTATATAGAATAAGTTAAACATTTTAATTTGCAAGTGGAAATTATCGTATATTAGTGCTCTATTTTGATACAGTGAACTTAAAAGAGTTTTGTTTTTAAAATTTTAGAGATAAAAAAAATAATAGTTTTAAATATAGAAAGATGAAATAAAATTTATCACACATTTAAAAAACTAAAGGCCATTAAATTTTGCAGCCGAATGATCTAGAAAGAAAATAATAAAAGAACAAAATTACCTGAAATGAGTGTTAAATTATAAACCGCGGGAAATGCTTACGAATTTAAGTGACGCGTTCGCAATATTCGTTTCTCTATAAATTTTTAACTTTTTTGAAAGAATATTGAAGACTTTGTTCATGGAATATCCTTCCATCCCACGAAGAATATTTATACTTTTGAAAGTTAAACCTCGGTTTCTTTCTTTCTGTCCATCAAAGTTTTTTTTTAGCTTAAAAGCAGTGGCACATGCATGAACCCTTAGTTTCTTTTATTAGGATGTTAGACACTAATATTCGTCTTCATCAACACCTAGTATTATAATTCTCGTGGGGACCTCACTCTTTAGATTAACTTATGGTTTCTTCACATACAAGCTTTTATGAATATATGCCACCCAAATGAACAACTCCTATATATCACCTACCTAACGGAATATGTGCTTTTACTACATACTATTTCAATATATATTAAACATAATTCTCATAATAATGCCATTTTTTAATGGATATTTGTGTAAAAGATTTTACACTCATTAAAACTATATAATACAAATAGAATTCTTTTCTTATAAAAAGGTATGATATATGCCTTTAATCGAATAATGTTGACATCAACTAATTATATTTACTTAATCTTATAATCCATATACACAAAGACAATTCTTTTTTATAATTGATCGTAGCATCTTTACAAATTCATTTAATTAATGTCCCTCTGTCTATGAATCACTGAAACCGATATTTATTTTTCGTTTTTATTATTTTCCTTGTTTCTTTTTCGTAATATATTTGTGACATAAATGAGAAATAAATTTAAGATATCAATGCAATAATAGAAGGATTTGAGTCTAAAACACAATGTTGGATGACATTATTAACTAGTTTCACAGCTAGACAAGTAGGAAAGATACATTAAAAAAACCCTACAAATTTTCCCATTAAAAATTTTCATTTGCCTTAAAATTAATTTAATCATGTGAAATGTTTATGATATATATTTGTTCAGTGTGCTGAGTGTTGTTTTATTTTACATGCAATCATAACGATTTAATAGTAAAAAGTTTGTACTGCCATATTCAAAATTATGTATAGAGAATACGAGTGTTGACTTGTTTAATAGTTACTCAAAAAAAAACATATTATTTAACACATTTTTAATCATTTGACAATATATTTTTTAAGTTGTTAATTCATGAAACTAAACTCTTATTTTTTATGCAAATAAATGCATTTGTATATTATTAGATCGAATGTTTAGAGAGGTGAAACAATTCTTAAGGAATGTTAATTACCTTAAACTCTTTAGATTGATTTCGGGAGGATGAGAATACCTTTTACACACTCGCTAATTGAGACTATAATCTATTTAGAAAGTTCAATTTCTATATTAATTCTAATTACAAAAAATTCAAAGTATGATTTTTCCATATTAGTTCTCTCTAAATAAATTTAGAAAATATTTTCATGATCGTTACAATTAATATAAAAAGTTTGCTTTTGTTTTTTAAATATTGTGTTGAAAAACAACTTCACACACAATCACGACAACAATATGACAAAATCATTTCACAGAAAACTACTTTCACAACCTAATAAATAATTCATATGGCAATGCACTATTATTGGTCAGAGTGATGAATCATTATTTTTTTTTTCCTTTTTATAAGCAAGGCCATATTATTTAGAGTACAAATATTACTCTTACCCTTATACAATGTGGCAAAGACCAGTAGTTTCAACGTAACTCTGAGTATATTTCAGAGGACATGTGCAACAATTTGGAAAAGAATTATGAGTTCTTTCTTGGTGTTGAGTTCAAAATACTCCTCTCGGCTTATATATAAAAGAAAATTACATGTTTAATAAACTTAAATAGAAATAGGTTTAACTGTCGTCAATCATATTTAATATTAATATTTTAAAATGCTCTTCTCTTTAAATAACTTTCATCTTCCATAAATATAATTGAGGATATTTTAAAGAAAATATAAAAAAAATTAACTACAATTCTTAATCTTGTCGAGCAAAAAGATATTATTATGTAATAATCGATTGTATATACCACTTGCCTGCCATATATAAAGTGAAAAAATCTCCTTTTGAAAAAACTATCATGACAGTTTTGACAATCAAATGGAAGAACGTGATAAATATTATAATCATGCTTTCATAAATTTGAGTCCAGCATGCACATGTAAAAACAAACATCAAACAAATTAAAAGACACTTTATTCTCTTATGAATATCTATATAGTTTTGTCTACATGTCAAGAAAGAGCTAAAACTTTCAAGTAAACATTATTCCTTTAAAACATATTTGAAAACCAGATTAGGGGAAGTGATATACACTAATTCATGTTCATGAACATAATTGTAATACGAATTAACGGAAAATACCTTTGAACAATCCTTCTATCAAGTTCTCTCATTACTTGTCCTTTCTCAAGTTATTTAAGTAAAGCAAAGAGTTGAAAGAAATAAATAATTTCCTCCATGTAAAGTGATGTCAGATATCTATGATTTTTTTATCTATAAAAAAATATAATAAAATAAAATTCATAGAGTATTCCAATTCATATACACATATAAGTATATCAAAATTCTATAACATTTTTTTATATAATAATATATAGATCATTCGTTCTAATTCTCTACAATAATAGCTAGAAAAATAATTTAAAAATCATTGGTTGATCGTTTATTTACATCTTAGTTTAATTTTTTATTTTTGTTAAATTTTGTAATTATATTACTATAAAAAAGAATTTGAGTGTTGGAAAGAGAAACGAGCTGCACAATGATTTTTATATCACTTCTCTAATAGTCCTTAAGTCATTTACATTACATTATATTTTTTATTCACATAATTCTTAATAAAACTTAATACCCAGTTCATTACATATAATAATAATAATAATATAACTGAATTTTGAAAGAGAAGTTTTATTTAAAATAGTTTTCCAATTTTCACCTATATCGTCATTTTAATATATTCATTTACGAGTTATGATCTTCTTTGCACATGTATTCACATTTTGTCTTTTAAAATTAATTTTCTCATTGATAAACTTGCATATTCTATTTTGCTCGACAAAAACATTACAATATTTTTAAACTTTGTTTACTATTTTCAAACTTCCTGTGTCACCCTACAAAACACCAGCATCCTATCTATGTTCATTGACCTGTAATCCAAAAAATTAAACTCATTTCCTCATTCTCCCATTGCAATCAAAGCAACATGTTACAAGCAATTCAAAATAATATAATAGATGAGAAAACATATTTAGGACGAACATTCATTCCACTGATTGTTATAATGCAATACTTTGTTAACCACAAACTACCATTCTAGACATTGCATGTACAAATGAAAAGAGGGATCAGAAGTTGTTTCAATAGTACAAATGTCCCTCCACCATGTACAAATGACTCTAGTTGTGTTGTTGAACATGCCACGCTATACAAGAACTATTCAAACCACCCACCCAACTCAAAAATTTGCTGCAACTTAAATCTTTATTCATGCTTTCCATCATAAAATCATCGTCTTTCATAGAAAAAGCCGTCAAAACATTCATCTAAGGCTTAAGGGAAAATTTCAAAAAGTCCAAAACCGCAAGAACATAAAAGGAATTGATATAGAGATTTTTTTTAAATAATATAAAGGTGATTAAACCATAAATTCTTCATTCACTTTTGCCATCTTAGAGTGGCCAAGTTATTTTATTACTATCAGGTTTAAAATAATGAATATCATATCAGTGATGAAAAGTTATAAATGTACTATATATCTAATTGAAATCCCATGTTATTTGTAGAGACGGAGAGTTTTAGATATCGCACATTGTTTTTATTCTTTGATGCATGTGTTTGTTGGAAGGTTGTAGCAGGTTTATAGTTTGGCTGTGAAAGGTAGGGATGAGTGGTGAAAGCATGATCTCATTTTCAAATTCTGAACAGAAGAAAGAAAAGAAATCAACAATCGCTGCTCCACTTGAAGGAAACCGTGCAAATTAATAAACTAAAAGTAAAACAAAACTTTAATAAGATACCATTCTTGCACTCCGCGGTATCCACCAAGTTCCCCACATAATCTATAGATAGATATGTTGTGTCATGTGTGTACTAAAAGTTTTCTTCCAAAATATTTTTCAATAAATAATCACAAATATTAACAATCCCTTTTAAATATTTCTTACACAATTTTAAACTTTTTTCAAAGTTCTGTGCATTAATTTTTTTGCCTAAACCACTTTTGTTCTTCATTTCAGATCGCCATGTTATGACAGTTTAAATGTTTGGGACGATATAACATATAAGAGCCTCTCGTATCTACAGATTTAAAATTTTCAAATTTCAATGCATTTATAAAAAAAATCAAAAACATTGTAACTTAATTATAAAAATCAAATAACAATTTAAAAAAATAGAAAAAGAATATTTTAAAAAACAAACATAAAAATATACTATTCTTTTTTTTTTCTTCCAAACAGCAACAATTGTAATTTATTACTTACAAAATAAAATAGACTAGATTCATAACAAAAGTTACTAATAACAAAAGTTACTAATAATATCAAAATCAATACTTTTTGAATAAATATTTTTCAATAAATAAATTGTCGAATTAATCAAGTTTTCATATGATATTAATAAATTTAAATATTTTTTATTAATTTTAGCTTTAAAAAACTCTTCACAACTTACACTACAGTTACAGACACAGTTAATAAAATTTTATAAATAATTGAAATATATAATTTATGAATTTATTGAACTTAATGAATTTCATAAGAGTGGTAATAATTTCTATTTACTAAGTTTATAATGTAAATAATGGCAAATATTAAAATTCCAAGTTATACTCGGTTAATAAAATTATATAAGTAATTGAAATATATAATTTATGAATTTAATGACTTTAATACGAATGGTAAGAATTTATATTTACTATTTTTATAATGGTAAATATTAAAATTTCGAAGTTATGTTTTAAGTATATGTGAACTTTAAATTATTTAATTATTTATTTCGTAAAGTTGTAATCTATCCTCCTCTAAACTTTTTTGTTTTTTACTTTTATCTAATTTTCTAAAGTTAATTTTTATTATTTTCTAAATCAGATTTGTATATCTAGAAATGTGAGTATGTTTAGGTCACTTTTAATTAATTAAAATTTGACTTCGATTAAAAGTTTCTTAAGTTATAGAGGTTTTACTAGTGATTTTTATATTGTCAAGTAATGTTGATTTAAGTGCAATCAATATGAATAAAAACATGATAACATTATTATAATTATTAGTAATCATTAGTACATCAATTACATGGTAATTGGGGTAAAAATGGTGTTATTATAACTATATTTGCGCTTCAACCTATTTATTATCATCTATATATACACATCTTGTACATCTCTACTACAATGTATAAACATTATTTGCTTCGATAAATATGTAAAATTGATCTAGGATAGCTCCTTTATACTTTAATATCTTAATTTAATCCAATTTTTAATGTAGTAAAGAGAAGTTTATACTTATTTATATATTATAATTTAATCATACTTTTAATTGACGTGGGATATACAACAAAGATTATAATTTTAACTCCAATTGCAGTTGTTTCAGGTTTCATATTTGTGTCTATATTATTTGATTCATGGTTTTATTATCGGGCATTCTCAAGCTGTTAAAAAATGTTTTCGCTAATTAAATGCATGCAGTGTTCCAACAATCTTCCTATTTGTTCTTTAAGGAATCTTTTCCTATTTTTTAAACCATAATGACTTTTTTTTATAATGTATTATATTTAAATAAATTTAACGTAGAAATAATTTCAAGTTATTAAATATTTAGACAGACTGCAAACATTTTAAAATAACTTAATAGTACCAAAGGCTAAACAAAATCAACTCATAATTTATGTATCTTCAAATAAATGGAAATATTTCAAAATAAAAAAATCAATAAAAAGTTGATCATATAAATCGTTATCATGAGCGATTCACTGTCAATTTTATTTGAACTCTTTAATCGGTTATTATGATAAGCATAGCGTTCAGTCTGGACTTGATCTTGCGCAAAATACAAATAATTGAAGTATGATCAAAACTATTTTATTAAGATCAAATTTTTAAGAGTTGAATGATAAGAAAACAATCAAAATGTTTTCTTTAGGGTTTGAATGTTTGTAAAATGGTTGATGATTTAAAGAATAATAATTTTTTTTACAAAATCGTTAAATTGAGTCCGAATATAAACTGATACAATCCAAAGGATAAAAGAAAACGAAACCAAGGGAAAGATAAGTGAACCCTAAAATGGCTGCAAGAAGTGACAAACCCTAGCAGCATGTGAAACACTCCCAGAGTGACACGTTAAGGGGATTAGTATAGTATTGTATTCATGCAATATACTTATCTTAAAATATTCATATATATAATATTATTTGTATCCCTCTTTTATGTGGATGAGATAATTTAGTTTTAGTAATTTTGTTCTCTTTTGAATCGTTTTTGGTTTATGAAAAATGAAATAATTAATATAGAAATTCTGTGTTATCAAGGTCCCACTTGACTATATCCACGATTTCATTAAGGTTTTATGGTAGCTAACTACCACCATAGTCAACTTTGCTTATCGACATGTCACAAATGTCTTGTTTCCATTCTTTGTGGTGATGGCCGTAATATCACAATCAGTTCAAGTCATATGAGATGTCATGGATATGCATACTCTGAATGCAGTCATGGTGATAGCATCTATTTATGAAACAAATGATGCCCAAATTTCCCAAATCACTATATGTTCAAAAACACCATACAACGCTCATTAAATCAATGAGATATTTCTTTATTTAGTTTGAACATCACAACTGCACTCATCATTGTCGTTGCCACACTCTCTTAAATGATACGTGACATATTGCTATCAATCTTCTTTCTAGGTTTCATTCTATATTTATATCACAAACCAGTTTTAGGTATTGTACAACCAACATATAGGGATGAATAATTTAGGGTTTTTTTTAAATTATTTTTCGCTAAAAATATATCTACATTATAGTTACTCCAGAAGTCATAGTTTGACTGCACTGGGTCGGGAATTTCGAACTGAGAAAACCTATCCAAGAACAAATACGAAAAAGGATAACAATTATAAGTATGGTGGGATTTATAAGTGTATTGATCAGTTAAAAAAAATTTGTAATTAAAGTTCATTTTGGCATCAAAACTTTGTTCTGTAAATCCAGAATGTTTCGTTGTTTGGAAATTCATTTGTTGATGTACAATTTTTTGGAGAAAAAACTTTCCTAGAGTGAATTACAAATTCTATACTAAACTTTGAGTTGTAGAATTCCTTCTGTACGTGAAGCGATCACGATATTGGTTGAATTCGACAATTGTAGAGTATATCTTAGTAGGAGAAATTTTTTCCTATAAAATATTTTTTGCTCAACAAAAAAGTTAGACCGGTGAAAGATTGATGAGTACTCGTCAAATTTTGTCAATAATTTCTAACTTACGAGATAAAAGGAGTAAAAAATTCATTAAATTAAATTACATTTAAAAAATAATATTATATATAATAACAGATATACTGTGAAGCTAAATCAAAAGGAAAATAAAATATATATAATATCTACAAAATATATATATATATATATATATATATATATTTATATAATGTCTTCAATATTTTACTATATTTTATTCTAATATTTTCTCTTCAAGAATAAATGTTTATGATTTGTAACTTGTTTATAAAACTATTGAAGGAGATATTAAGAAGGATTCTTATGAGTATATCAGTTATTTGATTAGATTTAATGATATTTTTAAAGAAAAGATAATGTTATATATAATATAGAATAGTAACTATACTACTATATTAAATGAGAAGGAAATAAAATATATATAATATCTAAAATAATTATAATACCTGTAATATCTACAATAATTATAACATTTGTAACATCTATAATATGTAATTATATTTCATTCTAATAAGTTTATAGAATGAATTTCAAAATATATAATTTTAATTATTTAATGTTAATATCGAAGATGTATTCTATAAGATTTTAATTTATTTCAATATTTTTATAAATATATATATAAATGTTATATTATATGATTTTAGTTTATTTGTTTAGTGAAATTTGACTATATTATGAGATGCGCTAAAATTAAATGAAATTATAGTATTCGAATGGTTATGTATGTATATAGTGTGAATATTGAGTGTTTATTATATAAAAATTATGTACTATCAATATAATATTATTATGGAAAAATTTTCTTTACTAATTTGTAGTTACGGATAAAATTTATTTACAAATAAAATTTTGTAGATAATTCACTGAGAGATCAAAAACTCGTCGGTAAAATCAATGCTATACAATTAAAAAAATAGAATCCATTGATAAATTAGATTATATTTAAAATTTATCCGTAAATTAGAAATTATTTAAAAAAAGTTTATATAAATCTTTCAAAAAAAATTAAAAAAAGTAAAATAATATATAAATATTATATACATAATTAAATATTTCTATATACATTATATTTAGAGTATTGGTATCAAACTTTAAAGTCTTAAGTTTAAATCCTGTTAATGTCAATTATCAAAATGTATATGTTCAAAACTTGAAAAATTATAACAAATATGATAAAATTAAAATTAAGGGACTCCTGTGTAAATAATCTAGAAAAAATATTTTTCTAAATTTATTTTATAAACAATTATTATTTTTATCATGAGAATTTATTATGGGTAGATTTTTAATGAGAAAAATTTGTTAGTAATATCATTGTCGATTTTTTTTACCAACGCATCTTTAAGTTCATTTATAATTAACAATAAATTTTTTAAGTTTATAGATAATACTAAGGAATTAAAAATAGATTGAGATTTTTGTATGTAAATATATGTGGGAGACTTTAAATTTGAAATCAAGTTTTAGTCATTTACTCAATATTTGTGTTCTAAAAATTGTGAAGAATCTTGTTTATTTAAATTTAAGTGTATGCTATGTGGTATCAATGTAATGATGATAATAATAAGTTAGTACATGTTGATGAGATGAGATTTGATATAGAAAATCTCTCCTAATATATATATTCCTATAATTTATGTGAGTTTTATCTTTATAATGATGGTAATTTTAGAATTGAAGTAGCTGATTGTATATGGATAAGATTACATGGAGACCAACTCAAGTGGCATGTACACGTTCTACATTTTGGAAGTTTTGAAATATTGTGTAAAATAATTATTTTTAAAATTATTTAGATATTTATATTTATTTTGATACATGTATGAATGGTATGTTTTATATTTATAGTTCTGATTTTATTTTTAAGACAGACTTTAGAGGACATTAGAACTTTACGTTGTTAATTTTAATTTTATGATAGTATATTTAGCATAACATCTAATGATAATTTGGATATTATGTTTTAAATTGTCATATTTACCGACTTAAAATGCCAACACTACGTATAATTCTTATAATGTAGACATATCAAAGACAAAAGGATTGCCTTTTTTATTTATATATATACACAGAGAGATAAAACACGAAAAATATGTGCAAATACAATTATCTAATTACAATGTTATATTTATGAAAACGATCAAACTAGGTTTTGAAAATTAATTTCTTTGTTGGATGTAATATTTCTTTTAGAATTAGCATGTTTTTGTATAAAGAGTTTTATTATCTCAAGAAAATTAAAATATATTAAATTAATTTTCTTTTCATTTAAATTATTTATTTTTTAAATATTTTATTTGGATAAAATAATTAATTTTAATTTTATGTTTAGATCAAGTATCTTAATCACTATAAAATAAAATAAAAATTAATCCTAAAGAATATTTAATTATTCAAAAGTATTTGTTATGGGTGTTTTTCTGTCTATGTTGAACACTATTTTCTATTAAAATTTGTAAAGAGTTTTTTAGTTCAAATTCACAAATATTTCCAATTAGCATTAATTGAAAATACTTTCAATTGATATGACTCATAATTGTTTTGACTAGTTAGAGCACCTTTTTCGACATAATTGGTTGAGAGTTTTTTATTGATATTTTAGTTGATACTAATTGAAAATTTTCTCCATTTAATATGCATCCATCAATAAATATAAATAAAATATGAATATGAACTGTTAATGAAACCTCAACATAGACTGTCATGTAAGGAAGGAAACCATCATCACTTAGTTATTGACGAAAAATAAAGGTGAAACCCTCACGTTTTGATATTTATAATTAGGATTTTATGTAATAGTGTATACGTACATGAGTTTGTTAAGTTATAGAAAATAAATATTATGTGTTATTTAATATTTATATTACAATAAATAAATACAACCTAAACACTTTTTTATCTTTGTTATCAAAGGATAGACACTAATGCTTTGTGCTCTTTTAGAAATAAAAATGAAGGAGATGAAAAGAGGGGATTTGAAAGGAAAAAGAGTAAAAAGTAAAATTGTTTGTTTTAAGGAAAAAAAAATTATAAAAGTTTTTGAGTGATTTGATTGATATAATAAATTAAAATTAATTATATATTAATGTATTTAAAATCATTTATAAAAAAAAAATTCTAAAATATAAATATAAATTAAAAAATTTAAATTAATATAAATTAATATAAATATTTAATATAAAAGAAATTATTTTTAATTAAATATCAAATTATATTAAAAAATCATTTAATAATATTATTCTTAATATTATTATATAAATATATTTACATTATTATTGTTATTGTTATTTATATTATTATTTATTTAAAATTTCTTGATTTGTGACTTTTTTCACAAATCTTAGCTATATTACAAAGAAAGTTTTGGATTGTTTTTTTATCTATTTTTTATGCTTTTTGGTTTTTATGTTTTTTGTTTTTCTCACTTTCTCTACTCTCTCTTCTTTTCTTCGCCCGGAAAGAAACATTGCCTAAGACACCCCTTCATATTTATTATAGGTACTTTAATAATAAAAAAGAAAGAAAACCAGAAATATATTTTAAAAATTATTTAACATCCTATACAATTTTAAAAATAAATCTTTAATTATATTAAAGTAAAACAAATAAACTACCAACATTATATAGTCATATAAAAAATAAAACTAAATATATACACTAATAAAAAATTATAAAATAAAATTATAGAAATAATCCAAATCAAACTATAAGGTATGAAAGATTTATTTTATTTTATTTAACTATTATATTCAAATTAAATCAAATCAAATTAACAAATTTTTAATTTTAGTTTATTTAACTATTTTTATATTCAAATTAAATTAAACCAAATTATACAAATTTTTATAAGTAATTTAAACATATTTTTAGTTAAAAAAAATAAAGTCACACCTTTACTCGTCTAAATAAGGAGGAAGTCAAAATCATTTATTTACTAATAAAATAAATTTAAGAGTCTAAATAAAAACAATTATTTTTATTATAGTTTTTTCTGAATAAATATGTAAAAGTGAATAAACTCTAATTCAGTTTACATATTAGTTCATTGAACTAAAACTAAACTTAATTTGGCTTACTTTATGGGAGAAATTTTATAACTAGCCTCAATTTATTATAGATTAACAGATTGACTAGTAAACTTATGTTTACTTTTATCTTTTAAATAAAAAATATGTATAAAAAGTATTTTTTATTTTTATGAAAAATATTATGATATTAGTTGAAAAATTTATAATATTTTTATTATTTTATTTTCAAGAATAAAAATTAAAAAATATATAATTCGATTTTAACTTAAATTTAAAGAGAAAATAATTCCTCTCCGAAGAGACTCACTCCAAGCTATGCTGAGCTAAATTGGGTGGCATATTAAAACCAATAGTCACATGTCTATTGCTGAGAAATGATGTTATGAAAACACATTAAGTAGTCACGGAAACCTCATCGAAACTGCTTCCAATCAAAGGCTTGAACTGAAATCCATTATTATTATTTTTCCATAGAAAATTATGGTTGGGTTATTAAAATCCAATCATTTGTGTTGTTTTGCTTCAAATACGTTCACATGCTGTCCTTTTTGAATTATGTTGATTGTTTTGAGAATGTAAAGTGTGAAGCAGAAATGTTAAATATAGTGGCCGAAAGGAAGCCAGCAAGTTGCATCTATCAACACCTATACACTACACAGTTGAGTGTTTGGTCGATTGCGCGTCAGATATGGTACCAGATCTTACTCTTTACGAGGTATGCATCAAATAGGTAAGTAAAGGTGGAAAACCCAAAGTACGAGAATGTGGCCATGATGATGCCTTCAACCTCTCTACATACACATACACTTTTCTTTTGGTTAAAAATATAATTCATATTTTATTTTTCAAACAATTCTATCATTCGTGTTTGTCCTAATCCCTGCGTGTAATACACTAAAAAAAGAAAAAGAGTTTGATGATTAGCCATATTTATCCTAGTCTCTCGTAGAATGCACCGCAAAAGGAACAGAAAAAGAAGTTGCTATACAATAATAGGGTTAACACAAAAAGATGTAACTAGAGTTGCGTTCCATTGACAATAGAGGTAAGTAGTGACTGACTGTTACATTTAAATCAAACAAGAAAAAGAAAAAGAAATTGATAAACAACTTAACCTATTCATTTTCTATATATGTCAAGTAGAGTCAACTGTTTGAAACCTAGACCGACACACACAGCAAAAGAAAAAAAAAAGGAGAGAAAAGTGGGGTAATGACACGTGCGAAAAATGAGTAGAATTTGAAGGGTGTGTTTGCTTAATCGGCAGCAGATTTCTCAAAAGGGGCAAGCCTATTATCAGCTAGCCTTGAAGTGTACGCAGCCTTCTTGTATTCCCACCATGTGAACTCTTTGTACAAACTCTCCTCTCCTTTTAACATCACTGAAGGTAAAGGTGCTATCTTTTCACTCAACGCTGGTCCTCCAAAGTAGATCATTGATAACCTTGACTTCGTTGTGTCAGCCAAAACCCTATGCTTTACACTTCTAAACCTCCCATTAGTCATTACCTGTATCCATTTGGTTTCACAACATTTGGTCACAGACACACATACCCACAATAATAAATATATAAATAAACTTATGAATATGCTTGTCGGAATGTCTTTTCTGGTTTTCTTTACCAAGGATAAGTGACCCTTTTAGCGACACGTCACTCAGATATTCAAACAGTTCTAGTAAAGAAAAACCAAACCAAAACATGAAATTACAGGCATCAGATGATATTTTATCCTTCATTTGAATTAATATTTAAAAAAATAAAATTCTTTCGATCTTATCTAAACATGACTTCAACTAAAAAAACGTTTAGGATGATGAATGAAGTTATGGAATACTAGAGATGTAGATGAAAACGTTGGGGGGAAGGCATTAATGGTACCTGTAGAGTGTCACCAACATTGATGAAAAAGGAAGTCTGATCAGGTGGGACTGAAACCCAAGTGCCATCTGTGAGACAGATTTGCAAGCCGGATGTGCTGTTAGATCTTAAGACAGAAATTATCTGTGGGTCTGTGTGCTCCCCAAACCCAACCAAATTCCGGTTCAGTGCTTGCACCTCAGGGCACGGCGGGTAGTGATTCATCCTGAAGCACGAATCACTTTTCTCGTCCTTCAGCAACCTGCTTAACGTATTCCTCTGCCCTATCCCCAACCCCTCCGCCATCAATTCCAACACCACATAGCACATGTTCTTCACCGCTGTAATGTAGTTCTCCACCACCGCCCTGAAAATTGCCACAAACACGTCATTAAAAAAATGTCACTTCTTTCTTCAAATTTGAGATTTGGGTCTAATTCTACCCAAAAGATAATTCCTGCTTCAAATGTTGAAAACCACAAACGGATTCACACTTTCCAAAACATCAAAACGAAACAAAAAGTAGGATTTTCTGCTCTTTTTTATTAAGGTTAGTTTGCAAGCTTTTAACTAAAAACCAAACAAACGCCATTTGAAAAGATAAAATTTGCAGACATTTGCGAGTGATCTGATAAAAATCTGATAGACCCAACTGCTAAAATGAGTTTTGATACTGTTTTAAAATGTTGGGTTCAGGCTTAATTGATTATATCAGTGATGAATGTGTGAGTTGGGTGTTTAGGAGAGATGGAAAAAACAGGGGAATCTGTTTTACCTGAAATGATGAGGATTTTCTCGGAAAATGGAGAGTGATTTGGGTGAGATGACGTCAGGGTTGGTGTTGAGGAGGAGGTATTCGACCCAGCCGACATCGCCGTTTGGGCCAATCCTCTTGCTACCGTAGCCGAAAGGGTCGGGGGGACCAGCCCTGTCTTTCTCAGACTGAGGTTTTTTGAAGAACCTGAGGGCTTCGTTTTCCAAATTGGCCATTAACTCCAATGGAACACCGTGGTTCACAAGCTTGAAGAAGCCGAAATCCCTGCAGGCCGCCACTATGAGGTTCTTAGCATCGGGGTGCGTGAGGTCGACCACAGGAATCCCCGTGAACAAGGGCGTAGACTTGCATGGTTTCAGAAGGAAAAACTGGTTCAATGCTGGCTGAGACAGAACAACCATGGTTCTTGTTGTTGGCGCTTGTTACTATTGTTGTTACTATGAAAAACAGAAACAGGACAGGGGGAGGAAGAGAAAGAGAAGGGTGTAGGGTGAGGTTTTAAACGGGGAAAAGAGTGAGAAGTGGTGAATGCTAATGGTGCATGAATGAGAACGAGAGAGGTAAGAAAGACAGAGGCTTTACGAACTATATAGAGAAGCCATCTGGCTCTAACACTCTCCTTCTCATTAGCATTTATAGTAGAAAAATAATAATATTTTAACCATTAAAATCATTATTTGCAATATTGTAATAATGTAATAATGTAATAATGTATAATGTAATAATACAAATAGATTATTATTAACTTAAATAAGTTAATTATCTATTTAAAATTAATTGTCTGTATAAGAGTTAAAGTTTCTGTGTGTTTTTCGTCTCTTTTATTTTCTTATCTTTTTCATACTGGTGGATTTGGTTTCTACCTTATGTACATTGCTTTTAGAAAGAAAAAAAAAAAAAAGGTAGCTTCTATGGATATTTGTTCACACCTCAGCTTTTCACCTAGTTATGCATAGCCATCTTTCTCGAAATCCAATAGAAATCTAGTCAATGAAAATTTCCTCAAATAATTTCTTATCCATAAAAAAATTATTTTTATATAAATTTTGTAAACTGAAATTTGTAAGGTCCATATTAAAGTAACATTTTTGTTCATAAAAAGATATTGAAAATGCCCTTATAATTCAGGCTACAAACATCCAATAGTATAGACAATCTAGTAAGTTTTCTAGAGTGATGAATCTATCTTCAATTATGTTATTATAAAATAGAATTTTGTATATTAATGTAATGTGATATGATTGATAAATAATTTTATCTTTTACTATGTAAATAAAGATTTGATGCCCAAATTTGCCTATGTCAGTGTTTGAGAGAATAAAATTTAATTGTTAATAAAGGATCTATTGTATTTTAAAAAAAAAACTTTTACTGAAATCTTTGTGATTTTTTTTTTATTTTTAACTCATAAAATATATCATTATGATTTAACTCATAAATATACATTCCAGTTAAATCAATCAATTAATTAAATCTTATATAAAGCTCTATTTTTATTTAATACACAAATTGTTTCTTTATTTGTATTTTTTGTTATTATGGAAATAATCTATCAATTGATTTTTTTAGTTCCTACAAAAATAAATTATATTAATTAAGGTGATTACAGTCAATATGATTTGCTAACACAACTATATTCCAATTCTAAATAATTGATAGAAGAATATATATATATTCCGATTTAAATTCATAGCATATTCAATTTGTTTGACATGATTCGAGTTTCATGAAACAAAAACACAGTATGATCAACTTATCTGTAAATGCATTATGTATATAATTTTTTCATTTATAACTTAATTTTTTTAATTATCTTTCCATTAACTATATCAAATTTTAACATTTTATATATATTGTTGAATAAAAGTTTACTCGAAGAAAACAAATATAAATGACCCATAACTAAATATCTCATATCTATAGTCAAGTTTGTACTAGTAAAATTCTAAAATACAAATAATTTTAAAATTTTTCATTTTTAATTTAAATGAAATTCAAACTAATAATTTAGTTGTTAAATTAGTATGTTTAGAACTTTCATCGATAATATTAGAACCACATTATTATTGTTGTATCCAAGCACTATAATTAGAAATTTAGAATGTTGTTTAATCTTAAATTGAAAGGACTGCCACCACAATTCAGCTCATAAAATGACAATCCTGTTCTTAATAGGGTCTACAAAAAAAATAGTCTTTTTATTTAATTAATACCTAAATCTATAGAAAAATGGTGATAATCCCTGTACAATTTGCTATGCGTTGATTAATGGGTACATTTTCAATTGTAATATACAGAAAAATATTCAAAACTTAGAACCCAAGCAACCATAATTTTCAGTTATTGTTTTGCATAATCATTTTTTAAAAAAATAGTATAATTTTATTCGTGAAAATATTTCATCAAACAAAATTGTTAATTTTTTTTCTGGCGAGATATAATACAGACGGGGTTTTCAAAACCAAAATAATTCACTACTAACAGAAAAAAAATTAAAATTAAGCATTATAATTTTTTATTATTAAACAATGTTGATTTAATAACAAATATTTAGTATAAATTCACACGTTATACAGTTTTTAATTCCGCCCAATAAAAAAAATTAAGTATTAAAGGTTTAATTGAAGAAAAAATTAGATACCCATAGATGCAGGACTTCAACATCGCATTAAAATAATATTTAAATTAAAGACGTTATATATTTATCAATATGTGGGAGCTTCACTACAAAAGTTTAAATTATAAGAATTTTTCAAATGTGTTTTTAAGAATAAAAAACTAATTAAAAACTCAATGAAACTATAATACAAATTAATTCAACTTGAATCATACAAACACGTCAATATTATGTTAAAAAAAATATATATAATTTTTTTTATTTCAATAAACTCACGACATCAAGAATAACGATTTAATTGTAATGACTAAATTGTACCAGTAGAATGCAATTTAATATTAAGCCCTTAATATATTGTAATTTTTTTATAACAAATCAATTCATTATTATTTTCTAGAGAATAATAAATCACCAATTCAATAAATATTCCTAATCAATAAGGGCCAGGAAGTTAAATTTAAACGGCAATTAGAAACATCACATAGAAATAATCTTCTCTGAAAAAATAATATTTATAACACGTTATGTGTATATATTTTGATATATATTTACTGGAATGTTGTTGATAACGTAAATGTTTAACTTAATTATACGTGTTAATATTTAAATAGTTTCTTCATTGTTCTTTCTTAAAAATGGTTATATATATATAATATTAGTATTTATCATATTCTAAATCAGATTAATTGTGATAGTCAGATATACTAGGATAACTATTTTATCTTTTTACGAGCAATTTTTATTATATCAAAATAATGATAACGTTTCTCTTGAATCGAGTTAAATATAAATCCATAAATTATATTTTAATTAAAATTATTTTAAATAGTTGTAAACCATTTTTACATTTAAATCGATGAGATTATAAACCTGAATCTCAACACTCTATTTATCTTACTCTTGAAGTTTGAGTGTGGGTGAACCCAACTATTTAGACTATGCTCAAAAAAGTCCACAATTATCATGCATCTTGTGGCACGTGAATAAAAATCATTTTTTTCCTGAAATAATAAAAAACCAAAAATTATTATTTGAAACTATATACATTATACATAGAGAGAGTAATTGGATGTTAAAATATAAGTGGTTCAAACAGCATAAAGTATAAATATTTTACAAACTAAGTTTAAAAATTTATAAATTAAAAATTTCATTTATTCAAATTTTATTTCATAAATTACATTATTTTTTAAAATTAATTTTTTTATCTTATTTTTAAAATTTTAATTTAATTATTCAGTTTTTTCAAAATTTAAATTTGTTTTGTTGAAGCTAGTAGAGAAATAAAGATATTCTTTAAATGAAATTAGAATTTAGATTAAGGTTTTTTTCTCATCTTGAATTAGTATTTTGTATGTGTAGTTTGAGAAACAAAATGATTTCTTATTCATTTATATTAATGTTTTTTCTAACTAAATTTAAATTTTTTAGGTTAAAAATAGAACTTGTTCCATCAACTTAATTTTTTAACTAAAGGAAGTTATGAATAATTTTCCACGTACAGTATAGATCCTGAACATGACTTGGTCATATTAAATTTTATTTAGAAACTGTGTTTTATTTAATAATATTCTAATTGTAATCAATTTTGATATAAATATTATATGTGATAATGAATTTTGAGATATGTGTGATAGTAATCACATTATTCTAATATAGTTAGTGTTTTTTTATAAACACCGCTAATTAGTGACACATTGTATTAATTATATGTTAAATTATTAAAAATGACGAATAAGGTAATTCATTGTATAGTTTGAATTAGTAAAATTTTAAATGAAATATGTTAAATATTTAGTAGTTAAAAAATGTAAAATGTTAATTAGATCAAATTTGTTCAAGATAATTTTATTTAAAAATAAATTATTTAATTATATGTATAAGAAATAAAGTATAATATTTTTTAGATTAATTTGATAAATTTGTGAACTTTTACATAAATTTATTTTATGGAGAGTTTTTAGAAAACATTTTATAAAGAGCTGTAGTTGTTAGACAATTAATTATTATTTATTGGTCAAATTAATTTAATTCGTAAATTTTATTGGAAGGATACAATTTAAAGGGTTAAAAATAACTGGTGAAATAATTCAACTCGTAAATTATTAGAAGGACATAATTTAAAAAGTTAAAAATATCTTAACATAGAAATTAAATTTGATTAGTTAAACCTGTCTATATATTCAACTTACTCGAGATATGATTGAAGTTAACCTTGTAATTTCCTCTTTCATCAATTATTTTATTTAAATAATTTCATGTTTTAATATAAAATATTCAGCATCTCTTTTCATAACTATGTTAACACATTTTTATAAGAAACAATTTCATACATCACCTATATGAGAATTCTTTATCTTCTCCAATCTTTATAATATGAAAAGTAAAATAGTATATTATCTAGTAATATATATATTTCTTTCAGTAGTTCATACTAATAACTTTATCATTATATTTTAGTAATTATTATCATCATATTCATACACAATTTCAACCATAAAAATGTATTTACATTTATAAGTGGTATAATTCACCACAATTGAGCAAGATGTATAATAATTTTTTATTTAAACCAAATGAACTTCAAAAACTCATAATTATTTCATAAAATTCATTTTCATAATCCCAATACTTAAATACTCTTAATATAGTTTGGTAATAATAAAAATTAGGAATAATATTATTTTGGAAAATATTAAAATAAACAAATCTCACAACAATTTTTTAACATGGACAGCTGAAAAGTAAAACTTCACCATTAAATCTTAAAAAAAAAAGGTTTCAAAGAACTTTCAAATTCTAATTATCTCTGAAATGCTGAATTTTCAACCAAAAATACTAATAAAGATAAATTAACCATTAACAACTACATCCAATTTCACAAAGACGATATCACAATTCTGTCAAAATAAGTATATCAATAACAATATGCAATTTTTTATAATTCGTAACTAATTTTATAAAAATCACGTCTCACTCACTATAAATTCTATTTAATCCTAAGATCTTAAATTCAAAGAGAAAAATACTAATTAGGTTCAATCATGCATTATCGAAAAGTATATGAAGTTCATTCTACAATTCTATGTGTTAACAACAACCTCGGTTTTTCTAAATTCCATAACTAATTTCCTAAAAATTGGTTGTGCCCAAATTGTTAACATTCACAATTAATTCTACAAAACTTGATTTTTCCTCCATTCTGGTTTTCTGTTTCTCTTAAAACATCATACTTGCAAGAAAGAGTGATTTAGCAACTTCTTTAAACCCATAACAACATAAATTTAGTTTTTAAGATTATATCAATGTTCTGACCAAATCAATACTCCTGAATAATTTCTTTCAATTAATTTAAAAAATATTTATACATGATTCCAACACCTTAGTATTCCTAATCCTTTCAAAATCAACTAAAATAATGACTTAGAGCTCATTCTCTAAGGGTGATGGTAGCTAAATTTCAAGTTACTTCTTATACTCGGTATTATTGGCGGTAACTTCTGCAATTAGAAACTTTATCTTTAATTCCAGAAAAGGGTTTTAACTTGATTCCAATTTATAATTGACCACGTCATTTTGAATTTTTTTAGAATAATAATCACCTTATTGAATTCTGTAATGGTAATTACAATTTAATTAAAAAATATATTTTAATTATAGTCTTGAGTTAGCACAACAACAAAATTGCCCAAAATAAAAAAAATATTGTTATTTTTTAAATATTAATTAGGTTCTACACATACATTGAGTAAGAGTAAATATCATGTAATTATAGTATATAATGTTTATCATCAAATTTAAGGGGAAGAGTCACTCTAAAGAATTATCTATGTGAAGTTTTTAAATGAGTTATTTTTTTCAGAGATTATAAATTGTAAGACTGACCATATTTATGGCAAATGTTAATTTACATAATACGAATATTAGAATAATTTTGATTATTGGATAGGTACTCAAAGCTAATTAACTATGACGTATAATACTATCTTGATTATACGTATAAAAGATATTTTATCAAAAAGTATATTTACTTTGATAACTCCATATTTAAAAAGAATTATTTTTTTACTACTAAGAAATATTCTTGATATATCAGGAGAAGAAATGAGGTATTCTATGTTGGACCCGTAGCTTTGATTTGTTCTAAAATTTGTGATGAACCTTTCAAAGCAAACAATTACGTATAGAAGATGTGTGTCTTCTTGGTGTTATACCTGAGGAAAACAATGATGGAGAAAAAACAAGCGTATGACTTAAAAAAATAAAGACAAAAATTATATAATATATTTTCTGAAGAATAGCAGAAACTTCAATTGGGTGGTAATAATTAAAATCTAAGTTAGGAATGTAGCCATATGGAGGAAAGACCAAAGTCTTAAAGTATTTAATTTGCATCCTCGTAATTGTTTGACAACTGGATTCAACATATGAAGAGGTTATTAAACTAAGGCTTTTCTTTTTCATCACAAACCCCAGTGTATCAAGTTCTCTCTCTCCCTCTGTCATTTAGGTATTTAGTGTCTGCACATGTATGTTTGATTTCATCTACATTAATTGTGTCAAAAGAAAAACCACAATCGATGCCTGCGCTTTCCTATATCCAATGCTCAGATTAAACTACGTTGTTGTAATTAGTTTATAAGTGGTAAACATAATTAGGATAAACGGGTTAGTAGTCTAAATTTGTGACATATGAGTCTTTCTAGCTTATTCTGTTCGTGTCATAATCGAGTTGGGTCTCAGTAACTCAGTTAGATTTGAGATACTTGCTTCTTTTAAACGTGGTTCACAAAAGAAAAATGAGATTAGAACAAGTTCAAAAAACTAATATAACTAGTACCCAATCTTTGCCTCGATTTTTTTATTGACATGCTTTTGGTCGGTTAAGAATATAATATAGTTGTTTACCAACAAAATAGACTTTTAACCACGAATAACATTTTTAATTTATAATTGTAATCTTTTATATAATATTAAAAATTATTTCTAAATTGCATACATATTTAAATTCAAACATATAATTATTATTTTTACTGTAGTATAAATAATTTGAAGTAAATGACAAATATGTTTTATTATTTTTAATATGTATTGATCAAAATAAATAGAAGTAAACATAAAAGATGAAAGAATTAAAACAAAAGAGAAAACTTTAAATAAAAAGATAAAAATAATAAAAAACGATTGAAGAGATATATTGTAAAATTTATTTTATTAATTATTATTATTATGTAGGAAAATTTTACAAAATTAATTATTTTATAAATATATTATTGAATTTCAAGATATCTTTGATGTTCTATTTATAATGTAAAAAAGTATTGGTTAATATATTTTGAAAAACTCGACTCTTCAATTATCCAATTATCCAATCATCAATTTATTAATTTATTTAAGTATATTTTGAGTAAGTACTTTTTAAGTTAATCTCTCTCAAATTTAATTTTAAGATTAATTTCTCAAATTGACTGATTTTAAAATTCTCTTTTTTCTCATATATTGACTATAAATATTAGATCCCACAATCTATTCTGATATGGAGCATTTCACCCTGAAAATAAAATATAAGTAAATCCAGTTTCTAGTCAACATCTATGCACCATCATCCAATTACTTGAGGATCAAGAAATTATTTCAATTGTTTGTATATATTATTATTATTATTATTATTATTATGAGACATAATTATTTAGAGTTATTTAAAATAATTTATTATTAATATAGGATAATATATTATAAAATTTATTTAAAATTATTTAAAATTTTACTTTTATAAACTAAATTTGAGGAAAAGAAAAAATAAATTTTTGAAAAATTTTAAAATAAAATTATTTTTCTTAAAAAAAGTAATGAAAATTTTAAAAATATTTACAAAAATTTATGAATGATTTGATTTAGTAGATAAAAAATATTATTTAATTAAAATTTTTATAATGTAGTTATTATTATTAATTTTATTTTATATTAGTATTATTATATAAATTTATTTATGTTATTATTATTGTTATTTATTTATTATTTAATATTTATTATTATTATTATTATATAAACTTATTTTTATGATTAAATATTTTATTTAAAATAACTTTTTAAACATTTTCATAATTTTTTATTATGTAATATAATTAATTTAAAAAATTTAAATTTTCATTTTAAATATTTATATTATAATACAAATTTATAATTAATTATATTAAAAAATTAATCAAATTAATATATAGAATAATTATAAATTTTATGTATAAATTTTTTTATTTACGTGCTTTCTGTGTAAATATTTTTTAATGAGAAAAAACTTTTTTGTTTTTTTGTATTTATTTTAATTTTTAATTTTTTTTCTAATCTTTTATGTTATTTGCATTTTTTTTCTTTCCTTACTTCAAAAGGAACAAACTATACAAGTTGTTTCTTTAAATAATTTAAATAATTTTTTTTAATTACATATAATTTACATTTATATTTTTTAAACTAATAAGTAACTTTTTATTAAAGATATTTTTAACATATAAGTTTTAAGAAAAAAATTTACCTATAAAAAGAAAATTAGTATATGAGTAAATTAAATATATATTAGAAATAATTATATTATTTACATGCAATGAAAGTAATCATCACAATATAATTTAATTTTGAGTCTCGTGGAAAAGTATTAAAGGTAAAAAAAATGTATTAAAAAATTATTAAAATGATTTGGAATGGTATAATTGAAATGGTTAATAAATCCGTGTATAGTTTGTATATTATTTACTCCATCAATTTTGATATAAAGAGAATCATAAAATTCCTTTCAGGCTATTTAAATGCATTTAAATGAACTTATTGACATTCATATGTCAATCCTAAGTTTAGATTTTATGGCATAAATCAGCATGTTTTAAGAAAATTTCAATAATTTATTTATATATATATATATATATAGTAGTGACATTAATGGTAGTCAAAATGTAATAATTAAATTACAAAACATTCAACCGTGACTGTCTCTTCAATCAAACACTAAAAATTTAAGTACACTCTGGTACGTACGTACGGTTCATACGAATACAAACCGAAACAAGAGAAAAGAGAACGGGTAAGAAAGAAAGAACTGAAAAACAACAACACAACAGAAAAAAAGGTAGAAAACAAATAACGAAACAGTATAGGGCACCTGTCCTTAATTTTCTTATCCCAACCTATATGAAGTAAATTAGTGAGTGTAAATTACTTATTTGTTGTTTTTTATGTAGATGTTTCAGTATACGATCGATGAAGACAAGTTTTGTTGTATGCATTACAGCGTAAGTACAATGCTCATAATACTCGACAACCTACATGCCTGACCTTTCAAAGAACCAGCTTCGAATAAATAAGTCAGCAAAATGTCTTATTCATAAAGACAAATGGGCTGAAACAAAGATAATTTCTTCTCCATAACACAACAAAGATCTTTAAAATATATTCACCAGGAGGCCAATACAATAAATACCGTTTGACCAAAATTATTGTGTTAGGTATATTTTCTTTTAAGACAAACAAATTATACTATCAATGTAAGACAAAATCAATCATATATTTCTATCTTGTTATTTTAACACAAATATCATAAGACCACTTCCAAGTCATTTATTTTTCTCATTGCTTGATTCAACATTTTGATAATGACGTTTATTTAAATTTCACTATATTCAAATTTGGTAGTGTATGAAAACAAGATTAGGTCAAATCAATTAATTTGTCCCCATGATGTGCAGTCTTTATGCCTTGTTTAGTTTTGCAAAACATAATATAAAGAAAATGAAAAAAGCGTTGAGAAAATAGAAATAAATAAAAAACAAAATTGAATGTTTCATTATTTGATAAATTAAAAGGAATAAAAAATAGAGAAAAAATATTTTAAAAAATTAATTGATCTGATGATAAGAAATAAAAAAATAGATTATAAAAAAAATAAATGAGAGATAATAATACGAATCTCATTACTTTTTAAACCTTTTTTTCATATTTTTCTTCCATCAAACAAACAAAATTAACTTTCTTTTCTATTTTTTCCACCTCTCCACTCATAGTAAAATTTAAAAAATATCAAATTATAATTTATTTTAATATAAATATTTGTCTATGAATAATATAATCATAAATATAACATTATTCTGTACAAACTATTATTAGTTGTGATGGGTATATGTTGCAACTCGTCTTGAGCCACAAAAATAACCAAATAAGATGAGAGGACAAAGCTTCCAAAGGTTAATACAATATAATGGTATTTCTTTGAACATGTTTTACAATTTTTTTATAGGTAGCGTCTATTTTATTTTGAATTTAAAAAATATATTCTAGACCGTTCATTCTGGAATGAAATTGTGAAGTGAAAATAGTTGGATCCTTAGTATAAATATAGTGAGGAGACAATTCTAAAGGTAAAAAAGAATTTTGTCAATAAATTATTAACATAGTGAATTAGAGACCATGTATGTTAACATTTGAAAAAAAAAATCGAGGATAACGAAATAAGAAATTAAGAATCAGAGTGTAAATAATTTTGGGGACCTTGATAAAAAAATTGGAAAAGGAAGAAATAAATTTAATAAGTTCGAAGGACGTATGATTAAAACATTGAACGTATATTTGACTATGACGTTGCCCTAATCGATTATATAAAATAACTGTAAATACGTTTTACTCACAGCTTGTTTTCATAACTTTTTATTAAAAGGAAATTTTTGGTATGTAAATTTCGTATTTTTATTTTATTTATGTGTTGTTTTTATATAATCGATCATCTCACTATTCTTTACCTTTCTTTCTCTCGATATGTTGTTTTTAACGATACGAGACAAAGACTAAGTATATTTAACAATAAAGATAAGAAAATTAAAATGGTGATAAAATGTGTAAATCTGAACCGAATAGTCAAATTTAATTCAGACAGAATGAGAGTGCATGGTATTTTGATTTTATTTTATTCTATTTAATGAAAGCAATGGGTGAGTGTTAAATAGTGGGGACAAATTGATGAGCCCCTAGTTTTGTGTTGTGCAGGGTATTTGATTGTTTACGTAATGCTTCAGTAGTTGTCCTATGCTTAGTTCTTCAACCGTGTTGGAAGAAGATTTTGGTTGGTCAAAGAAAACCAACGTGAGTGATCTTAGTTGAGAGACGTAAGGAAAAAGCTTAAGGAATATCACAATCACTTCCTTCCTCTAATCATAATCATACTACTTCTAACTGCATCATTCCTTACACTATTTCAAACATTTTCAAAAAAGTTAATATTTGAATTACTCCGCAACTATCCTCCTCATACACAATCTTTTAATAATTTTTTTATAAAAATAAATAACTTTTCGGTTTTTCTCAGTTATCCGTTATTCAAAGAAAAAAAATACCAAATAAAAATTATCTCAACATCAACTCATTTTTTTTTTTCAGTTCATTCCTTTTGAGTCGGTAATCGAAAGATAGCCTCGCTGTAGTGCTTTCCCGTTTGAACAGTATACCTATTTTGCCCGTGCGGATTTGGATAAAGACCTTTCGAGTTTCGGCATCAACCATTTCTATCAATGCTTGCCAAAACTAAATACGTTTCATGTAACTCAAAAAACACTACCACTGTATTCTCCATCACACTTCCACTTTTCAAGCCTAATTCAGAGTACTTTAATTTACGACACACTTTTTTCTAATTTTTCTTAGTCATAAATAAAAGAAACTTTCTTTTTTCTTATTATGCCTTCCATATAAGTGGATATAAATGGTTTTGAAAGTATTTATGAATATTATTAATAACAATGCATTGTTATTTTTAAAAAAATATTATGATGATTAAATAAGTAAAAAAAAAAAAATCCGTACCATGTTTGTACATGAAAGCTTGTGGTGTATGTATGATATAAAATTTGCAGAAATACGAGTTGTTAAATCGAATCCCAAACTAGTATAGTGTGAATTAAATAAGAGTGTACGTTATTATAGATAAGGGTGGGGATAATAAGCTGTAAAAAATCTTGGATGGAGATGATAATTGAAAGAGTGGTATATATATAGATAAGGATGAAGAGAGCGTGTATGAAAATTGGCCTGAATGTTATGGTTATGGTTGGTGTTTGTGAGAAGGGAAGTGGATTTTATTCCAAGTAGGGATTACTAGTTACTATAGACTAATAATTGGTGAGGAAGATTTTAGGAAGGGAAGTGAAATGTGTGTTCAATAATTGAGATATTGTTGCTGTTCCCCGTCATGAGCAGCGAGGTGAATTAGCTTTATGGGAACCTTTTACTACCAATTTTTATATTTACGCCCACAGAAAGAACAGAGTTTGTGAAGTAATGCATAGCCATTATCAGGGAATGCCAAGAAAAGAAAACAGACGTGTGTGACCGATGCTAATGCTAATATGGTAAGCTAGAAAGTAGAGAAATGCATTTGGAGTGAGTGAGTGGTCTGTCTCTGCGCGATTGACTGATTGTGACATCTCTTTCCTGCAGTCTGAGATGAGTGAGATGTGTTCCAGTGTGTCACTACTTCCTATCTGTTTCGCTCATCACTTCACCTGTCAACCCTCCAATTTTCAATCATTTTCATAAAAAATGCATACATGGCTGATTCACTTAGAATAAATTTAGATAAAAATATTCATTTAAATAACATAATTATATATTAAATTTTCTTCTTATAATAATGTGTAACTTTCTTTTTATTCAGTTTAAAGTTTGAACTTTATAATTCTATTTGTGAACCAACCCTAAAGTATACCATTGGAGACTCATTCCTAGGTCCCGTGTATAGCGAATAATATCTATTATGTTAAAAGAACACATGTTTTGATATTTTAAGAGATGAATTTAATTTTTTTTACAATGTAAAAGTATTTAATAGGGCTAGTTATAGATTTTTTCTTTTAAGAAACTTAAAGTGAAAACATTTAATGTGTCTTTATAGTGATGTATGAGTTTTAAGTGTA
Organism: Lablab purpureus; assembly: GCA_030347555.1. Lineage (NCBI taxonomy): Eukaryota > Viridiplantae > Streptophyta > Magnoliopsida > Fabales > Fabaceae > Lablab > Lablab purpureus. The sequence goes on from CM059259.1 coordinate 14,427,245, forward strand.
TTTATAAATCTAGAAAAAGTTAATCTCCGTTCCATTTAAGGATAGAGAGTTTTAGGTGTCAAAACATATATATCCTCGTATTATTTTTGTGGGACTACATCCTTAAACTATTTCTATCAAGACGGTTTCATCAAAATAAATTTATTTTATAAGAAAGTTAATTCGTTTATATATCTAAGATCATGTATTATATATAATTGTTATAATTTGAAATTCAAATTACCTCGTACTTAAAGTGATTCACTATATCGACTATTTTAATTAGTCTATCTAAAATATAATTTGTACTAACGAGTTATCTATTATTCATTTCGTTTTTTTCTTTCTACAGATACTTTGTGATAGGTACAAATCCAAAAAAAATACTCATAGCAAGTAAAAGAAAAAGAATACCATTATACAACGTACTATAACTAATTATGTATATAAATATATTCAATAATTTATTTAACATGATATAATTAATTATATTACATAATATAATACAATAATAATTAAAATAGTTTTTAAGAAAACAATAAAATAATTATAGTCGTAAAAATAAAAATAAAAATAATAAAAATAAGAATAAAACAAATAATAATGATAAAAATTATATAAAAATTTAATCATTTCATAAATATATCGCTTTATAGTTTTTTTAAAATTTGTTATATTAGTAAAACTATTTACAATTATTTCCTTTATTTCTTTTCAGTTTTAATCCTCTTCTTCTTATTCAACTAATTACATTTTTTATTCTCTTTTCCCTTTTTCACTCTTTTATTTTCCCAATCCAATTGAAACGCAAGCTTGATAAGTGAGAGTTGTAAGGTTGAACGCGTTTATTATTTTTAGACATAAAACAAGTATTTATTAAAAAAGGAAAGAAGAAGAAGAAGAAGAAAAAGGTACGAGTAGTGGATGTAGGGTTTGAAGAGGAGTGATTATCCTTTACCCAAAGGATATAGGAAAAGAAAGAAGTGAAATGCACTAAAGCCAAGCCAATTGGAGTTACCATTGACTGACACCATCACCTAACTTACACGAACAAAGAAGGTTCTAATTAGTGCCAAGAAAATGTGGTAGTAGTGGACAAACTCACAGAGGACACGGAATCGATTGATGGGATTCCTAAGAAACACTCTCTCTATTGCAATCACCAAGACAAAATGACACAGTTTAAGTCCCCTTTATGACTCCTTTCTCACTTTATACATCACCAATTATATCCCTTCGCATTTCACTTCATCGAATCATTATTAACGAAGGATAAACCTCTTCATAACATGATACTTATTAAATACGCTTGAAACATAGAACTAAAGAAGAAACAGATTTATGATAACTGGGAATCAGTGGACGTAAGAAAAGAGAAAATGATGTTTAGAAGAAAAACATAAGATAAGTGGCGATGAGGATGAGTGTATCGTACAGAAAAGAATGGAAAAGATATCTCTATGGATCTGTGTTTGACCTGTTTTTGTTTGTATGAAATGGAGCATTAGAATACTAAAAATACTATTAAGTCCTTGACGATGTGTTGGGAAATGGTTGGATGGAAGTAGAGGAAGGAGAAAAGGTTGATGAAATTGGGAGAGGCATATGAGAGGTACAGTTAGAAATTGACTATTGAGAAGGTGTTGGTCCTCTTATCCGACAGGAAAGAGAGGTATGTAGATGTTGTTGGGGAGGGTGGGCATTTGACGGCCCTTATTGAGGAGCAGAGGAAGGTGCAGTTGTTATTACAACACACTAATTCAAACCCTCATTCCACACAGTACAACACTACAACAATACTATGTGTGTTGTTCCTGTGGGGTGCCCTCCCTCTCAATCACTTTCGCATTCACTTTCTTTTCTTGGGGTAGAAATTCCCCACCCACGTGCTGCATTTTCCCACTCTCTCCACACAGTCCCTCTCTCACCTCCTGACACCTCATCTCTTACCCCGCACACGCATTCTCGACTTAACTACTTCCATCTCTATCTCTCCATTTCTTTTAACTCTTAACTAAATACATATATGTTTTTGGTCCTTCCTGCCCCCAACTCCTTCGTGCCTTCTGCCTGTGACACCTAAATCTTATTCATCACCACACTTTTTTCTCCTATTTTTCCTTTTTCTCGGTGGCCATGTCATCCTTAATAAACGGTTTACACTGCTTCCTTTGCTTTCCACATCCCACCTACGCCCCCACACTCTCTTCACCCCCAAACTCTGTGCAACCCATCACTCTACTCACTCGGATTCGATTCTCCATCGCTTTTCACAAAACCCTTCCTTACCCTTTCTCTGTACTACTACTACTACTACTACTGCTACTTGCCAACTCAAGTCCCCACACCTTCATTTCTACATCCACACCCAAACACCATATATCACGCGCAATATATTTCTATCTACTCTCAAAACCTTCCTTTTTTTAGCCCACTGTTTTCTCCCCCTGTCAATACTTGCCCACTTCTTCATAATATATTTTTCATCAACCATCTCACCCCCTCGAAGCTACAGCATTGGATTGGCTTTCGTCAAAACATGTCAAATGCTTCCAAACACCACCACAAATCTTTAAATCTAGATCGTCTTCTGTATTTAAACTAAACTATTTTAAATCACCATTTTAATTTTTCACCTTCCAATTCCATTTTATCATCTCATTATACAGAATTGTTCGAATTTAATTTACAATTTTGGATTTGGGTAAAATTGTCTTTCACAAAAGTATAAATAGTTGTATTAAAATCCAGTCCTTAAGAAAAGATGCATAACAGTGGTTTCAAATTGCAATTTTGATTCAATTGTGTGGAACTAATCCAGCCATATATTGGGGTAAGAAATCCATGGTTTCAAGAGAGAGGCATCTTTTGGTTTCTAAGAGATTTCGAAAAGGTTAACAGTGACATAACTTTTGACGTGCAAAAAAATTAATCAGCTAAAACCTCAAATGTTCGTGCACATCACAGTGCCAGTGATAAAACCAATATTAAATTAATTTGTCAAGTCTTCTTTAACCCTAAAACTTTACATTCTTAGTTATTTATTTCAATTGTTCATCATACTTTGCATTTGGTGGTCAATCTTAACGTATCACTTCCCGTCAATTCTATAGATTTTGTATTAACGAGTGCATACAACTGTGTTCTGCTACCTTTGAAAGCAATTTGACAAATCCAGTGATTTTATGAAAAAATAAGGTGTAACCAAACCTGACTTCTATCTCTTTATTTGTTTATTTGATTCTATCAAAAACTTAAAAGAGTAAAAATCACTTATTAATTAATCACACTTCTTAATAATCGCTATTTAGTTTTAAATCACTATCATGCTTTTATTTTTTAAATTTAATTTATTAATGAAAATTTAATTTTCAATATTACAAAATGAATAAAATTTTAATTTTTATATAATAAAATTTATAAGAAATAATTTTCTAAAGACTTCATAATTCAAATTATTAGCATTATAATTTTATTGCAACTCTATAAACTGAAACTAATTACATTTTAAATTATGATTTTGTAAATTCAATAAAGCTAAGTTATGAATTATGCATAAATTTTATAATATTTTTCATAAAATATAATAACACAATAAAATATTAATAAAAATACAAATTCTTTATATATTATTGTATTCATGAAATTTATAATTAGCTGTCAGCCTGTAGAAGTTGTTAGTTGACCTGGAATGATGAATGAACTGTCTTCAATTTTAAGAGCTGCTTGGAAATTTTAATAGTTTAAAGTATTAATTTGATATTAAGTATTTTTTAAGAACTAAAATGGTAATTGAATAACTTATCATCGTTCTCTCTCTCTCATGAGATATATTTTGGTTCAATTTTTATCAAAACAGTTATAACTACTTATTTTTATCATCTTGTTGAAAGAGTTGTATTAAAAAGTTAAATGAACATTGCTTGATATTTAAATATTGTTAAACATGTATTAAATTAATACAGATAATTAATTTCTTAATATACAAAATCTAAATTGATATGAAATGGAATTTAATAACTTAATTTGAAAAAAAATGAATTTGTTTTGTAATCTTATAATTTTCGATCAATTAAAAAAAATGGAGACCATTTGATGCACATATGTATTATTTAAAGTTCAGAATTCCTTTTATATTCAAAGAAAAAAAATAAATTAATTACATAATTTTAATATTTTAAAATTACCTTTTAGTACCTTATATATTTTTAATTACTAAATTCTATATCGAGAGTTATAGTATGTGGCTGTAAGATCTAGTTTAAATATTTATGAAATATTTTCAAATTTAAATAAATATAAATTAAAATAAAAAGATATTAAAAATTATAAAGCTCTCACTCACTTAATATATACATCTCCTCAAGTTGATAATGGTATTAAATAAGAAAATTGGTAACTAATGTCTTAAAAGAAACTTAAGAATTCAAAAGTGATTTTTTTTTTAAATTTATTACATTACATTTTATTATGATTTTCAATGTCATTTCCATTGTTACGTTCTATTTATCGTTACATTATTACTAAATAATGAAACATTATAACAATTATTAAAGATAATAATTTATTCCACACTATTCTCATTTAATTATGTTAAAATATAATTTATAACAAAACTAAAAGAATAAACTATTTACTCATATGAAGACTTAAAATTTAAAAAATCATTTACTTAAAATTTAAAAAATCATCTACTTAGCTGAAAAGTTTACAACTATAATAATTTCAACTAAAATTGACAATTTGACATTTTTTTACAAAAATAAACATAACTTGAGTTCTAGACATTCTTTTTAATTTATTCTAAAGTTATTGAAAATATAACATTTAAGACTACAACTTTTATACTAAGACGAAGTTTAAAAGTTTGATCCGATCAACTCCTACAAATCTATGGAGTGGACAACAAAAATTGATATAGCCAAAATTTAAAATTTAGTATAATAAACAAAGTTAATTTAAAAGTGACGGTACTTTATTAAAATCAATTAATGTTAGGTTGTGCTCTCCCACAATTTTGGGCCATTTTTCTGTTTAAGTTATGACGAATGATTGTTTTACTACCCTCATACTTTCAAGGGACACTTCCATAACATTTTTTATTATAATAATATTTTTTTTCTTCATGCGTTGGACAGTCTTCTATAATACGCTTATTTGAGGACTTCTTATTCTAGCTGTTCTAAGAGTCTCCACTAATGGAATCTTGTCCAATAGACTCCCTGTTTTGCTCATTCCCTTCGTTAGCTGTTTGATCGTGAAACTATTTCCTGGATTCCTCAACTTGAAATGGATAGTAGAGTGTATGTGACAAACAATTATATACACATAGAAAACCAAACACAAGTGGAACCATTGTAGGAGAAGAAAGTAAGGAAAAAATGAAATACAGAAACCAAATGTAATTGTAAAAGAGATGGAAAATTTTTAATAAAATAAATTAAATGATAATTTTTTATAATTCACCTAACATATGAAGTGTTGAAAATATAAAAAATCTCTCCACTATGACTTGGATAATACTTTAGTAAATTGGAACGAAACATTATATATCCAAATTTTAAAAATTGATATTATAAACACAGTTAGTTTAAAAGTGACAAGTACTTTATTGTAACCCATTAATGTTAGGTTGTGCTTTGCCACAATTTTGGGCCATTTTTCTCCTGAGGCTGTGACTTGCATAATACTTTAGTTAATTGGGCCGAAATTGTCCAGAATCCAGGCTGTTTATAAGAAAGCGCAAGCTTAGTAGTACTGCATGAGGACTTTGACTTTCAAAAACCCAAGTTGTTTTTAACAGGCTTTCTTGGGCCCAACTTTAAAATGAAAAGCAGGTATTATCTAATTTTAAATAAATTTATGGAGCCAAAAAAAATATATATAGAGAGAACTTCTCTTAAAAATAAAATATTAGATGAATTCATAATAATAGCAGAAATGTTTATTTAGACCGTGTAAAGAATTAATTAGAAAATGGAATTAAAAGCAACTGAAAATTGAACTTAAACCTGACTATATACATTAGATAATTCAGAGAACTCTTTCTTAAAAGTTGATCAATTTATTATAGTATTTATTTTCTTATATAGCGAATTCCATTTCAATAAATATAATTAATATTTTAGAGTGAATTTATTCTGTGATGTAATTTTTTATTTACATGTTATATACCTTTTACTTAAAATACAACTCTTTGAAATAATATCTTGTATTGAGGTTTTATTGATGAAATTTTTTAAGAGAAGACCTTATAAGTGGTCAATCGGATTTTTCTTGAAAAAAAATTAATCATCAACAAAAGTGATAAATAGTTTGTTCATATTTAGAACATAACATAGTCATGTAATTTTTTGTATGTACCAAAACTACTCTTTGTGAGACCATTTGGGAAGGAGTATTGCAAATGCAGAATGGTTATACATTACACATTATTCATAGAGAAGGATATATGGTTTCTCATGCATCCATAGCCCCACGTAGTAGCAGTAATTATCTGTGATCAGCATATAGATCTTTTACTTTTTTTTTCTTGAGCAGAGCATATATCTTTTACTTAAAGCAAGGGTTTTCTTTAAGATATATGCATTTCTTGACCTATCTGTCAAGAATAGAATCACAATACTTGATGGCATTTCACAAGCCATGTAACATTATTTATATTGTTTTCACTTTGTTCTTTTGTGCTGAATACTATGTGAAAAACATTCATCTCAAAACATATTCTCTCATTCTCTTTTGTAAGGAAAAGGAACAGTGCTTAAGTATGAACCAGCTGGTAGAAAAGTTTTGTAGCTTTTCTCTTGCTCAAAGTTGTTGTGAAGATATGAATTTTTTTTCCTCATATGTGAGTTCTAAGTATGAGGCAAATGCAATGAAAGCACTATCTTATGCAATCCTGGGCTGCTTTTCTCTTTTGATTTTTGTGCTACTAAGAAGGATCAGGCACAAGCCCAAGCCCAAGCCCAAACCCAATAGACTTCAACCTACAAGGTCCTTCATAGTTAGAGAACTCCACAGTGGGTATCCAGCATTGGATAGATTGATGACAGAACAGTATGAGCATCCATCAGCATTAGACAGTGCCCATGCTCTTATTAGGGAAGTTCAAAAAGAATTTCCTGACTTAACGGTTCTTCAGGTTTGATACATGAATATATTTTACCTGCTTCTTCATGTTCCAGATTAACGTTGGAAAGTGTCATTATTTAATGATATTTTTTCCCTATTTATTATTTTCTGTTTCTTATTGCTTTATTATTTATCTTCAAACAAGGGGTTTCATCTAAACACCATTCAAGTAGACTAGGTATACGTTATTTATATATAATAAGTTTGGTATGATTGAAGTAATTAAGAGTGTGTGATATATGATACATTGAAGCAAAAAGTAAGAGATTTGGAAATGTGGGAAGTGGAAGATTATGCAGAGAAAATACTTAGACCAGCGTTGAAAGAGGCTAAAGAAAAGCAGAGACCACATGAAGCCTACGAGTTAGAAATGTTAATCGTAGAAGTGCTTATCTACAAGGTATCCAAATTCAGTTTAATTAATTTTTTATTCAACATTTTTGCTTAAAAAAATAATTTGACATATATGATGGAACGTGTTATTGGCAGGGAGGAATTTCAGATTTAGAAAGTGCCTTGCGATGTGAATGTTTGGCAGATGAATCGCTTAAAGATGCACGACGCCCACTGTACAAGGTACATATAATACCATACCTTTGCCTTGCCTACCTTCTCTTTAATGGAATCAAAAGTTTTCAAACTAAGATCATTAAGATCAACTAATCACATACTTAGTTAACCTAACTCCATTCCTACCTAACAAACCATAAAATTATAAATCTTAGAATTTAGGTATACCTTGTTTAAACGTCCTTAATGGTTAAATATTTTACAGGCAATTATATACAAAATGCTGGGGAAGATGGAGAAAGCTAAAGAACATTGGGATGAATTCATTGAAGTGCGTGACCCAGCTTTCCTTCCTCAAATTGAAATTGATTTTGATACGTTTAAACGTCATGTTCTTCGACTTCAAAATGCTACAAAAGAGGTTACAGAAAAAAGGAGCAAAATCAACTTCCCAACTTTCTCTCTTTAATTATGTGTATATAAATATCTTTATTAAAATAAAAAGCTTTTGTTTTTGTTGTGGAATAATGAGGAGATAAGATAGTAAGAATACGGTGTATGGTGGTGACTGCTGTTCTTCCATCATATTCTACTGATTAATATACAAAGAAATCTGTAAAAAGAGAAAGGAAAGTTATGGCTTATTGATTTGAGCATGGAAAGTGTAAGTTGAAAACTTGAAGGAACTTCTCAATTTTAACACCCAATTTGGATATTCACACCCAAATGAGATGGTAACAACATCTAAGCTTTCTTTTTAACAGAAACTTAAGCTTTTAAATTCAAGGTAAATTTTATAAAACCTTTATATTAATACCATATTAATTTAATTAGAACAAATTTATTAATTTTGAATATTATTTTTAGAAAAAAATGATTTATTTTTTATACATTAATTTTTATATTACAATTTGTGATGATTGAAAAATATTTTTTTATCTCAGAAACGAATTTTTTTTAAAGAAATAAAATAAAATATATTTATATTTTTTAATTTTTAATTAAAATATATGAAATTATATATAATATAGAACATATTCATTATTTTTTTATCTTTACGTGATTTAAAAATAATATAAAATAGTTTTATTCATATTAATATACCATGTCACTAAAATTCTTTACATAAAAAATAATATATAATTAAAAATAAAATTTATATGTAATATATAATAAATATAAAAATGAATTATTATTCTTAAGTAATATAAAAATATTATTCATAATATACTAAAATTTTAAAAAATACAAGTGATTATGCTTTTTATATAAAAATATTAAATGTATCACTTAATTTAATACTTAGAAATATTCTTATTTTTTTGTTAATATTTAATATTTTTCAAATTAAATTAATTTTAGTTAACGATAAGGACTACACTAACTAAAGTTTGAAAAATTTATAAGTAACAAAAAAATTTAGAAACTAAAATAAGAAAGGGTAATATTTGTTTGAGTTTAAAGAATATTTAAGTCAATTATTTTATATTAGTTGTAAATTGTACCAGTATAGAAAACGTGTAGAAAAAGAGAATATTAATAATTATTTTTTATATTAAATATATTAAAATTATTAATTCTAAAAATTTAAACATATTTTATTACTTTCATCTTAAAGATAAAATTCATGTTCATAATATATTAAAAAATTATTTATAATGATTTGATGTCAAAATTAATATATAGAAGATAAATTATAACTTATAACTTATATTTCATTGTAAACATTTATTAATATTTTGAAGTATTTAAAAAAGTAAAATGAGAATTTAGGTACTATATATCAAATTAATTTTTAAATATAAATTTCACTCAAAATATAATTTTTTTTTTAAAAAGTATCAATTTCTAAATACCTGTATAACTGAATTTGATATCTAATTACCTAAAAAATATTAAATAACGAAATATACTAATAACTCATATAACTTGTAATTGTATGATATGATATCCATGGAGAACTTGATCATTTTTATCAAGTGATGATATAATATCCCAAATTTAATCTTTTATTAAGGAATTAGTTTATAAAAATGTAATAGTGGATTTATGTATTCTTAACCACTTGGAACCTTGTATTATCAGAAGAAGGTCCACCTACAGAAACAAAATTAACATTGTTGAAAATGACAAATAACCGCCGCAGAGGGTCACGATCGATCATGATCATGCAGCAACAACAACATCATCAATTTTCGCAAAACAAAGTGGAACCAACCGAACCCATGGAAGAGAAATCCCGAAAGAAGATCACTTTTTCATAATGGGGAGGCTAATAACCACGACTAAGCCTCTCATCCTCCACTCCAAGCTCCTCTGTGTCTCTCTGCTCTATCTCTTCACCACTCTTTTCCTTGCTCTCTACACCACTCTCTCTCATTCCAAATGCTTCTTCCGATCCTCCCCCTTGGATCCTCTTCAGAATTCCCTCTTCTCTTACCCCTCTTCCTACGGAGAACACAAGTACGCTGTTTCAACCACCCGTTCTACATGCTCCTCCCCTGTTTTTTTCTCAGGTACCAATTACCTACCCGTGATCTTATCACGGTTTTTCTTCTCGTTTACGCCATCAAGATGATCACTTTTTGCTAATGGGTCGCGCGTTGTGGATTCAGATTACTGGGATGTAGTGAAGGAGATCAAGAGTTTCCGCGAGACCAACCGGGCTTATTCAGGGTCTCTGCGGTATGTGCAGGGCAATGCTGATAGTTTCGGTGGGAATCTTAGCACCCTTGCCAGGTTTTCCTATTTTGATCATCAAAATGATAACACCGAAGTTCTTTGCGGATTTCTGAAGAAGTTTCCAGTCAGTGATTCTGGTCAGTTTTACGTGAATTCACTAGTCAGATCTTAATTCACCATAGATATATTTAATCATCAACTTTTGAATGGTTCATAACATGCCACCGAGATCCATACATGCATGGTAAAAATAAAACATTTTGTTGGCAAAGATTGCAAACACAGTTTAAAGGAGTTAAATTCTTCATTTTCTAGTGATTTTCTTTAGTTTGATATTTTGTAGAAATTTGCTTATGCTATATGCCTTTTTCTCTTGATGTAGATCGAATTGCGATGGAACAGTGTGATAGTGTGGTTGTGGTTTCAGCAATCTTCAATGATCACGATAAAATCCGCCAACCAAAAGGCCTTGGGTCCAGCACATTGCAGGAAGTGTGTTTTTTTATGTTTGTTGACGATGTTACCCTCAAAGGTCTTGAACATCACGGGTTGATTTCATTAAATTCAACAGAATACAATATAGGTGTGTGGAGGATCGTGAAGGTTGCTAAAGAGAGTTTGTATCAGAACCCAGCAATGAACGGGGTTATACCGAAGTATTTAGTCCACAGGCTATTCCCAAATTCCCAATTCAGCATTTGGCTAGACGCAAAGATGCAACTAATGGTTGATCCGTTGTTGTTGATTCATTCACTTGTTATATCTGATGATGTAGACATGGCTATATCAAAGCACCCTTATTATGTTCATACCATGGAAGAAGCAATGGCAACTGCAAGATGGAAGAAATTGTTGGATGTCAATGCCTTGAAGATACAAATGGAGACATACTGTGAAAATGGACTGCAACCATGGACCCCCAAAAAACAGCCCTATGAGTCAGGTAAGCGGACATTTTTTTAATGTTTATTTCTTTAGTTGAATTTCGGGCTTTCATAATGCAAAATTGAAAACGTTGTTTACTTACAAATTACTACAATTGTTACATTATATCAAGAATCTTAGAAATGAAACAATGTTTATTATATCAATAAGTGTATTATTACATCTTTATGTGTCTTGAAGATATGAAACAACGGACCTTGAAACTTGATTAGATAGATTAAGCTTGCAAAATTAGTTGCCAGAGCAAGTTAATTCAAATTCATTGATCATATTTAAGGGTATTATATAAAGAACCTTAGAAAAGGTTTTATACCACATACCTTTTGACTATGAAATACACTTTAATTTAATGAGTTCCAAACTAGAAGAGTGTGACGACGTTCATTATTTTAAGGAAGGTGAGAACTTTTGCACCGCCGTTGACCATAAATACAGCATGGCGCGTAAGCCCTGAGATATCTTTACTGGTGAAGGCTTGTGGGAGGAAGTTTTCTTCCCCATGTGGGGTACTTCACTTAATTTGGCCAACTTGTCCTTAACCAATTCCCTTTTATGACATGGAACTATGAAATTAATGTTGAGGCGTTGGCACATATTCAAAGGTCTATTCTGCTACTCTATTAGGTTTCTTTTCATTACAAGGAAGCAGGCCTAAGATTTCAATTTTTTGATCTACCAAGATTTCAGATTCAAGTAGCAAGAAAAAGTAGCATTAAATTTCAATAATGAAAGTAGATAACCTTTCACAGAAATCATGGTCCACAAGTTTGTACACCCTGAAATGTGTCTCAAAAGTATTGGATCTTGTAATTTAACTGATCTAAGTAGATCCTTTTTTTTGTTACACATAACGTATTTGTTAACAATGGTAGTTCATTTTTTTAAAACATTGATAAGCGATACTCACATGGAGATGCTAGTTTTGTACCTAATTTTGTCCGTTGTCTAAATCATTTTTGTTTCCACTTGGCTTGTCTATTATCATTTTGCATATGGTATGTTTATCATCATCCCTAACAAGCCGATACAGATAATAAGGGATAAGGGATAGTTCATGGTCATTTCAGTGTATTTGCATGTGCAAAGTTTAATCCAATCTCATCAAACTATTATTCGTTTGATTAATACAAAAAATGATATTTTAGATCAAACTTATTTAAATCCAAATAAAAACAAACAAATGAGAGTGACATTAAACTGTAGTAGTGTTAGATAATGAGAGAAGAAATTTGCATCCAAACTGCTTCCATTATGCTTAAAAATTTGTAGTATCCTCTTTGAATTGTTTATGGCAGATGTACCAGACAGTGCTTTGATATTGAGGAGACATGGACTTGGTAGCAATCTCTTCTCATGCCTTATATTCAACGAGTTGGAGACATTTAACCCAAGAGACCAATTACCCTTTGCATTTGTTAGAGATAAGATGAAGCCAAAGGTGAAGATGAACATGTTTGAGGTGGAAGTTTTTGAACAGGTGGCAGTGGAGTACCGACACAATCTGAAGAGCAGTGATGGGACCACTCTAAAGAAAATGTCGAGTTCAGGAAGAACCAAAAGGGCACACCCTGATTTGTTGTATGTGAATGGAAGTTGTTGCAGCAAGTGCCAGAAGTATCTTTCGATAATGTGGGGGGAATCATCGAATGATTAAGGGTCCAAAAACAAAGAAAGATAGTAAGAGCAATTCTTTTGTTTACATGATTGATTATAAGTATCACTTTATTATACATAAAGAACAATTCTTTTGTTTATAGAGAAAAGCTGACAACCTGTTACAAGCTAGCAGGAATTTTCCTCTGTTCTTTTCTTTTGTAACATTTATGTGTTTGTGTTCAATTTTTTTAATCATTGAATTACGCACGTCGTTGTTGAAAGTTGTGGTAAGAATTAATGTAATCATAACGAGAATGATTTGTTTCTTAAATAATAGTTAGAAGATGCGGTAATCCCAAGGTTGCTTTCAAGAAAAAAAGTTGGGAAATCTGGAATAAACGTACCACTCACTCATTCCTCCATACTCTTTCTACAACATCTTCTAAACCAAGAAAACAGTGTACAGAAACCAAAAGGGAAAAATTATATTTGTATCATCTTTTGTTCTAACAACGAATTAACAACCTTAAAGTCATAAGAGAGCAAATAAAGAGATTGAAGAAATATAAAATAAGACTAAAAATAATTAAAGAAGAAAATATTTAAAAAGAAAATTAAAAAGAGAATATTTTTTAAAAATTTAATAAAAATAAAATTAAAAAGACAAAATTTAAGAAAAGAATTTACGGAAAATAATCCAAGAAGAAAACAAAAATTCAACAAAAATATAATTCAAGAAAAAGAAGAACAACAAAGAACAAAAATGGAAAGAGAAAAGGTTTGAAAAAATATTAAATAAAAAATTCAAGAAAAAGAATTAAAAGAATTTAAGAAAAAAGCAAATCTAATAAGAGAAGATTGAATAAAAAACAATCTACAAAGAAAAATATTATTTAGAAGAAGATTCAAGAAAAAAATATTTAAGAAAAGAATATTCATAAAAAATAGAAAAAAATAAAATATTTAAGAAAAAAATATTTAAAAAGAGAATATACATAAAGAATTAATTAAAAACATAAAAAAGACGAGATTTAAGAATAAAATATTCAAGAAGAATAAACTATGAAAAGTAATTCAAAAAAAAGAAGAAAATTCAATAACAATATGATTCAAAAAGATGAAAAACAAGAATAGAAATTCAACACAAGAATCGAAAGAAAATAAGTTTTAAGAAAAAAATATTTAAGATGAGAATATCTATGAAAAATTTAATAAAAGAAAATTCGAGACAAAATTCTAGAAAAAATATTCAAGAAAAATTAACGAAAAATAATTTAAGAAAAAAAAAATCAAGAACAATATGAATAAAAAAAGAACAATAAGATAAATTCAAGAATAAGAATTCAAAGAGAAGAATTAAAAAAGATTCAACAAAAAAAATTCAAAAAGAAGAATTAAAAGAATATAAGAGAAAGAGTTCAATAAAAATTCATAAACAAGATTTAAGAAGAGAATGTTAAGATAAATTTGAAGAAAAAGAATGCAAGAAAAATAAGATTAAAAAAGAAAAAAATTCAAGAGGAAATATAATACTCAAGGAGAAGAATAAAAAATAAGAACATTCATGAAGAACTATAAAAAAATTTAAGAACAATAATTTAATAAGAAGAATTAAGAGAATTTAAGAGAAAGAATTCAATAATATGTTAAAGATTTAAGAATAAGAATTGAAAAAAGAATCAATAAAAAAAGATTGAATAAGGAAAGATTTAATAAAAAGAAGATTCAACTAGAAAATATTTAAAAAAAATATTAATAAAAAAGTAGAAACAAAAAGAGGATTCAAGAAAAAAATATTTTAGAATAAAATTATTTTGGTATGTCCAATAGTCCCACATAGTTTAGAAGTGGATAATATTTTAGAGTGACGAATGACCCTAACAATATTTACCTCAACATGATTGAATAAAAAGAATATTCAAAAAGAGAATATTCATGAAATCATGACTTTTTCCTTCTTCTTTTTATTCTTTTATGAAACACTCTTGAGATTCACAAAAATGACACACTAATACAAAAATTGTTAGACTATTTAAATTGTCGTTTAAGTGAAAAATACATTCAAAAGTCCTAATAAAAACTTTTGTTTCCTACTAAACAAGAGAATTTTGGTTTAGAAAAATTGACACCTTAAAACATTTCAAATTTTCTTGATTTTTGCTGAAGAAAAAAAATGTCACCCAAGAGAAAACTTTAGTTACTAAATATCTAATAAAAATTCAAATTCCATTAAAATTTTCTCACACATTATTCATAGTTAACAAAATTGGAAGATGAGGAAAAATAACACTTACAACTCTGGTCAACCAACTTACCTATAAGGCAATAAATTCACAAAAGTTTTTGAAGTTTGAGATTCTTGAAAATACAAAGAGTTATATGAGTTGTAACGTTGATATGAGCCAAACCAAACCTTGCCCCTTTTGAAGACATGGAGAAATGTGATAAAACATCACAGGTGAAACACCATTTGGTTGATTTTTGCTTCCTCAAAAGTGTAGGAAGTACACGTATATGGAGTAGTCATGTGTACAAATTTTTATATAAAAAAAAAGAAACACTCTATTAAAACTTTAACCTAATAATTATGGATGTAGCAAAATCTTTTGAATATGTTTATTTTTTCTTAAATCTTTTTGCTTAGTCGTCTCAGGATCAAAGATTCTGAACATCTTTAATGAAATTTTAGACCTAAATCTTCATTTCAATATCTTTTTTTTTTATCAATATCTCATACTAAATACATTTCTTTAACATAGAAGATGAAGTCTTCCACAATATTTTTGAAAATCTGTAAAAATTACACAAAATATAAAAGAAAAATTAATATATTACTTAAAATTTCATTATAAGATTTTGTATTAAAAAAATTAAATAAGATGTTTATGAATCTTATACATGATTTAGTAAGACTGGGAAAAAAAATATTTAAGATCTCTCATTACATTTAAGTCTTCTTAATTTCAAAGTTGGTAATAACTACTCTCTTATGTAAAACTTGAAAATCATCTTTTTATTCTATTTTTATTTAAAAAATGGTTAGAAAGTTGATTCCACAGTTTACTTGTAAGGTTAGTAATTTATTAATAGATCATTATCAACTTTAAAGGAAAAAAAATCTAATAATATATTTTTTATAATCTCCCTCTTCTTACAACAATTATACTCTAAGTTTATTTTACATAATTAATACTCTTACAGTTTTAATTATGTAAAAATGATTATACTATGACTGACTTAGAGAGAATAATTAATTTAAGGATAAATTAGAGAAGTTAATGTTTTCCTAAAAGTAAAATGTCATTCAATTTGATATAGTTTTAAAAGATTAAAATTGCATTTATTTTAATAAAAAAAAGCAATGATAAATTATTTAGGGTTTTTTTTTCAATTGGTTGTTAGTTTAAAAAGTTATTTCATATGAATAATGCATAAAAAAATGATCATAATAAAAAAAAACAACCTTCCCTCTCATTTCATCCCATCCCAACCTAACTAACTAACTACCTAAACCAGAAAGTTTCATTGCCCCACAACAAAACACCTCCCCAACCCATTCTATTATAATTCTAGCCACCCACCCATCTTCTGATCCCAATCAAATTAACCTTAAATATTTTCCCACGTTGTCCCCTATCTGATACTTCCTCCACCACAATGGCAACCACACAAATAGCGCACCACCGTGACGCGGCGGAGATCTACGAGGGCGAAGCGGTGTGCAGGCAAAAGTCACGACTCCTCCTCGACGAGATTCTCCTCCCGAGAGGGTTGCTTCCTTTGGACAACATCGTGGAGATGGGCTACAACCGCATCTCCGGCTTCGTCTGGCTCAAACAGAAGCACAAGAAGGAGCACCACTTCCATTCCATAGGACGCACAGTTTCCTACGATAAGGAGGTCACCGCCTTCGTCGAGGAATACCGCATGCGGAGGGTCACCGGCGTCAAGACCAAGGAGCTCTTCCTCTGGGTCACCATCTCCGAAATCTTCGTCGAGGACCCTGCTTGTTCTAAGATTTCCTTCGCCAACTCCACAGGCATTTCAAGGTCCTTTCCTGTCGCTGCTTTCTCTATCCAAGACGAACAACAACAACAACAGCAACACAAGACCAAGGTGCACAAACGGTAGGAGTAGTAGCAATTGCCAAAATCATCATCAAAACAAATTAATACTGTTCTGGGTTGATTATTTTTTAATTTGCTTTCTTATATCGGTTAGTTTGATGGATTAATATGTTACGTTACATGCATGCATATACATTTATAGGTTTGCATTTTGGTTTTATATTGTTAATTTTTTTAATGATTTATCAGTTAACCAGTTTCGCAATGGCTTTCCAATTACAAGTCATAATTTTTTTAATTCTCATGTATTTGTAAAAATTATGTTTTGTATAAAGATAAATTTTAGATTTATTTTGTTATTATAAATATATGTAAATTATTTTTTATAACAAATAAAAATATCTTTAAAAAATAAAAAATAAAAAACTAATAAAAAAATAATAAAAAAAATTTGAAAAAAATGATATGAAATAAAAAATTATGAAAAATAAATAAATAGATAAAAAAAAATTTTAACATATCATTAAAAATCGTTTATACAAGATTATATATAGAATAAGTCTAAAATTTATTTTTTTGAAACACAATCTTACCAAAAAATTAAAAATATATTTAATCCTAAAAGTAACATAGGTGCTGACGGGTCTCAATGTTTTGTCTTCGTGAAGGTTTTTCTTAGACTTTCAGATGTATTTATCATCACAGCTATTTCTATTTTAGACTTTGCTTTCATTAAAACTCATTTATTTTTAGGCCTCAGACTTATTCTTTCACAGAGAGTAGGTTTTAAGTTTTTTATTAGATTAGATTAATTTGTTCACTTTCATTTGGTCACATTTCTTACTGAAGGTTCATATAATGAATATTTAATTCATTTTTTAAAATTGTTGATTTAATCGAACAATTAGCCAGATAATGGTTTTTTCTATTGTAAATTACTCTTTATCTTCAGCTGTATACTTATTTTCTTAACTGTTTATCTATTTTGATTTTGATATATATTTTATCTTTATTCTAAATTTAATTTGAATATTTATAGAAAAGGTATGAATAATTAAAGATAAATTATGTATGACAACAGAGATAATTTTATTATAAATTAAATATATAATTTACATGTTTAAAAATATTTGTTCGTTAAGGATTCCAATAATAATGTAATGCACACACATATATGAATTATTAAAAAAATCATTCATTATAAAGTTTAGTTATATAAAAAAGATCATGAGCTTTGAAGTTTTCATCTGAATGAACGAAGTAAATTGTATAAATCACACACGCCTTTTAGTTAGCAAACTTTAAATATATTATTTGCAAACAGCGGTAGAAAAATTAGAAGTGTTTTTTTTTTCCTGAAACTGACCTAATGCAGTAACTTAAAAATTCACCGGGAGAACTTTGACAAAGAAATGGTGTTGTCATTGATTGAACTCAATATGACATAAACCTTAAATATTGAATTTAATGGTTTCCTAAAATAGAGGATCCGTGAACCATTTACCCTTTCTTGATAAAGGTACCCAACCGGGAATTGTGTGATCTGTAGACCCCAACCCAAATAATACGTTTCAATCGCTAGAGCACCATGCCTCCACCCACTATTTTAAAAGACCAATTCCATCACCATCAACGCAATACAATCATGGTTTTTCGCTACCCCTTCTTCACCTTCTTTCTATCGTTCTATTTTCTGAGCACATCAACACTTGCTAGCCCTCAGAGTCACAGGCCAAACACAGTTGTTAACATACGAAATGACCTGCCCAACAACACCAAGGTGCAATTGGAACTTGGCTGCGACAAAAGTCCTTTCTTTTATCTCAAACTAGGCCATCACCACAATAACACTCTCACAGTGGATCAAGATTCCAAATGCACAGCTGAGTGGTTGCCATGGTTCACCACTTGGGACGTCTACCATGTCAAGAGAGACAAAGGCCACCAAAGAGTTTATTGGTCGGTGAGAAAGCACGGTTTCTACCACAGTTGGGATCGATCTACCTGGAAGCTCCTGGAAAAGTGGTACACTGAATGATAAACATCATACCTTGAAAACTTTACTTCCTTCAAGTTGTATGTATATTAATCATCAAGGTTTCCTTCATGTCATGAATAGTCTCCACTCTCCAGCAGGAATCGAGTTTTCAATATAGAATAATGAAGTAAGCAAAAAGGTTTCCCTGTTCCCTTAAATTGAAATAGAACAATAGAAACATCCAAACAATAACAATCCAACTAATCCTAAAAATCACTTTTCTATGCAATCTCCAAATCAGTTCCATAGACTAATGCAAGTTACCGATATTCATTTGCATAAATATACAAATAAAGGTAAATCTCAAATTAAAGCTTCTTTTTGCCAGTAAACTAAATATTGATATTCACACATCTTATGCCAAGCGTATAATTAGGTATTTCAAATACCTATTAAAATGAATTTTGAAGAAATTCATCGAATTAACCTCATTGGTAAACAATTTACGCAGTTGCAAAAATTCCAGCGTATGTTTAATTATGAAGTTAACAACATACACAAAATGACTGATATTACATCAAATTCCTAACGTTGAAAGCTAAACTCCAGCACCAACTACGTTAGATCCATCTTTACTCTGGGATAAGTTAGGGAATAATTATGTCTTATTAAAGCTCAATAAACATATGTATCCCTGAGAGTCAAGTGACTCCTGTAGGTAAACTAAACTGTGCTAAAGAATGCTAGACAAGCACAAAGACCATCTACCTCTTTGTATTTCAGAAAAGAACATGCTAAAAGTTCCTCTAGAATATTTCAGTAATACCACCAGAAATCCACATGTAAACATTCAGCACATATTTAATCAGATACAGGTTTGGAAGCAGAGCTTACATGGAGACATAACCAGCAAACTAGTATTTATTAATATAATGAACAATATCCTCCTCAATTCATAATGTCATATTAAATCCACGGCCTCGAGGAATCTCAACCTCAATTCATATAAATTCTCATTAGAAATATTCACCATTTACCGGCAATTCAACAATTTTAAAAAATTTGTTTGTGCCTTTTGCCATGTTACAAATTGTCAGTACTCAGTAATGCTGCTATCCGAGCCGCACACCCATCCGATGGGCGTATTCTGCCTTTCATGTACATAATGTCAGCACGGACAACCATTTCTCGTGATGATAGTATTTGAAGGATTTTCACCTGAAGCACTCAGCATAAATAATAGGCTCAACAATGCACAAATTTTCTACCAGATCACACGAATTTGGAAGCAGAACCTTGATATTGAGAAGATTCCACTAATTTTAGGTTTACTCAGTTATCTCCTTCAAATCAGATTTTAATTCGTTATCCTTGTTAGATCGAAAATAACAAACTCCGTGAGTTTTGTAGTCCCATACCATTTGAGATATTTCATCTTGAGGCAGATTTAAACCTTTTTGCTTAACAGATCTGAGCAACTCACAGAAAAACTTGGGATTTTCAAGTTTTATATACTCATGCAACACCCTCTCATGATCCGGGATCCAATTCCTTGGGAATGGAGTGTAGTCACAAGATGGAATCAAAGACATGTGCGAAAACTGAACACCTTCAATTGCATCAACCAGCCCCATCCTCAAAAGATCTGAATACTCAGGTGCAGAATTATTACTGCTCTCCCTCAGAGGACGGCTGAGATTTCGTGAAGCTATTCCATACACCTTGGCACGGGACTTCAGCCTATACCTAGCAGCATACAATTTAGCCAACGAACTCCGAACAACATAGGCACAAAAGCCAACAACCTTTTTGCGATTATCAGCATACCTATACCAATCAGCCATGGTCTCAAGGAACTTGTTCATTTGAGAATTCGTGTGAGCTTGACCCGAGTACAACATAGGATTACACGGAAGTGGCTCCGGATCATTATCACCCTTCACAAGCTCAAGCCTCCTAAACTGGCGAATACATTGCTGCAAGCTAGCAGTAACAGAAAGCAAAGTCCCCACACCTTTTTCACTCACAATGTTCCCTCCGGAACCCGTGTAACGCAAGGTAGGGTGTATCACCCTCCGGCATATTATATGATCCAAGAACTGTATCCCCCTAGTAACATGCTCAATCTCCAACTTGGAATTATCCAATCTCACCCCAAACACACTCTCACAAAATGCAACAATTTTCTTCCTCAATGCCACAGCATCCTCCCTGGGCCCTCGAATCCCAATCAAAAAATGGCCCCCATATCTAACATAATCCATCTTCCTAGTCTTTTCCTTCCCACTCGACGGAACAAACTCAGGCCATGCCGGGTTATGACACCCATCGTCAATCGAATACTTCCATATGGAATCAAACTCACTAGGCCTGAAAAACTCGATAATCATTTTTTCCATCCAATGATCCAACTCATTAAGACAAACATTAGCAAGCAAAGGGCTCAAAATCCCACAATGCCCATAATTAGGTACCTTAGCAGCCTCCTCAGGAGCAAAACTAAAAAACGTTCTCAACCAATAAGGATCAGGTTTCGGCTCATTCTCTTTCAGAATCCTCTTCTTCGTAGCCCTCCTATTCTTAAGCCTCCTCAACTCCTCAGCATTCTCTTCCTTGCGGGATACACCACGCATTTTCTCCCCCTCAAGCGCAGATTTTATCAACCCCAAAATTTTCTTATCCCTAGTACCTTTTTCAAGGTAACGCATTACAACATGTGGATCCACGTGGTTCAAAATCTCACTCAAATCCCCTTTGAGAAACCACAAGTACCCTGCGAAGTTGCTCCGAATGGTGCGAATAACCGTGTGAGCATTTCGACCAGGTCGAAACGCGTGCGATTTGGGGGAGAACCGGGGTTCGAAAACCGGTTCGAGAATTATGAGGAGCACCTCCTGAACGACGCGGTCCTGGAAGCAGGGTGCGTCTGATTTGATAGCAGCTTGGAGTCTGCGTTTAGAGAGGGGCTTCGAAACTGCAGCGTCGTTGGGGGCGCGGAGGAGAGGGTTCGTTTTGTCGTTCCATTCGAAACGGTTGCGGATTACGGCGTTACGGAGGGAGAGCAGGGAGTGGAGAACGGGGGTGCCGACCGCGTTACGCGGAGGGAAGGTACCGGTGGCGTGGCCGCACGAGCGTTGGTATGCGAAGAGCCAGAGATCGAAGTTAGAGAGGAAGCCGGTGAGGTTGGGGAACGAGGTGTTTTTCGGAGAGGAGAAGGTTTTGACCCATAAAGAAGTGCATATTTCGATAGGATCTTGTTTCATTAGAGAGTGAGGGTCTGGGTTCTGGTTTCGTTGGTGAAGGGGTTGGGGGGAATCAGTGGAAAGTGGACGCCAGAAGGGGTGGAAGGGGAATGAAGAGAGTGTGCTCCGATGGAACGTAAAGTGTTCGATAATTTTCCTGACTGACATTTTCTCACATCCTTGCAGTTGGTGGACTTGAGCATGGCACTGCGTTCCCCAACTATTCAAGTTGGAACCAAACTAGTTAGTGTTCTGTTGGAGTAAACTTTAGTCTTTTTAAATCCTAAATGAATTTAAAATTCAACCATTAATAACAATTAGAAACTGACTGATAAATGATTATTAGAAACAAAAAATTATTAATTTAATTATTTAATTAGTTTTTTTATAAATTAAAATTAATGTAATACATGTTTTTAAAATATATTAAAATATAAATTACTTAATTATATTATTATTCTTTAATTTTAATAACTTTAACATGAATAATAATAATAATAATAATATAAAATTATATTTTAATAGTTAGTTGATAAAATTAATTTTTTATATAGTTATAATTATACTATATACAACAAAAATTTGTACGGGTATAATTTAATCTCATCATATTAGTAAAAGCAAAATGAAATTAGATGAGTACCCATAAATTTAACTCCAGTTGGTTTGTAGCGGTTCATTTATGTAAGAGGGTTTATTTTGTTTGAAAATTATGGATAGAGGTCGTTTTTTATTTTTTTACCGATTTAGGATAAGTCGTATTTGGATAACACGAAATATATATAGAAGTTGTGTTTTCAAAACACGATTTTCTATTTTTATGTGAAAAATAAAGAGTCTTGCAAGAAAAACACGATTTGAATATTTTAATATTTTTTTATTAATTTAATTAAAGTAAAGGAATTGAGAGAAAAAGAAAGTCGTGCAACCCTAACACGACTTCCAATTAATTTCAATTAATATGATTTTGTTAATATAAATTATTTGTTAAAATTATTTTATAAATATGTATTTCAAATTTTATGTTATTAATTATAATTTTTATAAAATTATTTTATAAATATATATTTTTAAATTTAATTTTATTAATATAAATTATTTCTTAAAATTAATTTATAAATATCTATTTTAAATTTTATGTTATTGATTATATTTTTTAGTAAAATATTTTATAAAATTATATTTTTAAATTTAATTTTATTAATATAAATTTTTGTAAAGTAATTTTATAAATAATTATTTGAATGTGATTTATGTTTATAATAATAATTATTTGAATGTAATTTATGTTTATAATAATAATTATTATTTTAATATGATTTATGTTTATAATAACAATTATTTTAATCTGATTTATAATTATAATAATAATAATTTAATATTAAATACGTGTAAATTGAGAAACGTTATTAATTGAAATTAATTGGAAGTCGTGCTAGGGTTGCACGACTTCCTTTTTCTCTCAATTCCTTCGCCTTAATTAAATTAATAAAAAATATTAAAGTATTCAAATCGTGTTTTTCTTGAACGACTCTTTATTTTTCATGTAAAAATAGAAAATTGTGTTTTGGAAATACGACTCCTATATATAATTCGTGTTATACAAACACGACTTACCCTAAATCGGTAAAAAAATAAAAAACGACCCCTATTCATAATTTTCAAACAAAATAAACCCTCTAACGTGAATGAACCGGTTTGTAACAAAGTAATTTTACCATGACAGTGCAGTGCATAACTAATGTGTGATTAATATTTTTTTAATGACTTTAAATAAATATGGGTGGAAACAGTAAACAAGAAAGTTAGGATGTAAAAAAATAAAGAAGAGTTTAAACATAATGACTAGAATATAAATTGCCATTAACACATATTTTATAATTCTCACATATGTATCTTTCACTTCTTTATCTTTTCCTTGATTATTAGAAAAATGTTAAATGTAGTGTGACACATGGTATAGTATATTTGATAGACCTATTTTTGATATTTCTTTTTTCATTTTCTTATTTACTGTATCATTTTATTTTTTATTTATTTTATTTTACTTTTTGTTATTTTTTTTTTCTCTTTTCTTATAATTTTTTTCTTGATTTCAACTTTAGTATATAATCTTTTGTTCTTTATTCTTTGTGTTCCTTCTGGTGTATCAAACAAATTTTTTCTTTTCTTATTATTTATTTTGTCTTTAATTGTAGTTGTTGGTTCATGCTTGAAAATCCTAATATGCATGTGTTTTTCTTTTTTTTTTCTCTTCTATTTTTTCTTCTTCATTTCAAACACAAAACAAAGATGATAATTGAAAAAACATGAGATTGAAATTGAAAAAAAAAAAAAGCCACGATAAGAAAGAAAATGAAGAAGAAGAGGTGTGGGAAGTGAAGAAGAAAACAAAGAAGAAGAGAAAAAAAAATGAAAAGGTCACTTCAAAAATGAAAACAAAATAAAAAAATCCAAGTAAAATTGTAAAAATGAAAACAAAATAAAAAAATCTAAGTAAAAGTGTCAAAGTATGGTATAATATAGCACACAATATGATTAACAATTTTCTAATTATTATACCACCTAAACAACTTTTTTTAGTTCAAATGAATGAAACTTCCATTTTATTAAATTATACAAAATTATTAGCAGAATTATATAACTAACATGAGTCTTAACCATCCAGCAATTTCAGTCATATTTTATCAACCAATATTATTTATTGGCATTCATTTCACAATTTGTCCACACCAATACCATACACACAACTTTCACATTAAAACATTCATTCACACCATAAGAAAAAGTAAGTGAACCACATTAGTGTGAATAAATTATTATACTTGTCGAAAGATATAACTTAATAAATCATAAATAAGAATTTGATTATGTTATCGCCACCAATTAACATTATTTATTGGTCTTCATTTTGCAATCCATCTCCATATATTCCCAAGTCCACATCAACACCACACACAAGTATGCAACTTTTCCCGTTCAGACAATTATCCCACACCATAAAAATAAGTAACTTAAGTGAACTACATTGGTATGAATTAATAGTTATACTTGTCCAAAGATATAACTTAGTAAATCCTAAGTAAGAATTTGATGATGCTATTGCAAGAAAAATTAATATGCAATAAGTGACATAATTCATATGAAGTGACATAAAGTACAAAAACGAGAATCATATTTATATTTAAACGTTACCACACCATTATCAATCCCTAATAGTATGTTTGCATAAGGCAATTCAAGTGATTAATTAATTTATTTGATGATTTTGAAATTTTTAGAGTGAAATAAATTGTTTGAATAAGGAAATTAGAAGGAAAGTGAAATTCAAGAATTTTGAGAAGGTATTTCAAATAACTAAAATAATAAAATTTAAAATTTACTTAAAAAAAGGAAGATATGTACCATGTCTAACCAAGTTAGTTCGAGGTCAATATGGGCAAGATTGGGTGGGCTCACATCAAGTTTGGTTAGATCAGACTGGGATAATAAGGTTGTGTTAAGTCCAGGTTGGGCTATGTATAGGTCAAGCCAAGGTTGATTGGATCCATGTTGTGATGAGTTGAGTTAAGCTTACAACGAGTTGAATCAGGCCCATGTTGATTCAGGCTAACATCGAGTTGGATCCATCTTGGGTTAAGTCAAATTATATCTCCTTCAAGTCAAGTTGAGTTTGACCCACCTTAGGCCTAGTCGAGTTAGGTCTACCTAGGGTCGAGTCCGACCATGATGGGACGAGTAGAGTTAGGTCCATGTTGGGCCAAGTCCAATTAGGCTTGCATCGGTCTCATGTCGGTCTGAGTTGAGTTAGGTTTACGTCAAACTGAGTCAAGTTAGGTCCACATCATGCTGAGTCAAATTTAGAACACCTCGGACTAAGTCAACTTAGATCGAGTCAAGTTGCGCCTAGGTCGAGTCAACTTCAGTCAGGCCCATGTCGTACTTAATCAAGTCAAACTCATGTAAGATAAAATCAAGTTAGGCTTATGTTGGGTCGAGTTGAGTTAAACTCATGTTGGTTCGAGTCAAGGATCTTGGGTTAAGTTGAGTTGGACCCACTTCAAACTAAGTCAAGTTGGATCTATGTCAGGATAAGTTGAATCTGGACAGGTCGTGTGTGTATATATATATATATATTAATTATTATTTGAATATTTAAATTGGACTAATATTTTTAAAAAAATTACATTTTAAAAAATGAAAATTTAATTTTAAAATAAAAGAAAAATTTAATTATTTAATAAAAAAATTGAATTGTAATATATTTTAACTATATTATCCAAACAAAATATTTAAAAATAAAAATAATTCAATTCCAAACAATTCAAATATATTGTATTTTAATTTTTTGAAATTATAGAAATTCTCCATGATAGGATAAAGCATCTTTTATATTTCTATAATGATTTATTTAATTATTTTAATAATTATATTATTAATATATTTTATTACATTATAGTAAAATATAAAATTAAAATAAAAACATTAAAATAATTAATAAAATAAAATAAATTTTATATTTTGGAAATATATGTTTTGTATTATAAAAATAAATAATTAGAATAAAAATTATTAAAACAAAAAATAAAATAAATTTAAATTTTGATATTTCGTTAATAGTTTATTTTAATATATTTTATTTGAAAATATAACTTTTTTATTACAATTTTATAATATTTTTTATTTTAATTTTAATTTACATTTTTAGAAATTATTTTTATATTAAATTATTTTTACTTCTAAAATTTTATATTGGAATGAAAACAATGAAATTATTTAGATTAAGTGAAAAAAAATAAAAATAAATATAGAATAAAATAAATCTAAAATAGGATAAATTTACTTAGTGTTAATAATTTTTATTTATTACTTTAATATTATATTTAAAATTATTATTATAATAAAAATATTGTTAAAAATATAATTATTAAATTTTGTTTCTTTTATTTTTCACAATAGATGATTATGCGAAGAAAATATTTCTTAAGAAATAGTAAATATTTAGTGTTCTTGGCTTTGTTTCATTTCTCTTTTTCTCATGCTATTATAGGAAATATTTGAGTATCATCCCTTCTCATTCTAAAACCCTTTGCCACACCCCCACGCTATTGCATACAACCCTTCAACACTGTGCAATGTGCAAAACTCGATGGCACATATGCAAGGTCTTCATCGATACCAAAAGAATCATTTGGGTAAAATATAATTATTTTAGCCTCGTTAAGTTGATTTAAATGTAAATAAATTAATCTTCTAATTGATCTCCTTTTCCCACCATACAAAGAGAAAAATCTATCAATATGAAGCTAAAGTCAATCAAAAGATAAATTCTTTTCTTTGGACATTTAAAAATATAATAAATTTAAAGAATCAAAATCTTTAAATTTAAAAGCATCTACAAATAGAAAAAAAAAAGAAAAAAAAATTGACACAAAAAGTACAATATAATTGAAAAATAAATAATCCTTTATGTAGAAAGAATTAAAAGTTTTATATTAAATAAAAATGAAAAGTTGAACATTATAAATACTTGATAATGTTTTGAATTAAAAATGGTATTATGATTTTTTTTACAGGAGTTGATTTGTGTTTTATTAGTGATAAATCTCCCTAATATATTGTTTTAGAAAAAAAAATCAATAATTGGAAAGATACAATCAATGTCTAAAGAACACAATCTCAATTCGGTTAAATAACAATAA
Source organism: Lablab purpureus (assembly GCA_030347555.1). Classification (NCBI taxonomy): domain Eukaryota; kingdom Viridiplantae; phylum Streptophyta; class Magnoliopsida; order Fabales; family Fabaceae; genus Lablab; species Lablab purpureus. The sequence goes on from CM059259.1 coordinate 14,455,077, forward strand.
AACTCAAATTGATAGAATTAATCGCGATATACTACATTTTTAAATAAGAGAAAGGCCTCTAAATTTCTTTAGTGTGCTCATATATCTTGTATCTAGGTTATACAAAGTACAATAATTCTTAGAGGCTAAATTAAATAATTTCATATAAAATAGATTTACATTAAGTTTTATTCTAAGCTTCTGTTTAACTCTTTACTGATTTAATATTGTCATTATTTGTGACATTCAAAAAACTTGTTTATGAATATATTATTTTTTAGATAATATAGTTTTATTAAAAACTTAAGGAGAAAATGTTATAAAATTCAGTTTGGATGCACATATTGGTTTCCAACGATTTTTTCTTGAGTAAGAATTGCACAAATTACATATGGCAAGAAAAGAATGAGAGAGTAAGACGACTTCTTAGAGGTAATTATAACAATGGGAGATGCATATGCATGTTTCTAAGTTTAATTATGAGGAATTAATTACAAAATAATAAATAACATTAATCTTAATATAATATCAAGAGATTAGTCTTAATATAATATCTACTAAAGAGACAAAGGTAAAACTAAATTATTTATAAATCATCATTAAAATATTTTCAACCATTTTGATATTTTCAAGAAATCATTTTTAAATATTAATATTTTATGTTTTATTTTAGCTTTATTATTAGCATTAAAATAATTTTCTGGATTAAGTTAATTTTTTATTTTAATTTAATATGTTCATTTGATAAAAATAGGTAAGTAATTAAACGTTTTTTTTTTTTTACGAAAAGCAAAATTGAAACCTATGGCTGATACTGTTTGGGAAGCAGCTTTAAAGCATATAAAGGTAATTGTTTAATGAAAGGGGTGGTTTACTCACATCAATCACTAATCAACTTAACTTTTATTTATGCTGTCTCTAACTTTATGTAAATCATAATAAGTGCAATTAATAATCCCCTCCTTCACAAACCTCCCTTCTAATTCTTACAAAACATAATTAATAGTTGGTGTGGTGTGGTGTGTTTTCAGTTTACAAATAGTATTACAAATAATATTTACTATTTTATTTTAGATTTGTAAAAAAAATAAAAAACGATAAGAGTATTTTTAATGTTTTTAAGTATTTAATTTAGTTATATATTTAAAATTCGAGCTTGAGAAATAAGTTGAATCAATATTGTTCTAGTTGATTCACAAGCTTAAAACTCTTTGTTTTATTATTTAAAAAATGGTTAACTTGATAAAATTTACCTTTTTATTTAAAAAAACCGTTAAAAGATTTTTCAATGTAATTTTATAAGGCGAATGAATTGGAAGAATGATAATTAGAATCATATGAAACAAAACTACGTTCGGTGGCTCTAGAAATAAGATGAGGACCCACTCTGTTAAACATGGTTAACGCTAATAAAGTAAAAAAGGTAAACGTAACACTAGCAGAGAAAGATTAGCATTTGTCATAATTTTAAATTAACATCTAGCTATATAGGGTCTTACCCACGACCGCAATATCACTTACTGCATAAACGACAATTTATCAACACTAAAAGATATTAACATATAATTATTATATATATATATCAGTAATTGTGATCACAATTTAAAACATTGCCGCAAAAGTTACATTATCCAATTTTTCATCATTTCCTTTACAATTTAAAGTTATTCAATTTTTATTTTTTAAATAAAAAATTATTTAAATATTAATAATTTAAAAATATTAGTATTAATGATATTTTTTTAAGTCAAACTTGGTTAATTTTTTTAAGTTAATAAAGTTTTTTGTGGACATTAATCAAATTATTTTTAATTAATATTGATTATAATTATTTAAGCTAATATTGATTGAAATTATTTTTATGAGGTTGGTTGGAATTTCTTTTACCAATTTTTCAATGAATTTTGAAAAAAATCAATTATTATTAAAAAAATCTAGTTAATATTGGTAAAAAGTTTCTTAATTAATATTAATATTTTTAATAAATTAATAACGAAAAATAATGTTTGTGTCATTAATAAAAAAAACTAAAACACGTTAATTGAAGAAATTTAGTTTACATATGTCATAAAATAATCTTCTCAACATAGACCAAAAAATTCTAATTAATTTTGAGCAAGTAAAAGTGATGTAAAAAGATTTTAATAATGTAAATAATAAATAACTCTCATTAACACTAATAAAATATTCTATAAAGAGAAAGTCATTCCTAACATTATCAACGGAAATTCCAACTAACATTAATAGATAAATAAATCTGATTTACGTTATAAAAAAATAACTCTAATTAATATTAATTTAAAATTAATTCTAACTTACATTAATTCGAAAACACAATTGACTAACAAAACTCTTATTGGTTGGAAAATATCTCTAATCTACTTAAAAGTAAAAAAACCTCAATGACATAAATAAAAAATATAATTAATTTTAGTATGAAAGAAACACATTTATCCATACATAATAAATTAAAATTATAACACTCAAACCTTAATTAAATAAAAAAAATCTCATTTTTCATTAAGCTGATGACGTCTAACAAAAATTAAATTTAGAATAAAACACGAAAAGTAAAAGATATAAATTCTAAAATATGTTCAATTTTTTATTTTTAAAAGTAAATTAAAAAAATTAATTTTAAATATTCAAATTACTATCTTCTACCATTTTAATATTTTAAAAAAAATCTTACCTAGATATTAGACTTTTGATTGCCTTTTTTAAACCAACCAAAAAAAGAATACACGCGGAACTATAGCATAGGAAAAAAATTCCTTATTAACTCTATTTTATAATATTTTGTTTAAGATTATTGCACAATTATTATTAAGAATAATAATACATATATTATTTTGGAAAAAAATATTAAAAATAATCCACTATTTTTATAAATATATTATTTTGTGCAAAACAATTATTGATTTAGAGATATACTAGAAAGAAAAGTAAAATTAATAACTTATTGGAAGGTGTATGAAACTTTTTACACAGTTAAAACTATAGTTATTTTGGAAACGGATGCAACATGTATGTATAAAATTTATATCTAATTAGGTAATATTGTAAAATTTATAATGTTAATATATTTTTGACAGTTCATTTGTTTTTGGACGTGTTCGAAATGTGTAATTTAGTGTATTATGTTTTCTTCGTGTGCTTATAATAATGGTGATTTTTTTATCAGATAGGAGATGCAATTCCCTTTTGTATGATAAAGAAAGAAAGTATGATACAAAACATTGGAAATTATCTGCGACTTTAACAGGCACAATATTTAAAGGAGACAACTTTATTTTTATCTTGACTTTGATGTTGCGGAAATGTTTTCTTACTTGGAAAGATATATGATTTTTGGATTGTTTATTGTGACATGGATCCGACTTGTGTGGCACATCGTCTAGAGAGCCGTCCCTACAATGCATAATTCACTGCATGCAACAACAAAGTAAACGCCACGAAACTTCAATGCTATTCTAACATAGGACTCTTCCTTTCCCCCAACGATGCATTTTCACATGCCTTTCTTTCATTCTCCCTCTCTTCTCCACCTACCACACATTTTCTATTGTTTTCACCATTCAACCAAAACTTCTGTCAAATATACTTCAATATATCATAACTCACATCTCTCTCTGTAACTCATCCATCAACCCCCACAATTTTTATACTGCATAAAAGTTCAGTTCAAAATTAATGAAAAAAAGGGAATTTGTAACCATCAAATTAACATTGCATCACCTAATAATAAATTTATTGATTTTTATAATAATTATCTTAAAATTTATATGTACTATATTTTTTTATTGGTTGAATTTCTACACTTTATAAAACATAAACTAAAACCAAAACTGAGCAATCAAAACCACGAAAGGGAAAATATACATACTGTTTCCATGATCACTTTTGCTTGAATTTTTACACTGTATATATAGAAATGGAACTAAAACTTTAAAAGTAGCCAAAACCAAGAAAGGGAAAAATATAGGAAGTAATGAAAAGGATGGTGGGAGTAGAAAATTGTAGGAAGCAAAAGCTAAGTCTCACTGATTTATTACAATATACATTTTGTTAATTCATTTTGTTTTTTATTACAACATTAAGATAAGGCAAGAAAAAGGAACAGTGAGTAAGTGATGGATAAGGAAGAATTAAGGATGAAAAGCAATGATCAATATATTGTAGTAGCCGTTTCCTCATCTTTCTAACGTGAATGCTCCGCGTGTATATATGACATAAATGTGACGGTTATTGTACTGTGTAGATTATTTATTGGACCTTTAAACTTTGACTCATCTCAAGGTTGTGCAGTTGTACTGAGATGGCAGTGGAAGGAGGAGGACACCGTATTGGGCTGATCATTGTGGCAAGGTGAGGAGCCAGAAGGAGGGACAAAACCCTTTGGGAGCATCACAGAGAAAGGTCGTGAGTCACGTGACTGATGCATGTTCTTGACCACCATCTTCTTTCTGTGCCTCATCATGTTCTTGTTTCTCCTTATTCTTCTCTTCTTGATGCGTTCTTGTTTGGTCAAAGGGGGGGTGTAGGGCGTGTTCTTGAGGTAGAAGATTTGGTAGTGCTGTGGAGGGGTGATGGTTGGAGAAGGGTTTTGATGTTGGATCCCTACTAGGGTGGAGTAGTGTGAAGAAGAAGAAGAAGAAGAAGAAGATGAAGATGAAGAAACTGTGTAAGAGAGGAGGAAGAGAATGAAGAGTGTTATTGTGCTCATGCACTTTAGGGTTGGAGTGAGGTTGGCCATGAGAATGAAGAGTTGAGAAGTATGAGGGTATTTGGTGGTGCATTATTTGTGTGGAGAGGAAAAGGAGAGGGAATTATGGATGTGAGAGTGCCGAGATTGAAGATGAACGAGAATTCCAATGGGTGGTTGAGACTTTTGAGACAATAAAGGGAGAAATAAAGGAGAGAGGAGAAGATCGATTCTTCACTCCTATGTGAAGAAAAGTTAAGACTATTGGAAGATGGGATCGATTTGTGGGTTATATATAAGATAATGATGTCCTGTCTCTATTTTTTCATAACATCTAATACATCATTCTTTTTTCTTAAAATAATGTAAGTGATTTTGAAACTTATAAAGTTATCATTCATCTTCTAATTCTAACTCACAAAAATTCATCCTTCTAAACTCTTGAACTCTTCTTGATCCAATTTATTTTGTACTCTTGTCAATCAATTTATTAAGATTATATTAAGATTTCTAACACATAATTCAAATAGAAACTTCACTACACTATTAGTCTACATAATGATGTGATTTTAGTATTTGAAGTTTTTAATTATGTTAGCTGGGTCCTTTAGTCGTGAGAAATGTGTGATTTTGTTCTTTCATTGTGTTAATTTAGTTTTTAAGTATCACACTTGCATGATTTTATAATATCGAAATAAGATTGACAAAAATATGTGTTTGATGGACTAAATCACACACTTGTGATACCTTATACTGTAAAACCTGGTTTTTCTGGTTTAGAAGGTTGGATTTTGTCACATTCTTGCAGATGGTGGAGTTGGGCAAGGCAGCTGGAACTGGCGTTGCCCAACGATTCAAGCAGGAACTACTAGTCAGTGTTCTCTCTGAGTAAATCTTTGTCATTTTAAACCATCGATAAATTTAAAAATTCATCCAATAATAACAGTCACAAACTGATTGACAAATTATTGTTATTACAAACAAAACAATTATTTTATTTAATACGTATTATGAATATTCCACATCTCATTTACATATTTTATTCACTAAAACTTATATTTATATTTATAATTAGCATTTTTCTAATATACTTATGTATATTTGATATACTTATATTTCTGAAAAAGTATATTAATTAATTCAACATGTTAATCTATCAATAATATTAATAATATACATTTAGTAGTAATAAATATAGATGTTCTATGGAAAACTATAATATATAGCTTGAATATATTAGATCATAATTTTGTAAAAATCACCTGTTAAACTGAAATTAAATTCCACGTAAATTGTATATAAAAATTATACTAATTTAAAATTATTTAATACTTGCTTTTGAAAATAAAAAATAAATGTAATGTGTTTTTTGAAATAATAAATATAAATTACCTGATAATTTTTGTTATTATTTTTAAATTTTAATAAAATTTAACATAAATAATTATAAAATATTATGAAATTATAACTTAAGGGTTAGCTAAAAAAAATAAATTTTTATGTAAAGTTATTGAAGATCCGATATAGAATAAAAATTAGACAGGTATAATTGAGTGTAAGATAAGTACCATGAATTTGACTTTATGTCTATATGGAAGTAATTTTACTAAATGATTATGTGTAACAAATGTCTGATTAATATTGATTGATGGTGTTTATAAGGGTGTAGATGTTTGTAATTTTTGGTATGAAACTCAAGATCTATTCAAAAAATATAATTCCAAAACCCTTTTGCCATGCTCCGAGTTTATCTGTATAACCCTTCAATACTTTATAAGAAACTAAACTTGATGATCCAAATGCAAAATCTTTATCTTTATTCACAAATATTTTTTTAAGGATAGATTTACATCAAGGCTATTGTTAACTATTTGTTCCTTTGATATTATCCTTATTTGTAACATTCAAAAACTTTTTCATATATATATATATATATATTATTTTTATAGATGATAGAGGAGAAAGAGTGACTGTATAAAAGAAGAATCAAGACATTAATTTTAATATAATATCTATTAATGAGATAAAGGTAAAATAAATTATTTATAAATTATCATTAAAATATTTTCAAGCATTTTGATCAAATTTTGATATTTTCAAGAAATATTTTTAAATATTAATACTTTATGTTTTATTTTATCTTTATTATTGGCATTAAAATAATTTTCAGGATTAAGTTAGTTTTTTATTTTAATTTAATATATGTTCATTTGTTAAAAATAGGTACATAATCAAACGTTTTTTTTATGAAAAGCAGAATTGAAGCTGTGGCTGATACTGTTTGGGAAACAGCTTTAAAGCATATAAAGGTAATTGTTTAATGAAAGGTTTGGTTTGCTCACATCAATCACCAATCAACTTAACTTTGATTTATGCTGTCTCTAACTTTATGAAAATCATAATAAGTGCAATTAATAGTCCCTTCCAATTCTTCAAAATCATAATAAATCGGTAGCGTTTTAGAGTGTTTTGAGTTTAGAAATAGTATTATAATTAAATATTTAATTTTCATTTTAGATTTATAATAAATAATAAAAAACCACGCAGGATTATTTTTAATCTTTATTTATTTTTTGTATATTTAGAATTCGAGCTTAAGAAGTTGAACCAATTTTCTGCTAGTTGATTCAGACTTAATACTCATTATTTTATTATTTAAAAAATATTAACTTGATAATATTTATTTTTTTATTTTAAAAAATTACTAAAGTTTTTCTTCAATAAAATTTATAATAATATATAAAAACATTGTGGAGTAAAATAAGAAAATAGAAAATAAACTAACACGTACTAAGAAGCTATTCACACTCACATTAAAGAAAATAATTACTGTACATTTTATGTTAAACCCTAAGTGTTCAGAATGTTTGGTTTTATATAATTATATTTTTTTATTATAACCTAACTTTAATACAATATATAATAAATAATATATTTAATTGTGTAATTTGTCATATAATAAATAAATTCATATAAATAAAATAATAATAATAATAATATTATTATTATAAAAAATCTATATATATGGAAAATTACAAAATAATTTAATAAAAAGTATAAACATTATTGGGTTTCCAACTAATAAGATAAATGAATTTAGGTGATGAAATAAAAATAATGTGCACTAATGTCAATGTGCTGCGGATTGGTTTACAAACTGTAAAAGAGTATAAAATGAGATGCACAATTAAGTATGTTAATTTGTGTAACTTTATCTTGCATAACCACAATACTGTTTGCATAAGATTTACTTTGATTTTTAGTTAAAAGTTATATATATAAATTAAGTATAAAAATTATATTAATTAGATTTTATTAGGTTTTAATATAAAAAATTATTTAAACTAATTTAGGTAATTTAATTTGAATCAATGTTATCGTTTTATTATATAAATTTTTATTAATATATTATATATATATATATATATATTATGAAATAAATACTAGATAATTTATTTCTCATAATTTTAACAAATCTTTTAGATATATATTTACATAAAATTCAATATATATATATATAATATTCTTCATTTTAATAATATTTTATTTTGTGTTAGTATTTTTTTTTTAAATTCTTTCCAAAATATTTATATAAAAAAGAATAGTCAAGACTAATAATATAACATTCACATTATTAAGACTAATTTTCTCCACTTCATTCATATGTTTAATATATTGTTATTTTTTACCACATATTTATAAGAATAAAGTTAAATATATTAGATTTTTATTTTACATACACATTTATTGTTTATGAGTGAAATAATAGATAATATAATAATATTTAAATAATTAATTTTGATTCGATTGGATTTTAATCGATTTTAAAATGTCATTTCAAAAATTGATCTGAACTGTAATTTTTGAAAAAAAAATCCAAATTAATAAAAGAAGTTTTTTATTTTAATTGGTTATCATTTTTTAATGGGTTTTGATCACTTCTACAAAACAAAGTATAAGCCAGATCACTTTGTTCTATTAAATATGCCATAATATTTTCATTAATTATTTTATTAATATTATATAATTACAAATACAAATATAAATTTTCTTTCATAATCTATTTTAATATTATTTTTCATATTGTATACTTTCTTATTTACTTGAATTAAATAGTAAATAATTAATGTAATGTTGTAACTTTTAACTATTAACATGATAATTTGTCTATTTATATATTATATTATTTATCTTTCAACTAGTATCAACACATTTATGCATATATGTTTATATACAATCATAGGATTATGGACTCCCACAATGCATTCAAGATTTAAAACATAAATACATATGTATTTTCTTAAAAATTTGCTCACTTTCAGTTATATCTATAAAAGAATTTGTTTTTGTAAATAGTACAATCATAACACTGTCACTTATAGAGACAATAAGAGTAAGTTAACAAAGAAAAAGTATAATCACGTATTAATCATGTATTTATCATCAATTTTATTAGAAACACACAACAAATTATCATGTGATCATCAACAATAATATATAACAACATCAACCTCATATTTAGTCATACTACCGATCATGACTAAATATGAGAAGTCTTTCAGAAGACTCTAACTATGGTAAACACGTTCCACTGGATGCTAAAACTGGCACACACTTGAACTGACACAAGGTTCTCCAAGGTTAGGATTGCATTAAGCATATGCTATTTAGAGTTAGATGTACATCCACTTAACCAACCTAATGTAAGTTTGATATGATCCAGAATAAGCAACATTGATGGGCAAAAGTTTATGCAGTTGGGCTAAATAATTGCTTAAGCCCATTTTTCTTCATTATTAATGTCATTTTCATATTTCCTTTTATTTAAATATTTCATGTCTTTTAAGATGATTCAAGTAAGTTTTTTAGTGCTTTTAGGCTTTCTAAACTATGGTGATAAGTAGTTGGATAATGGAGAGTCACTTCTTGTGGAAATAAGTGTTAATGGGTCTAAATGAAGTTTTAATGAATATTTACTACTTAATGCAATCTAATGTTATAAATATAAATATTTTGTAAAAAGTTGAATAAGATGAATACAAATGAATTAAATTTTCTCTGTGAGAGTTTTATGGAGTTCTAAGTTATAAGAACTCATATTTGATCTTATCAGGTAACTTGTGGTGATGAACCCCATGGGTTATCACTCACCTTCTCCTCTATCTTGAGTGTCGCGTTAATATTTTTCCCAAACTGAATATAAGAGCAGTCCCTCTTTTGTTATCTCATCAGTTGATATGGGAGCTTCGACTCTTTATTTAGTGAGATTTTTTTTAACTTATGGTAGATATTTGTGCTAAAGTTTCTCTTCAACTCAATGCATATTACAACTTGTTTATTGATGATTTTGTTTCACAAATGGAGAAAAGAATTTTGAAGAGTGAGGAAGGAGAGAAAGAAAGAGTAAATATATAAAGACAATAAGAGAATATTTGAATTTATCAATTGAAGTGAAAACAACTTCTCTGTTAGAGATCTTCCATGAACCATTTGATCTTATCAATAATTTCATAATTCTTGTGGTGATCATCAAGGCTTATCAAACATCATTATTTGTGACGCTTAACTTTATTTTCTATTTTTATCTAACTGTGGTATTACATGTTAGGATCTATTTTTTCAATTATGCAAATTTTTTAGGATTCTTTGGTGATAATTTATCTTGCTAATTCGGTACTTGATTGTTGAATTCTTTTAAATCTTAAGTCACGTTTTATGAAACTTTTTACAATGATTTAGGGGTCTAAATTGCATGTCAAATTGGAAACTTTCTCCTTTTGGGATCACCAAATCTCGAGTTCTATATCGTAAGTTACATCCATGTCTTAGTTAGGCCTGACATTCATTGAGGCTTAATAAAAATCTCATCAAAGTCTCCTTCAACTTCTCACCATCCGAAATCTTGTCTAATTTACTAGACAATAGTTAAGCGAATATACCTATGTTAAATGAGTGTCATGTTTACCATCGTTACAATATTAACCCAGATATACTTAATCACCTAAAATGGCTACAACAACAAACACATATATATGTAACACCAACTTTAAAAAATATAAGTTGAAAATGAAATAACCCAAACATAAAATTAATAATATTATTAAAAAATATCTTCCAAATTCTTTCATATTAAATATAACTAAATAGAAAATACTTAATAACAAATCTAATAAATCTAACCCGTACATTTTACTCCCTCTGTCTAAATAAGAGTCGTTTAAGGTTTTGGTACACAGACCAATAAAAGTAATAACTTTTAGTATTTGCAATAAATTTTTAATTTTTTTTTCCAGTAATACCCTTGTCATTAAAGTTAAAAGAGTGTATTCTTTTTCTCTCTATAATAAAGTATAATAAAGAGTACTCAATGTATTCTCTCTCCACTTAAAAAAACAACATTTCAATTCTCAACAATACAATATCATATCTCTGTATGAAACATTTTTTTCTCATCTCCATGAAAATAAGTTTCCCTCTATAACTTTTAATCTAAAAAATTCACCACCAGAAATTTTGATTTAAAAATTTGAAGAATATTTTTGTTCCCACAAAAAAATTTCATATCACTCTTAGTTCCATTATATATATATATATATATATATATTGAATCTAAACTTTAAAAAAATTATCATTCTACAAATATGAGTATTGGAGATAGATTCTCAATGTGTGTTATCAAAGGAGTCTTCAACTCTATCTATGATATAATTGTCAACTTCTGTCTTCATTTTTTCTGTGTAAGTACCAACTTCTCTTTCTATTTCCTTTATAATTTCACTCTAACGTCTTTTTTTTAAATTAAATATATTTTATTGATTAAAGAGAAGGTAGATGAAAAGGTGGAAACAATAAATTACTGTATTAAGTAATTAGTTGATATAAGCAGCAGACTACTTAAAGTCTCATAAAAAAGAATTTAATTGTTATTGATATTTTCAAAAATAAAGGTATAATTGGTAAAAAACAATTAATGCAATCTTAAACTCTACAAATGACATATAAAAAAAAACAAAATCACTTTTCTAAAAAGACTCTTATTTAGAAATAGAGGGAGTATTAAATATTAGAGTCAAATTTTAATTACTTTAATAAGATAACTTTATTTCCATAGTTAGGAATATATCATCTTAAATTATAAAATTTCTTTATATATATACAATTTCTTATAACCTTTACACTTCCGTGTACAATATGGATCTTTTCCTTAATCCATGTTACTACAAAAACAAAGTAAATGTATAACTTTTCAAAAATACAATTTATCCTTATGCCTATTCCTTCTTTTAATCACTTCTTATTTGACGAACTCCTACATCTTCTTGAAAACAAAAGTGTTTGTTTGTACTCTGTAAAATCATAACTTGATACAACCATAATAATTTGCGATTGAATAATGCACAAAACTGTTTTACAATATTAGTCCGAGGTCTTTTTTCATAATAACATGGGAGGTATATATACCTATCTTTAGAATGAACTTATGTTAGACGTTGACCTTCACAGACACAATTAGGCTTAAAAAATATGATGAGAATTGAACTCAAACTTAATTCCTAGCATTTTCCTTTTTGTTTTCCATTTTATTAACGTAAAATATATTACCAAGTGACACAAATGGACACGAATTATATTTGATTCTTGTAGTAAAAGTCAGGTGCAGCCGCCAAATGGTTAACTTTTAGGTAAATATTAAACATAACAGCCAATCACACATTCAAGTTCATGTAATTGCTACATAAACCAATTAGACCGGAATTCATAGGCTCTCAGGGTGCAGGGTCTGTCTCACACCGTGTCAGAAAGAAACCAAACCACACCAATCCAACATATTTGAGATGACAAAGAGAAAAATCAGTAAGCTTTGTAGGGAAGATAATTAAGAATAATAAAAACTCTTACAATAGATTTTTTCACAATTTCTAATCATAAAAAAAGAAAGAATCAATTAAATATATTTCATAAAACCTCAAGAAGATTGGTAACAAAAACAGGATATAATTAAAACGTGCTGAAAGCGTCAAAAGAGAAAACCATTGATCTGAAAGTTCCTCTCTCATACATAGATATTGCAACATCCCTTTTTCCGCAGTTGAGAAACCTCTCTCTCTCTGGTCGCATGAGATGATGCTACCTAAGCATAGAATCCCGCTGTTCCTACGCAATCGAATTCCTAGCTAGATTGTCGTGTCTCTTTTTCTCAATTGGAATTGGTGATCGGATCCAACACCATGTCCAAGTCTCTGCCCTACTCCACCAAAGATGTTGACTACGACAACGCCAAGTTTCGCCACCGTTCTTTCTCCAAGGTACGCCTCTCTCTTCAATTCAGATCCAATCGTCGTCGTTTTCCCCAATACCTACGTTCCTTATCTGCATCCATTCCTCTAATCCTGATCACGCTAATTGCGATTCTCTATAATCTTCGTATTAGTTTCTCTTTGTACTCCTTGCGATTGTCAATTTGTAATGGACATTTGTGTGAGTTTAAGAAGGAACAAATGTTTAGTTCTTTGCTATGTGTTGATTTGCCAGGTTATTACTCAGAACTTGCTCACCGGTAACCTAAAGCGTGATTATGTTAGCTGCAGTACAGGAAAGTTTCTGTTCTTGATATTGATCTTTGGTGTGGCTTATCTTGTGTTGGCACACGGGAGTTCAGGTGGTGTAGTTTCTAATGATCAAACAATTGTGAATAGAATCAGTTACGCCAATAGCAGCATTGTTCATGGTGCTGGCAAAATAAAGAGGCTCTGGAGACGGCCTCCGAGGCTTCCTCCTCGATTGTCGCCGGATGAAAAGGTAAGTACCAATGGCGCTGGCCAGGTATTGGGAAATCCGGATGTTGTTAGGTCAATGTGGATTGCTAGGCAACAGAAGGTTAAAGAAGCTTTTCTTCATGCGTGGTCTGGGTACAAAAAATTTGCGATGGGTCGTGATGAACTTATGCCACTCAGCCAGCAAGGAGTTGATGGATTAGGAGGGTTAGGTGCGACGGTTGTGGATGCTCTCGACACTGCTATGATCATGGGTCTTGATGAGGTTGTTGCTGAAGCTGGATCCTGGGTTGAGCAACACCTTTCTGAGAGAATTAGGAGCAAGGGTCAAGTGAATTTATTTGAAACCACGATTCGGGTTCTGGGTGGACTTTTAAGCGCGTACCATCTAAGTGGTGGGGTAAAAGGAATGAACATTACTCATGCAGGACCTAAACCAGAAGTTTATCTAGAAACTGCTAAGGATTTGGCTGACCGTTTGCTATCTGCTTTTACGACCAGTCCCACGGCTATTCCCTTTAGTGATGTTATTCTTCATGACAAGTCAGCACATGCAGCTCCAGGTGGATTGAGTAGCACGTCAGAAGTTTCCACTGTACAGCTTGAGTTTAATTATCTCAGTTCTGTATCTGGTGATCAGAAATATGGTTTGGAAGCAATGAAAGTCATGGAGCACATGAAGACTCTTCCAAAGCTTGAAGGACTAGTTCCTATCTACATCAGGTATGAAACTGAACATAACTTACACATTGTATTTGGAATTCATATTCAATTGGGGGTAATTCTCGGTAAATCTTTTCATTGGTTTTGTTCAAATACTTATCTGATTACACCAATTTTTTTGTCATCTTTAGGCCCATGTCTTCGTTTCTTTTCTCATCTTATTTCTACTGACATTTACTTATCTCTAATAACTAAATGCAGCCCTCATTCTGGTCAATTCAATGGAGAAAATATTAGACTGGGATCTCGTGGTGACAGTTACTATGAGTACTTAATTAAAGTATGGCTTCAGAGTGGAGATAGTAGCAATAGTAATACATCATATCTATATGAAATGTACAAGGAATCAATGAATGGTGTTAGACATCGTCTTGTTCAGAAATCAATTCCAAATGGACTAGTTTTTGTTGGAGAATTACCTTATGGGTTAAACGGTGGTTTCAGCCCAAAAATGGATCACTTGGTATGCAGTACTTTCTAATTTTTAAATTTGGCATTGCAGGCAATTTATTTAGCGATATAGTAGTTGCTTGAAAATATCATTCTGTAGAAATTGTGTAAGAGAATTGAGCTAGTTACTGTGCCATATGTAATATGCTGCACTTGCTATACAGTATCTCACAATCCTGAACTATGAATTGCTGGATTGGTTTGTTATTACAAATTGTTAAATTGTATTTGACGTACGTGAAGTATGAAATTCATTTTTTTATCGCCTGTAAAATTATGATATTCCCAGTTTCCCATCCTATGGTTATGTATGATACTATAAAAAATTGAACTGCAGATGTTCCTCAGGGCTGCACTGTTATCGATGTCCACTGTACAGTAGTAATAGTGTATGCATCTTCAATGCTAAGTCATGTTCTGCTATGTCTGTGTGTGGTTTAAATTCATTCCATGAACATTTTAAAATGCCTATATAATTTGTGTTATATATCAGGAACTAGATTTTCCTCTTGTGCTTAATTATACATCATGGGAATCCATTTGATTTTTTATAATTTAACCTTATAATTGCGGTACATTTGTCGAGATAAGGACGTCATAATTATACTCAAGAAGAACATTTGAATGAACGCTGAGCCTATATTTCATGGTTGATGCTGCAAAAGAATGATGGAAAAATTGCTACTTTAATGTTCTGAAGCCCGAACCATATGATACTGCGACTGGTCCGGAAATTTGCGTTTACTATAGCAGTTTTGATTCGGGGTAGTAAGATGGGTTCTATCGACAACTTTAATGCTCTTAGAAAGATTTTATCCCAAACATATATGGAGAACCTTTTGAGTTTGATAGGTTTCTTGGAGCAGTGGATTGGACATTGATAGTATGGAATGGCAGTTCAGTTTAGTAGAAAAATATCGTATGTTATTTGCTTATTTTTTCTGCTCTCATTTTTTATCTCATGAAAATTCTGTTAAGCGTTTTGATCATAATTAAGATTTAAGAGTTTCCTTGTTAATGTTGGCTTTGATCATAACTAAGATTTAAGAGTTCCCTTGTACGTACGACATTGATGTAAAATTATAATATCTGCCTTTTCAGGTGTGTTTCCTACCTGGTACTCTTGCACTTGGTGCCACTAAAGGCCTTACAAAGAAACAGGCAATGAAAAACAATATGCTTAACTTTGAAGACCTAGAAAATTTGAAGCTAGCAGAAGATCTGGCTAAAACATGCTTCGAAATGTATGCAGTAACTTCAACTGGTCTTGCTCCTGAAATTGCTTACTTTCATACCGAGGTTAGTAGATTTTTTATGGCATTTTGGATTTCATCAATTGGTAGAAGATCGCCAGAAAGGGAAACAATGCATCTCATTATTTACTTGTGTCCTTTCATTAATATGGTAGACACATGAAATCTTGCCTCTTGCTTTTTGTGTCCAGGATTTTTCTGAAGAACGTCACGACGGAGGAAATAAGAGCTCAGAATTTGTTAATGATATCATAATAAAACCTGCTGACCGTCATAATCTTTTGAGACCTGAAACTGTGGAGTCGTTGTTTGTTTTGTACCGCATTACAGAAGATCCGAAGTATGTTTTCCCCCCTCTGTTGTATATGATTAGTGTATAGTTTTATTTCTTCTAGCCATATCTAAGAAACTGTGAAAGCAAGTTTTCTTTTCCTGTTTTATTATTCATCATTTTTTTTAAATGACCAGATATGAATATCTTGTCTTACAGATATCGCGAATGGGGTTGGCAAATCTTTGAAGCTTTTGAAAAGCACACAAAGGTTGATACTGGTGGATATTGTTCCCTGGATGACGTAACCAGTGTTCCTCCTCATAGAAGAGACAAAATGGAAACTTTCTTTCTGGGAGAAACACTTAAGTATTTATACTTGCTTTTTGCGGACAGCTCTCTTATTCCTCTGGATAAATTTGTTTTTAACACAGAAGCACATCCTATACCAATCAATTTGAAGAAATGAGTTTTTTTCATCAAAGGCATTCAACAGTCAATTATTAGAAATACGACCGTGGTCTCGCAAAGTGAGATGCTTCTTTGAAGTCAGTTTAGCATCTCTAACACTGACCAAGAGCAGTTCTGGTTGTAAAAGAAATGATTAGCTGGGGTTCTCAGTGATATTAAAAACTGTGAAATACTGTTTGAATCATGCAATACATCAGCAAACACATTTAGAGACCGTCAAATTGATTATGACTCATTTTCTTGGATTTATAACTGGCCCTATCTAAACGAGATTGTAAAATTTTGTTGCAAGTAGTGAACATTGAACAACGAGCAGCTTTTGTAATTGAATTGTATGATTTTCCATATCTTTCTGGATGCTTAGCATTTTATGATTTGATTACACGGTTGTTATTATGTTCCTAAAGATGCTATTTATCTTTGTAGCATCATGAACACAAATTTTCGTCATCGCTGCCCAGAAGAAAGAGACAATCTCCATCTCGGATGACATTTATGTCATCTATCTCTGCATTCTCTGTATTTACTACTTTGGTAGGGTTGAAGCCGCCAAATTTTTCACCTGCAGTTTTGCAAATTTATAGTTAGGACAAAGTAAGAGCAGTAAAAAATTACACTGTTTTTTGTATTCTGAATATGGCATCTATTTTTTTTTTTTTGCACCATCTCTCCCTCCGCCCCTTTCCCCAGTAAAAATAGTTTATCTAGTGTGTATGTGTGTGAAACTGTAATATCTCTTCAATAGGTTCTCAGATCATTATTGATAATTAACATTTTGTTTTGAGGACAAAGCTTACCGGCAATTTTTAGCAGCTCTTCTAATGAATCGGGCAGGATTATTAATTTTCCATGCCTTCCCTGTGAGGTACTCCTGCATCCATGTAGCAACTGGATTGTTACTCTCTTCTTGGGGAGCCTTGCCGATTCTATATCACTTGGACAACTAGAATTTCTTGAACTGGCGTTTGTGCTTATTTTTGCTTTTGGGAACTTGATAGATCTAATACCATCATGTCTTCTGTTTCTCGTTGAGCTATCCCTGTCAAGGAGGATTTCTGGCTCCGCTATCTCTATTCTAAATTCATCTAACTTCTCGTTTTCATCAATCCTTTTTTGGTCACAAATGCTCTTGTATTTCGGCTGTTTTGCTAGAGCATTTTGTGTCCACCCTCTGGAATTTGGGTTAGGATTTGAGTCTCTTTCCAGCAAAATTTCAACAATGTCTAGATTCCCTTTGCGTGCAGGGGCACGAGCTTCTCTTGTATCATGCTCAGGGATCATGCTATGTTTAGTGACTAAATGATCATTAGTCACCTTCCGCAAACTGGTCTCAGAGTTTCTAATATCTATGCACTCGCCTTCATGCATTAATGAATGCTCATGTGAATTATTTGTACACTCGTGAGAAGAGCTTCCTCTCGTGTAATCCCCTTGAACCAGTTCATTTGGAAACCGCCTAGAATCTGTGCATGGACATTCAAAGCCAAAATCTTCACGCCCCTTCAACCTCTGCTAATACATAAAAAAGTGGTTTAGGAACCTATTATTGTTGGTGGGATATACTATAAATGAAATTTATATTAAATATTCTCCATGATTAGAATTTAGAGGTCTTTAATATCCTCAGTATTACCATTAAAAGGTTATCCATTATAATTTGTGCGTCTCCTGGATTTGCTTGTAAAACATTCATTAAGGAGGTTTTGTTGAGTCTTAAAATCTGAGAAAGTTCTGTGGTCCGAACTGTAAAAGGCTGGGGTATCTGATATAAAACTCCAATCTCTCCAAACGCATCAACTGCAACTGCCTTCCCATGAACCTGAATTGTTTAAGGTAGAGATAGAAAATCACATTCAGTTATTTCATATTTTGAAGTTGAATGAAATGTCACGATTTTGAACTTTTTTACTTGTTCATGCCCATCGATGTAGCGAAGCAGATCCTGCAAGAAGTAATAGTTTGAAAAGATTTTTTTTTGTCAGTAAATATTCTCCAATATTAATTAATGCTTACTGAATCATTCATGATTTAAGCTAACTCACCACTGCCCCTGAAACCAGCACATAAAGTTCTGTGGAAGACTCGTTTTGTAGTATTACATCTTCCTTGGGTGGGAAATATTCAGCCTCCATATCTGAAATCTATTATTACATGGTCACTTGAGTCAATTATGGATATTGTAGCAATAGTTCTTCGTCTTCTTACTCTTAGCCAAAGAAGAATAACACAGAAGGGGAAATGGACGAAAGTAAAGACAAAATGTCATGATGATAAAAACAAACAACGGATGTGGGGTATTAGTATTACCAGTTGGAAAAGGAAATCATGTGAGACTCCTTGGAAAAGGTAGACCTTTTGCACGACAGGAAAAAACAGATGGTGTGCAATGCTTGAACGAATTGCCTTTGGAAGATCATTCAATGTTTCTTGCTGCTTCAATCCTTCTGTTTTAAACCTCAAACATATATGTGACAACATTTGATCTTGTATACGATGGGGCAAATGATTTCTTGATGCAAATTCGGAAGCTGCTTTGACTGTGTCTCTCTGTGGCACCAAAACCAATCCTCTCTTCATTAGACGGAAGAAATAAAATTCCTCTTATCTGAACGAGTTATTTTATTGGAAAGGAGAAAATTAATTATTGCTGAAAATGAAACTGCAGTGCAACCAACATACCATGAAACTAACAGGAAAATTATGCTAGATTTGCTGTTTTAAATGTAACACCAAAATGTGGGGCCTACAGAATATCTAAAACTAGCTTTTTGAACATTGTCCTGGACAGTGACTTTGAAGGGCATTATTAAATGAGAAACAGAGTTTAGTTTAGTCTAACGCATGTATAATAATTGGCACTGATAAATTGAGCAGTAGCAGAATATAAAAACATGAGTTTGAGAGTACATACAAAATTTCTGGTACGGCTGGTCCAGTGGACTACAAGGTTAGTCATGTTTCCAATGATATACGAAGTTAAACCCAAGTTGAACAGCATGTAAGCAATATCAAACAGCATCTCTCTTGTGTTCTCAGCATGTAAATCCCCATAGCCAGTGGTAGTAAGAGTGACAATGGACCAGTATATTGCAGTGACATATCTGTCCCAAAGACTTTCTTCTTTGAAATTTGGGTACACTGCACCAATCCAGGTTCTTTTGGAATCTGGGTACCTATCTGCAATGAGATAGTTAAAGCATCCCGCACAGTGCACAGCAAACAAGGTCACCTGAAATTTTGTGAAATTGGCAATTCAATTCTATAAAATAACTTGAATTGTTACAGAAAGAAGAACAAAGAAAAGATATGAACTCTAGTGGCTTACAGCAATGAGCTTTGTGCACCTAGTCCAGAAATAATTGAAGCGAATGTCCTTTTCAAGTCTGGAAGCAAAGCAAAGGTGCTATTAAGAAATGTCATATTCTTGCAATTAGAAGCCTTTGATGAAAACCACCCATAACCATAAAGTTGAATATGATATGATGATATACCTTGCAAACAGAGAACTGACTCGTCTCAAACGCCATAACCGAAACATATTAAAAACTTTGAAGCCAAGCTCACTGCTAGAATTGGTGAAGAGGAAGCTGAAGGATTGAAACGGTATTGTCGAGCAGACATCAAAAGCAAACCAGGAAGATAGGTACCTGCAAGTTTGGTTGAGCTGTGTAAAGTAAGCAGAGTTGTTGTAGCATCATTTTAGCTTTGAAGAAGAATTTATGCACATTCACCTGATTGCAATCCTCTTTGGATCATCAACAAGAAGATAAGAATGGTGATCAAGGTATGCAACAAAGAATGTCAACACTATGTCAATTGCAAAGAAGCCATTGACAATGTTGTCTATGACGAATAGAGCATCTTCCTTGTAAGGCAGAAAGGCAAACTCAAATGGGCAAATCCAAGCTGAGTATATGACTAGAAAAACCAGTACCAACTCCCAAGCCCTGTGATAAAAGTACATGAGAAGATGCAGACACAAACAATATTCACAAGAGTTATGTATCTTCTTGTGACTATATGTAAAGGGTCATCACATCACCTATAGCGAGGATTGAAAGGGGAGATTACGTATCTTCTAAGTCTAATTTCCTGGTTAATTCTGGCTCCAAGAGATGGCAGGAGATCATCATTGGCCAAAAAGCTTCCATGGGGAATATTTCCCATTTGGAATTCATCTAGCCAGAACCTCTGGAAGAAGTTTTTGGCACAGGAAAGCGACATGTGTGTTCAAATTTGAATCCTCAAGGCTATATCAAGGTAGTTAAGTGTTCATGGGATTGAATTGAATCCTCAGGAATTGGCCATATTTATAGTCTGGTTGTTGACTTTGATGCACCGGTTTAGACTACTTTTTATCTTCCTGACTTTTCCTTATGTAGCCTGTGATAAAGGAATAATCAGGTAGCTTATGTAACTAATGCAAATTAAAAGATGGATAAGGGGGTAGTAAAAACGTGTAGGGAAAATCCTTCGTCTTGACTCAACAAATTAAGATTGAAAAAATGGAAGGAGAGTGGTGTAAAAATGATAGCCCGGCAAGTGGCAGACAAGAGAGTAGAGACTTTCTGAAATGCAGTTGCAGACAATTTTGTATGTCGACTAGGGGATACAAAGAAGGTGCATATGGTGTTTCTTGCTGCATATATGGTGGTGCTATTGGTGGCCGTGGGGTTGGGTTTGGTTGATGTGGTGGTAGCTCCATCACTAAATATAAGGGGTAGAAATTATATAATAAAAGTATAGCCTTTTGCTTTGGAAGAATAGATTCAGGATGAAACAAATTAGTTAGTGTTTAGTTCACATTTCAAAGGACAAACCAGACAGACAGTAGAATGAGTGGGGATTCTATGTAAATATGACACGTGGGCCAGTAAGCCTTTTTCTAGGGGGTTGTAACACACTAATACTTGTCCAAAACCCACTAACAGAAAATCTCAATTATCAATTAATGTTGCTGATTATCACAATCTCTTCATGTGCTAATTCACCTCCTTTCTTTTTCTTTGTAGTTTTGGATTGGCCGACATTGGATGCTTCTGATTACTACCGACCTTTCACCTTTGATTAAGGGGCCTTGTGGCCCATATATGATTAGGTGATGATAATCTACTGCATGTGGATTATATATTGTGAAGTAATGTGTTGATAAGTGTTTTGGAATTGAGGTTAAAATCAATGTATTGTCAGCGTTTTTCTTTATATTCTCTCCATTCATTCATTCTTGTCTTTAAGCCACAAGGTAGGATGTCTCCATTGCAAGGTAACAAAAGTAACTGTAGTTTGTGTGACGTTTTGAAATAGTTGGAAAGGAATGAAGCACGACATACTTCTGGTTTTTGAAGGCAGAAATTCCAAAGCAATATAAAGTTTTGAGAGCTCTCCTCAGTTAATTTAGCATGTGGAAGAGGGTCATTATCTGAGTACTGGTCCCGTATGAATATCTTACGAGAATCTTTCCCAGAGATAATGGAGGGGATAGCAAAACCCACTTGCTGCTGTACAAAGGCTGTGCCAAAGAGAGAAGAACAATTTGCTAAAAGGCCAAAAATATGCGAGCTAAATATTAAATACTACTTCTGGTCTAGCATATATGGCAAACTTTCCGGAGTCTTGGAAGAAAGCATGTGCTCAAAATATAGATCATGATTTGGATTTCATGCACATGGAACATGAAAGAGTGCGTTGTACACAATACAGTTTGGTATTTAGCAAAGAAGTTAAAATTAGATATGAAAAGTGCTAGTAACAAGTGACCAGAAAAGAAGATATTTGTCAGTGAATTACATGAGTGAACTTGATAGGACATCTAAGACAAAGTCTTTAGAGTCTTATGTGTTGTTATGCGAAACTTCTTACTCATATTTACACTCAAATATTTATCCAACCACAGTATGAAAGCAATGGCTGATATATTGTCATAACGATTCATGCAGTTATGCTAACATGAAAGTGGGGTTATGGAGAACTGTTTGTTTCTTATGGTGGCGCCTACAGGGAAGCCCCACCTCTCATGGGAGGCATGTTCTCCAGGTACACAGATACATGTACAAGGATGTCAATGTTGCCAGGATCACCACGTGGACTGATTAAGGCTGGTTTTCAGGGTTCCTTTGATTACCAATACGAATCATCCCTAATCATGCTGGTTCAGGATCACTGTGTACAACTCTTGAGTATGGTTTAGTTCTCCAAGGTTACACCATGAATCATGATTCTCATGGATGTTGACAATGCATTGGCAATCTCTACATCCCATGCTTCTCACCAACTCTCTACCATATTGAATTGTATTGGTCACAAAATGTGGTTTAGCTTCTCCATTAACACTCCCACTAGAGCAAAAATGTGCCGCGGAGAGATAAATTTTGTCAAAAGGAAACTTGAGGAAGAAAAATGATGATGTTGTATTAGGTAATGAAGCCAAACAATTTTTTCATTGGCCAAGAAAGAAGTCAAATAATTTTTTTTGATCTATTTCACTAATATTCAAGAGTCCTCAAGGGATTTCGAAATATACGTAAATGAAAAGGATAGATTTTTAGAATCTCTTTTTCTTTAAAAGTATGATAATATTTGTTGGTGAAGAAGAGAAAGAGGAAGAAATAAGTAGAAGACTTTAAAGGCATAGAAGGTATTTTGTTTTAATATTATATTATAAGGATAGGGTCCAAATCTGATCGTTAATGAGCAATTGGCTTTGGTATCAATTGGGGCTCACTTTTGCGTGTTTGCGTTGGCCTCAGGTATCAAATGGGGCTCACTTTTTTTCTCTCAAGCTATGCATAAAGGGAGTCCCCATTTGATTCCCCAGCAAATCCACATGATTAGTTTCTTAACTGTTTAACATTATTTTCTCTTCAAAAATATGCATCATTTGTTTCATCGCTTTATGTCCCAACACATGGTGCTTCCTCTCATTCAAAAGGATCAAATTCTCCACTGATTTTTGACAAACTATAGAGACCATGGCCTTTATTTTTTTTTATACTATACCAAATAATCAAATACCATGACAAGATAATTCAACCCATATAAACAATTCATTTACAATACTGCTTTTGCTCCAATTTGCTGAAAACTCTGAAAAAGATGATCAGAGATCCCATATTAATTAAAAATTAAATTAAATTAAATTTAAAATCTATTTCTTAATATATATATATATATATATAGTATTAGAGTCTCATGAAAAAATTAAAGACTTATAAAGAATGTATTGAGTTAGTCTTTTAAATATTTTAGACACTAACATTTTGATTTTTAAACATAAATCATATGACTAACTTAATGTCCACAAACATATATATTATAAGGTTAAATATGTTTTCAGTCTCTGAATTATTTGTCAAAATTGTGTTTCATCTCTAGAATAAACTTTAGATTTATTTTGTCTTTATACTTTATAAACATGTGTAAATGATCCTCGATAACAAATAAAAACATCTTCAAGAAGAGGAAAATAAGAAAAAATGGAAGAGAAAAAAATGAAAAAAATTTAAGAAATAGATAATAGTGAAGTAGAAAAGGATGAAGAAGGAAAACAAAGAAATAAAAAAGAATTCTGACATATCATCAAAGATCGTTTACACGAGTTTATAAAAAGACGAGATAAGTCTAAATTTTGTTTCAGAGACGAAACATAATTTAAACAAATAATTCAAATATTAAAAACATAATTAACCCTATATTATATATTAAGAAAAACATTGATATGTATTTAAAATGTTTAATGTCTCATGTGTTCATAGAGACTATAATTTTGATATTTGGTCAAAATGTAAATGTGTAATCATGAGAATATTGGCAGAAATTTTGTACTCTCCTAGGGCAAACTAAACTACAGATAACTAACAACAGATCTAATAAAGGTAATCCAAAGTTTAGTTCTAGCTAACTTAATTAATACCAACTAAAATATAACCCAGAATCTTCAAAGAAAAAAAGAGAATATTTGTGTCATGGCTATCGGAAGGCCACAAGAGAAACTGCAAACAAAACACGATCAATGGTCCTTTTTGAAAAGGGTTCACAATTCATCATGGATATATACCCTAAATTTTGCAGCATTTGGCCACATCACCATCAAGTGGTCCTCTTTAATTGATTAGTAATACCAAAACTACGTGATTTCTGAAATATTGTGAACTTTCGGATGACCTAATTGGATATTTAGATTTCCATAGCTAAGGATCAATGTGGATTTTGTGTCACTTTCTAGAGAATGAAAAATTTGGCTTCTCTGGCTATTTAGTGACGATTTCTACATGTCAACTCAACTCTGATCATATCGATGCAAATGTTGCATTTCCACTTAGAAGCGAAAACGAAAACCGTCGTAAATCTTTATTTGAAAATTGAGCATGCAGCATACCACGTTGTTCAAAATTTATTTTCATGTCTTTTTTGGTATACAACATGTATCGTTTAGGAAGAAAAAAATGTGTTCTAATTAAATTTTATAAAGGATAAAATTATATGCGTACATGTTAAAGTAACATTATTTTATGTTATTGGATCTACGAGAGTGCTATATTTATATTCTTAAAACATATAAATATGCAGATTTTATATATGGTGCTTAGTAAAAGAAAATTCATTGTGATATTAGAAAAAAGTTTTATATTTGTTTTGATGTTTACATTCTATTAGTGACATGTTTGTTAGATTGGGTAAAAGAATTATATGTGTATGTTTTTTCTTTTAATCGCATAATTTTTTATATTTTGTATTTGGTTTTGAATAATTTTTTTCTATTGTGGTCCTTTATAAATTTTAATTTCAATTTTTGCCATTGTTATTTATTGACATTTTAAGTGATGATTTGTTCTTGAGTGTCCATGTGAGTGATGAAGTAGGATGATATATGTATATCATCTTCTCTTGTTTCTTCTTTCATGGATTCAGTTTTCTCCGTTAATGAATGCGAAGAAGCAGAAGGCATAGATGAATATTAAGTGATTTAATGTTACGTAAATATTTGTTTGTACAAGAGTTGGAACAGTTGTAATGTTCCATTTATATTTAGAAAAGAAAACCATGTAGCATTATATATGTTCAGACTATGGTTTAGGAAATAACTTTTGTATATGGAGACATGATACGACATGATAGTGCCGACGCAACTGAGTTAATTGGGTAGAATTGACGATACAAATTAAGAGGCTACAAACGCTAGTTTTAGGGTTTCTTATGAGATGTACTTTGTCGCAAAACATGGTATGGTGGGTCTTTGCATTAGTTGGAAGTTGGGGTAGTTGTGCTCATCTAGAAGGACAATGTCATATCTACTCTATGCATAACTTGCCCTGTTTGCACGTTTGCTTCGTCTAAGTTCGCACTTTGTTCATGATTTATTTGTTTTCACTCTTTTTTAATGTAAGAAGGATTTTCTTCGAAATTGCACATTGATTAAATTAGACAAAAAATTTATATAAATATAAATATCATTTTCTAAATCAATTTTACTAAGAAAGGTAAGATGATAGAAATGAGTTCCACTTTTCCATTTCATCATCACAATAAAAATTCATTACTGCTTTTATAGGATATGAAATTTTTCTTTCATTTTCATTTTTATTAAATACGAGTTATCTTCATAAATATTATTATATTTTTTTTCTATTCAAAATATTAATTAAATAATTTAAAAAAAATAAAAATTACAACAAATAATTTAGTGACGACTAATAAAAAAAATATTAAATTTTAAACTAAATTAAATATAATAATAACCTATAAAAATATAAAGTATTGAATTTTATAAAGAATCCAACTTGTTAACATAAGCGATGGATAGTTCATAAAAAAACTACTTATAATAAAAGTTTGTACTAAAAATTGATTAAAAAATATAAATTGATCACGTGAGTTATAAATTATACAGATAGTCTATGATTTTTTGTCCAAATAATTAATTTTGATATTTAATATGATCAACAAGTTTGATCCCTCATTAATCTTAATAACACTTTTTTTCTTTTTAAGAAAAAAAATTATTGATCTATTTATATGTTTATTTTTTTTAAAAAGTATATTAGATATTAAATAATATTAATCAATAAAGCATTATTTTAAATAATATGCTTTTACAAAAATATTTATTGAAACATCTCACCATGAACATTTAAATGATGGAATTAATTCAATATTTTTTATTTTCTTTATTCTTTCATGTTTTAAGTGACAATAACATTAAACATGTCACATCAACTATTCCATTAACGTGATGTTGATTAATAGTCATATGGCCAACAAAATTGATCTCTCAATAATCTTAATAACACTTAATTTCTTTTTAAGAAATTGAAGAATCTATCTATTTTATTTTTCAGGACTAAACTGATAGTTGAATTGTGTTATATCATTTTCATGATTGAATATATCAAAGAAATTGAATTTTTATGAATATGTAAGTTAGTATCATCTCTTATAATTGAATTGTTTGATACGTTTCCATGATTACCTATTTCAAATTTAAACACATTGAATATTTATGAATTTTAATCAATAGTCATTTATATGTTTATTTTTAAAAGAATATATCATATATTAAATAAAATTAATTAATAAAGCATTGAATACTTTTAAATAATGTACTTTTTGAAAAAATAGTTAATCACATATCTCACACAATGAACATTTAAATGATGTGATTAATTAAAAGTGAAAAAAAATGAGGCATGATTTATTTCCTAAGAAGAAGTGCATTATTTTCCAACATTAAATATTAAACTTATTAAATTATTAAACAATACTTTTACACCGTAAGTGTTTAAAATAGAGAATTTAATTAAAATGCACAATATAAAAGGTTGTTGTTTAATCATGAACTATCATCGGTAAACTTATTAATTTGTAAAATAATTATTTTAAGCGTTTATATAATTTATAAATGCATCTCTAGTGTTGGATTTTTCTTATAATAATTTTTTTAAGTTGATATATAAATAACATAATAAAATAAAGTCATAACCATTGCTTTTAGAAAAAGATGAAATCTTAAAAATACCTACATAATAGAATAAAATAAAACTCTATAATATGAAGATGTCCTAATTAAAGGTGAAAAATTTATTAATATATATATATATATATATATATATATATATATATATATATTTCATATAACCGATGAAATTAATGGTGGGTTTAGGCCTCTTTGCTCACTATATTTAAGTGTCTTTTCGTTTTCGGAAGAGTCTTCGTCCTTCTAATAAAGGGGCGTTTGAGGATTTTCAAAAGTTATTTTTATAATGGAAATTTAAATGACAAGTTTGAAGTTAATTTGATGAACCCTTAAAGTGTGAGTAATAAATATTTTGAAAATTAACTTTATTTTATATGTATTTTTTTATGTATTTACAATTACTTATGCAATAATATCTTACAGTATTTCAACCAAAATTTAAATAAAGCAAACATAACAGACCATATTTTTAGCCCCACATCAAACTTTCATCGTCTTAATTGCTATAATACCTGACATATCTTAAAGTATAATACTAAAAATAAAACAAGACGTCATGCTTAAAATACACCGTATAATATAAAATATTAAAAATAATAAATATAAAATAAATATACTATTTATAAGTATTAATGTTATAAAATGTAATATTGGAATAAAATAAAATATTATATAAGCAATAGAATAGTTAAAATAAACAGTGTAATATAAAAAAAATCAAATGATAATAATAAAATAAATTAACTTTATTTCCTTATCAATATTTTATGTAAAATAAAGTTTTGCCTTATGTAAAATAGCTAAAAATAAGTGTGCTATGAATGAACTAAGAGGAAGGAACATAATAAAATCATCTAAGGAGAAAAGAGAAGTAAATTAAAAATTAGAAGATAGAACGTAACATCTTAACAATTCTACTTAGAGTAGTATCTAAAAACAAACACTATAATTAAGTTACTAAAAAAATTACTAATAAAAAAATCCTTCAACCACCATAATTTTTTTTAAGGAGTAGAAAGTCTTGACAACCAAATTTAATTATATATTTTTAAAATATTTAATTTTTCATTTTATTAATTTTATTCTATCACTATAATAAATTCATTAAATATAAATTAATTTATAAATAAAAAATAATTATTATGATATTAAAAATTATTTTATAAACTAAAAATAACTTATATTTAAAATATATTTTTATTGTAATAAAAATTATATTTTTTATTATTAATTTTATAAAATTATAAAATTAATTCAAAATTAATACTTACTTTTAATATTAGCAATCAAAGATTTAGTTAAATTATATTTTAAATTAATATATATTACTGTTATAAATTAATTTTTTTAGTAAATTATTACGTTTGATATGTAATTTTGTATATTAAATGTTAGCAGTAACATTTAGCTTTAAATCCTTTTTATTACAACTCATCACCCAATTCAAATTTAGCGTAAAAATAGTTTTAAAAAGAAAAGGAATATGGAGTTTTCAATATTTATAAAATTTTATGTAATAAATTTATAAGTAATTTAACAATTCTATAAAAAAAAACCCATCAAAATGGCTTATATTAACACCTACGTTGTCGATCTGAACCATACAAGACTCAATTCCTTGAAGTAAAATTTAGGTTTATGTATACACATGATTACGAGGTTGTTGATTTTTTTTATTTTAATTATAAATATTTAAAAAACATATTGTGTCCTTATTTTTTTATTCTATTTCTGTTTAGTGTTGTATATATAAAACAATTATTTTGTTATTTAAATATGAAATTTGAGCTAATTTGTTTATATATATATATATATATATATTGTGGTGGAAATGGTGTGGAAGAAGGGAGTCGAATGAATGAGTGAAAGGAGTGAAAGGGTAGCACTGTAGATGCCGTGATGTGGTGATATGGCCAACGTCTATTATTTCTTGTGGCCCTAACCTAACCCCATGCTCTTACCTTTACCTTCTCTTATCAACAATCTACCATCTTCCACCAATCCCTTATATATAAACTCATACTTGAGGATACTTTTTACTCTCGCTTGCTGTTGAAGTGCGATAGGAAGTCCTATATTGGAAAAAAATAGTACATTAAACAATATATAAAGAAGAAAATCCATAAATATATTGTCTTAAAGTTTTAGGTTGAATATGGTGTCAATTCTTTTATGTGTGTTGGTTCGTGGTTCATTTGGTGTTTTTCCTTCCTCGAAAGACCCTACAATGATATCAGAACTGATGGTTTGCTGGTTAAGACGAATGGGTGAAGTGGTTCCTGTATCGAAAGTCATCCTGATAGAGGTTTTAAGTAAGTGTCTTGTTAGTAAACGGCGATACAAATAAGAGTCATTCGTAAAGTACTCGTGGCTTAAAAAATATTTCTGTTCAAGAGAAAAGACTCACACTTAAATATGAATATAAGTCCCACATTAAAGAAAAAATAAGTGTTAACAATATATAAAAAAAAGACGCATAAATTCATTATCTTAAAATTTGTGTCAATTCCGTTGCAACTTGTCACTATTTTCCCTAAAAATACCTACACTTATATATCACTATTCATGAAGAGAGAGGACTTTAGTGTGAGCATTTTGTTGATGAACACAGATGTATTGGGACAAGAGACACAATTAGAAGCGTTTTTTAAAATTATAAACTTTGGGGAAAGGGCCCACATACCTTTTTTTAATAAAGAACCCAACGATCCAACGGAGACTCAATGTTAACGTTCAGAAAAAAAGTTAATAAAATTAAACTTCGTCAATTTTCAATATTTAGTATTATTAAACATAATCATTCAAAAACAAAAATAATAATTTAATTTAAATCATAATTAAGTAATTTTTTTATAAAAGAGTGATTTTCTTTACAGTTTCTTAAGCTAATATCATTTAAGCGAAATTGTATAAAAAAAAATGACCATAAAATAATAATGCGGAATCACAAATAAAGGTATGTTGTGGAGACCATAATAATGAACTTAAGAAATTCATTCAATAGTTCCTTAAGTTGGAAGCTTTTAAAAACAAAACAAGGGGACAAGTGTGCAAATTTAGTAATTTTAGTAGTGTCGTGATCTTTCCCCACTTCATATCATCTTCATAAGGAAAAAAAATAAGCACGGGACACACACATTGATATCTTTTCTCTAGTTTGTACATAATTTAACTCTACCAAACCTCATCTTCTTCTCACAATTTTTTCCCTTTCTTCACTAATTCATTACATACGAAACCAAACATTCAAATTTTAAAAAAATATATAAAAAATAACATTAAATCAATTTACATAAAAGAATCTATGTTATTTTCAATTCAAAACTTTAAGAATACATTTACGAATCTTACTTCTTATATATTCTTCAAAACATATTCGTGATTGAAAATATAACTGCTTCATTACCCGTACTAGCCGAAAGATAAATTTTGTTTTCAAACGCAATAATTGGTTCGTGATGTGACTGATTACCAACTCTATGCCATTAGTTTGTTTTGTTAAAATCTCACTATCAACTATTCCTAAGTTTATTGTGTTAAAATTAGTGTAAAGTTTTTAGTTACACCGAGTTCATGTCAGAATATTATGGTATGCACAGTTTTTGTCCACACAACATATTCATGTCGAATTAGTATTCACTTTATTTACTTCACATTGTCCTTAAACCAAATTAAGCATATACGTATCAACTTAAACTTTTTTGTTACTTTTTTACAAAGATTAATCATCAAAATTAATAAATACTTCAAACTAATAAAAAATTGAATAAATTATTAGCATCAAATGAAGAAGATAAACGAATTGTTAGTTTTTCAGAAGAAAGAAGAGAAAACAACATCTTGATAATAATAATTTTCAGTATGAGTCATTAGAGGTTCTAATACTAAAGAATAGCATCCCCACACCAGTACAAACGGTAGGTATGCTATACCAAAATTAATAATCATTCAAAGCATAAAAAAATATTGATAATCATTTTGAATAGGGCATTGGGCTTTTACTTAGGTAAGAGTACAGCAACGACTTTGGTAGTGCCCTCCATCACTCTGCTGATGACCCTATTCTCTAAAGTGACACCTTCTGTATGATAATTTGCTTCAGCAGAAAGGGTTTGTCAGCTGAATATGCTTCCAATGTTTTGGTATAAACGTGGTGCATTACATATCCCAGAGTGTGGATAGTAGGCAAAGTAGTTTGCTTCATTTCATCGCAAGTTAGGCTTCCGATGTTTTCTGCTTTAATTATGGATAACGTGTGAGTTGTTTATTGTGTTTCAGATGAAATCGAATTTTACATATAGACAATGACTGAATTGGAGAAGAAACTTTTCTGCATTTTTTAGCCTACGGAATAGTTTTATTCTGCGACATTAAACCTGCGATATGTACAAGATATTTATGAGATAGTGGTAAGTTAGTGAACAAGTAAATTATTTTGATTTTGATTTGATTTGATGTGATGTGATGTGGCTTAATTTTTTTTTGTCATTTATACCGTTTGTTAATTTGGTTTTGTCGTATCATACATACACTAAAAAGATCGTCATTATCTATCTAATAAGTTGATTCCAGTGGAATTAAATCTAATTGTTTCACCTTAAATTTTAATTTCAAATGTTTTAAAAAAATTAGTCTCATTAGAAGTTACCAGGTTAAGGGGATATCTTCAGCGGTATTAATTAGTGTTAAAGGTTAAATTTTTAAAATTATTAATAAAATTAGTGAATATTTTACCAATTACATAGGTTTTGTTACATTTTCACTTTAGACACGTGTTGATACCTCAGTATGAGACAAATGGAAATAGCACTATATGTTTCTAAAATAAATATCTTAGTCCAAATAGGATAACACCTTAATTACATCAACTGTTGTGGCATCACAGCTTTCCAAATCAAGTATATAAACACAGGTGTAGGTGTAGGTGTAGATAAGGTGTGGATTCATTTCTCCACTCAATTAAGGCTAAGTGACAAACATTAGACAACGCATCAAATCCAAAATTCTTAAGAGTTTAATATTATATTTTGCATGAGATAAACATGTTGGAGTGAAAATACAGTGTGTGAGATAACTTTCAAGAGATAATTAAGTTTTCAGATATATATAATTTTGAAAATTTTATTATTTTAATAATTATGAAGTGTAATAATAAAACGTTAGTTAACACACTTATTCAGCACAAGTTAAAATATTTAACAACGCTTCATTTATATCGGTTAGATAATATTCTAACTTTTATATCACGTTTTATAATTAATCGATATAAAATATTATATAATGTTAGTTAACAAATTTTAAACCGGTTACTAGTGATTCATGTAAAAAATGAGGTAAGTGCGTCGGTTTGTGGCTAAGTAGTTTGGAAGGTTTGGTTGGTCTAGCCAATTGATCTATTTTATTTTTTTAATTTTGTTTTTTTAAAATGGATTTTTTAATTTTATTTTATATTTTAATATATATAACTTAAATATATATATATATATATATATATATATATTATAAATTTTAATTAATTAAATTAAAATATTAATACTTTTATATATGAGTTGTTATTAGATGATTTAGCAAAAAATATTATAAACTTAAAATGAGATAAACCTTTTAAAAAGTCATGTAATTTATTTTTTAACTATTTGACTTGGTCGGTTCTATATACATAATTGGTAAAAGGTGGAAATATCCTTTTCATGCTCTTTTTATATATTTATTTTTTAGTGATAAAATATTATGTATAAAATTAGAGAAATTCAATGACTCTGTCGCTTGTGAAATAAACACTTTGTCTTCATTTACATTTTTCTTACTATCGAAAAGTTGATATATCATCATCTCCTTTACAACTTAAAATGTTTGTATTGTTTTCTTTTCCCTCTCAAGAACAATGGAGATGTCTCATTTCTTCTCTCATGCAACCCAAAATTACCATCATCATTTGTCTTTCCGTTATTATTGTTGCTCCTTCATATATTTACATTTTTACGTATGCATACACATATTTAATATTAAAAAATAATACGATGAATTTAATTTATTATACAATTATACATTAATGTTGATTTTTTTCTCATTTTACAAACGTTGGTATTGATCTATGGAGAATAAAAAATATTGTAGATTTTGATTCAAAATGGGTTTCCTTTTACGGGAAGAATAAAGAAAGAAAAATACTTTTTTTAAAGAAAATAAAGTGTCGTACGTAAATTATAATACGTTACTTTTATCAATAATTTTGAAAAATTGAAATAATATAAAATTTAATTAAATTTCGAGTCCCTTATAAATTTAAATATTTTTATTGAAAGATTAGAAAATTTAAAATATTTATATTTTTTAGTTGAATACCGTTTGATTTTATAATTAAGTATTCATTAACTTATACCTTTACTGTTAATATGTGTTTTATATTAATAAAAATTGATTTAACTAAATTTTAAATTTATTATATATTTTTTTTAAAAAATAATAATTTCAATATTTAAGACCTTTATAATTTTAATTAAATTTTTACAATTTAACTATACCTTCAATTAAAGTAATATGATAGTTTAATTTTACAATATCAAACATTAAATAATATGATAGTTTAATTTTACGGTCTTAAACAAAACACCAAAAACTTTATCAACAATAAAAATAAAACTTTACAACTCCAAATATTTATTTATATAGAATTTTTTAATATTCACCATTAGAATTTAATATTTCAAAAAATAAATTTCAGTCTGGATTTTTGAATTTTCTTTAAACATTTAATATGATATATAAAAAATATTTTTAAAAAATTATTTATAATAATAAATGTTTTTAAAGTAAATGTTTTTAAAATATAATAAATATTACATTTAAAATATAAATAGGCTGAATAAATATTTTAAAAAATATTGAAACATATGTTTATTTTAATATTAAAATAGCTATATTAATAAATGCAAAAAAAATATTTTAAAAAATAATATTTATTTGTGTGATAAATTAAAATATTTAATTTTAATACTTAATTGATTATAATTAGATAAAATAGTGAAATAGAATTTGAAGAATTTGTAAATAATAAAATGTAAAATTGATTAAATAAACAAAACTCGTTTACATAGGTTTCTAAAATTTTCTTTTATTTTATGTATAAGCTAATTTTAATTTGTAAAGTTTTAGTTTTTGTATTTTCTATTTTTAAAATATTTATGAGAAAAATTTATACAAAAACAAAATCATTATTATGATAAAAAAACAAAATCATTATTATGATACTTCTGTTTGATGGTTTTAGAGTTTTAAAGTTTGAATAATCATAAAATTAATTAATAATTAAGATTTTAAAATTTTATTTTTATTATTATCTAAATTTATAGTATTATATTTGAGACTGTAAAATCATATTATTCTATGACATATAAAATTAATATTCAATTAAAAAATATAAAGATTTAAAATGTTTAATAAAATATTTTTTTAATAAAAATTTAATTAAAAATTTTAAATTTATGATAGAATTAAATTTTATTTTTATTTTTAGTTGAATAAATATTTTGAATACTTTTTTAATAAAAACTTAATTAAAAATAATCAAATTTATAACAAACTTAAAATTTAATTAAATTTATTTTAAAATTAAGATAATTTGTTTTTAAATGAACAAACGTCCAAAGTTGTGTATTCAGCTTACAGGTTTAGAAGATTGAGGACTCTACTCTTCCTATTAATATCCTCCACTAATAATAACTATAAATTATGCAAAATTATACTTTTTAAAATAGTTTATAATCATTAATTTTTTTAAATGTGTCTTTTTTATATCAGCTTTAATTATAAATAGATGATGTGGAAAGTACATTTGTGTTATTTTATGTGAACTTTATATCTATATTCAGGTATAATAAATGTGAAAGGTAAAAAAAAATCAATATAAAAAAGATTACAAATGAAACATGGATGTAATTGATTAAATGATAAATAATATTTATAAAATTTATAATTTTTAATAAATTTTACCTAATAATAAGAAATAGATAAAGATAACTGAATATACTAATTAATGCAGAAATTTTTCTTTAATTTTATACTGATCAAGAAAGAAAGAAAAAATACAAGTGGAATATCATTATTAACGTCTTTGCCCATGTTTCCCTATCCAACTCAAAAAATCACAACTTTGTTGAAGAATTTTAAAACACTGTCATTTTTTCACTAACATATATGTTTGTAATTATATTATATAATATGAAAGAATACTTAAATAAATATTTTAAATAAAATAATAATAATAAATTTATATAATGATAATAATAAAAATAAATCTATATAATGATAATATTAATAAAAATAAATTTATAAAATAATAAAACTATTAATAAAATTAAAATGTAACATAAGAGTAATAAAGTTATTTTGTAAAATTTGTAGTTAAAAAATATTTATCTCTTAAATTGACAAATTTTCTCTTTATTTTTATTCTATTTCTCTTAGTCTTATTTTCAATTTACTTTCCATTTTTTTTACTCTCTCACATCCACTTCTTTAGGCCAAACATGAGTACAAACATAAACTTAGAGTAGAATCCATAACTTAGATTTTTCAGTGACTTTGATGGTGGCTAAAATTTACATCTCTTTAGCAAAACTGACTGAATGGACAGGTTCATCTGATGATGGGATTTTCCAAAGACAAATAATGAAATCTAAACTTTTAGAAACAAGGGTGTATTCCATCTAAGTATTTAGATGATATAATAACCAATATGCAAATTTTACCGAACGTTTTGTGTATGCTATACTGTTTCTGGTCCAGAATATGAAAAAAAAGAGTTGAATTTATAATTTGTTTCTGATAATGATGCAAGAGTTGAAAAATGGCATTTCCCCGTGGAATTCTGCAGAGTGAGAACGCACTCGTTTGTCCTGATGCTAATGACGACAAGTGAAAGCATCCACATGCATGAAACCCACTTGGTGCATGGTTTGGTGGTAACAAGTGGCTATTACCATGTCAGTACAATTCTCCGGATAAATTTGTGAAGCATGCGTGCTTTCTGATAACCCCACCACATCTATTCATCATGCCAATACTTCTGTAATCTAATTTCATATATATCTACTCACAGTTTGCTAAACATGTTACCTACAAATGAACAAGTGTTTTCAAATTAAAATGGGTATCCGCATTAATTCTGATATATACAACGTGATGCGTGTGTTAGGTTACTGGTATTTAACAACTCATATTTGATGTTCTCAAAACACGCATTTGCAGTGAGAGATTGTTCACATATATGTTTGGGTACTCTCAAAACATGCCATAATTTAAAAGGTTTAGAGATAGGCCTAAAAGAAGTTGATGTTCGTCTTTTACAATTTCTTCGATGACACATTTTCAGAGGATACAACAACATACATGTACATAAATTAAACATTTTAGATACTCACAATTTTAATTTTATAATTAAAGACTGATATATTAACTATTAAATTACAATTTTTTTTTAAAACTTTATATATATATAAATAATAAATATGTAATTATATATATATAATATATAAATATGTAAATATATAAAAATATAAATATATATATATATATAAGTTTATAAGTATATATATATATTTTAATATATAAATATATAAATTATTGATGAGTTGTTTTAATGACAAATTTAATTTTCTATCATATTTTATTGATAAATTATTTTATCGATTAATTATTTTATTGATAGATTTTATTTCATACCATTGAAATCAATTTTATTAAGAGATTGTTTGTGACGTATAGTGATAAATTGATAAATTATTAATAAAATTTAATTTATTGATAAAATTTGTTGATAATTAAATAAAAAAAATTGTAAGTAATTTACAAATTTTTTATAATATATAAGATATTTTGTAATGAATTTTGACTTAAAAGTTAATTTTTATAAGAGAAAAATTATAAATATACAAATCTAGAAAACCATGTTAGACTAGTTTTTATCAATTCTTAACTGCCAACTAAAATTCATAACATATTTAGGTTTAAAGTATATTCATTCTAGTGAAACCTAATTAAAGTATTTTTCTTGTAGGAATTATACATATAATCATAAGCTTTATAAGATTTCTACATTAAATTATGTTAATATGGCATAAAATTTAAGATTCAAGATGTCATAAAAATGAAAATTAATTTTCTCAAAACTCTTGTACTAAAATGAAAGTTAATTTTTTTTAAAATAATATAACATAATAAATCTAAAAAAATAAAATAAAATCTGATATTAAGATGCATGTAATGAAAATATTGCTACAATCATTAATAAATATAAAAAAGACAATTATGTTGAACCCAAAATATAATTAAAAAGAAAAAGAAAAAGAAAAATCTCACAATTAGAATTTTAAATTGAAAATAGTATCGTTATCTCTTATTTAATTTATTCTGATTCTATAAGGAATTAAAGATAAATTTATAAATGAAACCCTAAAATAGAAACCATTACTTAGAGCTATAATTTATTTCTATATCAATGATGACCGAAAGATTGTTATAGGGATAAGAATTTACCCATGCTAATCCTCTGCATGCAGCGTGTAAAAATTTTAACACAATCACCATAGTAAGGATATATATTATGTATCAGAATATGATCCCTTTAGAGAAGATGGCAAATGAGGCTATGACAATGTAGTGGTTCTCGAGTTGAAAATCAAATTAATCTTAATAGATAATTAAATATGACAACGATGTATTTATAGAAATATGACAATAATTTATATTATAATTTTTAATTATTAAGTTGTTTAATTTATATATGAATAGAAAATAAAATTTAAAATATAAATATGAAAATAATTATATAAAAAATTTGAAAGCAACTTTATTGATCGAACTTTTCATTATTTTAAAGGTTTAATATAATATACAAAGCAAATAAAATATTTACTTTTAGTTTGAAGAGTTTTCTTTTAAGAAAATCAAGGTCAAAACTTCTCTTTCATCTATATTAAGGCGAAAGTAGCATTAAAAAAACATTTATTGCTTATTAATCCATATATATATTTAAGCATAAAATGCCACGTTTCTCACGACTGCCATGACATTAAAAGAAGAAAATAATAAGCATGTTCGGATGTATATCTGTAAACTCGTCATAAAAAAATAAGAAAAACATTTGGATGAATTTTTTATTAATTAAAATTAGTTTATATAGGAGTTTATCTTTTATTACATTTTGAACTTGCACATGTATTAAACATATAGAAAAAATAATTTATATTTTTAACTTTTTATAAAAATTATAGAAAAGGTTCTCGAAACCTACTAAATATGGTAAATGTTCTTCTGATAATATATCTGAATGTGGATAGCTGTAAAATTTCAAAATTAATACTTATTTAGTGTAGAAAATGATGAATGGGGACAGTGTAAAGAGGGAAATCGACTAGGAACCCGATGAATGTCTTCTCATAATAATGCTTTAATTAGTTTTTCATACTAGCTTCTATCACCTATTTATAGCCTTTTTTAATATGGAGGACAAAAACACTATGACCCTTTATTTTATTTTTCTTCGTAATATATATGCTTGCATCCCTAAACTATTATTATATTTAATAACTGTTTTTTAATTAAAATTAATAATATATCATTATCCTTTAATAGAGAAGTATATTCAATTAAAAATATAATAAATAAATATTTTAATATAGAATTTATATTTCAAATTTAAAATAAATAATTTTAATTGTGATATAATACTATTTTAATTACTTCAAAACTAATTTAGAGATACCTATAGGTAAATTGAAAGACAAAATAAAATATATACGTGTAAAATAATTTAAAATTGTCATTCAGTTACATAAAGGTATTAATGCAAATATAAAAACAATTTGTTAAGTAAAATGCTTATTTTATGTATACATATTTATCATCAATTCAAAATGTAAGAATATGTTTTTCCAAGTTTAGACGAGAATGTTTAAGATAAGGGAAAATAAATATTTTATTATTTCAGATATAAAAGTTATGTATATATATATATATATTAAGATGAAATTCATTTTTTTATTTTTTTAAATATTTTATCTTTCAAAATTTATTGGCAAACATTTGTACTTCTTTTATTCTTTAGGTTTATGAAACAATTTTCCTTCCACTAATGTATACTATTTAGAAGAAGATGACCGATCTTGATTAATATCTTAATCATGTTTTTTTATTAAGGTTAAATTTGATTTTATCTATTTTATTTTTACAAGATTAAGAATTCTCTTAAAAATTCAAAATAGAATGGATTGAATCTTACGTGGGAAAATTTTATACTTTAATTAAAAATAATGTAATAATAAACTGACTAAAATTAATTATAAAATTATCTTAAAATAAAAAGTCCAAACAATTTTTTTTTCAAATCACCTTAATTTTAGAAGTTTCGATAAATTTCTTTTGTTTCTAAAAACAAAAATAATAAACATACACTCTTCCTATCACATAATGACACCCATATGTAGATTTTATATTTTTTTAATTTTTTTTTTAAATATGAAAGAGTGTGGAATTGAGTTACGAAAAAAATGGAGTTTACCTTTACCAACCCTCTTTTAAAAATTGTATTGTGATGGGAATTTCGTCACTCTAGGTTGTACTGTAAATTTAAGTGCAAGTGTTTAAGCACATTGTAGTGTTAATCTTGAAATGTTTATAATATATACCAAGTTTACACTGAAATATGACGGAATTTCAGTTTGAAAACAGTAGCCATTGACATAATAAAACATAAGTAGCCCTTGGTATGTAAAAAATAGTTCCCGTATCTAGGTAGCATTACAAAATTCAACAGATTAATTAAAATGTTCGTATAAACCAGGGATAACAGAATAACTTGAATAACAGCTTATGTGATGCATTAGCACTGTGATCATGTTTGAAGCTCAAAACAGTGATGATGGAAACTTTCATCTGCATGCAAAACCTGAAAGCACTGTGTGAGAATTTTCTTAACATAAAAGGCTTCAGCTTACGAGCCTACGGTTTTCTTTGGTTCTTGTTTTTATTTTATCTTTAGTAACTTATTTTCCTCATTAATTATTAACTACCTGAATCATTGACCGACCAAAAAGTAGATTTCTCTTAGTGGCCGCTAAAGTGCTTCATATTCTATGTCCTTCTTCCCACAAAGGTGAGATAGGGACTGATGACAGGATCTTCATGCATAGAATTTAGAAGTGGCAGATGACTAATAGTGCATGAGAAAATGGTTCGCTATGAAAACCCACTAACATCACGTACCACCCACTTCCTTTTATGCAAACCATGTATTTATATTTTCAATAATGACTGTTCTTCCTCACCAAAATCTCATGGTGAGGGAAGGTGAAAGTTTTTTGTCTAAAAAAATACCTACAAAAACTTCATTCCAGAAAGATAAATGAAATTTATATATGATCACTGCAGTTACAACAGTATGTTAATTTTTCGCAGTATTAAGTTTTGTATAAGACAAAGTGACCACAAAATACAACTATTATAGGATAACCACAACCTCAGCCTCATGTGTTCCTCACCCAAGAGACTAGAATTCAAATTTCACTCAAACAAAATTGGACATGTCCTCATAATGGGGTATGGCAGCGGCAGTGTTCATGTGAAAAGATACTTGAATAAAGGATGTGACGTGCTCTTCCAATAGTGAATTCTTAAGTTCATCATGCATCCCATTATCCATCCTCCTTCAGTCACAGACGTGTTCCTTTTCTAGGGACTAGCTAGAATTAAATGCTCACTCAAACGTGTATGCAAATATATGGTGCTTCACCAGATAAGACCTGACCCAATAGCTTCTGAAATTTTATGCTATTTATGTTATGTCTATTTGGAACTCTTGATTCAACATATATGCACCACAGAAGCAGTATCAGATATTTCATAAAGGCAAATACACAGAATTTAACTGAGGTCTTAGTAGATAATACAATTCCTTAAACATATATAGTTACAGGAAGACTTTATTGAAAGAGACACATTAGCATTGCTCTCACAAAAGAGAAATAGAAAAACGAAGAACACAAACCTTATTTGACGGAAGTGAGTGACCCACCATGTGAGGCAATTTGGAGGGCTAATTAAGTATGTTATCTGTACCTTACATTTTGGTATCCAAGTACGGAACTTAGCCATCAGTGTCCACACAAGATGGATTATAGATACAGATAGAGAGATATATACAAATCAAACTTATATTATTTACACGTACCTTGTGTCGAGTGAGTGCTCAGAGCAGAAAAATAGGGTGTGTGGTAAGGGCGTTTCTTCCGGAATTTGCTTTTTTTGTTTTTTTCTACGGCACGGAACTTATGCTCTTGTTCATATTCAAAAAGAAAATAAATAACAAATTTAAGATTAAATCGACAATAAAATATGTATTACTATCAATAATATTCTGATTGCGTATTATCAATTATTCAATCGCAGTCTAATATATTATAAATATTCTGATTGGCTGATTTATCTAGATGGATATGAAGTAAACATTAAGTTAGCTTTAACATAAACAAATTATTTTAAAATATAGTTTAATTAGTATTTTAGGATGTCGATGCCGTAGTGGTTATTTTTATATAACTAATATTTATATTTAAATATATTTTTAGTTATGGTAAAATTTAAATATTTTAATATAATACTTTTCTTACAAAATTATAACCAATTAGAGCTCACAAATGATAACCTTTATTCATATTATCGAAATTCATTCTCAATTTAGATAAAGAATTCTCACATGAATATAATTATGTACATGGATAAATATTTGATTTTTTAATTTGAAAATAGAGAAGGGGATGAGTATACATTTAAACTCTTCCAATTTTCATTTGTATTCTCAAACTCTTTTTATATCTTATTTATGTCTTCTTACATATTTTTAATTTAAATTATTAAAATATATTTAATTTATTAAATAATCTAAAAAAACTTATATTAATTTTTATCTAATTCTCAGTTTTGTAATTTATTCTTAAAAATAAAAATATATATGATATTATTTTTTTAATAATTATTTGACTTTTACTTAATTATTATAATGATTCTCTAATTTACGATTTATGTAATTATAATTTTTTTATTAATATGTATTATTAAAGAGAAGAAAATTTATATTATTTTTATATTGAATCTTTTATAATTTTATTTTTT
This sequence comes from Lablab purpureus, assembly GCA_030347555.1. NCBI lineage: Eukaryota > Viridiplantae > Streptophyta > Magnoliopsida > Fabales > Fabaceae > Lablab > Lablab purpureus. The sequence continues at coordinate 14,497,840 of CM059259.1, forward strand.
TATAATTTTTATTTTTTATAAAAAATTATTTAATTAATATTAAGAATATTTAAAATTATATATAATGAAATATAATACAAATAAGGATAAGAAAAAAAAATTGATACTCATTAAATATATAGATAAAAATAATATAAAAATACAAAATAAAACTTATACCACCTGTTATAAAAAAATATTTTTTTTGTGTTTTTACTTAAAATACTTATATATGGAATGAAGTGATAGATATTTAAAGCGATAGTTAGTGGTATTTGTAATGTTTATTTATATCCCCGGTAGGATAATTTAATTTTTCATTAGGCCATTTGTAATGTATATGGATAAATATTTTAATTTTATAATAATCATTAGAAATGATAAGTTTAATTTTTTAATTATAATTAAAAATTATTTATACCAATTCATAAAGTATCAAAATAAAATAAGTTCAATATTTATGAAAAAATATATAATTTTAATAAATAATTTAAAAACTAAAAATATATTTAATTATTTTATTTTTTATAATGAACTTATTTAATTATCTGTAATTTACATAGAACTTAAACCTAAAGTTTCCATATTTTCTTCTTAAACATACAACTCTTCCAATTATTTCTTTAGTTATGCTAATTCAGCTCATAAGGTGTCATTTAAACTGGTTCAGTTCTAAGTATAAATCTATTGAAAACTTAAATTTCTCTATTAGGTAAAAAACTAGGAATATCATTAAAAAAAACTTCTGAAAATCTTTTAACAACTGCTATATTTTTTAAAGTAACTTCCCTTTATTACTTGTGCAGGAGATAATAATAAATGTCCTTAAATATTTTAATTTTATAATAATCATTAGAATTGATAAGTTTAATTTTTTAATTATAATTAAAAATTATTTATACCAATTCATAAAGTATAAAAATAAAATAAGTTTAATATTTACGAAAAAATATAATTTTAATAAATAATTTAAAAATTAAAAATATATTTAATTATTTTATTTTTTATAATGAACTTATTTAATTTTCTATAATTTACATACAACTTAAAGTTTCGATTTTTTTTTAAAACAGACAACTCTTCAGCTATTTCTTTAGTTATGCTAATTCAGAGGGTGACCTCATAAGATGTCATTTAAACTGATTCAATTTAAGTGTAAATCTATTGAAAACTTAAATTTCTCTATTAGGTAAAAAACTAGGAATATCATTAAAAAAAATTCTGAAAATCTTTTAACAACTGCTATATTTTTTAAAGTAACTTTCCTCTATTACTTGTGCAGAAGATAATAATAAATGTCCTTAAACTTCTCTCTCAAAACACTTATCAATGAAATTCATAGATAAGTTTAAAGATTTTTAAAATAAAAAATATTATAAATTTTTATGCACAATTAAAAAAGAAAGACTTCATTAAAAGATAATCCCCTTCATGCACAAGATTACATCTAATTGTAACAAAGATAGACAAACTAAATTTACATGAAATTTTTTATTTTCAATTATATAATATTAACAAAATTAACAAAATATTTAAAATTATTTGTAATATTATAATTTAATATGTAGTATTTAGAAGTTATTATATTATAAATTTTGAAATGGTAGAATTATAACTAAAATATAATAAAAAATTTATAATACTACAAATTATATTAGATATTTTTAATAAAAAGTCATTTATGTAAATTATTTTTTTCAGATTACTACTAGAAATACATGTCCACGAATATGTATGTCCACTTTTTCTTATTGTAATCAAAGAACCTGTTGAAGTTAATTTGAATTAAAAAATAAGTATAAAAGTGAAATGGTAAAAAATTGTGAAAAAAGATAGTTAAAAGAATCTTTTTATTAATGTTATATGGTAAAATTGGGAACATACACCATAGAAAGGAATAATTTCTATTAATAGTTTTATAGTTGACCAATTTGAATTTTAAATCTTCTTCAATCTAGTCTAATACAAATAACTAAATTTGAACAGAAAGTTATAATATGAGATTAAAAATAATTGGATGTGATACATAACATCTAAATTCCTTAATTTAAGAACGATACTGTTCTTCCATATCATTTTGATCCATTGTCATCAATTTTGTTTTGTTTTTGGTAAATTCCATTATAATCATGTTCAAATGGTTCTCCCTAAGCTTTTTTTATAAAAAAACCAACATGACACTATTAGAACTAAAATAAAAAACAAAATTTTAAAGACTTATAAAAAAATTGATAGAAAGTACGTGCAAAAGAATCCAACATACCAATTATATTTTATATTTATGATAATTAATATATATTATCTTTAACTATTGATAATTTCTTTTAAAATGGTTGAAATTCAAATTAATAATAAAAATATTATCAATATATATATATATATATATATATATATATCTATATATTTAATTCTAATTTTAAATGCTCAATTATAGATAATCAAATTGTTCAATAAACACTCATTTAAGAAAAAGGAAATGAATAACAGTATACCTTCTCGAAAAAGATTATTCAAATGAAAGAAAATAAAAAGAATGAAAAGACATATCTTTTGTGTGGACGACAAATGAAGATCATAATTATCTACTCACTCCCGGAATCCAAAATAATAAATATGGATTATTTATTTTTACTTTTCAAAATTCATTCTTCTTTTAGATAAACATATTATTTATTTTAAAAAAATTCTTAATAATGAGATTAATAAATTAAAATTCAAATATCAAAATATTATCATATTTTTAAAAATAGCTTCACATAGATATTTTTGATTAATATGAATTATATATATTTTTAATAATAAAATTAATTAAAAAATCTAAAATAAAAAATATATTTCTATAAAATTAAAAAAAACATAAAAATATTTAAAAGTTTTAAAACATAAAAACATAAAAACATAAAAAAAAAAAACTAAAACGCTGAACTCTAAATCCTAAAAGTTAGAAATTTTTAATTTTAATTAATTAATCAAATTATTAAAATTATTAAAATAAGTCTAAAAGGTATGTTTACATGTATCATTAAAAATCATACAAACTTAAAAAAATCATTAATCAAATAATTGAAAAAACACTTTCAAATAAAAATTTCTTTATATAAAAATTAAGAAAAAAATTAAAATTACAAAATTGAAACAAAAGTAAGACTTCACTTTTTCCAAGTCTTTTACATTTTAAATTTATTTATTTTTTATTTCAGTTTACCATTATTTTTTTAATAATTTGATTAATGAATTAAAATTCAATTCTTAAAATATTATCATCTTTTCTTAAAATATCCATATATATTTTTAATAAAACGAATGACATATATAATTACAATAATCAACTTATTTTAAAAAATCTTAAAATAAATATGTTTATATAAACATTTAAAAAATAATAATAATCTTTAAAAGGTAAAAAAATAAAGTTAATTTATAAATGAAATTATTGGAAAGCATCACGAAATAAAAAGAATATGCTTATATAAAAATTTTAAAAAATAGAAAAATCTTTAATCATATTATTAAAAGAATTAAAAATAAAATAATATGTTTACATCAAAATTTAAAAAACTTAAAAAAAGAATAATCATACTTATTTTGTATAAAAAGATAAAATAAATGAAAAAAATAAAGTCATACATACTAAATACGATTCCTATAAAATAAAATAAAAATTGAAGTCGTGTTCTACATAAATTTTAAAATTCATACTTTGAAAAATACGTTTTATTAATATAAGATAGTTAAGTATGACTTTTTTATTTTAAAATCATACTATCATAATATAATTTATGTGTAGCTTTTTAAAAATTTATCCGGATTTCACTTAAAAATTCTAGTTTTATCGTAGACATACCTTCTTCTGTATCTATACCATTATATATAGAGATATAATAACTTCTTTTAATGTCTAGTTCAACAATTTTATTCTTTAACAGATAAAAAATCTTTTAGTTGAATATATTTTCTTTTTAATAAATAAAAATTAATAACTTATTTAATAAAATAAGTATTTAATTAACTTTTATTGAATAAATTCTTTTTTCAAAATAATTAAATAATTTTTTTTCAAATTTAAATTTAAATTTATAAACAAAATAAAAATATTTATTTTATTTTTTAAATTAAATTAACTGCTCACAATAAAAACATTCACACATAATAAAAAAATTAATAAGAATATTTTTTTTTACTTGTTGATAATGAGAAAAATAAACAAACTAACAGTTTCGGATAATCAGTTACCATAAATTTGGTCTAAAGTTGTTATTTGACAAAGAAACTGAATTGAAAAACAAATTGAAAAAATTGATAAAGTGTTTCTAAATTTTATTAGTTTTAATTGAAATATTTAAAGAGGGTTAACTGACTTTTTTTCTAATCTGAAATGCATCTTAAAATACTACATTTTTTCTGAAAAAAAAAACTTCACATTATTTTTTTCTCTAAAATTCTTTATGCGATCACTATATACTTATACATATTATAACATATTTAAATATGAACTAATAATTAAGATAACTGTTTCTGAAGTTGAACTGCGTAATGACTTCAACTTCTTCAAACAAAAAGAATTCATCTATCTCTTTATGTGTTTGATATCGTTTTTTATTTTATTATTTAATATTGTTGAACTAAAAATAAGAAAAATTTTATATTATATTTTTTTTCAATTTTTGAACTCTCATAGAATAATTAATTCAGTGGTGTAATGAACTGCAATCTAACTACTAATTTAGGAATTAATATTTAAGACTAAACTAACAAAACAAAATTATTTATCTCAGTGTTTATTAATCCAGTTTAGTTTTTCAAGTTTAATTCAATACAGATCTCACAAGTTTAATTTAATCGGATTATTTTTAAGTCCTGGTGCTTACCCACATAAGATTAAAATTAATTGGAGGAAATAGATGTATAAATAAGCTAATCTTTGAATGTAAAAATGTATAACATATGTATACTGAGATTATTTAAATTTAAATTTAAATTTGCAAGAAAATTAATCCTGTAATTTAAATTGGAGGAATTTATTTATAAGGATCAATAAAAAAAATTAAATCGAAATTATCTTTACTTGCAATATCTACTTAATCCTGTAATCCAAAATATGGATAATTAATTTGGAGATATTATTTTTAATTATATTCTTAAATTATTTTTTTAATTTCAGATGTAAATTGACAGTATTTGAAATTTGAAATCAAAATTTTACGGTAGGCATCATATGATGTTTAAATTTATAATATAAATAAACAAACCATGGATAATCAGTTACCATAACCAGGAAGAAAGATTTTATTCAACAGAAAAAGAGATTCCAACAGAAATAGGTACAACAGTGAGTAAAAGATAGATAATCCAACAGAAATATTGGTACCTTTAGGTTATAATAAAATAAAGTCATCCTCTTCCCAAAGTTAATTACAGAACTTTTTGTTTCTTCTCTTCTCGTTGTGATAGTGTTAGTGAGGTTTTTGTTTCTCTCATAGTTTTGTCTTGCCATAGCCATTAAGAATGGCAGGAGGTTTCATCGCAAGTGGGCCTTCGGGGGCAAAGAAGTATCCGGGGAAGCTGACATTTAGGGTTTTCATGACATGTTTTGTGGCTGCTTTTGGAGGTTTAATCTTTGGCTACGATCTTGGCATATCGGGTATGTGTGTTCATATATATAGCTTGGAAGAACAAGTTGTTGTGTTTGGTCTATTAATGAGATGAAGATGTGCAGGTGGCGTGACTTCCATGGATCCTTTCTTGAAAAAGTTCTTCCCAGAAGTGTACCAAAAACAGAATAACATAAAGCCATCAGACAATCAGTACTGCAAATTTGACAGTCAGACATTGACGTTGTTCACATCGTCTCTGTATTTGGCTGCTCTTGTTGCGTCGGTGTTTGCGTCCACCGTCACTCGACTCTTCGGAAGGCGTCTTACCATGATATCTGGTGGTGTGCTGTTTCTTGCAGGTGCTGCCATGAATGCTTTTGCTCAACACGTTTGGATGCTCATCGTTGGTCGCATGTTACTTGGTTTTGGAATCGGATGCGCCAACCAGGTAATTTACATGCAACTTTATGTATCAACTTTGTGTTTTCTTTTCTTAAAAAATATTACTTAATCAACCACACATACTATTTATTTATTACTCAGAATCTCATTATTTTGTATGTCTCGTTTTTTTAATTCAATGGACTTAATTTTATTAAGTTTTTTTATGACCTCTGATTAACTGTACATGAGTAAGGCTTAAAAAAATTTGCTTATGAATTAAAAAAAATAATAATAATCACTGTCTATTATTCCATGTATTTTTAGATCTAAATAAATATCCAGACGAGATGTTTTTCAAAATAATGAACTTAACCGATAGATTAAGTGTTAAAGTGATGAAAACACATATCCTGTATGGAAAGAAAGAAAAATTAGTTATCACGAGATTAATTATTATTATCATTAATTACTATTGTTTATATATCAAGTTCTTACTTTGTTAATATTACTTATGCTAATATATATGATTTTAGTGTTTATTTTTGGTGTACTTTCTGTATCAATTTATGTGTGTGAAGTTGCTTCCTATAAATTAATAAATATAGTAGATAAATTAAGTGTTAAATTGATTTGTCATTAATTACGTTACATTAAATATTATTTTATAAATAATAATAATAATACGTATGTTTATATATCAAGTTCTTTTTTTTTCTTAAAAAATATTAATTTATATAATAGTGTTTTTTTAATCATGGTGGATTATTCGATGTATTTTAGATCTAAAATAAATATAGATGAGATATTTTTAAAATTAATAAACTTAATAGATAAATTAAGTGTTAAAATGATTTTTTCTTAATTACATTAGATGCCCTGTACGAAAAAAAAACACTCTTTAATAGTGACTAGATTCATTATTATTATCACATATATTTTATTTATATATGAAGTTCTCTTTTTTTTTTCTTAAAAAAATATTACTTATGTTATATATTATAATTTTATACTGGTTTTATTTTTGTGTACAGTCTGTGCCAATTTATGTGTCAGAGGTTGCTCCATACAAATATAGAGGAGCTCTTAACATGATGTTCCAATTGGCAATTACTATTGGCATCTTTGTGGCCAATGTCCTTAACTATGTTTTTGCGAAAATGGAGAATGGAGAAGGGTGGCGTTACAGCTTAGGTTTTGCAGCGGTCCCTGCGATCATGATTATCATTGGTGCAATCTTTCTTCCTGATTCACCAAGCTCCTTGATCGAACGTGGTCTTGATGAGAAAGCTAAGAAAGAACTAGTGAAGATTCGAGGAACTACAGATATCGAGCAGGAGTTTGAGGATCTTGTGGCAGCTAGTGAATCCTCCAAAGCAGTTAAACACCCTTGGGTCTCTTTATTAAAGAGACAATACAGACCTCAACTCACATTTGCCATAGCCATTCCCTTCTTCCAACAACTCACTGGCATGAATGTGATAGTGTTTTATGCTCCTGTTTTGTTCAAAACCATAGGTTTTGGAGCCACTGCTTCTCTCATGTCAGCCATGATCACCGGGGGTTGCAACGCAATTGCCACTCTTGTCTCCATATTCACCGTTGACAAGTTCGGGAGACGAACTCTTTTTCTAGAAGGAGGGATACAAATGTTTATCTGTCAGGTACTTTTCTAACATGATCTCTATTAAATTCTTTTTAGTGTTCTTTTATTAATATAATGTGATTAATATGTTGTCTTGATTTGTTTGGGTGTAGATTGTGATAACTGTGGCGATTGCATGCAAATTTGGACTTGATGGAAACCCAGGAATGTTGCCAAAGTGGTATGCTATTGTGGTTGTGTGTGGCATATGTGTGTACGTGGCAGGATTTGCATGGTCTTGGGGTCCTCTGGGATGGTTGGTTCCAAGTGAGATTTTCCCACTTGAAGTACGTTCAGCTGCACAGAGTGTCAATGTGTCTGTGAACATGATCTTCACCTTTGCTATTGCGCAAATTTTCACCACAATGCTTTGTCACATGAAGTTTGGATTGTTCATTTTCTTTGCATGCTTTGTGATTGTGATGAGCATATTCATATACAAGCTGCTGCCAGAGACAAAGGGAGTTCCCATCGAAGAAATGCATGTTGTGTGGCAGAGTCATCCTTATTGGAAAAAGTTTGTTAAGCCTGCGGATGTGAAAAGTATTGCTGACCAGTGTTAGAAAAACTATTTTTTTTTATATGTATATGAGAGTATAGTTAGTAGTTTGGTAACTATAATTTAAGTTGTTGAAGTATGAGAGTACTAGGGTTTAGATTTATTTTTTTAATACTAGTTTTTCCATTTGTTGTACATTTGAATTGTTAGCTTTTATATTAATTTTTTTATATTATTGCCTTTTATCATTTTTAAAACTGTGAGAAAATATTCCAATAAAAATCTATACATAACTGATTTTGGAAAATTGAAAAAATCTCGATTAAATTTAAAAATATAAGAATATCTTTAACGATGTGCATTTTTGTGAGTATTTACGAAATAGAATTCTTAAAAATAAATTATATACCTTCTATAACATATAGTTGCTTAAAAATAAAAGTTACTCTATTACTTTTAATTAAAATTTTGATTTATATTTTAATTTGAAACAAAATTAAGTAAAATAAAAGTTTCTTAACTTTTATTCAGCATTGAAACATATTTGTATTTGAATTATTCAAATATGGCGTGGCATTTTGATATCACTTCAATTATTTTATCTATAATATAAAAAAAATATTCTTTCATTTATTATATAAATTTTATATTTTTATTTTATTTTTAAAATAAAAAAGGGAATGAACATAACATATTAAGATGTTAAAGTAATTAACTATAGATTTCAACACCATAAAACACTACAAATCATTAATATATTTCAAGAACATTATATACTATACTTCACTCACTATTCTTTATATAGTTAATGTAAATTATTAATAGAGGAGAGGTGGTGTGAGATCCAAACATAACAAAGGAAAATGTTAGAGATTTCTGAGACTAAAGCTTATAACTATGATCCTAAGAATATTTAGCTTAGCTTTATATAGTTTGCTTGATTTATAACTATGATGAGCATATTCATGTACAAGGTTCTCCTAAAAACCTAAAAAAAAAATCATTAAGAAAATGGAAATGGAGTTTGTTAAGCTCGTAGATACGAAAATTGTTATTGACTTAGAAACCTATATGTTTCTACCTTCAGAGTTGTAAAAGTATCACAATAGGAGAGTTTAGATTTTTTTTAATATCATATTTTCAATTTATTGGACATTTGAATTGTTAATTTTTTTATTATTGTTGACAACAATGAGAAAATATTCAGATAAAAATCTATGTAACTGATTTTGGAAAATTGAGAAAACCCTCGTTAAAGTTCACCGTTCCAATTTAAAAATAAATGGAAAGACCATGATATATTTTAAACTTTTTGAAAACTTTCCTTATCGAAAAAAGCTCTAAATATCTTTAACAGAGAAATTCTCATAAAAAAATTCAATACAAATTTAGAGTCAAATAGATCTTTTATAAGAATATATTTAGCGCGATTGTGCGTTCTTGTGAGTATTTTATTTTAAGATATAATGTCTTAATTCTGTATTATAACAAGCCTACGAAATAGAAATTTTGTTAAAAATAAATAATATATCTTCTATAACATATAGTTTATTGAAATAAAAGTTAATCTATTATTTTTAATTTAAAATTTGATCAATATTTTAATTTGAAACAAAAAAATAAGAAAAATAAACATTGTAAAAGTAAAAGTTTCTGAAATTTTTTTAGCTTTAAAACATATTTGAATTATTTAAATATGGTGTGACGTTTTGATATACTTAATAAATTATTTTATTTACGATAATATATAAAAAAATTCTCATATATTTATATATTTGTTTTATTTTTAATTATTTTTTAAAATAGAAAATATAAATAACATACCAATTTAAAAATAACTAAAGATTTTTTTTCAAGAACAATATGTATTATAATTTACTTGCAATTCTTTATATAATTACAACAACTCATTAACAAGAGTATTATACACTCTATTTCATTATTTATTATTATTATTATTATTTAACTACTATGTGTTTGAATTATAATTAAAAAGTTAATTTACATTAAACTGAATTTTGTAAATTTCAATTTAGTTAAAACTAAATTAATTTAATTTGATTTATGTTTCAATATTTTTATTAAAAATATTTTTATCAAAAGAAAATTTAGTTAGAAAATAATAATAATATATAATTATTAAAATAGATATGAATTTTATAATATAATATAAATGTTATTTATTTTATTATTTTTACAATACATTTTAAATAATATATTATAAATTAAATTATAAATAATATTAAATATTTTGATAATAATATTAAATAAAAATAATAACTAATTATACATTTACTAAATTCAAATACATTAAAAATATAACTGATTAAGTTAACACATAATTTTTAATTTAATCTCGTAAAATATCATCTGTAAATCAAAAAGTAAGATGAATTTTTTATTTTGATTTTTACATATTGTTCACTAGAATCTTCTATTAATTTTCTAAATTTGTTAACATACGCAAAACTTTTCATATTTAAATTGTTCAAACTAACTAAAAAAATTAAGATACAGCTTCTTATTAATGAATAAAACAAATATGAAAATACTAAAATAAATTTAAATCAAAACACAAAATAAATTTTAAAACCATTATATTACTCAAATTTATGAATTTTAAATGCTAGTACGTAGAAGAATAGGTCAAAAGAATTATTGTTGAAATTAATAACAATATGTGAAAAAAGGAGGTTGTACCTATATAACTATTACACACCATTACCATCCATAATATAATATAAATCACTTACTATTCTTTATCTAACTATTATTATTAATTATTTCCCTATAACAACTAAAACAATTTTAGTTGCTACATATTAATCATTATTACATTCACCACGGCCTGTTATTGCTTGTTAATAGGAAAGTAATTAATCTTTCTTATATTCACAATTAGTTGCCATGTTTATAGGAAAACAATTACTCGTTATTACTTATTCTCTCCATTAATTTAACGGATTGACAAAGAGTAATAGTATTTATTTAAAGCATCTAATAAAAGATTAATTACTTATAAGTTTACATGTCCTCAGTGTGATTGTTTAAATCATCTAATTCTATTTGATATATGAAAAGAGAATTTTATAAGTTTTAGTGAGAATCTTATATAAATTTAAGATCTTCTTATTAATTTTTGTTTAAATTTATTTACCTTTTTTATTTGCTTTAATATGATTTTATTAAATTGTAATTATATTTCAGAATAAAACATATTTTATAAGTCATTTGATAAATATACTTTCTCCCTTTCAAATTATAAGGCCTACTTGAGAACAAGAAAAGTAATTAATTTATTTAGTTTTCTATAAATCTTTCAACTTTATCTTTATTAATTATTATTAACTAAATTAATTAAAATTAAATAAAAAAAATTATAAAATAAATTAATTTTTTAGTGAAACTTTATATTAATTGAATTGAAATTTTAATAGTTTTGAATTCATTTGAGAATTATTTTTAAATAATTTAAAATCAAAATTACTATTTTTTAAATTAAATATTTTAATAAAAAAAATTAATTTCCACCATGCAAATGATTATACTAAAATTTTATTTTAAAATTTCAATCAAAATCTTTAATTCCCACCAAGTTATAAATGACTATGCTCAAAATTTATTTTAAAATTTCACTCAAATTTCAATTTCCACCAAAATGCAAATAGAAATACTGAATTAAAATGACATAGGTACTGCAACTTCAATCTATATTACAACTTGAAAATGTCAGTTGATTTAGATTTGGTAAAAGTTAAATTAGTACTTTTGAAGATGATATTAATAGATGATAATGAAATATGAAGAGTCAATTGAATAAAAGATACTCCCTCCTTTTCAAATTATAAAATGGCGGACCTTGGAGAGAAAAGTTGTTTCATAATATAAGGTGTTTTAAAATTTTAATAACTTTTTTTCTTTTTTTTTCTTATATATCTCTATTAATAACATAATTATCTGTGTTAATCTTAAATAGTAGAAAGAGAAATTAAAATCAGAAATTAAGAATTAATTAATTATCTTTTATTAGTCTGATTTTTCATATTTCATTATCATCTACTAATATCATCTTCAGATGTACTAATTTATATATTTCTCTTTCTACTATTTACACTACAAGAAATGGCGGGAATAGCCGCCAGAAACTAACGTCGGCCAGCAGCGGACGCTAGTAGCGTCGTCGGCCTATAAGACGCTACGCGAACGTTACGAAAAGAAAAAAAAAGAAATAAATTAAAATAAAAATATAAGTTAGCGTCGGTCAGGCCGACGCAAAAATTAAATAAAAAATATAAATTTATTAATATTGCGTCGGTCTAGAGGACGCTAAATTTATTAAAAATTTAATAAAGGTTAGCGTCAGCTTTGGCAATGCATGGCCGACGCTAGTTTTAATATATAAAACCTAATTTCCTCCTTTCGACTCTTCTCTCTTGCGGCTTTCTCCCTTTCTCTCTTCAATGTACCTCCATCTCTTCCTCTCTCTTCCTTTGCTTCCATTGTCTGGATTTGCAAGGTGGTGTGGTGGTGTTCCTGTGTGCCTCCATCTACTTCTCCGTCTGAGTCTGTTTCTCGCGCTCCTTGAAGGTAAGCGCCATTTCCTCATCACCTGCGCATTGAAAACTCCGACGACTTGATCCGTCAACTCGTTGCCGATCTCTACTCTGCCTCCCTCGACGATCAGAAACAAGCCGCCATGAAAATCCGATTACTCGCCAAGAACAAGCCGGAGAATCGACTCAAAATCGCTAAAGCAGGAGCAATCAAACCGCTGATTTCTCTCATTTCCTCGCCGGACCTCCAACTCCGGGAATACGGCGTCACCGCGATTTTGAATCTCTCGCTCTGACCAGAACAAGGAGGCCATCGCCTCCGCCGGCGCGATTAAATCGCTGGTTCGAGCATTGAGCACTGGGACCGCGACGGCGAAGGAGAACGCGGCGTGCGCGCTGCCGCAGCTGTCGCAGGTGGAGGAGAACAAGGTGGCGATTGGGCGGTCTGGCGCGATTCCGCCGCTGATGAGCCTTCTAGAGAGCGGCGGGGTTCGCGCGAAGAAGGACGCTTCCACTGCACTGTACTCACTGTGCACGGTGAAGGACAACAAGTCGAGGGTCGTGAAGGCGGGGATCATGAAGGTGCTTGGTGGAGCCGATGGCGGACTTTGAGTCGAACATGGTGGACAAGTCGGCGTACGTGGTGAGCGTGCTTGGTGGCGGTGCTGGAGGCGAGGCGGCGCCAGTGGAGGAAGGCGGCGTGCCGGTCTTGGTTGAGATCGTTGAGGTGGGAACGCAGAGGCAGAAGGAAATCGCGGTTGTTATTCTTTTGCAGGTGTGCGAAGATAACGTGACGTATTGTTCTATGGTGGCTCGTCGACGCTACTCTTTTATTTTAAAAACAAAACGTTAGCGTGGGGTTAGTGTCGGCCAAGCCGACGCTACCCTTTTAATTTAAAAAAAAAAAAACTTAGCGTCGGTTTAGCGTCGGCTTGGCCGACGTTACTCTTTTAATTTTTTTTAAAAGATAAACTTAGCGTCGACTTTGCGTCTGCTAAGCCTACGCTACTTTATTTAATTTTTATATTTTAAAAACCGTAGTGTCGACTTCTGTGTCCGTTTAGCCGACGCTATTAGCGTTCCCCGGTTCCTTGGACGCAATCCCATTAGCTTCCATGTTTTTAGCGTCGGCTGCTTTGTGGACGCAATACTGACGCTAATAATGACTTAGTGTCCGCTTTTCGTCAGTAGAGTCGGCTTTTCGTGGACGCTACAACTCTTTTTTCTTATAGTGTTAATATTAGCACAGATAATAATGTTATTAATAGAGATATACAAGAAAAAAATTATGGAAATTCTAAAACATTTTTATGAAACAACTTTTCTTTCAAAAATCATCTTATAATTTAAAATGAAAAAAGTATATTTTAAGGTATCAATTTTCACATTGCTATTATGTTATATATATATCTATATATATATATATATATATATATATATATATATAATCCACCTGAAAAGAAGTCATGAATCTGCATTCAATATTTACAATAAATAGAGAACAAACCTACAGCTCTAGTAAATAAGTAAAGTAATTTGAAAAAATATTTTCAATAGTAAGAAATAGAATAAAGAATATTAATAACTACTAATTTTATAAATTAATGTGTTATTCTCGTGGAAGATTATTATTCTAATTTCACTAATCTACTGTCTATCAATAACTTCTGTTTAAAAATATGTAAACTACAAGTAAATATAATTTACAAAAACTTGTGTGGAATGCAAAACTTATTTTTATATACTTTCAAAAGAAAAGAATGTAGTGCAATGCAACATATCAAAATTTACCTCTGATCTTTAAATTTTGTTGAACCAATTTTCTTTCGGAGAAAATAAAACATCACTATTAAAATGTTTGAGTAGAAAAATATATGAAATATAAAAACTATTAATTAAAATTTAAAATTAGAGGATATTATAATTATTCATTTTTAATTATACAATTTTATGTTACAAAATAAAAAAAATGTATTAAGAAATATATATTTTATATATTACTATTAGAGATTTGATAAAGAGATTGGCTTCTTAATTAGCTTAATAATGGTTATCCCCTTGGTTTTCGGGCTTTCCCTTAGCACCTTGCACGTGATACAGTTGGAAAGTAAAATCAAGTGTTCGGACATAATTGTGGTGATGGATCGTAATAAATAGGGCCGAAAATAGAGCCCATACTGCCTGGACACGAATTTTTTGAAGCCCAAAATCTATTCTGACAACGTTTGGATTAACTTTTTAAAAGTTATTTGTTAAATTGTAATTTTGATATTTTTTAATTATTGCGAAATTAAAAAAATATTTATAAATCATTTTTAATATGAACAAACCTCTAACTTATCTAAAACTTTTGGTGTATCGAAAAAATGAAATGTAATTCTAAAACTTAGTTCCTGAATACTAATCATCATAAATATTACATTTTAAGACTTTTAGAAACTAAATTTTAGAAAACAACGTTATATTCACATGGTACTAGCTCCCTGGTTAGTGCTTTTAAGACAATAAGTCAAACATGACACTCTTAAAAGTCTTTTGGATGTGGACACTCAGTTTTTTTATAATCAAATTGAAAATATCCTCTATAGGGATTTTGATTGAATAAAATTAAAAAATGATATATTTAGCCATTCTCATATTATAATTTAGAATTTAGAGTTTAAAACAAAATTTATTCGAAATTTAATACTAACATAAATCCAGTATATATTAATTAACTTTAGGAAATAAAACGCATTTTAGTGTATATTTGACAGAATATTTAGGAAATTGTTGTATTTTAGTTTATTTGGAAAAAAAAACATTTAAATTAGGTATGGTGGTTGAAACTGGAAAGGAAAGACCATAAGGTAAGGAAAAAAAACCATTATATTTTTTTATTTTTATAAATTAAAATATGAAATAATTCAACCAAGTCAACTGGTTAAATATAAGAATTATTTATGTTTATAAGGTTGAAATTATAAATTAATATTTAATTTTCCTCCTATTTAATATCTATAATAAAAGTATAATAATTTTTTTTTTGCGAATTTAAAATGTTTCAAAAATTTCTTTTATTGATAACTCTAAATATGTAAGTTTAAGAATCATCAATCTCTGATAATTTTCTGAAATATAACTGTGTATGGAAAATAACATTGAAACATTTTTATTAAATGAAAAGACAAATATTTAAAGTATATTTTGTTTCTTAATTTCTAACAATATTTATATTTAATATTATTTTTAATCATATATATATATATATATATATATATATATATGTATGTGTGTGTATTTCAAAATTTGAAGATTGAAATTACTATTATTAAGAAACGATGTACGAAATGCTTCACAGCTTTAATTTCATCAAATTCAACCAATGACTTGATAATAAAACCATATTTCATATCTGAATACAAATTATTGCAGTTTTAATTCAAAATAAATAAATAAATTGAATGATATGAATAGTTTACTTGTATGAATGAAAAACATATCTGTGTATTCTTAGAACAATAAATTAAAACAAAGTAGAAAGATTAAGCACACATTTTTGAAGCAGACGAATGAAACAGTCTTTCGTATGAATGTCATGAGTGGTTTTATCATCTTCTAGGAATTATAATTCATGAAAAGTTTCCAAATGACGAAGTAGCTCCACAATAAAACAAACAACCACCTCTACATTCGCCTATCATAAGAAAACCTGCATTCACTGGATACATCAGAATGCTTATATGAATAAAAAAACATATTTGTTTTTTGTCGCGCGTAGTTATAAAATTCATTTTTTTTTCACTCTTTTCCATTTCCATAAACACGAAGAGGGAATTTTTTTCATTTATTTTATTTCTATTCTATTTATGCAAACAGTATAACTTTTTCTTTTTTCAATTCTATTTTTTTCTTTTTCTTTTTCTCTTTATCAAGGCAAACTTTTTCGCCTCAGAAACCCTAAAATCGTGTTGTTTAGAATACTTTGTCATTATTGTAATTATAATAAACTCACGGGATATGGGATACTATGAACATTGTCTGTACCAAAAATATTACATATAAATACTGTCCAGTGGCGTTATACGGCGGTGGAAATTAAGGGGCCCGCCGGGTGACCGGGGTCTCAGAACCCGTAAAAAAACACACTCGGTGCCTAATCAAATAAAATAAATATTATTTTTTGCCCCACAACTACATAAATAACACCCAATATCAAAACTATTTCCTAAAACGAGAGAGAGAGAGAAAATAAATAATTTGGCGTTCACACTGCAGATCAGAAGAAACTTTTGTCAAATACAGTACCAATAACTATTAAAACAAACTTTATTTTAATAAAGTACTAGTTTTAACCTAAGCCAGAGGGAAAAAAGGGGACCTTAGCACTGTTGAGAATCTTGGATAAAAGGACACTCACTCTCCTACTGTCTTTGCCTTTGCCTTGCACTCCTCAAAAACAGAGTACTACCCTACACACGTATCAGAGAGAGAGAAAGAGAGAATATTTCTGGGCGTGCAGATAGATGGCTCGGAGCTCCACAAGAATGAAATGGGTCTCCATCTTCACACTTCTCATCCTTTCCCACTTGCGACTCACAACCTTCGCAGAAGATGGTAATGTCTCTCTTCTTCCTCCCTCTTCTTGAGTTCTGGTACTTTTCAAGTTTTCCTCTTTTTCTTGTCCTGAGATCTGATATTTCGCTAGCTGCTTTTGCAATTGTTGTTTGGTATAAATGTTCTTCATTTAGTGTAAACTGTTCTATGGTTTTGGTGGGTTTTTAGTTAACTTCCCATTGTGTGATACAAAGATGAAATGCTAGTAATTGGTGTCTGACGCTTTCTGGGTGCGGGTGGGGCAAATTCTGGGTGCTGTTTTGTCCTGAAATTCTGCTTCTATTTTTAAGTTCTGGAGTTCTCCATTAAGGATGTGCCAGTTATAGAAAGAAGGGAGTGAATCTATTGGGTTCAAACTCAGGAACAGATTCCCTTCTGTTTAACTTGTTTACAACTTAAATAGCTTAATATACTGTTTTTAAGGCGTTTTACTTCTAAGTGAAGTGAAGTGAACTTAATGTTCAGATTACCACGGTCATGATTTTCAACACAGAAGGCCCACCTTCCTCTTTGTTATGACAATTTTTTTTTCTTACTAGCTATCATCACTCTTCTGACCAGTCTTCTTACTTTAATTTCATTTTTCATTTACTGAAGGGAGCTTCTAATTTTGTGTCATACCCCTATTAATCTTTGTCTACGGTCCATGATGACAGGAATGTTAGTTAAAGTTATACACAATAATGGAATGTAATAAAAGAAAAACTTTGACGGCAAAAAATTGAAAAAACGGCATTGGGTGATTTGAAAGTTAACGCGTTAGGTCCTTCTAATCCATAATCTGTAAAGTACAGATACTAGAAAAGAAATGTATTTTTCAAATATAAACTTGAAACTTTAATTAAAAACTCTATAAACACTCTATGATGATACTTTATATCAGTGTGACGGTGTAAGTCAGTACTTTATACTTTCTTTGTATAAAGGAAAGCAGCATAGTATATATTGGGTAATAGAAGTTTGATGAATACAGTAATGGAGTGAAGATTAGGTAGTATTTAAGCTTATTAAATCATAAGAATTGACTCTGTAGTGCCAAATAAAAAGTCTTGATTGTGCATGATCTTTTTTGGGCCATGGGGTATATGATGGTATTGTGACATTTAGACATATAAATGCACCGCAAAACATCACGATCGTGCCATTATGGACGCGTAGTAGCATGTAAGACTGAAAAATAGCAATGTAAATAAAAAAGGAAGCTCCCACAAGTGTACCTTAAAAATGTAGATGAAACTAGGTAGTGGTTTGTTATAGTAGGAGAAGGAAATTGATGACCAGCCTAGAGACAGACGAAAGAAGGAGATGGGTCCGAAGAGAAAGAGCTTTTGCGATTGGTTGTCGTTAACCTAGGGATGCGAAATGACCGAATTGACACAGTGTTCCCGCCACCCAATACACGCTTTTTTCCTCCAATCTTGACCAAAGTGCAAGGACCTTTCCGTAAAGGACGCTATCAAAATTACTTTTACTTCTATTATTGTCGCCTAGGTCGCTGTCTCATCTATTCCCATACTCAGTTAAATAATAAAAGACACAGTAAGAAAAAAAGTGCTTTTCTTCGTCCTCCTTTGGTCAGAGTGAAAGGATTGGGAGCCTAGTGTAGTGAGTGGCAGCATGCGTTTAGGACCCACACGCTCCCTGCTGCTTCAGGTTTCAAGTGGATTCAATTACGAACGCTACGACTTTAACCGTTACCAAATGTGACACATTGTTAAATGTCACTAATACTTTTGTAAATCACAAAATAGCATTTGATGGGGTCGTAAAGAAATGATCGTCTGGATGGGACCATACCTCAATTTATTCCCGATCAACATCGTTTTTTTGTCGTTTTTGCTGCCTTCACATCATTTTGAGGCCCTTTTGATTGGTACCTCAGTTTGATCCTCTCTTTTTTTGTTACTATTTGAGTCTTCTAAGCTGCTTCGCAAGTTGGCATTTTTGAAAGTTTGCTCCTTCTTTTGTTGTTCCAATGTGGGCTTTCACATTCTTGAGGTCCATTCTTGGATGAGGCAATCCAAGTTAGAGTGAATGTCCATTGTATTTTATGTTTTAGTTGGTGCTATTGTTGTGAAAAACATAAATGCAGAGACTGGGACCAGATATAAATTGGAAAGTATGGTATGGGTAAGTTGCAATCACTGCAAAACCACACAGATATTTCTTACATTCTAGCTCAGCATAAATGTTGATTGCATTGCATTGCATTTGGTTAGAACTTGGAATTACCTATGGGATGGGGTGGGAACATGTGCTTGTGGATACACTTTGACAACGATTCTGCCGGCTCTTACCTGTTGAAAACACCTTGAGAGCAAAATGTGGCCCCATAATCATCACAATTGCTTTCTATCACCATAAAATAAATTATATTTATGTTAAGCTTGATGCTTTGCTTGCTTCAAACACTAATGGGCCATGGCTTATGCTATTGTTTGTATGTTGTTGATTTAAATATTTTTTCACTTGACCACTTAAACGTACTTAATAATATCGTTACTTTTTCTCTACTGTGCCATGTCTTTGAAAGTGATAAGAGGGGGGGGGGGACGGGATAGATTTTTCTCATTACAAACTTCATACTTTAATCTTTTGATAAAGTTGTTAAGGATGACAAATGATGCTAGTATTGATTTTGGAGGAACCTCGAATTATTTGAAATTGAAATGTAATCTTGTTGAGGTCTAATCTGTTTGGGTCCCATGAGTTAAGCTTTTCAATTTTTTAACTTTACTTTTTTTAATGTTACTTTTATTAGAATTAAGAATGATCTTGGCCTTAACTAAACTCAAACTGTTAGCTTAAGGGAAAAGATTGCACAAATCATTAAAAGGAGTGTTTCTTTTCCTTAGATAAAATTATTTAACCAAAGAAGAGTTGAATCTGAAGGGAACTTCTTTTCAAAACTATATTCAGTAAGAATGAGTACATGTCTCGAAAGCAGCAAAAAAACATCACATCAATCGACCAATAATTATAGATATGCATAACAGAACACCGTGTATTGTCGTTTTAACTTTCCAACACAGTTGATTGTTAGCATATGGTAGTTTCCTTTTTGGAAATTGAAATTTGAAAGAGGACTTGAGAACTGACTAGTGGATGATAGGATTAGTTTAATTGTTCTTAAGGATCAGAGTAGTTTTGTTGTAGAACTTAATGATTGTTTGGTGTGAGAAATTATTTTTCTTTTAACTTCAATTATTAAAAAGTGATTCAAATAAAAAAAAAGTTGTGAAAATGTGAGATCGTTTTTATTTTATATCTTATTTTTAAAATATTGCATAGGAAGTAGTCATATTTTTTATACACACAATGTGTTTTATTTTTCAAATCAAACTTTGCGAATATATAGAACGTGACAATCTTATGTCTCTTTCATCATTCATCTCACCAACAGAGAAAGGAAAATAATATTTCATTATTCTATAAAAAATATAATTTAATCCTTAATAACACCTCACAAAAAAATCAGAGTCACAAATATGTCAATACTGGTTTGATGTAACATCCTAATTTTAAACAAAAAAAAACATTGTTAAGTTATTTTTTCATTTCAAATTTGAAGAAGTTATCGTAAATGTGGCGAGAGGTTTGAGAAGTCGAGCTACTGTCCATGATAAAATCCCAATATTTAAAGTAATTAAATTAATTTTTGTTCTTTCAGAATTTTATCTTTTTAAGTTGGGTGTGATTGATTTTAACAAAACAATAATTTAAAACTGTTAAATGCAATTAGGAAGAGTACCTAAGTTAATTTAAATTAGAAAATTGATATTAGAGTGTGCAGCATGATGGAAAAAAAAGTTTTAGAAGTGTTTTAATAATGAGAAAAGAAATAAAGTGAGATGCATAATGCATGCAGGGCTAGTGGCGAATGGAGATTTCGAAGCTACCCCATCAAATGGGTTTCCGAACGAGGCGATAGTGGAGGGGCCCAGCGAAGTACCAAACTGGAAGTCAAACGGCACCGTTGAGCTAGTGGAATCGGGGCAAAAACAGGGTGGGATGATCCTCATAGTTCCACAGGGTAGACACGCGGTGAGGCTGGGCAATGACGCCGAGATCAGCCAGGAGGTAGCGGTGGAGAAAGGTTCCATTTATTCGGTCACATTTTGTGCGGCTCGCACGTGCGCCCAGCTGGAGTCTCTCAACGTGTCGGTGCCGCCTGCATCGCAGACCATAGACCTCCAGACACTGTACAACGTCCAGGGTTGGAACCCTTACGCGGTTTCTTTCAGTGCGGACGAGGACACTTTCAGGTTGGTGTTTAAGAATCCCGGCATGGAGGATGACCCCACTTGTGGTCCCATCATCGACAACATTGCCATCAAAAAGCTTTTCACCCCTCAAACCCCCAAAGGTATCCACTCTTCTTAATTTCCCTTTATTCATGCAAATTTCACATCAATCACCGATTTTTTTTATCCAATGATTATAATATTGGTGCTGTTGTGTTGAGATTTGCAGATAACGCTGTGATCAATGGGGACTTTGAAGAGGGGCCATGGATGTTCACCAATACTTCACTGGGTGTGTTGCTTCCCACAAATTTGGATGAAGAAACTTCCTCTCTTCCCGGTTGGATAGTGGAATCCAACCGTGCCGTCCGCTACATTGATTCTGATCATTACTCTGTTCCACAAGGCAGAAGAGCCATTGAGTTGCTCTCAGGGAAGGAAGGCATCATTTCCCAAATGGTTGAGACCACAACAGACAAACTCTACAGCTTGACCTTCTCATTGGGACATGCCAATGACAAATGCAAGGAGCCCCTTGCTGTCATGGCCTTTGCTGGTGATCAGGCTCAGAACATTCATTACACTCCCAATTCCAACTCTACCTTCCAAACTTCTAACCTTAATTTCACTGCCAAGGCTGAGAGGACAAGAATTGCCTTCTACAGCATATACTACAACACCAGAAGTGATGACATGAGTTCTCTATGTGGGCCTGTCGTGGATGATGTCAGGGTCTGGTTTTCTAGCTCCGACGGCCTTCGTGGGTTGGCCTTATTCAGGCTTGGCCTTGCGATTTTGGCTCTTGCTTTGCTTCTTATGTAAAAGCCTTTCTTTTGATCTTGTTTTTATTTCTTGCTACCACGCATAGTAGGTTACTTTGGGTTGAGGGTGTAGGTAAATGTCACATTCTCATGTCAACAATGTTGTATGTGAACTGGCCTTAAGTTTATATATAGTTTATATAGTTCATGCTATGAGAAATGAAATTGTCTTAGCTGTGTTATTCATTCTCTTCCCTTACCAAGACTTTTTCTTAAATTCCTTTTTTAGTGTCTTTCTTTGGGGTGTATGTGACTAAACTTTGACTAGTGAATAAGAAAAAGTCGCCATGAAAGTATGAAAGTATGAAAGTATGAAAGTTGTTTGATTCTACTCATTTGTGCACAGCATATATGATTGATTTGTGAAACATGATCTTGTGAAAAATGATCTTCTCTAATATGAGAAAAAAAATAATGAAAACTAGTTGAAAAATTTGAAAATATAATTTTATTCTTATAAGAAATTAAGAATCAATTTATAAATTTATCTCTTATAAAAATAATTAAGGGAAAAAAACATTAATGTATTTATGTTATTAAAAATATTAATAATAATAAATTTATAAAATAGTAATAATTAAATTTAAAATAAAACATAATAAAATTAAAATATGATATTAATTATAAGAATAATTTGATAATTTTATAAATATATCTTGTAAATTTTAAAAAAAATTCATATCAATCAAATCATTCACAATTTTTTTTTAATTTTTTCTCAATACAAAAAACTTTATTTTCTTAAAATTTATCATTTTTTTCTCTATCAAATTTATTTGTTTAAAAAAAAAGCCTTAATGTTGGTAAAATGAGATACTTTAATCCCTTTAGAATCATTCCTTTGGATTCATTTTGTCAAGAGAAAATGGACCTAAAAACTTTGTCCTTACAATATGGAGTTTCTTTTTGCACCCCATACTTTCCTAGATTCCATGTGATTGTAAAAAAGACTGCTCTCTGTCATCCCTTCTCCTTGTCGCTATCAAAAAAGTTTTGTAAAGGTTGAGGGTAATGCCCCGCTATATTTGTTATCTTTGTGTATAAAAGAATTTTTTAATTTTGTAATTTAAAAAAATTAAAATTATACTATTCAAAAGTCACCTTTAAAATACATTAAGAATTTTTATAAAAAAATATTTTTACATTATGAAATAAAAAAGTTTTAATCGTATAAAAAATTATTTTGTAATACATAATTCAATAACCTTTTTTATAAAAAATATAATTTTTGAATTATATAATCTAAAATATAATTCTAAATAAAAGTAATCTTTTGAATTATGTAATTTAAAATATAATTTTAATTTTAAAATTATATAATTCGAAAGGCAAAATTAATATTTAAAGTTAAACTTCAAATTACATAAAAAAATAATATGAAAATTTTTAACATTTATAATGGTGCAAAAGAAAGTACGAGATTACAAAAGCAATTAGTGGGTTGGGTACGAGTGAATTGGCTCTACACAATTTTTTTTTAGAAAGGTATGCCCTTATTTTATAAAAATTAATATAAATAGTTAAATTTTGTTAAAAGAAAAAAATAATTTAGTCCATATTTCATTTTAATAATAACTTTTTATTAGTGTTATATAAATGATTTTTTATAATACTACTAAATCATATTTTTATTTTTTAAAATATTAAATTCTTAAAAGCCTAGATAGTAGATAATTTAAAAATACTTTTTTGAAAGTATCTATCTATTTTAAAAAAAAGTCAGGTGTACTAACTAATAACTCATTAGGTAAATAGTTAGTGGTTGAGATCTTCATTTTATCTCCTTTACTTTGTAGTGTCGTTTGCTTTATTATCTTTAAGATTAATTTTTTGATGATCAAGATTAACTATGGGATCTATCGATGTGTCATATTAACTGACAACTCATCTATGTTATAATTATCATTTAAAAAAAAATCAAATTAACATATAAATTTATTAATAATTGTTTTTTTAAAATATATATTATTCTTCAATCATACACGGCTGAATTATTTTTTCATTTCTTCATCCCTTTCTCTTCTTAATCCTTCCTTGTCACTTTTTTGTTGTTGTTTTGTCTGGTTTAATTTTAGTTACAAATATTGATAATAAGTTGCAGTAGTTCATAATTTGAAATCTAAGGAGACATTGAAAGTGAATAAGGAAGTTACAAGATGAAACAATATAATTCCCCATTCTTTACTAATAAATTAAAATTTTTATGTTGACGTGGTTAATTATAATTTTTATTTTCCTTTCACTGTAATAGTAAATTTATACAATAAAAAATATAATAATAAACAAGAAAATGACATCAAATTGTCAGAAAATGTATTAATTAAAAGATAACCACACATATGTTTTTTTATTGATGAAAAAAAAGTATACAATGTTTTTTAAATTTATTAACTTTAATCAATTTTTAAAAAATATACTAAAAATATTTCTTACTTAATCCAACAAAAACTTATTATGCTAACACATGCTTATTAAGTTTTCGTGAGACAAAAAATGCATAAAATTTTCTTTAAAAGTCATTTTATATTTTTTTTTATTAAAAACATTTATACCTACTAGTAGCAAATGCTTGCGTGTTTATATTTTTAAAATTTAAAAAAATAATTCAAATTATTATTAAAAATTATAAAAATAATTCAAATAGTTTCCCTTAAATGTAAAATTAAAGATTATGTATCTTATACACAGAAAAAATATTTATACTTAGCCATTTTTTTAAAAAAAATTGTATAATTTTTCTTATTATATACTAATTGAAACACAATGTATTCACATATTTGTTTTTTTCATTTTCCTATATGTTCATCAAACATAAAAAGTAAAATTAAAAAATTTAACTATTATAATAAAATAAATTAAAATATATATTGGAATTGTAAAAATTTATAAATAATATTGTTATTTATTTTTATAGTACTATAATTATATGATAAGAGTTCTTGTAACTTTCTGTTAAAATAAAAAGTAAAATTAGAATAAATAAAAATTATTATAAAATATTTTATTTTTTATCAATTATATAATAAAATTATTTTTAATCTTTTGTAATTAGTTATTTTGAATAATGAAAATTAAAAAGTTGGCTGATAAATATAATAATATTAAAAAAAAGAAAATGATCCACTTTTTATTATTAATTATTATAAAATTATAGATATAAAATTATTAGATTATGGATAGTTATACTGAGGGGGAAAATGACCACAAATAACGGTATATTTACCCATTAAAGAAAAATAAAGCAATGATTTGAACATGGTGGTGGTGGCCCAAGCAAAATGTCAACAAGTATCTCCGCCTATATAAAGATCTGATCTGAGAAATCGAAACACTGTGGAGACAGAAAGACCGGAATATATAAGGCCGGAGAGAGTTTTCTTCTCTCCTCAATGGAAGGCGGCGAACAGGTTCCCCCTTTGGCCACCCTTTTGGCCACCGTCGCCGTTACAACCGCCGGTAATCCCACCGCCTCACCTCCTCCGCTTGTCGATCCCTTTGCTGGTTCCGATCTTGGCGTTGCGGAAACTGAAATTCATGCGCGGGTTTCAGACGAAGAGCACGGTCACGAGCTCGACCATGATCATGACCATGACCTCGAGCACGAGCACGATGACGAGCATGAACATGACCAACACCTTGAGGACCGCGATCACGCCGTTGTACCCGCTGTCTCTTTGGAGGATCTCAAACTCAAGATCATTAAACAGGTAATGCCTCTTATTCCTTTTACTATTCTCAAACGATAATCTACTTTGTTTATGCGGAATTCGCGTTCTCTGATACTGATTTGTTGAATTGAATAGTGAGAGTTGCTGTTGTATCGTGTATGGAAAATAGAATTTGATGTGTTTACTTGAAAACCTAGAATTCTCATTTTTTTGTGTATACTAGGTTTTGCTGTTTCGGTGTTTTATGTGCTTCTGTTTAGTGACTTAATTTTGTTTATTTTTCAGGTGGAGTACTATTTCAGCGATGAAAACATGCCCAATGACAAGTATTTGTTGGGTTTTGTCAAGAGGAACAAGGAAGGGTTTGGTAAGGGATACGTCTCTTTAAGTGTCTCGGACCAATTTGATTTTAACTGGTGGAGTTTTCGCACTTTGATCTTCAATTTATTTACGGCCTTATTGATTCTCACGTTGTGTTTTTTGAAGTTTTGAATATTAGAATAGTTTGCTGCTAAGTTGAATATGTTAGTATGAAGTGAGGAGTTAAATATGGGATTTTCTAAAGTGCCCTGGCTTTTGAATTTGCTTATATACATGAATTTATTAAGGATTAATAAGTTGAATAGGCACTGTGACGATTTGTTAACATTTATATTTAGTGATTCGCTGTTAAGTTTTTACGTAGAGGTAGAGTTTTTCAGTTATACCACTTTACGAACATGGATTATGATATTTTCTCTTTTCTAGAGATGGGAGGGGAAAAAATGTATTTCCTCTTTTCTATAGATGGTCATAAGTTAAATGGGCTTATTTTCATTTTTTTTGTTTTCCAAACCTTTTTTTAAAAGGTGACGATCAGTGGTGTAGAAATTGTAGCACTCCACCTTTAGCATATACACACATAGACTAAACTGAACATAATAATCAACGATGATGACCTAGTAATAAACTGATATTAATCAAGTATTTCATTATATGTAAATATTGCTGAAATCTTGGCAGAATGAGAGTTGTTGTTTTGCATGTATTAATCTGAAAAGCGTTATCCAAGTGATGCACATCATGCATTAATTTTTTTTTTAATTCTGATTTATTCTGATAAGAAATGAAGCATTTATTCATTTTTGTATTTGTTTAGCTAATTCATGTGCAATTAATAGTTATCATTATTATTTGTCCATTACCTACACAAGATTGTGGTTGTATATCCTATAATTTAATTCCTACTTCATTTCATGCAGTTCCTGTATCCGTAATTGCTTCTTTCAGAAAAATAAAGAAGCTCACTCGAGACAATACATTTATTGTTGCTGCTCTGAAAGAGTCTTCACTGCTTGTATGATTTTTCCTTCCTTTTTTTTCTCAACATGCATTGCATTGCAATCTATACTTAAAGTCCTGAGAAAAAAATAATTCTCATGAGGACTGCAGGTTGTTAGCAGTGATGGGAAAAGGGTCAAGCGGCTTCATCCACTTCGTTTCAGTGAATCTAGAGATCATAAGGTATTTACTTCAAGGAGATTGCTACTATTTTTTGGTTTGTTCTTTGCTATCTGCATCTTATTCCTGGGCTCTAGTTATCTACTGTTTTGGTAGAGAATTTGCCGGATGATCATTCAAAGAAGAACATTCAACGAATATTCCATGAAGCTGGAAAGTATGGTTTCTTCCTTAAGTTGTATCAGTGTATCCATTCTTTCCAATATGCAACGATGTTAACATTTCTTTTAATGTACAGTATAAAGAGGATAACAATTAATGACCCATATTCTACTACTTCAGAGTCCACAAAACATATCAAGCAAGAAATGCTAATCAGTAATAAGGTATGAAACAATCAAATATTAACAGCTAACCCTAAATTTTGTACTGCTCTTACATTTCTTGTTGTATTATTCCTTTTACCAAAATTTCCACTTTGAGGATTTCAGTTGTCTCATTAATGAATTACAATATTGCTGCATTTTATATTTTTTTTTCTTTTGAAAGTCCTTTTGTGGTTTTTGTCTCTAGAAGTCCAGCTAGATTTACCTAGTGAAAAATAATGTATTATTGAATGATGCATGTCTGGCCCAAACTCCACCTTAAAAATGTAGAAAAAGAAACCTATTCTACTTGTTGCTCATGATGACCATAATAATTAATTCATTCGCTGTACTTGTCACCATTGTCAATCTTCAAAGTCACTTTGGTGATTATTTCGAAAATTCCTCTGGTCATGATTCTTATTTCTTAAAAATCATGAAGTTTACATATATCTATTTTCTACCCTTAAACTAAGTAAAATGTCCATCTTGTTGTTAGCAGATCTTCTCCAAAATAGCCAAGGTCATAGCTTATTAATGTATTTACTTTTTCCTGGTTCAGTTGGTATTAGTTTTGGTGCTTGTTTGGATTTGACAAAAAATAAAATCTTGCTGCAGCATGATCTCTGTTCTCAGAATGTTATTCATCCTCCACCATTATTTGGTTATATAAAATTAATATTATCTATTAATTTAACTTCATCAACCCTGCTGACACATGGGCAGGACTCTGCAGACTATTGAAACTTTCAATTTGTGCTTTTCATTCTCTTGGGGGGATAGGTGTAAGATAACCATTTTGTATTCTTTCTTGAATATCCATAAGAAGATATCAGCCTTTGAGTAATAACTAGTACGTTCTATGTTCGTTGCCATTTGTGCCTTATTTAACTTTGCACTCACAATAGGTCACTTTCGTATTGTAGTTACATGCTCTTGTGGAATATGAGACTATTGAGGCTGCTGAGAAAGCTGTGAGTTTCAGTCTATGTACTTTCATATAATGATCGAGACTTTAAATGCCTGGATGATTAACTAGTATCTGCCACTCCAATCCTGTGTCAGGTGGCTATGTTAAATAATGAACAAGACTGGAGAAATGGGATGCATGTTAAACTTCTGAAGCGAATGGTTAGTTGCACTTTTTTGCCCCATTTGATTAAATTGACTGTAAAAGGTTTTGATGACGATTATTTATTTAGGGGAAGTATGGACATAAAAAACAAGCTTGGAAAGGACCTAATTCTGAGAAGAATAGTTCAAGCCATGCATCTGAACAAATAGGAGATGAGGAAAATCATGGCTCAAGTGAGCATCATGAAGATACACATGAGGAAGAGGTTTGTTTGGCACTATTATCAGTCTCCTGTAGTTATCTGTTATTAATCTTTTGAAACCATATTTGTGTTGGTTCCTTGTCTTTCAAGGACAAAAGCATAATTGTTATTTTATATTTTCTTCTGTGGACATGATAGGTTTGTTTGGCTTGAGAAATCATTTTTTGCTTTTATAAATTGTAAGTACAAACGTACCGTTCTTTTTTTTTTTTCTTGTTTCCATTTTCAAATATATAAACATACTGAAACTGCTTGAATCCCCATCCACTCAATATAATTTATGCATAATAAATTAATATTTTGAAATATTTTCATTTTAATTATTGGATTTGCAACTGTGCATCCGTTAGTATAGAAGATCCATATCCACTGGCTGCTATTATTCTCTCATGATCTCAGAATCCTTTACTGTTGCTGCCGTTATTGTTGTTAATCCTGCGGCTGTTTACGTTTGTCTCTGTTGCTTTCTTTTCTTCTCAGGATGGGGAGCATCTGTCAAAGGATAAAGGTGGGCAGAGGTATAAAAATCAAGGAAGATCGAGAAAACATAAATATCGTGCTGGGAATGGAATGGGTACCTTTTTATTTTGACAGTTCATTTTAGTATTATGATTATTATTTGAATCGTTGTGGTATTCATAACCTGTTTCATTGTTGTAGGTCATGGAAGTACACCATCAACTCATGGTGCTGAAGCATCCAAGCCACCTCCTGGACCAAGAATGCCTGATGGAACGAGAGGCTTCGCAATTGGACGAGGTCGGCCTCCTGCCCCTTCTTCGAATTAGCAGCAAGATTTGACGCCACACGTGAGGGATTGTATTTAGCAGTATTTATGTGTCCGATGTTTTAGCGATGGTACTAGCTTTGACTTGGGTCCCTATGCTTGAGTCAATGTTGGTTTGTTGGACTCTTGAATTTTGCGTCTCAATCTTTGGAAGCGAGTGTTGGTGGTGGAGTACATATCCATTTAAGATTATTAGGCTGGGAAAGTTAGAACTGTCTATATCGTGGTAATCCTCACCTTACGAGGAATCTGTGCAACAATCATATCCAGAAATTCGTTAATGGGGTTGAAAGAAAGCCATGTGTTTAATGAAAATTTCTAGGTAGACATTATAATTGGTCACTGTGTTGTTGAAACAGTGGGACTCACTGGAAAATTATATGAAGAATAATTTAAGATGAATAAAGCATAATTTAAGATGAATAAAGAATAATTAATTTCTAAAATAAAAACTGAAATGGGAGAACTGCATTTACATTACAGTAATACTTTTATACGTTGTTAAATTTAATTAGCCTATATTTTAGAGCCAATTAACCACGTACTTTTATAGATAATAAATTTATCAACTTTATAGAATAATCTTAAAAGTATGCCACCTTTAAAATTGAACAAAATGCCTTTCCAAATATGGGTTTTCTAAATTTTTTTTGCAGCATCAAAATTCCAATATTGAGGTGGCTTATTTTCCATATTTTGAATATTTGAACATACAGTGTCTGTTTTTCGTTCTATATAATTATAAGAAGCATTCTTATACTCCTTTTTACCTTGAACGTTTAGGGTTTTTATCACCTTCCAAACTCTTAAAACAGAAAAAAAGAACTCAGTGATTACGTGTCTATTTGAAATCTAGTTTTGAAAATTATTTTCCTGTTTTAGGAACACTAGAAAGGAAAGTTTTTTTATCAGACTAATTTTTTAAGATT
The DNA here is from genome assembly GCA_030347555.1 of Lablab purpureus. NCBI lineage: Eukaryota > Viridiplantae > Streptophyta > Magnoliopsida > Fabales > Fabaceae > Lablab > Lablab purpureus. The sequence goes on from CM059259.1 coordinate 14,528,678, forward strand.
TATTACAAACAGTCATAAGTTTTTTATAGTTTTAACTTCTAATTTTTTATTGATCAATTTATTTGGCCGTTACATATATCTGCTTTTTTCTGTATGGGCTATCTATCATCTATTGTTGTACGCTTTGGTTGTAATTTTTCTCTCCTTTTTCTTTTATTTAGAATATGACTAGGATAAAAAAGCAAAGCTGAAGAAGTATTTGTGGATCCATTAGGAAGACAAAAATAACAAATTTGTGGAAGTCAAATTTGTTAAACTTAATAAACAAATAGAGCATGAAGGGGCTCTTGAGGTTTCCAAAAGCCAAGAAGTACAATGGAAAGGTGAAGTTAACCCGGTTAGGTAGTTGATAGAATTATTTTGATTATAAAGAATTTACATACAGATTTTAAGTATGTTTAACAATTAAAATTAAATCTATTAATTTTCTTAACAATATATAGTTCGACTCTGCTTTGTAACATTTAGCCAGAACCAGTATCAGCAGCTAACGGATCGAAAGCAAATCCACATGGAAGACTATCTTCGGTGACCGAACATGTGTTAGAAACTTATATCCAATAAAGACGTTCATTGCAGAACCTTGTTTGAACTTAAAAAACCTTGAAGAGCCTAATTCCAGCAAAAGACATAGCATATAGTTGAAGTTATAACTCTTTTATGGTTGCATCGGAAGCACGTGGCCACTGATAAATCTAACTGAAGGTATGTTTCATTTAGCTTTTGTTTGGTATGAAAACAAAAAGAGAGTAGCCAAATGGTAAGTAAACAAGTAAAAAGACAGAACAAAAGTAGATAAATTAAAAAAAAATTCAAAATTATTTAGTCGAAGACAAAAATAAAATGAAAAATTCTTTTTTGACATTATTTTATTTGAAATTAGCAAAAATAAATACTATTTACTATTATTATTTATTTTAAACAGGAGGTGGTAAAAACATAGATGGAATAGAATGTCTCATAATCAAATACAGGACAGGTATATTTTGTTGCAAATCCCATTTTTTTTTAAATATCTTATTTTTTATCAAACAAATAATTTTCTTTTTTCTATTTCTCTCTCGTGTTTATCCTTCCAAACATACTACTGCATGAAAAAGAAAAGAAAAGAATTAAATATCTTATTTTTTATCAAACAAATAATTTTCTTTTTTCTATTTCTCTCTCATGTTTATCCTTCCAAACATACTACTGCATGAAAAAGAAAAGAAAAGTAAAGTGAGATAACTCTATTCAGTAAATTATTTTTTGCGAATAACGAAAATAAGCTTGAAAGAAAAACACAAAAAAAAAATCATTTAATATATAAGATAACATTATATCTGTTTCTTATTCTCTCTTATTCTCATTTAAATAAAAGCAAAACATGTGAATCATGAAAATAAGTTCGAACATGTGAATTAGTTCATAAATAAAACTGTCCTAAAATGAAAACAATGATTAAAAAATTAAAAAGTCAGAATAGAGTAGATTAACCCACAAACCCACCTTAAAAAACTCATTTAATTATAAAATAATATTAAATTAATATTTGAATTATTTAATTAATTGAATATTATTTTAAAACTTAGAATTAAAAGAAAAAAGTAATCTTAAAACATGGAAATTGATGAGAATTTTTAGCGTCATAATTTTAATTTTTTTATCTTATTATGTATCAATCTTTAATTTTTAGTTATAAAATTTTAATATTTACGAATTATGTTTTTTTAAAATATATTAAAAATTATTTATTTTAAATTTTATGTGTCCTTTAATTATTATGGTTTAAAATTTAGGATTTAATTATTAATAGGAAGTGAATCAAACTAATAGTTTCTAAATTATATATTGATTGAACAAAATCAAAATAGCATGTGAATTAATATAAAGTAAATCTAATTTATTAGTCTTATCTAATTTAACGGTTATAATATTGTCTAATTTTTCTTTTTAATGAAATTAAGAATAATTAGTAAGAATAATTAGTAAGAATAATGTTGACTTCTCATATTAATAATAATAATAAAAATTAATAAATAATTTTATCTCTGATAACGCACTTTCTTTTTCTTTTTTTGATTAGACTACCTCTCTCTTTCTATATTCTCCTCCAAACACTTACTTAATTTTCATGTACAGCAGCAACAAAACACAAGTGACCCTATCAAACGGTTTCGGCGACGCGATGATTTCGAAGTACCGCCATTTTGACACTTTCCCTCCTTGATTATATAAAACGCTCCTTTCCCCTTCCCTAACATGGAATATGCTTGCGTCCATTCCATTCCGCTCCGCATTTTCTTTCGATGATCATTTCCTTCAGATCTGCTTCCTCTTCAAAGCTCTCTCTCGCGCATCGCATCCATGCCTTCTCATTCTCGAATCCTCAACCACCGCCATCTCTCTCCCCCTCTCCATCTCTCTCGCAACAAACGCCTCTCTCTCCCTCCAACCACTTCCCTCGCCTGTTCTTCCCGCTCCCGCTCTGGCTGCGCCGCTCTCCAGGTACTCTTCTCTTTATCTCTGTGTTTTCGAAACTCGATTTCGTGAATAGTTTGATTTAATTTATCTGGTTTATCGTTCAATTCCTTTTATGCAGCTACATCCCTTGATCATTCAGCATTATGAATGCGGCGTTCTGCGTAATGTCGTTCCTACGAGAGCCTTCGATGATGTTCGTTATCGCTTCTCCCAAAATCAATTTTATTTTGTTTTGTTTTCTGTAGTTTTGCTGTGATTTTACTCTTACGACACTTAATAATGTGCTCAGTCGAGGTGCTTGCTGTTCTGAAAGTCTGAAACCGTAGTTTCTTCCTCTCTACTTTTGAGTTTGAGAGATTGTTACTTCCGATCATTTTCATTTTTATTTTATTTTTCTGTAGTTTTACCGTTGCTTTACTCCTACGATTCGTAGTAGTATACTCAGTCGAGGTGCTTGCTGTTCTGACAGTCTGAAACCATAGTCTCCTAGTCTGTAATTTTGAGGAAGAGATGATAGCTTTTGATAATCTAAAGAAACATTTTCACGAGTAATAAAAGCTAACATTTAACGATGTTGAGAATTTGGTGCTTTTGATGCTTAGGTGCTTAATGCAAATCATTATCATGCTAACAATCAAGCTGAAATTCTAATTCTGATTGGACAAAAGCACTGAAAGCACCTGAGGAATTGCCCCTGAGTTTTGTCTTTCGTCGAACAAGTGCCCTTGATTCGTTGACTAATGATTGATGTCAAACTAATGTGATATAATGCGATTATTTTCACATGCATACAGTTACAAGGGTTTATATCTGGAATTTATTTTAGCGAACCCCCTTTGAGGCTCTAGCTGGTTATTATTTTGCCAATAATCGTGACTTAACTATGCTGATTCAGTGTCATGACTTTGATTATCTTTTACAGGATTCGTTTGACATACCAATGTTTGATGATTGGAATGCTGCTGATGAGAGTTCTGCGTATGTGTTATCTTCCAGTGATGGGGAAGACAGTGATGGTGAAGTTTTTCTCACTCCAGTGAATGACATTGATTTGCCTTCTGTTTCTGCATCAAATAATGAGGCTGTAACATTGGCAGCTCATAGGTTTGCAACCCTTGGGAGGGGGCACAAGAAACCTAGGCAAGTATGTAGAAACTTATGCAAATGATCTGGATGCCTTATTTGTCAATCTGAATATTATATTGAAAATATATTTCTATAGCGCGACATGCTTTCTAGAAATTGGGCATGATCTATGTAGCTCTGACATTGCATGGTGAAGCTGTGTCCAGGTGTCCAACTCATGTTGGATATTGAGTCATTGACACTCATACTACGCATGTCAAACAATATAATTACATTGTCGGTTTTTTCTTGGCTTTGACGTGTTGAGGACACAGATTCGATATGGCTCCAACACCTAGCCAACACTTCCATTTGGAGGGACTTGAAAAGGGACAGCACTGACAACAAAATTTTCAACTTTTTAACTTTTTAAAAATAGATTAAGGCAGGCAGAGAAAACTCAGAAAAGCTTCCTGCATACACAAAGTCACAAGCATGTTGTGTATGGTGGTAGATGGATGGTTTGAAGGTGAAGGATATTGTTCAATAGTATAGTTATGTTTCTTTGTTTTTTTCGACTCATTATCATAGGAAATGCATTTAAGTATAGTTAGCAACTTAATGCTTGATAGCCTTTCCTTTCATCTATTACTTAAGTCCTTAGAAATTATCCTTCCATTTGTGTGGTGCTATGGTAACCCAGTTCAGGTTTTAATGTGTTTGCAGGACCAAACTTGGAATTTTCATTACTATGGGACTTATAATTCTCTTGACATTACTGCTTTTGTATGTGGATTGGTGTGCATGGAGAATTGTTAGGCTTCCCCTATCATCTTTTTACTTGACCCGCCCTTTTCTCGTATCAGCCTTATTGGTTTCTTTTGCTGGCTATGTGTGTGTCCCTATTTTTCGTCTTTTCAAAATTATCCATGTAATCAAGCAACAAGGGCCTGCTAGCCATCGAATAAAAAAGCGTACACCAACCTTGGGTGGTTTGCTTTTTGTACCTATTGGTATAATTGTTGCACATGTCTTTGCTAGTTCCTCGTCAATAGAAGTATCTGGGGCAGCTGGCGCAACTATTGCATTTGCTGCAGTTGGTTTGCTTAGTGATATATTAAGCCTCACCAAGCATTGGAGGGTTTTGCCTGTATTGACCGAAGTTCTTTTGCAGGTGACTGGTTTATATTTGTATTAGAAACATTTCTTTGGAGTTTTTTCATCCCCACCCCGAAAAAAAGATCCCACTATGGTCGTTCAATGATATTTTTCTCATCATTTAGTGCTCACAAATCAGTTTCTGCAATCAAATTCATCACTAGTTCTGATATGCCTGAATTTTGTTCTTTTGCAATAAAAAATCTGCCTTATGACTAGACAACAGATTTTGCAAAAATGATGCGAGGGACTAAAAATGAAAAAATTATAACTAAAATAGGGTTTTTGTTCAAACCGATTACAGCTATGCTATTTCTTATTAAATCTGCCTTTTCTATACCCCACAGGTAGCTGTTGGAACGTGGTTTTCATTTTGGTTGGACATCGCCAGTATATCTTCACCCTATGGCATGTATACTTTCTTGTAACTAATCTGATCAGCATTTTTCTGATGGTAACTCACATATCTGTTCTCATATAATGCATTTCACAAACAGTTGCGAACATGATTTTTTGCCCCTTCTGTGCTTGAGTTAAAAAATAATTAAAAATGTGAAGATTTTGTTTTTGCTTATAGTAAAATCACATACAAAATTTACTGCTATATGCCTTGTTTAAGTTGAAATCAAATGTGACAGTTGTACTTCGATAATCCACTTGTTAAAGCAGGTATTACAATGAATGTGTTTGGTAGGACCAATAAACTAGTTACTAGCTAATATGCTAGTTTGACTTTTGTAGAAGTGTTTTAGTAAGATCAATAAACTAACTACTAGCTTGTATGGTAGTTTGACTTTTGTGAAAGTATTTGGTAAGGTACCTCAAAGTAGTTTGTTCTAGGAGTTTCGTGCTTATAAGTTTACAAGTTACTTCAACTAGTTTTTAGTTTGTTGCTTAAAGTTTATTTAATTTTCTTCCAATACATTTTCTTATTATTTTTAATCTATTTTTATATGTTGTTACTTATTTTCAATTATAGATATTGAGTATTTATTTTAATTATTGCACTATTTTTAGTATTTGTCAGATTACTTATTAATTTTTTAAGCAGTTCAAATTAAAAAAGATTTAATGTTACAAATTGAAGTAACTAATATTTCACTACATGATAGTGTGTAACAAAAGCGCACATTAACTAAAATTATAAAAAAGAAACTGAATGTAACAAAAGCTTAAATTGAGAAATAAAAAAATTAATTTGATTAATACTCATTAACTAAAATGACTAGCCCAAATAAAAAAACGCACATTCAACTTTTAAAAAGTAAATAAAAGCACTAGAAGTTTAATTTGAATTTAATTAATTTTTTAAATCTAAAATTATAATTACATAATTTATATAATAGAATTATATAGTTAGTTATGTCAATTTTTTGTCATTTTACATTTACCAACTAACATATAAGTTAGTTTTATCGAGTACTTCTAATTTAACAAGTTAACTTACCTGCGCAGAACTTGTAACTTCAGGAGCTTATCAGTTAACTTAAGTTGATAATTATATGAACGTTTAATGTTACATTTTTTAGTATTTTATCTTTAGATGGACTGTCTTCACTAATTATAGATTACACCAGTACGTAGATTTTTCCCTTGCTGGATACTTTATTCTGATCGATCTATTTTTCCTTTTGCATTCTACTGATGTACTTATTATAACTTAGTGTTACAGAAATTTTTGGATGATCTCAAGTAAAACAAATAATGAAGATTGCTTTCTGGTTTAATGTTACTTTTTTTAGCATTTTATCTGTTGATGAACTGTCTTCACACTTTATAGATTATATCAATACAAAGATTTTTCCCTTCTTGAGTAATCTATTCTTATAAAAAAATTTGTCATTTTGTTTACTACTGATATACTTATTTATAATGTATTTGTATTTTGACCTTTTGTCATGATACTGCTTGAGATAATGTGCTTACCAGAGATACCCAAAAGGGAGAATGGGACGTCTTCTATCATGTTAATGCTTTGTGATTTTATGTTTTCTATTTTTTGTTGGACTATGGTCAAGCCATTGCTTGTTTTAAAATGCTACTTCTCATTAGAACTGGAACTAGAAAATTTGTAGGGGTAGCTTGCTTTAGAATTTTAAAAGAGGGCGAGTGATGAGAGAAATTGATTTTATGGCGGTGCAGATCTAAGGAAGTGTGCATAAGATCTTTCTTGGAGGCAGGCCCATTTTTTACACACAGGTCCATCCTTGCTTGACATTAAAGTACAGAAGTTTGTCTTAGAAACATTCTTGGAAAGCTATAAATTTGAAGTCTTGTAATAGTAATTATGTGTACATTGTGTAAACTACAAAATGCATATTACGATGCCCATGAGTGAGACTTTAAGTTTGTTTATTTATCTGTTTTATTGACTGGTAACAAATCACGCAATCTTCCTCCTTCTCATTTCCTTTACTTACATGCAGGAAGATGCTGGTTCCTCTCCCATTGGGCCTGGTGTACTTGGGAAGATGTTACCAACTCTTGACATCATTTAGTTTTGTTTCCATGGGACATGGTGTTAAATTAGCAGATGCTCTTGATGGATTAGCTGGAGGTACTGCTGCATTGGCGTTTACTGGAATGTCAATAGCTGTTCTTCCAGTATGTTCTGGTTAGTAGCGTGTTTGTTAATCAAATGAGGACTTTGAAAATATCTTCATGCCAGATTTTTTTAAAATCATTGCAGTTCTATAATCAATAAAAGGAGTTTAAAAAGGGACTGTATAGATTATAGCAATAACAATATCAAAGACCTATTTCACTAGGTCAGATAGGTTATGAGGATCATAAGACGCCACTTGGTTCAGTGACCAGATCTTCAAGGATTATTATCTACCATGAGATCTTTTTTAACAAACTTTCGCCGATGTCTGTCTTGGTCTCCTTTTCCCCTTTTCACAGTTCTAAAAATCATGCAATCTACTTTCACAGTTCTAAAAATCATGCAATCTATTTTCACAGTTCTTTCCTGTGACCTTTATATGTGTTCAAACTACTACAACCGTTATTATTATTTTTTCTTTAATTAGCGAATACCAATGTCAGCATGTCTATAACCATTTTATATCTTGTCCTTTCTTGTGTAGTCAAGCATTCATCTTACCATTCTCATGTTTGCTACTCCCACTTTTTCTCTTGTCTCTTTAAAGTCCAATATCATAGTTATAGTCAAACATATAGCATTATTATCAAACTCACTTGAACCTGGTGGTTGATTCTTTGTAATCATACGTAACTCCCCGTAGCTTTCTCTATTTTAGCCATCTCACTTGTAGTATTGATTTTAGATATTTAAACACAAAAATTGGTACGACACCTTTCATCTTCACACGCAAGTTATATTTCTTTTGTCTTTTTACTAAAAAGGCAATGCATATTCAAATGTACTAACTTAGAGGCATGTTTGATATAATAACTAATTTTAAGTTGGCTACTGAAGACTGAACACTGTCCTCTCCCTTTACACAGGCTTAGGAGTGGCTATAAAATCATAGGCAGAGTTAGTATATGATAATTATGGACATATGCTACGAACAATATAATTCTGGCTATCTTACTGTTGTCTTGCAGTCTTGCACCTCAACGTAGCTGATACAACAAAGAAGATTATATGACTTGATTAAGTTATAGTCCATTCCTGATCTTAATTCATAGATCAGCATCCCTGCAGTTCTTTTGTAAACTGTGAATTTCATCCCGTAAAATAATATATTTTTATATTAGATGTTGAAAGTAAAATTTGGTAAGAAAAATTGTTTACCATAAGATTCTAGTTCTTTAAAAACTCTAGAGGAGCCATATCCTTGTTTGACATTATTTTGCCCGTAGTTTCTCCATACTTCGTCTTCAGCTTTCTAATGACAATAATGTCTTTCATGGTCAATTAGTGAGTTAAAAAATTTCTTAATGCACCTTGATCACTATTCATTATCACCATCTAAATCTAAATTCATTTAGTTATTTTTAACATCATGATACCCATTCAGGCTTTCACTGGAGGTCAGAAGGGCATTACAGTTCTCCTTAAGTGACTTCCACGATCAATTAAAGATGCTCTGGTCTTCCTTCTGTTCTTAATGCTCCTTGATCATTATTTCCAATCACCATGTAAATCCAAATTCATTTTGGTTTTTTTTTCATGTCATGATACGAATTCCTGCTGTCACTGGTGGTCAGAGAGGAAAATCTCAGTCAGTTCTTTTAACGCCTACCGATGTTGCCGTACCAACTTTGCTATTTATATCACAAAAAATGGTCATTTTTAGTACTATATAGAATGAATATTTCCTTATAACAGAGACTTGATATTTTCTTTTCTTTTTCTAAACATGCCAAACCAGATCTTGCTATATTTGGAGCTTCAATGGCTGGATCTTGTGCTGGATTTCTTCTACATAACAGGTACAAAGCGTCCATATTTATGGGTCATATAGGATCTTTGGCACTTGGTGGTGGGTTAGCTGCAATGGCTTCATGTACTGGAATGTTCTTCCCGCTACTCATTTCTTCCGGAATTTTCGTTGTGGAGTCATTATCAGTTATCATACAGGTCTGTCCCGTGCTTGAAAGCTTCCTTACAACAATGATTAGTTTGAATTTTCTTTTTCTTTTTATCAGTGAAACACGCTCATTACTTTGCTCAAAGACATTCATGTTGCTTGTTTTGAAATGAATGTATGCCCATCATTTCAAGAGCATGTGATGCTTACCATGCTCTTCGAGATTACCTCAATTAAGATGGAGAGGCAATGGGTATTTCAACATTATAACACCACATTGAGTTCAAATTTACTTATTATTGTATGTCTCCAATTTACATGCATTATTGGTAAAAAGGGTGTGAGATGGAAGAAGACACGTCCATTAACTTTAGGGTGCTCAGGGCCATTACAAATTTCTAAATTTTCTATTTCGGTTGCTTTGTATATCTTAGCTATAGAAGTTCACATTTAAATTGTTTGTTCCGTCGAATTGTATATGGTTTAACTCAACTATTATCTGTTAATAAATGCTATTTAAAAGTAAGGATTATCTTTTGATTGTACATATCTGTTTAAAACTGCTTTTGTTCATTTTGGACGTGGTCTATAAGCTAGTAAGCTCAACTTTTAATTATTATATTTTGTTCTTACCTAATGGGAGGGAACTATTATTTTCACTTACTTTTCTACATAACAGTTACGGGATATTTGATACGCAAAATGCGATGATACCTTCTAGCTTTACCTATTCTAGCATTCTGTTTCGTTCTTTCCTTTTTTGGACAGTCTGGTTGCTTTATTCCATTTTCACGTTTAAGTCGGCAGGACTGTCAAATTTTTAGCTTTTTTAGTGATTTTAATTTGCGGTTGTCTGAAAGGTTTCTACCTTGACATCTTTTTGGCTTGAGATCTCTCTTTGCCTCGCATTATTGGAATGTGTTTATTTTCTCGTAGGAAAACATCATTCAACTATTTTCGGTTGTTCGTGCGTATTAGAATCTGGATCATTCATTAGTTGGTTATCATCGTGTTGCTTATTCTGGTGGCTTGTGTTTCTTTATATATGTATAATTTACATATCATCTTTCCACCCCAACAAAGCCCGCCACAATAATCTGGTATTTGGTTTGGCTGTTTGCTAAGGAACACATTTGGCGCACACCTTCCCACACCATATTAGCTTGTTTGGTTTCCCTGTCCATGCTCCTTCAATGTATATCATATTTGCTATTCTCATACATTTTTTGTTAGAACATAATTAGAAGTAGTTACTGCATTCCAGCATTTGTACTCGCCCACCCCTCCCAAAAAATAGTGTATTGCATCTGCAAGGGTTCCCTTTCTTTATGCACGAAATTGGACTTCAATGACCAATTTGTTTTCCCTTTTCTGTGGGCGTGGTTTTCTTGTTTCACTAGTTGCGTGACGTTGAGAAGTTGGTTTGATCAAAATAAAAAAGTGGAAGGAAAAAATATGGAGGATAGCCAAAAGAGGCTGCATTGAAATCTCAACCGTAATTTTATAATTTAATACTTTATTTTGGATTAAGACATATCCAACATATATTCAAACTGTACGTATTCATGTCTATGCTAGTAGTAGAAATTGCTAGCTGGTATCATTTGGTTATTTCACAAGTAAAAGTTCTTATTTTAGTATCTCATTGTTTTCTTTTCTTTATTCCAGGTATTGTACTTGAAGGTAACTAAGAGCTTCCAGGGAGCAGGTTGGCGCCTTTTGAGGATTCCTCCCTTTCATTACCGCCTCCAATTACGTGGGTTCAGAGAACCAAATATTGTATTAGGTGCTTATCTTATATCATCTATTTTGGCTTTGCTTGGCGGCTATGTGGGTCTAGTTTCGGCATAACATTTTCATACGGATTGTTAAACAAGTGACACAGGTGAACAGTTTCGAATTAGACGACTGACCTTAGCAAAATGGGAAATATAAAAGTGATAGAGTTGCAATTCACTCCTTTGGTTTCAAAATACATACATCACGCCATTTTAACCACTGCTTGATATCAGTATTAAAAAATGATTATTGCTTGCTATCATAACTGTTTCCTACTAATGCTTTACTACTGCATCGCATGGACAATATTCCTATCACATTGACACCTATCCCCACTGTTACAGCATTACTCATGTCATGTCATGTCAATTTCTATTCTAACCATGAGCGTAAAGGTCGCAATCCTTAGATCTACATATATCCCATGTGGGCCTTGTATTTGGGCGCCCTGGTTCAATTTTCTCTTTCTCAGCAGCATGGTGTTCTTGACTGAGGCACCGAATTTTCAAAAATACAATGTGAAAATTCAGAGTCTAACATAACACTACTATTATCTCATTTTCTTCGTCCAGTATTTACCATCAGAACTGTCTTTGTTGTGTGTCATGCTAGCATACCATTTTCCATCGAAGCAAGAATATTCGCTAGATAGACGAAACTTCCAGAGCCGTATTCAACTCTGTGCTGTCCTGCTACACTAATGTTGACAACGAATAGGCTTTAAATAGTCTATTATAGTACACATTTTCATACTCACCATTTGACAAAAGTGCTCGTCGTAGGATATCTGTGCAATACGAATTTGTTTTCATATTTTCTTTTCGTAACCTATCTATGATTCTGTGTTCATTTTTTAACACATTAGCTGCAGTTAAGTTTAACCAAAAATATTTTCTTTTCTTTTATGACAAAGAGACAAGGCATCTTGACATGGGGGGCAGTCATTTTTCTGAGTTGTGATATATCATGCCCATTATTTTTAAATACTTCATCAACGTCTATTTTTTTTTTCTCTCTTTTACATCATAATGATAAAATTTATATTTTTTCTCTCTATCTGACATTTGGGTCTTAATTACTGTTATGGGTGTCATTTTTCTATCTATATAATATGATAGAATTAGTTCTCTCTGATAATTTTTCTTCATACACCAGATTCAAATGAATACTTGACGGAATCATACATGTATACATGAATTAATTACCTGTTAATGTTATTTAATCGTAATTGGCTATAAAACAGTGTATTTTAAGTGCTTATAATAAATAGAATAATTTAAATAGACTTTCATAAAACTGTATTATATTCAAACATTTGAGGCTAACTGTAATGGATAGACAACTTGTTTAATCTCGCGTATTCGTGTCCAAGATGATCTGGACACTTATATTTCTCAACTAGTATTTTAACGGGACTTTTTTAAATTTAGAATATATTCATTAATACAATTAAAATAATTAATAATAAAAAATAAAAGTAATTACTTTCTTTTTATTATTTACGGAAGTGTCTCGCACAATATAAATTTTTTAAGATTTTTTTTCTTTTATAGACCTTTTTTATTCTTTTTTACTATTTTTTATTATTGATTTTATTTATCTTTAATCAGATGTAATACTTCTTTTTATTTTAACTTAGTAAGTAAAATAACTCAGCAAGAATTCCAAATTCTTCTAATTCTAACTTTTGAAGTAAATTTATTTTACATGTAGCTCAAAAGTTGAAGTAAAATAAAAATTTATTTTAAAAGATGTTTAAGAAGTTTATAACGCTCTTTTATGGATTTTATTAAATTTTATTTATTGAAAATTTATCAGATTCAAGTTAGTGTGCTCAAATGTTAATAATAAATATTTTATTAAATAAAAATTTGTTGTTGGATAGACTAAAAATAAAGTGAAATCTAAACATTTTTTTACCCACTAATAGATAATACTCATATGTGTAAAGAAGCCGAAATAATAATTAAAAAATTATTTTCTAAAGTCTTTTAAACTCCTTATGTTATGTACACGCTAAATTTTGTCTCAAGAAACATATATACAAAAAATACTAAAAGAAATAAAACATACTGACAAAAATTATGGGATGAATATACTATGATGTTACTCTTTTATTCCTTTTATGAATTTGCGTAAAAAAAGTTAATAATAATTTTTTAATAGTTCATAATTAATTATTTTTGTTTTTATAAAATCTTATATTTTTCATCAAATAATTGATATGAGAATCGCGGTTCATAATGAATCTTGAGCTTCTGTAGTAGTGATTAAGGATTCAAAGCTGTTTTCTATTTTTTTAAAATAAAACACTTTTATTTCACTTTATTTTTAAAATTTTGATTAGAAGTTTAGAAGGTATATTACTTCCATCGGAAATATGTTAAAAAAATTCATAATATTATTACTGTCATTTGTAGTTTAACAAATCTCACCTACATCCAACAAATCAAACACAAAATCTATTAGACATATCATTTTCTCTTAAATATATCATTTTCTAAATAGATGAGCATATTTGTAAATAGTACTTCCTCTAGTCTATATTATAAGGTATATTTTTGAAAAAAAAATTGATTTATAATATAAGACATTTTATAATTTTAATAAATTTATTTTTTTTTGTTTGTATTTTAAGATATAATTATCAATGTTGTTATTAACTGGTAGAAAAAAAAATAAAAATCAATAACTAAAAATTAATTCTCTTTTATTATTTTAGTTCTTCTTCTTCTTCTATTATCTTCTACTTATAATATGTTTCTTTAATGTTCATTTTATATATTCTTAGTTTATTCATTAGACTTCTTATTTTCAAGTAATTAATTAGCATATTTAAATTTATTTATTTTTTAACATCATATTTTAAACTATCAAAATAAATATGAATCTTAAAAGTTCTTTTAAAATTATTAAAGACTTGTGTGAAAATATTAAAAAATGTGAAGTTGTTCAAGATTAGTATAAAAGTGATGTGACAACCATATAAATTGATCTAAACAAAAATCCTAGAGAAGAAGTGCAGTGTGAAGAAAGAACATCAAGAAACATGTGATCAAACTTATGCAAAATTTGATTTGAATAACTTTCCATTTGAAGATGACAATGATGAAGATATAAAGAAGAAAAAATTATTTGAAAAATGTATCAAATATTTCTTGATAAATTTTATTAAGAGAATATGTATTTCTTCATAAAACATAATTGGAAGTGGAGGATAGATGTTTCTTTAAAAACTTATGAATGATATCTCATACTTTTAGTTTATTTTCTGTAAGTTTTATTTCACTACAAATCTTTTATGACATTGTCTTTATCTTATTTTGGCTTCAACTTCTCTTCAATAGTTTCTTTTTTAAATTAATAGGAAAAAAATAAATCATTGCAGCAAAATCAAATAAGTTGAGAAACATAAAACTAATACTAAGTGAATATTCAAAAAGTTGTATACTAAGATATTTTTTAATAAATCTTAAAATGAACTTAAACCATAATTATTTTTCAAGTAGTCAACTTTTATACTAATGAGACATCACATTTAGTTGAGTAGACAATTGACTTTTCAGTTGCATCACTATTTTCTTAATATGAGAAATTTTGTAATTATTCTTATATTTTCCCTTCATTTATTTGTTCATTTAAAAATTAGAGCAATTTAAGAAAAACAATATCTTCAATATTTGTAATTACCTTTTTATTTTTATTTTCATTATGTGAATGAGAAGTAGTATTATCAAATCTATATTAATTAACTTTCTAAATTATAATTCAAATTGAAATTATAAAAATTAATATAATTTTAATATTTATATTTGTAATTCGATAGAAATTAAAAATTTTGAAATAAAAATTCAAATTTTTAATTAAAAAATGATTAAAAATATTCCATTTCTAATTTAAAAATATTTAAAATTCATTTTGATTTTAATGAAAAACCATTCAAATTCTAATTTTAATTAGAATTTAATTTAATTTCATTTTTAATTTTGTAATTTTATTAAAAGAATAATTTATTTATAAAAAATATTTTATTATATTTCAATTAATTCATTTAATATTATTAATTAATAAAAATGAAAATTATATAAATTAAATATTTTTCTTAACTTATGTAATTCTGTCACATATATCTCATAACATGGATTAGATAGAATATAATAAAAATAATATATATATATCCTCACCTGAATAACTAAAAGTGGTGTCTGAGTGGGCTCATGGTTCCACATGTGTAGGGTTTAGGTGAGGAAGGAGTCAAACAAACAAGACTGAAAACAGAAAGCTGTATGATGAGACATTTCATAGCATGCCATGGCGACTGACAAACTACTCTGCACTCTGCACTCTGCACTCTGCACTCTGCACTCTGCACTCTGCACCACTTCAATCTTTGTTCTTGTCGGGACAAATAAATGCTCTCATTAACCATCCTCCTCGCCATTTTAGCATAAAATATGTTTTATGTCTTTAAATTTTCAATACTCTGGTTATAATATTTTTAGAAAAAACTATTCATTTTTAGTTTTGTTTTAAATGGTTATATATAAATTAAAATAATTGAAAAAAAAGTGAAACTTTAAGAAGGTGTGATGTTGGAGTGTGAAGAGACGACAACACAGAAGACAAGAATGCAAAGAACATAATACTCCCAATTCCAAGAGGCTAACAATGGTGTCAGAGGAAGCAATATAGCGTAACATAACGTGCATGTGATGTGATTCAGACCGCATCCCCACCCAGTTTTACACTTTCCTAATCTCAATCCTCACTCATTCAGTAACAGTGTTTGAATGCCTTTTTAATTCACCAGAATTCACACTTTCCAAACACACCCACTTGCCCTAAAAAAATAAAATTTGAAATAGACAGCTCAATCCAAAGAAAAAACTAATTCCCA
This sequence comes from Lablab purpureus, assembly GCA_030347555.1. Lineage (NCBI taxonomy): Eukaryota > Viridiplantae > Streptophyta > Magnoliopsida > Fabales > Fabaceae > Lablab > Lablab purpureus. Next base: position 14,544,542 of record CM059259.1, read on the forward strand.
TAGATAGTACAGTACAGAATGTTCTACACTAGTCCACTCAAATAGAATGTTCACTAAAAGGTAGCTACAATCTTTCATTGTGTGTTCTAATCTTTACTAATAATTTTATGCTTATATTTGTAATTTTTTATTTACATATTTAATATTAACAAAGTTTTTGGAATAATTTAAGGTAATATTATTTTAAGAATTAAATATATTTTTAATTTTTTAATTATTTGTGAAAATTATGTTTTGTTTTTAAAATAAATTTTAGATTTATTTGCCTTTATGTTTTATAAATTTATTTAAATGATCTATGGTAATGTGTTAATTTTTTTTTTTTTTTATTCTTTATAGTTTTATATTCATCATTTTTCTCTTAAACTTTTTTATTTTTTTTTATATTTTTAAGGTATTTTTATTTGTCATTAATAATCATTTATACTTATTTATAAAATATAAAGACAAAATAGATCTAAGATTTGTAAGAGACAAAACACAATTTGAGTAAATAATTCAGAAATAAAAGCATAATTAATCCTTATTTTAAAAACCTTTATTTATACCACTTTTTCTTTTTTTACCATTAAGTTTACCTTATATAAATTTTCGGTTTTTCAAAAGGATTTACCATGCTTCAACATTTCAACATAGTTACATGCTTCAACAGTTCCTAAGTTTCTATATAGTTTCTATATAGAGTGCTTGTTATGAGCTATTTTTTACTACATTCCAATTTTACAAGCTCGTAATAGTTGTGTTACCAATTTTCTGACTTTAAATATAGATTGATATATTTAAATGTTATTGCTTCTGAATAAGTTAAGGAATTGGTCTCCACTTTTACACAATGTGGAATTATTGGATCAACCAGAATAAATATTTTTATTTATTTTACTTAATGTTAAATTAATATAATAAATCGTATGGTAAGTTACTCATATGAATAAAACATATTTCAATCTTGTTATTTTATTTAGCTATATATTTATTATATATAATACATATATAATCTATAGTATTAATAGAAAGTCGGATTTTTAAAATATGTTTGTTAGTTCATTTATTAAATAATATAAAAGTTGCATTTCGGTTTATACATTATAATTAATAAATACTCTACCAAGTATATTATGTATTTAAAAATATTATTTACGTTATTTATTATATATAATACATATACACCATTATATTAAGTTCTATCCTTTATAATTGCTCAACATATTATATTCAATAATACAGTATTTAATGTATTGGGAGTCAAATTTAACAACAACTTTTTAATGTAATATATTATTTATTTAAATTTTAGGTATTTTAACGTTTGAAATTATTATTTTAGAATATTTTTAAAATAGAAAACTGAAACATATAATAATATAATATATTAACTTATTACAATTTGTCTTTTAATTTTTTTTTACTAATAATCTGACTGGATATTTTTTAATATTATAATATTTAATATTATTGATCAGTTCAATTTATTGTAATATATTGATATTTACTCAATATGAATTCAAATAAAATAAAACTATTGTAAAAATTACTGCTTATTTATCTGCCCATTGATCGATATTAAAATATACATAAGAATTATCATTTTTATTATTGTTTAAAAGAATTAGTTTATATAAGCATATTTTAAAATATAAAAATTATATATATATATATATATAATAGTACTATATGAATAAATCACAAAACATGTATAATAATTTATCTCAATATTTATACTTAATGCTACCTTTTTTTTTACCAATTATACATCTATGTGTCTTTTAATATTTAAATATTTTTCACTTTGTTTTTACTGTGGTGTGTAGAGAGTAAAGGGTAAAACAGGAAGTTGCACAATTATTTTGAAAGAATAAAAATATTTATCGTATTTCTTATTCTCTAAAACAACCTTGAAGACTCAAAAAGAAAAGGAAGGAGTATATAATTGGTAAATTTATGTTTTGTTAGACATGTCAATTTTAAATTTTTGAATTTTCTTTTTTACAATTAAATTATTTTAATTACATATTTTTATATTATACCTTCTAATATTCATCTCGTGCTATTTTTCAAATATTTTCAATCAAATTTAAAATGTCAAATACAGTAAAATATCATACTTTTAAATAGATATCCTATTTTTATCATGCCAATTAATATAATGTGTTATAAAAACTATCATTTGTTAATATAAATATCTTGAAGTTTAATGTTAAAATAGTAAAATAAAAAAGTATAAAATAAAATAATATAAAGGTGTAAAAAAACATTTGTTATGTACGTTATAATGAATATTATGCAATAAAAAATAATAGTAAAAAACAGTTATCTTATAAAAGAAAATAACAATTTTTATATTAAAAGTAAAAGAAGAAAAATATATATTGTAATGTTCTCACTGTTAATTAACATATATTAAAAATACATGCATCAACAAAATTAATTAACATAAAATATATACATGTATTTTCAAAAAATTATAGATATACATATATATAGTACTACTATAGTCGATAAGTCTATTGAATTTATACTAATTTTTTAGTTACATATTAGCATATTATCATCACAGTTAAAAATATATAAAATAAATAAGATAAAAATACAAAAAAATAGAAGTATAAAATATTAAAAATTTGTAAGAAACAATTTCATAAATAAATAAATTAGCCATATTCCTTATCTGATTAAGAAGTTGTTTGTTAGGGAATGAAACAAAATCAACCTACTTCAGTTTTTATCATAAACTAACACGTGACGTGACTAATGATTAAAATATGCTTCTGCGTCATAAGATTGTTGTTGTTATGGACACAACCACAAATTTACTAAGCTCACACCTACCTTCTTCTTTTCAAATCTATTGTAGCTACTCACCACAACATAATTATTTGCCTCTCTTAAAACACATAATCAAATACAATCTCTATCAATCAAATTTTACTTTTCTTGGTAAATCACGTAACGTAATTATCCACTTCCCTAAATTCACTACGCAACTTAAAATGGATTATACACTGCACTAACCAATCTTTAGTGTGGTCAATGGAAGAAAATGAGTTTGAATGCCGTCAAAAACTAAGATGATAACACTAAGCCACCAATTAACTAAGAGATAAAAACATCGTTTTAATAAAACCGTGTTATCAACTCCTTTCTCTCAACGTCGTTCCAAATGCAACTTAGGCTAATAATTGTATTAATTAAATTTATAATCAGTCCCTTTGAAACACTGATTAACGAAATCTCTTGTGATAACATAATTATGGAGAATGATGAGAATGAGTAAGCAAAATATGTGTTTTCCATAAATAAAAAACACCCTTTAGATCTTTACAAAAGAAACACAATAACCACCCAATCTTTCTTCGTTACATAATTTTATTCATTGCTAATAACCCCCCAATCATCCACCATCCAATCACCTCTCACATTCACATTCACATTCACAAACTCTTGCAATAATAATACTAATAATTCCATATTTCAAAAACCCAACAAATACCAAAACAAAAATCAAAAGTCAACACAATTTTTTTATGGCGGCTAAACACCAAACACAAACAATTTTTTATGATAAAATATATTTAAGATCTCCTAATTTTCGGTCCAAATTGATCTTATCCAATTCAAACTGAAAATTCAAATCTAAAATACATTTTATCCAATTAAATTTTAAAAAATGGTAAAAAAAATAAAACCTGCATGCCACGGATGAGAAGGAAAAACAAACCCTGTGAAGGGTATTAGAGTCATTTCACGAGGTCCTCGACGGCAGGGAAGGAAGGATATCGTGTGCAGCGTCGGGAGAGAAAGACCCTGCAATCGTCTTTAGGACATATGGTGGGCACGTACGCAATCTCATCACAGCCGTCCGTTCTGTCCCTCTTGAAATCGATCAACGTGGCGAACATCGCGATGAACAGAACAAGGTGATTCAATGCGTACCTTTGACCCACACACTGGTGGGGCCCAGCACCGAAGGCCAGAAAGTTTCTTTTAAATATTTGGTCTTCTTGTCTCTCCTCCGAAAACCGCTCCGGGTCGAACCGCTCCGGTTCGGTGAACCCCTGAAACGACGACTCGAATGCTGACGGGAACACGATAGCCCCCTTCGGTATTGTGTAGGACTCCGTCAGCGCGAACCTCTCCGCCGCGATGTGCGGCACCAGAGTCGCCGGCGGCCGCAATCTCACTACCTCTCGAGCCACAGCCTGCGTGTACTTCATCTCCCGGAGCATCTCCGCGGTAATCAGCTCGTCCGACTCCGGCGACCAGGTTCCTGCGACCTCTGCCCTAACCTTCGCCAGCACCTCCGGGTGCGAGTCCAGCAGCGCCACGGCCCACAGCAGCGACGACGTGGACGCGTCCTGCGCCGCAAAGAGAAAATCAAATAGGTAGCCACCGATTTCGGCGTCGGTGGAGAACGGCGCCGCCGGCTCCCCAGTCACCCTGGCCTCCTCGATTTCCCTTAGTGTTTCCTGCATCCAGTAATCAATTAGACATGAAGGCTCTTCCCCTTTCTTCATCCTGGCTTTGCTCATCTCTGTGCAGGTGGCTAGGGTGTCGACGAGCCGGTCTACGGCGAGCCTCGCGTTTCGGAACGCGGTGCCAGGGAAATCAATCGGAAGCTTCATAAGGCCAACGTTGAATAGAAAGTAGTCCCTCTCGAAGCGCTCCCGAGCTTTGAGGCCCAGATAGGGGCCCACGAAGACAGTCTGGGAGGTGTCGAGGTTCATGTCACGGGCGAGGATACGGAGCGGAATGGAATTGGTTTGGGCTTGGGCTTTGGCGACCCAGGACTTGAGGTGATCGAGGATGATAATCTGCTGGAGCGCGGTGTAGGTGGAGAGGGCTTTGGGGGTGAAGTTGGGGGCGATTCGACGGCGGAGATTCTTGTGTTCTTGGCCCATCATGTAGATGAGGTTGTGTTCGCCAAATAGCTTCTTGCCGAAGGGGTGTCCCACAAGGTGGAAAGCGTCGGGCCTGACATTGGCGAAGACCTTGTGGGAGAGTTCGGTGTCTCTGATGAAGACGATGAAGTTGCCGATGATGTAGTTTGCGGAGAAGCCCAAAGGGGTGGACTTAGCCAAAGAGGACTGAAGGTCCCAGAACTTAGTTGGATTGCGAACCAATGGGATAGCGTTTCCTAGGAAGGGCACCACGAAGGAGGGCCCTGGGATGGAACCCTTCTTGACAAGGTACGAGATCTGTTCGAGGAGAATGAGGAGGAGGATGAAGCATAGGAGGTAGGAGGCTATGTCGGCGAGGGAGAAAGAGGGTAAGAGAGGGGTCATGTTGATAATGGTGTGCGTGCAATGCAGAGGGAGGAGATTTATTAAGAGCAGTAAAGTGGGTTTGAAAAGTGCGAATGTTGAAAAAGGGTGAAGAGGGAGAGAAGTCAAAAATGGTGAGATTTAATTTGATGTCATAAATTAGAGTTTTGAGAAGTAAAAGCGTAGGTGGTGAGGGAGAATGGTGGGAAAGAGCAGGGGGGGTAGGAAGCAGAAATTGTGGTGAAGTAGTTGTAGTTTGAACTAGGAAAGAAGAAGAAGAAGAAGAACAAGAACAAGAAAAGAGGTGAAGAGAAACAAAGAAAAAGAGGATTGGGGAGAAGAAGAGGTGGTAGGAGAAGGTGGGTCAATGGTGGGGTTGAGATCCAGCTAGGTAAGGCCAGGTTATGACGTGGGAAACATCGTTTACGACAACCAACACATAGTTTCCCCTTTTCATTTCAAATTTCATCTTCACTTTCATCTCTAAATTCTATTTCTTCTAAAAACCTAAGTAATGCCAAAAACATACTAACTTTTTTATTTAAAAAGTTAATATACTTTTTAGTCTTTACTAAACTATAACGTCTTTTTAAGAATTTTAATATACAAAATAATAAGGGCAAATCTTTTTATCTAGAAAGTAAAAAAATCTTCACTCTTTCCATACTAATACTATTTCTCCATTTAAAATTTATCCATGCCTTACTATAAATTTATTTTCATATATTTTACGTTTGGAAAATTTGTTCTTACGTTTCTATCCTTGATATTTTGATTGGAAAAACCAATGCTTTGCACACTTTACCTGTTACGAAATTTGAAGAAAACACTTTCGCTGCTGTCTCTCTCGCTGTCTCTCTCGCTGTCTCTGGACCAGAATAACCTATGTACATGCTAAAGAAGATTACAGCAATGTGATGAAATGAAAATTTAAACGAAAGGGTTTAAAAGTGTTTAACTTAGAGCTGAATATACGACGTAAATTTGAATTATTGAGATTGTAGAGGTTAAAGGTAGAAGTGCAGTGCAGAGAAGGTGGGTGCTGTCTGTATATGTACACGTGTGTCTTTTGTTGTAAAGCTTTCGGTTGTTTTTTGTCTGTATTCTCGTTGGAGCATTATGTTTTGTCACTTCCGCCTATTAAAATATCCAAATCACGCAACAAACGAGTTACGCACATTTTATTACTCTCCTCATTCATGTAATTCTCTTTTATTTATTTTTAAAGTTTTCAAATATATATTTCTTTGGATATAATTTTTTAATTTCCTTATTTTATTCTCGGATTATTCATCATCCAAAATTATAATTAACTTTATGTTTAAATTGACATTATCAAGACATTAATTATCTATTAGTTGATACAGATCACTCTACATTTAATTTAACATAATCAGGTCCACATATTTATAAGAGAAGGTCCACTTATTTGAGGAATAAGTGGAATAAATTATTTCTATTTTGTACTTCTTATTTTAATTTATAGTATAACTTATATTAATTAGATTTTATACTATTTTTTATGAAAAAAAATATTATCTATTTGTACTTACCAATGATAATTATATATTTATATATATAATATAATATAAGATAAATTTCTCCCAACCTTATTAATAGATATAAATAAACATATATTACAATTTTCTTTTCTTCCTTAGATTTTGTAGTTTTTTTCTTCCTCGTCTTCCTTTTTTTTTTCTATTCATTAATATTTCACAATTTTTTTAATATATTTAGTTATAATATAAAGTTGAAATACATATGAAATCATATATCATTTACGATTAAGAAAAATAATCTTATATATATATACACGATATTAAAAGTTAAGAAAAAAAATATAAGTTTTGTCGTTGTAATTATATTCTTTATTGACATGGCTTTCCTTTTCTTCAAAATTTATTAAATAATATTTCAATTCATTTTTAAATAAACTATTTTGAATAATTTTTGCATTATTTTTTATTTGTAATTTATATGAATTTTCAAGAAGATTTTTCACTCAATTACTTGCTGTAACGTAAAATGTTGATATTCGTTTAAAGATGAGTTTTGTCAAATTATAAAATAATAACCTATATATCTCCTCTAAACAAAGGGAAAATACTACATAAATCACCTAAAAAATAAAATCATAATACATATTTATTTATGTTCCAATTTTTTGCTTTTCTTTTACTGTCTTCAAATTTTAATTTTGACAAATATATATATATATATATATATATAAGAGGAAAACTAATAATTGCATAAAGTTTTAATTACTTTGATTTCCAATAAATCATGAAACACATTCCACCAATTACAGATATTATTTTTATATGAAAAAATAATCTATATCTAACTAATTTGAGTCATTAATCTAAATTAAAATAAATAATTTAAATAATAAGTAATTCATTTCACTCCATTTTAAAATAAATGGATCCTTTTTCATTATTAAAAAGTTATGCAAAAATCAAACCAACATTTTAATCAACCAAGTCTGGATCTTGTTAACATGGATGATTTTTATTCATATAAACAACATAAAATAAAATAGGCTTTTTATTTTATAATTTTCCTTTTTATCCTATTTTATAATCTTCTTAATTGTTCTATTTTATATAATTTTGTATATATAATTAAGAGCAAGCTTGTAAAGTAAAAAGTCCATCTCAAAGGGAAAATATATTCACTTTAAATGTTACCTATTTAAATTTCGCCATTTAACTTTCTAAAAAATATATTAATAAAAAATTTAAAACCATGCTTATTAAAATATAAATTAATGAATTCAATATAAATATATTATAAATTCAAAACATTTTACAAGGCGTTACTCTATTGGCACGTCATATCAAATGAAATAGAATGATGTGATGTTTAGATAATCTCGTTTTAAATGCGTACATATAAAACGTTTAAACATACATAAAAGTTAAATTCTTCATTTAATTTTCTCTGTCTCTCAACGTATAGCATAATTGTATTATTGCATTTGAGAATCAATGAAAAATAGCAATATGGATTTGATACAATGTATATATTATTCCTTCTAAAATAATATTATGATAACGTAAAAATGTTTACCAAAATTAAGAGAAAATAATGTTTTTTGTTTCTTTAAGAAAGTAAATTCATAATTATTTTTTCAAAAAGCATGTATTCTATACGATCTTGTAGTTTAGAAAAAAATCTTCGTAGTCTTTATACTGGTTATAATTAATAGTATTTAACAATGATTATAAAGTATAAAAATTGTAAATTTAAAACTAAAAACATTACTATTTTTTAGATTAAAACGAAAAAAAGATAAATAGATTTTAAAAGACTAAAACTGAGTTTTAATTTTTTTTAGAAAAACGGAAGTATACTTTACCCAAATTAAATTAATAAAATTATAGGTAACTAAAAAATATTTCAAGGAATATTGGATATGAAAATTGAAAATAATTGCAAAACTAAATTATCATGATAGTTCAATTAATAATTTCACTTTCTAAAACATTAATAAAAATTAATATCCTTAAGTTTGACAAAACTAACACATATTATTATTAAACGGGACACTATTAACTTATAAATTTTCCAAATAATAAATTATTTTACTGATTAATTTTTTTTAATAAAACTAACTAATAAACTAGTTGGTATATTAAAAAATATAATTATATAAATATTTTTTTAATTTTTTAAACAATAATGTATTAATATCATGCTACTTCCTACTGTATAGAATGATAATTTCATTTGTTTTAACTTTTGACGTTTCTAAATTAGATGAGAAAACCTGTCAGTCAAAAGTATAAAAAGGTAAGAGCATGAAATATATGACTTGACAAATTATCATATTTGTCAAAAGAATCAAATTTTAAAACCTTAAATGTCACAAAAAAAAATTCAAAAAACCAACCAATAATGCTCGTATTCTTTAGAAAGGAATATGAATATACTTCCCTCGCCTTTCATGTTAAAATAACAAAGTTTAACACTTTATTCTAGAGAAAATTTTGTTAACTTTTTTTCATTTTTAGTATTTATCAACGTCTTCATAATATTATATATAAAATGTAACGGTGTTATATAGTTATTTTTTAAAAAAATGCACGCAAATATTAACGTAAGATTGTTTAAAACAAAAACTCCAATATATTATTCAAATGTCTAATTTTTATAACATTATCTTCTTCATTAATTTTTTTCATCAAATGTCATTTTTAGTCTCTTATGTACTATTAATAATGAGCAAACTTGTTTTGACTTCTATCAATTTTCACAGCTTTCAATTACAAGCTTAAAGAGGGTAATATATTATTGAAGTCAAACTTTTAGTCAGATGGGTAGTTTGAACTTTGGAAGACAAATAATAAAAAAAAAAACTCAACTAAAACTAGACATACAAATCATGACAAGGAGACAAAAAAGAAAAAGACATGGGAAAGAAGATTAAAAACCTGCTAAAGCAATTTAACATATTAAATTAAAAGTATTTCAATATATACTAATTTTAATTAAAAACGTGTTTTCAATTATTTAAAACTAATAATTTTTTATTTATTTAAATAAATTATACATTTCAATACAAAAGGAGATAATATAAAATCATAGAAAATAAAAACGTATTTTACTTATATTTTGAAAATATTAAAGCTAATTGAATAAGTTTTGTATTTACCCTTAATAAAAATGGCTAATGGGAAAGGAAGGTGATTAACATATGCAACATTCAATTTATTATAGTTTTGGTTGTAAATAATATTTTGTTGTTAATGTTATATAACTATGAATTAGGTTTGAGTGCGTGAAAGTTTAAAATATTTAAATACGCTTTTGAAGTGTATTTATCTTGTGCGTATTAATTCGTTGAGATTTCATTACCAACTCCACAAATGTAAACAGAGAGTGGGGTTTGTTTAGGTGATCAACTACATAGTTTTTGGACGAGACATGTAATGAAGAAAATTCGGAAAAGAACAAAAAATTAAAAAAAGTAGAGTATTTTTTTATACTATTTAAATTAAAAAAAATAAAAAAATAAACTAGTCTTCTGGATTTTTTGTTTGAGCAATTTTTTATCATTTAAATTAAAAGAAAAAAGGGAAAATAGGAGAAAATGAAGAAAATGATTGAGTTGAAGTTCTCTATCCTATCCTATTTCTCTCCTAATCGCTTGGTTGACCATAAACTTTACATAATATAGGAAGTTTTACGAAGGTTATAATTATGAACGATAATTAATGAAGATTGTTCCATCTTTTTCTGGGGTGGATTTACTTTCGTCTCTTTCACAACAGTTGCTAGAATTGTTGAATTGAAGGCAAAGAGAATTTTTGGAATATCTCAATCGTACCATTTTGGTTGCTTTTATCTCTCATAGGATTTGGGAATATATTGAGTCAATTGTTAGGGCTACGTTAGTCTTCAGTTTCCATTCAACTTTTGAAAGCTGATAAAGACTTAAAATTCCCAAAGGCTCTTTTCATAACGAACCGAACCGATGCTAATGAGCAGAGAACTGTTAGCAAAAGTCGAATGATAATACACGATATTCGTGGAACTCTTATAAGATTGCTTCACTGCATACATACCATGTTCGATGCCTTCCCATGTCTGAAATTTCACCATTAAAATTTCATGCTCCAAAGCTTTCAATGCCAAGTTAAAGACACATTTATAATTTTTGCTGCAATATTAATGATATAAGTTATACCCCATCAATAATATCGCATCAAATCTAACCAAACTATATAGTATTACTTCTTATAAGTGTCCTTCTTGAAAAAAAAAAATTTGTTTTATATTATCTATCGTTTGCAAATTTTAATAATACATTAATTATTTTTTATCCACTATATTCTTATTTTTAAAAATATAAAAATAATTAAATGATTTTTTTATGAGACTTTAATGGACCAGCTGTTTGTATTAACCAATTATTTTTTATTTTTTCATCTACTTTTTCGTCAATCAATAAATCACATTTAATTTTTTAAGGATATTATTGAAACAATTTTTAAAAAATTTATTATAAATTATAGAAATTACTATTTTTATTGATATATGCAAAAAAATGTTAAACGCTCTTATTTAGAAACAAAAAAAATATACTTCTCTAACCTGCAAATATTTCAAATCATGTAATAACGCTTAAATGTTTATATTTATTCCATAATAGAAATAAATTTAGTTTTATATATTTCTATTTCTTTTCACTCTCACATTTCATCAATATATCTCTAAATACATATAACAATAATAAAAAAAATTGAATTGATCGAATTTAAAAAATAATATTATAAATCGAACAACCTTATGTATTTTGGTAACAAAATATACCCGCATAAAATAAAATACTATTATATAGAAAAATATATATAATAAACAAAAAAATTATCAAAAAATATTTATTCACGTATTCCAAAAAGATTCATGTTAAACAAGTTCTATAAAAGAGTAACATTTTTACCACCATATTTGAAATTTATAGATTTATGATAAATTTAAAGTATCAAAAACTTAAAACTTTTAATTTCTAAAATTTATAATATAATATTTTTAGAGTTTGAAATATTAAATTATATTATTTTTAAATAATTTTAGATGTTTTATGAGATTTTTGAATGCTATATAATAAGAATAATAATTTAAAAAATTAAAATAATAAAAGGAAGAAGTAAAAGAAAGAAAAATACATTTAAAAAATTACTATTTTTTAAAAAAAAAAATTATTATTATTATTTTTAAAAAATTATGATGGCTTATCTATGAAGAGATAAAAAGATAAGCTCAAGATTCCCTTACATTCAATTCCCATTAATTACAACCTATTTTAATAAATGGAAAGGAAGAAAAAAATTTGAAGTGAAAATTTTTGACACAGTCTGAGAGTGCCTAACAGGCAAAAAAATTATTTCATTTATTTAATAATATTTTATTATTTATTTATTTTATAATTTATATTTATTTATTATATTTGAATTTTTTTTACTATTTATATATATTATTTAATTTATTTATAATTTTGTACTGTTTTTTTAATAATTTATTTATCTTTTAAATTTAAAATAAATAAAATATATTTAATAAAATTGTGATATTGATAAATTTTTTAATGTAATATTCATATATTATTACGTATATTTATATATTATTATATTTTTTATTAAATTATTTTATATGATATTTGTTTTATTTTTTAATTTTTTTTAAATATCAATTTAAATAAATGGATATATCAATTTTGTTTATTTTAAATATTTTGATATTACGAGTGATGGAAAAATAATATAAAATATTACTTTTTAAAATATAATTAAATTGAGAAAAGGGTATCACACATTAAATATACAATGAACTCTCATTCAAATTCTTACTGTTCAGTTAAGGTAAAGTATCTCTGTAAATGAATTTCACTACCTAATACACAAATTCAATTATGGATTTATACATTGTCTTATGTGTATGAACTCACATTTCATATGTATATATCATTTATGTAATATTCAAAATTTTATGGTATGATACTTTCTTATGGAAAAAATTACGTCGCTGATATATCTTTATACCAGTGTTCGTGTAATAGTATTATTTTCTTACACAATATTTTTAATATCATGTAAATATTTTATTATTTTTAAACTACTAATCTATATAGGTGAAACAAAATCAAATAAACTATTTAATGATATAAGAACAAAAATCAATAAAATTTAATTAATTAAAAAATGAGTTAAGTTTACATACATACATGTGGACTTGTTATTTCATGTGTCTTTCTCTCATGACACCTCATGTTATACCATGATATCTTCGTTCACTTTTATAAATTTTATTATGTTATGTTGTTTTTAAAATTTTGTATCTACTTTTATTTAAATACAAAAATCTTACAAAAATTCATCTATACTTCAATTTATTATTCCTATCATATAATAATTAAATTAATTATATTTAATACAAATAAATAATATTTTATTTTATGATTTTTGATCTTATATAAGATCAAAGTCTTATTTTTATTGCTATATCAGTATATTCTAATATAAATGTCTTATAAAACTCATATTTTAATATTTAATTATGAGTATGATTCTTATAATGAAGATATTTTTATATATCATAAAATTTAAATTAAATTATTTAATTAAATTTAAATTCATAACAATAATAAAAAAAACTTTATTAAAAATTATTAATTTTAAAATGTTTATTAACTCTTTTTTAGATAAATATAAATAATTACTTAAAATAAATAATATTTATTGATAATTTATATAATAATATTGTCATGTTATTTTGACAAGACAATTTTATATTGTATTACATAAAGAGTCCATAACCATACTTTATTAAAAAATAGTACTCATATAATTTTTAGTAGTTTGTTCATCCCATGATGCTAGTCTCCTTAGTTTGATGCTTTATGAAATCTAAACTTCTATATTTCATTTGACTTTAAACTATTAAAAATTAAGATTTATTAAAAATGATTAACTTTTTATTTTTAATAAATATAAATGTCTTCTTAATTTGACAAAGACAATTTATCTATAATTTGATATACAAAAGAAAATTCCCTTTTATATACACATTTTATATTATCATTTTATCTTTAATTATATTTTAAAATAAAAATAAACTATTATAATTATAAAAATTACTATTAACATTTTGTAATTATCCATTTCTTTTCACATAATCATTATTATTATTTTTTCTTTAAGTCATGCTCACTAATAAATAAATAAATGAGTAGTGATTATTATATAATTTTTTTTTCTTTTAAGACATGAAATCTTTTCTTCACTAGTAAATAATTAAATGAATAGCCATTTTTACATATAAAGATTTTACTCCTATAACTTATTAATAATTGGGTGGTTCTTAATCAGGTGAAATATGAGACGACTTTATGACTATTTTTTAACAAAATAAATAAAAAGTAATGAAAAAAAAATAAAAACAATAATCACAAAAATCTCATATAGTCAGTATTTAGAGAAAAAAAAATTAAATGTTCTATTAAATAAAGTCTTGTTAAATAATTTTAAGAAAAAAATAAAAATAAAATTATACATCAACTATTTTTTGGTATACAAATAATTTGTCCAAACAAATTTATCTCCGCTTTACGGAAGAAAAAAGTAGGAAGAAAAATATTTTTCATGAATTAATCTGTAAAAGTTATGCTACTCAACTTAAGTGAATTTTTCTTGTTTGTTATTTTAAAAATTATAATGAAATTTTTTTTATTTGATCTCAAATATATTAAGATAATATCATTAAAATTAATTATTATATTTAAAATATTATTTATTTTAAAATTTGAAACTACGTTACAATTTTATCTTTTAAGTATTTATTTTCTTGTAAATCTATTTCTAAAAGGACAAATTTACAAGGAATATTTATACAATAAAATGAAGAAAAAATATATAAATAAAATAATATTTAAAAATAAATATCGAAACAATATATGCAGTGTTATATTTCTTTTCAAATTAAAAAAAATTTGAAGAAAAAAGTGAAAAATATAAAAAAATATAAAAATTAATCGTTACTACTATATCAATTATATAAGTACAAATACAATAATATATATTATAATCAATTTACATATTTGATTATAATATAATATTTTATTATATTTTCATGTATATAATTATTATATTATTTTATTTATTATTTAAATTTTAAAATATTTATATTTTTATTATAATAAAATAAAAATAGTAAATAATAATTTTTTATAAGTATAAAATAATAAAATTAAAATTATTAAAAAATAATTTATAATTTTATTTATTTTTAAAATTTATTATATCAATCAAATCATTCATAAATTTTCCTTTCATTTTCATTCTTAGTTTTCCTTAATACAAATAACTTTACTTTTTTTGTTTTTTCACTCTCTTAAATTCATCATCAAATAAAAACAAAGTCTAAAAAATACATTATAAAATTAAAAAAAAAAAAATTAAAATTGTCTTTAATTTCAACTCCTAAACTATACGAAATTTTTTGATATATCAAAATATTTTTAAGTATATAAAAAATAGTTTTTTTTTTTTTTTCTAGTTTTCGGAGTTTATGAAAAATATGACAGTAACCATTTATGATGAGTAAATGAAAAGAGTTGGTTATCCCACATAATTCTTACAATTCAAGTCGCATGCTGAAGAAGAGTATGAAACGTTACCTAATGGAAATAGTTGCAAATGGTTTTTTGTTTTTTCACAAATTAAACAGTGAACAAGTTGGAACGTGTTGGTCTCTATCGTTGTTTGTCACTCGTAGTATCGTATTCTACTAAATTTAAGAAAGAGTACGATTGGGGAAATTTTGCTTTCCACACAAACAAATCTTGTGATCACAACAAGCCCAAAAATATGCATTAGAACATAAAATGCCTCATCATAAAACAGACAAAAAAAGAGAGAAATATGAGCAATGCCCACTTGTCACGAACAAAACAACAACAAAAAAAGGAAATACACTTCGAGAAGAATGTAGGTGGTCCTCGCAAACTAGGGCTTGCTCGAATTCTAGCCACTTTATTTTATTTTTCATAATCCCTGCATATTGCTAATGCGCATAAAATATAGATTATCAGACAATAAGGATCATAGTTAGAAATTATGATGGTGATTTGTACCTTAATTACATTTTAAAAATAAACAAAATAACTTATTATTTGTAAAAATATTGAAAACAACATCACTATTTTGTAATTTAAAACTTCAAACAAAAAATACAAAAACAGTGATGGTAAACCATTAATAACTAACTACCTTAAAAATTATATCAATAATAATTGGTTGAAAATATTTTAAAAAAATATTGTATTATTGATAATACATACTCATCAAACTCATTACAATGATTAATCGTGATGAGTTGGAGAAGATGTTAATAAATGATTTAGTACATTCAATATGATTTATATATGGATCAAATTTGTTGTCAAATTTTATCATTGCGAAATACTAGTTTTATTCTTTTAGTTCACATTTAAATGTTGTAATGGAAACTTTTTAAAAAAGAAAAATTGTAAACTAAGTTTGTTTCTTCATATTACATGAATCTCAAGACAATTTGCATTGGAAAGACGTTAGCTTACGCAACGTGTTTATAGTCAAACTTTTAAAATAAATATTATAAAAACAATTATTCTTAATGGCATAATCTATGGTTTAAAATAGTACAAAAGAAACAACATTATTAATGTATCATGATAAATTTAAAATTAATTAGATATTTTCCCGCCATACATAAAACAATGGAAATACTAGGTTGATTGATTCGAATGATAAAAATAGAAAAGAGAAAGTATATATTCATTAAAAAAATAGCATTTAGTAATAAAAAAGTTACACGAAACAATTAATAGATGTTTGAAATAGGTACCAAAACTTTTTAAAATACAAGTGGAACTAGTATTAGTATATCATGATTTGTGATTATTATATAATAGTATATGATGTACATTTTACTCTTGGTGATAAATGTACGTGATAGGGATAAGAGATTTCATATTTAACACACAATAATTGATACTTGATTTGGAACTTAATAATTTATAATAAAGATAATTATATGATCCATATTTTTATTTAGAAAAACTTATGTTCTACGTGCTGACTTTGGATGGATGTTGATCAATTCACAAGTTTTTCGAACAGCCAAGTTGATGATAAACTAAAAACAAATGGATTTGAACTTTTAGAAATGCTTCTAGTATTATTGCTGCGATTATGACATTTAATTAGTTTTGCTTTTAATGTTTCTCATTTTTTGTGGACTTCATTTCAAGTCTTGATATTTTTGTCCATTGCTTTTTTAAGTGTTATTTAAATATTTTAAAAGTATAATAAATTTTCTTAATTTTAATATTTTTTTTATAAAATAATTATTTACTTCTTTTCCATATCAGAATATATGTATATATGTAAACTAAATAAAAATTAAATAGAAAGTAAAGGTATAAGTAACAAAAAAGTTATTAATATCTTCTTAAACTTTAAAAAAAATGTCAACTTAATAGAAACAAAAATACTTTAAAATTGCTACACTTAATAAACGAATACTTCACAATGTTGCAATAAAAAATATATTCACTCATATGATGGGTTAGGTTTCTTTCATAGTTTAGTTAGAAATACTAATAATTATATTATCTAAAAACTAAAAAACTTAAATCTAATTTTGATTCTTATAGTTTTGTGATGTTTGCAATCTTGATTTTTATAAAAACTAATCACATATATTCGATCATTTAATTTTCTAAAATTAATAAACTTTAGTTCATTATTAACGTATTTTTTAAAATGTCTACGTATTTTTCAATTATAACAATATTAATTCCTTATGAACATAGAATGTCAATATTAATATTTAATTACAGGTTTTACCATTGTTATCAGAAAAACTATGGTAGCAACGTTAGTAATTGAATAATACATTATATTGGAAATCTTACAGAATCAAATGCACTCTTAAAACAATGGAAGGACTTTTATTCATTAACAATATTTAATACTATTAATGTATAAAATTAAAGCTAAAAGAAAAATATGATTAAATGATTTACTATAATTAATAGTATATTTATATATACTTTCACATCGAAGTTGATAGGATAAATTACAATTAATAGAAAAGTTTTGTGGGTTTGTGCATGCTAAAAAGATAAAAATTATGCTTCATATCAACTTTTGAAGATCTCCCCGTGTGACACCAAGGGCAACAACTATCAAAGTAACGAACGACTGTAAATTCAAATACATTATTTAAGTAAGCACATAAAAAATAAAACAGTCTAAATCTATATAATTAATATAAATAAAGTAATATTTAAAAAAAAACTCCTAAATTAACCATCTAAATACTACTTTGTCATTCAACTGATCTTTTCCCATCTTCATTTTCACTAAATTAACTTTTCAAATAAATAATAACACCACAGGATTCATCCTCCTAAAACTTTGTGACTTTTTCAAATATTTGGCAGACTAATACCAAATTTTAAAATTAAATAATAATGTGATAGCACATTAATTTTTTAAAAAGGCACATTTAGAAGTTTCTTTTAAGTTTTTAATACTTGCGAAAATTATACTTTTGGAAATGGTACTTCTAAAAGATTTAGACTATAAATAATGTTTAGTGTATCCTAATATTCGAAATATTAAGGTGTTGGTAACATTATTATTAAATCTAAAGAATAACAAAAACAACTATATTATTATACATTTTTTTCTTAGATTGAGTAATGTTATCATTCTCCCATCCTAAAACAAACCTTGGTAATATATTTGATGTGTAATTCTTATAATAAGAATTGTTATGAATTTATGTTATAAGCTAAATACATTACTCATGTTTAGTTACGGTGTATGAATCTAATATCATTATAAGGTATCGCAATGTATAATTAAACTTATTTATAATAATCAGAATTATAATGTAATTCATAATCTATATGAAACTTAAACATTGTAAAAAGAGAAACCATAATATTTCCTTTTTACTTCTTTCAGCCTTATTTCTTTATAGCGAAGAAGAAAAGAGAAAATATCTTTTAAAAAAATGATAGAAAATTGTTTTTTTTTACATTAAACAAATTGAACTATGAATTTTTTTAGCCTCTTAATCCTCCATCAAAACTATCAACAATGATTTCTTTAAATCAAACAAAACAACAAAGATACAATATCACATTGTTAGCTACATTTTGTTACAAAAATCAAAGAACAAATGGTAAAGAGTGAATGTGTATTCATTATAAATATCTACTCCAAAATTCTCTTTATTGTTTTGATCATTATCTATAGTTCAAAGTCAAGGTGACTCATTAACAAGAAATGAACCACACGACACAAAAAAAATGATTATTGAAACCATAGAATACATATCACTATTATGTATGAAAATGGTGGTTGATAAGAAAAATAATCAACACTTAATTTGATATTTTGTCAAAAAAAACAATTATCTTTGTACATGGTACTACTCACTCATCAATTGTAGCAAGTATGTTATTGACATGGAAAAACAACCTTGGAGTCTTCTTTAAAATTATGAGATGATTGTTTTTACCAATTTACCTAACAACTCAATGTATTAACATAATTCTTGATGCAATTTCTGTTGTTCCTTTTTTGTAGTCTTCAATCTATAAAAATAACAATGCATATACCCAACTCAAACATTACTTTTCAACCCTGACTGAAATTATCTTGGTTGAATGTCTCAAACATCCCATTATAAATATTTTAGAACAAAGTATAACTATACATATGTTCAAGTTACTTTAATAACTAATAAATAAATTTTTAGACTCTTAACTTCATTTAACTTGCCATGTAGCCTCATAACATCCATCAGATGAAAAGATTTATTTTTGGTAGACAAACATTTATAAACTGTTGGCACCACAAATACACAATGAAATATAAATATGATAGATATCTAAAACCTCACTGATGTAAAAACTATATCTATATTCCAAGTTTGGTTAGTGCACCAGTGACTATAACTTGACGTAACTTAAATTTTTATCATTGATGCATCAGAAAAACCTGAAGCGCTTAAAATGTAATAGTTTGCAATAAAACTTACAGCCACTGCACATGCAATTAGTCCAGGTTTTTCTCGACAATCCATCTGCACAAATACTAAGATGAAAGTTCCAATGTACCAAGGAACACCACCAAGAAACCAACCAAATATGAACCTTGCAATACCAAAAAATGTATCATTGTATAAAACTAGAAAACAACTATTATTTTCAAATAATAAAAGGAAAAAGTACTCAGAGAGAACTGTGATGGTCTATTAAAGGTTTAAACTTCTAACTTTCCACACCAGATTCGATCTTTCTTCTTAAGCTTGATCATGATCATTGACATTTAGTTTTAATCTAAACCCCTTTAAATTGTGTGCTTCTAATTTTATATTATCGAGCTAATTCATTGTGATATAACAGTTTACAATTCAAGTATTAGGAGACACCCCTAAGTGATAGTGATTTTTCTTTAAAAATGTAAGCACAAATTTTATTCACAAGAAGTATAAAACAAAGACAATGTTCCTCTAATTTAAATCAAACAAAAAAAGTTTGTATCGCAAACTTCGACGAAATTATGTTTAAGTTTTGCAACATTGTGTTAGCTTGACACTTTTAGAACATTGTGTGGTATGATTAGTAAATAAATAACCACGAAGTTGGGAGACTAAATCCTTACATACATGTGTATAAAAAATAGTAAATATTGAGATGAATATCAAGAACCTAAGATATTGATCTCTAACTCTCGGTTATGAGATATTTCAGATTCAAGCAAACATTATAATTGAAAATTCGAGATGTGAGCAATTATAATAGAGGGAAAGAAAGCTCACAAAAACCAGCCTAAACCAACTCCACAACAGGGAAGACGGCGTTCTCTCAAAGGCCTTCCTTCAGCAACAGCATAAACTTGCAGAACATAAAATTAAATTGTGAAAATTTCATAAACATACGATTAGACTCAACACAAAGATCAGGTAATAAATAAAAATGTAGGGTAACAATTGTATTATTATACCTGGAACAACATGATACCCTTGTTGTTGGTAATAAGTGCAGGGGAAACCAGAAGGAGAGGGTGAGTGCTGATTATTTTGAGGAGGATAGCAGTTGGTGACGCCTTGGAAGGTGCCATAATAAGGATTATCGGTCACAATTCCTATGTTTTTCCCCTTCTCGCTCATCGTAGAAACATTCCAATTCAATCTACTACTTTTCTAATCCTTCATAATCATTTTCATCAAACCTTCGTAAATTACCAAGTTGTTTAATTTTGTTACATTTGTTTGCTTTGCTGGCAAACTTTACCCAATTTCAACCTTATTCCTAATTCTGTGTTTTATTTCTTCTATATTTATATATTTTTTACAATTTTTTAAATATATATACATATATATTAAATGTTGTCATATGAATAAAACTTGGAAGGATATGAGACTAACTAACTATTGAAAAACATAACAAAACGAGTGAAGAGTTTGAAAAAAAGTACAAACATAATGTCCTAATAAACGGGCCCATTTTCTACGTTTATGTTTTCTTAGTGGTAATATAGGCCCAAACAGCTGAAGTCCAACAGGGCAAAATAAAACATGTTGAGGGTCGTCTTACAAACCCTAACCACCATTTTTGTTTTTGTAGAAGTTGCTGTGAAACCCTACGAAGCTCTTCATCATGGTACGTAGATCGAAAAGTCTGATGTAATTGTGCATGGATTTTCCTTTAGCAAAGAATTGAGGACTCTGATTTGTTTTGTTATGCAAGATTGCAATTCTGATATGGTTTTTGCTGTTAATTTTTGTTGTTGTGCAGTCGAGGAGAAAGGTTAGGGAGCCAAAGGAGGAAAACGTGACTCTGGGTCCAGCTGTTAGAGACGGTGAACACGTCTTTGGTGTTGCTCGCATCTTTGCCTCCTTCAATGACACCTTCATAGTCAGTATATTCAGTTTCCTCTTAACTTCAAATTATCAATTGCTGAACTCCGATGGTTAAATTTTTTAGATTTTATAATTGCAGCATGTCACTGATTTGTCTGGGAGGGAAACCCTTGTCCGCATCACTGGTATCAATCTTTCTCTCTTCATTCATGAACTAGTAAAATTATTGGCGTTTATTTAAGAAATCAAATGTTGGCTATTAATTAGCTGCTTTTTGTTCCTTTTTCTTAGTAATTTTTTTTATTTTTTATGATATTGAGGTTGAAATAGTCCATGTGTAGGTTCAGTAGATTTTATTATGCTAGTGTAAGTATGTGTGTTCTTTTATTCCTTTAGCTTTTCGTTTCGTTTTATATATCCTCTTTGCGAGATCCATGGCACTTACGTAGTATCCCCACACACCAGGATGGTTTGAGCTTAGTGATTTTTGGGTTTTCGCTATTCACGGAACTCTGGATCCCATTTGTATATATCAACAAGCCGACATTGTTTGCCCTTAAATATATTTTATTTCAATCTTACCTTTTTAGTGGATATAGGAAAAGTTGGGGATCCATTGAATCTCATTCTTTGCCTATAAATGAAATATGGAGGATTCTTAACTTTTTGTGGATATTGGAAAATGGTTTAATTTCCTTATGCCTTTGTTTTCTCACTTCAGGAGGAATGAAGGTTAAAGCTGACAGAGACGAATCATCTCCTTATGCTGCTATGCTTGCTGCACAGGATGTTGCTGCCAGATGCAAGGTACTTGGGCCTGTGTTTCCTATGTTAACTGCGATGGCTTACATGATCATCGTGTTAGTTAAGCCAGTATCACTAATCTATTGTTCTGGTCATGGAAAGTGAAATCTCTGTATTAAGAGGAGTGTTATTTCTGTGGAGTCATCAAGCTTGATGCACTTTTTCAAATTATTTTGGAGCAGGAACTGGGCATAACAGCTCTTCATATCAGGCTCCGTGCAACTGGTGGAAACAAGACCAAAACACCTGGTCCTGGTGCCCAATCAGCTCTTAGGGCCCTTGCTCGTTCAGGAATGAAGATCGGTCGTATAGGTAATTTGCCTTTTTATGAAATGATTTCCTTAGTCAAATATATTGTCTCCTATTTTTTGTTGTTTATGTTTATAACAGTGTGCTGATAAACTGGGACAACTTCACTTGGAATGGCTTTTTTTTTTCTTTTCATATTCATTGTATTCCTTATTTTTTGTTTTCCGAATGATTTCTTTTATGTTGCATTTAATGGATAAATGAAATGTTAATAATTCTTTTTGCTTTTTCAGAGGACGTTACGCCTATTCCTTCGGATAGCACTCGTAGAAAGAGTGGTAGAAGAGGTAGAAGGCTCTAAATACTGGAGGTGCTATATTTTATTTTCCATGCCAAACTGAAATGTGGCAATTTGAAATTTTGCTATCAGAACATCTAGTTTATTATTTCTTTAGTCATATTCAACAGTGTTTTAGATGATTACAGACTTTTTCATTTTTTTGTTAAAAGTTGTGCTTGTGTCTTCGTAGCTTGCAATGGTGCCAAATCATCTTTTGCTTAGATGTGTCTTACGCTTGCTTGATTATTGTACGAAAATGGGTTATACATGATTGTAATATTTGCCCTACAAACCAACTTTTAAAAACACGAATATTTATTGCATGCTTTGAAGGTTTAGTGAATTCTTTCAGCGCTATTATTTTGTTAATTGTCGATTTTAGCTGGTAGTAAATTGAAAGTTAAATTTAAAATTAGTGAGAATTTTCCATTTAGTGTAATAACATTAGCCCCTTTGAAAGCTTTAAAGGTGTTGGGAGTTTGTTTGGAACCATATTTTTCAATGAATGTAATTTTCTGGAAAGAGACGTTGAAGTGATTGGATATGGTTTACGTAATCGATTTCTCCAATTAATTCATTTGATTGTAAGATAATATATAAAATAAGAGTAAATGACAAATTCACGAGTAAATGGATTTAATTTTATAATTGAATAATGGTCATTTGATTACTAAGAAGTGATTTGGAAGTTAAATGAATAATATTTGCGTTTTGAACTTGCACTATCGATCAATTAAGATAAGAATATTAGCAGTATAATTTTATTAAGTAAATTTATTTCAGTGCAAATTTGCAGGATCTCCATGGAAATTTTTGGAGGGTAACTTATATGTTCAAGAAAGTTAACATATTTTATGATAAAAATATCATGTAAAAATTTGAAACACTTTTCGTAATTCACGTTTCTGTTTTTGTATTATTTCTTAACTCGTGATTATGAGATAAGAACGGTACACATACACTTTTCGTATTCTTCTTCCCCATAGTCCATCTCTGAAATCCTTGCTAACCCATCAGGCACAACTCGTCGGTGACTCATCCAACCCAACTAAACTTCTAAACACTCAATTATGATTCATAATTTAATATGGTAGTTTTCCGACGGTTCAATAAATCTTGGTTCTAATCCCACTCTTCTAGATACAACGAAGAACACAACGGTTTAAATATTAGACCAAGGTCGTTTAGAATATTATAGTAGGGATGAGAAAAATAATCTATATAATTGGATCTTGTTTTATTATTGAACTAATAGGATCTAAATAATTTATATTGGAACTAAATTTAAATTCATATTTTCTTAAAAACTAATTTGGACCTTTTAAATCAAATAAACATAATTGGATTCCAAATCAAATTCATATTTTTAGAAGAAAATAATTAAGTACTCGTAGATCGGTTTGATGTTCATTACAAAATTCTGTCTTTATAAATTGATTGTAAATAAAAAATAATTTAAAATGACTAAAAAATGTTTAGTGTACTAGGAACTTTACTCATCTTAACATGATATATGATAAAAAGATTAAAAAATAATATGTAGTGTGAAATATGAAACTTATGTGTATGTATGATAAATGCGAAATATAACAAAATGATTAGTAATAATATAAACTTTCTATGATTTTTCATTGAAAAACAAGAACACTGTTGTTAACCAAGAAAAACCTCACTACTAATAATTCTAACTAAACATCAACAACAAAATAATCCAACACTGTTAAACAAAACATATGACAATTAATCTCAATCGGAGTTTGGTTATGTCAACAAGGCAGTTTAAACTAAGGAATATAAAAAAAATTCATAAATTTTTCAAGCAAAACTTAAAATTATAAAATTTCAAATAACGCAATTATTCTAATCAAATTCTTTTTTTTTAATTTTCTACTAAAAAACATAGTTTATCATCAACCATTTCAAATTCTGTATGAACATAGATCATCCTATTCAAACACTATTGAGACCTTCAAAGGGGTTAATGTATTTCGCTAGTTTCCCATCACTTTACAGTATCACTTACTTAGACTACCAGCTGACGGTGGAAGAATTGACAACTAAAACTTCGGGGCTAACGCACATTGACGGAAATAAAAGATAAATTAGGGGAATGAAGACAAGTAATGCTTGCAAGAGATGCTAGTTAATTTAAAACTCAGTTTAATTGCAGGGCAAATATTGCGATGATATATAACCCATTTTCGTACAATAATTTGATTTTCAATCCATTCTTCCATGCTAAAAGTGCCGATTTAGAAAGAAAAAAACACAACAAAACAAACGTAGAACAGTTTATAAAAAAAAGTAGATAATTAGGCACATTGCAAGCCACGAAGCACCAAGTAGAACTTTCAACAACAAAAAAAACATGTCTATAATCAACTTAAATTCATCAATACGCCTAAAGAAATACATCGGAAGTTCTGAAAACAAAATTTCAAAATGCCACAGTTCATATTGGCA
Organism: Lablab purpureus; assembly: GCA_030347555.1. Taxonomy (NCBI): domain Eukaryota; kingdom Viridiplantae; phylum Streptophyta; class Magnoliopsida; order Fabales; family Fabaceae; genus Lablab; species Lablab purpureus. The sequence goes on from CM059259.1 coordinate 14,570,087, forward strand.
TGGAAAGTAAAAATAGCAACTCCAGTATTTAGAGCCTTCTACCTCTTCTACCACTCTTTCTACGAGTGCTATCGGAGGGAATGGGTGTCACGTCCTCTGAAAAAACCAGTAGAAAACAAAGGTAAGGCATATATAATGAATATAGAAAAAAAAAACAGCTATTCCAACGGAAGTTGCCCCAGTTATCAGCGCGCTATTATAAAACATAAAGACAAAAAAATGAGACAATATATTTCACTAAGAAGGAAATCAATGGTTTTCATAAAAAGGCAAATTACCTATACGACCGATTTTCATTCCTGAACGAGCAAGGGCCCTAAGAGCTGATTGGGCACCAGGACCAGGTGTTTTGGTCTTGTTTCCACCAGTTGCACGGAGCCTGATATGAAGAGCAGTTATGCCCAGTTCCTGCTCCAAAATAATTCGAAAAAGTGCATCAGGCTTGACCACTCAACAGAAATAACACTCATCTTAAATACAGATTTAACTTTCCGTGACCAGAACAATAGATTAGTAATACTGGCGTAACTAACACGATGATCGTGTAAGCAATCACAGTTAATATGAATAACAGAGAACCAAGTACCTTGCATCTGGCAGCAACATCCTGTGCTGCAAGCATGGCAGCATAAGGAGATGATTCGTCTCTGTCAGCTTTAACCTTCATTCCACCTGAAGTGAGAAAGCAAAGCCACAAGGAAATCAAACAATTTAACAATATCCACAAAAAAGTTAAGACTCGGCCATATTTCATTTACAGGCAAAGAATGTTATGCTTGGTGACATACAGATGGATCCCTATCTTTTCCAATGTCCACTAAAGAGTTAAGATAGCAACAAAATTCATTCAAATGCAAAGAATGTTGACATGTTGATATAATAATGGATCCAGAGCTCATGAATAGGAAAAACTCAAAAATCATAAGAATGATGTAAACAAAAAAATAAAAAGGGCTGTCCTATCACTAAGCTCACTCCATCGTCTAGTGTTGGGATACTACCCAAGTGCCATGGATCTCGCGATGAGGATGAGGATATATAAGATGAAACGAAAAGCTAAAGGAATAAAAAATACACATATTTACACTAGCATAACAAAATCTACGGAACATATATATGAACTATTTCAACGTGAATATCATACAAAAATATAAAAATTACTAAAAACACGGGAACAAAAAGCAGGTAAATAATAGCCAACATTTGATTTCTGAAACAAAGGCCAGTAATTTTACTGGTTGTTGAATGTGGAGAGAAAGATTGATACCAGTGATGCGGACAAGGGTTTCCCTCCCAGACAAATCAGTGACATGCTGCAATTATAAAATCTCAAAAAATTAACAATCGGAGTTCTGCAACTGATAATTTGAATCTAGGAGAAAACTGAAAATACTGACAATGAATGTGTCATTGAAGGAGGCAAAGATGCGAGCGACACCAAAGACGTGTTCACCGTCTCTAACAGCTGGACCCAGAGTCACGTTTTCCTCCTTTGGCTCTCTAACCTTTCTCCTCGACTGCACAACAACAAAAAATGACAGCAAAAACCCTATCAGAATGGGAATCTTGCATTACCGAAGAAATCACAGAGTCCTCAATTTTTTGCTCAAGGAAAATCCGCATGCAACTACATCACACTTTCCTATCTACGTACCATGATGAAGAGCCTCGCAGGGTTTCACAGCTGCTTCTGCAATATCAAAAATGGTGGCAGCATTAGGGTTTGGAAGAAAACCCTCAACCGGTTTTATTTTGCCGTGTTGGACTTGGGCTGTTTGGGCCTATACTGCCACTGAGGACACACAAACTAGAAAACAGGGCCCGTTTATTAGGAGATTTTGTACCTGGTTTTTCAAACTCTTCACGCTTTTTATATTTTCAATAGTTAATTATTCTCACATTTGTCCAAAATTTTTAGATAACATAATATATATATATCTATATATAATTGATTAGGAGAATAGTAAAATATTTTCAAATATTTAAAATATCTAAGTACTCTTTTTTGAAAGATTTAAAAGAATTATTTTTGTTATGAAAAACAATATATCTAAATAATTTTGATGAAATATTTGCTATGTGAATGTAATTTAATTTATACAAAACATATTTCTCTTCAGCCTTTTTGTTAATTAAATTCATTTTTTTAGTGCGCAACAAGTGTAAAACTGTAATAAACTAATTGATTAAGTAATTTTACTTCAACATAATAGTATTTAATAATTTTAAAAATAGTTACTTTTGCCATTAGCAAGATTCAATAGTAATGGTATATCAACAAATTCCTATTGTTATAAAATTTTAAATCATAAAAAATATCTAAAAGTGTTCATTTATCAAATGTAATGAATTTTGTAACAACATGATTTTTGCATTTAAATCAGATTAAAGTAAGTTTATAATTTAGAAATAACAATTAATATCATTATCTAAAAATATATTATCACATTATTTTTGTGCATATCAAAATTGACTAATCTACTCATATGATAGAATTATTATCAACACTATTTTGATCTAGTCTACTTTATTATAGTATTGGGACATGTCTCTCGTGTCCTCTTGTTGACTTCTCATCAATTGACTCCATATTCTACAACTGAAACTTTCAATAGAACTTAAGATTTAGTATAGTTCACCATACTAAATGCAAGTTATATTATCCTAAGTATTAAATATTTCACCAACAGATCTTAGTATATTATAGGTATCATTCTTTAGTTCCACTCAACCACTCACAAATAGTAGAGTATGGGTGACAACCCCATACTCTACCTAATTTCACGTCACTTAACTCATAGCACAATTATTCAGTTTTTCTCTTTTTTATGTTAAAAGAGGTTCATAAACATCCAACAATCTTGGTCCCCTTTCCACTCGGTTGTTTTTGCTTAAGTGATAAATTTTTACTTGAACAAAAATAGTCAAGTTCTTTTAAAAACAATATTTACTTAAACGAAAATTGCATTACCTTAACTTACAACACCAATGCCTAACTTCCGTTTAAATACCTCAAGAGGAAAATCTTTCCGTAAAGGAAACTTCCATTTTTAACCCACATAAAAGTTTTTCATCCCACATATCATTTATAAAACAACAAATAATAACTCGTGTATAAAAGACAAGACAAAAAGAAAATTCCTAATAAGCAAAACACATTACACTCAATCCAACAACAACATACAAATACAATACTTATTATTTATAAACATTAACTACTTTAACCTAATATTTTTATTCCTTCGCTATAATGGAAATGTTACAACCAAAAGCATTGACTTTCTTTTATCTCAAAATCTTAGACAACATCTTCCCATAAATAAAATTCAATAAAAAAAATTCACAAAACTTTAATTTTTTTTTAGTATAAACTCCTTAATAACATTAATCTTTAATTTAGTTATATGTAAAACTCCATGAATATATTCCTTAATCCTTTAACTCTTTTACTTCTTCCAAATTTAGAAAGTTGAAAAAGTTTCACAACAATAATAATATAAAAACTTTTTGTTTATAAAAATGAATTATTCAACTATCCTACATATAAATTTAAAAAACAGCTAAATAATACTACAATATTTTTATATTATATTATATATATTTTTCACACCGTCACAGTACATTATTTAATTACTAACAATAAAAAATACCATCAGAATTCTCATTATGAGAATTGTAAAACTTATGATTAAGCTATTTTTTTATAATTCATGTATATAAGTAACTGAGATTGTTATTATTAAAGGTGAATAAGTTATTAACAGTTAAAACCAAAATTGCACATTTAAAAAATCAGAAGGATTGACATTATAGTTAATCATTTTAGGTTTTATAGCACATAATGGATGATTTTTTCAGAATAAATTTCTTTATTTTCATTTTAACTATGATTGTTTTAAAAAATATAAGTGCTCACCTATCATTTTGTATATTTTATACAAAAACGTAGTATTCACTGGCTACATTTTTACAATATATAATTACTATACACATTTTGTTTTGAAAAATATAAAAAGTATAAAAAATACAGAATTAGGTAACGTTGAATTTAGTGAAACATTGTTAGCAAAGCAAATAGATAAAACAAAATTAAGCAACTTTATAGTTTATGAGGGTTTGATAAAGACCAAAACGTACTCAACCATTACTTGTCACAAAGACCAAAAAATTGTCACTTAACCATTAATTCCAAAACGTACTACTTAGTATCATTTGGGTTTTCCGTATATAATTTTTAATTATTACTTGATCTTTGTGTTTAGTCTAATAGCATTTATAATGGTTCATATGATTTCGTGTTTACGTGTTATAATACGCATATATGAAAATAAATGAAATTAATGCAATCGGCAGGTAGAAGTACTCATGTGAGGTTATGGTAATGGGTTTATAAAAGCTTATAATATAGTTAGAGTCTCTATTATTTTTTAAATAATTATATTTATTTTTTAAATAATGATAATATCGATATTTTGAATACTTCTATACACCAAACATTATTCATGGTTTAAACCTTTTTAAAGTACTCTTTCAGAAGAAACCTCTGAATAACTTCTTTTTGAAAGAAAGAAATACTAACGTGTCACCGCAATATTATTTATTTTTAAAATCACGGAATTAAAAACAATTTAAAAGCTCATCAAGTTTGCACATGAAAATAATTTTTTAATATTGATTTATAATTTAAACTTTATTTTTATAAAAAATCAAAATTATTAACTAATTCAATCACAATTCTCAAATTTTTAATTACCAATGCCAAAAAACTTTCATAGAGAAAATAAAATCTCTGGGCCTTGCACTGTTCTAACCCAAGAAGGCGAGCCCGAACCCGAGCCCAGTGCTCCAAATTAAAAGTTAGGGTTTCGAGCCTCTTTATATACAAAAAAACCCTACTTTGCTCCTCTTCATCGTAGCGCCAGACTGAGAGGGAGAGAGAGAGAGAGAGAGAGAGTGATCTTCGTTTGTTGCCTTCTCTCGGAAATGGTTACGTTCAGGGTGCGTGTACTCCACACTATACGGTGTTCGATTTCGTTTAACTGTGGTAATGATTTTATGTGATGTGTATTTGTGTTTTGCAGTTTCACCAGTACCAGGTCGTTGGGAGGGCTCTCCCAACGGAAGCAGATCAGCACCCTAAGATTTACCGCATGAAGCTTTGGGCCACGAACGAGGTTCGCGCAAAATCCAAGTTCTGGTAATCTCATTTGTCTCTCGTATTTTCTCTTATGTGTACAGACGTTCTATTACATTTCTTTCTGAGATCTTTCATTCAATGTTTTTCTTGCGCTCGATTTGTACGGATTTTTTAGATATCGGCATTCGGACTTACTTGTCTCTGTTTCTGAATTTTGTAGTTCGTGTTTTAGCGTTTTTAATACTTTAATTATTTTTGCTTTTGATTAGGTATTTTTTGAGGAAGCTGAAGAAGGTGAAGAAGAGCAATGGTCAAATGCTCGCTATCAACGAGGTACAATTTCTTTTAGAATTTGTTTTTATTTTTAAATTCACGTATGCTGATGGTTAGTATGGTTTTTGATTGGTTAAAAACAATGATGAAATGTCACGTTTTCAGGGACATTTTTTGCATTAGACTTTGTTGCTGCCTTATAAAGGATGGAATATTGCAGTTTAGTTAATGATGGTGTGATTTGTTAGGTTGGATGGTAGTTAATGGTATGAATGCATTTGTTCTAGTAGTTTTGCCTGATGTTGGTATGACTATTGTGAAGTGTCTGTTGGAATATGTTGCATTTGACTGTTGCTGACATGTTTTTGAATTGTTTTTGTTGGCGAGTGGATCATGGTTTAACTTAAGATTGCCTGTTAATGATACATACTTCTTTTTAAGCTTGCTTTTTCAAGGAATTCTTCTTTTTGTTTAGTAATGTTTCTAGTTCCTGAACATGGCTTTCAAATTAACTGGAAAAGGTAACCTTCCATGGAAGGTTCTGCTGTTGGAAGTGCTTTCAGCGATGTTGTAACTTTGTTAAATATCATGCTTAGTGCAATCAATTCATGATGATTATGCAGAAGTCTCAATTTTTAGCTTTAGATGTTTGTTTTGCTGTCATTACATCTCTTATGAAGTTTGTTTTTGTAAATTTTTCTGTGTTTAGGATATCTAATGTTTTTAGTACCTTAGTGTTCAATGGAAGGCTTTACTCGGAAATACTTTTAGCCATGTTTCATGTTTAGTTTAATAATTTTGTGATGATTATACAGTTGTCTCGTAATGTTTGGCTTAGATGCTTCTTTTGCTGTCAGTTGTCCATGACATTTATTGGTCGAGTTCGTTGATTATGTTTAATTTGTTCTGTTTATGCAGAAATTTCTTGATGTTTAGTGTCATTATTTTTTATGGACATTCATGTGTTTTGTGGAGCAAAGCTGTTGGGATTTACAGTTTATTTCATGAACTCTGGGAAGCATTTTTTTACCGCTGGCTGACTGTTCGCATGCCATTTATATTTTGAACCTTTACATATATATGTAGTTTACCCATCATAATATTGTTTTATTTTGCAGATTTTTGAGAAGAACCCAACCAAGATTAAGAACTATGGGATATGGTTGAGGTATCAGAGTAGGACCGGTTATCACAACATGTACAAGGAGTACCGTGACACCACTCTGAATGGTGCAGTTGAGCATATGTACAATGAGATGGCTTCGCGTCACAGGGTCAGGTGCCCCTGCATCCAAATCATTAAGACTGCTACCATTCCAGCCAAGCTTTGCAAGAGGGAGAGCACCAAACAATTCCACAACTCCAAAATCAAGTTCCCATTGGTCTTCAAGAAAATTAGGCCACCGTCTAGGAAGCTGAAGACCACATACAAGGCCAAGAAGCCCAACTTGTTTATGTAATGTGGTTGATGATTGAGTTACAAGAAATTTACCTGTTAGTTGTTTACCGCCAGATTTTGTTTGAGGAATTTTGGACTATTGTTTTTGGGTTAATCTTTGTGTTTCTGTTGGATATTTTCTTGGTGATCTTTTTGATATTTGAGTAGAATGAAACAAATTATTTATATAGCTATCTATCCAAATATTATTAATGATATGAATATCGTTTAGAAGTCCTTGTTAATGAAGTTGCAGTATACTGCTTTTTTCCACCTATGAGATATATGAAAACGTAACCATGTGACCGTAAATCATTTTAATCTGCGATTATCATAATGTACATTTCTGTCAAAATTCTAGACTAAAGTATTCTAAATCTAGTTGGTTGTAATTAAGGATTAAATCAAGTGATTCTCTTTTTGAGCAATTTTGCATGCCTCTTTTCTTCTAATTTATAGACTGATAGATGCACTAATTAATTTAGAGCAAGAAATTTCTTTACTTATGATAGTAAAAATCACAATATATCATCTGGGAATAAGTGACAATGTTTGAAACCAAACAAGAAATTTTACTGTAAGTAAAAATTGACGAGTCACCAAAATAAACTGAGGATCATATTTAGAAGAAAACGAATCTTTCAAACATTCTTTGCCTCAGACAATTGCAACAAATATCAGTATAGGAATTTTGAGGAGTTGTCTTAGTTGAAGAGGTGATAAGCTAGCCAGTAGTAAATTAGTTGAAGGATTAAGAGATGAGAGTGGAGGAGCGACTTCGGATGGCTGAATGGAAAATTGTATCGGGTGACTTTGTTTTTCAAATGGAATGTAATATTAGATTAACGAGTTATTTTTGTCCACTTTAAAAAATAAAAATTTATTTAAATAACATGTATTTTGTAATTTAAATTACATTAATAATGATTAAATAAATTTAAGTTACTCTATATATTTTTTTAAATATAATCACCATTTTATAAAATAAATCAATTCATAAATTTCCTATTTAGTTCAATATAAACTTATTTAGATAATAGATTAAATGGATTAAATTTAAGTTATACTATTTTTTTTACTTTAACATATTTGAAAGGTATAAATTCCTTCAACTGCTGAGATCATTAATAAAACCAGTATGGTACCGTATGAATGACCCACCAGCTATTCATTCCATATAAACTAAATGGTCACTACTTCATATGATAGATTATCTTAGCCTTGTAATAACAAAAAGGTACATCTTCCACCAAACATATTTAGTATGAAGGAGGAGCAGAAATTTTCACTACTTCATATGATAGTATGATTGAGGTCAGAAAACAAAAGATAATCACGGATGTGGCTATATCAGAAAGTTATGGAAAACAAAAGAAGGCTTCATAACCGTATAACTGAGCCCAATAACTAAACTGAGCCCATATTGAATTCCAACCTTTATTTTCTCTTTATCATCTTTTTTTTATATTTACAAATCTCTAAGTCTCCCTCACAACAACTATAAATTATTCTGTCTCATACACAGCTATAAATTGGTCTATACTAATTTAACAGGGTATATGTTTTTTAAAATATGTTAAAATAAGAACCATTTGATTATATACTTGTAGTTACTTTTTTTATAAAAAAACATTTATACAAATAATAACGTAGTATATATTTATAAAATTATTGATCATGTGTAATTTAGAGACAATAAAATTTAAAATGGTGTAGTTTAATCCCTTTTTTGATAAAGTTCAAATTGTGACCAATCAATTAAATATGATTTTATACTTATAAGTTAGTTTTAATCAAGAAGAAGTCAGGCTAAAAAAATAAACAGAAGTTATATATTTTCAAGTAGTTAAAATATCATTATTTGAGATGATTATATATACTTCCATGTGCATCTAATTTATCTTCATAGTTTTAAAATAGTTGTTCGGAGTATATAAATAAATGATAATTCCACAAAATCGATTTATAAGTTGAGATTTGCATCCAGTTATATATACTAAATTGAATTCATCTTTAGTCGATGTAGGATCTCCAACACATTCCCTTGAGGACTGGACATCTCGAACGTAGGATTATAGATTTATAGGTGATCCGATAGCGGCCCGATAGCGGATGACCCAACAACCTTACTAAGATAAACTTATATGACTCTGATACCATATAGAAAATTAGGTACATGATTTATTCTCTGATATGTATTTTTCATAAAATTATGTACTTATTTATAAAAGTAATACAAGAGATAGACTAAAACCATTATACTACGATAGAAAATGTTAATGTTAGATATTCTAACAGTAATGAAAAAGAAATACTTTGTGTTGGTTTCCTTGAACACAAATCCTACTCTTGCCATTGTATGCGGCGTGATTTTGTTCAGGTGAAGTTTGTCATTTACTTATATATGTTGAAAACAATTTTTTGCTGTGAATTTTCTTAGATTTTGAATGTAGGTTTATACACGGTGAATAACATTTATTTGTGGTGGATGAATGTATTATCCGTTATGTATTGCACTTTACCCCTGATTGCATTTCTTTACAGGGAAAAACTTCTTGAAGTTGAGTTTGTAATGTGAACGGAGTTAATTGTAGCTTGTACTACAGAGAAACCAAAGTATCAGTTTCTCTTATTTGGTATATGAAGAATGCAACATTTACATTGTTGACATTAAGAGAACCTGAAAAAGGAAAAGGTTTTGAAGTATCCTTTTCGCAGAGAAACAAATTTCTTTGAATGAATTGCAAGGGTGTACGATTTGGTAGAAAAATTGGAATGCATGAAAAAGCCAGAAAGTGATTCTACGAATTAAGTGAGTCAAATGTGTACTTTGCACTCTATTCAATATATTCCTCAGTCACCAAATCAGAAACATTGTTGACACTTAACTTCCTCATTGGAATGTGTCTCCCTCCCTCTTCAATTTTGTTTGCACCACTACTTTTCTTTCATTACAAGTATTCTGTCGTTTTCAACTCTTTTTTTTGTCACATTTCACATTGCACATGAAAGGTGATTTCATCAAACGTAACACAGTGCATTACAATTAAAAACTGAAGTTTGATCGATGTAGCTCAACCTTGTATCTATAATCTTTTCTATTATGATTTTTATTTAATGAATAAAAATAGTCTTGTTAAGTAAACTTTCATGTTGCGGGGATAGCTCAGTTGGGAGAGCGTCAGACTGAAGATCTGAAGGTCGCGTGTTCGATCCACGCTCACCGCAAAGTTTTTCAGTTTTTAAATTTTTTTTCATAGCCATGAGATTTAGACTTTTGCTAACATTTTCTTTAGGGTTTTATGTTGTTAAATTATGTTTTATACTAATTTACAAAATATAAAAAATAAGTTTAAAGTTTATCTTAAATACTAAATATAATTTTGAGAAACAATCAGAGGAGAAAACCACATTTAATCCTTTTTTATAATATATTATCAAAACAAATACATTTTTAATGATAAAAAGAAAAAAATAAATAAAATCACCGACATTTTTCTCTCTGACGTCAGTGCGTGAAAATATCACTCACACCGGGACCCACTGTCTACCTGCACACCACTTCACCCGGTTTCTCAACCACAGTCAACCACGCTTCTCCACCGGTAGCATCCGGTCATTTTTCCAACAACCCAAGTATGATCGCGTGGTCTTCGCACCCTATCACCATCGCACATCACAAATAGATTTACTGATAAAAAAAAAAGAATATATAAATAAATAAAAATTATAATACAGAATCACGCTTTAAAAAGATTATTTAAAAAGTTGTTTAGTCACATCTTCCAATTGTACGGAATGAAAGATCTTTCACTCGTTTAACTCATACATCTCATCTAGCCGTTGGAAATTTTAACTTTCTATACGTTACGGTTTCTACGCCACAAAAATTCTCACGCGCTTCGCCTGGGCGTGTGATCCACATGCACCAATGCACATACCATTTTTGTAATGAAGGATTCATGTATCAAGAAGAAAGCTTTTAAGAAAATATAATAAAAATAAATAACTTTAATTTAAGAATCATTTTTTTATAAGCGATTTAAGAATCATATACTGAAATCTTCATAATAAATTCATTTGTAATCAATTATTATATTTATTAATAATAGTATATTTCAATTTTTTAATATAGTTATTAATATATTTATAATGCTTATACATATTTTTAATAATTTTGATTAGGATCATGGATACCTACAATTCTTTTTCATCCATCTAACATCTTATTTTAATACATGGTTTATGTTTTATTCAAATTAGTATTTTTTTAAAATTAAAATTATTAAAAAGTTGGTCTAGATTGAATGTTGTAAAAAAAATTAAGGTGTTTGTCAATTTTTTTTATTAATAATATATAATATTTATATTTTTAAATATGTACAATGGTAAAGAATCGTTTTTTATATATACACTTTTTTCTTTACTAATTTTGTATATATATATATATATGAAGTTGTTATTTTCATTTTATTTTATTAACTTTATATATATATATATATATTAAATGTTTGAGGTGTGTAGTAATATTTTTGTCCTCAAAATTAAATGGGATTGTATGTAAAAAGCTGTTCTTTGTTTTTTTTTATTAATTTATAGTAACTAATAAGATATATATATATATATATATAATATTTGTTTTTTATTTGGATTGCAATCTCTTGTTATGATAATTTTTTATTTTGAGGTGGTTTATATTTATTATGTAAATTTGTTTTTTTATTATATTTTAATATTTTAGCTTTTGAGAATGTCTTGTTTTAATTTTTGGAAACGTTTTGAGAAATGACAGATAAATTTATTTAAGAAATTGTCTAGTGATAGACATTCTTCTCTCGTGTGTTCTATCTCCTTAACTTTTTATTTACTCATTATTGCATAACTTTTTTTTATGGAAATTTGTTTGAGTGTTCTTTTACATTGACATGAATCCAAAAAATTTGTTGTAAAGGTTGAATCTTATATCATGCTTACTTACAATTAATAACATTTTCATCAAATATGTTAGATTATGTTGTTATGAAGATCTTACTAGTGCAATGTTCACATATATTCTCAAGTTTATCCAAATTTATTTTTCAGCATTTTGTTTATGACTATTTGATAAGTTATCTTAGCATTCTTCATGTAAAACAACATTGCCTTGCATAAATAGTTAACATAATTCGTTATGAAACATTTTTCACTTTGTAATGGGAGCACACTTGAATATAATCATATCAAAAATATGAATTAAGGAAACTAAGTAATTAGTTCTCTGTCTTCTCATTAAATAAGTCATTTAAACAATAAAATGGATAAGTGTATTGCAAACAAGCGTTGCTTAAATTTGTGTAGTGAGTGCACATTCTCTATTTTACACTATCTCATTTGTCATGACTACATTCAAAAAACAGGTGGTATACATAACTTATAAGATGAATTTTGCTTTTAGAAGATTTTAGTCTCGACATCAACAACTTTGTTTTTTTTTTCTTTTTTCTCCTCCTCTTGCTTCTTATCTTTTGGTTGATCTAGTGGTTGCACTTCAATGTACTAGCTAGCTTATGAAAATAGAAATGACATATGCAAACATAATGGAATTTTATTTATGTTTCTTCCTCACTTAAGAGAATAATGTATAAGAACATACTTTTCTTTTCAACAACATTATATCTCTTTAGTAACTATTAACTTTTAATAGAGAAAATTAATATAATCACTCAAATTCTCACTTATATGTTTATGAGTTAAACCATCATCTCTTTGAATGGTCAATTAGATGATTGAATCTCTATTCTTTCATTAAATACTATTAGTTCATTGACTCTTGAACAATCAAATTGATATTTTATCATTATTTAAATATCAAAAAACATGTGTAACATTTTAAACTTTCAAAATATTTTATTATTACTTTTTAAGTAAAAAAATATTTATTTTTATCTAATTTAATCTTTCACCATATCAAAATACTTTTAAGTATTAACCTAACATTTTTACATTATACAACTATTATTATTATTATTATATTTATTCTTAAGTCCACATAAACTTTCTCTGTATTTATAATCCACTTACCTTGAATTATTTTTGTAATACCTTAAACTATTTTTTATATTTATAAAACAATATATACTATATATAGTGGTAGTTTAAATATAAATGATAAAATGAAAAGAAAAAAAAATTTCATTCAAATTTTGATAAAAATAACATAAATACCAAATAATCTATAATATTATTATAATGATTTTTTAATAACATAAAGTGATATTTATAATCAATTATTTGACACTTTTAATAATTAAAAAATATTAATAAATTAAATAATTAATTACAAATAAATTTATTTTTCTCTTTTTTTTCTCCACTAAACCAAACATTAAAAAGACTGAAATATCCGTGGATTGACGTGATTAATTGAGTTTGACAACTCTACTTTTTATTTCTAAAATTCCAAAGTTCAATCTCCCTTCACTTCAAAGCCAATTTTCTTTCCATTTATTATCTTTGCGCCGCATATCACTATAATCATTCTCTCAACACATCAAAACAAAACAATGGCAATAACTATGTCACACACGTAGAGCTAAAGCATAATACAAATCTATACAAAATAAAAGTTTAAATGCGTTTTCTGTTTTTTAATATATTAAATAATTTTTAAACAATCTTTTATATTATTCATGTTTTTTTAATTCAAATACATTTTTTCTAAATTTGTATTAATAACAAAAATAATTATCAGTAATTATTTTAACACTTAAATGTTGCAATAAAAAGTATTCCAATTACAACTATAATTAATCCGATGTTAACACAATCATTGACCTAAGTTTTTATCTATCATTATTATTAACAAAAGCTTAAGAAACATGTTTAAATTTTAGAGAAACTTAAAATATATGTTCAAGTTTAAGAGAAATGAAAATAATATGACTTTTTAAAATACTTAGTTAATAGTTTAGGGATTCTACGGCAACACAAAATGTATTTTACTCTAAAATAAAACAAGAGTTATCTTCCTTCTAAAAAAGAACACAGTTAATGGTTCTTTAAACTAGATATTAAATTCAAACCCTGTTAATGTTCACAAGAACGCTCACACATAATAGACCTTTACATAATAAATGTAAATTCTTAGGGAACATTGTACTGGGAAAAATCTCACCAACCTTTTATAGATGTAACGTAAAGAAAATAAACCCTTATTTCCATCTAATCTCTATCTTTTGATGCCAGTATTTAAATGTAAGGATGTACTTTTTTTAATGAATATTATAGTAGATAAATTAAGGTGGATGAAAAATTACAATTATATTTTTAAATTATAAGTTATAAATAGAAGATAAATTAATTTTATTATTCATTTAAATTATTGTTTTCATTTTTATTCTTTAGATATTTTCACTGTCCTTTTTTAATTAACTTAAAAGTTAGAAAATAGCTGAGAATGTATCTAATTTAGCTAACGAAAATTTTGTTCAACACGGGCTTTTATGTTATTTTAGAATTTCAACTTTTTTCCCTTATTTATTTCTAGATAGTCTTGGATAATAATAGTCATATGTGATAAAATTTACTGCAATGTCTCTTTTATTCATCAAGTTACAACTATTAATCCGAAATGAACTGCAGCTACTAAACATTATAATAACTAACAAGAATAATAATAAATAACTATAATGATAATATTTTAATAATTATAAAAAATTATTAATTAGTATTATACTTATATTATCAAGGTTTCCATTAAACAAACTATTTACATTACATTGTGCTCAGTTATTAAAAAATTGATTTCTAAGTTATTTAGTAAGCAGAAAAATATTCATATTTTATTATTATTGTTTCTACTAAAATTACTTATATAAGGGATGAATTTTAACATCATGTTTAATAGGTGATCCAAATGTTTATTTTACAGTCAAACATCAATACATACACTTTTGGAACACCTCGAAAAAAGTAAAGTCTATCAGTTTGTCTACTCACTCCAATTAACGTTTTCCTCGTCCAATCCTGTATGACACATAATGCATTAATAGATTGAACAATACAATTGGAGACATCAATTAATTAAGATATAGAAATTAAGTTGCAAATTAATCAAGACACAAAAAGAATATTATCAGGCTACAAACTACCATGTAAGATCACATTGTCATTTTTTGTAACGGTGCTATCTTTCTCATTCGACAATCCCATCGATATATTTGTTATCTTTTTCACAACTATTAGAAAAGATACATTTTTGTCACATGGTGTGAGACTCCCGGTCGATAATTCAAAAAATGTCATTCTTACCGTGAAAGCGATCCTTGGTTTTGGGAATATTCAAAACATGAAGAAGTTGGTGCTACTATGGTGGAATGATGCCAAACATTTCCATTAGCTCACCTAAATTTGGTAGTACATAAGAATATCCATTACTATTATTCTTAGCCATATGGTTATATAAAAAAATGGTATTTTTATTTTTTCCCTTACTCTTGATACCATGATAAAATTTACTGAAAAAAAAATTTGTCTCTTTTATTCATGTCAACAATGTGTGTCTATATATATATATATATATACATATATGTATATGTATGTGAGTGTTATAAATATTAACAAAAATGGAATTGACTATGCCCGTATTTAGACTAAATAATATCTCTTTTAATGATTAAAGATGATAATAATAATAATAAAAATAAAAATAAAAATAAAATAATAATTATAATAACAATATCTCAATAATGTGTATTATAAATCAAAATCAAATCATTATTAATATAAGTTTATAGTAATATATTTTTTAAGTTTGCAATTACAGTAGATGATCTATAATTACCAATTTTTACTTTTTTAAGAATAGATTAAGTATCTTTAGGTAAGAAAAAACTAATCCTATTTAAAATTATAATTAAGTTTTATGACATAAATTAATTTGGTACATATTATATATGAAATTATTGTAATTTTAGTTAAATAGTTCTGATATTAGAGAACAAGGTGTTAATTTGATTAACTTTTGCTTTGAAAATTAATTATTGATTAAATCGGTAAAATCTTGGAACAAAACTTCTTTAATTATGTTTTTAATTAGTTTTGAAATCTATAAGGGATAGAAATGTGAATTTGTGACTTCATAATTATCTTATTTGAGGTTTTAAGAATTAAATGCAACTTTAAAGATAGACCATTTTAGTTGTTAAAATGTTTTTATTCTTATAAATAATAAATAATAATTATGTACACACTCACTCTACAAAGAAATGATTTTTAAATTTTTTTTTATCATAAACTCTCACACTATTAAACTTTTTTATCATCAATAGTTTCTTGAGTCTTGGAACTAGAATATAAATAAAGATGGCACCATAGTGGAAGAGGAGCAAGTTTCACTTTTTTATTCGCATTTATGAAGTAAGAATTCATTCATATCTTTATTTCATATGGGTATGAAATTATCATCTCATCCTATTTTCATAGAATAATGGATATACTTGTACCCACTCTTAACCATTTTAATTATTAATTAAATATTTGTTCACAAAAAATAAAATCACAACAAAGAAAATAAGATATCATCAAATATTCAATATTAAAATGATACACATTTTTTTTTCAATGTCAAATATCAATAAAGAAACTACAAATCTTAAATCAAAGTATCAAATATCAATTGGATAAATGTCAACTAATTATATAAAAGAGTAAAAATAATCAAATGTATACCCTAAAAATAAGTTATCTAACTAAGGAGTAGAGAAAAATATAAATATTTAGGTTACCTAATAAGCTGTGTTTCAGTAATTTAAAACGAGGATGAGTATAGAAAAGAGTATAGGGATGTGTATGGGGACGAGAACGAGTTCGAACAATATCCACGGATGAGTTCATTTTTCGTTCCTACAAAGAAGTAAAAATTTTCTTTCTTCCTTGAAGACTCTTAGCATACCCTTTGAGCCTTGGGGCAGTGTACTACTTAGTACTATTGAAGATCCCACATCAACTAGACATTAGGTCAAATTTATGTATATAAGTGTATGCAAACCTCACATTACAAGTCAATTTTATTGGGTCGAGTTAAACTTAAAGCTCATTTCTTAATATGGTATCATAGTATATCTTGACAAGGTTATTACCATAATCAGATCATCTATAAATATTTAATCTCACGCTCAAAATGTTCAGTCCTTGATATAAGAAAGGGTGTTCGAGATCTCACATCGACTAAAGATTATGCTAAATTTGTGCATATAAGTGGGTGTAAACATCACCTTATGAATTGGTATTTTAGGGTTAAATTAGGCTTCTTAATATGTACCGAGATGATGTCATAATAGAGTTGTCAAAATAGGTGTGGCTCTACGGGTCAGCCCACGTGGCCTATGATTTAGGTCACGTTAGGTTTAAAAAATGGTAATCTAAATAGAAATATGCCTTTTTAACCTGACCTGTTTGGCTTGAGGCTTGTACGAGTCAAGGTCAGACTGACTTATAGGTTAATAGATTGACCTGTCTTTTCTTTTATGTTATTTTTTATTTTTAAGTTTTATTTTAATTTGATTACACATGTTATGTTATGGACATGAGAGACATTAATAAAATTGTTTCAAATAATATTAGATCAAAGAATATATATCTTATAG
Organism: Lablab purpureus; assembly: GCA_030347555.1. Taxonomy (NCBI): domain Eukaryota; kingdom Viridiplantae; phylum Streptophyta; class Magnoliopsida; order Fabales; family Fabaceae; genus Lablab; species Lablab purpureus. Next base: position 14,587,560 of record CM059259.1, read on the forward strand.
ACAAAGATTATTTGGTGTGTGTGGGTGTGGAGGACAAGAATTAAATGTGTCATTGAGATAAAAAAGATGTGTAAAAATGAAATTATTCAATATATTTATTTTCATATACGAGAGTGGTAGAAGATTAAGGATAAAATCAATTTCTCTATGTTTTTAAATAGTGATTTACTTCTTATATTTATTTAACAAATTTGTAAGGAATGAGGGTAGAAGTATTTATGAAAGTCAAGTAAGAAAATATGGTAGAGAAATACAAGTTTGGACCCAACATTGTGTTGCATTATTTTTGTTGGTTAGGTAAATCTTTTTTCCCTTTGTTTTAACTCTTTTATTTGTATGATGTTTTAAGTTATTTCTTAATTCTATTTGTGTTGTTCGGTTATAAATTATTTTGCATAAATTTTTTATTTTATGTGTATTATATATATATATATATATATTATGTTATTGTTAATAAAAAAATATTAAATCAAGATATATAATATTATTATATAATATATATGATTATTGAATATTAAATTTTAAACTTTTAAATATAATATATTATAAATTTTTTTGTATAAATATAAATATAATTATTTTAATTTTTAATTGGACAAAAGATTACTTATTAATAAACATAGGATCAAGCTAAAGTTGATGAGTCATGTTAAAATGTAAACCAGACTAAATTCCTAAATTTTTTGAACTTAACTGTAAAATTAGAAAAATTAGACTAATAACTCTAATAAACAGTACTAACATAATTAATAAATTATAGGATACTAACAAAGTATGCAAGTGATGGATGATGTTAATCCGGTCCACCTCAAGTCAAAACCCGTCCAAATAATATAAATAATATTATATTTATGAAGTATATAATGGTCATTAATTACTCATTATAATATCTTCTATAAGTTTTACTTAGTTGAGTGAAGACACACTAATAAAGTTCGAAAGGACGTGATTTTGTAGGACATATCGACCCTTATAAAAACAAAATTCGTATAATTGGTGATGTGGTATACAGTCGATTATATATATATAGATTTATAAATAATATTTGTTATGAAATTAAAAATAAAATAATTATGATATTTTATATAATATATTAAGGTTGTTTTAAAGAACGAATTTGCTACATCTTTTATATTTGACTGTGGATTGTTTTGGTGTAAATTCTACCTATTTTTGTAATTTTTTGAGTCATTTCATTACTTTCTCTTCACTTCTGCAAGCAATAGCTTCACATATGTATTCAAATCAATTTCTTTATAAATATTTATAAAATAACAACAGCACAGATTTAATTATTCTCATTCAATTTATCCAAAACTACTTAACTTTTATACATTTATTTAACTTATAAAAAAACTAAAATACATATATACGTATCTTGACTTGTATAAACATCTCACGATAAAATACTAAAACTCATCTGAATAAGGCGTGTACGTTATTTTTGGAAATTTAGGTAAGCATCACATGATAACAATGTTCTTAAAGTTATCTTTACGTAAAAGCTTAAACGATATATTTACCATATCCGTAAGATAATTTCTCATGTAATAGCTAGGAGCTTTTGTGATATATGAAGGTAATTTCAATAGATTTAAAAAATTAGAATCAGTATATCTTAAGAACAGATTGAAATTAACTTTGAGTACTGAGTCATCAAAATTCATTTTTCATGATCATATATTCATAATAAAAAGTTTTAAGTTAATATATATATATATATATAATACGGTGCTTGAATCAACTTGATAAATTAAATCGAAAACTTAGTTAAAAAATTAATAACAAATTAAAATAATTCTTTTTATCAATTTAATTTTTTTTTCTCAAGATCAAGTGATTTAATTTAGCTTGCAGTTGTGCACTCAAAATTAAATTAAAATAAACTATTTAAATATTATTATGTTGTTATTATTTTATTCATATACCATATATTTGTTTGAGAGTAAAATTTAATATACATAGCTGATTCATGTTTCAACCTTTTCTTTTATCTTAGTGCTTTGGCATTTCCTTCTTTACAATTCAAAAATAAATCCTTCATTACTTTTTTTTCTTAGTTCTATTTTTATTGTCACCCATTTCTCCTCACACATGATTTTGGAATGACAGACTTCTCATTTATATATAAAGCATTTAATATTAAGAATTTAAATGTGAAAATATAAGAAAATTAATTTTTTTATAAAAAAAAATAAAAATCATAATTATTAAGTCTTGAAATTTTGTGTTAAATTGAATATTTTATAAAAAATAAATTTCATAGTCATTAAGTTTTAAAATTTTGAGTTAATATGTGATATCAAATCTCTTTGCTCATGTCTCATTTCTCTTAAATTTTTTTCCAAACATGTATTCCATCTTACAATCCAAATTACGATTCTATATTGACTTCTAAAGTTTCTTTTGTTTTATCTGTATCATCATAATGCTTAATAGAACATTAAGTATACTTTTAATAAAAAAATAAAAAAATTCATCAAATTAATAAATAAATAAATTATACAAATTGTCCTTCTCTTTTAATATCCTTACTAGTTGCCTTATTATGTATTATACGATGAGGAATGAAAACTACTTTTGTGGAAAAAAAGTACCAATTCAATAAAAATTACGTTGTAAAGTTGATAAGGAATTATTTTTACAAAATAATTTCTTAAAAAGAAAGTATACAAAGAGGTAACCTGAACTTTAAAAATATATTTCTAGGAGAGAAATACCTTAATAGATTTAATGTATTTGTAGGAGAGAAGTAACTTAATAGATTTAATATATAAATAGAGTGGTGGAAAATTTTTACATACTAATATTTGATTATATATTAAAAAAATACATCAATGAGAAACTAAAAATTATAAAATTAATCTAAATGAAATCATTAAACTTGAGTTTGATTTAATAAGAAATTACTTTATATTAAATAAAAGAAAAGCAAATCACATATATATAATAATTGAATGAGTTTTTAAAAAAGTTAAAATAAAAGCATAAAAGAAACATCCTAACATTGAGCTAACATATTGTAATGTTATGTAAGATAAAATTCCTTTTACATGAACAGGGAAAGCTGGGTAGGAGTGAGCAGATAGGAATGGACATATTAACTGTTGTGAGTAGGGGAAAGTATCTCCTAGTGGTGGTCACATAGTAACACCATGCGACCTTTTACCCCTTTTAAGGAAGATCCTCCTTTTATGCCACGTGGGCCCAATAGCATCTATCTTCTGCTCTTTTCTGCATACGTTGTCATCACCGGTCAGCCATAGCACACAAACACAACACTAATTTAATTTAACTAATTAATTATATATTTATTTAAGTAACCTTTCCACTTACCTTTTTCCATTAAGTCTAATACGAAAGGACAACTCTGTCATATCCCATATTCTATTGACTCCCACTATTCCACATGCTGAAATTCAAGGCTAATTTCGTCTTTTCACACTTCCCCTCTCTCCATTCCAATTCATCACTCTAATAAAACCCCACCTGCTCCAACCTCACTTCCCAACCAGCTTCACAATTTTCCAATTCCTCACATTCTCTCTCCTGAAATAAAATAATAAATAAATTGATATTCGCCTTATTTTTTATTATTATTATTATTATTATTTTTCTTTAGACAATAATAGTATTAAGGCGAATAAAAACAAAAAATAAAGAGAGGTTATATATTTGGTAATTTTTGTGGGATGTGTTGGCGGGTGTATATAAATAAAACCAACCAACAAACTCACTCAGACCAATAAAAGAAGCCCCTCCCGGTAAGAGAGAGAGAAAGAGAGAGAAAGATCAAAAATCAGAACACGCTTTGAAACTGAAAGAGAGAGTGAGAGTGTATGTGTGTGTGTGAAAGAGAGAGAGAGAAGAAAACAAAAACAAACGTTGTCTGTGCGAGTTAGAGAGAGAGAGAAACCCCAGAAAATCAGAAAATCCAACCCCATTTTCTCTCTCTCTACTTTCCATTTGATCGGAGCCTCTCATTGTTCTTTTCCGATTACCGTCAAATCAGCTCCGTTCTCCGGTTCGGGTCGGTGCAATGGAGCAGTACGGCCGGTCCAGCGAAGGTTCGCGGTCTGATCCGTCCCCGGAATGGGCCGGGCCCGGAGCCCAAACCGGCCTTGAAGGTATCTCTCTCTATATATTTACGTTTTGTGTTCTCTGCGGTTCGTTTTGTAAGGTTCGGGGATTGTGATTTATGGTTTTGGGGGAATGTGGGGGTTTCTGAACCGGGTTCGATCTTGATTGTGGAAAATGCAGAGCCTATGTGGCAATTGGGAATGGGTGCTGCGGAGGAATCGTATCCGCAACGCCCCGATCAGGCTGATTGCACTTACTACTTGAGGACCGGCTTCTGTGGCTTCGGTTCGCGGTGTCGGTTCAATCACCCTCGTGACCGTGGCACGGTAATTTTGTTGTTGTTCTTGTTGTTTCTTAATTCATTTCACGTCTGAAGGGTTTCTTAATGTGATCGTGTGCTTCTGTGTTTGTAATTTCGTTTGATCTTGCTGGAAATAGTAATTCTTTCACTGAGGTTAAGATGTTGTGTTTGGTTTGTGCACTTTGATTTGGACCTTTGGTGCTTTGTAATTTGATGATGTTTGTGTGTTGTTTAGGTTGTTGGAGCTGAGAGGACTGTGGCGGACTATCCGGAACGAGTTGGTCAGCCTGTGTGCCAGGTGCTTTTTATTGTTCTACTGAATGATTGCCTTTGACTGTTCTGTAATTCCTTTTTTCTGTAAAAAATGACGTTGATGACGGATGGAGTGTGGTTATGTTTTTGTTTAGGTTGTTTGTGAATATACTTTGTGCTGATTTGTATCTGCTGATGGTTAAAATGCAGTATTACATGAGGACAAGAACGTGCAAGTTTGGTTCGTCTTGCAAGTACCACCACCCGAGGCAGGCAGGAGGTGCTGCTACCCCTGTGTCGCTAAACTATTATGGATATCCATTGCGTCCGGTGTGTTATTTTTGTGTCTGCTGCATAAGACTAACTGTGTTTTCTGAATTTTCAGTTTAATTTTCTGATTGTGTAAATTTTTATATGTAAATTTGAATGTTATAAATAATAACAATTAACAGGGTGAGAAGGAGTGTTCATATTATGTGAAAACGGGACAATGCAAGTTTGGTGCAACTTGTAAATTCCATCATCCGGTTCCTGCTGGCGTCCAAATTCCAGCACCATCACCAGTTGCTCCAGTTTCGCCTTTGCCTGTGCCTTCACCGTTATATTCAACCATGCAGCCCCCACCTGGTCCTTCATCGCAGCAAATTGGTGTGCTTGTTGCAAGGCCTCCTCTGCTGCCAGGTTCATTAGTCCAGAGTCCCTATGGACCTGTGGTACTATCACCTGCCATGGTACCTATTTCTGGCTGGGGTCCTTATCAAGTAGGTCAATCATTTCTTTGTGATTGCTCGGTCAATACATGATGTGGATTCTATGAAGCCGTTAACTATTAAGCTCTCCTGGTGTAGGCTTCTGGAACAGGTGCTGTACTTCCTTCTGGTACTCCTAATGTTGGTTCAGCACAGCTCTATGGGATAACACAACTACCTTCATCAGCGGCTGCCTATCCTGGACCTTATCAACTTCCTGGTTCCGTAGTTGGTCCTTCAAGCAGTAATCAGAAGGAGCAGGCATTTCCAGAGAGGTCTAATCAACAAGATTATCAGTATTATCCGAAAACAGGGGAGGTCAAAGTCGGTCCATCATATAGGTATCACCCTCCGCCAGAAATGTCTGCACCAAAAGCAAATGTTACTCTTAGTCCTGCAGGTCTTCCTTTGCGCCCGGTAATGGTTGCCTCTCAACTTTGTTATCATGTGGTGTCTTTTATTGATCTGTGAATTACATATGCATGGTCATCTCCCTTTTCCACACAGTAGGAAAAATCTTTGCTGTTGTTGCTCCATCCTCCCTCTCCAACAGAATTTTTAGTTTCTAGAGATCAAAATAGCTATTTTTGAATTATAACCAAATTTATTTCTTATCATTTTGTTTTCAATAGCTTTTGGAAAATTTGAAACTTGAGAGCTTACTTTGCAAATCATCATTGGGAACAAAACAGCCATTGTTCCTTGTTCCTGTGCTTTGATTTTTTTTTAAGATGCACTTTTCTGGGATTGTTAGGGAGCATGGAGTTAAAACTATTGGTTTAATACTGTCACGTTGGGCTTGATTGTACCTTTATGAGTGGAATTCCCACTTTGTTGTACATTCATCTTAGTGGGACATCCTGTTCCTTTCTTTTGATGTATTATGTTAAATATTTTGTGTGATCTTCGAAATCTTTGAGTGTGGATATGTTCTCTGCCATAGCAAGGAACTGTGTACCATAAACAGATAAAACTCATCATAACTCCTTTTAAAGTTTGTAAGCAAATACTGAAATATCATAAATTATTGTGATTAGTGTAATCGTTTTCTGTTGCATTTGATTGGTGTTACCAGGGCGTTCTCACATTAATGTAATAATCTTAAAGTTTTTTTCTTTCTTGTGTACTCCTTAAGGCAATTTTCTGAGTCCTGCATATTTTAGTTACATACGCTACCAATGCTGTATATGGCTGGCATGTTATTGGTACATGGAAGTCCGTTTGTTTAATTTTTTATCCTTTTATGGGCATACACACACATACACATATCTTTCCCACTCCCACATATTTGGAAATTTTCATGTCTTTGGTATATGGAAGTTTTATAGTTGCTCTTTTAGTAGCTTGCTTGTGGTTTGTAATTTTTGTACTCCTGTATGTTAAAATTATATTGATTACTGGGTAATGATCTTATCATACCTATTGTATTACGGTGGTATTATCAAGATGTACTACTTTGAATCAGAATAACGCCAAGTCACTAACCCTTTTTTTCCAAATGTCAAGCCTTAGCAATCATAATCTGTATGTCATGTGCACATCCAGGGCTTGCAAACTAAGGAGTTAGATATAAAAGGGCTGATCCCAAACTAGGAATGGTTTGGTTCACTTGAGTACTTGATTGAATGATAGGATCATAGGAACAAGTTTGAGAATCTTGTGCATTGTGACAGTCCATGACCATATTCATCCTTTAGATTTCACTATCAAAAACTAAGTTCATTTGGTACTTAGAGATCTTGCAAATGAATATACTCCTATTGAAGATTCTTAAACCAATAATTAGTCCTGCATACAAGCTGTCTCAGTATTCAGAGATCTCCATTCCCCACTAGGGAGAGGGTGGAGTGAGAGTGGGCAAGTTTGTTGATGGCTGTATAGGTGAAATTGGCTCATGTTACTTAAAATACACATTTGAAAATCGTTGCACATAGACTTAAGAATGGTTATCATGAATGGCAGGGACTAAAACTGAAGTCTGTGGAAGAATCAAATTAGGGATAAATCAGCCATTGTCTCCTTACATTTTCTCCAGTAGCCAACATCATCAGGTTAGGAATCATATTCCTATATGTAGATCAGCTTGGCATATTAGCTAATATCTTACTTGAAAATTGATCTATTCAATTCTTGTTAACTTTAGGAAATGTGTCGTTTTGATTTTGATGGCCATTTTTGTCCAAATTTTTTTTTATGTCTGTTATAAATTTCTGCTCTTGTCATGGCTAATACTTGGGACTAGTATGAGTTTTTAGGTTCTTTTGAGATTGATGTTTTGCTTAATATAATAAAAACTTTTTAAATTTATGGACTGTCAATACTTGATAGTCTTAAATATACAGGAGTTAAGCATATGGATCTTGTCATGAAGTTTTCTAAATAAATGAGTAGACTAATAACAACAACAACAACAACAACAATAATAATTATTATTATTAATAATTAATACACTCACTTGTGAAGGAAAAGATAGGTGTTGACTATTGAGGTTCATTCTGGTTCAATGACCAGGGTGTATTTATTTTGATCTATATATGGGATTCTGGTAAATGCTCATCTGTCATGAAACATCTTGGATTGATGATTTGATAACAAAATTTATTGATTTATAGCGTAGGATGTGGTAGAAGTCCTATAAGCACTATGGAAGATCTGCTAGAAAGTCTGGTTTTAGGCTCCAAGTTTCCTTGCAGACTGGTAGAGTCTTAAGCTAATTTAGTGTTAGTAGTTTGAACAGTTTTCTTCTTTTTGCTCCATTGTAATCCATTGTGGATTGCAGAAAGCTGATAGTGTGCTATATCATACAGCAGATACTGTAGTGGGTAAATAGTAGAAGTCACATAACGGCTGAAATATGAGATATATTAATTATGTGTATAAAAAATTTATTTGCAAGCAAATTAAATAAAATGAATAAAATTTGGCATAATATTAACTCAAAAGTTTGTTTGGCTGGAGACTTGACGGAGATGACAAGAGGATGAAGGATGGATGCTGCAATCTCGACACCCAGAGTGGCTGCTATAGCAGACAGAGTTGCAGACAGAGTTGCAATCATGGGTTCAAGGAATTTCGCAATGCAATAGTGGGCATAGAATTATAGTGCTGCTATAGAGGCTATTTAACAAAACTGTCTTGTTCATTGCTGTGATTTAGATTTAGCCCAGATAGTAAAATATTCTAAGGATCGTCGTTGCTCTTTTACCCTTTTTGTTGTTCTGTTACAACAATTGCAATAATCACTAATATCTCATAACATCATTATTGAATCCAGGATTTTAACTAGCGTGCTGTATTGGCGGTATAGCAGCGGAGCAGCCCCTTCCCACTACAGGGGCTGCTATAGTGGAGCGGCGGTATTCTACCAAATAGTCGGCTGAATAGCAGCCGTAGCTGCATTGTGTCTTGATTCCAAAAGAACCCTCCAAACAGAAACATTAGGGCTTTTTTGGAGGGTTATTTTTGAGATTTCAATTTCCAAAAATGACAAAGAAGACTTGGATTTAGAAGATGATGCTTGATGACTATTATCTAGGAAACTGGTACTTGGCTTTTGTTGGTATTTACTTGTATGTTTTTATTGTTAATTATGAATGTCATTAATTTTGGGTTACTTTTATAATATTCGAGAGTTTATATGTATATAGTATGCATTATATAACTATATAAAATATTCCAAAATGGTACCTGTCTCACTATCAAAAATCTTGCTATACCATTTTTGGTTGTGGCTCCTATATGCCACTATCCAAAATTTAAAACATTTGATTGAGTCAAACTACTTTTATAGAATATCTTAGATGACCCCTTTGAAATGGTTTTTTTCTTTCATTCTTTTCTTATTTAATTAGGATTGTGAGTCTACTCAGTCTAGGATTAGTATAGTGTCTAGTGTTTTATCTTTTGCGTAGGACCATTATGCATAAGAAAATATCATTTATAATATTTCTCATTTCCTCCTTTTCTACCAAAATTTCTATAATTTCCACAAGAATTAGGTATCCCAAAGTTTTAAATAAGAAGAGAATGTGAATGATTTTAATCAAATATTGAACACATCTTTTTGCTCTTGAAGTGAAACCCCTAATTTGATCTTGGGAATGGGAATAAACAAAAGCCTATGAGTTTTGCCACTGGAATTGTGGCAAATTTCTAATATATGATTGAGAGTTGATGGCGAATATACGATTCTTAAGAACTTAGTTGAAGAGTCTTAGGTAAGCAAGTTAACATCCATCCCTACACTAGCCAATATAAATTCGAGGAATTTTTTGTCTATATTTACTAAATGTTAAAACCGTACAACTGAGTCTTACATCATAAGGTGAAGTTTACTATCATGTGGCGGGCTATTTCTTTGCAAAATTGTGTTCAATTTCATGTGATAATTTCGTCAAGATCTCCTCGTTTGTTGGGGAAATGTCCGCATGAATTAAATCTTTTGAGGAATCGATCAAGAGAGAATTGAATTGGGTTAGACAACACATGGTTGGAAAACAAGGATCAATTTTTTTGCAAGGTATGAAATGTATCATCAAGTATTCAATGTGATTCCATGAGATCTCTTTCATTCAAGTAATGAATTATAGCCAATTGAAAGGATATTCTAGTCAATCCAAGGATTATTTAGATTCCATTAGGAACCAATATTCAATATACCACACATTGATGAATCAAAGGGATACTCAACCATTCAAAGAAAGATCGGTACTTTGTTGGGATCATTTCATTCTTCAAGCAGAACGACAAAGATAAAGTCAAAGTGATTCCTTAAAATCCATTTTGGATATTCCTCAATGTGTTGACTATTCATGGAACATGAGAGCCACTCACTCTTTTTTCTTTGATAGATGGTCAAAACTTTGTTTGGGTTCAAATCCTACTGATAGGTCTATTAGAGATAAAAATTTGTTGAAAAAAGAACAAAAGAAAAATCTTGTTCTTTCTATGTGATCTTAAAAAGAAGAATTAGTGAATTTATTCAAAATAATTATGATCAATAAATACTATTAGGTTGAGCCAAAAGCCAAATTTTTAGTAAAACCATTTGGCTATGTTTCCCAAGTAATATGACTATTAGATACTTGATTCTTGTGAAAGAAGTGTGTGGGGAATTTTGATAACAAACTTAAGACAACAGGGTTTACGTACATGCGCAGCCCATATGGATGTAACATCCATTAAGCCAGTCTCCCCCATAGTTCAAGCGTGAAAAAAGAAGTGTCAAGTATCTAATATCTAATAGTCAAGGTTTCCCAAGTAAAACCTTGCTTCTTTTAATCTTGAGCATCGACACTAGATTCAATAGCAATAACAAGGGATTCTATTCTAGTTTAGCCTTTTGGTCTATCAACAACTTGTTCTATCACGTTTGAAGGATAAACTCATATAAAGAGTGTTCACCTATGAAGCACTAATACTTAAATTTGTTTCTTGTATTCGTGTTTGATACTTTATCAATTCATATAAATAAATATCCCAATATATGAAGCACCAATACTTCTATTTATTTCACATACCCAATATCAATGCTTTTCGATACTTCACCAATATGTGTTGGTGTTGGTGTATTGATGATGTGTCTACACCCTTAAAACATTTATATCCAATAAAACTACATGAAAACATACATATATGTGTAGTATAGAAACATTATCTCTTTGAAAACCAAAAACATAAGTTGTTCTCTTTATGAATTATTTTAATGAAGGAATGAGATTGATAGTGCTATTCCTATTCGTAAACTATAGGAAGAAATTTATGATAACAATGGTTCATGATTTTATTCTTATTTTGACAATTTCAATACTTTTTGATACTTCAACAATACTTGTTGGTGTGGGTAAATTGTCTACGCTCTTAAAACATTTATATCTAATAAAACTACATGAAAACATACAAGTATGTGTAGTATAAAAACACTGTTTGTCCATAAACCAAAGACGTAATTTGCTCTCTTTATGAATTATTTAATAAAGAATGAGATTGATAGTGCTATTCTTGTATGTGAATTATAGGATGAAATTTATGATGACAATGGTTTATAATTTTTTTTTTAATTTGGCAATATCAATGCTTTTCGGTACTTCACCAATACATGCTGGCGTAGGTGAAGTTTCTACGCCCTTAAAACACATATATCCAATAAAACCACATGAAAACATGCCAGTATGTGCTGTATAGAAACATTGTCTTTCCATAAACCGTAGAAGTTGATTGTTCTCTTTATGAATTATTTTAAGTAAGGAATGAGATTAATAGAGCTATTCCTATATGTAAATTATAGAAAGAAATTTTTATGACAACGGTTTATAATTTTACTTTCAGTTTGGCAATATCAATACCTTTTCATACTTCCTAATATGTGTTCGTGTTTTTGAAGTATCTACACCTTTAAAACATTTATATCCAATAAAACTACGGGAAAACATTCAAGTATTTGTAGTATAGAAACATTGTCTCTCCATAAACCAAAGATGTAAATTGTTCTCTTTGTGAATTATTTTAAGTAAGGAATGAGATTGATAGAGCTATTCCTGAAGAAATTTATGATGACAATGGTTTATAATTTTATTTTTAGTTTGGCAATATCAATACATGTCGGTGTTGGTGAAGTATCTACACCCTTGAAACATTTATATTCAATAAAACTACGTGAAAACATACAAGTATGTGAAGTATAGAATCATTGTCTCTCCATAAACCAAAGATGTAAATTGTTCTCTTTATGAATTATTTTAAGTAAGAAATGAGATTGATAGTGCTATTCTTATATGTAAATTACAGGAAGAAATTTATGATGGCAATGGTTTATAATTTTATTTTTTTGGGAGATGTCTAAGAAATATGTTTTTTATTTGGATTTGTAGAATTGTAATTATATATTTATTTATTATGTTTTATGAATTTATATATATTTTTAGTTCATACCTTTCTGAATAACTAAAGCACAGTGAGAGCAAAACTCCATTTAAGGAAGCAAAACCTATCAATCGATGCTATTTGGCTATGTCAATAGCCAAAATTTCAGTAAAACCATATAGCTTTGTTTCCAGGTTAATGGTTTTCGGACAATCAGTTACCTGATTTCTGTGTAATTAGTGTTTTTAACAGTTTTTCCGGTTTGTTCTGGTATGTTTCAATACATATTTATTTTTGGTCATTTATGCACTATTCATAGCTCCCTGATATAGTTCACCTTATGCTTCATCTTCCAAAGCATCACCTTTTTCCTTGTTTTTATCTAAATTCGCTTATGTGGCCTTGATAAGCACCCAAACACTTGGAGGACCTATCATTTAAAAGCTCGTTTTTAAGAGGAGAACCAAACTCTTAAATATTCCACTGAACATTCCAATATTACCCTATATGAGACTTTGGCATAGTATAATATCCAAATCCCTATTAGGCCCCAACTTAATTTCGATATAGGATCTGTGTAGACAAATTTCTTCGTAAGAACTTTTAGGAGAAAAAAATACAAAGAAAAATATATTATTGACTTCTCCAAGCTTAAGTTAACTTATTATACCCAAGTTAAAAATAAATTTTTGGTGAGGCTATATGAGCAAACTTCCATAAATTAGCTTGTGTATTAGATAATTTTAATTTATGAAGAAACTAATTTCAGTTTTTCTCTCCTAGAGGTACTTATTGGAGAAACTCGTTTAATCAGACCTTCATTTCTTTTGGTTTGTTATATATTAAAATTAAGATTTTGGCTATTAGAGAGCATTGCTTATCATGCCTGAATGTTACTTCTCTAATGGAATGGCTTTTACGTCAAGTACAACCTTTTTATGCAAGAACTATGCATGATATTTGTGTTTGTGCTGATTTATTTGCCCCATCATTGCATTTGCTTGAAATCTTTTGCTAGGAACATCCTGTCTGCATTTTCTTTGTTGAACGTAGGTGCTTGTGCTCTGTCATCTATTTAGTCTCTCAATCCATGTTCCGTACTAACTTGAGTTCAAACTTTGTTTTCATGGGTAAATAGTATGTTTTCATCATGTGATTTTTATATTAGGCCTTGCTATTCTACATGTTAGGAGTACTTCATTTTCTTCAATTTGTGGTGAGTTCTGAAATATGATAAACTAGTCTTTAATATCTCCTCTCAGCTGTAATTGTTCTCTCTTCTTCATGCATCAGTGTTCCTCTTAGGACTTTGGTTCAAGAAAAGTATGATAATATTTTTTAATTTTGTCACTAAATAGGTTTAAAAAACTACCACATGGCAATGATAAGTTTGTCTATCTACTGAATTGCTACTGGAAAATATCTTTTGACTGCTTTCTTAATCATCAATCTAATGATTGTGTTTGATAATCAGGGGGCGTCACCTTGCACTCATTATGCGCAACATGGAGTATGTAAGTTTGGTTCTGCATGCAAATTCGATCATTCTATGGGATCACTGAGTTATAGTCCATCTGCTTCTTCCCTGGCTGACATGCCAGTTGCACCCTATCCTGTGGGTTCAACAATTGGTACTCTTGCTCCATCATCTTCATCCTCAGAGTTGCGACTGGAACTTTCCTCGGGATCCAGCAAGGAGTCTGTTCCATCGAGAATGTCTTCATCATCAGGAATGTTGACCGGGTCAATTGGCTTGACTTTATCTACCGGTGGACCCGTTTCTCAATCAAACAGTCTATCTGCTCAAAGTTTGGATCCATTAGCCACTGCCACTAGTACCACAACTAGCAATGTCTCTCACACCTCAAGCTAAGCAATGTGAATGCATACCTCATCATTACTCCTTTTTTCATCTCAATTCTTCCACTGGACATAATTATTCAAGGAGGTCCTCCAATAGGTTTTGTTTTCAGCTATCCCAGTTCCACTTTCAAGTCTAGCACACTTCACACCAATTATCTTTGTGTTTATATAATCTTTTTGTGGCCATCCCTTTGATCTTGAATAAACCATGGCCATCCTTGAGAATTTTAGCAATCCATACGACCACCTTGCTTTTGAATAACTCCCAAAGAATCTGCAAGCCCATTGTGCACATGCCCTGCCACATCTCCAATTTTTGGAGCTTGTAATGCTTAGCTGTGCTCCAATATTTTTTATACCAGAACATTCTGTCCAGGCTTTCGTATACCACGTCTTTATGTCTCTTCACCTGAACCCTTTTCTAATTTGGGACAATTTTCCATTTCTGTTTTGTAAGTGCTGTTTAATACTTTTCCCAACAACTTGTATTTAGGGTTTATCGTGAAGAGAAGTAACCAGGAGACTACAATGAGGCTTCACATTGCTATTTTATATGGTTTTAGATACACGGTGATGTTGTGACAATGAAAAGCTTGACTTGGTACTTAAATTTATTACAAAACACATATATGAAGAAACAAATCTAAATTAGCACATTTGAATGCGTAATAACCTTTATTACCTTTTTTGTTAGTTTATACCTGATCAAGCTTCATTCTGACATTAGTTATTTTTCAGGTGTTTTTTAATTATATATATCTCACCTTAACCTCTGATGAATATGTTTTGTTGTAAGATGCTTGTACTGTAAGTAGTACGCACTCGGCACCCAACATCCACTGATAGTCACTTTCCCAGTCTTGTGTGCACTATGTGTAGTGCACTCGGCCAACAAGAACGATGGCATTAAAATAAGTCCAATTGCATCATCGGACTTCTGAAGTCAAATTCCAAGTTTTGGTGGACAATAATGCCCGTAAAATAATTCTTCATTTTCATATCCCACTTGTCTTTTAATTTTTTTTTGGTATGATAAAAATTGTGCTAGACCTGAAGACAAGAAAATCTACTTTTTTCAAGATGGATTTTGCACTATAAGTACTTATAACTTTTTTTATTTAGCAGGGTTCGTTATGTTAAGTTTTCAAAATTAATCCAGAGAACTGACTTGCGTTTGAAAATTTACATTTTAAAACTAATTTTAGTCATTATTTTAGTTAGGTTAGAATAAAGAAAAATTATTCTTAAACTGCAAAAGTGTTATAATATTAAAGAAAATTGTGGTGAAAATGCACAACCAAGGTTGGAAAAGAAACATAATGTCCTGCATGAACTATTTCTAAAATTTTCAAATTATAGTGACTACCAAATTACAGATGTTTATGGCTAATATATAAAGCTTTTTTTTTTTTTTTAATATGATCTCTCTATATATAAAGTAGTTATTAAAAATAGCAGTTAACTTATTCGACATAGATTAGTGAATACTTTGTATAAGTAAAAATGGTTGTAAAAAAGATCATATTGAAATTTTAATTTTAAAAAATTAACACATTATTAAATACATGAACGTTTCAAATTTTCGAAGTTAAAACTCTCCATATAATTATTCTGTATCTTTATATAAATGATATATATATATATATATATATATTATTTTGGTGTAATAAGATTATTTTACTCTTTATTAAATTAAAATAATTTTATTATGTGATCAAATGTATAATTACACAATTTCCAACTCCATAACTCCTTAACTAAAAAAGTAATAATTTAATTTACATTTTTTTTCTTAAAAATATGTTTATTATATATATTTATTTAAATTATATTATTTTAATAGAAATATGGACACTCTTATTTATGGGAACTTGATGTGTTTACGCTGGTTATAGTGGTAGTGGTTAAGTTAATTCTATAATTTTTTTATGTTAAAAAACGTCCGCACAATTACACACTAATAGTAATGCTAAACTATAGACACGACAGTTATTAAATTTTCCTCGTAGCTCATTAAATGAACGTCCGAATACGGTAAAGGAAAAAAAAAGTGTAATGTGATAAACAAATTTCATTGATTATTACTAATAAGGGTACCATTCAATATTTATTTAAAAATATATACGAACTAAACATATAAATTATACTTAAACTATTTTTTTATCAAATTAATCCAATTATTTGGGTTTAATTTAAATGGTTATGCAGTTTTATTTCTAATTCTTTTTTACTTGTATATATATTTAGTCTTATCCTTTTAATGTAATCACTTAATGTTATATAATGATAGATAATTTGAAATATTTCTTTTTTTAATATATTTTTAGATTTCATCGAAGCTAATAATAAAATGTTTATATAACTAGAATACTTTTTTCTTTACCATTATACCTTAAATATAATTTTTTGTACATATTTATGAATATAAACTAAATTAAATATATTATATTTCTTTTTTCACATATATTTTATAAATAAATAAAATAATAAATAATATAATAATATAAATAATTAATTTTAATTTGGTTTGATTTATTTGAAAAAAATTTAATATGTTGAAAATATTTGTTTAATATATTTTTTATTTAAATTGTTTTTTAGAAAATATTTTAATTTTTATTTTAGAATATGTTTTCTATAAAAATAAAAATATATTCAAATATTATTTAGATTTAGAAAATTAAGATTGAGATATTGTTAATATTTAATATTTTGTTACATTTTTTCTCTATATATAGATTACATTAATAAAATAAATTACAGCTCCTTTATATAATATATTTCTTATGTCTCATATATCTCCAAAGGATATTTCTAAAAATCTTAAAAATCCCATAAATAGCATTCGTTGTTCTTATGGAGCCTGAGCCTGTAGAATGAAAGGAGAAGAAAATTTCTCACAAGTCATTATTCCACTTTTCGATGGGCTGTAAGAATGTAAACAACATATTCAGAGGGACTAGATTTATGAGAAGTTGTGGAAGAAGATTATATTATTGATTTACTGCCAGAAAATCCTACTATGGCCCAAATCAAAATTCAAAAGAAAAAAGAAAACAAGGAAGACAAAGACGAAATCATATTTGTTTGTTGGTGTTTCACAGATAATACTCACTATAATCATGACCCTAAAGTCACCCAAGAAAATTTGGAACTATTTGAAAGGAGAATATGAAAGAAACCAAAAGATTTTTAAGGCATGAAAGTGTTAAACTTGATAAGAGAGTTTGAGCTATGAAGGATGAAAGAGTATGAGATAATTAAGGAATACTCAAACAAATTGTTGAGTATTGCTTATAAGATAAAATTACTAGGTAAAGAATTTCTTGATTAGTTGAAAAAATTCTGGTAATAGTGCTAGAGAAATATGAAACATCTATTACTCATTGGAGAACACAAAAGATGTATTCACAATTATTGTGGCAAAAGTTATATATGTCTTGCAAGAATTAATGAGAGAAGATCATACTAGTGAAGATATCATACTTCACACTGTTGAAGGAACAAAAAATAACAAAAGGAGCAATTACAACCAAAACAACAATACACGTGTATTTCCGCTTTATCCCTATTGCAAGAAAAATAACCACCAACATAAGTGTTGGTGGAGGCCAGATGCAAAATGCCATAAATGTGGTCAACTGAGACATCCTCAAAAGATATCCAAATCTGATCATTTCGAGGAAGTTGTGAAGGTTGTAGAGGATGAATAAGAAGATGAACTACTTCTTACAACATGTCTTACAATCAACAAATTTGAAGAGGAGTTGGCTCCAAATGAATAAAACATGAAAGAATGATCAAAATCAAAAGAATATACAAATATCTTGAAAAAATATGATGTCCAAGAGGTGAAGGCAGATGAAGAATCACATTCTAACATACATCAAAAGTCCATTGTTACAACCATGGAATCCACAATCGTCAAAGAAGATAATGATGATGATCAGGTTGTTAAAAAAAAATTACAGTGAAAGATATAAAATTTCATGATGATATGATCCCATGCAAGAAATAAAAAAATAAAAATCACATGAAAAAAATAGAAAGAAATCAAACATTAAAAGGAAAATATGATATTCGGATTTCAAATAAACAGATGTTAAAACAAAGAAGAATGTTGAAAATATTTATCTAATATATATTTTTATTTAAATTAATTTCTAAAAAAATTAATTTTTAAAATATTTTTTTATAGAAATATATTCAAATATTATTTAAATATAAAAAACTAAAATTAAAATATATTTAATATTTTATTACATTTTTATTTTATATATAAAATTAATTACAACGGTTCCATATCATATATCTTTTAGATTTCATTTATTTCTGAAATATATTTTCAAAAACTCTAAAAAAATCTCATTTGGTAAAAAAAACACTTTCTAATTAATTTTTGACTAACGAAAAAAATCTTCGGCCACGATCATCATATTTTTTCTAACGCAAAATTTATCCAAATAAAATAGCAATTTTGAACTCATATTTCACGAGTGTCGTTTTAGAGTCAAACAATAAAAAAACAAACGACACTGTTACGTACCTTCTAGAAAATTGACTCACTCCCAGTGTTTCTTTCAGTAATTTATAGTTTATTATCTGGCGTTTTGAGCAGTGATAATATATGTGTATCAATTAGTTTTCTCTTTATAACTAGCTAATCTGAAAACTACTATCAACAAAACTGGTACGTATTAATTTTGGCTTTCATTTTTTTTTCTCTCCTGAAAGATATTAGAGGTAAACATCGGAATGGCCTTGAACTATATATCCTTTCCCTTTTCCAACTATTTTTTGTTTTTAAAAATCATTCTTTTGCATTTTCCAACTTTTATCAGAGCTGATGTAAACTAAATCTTCCTCATTCAGAACAATAAAAGTTGTGAAAATTCTTTAATCAACGCGGTTCTGCATTGTTACAACTGGCTTTAGCATCATTTGCTACGTAGAAAAAGATGCATAGTACTTAGACAATGAAAATTACATGTCACGAACTGGTCTTAGAGTCACAATAAATAATAATACTATTATAATAACAATATGAGCAAAGATGTCACATAAATGACTTCTGATGATGTGAAAGAGAGGAGCAGTGATCTGGTAGAGGTACTAAGCTTTTTTCAACATCTTGTAATCAAAATGAGCTCACCCATGTGTGCAATTTAGTAATCACATTAGAAGAAATTGAAGAACTGATTCAAAACCAAAATTACCCCACTGCATGCAAGCAGCACGTGACTATGAACTGGTCAATCTTCTCACAGAACACATAATCGAATATTTGAGTTTAGGAAGAAGAGTCAATAATATTTAGTTATGTAACACGTAGAACTTGACCAATACCATGATGTTCGAACACTATATAATAATTTCTTATAAAACACCCTTTAATAAAAGGTACCTCAACTCAACTTAGCGAGCTCAGAAGGTTGAGTATCCCGAGCCAACATTCCCAAAGGGAGGAACTGATGGAGAATATGTAGTTGAAGAAACAACCTGAGTCATTATCCCATAGCTTGAACTATCAGTGAAGGGACGCAATGCATCCATGCACCCTTCATCAACAATCCTTGATGGATTTTTAAACATGGCTGCTAGTTCATTGGAACTGCAATCCCATGATTGATGATTATCCCATAATCCTTTACCAAGTTCACTTGGGCAAGAAAAATCTGCAGAGTTAGGTGCCATTGCTGCTTGCATGTTCAAGGCTTCTTCAGTAGTATCAAAATGTGGCTGAACCTGCATGGAGTTTGAGTTAACGTGGCCAACCTCTTGATCACGACCTGAAGCACTGGCATTGCTCTTCTTGAAACAGTTACCGGGAACTATGCATTCAAGATAGCCTGAGTTATTAGACTCACTAGAGAAGAAGAAATTATCATCCTGAGGTGACCCAAAAGCAGTGCCAGCATATAAGTCAGAAGAGTTTTCAATGTTGGAAGTGAAAGTACCAAGGTGAGATAGGCTATGATTGGTTGGTTGTATGTTGTGAGTGTTATGTGAAGGTGGCAAGAGAGGTTGAGCATTCAAAGGAGTGAGAGCATTGTGGAAAATGCTGGTATCTTTAGAGTATAGGAAGTTGGTTCTTGCTTGGCATCCTTTCATGGACAGGGCAGCTCTGTCATAAGCAAGAGCTGCTTCTTCAGCAGTGTCAAATGTTCCAAGCCAATGTCTTTCTTTAGTTAAAGGGTTTCTGATTTCAGCAGCATATCTACCCCAAGGGCGTCTTCTCACCCCAAGAAACCTTCCAGGTTCTGTTTGCTTTCCTCGGCCTCTTCTCTCACCAGAAGTTGACGTGTTACGTTGAAGAAGAGACAAATTCATTTGGGTTGGGTTAGACTCATATCCTTTGAGGGAAACATCTGAGGTTTTAGAGGTGGACATGGCTTGGAAAATGGCAAGAAATATATGTTTGGTAAGGGGAAGGGAATTTAAATAGTATCACCTCAAGGGAGCAGCAAACAAGAGAATGTGAATGAAAAGGGTGAAGTAGAGCCAAGTCTTTTAAAGACAGTGACTTCATCATGGGAGAAGGAAAAGGAGATTTTGCATATGTCATTTTTATGCAAACCGTTTCCCCCTTTTCACCTACCTATAAAATCTTGTTATTATCTCAGTATATCATAAATCTGCCCAATTTTATGTCACATGTCAATTTTTTTAATCAACTTTTTTCCTTTTCTACCAATGACATTTGGTTTTTATCATAAATGTTTGTTTTCTCTTTTCCTGTGGTTTTGCACGGGACTGATGCTACTTTCTTTTAAATCTCTGGCTCTCCATCCCATCATCTAGTGGTATACTTCACGGTTAAACTGAATCATTTTCTTCATTGTTCCAATGATATTTGAAATGTGTTTGCTGTATATTAGTAATAAGCTTAACAACCAGATTTACAGTGGTAAGTTAAAAAATAGATCTACCTTAGTTTTCGAACTCGGTGAACAATGTAAAGTTTAGTGAGCCAATTATTGCATCTGGTCCATGCAAGGTATTGGCATTTGATTAGCATTGGCAAAATTGAATCCTTATGTGTATCAGTTTATGTGTAAAAGCCAAGCTAATCATGAAATTCTACCAGCTAAACTCTATTATGTTGAATAAACCACCATTTCTCCCAAAAGTATTATTTTCTCCGAAGTAGTCTTTAAATTATTGAAACTATCTCTTCAGTAGGGAATATTCATCATTTTAAGTTTCTAAGTTGAAGTATTTCAGTACAGTTCAAGGACCCACGTGAAAGATTTTTATTAGTTAGAAGATTACTTAACATGATTTTTAATACTTTGATAACTAATTAAGTAGTGTTTTTTAGTTTAGGATCACTAAAGAGAAAATGTAATAATTTAAGAACGAAATTGATGATTTACTCCTATTCTGTTCT
Organism: Lablab purpureus; assembly: GCA_030347555.1. Taxonomy (NCBI): domain Eukaryota; kingdom Viridiplantae; phylum Streptophyta; class Magnoliopsida; order Fabales; family Fabaceae; genus Lablab; species Lablab purpureus. The sequence continues at coordinate 14,609,056 of CM059259.1, forward strand.
TTTCAGCACAAGAGACAATATTGAAAAACTAGGACACATACACCTCAGAAGAAAAAGGCTTGACCCTATAACTTTTATTGTTATTTGATATAATTATAAACTACAAAGAAATCTATCATAAGATCATAAACTATATGTTTCAGCTAGTGTCATTTATAGAGTATGTTACTGGATGACTGATATATTCCAGGGCAGAACAAAAAATGAAAGCAACTTCGTTATTTGTCTGCATACTACTTGAGAGTCTCCAATCTTTGAATTTGGAGTCACTATATCTTATCATGCTGTTCACCAGTTGCATGTAATATACACATGTGAAACCTTTTTATGCAAAATAATCAACCAATAACGTAGTAAATTCTTGTTTGCTTCACAGTTTTCAAAGGGAGCAGTTAAAATTATCTGACCAGGATGAACTTTATTCAATAATTTGATATTTTGTGCCTTCCCTGTACTGTGACATTGAACCAACGCCACTCTAGAATACACAAAGAGAAAAGGTTTGTCTTATGAAAGGCCCACATGTTAAGTTCTTAATTTTGTTTGTTAGTTGGCCTTTCGATGGTAGAATTTTCAATACTGATGTATCATGAATGGTTTATTTATGTTAGGTAGAAGTGATGGTAGTAGTTCACATGACTCAATAATGAAGTTAAGTTAGCAGAGGAATGAGTGTCAAATTACCGAAACCACTCAATTGCAAAATGTCAGATTTTCTTGTAAATACTTCTTTCATGCCAAAAACATATGTAGTTTCTAGCAGAGTTCCATTTCGATTAAAACTTTATATGTTTGTGTCTTGGATCTTTCGAGTTTCAAGCACAAATCATATATTGCATTCTAGAATGTTCATTAACAGCTTTCGGTAAACCCCACCATTTGATTTGTGAAAGTATATACTAATGTCATATTAGTTCTTGAAAATAAGAAAATTCCAAATAAAAATATATGAATTTTAAGTTGTTCTTTCATTTATGTCCTTAATTTTCACCAGTTACTATCCTTCTAATTTCTCAATATATATTAATATATTACTACATAGTAAGTAATGCGATTAAAAGGTTGCCCTTTCATGGACTTACTTGAAATTTTTAGTTTCAGGGAATAGTTTAACAATGTTTTACACTTTAAAATAATAAAATGGTGGTTTACACATAGTTTTCTCATAATATATGTTTTAATCAAATTTTGTTTATAGTTATGTCTAAGGTTTTAAAAAATGTCTGGGACCAGAATTTCAGTCACAATGTCTAAGGTTTTTTAAGTTTTTGAATTGCAGTGTCTTTTGTCTATAACTTCTTACGATATCAAGAATTGTGACAGAACACTAACCAGAATCTAAACCTTGGTATGTAGAATTTGACAGCAGCATAAATGTACCTGCAGAGAGTCTTTAAGGGCTAGTGTATAAACTTAAGAAATGCCTAATGGCACAAAATAGATACTAATAAAACATTGCATACACATGTACTCTGCAAATTGCATACACATGTACTCTGCAAATTGCATTTGATCAATTTTCAATAAAGTCTGATAATGAGAGACATGAGTACTGATCTCCAAAAAGCCAATAGAAAAAGGGGTAGTCAAAAAGGGCAACGAAAAGCTTAAACGAAGCATGCAAATTGAAGTTGACTAAACCGCCCCACAAGACAAAAGCTATAGTGGGCCACCATTTTATTGATTCACAGCTCTTGTTGTAGTATAATTTTACTCTCTTTAATTAATTAAGCCTGCAAAATCATTCTATGTGGCATTGGAAATAGCATGCCACTAATCATATCAAAAGGGTCAAGCCGTTTTGTTGTTTTTAACATTTTTCCCAGTGCCACACAATGCTTTGTCATCAGTAACACCATGTTGGCTCGATTAAACTTGCAGTGATCCCACTAAATTTTTGTAAACAGTGCAAGTGAAAAGTATTCAAACAGGAGACCAGAATGAAAGAGATCACAAACGGCTCAATTACAGTTGTTTGATTAAGAAATCATTTGGGTTTTGACTCTAAGAACCTTGACTCTTCCACTAAAGATTTCAAGCAGCCGAAAGATACATATATGTTAGCTTCATTTGGGTCCCCTGTGTTGAAGCTAAGATATTATTGGTATTAATGCTCTTCCTGTACCAAGACAAACCAAAAATATTGATATACATAAACTTAAAAATAAGAAAAAGCAACAAGTTTCTTTTAGCCATAGACTATTCACTACATAGCTTTAGTTGTTTTATGATTCAATGCATGGGAAGCCAAAAACCAGTTTAATTATGAGTGACATTATGACGAATATATACTATTTATACATAGACACAACAAATATGAGGTGTTAATTTGGTGAGAGCATATTTTTAATAGAGGCACTAATTTTAAACATACAAACTATAATTATTATAGATTAATAGTCAAGAAGACCAATCACCTTTCTTTTCCCAATATATGTAACATGATGATTGGATTAATAGTCTTGGAACTTACCATTTGGTAAGAAGAAAGGTTAGTCAGGGCACATCTCAAAAGATGTGTTTTGGTTGGGTTGGCAAATGATGAATTTTTTATAAGGTACTCTACATATCCCAAAAATAGTTTGGTTTTTTTCACAATAGTAAAAGTAAGCACAAAAGATAGCTTTCCCCCCCTCTATTTTTCTCATCACCTTTTATTTGTCTGTTGTATTTGAAGTGGTTTTGGACTTACAATATTTTCCTGGCTTTAGATAAATTTATGTGTGTTACTTCACTAACTTAGGTTATTGTTGTCTCTAGTTTTTATAGTGTGTTAATATTATACTTAAAAGAAAGACATGTTTGTGTAAAATATGAAGAGCTTTACTGTTAGAAGAGAATTTTGCACATTCTCCAAAACTAATTACTCGTGCTTTTTTTATTGTTGATAAAGGTGATCCGGCATTTAGGGATAAAGATAAGTATGTTTAGTTGGACTTTGACGAAAAATAGAGAAATGGAGTTTAAGTGAGAAATGTTATAGTAAGCAACTTTTGGTTCAAACTTGTCTCATGATACTTTAGCAGCTTCATCTTCAGTTTCTATCTGTTCATATACACACTTGTGTTGCGTCCTTTCCACTTTGCAACCAAAGTTCAGGACACAATCTGGTCTTTTTTGCTTTTTAAACTCTTGCTTTTTTTCCGCTTTATTTAGTTATGTGCCGTGGTGTGTTGTTCCTTCAGCTTTCGTGAATCGTGACGTCATATTAAATATGTATCTTTGTCTGGTGATGCTTAGGTAATTAAACAGAAGTAAAGGAGAATGTTCACTAATTACAAAATGTTCTTACCGAAAATAACTTTTTACTGGAAAGAGATCAAAGAGATCATCCCAAATTAAAAGATGATCTATAGTTGAAATTTGGATTCTATTTTATAATTATGTTACGAATCCGAACGATTAGATATATTTAAATTGTACATTAACTAGTGATTTTATAGATTCTTTTAATAAGAATATAATATAAAAATAGAATAATAATAAATAGAAAGAATTATTTCCTATTGATTTCTATTTATAAATATTTATAGATCTTATAATTGATAAAAAAATTAAGTTAATTATTTAATTATGATAAAATAAATTATAATCGATTTGTAATTAATAATAAGTGAAGTACAAAATTCTAATTAAATGAACTAATCTATTAATTTATTATAATAATTTATTTTATTATTATACTTATAAGATATTGGAAACTACAACAAATATAAATATTTTCATTATCTTTGTTTTTGTTAATATCCAGGTGAAATGTTGACAAATTATGATTAGTTTTTTAACTATTATATTAAATGAAATGAGAATTTTTAACCCATTAAAACAAGGTGTATTAAAGTAAGTTACTCCCTCACATTTAATCTCATTGAAGATGTTTTAGTTAATTGAAACAAAATAATGTAAACTACTTCTGGTCTTAAACGATGCTAGACGTTGTGAAATGTGTGAATACTTACACTTCATAGTGGAGAAGTGAAGAATTGAAGGACATGAAAATAAGAGTTTTCCCAGATATGTCTTACTATATGTTAAGACGGGTTATATTTATTTCTCAATGGATCTTAAATTCAACTGTGCCCAACATTTACATTAAAATTTCGGTTGTTGTTCAAAAGTCACCCACTGCTTTGATTGTGCTTGTTATTGCAAGTAGATGTTGCGCTTCCCTTTATCTTGATCTTTTTTTATCTTTTCGTTCAGTTTTCGTGACAAATAAATAAATAAATAAAACTTATTCTTAAATTTACAAGAAATTAATTAGATATAAATCTATTTAACAATTGTTCCTGGCAAAAATATCAAAGTATCATTCTTTTTATTGACTGTCTGATACTTTCAATATACTCTCTTATTTCTGCCCAAAAATTAAATTTAAACATTTTAAATAAATGGATTATTGAATATATTTATATTAATTATAAAAATTTAATTATAATATATTTTATATATTAAAAACACCTCTGTCGATCTGTATCTCTTTCTTGAAAGAGAGAAATTCTAGAAATAATTCTTTAACGAAATTACTTTTTTAAATACTTTTGAATAAAATTATTTTTAAGAGTAATTTTTACCCTCATTCAGTCATAATCTTAGCAAGTGTATGTTCAACCAAGTTTATTCATGAGAAAAAAATAAAAGAGTTTCTTTATTAATTAAAATTAACGTATTCATAAACTTGTAAAAAATCTATTATATAACTTTTATAATTTTATTTTTTAATTTATGTTTAAATTTATTTTGACTTATAAAAAACTATTTCATTTGTTTTATTTTTTCTCTCTCTTAAAAGTATTAATAAATAATTTCATCCAAAAAATATACTCTAATAGAATTACAGACATGTCCATTTGGAAGTTCAGGTAACAAATACAGTTCCGCCTTAAAAGTAGGTCTTAGGGTTTACAAACCACACCAAGCCAACACGAGACAGCAAAACTAAAATAAAAACGCTACTATCTAACATCAGAGACCTTAAGATACCAATGTAATTGTTTCTAAAAAAAGTAAGGTGACCATCGATTGGAAAAAACGCTTAAAAGTTATTACACGTAAGGGCACGAACCAGGCAAACATGGCCTGGCCATAATAGGCTATTAGCTAGCGATGCTGCATATAGACATTGATAATTAAGGGAAGGAAATTGGCTTGCACTCTGATGCAGTAAAGAAAGGAAAAGGAGCCTGTCATGCCCCAAAATACAGAATTTTCTCCAACATCCATTAACACCTTTCTTCTTTATAGAGGCAGGATCGTCTATCAAGCATATTATAGTTAACATGCCAGTAAACCCAGAAACAAACACGTTAGAGATAAAATATAATAATCTCAATCCAGTAGCTTATATGGTTATTTCACGTGAAACTTCAAAATTAATTTCATGGTAATATCCAAACCACGTGAAAGCAGTCTATCAAGAATGAGGATATAATCATGTTAGGCCTTTTACATCCTATACAAAATAATTTATAACACACCATCATAAAATTACACGAGCAATCACGTTCTCTCCAGTTTATTATTTATCTGTTCTAAACCACTTTAAGCAAACAAAAAATGCTTAATGAGCTCCACAGCTTTCTTACCTTATACATGTAATGGTTTGCATTACCTTTAAGCTATTGATGCAGCTTTTCATGACTTCTATCATCTTCAATGCCGCCTCATCATGATTTAATTTGATTTCCTACATGAACAGCTCATCATTAACGAGCAGTAACCATAATTTCAGGATGGATGATGCCTCAATTGATGATTTCACAAAATCACAAATAAAAAAATACCATAGTTTGAAAATATTGTCAAATAAACTACTGCAGCTGTAGTGTTGATGATTATATCCAAAATACACACAAACAAATAAAAATGAAAATGTGATGACATCCTTTTATCGAGGAAAGGTTAAAGAACCGAAGCTTGTCACCTCTCCGTTTGTCTGTTATGTTATGGGTGCCCATATGCACAATCCAGGAAAAAATTATACATGGGATCAAATTAGATTGTTGCCAGGGTTCTAAGGATAGCAAGAATGAAAGTATAATACCATTACAAGAACATTGTTCCCCTTACCTATGGAATAATTGCAGTTCATATGAATTTATAATCACCAAAATTGAGTGGCATTACTTCCATTCAGCCCATTTCAATGAATCCGAGGATATTTTCTTCATCCTAGCCGCACTAGAATTGTCAGAGGAGTCATGCCATATCATCTTCATCTGATAAGTAGCAGAATAAATGGTCATCGAGTATGCATATTATGGAAATGGCAGAAAAGATTGTAGAAAAGCTTTATGTAGAACTGCGTAAGGATATATTGAATTTTTTTCCAGCTGCCACATGTTTCCAGGTTATTTTTTGTCATAGGAAGTAGGGATCAATAATATTCCACATTTAAGGACAACTAAATTTCATTCATTAAAACATAATTAACATCGTTATTCATTGTGTTATCAAGGATTGTAGTCAAAAGAAATGCCAAAGAGAAACAAAAGACACACCTCTCCAACAACTACTGTGTCCCCTTCCTTTACACCAAGTTTCATGAGAGACTTGTACACACCACAAGCCTCAAGAACATGTTGGAATCTTCTCTCCGAGTCAATGTACCTGTTAAAAAGATCCACTCATCTCAATGAAACTACATACAAACAGGTGTTACAATCTCAAGCATAATGTTTGTCCTTTTGCAGTTAAGACAAGGATGGAATTTCAAATCTTATTTTCTGACACTATTCAAAGAAGGTTCTTCCGTGATGTTTCCTATGATCGTTGCAAGAGTATTTTTTGTTTTGACATCTTCACATAAAACTTGAAAATCTATGCAAGAAGCTTCATATTAGTGACTGTAAATGGTTTTGTAAACAAATTCGGAATGAATCCAGGGTAATAATTTCAACACAATTAATTAAATGTGATTAAAAGTTAGACCTCAATATACATATATAGGGTTAAACATATTTTTCATCCTCAAACTATTTTTGAAAATTGTATTTCATTCCTAAATCAAACTATATACTTATTTCGTCTTTATATTTGATAAAGTCATGTGAAACATCTTCACTAGCAAACCATGTTAAAGTGTTTCCCATTTAAAACAGTTGTTTAGTTGTCTCTTAAGTACATATAAACTTGTTGTAATATGTACTATTTAATGTTTTCCTCTTTTAAATACAAGAGACAACCAATCAACTGTCTTTAAGTAGGAAATAATTTAACATCATTTGCTAACAAAGATATTTTACATGACTTTATAAAATATAGGGACAAAATAGATATATAATTTGGTTTAAGGACAAAATACAAAATTCGAAAATAGTTTGATGATGAAAAACATATTTAATCTTGTATATATATGTGTGTGTTTAAGATGTAAGAAAAAGAAAACAAATTGGTGATAAAATATATATTAAGGAACTGTACTCCTGTCTTGATCCCAGTTTTAATCTTTAACCTACCGCCAATTTGTCATCTGAATAAATCGTTGCAATCCAGATCCAACTACATGCCAAATATTTGAATCATTCTCACGAAAAATCTCAAAATCACTGATGGAAGCATTCCGCTGCCTCTGTACTGCATCAGCTACATGATTCAAGTTTACCATATCTTGTCCGTCTGAACAGGTCAAATTTGTCGAAATTAAAAAAGAAAAACTTATTAGAGAAAAAAGAATGTTCACGTGATGTGACAATAACACATAGAATAAGTTTAAAACTAATTATCACCTTCGTATTCCTCCTTATCTTCTTTACTTGTACGCAAAAGCTCATAAGCAGCACAGATAACTTCATGAGTACCTTCCCTTGTTACAGCACTCATACAAAAAGGTGTGATCCCACGAGATTGCAAATTTTCTTTGAAGGATTCCCAGTTTTCATATGCTTCAGGAAGATCCATTTTGTTAAAAGCGACTACATAAGGCTTCTCAGCAAGTTCAGGATTGAATAGCTTCAGCTCTAGACGAACTGCATCAAACTCAAGATCTGGCTGCAGTGACGAACCATCAACAACGTGTACCTGAAACCAATTATATACAGACTTGAATTAAACAGAAGTTTTCAGGGCGAGAAAAACGAGAAGTTACAAAAAATACAATTATGTCTCAAATTAATTATTAGAAAGAAAACTCCTATTCTTGTTTTCTGAACCCCTAGAAGCAGTGTGGAAACTCTAAAATTGAACACAGCTCTACCAGAAAAAAAGATTCTGAAATGTAGCTATGTCTACCTATAGAAATCATAAAAAAGCATCTCGACTCAAAAGTGCCTACCAGGGCAGAACACCTCTCAGTGTGGCGTAAAAACTCGTGGCCTAAACCAAAACCTCGGTGTGCCCCTTCAAGAAGACCTGGAAGGTCTGCAACTACCATGGTTGAATCATAGTCAAAGGAAACAACACCGAGATTCGGAAGAAGTGTAGTAAAGGGATAATTAGCAACCGCCGGCTTTGCAGCACTAACAACACTCAAAAGTGTACTTTTCCCCGCATTCGGAGCACCGACTATACCAACATCCGCAACGAGCTTGAGTTCTAACTCCAACCACCTGACCAAAAGAAACCATCATTCTAACATAACTCTCATATGATTCCAGCAAACTAGTTCTCTCTTTCTAAATGCAATACACAGATGGTAGCTCTTATGTCACGAAAACTAATTGCATCCTTCACATGTAGATAACCTTTTGGTTTGAAATAATGGTTTCTGTTTTCATTTTTAATTACAAGTATGGCAATTTTCCAACATATTTTCATTTCATTTCTTGTTCTAAAAAATTTGTGGAGTAAAAACATAAAATGAATACAAAATAACAATTTCTCATCTACCACTAAGCACATGGAACTCGACTCTTATGTTAAATATTTAAATGGATAGCTTTGTTATCATTCTATTCTACTCGAGCATAATTGTGTTGTGTTGTCTGTTTCAGAAAACTAAACGGCCCTAGCTATGTATAGTAAAAGAACTCACATTTCATGACCCTCTTCCCCATACTCCGCAATCTTGGGCACCTTATTAGTCCCGGACTTGAAAGAAGCATTTCCTCTACCCCCTCTACCACCAGGCAACACCAAAGCTTTCTGTCCCGGATACACCATCTCCAACAACACATCATCTTCTCCACTCATCCGAATCAAGGTCCCAGGTGGCACCTTCACCACCACATCCTCCCCCTTTGCCCCACTCTGCATGCTCCCCTGCCCGTGGGACCCTCTCCCTGCCCGGAAATGCACACTGTTTCGAAACGGCAGTAGCGAGTTCATCGCCCCATCCACCTCCACGTAGACTTCACCGCCCCTCCCGCCGTCGCCCCCCGACGGCCCCCCCAGCGGCACGTACTTCTCCCGCCGGAACGCCACCACGCCGTTCCCGCCATCCCCCGCCTTCACGTATATCTTCGCCCGGTCGAAACACCGCATCACCGCCGGTACCCCCTTCTCCTTCACGCCCGAAGACTCTTCCTCCGCATTCTCGTCTCCCCAAAACTCGAAGGCTTCGCCCTCGCTGTCGCTTTCAGGTTCGGAATAGGCATTGCCTTCGAAAACAACGCCTTGCTGTCGCTGAGTCTGCCCTTTGCGATTGCGGAGGAGGTGGTCGATGGGTGGGGTCGCTTCGGAGAGCTTGATTTCGGAAGGTGAGAAAGGGGAAGGAGAGGAATAGTCGTGCTTGAGGGGAAGACGAGTGTAGGTGGTAGCTTCGCCGCCGGGGACCACTGGTTTCTGAAATTTAGGGTTTCGAATTTTGCTGCGATTGGCATTGCGACGGGCGAAGGACTGGGGAGCGAAGCACGCAGAGATGGAAGAAGCCATTTTGGCAGAACCTTACCAAAGTCTACATTGTCTCAACTCAAGTAATGCGAAACTCAAAAATATCAAGTGGATAAGGCCACACGTGTTACAAACTCAATATATCTCTACCAATAAAAAATATTCAGAAGCAATTCAAAAAAATTCGATTTTTATGATTTTTTATTTTAGTGTATTTTTTTAAGATCAATTAATATAGTTTCTCCGGTAAATGAAGAAAATATATTGTGTTATGCAACATAAAAACAAATAATGAAGGAAAACTAATAAGAAACTTTCAATAGTGCCTAAATGTTACTCATAAATATAATTCAACACTTACATGAGGCCTGGTTTGTATTTTTTAAATAAGATATTAATATTAAGTGAAAATTGTGAAATTGATATAACGTTTAACAAGAGATTATTTATACAATACTAGAGTTAGAAACATAATTTGATAATTTAAAATATTTTTATTTTAGATCAAAAATCTTGTGTTTGATCTAAAGTGGGATAAGATATTATTATTATTATGGTTAAATAAGATATTGGTTATTTTAAAGTTAAAAGTTTAGACATAATTTTATTTTTAAGGGTTAAATATATTTTTAGTCCTTGAATTATTTGTCAAAATTATATTTTATTTCTGAGAATAATTTTGGACTTATTTTGTCTTTAATGATGTGTCAAAATTCCTTTTTATTTCTTTATTAAACATCAAGTTTTTACGGAATTCATTCTCAAAAGCGAGCTATTAAGGAGAAATAACCAAACACTTAAATACTCTAACGAGTATCTCATAGTACTCGATGTGATACTTAGGCATCCTATAATGTCTAAGTCATAACATAGCATCGTCCTTAGGAGTCGACGTCTCGGCAACATCAAGACCTAGTTTTGATACCAATTGTTATGATAATTCTAGGAAAGTTATTGCAATCGAAGAATTATGTTAGAATAACTTTAGGGAAGTCACAACAATAGAAGGTTTCCTACTTTAGTATCATTAGTCTCTTAAGTTTCTTTCACTCTTTTTCCTTTCATTTTCTCTTGTTTTTCCTCTCCTTAAAGATGTCTTTATTTGTCATCAATGATCTTTTACACTTGTTTGTAAAGTATAAGGATCCAAAGTTTCTCTTAGAACAAAACACAATTTTGACAAATAATTCAAAGACTAAAAATATATTTAACCCTATTTTTAAAAAACAACTTCAAGAGTTAAAAACTGAAAATGTCTATAAATTATTTTTAGTCTCCACTTGTAAATAGTGTAGAATTAAAACAAGTATCCTCAAAATGTTATCTCAACAATTTTTTAATATTTAATGTCATTCATGAAAATAGAAAGAAGTTCAAAAAGTGACTTAGTTCTCCACTAGAGACTTTTTATGATATATCTAATAATGTTACGTTGTATAAGAATTAAAACCAATAATTTTATTTTAGATGTTCAAAATCAAACCAATTGAAAAAAATTCCAAAAATGAATCTAAATAACTTATCATTGAAAAAAGTTGAAAGTTTTCAGATTATTTTGAATTTTTTTTTTAAGAATTACACAATTTAATTTATGGTTTAAATTTTTAAAATTAATCCAAATCAAACTAAACTACGATATACCTTTCATGTATATATATTTTTATTGTTAATATAATAATAATAATAAGTTATAATTTTAACCTAAATCTTCTTGTAGAGATTAAGTGATAATGTTTTATTAATTAACAAGAGCTTTATAGTGTTAGGATTGAGATAAGAGAAAAATATTTTAACAAAAAATTAAAGTTAAATATATATAAAAATGAATTAACTGTTAAAGTAGGAATAGAAAATGGTAATAACCAAATTTTATAAATTTTAATTGATTTATAAATTTTGATAAAAGTTGTATCAGTGAAATACTTACAAAATTTATAATAAAATACATCATTTTTTTTCTATATTCAATTTGAGTGAATTTGTGTATACATTTGAAATTGTTGTCAATATATTTATTATATGTTAAATAACATATTTTATATTATAATATTTTAATTTAAAAAAAAATAATTAATATAAACCAAATTACATAAAGTAATTTGATTTAGTTTCAATATTCTTTTATGTTTATTTTAAATATATTTCTAACAAAATTCAAACTAAATTACTTTACAAACACCCTATAATTTATATACATATTCTTAGTTAACCTTCTAATATATTTTTTACCAACAAAACTATAGTGAAACTCTACACTTTAAAATGTAAAGACGTTATGTTAAAATACTAATGGAATACATCTATTAACACCTAATTTCAAGAATATACTTTTATGTGAATTCCACAAAACTTATAGGGATTTTAGTTAAAAGTTTTATATAAAATGTTATAAAAACATAGGAAGACAATGTAGATTATTGAAGTGCGTGTTCGGTTCTAAATTATAAACACAAGTATTTTATTTTATTTTTTATTTTATAGAAAAGTCAATTAATAATTAATAATGTCAATACAAATATGATATCTTCAAAATTTCCATCAACATGGTGCTTTTAAACACACCAAATTTTTTTATTATTTCACCTTTTCAAAATATGTCTTCTTTCTCCTTAACTGCAAATTCAAATAAATAAATAAAAATAAAAGACTTAGTAAGTAAATAAAAGTAAACAAGTCTCAAACGAATTGACAATGATGAGAAGTTTTTCAAGTAACATACTACATTAGCTACCACAGAATGTGACTGAAAAAAATAATGATTTTTAAGTTATACAGATATTTGGGCCATAATAAAAAAGAAAAGCAAGTGACACACTTATTTGTTTTACCACATAAATTTATAAAGTATTGGTTATACAATTTTTGTATTCAATAAAAAATAAAGAAATCCCCAATCAAGACTTATCCTTTAAAGAAAGAGATAATTTACACAAACTTATTTAACGGCATTTTTTTTATTTATAGTTGAATATTTATTTTTAAAAATTGCCTTTCAGGCTAAATTTCCCTTAATTTAAAAATTGCTAGAAGTTTTCAAAATTTTAGGGTGATATTGATAAAATCAAATCAAATTTCAAATACATTTATATATATATATAGAGAGATACAAAACCTCGCTAGTTTGTTACTGTTTGCATTGAATCAAGTTGAAGCCCTTTGAGAGGAGAGAGAGTGTGTGTGTGTGTGAAGATTTCAAATAGAAGTGCTCAGTGCGCGTCGAAGCGCACATACAATGGAAGTTCCGAAGGATCAAATCACCACTCTTCTCGAACATGGCCTCTACAACTCCGCTCAGATGCTCGTAATCTATTTTTTGTTCTTCCCCTTCCAATTCGCATTTGAAATTTTGTTTCCGCACAAAAAGTGGTTGCTTTTTGTTTTTTGTTTTATTTATTTATGCGTAGAAGCTCTAATCTGAAGTTTCTGTGTTGAACAGGGTTGTTTTCTAGTTTCTTCACCTGCTGCAAATGCTGAATCTGCCCCACACCTCAAAACTGAGAGCTTGGTCTCTTCAAATTTTTATTTTAATCTCTGAGGAGCTCACTAAAGTTTTTATGTTGTTTTTAATTATTTATTTATTGATTTGTGCAGGTGCTACTTGGTGATTCTTTCTTTCGTGAAAGGGAGTATCGTAGAGCTATTGTAAGCGACTATGCTATCTCTTTCTCCCTTTTATTGCTTATTTGTGATTTTGTTATTTTAAAACTTTTGTTAAATGGGTAATTCAAAAGTTGTTTTTTTGGGGGAGAGGTGAAGTCTCTCTCTTATTAATTTGTTTTTTTTATTTCTTTTGTTGATGGACAGCACACCTATAAACAAGCTTTGCAATACTACAAGATGATTCCAAAACAGAACGTGACTTCTTCTCGGAGTTCATTGTCGTCGAACCGATCTTCGTCTCCAAATTCTTGCAATGGACCAGTCATCAATGAGAATGAGGTAAACTGGTGTTGGTGTTTCTTAGGTTCATGATGGCTGGGGTTGATTTGACGTGCTTTTAACTTTTAAGGTTTTGCAAGTCCAGGTTTTTATGAAGTTTTTTTTTTTATCTCTTTAACAGGTGAAGTTCAAAATTGCATCATCTCACTGTTTTCTGAATGAGAATAAAGCAGCTCTAGTTGAGGTTTGTTTGTTCTCTTCTTTCCTTTCCACAGAGCAGACTCATAAGAGTGCTTGCCCATTTGATTTTTTTAATTAAAAAATTTGTGTTGGTGTAAAGTGAAAGAATGCCAATTCTCTATTTATGGAGGGATTAAGAATGGAGACAACAAGCCTATTTTGTGCATATTTTGTCAGTCAAGAATGTGGAGTTTTTTTTCAATGAGAAACACGTATTATGAAATTTTGTATAAAATTCTTTATTTGTTTTCAATTTTTACATTCCTTAAGAGTTATCTGGGTAACTTTCTCATTACAGATGGAAGGAATTCCGAACAAAGCTAGAAATTTGCCGATGAATTTGTTATTAGGGAAGCTATATCGAATGTCTAGGCATAGCCGAGCTGCTGCTGCTATTTACAAAGAATGTATAAGGTTTTTAAATATCTCATACTCTGATTGAACCTTTTATATGGCTCCGATAGGGTTATCTTTGAAAGTTTTTTATGGATCTATTTATCTGTTTCTATTGATTTGTTGCTACTACATTGCATACTGACCTTCAGTCTTCAGGCTTGATGTCCACTAGCGTCCTTATTTCTGAACTGATAGCATTTGCTCTTGGCAAACACAGTTGTTTTGTTCACCCCACTACATATTGGTTTGTTGTTGTCTTACACATGGTTATTAAATTTTGTATGAACTTGTTGAAGTAGTCAGGCACTGCATTTTGATATAGGGTGAGAGGGCAGAAAGCTTGCTTTCAGAAGTCCTGTACAGCCATGTAAATAATCTCAATTTAAGTTTTCTTCTGCGTGTTCTTTCTTGGTGGTTTGACTTCTCTTTCTTCTTTCATATTGTTGTATTATATATCATTTGCATTTTATTGTGGAGCTCCTTTTTCCATTTTTTAGTTCTAATTGCTTGCTTTCTCATTTGGTAGTATTGAGTGTGTTATGGAGTTATGTAATTGCCTTCTTGCTTTTTAAGCTTTGTGCATTTGCATCTTTGATATGATCTATATCTTTACTTATTAATTTGCTACTTGAGTTTTAGATGAAATTCTTTGTTGATGTCTTTTTGCCAGGCATTGTCCTTATATACTTGAGGCTATCACAGCTTTAGCAGAACTGGGATCTACTGCAAAGGACATCATTTCATTGTTTCCTCAGGTTCGTTGATAAAAAAAGCTGAAAGAAATTTGTTTGACTGAAGCTAAGTAGAAATTCAGCCATTGATCATCTTCAAGAAGATTCTTGACTTGCAGTGGAATTGAGTATCCACTAAATTATGCCATTTCTTCATTTTCTTTAGGCAATTGGGTACTCAGCAATAAAGAATAAACTTTACCAGTAGGCTGATGTATTTTTCTATATTGTTGAGTAAGCAGTTTGGGGTATTTATAAGACTCGGCCCTCTGGGTTAACAAAATCACTTTCCTTAGATGGATTTTGGTTTCTTCCCTTTAATCAACTAGATTTATTAGGTGGAAAGAAGGTGGCACTAACAACTGTTAATCTAAATTTGTGCATGTCCTGTGATCTATTTTTCGGCTATTTTAACATGTGCTTTGACCTCATTGGAATAGTTTATCTGTTTTGTGGCCTGATAACCTTTCTTTACAGTGTGATAATTCTATGCGTGGAGTCTGTAGAAGTTAAGTACTTGGTTATCAGTACCATAAGAATACCTTAGCTAGTATTGTGATGTTTCTTCTGTATATTTAATTGCAGTGGATTTATCAATAGATCATTACCTTTGTCATGAAACGTTTTTATTTTTCTAAGTAGGTCAATTTGCAAAATTGCAGTTTAATTATAATTTATCCTCTAAGACTCTAATTGGTGTTTAAAAATTTACTATCAGACTCCGAATAGAAGTGGTAGGGCTCCATTTGATCACACTGACTCAAGTCGTTGGCTTCAAGTAAGTTATACATAGTACTAAAATTCTTTTTTGTTTACGTATTGTGATGTACTTGCTGCCATTTATCACCTTACAGACTTTTCCTTTTAGGTTAAGCCTGTATCTATAGATGCATCATGGTTAATCTGCTCCATGTCTGTGTTGCATAGAGTCCTTGAGAAGCAACAAAAGAGGACTGCTAGTCTTAAGAATGAATAAACAAAGATTGGTATTTACGGACTATTTTGATGGTTTGATGGTATATCTAGAATATGTTGAGCTTGTCTTGTCGATATCCATATCTCAATGTAGTAATCAGTTGCAATATAAACTCCAGTTATTTCAAATGAATTTTACATTTATATATCAATTGTCTTGCCAGATACCAAGTCTTCTTTTGCTACAGGATGATGTCATTGGTTTTCTATGCATGATATCATTTGGGAGGAAGGGTTATGCTTTTTAATTGCTATTTTTTTCCTCCTTAAATTATTCTTATGATGATACTTATTGTGAGCCCTACCTAACTTCTGTTGGGAAAGTTGGCTCTTAACATGGTAGCAAATCCTTGATAACCTGGTGATAAATAGTTCTATCAGTAGTTAATTCTGATTTAATTTCCCTACATGTTGCCTGCTTCAAAATAATATCTGCTCACGTGTGAGGGTTAGTTAATGAAGTCAAACCTTTTTCCTTTTTTGTATAATAGATTCCGTCAGGCCTTGTACTTTTCTATTGACCTGTAAGATGCTAAGATCATTAGCACTCGCCAAAACTGTCAAGGAAGAGTGTATTGTATTCTAATTCACATGATTTATTTCCCATAGAAAATGACTATAAATATAGGCATGGGAAAGTTGTAAAATTAGCTTGTTCTTGATTCTGATTGAATTTCCTTTAAATTTGGCATCATATGTCTCATGGATTGTTTTTGTATACGGGCAGGAAAACTGAGGGAACTTGCAATTACTGATTAGTTTTTCCTCATTTTATTTGCAGCGATATGTTGAAGCTCAATGTTGCATGGCTTCAAATGATTACAAGGGTGAGATATGTATTTTATATGGAGTCATCTGATTATTGATTGCATGCTTGAGTTGGATGCTTGGAGCCGAAGAATTTCACAAAGTCATGTGTTTTTTGGCATAGCCCTGGGGCCAATTTCCTGAACTCAGGATTTTCAAAATGATAAATTCTACTGTAAATTATTTATCTGGCTCACTGCATTAGCTTCTTGTCCTTGTTTTTTTCATTTGCTTGTACTTTGTTGTCTTTGATGTGTGTTTAACACTAACACATCCAGTTTTACTTTGTCTCAAATTTGGCAGGTGGGTTGGAGCTCTTTGCTGATCTTTTACAGCGTTTCCCTAATAATACACACTTACTACTTGAGATGGCAAAGGTTAGGCTTGCTGCAGTGATTTATAACTAGTGTAATATAACCTTTCAACCAGGCTAATGTTGCATATATTTCTAACTTTTTTTTGGACTCTCATGAAAGGTTTGCTTTCTGTATCTAGTATTTTGTTAATAGATTTAGTTCCTCTAAAGCAAGTAGGTTCCTTTTGCGAGAAATAAAATGGAACCTTTAATGAAAATTAAGAGAGTGGATTAAAAATCCAAGATTTATTATACTTGTGTATGTAACATCAATTATTAATTTTTTTCATTGATGATTAAGATTTCTTACTTTTCCCTCTGAAGTGAGAACTTTAGAGGAGCCAAGTTTGTGGATGCCTGAATTTGTTTAATAAGTGATACCCCTCTTAAGAGGATTGGAGTATTTCCCTACTTTACATGCAGTTTCCTTCAATTGATTACGTAATGTCTAAGTTAATGTATATTGTGAATGAAGGTTGAAGCTATCATTGGAAAGAATGAAGAGGCCATTATGAATTTTGAAAAGGTAATATAAATGTGTACCTTATTATGCTAATACATTTATCTATAATTATACTGTTTATTTTGATGTACTTATTGTGGTTATAATTATATAGAAAATTTGGTGATCACAGGCCCGATCAATTGATCCGTACATTGTAACATATATGGATGAGTATGCAATGCTTCTAAAGCTTAAGTCTGATTATCCAAAGCTGAATAAGTTGGTGCATGATTTATTGAATATTGATCCTTCAAGACCAGAGGTTTTTGTTGCTCTATCTGTTTTATGGGAAAGGAAAGATGAGAAAAAATCATTACAATATGCTGAGCAGGTCTGTATTTTTATTTGATGCAGATTGGACTGCACTTTATCTATTATAATATTGCTTACAATTGACTAATTATTTTGCAATCAGAGTATTCGGATTGATGAGAGGCACATAGCAGGGTATATAATGAAGGTAATATGGTTTTGCATATGGGCGTGGCCCATGCTACAGGGGGGTCTATTTAATGTATATGTTTTTATCGGATGATGACATAAGCCATTTCTAACATGCTGAGATTATCTAGGGAAATTTATTGTTGACGATGAAACGGGCAGAAGCAGCTGTGTCTGCCTTCAGAGCAGCTCAAGAATTGAGACCGGATATTCGTTCATATCAAGGTTTAGTTTATACTTGGAAAAATATATTGCTGCATGAATTGCATCCCTTTCCTGCAGTTCATGCACTCTGCTGTCAATGTCTACTTTAAAGTGCTCATGGTAGAAATTAAATTTAGAAATTTAGAGGCTTTTGACATGAATGTGAATATTTCAGGTTTGGTTCATACATATTTGGCTCTTTCTAAAATCAAAGAGGCTTTATATGCTTCAAGAGAAGCAATGAAAGCAATGCCTCAGTCAGCAAAGGCTTTAAAGTTAGTAGGTGATGTGCATGCCAGTAATTCTGGTGGTAGAGAAAAGGTAACTTGTCAGCTTTTTAGAATTAGTATCTATAGACTACTATCTGTACTTTGATTTCTTATGTGGGAAATATAATGAATTCTTCGTACAGGCAAAAAAGTTCTACGAGTCTGCACTGAGACTAGAACCTGGATACCTTGGAGCTGCACTAGCTTTGGCTGAGCTCCATGTTATCGAGGGCCGAAATGGAGATGCTGTTTCTCTGCTTGAGCGATATCTTAAAGACTGGGCTGATGATTCTCTTCATGTAAAACTTGCACAAGTTTTTGCCGCCACTAACATGCTGCAGGAGGCTTTGTCACATTATCAGGCTGCATTAAGGTTGATCTCGTTTTTCAAAATATCTTTCAAGGTGTTATTGTTGTAGAATTTGATTTGGTATCCGTTGGATTAAATTAGCTTAAATCTTAAATCTTGACCCTACATCCTAAAATATAGTAACAATTGAGGGGCAACTAGGAGAGCATAGGCTATGTTTTTAGTAATAGGTTTCAACCATGATTTTCCTTAGTGTAACAATTTGGTATTATAATAAACCTCTTTCCTCCTCACTGTTTCATGTAGTACTTAAGTTCGTTACAGTTAACAATTGATCGTATCCTTACTGCTGAGGATATCCATGTGCTGCATGCCAGTTGTTGATGACTTTGCTATGCTCTTAACATTTGGCGTAAATGGCAGGTTAAACACCCAGAATGAAGCAGCAAAACGGGGTTTAGAGCGTTTAGAGAAGCAAATGAAGGTTTGTTCTTATTATTTATTATTTAACATGTATGTTTTTCTAAATAACTCTGATGCTTGATTGATTATATATTTCTGAAGTCTCAACTGATTAAACTCATTGCTGACTCTTCATTCCTTCTGGATTATGTTATCTGAAATAGATGCAAGGTCTACACCATAATTTAATTGATGAGGGTAATATTAGATATAGAGTTGAAAAGTTAAGCGAAGTTAAATTTATTATTTTGCATCCTTTCTAGGGAGTGGATCCTGATGCACCTGAAGAAGATGAAGACAACGATGTCGAAGATGCCGATGGAGATCAAGATGAGACTGAACTTCTTTGAATATCAGTGTCCGAAGGAAGTCTTTTACGATGATGAAGAGGAAAATACCCTGGAAATAGTTTAATGTTGAGACGACATTAACTGTAGGGTGAGAATTACCCTGGTGGCCTACAATTACAAGCTTGGTTTCGGTTTGTCTTAACTACTGCAAGAGTTGATGTCAGAAAACAAAAGCACTTCATAGTGTTGCGTCTCAAACCCTAAGGCTGTATAAATATGGAATAGATGGTGAAATTCCATGTCCAGGATGATTGGACATTGGCTAGGTGCTTGAGTTCCATTCTGTAAGGCCAAAGATGTCTCAGCTGGAAGCTTGCGTTATCTCCATTGTAAAATTTATTGTTCTTTTTTATGTTTGTAAAAGCTATGATATATTTGTTAAAAAAATAGTCAAGTTAAAACTGTAGACAGTCAAATTTCACTCTAACCTTGTAAAACAACTGTCCATTTTAATTGTTTTGATCAGAAGCCAAAAGGTATATTCCATGTAAGCTTTTCTCTTTATTCTTTGTTGTCTAGTTAGGTGAAAGAGTAAAATGTGCTGCAATTCAAATGAGTGGCCACAGAAGTTAGGTCTTGTCAATGCAATTTTTTTTAGAAGAAATTGTTTAAATCTCTTTGACCTTAAATTTATATGCATGTGGGGTTCCTTTCATTTGCAACCCTTGTTTCCATGAACCAATTTATCTTAATGTACGTAATATTTTTTCCACATTTACAATTCTAACTACTCATTACTTCCAGGATGAGTGCAATTGTTACTTGTTTTTATGTAATTTGCACTAGATTTGCTCTTGGAACCAACTTTTATGCTGGCTAGTATGTTCAGTGTCGTTCTTTTGACATCATTTAGATTTACGGTTATGTGTAATTCTGAACATTATTCAACAATATATTCTATTGTTAATTTTGAAATACTTTAACATAAAACTATAAATTTTCATCTAGTTGATTCAAAATAAAATGTTGGTTATGTATTTCATTTATTGCTTCTCTTTGATCACCATCCCTGTAGATTAATCATTTCACATTTTTCCTAATTATTCTGAGCATCTTTTGAATTTTAATTATTAATGAATTGTCCATGTAAATAGAGTTACAAGAAGAAAAAGAAAACACTTGATCACGCATGCAATGCTTAATGATTAGTTAGGAGTACTTGCAAGTTGAATTGAATAATTTTTGTTCAATCTTTTTTCTTTCAACAATGGGCAACGAAGTTTGAACTTAATATTGTACAAACTACCCAAACCTTCACTAACGAACCAATCCTAATAGATTTAATTTTCTTCAATCTAAAACTTAGATAAAGTGATGTTTTATTTAACTTCTTGCTATTAGCTCTATACTTATCGGAATACATGATGTCACATCTTCATGCCAATTTAAAATTTTATTTACTTGACTTCTTAAAAATTTACATTAATTATTTGTTTAAAACATTACAAAAACAATTAACATCTTATTTAATTATCATTTATTTGATCACGCTTTAACTATACTAGGATTAATGAACTCTTGTCTTCACCACTTGAAGAACCACCATTACATATTTAAAATTAGTTTTTCTATTGAGATCGGTGAAGCTTAGTGGTTAAAACACAAGTACAGATCCAATTTTCTCAGCCAAAAGGTAAGTTCTATAAATTGTGCTTCTTTCTATTTGGAGGTCTTCAGCGTCATCCTCAAATTGCACTTCACTTTATAGATTGTTTCCACATAATATATAGAAGGATTTTCTCGTCATTTGTGTTCATAGACATGACATCATTTGACCTTGTAAAACACTACACGTGAAAAGGTTTCCTAGGAGTAGGGGCTCGATTTTCCATTGATTGAAGTCTCTGTTTGAGATGGAAAACTTCAACCTATGCATCCAATAGAGATGGTATTAGAGAAACCCAAGTATGGTGAGAACACTAAAATCATTAGAGAAAACATATGTAAGACTTTTACGACACAAAACTCCAACAAACAGCATCTCAATTCGAACATCATAACTAGACATACAGAACAAAAAATTATATGGTTTACCGAAAAATACAACAAAGACTTGAGCTTTGTAGTCAATCCTAGGTATACCTGTAATTGGAATGCCCTGGTTCTTTCTGCTGCAAGAACCCCTCTGGTTGAGTGCAATTCCTACTAAAAGATTTTAATAAGTCAACAAAGCTTTTATAAAGATATGCAAGTACTTCCGTCAAATGAAAGGTTTATATACCTTTTGAGTGTCATCTAAAACAGCCTTGAGGAAAGCCACATCATGCTCAAGCCTTACATTGTCGGCATGGACCAAGTTGGAAAGGTTGTTAGCTTCTTCTTGAGCTAACTCTGCACTCACCAGTTTCTCTCTCAGCAATTCCATCTCCTTCAGCGTGTCAGCCAATTTTTTCTCCATCTCCTGCCGGCTTTTAAAGGCAGATGCTAAGCTTTTCTCAGCAGCTTCTCTGGTTGCTAATGCAGCTGATAATTGTCCCTCCAGAATGCCAAATTTTCTCATTAGGGACGCCACTTTAGTTTCATAGTAATGAAGGATGCTTGAAGCAGCGGACAGTGATCCTGTTTTACTGTTTTCTGAAAATGACACATCATCACTTTCTAGCAAAGGGTTTCCAAAACCGAGGTTTTGTTGATTTGAATTTCCAGATACTGACACCTGTTCCTCCATGTTGGCCTTGGCCCCCCTTGAGCTCATTTGATTTCCAAGGTCATTTTGATTTGTTCTATGATCAGCAGCCTGACGTGTATAGTAAATTACAGTATCAAGTTTAATTATATTTCGTCATAATGTTGGCATCAGGATTGGGAATTTGTGTTTACCTCAGGGAAAGAACTTTCCTCTTCTGAATGTTTGTCGATCCTGACATCTGACTTGTATTCTTCATGATCAAATTGCCTGCGAAGGGAGATGTTGGTAGGGAGGGAACTGGAATCTTGTTCAAGAAGCGTTTCGGACAGAGATTTCCTTTCAGAACCGTATTCAATTGCAGATGCAAGATTTTGTCGAGAAACAGAGTTAATCAAATGTTGGGAAGAGTCCTTTTTTAGTTGAGAAGCCAACCGAGCAGATAATGAATGTTTTTCAAGTAATACAGATCTTTGACCTTTGGTAGAAGTTGGTCGCTTTCTTGATTCATTTTTTTCTGTAATCAACACTTCCACCTAATGCAATCAAGAAGAAAAGGGTTAAAAGTACCATAAGAATTAACTCATACACCAACTTTGTGCATTAATGTCAAACCTGATTTGATGGCTCTTTTTTGGATCCCCCAAATGCAACAAGGAAGTCTTTATCCTTGTGCTGCACGAGTACAAGGCTAAAACCCTGCTATCATGACAGATATTATAAACATGCTTGTTAAATAGTGTAGAAAGTCAAGCATACAAACAAAATCTACTACTGCTAGAGATTGAAGAATTAAGTCAGGAAATGCATAAGTTGTGCTTCTTGTGCCAAATATAACACATCTAGAAATATTTTCCCTAGTAGTCAGTAAGATGAATGGTTAATTAATTAATACAATTTACAGCTTATAGGTTGAGCAAAAATCTAATTAAAAAAATACAAAACTAAATTATGGCCAGAGATTTCATCATAATCGTTAAACATAACTTAAAGCTGAATAGTATCCAAGAACTTAGGAAATCCATCTTTAAAAGCTACTGTATGGGGGAGAACCAAGCCACTTAAGTACTTCACCAAGCATCTCATGCTATGGGTATGTTTGGAGGAATTTTTCCATAAGCACTGAGAGAGAGAAAAAAGGAAAAATGAAATCAGTTTCTCCATGAACTAGTTTTAGCTCATGGAAAAACTGATTTTGTTTTTCTTTCTTATTTATCTCCTAAAAGTGTTAATGGAGAAATTTGCTCCAAATAAGCTCCATCTCATTTCAGACTTTCAGTGTGTGTGGTATAACAGAAATAGAACGGGGGAAGAAAGGAAGAGAGTAAAATGAGATAATGTGGGGTTGTTTGATAGGGTTGTTCCCACTCAAAAGTTTTCTGCAAAGAGGAGGCCAGATTTGCATAGAAATGCTTTATCCGTATTCGATTATGTGAAATACATAATCTATTAAGCACCTGCAACCCCCTATCAATTTATTGATTCTGTTTTATTATATTATTATTATAATAAAAATAAAATTATAACATTGATAAAAAAATATTTATTTTTTAAGATTAAATAATCTCAGAAAGTTAATTTTCACTATATCTTTTTTCTATTTTCTTCAACCAAACGACCTCTGTTTGCACCTTATTTCTCACCTATTTATTTATCTTCTTCTCTTTGCTCACCTATCTACTTCCTCTTCCTGTATTTTCTTTCTCTTTACCAAACACACCCTTAGGCAACCTATCATATCTAAGTTCTCATCATAAGCAGAAAACGATAAATGGAATACATTAATGTCAATAAATGCACAGTGGGCTAGCAGTATGAGGTAGCAGCAGATGAATGGCAGGAAAATTAAAAATCTAACCTTGTTGGTCGTAATAGAAGATGGAGGTGACGCAATTGCCACAGACCATTCACTTTTTACAACATCATATACCAAAGTTTCTCCGTGTCCTGAGATATGCGAAGGAAAAATGAGAAACTTAAAAAGAAATAGAATAAGAGACAAGTTATATGTGAAAAGGAAGACAAGAAGGTATCTGCAAACACCAAATCTCAAATATACAATTTTTTCCTTTCTTTTCTTTAGGTTAGACTTAACCTCCCTTTCAGTAATCTAATCTTCTAACTATGTGGGAATTGATCTTAAGTTACCAGGGAACATTGATTAAATGAAAGTTCAAAACACAAAAATCCAAGTATGATCACAAAAGCTATACAATCAAAAGCATGTTAGTGGTTAACAGATGCTATGGCGACTGTAAAGAAAGATAATAGTAATAACACAAATGCAATATCGTAACCAAGAACTAAATCAGTAAAATTTATGCATAAATTATTTTTTGAGCTGCGGTGTGAAAGGTTAAGTTCAAAAGATATAAATAAATATTATGCTCTAGTATTACGAATAAAAGCTTCCTCAATTAAAAAACATACGTTTTTTCTTGTTTCCACCCCCTGTAATATACCATTTAGTGCCACATAACACGCCACAGCAACCAGCTCTTGGTGATGGATGGAAACCACGTATTTTTATTCTTGACCATGCCATCTGAAAGAACGTATATTTCCATTAATTACACAATGAATGAGCATTTAGTGTACAACTTGGAGGAATCAAGAAGTTTCACTGAATATAGAGAGAGCTCACTGTTTCAAAGTCAAGTGAATACAAGTCATTCAAGGTCCTAGATTTTGATGCTCCTCCAAATATAAATAGAATTTTGCCATCATAAAGAGCTGCCACATGGTTGAATCTTGGACAAGGTGCTGCTCCCCTGTAAGTGATATAATATTTTAGGAGGTAGCACAGGGGTAAAAAAAGATAACAGCGTTACTCATCAAAAGCAAGTAAACATTTAAATCAGATCCTTATCAGCAGATAGTCACAAGGAATTAAAAGCTTTCTTTTTGAACTTAGCAAAAAACAAAAATTAATGATAACAAAGTATAAACACAATTACGTGTAGTGAAGTGGAAGCCATGTCAAGGACTTGAGATCAAACATATGTAGATCATTCAGTTTCCTCCTTTTTGCATCTTCTCCTCCAAACAATATTAAAACAGAGTTAGCCATAACAACAGTGTGACCACTGCGAGCAACCTGCCAAGAACAAAAAAATGGTTAGAGATTCAAATAGAAGAAACTAAACTACGATATTTTAGATCAGGTAATGTGTCATATTCTCACTATATAATTAGTTCCTACTTATATTTTGTGTACAACTGTTTCAGCTCATGTCTTCCAAACAATTTGACAAAGACTTACTTTGGTTAAATGAGTGATAAAATAAAGTATGTATGTTGAAAACTATAATTCAACTACACTAAAGATTCAAAATTTACTTAAATGAATGTAACAAATACAAAGATACAATTTCTTAATTATTTTATTTACATCTAAATGATTCATTGAACCTAGACGTAATAATACATATTATAATGATTACCATGATTTATGATTTACTAAGCAATATGATTGGGCAAGATATGAAAACTCTAATCCACTAGCATATGCCCTAATATTTGAATATTGCAGTTTTATCATATGAAAATTCCTACCGGTATGTCTCCCTTTGCTTCCATGAGTGACCAGCACTCTGTCTCTGTATCAAACACCCATACTAAAAAAGCCAGAATGACAATTAGAACAATTTTGCGGCATGAACAAGGACAAAGCTATTACATATGTGAAGAAGAAGAGGGTGAACCGGAGATTTTGTCAGTTGCTGGATCTGTTTTCCCTCCAACGAGGAGTGCTTTTTTCCCCCAAGAAACCTGGTCAAATTATCATCAAACACTGGAGAATTGAGACCAATAAATCATTACCAAATATAAATTATAAACAAGGTATCATTAAATGTGTGAAATGTATTAATTATCAATTCCAAATGAAATTTGATTTGCTCAATCATCAAGCAGCTTATTTACAATGGCAACAATTTACTGATGAACACAGTGCCTAGACATGCAAGGTTGATCCTTTTTTTTGTGTAAATTCACGTCAATGAACTTCTCATTTTAACTTCCGTGCCCATGATGAGAGCATTACCAAGGTCACTTAAATAGAATACACCGAAACATGCAAGTATGCTGAGATGCTGAGAATATGTTGTTAAAACCATAGATTAAAGTACCAAACAATGTCCCTTGCAAGCAGGAATCTTTAGTGGAAGACTGCTAGGTGATAAGTAAAGCTTAGAGGACGCCGTGGTCCACAAAAATCTGTCAAAATTTAGCACCTGGCAATAAAAATGAATTGCATCCAGATCTCAGTTTGCGTGATGAGCCACGAACCAAACAATTATCTAATGTTAATATGATGCTCATATAATAGGAACAGTGTCTCTAATCCCTATGATAAGTCTTCCAACTCCGAAACAAGAAATGTACCCTCACCTGCACATCGTCCAACAATCCACTCCCTGATTCACCACCAACCGCTACCATCTTATTCTCAATGACAGCTGCAGCATGCTATGCACAAAGAGTATTAGTGAAGTCATAAAACTTCCAGAAAATAACCAGGACCAAATATTAAAATTCATACTAATCAAAAGGTTACATACATAAGATCTGGGAATGGGCTTATCCCCTGCAATTGACAACACCATCCAGTTCTCTGAGCTGCCTGATGTACAAGTATGCATCTCAGCTGTAGACGACAAAAACTGGCTGTCAGTTTCCTCAGAATGACCACTTGTCCTTGCAATTCCATCACCCTGCGAGAAGCTTTATCAGTGGTAACCCTCATTATTACAAATTCAACCCCAAACAGGGAATGAAGCTGAAAAAATCATATTGGAGTTTACATTTCGCTTCTGGTGATGCCTGATGGGGCTTCTAGTTCCCTGGGGTGTGTCAGAAAGCTGGACCTTCAATCTACTGAGACAACACAACAATAACAACATAAAAAAACCATCAATACGGGTGCATTTGAAAGAGGTTATTTTCAATTTATTTGGACTTGTTCTATGACATAAACACTTGTATATATTTGTTTCCATAAACTCTTGAATATAGCTTTTGAAAACAAATATGATAATGGTTTAACCTTATTCTCTCTTTGATTACAGAAAACCTATAGATAAAACACTTACACACACTTAATTAAGTAATTTTCCCGAATATACCCTTACCCTTAAAGAACTAGTGCTACCTCACTACCTCTGGATGAATGAAAAGAAATTCCAAATTAGAAAGAAGAAAAGGTAAAAAAAAATCATGTTCACCTGCCAAGTTTCATATGCCTACGAGAGAAGCCGAACATTTTGTTCTTCAAAGCTCAAAGCAGTGCTGAAATCTGAGTGAAGCAAGAAACAAGTGGAAAACAACACTAAAACTCTAGAAAGGGTGACAACATTATCCTCAAAGTCAAACAAAGACTTTCCCTAAATAGAATGCAAATCAAGATCGCTCCTTTTCGCTCACATTAGAAAACTTGTAAACCAGCTTGGAAAATTCAAAGTCGACACTCACAATGGTAAATCAAAGAAAACAATAAAACAAGAATCCTCATTGACATGGCTAGAAAGCTCACCAACTCCAGGGTGTTTGATTCTTATGAAAGTTAGTGAAAAAGAGAGAGAAACTCCAAACGACACCGTATGGATAGTGTTAGAGCTATGAAGAAAATCCCCACAACATCAACAACATCAACAACATCAACAACATCAACAACATCAAACACCGAGTAATGGAGATGAGGTGGAAGGCGCATGTTAGCATCAGCACTTGGCAATGATACCTGTTTGTTGTCTTCTTCTTGTGTGCTGTCATGTCCTGTGGTCTGGTCGTATGAGTTACTTATGAACACCGTTAAAATCTGAATACTGTGAATTTTACTTCCATCAAATTATTATTACATTCATTATAGTTAAATAAATATGGATTTTGATATATTAAAATATAAATATTAGTTAAAAATGGTCTCTCATATGATTTTTAGATATTTTTATTAATTTGAAGTCCGGATGAGATAATAATTATAATAAAATTATTATTTATTATATTAAAAAATAAAAATGTTTGGGTTTTTTAAGTAACGAGAAGAAAATGTTGAGTAAATAAAGTCCTTAAAACAAATAGGGTAATAAAATAGAAAGAAGTGAGGTGGGGTCCAGTGTACATGCATGGGTGTGTTCCTCGTGACTTGTGTGAGAGAAGAAAGATCGCATCTATGACATCCCCGGTGTCTGCCTTGTGGGTAAGGGTTTTGTTGAAATCATAAAAATCTCATTTTTTTTTATTAAACAATTCAAATATTAATGATATAATTATTCTTATTTTAAAATAAAAAATAAAAGTATTATTATTTTATCATGTATCTTATAGATGTAAAAAAATTAAGAGTATTTATCAAACATTCTTTTTATTATAAATGTCTTCTCTTACTTGTTCTGATTTCAAACCAGTTTGCTTCTATACTTCTTTTATAAATAATCTTCAATTTTAACTTTAATGCATGGACAAAATTATTTGATAATCTTCCACATCATATTAGAAAATTAATATAAATAAAAAATACCAGTAGACTACTAATGATGTAATTATATGTTATGACAAAACTACTTGTATTAATTTATAATATGTTTGAGATTTTCTGTAAGAATATTTTTAAAACAATTGAATTGAAATTGTTTATAAATTAAAATTTTATTTTCTAAGTTCTAATTAGTTCATACATAAATGAGAATTAAATATTTAGAGAAGTTATATAGTAATATTTTGACGGTACGTAAAAACACATCAACTATCATGGTCCGATTTTGATAAACATTTTTATAAAATTAATTTATATTTTGATGAATTTTGTATAACATATCATGTAAAAAAATTAATGTAATATATATATATATATTAAGTTTAATTTTTTTGTAAAAAATTAAAAATAAAAAAAAACATTGACTGATTTAGTAATGAAATCCAAATTTTAAAACTGATCATTATATCAGTTATTGGTTTGTTATTAAATTAGTTATTGATTTTAATTACAAATTTAGTTACTTATTTCAATTAAAGATTTAGTAGTGGATTTTACAATATTTCAACAATTAATTTTAGTCACATTTGGTTACTGTCATCCTTTTGTCACTATTTTAGCTATTAAGATTAGACATAAATTCAATTTGCTTATTAAATTGGTGTTTATGCTTCAATAACCTAATACATACTGAAGAGTTTAGTTCTAAATCAGTTATTTATTTTAATTAGTGACCCATTTTAGTGACTAAATTCAATCATTATTTGTAGTTTTACTTGTAGTAAACAAATGAAGAAGATATATGATAAAACATAACAAATCCTTATCTTGAATTGAGTTTTTTTCCAATGTAATGTTAAATAGATAATTGCTATCAACAATCAATATTAAATAAATTTAAACACTACATAAATTTGTTTATATGAATATATTAATATGATTTTTCTTTGTATTAATCTTTTACCTTTTGACTCGTTTCTTTATATGAAGAAAATGATACTTGCTATCAATATTTTTTTTTATGGATTTGACTGAAAATTCATTGATGTGTATTGAGTGAAAAATAAGTAAAATTGGCCATTCATCACTTTAATGAACAACCAACTAGTATCAGTCACTCTTAATCATTAATGTATATTAACATATTTAAATAATCGAAATTAGTATAAATTTAGTAACTAAAACAACTTATTGTTTAAAGATTATTTTTTGTTATCAATTTCAATTATAGATTTAATAACCAATTCCAACCTTTTTAAAAAATAATATACATTCAATTAAAACATAATCAATTATCTCACTCAAATATTTAATATGTCATTAAATAATTTAATGTGTTACTAAAATATTCAATATTTTATTAAAATATAAGTAATAATTAATTATTTTAATTGTTAAATATCACTAATCAATAAGCTACTAAATGTTTTAAAAAATCATTTTTACAAACATATCTATTAAATAAATAAAAAATATGAAAATTAATATACAATTTAAATCAATTGAATTCTATTAGATATGAGCATGTAATTCTTCATTCTTATTATATAATATAAACAATACAACTATACAAATTAAGTTTGTGAAAGATAAAATAAACATAAGTAAAACAATAAGCATTTCAAATAAATAAAAATTGAAATATACAATTTTCTTCTCCTTTTTAAATTGAAAATATACATAATATTATTATTTTTAATCAACTCCTAAATTATTTATTTGATAGACTAGAATATACGAAGATTTAACCAATTTCATAAATGTTTATAGTTTTTACGACTCTTAATGAATTATAAGACACAAAACAACAAGATAATAATTGATAATAAAAAAAGAAAACAACACATAAATTATTTATTTATAAAAAAAATCATTTATTTACTTTATAATCAATTAATAAGAGTTGTTAAAAATAATTTATTATTACAATAAGATAACACAACATGAAAGTTGTTTATAATTTTTGAAAGTTACTTTTTTAAATAACTTTAAACAGAAACTATTTAACTATATGATCCATATTTTACATTTCTCATATTGATAAACAATTTTTCTATTAAAGATGTTCTTAGACATATTGGATACATCTAATGAATTGTTGGGGTGATTGATAATACATTTAAATCATATATTTTTAACATGATAAAAATATTTGTTCTTCTTTATCTAAACATAAACATGTCATTAACATTCTTTTCAAAGAAACATAATGTATAAGGACACAACAAAATGAAACACCGTAAGTATCTATATAAAACACGAGATTTATGTAATGGAAGTGTACAAAATAGTGTTTAAATTTAAAAGTGTATATCTAATACAACTTGTAAAAGAACTAGTTTGTAAATTCAAGTTTCAAACAAAGTTGAAAACAAACTTAATGATTGTTGGCTAGCTTGCAATGTCAACATAACTAACTTAACCACAGATATATTTGAATTTACCACAACATATGAATGCATAAACATCAAAACTTGTGTAAAAAGTGATGATGTCATGCCTACAAACAGCTTGAAAACCATGGAGAGTAGCTGGTGGAGGGGTGTTTGCACCTTTTTAGCCTTAGTTGGAGCTCATGGAAATTTTTGTACCTGACACGTTGCTGGTGGAAAATAGGATGATGCTCAAGGATTATATTTTTTTCCTAAGAAATTAGTAAATATTAGTTTTATTAAAATTATGGTTTAATTAAAATATATTAATGACTGAATTTTTCAATGAAATTCTAATTTATTCAATAGTGGAATGCTAATGTGTCATTTGCTAACTAGTGAGTATTCAATTGTTGATCCTATTTGACACCATATGTTTTTGTA
This sequence comes from Lablab purpureus, assembly GCA_030347555.1. Taxonomy (NCBI): domain Eukaryota; kingdom Viridiplantae; phylum Streptophyta; class Magnoliopsida; order Fabales; family Fabaceae; genus Lablab; species Lablab purpureus. The sequence continues at coordinate 14,640,665 of CM059259.1, forward strand.
ACTTTTTTGAAGTAACAGAACATAATAAAGCAGCATTATCTAGGCTGATAAGATCATTTAAAAAATGAGTTCACTAGCAAGAAAATGTCACTGACAATTTTCATTCATCATCAGGAGGGCATCCAAACTTGTGACACTTGCATAGGCTATATTATGACCAGCTGGAATATAAAAAATCAGTCAACCTTGACTTTTGAGATGAATGTATTTTAATAATATTGGATAAAAGTTGTGCAAAGTGATATAATTATTCATTTGTAAAATATGATTACGACTTTTACATGCCAATTTTATCACTAACTAGTGGTTTTCATTTTCATCTCTTTCACACAGAGTAATAATTGGATTGAATATTCTTTCATATCATTTTATTATATAATATAATTATGGGAAACAGATAGTGTTGGAGGTGGTCCAACTTTATAATGGCCATATCCAAAGTACATTTTTCTCTAAAATATAACCACTTTTCATTAATCTAAAAGACTTAGAAGGCTTTTAAACTTCATGGTATGCTTAATTAGTTTTTCTTTATCTTGTCTTTTTCCTGACTTCGACATATAACTATTTGATGTGACAGAGGAACCATGTTATCAACATGTCACACTCATTTCTTGTATTAATAGATTTATTCCATTCTATGCATTGTCCCTCACTAACTATGTGAAAGAACAAGACACCGTTTGGAACCTTAGTGCCTTATCACATGGACCATGATTTTAGTCTTACAATGTGCCACTTCCCAAAGGTGCTAAAGAGAAATTCTGTTGATTTCTTTCTTTGATATGAAATGAAAAAGAGAAAAAAAAGGGCTTGGAGGAAGGATTTTCTTAATGTCCATACCAACATAGATAGATAACATATTACTTTTTTCATTTTTGTGTTTTTCCGTTTCTTTCGTTATTTAATTTTAAATCCAATCATTGTTGTGGAAAACAGTCAAAAACACATTTTTGTGTCTTCCCCTTTCTTCTATTTTTTAACTTTTAAGCTTTGCCTAATTTTGAAGTTAGTTTAGTGAAAATGTTGATAAACTACACTATTCACTATGGCATGATGATTAAACAAGCTATTGAAATCCGTATAATATGCAATTCCATTCAATTTATTATAATTAGCTAAAATATAAGGCTACATTCAACATAAAAAGGGCTAATTAAATGACACCTTTATCAGTAAAGTCAACTAGCCTTATTATTTATTACAAATTAGTAGCTCATCTATAAACACTATACTAATACACATGCATCCTATAATGGATCTGGCCGACTACTACATATAACCTCACCATAATTATACATGTAACCAAAACAAATTTATTGCTGCCTGATGAGAAAGGTCTCAAGTAGCTAATTCATTTCTCAAACCCAAATAGCTCCAGCTCTCCTAAGCATTGGGATTAAGGCTCGATTTAGGTGAAGGCTCATCACTTCATTGGCTCCCCCAACAAGCTCACCACCAATGAACACAGCAGGCACAGAGGGGTTGCACCCTAGCCTTGAAAGAGCTTGCTCAATGTCCTTCCCTCTAGGTATCTCATCAAGTTCATGAACATTTGGGTTCACTCCAAAGTCATTAAAGAGGGTTTTGATGGTGTGGCACATGCAGCAAGAACTCCTGCTGAAGATCACCACTGGCCTCTCTGATGCCATTTGTGTCACCCTATCCATTATATATGTTGCTATTTGAAGTCCACAAATATAGTATCAAAGGTTAACCAAAAGTTTTGAATTCAGAAAGTGTTGAGGGAAACCTAGCAAATGTAGGAGAGGAATGTGAAAGAGGAGGTACTTGAGGTTTTGGTATGTGATATGCATGATCTAGGAGCCTAATGGGGTTTGCTTATATAGGTGTTTGAAGACATTGCTCTAGGCAAAATCACTAAGTAAAGAAAAGAGAAAGATAGAGAGTGGTTGAGGAGAAAGGAGGAGAATGTTCCATTAGATATTTGGGTTGGTTTCTAAATTTTCTTTGATAATTTGTTTGAAAGTGATTGATCCATTTTGCTTTCTATTCTAACGAACCCATATCTATGCATGCATACGGAAAAAAGGCGTATCCTTGCTCTTGGTACGACAAAAAGAAGAACAAAATTGTGCATGTATATCCACCTCATAAATCATGTAACAGCTGGGGAATAAGGAATAGTGTTACATAAGAGAAAATAATTTTGAAAAATTGATTTGAACATAGTTAGAATGTAAAAGTTTTCTACAAAATCACTTCTGCCATTACTTTTCTTAATCTGCTTTGTTGGGGTTTCTTTCTTATCTATGTTGGAAGCATCACTCCCTTGAAAGGTAAGTTGAATATATTCCATTGGGACCTCTTTCTTGCTATAAAGATTAGCATCCAACTCTAGAAAGGAAAATATGAATAATAGATGAGTACCACTTCTAAAAAAAAAAATATTTAATTTCTATCACATAATAATATAAGGATAGATATTGAATAAGGTTTATTAAATTTTAAAATAAGGTCATCAAACAAGTCACTCCATATATTTTTTTAAAACAAAAACTTTCATGTTTTTACAAAAAAAACTCATTCAATTTATTTTTAGCTTCTCTTTTAAAAAGATCAAAAAAATATCCAAAATATAATAAGTATTTTTTTTCTTAAAAAAACTCAAACAACTGGTCAATAGATAAACATATTTTACTCGTTTTATTTTATTATCAAGAAAAACAAGAAGGGACTTCTTAGATATAAGTATTGCATTTAATGTACTACAAAAAATATGTAATTATTTAGGGTAAGTAAGTTCACATATACTTTTATTTTTTTTAATAAGAGAATACTTATTATTTTATCATATATATAATAACATTGTTTGACAAATATTTTGTTTATAACATATATTATTTTAATGTTTGTTTAAGATAATCTTTAATTATATGAATGTCTAAAGTGTTTAATTTTTTCTAATATTCATCACATTATTAATCACTAATATTCGAAAATAATTTTCTCCCTTATAAAAACATAACTAGACAAAAACAAAGACGCAAATTTTGTCATATTGGTCATTATAATCGCATACTATAGTAGCACCAGACTTAAGTATATGATTATGGTGATTAAGAAACACAATTGGCTTAATGTTGTTTCATAACTTAATATTAATGGTGTGTGTGTGTGTTTTTGGTCGGGAGAAAATGAATGAAAAGAAAATCTATAGAAAAAAAACATACAGTAAGAGTTTGCAATTAGAATCCATTGGAGATTATTAGGAGAAATTAGGGTTTGAACTTATGTTATTATTAGGTGGAAATTAAAAGGTTGTGGGAAAGCTGTGCGTGGTTGGATTGTGCTGTGTACAAAATTCCGATAAATTTAAAGGTACCTGCCTTTCTTTGGACCCTGTTCGGTTTGTGGCTAAACGAATATTTATGGTGGTACCAACTCACATTTACGTCCCAAAACATGTGACAGACGCAATAATAAAAGATAATTATTTTATATGAGAAAATATCAACTTAATAAATAAAATATTAAAATATATAACAAAAATAACGATTTAACTAGAATCTAAGAGAAATAACAAAAAATCTAATTAAATGCAAAAATAATAAAAATCTAAAAAATAACAATACAAAATTAATATCTTCAACTATAAATTACCATTCACATTCTTAAATCAAACTTGATAAATTTGAACAATTTAAAATAGGTGATTCTTCCTGTATCTCCAAATTCTTTTCTTGAATATTTCAAAAAATTAAAATTCTAATATTGTTTTTGTCATTGTCTTCTGATTTCTATAATCTAAAAATTATTTTTTGATTTCTAATTTCTAGAATCCAGAAATCACTTTTTGACTTCCAGTTTCTACAACCCGAAAATAATCAAAAAGTGACTTGTAGTAATCAGAAGTCAAAAAAATAATTTTGTGTTGTAGAAATCGGAAGTTACAATCTTACATTTTAACTTTCGGTTTTTAAAATCTAAAAGTTATTTTTTAACTTTTTTAACTTTCAATTTCTAAAGTCATAAAGTCAACACAAATTTAAGAATAATTTTATTATTTTATCTTTTTTATGCATAACAAAATGTGTGGAGTATATAATTAAGAGTCTAATCCACTAATTTTGAATCCTTTAAGTAATAGTTGAACCTTTTGTATTAAAATTATACATTTTGGAGAGGAGTTAATGAAGAATGTTAGCTTGAAATAGAAGGTGGAAAGAATGGAAGAAGAGAAAGGCAATGGCAGATCTTGGCATCACAAATTAGGGTAAGGTGTGTGAATTGGATGAAGTACGTAACTTTACACACGAATCGCCACTTTTTTTAACCATCAATGCTTAAATATGTTATTCTTCTTCTCAAGAAAAGACAACCATAAATAACTTATCCCCTTTAATTATTTTTCCCTTTTCTGTTGCCTTTTACAAGATACCAGAGACACGTAGAATCCTCACGCGCAGTATCCAAAATCACCATCAACTTTAAAGGGACCAAAACTTCTCTTAAATAAAAAATAATTAAAAAATATAATTGCTCAAGGAACATTATATTAATGCTTAATATATTAAAAAAATATTATTATAACGAAATATATTCGTAGATTTTATTAAGATAGGCCCTTCCTTGTGCCTATGATTCCCTTGTCTTCTTTTCACCCGGGACAACTTTGAAAGCTATATATTTCTTTTTATTATTTTATAATAGATTAAATATGTTTTCGGTTTTTGAATTATTTTTCACAATTATGTTTTGATTTTGAGATAAATTTTAAACTTTTTCGTCCTTGTATTTTATAAACAAGTGTAAATAATTTTCGATAACAAATAAAAATATCTTTAAAAAGAGAAAAATAACATGAAATAAAAAAAAAATTTAAAGGACAGATAATAGTAAAGTAGGAAACTATAAAAAACAAAAATAAAGAGATAAAAAAGAATTCTAACACATCATCAAAGATCATTTACACAAGTTTATAAAATACAAGAACGAAATAAGTTCAAAGTTTGTCTTAGAGACGAAACACAATTTTAACAAATAATTCAAAGACTAAAAACATATTAACAATTTTATAATTTCATTAATATGTGCTCTACATCAATATTTTTTACATGCCATTTAATCACTAGTTAAAATTGTTTTTTAATATTTTAAAAATCATATCTAAGATTGTTGTTACCATATATTTAAGTGTTTTTATAATCGAATAATTATTTTATATTTTTATAACTATGAGGCATAACCTCCTCTTACCGGGTCAACCCGTTTTCTTGGGTACAACAGACTTTTATTATTAAAGTTGGAATAATTAATAAACAACTAAGTGGAACCACTTATCTTAGCAATTCATTTTTCTTTAAAAATAGATGTTGAAGCTACACTCCAAGATATTGGAATCCAAAAAAAAAGGTTTTTTTTTATCGACACTCTATAAAATTGTTAATGTAGACTGTAGGATCATTGTTTCAGATTAACTTTTTTTGTATTGAAAGAAAATATTATGCTATAAATTTCATAATTTACAGTCTATATGGTAAAATTTTGGTTTCCAATTAGCATTTTATAATAAAATGTATAGGTAAGAAACCAAGAGCGCTTCTTCCGCACTTTCATATATTTTTTCTTACACCCCCAAGCGCATAGTAGAATGATGAAAATACCCTCCAACCCTAAATTACATGCACCCATCTTTCTTCTCTTTTTCATTCTGCTTTCATTCTTCTTTCTGCACTGTAATCTCTTTCGCTTTCGTTCTTCCTTCCGACACCGCATTCTCTTCCGGTGCTCCCTCTCCATCTACTTCTTGTTGCATTGAGTCCCTCTCGTCGGTCTTATTGTTGCATTTGGTGGTGACAAGCAAGTCCTTCGGAGTGCATATCGGCGTCGACACAAGTGAGTGGTTCATTTAATGATTTTCGTATTTTTCCAGTTTTAGAGAATGACTTCCGGCTTGTACAGACCGGAAGTCATTTCTGGATGCAGAGTAGAAATTGGCTTCCAGACTGTACAAGCCGGAAGCAATTTTTTTCGGCTTCCAGTTTGTACAGACCATAAGTCAATTTTGGATGCGGGAGTGACTTTCAGTCTGTACAAATTGGAAGTCAAAAAATTAGTTGACTTCCAGATTATAGAAATCGGAAGTCAAAAAATGACTTCCTGGTTGTAGAAACCGGAAGTCAAAAAGTGACTTCTTGATTCTATAAATTGGAAGCCAAGAAGTAATTTTCGGATTCTACAAACCAAAAGTCAATAATAAGGATAATGTTGGAATTTTAATATTTTTGGGATGCAGGAAGAAAAGTTGGGGGAATCGCCCAGAAACCAAATATATAAGCAGGTCTAATAAACAGCCCAAGTAGGGGTGAATGACGATGAGGGGCTTCTTCTTGGGCTGAGCCTTTTTTGTCACAGGAGGAATAGTTAGCTTTTATTTTTTCTCCTTTATATTTTTTTCTGTATTTCTTAGTTAATAAATATCATTTTAAAATGTTGTATTTTTAAAATTTTATAATAAATATAATAAAAAGGATATAATAGTACATATACAAATTTATACGAATTTTTTTATCATCTGAAAGTAGAGAGAGTTAGAGCCCTTTGCTGCATGTGTTTCTTAGTATTTTAGATATAACTTTCTTCTTTAAATAAAAATTAGATGAGGATGTTTAAAGCGTTAGTTCTTTATTTTTTTTTTATAATTTTATATAGTGAAAATGTTGAATATAGTTTTAGTGTTGGGGAATGTTGAATAAATTAGTGTTTGGTACATATTTATTAAATCAATATGCTAAATATGTAATTTATAATATTTGTATGTATTAACTATAAGTATCCTATTTCTAAATTTTTATATAAAATTTTTAAAAAAATAATTATATAGTTTACACTACTTTTATATGCTATATAGTAGTTTATATATATATATATAATGACTGTTATCGTATATCTAATGTTTATTAATTAAAATGTGTATATCTATACTGATAAAAATAAAGTTTTTATTAATTTTACATTACTTCTATATATATTTAAATAAATTATATATATATATATATGTGTGTGGGGTTCTACACGTTACTTATATCCTATATTTTATTATTTAAAAATAATTTAATAAATCATTTAAATATTTAAAATATATGTATCATCATATGTATCATTTTATATTTATTATTTTTAAAAATAAAATAAAATTCAAATACAATAAATCTTATATATATTAATAAAAAAATTCAATTAAAATTTATGCAACAATTTATATTATTGATATATATTTTATATTAAATATAATCTCTTTAATATGAATTATAAAAACATAAATTTTATTAAAATATTAAAAATATTAAAATTTTAAAACTAAAAAAATATCAATTCTTACAATTTTTTTAAAACAACTAACTAATCCTAATTTTGTGAAAAAAAATATATGTAGAAGTAACATCAATTATTATTAGACCTAAATAAATAATTTTATAAATATTTTCTTATTTTAAAAGGTAAATAATTAAAAAATTATTTTTACATATATTTTTATTTGACTTAAAAGAATAAATGTTTAAAAATTATGTTAATTATACACATTTAGTAAAAAATAATCATTTTTAAGTTCTTAATACTTTTTACATATAATTAAAAGACATTGTTTTAATTTTTTTATATTTTTCCTTAATAAAGTTTATAACGGACTAATGAAGGGCTGAATTCTCAGCATTTGATTCTAACAACTATTCAACAGTAACCACTTTTTTCTGCAATAGTGTTTTTATTGACAAATGAAATGAACAGAGTTCAGCAAATACATTTCTGCAATAATGTATATATATAGAGAGAGACACACACGCAAATTTATTACTGTCAAAGGGCACAAAATTTAGTCAACTAATACATTAATTGTCTCAAATTAATAAACCAGTCAATGAACGAACGTAAATTACAATTAATTTAGATAATAACCACTTATAAAAGACAATTTGATAATCCTATTTATTAACGAAAATCTGCAACCAAATCAGACATATTGAATAATATGATTTTGTCTTTTAAAATATGAAAAAAATTTGATAGACTACTTTTATTAATCTCTAAATAATACTTTTAATTTGTTTTTTGATTTTTTTTATTTTCAATCATTTTAAATTATCTAATAAAAAGAATAAATTATGTGAAATAATAGATAGACCATGGATATATAAATTATGTGAAATAATAGATAGACCATTAAAATATAGGTAACGCAGGGTTGGTATGAGTGCATATATTGTTCTGTTCTTGACCATTAACGTTTTCTATTATGCGCAAGCCATATTTTAAAATCATTCCATCTAATATGATAAAAGAAAACTAAATCATCGATTCCTTGTTTTATCTATTAAATTTATACATTGTTCTATCTATCTTTAGATTTAAAATTATCATAAAAAATTTACCTCCTCGATTATCCAATTCAAAGAATGACATTATTATAACTTCTGAAGCTATTAATTTTTTAGATAAATTTTTTTTTGAGATAATTTGACTATTGAGATTGATGTAAAAAAAAACTTTTGATGAGTTAGATTACAACTATTGTTGTTTTAAAAAGTTTTAGATTGAATGAGTGATTGGGTTATGTATTCTAAATTTTACTAATCTATCTATATGGATTAATGGAAGTTTCTTTTTCTTTTCCTTTTTCCAATGGGAATTTTGTGAATTATTTAAGTTATTATAAATATTTTCGTGAAAATGATTTTATTTTCTCTATTACTATTTTGTCTCGCTGAATAATGTTTCAGTAAAAGTCTTTAAAAATCTTTTTTACTAGGAGAGATAAAGAGTAATATAAGTTCTATGATAAATTTTTTGAAAAATTATGATTATATATCATGTTAGGGTTATTGGAGAGGCAATAGTTAAGTAATGTTTTTTTAAACAAGAGTGTATTAATGTGAGGTAATTTTTTTTACATGAGAGTATATTAATGTGAAAAAATATTGAAGAAACCAAGTGTGTCACACTAAATAAAAATAATAAGTTAAAATGAAAACCCTATAAAGAGTTATTATATGATTGCATTGCATGAAGTAATATAATCTAGTAAAAAACTTATTATATAGTTGGAACAAAATTTAACGAACTGTTTTCCAACCATTACCTAACACCTCTGTTATCATTTTTTATTTTTTTAAAATGTTTTTGTTAAACTTTTACGTAACTCTTTTACATATCACCGTTCATATAGTTGTGTCTCTAAAGCCAAGGAAAAAGTTACATTTACGGTGAAACTACACCTTACCAACACCAATACTTACTTTTGATTTTTTTATAATGTTTTCAAAAAAATTTGAAGGTATGCAATGTTGCAGAACGGTAGCCGAAAAGAGCTTTTATTAGAGACCATCACAGTCCTCAAGCCAATGGAGAAGTTGGAAAACGAGCTTTATCTCTGTGACATCTGGTCTATATTTGATCAATTCGATCAAACATCATGATATAACCCAAAAGCACGTGTGAGGGATCGAGTCTGATGGGTAAAATGGTGTTGCAGAGAAATTTTCCTGGCTATGGATGATGTAACATATTTTGTGCCATATATTGATCACACGGGAGTTCGGGATCGAAAATGTGTTGGATTATTAAATGACAAATTTTGCAGATAGGTTAGTAGAAGAGCTTGTGCCTACTTAAGTACCTTTTGACTAATCTGTGTTTCTGTCATGAAAGTGTATGTATCAGATCTGATATGCTGGTAAGGAGGCTGTGTTCATCAGATGTAGCTCTTTTTCCATACGAGAGATGCAGTAAAAACCAAGTCAAATAGTAATTCTGCAAAGTTTTATTCACTGCGATGGAGTGGATTGTTGTACAGTGCCACTGAAATGTGTTCAAGCCATTAAGATAATAAAATATAATAAAAGTTATATTATTAAAACAATAATTAACGTACAAATATTGCATTGCATCTGCTTAAATCATGTTTCATCAATACAAGTGATATCCGCAAGGACGTATTAGTCTTTAATGCTGAAAATTGAAAACAAGTAGTGCAGTGTCCCCTCTTGCATAGAAATAATGAAGCAGTAATTCTACAAGAACAAGGTTCTTATTTAAGATTTCAAATCCTTCCCATCTACAACTTCAACTTGTCTCTTCATATATACTCTCTACTTCTACGACTTTATCACTTATTATATTTTTTTTTCTTAACTTTAAACTTAAACTTAACAATACGTATAATACTCAAAAAGTTCCCAGTGTATTTTAACCATATGCACCTACTTCATGTGCGTAATTTTTTTATTTCTCTACATAGTACTATTTTGTTGTGCTGATAATAAAAACATAGTATTTTGTTGTTTGAACATTGCAATCCACACGCACCTCCAAACACAGAGTGTGTTGTATGCTAACTCTTTTCCAGAAATTGATGAAGTTTCTTATTTTGTTTGGTATTAAAAGAGCCACTCCACATATATTTCCAAATCACTCTGTATATATTCATGCACCTCTACTCAAGGAATGCAACGATATCTGTATCCGCCATGTGTCAACCCCCATGCTCATCCCACGTGGTACGTATTCCCCTACCATTAAAGAGATTCTTAACGTATTCCAAATTATTGTATATTGCTTTACTTCAAAGTTATAACAAAATGATGTCATGCAATAACTTTTATGTTATATTAAATTCAAAATAATATTATAATGCTCATAAGTAGATTTATTACTTTAATTATTCAAAAAAAACTAAACTCTTCTGCCACTTGAATAAGTGTTGCTGTCAAAAATATATATGGATAGTGTTAGAGTATTTAAGAATTTCTCCCAATTAAAGTTGACATTCTTCACGCACCATCAAACCCACGTAATGAACAATGTTTTCATCCACATGAACCACCTCACGCTCCACCCCTATTCTCTCCCTCTAATTTTGGTGGTCCCATTTCCGACAGTGTTTGGCTTATCTTCATGGCCTAGTAGATTCTTTGTCACACAAGTAGCTAGCCATCTATATTAGCAGCTAACACACCACACAAGTCCCTCTCAAATCAAGGATATTTTCAGCATCAACTCATGCAAGAACCTTCAACATTTTCACCCCTACCTAGCTATCTCCTTCTTTAGAATCCCAAACAATGCATGGCCCTTTCATCACTATATATGTCCCTCACTCCTCACATGTACAAAATCAACCCAAACCCTTCACCCTACCACTCCCTAACTTCCTCTATTCCTCCACTCATTTTCTTCATCTGTTTCCCTCCAATTTCTCACTGAGTACATATACTTCAGACGAAACAATCCAAACCACACTAAGCTTAACCCATATCATACATTCTGAGCAAGTACATAGAAAATACAATGGAACGCATAACTAAACTGGCATCACAAAAGGCAGTGGTGATCTTCAGCAAGAGTTCATGTGGGATGAGTCATGCAATCAAGAGGCTGTTCTACGAGCAAGGTGTAGGACCAGCAATCTATGAACTGGATGAAGACACGAGAGGGAAGGAAATGGAATGGGCTCTGATGAGACTCGGGTGCAACCCTTCTGTCCCTGCAGTGTTCGTTGGTGGCAAGTTTGTGGGTTCAGCCAACACTGTCATGACCCTTCACCTCAATGGCTCACTCAAGAAAATGCTCAGAGATGCTGGTGCTCTATGGCTCTAGAAATTCAACCTCATACAAATATATACCTACCTACGTACATACATAATGTGACCTCACATTCTACCGTAATGCATACAGCTAGCCAAACACGGCCTTATGGCAAACGCTGGTTTAATTGTATTATAATTTCAGAACCTAGCCTTTTTCTTCTTCTTTCTATAGTCCTGCGGCTTTTCGAATCTACATTGTACTGGAATAATATCTAGAGAGTGTGCTTCAATATAATCTTGAGTTTGGGTGCATTGTTTCGCTAATATACATACTGATATAAAGTATTTTTTTTATGTGTTTTCCTATCATAAATTATTGTATACAAGGAATGATAATTAATTAAGTTTATTATTCATAACAAATTTAAAAGTCATATATCAAATATATTTTTAATATACTTCTTTTTTTACTCTGCATGTCCCTTGATTTATATTTATAGTTAATGTTAGAAACGACTATTTTAAAAGTTCTAAAAGAAAGGTTGCAATAAAATATTTATTTTTTCTGAAAGATTACTTATATCGAAAGTGCATGTATAATGTTTTGGACTGAGACATATTGATCAAAATCTTAATTCCTTGTACGTATATGTGTTTGCTTCTTTCTTACGTTTAAAATGCAATGCGTTAATACTTTTCAATATTTTATTTGGACTGCATGCTACAGTAACGTTTGTTTTTATTTGGACTATACTATAAACAATACTAATTGGTGGGAGAAAATAAAACAGGTTTTAACTTCAATGAGATTCTGACTTACGTAGAGGATGATGATGAGCATCCATGCACAATAACTATTTTAAAAATTGACAAATTTGAGGGTGTACGTGGCAAAAAATGGCATGTATTTATGTATGTATGTGTCTTTATCATTTCGAAAGAAGGATATGTTCCTTTAATTGATTGATATATGTGAATATGGAAGTGGATAAATTTCCCATCGAATACAAATATTCTTATTGTAGTGTTGTTCCATCAACATGTACACGTAATATCAAGTGTGGCCCTTCGATATGCTTCTTGGTTATATATAATAGTATAATTGATATTTTTTTACAGATTTAAAATTCTTTTTTTATGAATTTTAATTTATATTATACTTAAATGAAACAAATTTCAGAATACTAGAATGGAATGTTCTTTGTTTTATTTATTTTTTTAATTTTAATTAAGATATTTATTCTTATTATTATTCTTATTATTATTATTATTATAATTTGGTCTTTTATGTTTATGCAACGAAGGAGGGAAATAGAAGGTTTAATTGATAAAAAAAAAATCAAGAGCAACCCATATATAAAAGAATAAGCAAAAAGATGATTAGAGACATTTTTCTTTCATTCTCTAATTTGGAGTCATCGTCTAGAGTTTTCCTCTTACTTTGTAGGAGCTCTATGGGCACAAAGAGGACTTAGGGTGAAAAATATGTCTCTTCAAGCATCATTAAGTCCTATCTTTCTTTCACCTTTTCTTTTGTTAACTTTTACTTCTCATGTATATTTGTTATCTTTTACTTTTTTTTTTATGTGTAGGTAAGTCTCTTTTTAGATAAATTGCGGTGTAACTTAGTATTCTTTATATGGAAATTTTTATTAAAAAAATGTTTTTTTAATATTTGTGATTTTATCTCTTTTTTATTGATTCTTAAGATTTGAGTGGAAGGATGCTTGATAAATTTTAATTAGTGAATGAATATTTGCTTTATAGATGTGCTCTAAGATGCAAACCTAGAGTCATTTTGATGCTCACTATAGCATTAGAGGTCTCAAAAGTTAACAAGGGGTGAAAGTTGAATTATATCGCTTAAGAAATTATAATTAATTTAAATAATCAAGTAATTTTGGTTTATTAAATTGGGTATCAAATTACATCAAAAGTCCAACTTAAAATTTTGAGGTGAATTAGCATGAACCCTAATCTTAAAATATTCTCCCCCATTTTGCATTAAACTAAAAACTCTAAAAAGTAATCCCTTAATCTTTCTTTTCAAATTTAATTATTGTTTCTATTTAAACCAATTAAATTGTGTAGCATTTTCCAAATACTCATGTACGACACTTACGTGTTTTAATATTAACTATTCAAAATATAATCTTATAGTTAATATCTAATTTTCTCTTTATTACATAAAAAAAATTTATCATTAATTTTTTATAAGGAAATTAATATTCTTTATCGACAAGCTTATTAAAATTATATTTTATATAAGTAAAAGCAAGAGGATTAATGCTCCAGTGCAAGAAAGTAAGCTTTTCCTAAAATGAAACGATATATATTAATTAAATTTAAAATGACAAAGGTATCATAACTAGAGTGAGGTAGTTGAGTAAAAGATTGTAAATCACACATATTATCATCAGTAATCCTCACTAAGTGTGAATTTATATTTTTTGACAATTTTTAATATAATTTTTTTATATTTAGTCCACATGATTCACATGTTAAGAGTTTTAATTACTTGTTAACGCTATAGATTATTTGTAACATACATTACCAAACTCAATTCCACAGAATATTTAATTGTTTAATGAATTAAAAGACAGATTAAAATACAAATTATACTCACAGAATTTTTACGTATATCCAACATTAATTATACTCACTAACCTTAATGTTACTTAATTTTTCATCAACTAAATTACTAAACTATCACATAAACCAAATATTAAATAATCTCCTAATTATATTTTTTTTATTTTTATCAAATCTCGTCCAGAATATAAAGCTTAATTATATGGGTAAAATGGCTTAAAAACTCCATCATGTGTAAATGAATTCAATGATGTAATAAAAAATACACAATTAAAAAAATATGTTAATCACAACGGTTTATTAAGAACCGAGTTCAAAAAAGGGAAATGATATTTTTAAAATAAGAGCAATTATATGACAATAAATATTAAATGGGTAACGATACTTTAACAATTCGTTTTAAAAAATATAATTACGTAATGAGTTCAATTAAGTCATTTTTTTTATATGTTTTTAAAGTTGTGAGACTGATTGTTAAAGTATCATTTTGCATCTTAGTAATAGTTGGTGTGTCCTTCAAAAGTTCCTTATACTCTTTCTTCTTCACTTTGCAACTGTGTGGTGTTTTCTCTGCACTTCAGCCATTTCTCTCTCCCTCTAATTAGATTAAACGTTCATCTTCCATTCTATTATATAATTCTGTTTCATTTTTTATTATAAAAAACAATTTTTTACTACAGTTCTAGAAACATTAAAAGTTAATTAAAATATATAAAATCAATGAATTAATCGATCAATTATATTTGACTATATTATAAAAGATTAAAAAAAATTAGGCTATAAAAATATAATTAAATAATAAAAGACAGAAGATAACATTTTATTATATTTTTAAAAAAAATATAAAATACATTTAAAAAATAAGAAAATTTAAATTTAAATTAATTAGATGGTAAGAATTTAAAAAATAAAATATTTCAAATATTTTCTACAAATATAATTTTTTTTTGTAAAAGAAAAAATAAAAATTCATATACAGACAAAGAAATTACCTTCTTGTCGTCACAAACACAACATAAAATAAATGATTAGTAGAAGAAGAAAAAAAAATAATTAGTAGAATGAAAAAGATTTGTATTTCACTACGTTGATTAAGGAATGAAGAATGGAGGAGTATGAAAAAATATTTTACTTTTCTTCTTTTAAACATTTTATCAATATTTTTTTATTTTTTTCATAATAAAATTTATATTTTAATATTTATTAAAATAAAATTACATGAATTATAAAAATTGAAAATCTTTCTAATTTAATTTGCATTATTTATATGCACACAGTTTAAATACTTTTTGGGAGCCTAGGCTCCTCTCATTCCTTCAAAAACTTACTTATAGTCATCTCAATTCTTATTTTAAAAAACTTATATTAACATTTATTTAATTATTAGTTTGATAACTTATTTTCATGTCTTATATTTAATATTTTCATTTTTTTAATAATTATTTAATTTTTATTGAAATGGTATTTATACTCTGATTTAAAGTTTATAAAATTATATTTTTTCATTGATATTTAGTATTAGAGAAAAATAAATATATATTCTTTTTATAGTAAATTTTTTATAATATAATTTTTTTATTATAATTTTTATTTTTTAAAAATATTTAATTAATAATTAAAATAGTAAAAAATAAATATAAGAACATATAATGATATATTACAAGAAAGAAAATGAGACAAATTTTCATACTTATTTAATATTGAAATTAAGAATGAAAAAGTAAAATTTATCCTTAATTATCTACCATCCCTACTTAATATTTTGTTATGATAATTTTAAGATACTCTTTTACGGGTGTAAATTTTTTATTAGGATTATTGAGATTAATAACATAAAATAGTTAATAATTAATTAGGGTAATTTGTTGAATGCTTTTCTGTTAGAAATTTTGAAACTTACTTTTACAAATTTAAAACTCAATTATGGTATATATTTAAATATAACTTGTGGATGTTCGTTAATTGATTCGGATTAAATTTAATTTTAAAAAAATGATTGATTCAAGTCCTTAATGAGTAAAAAATTCATAATAATATACTCTCCTAAATAGTATCCATCTCTAATTTGTCACGAAGAATGTAACAAGGACTACTTTTCAATTAAATTTCTAATAATTTAGTAATTAAATTTGTAAATCAAAATTTAGTAAGGAATATTTAATAATAAAAAGTATCTAATTTTAAAACTCAACAACAATAAAATTAGAATGTTTATCTAAGTTTCCTCTCTATATAAAAAAAAAACCCTCCCATGATAATTTAAACTAAAGGTAAGAGTTGGTTGTCAACTGGTCACAAGAACGTGAAATGGAGATAAAGAGGTAGAGTAGATAGTTTAAAGAAAACAAATTACTTGTATTTATATATATAATTTAGATTTTCTATAATTTATTTTAATTTTATATTAATATCATATTAAATTTGTTTTTTATTTCAATAATTAATAATTGTAATATATGATATTATTTTCAATTAATATTGTTTGTATTGATTCTTTTACTGACCATGTTGTTAGTATTGAGTATGGAATGTCCAACCTTCAGCAAATATGAGATGTATAAATTTTTGAACTCCAATTAATTTGCTTAACAGGCAATAAGAAAATTGAAATTCAAACATACATCACCACCAGCTTCCCAGTGATAAGAGCAACACGTATTTTTCTTCATATTAGTTAATAATTTATATTTTTTTTAGTGATATAACATAATTTTAGACTCATTCAGTAGTACCTTTCGACAACGATTCATAACCATTATTAAAACTCCTACACAATATTTAGACACTATTTTTCTATACTACTAATACAGTATTCTGCATTACTTTATATCTGTGTGTAACTAAATTGTCCTTTTTTCCAACAAAACCAATAACGATAATGTTAAAGATTCACTGTTAAGCGATTTCTGAAACATGTAACAACGTGCATGAATGTCGAATTCAGAATAGAATCTTCTCATTCACGTGATTACAATAGCAAAGTATGAAGATCCTATTACTTAACAAGTAGATATTAATGCATCGCGTTTAAAGAAAGGCTTGTTCCTATCTTATCTTTTTATCATTTTAAAAGTTTTACACTATTTATATGAAATACTAAACAACAAATAAATAAAATAATAAAAATAAGTTTACTAATTATATAGTTAATATATAAAAAAATTGTGATTCTATATCAATAAATCAGAAATAATTGTTAATACAATTTCAAGATATAAGAGTGAACAAAGAACTATCATACCTTATGATCTTAAATGATATAATAAAGTGGTTTTTTCTTGATGATTGCAAGATTTTAAGTGTGATATGCTGAATACTGAAATTAGTTTATAGCTATATATATATATATACGATATTATATATGGTTGGGTTATGACTAAAAATATTATCGTGGGAAATTCAAATTATGTATTAACTATTTAACTTAGCAAAATTTGTTGGTTCAAGTTATTATTATTAGTGATTGAGTCTCAATCCAATGACACCATTGTTTTATTTTTCCACTAAAAAAAATGTGATTATGAGACCTAAAATAGAATAATTGGTGATAAGGTGTGAATCATTTGGTTGATGGCATAATATATGGAACAAAAGTTGACCTATTTGCATGAGTAGTCAATTAGTAGTGAAAGAAAGGATTCTTGGAAACAAACTGCAATATTCCATTTAGCAATAAGCTTACGCAAAAGGGTGACTCTGTCTTACATTATTGGCTGTTATATACTTCTACCTGAAATTATAATGCTTTACCGTTGTTTTAATTTTAAGATGTGAAATACAAAAATGAAGAAAAAAAGTATTTGCCCTTATTTTCTTTGTCTTCAGAGTTTCTTTATAATTAAAGTTAAAAATGAGAAATTTATAATTAAATTTATGTAGCAATTTTATAATCTTTTAGCTTGAAAACGATTGTTTTGGAATCTTTAAGATCTGAATAAAGAAAGAGAAGGAGAAAATTTAAAAAAAAAAATCTAAAAAAAATGTTACAACTCTTCATTATTAAATCTGAAACTTATTTTAGTTTTAAAGTTTTTTATGAAATTGTATGGATTTCCCTTTCAAGGAGAAGATTTGAAATAAGTTATAGTCGAATACTATATAGAACGAGGTCTCGGACTTTTATAAAAAAATTAATTATTTCCAATAAATTTAATACTATTTTTCAAAAAAGTTACTTATTTTAATTTTTTTTCTAAATATTAGTAGCAAGTAAATTATTTTTAGTTTGGGATATACTTTAAGGTTGGTCTAACCCTATAATATTAGAAATAAATTTATTATTTTTTGACATGAATTCAAGCAACTATTTAGTTTTACAGATATGATAAAATATTATGGCAATTTGAATTAAAACTAATTAATTTAACTATTTTTCTTAATATAAAAAATGTACTACTATATTAATATAGATATATAATTATATAGTAGTATATTAATTATTCATTTTTTTAATTAAACAATTCTATAAAATAATTTAATTTTAATAATTAAATTAAAAATTAAACAATATTTTTAAAAAAATTGATTCTTGAAATGACTTAATAATTTTTTACATATATTGAACATAATAATGTGAAAAAATTATGTGTGGTCAACCTCCTACTTATGCTTGTTAGCTTATTTTATTTAGATGTGTTTTTTAAATCTATTAACTTATTTATGTGTATTTTGTAAAACAGATAGGGTGGACCAAATTCAAAACATATCATACCATATCTTAATTTGGTCTATAAAACAAATAAAAATAAAGTCATACTTTGTAATCTAAAATTATACTTGCGTCTATCAAAATTAATTTGGTTTGCTTTTACTTTTAGATATACTCAACTTTTTCCCTATTAAAGCTAATTAATAAAATTTAAGTTAAGAACATTTAGTGACATTGTGGATATGAATTGACTTTCTATCTTATGAAATCCTTATTGTTTGACATAAAATCTCTTGTAAATTTTACTTCACATTCTTTGGAAGAAACATATAGTTAATAGTAAATTTTATAAACAAGATAAATGCAAACAAAGTAATTATAATTAAGTATTTAAACACGTGCTAATGGTTGAATAAATAACAAAAAGGAAAAACAAATTTATTACATTGACCAAATTCACATTACTTGAGCAATAACACAAGTGGCAAAAAATAGCTTTCTCTTGCCCTAGCTTCTTGAAGACAATATATATGTAACTGTCAGACTTTTTTTCTTCTTTTTTAAACAAAAGCATTTCCATGATGTTAAAGTCACGAAATTAATCTTCAGTAGAAATCATTAAATACACTTTCTGTCCTAAGAAAATATTTTCTATCTCACCAACAAACAGAATTTCATAAGAAAACGTATATGAATGTAACTGTCAGACTAATGCTGATATAACAGTAATATTTTTATAAATCTCATCTTTTAGAATCTTTATTATCTATTATATTTATATTTCTGTTTTCTCTCTTCACGTGTTAAATAAGATTTTAAATGTATTTTTCATGTATTAGTAGTAGTAGTAGTAGTGCACCTTTGGCAGAACAAGCATAAACAGAAGACAAATATCTAGCGAGAACCCTACAATACGCTATACATCAACCAATTAAAACAGGAGATAAGTAAATGGTCTAATTAAATAAGAGACTTAGACATTATCATTAAGTCATAAATCAACTCATGATATCACCTTTTAACTTAAAATCTGCAATAAATTTATTAAACATTCATTTATTATCAGTTAAAAAGACGTTGCAGATTTTGAAATGTTATAATATTTATGCAATAAAACTACCAGTGACCAATACCTGTCAATAATACTGTAGATGATACTGTTGCTTTCTTTAACCATACTCCTAAAAGGACAATTGGCTGAGAAATGGAAAAGCAAAACCCTAATTATGAATATGCTTGAGCTATAGAAAAAAAAATCCGAACATATAGCCGGTTCTGGATTCTTTTTATTTATTTTTTTATGTTTAAAGATGCTAAAGAAGGAGAATAAATATTGGAAGTGTTATTATCTATCTTAGAAAAGGTAGATAAGCTAATGTTCAATATATCTATTTTTTTTTGTGTGTGTGCATAATAAGCATAATATCTGTATTTGGAATAATGGAATGGAACAGATTCTACTTATCTAATAACCCCAAAAGTTATGCCATCCACTGTCTCATGTTGATGCATATGCAGTATGCAAATAAACTAATATGATCTTCTGCATACTGCTATTTTTTTTCGCTAGCGACAGATAATGTGCTCAAAGAAATTCAAGTATACTAATTTATGCACTAATTACTAAATTTAAATGAGAATTAACTGATGATTGAAAGAGCAGAAAATTTGATGTGTGGGAGGAAGAAACTCTTCTGAATTCGAAGTTTTGTTGGAGAATAGGGATGATGAATTGATAATGGAGGTGGATGACTGAGAGTTGATCAGAAAATGAATTTCTACAATCAGCCTTCTCAAAAATTCCAAGCTAATTAATGTTATTTATCAGCAAGTTATGAAGACCCTCGCAAAATGTTAAAGATATCATGATGTGCCATTGTGAACTAACTTTTAGATTGAATTATGAAATTGTAAGATGTGTAGCAGCTTTTATGCATTACTCTGGTCTATATGTTATTGCATGATGGTGCAGTATTTGGAAGTGTGAGTTTTGACATGATCTATGCAGTGGATCTCATAACAATAGGATCATCGAAAACTGGATTTCTGTCAAACCCTAATTCTACGGCTTGAATCTTTATGATTCCTTTGGTACTTGGATTTGGATTCCACTGTCAAAGTAATTAACTCTGAATTTGTATTGTTGTAGTATAGAGATAGACAACTCCTAGAGTATTAGATTAGAGTATTAGAAATGATTATGTATAAACTAGTTTGATTGACTTTATTTATATATGTTTTTTTCTTAATATATCTTGATTTAATATTTTTATTCTTCGTTACAGCATCTTTTATTTCCTTTAATTTTAAAAAATTTAATAAAATTAATAGAATTTTAGAATTAATTATTTAATTTATGTTTTTTTTTCTAATAATGTTTGATAAAAACTTAATTTTTCATAATTCTTTTTATTATAAAATTTGGTAACTTAATATTTTTATTTATTTATTTATAATTATTTATTATATTATTAAGTATTGATATTGTTTTGGATATTTTTCTATTTTGTAATTTCGTAACTACATTTAAGATTTATGTATTTAAGATTAATTATTGTGAACTCTAATATTTTAAACATGGATGCTAGATATCCATGGTATTTTAAAGTTACAAATATGTATATATATATATTTATTTATTTTTAAAGAATTTAAGAAAATAGTTTTATTTATTTATTATAACTCGAATAATTAATATTTTTTGTTGTCTGTTTCTTTCAATTTGTTTTTAATCTTTCTCTCTAAATTGAACCTCTATTGAAGAAAGAAATTGTTAGTAGTAAAATTTTCTTTATACAAGTTACAATATAACAAGTAAAATTGTTAAGAGTAACATTGTATTTATTTATATATGAATTTTAATTATATGAATAAAATAGTAATTATAATAACTCCTGAAGA
Organism: Lablab purpureus; assembly: GCA_030347555.1. Lineage (NCBI taxonomy): Eukaryota > Viridiplantae > Streptophyta > Magnoliopsida > Fabales > Fabaceae > Lablab > Lablab purpureus. The sequence continues at coordinate 14,662,352 of CM059259.1, forward strand.
CTATCAGATAAATTTGCTTTGAATTATAGGTTTTTTAGCTCGTTTTGTGTCATTTTTTATAGCTGAAAATAAATTTATTCTTTTTCTAATTGATCTTAGTTGGACCAAGCATGCCCTGAAATCTGTCATTAACAGACAAAAAAAGTTGGGTCTATTTTAGGTTACGGTCCAGCATTAAAATGAGCATGTCTCCAAATGCTGCTTCTTGAAAGCATTTGGGCTTTACTATTAGCACCTACCACACTGCCATTCAAATTTCTCCCCCTTTTACAATTTTTTTTTGACAAAATTATCTTTAACATTTCACACTTCCACCACACATTGGAAACAAGTTCTCATTGTAAATCTTGATAAGATTTTTTCATGATATATAAAGGAAAAAACATGTTTCCAATGTGTATCTAAACAAGATAGCTAAAATATATATCGAAAACATATTTAAAAATGAGATATTTATTTAATAAATCTGTTTTCAATGTTTTCGATTATTAAAAAAATATTTTTTCAATTTAATCATATCAAAATTTTAATTAATAATATTTTATTAATTCAATAGTTAAGTAAAACGAGGATATCAGATATAAATTGTATGTAAAATTCTAAGAAGACAAAAAAAGCAAAGTTGGTGATGCATATGAAGACATCTAATATAATATTGACTTGAACTATAACAATGTAAAACTCCATTATCCATATTAGCATTGTGTTAATTTAATTAACCTCTTTGTTATTAGCATAAATCTAGTCTAAAACCATCAGATTAGTGTCACAAAATTTTAATTACCAGGCAAATGTTTCTATCTGTTCTCTGCTTTTCGGAACAGAACATGAACATATAAAAATATAGAATAGAAGAAGGTCAACGATTTTTTTTTTATTTTTTTCTTTATTTTAGGAGTTTTGTTTTTTTCACTTTTCTGTATTGTCCTTTTGTATGTTTTAAATTGAAACTAATTAACGATTACTTGTATAAACAGTATTTGGTTCGATTTTTTCCCTCTTTTTTAAAATTTATATTCTATTTTTAAGACTAAACTTAAAGATAAATACTACTTAAATCTTTTATTTATATATATCAAAGTTTTTTTCAAGGATAACAGAAATAGTTAAATTAATAATTTTTTTATTAATACTATTATAAATTTAAAATTATTCTAAAAATTATCAGAATTAAATAGTTGCATTGATTGGTGTTTCAAAATATATCCAATAATCTCACATTAATTAAAAATTAAAAGTAAAAGACAATTTATATATTCTTTCTCCTTACTAGTAATAATTTAAAAAAAATATCACTTTTATGAAAAATGAGTATATATCTCATTAATAATTTTTATAATACATAAATTAAAAGTATAAAAAAATAATTAATATAAAGTAATTCTCTATTTTTTTTTCATAATTAAGACAAAAACTTACTCATATTTATTTCATACGTAAAGGATAGAAAATATATATAGTAATAATTTTATATTAAAGTGACCATTAAGCTAAAATAAATGTAGTATAAAAAACTTATACTTTTGGTTCTATCTTTAAAATTTTACTCTTAACTTGGACATTAGAGTTTTTTTTAGATTGAAGTCAAAATTTAGCGTAGAATTCCAACTTATTCCATAGAAAAGAATATTTTGACCTAAATCGAATTGGAAATGAATTCACATTAGCCAAAATACATGCATGTGTGACTGTGACACCTTTTTATTAACTATTTTTTAAAACTTATTTTATGGTTACATAATGAGATATATTAATTTTAAAAAATATATATAATATAATAAATTTAAAAGTGGTTACCGCTATAGAATTTTTCTAAAAAAAATAGTGCAATTAATATCCATTTTATATATATTTTATAGAGTGATGATGATTGAAGATGTGTATGCAATCTTGTTCATTTATTATTCGAAAATGAAAGCCCAAAATTGACTTTAAAACAGTAGCAGGCAAACATGTCGGCATGATCTTGGGCTTCGTTAAGGCACTGTTTGGTCTCTGTGTTCTACATCTTCACTCTTTCCTCTTTGCCTGCTCACTCACCTTCTCAGTTGTGACCATTAGCTAACTTTTTTTTTTCTCATTTTGGCTTTTTGCTCTTTATTTTTCTTCTATTATTTATCTGTGTTTTACTTTTAGTTTTAGTTGGCCCTTCAAATAATATATTTTAATTAAGATGTGCAACACACTATTTCAGTTAACAAAAATAATATTATAGGGATACGATGGAATTGATTGTTCCAATGTAATTAAATTATTAGCTTTATTATCACAATTGCATATTGTTAATGAGAAATTTCAAACAATCTTCCTTTATCTTTTGAAGTAATTATTAATTACTCCTTAAAATGGTTGGGTCGTTGTTAGACTTCTCATATAAATTAAAAATCTAACTGTATTAAAATATATAAATAAGAAATAAAATAATTCTATACAATCGAGTTCTATCAAATAGAACATTTATTTTAAAGTATATTATTAATATTTGGGAGAGTTTCTTGTTCTTCTATGATTGAAATTAAGCAAGTTAAGATTTAAATATTAACATTGTAATGTTGGTTTTGTATGATAATCTATCACTTTGGTTATATATTTTATGAGAGAGAGCAATTTTTTACCGATCTTTTTTAGTGTAAGTGATTTTTTTAATTTTGATTTGATGTAAAAAAATTCAGTAGCTTCCATACAATTAGATGATTTCATCTATATCAAAATCTAAAATTTCATCGAATTTCTCTAGTTAATAATAGAATAATATATCAATAATTTAATAGTATTTCTATGTTCATTACCTCTATAACATATATATTCATCCAGATAATATTTACAGATGTCTTAATATCTTTTATTGAATAAAAAAAACATATAATATAAGTCAAATATATTCTCTTATTACATACCAACCATCTCAAATAACTCTTTATTATAAATATGAATAATGAATTAATCATTATTTAATAAATTATAAATAATTAAAATTTCAAATAATAAAAATTCAAGGAAACATGTAGTTTTAGTGGTGAAACAAAACTTTTAATTGAGTGATAACATACGTCACTTAAGTATTATTTAATTATCTAAGTGATATAATAAAAGAAAAGAGATAATTAAACATTTTTCTAGCTCAAAATAAAAGTATTATTATTTAAGTGATACATTTATAGTGAAAGATGATCAATATTATTTATCTTTCACTCAAATACTTAAACTAGTGTTAAAGAATCGTGACTTGTTAACCAAGTTACACAACATACAGATTAATTATGGGACATTGATACTTTATCGTTTCCTAAACCACAAATCACTGTCTCTTGATTATTTTGATTATTTGAGCGATAATAATTAATTATGCTGATATCTTTCTTATTCAAAGGTCAAACTACAATTTGAGTGATAAATGAAAGAGGCATAAATTACACTTGCTTACTTTTATGGAGATTATGTTAACAAGTCTTAATGTAACAATATTATCATTCTTCTGCATAAATTGTTAAATGTTACTTGAATTGCAACTAGTTTAAAAGCACTTTTGTTGATGAATAATAATTTTTTCCTATTGCCAAATGTTATTTGAATTATATAATTTGAAAATTGTAATTGTCATCCATTAAAGGATAAAAAATGATAAAACAAAATTCTAAAATGTAAGAGCATAAAAGAGAGAAAAGATTCAACTCTCCCAATTTTATTCAATAAAAATAATCCTATAATAAAAAAAAGAGATAAATGCACACTAAAAAAACTTCGATAACCTAATAAAACATCATCTTACCAATCAAAACACTTATAACAAGTTTGAAAATTGATATAGTAGCCTTCTAAAATAATTGAACACACGAAATCTTAAATATTTATAGAAAAGTTAAAAGAAAAAAAAATAGTAACTTAAAAAGTACTTCCTTTAAATTAATTTTTGATTGGTCATAAATTATTTCCACTCCATCTCTTTGTTGTCGATAACAATTGTCTATAAAAAAAAGAAAAATCACTTCAAAATATTAGAGAGAAAAAAGGAAGAGTTTTGGAAGTTAATTTAGTTTTTATCAGACAAATAAGCATAGGCTCGTAGTATCAACTTAATAGCATAGTGTGAAATCTTTATGTAAACTAAATATATGGTATACAGAAATAAGATATATTTATGCAAACTTATTTTATATAGTTTTATGTAAAAAATGAGTTTCGAACTTTTTTAATTTATAATTTTTTTGTTTAAGTATTTCTTTTTCTTAAAGTTAAAACTATCTTTTTTTCTCATATGAAAATAGTTCACTTTTGATTAGATATATTAAACCAGGGTAGATAAAACTAAAAGAACTTAGTAACGGGGTCGCATTATAAAAAGAAAATATAATTTAAATTAAATTAAATCAAATTATTTTTTATTTGACCCGTTTACCTCATGACGTAATGTGTTTAAACCGATCTCTAACTATAGATTAATAGACCACTCAAATTTAAAAAAGTTAAAAAAATGTCATTTTATTATAATTTATAAATCAAATTATGTAATTAAAAAATTAAAATTTATTTAGTTAACGTGACTTAAATTTATTTATTTTGAATTTATAGTTTCTATTTTTACGTATTGATAACATGCTAAAATAATTCACTGACGTGAAACCCTAAACCCTAAAAAATATATATAATCTAAATTTTATATATTTAAAAAGTTATATACAAGATGCATTTACGTAAATTAAAATGGTGGCACAGAAATATAAATTTTGATGGGAAAAGAAGAGGAAAAGGAAGCAGTTGTGTGAGTGAAATTCACAGCTAGCTATGTTAAGAGAACAACTCCGTGATTCACGTGTAGACTCGTAATGCAATGCGCGTAAACAAAATTACAAATAAAACAATAAGTGTTGCCAATTTCTTAATAAATCAAAACATATTTAGCACCAAAAGAATGCCAAACTTAAACAAAAATAAATGTATTAAAACAAATTAGGTCACCCACTCACTCACCCATTTTATGGTAACATAAGCAAAACCTCTCAATAATCAAAAAGTAATTTTCAACTCCATTTCTTAATTAATATTTTGGGTATAAATTGGCCCTACACACACATAAATGCTCAACATCAACCATTTCAAACCTAGACAAAGGACTGGTCAACAACTCACTGAGGATTTGAATAGAAAATTTGAAAAAAAAAAACAGAGAGAGAGAGAAAGAGGAGGAGGATGTACCATAACAAAGGGGCAAATTCCTCTGTTTGGAATAAAATTAGCATAATTTAAAGTATGTGCCAAGAATAATAGTTACAATATTCTTCTATGAATTTAATATTTTATTGTTTATTTTAGTTCTGAAAAGAACACATGTATGGTGAATTACTTTGGTTCATCTATGTATGAGTAAAAATGGTTCTAGTTCTGGGTTCATAGAATACATCACCCACATGATCAAAAAGAGTAAACATGTTGTTAGTCAAAAGAAAATTAATCTCAAAATTATGCCTTTTGTATTTAGAACAACACAAAAGTTTGCATGGATGCAAAACATGGAAATATATGATCTCAGTTATTTTTTTAATAATAATAGTAATCACCTTTCACCAGTTAAAATGTTTCATATTCAATCCTTCTTCACACACAAAATGCCTCACTTTGCCTCAACTTGAATATAATTTTACCAAGTTCAAAACACATATTTTAATTATATATTTTTTCATTGTATTATATATATACACTAATTCAAACATTTAAATCCACGTAAGTGACTGCATGATATATAATTTGACTCATGCAGAAGTAAATAATTCAAGTTATACCTTGAATATTCTTCACGTTTGATTAGTATAGAGAGGATCTCGATGGTCCAAAAATCAACTACTGCTCAATTTGATTCCTTCTATATTTGAACTTTCACAAAAATAACTCATCTAAAATACTCTTTTTTACACTATAGTATTAGTGTAAAGTATCCATAATTTTTATTAAGGATTAATTTTGAATGGGAAATTGTTTTACTATATTTCGACACGAGAATATATATATATATATGGATATGGATTAAAAATTCGTAGATAAAACTTAAATTGAAAAACTAACACGGCAATCCTATATAACTTTTTAAAATGTTAATTCAAAACGTCAATATATACACATATAATATTTTTATTTTAGTTTATTATTTCTTTGGTTTTTCAATTTTGAAAAGATAGCACAATTTATCAAAATAAATACTCATTATAATATTGCAATTATACCCATAGGTATATTCACTCCTACCTTTTCTCGCATATTTTTCATGTTAATATCAAGTCTTAATAAAAAAAAATTTGTATAAAAAAGTCTGAATATTTAGGTTTTGTTAATTTGTAGACTCATAATACATAACTTGCAATCTGGATTAAAATGTGAATTGGGTTGTTTTTCCTATTAATTCGTATTGAAATTTTCTTTTTTAATATTTTATTGTTGTGAAATATATTTTGTATATTAAACATAATTAAATATTTTTATTTATTATTTTATTAATATTATATATTTATAAGTTTAAAATTATATTTTATTTTATAGTTTACTTTAAATTTTTTATTTATCTGTAATGAATAGTAAATAATTAATTTTTAAATTTCTTTACAATTGTTATATTTATGATAAAAATTTATTTTTTTAATATATTCAAGTTTAAGATTAAAAGATTAAAAAGAACTTTATTAATTTTTTTAATTTTATTTTAGTTTATACGAGTCACTCCTAAACCCATTAACCTTAGTTACGTAGAACAATTCAAACTTACTAACTCGCAAATGTTGTATGTGTTAGCTTGTCTTAAATAATTATGGATGACTAATTGTAAAAGTAAATGTAAAACAAGATAAAGGGATGAAGATTATTTTCTTCTCTGTCCTCATTGGCTTCTTCTTTGAAGAAAATAGAACCAGTTATCTTTTTATAGTTATCATCTTAAGAATTTAAACAAAATAACCTACATACTATATTTTGATTGAAAACCCATGAACAAATTGAGAAAAGATTATAAACACTACAAAATTTTAAAAATATTAAAAACACAAGAAAGAAAAGAAAAAAAAATCAAAGATGTATGTCGTTGCTGGAGTTCAACATGTGTTAGCAATGCCCATCACACATGGTAAGTGTGGGACCCACTTCCCGACCGCGATGATGATTATTAAAAACTACAAATGTACATGTACATGTTTGTAATTATTGAGAGTTGCAGGGTGAAAGTGAAACTTCGTAGCAACACGGAAAATCCAATGACAACCTCGTAATAGAGATTGTGTAACGCAATTGTTGAGTTGCAACTGTGTCCCCTAATTAGTAATTACCACTCCAATAATAATTCCTCATTTCCACTTCAAAATTTTCCAAATTTGAAATTTCCCTTACATTTTTATTTCTTATTATTATATACATAGATATATAAATTTTTTTGCCTTTCTTTTCTTTTTATTTTAATTATTATTATTTATTATTCTTCCTTTACCTTGTGCTGTGTTTCACCTCACCAGTTTCTTCGATTGGTTGATCTGCTTTCTGGGGCATGTTGGTGTCGATGAGGATCACGTTCTGAGGCATCCACTGTGAGTTGTAGAAGCGGAAAGGGTAGTGCTTGGTGGCGATTTCTGAGAAGGGTCTTGTGTGGTTGTGAGTGTGAGTTGGACTGTGTTGTAGGCTTTTGAGGGGTTTGTTGTTATGAGAGGCATTATTCCTTGGTGGGTTTTGTAAGGGGTGGCTTTGATTTGCTTGGATTTGATATGGGTGGGTGTTTTCCTTGTTTTGGATCATCCAACAAGGAGGACAGTGGTGGGGTGAGGGTCAAGGAGGTGCCCAACAAGGATTCTTCTTTTAAGGAAGCTGCTTCTCATGTTCCTCAGTCTCATCACCCCAGCAGGGCAAACACAGGTTTGGCTCCTAATTTTGCAACTTTCTTTTTCAGACTTCTGTTGCCCTCTTTTATTGAACCATTGCTTCCTTGGCTTGCCTTCAATTGTCCTCAATTTCCCCTTTCGAGTGCCTTTTCTTGGCTTTTCTGGCCATGTTCTTCAATCCAAGTTATTGGTTGCTTTGATCTGCTTCATCCGAGGTTGTGCTCGTACTGGTGTAGTCAGTGAAGTGATCTGATGGCAGTGGATATGTTTTAGCTTCACTTAATTGAACTTTATTCCTAGTAAGGGTTCCTAGTTACATCTTTGGGGATCTGCCCTTGGCTTCGGATATGACAAGCATATCACATTGTTTCGTAACGTTTTCCTTTAGCCCTTTTGACAATTCTGGGATGCGACGCAGATGCCGGGTCCAGTCCAATTGGTTCATTTTCTGTAGATTGTGCAATGTGGTAGTCTGGTAGATGATTGTAGAAATTTAGTCTAGATGATTTGTACAGAATGCCCTTGTCTAAAGAAACTTTTAGTTCATTCAGAAGATAGGTACTGAAAACTTTACCATCTAGGCCTGCCATTTGTGCTTCTGGACAATTGGGATTGTGAGAACTACTTGAATCACATTCTAACTGATGGCAGGATCTGATACATGATTTAACAACGGAAACCTTGTCATTGTGCAATTTAATTTAAACTTAAACCTGCGAAACTCAAGCTGGGTTCAAGTATTACATGTAATTATAAGTTTAGCAGTATCAATGTCGTGATATCACCTTCAGTACATATTTTTAATCTTTAGTTTATTGATATGTTTTTCTGTTTTTTCTCGATCTTATCTTTGCTTATCTATATAGATAAATCGAAATCATCGCGAAGTGGCGCAGATGCTAAGAAGGAAACACCGGTTTCGAAGGATGGCCCAACAGCCCATATTGCTGCACAAACATTTACATTCCGAGAGCTTGCAGCTGCTACAAAGAATTTTAGGCCAGAATGTTTATTAGGTGAAGGAGGTTTTGGACGTGTTTACAAAGGTCGCCTTGAGAGCACAGGACAAGTAAGTTGTGACATCTGCTATAAAATATTGGATTTAACATATACTGAAGCTCAACATAATGCCTTTCATGTAGAAAGGATTCTTCACCTTTCAATTTGCATGTTCAGCTAGCAAAAGTTGCCTGTCTAGTGTTGCTTTTTCTTTTTTATTATTGCTCTGTCACTATAACTCTGCCTCTCTCTGAATTTTTGTTGATGAAATAATGAAATAATTCTCTTTGTAGGTAGTTGCTGTAAAACAGCTAGATCGAAATGGTCTCCAAGGAAATCGAGAATTTTTGGTGGAAGTTCTCATGCTTAGCCTCTTACATCATCCCAATCTTGTGAACTTAATTGGTTATTGTGCAGATGGTGATCAGCGGCTGCTTGTTTATGAATTTATGCCATTGGGGTCTTTGGAGGATCATTTACACGGTCAGATTGCATTCTTTTTAAGCTATCACCATTGCTTCCTGAATTATTATGATTTCATATTATCAAACTCTAAAATATTATATTTCATGTCGGTTCAATCTTTTTGATCTCTTAAATGTCAAAGAAATGCTATAACTCAGGATAAAGTGAAGGGAAACGTAGGATTCTTTGTTGAATGGGAGATTTCTTTCATTCTGTGGTTTTAAATTCACTGTTATCAAACAAAAGAATTGGTCTGTGTGCTTTGACTGTGTCGTTTCTAATTAAAATGGAGGGAGCTGAATGTGACATGAAAGCGGGGAGAAAACTAAGAAGTTTGTTATTACGTGGTTCAAACTTAAAGGGGTGAAGTATACGATTCCATAGGCTTTGAAAAAGAGAGAGAGAATGTATCATATGTTTCTATTTCTACAAAGCAAGTTATGCTAGGAGTTAGGAAAGTTACTGTAGTTTGTCAGTAGAAGGGCTAGATAGTTATAGGGGATTTAAGAGGTACATAAATAGGAGGAGGTAAAAGGGAGCCCTTGTATTCTATCTTGTACCATTTGTAGATTGAGCTTTTTCTCTTTGTGAAAGGAGAAATTGTTTGTGAAGGAAAACCAGTTGAGACATCTTTCTCCTATTTTACGTTTATTTCCCATTCAATTCAAAAAATATTTCTTCCCTTCCCATTTCTATTCTTGGTACCTAACAATTTATCTTCTCCTTTAGCTAGTGAAAGTGTGTTGTATGTCAGGAGATCATATTTTGTGGGAAAAAACATCATAGATTCCAATTAAATAATAGAATTTCCCTAGGAAGATCATAGATTATCAATAGGTACCTTGAACTATTGTATGGTGGATGCTATTCTATTTATTTGCTTATACTTATACTGTTTGAAAATTGTGGCTTGTTTACATGATGTTGCATTGTTCAAATGGATGAGCAGTTGACTGTTATTGTAAGATTGGGTAGACATCTAGGATTCAAGGAGTAACATGAATACTTTTTGGTGCATCACTAGTGTTGATACTCTACAATTTATGACATGGGAACATTGTCAATGGTTAGGTTTGCAAAATCATGATGTAAGTTCTGACACTTGTTGAAATCTGTTAAATGAAGCAAAATCAATTTTATATTTTATAATTCTCTTACTAGTTTTGACTTGGTATTACCTTCAAAGATGAAATGTGTATCAGTTTCTACCGTTGAGTATTGATCAGTCGTTTTTGTTGGATTTTTATCCTTTTCACTTTGTTTATTTAGGTGGTGAGATAGAAAATTTAACGAATTATTTTTCAAAAACCACATGGCAATGGTTATGTGCACATGTTTCGGAACAACTCCTTTTTTTGTAGAGTAATGACTTTTTTTTTCAAAAGTTTTCTCTGGAAGTTGGCAAAAAAGAAATGTTTGTTTCTCCAAAATATGCTAAACTAAATATAGCCCTTAAAATCTACCACTTATATTAGAGTATCCATTTGATGTTTCGAAAAATAATGATCTAAATCTGTGGTGGAAGTTAAATCTTACTTGCAGATAGAAGTGGTTGATCTCAATGAGAAGTATATTACTTGTTTGCTTATCTAACTTATCATGGAGAGGGGAGAGAAGGGAGGATACTTTCATGCACAAAATTTTCCTATATCCTCTTCATATACCACATTAAGAAGTAACACAATTTTTCTTTATACTTTTTGACTAAGACAATAAGGATTGTAATTGTATTGTAGCTAATAATTTACTATTAGGTCTGATTGAGTTTGAGGATTCTGGGAATTTTTACCCTATAAGATATCAAAGCATTTGCTAAGGTTTCTGAATAATCTGTGTTAGACTTTCATTTTTGCTTCTAGCTTTCCAGCTTCATGGGATGCACAAATAATCTGCACAGGCTGACAGTGCCTTTCAGAGTTTTGGGGTTAGACCACAAGGTGTTGTGACACCCTTTGGGTATGGGAGTGTTTTGCATTGGGGCGTAGACAAGCATGCTTGCAACTAAATAGATATTTTTTGTTTATAATTAGCAAAAGCCACAATTCAACCATTTATACTCATGCTTTATGATTTTCTCATTGCCAAGCAAAAATCTTTGATGAATGGCTCTCTTCCTCGAACCAGATTGTTGGTGTAGAATTTATACTGTACTGGTGCTAGTTCTAGTAGTTACAAGCAGAATCTTAAATTCCAATGTAGAACTGTAGGAGTAATGAGGTTTTTAGTTGAATTTGGCTTCAATAATGGTAGCATTGAACTTGCTGGGGACCTGGTCTGGCAGCACTAGATGATTTAGGATGGTTTTCGTATTCTGCACTGTCAATTTTATCAATCATTTTCATTCAATCAGTCTTCTATATAGTAATTTGATTAAGTAAGTCATAAATAGTCTACAATACGTGGTAATTAAATTTTATTTTTCGGCTTGAATAATTTTCCAATTGGTTAAGAAAACTAAAAGATTATTCGGATGTTAAAATTCTGGTAAAGTGCTTGAAGAGCTTTTCTACACTTTATTTCAACTTATCTTACTACATATAAACTTATAAGAACAGTTTATCCAATATATATGTTGTTTTGAGCTTATTTCAACAAGTCTATATAGTATAGCTTATGAAAACAAGCTACAACTTATATGAAAACAGTTTAACAAATTTTTCTTCTTCAATTATAAAAGCTACTTATACATAAGAGCCCATTTGGAAGAGCTTATTTACCGTTTATTTGGACATATCTTATATACGCATTTGTGTAAGTGGTTAGGAGAGACTGAAAATAACTTAATATGTCCATAAGCTGTTTTCAGTTTATTTCAATAAGCTCTCAATGATAGCGTATGAAAATAGCATACAGTTTATACGGAAACAATTTAACCCTATTTCCTCGTAACATTGTGCATAAGTACTTGCAAAATATGTTTTTAAAAAATGGGTCCATATGGGTATTTTAAACACTTTTTCAATCACTCTTTATCCAAATGTGCCCTTAATACTCTTATTGATGGATGCTTGTATAGGCAATCCCCTGCATTAATTGCATTAATGGATATGATTTCATGTCTGTCTCCTTGGGCATAAAGAATCACAAGATTCATTTACCTTGGCAGTTTGGTGGTTTCTGGCAAGGTTTATTCTTTTCACTTTTACGTAGTATCAACGATTGAAGGTTGGCTTGATGTATTTTAATGTTGACTAAAATAGTGATGTAGAGACATTTAATAAAAAAAATTATTTTATCACAGACTATTGACATTTTCTGAGAGGGTTCTTTGTCAATGTGGCCTCCCATGGTAGTCTCCAAACTTTTAAGCAAATGTAAAGTGGACAATATTTGAATCTAAGTATTTCTGAAAGTATCACCCTATTCCTAACTCTGGAAAATACCTTATCAAGAGGTTATTAGGAACACCTCAGTCTCCTATTCCTCTATTACAAAGCACATTGACAGTTTTTTTTATCTAATTCCCATTTTTTAGAATTATAGTTGAAATTTACAATTCTGAACTTTAATTCCTTTTCGAAGCAGCTAACAAAATTATATTCAAATCCACTTTTTGCTTCCTTTAAATTGTATGGGAAAAAGTTACTCTCGCCCTCTCTTTTATATTGTCCTAAGAGTAGTTAACTTGTATAGTTCCTGAATTGAGTTATCTGAGCTCTCTAGAGTGTTGCTTGGAATCTCATCCATTAGGTGATTACATGGACCACACCCTGTAAATGTTTACTGCTTAAAGTTCCTGAACTTGATTTTTAAGGCCGTCCACCTAAATATATTACATTCAAACCTTAACTTCTCCTTTACCTCTAAAACTGGCCAAGAATTTTCGGCAGCCAAGGAAAGGTTCACCAAATGTTCATATATACTCCATAAAAGATTAGAATTAGATTGCGTCCACACAGTTACTGCAGGGCACCTCATGCAAATTTCTGCAGCTTTATCAGCATCTTCTGTTTTATGGTACTAAATGAAGTCCTGTGTAACTATACAATCTGATATCCAGAGAATGTTAAAAGATAATAAAACACTTGTAACTAACTGAGGTACAGTTACAGTGATTAGGATTCTCTACTACAGAGGCTATTGTACTAGTGTGGACCACACTAACTGATATACACTAACATTAACAAACTGACATTAGGAAGCTGAACCTTAGGAATCTTAGGAAAAGGATTCAATATAAAATCCATTTTTGTGAAAAGTTTAGATTTGGCAATAATGGTTTGGGATCGATGCCACTGATGAAAACTTAGCATATCAAATAACCTTCTAAAGGATGTTTCTCTTTGACCTAACTCATCAGTTACGAGTCCATGAGATGTAATTGTGCATTTCACATTTCAGATCATTCACAATTACTCAAGTAAATACATGATCAGTCTCTACAATACTTCAAGAGTATAGTGTGCTGAAAGTTTTCTTACAGCACTTCGGAGTAAACAGTTTGATTTTTTTTATCAGCATAATCTACAAGTGGCAACTTTATCCGTGAAAAATTGACTTGAAGTAACACTGGCAAAGAGTAATGATAATTTTATAGGTTTGTGTATATGTTGAGAGGGGAAGGGGAGAGGGTGCTCATATGAGATCTTCAATCAACTCTGCCAAAAACATCAACACCCATGTTAGTGGCACTTCGGGATCAGCAAAGCTTGTAACTAGTGATTTAAGACGGGACCTGTTATGAATCTACTTGTCTTCAATGATTTTGTAGATATGAGCTGTTTTCTTGTAAAATTTGATTCCAGGTCTGAAAGTTTTATGTCGCTTGAGACTTTGTATTTCATCTATTTAATTACAATCTTAGAAGTACAACTGAGCTTTCCAGTTGCAAGTAAAATGAAACAGTCTTTTTTTCCTGTATTGCCTTTTAGATGTTGTAACCTGTTTTACATAATGCTTACTGGTTATGTTGCAACTGCAAATATGATGATTTAAAGCTGAACTGGCTAGCTGGCTAGGTGCCCATGTGCCATAATTCTCATAATCTGCTAGAAAGACTGTTGTCCCTGATGAACAGACCATTTGATAAGTTCTTTAGAATCCCATTACATTGTTGGTTTGCATCAAGGGATATTGCTTTAAGTTGTATGTTGTTATTAGAAATTAATTAATTCATGAAAGTTTTCAGCCTAAACCTATGCACTAGAGAAATTTCTTATACTGACTCCCTTTCCAGATCTTCCTCCTGACAAGGAGCCTCTGGACTGGAACACTAGGATGAAAATAGCGGCTGGAGCTGCAAAGGGATTGGAATACTTGCATGACAAGGCAAATCCGCCAGTGATATATAGAGACTTAAAATCATCCAACATCCTCCTAGACGAGGGTTATCATCCCAAGTTATCAGATTTTGGTCTGGCGAAACTTGGTCCAGTTGGCGACAAGACTCATGTATCCACACGAGTAATGGGAACATACGGCTATTGTGCCCCTGAATATGCTATGACTGGTCAACTAACTCTGAAATCTGATGTCTACAGTTTTGGAGTTGTCTTCCTTGAACTTATCACTGGGCGCAAGGCTATTGACAACACGCGTGCACACGGAGAGCACAATCTTGTTGCATGGGTAAGTATTCACATTTCATTATCCTTGTGGTTTTTTAGGCCATAAGAAATGCTAACAACACTCCCTATCACCCTTCTTTTAATGTACTCTACTGTTGGTAAAAATTTATTGAAAATTAAAAAATTATGAGTGGAGATCATTAAATGAGAAGAAAGACCCACAAATTTTTGTAATTTCCAATAAATTCCAATGAATAATTGTGTGTTGTTATCATTTCACCCTAGTCATACATGATGTAGACCAGTTAGTATGTTCATGTTTTGATTCCCTTCTAAAAACAACAAATTTACTATCATTTGTCTTCATATTATTGGAAAATGAAACTTTGTAGGCGCGGCCTCTCTTCAAGGACCGAAGGAAGTTCCCCAAAATGGCTGACCCTCTACTTCAAGGCCGATATCCGATGAGAGGACTGTATCAAGCACTTGCAGTTGCTGCAATGTGTCTGCAGGAGCAAGCTGCTACAAGGCCTCTGATTGGGGATGTGGTGACTGCTCTCACATATCTGGCCTCACAGACATATGATCCAAATGCAGCCAATCAATCCAACAGGGTTGGCCCATCAACCCCTAGGATGAGGGATGACAGAAGGAGCCTGGCAGACGGTGTGGACAGCCCTGACCGGCGCCTTGGCTCCCCTTCCACCCACCGAAACTCCCCTGACTTCAGGAAGAGAGACAGCAGGGATCCAGGCAGTGGGACCGAGTTAGGCAGGATGGACACTGGTGGTGGTTCAGGGAGGAAATGGGGGTTGGATGATTATGAAAGGCAGGAGTCTCAGAGAGACAGCCCTGTAAATACTGCAAGAGCCAGAGAGACTCCATGGAACCGCGACCTGGACCGAGAGCGTGCGGTGGCCGAAGCAAAAGTTTGGGGCGAGAATTGGAGAGAGAAGAAGAAAGCAAATGCCATGGGTAGCTTCGATGCTACAAATGACTAAACAGACACCTGAACATCAACCAACTTGTTGTTCATCATGTATGGTTGAGTCAGAGGATAGACTGTGTTGGTTGTCTTGAATCCAACTTGGACTGTTCTCCCACGTCATTCTGTTAGTTTGTTAGTCATCTTCATGTGAAGGAAAACAGTACACAGTTGAAAAAAAGAAAAAAAAAAAGAACAAAAATAGGGGTTGGGGAGTAGTGTGGATTGGGGTATTTAAATGTAATGATGAAGGTGGCAGAATGTGAATTCAACAGCCATGTCTATGTACTAACGATTTCTAGGTTCATGTTGCCTAGAGCAGCAAAGGCGCTTCTAATTTTTGGCCCCTCTTATTTGCTTGTATTGTATTATGGGGGGAGCTTAGTGGATTGCTGTCACATGATGTACTCCTACACTATCTGTTCTATGTCTGAGTCTATGTTTTCGGCTTATACCAAAAAAAATTATTTTCCACTTCATTGTTTTGTCATCTCCATCTCTTGCACATGCACTCAATTCACTCATCTATATCCACACTTGTAAACATATTTTCTATTGCTTATCGTATCAATCAAACCTCCAAACTTGTAAGTAAACAGTCCAATATCCACTAGTTAAACCATTCTTTATTCTTCTCTACATTCAATTCATCATTTGTTGTCAAATTTTGCAGGCTGTCGAAAGAACTGATACTACTTTTATTTTTCTTAAGGAAAAGGTATATAATAGAATTCTAATAATTAGTAAACATACTAGAATGCAACTCGTGCTATTATTGTAAAGATCACGTTGATTTTCTTACATGCTTAAAATTGTAGTTGTATATAATAAAAGGAATGATACCATACTATTAGATATGTTTTATAAAAGCGTTTTTTGGGCTTAAAGTAATTGTCGCGAACATTTAAAAAGTTGAATATTATTAATGCAAATTATTGACAGTCTTAAAGTAAAAGACTTAAGTGGAAAAACTGATTACAAAAAAGTAAGTAATTTTCATGATAAATTATGTTTTATGCCAAATATTAATTTCATCTAGACATATTTTTGACCGCAAATACAATTAGGTTCTAATAAAAGAAAATTCACGAGTAACGGTGTGGTTGTGATAACTCATGACAAAAATTGTTTGAACTGATATTTGAACAGATAATGTGGTTGTGATTACTCTTGACAAATTCACAAGTAATTGAGCGACAAAAATGGTCATTATATGAGTAGATATTTTGCATGACATCAACACGTGACTCACTAGATATTTTCTTATATAGGAAATAAAAGGGAGGGTAAATGATGATAACTTGTTTGTTACAGGATAAAAGCTATCGTGGAAGAGCACGTTGCATTGTGTGCAACATGTTTCAAACCTTTTAAATGTAAATAAATTATTGAATATTTTTTCCCCTTCTCTCTGTACTTTCCAACTTGTTCGACCTATCCTAATACAACTGTTAAAATGGGTTGAGCTCAATTGGTAAAAGAGTTTGTCAAAAGAATCAGATTAGAGTAAAAAAATGTGATTTAAATTGATTTGAACTATTCATGGTGCTACCAGTTTAGAATGAGATGTAAATTGGTTATTATTTTTAAAAAATATACCCATACATTGTAATTTATACACTAAATTATTATATTTGAAATTATAATTAATTTAATCAATCAAAATAAATTTTTTAAAAATACATTTTTTTAACTTTCTAGATTAATTTTTGAAAACATGTCAAAATGACTTATTGACAGCGCACAGAATTGGATCTAAAGATCATATCTGGTTTCAAATAGGAGTTGATGGAATGAACGCATGACCCGTCATGTACAACCTATTTTCACAAGTCTACATGTTACACCATCCATTCTCTTTAACATTTTGTGATTCTCTTCTCCCTCATTCTTTTCCTTCCTTCTCAACCAACATGTTGACACAATAATAATGACACGTGACAAATATCAGATATTCGCAGTAAAGAGAAAGGGAGAACACAATACCACTTGGACAACATTTTGGCCGCAAACGGAACCGATTGTTTCAGGTTTATATATCACTAGTCCCTGTCCAAATTGCAACCACGTCATTGTTATTTTCACATCTCTCCAGAATTTTACTGGAATACTCATCTTACACATGTCGAAACATCATTTGGAAATCAAATCGAAGCTTTATAGTTACAAATTCAGATTTCCAAACGTTAGCTCAGCACAAGTCTACTTCAAAATGGTATAAATAAGAATTACATATATTTCATTGAACTAGTTGTTCAAATCTAGGATTTGTTTGTAGATTTTACATACTTACATACTTACATTCTTACAAGATCCGATTTCTACATGGTATTGTCTAACTAGCCATAAGTAATATTTGGAGCCTACATAAATCAAAAAGAGGTTGGTAGCACGACCTATGGAAGGCAAGCCGCCAATTGTCATGTCTGGGTCACATCTTTTAAAACCCAACAACCCTTTACTTATCCTATATATAGAGAGCATCTGTCCATTTATTTTCTTCTCTTCCCCTGCCACAACAGTATGATCTGCTTCAATAAAAGCAATGCAAAAAACTTCCATGTAATCGAGAAGGAATATAACTCTTGGGAAGAATGCATACCGTGCTTGCATAATCATCCATGGTTAACTGCTTCCGCTTCTTCAATGGTGGACTCTCTGTCTGTCTTGCCAAAGCACGCTTTGATGGGGTGTTCTGCAAGATTAGTTAGATATGAGTATGAGAAAAATTCATATTTGAACTCTAATATTTACACGCAACCTGAAGAAAACTAACTTTGGCAAGTTTCTTCTCTTTGCGAGCTTGTCTCTCCCTCTCGTCATATTCTTGGTTTTCCTTTTCTACCAGACGAATGAGGGTGTCACACCTCCTTGCCAGTTCCTGAGTTGTGCGAGACTTAACAAACCAATCAAATCGAAACAAGGGTGAAGTTCGAAATGCTGCCTTTAACTCATCCCAGTTCCCATAGCCAAGTTTGTGAACCATGCATATCTGTAGATTTACAGCAAAATAACTTCTATAGGAACCCATAGAAGGATGGTGGAGCGACCTAGAAACAAAATATTGGAAGACAAAAAATTTGTACCATGAATCTGTCACATTCTTCATTGTACAACTTCCCTTTGTTTTGCCCATACTGTATCTTTAACTCCAGCCAAGGATTCTTGTAGCGGTCCAACTTCTTCCCAATAGCTTTCATGATCTCATCTTTCCGAGAAATTCTTGCCTCCCCTCTTTCAATGTTTTTAATAATCCTGTCATAATCTGCAGTCATTCAAAATGCACAAATCAGTTTACATTCTAGAGAGAAACTAATTTTCCATCTAAAATTGATACATCAACGCCTCCACACAACAACAAAATCTCGTCCCAATAGGTGAATATTCATACAGCAATGTGCTGCATTTTATCACAACACGGCATATAATAAGTCAAAATCAAAATATCAATCACTCAAATTGCTGGGTATATGAAACACGCAAACTGATTTCCAAAGTAAAATATTTAACAAAAGATTGTTCCATAGTCACATTGGCTGTAACATACCATTTAATTCCTTGTATCTTTCTTTAAAGACCTTGGCATATCTTTCAACTTCGTCCTCAGTTTTTCCTTCCATCTCAGAAGCAATACTTTTAATATCATTTCTACCATATTTTTCACAGGCCCTAATGAAAGTATTAAAGTCCCTCCGGCTCCAAGATGAAAATCCCTATATCAACCAAATAACAACGTTAGAAGAAAATAGTCCCCTTGAAAACCTAGTTTCAAAATAAGGGATAATTTTTCACCTCTTCTAGCAAGCGCTCCTTTTCCTCTAACTCTTCAGCGGTCAATGGATCTCCCACCTCTAAACATTCATTTCATCACAATTAAAACTAACGACATACATGTAGAAATGAGGGGTCTAGGTACTAGTCTGGAGAGCGAAAACGCACCTTCTGGTTCATCAACATCTATTGAGTCCTTTATCTGATTCTTCTGGTGTGTTTGCTGAAATTTTTAAAATAGCAAGGCCCCAAACAATACCAACTCATTGAGCTAAACTTAAAACCTATAAATGTGAACAAGCAAATTCATTTTGTCTAGGCCTACCATGAGATAGCGCACTTCCTTTTCATACAGCTCACTCAACCTTTGTGTGTTGAAAAACTGGAAATCATGCCTGGAGGTGAAAGAAGAAAAAGTTACTAGTAAGTAAATAACAGAGGTGTTATGTTAAGAGGGAAAAATGAAAGCATAGAAGCTTACAACTGAGGCATCCTAGGAATGCGGGGCTCTTTTGGTTTAGTAGGACCACCTTGACGCATTGTTTGCTTGAAGTATTCAGACTCTGAGTAGCTAAGAGAAAGAAACCCCCGGTTAAAAGAGAACCAGCACACCATGTCATGAAAACAAATTACCAAACCAATATGGATTTGTACAACATAAACAAAAATACTTACTTGCGCTTTCGCTCCCTTTTCGGTGGTTCAATCCAGTTCTCACTAACAATTTTTTTAATATCAACTCTGTTCTCGTCCTTTACACAAGGAAATTGACATGCCGATTTCAGTTGAATAGATAAAAGGGGGAAGGGGAAGAAGGTTAAAACAGAGCAATAAAAAGTTGTCTAAGTTAAAACAAAGTGTCATCTTTACCTTCTCATCATCAAAATCATATAACTCAGCAGCTACAAAAGGAAAGCATCAGTATTAATAACTCTAAACTAGAAACAGAGGAAAGCATAAAACCAGTAAAGATTAAGCAAATAATGAATTTTAAGCTTTAGATCAGGTAGTCATAGGTACGTACTGTCATCCATCTTAAATTTGATGGCATCTTCAGTAAATTTCTTCATCTTGGCATCAAGCTCAGCAGTTGCCTCCTCTCCTTTAGCAATAATTCTATCAATATCCTCATCTGTAATTGTACTATCCTTGGAACTGAAAACCATTTCAGCCCCAAATCTAACCATTTGAAGCAACTCATCTTTATTTACCGCTGCACATAAGAACCAGTGGAATCACATTAGACAGTCCGTACATCTTGCAGCAAAGAAACAAGAAAAACCATCCATCAAATCCTTACTCTTCTGCTCAGCTAATCTCCCTTGCTGAATCACCAAAGCATCAAGTGCGAGCTTTTTGTAGGCCCTTTCAATGACTTTTTCTTCAATTGTATACTACCATTATCATGAGATAAGGTGCTAACCATTATAGAGTGAATAATGAATTGAAAAGCAAAAAGTTTAAAATTGCTCACCTCAGTACAAAATCGGAAAACTTGAACTTCTTTCTTTTGACCAATCCTATGAGCACGATCCTGAGCCTGCAAGTCAACTTGTGGGTTCCTGTTGTGAACCACCAACCATATAAAAAGTAATTTTTAGGTACAGATATAAAATCAGATGGCTGTGTCCACAACTACTTGAAAAACTGACCAGTCACTGTCATACAGAATGACAACATCAGCAGTAGCAAGATTAATTCCAAGACCTCCAGCACGAGTAGATAATAGGAAGACAAATTTCTCACTTCCTGGTTTGTTGAAAGCATCAATGGAAGCATCTCGATCATCCCCACCAGTATTTCCATCAATACGACAATATTGATATCCACGAAACATTAAATAATCTTCAAGTATGTCTAGCAGCCTAGTCATCTGAGGAGAAAGGCAAAAAATTAGGGACAGAAGAAAATTTGAAAGGCAGGAAGGAATAAATGAGAGCAAACAAAAACAGATTGCAGAATGTAAAGCATTCACAATCATCTGCAACATCCCCACAGAAATAGAACTGACCTGAGAAAATATAAGGACCCTAGAATCACGCTCTTTCAATTTAGGAAGTAACTTATCCAAAAGAACCATTTTACCTGGACACCATTTTTTACAACATCAAATAATCTCAAATTTTATTGATCAAGCTAAAAAGAACTTCTTCACTCTCTTAATATATATAAGTAGGGGAATACCAGCACTTGTAATGAGATGATCTCCTGTTGTGTAAGGAGGACCAGGTTCAGCACCTTGAAAAAGATATGGATGATTACAACATTTGCGTAGTTGCATAGCTATGTTCAGGAGGCGTTTCCGTTCACCACCAGCATTTACAACCTCAAGATCCTTCTGAAGTAATGCTCTATAATACTGTTTCTGCATTTGAGACATGCCTACTTTAAGAATAGTTTCCTTTTTAGGTGGCAATCCTTTCTCAACATCTGATTTCAATCTTCGAAGGAGAAATGGCCGAAGGACCTTAATATACATAGAAAATGAAGACGTTAGCCATTTACCAGATTAACATTAAGGACTTTCAACAATAAACGGAAGGTTCTGTAATTAACCTTGTGTAATTGTTGAACAACTTCCTGTTGGTCATTTTCACCAGAGATTTGAAACCATTCATCAAAAGTTTCAGCAGAACTAAAAATTTCGGGCAGAAGAAAGTTGAGAAGAGACCAGAGTTCATGAAGATTATTCTGTACCATTAAAAGAGAAAATAAGCACCAGTAAATACTTGATGAAGCATCTAACTCTCCAGTCAGGTTAAATCAAACTTAATTGACTGCTAACGAAAAATATTATCAGAACACCATAATGCCCAATGCACCACCTCTAATGAAATTTTGCTATATATTATAGGTTTCCCAGAAGAATAGCAAATTATATTTTTAATATCCTTTCCTTACTACCATAGCAATTTCCACAACTGATTATTCACTCTCAACCACCACTACTAAAAATAAGGAGGATTATCACAAAAAGGCAAATTTAGAATACAAATGAGATCATACTAATTACAATTATTTTGTAAAGGATAGAATCTCTATGGACCAATAAATTAAATAAAAATGAAGATGAAAAAAAACTGTCCTCCAAAGGACTACAGTGTTGCAGATAATACAACTAATACCTGAAGTGGTGTGCCAGTAATAAGGAGGCGATAGTTTGTACTGTAGAGTCTCATTGTTTTGGATAGTAAGGAATTCTCATTCTTGATTCGATGAGCTTCATCAATAATTATGTAGCGCCAACTAAATCGACGTAATGCAGACTTCTCCTTGATTGCCATTTCAAAACTTGTGACGCAGACATCAAACTTCCCAGCAACCAGAAGTTCCTCTCTTATATGTCTCTGCAGCAAGTCAAACCAGGAAAAACAGACAAAATTAAGTGCCAACTGTAACCCTTGCCAAAATAATTTAACCCTGAAAAGATGGTCTTACCCTTTCATCGGGATTGCCAAGAAACTTGATTGCTCGAAGAACAGGACAAAAGCGTCGAATTTCATTCATCCAATTTCCAAGAGTAGATTTTGGAGCAACCACCATATGAGGGCCTTTTATTCCTCTGAACTCGTGCAAATAACCCAATAAAGATATGGTTTGTAATGTTTTACCAAGTCCCTGCAAATCAAATTTATTTGTTATGACTTGTTTAAATTAACTCATCAGCAACATCCAAACCTTACTACTCTGGATGGGGCACTTAAATAAGATTAGATATCAAATTACTTACTACAAAGCAAACGAATATAATGCACTTAATTCAGTTTCGCACAATTGCAAGCCCACCAAACACATACCATTTCATCAGCCAGAATTCCATTTATCCCATTCTCATACAATCGTATGAGCCAGTTCAGTCCAGCCAGTTGGTAATCCCTCATCTTCCCTTGGATGCCTGTAATAAAATAAAACAAGCAATTAACGTCATGACACATGAGCAACCTCCCCCAACCAAAAAACTGTTGATTTAAGAGCAATCCATCAGATGTGAAGAACAAAGAAGAAAGCATCTAACAGGAAGGCTTCACAAGAAATAGATTCCATGATGAATTTCTTAACACATGTAGGCCAATGAGACATTCAGAGACCAGAATCGAGGTTGTCTACTACCAGAACACAGATAAAGTATAATGTATGGCATATCTTATCTAGAGATTTACTCAATCAATACATCCTTATCCAGCACTATGACACAAATGAACATATCTAACCTTGAGACATTCAGAGACCAGATTCGAAGTTGTCTACCACCAGAACACAGATCAAGTATAATGTATGGCATATCTTCTCTAGAGGTTTATTCAATAAATGCATCCTTATCAAGCACTACGACACAGATGAACATTTCTAACCTTTAGAAGTCAATAGCACACTACAGTGAGACAACAGAGTAGAGTGACCCCGTGTGAGTTGCTGCAATGATACAGGATTCATAAACACACTCTTACCCTCCTGAAACATCACTGTTTAGGGTTTTTTGGGTAAAATATCACACACAAAAATAAGGCTGACATCTATTCTTTCACACATTTGCCAATTTTCTCTCCCGTGTTCTGTTTTTTCTTCTTTCTTTAGACTTCCCACCCAGTTCACATTCTTCTAAATTTTTATATAATTTTTTCTACAAACTTCAACATTATTTTTCTAAAATCATCAGTACGTTCTCATTGCTCCTACATTGATAGTGATTGTGTGTGTAAACTGGGACTCATTTATCATGAATTTCTTTAACATTGGCTTCCCTGTTTTGTGTTGATTATATGTGTACTATAAATTATTTAGTTTGCAATAAAATGCTTCTAAAATAGCAGTCATCCCACTATCTTGCTATTGGAGCATCAATGTTTGCCACTAGGCACCACCATCTGACAATGATAACTACAATTTCAACCATTTCCACAAAGAAAGTAGAGGAAAAGGAGAGGCAAATAATTGTGCTACGTCAAACAGAGCAATTATAGAACCATCCCCATATAATACGTATATTGAATATACAGAAAGAAAAGATTTTGTTATGCAAATGCAGAATGTGAGACACTGAAAAATAGAGCCTTCAATCCATGCAAGCAACCACAATTAAAAGAAAGAACACTTACATGATGGTTGTGTCACCAGACGTGTGTTGGCTACACCATCTTCTTCTTCTTTAAGGTATTCTTCATCTTCCTCTTCCTCAGTCACTTTTGATGCATGGCGTCCCCTTATTACACAAATCGAATGTTAGGATAAACCCCCTTTTAAGCAGTACAAAGTCAGTTTCAAACTCTTTAGAGGTCATATATGAAATCAGTCCCTTCCTCGTCCAATTCTTTCTCCCCCTCCAATACTCGGTGGATTTGGAGGAGACACAAAAGGGAGTTAAAATCTTTCAACCATAATGACCAAAATAACTGTACTTGATGTTTTTAAATTTCAAATTCCAAGAATATAAAAGTAAATTAATTTGTAAAACCATTCCCTTCCCTTCCCCTCCTCTTAACCAAATAAGAGTGCATAAATTATTCAATTAGTTAATGTTAGTTTATCTCTACAATTTCCTATCCTTTAAAAGAACTTCAAACTTTGAAGCAACAGAGACAGGCTTGAGAGATTACTCGTGAAATTGCACGATTCCATGATTTCACAGTCCAAAATCATGTTAGATAACACGTGTAATCATGAAATACCAAAATCGGTGAGATCAAAATGCTAGCTCACAGAAACAGTGGAATCATGCAAGTTGAGTGAACACAGAAACGGTTTGGTTTTGTTCGTCCATAATGGGTTTTGGATTAAAAGCCAAGACCAAATGGCTAAACAAAGTAAAATAAATAAAAAATCACATTCTATGTTTCATCTCCGTAAATGACCCATGAACACATGAAGCAGTTCCCATATCTTCGTCAATTGCTCTCCCATGACTCCTTGACATCTTATCTTCTTCCCTATGCAAGCGGCACAGATGTTATTCTTCTACAAAAACAGTTTGAACCGACCTCAGCCTCCTCAGGTACTTGTCTTCTTTGCTCTTACACAATCTTCTATTATGCAAACAGCATGCACATTCTTCTTCTAAGCAAATGGCACACACATTGTTCACTCATTTGTTATGACTTGAACCCTTTATTTTCAGTCATTCATTTCAAACCTCCGGATTTCGTGTGCTCAGGTTCCTTTTGTGATTCTGTCCACTCATAAATTCTACTTTGTTGCACCATCAACATGACTTCTAATCCGCCTTCTACCACTGCTACTGTCAATGATGGTGTAGCCAGTTCCTTTGACAAAATTTACTCACTCTAAAACAGTACCCAAAATTCTCCTTGCAGTAAAACAGATGTGGTTTGTGAGCATGGTGTATATATGTTGATGGTGATCCTAGAAAAATTCAATGCAAATACTGTGCAAAGGTCTTATCCAGAGGGGTTTATAGATTGAAGCACAGCTGGGAAGGAACTCAAAAGGAGGTGCTTGCAAAAGTGTAACTGATGAAGTGAAAAAAAGAGATGTTTTACATTGTCGTGGGTCTAAAATAAAGATTAATGAAGACAAGTTTTGATGTTGATGTGGGCTGCACTAAAAATATTTTCAAAAGGGGCATTAGCTCACAGGCCACAATTAAGCAATTATTTAAGGATCAATGAGAAACTGCAAGCTTTTAGCAGTTGTTTTTGTAATAAAATAATAATAAATAAAAAAGTAAATAATAGATAAAATGAGAGAAATTTCAAAACTTTGATTTCATTTTTTCAACTTAATTATCTGAATTCTATTTCGGACACGGTTTGAAAAAATTATTAAAATGACAATTTTATCTTTATTCCTGAACCTGAAAGACTAATATGAAAAAAAAAAGACTCGAATAATCTTTAAATGAATAAATAAGTCAAGAATCATCAAATATATCCTTCTGTTATCAATAAAGATTATCCAATATAAAAAAATTAAAAGTTAGTGAAAATAATAAAGTGAGTTCATTCAATAGGTAAAACATGTAAAAATACAATTCCCAACTAAAATTGGGTATGTATTGAAATAAAATGTATACACTAGATAAGTATAAAAAATACGATAAAAATATTAAATTTAAAAAAAAAATCATTACCTAATCTTATATATGTAAAAAAATTATATTATTCTTTAGGTGACCAATTTTTAACCAAGTTTAATGATAATAAAATAAATCAAAATAATAATAAAAATAATAAATTATTACCCTTATAAATAGATGGAAGTGGAAATTTGTTCAGGACATTGGAAAATTTGTTCGGGTCATAATTTTTTATTATTATTATTTTGATCTATTTTATGGTTAAAAATTGGTCACTTAATTACCATAAGATTTGGACACGACAATAAAATAAAAAAAATTTGATAAGATAATGATGATTTTTTAAAATTTATTTTTTTTCATATTTTTCTATCTAGTATTTTTCTTTAAAGTTTCATAGAAACTTTAGTTAGAAATACCCAAATTTAGTTAGAAATTATATTTTTACATGTTTTACTATCAATAAACTCACTATTATTTTCATTAACTTTTAATTATTTTTTTTATATTGGATAGTCTTTACTGACAGCTGAAGGTATATTGGTCATTTTTGTGAAATTCTCTAAAAATGCCAAAAAAAATCCTAAAATCTATAAAATTATATCTACTGTGATTCTAGGCTTATTTATTCATTTAAATGTTATTTGAGTCATTTTTCTCATATTAGTCTTTATATTAGTCTTTTAGGTTAAGGAATAAGGATAAAATTGTTGAATAGTGCGTGAAATAGAATTCAAAGTTTTGAATTGAAATAATGAAATCAAAATTTTGAAATTTCTCTCATTTTATCTTTTTATTTACTTCTTTATTTCTTATTTTATTAGAAAAACAACTTCGATTTAACCATTCAATCTGTTACAGAAACTGCTTGAAAAGACATTGCAATGTTTTCTTTCGAAAATGCTATACCATCTAATGTGGCAAGCAGCAAAGTGCTTAGGAGAAAGCTTGATTAAGTTTCAAAACATGACCCTAGATTTAAGCACTTCATACCACAAGATCCACATAAAATATTTGAAGGGGTTCGGGAAACAAAGAGTGCTCTGGAAGGTCAAGGAGATGGAGCAAATGAAGATCCCTTGACTTTTGATTTTAACCTGAAAGATTTATATTAGAGTTGCCCTGGTGGCTGGTATTCTTTTTAGGTTACTTAAATAATTAGGTATTTAAGTTGTTTTGTTTGTTATTTATGGCTTCATGACTTATGAGTTGTGACTTATTAGTTATTTTATGACTTGGTTGAGATGCTTTCCTTCTTATGCTTATAATGGATTTAAGTTTGATTAAGTATTTAAAGTGTGGTTTTATTTATTTTTATTATTTATGCTGTTTTATATGCATACATTATGAATTTATATGATATTTACAAGTCCAGTAAGATCTTACTATCTGTATCACTATTCCATAAATTTTCAATTTTGTGAATCACTCCTTGTCCATAGGATAATCTCGATTTTGACTACCTTTCTTTGAAGATATAATTTAAGGTGGCATCAAGAAGCCAAATGTAATAAATTTCAGAGGAAGGGCAAAGGAAAAGGAGGAGAGTAATTGTCATGGCAAAGTTCACATGAATTTTAGGAATGTACCTTCCCTTTGACTTCTGAGAAGAAGTTTGATCACCTTTTGCAAAATGAGCAAACAGCTCAGTCTGCTGCAAGAGATACTTCAGACGCCCCTTTCCTCTATTGTTCTGCATTATACATAGTTCAATAATCATATCAATACACCATAATACAAACAGAAGTTGGATGATCACAGAACTAAACTTACAATGTCAGCATCTATGGCCGCATTTTGTGCATCCAGTATCTCCTGGATCTTCTGTTTCTTCATTTTCTGCATTTCCTTTAATCTAGCCTTCTCTCGCTTGCCAATTGCGGGATCAACATTATCCTCATCCTGAAGTCAGACAACAAATGCTTAGGCTTACCCTCAAACTCCTAGCTCAACAAAAAACCACATATACGCCAACTAAAAGTTAATTTTGGGAGCACTCTTGCTCTTCGGCACGCACCGCATTTTCACGGACCCACAAAGCAAGTAAACAACTTCAAATACAAATAACAGTATCCGAAGCAACTAAAGCATGAGCAAAGAAGCAGCAGAGTATGAACCCTATAATGAAGCAGAAGGAGTCTGAACTACAAACTCCGACCAACAACATAGTAAGTGGAGTTTGACCTGGTCGTCATCTTCGGCGGCGCCATCTTCGTCGGAATCCGGAGGATTACCGGCGGCACCTTCGTCATCATCGTCGTCGGAACTGGCGGAGCGGGCCACCGCCTCGAGCTCCTCCTCATCTTCCTCTTCGTTGATCTGTTCGTTGACCTGCTCCTTTTCCTCGGACGAACTCGAAGCATTGGAGAGTGCTTCGTCGGAAGATGAGTGAGGCTTGGAAGGTCTCGCCATGGATTCCGAAATCGTGAGCGAGGGTTTGCTAGAGAGATAAATTGAAAAGAGGATTCCAAGTTTGAAGTTGCAGTGTAGTTGTAAGATTGGGGAAAGTAGGTGATTCCGGTATTTGTAGCCGTTGGATTAAAAGTAGATGTGCGGTTACAACACCGAATGGAAACGGGGATTTCCCGCCACATTGATACGGAAATGGATTTTGTCGCTCAGGCCCAACTACCATAGGCCCAAAGTATGAAGCCTGTTGAAAAGCTGTGGTGGGGTGCACTGTTTGATCTTAAAAAAATTAAGCTATATAACACTTTTTAATAGTTTTACAAATTATAATTATATTTTTGTTTTTTCAGCGTAATGGTCTCCTTTATTAAATTATAATATTTTTAAAATTTAAAAAGTATAAGTATAATATTTAAAAATTTAAAAAGTGCATTATAATATATATATATATATATATATTAAAACAAAAATGAGAATTGTATAAAACTTTAAAATGAGTATACTTTGAAAAAAATTAAAAGATATCAATATAAATTATTTTTTTAAAAAAAATTGGATCTGTTTTTTCCTAAATCAAACTGAATTGGTTTAGAATTTTAATCACAAATAGAAAATTAAATTAGATTGCTTAATATATTTACATATAATATTATATGTTCATAGTTAATTAATAACTAAAAAATATGCATTAAATTGTTTGAGTATTATTTCAAAATTGTTTCGAATTTCCAAGATAGTGGAGCTTATGGGTGTGTATGGATGAGGTTTATAACTTAAAAAAAAAATAACTTCAAAAGAGTTCTCACCTTAACATCGTATATACATGGTAATTTATTATTTGATTTTTATCTTTTTATATATATTCTATGTAGATAAATTAAAATATATGCTAAAAATACTATAAATATTATGCATATAAAATACTTTATTAATTAATGTGTACTATAAATTATTTGTTTTTATTTTATTAATTGATAATTAATTTGTTGGTGGTATTGCATGAGTGTAAAAAAATGAATTCTTTCAACAAACATAACCAAGGTGTATATCTGGTTTACTTTACTCAAGAGATTTCAAATTTAACATTCAATTAAATTAAGTTAGAACTTGCTTCAAACTGTAGCATCTCTACATAATCTCATGGAAATAACTAATGTGATTCTCAATTATATTGTCAAAAAGTGTACTACGAAAGAAAACATTTTAAGTTTAAATAAATTTGTAGTTCTCAGATGGTTTGCTTTTAGTTTTTGAGAAAATATTTGTTAATTTAAAACATCCCATATTTTTTTATTTCAGTCCTTTTTTCTTAATTATGATTAATTTACATTAAAAATTAAACTATTAAAATAATTAAGGTAGTAAAAAATGTTTTAAATTAAGATAATTATACATATTATTTTTAGTTTGAATCAATAATTTAATCTTTAATATTGTATTTTTACTCAAACAAATTTGCCTAGAGAGACTTGTAATTTATTTTCTATATATTAACTTTGATATTACGATGTTAAACTATTATAAAATTATTGATTGTCTTATATATCGAAAATATGATTTTCATATTTAAAGAAAAAAACAAAAAAACATGTTTTATATTTTAAGAATTGATAACTATAATATATTAAATTCTGTAAGGATAGAAAATTTTATACTATATATAATTTTGATGTATTATAATTATTAATCATAAAAATATAAAACACTTTTCTTTTTTTGTCTTTATATATAAATTTTTTGTTTTTGATATATTAAAAAAACATTTTATAATGGTTCAGTATAATAATATCAAAATCAATAGAGAAATAAATTACAATCTCTAAGTAAAATATAATTATTTTAAATAAAAATTACAATATTAAATATAAATTGTTTAATAAAAAACAAATATATAATTTTTTATTTATATTAAATAATAAACATATTACTCAATTAAATTATGTAAAAAAACTGATCTTAATTTAGAAATATTATTTGTTATTTTATATATACTAATTAATAATTTTAATTTTTAGGATTAAGCTAACTACAATTAATGATATGATTAAAAAAGATCACATAAAAATATTAAAATTTTAAATTAACATTATTTTTACATGAATTAAAAACAGACATAATTATAATTGCATATATTAAAAGTATGTTTAAACATAAAAAACTATTTAAACCATCACTTAACTAGGGAAACCCCACGATATATTTTTTTATTAATATGTATTTTATAGTTTAATTTCTACATACCAATCATATTTTATTCTTTTTAGGTTGTATACTGACAATGTTATTTTGTCTAAACTTGTTACAACTTATACATGCCGCATACGTATAAATCATTGGGTGGAAACATTAGTAACTTCATTTATATCTAACGTATTTGTATTGATTAATACATGTCAATACCATGAAACTTGAATGATATACTTAGTTTTAAAATTGCATTTTGATGAATGAATTATGTATAATATTACTTAAATTACTTTTGAACAGAGTGATGATTGAAGGAAATAATGAACTGTGTATATTATTATATTATATGCGAATAACTGATTTAAAATCATGATGAAAATTAAATATTTTATTTGTTTGTTTTTTAATATGTAAAAAATAAAGTAGAATAAACATAGTGTATTATTGTTTTGATACTCATTTATTAGTTTAGAATTTAAAAAAATCACCCAAAAATTGACTAGTTGGATCCAATCTCATCCATTGTGGTGGTGGTGTCGTGGCAATTACAAACATAAATCCGAACAGAGTGTTCCAGTACGACAAGGAAATGACGAGATCAACCCTTGCGACGTCGTATCTTTTACTTCTGTTATTTTTTTCTTTCCATTTATCTCTAAAAGCAAATTATTGTTATGACTCTTTGACTTCTCATTCGTCTCTTTCGACGGAGAAAACCCCGTCACCGGAAAACTCACCGCAGCTTTTCCGGTTTGCGATTCGGACTCCTGTTTCACCGCGCTCTTCTCACACACGTATTCAACTATTCAATTTCCCCCTTAATTTTACCGTTTTCTTGGAAAATGTCCCCAATTTTTCCTCCAATTTTCGTTGGTATTGAAGTAATTTGTCGTTTTCGTTTTGAGAAATTGACTTCTCTGTACTTCAATTGCAGAGTATATGGGGAAAACCAGGTGGTTGATATTGGTTACCTTTTTGTGTTTGATTGCATTTTCTAATGGCAGAGGTAAGAGTTGAGTCGTTTGTTAATGTTATTATAGGGTTTACAATATTGTTTTTCTTGTGTCTTTTTGCTTTCTTTAAATTCATTTAATTGTTTAGTTTTTGTGTGTAGTGTGGATCATCCACGTTTTTATAGCAATTACGCAATGCCCTTTCCATTTGCAGGGCTAAAGGTTAGGCATAAAAAGCATAATTACGAATACAATCATACCCTTGCTACAATATTAGTGGAATATGCTTCTGCGGTGAGTTTTACTTCTATGAGAATTATGTATGTTCAAACTTTATGGTGTGCAGGCAGAAAATTTATAATTGTTAATGTGTATTATTTATTTTCTTATCTTATCACGGAATTGGAGGGTCAGTCATGACTTTCGCAATTGGTATTGTGATTAAACTTTAGTGTTTCAGCTCCATCTCTCTCTTCTAGTGGTCTCAGACCAGTATTATGTATTATAGCTTTAATTATAAGTGTGATGATGTGGATTCGTAACTCTTTATAAAAGTTTTGAATTCCCAAGTAAGTACTGGAGAGAACTTTAAGTCGACTACTTTCTTTTACTTCCAATGAATTTATATCTGCTTTGGTGAATCTAGGATTGAGGTGCCAATCATCCTGATGGAGATACTGCCCATCTTAGTCGGGCTATGGTCAAAATTGGTCAAAGTGGTTTGTTGAAGTGTATCATAATAACTTAGGTCTGGTTCTTGCAGGTATACTTGTCAGATTTAACAGAACTTTTTACCTGGACGTGCACTAGGTGTGATGGTTTGACCAAGGTGCTGAAAATGTGAATAATAATTTTAACTATACATGTTCACTTATGTCGTGAGTGCTTTGAATTATTTACGCTCTAGTGTCTTACTAATCTGTCTGTTTGTGTAAAATATTTGGTCTAAAGTTCTTTAAAATGGAAACAGGGATTTGACATGATAGAGCTAGTTGTTGACGTCGAGCATTGCTTACAGGTGGGTGAAGTCTCATTCAGAAAAATGTTCCAAAATATTGTTCTAATATACTTTGTTTTTATATAATTGTCCCTACCTATTGTAGGCATTTGTTGGAGTGGCTGAGGATCCTCATGCCATCATCATTGCATTCAGAGGAACAAATGAACACAGGTGAACTTTCTTACCAGATTAAATTACTTATATGGAATTTTGGGCCCATCACCATTACAATGGATCTATAATTGTGCAATGTTATATGTGATGCCTAGACACAGATGCCGTTATGTTTTAGAAACAATATGTGTGTGAATTTTTTGTGTAATGCTCATAATATCTATGCTGATATGAATACATGGATGCATATGTAATCATTAGATAAGAAAATGTATTTA
Organism: Lablab purpureus; assembly: GCA_030347555.1. Lineage (NCBI taxonomy): Eukaryota > Viridiplantae > Streptophyta > Magnoliopsida > Fabales > Fabaceae > Lablab > Lablab purpureus. Next base: position 14,695,897 of record CM059259.1, read on the forward strand.
ACTTCTCTTATTTACTGTCCTTGCAATTTATTATTGGCACAATGGTGTCTTGATGATTAAAGCATAGGTGGCTATGTAATATATCTTGTTTTGATATTTATATGTAGTTTCTTACCCTAAATTGATCAGCAACGTTCTTTAGTTTTGAAATACTGTAGATGGCCATACATATGACCAATATTGTCTGAGACCTTGTACATTATAGATTGGTGTTTCTAAAGTTACATATGTTCTCATATATTGATGATTGGGAAAGTCAGCGTAATAATCTATATGTGAAAGAAAAATGCTCGGTCAACCATGTTTGATAGCTTGTAAATATGGATTTTTTGTTTCTTAAGAGAACATATGTTCTCTTATGTTGTTGATCTGTAAGAGTATTAGAGCGCATAGTTCATCAAACAGAAAGCCAATAATTTTCCTATAGAGAAAAAAGTATGTTCATAAAAAACATGTTAAGAAGGAAAATAGTTCCAAGTCTTTCAGCTGTTTGGCTCACCTTTGAGATGACTCAAGTTATTCTGAATTGATTTCTTTGTAACCACTTTTATACAGCTTGCAGAATTGGATTGAAGATTTATATTGGAAGCAGTATGAAATAAATTATCCTGGCATGGATGATGCAATGGTGTGTAAAAGTTAGCCTTGTGTAATGCTCTGTATTTTGTGTTAGTTTTGATATATTTTTATCACCATATCTAGGTACACCGTGGTTTTTACACTGCATATCACAACACAACAATACGTCCTGCAATTTTAGACGCTGTAGAAAGGGCAAAGAAGTTTTATGGAGATATTCAAATTATAGCTACAGGGCATTCAATGGGAGGGGCAATGGCTTCATTTTGTGGTCTTGATTTAACGGTAATTATAATTTAGCTGTCTTGGCATGACTTGGCACCATACACCAAGGTTTTGTGGTCTCAATCCCCTGTAAATTTTTGTCACCATTGTCTAAATTTTACCTCTGGCAGGGACTTTGAGTTTCTTGTGGAAGTATAATATTTGGAAAGCATTTTAGTTTTCAACTTTAAAAATTTATATAGTTGGTTCTAGGCTTGGGTAAAAGTGGAGTATTCTATCATGCAATCGGTAGGTAATTTAGAAACTTGTCAATTCATTTATGTTTTGGATCAATAATATTGGAGCAAATATCTTTTGCGGAGAAAATGACAAAATTTTTCCTTAGATAGTACTATTTTGGTCATGTGAGAAGAAGACCAGCAGAAACTCTAATTATAATAATTTATGAAAGCAGATCAAGTGGAAGGTATTACAAGGAGTTAAAAGCCCAAAAGCTTCTGGAGAAACCATTATATGAAGGCTTTACTCTAAAGCCTACTTTTTTTAAAATTTGACATTTGAATTCTATTCTGTATTACACTGGGAACTTTACTTTCTAGCTGTAGAATTTAGACGAAAAGGAATTATTTTCTTTTATCATTTAAGTGATTGATGGATTAGAAGGTGGTTTTTGAACTGAATTAATCAAACGGATAATACAAACTAAACTATTGTGGAGTTTCTTACATTGAAGAATTTGGTTGATTAGTGTTGGAGATCCCACATCGATTAGAGATGATGCATGATGTCAATTTAGTGTATATAAGTGGGTGCAAATCTCATCTTATAAGTTAGTTTTATGACTTTAAGTTAGACTTAAAGTCCACTTCTTAATGTGGTATCAGTGCCATATAAGTCCATCCTAACAAAGTTGTTGGGCTTATCGAGCTGCAATCGGACCACTCATAAATACATAGTCCCACGTTCGAGATGTCTAGTTCTTGGCGTGAAAAGGGTGTGTTGGAGATCTTACATCGACTAGAGATGATGTCAATTTAATATATATAAGTGAGTACAAACCTCACTTTACAAACCGGTTTTATGGGGTTGAGTTAAGTTTAAATAATTAGTCAAACCAATTAGTGCAACTTTTGGTTCATGTCATAATTCTAGGATAGTCCCATTGCTTCAAATTAAACCACATCTAAACATAGTTTTAACTCTTCTGATATGTATTCCTGATTTTTATTTTTTTTGCTATAATTTTGTTATTTGTGATGAGGAATTATATATACAGGTTGTAGTTCAGTGCATTTCTTTTATGTTGCCTGTGAATTAGTCATTTGCGGATGTGTTCTTTTGGTTACACATTGATCAAGTAATGAACTAAAAAAAAGTGAAGTAAGGAACGTGTTTGTCATGGGTTCTTTATGTTAATCAGGTTTGTGTATTTTGGAACTGGTGCATGTCAGATAAGTTCAAAATTCAAGTTTAAAGCCGAAATTGAACCAAATCATCTATTGAATAATCTTTAAAGATATATATATATATATATATATTATTTTTAAATCCCCAGAAACTTATTCAGATTAGTATCCGAAGTCCAAACTTAAAATTTGTTTTATTTTTTTAAAATTTTATTCAATTTTTAAGATTTCCCTATTATATTGGGATGAAATAGTAACTTTTTTTATTTTCATTTTTACAGGTAAATAGAAATGAAAAAAATCTCCAAGTTATGACATTTGGACAACCTCGCGTTGGAAATGCAGTTTTTGCATCTCTCTACAGCGAACTAGTGCCGTGTACAGTCCGAGTCACAAATGACCATGATATTGTACCTCATTTGCCTCCATACTATTATTATTTACCGCAGAAGACATACCACCACTTCCCCAGAGAGGTAAGGCATGGCATAATGAAATGATGAAATTTGTATAATAAACCTGTTATATTGTCTTTAAATTAATGTATGTTTGTCTATATGTTTTTATGCAAAGTTGTGACCACGTCATCTGCTGTTTGTCCTTTGGTAGCCATTAGATATTTTTGTGAATATTGGAAATACTTTTCATGTCTGTATTAATTACATTGGGGCATGCAAACCTGCAGCACTTGTTTCATTTGTTTTTATTGTTCAAGAACCTGAGAAGTTACGGACCGCAGGTATGGCTTTATAACATAGGATTAGGTAGTCTTGTGTACAGCGTCGAGAAGATTTGTGATGAATCTGGGGAGGATCCGAATTGCAGCAGGTTAGTCTATCTGCTCTGTCATAACGCTGCCGAAAACGTATAATGAAAATTTTGCCACTGTGTGGGTGTGAATAAAATTAAAGAGTTTCCCTTAATTTTGATGCTACGATGCAGTGCTGATTTGGTTATTTTGTGCAGGTCTGTAACTGGGAATAGCATTGCTGATCACTTGGTCTATTATGGCGTTGACATGGGTTCAGATGAGCCAAGTTCATGCAGAATTGTTATGGATCCTCATGTTCAAAATGCTAGTATAAAAGATTCAAGAGGAAACGTAATCTTATCCAGAGATCCTGCAACCCCCCTCATCAAATTGAGTGGAGAGAGTGACAGTCAGAAAAATCCCGTTAATGTTGATTGAATTGGCTCTGGATATCTCTTGCATGATAGGTTCCAGAGGTTTGCCGTGGGCATTATACTTCAGAATTCTTCTTTCTTAAACGGTCCACGCAGCTGAACAATTTTATTGAAATTGACTAGGGCTGGAAGGAGTTTGTATAGTCTTGGAATCTTGTAAATATGCATCCTTGTATATATATTATTTAATAATTCTTGATATTTTCGCAATTGTAAAATGTCACCATCAAATTCTACTGAATTCAACCCCTCATTTGGGTGATAATTCTTTTACCCATTGTGGTTATCGAAGATGAATTTTACTCAAATATTCTGTTTCTCTCCTTTATATAAACTTTTATTCACATTTTTTGCCCTATTTCATTTTATTTCCTCGCCATTTTTTTGTCCGGTAGGACTTTTTTCCTCTCTTATGATTTGTTTGGAGATATTATTTGTATTATCAACCACTTTAAATGCTTTGAGGATTTAGTCGGTGTTTGTTATAATCACAATCAAAATGTTAAAGTGAATTGTCAGTTACTTGTTAAAGTGAATTGTCAGTTACTTTTACAACATCTAAGATAAAATATTTTTAAATTATTTATTAAAATTATATTTTATATAATAAATTTTAAATTTATTTTTTTCTTATATTTTATAAATTTTTGTAAATTATTTTTAAGATATATGAAATTTTTTTAAAATATTTTTATTATTTATTTTTAATTTTTTTCTCTCTTTATTTTTTTAAATATTTTTATTTATCATATAGAATTATTTATATTAAATTATAAAATATATAGATGAGATAGTAAAAATTTATAATTTTGATAAATAATTTAAGAATTAAAAATATATTTAATTCTTATAAATAAAATGAAAAAGAGGTTTGATAATTTTTGTTTTGAGTTTAGAAAATGACGCGGAGAGGAGAGGTAAAATGGCAAGCTCGCATTTTAATATCCGCTCTGAACACAATTTCAGTGTTAAGCTGGTGCTTGAAAATAAGAGTTTTTCATTTTAAAATTGTACTTTAAATTCTGTAAAAGAAATTAAAAATTGTCTATTCAAACAAAAATACAAATAAGTAAAAGAAAACAGTTTTGAACTTTCAAAATTATTTTATTAAGGGGTCTTCTTTTTGTCTTTTGAACACGCAGCTTTTTCTCTCTCTCAATTTAATTTCAACGTATGAAGGGCAAACCTGTATATTTTTCTCAATATATGAGAATCTTTATCTTGAAAATTGGAATTATAAAGTAAAGTTTAAACTACTTGTATATAATATCACTCGCCAACACTTTACATTGCTAAGCTACGACAGATTTGTTTCTTACGTTACGTGTAAAGAACGTGCTTCCCTATCTATGCATTGAACTTGGCCTAAAACTTGGATTATTTTCATCTATCATCCACTTCCAATGCAAAATTTCTTTGGCTGGAGATGCTTACTATTGTCCACCATCATGTTTGGGTGACTTATTCTATTAGTTTTTCATAAATTCTAACCAATACTCTTATTAGTTTTAAAAAAATTAAATGATATAGAACAAAACAAAACAAAACACTTCCCATCTTAATTTTTCTTTAATAATAATAAATAAATGAGGTTATTCATGTGTGCCACTTGATCAAGACTACATATGGTGCATGAATCTGGAAGACCAACACCTCCTACTATTGTTTTTTCCCATAAAAAAAATTAGAAATGAAATCCTTCATGCCTTCTTTAGTTTTCTTTAGGATGAATTTTTTTTTTTAAATTATGGGATTTACGATGTTGTTGTTGATATTATTATTTATCACCTGTTTTTATCAAATGTTTTTTTATTTCGGTTTTAATTTTCATATATTTTTATTCATCATTTCTTTTTCTGTCTACTCTCTCCTTTTTTTACCCAATGATCTTCAAAAACTGTGTGATCATTTTGATATGGAGATCAAATTTTTCATCCTCCACCAAAACAATTCAGTCCATGTCTCCTTTTATAATTTTGTTAAATTTTATAACAATTATTTTAAAAATTACATTGATGGTCATTTTTAATTAATTGATAGTAATTTTTTTTAAAATAATCAACAAATAACTTTTCAAACTCATTTTTAAGAAAAATGTTTTGTACTTTTGTTAGCAATAGTTAATCTATGCTTACTATCTTTTTTTCGTGTAAATCTCTATTCATTATCTTTTTATTTTGTCACATTTTTTTTGCTAGATTAAAGACTAATTCACTGAAAGCAGCACTAATCTAATAAGTTTTTTCACATAACGATATCTTATAAATGAATTTTTTCCATAAGATAAGTGAGTTGGGATGTATCATGCTACTGCAACTGCTGAGTTAAACAAAACATAACACAACAGAATAAAACGGTTTTCTTGGTGGAGATGGTTGGTTGGCTTCGGCTTCCAATTGGTAGATCCAACGGTCACATTTCTTTTGGTTAATTATTGCTGACACTCATCATCATCTTCTCTTCTGCCATGCCAATCCTTCCCCCCATCACCACCTTATCCTCTCTCTTCCCAAGTGGATGCATTCTATTATTCTTTGTCAATTTTTGTAGCCAAAGATTTATTCTTTTTTCAATAACCTGTATTAAAAAACTGCACCATATCATAATAACAACAACAACAATGACATGCTCTTTCTTTCTCTTTCTTTCTCAACATCAAGACAAACCAAAACCAACACCATCAAAAACTGAATCTTTTCAATTCAGGAAACTCCCCTCTCAGCCTTCCCTTCCCCCTCATTTTTCCAAAACTCATGGAACGTTCTGTCCTTGAACGTCTTGATTTTGGGAAGATGGGATACGGGTACCTCATCTTATTCTTCCATGCCCTTAATTTTCATTGGGTTTTGAATCTCACCATTTCAGATAAAACCTATACACAGTTTCTTAGATGATGTTTGTATTGTTTGTCAATCAAAATTGAAGTTTGTCTTATTAATTCATGTAGTTCTTTAATCTAACCTTTTTATGACATGAATTATCCAAGTAAAACTCAATTTTTTTGACGAGAAAAGAGCACAAACAAAATCTAAGGAAGTAAGTTTTGTCCTTTGATTTCTTGCTTTGATGATGTTAGTGGGCTTTTGTAGGTGCAAGCATTACAGAAGAAGATGCAGGATTCGAGCTCCATGTTGCAATGAGCTCTACTCTTGCCGTCATTGTCATAACGAGGCAACGGTATTTCTTGTTCTACCCCTTCGTGTTATTCTGTGTTTCATCTCGAAACTATTGTCCTTTTTCTTCTATCTGACATGGGTCTGACTTATTAGAGCATGCTGAGCAAACCCTTTGATCGTCACGAACTCGTTCGCCAGGATGTTGAACATGTAACGTTCCAACTTGATTTTCATTTTCCACACTGCCTTCGTTGTTGTGCCATTAACTTGAAATGATTGTGATATGGTTTTTGCATTGTGATGCTGTTTCAGGTTGTTTGTTCAGTGTGTGATACAGAGCAGCCAGTGTGTATCTAATATCTATTCCCAGTTTGATTTGAAAACTGCACGTTTTTCTTTTTTTTGGTGATAGCGGTTTTCCCTTACTGTTTCTTTTGAAGGTTGCCCAAGTTTGTACAAACTGTGGTGTCAGAATGGGAGAATATTTCTGCAGCATCTGCAAATTCTTCGATGATGAGGTAAGGGGTCACTGAATGAATCTGTAGTATATGATTAAATTTTTTATTTGTCCTTATTAATATGTTTGTGTTACTTTTACTTTGGTTTCTTCATGCATCTTGGAGATGAACTTGTTTGAAATCTGGCATTTGGTGTTTGCTTCTGCGGCTTGTGATTGTTAATCCTAGTGTTTTTTATTTACATTACGCAGACGGGGAAACAACAGTTTCATTGTGATGATTGTGGGATATGCAGGTGCGTTGGCTGTTTGTTTGAATAAATTCTCCAATGTGTCCTAAGTTATCCAAGTTTATGACATGCTACTAATTTTGGTGATGAATTTTGGAACAGAGTTGGTGGTCGTGAGAATTTTTTCCACTGCGACAAGTGTGGTATGCATTCATTATCACCTTACCATTGTTTCTCTTTTGCTGCTGTTACGTAAAAATAGTCTTTTACTTTTCAAAATAAGTTGTGCAGCAAATTGTTTGTTTGAAATTGTCAATATTCAATTCGTTCCTTCCATTTCTTTTCTTGAACTTGTTACCACTTTATCTATTTCCGTAAGGTACTGAAGTCACATTTCATAAAATTAAATAGTAGTAATCGGTAAAGTTTGCATGGTAAGTGAATATTCCATGATCTGAAGGAATTGAAAACAATGCTCTATCAGCCTCTAAGTGACACCAGCAGATCAAGAACTCTGATTTGTATTGATTAACTTTGCAGTCTCTGCTGTTTTCTTACTATAATTGTTTATTTATTATGATTCTATTTCTAAGGTTTTAAAGTTGTTGTCTTATCTTTATAGTTTCCAAATAAAATTTTTGTAGTTCGAATGTTTTTTTTATTATGCTAGTTTCCCAGACTCTTAGCTCTATTTTTGTTTATGCTGAAGTGATTTCTTATTTCATGCTTGTTAATGCAAAGAACTCATTGCTATTTGATTCATATTAATAAATATATAGTGGTGTGTTGCCCATTTCCCCGCTGGTTCTAATTAGTTATTACAACTCTCCAAAATCCATTTTTGGGTAGTCAAAAGTAGCCCCTCATAGCAAAAGTGTTCAAGGTTATGTCTCCCAATTAAAAGAATACATGGCAAAGTTATCTCTTGATCTGTGGTATGCTATAATTTTGCGAACAGTTTGCTTAATTTATGCTATAATTTTCTCTGAATTCCACTTGATGAATTTTGTTTCCTTTGGAATAATAATTAATCACACATTATTTACTGAGTTTTTTTGTTCCGTTAACAAATCAATTGATGAATACTAACAGGGTCTTGCTATTCAACTGGTCTGCGTGATAATCATTTGTGTGTGGAGAACTCCATGAGGCATCATTGTCCCATTTGTTATGAGGTGCGTGCTTTGTTCCTCTCTTTCCCTGTTTCATGTTTTCAATCAAATGAGGAGTTTTTACTTTTGTGTCGTTAGAAATACGAAAGGCTTCTGACGTGACTTCATTCTGTTTGTACAGTACCTTTTTGACTCATTGAAAGACACTGCTGTTATGAAATGTGGTCACACAATGCATTCTGAATGTTACCATGAGATGATAAAGCGTGACAAGTGAGTATTAACTATTCAACTATTCTTTGATCTACATAACATTATCTATGCTTAATCATTGAATTGACTTGGTAATATATATGGTTCAGGTATTGTTGTCCCATATGCTCCAAGTCGGTGATTGACATGTCTAGGACATGGAAGAGAATTGATGAAGAGGTAGTTGTTTAAATTTAACCCTACAGATGCTTTCACTTGATTTCTGGTAAAGATTATTTACATGAAGAAATGATCTGCACTAATGATTTCTCACTTTTTTGGCTATATTAGATTGAAGCAACTGTCATGCCTGATGACTATCAGCACAGAAAGGTAGAGTTTTACTAAGAGAAATACTTGTTGAATACATGCTACTTCTATTTATCTCCATTTCATTCCTCAGTGAAAATCTACAAATTAGGCATGAAAAGTGCTTTTTAAGTATGTATGCACCTTTTATCCTTTGTGTCCATGGAGCAAAGAACACCAGATGGATGAGTTTGACTTTCTATCAAACCTCCTTATCTAAAGTTTGGACATGCCATCTAACCATCTTATTGAAACGATAAAGAATCATGCCATGCATTTCAATTTAAATGGACATGTATATATCATGGCTCTATCAGAAGATTTAGAAAACTAAGCAACATTCATTGCAGGTTTGGATACTCTGTAATGATTGCAATGACACAACTGAAGTTTACTTCCACATTATTGGGCATAAATGTGGTCACTGCTACTCATACAATACTCGTGCTATAGCACCTCCTGTTCTTCCTCAATGAATAGATTCTTTTTTATTTTGGAGACAGATCTTGCCGGGCAGTAAATTAAATTTATGGCTCAATTATTGTAGAGCCTCATTTGATTCATCATCAAGATTAATGATGTATTGTGGCCTGAAATTTTCTTGGGTTATTCTTCCTCCACCATTTGGATTGGACTAGTGGTAATGTTATGAGCCACTAATTGGGCTGATATAAACATGTGTGTATAGGGCAATGTGTGTGGACATCATGAGCTACAAGATGGATTTTCTTTGTGTTATTGAACTGAATCTGATCAGCACAATAATGGTAGTAATTGTGCTTGTCTTGCCATTGTTGAATCTCATCAACACAACTCTATGTTTTCTGCATTACATGAATCATTACCTTCCTTGTGATTGATTTGTTATGTTGCTTCATCAAATTTTTTTTCCAGAGGATTTGTGTGTGAAGATACAGTTCCATTTATGCATAAGAACAAGACTGCCATGAGTTAATCTACACAAATACATAATCACGCAGAATTGATTTAAAACGGGAAATGGAGTTTTAACTTTTTTAAAAATTATTGCAAACACAATTTTTAGTAGTTAAAGTTTGGTTGCTTCTGCAATGTTATATGAATCTTATTTTTCTTGGGTTATGAGAACCATGATATTGTATTGTCAATTGAATCTTGGATGCTCTTTTATTGCTCTACATGTTTAGTTTAGTACTCAGTAGATAGAAATCTGATAATTCAAAACAATTACAATCCAAGACTAAAATCAACTTTTGGATGAATTTATAATTTCGAGTATTAAAATAATGTAACTATCTTTTGAAAAAGAAAATATTTTTCATGAACAAAATTGTTTGTTAACCTTTCTAGTACTCCTGGTTTGCTTCTATTTTTTTTGTCATGTCTTTTTGTTGTCGGTTTTTAGTGATCACGTCTACAATCATGATCATGCATTCAAACTAGGTTCATTCTTTTAAAATCCTAACAAATAAAAAGAAAATATATCTAAAAATTATTAAAAATATATGTTTCTATAATTTCCCCCGAATAGTTTTAATCACAAATTAGTTTTTTTAAGAAGCTCCCTCCCCTTATTTTTTTAATGGGTACAGATAAGTATTTTTAATGTCCCATGTAAAACTTGTTGGATAAAACTTTTCTACAAAGAACTTCTAAGAGAAAAAAATATTTATAAATTAAAAAAATAAAAAATGATCTAAAAGAATCTCAACAAATTAACTTATACACAAACTAATTTTAACTTTTAAAAAAATTATTTCATTTTTTTTCTCATTTTTACTAATAAAAATTTAGAAAATATTATTTAAGTATTGTGCCGTCTGCAAAATATTTGGTTAAATCACTATAGAAAGTTTTCAAGATAAATGGATTAGTAATATCACAAATAACACATAGAAAGTTAAAAAGGCTTTGCCTAACATGCATTGATATTCTTAAATAAGATTCTAACAAACATTACAAGGAAATCTATGAGTAGGGGTGGAACCACACTAACATGAATTCTGACTCATGGAATATATATAGTAAAATGATGGATGGATATATGAATTAACCAAACTTATTGATTTAATAAAGATCCCAAGACAGATTAGGTTGTCTGTTTAAGTCTGAAAAGATGAGGAAGCAGCAGCAGCAAGAGGAATGTGATTGATCCAAGCATTGATATAAAAAGAGAAGCAGCCACTTGGTCACAAAATTTGGCAAATACATTGCACACTTTGTTCCAATGCAGATGTGAGTTTCCATGCATGCCAAGGAGGCCAACTGCAATGGCAGCTCCATTGCTAGAGAAGAGCAAAGCCACCATTAGTGTGTCAAACACTGTGATCACTGTCTTCATCCCTTTAGGCCTCTTTCCCAGACTCAACAACAGAGACAATGTTGCATATGCACATGCTACTGCATTTGCCCCCACAAAGTACCTAATACATCCATGCATGCATCAGATTTTGTGTCAATTGCATTTGCCATATTTTACTTTAGAATGTCCTCTTAAAGAGTGACAAAGATGCAAAATAATGAAAACTTAAAAATATAATATACCTGATGATGGGTGATAGATTAAAATAAAATAAAATGATGTGGAGTATGGTTTGGGTCAAATAGAACTGCTAAGGGTATTTATGGGCACAACATGCTTTGGCAGAAACATTTTGTTTATTTTTATGACACTTCATTGATTCATTCCTCACCCTTCAACATTATTCACTTTCAGTATGGGCCTCTTTAATGTATCAAACACCTAACCTCATCAACTTCAATGTCAATTTTCTCCCATCTTTTTTATTTCTATTTGCTGTTTTTGTCTTTTCTGTAATTCATGGAGAGAACATCTTTTTAGTTTTAGACATTGTTACCATTTTTCATCTGCAAACACCATCTCTTGGACGACTAATCAAACGATGCAGAATTTTAAAAAATCACAATTTTTTATTAAATTCTTCATACTAAAAGTTTTTCTTTAAAAAAAAGTTAAAAATTAAGAATTTTGTTCATCGAATTTTCATAAAACTAGTTTAAAAAGGACATGATATATAAATTATAGATAAATTATTATTTTTTATCTTGTAATGAGCTTTCTCTTGTCCATTATATTGAAAATTAATTTTATGTGATATTATGAGTATTGATAAATACATGTTTTGTATACTGTAAAAATCGAACCTGACTTCTATTCATAAATCCTTTCCACAAAATATAATATATATATATATATATACTTACAGTAGAGGCATTAGAGGGTGATAAACTAAAATACAAAACTATTGAATAAATAAATAAATTTGAATAAAATAGAGTCTTAAATTTCAATTAGTCAAAAACATTTTCATTGTAGTTTACGTTAGTATTTTCAAAATTTGAATCTGTTCTCTAATTTTTCGCCAATGAATTTGATTCTCTGCTATTTTATCTACACAACTTTGATCTATCTATTAATTTGACAGACAAATTTTAACAAAAACATCAGTATTATCCTCTTCAATCAACATATTAGAGCATTCATGCCAACATATTACATCAGTATATATATGGGTGCATCTACAATTAAAACAGTAAGAAATCAAATTAAAAAAATAGCAAATTCAAATTTCAACAACAATAATAAAACTTATTATTGGAATGAAGATTAATAAAAACACAGAAGACAGAACTTACACAAATGCAGACAAGTAATGCCACTTAGCGGCAACAGGAACATACAAGGGTGGCATAGATTCCACAAGCTTGATTGGCACAATGGCAGTTTGTTTATCTGCTCCAATAACCACAGAAGCCACAAGGGTGAGTACAAAGGCAAAAACCCTCAAAACCAAATCACAAGTTCCCACTACTGATCCACACCCTCCTTTCCCATTGCTCTCACTCCCTTCCATCACATTCAAACTACCCTTACTCTGAACCTCCATTCTAGTAACCAAGAGCTACCACACAAAAATTCTTGTGGTGAAGTGTTGGCAAAAGGGAAGTGTGACTTTAAATAGTGTGGAACTGATGTGAGAAAAGAGAAGTTGGTAATGTTGTTCAAAGGGGTATGAGAGTTCATTCATTTATCCCATACAGTTTGTGTGGAATGGCAATTAAGGCATGGAAAAGTATGCACATTTGTGACAGCATGGAGGAGTCACCGAGCATACCAAGAATTGAATTTGTGCATTTATTGCATACTTGTATATAACTCTAGTGTCTACACAATTACATATGTTTAATGTCAAATGGACAATCAATAAGTAGTTTGCTCAAGCGGATAAACTTTCTTTACAACCCTTCTCAACCATATGATTGGAATTTGTAACTCATTCTCACATTATAATTATAATATTATTAAAATATGTTTGGATGAGTATAAAAATGAGTTATCTTTAATTTGTTAGACATAATTAGAATGTGCTCAAATTCATTTTAACACTATGTTTTACATCAGAACGTTTATACTGAAGAATTGATTGCATATTCTCAAACAGATGTTTAATTCTTAGTTTTTTTAATATTTTTGTAGGATGAGTTGATTGTTAACAATATTTCTGTGTAACTGATGAGTATGCATTTGGTTGTAGTTGTTCTAAAATTTTGTGAGAATCAAAACTCATACATAGTAACTTAAGTAAATCATGACTAACCCTGCATCATATTGCTACAAAAATGTGGGGCAACAGTTGCAGACGCCATGAGTGTCACTCCAAATCTGAAAAGCTTTGTTGAATGGTGACTGTAGATATCCGTCACCTTTCATTATCTTGCTACTAAAATATAAGACAACAGTTCCACACACCATGTGTGCCACTCTGATTAATTCAAATAACAATGCCATATAATAAACACTACCTTTAAATATAGCTATAATATATGTTCATATATGATATGACTTGTCAACTTAAAAAACAAGTTCACTTTTTTTCTGTTTCATCAAACTATGTATTATGTTTATAGATTGTAACGTAAGCTTGTTATTCATTTAATTGGTATGTGCAAGATTGTGTAAGATCTAAAGTCCTAACACCTCTTTTGATGTCAAATGAAAAACTGAACAATGCAACTACACTTTGTGCAAATTACATGCATTAATCATTATTTTATTGAATCCGTTGCGTTATTTCTCTTCCTCAACAACATCATTTATGAGTGTTCTTGTTTATTTATTTGTATTTTCAACAAGTTTTGGCAGTTACTACTATGCAAACAAATGGTGACATAAACATGCACGTTACAAATTATAATTGGAAGATGCTCCTCTAAGCAAACAATATTTCATACCAAAGCATTTATGAGGATGGGCAGAGGTGGATAAAGATCACCCAACCTCACAAGTTCCGTGTTTGTTTTTAAATAATATATAGTATTATTTTTAAATTAAAATAAATTTTAAATTCCTTAATCCTTAAAATGGTTAAATAAAAATAAATAAATCGTGTTTTTTTTCTTATGTAAATTGCTTGTACACTCCAACTAAAATGAGGAGTATGTATATCAGTAAACTCACATGGAAGAGACAGGGGGGAGGGGCTACATTTACTTTTTTTCAGAGGAGTTTGTTAGTAATCTATAATTGCAAATTACACTCCTATTAAATACATTTGAGATGTTGAATTTGAATTAATTTTATTTCAAATTCTTTCTTTAAAAAAAATACTTGCGAAACCCAATTCAAATTTGTTAAATTTTATTTGTTACTTGAATAAAGTATTTTAATTCTCACTAAATGTAATAAAATATTTGAATATTAAATAGCTTTTAATAATAAAAAAAAATATTTTTGTAGTTAATATTAAATTATTGTTATTTTTTTATTAAAGTTTGTCAAGATTTTCTAATTGATATTAATAGACAATTACTCAGTTAAGATTATTTTCAGTTTATATTAAATATAATTATCTGAATCAACATTAATCGTGATTATTTTTATGACATTATTAATTAAAACTTTTTTATCCGCTTTTCAAATTATCGACTAAAACTAACTTTAGTTCAAGAATAAAAAATAATCATTGTGAACATTAAAAAACACAATAAAAATCAATAAAAAAATTAGTTCACATTCATTTAAAAAATAGTCTACCCATCATGAATAAGAAAAATCTAACTAATATCATAAAAAAATTAACTCTACAATAACACTAACCCTTATTAATGTAAATAAAAAATATTTCCTATTAATACCCTAATCAACATGAGTAAAATAGTAATTCTTTCAATAATGTATCAGTCTTGACGACACAATTCATCTCAAAAGAGAATACAAATAGAAAAAACATATGAGATCAAAGCAATCAATCTTAAAAATCATTTTATATATTAAGATTCACAAGGGAAAGTAAGATCGACCTTGCATTGGATGACCATATTGTCGTAAACCCCTTTAACAAGGAATGTAATAGATAATTATTGGAATGAACTCTAAAAAATGGATTACAGATAAAATTGATTTTATAATAATGTAGTTTTAAATCTTATTCAAATAGAATGTGTAAATTTAGACCAAAAAATTAATAAAACGTATAAAAAAATATTTTTTTCCATCTCAATAAATCCTGATAAAAAAGTAAGCATACCGTACACACTAGTACTTCCAAATGTAACATTTCCTACGACCCAAACATGGAAGCAAGGGAAAGAAAGAATAATCAAGCCATGCATAAAACCATCCAATCAACACTTTCATACAAGGGTTACACCCTCAAATCCAAAATTTGCAGTTCATGTAACAACCAATACAGAACCAAATCATATTCATGATTATAAGTCACTCTGTCAGATGTCAAACTCCATTCGAAAAAAGTGATGGCTGTGACACAAGTACACACTGAGGATGAACGCATAATATTTCAAACACCTTATATAGGCTTGATCTTGAAGTGAAGTGAAATGAGGGAGAAGACAAAGCACTTCAAATCCTGCAAACAGTAATTATAAAAAAATAAACCAAAGGCACAGGTTCAGAAAGGCAAATCTGGCATTCATCAAACTGATGACCAGCTGCTGTTGTTTACCGGAGTTTCCTCTCCGGAACTAAAGATCACAGGGTAAACAAAACAATAACATATCATGGAGGATACGCGTCACTATAAATCATTTAGAAATATAGTCAGGAAAACACTAGAACAAAGGAATTTTCAAATATCAGCTAAATTGACCTCAGAACTATGGAATTGAAATTCTGACATTAACTAATTGGGAAATTTCAGGTCAGAGTATAGGGATTTATATCAGGTCAGTTTGTTTTCAGTTTTTTTAATTGAGTTATATCTTACTAATTTTCATAGTCCCTCGTCAAAGGCTGATATTTCTATTCGGTTTCTAAGCTGTTCTATTTTTCATTTGGGATCTTTAGCTTGATCTGATACCGATAACTGTACTTCGAAAGTATTTATGTTGATGGGAGTCCTAATTCTAAGCTAAATGCTAAGAAACTCTTTCACAGACTTAATACAGATCAAATCAATGGAAATATTTCCTATAAAACACTGGAATAATTTGGCCCTTATAAAAAATTCATCTGTGGCGGTTATGCAGTTGCTGTCTCTCTTCCCAAAAGAGGTTCATGTGATGAGACTGTACTACCCAGTTTTTTTCAACCCAAGGTTAATATTCAGTACCAAAGGAATTTCAGCATGATACCCAGACAGAGTTCTTTACTTCTTTTATGAGTCAATGTGTATTAAGAAATAGACTTTAAATCTAATTCAATCCCACAAAACTGGCTTGGAAGATGAGGTTTGCACCACTTATGTACATTAAATTAATTTTATCTCTAATCGATGTGGAATCTCCAATACAGCTCCTTCACGTCAAGAACTAGACATCTTAAACGTGAGACTATATATTTATGAGTGATCTGATAGCGGATGGACCCAATAGACCCAACAACCATACTAGGATAAACTTATATAGCTCTGATACCATAATAAGAAATGGACTGTAAGTATAATTCAACTCCACAAAACCGGCTTTATAGTAAATTGACCTACTCTCTAATCGATATGAGATCTCTTACAATGTGAACCATACTTACTACAAATTACATAATCATAAGGACTGTTGTCTTTTGGTTGAACCTAAAACCACTTTAAGCACCACCATAGCATGCTATTAAAAAACTTGACAGAACCTTCAAACATGTTTCACTTTGTCGATAAGGCTTTGCAACTTGTTTGTCAACGATATTAAGCTAATATAGCCTATATGCTTCAGCTCAAAAGTTAGCTCTCTTAAGGAACAAGATCCCGACATGACAATTTTAACTCGGGCAAGAGTGGTGGTAGCAGAACTGAAAATGCTTTGGCAGGCTGATGACCATCAAGCTTTGTTAACAAAGCAGGATAATTTGTAAATGAAACCAGTTTTCTTGCAATGCACGCAGACTTTATGCATATTCATGATAAAAATTTGACAGTCTTATGTTTGCTTTTCCGGGACACAACCTAATCTATGCACTTTCAGAAGGTGACTTTTGAAGGCAGACAAACAGACTCATGGCATGTTTGCGTTTCCATTAGGAGGGAGTCCACTGTTTCCTTCAAGAAACTGTTTGGAATGCAGACAAACATATGTTTGGAAGAAACTGTTTCCTTCACGAAAACATCTTCTAGACTCCCTCCCGTAAAAAAAAAACAAATAAAACCTTTCAGGTCTGTTTGGATGTACTTCTGCACAATCAACTTTCACAAGAAAAAAAACGTCTACGTTAAAAAATCTGATTTTGCAGAAGCTAAACAAGAGAGATTTGACAAATTTGCTTATGTATAAGCTAGTTTTAGCTTAAGGATAAGATTATTAATTTTTTCTTCTTCTAATTTTCTTTTCGTAGAAGTGTTTGTCGTGAAATGTGGGTATTGCAAAAAAGTGACCCACCTTTCCTCTTATCCGCAACCAGTATTTACTACAGTGTCTACAGAGAAGTTCACCAGGCAGGTCTTAGTCTTTGGCACCTATAAGCCCATACAAGTAATACTAAGTTTGCATATAATATTCTGGCAACAAAGCAAGTCTTTGGACACTTTGATTAGGTGCCTACAATCATTTAGCTAGCGCACTAAATTCCATTTCCCTTTTTTTTCTACACATCTATAACCGAATTTCACAAACTGAACTAAAAACTTAGTAGTAAGAATAATATGAAAAGAAGATATGAAAGTGACCTGAACAAGATAGTAAAAGATGCGAAGGCCTTCTGGATCGGCACTGGATTGAACGTCGACGAGAGATCCGATCTTGGAAGTCGTGAAGGAAATGTGCTCGTTCCCCATCACAATCTCCAGCTCCTGTCGTCCCACCCGATCGGGTTCCGGCCAGTTATTGT
The DNA here is from genome assembly GCA_030347555.1 of Lablab purpureus. Taxonomy (NCBI): domain Eukaryota; kingdom Viridiplantae; phylum Streptophyta; class Magnoliopsida; order Fabales; family Fabaceae; genus Lablab; species Lablab purpureus. Next base: position 14,714,042 of record CM059259.1, read on the forward strand.
CGTCCTCCTTCATGATCTCGCTCTCCGAAATTATACGGCGGCACTCACGCAAAACGGCGGGGGTTAGGTACACCTCCTTGCGGATTATGGTGTCGTTTTTGTAGTTGGAGTTGTTGGCGTATCGGAGCTTGCCGTCGGGTCTGAACTCGAATTCAAGGAACTCGTGGCCGAACTTGCCCTTGTGCCCCACGTAGTATCTGAGGTAGAATTCCCCCTTCTCCTCTTCGCTCCCCATTTTTGAGACCACAAACTCCAACTCTTTCTCTTCTCTGCTATGCTCTGCTTTTCTTCCACAACGGGACAATTGTGAATGTGCCAAGATTGAAAGAGGGAAGGAGCGGAATACAAACCTAGGTCGAACTGGAACTACACCCTCTACGGTGACGTTTTGGGGTTTTTGGCTAAGGTGGGTCACTTTTTTACTCTGTTACAAACTAATTAATATTTTTTCCATTTTAAATTAAATGACATTTTAGTATTTGAATTTTTTTATGTTAATTGGTTTTTCATTTTTATTTCATCCTTCTCTGTAAATAATGTTTATACCAATGGAATAACACACTAAACTTGTGAGTCATGTGTACTTCCTAATTCAAATTCTAAATATTGGCAAAAATTTAAATTAAATTTTTTATAAATTAAAATTAACTTATTTACGAGTTTATTGGTAGAAACTCTCGTATAGTTTTTCTAATTTTTAATTTTTAATTTGTAAATAAATTAATTCCAGCAAATAATGTTAATCAATGTTAATTACAATTTGATTTATTTACTGTGCAGATGAGTGTTGGTGACCATTGATGAAGAAAAACACGAATTGAAACTTTTGTGTGGTGGAAGTGAGCATGATTGAGCACTTGAATTTGGCCAACAAAATAAAAAATTCCTGATTAAATTAATTACGGCTTTGACTATGAGCATCTACTTACTACAAGTCCAGTAATAGCTAGGGTTCCAAATCTAATAAGCCAAATTATAAAATGCATATTCACTGATTTTCACACTTTTTAATGTATGTGTTGCTTAAACATGCTCACAATTAGTGAAGGTTCATTCATTTGGCTTTTTGAAAGCATACAATAAACTAAAGGAAATAATGGAAAGTTGGTAAAGATTAGAAAAATTGGAGTTACATTCCTATTCAGTTTATAGAGAGAAACAAAATTGAGATTCATGTATTCTTATTCTTGTTCTTTGATATATCAATAGTATATATTGTATTCAAAGAAGTTTATCTACATACAAAAAAGTAAAAATGTATAGTTTTTTAGTCTTTATTTTAGGCTTGTTTGACGTTTTTTTTTTAACACGCCTTTGAGATGGAATACTAAACACGTGGTAGGTTTCATGAAAAAGGGTGATTGGTTTGTGGATGCTATTGGAAATATCACTCTTTCTTGGTGGCTCAAATCATTTCAAAGTAAAGGGATTAGATGAAAGATCAAGCAAAGTGATTATGTTTTATTTCTTAAAAACCTACCCTTCTTCTAAATCTAAAACCTACCTAAAATGGGAGAAAACTATATAAAAAAAACTACCAGAATCAATAGAACGTGGACTATCCACACTCAATGTATTGGAGTTCACAAATGAATATAAGTTGAGCTTAAATTATTTGGCAGCAGGCAGGATTTAATATTCACTTTATAATTTAAAAAGAGACTAACAAACATATACCACTACTGTAAGTAAAAGTACTGTTAACAAATAAAAAGTAATTTTTGTGTCTCTTTTAAATTAATTATTAGAAAATATAATAAACTTGTTTACCATTTATGATTTATGACAGTATAATTTTTTTATTTTTTAAATATGTCAAAACATTTGTATACCGTTTTCCTAGGTTATTTTCAAACAAAAGTGGAAGGTGGGAGAACATGACACAAGTACAGTCAAGATAATCTCCATTGTTAGTGTTGAATATTTTGCAAGGAGAGCACTAAAGTTTGATTAAGCATTTGAAAGGAAGTTAAATCTAACATTCAACTTTCCATCAAAGCTGTTAAGAACACATGCGAACAACCCCCCATCTTAGTAATATTCTGGTTATGTTGTTTGGTAAATGTAAGCCAACATTTCTTTTGTAAATCAAATTTTGTATATAGATGAACATAGTGCAATTTAATATATTAGTCTCCAAAATGAGCAAGAGAATAAATACAATAGATAGTTATACGACACAGGACCACAAACTAGTGACGGATTTAACACTTGTAACAATTGTATGCATGTCTCTTCTCTTTGGCCTGGTAAATACAAACACATCATGTAACACAATTCATGAACCATGCTGGTTTATAAAAGAAAACCTTCCAATCACATTCAAACTTATTTAAAATCCTGTAATAGTAATTCATACGTTAATTGAGCTGCCAGAAAATGTCTTTTATGTCAACCTTATGTCAAGGCATATCTAAAATTGTAACGTACTGTGAGACATTATTCCGGTGCAAAAGCTATCTTTTAACAGATCGAATTTTAAAAAATATGGTTATTTGTGAATCATATCATGTCATGTTAATGTTATTAGGAGTATGACTCTGTCACACATGCACCAACTAACAACAACTGCTGAAACCACATCACTTGGCCTACAGGGAACACCAACTCATTGCTTTTTTATATCTTTTTGGTTCAATAGGCTACCCACAAAGGCCAAATCCATCTATATGTGTATATATAAGCAAATAGATCATTTCATTGCTCAACTATCTGCATCTCTCACAGTTGCAATTTGCTAGTCCCACTAAGTCTACTAGTAGTACCTGCCACTCAAATCAAGTTCACTAGTCACCTTGCTCATAAGCACCACTTCATGGCTTCTACAGACCCTGAGTACAAATCATCTTCTACTCCACCCCCTCCGGCCGGAGTGGATTATTTTAAAGTTGATGTGATCCTGAGATTTCTGTTGTTGGCGGCATCAGTAGTGGCACTTGGAGTGATTGTTTCTAGTGATCAAACAGAGCTAGTGCTGTTCCAAGGTACGCTTGTACCACAGCCAGCCAAGTTCAAGTACTCACCAGCTTTTGTGTAAGATGAGAATCATTCAAATTCTTTGCAGATTTACTATTTCTTTGGTTATTTGTAATATGGTATCAAATGTTAGGAATTGAAGATGAGTTATAGATCTTACATTGGATAAAAGTGATTAAAATAAACAATATACAAGTACAAAAACTCATAAATTTATTGTTTTAATATTTTATATAAGTTTATTCACAATTTATTGGTATCAAATCTCTTTGATATCTTCACTCAATGAATCAACAATCAAATATCTTGATACAAAAGAATAATTAATAGTGAAAAAAATGGCTGTGAATATGAAGCATACCAACCTTCAGATAAAAGTTTCCTTTCACTACTAGAACTTTTATCGTTAAATTACCGAGTTCTGCGAGATATACTGGTCTTGTTTAGTATGAGTTTTTTTGCAACTTAAATAATTAATCAGATGGTTTCACTAACTGCTTTGCAAGCACAAGGCGTGCACAGGGCAAAGTTTTTTTCCTTCTTTTTTGTGAGTATACATTTTGTTTTTTTTTCCTTCTGTTGTATATTCCAAAGGTCATGGTGCTCTTCAAGAATTTTTTTGTATTTAAAATTTAAAGGTCCAAAGTCTCCATTCACATAAGACTAATTCTATTTGATTCTCTTCATCTTCTTTTTGTTAAACACGTCTTCTAAAGATCACTTACTGAGAATTTTACCTCGACATATAATATTATATGCATGCAGATATTTTGTGGCTGCATTCAGTGTCTCTGGCCTTTATGCCCTCGTTTCTGCTCTAGCTTCTATTGCTGTCATCCAGAAGCCAGAATTCAAACTGAAGTTCCTCCTACACTTTATCTTCTGGGATGCAGTAACTAATCAATTAACATTTCTTTCCACGTTGCTATTCATCTTGTCTTCTTAACTTTCTTGTTTTACATGCAAAAGAAAAATAAACAAATTATGATAAGTTGTTCACAATTACTTGGTGCAGCTAATATTGGGGATAACAGCCTCAGCAACAGGAGCAGCCGGAAGTGTGGCATATATTGGTTTAAAGGGAAACAGTCATGTGGGTTGGGAAAAAGTTTGCAATGTCTACGACAAGTTCTGTAGGCATCTTGCTGGCTCCATAGCAGTGGCTTTGTTTGGCAGCATTGTGACTGTCCTGCTCATCTGGCTTTCAGCTTTCACCATTCACAGTCGAGTCCCCAAGTAGATGAAAGGAATAGCGACCATTCAGCATATATATGCACTCAAGACCACATTGTTCACCAAATCAGTGTGCCAAGTTAATATTCATAGTTTGGCGTGAATACCTTTTGTTTTTGCGAGTGTTTCTTCTAAGGTGTTGATCGTATGTGAAAAGGAATGATAGTAACACATTCTTTTCATATATTCTTTGTCATTGAATGAAATTCATGTGAGTCTTGCTAAATGATGCAGGTAGACTCCATATTTAGAGTATGAGTTCCATGTAATTATAAAGAACATATTGAAAAGTTGTGTCATGTAATGTGCTTCTAGCATTTATCACGTGTGTGAAGTGTAACTTGTCTCCAGGGGCCCAGTTGTATTTTTCATTCTATTTGTGCTGAAAAAAATTATCCATTTATCTTTCTCTCTCAAAAACAAAAAATGTTTATCACTAATCAATCAAGCACAAGTAATATGGTTAATGCTTTCATATTTATTTGTGCAAATCCTACTCCCCCTAGCTTGCTTTAGTACATCAGGATTGAGAGCATTTTTGCACAGGAAAGTCGGATAAAGCAAGAGTACAACTAAATCGGCAAACATCACTAAATCATTCATCGAAACTGAAGAAGGTAAGGAATGTCTTCTTTTCATTTTATGAACAGTGAGCCTGTTGCTGAAAATCAAGTTGTTGAACTTTGATAAACCAGTTAGATGGACTCCAAACTTGTCATGCAAGGAAGAAATTCAATACAAGTTAGCAGGGCAGTGAGGAAACCTAAATAGGACAGTATTTGTGAGTTCATCACTTTGGATCTGTTTAGACGAATTTTTCAGTAAGGACTTATTGTACAGAAAAATATAAAGATAAAATTTTTTGAGAAAACTATGAGAGAGCTTCTACCTATTAGCTTCAACACAAGATAATTCTATTTTATGGAAAAACCAATTTCATCTTTTTCTTCGTATTTTTCTCATAAAAATCCTTATGGATTCGTCTTTTTGGCAGGAAATACGGTTTAATCAATCCATTCTAAATAGGTTTTCATTTTGAGCAATCAAGTGACAATAGTAATTAGGCATGGCGAATTTATATGGTAGTATATTTGAGGAAATATAACACTACATTCATATGCACTCATCCAGTTCCTTACAAAACCAAAATGAACTTGGTTTTAGGACACATCAAACTCAACTGCCAAAAGGAATAATCGATTTATTAACAGGGAAATGATAGAGCGATGCAATTGAAGAATGAATCTTCAACCATTCATTTCCAGAGACTTGAATTTCTTTCAACAATGCCTGAACTTGTAAACATTACAATGACTCTAGCTGAATACATGCATTTACAGAAACAAAACTGGTTTCTCTATTTGCCTTATTGTGTTCATACATATCTAACCACAACCGTCTTAAAATATTGTTTGCTCACCTAGCTCTTGACCAGCCATGCCCTCCCTAATAACTCTAGCAAAAAACTCTTCTAATGTATCATTCCCATAGCTAGGTGTCTTCTCAGCACTATACTCTCCAGTCTCAGGATCCAGAAGCAACATACTTTCCGCCGCATAGTACCTTCCAATTTTCCCAAACTCAGCAGCATCTTCCAGTGAAGGAAAGACTTTAACCAGAAAGTCAAGAACCCCAATGGCAAAATCCATTATTCCTATTGGAACTTTCAAGAATTTTGGCTCCTTCCCCAAAAGCCTAAACAAAATCTCCCCTTGTTCCAGTGGAGTCAATGCCTTCCCAGGCCCTCCAATTGGCAACACCTTGTTAATCTTATCTCCACTAAGCACACAATCCGCAATAAAAGAAGCCAAATCTGACTCACTTATAGGCTTACAAGCACACAGTTTACCATCTCCAAACATAACATATGGCTTCCCATCCTTCACCAACTCAACCTGACCCCCCAAACTCTTGAAAAATGCAGTTGGCCTCACTATGCTATAACTGAATCCACCGTCCTCCTCGGCTAATTTCATCAACTCATCCTCGAACTTCAACTTGGCACGCTGAAACTCAAGGAGGGGCTTCTGGACACATATTGCTGAAAGCAACACAAAATGTGAAGCCCCTTGCTTTCTTCCAGCAACAAGGCTATTCCTTGTCGCCTCGTAATCAATCTTCCAAGAGTCCTTCACCCCTCCATTTCTACTAGCAAGGCATGAAACCACAACATCAAAAGAGTTCCCCAAGCTGTTCAAAGACCCTTCCAAAGCATCCAAATCGGTCACATCCGAGAAACACACATTGGCCCCTCTTAACTGATTCAACGTCTGATCCTTATCAACACTACCTCTAATTCCACTCCTCTCTCTAGCAATGGCAGTGACGTTGAACCCTCTCTTAACCAACTCTCTCACCACATACTTTCCAATGTACCCAGTTGAACCCACCACCAAGACGTTAACATCTTTAGGATTCTTGCTCCTATAACTTGATGGGGCGGTTTCAACGGGTGGAGATGGCGTCAGAGAGGCAAAAAGCTTGAATCTTTCTGCGGTGAACTTAATGGGGTGGTGTGGTTTCCTATTGCTAACTGAAAATAGGTTGATGAAGCGTGGAGAGTCCGAGGAGAAGCTTAAGGAAAGGCTTTTCTGATGGTTCAGTGAGATGAAATTGGAAGTGTAGCAGAGGGACATTTTGGAAGTTCACAGAGAGATTGAGGAGCAGAAAAAGAGTGCAAAATAGAGTAAGAGAATTGTGAGGTGGGGAATGAAGGAGAGAGGAAAGCGATGATGGTGGTTAACTTGGTAATGAAGTGGAAAACTGGAACTCAGAGAGGAAGGAGAATCCAAATGGATGGTGCCGATGAGATGACGTGGCTTTGCCAGCTGCATCCACTATCCAATTGGATTCACTCTTCCATATCATGGGAGTAGGAGACAACTTCTGTGAAACATATCTTTATTGGGTGTTTATGAACACAAATGGTTCCGTTTTAGTTTAGGATAAAGTTTTAACCAAAATTTGGGTTAATTTGAACTAAACTAAGTGAAAATAGAGTGTAATAAAAAAATATATAATTTTTATATTGTTAATCCTTATATACTAGTGAAAAATATATCATATTTGTATGTCTAATTTTTTATGATAATAAAGAACAATGAATAAAATTTTCTAATAATTATTTTTACGATAAAAATAATTACTAAAACATAAAAAATAAGAGTGTAATAAAGTATGTAAAAATAATTCACTTTTTATTAATTATTATAACTATATAATAACAACATTTTCAATATTTTATCACCACCGCTGATTATGAATAATCTGTTCTAAATAATTAAAACCAAGAGAAGTCAATTTATAAAAATAAAAATAGAAGAAAAAGAAAAATATGTAAAAAAAACGTTAAAACAGTCTCCATTATGAATAATTGTTACAGATAATAAATTTGTTTTTTATAACTACTATTCAAGTAAGTCTTTTTTTAAAGCACACTATTAATGTAGTTATTATCATTATTGATATTGCTTTTAGAAGAAAAAAAATTAACATATACAGTGTAAGATGTAATAATATTGAAAAATAGTAATTCATAGATAATAATTCTTATATATAAATCATTTATAATAGTTAAATTATAAAATATAAAGTTTGGAGTATATAATAATCTTTATAGATAAATAATTTATTCTAAGAAATTATAGTTTAATAATTTTAAAATTTAACAAATAATGAAATTGAAATTAAAGAATATAATAATAATAATATCACGCCATGAAAACTAATATCTTTAAGTGATTAAAAATATCACTTAAAAATGAAATTTAATTTAAAAATTTATATACTATAAGCACAAAAGTTTTAAAAAATACATGTAAAAAAATTCAAAAAAATAAAAATGAATACTTAAATTTAAATAATTATAATGTTATGTGTGCTTATATATTATTTGTATTTTTTAATCTATACACTTTGTCTAAATATTACATTTTGTTGCGAGAAGAAAGAACATATTATTATATATTTTGACATATTTAATATTTTTAAAAACAATATTTCTTAAATAAAAATATAATTCATCATTTTTTAATTTATATAATTTATTTAATATATTACTGCATATTTTAAATACTAATCTTATTTCTATATATAAACACTACATATAAAATTATATATATAACACGTTTAAAACCTAGTTTTCATGTAAACAAAGCCTAAATCTTGCACTCCATCGTTTGCGTTTTTATCAACCCACCACAGCAAGGCTAATATTCATTGTCAAGTACGAATTTACAATGAAAATAGAATTGATAACAATCAATTTATAAAGTGTTTGTGATTTCATATAAAAAGTGGTAAATGTCTCTATATATGATGTCATCACAGAGAAAATACTGAGAGAATCAAATGGTCTCAAGGAAATTAGCAAAGCTGGAGTACTTTGGCTCCCACCCCACTTCCAGGCGTGTTTTGGAGTTGTTTAATCTCTTGCCCAGAGGATCATCAGTTCCTGCAAAGAAAAGATACAAAGGCTCAACAATACTTTGACAATGATGAGTGAAATAGTGATAGCTTAAAAAATAGTTAGAAAAATAGGTGATCGTGACTACTATTTGTTTATTCATTCAAGACTATATAGTTCGTTAATCTGCTATTGTTTTCAATCTCTAATCAACCATTCTAATCAAAAGAATAGTTATTTATTTACCTGTAAACTTCTCAAACTTTTTACTAAATTTTCCACTTTTGTAAACTAGATCCATCACTTCTTGCCTGACAACACAACATTAAGGGTCAGGAAGAGAAAGAAACACATGTTGGCATCACTACCTAACACAGGACAATTGGAAGGACGAGGAACAAATTTCAGATAGGAAGAAGCAATTAGTCTCTCCATGATATTAGTTGCATACTCAATTAGTTGCATATTCAAGGGATAGCATGTAATGTAACCTGGATAAGGGATGATTATCACAACCCAAAAAAATTCGCCCACGAAATTGTTTCTTCAAAATTGCAACTGCGAGGGAAGCTGCATCCTGGTTCGAAAAGCGGCACATTAACCAACCTATTCAACTTTTCATATTAACGAATACCGGATGGCGATAAGAAGACAAGAAAATGCAATGTTTTAGTTTGCTAAGGGACTCAAATTGGTCTGATGGTGAAACTCCAAATATGACAAAAGATGTCAGTGTGATGGGAAAATAGAAAGCACATGAATGAAAACATCTGTTGGCTTAGATGGTAAACTCAGATACGATGAACTTCAACACCTTAATGACTCGATCCATGTTAAAATAAATTTAAAGATGCAAATTTGGAAATGTAGATAAAATAAAACCACTATCATGTTAATTTACAGAATAAATAAGATGTACTGAAATTCTGACCTCATAGTGAATTAGATTCAGGACGTGATCAGGACGAGATTCAACAATCCCCTTCTCTAACCAATAAATATGTGGACCTTTATCTACTTTGTTTAAAATTATGTCAAGGTTGGAAGCAGGCAATAGACATAAACATAATAATAGAAGTAACCATGCAGATAAATGGGTAGTTAGAATCCTGATAAACAGAATTCTAAAAAGGATATATAAAGTCCAGACAGTCTTAAAACAGAACCACCAAACTCGAGCACAATTTTTTCAGCTTTTAGAAGGACATCTGTCCTGGGGCTCCTCCCGATTGGCACCACTGGACTATCCTGCACATAAATAAATATCTAACCCCGTGAACAAGATATATTGTTGACACACCCATGCCTAAAAAATGGAAAACAAGGAGTGCTATAAGCATTCACTCTAATGCACTCTACAAGTGTTACAGAGTATCTTTAAAATTACGAAAAGACTCGTTAAAGAAGAAAAAAAGAAAAACTTACATAATTTTGTCATTTTTAATAAATTTAACCAGTAATAGAGAGAATGTCTAAAAAGAGTACGACACATTATTCTGTCATTTCTCTTCTACAATGTTTTGAATTTAAAGATGAGGAAAACAAGGGATGCGTTGGAGAGAGTGTGTTGTCATTTCTCTTCTACAATGTTATGTTATGCATCTAAAGAAAGATAAGGGAAACAAGTGATGTGTAACAGAGTGTGATAGCATTTCTCTTCTACAGTGTTATGCATCTAAAGATGAGGGAAATAAGTGATGTCTCAAGAGTGTGTCAGCATTTCTCTCCTACAATGCCGTGCATTTGAAGATGAGGAACACAAATGATGTGTAAGAGAGCATGTTGGCATTTCTCTTCTACAATGCTATGCGTCTAAAGATGAGAGGAAAACAAGTGATGTGTAAGAGAGAGCATCAGTTATTCTCTTATATAATGTTATGCTTCTAAAAATGAGGATCAATGGCACACATTAAGCTATAAACGAGTGTGAGACAACGACGAAAGAACGTTTTAGACCAACCTCATCACACAGTCCATTATCGTTACAATCATAAGGAGCAGAACTTGATGTAAACAAAAAAGAACCTTCACCATTCCAGCTTGATGCAGCCAGCCTGATTGGTTGACAGTCCACCACATAAGTTCAGAACAAAAACACAACTTGTAAACATGAATAACAATACCCATTTTATTTTTGTAAAATAATCAGTTGAATTTAAATTTCGATGATAAGATTGCTAACCTAAGATCACCAAGGTAATCTGAGGATTGGTAAGGCGGAGCACAGAAAATGACATAGGGAAATTTGAGGGAGGCTTTGGTCCATTTCAAAGACGGATTAATACCAATTTTAGATAACTCCTCATGATGATTAGTGGTTGCTGTTTGTCCATAAACTTCACAACCTGGATACTCCTGCTTAAATAAACATGTGTTATTGTCCATACACAGTCATGTTGCTTTCTAAACTTGTAAGATATTGTCATATTAGTCTCTGAACAGAAAGAAAATATAAAATTGACAATTAAATTACTCCGAAACTCAATAAAAAAAGTAACTTGCACCAAAATGAAGATAGAAGCAAACGTAAAAGGCAGAGATGGACATGAAAGAGATAACCTGGCGCCAAATTTCGGCGACCAAACGACCAAGAATGCCGGGACCGACGATCAAGAGGTGGTGTGGTGATATTGGAAGAGAATGAGAAGCATCGGAGAGTTGGAAATGGGTGGCCATGGTGGTGGTGGTGGTGGTTAGGGTGAGAGGTGCAGAGAGGATAGATAAGGAGTGGTGGTGATGAAGTGTTACTGTTAGCGTGCGGTGCAACTGCATGGAAGTGAAATTATTTGATGAAATTAAAGGCATTGATTGATTTGATGATATGATTGTGGAATTCTGATAGATAGATTGAATTGGTGTGAGGGACCAATCAATCATCCTCAAAATCTTCCTTCGCTTTCACCTCACGTTAATATTCACACTCTTCCTATTATCCAACAAAAACTGAATTTCTCTCTCCTTAATTTATGATATTTACTGTAAAATAATTAAGACTGTTTTAGTTTTTAAAAATAGTTAATATATAAAAGACAATTTCAAAATAATCAGTTTGAAGAGTACTAATTGAGTCTACTATATATTATTATTTTAATAAAAAATAAAATTATAATACTGAAAGCGATGGTAGGTGGAAGTGTGAGTTTTCATTTTCATGGTGGGTGGATTATTAGATGCATAATTAAAGACACTACAATTACACATTCTTATCCTATAAAAAAAAACTTCTTCTATATATGCATCTTAATTAGGAGCTGTAATTTTTGTTGTTTAAGGGTAATAATGTGTTTATTTTAAATATAAAAAACCACAACTATTCTTTAAAAAATAAAATATGATTATATATAATAAATTATTAAAAATGTAGTTTTTTTATTAATAATTATAATTCCATTTTGTTATCTCATCACTTTAAAGAAATTAAATCAGCCTAAAATCGAAATATCTTAAATTATGTATCAAGAATATACGTTGAATTGACCAAATCTATGATATCATAAAAACATTAAATTTAATAATACAACCTGTTTATTTCTACTAAAACATATAATCGATGACTCGTAAAACTTAAATTACATATAAATTATAGATTAATATAACATTATTTTTTATACAAAATATAATAAACACGTTAAATTTTATACTCCAATCTCCCGATATAATAATAGTTTAAGGTTCTTCCAACCAAATCAAATGAAAACATTTTGTTCCTGTACTTTTAATGTAATTTTAAATAAATTATTTCTTTTATCTTTTCTGGGTTTTTTTTAAGTACTTTTAATTCCATAATAAAAATATAAAGGTATAACTGAAAAAATATATTATATTAAAATTTTACAAATAATAGATAAAATAAAAAAAATTCTTCGAAAGCAATTATTATACAGGAGCACACAGCCTTCTACCTTGCAAAAATTTAATTTGTTTGAAGATATTTATATGACGTTGACGTCTAAATTCTTTTTTTATTTGATTCAATATAATTTTTACTAAATATTATATTGTTTAATATTTCTTATTGACTTGCTTTGTCTATAGTTACACTTAGTTAAAATTTTATTTCACATAATTTATATACATCAAATTTTATATTAATAATTTTTTTTAATTTCTCATTATCAAATTTCAATTATGTTTATAAAAAAGTAGTACAATATATACACTATATCTAACAAATAATAATAATGTAATCTTTTAAATCTGTTTTTTTCTTTCAAATCATTCAAAACTTAACTTTTATAAGTAATTCTAAGACCATTTCTTATAATTTTATTAAATAAAGACAATAATTAAAATATTATTGTAAAAACATAAGATATTTGATTTTGTTCTTAATTTGATACAATTCATATATATGAAAATAAATATATTAAATAATTTTCTCTTTAGATATCTCTTTTATCTTAATAATACATTTATTTCGTGTGTCATCCTCCCTCACACACATAACTTCTACCCATAAAATATATATTCCTTGATCTAATATTATTTGAAACAATTTTATTAATGTTTCTCGTATCTATAAGTGTAATTAAAATAAAATAAAGATTAAAAATAAAAGAAATTAATATAAAAGAAAAAATGATCAACCCATTAGTCTGCGAGTTAAATTGACCTTGGTCCATACTGATCCTGGGCCAAATTGGTATCAGACAAAATGGGCTAAATTAAAAAATATCTATTTTTATGTAGTTCAGAATTTTTTAAGTCTGACCTAATTTAAATCATAGACTACTCGGACCGACCTGTCGACCAAACCTATTTTGTCAGCTTTATATATATACATATATATATATATACTTGTATTTTTATTTAAATAAAATGTTCAAGTTAAATTTTTTTTTTAATAAACTCACTTTTGATTCTTTGATTTTAGGTTTGTTATGGATTTGAGTATCAAATTAAGTAAGATGTTTTTTTTCTAATAAAATATATCTGATAAAAAAAATTAAAAGACATCTTTTAATGGTTAAATCTTGTATTATCTTTTGTGTGTATGGATAATAAATTAATGTTTAGTTGTAAATTTATTTTAATTTTATTAGTTCATCCTATTATGTGGTTTTTTGTGATTTATTTGTGTAATTGTATTGGATATATAAACATATGAAGATGTAGGTTTTATATGGAAATCCTAAGCAGTATTCTACATTTTGGAGCTTTAATGAAACATATTTATAAATATGTATTGTGATTAAAGAATAAATTTGGTATATAACCTTATATTAGGTAAAAACATTTGAATAGTTTGTGTAGTCATTAATAATTACATAGTATGCAATGCTATTTTTCTCTTGTGGGTGTTACAAGAAGCATGGGAACTTGTGTGTTTTCCAAAATTTAGAAATCTATTATACAAATCTAAGTTAAAAATAATTTATAAATTTTATACATACAGTAAAAATGGTAACATTGCACAGTAAATTAAATGTTAATTTTTAATATATTTTTATGCACCAATATCTATATAAATAAGACTCATTACAATTATTTAATCACAGGTCCTTTCTAATTTTCTTCTTGTTATTCACTTTTTCCTTGTAAATTTAATTTTATTTACTCTCAATGATATGTTAGATTTAATTTCATTCCGTGGAACAAATCAAAACCAATTCACTATGAATGCAATTTATTTATTAGTTTATATAATTCTAATGTTGGCATAATTGCGTAACTATAGTAATTTTCATAATATAGTTCATTTTTATTTTAGGTATTCTTAAATTTTTTACAAATTACTTATTTATTTTATTTTTTACTAGTAAAACAATTATAATTCAATAAATAAATTATTATGAAATATATAAAGTGAGATTGTTTTAATACTTATTGAAGAATTTAGAAAAATACGTTCTATTGAAGAGATAAGTTCTTATAAATACATGCTTGAATTGAACAAAATGTAAATATATGCAACAGAAAATAATTTAGCACCCAAATTAATATCTAGTTTAGAGAATATCTTATAATTCAAACCTTACAATACAATAATAATTTTAATGATGATGTCATTAGAAGATAAAACAAATTATCTCGCAAAAAAAATACCTATATTTTGTGTAATAAGGTATTTCCTATTATATTTGACAATGAATAATACTAACATCAATTTTTTTTAAAAAAAATAATGCAGCTAGTAATATATTATAGTATTTGGATTTTTTTAAATATTATATTTTTAAAAAAATTATTCAAATATACACTCTCATATATTATTTACACAGATATCACACTTTATTATTCATGTTAGAATTGATTTCTCGGAAATCGAATTCTGACCTACGACGTGCACATGTTAGCTCATTTTGGCATTCAGGATTCGGTCTTCGGGAAACCGAATTCTAAAAAAGGTATTTCAATTTTTTTTGTTTCATTATTCGGAATTCGGAAACCGAATTCTGAGTAGTTATTTTTTTCCATACAACGCGCACACGTTAGCTCATTTTGGCATTCAGGATTCGATCTTCGGGAAACTGAATTCTAAGAAAAGTATTTCAATTTTTTTTGTTTCATCTCGAATTCCGAGTATTTTTTTTTTTTTTCATGAGCGCGGTCTGGGAAGTGAAAAAAAGAAAGACATGTGAACGACCATTATTAAGCACATGCATTGATCTTCCTTTATCTTGATCATAAATATTGACCAATTTCACAATCTCATTTTCTTCCTGAAAGCAATGTTCAAACTTCCAAGTTATAAACCACCAAAAGAGGCACACAAATAAAATAAAGTGTAAGTACACAGTAAGTTTATTTAGCAACTGATCATCAAGTTTACCACCACCCTTTTCCAACTACACCAATAATATTTTTATTTTATATTTTACCCTATGCAATAAAAAAATAGTTAATTAACCACTATCAAAGGTAATTATTAATTGACACAAACATCTTCATGGTACTTGAGCCTGAATTTTGTGTCTTGCTTTGATTGGACACTATCATGAAGCTTCTTCGCCTTGATAAAAAAAAAAAAGCACAGTACTGAAAGGGTTAAAAAGAAAAAAAAAACAAATAGAGTTGCACATAGAGGCATTGACACACCTCAACCAGATTATAACAGGTACAGATCTTTTACCTTTCGCTAAAAAGAAATAAAAAATAAAAAATGAGATTATTTAATTAAAAATAAATAAGAAACATAGCATTTCGCGCTTGGTAATCCACTTTTAAAAGTAATTAAAAATTTTGGACTAATAAGTAAAAAATTTGTAATGAATTTAATTGATATAATAATATAAATTTAATTATATATTTAAAACTAATTTTTTAAAATAATTCAAAAATTTAAAATAAATTTTAAACTTTTATCTTAATTTAATAATTATTTTAAAATTTTTGTTTTAATTATTATTTATATTTATATAATTAATGTTTAAGTATAATGTGGAACATTGTAACATGTTTGTTTGTATCAAGAGGAACGGAAAGGAAATTAAAAATAAAAATTTGTAATGATTTAAAAATTTATAAAATAATATATTTATAAAATAATTAAATTAATTTTAATTAAATATTATATTTAATTTAATTATTATTATTTAATAATTGTTTATTATTTTTTATTTTAAATTTTACTGTTATTATCTTACAAATTTATTATCATTATTAATATTTTAGTAACGCATCAATTTTTTTTTTTAATTTCTATAGATTAATTTTCTAATTCCATCAATAAAAAATGAAGTTGTATTTTTAAAATTTTCAACTAATTTTTATTATCTTTTCTCTTAAAGATAACATTTCTGGTGTTTTCTTTTCTTCACACATTAATAAAAATAAATAATCTTCAACTTACAAAAACAGCATCTCAAATCCAAAAAAGAAATGTATGAGATAATTTGCCTCGTTTTCTATATTTTACATTTTTTAATTTAAATTCTAACTTTTAATTTTTCTTTTTTATATAAATAGTAAATCAATCTATCCAAACACAAACTTTAACCTCTGTTTCGATTACGGCGACTTCTGTACTGGAGAAAAAAAAATGAACATTGTGGTTGTTTGCTTCAAGTTACTTGTACCGAAGACTGATTTGTGGATAAGCACCTTTTTGGTCCCCTTTTATATATGCGCAGAAGGTAGTGAAAAATCAAGTTAGATTGCTCAAAATCACCATTTTATTCTTCTCTACCTCCAACTGAA
This sequence comes from Lablab purpureus, assembly GCA_030347555.1. NCBI lineage: Eukaryota > Viridiplantae > Streptophyta > Magnoliopsida > Fabales > Fabaceae > Lablab > Lablab purpureus. The sequence goes on from CM059259.1 coordinate 14,730,795, forward strand.
AATTCTGGCTTAATTCTTAGCCGCGGAAGAGACTTGGTGGTACTGGTGTTGTGTTCAACAGTAATAATTGCGTTGTTGCTGCTATGCTGAATAATGGTAATTTGCAGCTATAGCTGTGTTAAACAATGTATTTTTCTCATTAGATCGTCAACCAAGTAAGCTTCATTCGTGAAGATGCTTGGGATGTGATGCTGCATTGCTCAGAGAGAAAAGGAGAAAAAGGAGACATAACTATCTTCTATAACATGCAACACAATTGGTTATGTGATATAATAATATAATAATAAAAAAATGTAATAATAGTATAAATAAATTTATATGATAACTATAATAATTAGAAAATCATAAATAATAATATAAATAAAATTTTAAATTAATAATTAAAATAACTTTATAAAATAATAGTAATAAAATCATAAATAACACAAAATAAATTTTTAAAGTGATAATAATAATATTTATTCAATTTATAACGTGTAATTATTATAAAATTATGTAATAATATTATTATTATTGATAAATAATAATAATAATAATAATAATAATAATAATAATAATAACCTACAATTTCAGTCATTAAATAATCTTTTTTATCAATCACATTCATTACTACATTTCTCACAAATCTTTCTAAATTTTCTTTTTTATTTTTAATATTTTTCTCTTAAATTAAACCATCTCATTTTAATCTTTCTTTAATTTCAAATCTATTTTTTCTTCTCTCTAAAATCCTTGAAACATCAAACATTTAGTCAAAATAAATACAGAAACCATCATGGGCATGAGAGAGAAGTTGAAAAGGAAGGGAGATCCACCCTCACATTTTTTCTCTTTCTCTCTCTAAAACATTCTTTTCTTTTCACTGATCTTTGAATCTGGTAAGACTCAACTGTTTCTGTTCAACTTTGATCTTCCTCCATATCACAGTGCCAAAGGAGAAAGAAAATTTAAAAAAGACCCACCTTCAGGGAAAAAAGGAACAGTGGTTTTGTTTTCTTTGACTGCACCACAAATTGTGGGGTGTCTCCAAATCATTGCTTTCTCACTTTTGTCTGCCAAAGTTAGGGTCTTTAGAATTAGCGTTTGCTTGCACAGTCTAGCTTTTCGAGATTTATGATTAGGGTTTTGGTGGGGTGAGTGGCTGTGGGTGGTTTTTGGATGGCGAGAAAGTGAGGGAAAATGTGGTTGGTGGTAGTGGGGCGAGTAAATGAGAAATTTTGAGAGATGGGGTGTGCGTTTGGGAGAGAGTCTTCGAGGGAGGAGAGGAGAGAGGAAGTGAGAGAGGCAAAAGCTGAGGTGGGTGGAGCAGAGGTTGTTGAGAATGAGAACATTGAGAAGGAGAAGGAGGGTGGAAGAGAGGAGAAGAGGACAAGGGCAAGGGGAGAGAGGAGGCGATCTTCGAAGCCGAAGCCGAATCCGAGGTTGAGCAATCCTCCTAACCATGTTCATGGTGAGCAGGTTGCGGCAGGGTGGCCCTCTTGGCTCTCTAAGGTTGCTGGTGAAGCCATCAACGGATTGACGCCTCGGAGAGCTGACACCTTTGAGAAGCTTGATAAGGTAAAGAACATCTTGGACTCACTCAACAGTATTTACTTTTGTTGCCAATTTTGGTTGGTGAATGCTGATATGGTCTTGCTGTCTGGATTTGATTTTTGACAGTGTGTGACATCTTCTTATGTTCTCCATTGCACTTTTCCTTCAATGGAGGCGTTGATGTTATTGTGTTTCTCTTTTATGCTTTAACATCGTATCAGGAATTTCGCGCTAAAGAAGGGTTTTTTGTTGATGTTGTTGGTTTTTTAATGCAAACAAGGGCAACAGCTAAAGCAGTAATTTGGAGTTTAGGCTCTTTTTTTTTTGTGGGGGTTGCGAATTGTAAATTGAAAAACCTTCCAACAAATTGTGTAAAAGTTATTTCTCCTTGCTACTTGCCTGACATATATTAAATTTCTTGTTGGTGATTGTTCTATCTTTCAATCAGATCGGGCAAGGTACATACAGCAATGTTTACAAAGCTAGGGATTCTTTGACGGGAAAAATTGTTGCTCTAAAGAAGGTCCGTTTTGACAATTTAGAGCCTGAAAGTGTGAAGTTCATGGCTAGGGAGATTTTGATTCTCCGTCGTCTAGATCATCCCAATGTCATCAAACTAGAAGGCTTAGTGACATCTAGAATGTCGTGCAGTTTATATCTTGTGTTTGAATACATGGTGCATGATCTGGCTGGACTTGCCACAAACCCGGCAATTAAGTTCACAGAATCTCAGGTATTGGTGTGCTTACTTTAAGTTTTAAAATATATGATTCAAAAGTCTTTTACATTTTCTGGTTACTACTTTAGTTGGACCTTATTATATGTTTCTATCCTGGGTATTCTAGGTGAAATGTTACATGCATCAGCTATTTTCTGGACTGGAGCACTGTCACAACCGTCATGTGCTGCATCGTGATATAAAGGGGTCAAACCTTCTTATTGATAATGACGGAATTCTTAGGATTGCTGATTTTGGATTAGCTTCCTTCTATGATCCTAATCACAAGCATCCTATGACTAGTAGAGTGGTTACATTATGGTATCGACCTCCAGAACTTCTTCTTGGGGCCACTGAGTACAGTGTAGGAGTGGACCTCTGGAGTGCTGGCTGCATTCTTGCTGAATTATTGGCTGGAAAGCCTATTATGCCTGGTCGAACTGAGGTAATTTCTATGATGGATACATTATATAGGGTCTGTTATTACATTTTTAAGGGCATAATGTGTTCAGTTTACTAGTCTAGGCTTCTCAATTTTCTGCTACTTGTTTGTGATATTTTGTCTTTAGGATTTTACTAATATAGTTAGCATGCTTCATACTTTGTAGGTGGAACAACTACACAAAATATTTAAACTATGCGGTTCTCCTTCTGACGAATATTGGAAAAAATCAAAGTTGCCACATGCTACCATTTTTAAGCCCCAGCAGTCATACAAACGATGTATTGGGGAGACATTTAAAGATTTTCCTCCATCATCCCTGCCACTTATTGACACCCTTCTCTCAATTGATCCAGATGAACGTTTGACTGCCACTGCTGCATTACATAGTGAAGTAAGGTTTATTTAGCCATGCAGGTTTATGTTCAAATTAAACACTGAAAGTTGTGTAGTGTTCACGTCCTAGGTAGTTCCATTCTTGATTTGTCATTCTCTTTAGAGAGAGTATAACATTCCAAAACTATTGAAGAGTGGTTTAGCAATGTCACAAACTAGTGAATTGTTGGATTCACAATTGCCTTTCAATATGAATTTGCTTCTTTATTAACCAGCTTTGACTTCTCTCTAATCCTGGTTAATATGCTGCTTTGAACCATTCAACCGCCTGCTTGGCTCTAGTTTCCTGCGTCCAGCAGTTGTGCTTGTGTACTAAGTTACCAAACCTGGGGTATAGAATCCTTATCTAACTCAAGCTTACTTTTAGTATCATGGATCACTTTTGCTTTGATTATACCATAGAACTAGCAACTATCAAGTTTTATTCTATAAGATATACTCCTACGCTCTTGTAAGCGGGATTATTTGACTTTCTGAGTTGCCATTGGCTTTGGTTGTTAAACAATGATTCTTTATTATATTAAAACTTGGTCTGGAAATGATGGTAAACTAAAAATTAACATTTTGGTGTCTGACACCGCACTTCAATCAGTGTTGAGTCTTGACGCTCCCCCCCTAAGCAACAAATAGAATAGAACAACACTTTATTTTTTTTTATTTTTTTAACTGCATACTGCATTAGAAAGGGAGTTGCTTCCTTGTCATAGGAAATGACAGCAATATTTGTAGTGCTATATGTTGTCAATTGTATAAAGTTTATAATTTGAGACGAAGAAAATTGTTCTAGCGTTAAGTGTTTTACTAATTAAATATAATGACCCTAATCTAATGTTATTTGGTTCTCTTTTGTAGTTCTTTACAACAAAACCATATGCCTGTGACCCCTCTAGCCTTCCAAAATATCCTCCCAGCAAGGAGATGGATGCAAAGCTACGGGATGAAGAAGCTAGAAGGTGGCTTAAATTACTTTTGACATCTAAATGATCATTTCATCAACAGTTTGATAAAATCCCCTATTTTCATTAAAGTTTAGCAAATGCATGCGTACTGGTTAGGTTTTGATCATCTTCATTTTCCTTTATTTAATTGAGGAGGTTGCTAGGCATCTATATAACTTCAACATGTTCAATTATGCTTTATCTTTACTTTCTCTGCCTCGTGATATTTGAGGGAGCAGAAGATATATATTTTTATAGCACTATAGCATGCACAAAAATCATTATTTAATTTCATTGTTGTCTTGTAGATTGAGAGCAGCTGGTAAAGCTAATGCTGATGGGGTCAAGAAATCTCGTCCACGTGAGCGAGTTGGGCGGGGAATTCCAGTGCCAGAGGCCAATGCTGAACTGCAAGCAAATATTGATGTATGTTTGATAAGGCTCCTATTTCTCTCCAGCTAGTTTTTCTTATTGATTGAGTTATGGTTAAGTGATGAATTAATAAATTATCAAATAGCTGAAATGGGTGTAGGTTTTAACTTAACAACAAATCTATATCCATTTCTTATTTATTTTTGCAATTGGCTGCATGCAACCTATATGGAAGTTTTTTTTATCCTCCTTTTTCACAAGTTATTAGTTTATTTGATTGATATTGTTTGCATGTTTAGAAGAATTTGGACAAGGTTATTTTGAGTGGAATTTGTCTGGTGAAAGAAAACTTTTATCTTTATAGTTGGAAGTCTTTGTTGAAAACTTTAATCTTCAATTGTATCTAGGGGCCTCAAATAGCGCAGAAAATAGAAAAATGAAGTGCTTAACTCTTCTTACTTTTTGCCTGGGCTTGAAGATTTCCATACTTGACCAGTAGTTTAGGCTTTATTTTGTCCCTTTAGTCCTAAGTGTGTTAAAACTGAAAACTAGTTGTAATATGCAAAACAGTAGTGTGCAAATGGAGTTTCTTATTCTAATGGTTACATATGTTCCTGTTTAATTATTTGTTGAATAAAGATATTTGCCAGCTGCCATTCCTGATACCATCTTTTGGAATTCTATTCTTGATTGTAGAAGTATATGCACCCCTCCTGGAAATTTTGGGGCTATTCAAGATAATTGTGTTATATCACAGCTTCCCTTCTATATAAAACTCTGTTAATGATTAACTCTTACTGTAGAGACGGCGGCTGATCACACATGCAAATGCTAAGAGCAAGAGTGAGAAGTTTCCTCCTCCCCACCAAGATGGAGCTCTAGGCTATCCACTGGGTTCTTCACATCACATGGATCCAGTTTTTGATCCTCCTGATGTTCCATTTAGTTCCACAAACTTCTCACAACCTAAAGCAAATATCCAAACATGGTCCGGCCCATTGGTAGATCCTTCTGGTGTGGGCGCACCGAGGAGAAAGAAGAAACATGGAAAGTGATGCCCATCATATACCATCAAATTCATCAAAGGAGGACTCATAAAAACAAGAATGCGTCAAGAGTCAAAGAAATATTCTTGTAGTATAACACCAATCATTTTTTAGGAGTATTCATGATGAAGCTGCAAATCTTGCTGACATGATGTCTGCCCTCTAGTTGCTAAAGCCAAACCAAATTGTATTTTCCTGCTCCCATTTCTTTCTCAAATGATCAGAGGTTTATTCTCTTTCTTGTATATCGTAATTTTTTTTCTTATCAAAGTTCAATTTAGGTTAGACGAACACCTAATAAATAGGTTTTGGAACACTGTTGGCGATTTATATTTCTCCCTATTTTTTTCATTTATTTTCTACTTTCCAGAAGCCTGTGAACTGTGCAGTACTTATACACAGCTTTCTTTAAGATTTTTGGTTTCTTTATACAATTCCCTATTACAAATTTTGTGGATTATCTTAAAAGACGCATTGTGATTCTGTCATTTGACCACGAATACTGATATGGTTCCTGGTTGCATCAGTGAAAACATTCCGATTTTGTTGCTGGTGCTTTGGGGTAGAAACATCAGAAAAATCAATCACTGGATGGACGTGGTACTCGTATATTATCTAAAAGTAAAATTCGAATTAAATGGTTTGTTTTAGTGAGAAGAAAACCCAAGATGTGATTGGGTTCTAGTTTGAGGAATTGTAAAGTTTGTCTTCTACATACATGTAGCAGCATTAAACAGTATTAATTTTATTGACTATCTTTTTCAGAGAATTTTTCTCTACCTTTTGAAGACTAATTGTCGACTAAAGTTTTTGTGTTTTTTTTTTCATGAGATCAAACTTCGGGTAAGATAGTTTGACCGTTAAATATAGAATGTTTAAAAGTATGAGGCAAAGTCTATGGTTGTCTCTGAACTCGACAAAATCTATGTTGAATTGGACCAATATACCATGAAAAATGCATTACCAATGGTTTGTTCGATTAAATTACGCAATATTAAATAAATAGTAATGGATTATCTACAATCTATTGACTATTGTCTACACCATAGAGTGGAGAGAAATCACCAGTGTCACAGTAGAGATCAAACCTACGCCATCTTGCTTTCTTTTCCTCAATTGAATTGCTTTATTTTCCTTTTCCCAACTCATCATCCTACCTCCTTCTCTTTATGTGGGGTTCATTTGGTCAAATCATTGCCCACTATTTGAGTTGGTGTGGGATGAGACACTGGAACGTGCCAAGGCGAGTTGAGCTACCCTTCCACGTCAAGTTTGATCAATCATCATGCTCATCTCTTAACTTTTGTAAAGCAAAAAAAGTTTTCATTCATTGCCAAAATTTGTTGCCATTTATATTTCATGTCTCCCCCTACCACAGAAAAGAGTAGGTTGAATAACAGTTGTGTCTGAGTGACAGTTAGACTCCACTTTTTCTTGAAGGTGTTCTAAGAACACGTGGCAACAACCAATCAAATTTTTTTATTGCTTATATATTTAAGATCCTAGTCTGTTTTTTCCTTTAGGACAAGTTAAGTGTGTGACATCCTCAATAATAGTAAATAGGTGTGTGTTTGGTTCATCTTGAGCTAGAAAGCTAAGAATGAGACCAGCAGCCCCTGAAGGACCTGGGCCTCCGGAATACCCAGGTTCATGGCCCGGAACACCTTCTGTTCTTGGCAGCTTCTTCAATGGACTCTGGAGTACCATGTCCTCTTGGTTGGTAACATGTTTCTCTTCGTTAAGGCCTACACTACATCAATAACAATTAACGTTAAATAATATAACCCTTCCTTTTTCTTTTCTTCTATTTACAATTTTAAGAGAAACAATAACAATGTATTCTTTGATCCTCCTTTTTCATCTCTCTATTACATTGCACTTTCATGCGGATCTCACTGCTAACTTACTACTCTGACAGTTTCTATAAAGTATGCTGTTGCTGGTTGCTACAAGACTGTTTTGGTGGTGCACCACCTGAACCACCACCAATTGGTGTGGCTCCACCACAAGCTCCGCCACCGCCTCCGCCTCCACCTCCAGCTCCTGAGCCTTTTCGGCCTCCTAGCCCCCTAGGTGTTCCAATTGGACCTCCTGACTGGTCTCCTAGTGGCCCACCAGGGTCTCCTCGGGGTAGCCCACCAGGACTTAGACCTCCTTATTAAGAAACAATGTGTGTTTTTTTGTCAGTTTCAATGCACTTCTTCATAAATATTTGTATGTCAGAAAAAATAAGAAGGAAAAATATTTTTTTTTTCATAAATTAAAATTAATTATACATAAACTAATTTAAAAGGGTCGTCTCCTAAAGAGATGGATGGTTTTTTAAGGGTGTGATGTAGTTTTTAATTCATCTGCTTATAACCAACCCTATTTGGGTGGTGTGTGGATTCATGCATGCCATTGCTAATCAACGGCAACTAATGCATACTCCAAAAGATGTTCTGAACCTACGTGTGTTCATTGTTTGTGAATGCAGAAGATCTTATAATAAGAACCAAAAGGTTATTAGAATTTAACCATGTTTGTCAAATAATTTCTTTTTGGAAATTATAGTCTGTCAAAAATTGATAAAAATTACTGTCTTTAAAAGGTTATGAAAGAATAAATTGTAAATTTTTTACTCCTAGATAAATATAATTTATTCACATTGAAGCCTTCAAGATTAAAAAAAATGAATATTTAAAGTAGTCATGATTTTTAACCTTAACTATCTACCATTGCTTAAAATAGTTTAGGCAAAATAAGAAAAATAAAAATGTGATGACAGGTAGAAGTCATAGTGTAGTGAGGGTCCCATTATGAGAATGTGAAGGCCTTCATACGAATGATTCAATATTTGAATTGTTGTGTGAATTGGGTTGTTGTCATCTCAAGACCTGTGTGTCCTACACGTCACGGACACTTGTCCAATATCACCGTCCTTAAACGATAAGAAACAAAACAATAATACTTATATTTTAATTTAATATTTTTCACATGTAAAATATTTAACGATTTTTTAAAATTTGTATCCTATTTCTCAGAACCAATAGAATTCACAAATTAATCACTCATTTTTAAATTAATGTATGAGCCCCGTGATCTAAAGTTTTAATAGTGTTGATTTAATGTTTAAAATATTGAATTTATATTTTGAATTAATGATGATACCCTAAGCTGAAGAGGAGAAACATCTCAAGAACGGAAGAGATCTGAAGATCCCTTTAGAACCAACCATTTGTGCAATATTGTCTTCTTTGTAAAAAAAAGGAAGATTCTTTATACATCAACATCACATGACTGCAAAATTAACACTCTTGCATGTGAAAATGTCTTGTGGGATTATCCAAAATGAAAAACAAGATGGGGAGGTGTGATCCTTCCTTGAAGGAGGATACAAACCTCACAATATGTTTTACATACCTAAATTGTATTCAAATTTGATGTCAATGTTGCTTCTTAGATGATGTGAACTATATAATTTATTTTATTAAGTTTATTGTCAATATCAAAACTTTTAATTACAAACCTATAAAATATGCCAATCACAAACAAATCTAACTTTTCCATGTCTTCTTTTGATTTGGATATTTGATTGAATTTTCTTACTCAAAAGAGAAGAAATGCTTAAAAAAATCATATATTTATTTTGTGATATAACTAAAATAATTAATATATATATATATATATATAATAAGTTAATTTTGCAATATAATATTATAATTTATTAATAGGCATTTTAGGACTCATTAGAAAATTTTATGTGTGTTAGTTTGAGTTTTTCTTACATTTAATAAAATATTAAGATGAATGCAAAAGATTTATATTTACGTTACAACTATTAACAAACATAAATTTAATGATAATTCAAATAATTTAAAATACGAATTTAAATATAATTTAATAGTATAATAATCAACTAAATTATCTAATAATCCTATAAAATCTAAACAAAATAAAACTAAATTTGGAAAACTATATTTACATATGTTGTTGAATAAAAAAAGTTGTTAATTACTCCCTTACATCAATCACAAGATAAATCTTGAAAGTTCTAAAATATTATTTTAATTTTCATTAATGTATAATACTCATAAAATAAAATAAATTTAAAAAAATATTTAAATAAATGATAACTCCTAAGAATCAGTAATACATGTACAAATTTATAGTAACTAATTTTTATATAGGTTTATAACAACGATTATTAGATAAATTGTCATCATAAATTACATACAATAATGATTTATTACCAATAATTATCGTATAATTAACAGAAATTATAATTTTCACTACGTAATTATCTTTAAAAAAATTTGAGCAACCATCATTACTTAGTATAGTAAAATAGTCATTTTGTAGTAATGATGATATCACATTTGTTACAATATTTAGTGTGTAATTTTATTAATATAAATTCTCATATTTAATTTAAAGGTATGCTCATAAGTATTATTTAAACTATAATCTATTATTATTATTATTATTTTCATTAAAAATTTACTATTTACTTAAATAAAAAAATAAAATAAAAAAAGAACCTTTACTAATACAGTTGAATAATGTATACGAAGTGAAAAAACAACTGTGAAAGTTATAAACTTGAAGAGTTAAATTAAACCGAATATCTAAATTCCAAGAAGAATGCTGAAAACTACTGACAAATATGAACACATGAGTTACGTAAAGAAAAGAAAGAAAAGATAAATTTACAAGAATACCCCTTCCCTTCCAACCTCTGTTTTCCTCGTACTCAATGAAAAGAAAGGGAAAAATAACACGTTTATCATTTTGATTCAATCAATTTAGCAGTCACAAAATTACAAGAAGCTCTTCAAGTTTTTCGGCTAAAAGTAACTCTTCTTCACAAGGTCACAGATTTTGGAACAAAATAAAAAGAAGAAGACAAACCAAACCTCATCAATATTTTTTGGCAAATACCCAAAAAAAAAAGCAACTTATCCTTTTTCTCATAAACTATCACCGATTAGTATTGATATATATGAAGCGTGTACGCTTTTTTTAGGAACTGTGTGTGCCTAACACATCAATATTTTTCTTTTTATTATACTTATTTCACAAAGATAAATTATTTTATTATTATAGGTCACCATACTTTGAAAAAAAAATGTGTAATAAAATCAAACTTCTATCTTAGAATAATTTTCATAAAATATAAAAAATTCTAATAATCCAATAGTACCTTTCACGTATTCAAATCACTTGTCTTTCTTTTATTAAAAACTATTTTCAATTGCAAATTGATACCTCAAATTTAAAATAAAGAATAAATAGAAAAAAATATACTTTTCTTACCAAAAATAATTTTTTTATAAAGTATTATTTTCAAGCGAAATGGAAATAATTCAAAGAGGTAGGACAACTAATTAAAATTCTTTTTGACCTCTTGAGTCTGATTTTCGGACACCATATAGTCATTAATTTATAAACAAAAAATATTACAATTTTTTCTGATGTACATAAATTTTAACTATTTCATTTAATAATATCTCTCCTACAATACAGCTTTAAATTAATTCATGTTAAACTTTTGTTACACCCTCATTCTATAAAACAATTAAAAAAATATTCAAATATTAGTAAAATTTAATTAATTTTGTTAATTCGTACTATAAAATTAGTTTTGTTTGTATAAAAGACAATTGACACATAACTATATGACTTAAAACTAAAAAATAAAAGAGTTATGTAAATTTTAAGTTTGTAATAAATTTAAGAGCGAGTTTTTATTAAAAAATTTGATTTAGTTAAATATCTAAAATATTTATATTTTTTAATTAAATTTATAATATTTAATTTTATCCATTATTATTGATATGTATTTATATTAAAAATAAAAATTAACTTAATTAAATTTTAAATTTTTAGTAAATTTAAGATTTTTAATTAAATTTATAAAAAATTTGTTTTATTACATATTTAAAATCCTTATATTTTTAAAAAACTCCAAATCTTCACTAAATAACATAATTACCTATTTAAATTTTCAGCTGTGTCAAATATTTACTCTTATAGTATTATTTATATTATTCATAATCAGAATTTAGTTTTTCGATAACTAAATCTCTATATGAATTTTAGATTTTTTTTAAACATTTGATATGCTCCCTAAAAAATATTTTGTAAAAATATTTGTTTAAAATAATAAATATTATAATTAAAATATAAATTGAGTTTTAATAAATATTTTTTGAGATATATGTTTTTTAAATATAATAAATATTACATTTAAAGTATAAATAGACTTAATAATTAGTTTAAAAATATTGAAATATATGTTTATTTTAATATTAAAATAATTATTTAAAATATTAAAACTATAAATTTTAAAAAATAATATTTATTTGTGTGATAAATTAAAATATTTAATATTAATATTTCAATTATTTATAATTAAAAATAATAAAAATAGAATTTTAAGATTTTGTAAATAATAAAATATAGAATTTGTAAAATTTTATATATGCATTAAGTATTTAAAATGTTAAAAATTGAATTGATATTTTTTTAGTTTTATAAATAATAAAAAGAATGTTGTGTTGAGAAATAAATGTAAAATTTATTAAATAATTTAAAATTACAATTTTTTTATGTAATTTTTTATTTTTTTTATATATAAGTTAACTTTATTCGTTGTATTTTTTATTTTTAAAATATTTAAAAGAAGATTTATACAAAATTATTATACGGAAAGAGAATAATATAAAATCAAAAACATAAAAAAAGGAAAAAGCTTATAAAGTTAATTTTTTAACTAAAAGTTTCATAAATACGTAAAATAGTGTAAAGAAACAGTATACACTTATCAAAGTTTACAAAAGTATGCCATGAAAGTATAAAAAATACAAGAAAACGATAGAATTTGTTATTAAATATTTTTTTAACTCTTTTTATTAAGTTTGTTTATAAACTAATTTATTTTAAAAATCAATTTAAATCTTTAACAGGAATAAATTTTAATTATAAATAATTAAAATATTAATATTAAATATTTTAGTTTGTCATATAAATAAATACTATTTTTTAAAATAAATAGCATATTAAATCTTTAAAAAATCTAAAGTTTAATTAAAAAATTTAAAATAATAAATTTATTTTAATAAAAACTTAATTAAAATTCTCAAATTTATTAAAAAATTTAATTTAATTAAATTAGTTTTATTTTTTTTATATAAAAATAAGTCCACTGTAATAATGTAAATAACTGATACATCATCTCTTTTAATAACAAAATCAAATTACAAAAGTTAATTAAAAGATATAAATATTCTATATATCAATAGAACAATTTTTTGATAAAAACTTAATTAAAAATATTTAAATTTATTAAAAATTTAAAACTGAAAGCTGAAATAAAATAACCTCATCATTGTCATCATATTCTCCTGAAATCTCACAGATGATAATTGTCTTACAATCATACATCTCCATACACATTTTTATGATCACCATTATCCTCAGCAGTTTCTAGTATCACTTCCCATCATCACTTGTGTAAATCTTCATCATCACCTTCACCTTATCCACAATTCAGAACGAAGAGGGTGCAGAGGAGGATTTGGAGCATGCAAGCTACAAGGGCCACGTAAAAGATTTTGATTCAACTTGTGCCGCAATATATGAATACATGCAAATAAACAAACACAACAACATATTTAATGTTACGGTACATGTTTATTTAACCAATAAAATGATATTGTGTCTACTTGCAAGATTTGTCTGTAACCAAACCAATTTATCTCTTATCCACTCTGATCTGAGTCATAGGAGAGAAGAGATCCAAAACCAGAACTGCAGAAGCAGAAGCAGATCCTGAAACATGGACCAATGAAGTGAATCTGATTCTGAAACTGAAGACCCCACACAACATGTTCCAAACCACACCACAGAGAACATAATACATAATAGGATATATGACTCAGCACACACGCAGCATCGCCCTATGTTTCATGCCAATCCACAACCTATCATTCATTCTGTGACTCTCCATTGTGTGTTACTACCTACTTTTCAACCAACCAATTCCCTCTTGCCATTTTCTTCTCTGCAAACTCAAATTAATTAAGACCATAATATTCAATCCACAGTTAAAAGTGCATGCATAAGAACTGATGTAACATTTTTATGTCATCATCTTTAGTATTTTTTTTATCTTATTTTAAACATATTACCATTCCAAGTACAGAACTCAGGACCACAAATTAATAATGAAGTTTCTTAATCATACATTAATCTGCGTGTGTTAGCCTTACATCTAATCTTATCCAACTAATCTACCACACATGCTACAATCTTTTAGAAATATTGTTATGTTTCTTTACTATCTTACACCCTCCAATAATTTATCTAGTTTTATATGAAGTTAATTCTGCAAGAAATTAATTGATTATTAATCACCTATAGTAAAGTTTCTACCCAATAGTATTTCTTTCATATACCAAACTCTATTTGAATGAATTTTTTATACTCTATAAATTAACATCAGTTTATATGTAAATTAAAAAACTGCAAAGGCTAATATAACTTTTTATAAATTAACTCATATGTAAACCATCTTATACTTGTAAAATTATTTTATTTTAGTTTTTTCTTTCATAAGAATTTTAAACTGATGATGATGATGATTTGTTTGGGGTCCTTAATATTTTGATATTTTTACTTTTTATATACGAAAAATAATAAGAATACTATTATGCGGCTATACTTTGGTCTCCTATCACGAGGACACGTGGCATGTTGTTTACAAAGCTTTGTTTTTCTTTCGTTTAATTAATGGTGCAAAAGAAAAAAGAAAAAGAAAAAGCGCGTTCTAGCTTCCACATCCTTATATATGCATCTTTCCCTCAGCTATTTTTCCCATCTTCAAAATCTCTCCTTTCCTTGAATCCCGTTATTTTTTCCGCGAATTCTGTTGGAAACCGGTGTTGGATATCCTGAAAAGACTAGATTTTCGATTCGTTTGGTGAGGGAGTATTTTGGTGTGCTTATTACGGTTTTTTTTGTTCTTCTTGTTGGCTATGGAGGTTTCGGTATTTGGAAGCTCTCAAGCGAAGCTGGGAGCGTCCGATTTGGCATCTAGGGAAGTGGGGCTTTTTAATTTGAAGAATTTCAGGGTTTTGAACGATAGAGTTAGTTTTGGTCAGAATATACGGTGGAAGAAGGCTGGGATAAGCTTCACTTTTAGGGCTCTTGGGGCTGAACCCGTTAGAGAGGAGACGAAGCGTTCTGGTTCTGGAATGAGATCCAAAACGGTGAGTTTTGTGTTTTGTTTTTCATGTTGTGTTTGTTGAAGAGAGATTATGAGGAAATTGGGTATTTTATTGTGTTTGATTCTGAAGGAAACGGTTAATTCATTAATTAGTTAGTTAATAAGTTTTTTTTTGGTAGTTGGTTTGACTTGAACTTTGTGTCTCTTAACTTGAAATTACATGAAAATATGAAGGATTTCTGAATAATTTTGTTCATTTGCATAATTGGGGTAAATAATGAAGTCAATCCTTGAATTTGTCATCTGGTGAATTTGTGTGGTTTCCCCTTTTGGTCTTGGAACTGGTATTTGGAAAAAATAAATCCTGATCCTTGATACTCTTCCTTGGAAATTTCGTTTATATTGTATAACCTAATCACCACTGTTAAAGAAGCTATGAGTTTTTTTTCTTTGGTTGTCATCTGAAGGGGATTTCCATGCTAGAGGTTTACTAAATTCTAGATGTCAGCGCTGGGTACTGCGTGTTTCTTAGTGACAATTTATTATTCTACTTCTTTCGAATCTCATGCAGTTATGCTGCATGTTGGGTAGAAAAATACGCTTAAATGCGTTATATAATGTCAAGCTGGAGGCATTAGAAAGTAACTGACATGCTTAAAATAATATGTTGCAGGTAGATGGTATTAGATTATTTGTGGGGCTGCCCGTGGATGCTGTTTCTTATGATTGCAATTCAATAAACCATGCTAGAGCCATTGCAGCTGGCCTAAAAGCTTTGAAGCTCTTAGGAGTTGAAGGTGTTGAGCTCCCTATATGGTGGGGAATTGTGGAGAAAGAGACCATGGGAGAATATGACTGGTCAGGCTATCTTGCTATTGCTGAGTTGGTCCAGAAAGTGGGTCTCAAGCTCCATGTGTCTCTTTGCTTTCATGGGTCTAAAAAGCCTAATATTCCCCTACCTAAATGGGTATCCCAGATCGGTGAATCTCAACCCAATATTTTCTTCACAGATAAGTCAGGACAGCATTATAAAGAATGCCTATCCTTGGCAGTTGATAATCGTCCTGTCCTTGATGGAAAGACGCCAGTCCAAGTGTACCAGAGTTTCTGTGAGAGCTTCAAGTCTTCATTCTCTCCATTCATGGGCTCTACGATTACGGTAAAACTTCTGGATTCCAGGACCATTGATGTATGCCAATAGTAATATGGTCTTTCAAATTATACATGGCTGACAATTTTCTCATTTGTTGCCGTATTGCAGAGCATTTCCATGGGTTTAGGACCGGATGGCGAATTACGTTATCCCTCTCACCATCAGCTACCTAGTAAAACTCAAGGAGCTGGGGAATTCCAGTGTTATGACCAAAACATGCTTAGCTTTCTTAAGCAACATGCTGAAGCATCTGGAAATCCTTTGTGGGGGCTTGGTGGTCCACATGATGCACCTGCCTATAACCAGTCCCCATACGTCAGTGGCTTCTTTAATGATGGGGCTTCTTGGGAGTCCACATATGGGGACTTCTTCCTCTCCTGGTATTCCAATCAGCTCCTAACTCATGGAGACTGCCTCCTTTCATTGGCATCTTCTACTTTTGGTGACTCTGGAGTGACAATATATGGAAAAATCCCACTTATGCACTCATGGTACGCAACTCGATCTCATCCTTCGGAGCTAACCGCAGGGTTCTATAACACAGCTAACAAGGATGGCTATGAACCAGTTGCACAGATGTTTGCTAAGAACTCATGCAAAATGATATTACCCGGCATGGACCTTTCTGATGCGAAACAACCTAAGGAAAACCATTCTAGCCCTGAGTTGCTACTTGCTCAAATTATGGCAGCTTGCAGAAAGCATGGGGTGAAGGTTTCAGGTCAAAATTCTTCAGAGTCTGGTGTTCCGGGGGGGTTTGAACAAATTAAGAAGAATCTATCTGGAGATAATTTATTGGACTTGTTCACATATCACCGAATGGGAGCATCTTTCTTTTCTCCAGAGCATTTTCCTTTGTTCACTGAGTTTGTCCGGAGCCTTAAGCAACCGGAATTGCATTCCGATGATCTGCCTACCGAGGAGGAGGAAGGTGCTGAATCCGCGGTTTTGAGCCATGAATCAAGTGTGAGCATGCAAGCAGCCTAAAATGGTTGTAAATTTGTAATGTATGATAATCATGTATATAACAATTAGTTATACCCTTGCATCACAGTGCATGGGATGAGATTGAGGACAGTTTATTTTGTAAGCACAATTATGAGGATCCCTTTTCCTGGTCTATCCTCAAACAGATACCTTATAGTTATTCCTTTTAATGTAGCTAAGGTGGGTGGCAGATTACCTTTTTGTCACTTGTTCTCGTGCACATTTCTGGTCAATATTACTTAGCATGATAAGGCATTTGTTTTAAACATCTCATTTCAAGATATCAGTTTATTAGAGTTTTACATAATAATTGGGAAAGATATCGTATATATTCAATTTTAAAAAGATATAGTTAATGAATTCTATAATTTTTTCTTTAACTTTCAGATGGTACAGAGCAATTTTTTTCTCTAACAATAGTCACTCTTAATCTAGTTGCTTAGAGTGTTTGCTCAAAGTTAAACAACGTCGCTTAACAAATTGTAATTAGAGTATCTTTCAAGTAATGTTGATTAAGACATAAAAAATGTTTTTATATGAGAAAAACTAATGGAAAATATACTTTGAGCATTAATGAGTCAACATTCGTTTTCAATCTCAAGTATCATATGCCTTGACGCATGGTAGTGCAGATATAAGTTTTTTAAAAAAAGACGTAACGAGTTAAATGAGGGGTATATACAAACTACCATTAAAGGATATGGGACTTCTGATTATACTTAAGCAGCCTGGTCCAAGGTCAAGGGTTAGGAAGCTTCACTTTGATACTTTCCTTGTTGTTCTTATAGATAAACTATTTTGGTCTCAAATTTACTAATATAACATTGTTAGAGCCGAATTTCTAATTTTACTTTGTTCCTTGATATTTTTAATTCAGTTTCACACTTTAAGTATTTATAACAACTTAAGTTATAATCGGTTTATAATAAATAATTTGTATAAATATCACTATAATTTAATATTAAACAATGTATTCCAATTAACATTCAAAGTAATGTACCTAATTATTTGTTTATAAATATCTTTACCCTTTAATCTTAATGAGTAAAGTGTTTTTTTCTAAGTTATACAACACAGAAACTCACTTTTAATTATATCTTATCTTTTATAATGTCCAATCTTACTTTATATACTTTGATTTCACATTTGTTCTTTTTATTTTATTTTGAAAACATATTGTTTTAATTGAATTAGATGATGACTTGTCTTTTATTTTATGTGAGAATTAAAAAAATGAAGTGAAATTATTTAGATTTATTTATTGATTTATCATTTTGACATCATTATTTTATGATAAAAATATAAATATTAATAAAATAATAATTCTGTATTTAACATTGATGCAATATAAGTAATTATTATTAAAGTATTTATGATTCATGTTATGAATATTTTATTGATGTTTACAACATAATTGTTATTGAATGACAGTGACTTTTTTAGTACTCTTGTACTCTCTAGCTTTTCATATTTATTAACTTGTTTAATTTCCATTTTTCATGTTTTTGTTTCATTTTTTTCTTTCAACTTTTTGAGCCTTGAAGCAATAAGATGTATGAGTACGTAATGATTATTATCATTGCTAATCTCTTTTGAATGACAACTAACTAGCTGCTGGTATACTAATACAAAATATATAATATTTTATTAGAGGATAATTCAAACACAAGTCTACCTTTTTTCGATTAAGTTGCTGATAATATTATTTTTTTAAAAAAAAATTGGTGCAAGAAGTTACAATTTTAATTAAATAGGTAGATTAGGAATGAGTTTTCATGATGTTATTACGTTGTTTGGAGAAGATATTTTTGAAATAGAAATTAGTAAAGATAGTAATAGGTAGAGTGAACTGTGCTTAATCATCAATTACATAGAAAGAGAAAGATCTTTACCACAAGCTAAAAGTCAAGATTTCTGAACAGATGCAGTATTAGAATTATCCATGTGTGGGAATGAATTATCGATGGTGAGATGCAGTATTAGAACATTATGTTACTACTGTTTTGGAAAGAACGCGATCAGAGTGGATTAGGGAATGAAAGGAGATGCACATAACAAGTTGCTTGCACTTGAGTTCTTGCAAGTAGTCCAACTAACACAACATGTTCTCATGAAAGCATAAGATGAAAGCTAGCTACTAGTCCCATTAACAAAACATGTCTTGTGGGGGACACGTTCTAAAACCCACTACTATATTACCATAAACAACCATACAGTTGTTGAAAGACAAAAATAAATGAGAAATATCATTTATGTACACGGGAGACAGAAGAAAAGTAGTTTTCCCTTTTTCTTTTTGTGCTGTCTTGTGGGGTGAGGTGGAGGAGTTTCAAATAACATTCCAAGTTCATGGTATCTTTCCACGAGCTGGTGAATTGTGATCCCAGAAACTGAATGGACCCTTAAAATTCAGTTCAACACCCTTCCAACCAATGTTAACCAAACATTTTTCATCTGTCTGCTTCCCAACAACTGACATTCAAACCATACTTCTCTCAGAAGTAAGAGAGATAGCTATATAATCTGGATTGAACCTGGCATAAACAAGAATCAAACATGGTCAATTGGCAAACTGAAGAAACAAAAAATGGAATGAAGCACAGGCCAGAAAATTGGAGTTCATATAACTGTCAATATGCTAGATTGATAGAATAACTAATGAGGCTTTCAAGTAGTTATCCTCTCATCCTTTAATCGGCATACACAGCATGGGCAGTAACAATTTTAGAAGGATGGTCATGTGAATGTGGCAATCATTATTATATAATAGAAACAGGATACACACTATAAAGCTCCCACGAGCGCCAGAAAACTTATAGGCAAAACGTGCTAAGGATTAAAATAAAGCATTGAATGAAAAGTCAAGTTTTTTAAGTTCCAAATGTCGTGTCAATATTGTATTTTTCATTGAATATTTCCAATTACTTGATTCCTTATCATTGAATTTATAGCCTTACTGTTGTATAGTGGCACTACAATAGGGTAAGCTAAACCAAAATATCATTGCTCAGTGATCTACCAATGGAATTACTATAAACACCACTTAGCTTCTATAGTGAGCTTTTTATCAATCAATATTTTTTTCCCAGTTAGAGTCAAACTTTAGAATATTGAACTTTCAAATGAATACCTGTTTAAACATGTCATTCACAAGCAATCTTGGTATCAAAGCTGCTGAGGCACATAGCAAAGGCCTGAAATGCCGAAATAGGGTATCGGTAATCCATTGTAAACAAATCCTTCCCAACTTTTCCAAATTGAAGGATTATCTTATCATGCTCTGGCCCAGCAGGTCCATTTTCTGCAGAAGCCACCAGCTGAAAGTTTTTAACCGAGGCAATTGTCACCCGACCATGAAAGTTTAAGCACCAACACTGGAGCTGCTCATGCCACCTGGGAGCCTTGTTTTTCAACACGAGCATCCCATCCTTTTGATCAACCAGGGGTCCAGACATGGAGTTTTCTACACGATTTGATTTTGATCGGAAAAAAGGGAACGAAGGAAACATATCTATGTTGTTAAGAGAAAATTCGGTCTGTGTAGGGGCTACTCCTCCAGCTTCAATTGCAGTGGCAGGAATAGAATCCATGACACAATGCATTCTCCTAGGCCCCCTGCTTAGGTTATACAGATATAGAGAGTTAATAGTTAGCTAATAAATTTTCAGCAAACACTTGGCCTACTCAAAGTCAGAGCATCAATGTCCACCACAGGAAACTCTATCGAATCCAAGGTTAAAATTTGTGCAAATAAGTATAACAACTATGAACTATTAGTTACTTCATGCACGAAAATCTACTTACAATTGCAATATGTAAAGCTTACCGGGAGCCTAGCACATTCAATTCGTATGAGATGTGGGCCACTGGATAGTTGCCAGTAGGGACCTTAGGCGAAACTTGTTTTAGATTCACCAGCCTTGTGGAGCGACTTTTCATAATCCTTGCCCCTGAATGAGGAGGCTGGCTGTCATAGATTGTGAACTTTGTTCCAAGAAAATTTGATCTGGTTATAAAGGGAAAGAAAAAAGTGTAAGTCAATGTACCAATAAAAAAGACAACGAACAATGGCCACAGTGCCCAATAGCATCACACCTTAGTTTCCCAACGTAGGAGTTGCTTCCCTTTGACATATCATCTGCATCAAGAGAGATGATATAATCTGTGCACGTTGGACGTCTGCACTTGCGTGCAGCCAGAAGGAACTTCCCATCTTCAGCTAGCGCTGAGTCGAGGAACACACTCTATTAGGATTAGAAGCTAAAGAATGGTGGAAAAACAAAGAAACTAAAGCTTTTACAGGAAGATTCAACCACAAGTTTTATTTTATACTCACTATTGGTTAAACTGAGAAACAAATAGTACGTTTGGGTGGACCGGTTGCGCTTTATAAAGCACCGGAGGAGATTCTCCCTTGGGCCAGGCTGCCAAAATTACTCACCAATAAAAACATTTCAGAGGCAAGAGGAGGGAAACAATTCATTGAAGTACTAAGTAGTAACATACAAGCACCATAGTAACATTCAAGCATCATGCCTTTCCAATGAACAAGGGAATCTTTAGAGCAATACCATGGAGAGAAGGGAAATAAAAACAAATCAGAGCATTTCACACCAAAGAGGCATCTTCTGGTACCCACACAACCCAAAAGTGTCTCTCTCCTTTAATCTTTTTGGCCAGTATATTATATAACAATGGCCACTACCCAACCAAAACATAATACATCCCAGCTAAATTAGAACAACTGGGTAGCATAAGAAAACAAGGCTAGATGTAAGATGCACTGAGGATGCCAGTAGTAACAGTGTCAATACCAAGATGCCACTTAAAGTGGTCCTTTCAAAATGTTGTGGAAGCTATTAGTGAGTCAATGCCCATGTAAACTTCATAATAATTAAAAAATTGACATCACTATATAGTGGTCCCAGCCTCTTAGTGATGGAGGGGCAAAAAGAGTATCTAGTATTATGCAAAAAATATCCTCAAATACGATGGACCAACCAAAATTACAATTTTCCAAAAGGATAAAAAGAACAACAGAGGGATTTATACAGAATAAGCAGGAATTTAGCAGTTTCTTTTTCCAGAGATAGTGTTAAAAATCACGGAAAACAGAATCTGTCAAAAACAATTCACCATTGCTTTAGTTGGATAACAACCACTATGAAGAACAAAATTCTCCCTCCAAATATTGAACGGGATTACAAACTTAGAACTCAAATTTAAGATACTAATTACGTTGAAACAACCCACGTCAGATTATCCATACATTCAGTGGTAAATTATAGTTCTATTTAAACTTTTCAAAAATACATTAATTACTTTTCACCAACTACTCTTTTGTGAAAAAGAAGAGAAAAGCAATAGCATATGAAATGTCATGATAATTAAAAAGACACGTAAAAGACATTAATGATCTTAATACAAACAAAGAGGTTCAGTATATTTTAATCCATGCACCATATCCCTATACGTCATATAAAAAGATAAGGAAGAAGCCATGCTCGAAGAGATTATTAATATTCCAAACAAAAGAAGAAAATAATATTTAATAGAGTCACACAATGAAAGTGAAAGACCCAAAAAAATAAGTTCATTGATCCAGCTCTACCCATTAGCTCACAATTACCTTCGCCCTTGCCTTCACGCCACAGGCGAGGTGCATCAATATTTTTATTTTTTTTCAACCATAAAACAATCGAAGCACAACTCATCACAACATCGAGCCAAGAATTTCGTAATCAATATTCACAAAAAACAATGTTGGGAAGAAAGAAAACAAACAGTGGGTAACACAAGAAAACCTCGTTGCACTCAATCAAAATATCATGCTAATGAGGAATCATACCAAACCCAATCAATAAAATAATCTCAACGCCAAAAAAGTACAAAATACCCTCTCAACTCAACAAAAAATTAATAGAAAAGTAAACGACTATATATATATAGAGATTTTGAGAGAGCATATATTTAACTTAAGACAAGTAAATAGTGCTACATGCACTTGTACACAAACATTTTATTGTAAGTTTATTAACTTTTGTAATAATTATATTAATGCTATGCTATCCAATCACAGACATCTAACTCGTCTGATCCTTATGTCATCCAATCACATCTTAATTTTGTTTTGATTCCTGCCTTCAACTGTGACCTAATTCTGTAAAGTAAAACTGTCAGACATTTTTTATCAGTTTAACTGCAGAAAATGTGTTGCTAAAGAGACAATTTCGGGCAATTATCCACCACCAGAATATTTTGGGCTATATTACGCTCCCAATTTCTATTTATTGCTGTGTTGGGTAACAGAGTTAAAGACACACTAGACTTCAGGGACCAAAACAGAAGTATGTATGAGGAAAATTAAAATAAGCTCTAGATATAAAGAGTGGTATGTAAAAATGGTGAACAGTTATCAAACATCTTAAAAAAAGCGGTATCAACTACTATGATCTCTGATTAATTAATAGTGTGCAGTGCGTTGAGTAAAAATTTAATTTTGAGGAAACCCCATGGAAAATTGAAGGCGAAGGAAAAGGGTGGTGGAGAAACCTGTTTAACAGAAATGGGGAAGGTGATTTTTGAGGAAAGTTCGGGTGTTTTGACAATGTCTTTGGTGATTTGTCTCCAGCTGCGGCACACGCCGGCGCAGGCGACGACGCTCTTCCGCGGCGGCCACGTGTCCTCGGAGGCCTCGATTCGGAGGAGAACCTCTCGGAGAAGCTCTTGGGGCATGTTAGCCCAACAACTCTGTCTCATGCTGTCACCAACACACTCTTCTTGCTCCTGCACCACGCGATGCGACCTCGATCTCATGCTTCTGATTATGCCCATCTAGATCACCGATTCCGATTCCGTGAAAGGTTAAAGACTTTAGGAGGAGGAGGAGGAGGTGTACGCGCGTGTGAGAGAGAGAAAGATAGAAGGGAGGAAGAAAGGGTAGTTATTTAAGCGTGTTGCGTTGATTGAGGAGGGAAAAAGTTTTTTTTTTTCTTCAGGGGGATTAAAAAATTGATTCTTTTTTTGTGGGTTGGGGAAGATAAGAGAAAGGGTAGGAGAGATGCAGAAGAGAGAGAGATGGGATTCTGATAAGAGAGAGAGGGGGAAGGCAGTGGTTTTGTACTTTTGTGTTGTGTGTGTGTTGGAGAGAGAAAAGAAAAGGAGGGGAGATAAAGGGTGATGCAGTAAAGTAAAATGCAATGTGATAGTTTTGATCTGATCTAAGATGAGAGAGTTGGTTCTTACTGAGGGAAAGAGAACAATGAGTAGCAGCAATACAGAGGAGTGTTAGCCACATGGTATGGTAGGTAGTAATTGTTTGTTTGGTGATGGTGGATAGTGTTTTTTAGGCTTTTTGGTAAATTAACTTGGTTAGCCCAATAGAGAAAACACAATGATAATGATGATGATGATTTGGTTGAAAGGTTAATTGTTTGTTCTTCTTCTCATTAAATGTAGGGTAATTACAACAGTCTACCAACAACAAATCTCATTCATTTACATAGTAAAATTATTTATTTTTATATTAATTGTCTTAAAAGTTATCTCAAGAATACTTTTACTAGTTGATCAAGGAAATCAAACTCTTAAATAGATTAGTTCAATTAGTTTAAACTAGATTAGTTCTTTAATATGTTGTAGGTGTTTTATCTCTTCCTATACAACAAACAATATTGCTGATAAAGGATTTCTCTCTTACAAGATTAATTTTATAGTTTCTTATAGTATTTTTTAGAAAAATTATAGTCAACCACATGAAATCTTTATCAACATCAATTTTATTGGAAATTTTAATTTAAAAGAAAATTAAATATGTCAATAAAAAATTATTCACATTTAAAAAGAGGACGGGCACGTAATATAGATGGATCTAAAATGAAGGTCTTCATCAATCATGATCTTATTTTTTATTGTATTTCTATTGCAAGGTTTTATAAAGTCTTTACATTAAAATATATTTGACATAAAAATAAAAATAAAACTTAAGATTTTGTATAAAATTCTGAATGATAAAATAAATAGATTGAAATATAAATAATATACTATTAAATATAAAATTATAAAACTTTTATATTAAAAAAGAAACATAAATTAAAACATATTATGACCTCATGATGTCCTACTTCTTATTTATTGTATTCACTTAATTACTTGCTCACTTCTATAATAAAAAAAACAGTTTAATATATATCATTTAGTTATATTAATTATAGTATCATTTATTATTTTTATTAATATTTTTATGGTTGTAATATTTTCTGTCATTTAACATTATTTTTTGCATTGATTGATTTTTTGTAAAATGTTAATTTTTTTTTCAACTTGTTTTGTGATAAAAGTTTTATATTAAAAAATTCCATATATAAAGAAAATAATATTTAGTAAGATTTGTTTTCTATTAATGTCTTGTTTGGATTTGAAGAGGAGTAATAGAAAGAGCTAATACCTCTTTATATTTGCTTTGAATGATTATGGTAAGAATGATAAAATAGAGAACCCTGGGGTGGGAGGAGAATTGCTCACTATGTGATAAAAAAAGAATAGATATAAGAGTACTTTTATTGGAACACTCAGGTTAAGATTTGAGTTTTATGCATAATGATAATAAAAATAAGATATAAAATAAAATATTATTTATTTATAAGTTAAAATGTAAATAATATAATATTATATAAATTTTTTACAATACTTTTATATAAAAAAAAATTAATATAATTTTAATATCAATAATATTTATAAAAAAAAATTAAAACATGACAATTTCTGTCATAAATATATTCTAAGTGATAAAGGTAGTTTTACTATTTATCCTTGTATGAAGGATATTAATGAAAATGAATTACAGAAAATAAAAATAAAAAATATTTGGTATTAATATTATCCATAAAAATAAATTAAGATACTGTGAATAACTTCTACGACCTTTATATGTTTCATACTGATGAAAACAAATTACAAAATAAAAATACTGATTAGTCTTGTTACTTGATGAGGGGTACATCACTTCACTCCTCAACATTCCATAATTACTCTCTTAATTCAATGAATGCAATACAATGTTATAATATTATATGATCATGGTTTACATGTGAAACACAAACCCTAAACACAATCATAACATTTTAAGTCAAAAGTGAAAGAGAAACAATAAATTAGTATACAATAGTAGCAAATTATACTTTAACATGTTAGGATAACATATTTTTATTTTAATAAATTGTAATCAATACAAAAAATTGTGTTTAAAAGATTGTATTAGAATCAAACAAAATTTGGTTAAAAAATTAAAAGTAAATAATTTAAACTAAAAAGTATAACATTCAATGCTACAAGTACATTTTCATTATTACTTTTAATAATCTTTTGACTAAAAAATAATTGGTAATTACTCAAATTGAGTTTTTTTAAGAAAAAAATAATATAATTTTATATTATAATTCAATCATAAATTTATATGGATGATTAACGGTTACTAAACTTCCATATTTTGATGAAAGTATATGTATCATTCTTTTTTAAACTTTTAGTTTGAAATTTTTTATATATAATGCGTACAATATGTAAGTTATAACTTCTAATACTGAATTTAATGCGTATAATATATGAGTTATAACTTTTAATATGAAATTAAATTTAATTTAAAATCTAATATTTAGTGATTAAATTATTATTAAGTCTAATTTAAATTAAAATATAATATTTTTTACTTTTATTAATTATTATCAAATTTAATTTAACTAATATTTATTTATTTTATTTTTATTAATTATATATTTTTTAATAAATTAAATAAATTATTGTTATATAAATAAATATAAGAAAATCCAATCCTTCTCTAAAATTGCAAATTTAATACGAACTTACTAATTTAACAGATTTTACAAATTAAATATAATTTATAAAAATTAAAAGTTATTTAAATTGTGAGCTAAATACTCAAACATCACATAAATGGATACATAGATATATATATATACCCCCACACTAGCTACTACTGTAAAAAATTGAATGATACTAAAAAGATCATTTTTCTGTCTTTGACTGCGTATTATTTCTTCTCTCTAAATTTTCTTTCACCAAATTGAAAAAATAATTTCACAAAAAATTGCAAAAAATGTAACAATTGATCAGCCTGTAAGATCGAGCAAATAAACGAGTTTTTTAGCCAGGAATCATGAATAAGACGGATTAAAATTTAAGAAAAATTGTTCATGATCATGCGAAAATATCACATTGAAACCTCGTACAATTTGAAATGAGGTGTTGAACTTTAATAGTAACTAATAAGAAATTTAAGCATATAGTATAAGTATTTATAGTTATCTATTTTGATCTAATCTTCACTTTTGAAACAAGCTTTTGAAGTTTTTTGGAAAAAGATTGAGTGATATGATAAATGAGTAATCACATGTAGCAGTTGTTAGGCATATATTATTATTGTATATTATCATAGCTTTAACACTGAACCCGTACTAAACAACACATCATCAAATATCATTCCATTTCACATCTAACACACATTTTAATATCACCAAAACTCGACAACTGCAGCCAAACAAAACATTCAACATTGTTTAATTCTTCATCATCAAGTACCATGCACCATCACTTTTCTCACACAAAAGAAAACATTATTGTCTACATCTTATACTTTTAATAACCATTGTTTCTTCTTCAAACATGGGTGGTGAAGGAACCTTAAAACTGTGTTTATGTTTCCAATCATATGCAATGGTACAATTCATTCTATTTAATCAAATAAGTTATTCTGTAATTTTTTTCCTCAATGAACAGTATGAAAATATTATCTCACTTTCTATTTTTTTTACTTTCTTTACTCTTACTTTTTTTCACCAACTCGAATTTTAGTATTAACTTTATTTTTAGTTTGTTGAAAAGTAAGTTCAAGTAGTACTTCATTTCAATCCTTAATAAAAGAAATTAAGTATTTTTCTCTTAAATTTGAGTTTAGTTTTATTTTTCTTCCTCAAAATTAAATGTGATTATCTGTGTTCTCCTTGTTAAAAATAACATGCTTTGTTTTTTTACATACACAAAATGGAGAAAAAAATGAAAAAGTCAAGAAAAACATCAAATATTATTTTTTATTCATGATATTTTTTTCTTTGTTTTATTACATAATAAAAGATTAAAAAGCACGTCACATTCACGTGTTTTATTTTTCTCCAACATAAAAAAAAGAGAAAAATATCTTTATTTTCATTTGTTACTCCTATTAAAAACTAAGAATGGTCTATTTTTAAATTAGGACAGAAATAATTTTTTGAATAATGAGAAAAAATACAATATTTGTTGAGAGGACATACTTAAGCCTATACTTGTTTATATATATATATATATCTTAATCTATTATTTATAGTGGCTCATGAGACAAATACATCATCATACATGATGAATCACTATAGTTGTTAGTGATAGTTGTAACATTCAATGTTTTAGTTGATTATTTCCCTTTTATCCAAGTTAGACATGTAAATGATGAGTGAAAGAATGAGCTAATTAAGAAGCTTAGTGTCCTTAATGTTATTATTGTGGAATTGATGAAATGAGTGCA
The DNA here is from genome assembly GCA_030347555.1 of Lablab purpureus. Lineage (NCBI taxonomy): Eukaryota > Viridiplantae > Streptophyta > Magnoliopsida > Fabales > Fabaceae > Lablab > Lablab purpureus. The sequence continues at coordinate 14,759,163 of CM059259.1, forward strand.
TAAGAAAAAGAAGAAAAGAAACATTGTGTCATTGTCCAAATAGGGTGGATGAGTTTAGTGGCACTGTTCTTAGCATTCCTACCACAACTTAGCAGTAGGTAGAACTCATCATACCCCACCATACTAATATCTATACGCAAAAACAATGGTTTTCAGTGCATTATTAGGGTCCATTCTATCAACCACTTCGATTAATTTGCTAACCAATTTTCCTTTTCACACCAACAAATACTTGTTCATGTCAATACTCCCTTTTACCTGTACAATTAGGTTTTCATTTCTTTTCCAACTATGGAGAATAACTTCTCTTCAAGTTAGGCTAATGCTACCAAACATTAACAACATGCTACACTGCTTTTTCATCCTTTTCAACATAAATCTTAGTTAAATTTTTAATTTGCTAGTTATTAAAGTAATTTGTGGTTGAATGAAGTACCATTTACCAACACTTCACCTTTCACCTTCAACAACAATAAAAAAAATATCTTTGGAGTACTTTACTCTATTAGGTAAATATAAAAGCTTTAAGCATTGGACAAGCTAAAACCACCCCAACAATAACAAAAGACTTTAATTTAAGGTACCAAAATTTTTCACTTTAAGTGTCCATTACAAAACTTAAATGTTGCAATACACTGCTACAAAAGGGCTTTGTGATGTAACATATAGTGGTGCTTTTGCAAGTTTCCAACTAGGACAGTGTGAAGGATTGAGAAGAGTAAGATCTAATAATTTCTTCCTTGTACAAAATTATATGCATAGTTCCTAATGTTTTATTTTTTTAAGTTTTTGTTTAATCATATGGATCTTTTCTTAAAACACCAACATACATAACCTAGTACACAACATTTTTGGTAGAAAAGAAATTATAACTAAAACAATTAGAGGACTAATCTTTAAAAAAAAAAGTACTGAAAATAAACATGCATGATTATAAATTTTTTCCCATCAATTTGACAAATGTTTTAAAATGAAGTAGTTATATTAAAATATTCCACCAACACAAAAGTAACCATAACTTACATAACTAAATGGATGAGATGTAGATGGTCTCCACCTCATCACCAGATTTGAGAAAATGGCATAATCTTATAAAGTGGGAAACTGTATATTAAAAAGAAAATAAATAAATAATAATGAAGTTATGCAATTTACAAGACTTCAATAAATACCAATAAGATGGTACAAAAGTGGAACTTTGGTTACTTTACTTGTCACAAACCTTTTATTCTTAGTTTCATACTATATAACTGTTGCAATTTTTTTTCTATAAATTACAAGTGTGTTTTTATAGAACACTACCAGATAAATTCATTGCTACAGTAATAGTGTTACACAGTTGAAATATTTGAAACAATTACTTATATAAGATTTGAATTCAATTTTTTTTATTTATTTAGCCAGAGCAACCTCTTGTTATTACTTGTTTCTAACTAGAATTTTATAAAGTTTTACAAATTTCTTTTGTCAACATTGAAATTGTATTTATTTTAGCAAGCAAATGAAGTCAGGTAGGGTAATTTAAGACAAATTAGTTGTCATTTTAAAAGACACGTGCTTAGAATCCTAAAGACTTAAATAATATATGTGAATTCATTGTTCAATTTCAAGAGTTATACTGTAATAGCCTATGACCTATATGCTTAATTTAGCATGAGAAGTCTCATTCTTTCTCTTAATTGGGATAAGATGGAGAGAAAAATGGACATGTAAGTTGTGAGATAATAACATAAAAACATTACCCTTTAAATTTCTATATGTGTGATGCTTATTATGAGATAACAAACAAATATAACAAAAGATGATTTTTTTTTTTTTAATTTGAAAAGGGATAGTTCTTAATAGGACATGGTGGGAGAAGATATTAATGGGGGAAGTGACGTGTAGGCAAAATTCCAATTGTGTTGAAGTGTTGTGTATTTGAAGTTTTGTGGGTTAGCAAAGAATGACGCAATGTTCTTTATGTATGTTCGAAGAAGCTAAATATAGATGGTAATGGAAGGAGTGAGTGTATCTTTAGATCTGTGTCATTCAGTTGTCTGCATAACTTAAGTGCTTAGTTTATTGATAGAATTGCAGATAATCCAAAATAAAAATGAAAGCTATGAAAAATGACAAAAAAGAAGAAGTAAGGACCACATAGGTGTAGAGAAAAAGTGTAAAACTATTTTTGGCAAACAAGAAGATATTATTAAGTGAGTCATAGTAGCACTACCTCTAATAGAAGGGGGGAAAAGGCAAGATAATGCTTTGAAGGTAGAGACTAAATAAGTTTAAATTTATGTTAGGAAATTAAATTGTGTGTGACTTTCAGTTAGAAATAATAGTTTCTTATCATTTTCAACTTAATTAGAATTTAAAATGAATTTTACTTCTAATCAAATAAAAAAAGTATAAATTGTAAAACACTTGCACACATACTTGTCTCCATACAAAATCATTATCCCACAAAAATTGTAAAAGATTTTACATTATAAATTTGTTATAGAAGTATATATGTTTATTAATTATTATTATTATTATCATTGTAATTCTATTGTGACCACAAAAATTACCTTTCTGTTTTCCATTAGTAGAAAAAGAAAAAGGTTTAATATTTTCATTCTTTTATTATATTTTTTTAATTTATACTCCAGTCAGAAGAAAATTTTCAGTAGCATTACTTTAATTTATATTATAATAATAGATCTGGATTTAATTCTTAAAATAGAATAACCTCTATTTTATTTCTTAAAAAATCTTTCAATACATGTTTATTTTTTTATCTTGTAAATTTATATATAAAATCAAATTAATATTTATTAGTTATCAACAAAAAATATTTCTTTTTATTTGAATTCTGTTATTCTATTCTATATTTATATAAGTAAAAGATATTTTAAATTTTAGATGTTACATTTAACAAGAAAAAAAATCATTGTGTAAAAAAAATGAATCATACTATATAACAATTAATTTTTCATATAAAAAACAAAATAAAAAAAAACTCATTTATATTCCAATCCCATTCATCAATAATAAGATAAAAATAGATTATATATAAGGGAGATAGAAAAGGGAATAGGTGATGAAATGAAACAGAGTACTTAAAACCCTATTGCAAGATAAACAAGTGGTGACCCCACCTCCTGGATACGAAACTTTATCTTAGTAAAAATATTATTTAATTTCATAAAATAATAATTTATTCTTCTTCTTTACAATAATTTCTTAATCGATTTATTCAGCTCATCACTATTATACTACAGCACGAAACAATTATAACACTAAAGAAAAATATATCAAATTAAAAAACTTGAAGAAAAAGTGTTAGTAGTTTATTAAAGATACATGTTTATAGTAAACTTATTTATGATAATTTTGAACAAGTAAACCTTTTTCTTTTAACATAAGTCAAAATAAAATCAAGTATCTTTGATTTTTCCAAGAAAGCATTGTCCTAGTTGCACTCAATCTGTCCCAGCACATGGTATGACGTCATCTATTATAATCAAATTAAAATTTCGTACATTTGTTTATTTTTTTTTCCAGGTGGCATAAAGGGAGAATCAGCGATTAGATATTAGTAGATATGAATGAGTGTGGATGTGGACAATTCCTATATAAGAGACAAAAAGCAGTCTTGTGCCAAATGGACAGAACATCTAATGAAATTCTCAAAATCTTCATTAAGTTGGAGCACTGGATTCTCCACTCCCCACTCCCCACTCCCATCGAACCATCCACAGGTAAGAAAAATGTGGTGAATATTCATATCAGTCATGAATGTGCTTCAATGATCATTTTCGGCATGAAATGGCACAAAAAGGACAACGTGCTAATAAATTTACTGTACTCCCGAATGACAATAAAACAGAAGTTGAGGTACCGTTCCTATAGTGTGCTTAGTGCACAAACACGTGGCCTCCATTCTAAAAAGATCTTACCTTTTTCCTCCAAAGTTACTTCAAAATTCTAAATCCAATTTACATTATATGATAATTGCCAAAATTCCTACAAGTGTCATAATGCGAGGAGGGGAATTTTTTGTTGGTTCAAAATAAATTCAAAAGAAAAAATCACTGATTTGACACAGTTGAAGTTTGTGAATCATATACATTATCTGCAACACACACTTGACCATACAAGGAATGAACTATGAACAAAAACCAAAAGATTTCTTGATTGCCTACTAACTTCAGGATATATAATTTTCATAATCCTGATACAAAATGTCTCTGATAATTACGAATTTAAAAATTCAGCAAATGTGACTCTGGATAAATAATAGCAGATTATCTAACTAAATAAATTGTTTTCAAGAATGATTTCCGGAAAAAATTGTGAAACAGAAGTTTTAGTCTGTGATTATCATCTGATCATATGGTTAAACAGACCAAAACTTGCTTTTTCTGACAAACAGAAACCTGTTTAACAGCTGATAACATCGTAAATCTTCATTTCTATTCACAAATATATTCTTGTGTGGAGAAACTTTGTAATATCACGAATATAAGTTTCGCATAGAAAACAAAAGATTAAAGAACAAGTTGAGGATACTGGGCTGGTCATATAGAACTAACAATTTCTTCATTTCCATCCATTTATATAACAGAAGTTTTCATGTACAAAGCAGATGACAGGATACACAATTTGAGTAAAATTTACTTTATCAGCTTCAAAAAAGGAGCTAAATCCTAAACTCAAGTATTGGTTACCTGTACCTTTACCAACCCAAAAAAATTCCACTACGGTTACTAAATAACAGGAACGCTCCCATTTGGTTGCTGCATTGTTCCAAGGGAATTTCCTACAAAAACAGAACAAATAACACTCGTTAAAAACTTGATCCAATCATTTTCCTTCAAGCTAAACATGCTACAGCTTATCATGCAAGTATCACTACAAAATTTGTCAGCTTCGTTCAAAGCTTTAACCTCAAGACTACTTGTCACAGCAAGAGATACACTTTTGATGATTACTTAGTTTTCTAAATTTAGCATACAAACTCAATAACAGATTAGATTACCTGTGTTGCTAGCAAATGAATAAGATGTTGGAAGAAAGTTGCTTCTAGTCAAACCAACATGAGTGGTTGCAGACCTTGAAACATTATCAAGAAGAAACTGATTTGACAAACCACCACTTGGCAGGCCTCCTGCTTTTAGTAAGCAAATTTCTGAGCTTTTGGCAAGAATATGATCAGATTTTTGAGCAGGTGATCGGCCCTATTTTTCAAAAGCAAAGAAAGAAATTCTCAGAGTTAGCTTCATTAGTATGGAAATAAGTTTTTTCTTGGTGGGAAGTTGGGTTGGGGGGGAGGGGTGATGGAAGGTATTTCCACCTTTATCCTTTAACAAAAAGTCATAGAGCCTAATTCCTCATTATTTTCTGTTTATAATAAACAAAGATTAAAAAAATCACCTGAGTAAAGAACTTACAACATATTTAATTTTGTCAGTCTGATGTGTACATCTAAGACATGTTAAATTTTGTCAGTCTGATTTGTACATCTAAAGACATGTTAAATTTTGTCAGTCTGATGTGTACGTCCAAAGATTGAATTTTCAATCTGCATAACTTTGGTGATCACATGATTCGGCCTATAATTTTAAATGAACAGCCTTAAATAAGAATAAAGAATGGCATACCTCGTGCACATCGTCCATTGGATCAAATGAAGGGCACCTAAGAGATGAATCTTGGAAGGAGACCATCGCTGCATGTGATGTCTTTGGACACACATCAGCACGCAATTGCTCGTTTAAGTTCTGGAAGTAAAGATGGCGAAGTCTGGCACGCAGTCGATTGGTCCTTTGTGAATAAAAGATCTTCGTAGCAAGGGGTGCAGGAAATTCTAATTCAACAAAAAAAAACGTGTTGTACAAACACCAAGTAGTATTAGAAACACTCAACTGAAAAATTAAAGGAAAAAACATTCGAGGAAAGGTCTTCCATTTTACCAGTTGCCGAAAGTTAATGACTTTTAAAACTTAGATTATATAATTTTTTAATACCATTCTTCGTTGTGTTTGGATGTTCCACAACGACCTGCCCAAGGAATTTTTTGTTAGGATCTCCATGTTCTGAAGTAGTTCTTTCAACCAAATCCTTGCCTGAATGGAATCCAAAAAACTAATTAGGTGATTCATTCCATGCCCAGGTCCCTAATCGCCAAAGAGCTAACATCATAATACAGTAAAAGCAATAGCACAGTCGTCATTAATGTCAGACTAAACATTACAAAAACCATGTGTTCACTGTGCATACCTACATATAAAAGTTAACAAGAACAGTCACAAATAAAAAAGGACCAATTGCATTAATATCTTTATATATAGAAACTGATAACGAAAAGCTCTGCAAGACCAAAATTCATTTGCTCTTGACAGACACCGTAGGAGGCGGCCTTTGGTGGCATAAGAATATTACGAGAAAAACACAAGTAGTTTCTCAAAAGTTAAACACCCTTCAGTGTCCAGATATACATAATTTTAGATGTATGAAAAGAACTTTCACTTGAACACAATTTTCCTATTTGATGGATACAAAATTATTATAGAATAATTCTAAATTTGAGCATACATGGAGATGAATAATAGCTTGTATACAACTTTAAATTTATGAAAGCAGAGCTACATTTAGCTAACTCTTTATCCATTTGTAACTTTGCCTTTGTTTGCTCACTAGGATGTTTTTAGAATGTACATGCCCATGTTTTAGTTCACTTATAAAAATGAAATATGATGGAACAAAATTAATAATTGTATTTTCACATCATGCAAACAAATTATTTTCAAGTTAGAGTTTATAAGCAAAAATATAATGGAAGAAACTCATCACAGTTCGGTACGTCCTGTACGAACAAATTTTTTCAGACCGTATAATTGCACACTTACAAGTTATTCCATCTGTGAAACTCTGAGTTTTGGTCTCTCCAGAATCTGTTCCAGGGCTTTGTAGTACAGGTAGGTGTGTGTTTGCTCTCCTGCAATGAACATAACAGATTGGATATAAATTTACGAGGAATGAGTAAAAACTAAAATAAATGGGAATAAATATTGAATTCCAAACATAACTTTTAAACAAATATGTGTGCTAACCTCTATAATTATAGTTTAACTTCTTTTTCAATACAGTGAAGGTATACTGGATATGGCAACCATTCACACTGAATGCCAGACTACTTGATAATTGATTAACATAATATCTCAGCAGTTTGAATCTAGTTTTCCATTTGATAGAAGTACTTTATTGGGGGAGGGGGTAATGGAGGAATTATACAAGAAATGAGGAATTGGAATTTATTTTCTATTAATCATGAATTATGATTATTTTCTGGTAGCAGAGGCACACAAAATCACTAGAACGCTCCAAACATCAATATATCATCTAAGCCACAAAATTAATGACAATGATATCAAAAGTAATCATACTACAACATGTGTATGCACAACAGAAGAACCAAGAAAGCATACAATTTATGACGTTTTGTTGGAGGATGCATTACAGAAGCTGGGTGGTCCCTGTTTCCAGGATTAATTCCAGTACCATCCATCAAAGATGCTGCATCGACACAAGTAGAGTGTTCTAAGGAAATTGGAACTAAAATGAAGCAAGTTTCCATATTGATTAGCAAACCAATAACTTAGGGTATGGCATAATAGATATCTGTATCCAGAAACTATAATAGTACACCACTCCAGCAAAACAAACTTGAGACCTACACCCAACCATATTCCCAATAAAATGAGTAAAAAAAATATCAAATTGGTCTTAACAAAAGAAATTACGGTCTAAACAATCATCATCAATCAACATAGTATAATACTTCAAATCAATTGACGGTTAGCAATATAATGAGAGGTTTTGAACTAAACCTGCAAGCCAATGAGAAACAAAACAAATATCATAATCTCCAATGCTCATGAGTAAAATGGTAGACGGAGGGCTAAATTTTAGTTCCACAAAAATAGTTGCAAGGCCACAGCTAATGACATTTGGTTGTTGAAGGTTTCAGTAAAAGTCAGCAACACAAGTAATAGAAATGGCAAACTAATATATAAGTTTAACACCAAGACGCCTTTAGTTGTTGACCAAATAATTTTATAATAGATAAATCTTGACAAAAATTAAAAAAAACAGCAATCCTGGTAAAATGGAGTTTATAAGAAACATGCATAAAACTTATGTGCAAGAATTCCACTGATATTGAAAGATAAAACTTACAAAAAAAATTGGGCTTTTACCTTTAACCTTGTTTGAAAAGGGAATCACTCTGATTTGACTACTCAGGTGAGATTGCGACAAATCCGAGTCAATATTATCCATAGACCCAGACCTTCTCTGCTCCCCAACTGCTGAAGCTTGTTGTATGAGGGGTTATGAGGCACAAAAATTAATGTTACAAAAACCTAAAAGGACTCCCTTAAACGAAGAAATCTACTGAAGAAATACAAAACACAATTTTCAGAAAGGCTTAAATATGATTTTAGTACACCTAAAAACTAAGTTCTGATTTTGGCCCCTGTATAATTTTTTCTTTGTTTGTGTGGTCCCTCTAAAATTAAAAATTACCACTTTTGATCCCTAGTATTACGTGACACTGATTAACTACTTATGTGTTGAATAATAGGTTCCAAGAGAAGCATACTCATGTAATGTGATGTCACCATATTATTCATCTATCTTAAAATAAATATCATGGACTAAATACAGTGATTTAAAATTTTTGAAGGGATGAAAATCAAAGAAACGTAATTTAAAGGGACTAAAACTAAAATTCCCACATTTTACAAGGACTAAAAAGAGTACTTTCAATTTTATATGGATGAAAAACAAAGAAAAGAGAAGTATAGGAAACAAAATCAAAATTCGTTAATTTCACAGGGACCACAAATATATTTAAGTCTTTCAGAAAACATGATTGTTATATGCCATCTATGAAAAAAGAATAGCAGAAGATTAAACTACTGAATACTAACTTAAGCTATACTAATATTTAAGCCTTTCAGAAAACATGATTATTATATACCATCTATAAAAAAAATCAGCAGAAGATTAAACTACTGAATACTAAACTTAAGTTGTACTAATATAGTATAGTAACTAAAAATGCATATTCATCTGATTAATTCATATTTTAAGGATACTAGCACAAGAAGCTGCTAACTTTTTCTTTTCCTTCCTAGGAGGTTTTCGATTCCCAGTGCTGCCATCAAGCTCTAACGTAGTTTGTTCTGTGAGCTTTAATGACCTACAAAGTTCTGAAAACACGGGGAGAGGGTGGTGATACAAGGTTCAGTATTAGTAACCTTTTAAAAAACGGGGGACAAACAACGAAAGCTGGTAGTAAACTAGCTAGCAACATTTGCAGGTCAATGTGAAACTGAATAATTTGAGAAGCCTCATGTATACCAAAAAAGACAAGAAAGTTTTATTACAAATACAAAAGAAGCCACCTAACCTGCATGAGCAGCAAATTGACTGTCCTTAATTGGCTTCTTGCAATTGTTGCAGCATACCTCAAAAAGGATATCAAGCAATCAGTTAAATGAATTTCTCTAGATTATACTTTTTTAAAAGCTAATGCCTGCAGATGAAGATATTTAAAAGTTACAACATCTAAATCAATTCTATAATTCAGAAAGTTGGCATAAAATGCATAAACTATTTCCAAACTGTGTCAGATGGGCTACTGTGTGCCATCCAGGTGAATATGCCAGTAGGAAACTAATAAAAAGAAGCAATAATTACTGAACTTAAGGTATACTAAACTATAGGAAGCAATAACTGGTTATAAATATTATGCCATGTCATATCCACATGAAACCATATAATAACAGGTTATACCAATAAAGAAACCACATGAAAGTTCAGGCCAGACACTTGGGAAGAAGTAAACAAATACTAGTTCACTAGCAGACAAGCAAAAGTAGAAACACGATGCAAACCTTACCAGATGCAAGGCATCAGTCGTGGGGCTCTCACCATAGACATGCATATCTGTGACATAAAATATGGTGAAGAAGCATTTTAAAAATCCCCAAACGAAAATGGCAATTGTACACAGACCAAAACACTGGAAAAAGAACACGACTCATAAAATTCATATAAGATGATAACAGAAAGCTAAACCCAAAAAATAATCCTCAAAACTAAACATGTTCATTCGACCATTATACATAGTTCCACATCAATGAAGCACTTGTCCCCGTTGCCCCTAAAAGAAAATATTTACATTTAGAATCTGTTAGGATAAGCTTCTCAATAAGAAACGATAATAAAAAAGGTAATACGAAATAAGTTGTTTCATAAGTTAAAATTAGCTTATACATAAACTAACTTGTAGAATTTCTTTCATTTAGCTTCTCTAAAAGCTAATTTCAACTTACACATAAACTAATTTATAACTTCCGAGAGAGGCTAAATCGATTTTACCTTGTTATTTTCTTTTTTAGGAAGTGCTTATTTAAGAATTTTCTTTTTCAAACAGAGCCTGATTGATTTTCAGTATGTGACAGTCATTACCATTCATTGTTCTACCAATTAAAAATGAGTACAGATTAAATCACATTGAACTAAATAATAATGAACACGATACATTAATATCAACCACGGAATATCACACATTGTACACAAAAAGGTTGATTCACAAAACAAAAACAATTCAACCAACCTTCTTCGTGAAGCAAATTTGCTTCGTCTGCCTCACGTAGCTCTCTACAAATATACTCAGCAGCCGACTTCTGATGGGCAAAGTCATCTTCCAAACCATGCACAAACAAAAGAGGTTCAATCAGATATTGAAAATGAAAGCAAAATCTATAATTTGAAGAGTTTAATTGACATGCAGTATCAATCCAACAGAAGTAATGGTAAGTTACAACTTTCAAGATATTTATAATAAAAATAAAAAATAGCTTGTTTGTGATTAGATAACAATATAAAAAATTATTGATATTGTCCATGCATATCCTACCTATAATCTATAATCTATAATATTAAGAAGGGAATACAACGTTTTTATTATACAATCTTTGAGACATTTTTACCCATCAACTGACTTTCTTTTTCTATTTACCCATTAGCTGTACTTCGCAACTTCCAGAAGCCACTAAGACATCCCTCATCTGATTTATTTCCCCGCTAATTTTATCTCCTAACTATGTAATTTCTGCAATCTGCTATCAATTATTATTTTCTTTCTTCTTCTTTTAACTTCTACTTTATCTTTACATTCATTCCAGGAAAATAAATGCGGGCACTTCTTGAACTAGTTTATTCTAAAAATTAAAAACTATTTGTTGCGCGGTATTATATTATATTAAATATACGATATGATGACCTAACTCCAGCAAACAGTGTCAGGCATAACATGCAGCAAATAGTCACTGAGGGGTAAGGTCTACAAATACCTGCTACTGTCTGAGAGAAAGTCCCAGCAGCGAGAAGCCTTGCCATGACTTCCATTCTCCCACCTCCCGGGGAACATACCATTGAGAGGAAAAAATAATGCACCTGCAAAAGCGGTGAACGAGGGATCGTCATCAATCTAAGAGCAACAGACAAAATTGAGGCGAAAGAGCGAACGAATGCCGAATAAGGAACGTGAGAGAGACAGCAATGAAGGAAGGAAGGGGTGAGAAGAGAGAAAGAGGCATTCGCGAAACACAGGAATAGATCGCAAAGGGAGGAAAAGCATACCTGGAAGCGAGAAATGGAGCAATCGGTTAGCGAGCGATGGGCGATGAGCGATGAGAACCCTAGAAAAGAGAGGAAAAAATTAGGGAATCGGAATAAAATAGAGGAGTGGAGAGGAGGAGAGAGGAGGAGAGAGCAATGCATGTAGAGGAGAGTGAGTGGGAGGTGGTGAAGAGGTTGGCAATGGCGGAAGAGAAACCCTAGAAGAGAGAGAGAAGGAGAAGAATGGGATTTACCTTGTTTTACAGTTTGGGGGAATATGTTTGGGTTCTTCTCCTCTTCTCTTCTCTGGGGAGAAGGAGAAGGAGAAGAGGGAGAAGGCAAAAATAGGAGGAGCTTTGAAGAGAGGGCTGCGTGCCAATGCGTTTTGCGTAACGCCTTCTTCTGCACCACACTGTATCTCTACTGGACCGTCACTTCCTTTTTTTTATTATTAATAACAATAATAATTAATACATAACTACTACTTTTTTTATTTTATTTATTTGTATCTGTGTTTTCGTTTTTTCTCTTACAAAATTCAAACAAACTCTTGATCTTTTATCTATTTAAATGAGGCAAAATAGTTTTTCTGTCATCAAAGTTACTGATAATTTTAATTTAATTACGGTTAAAAATAAACCATAGAACAATACCCTTTTTATACCATACATAGAACAATAATTTGTTTATTGAAATTTTTGTAACATGAAGACAATGTTTAGTAACATGTTATTTAAAAACTGTAACATCTGTTACATCATCAGCACATTTATAAATAATAACATTGGTTATGCCATCACTACCAATAACACGTTCCTCTTTTACTACAATAGCTACCTTAGTTTCATCATTTTTTTTCTTTTTCCCCTTTCTCCTAAATCAAATAATATTACTTTCCTTCCTCTGCTTCTCATTGAATTTGAGTAGAAAATATTGTAACTGAAACTAGGTAAATAATATTTTAATTGAAATTAAGTTGGTGTATTATATTATATAGAAAATAATAATTATCTGCTTAACATTAGTGTTGAATTTGGATCAAGTTTCTCAAAAAGGCGATTTTTTTCAAAAGATTAAAATAAAATGATGTTGAGTTGATTACTACTACAAAGGAAAACATACCAGAAATTTGGAGAAGATCCAAGTTTTAATAAAGCTCGTGCGAATATTTTGTTGTAAATATGATTTATATGTTAAAATATTAATATTAATTTATTATAAATTAGAATAACCATATAATTTATATATTCATAAATAGTCACTGAATTTTAACAAAAAAACACCCAACGCTTGTATTACGCAGTACCCAAACCAAACTCTTTATATGGTATTAAAAAAATAGCAATCCAAATCATGACCCAAACCATTTGAACCTCCTCCAACTACATAAAACCAACCAATTGTTAAACACAACATTTTTTCGGCTTTTGCTTAGTTTACTCCATAATTACTAAAAGCACCCTGCACCAATAGCAAAAAATATAAAATACCCTCCCTTGCACCTCCGTTGTATTCACCTATACTTCCCTTGCCTTCTATTACCTTAGCTACAACATTCATAACAAAGTTTATGGAGTGTTCTGAGATAGTCATTCCAAAATACTTTTTCAGGTTATTCTATCCAAAATATATTTTAAATTAAAATCCCATAAATATTTTGAATTGAATAATCCTAAAAATATATAATGTGTTTTGAAAAGCTTGTGCAGAAAGCTTTTTCAAGAAACTTTTTTTTGAATAATTTGTTCCGTAAAGTTTCTAGAAAGATGATTCCAGAAGTCCGCAATAAAATAAACTATGAGGATAAAATATCATTTTAAAAAATATGTGAGTGCCTTTTAGTAATTATTGGGGTGGACAAAGTAAAAGCCCATTTTTTTCTCAAGCACACTTGCTTTATTTTATTTTTTCGGACAATTTTCTTCACAAAAATGCATATCTGTTTATCGTAATACAAAATGTGTTTTTCGTTTTGTATTGAAGTGTAACTTCCACTACAAAATTGTAACCATGTCTCTTCTGTTTTGAAAGCTTTTTTAAAATTTTTACATCAGTTAATTCCAAAATTTGAAAGAAAGAAGAGACGGATTAAAACTAAACTTTTCTGAACTATTTTTTTTCTATTTTTACTCGCGCAGATACTAGTTTAATTTTCATTTCTTACATTATTATTAAAGTACAGTAACATACTACTAGTTTTTTTCTCATCTCCTTAAAAACCAAAGTGTTCACCAACGTTACCAGATTATTATGAACAATAATATTGGTAAAACTACCTCGCTCTGCTCTGCGATTTTGGTTCCAAATATCAGAGCCGCACATTATGCTTCTCTTAAGAAGTGCAGTCCATTTCACAAGCATTTCAGAAAGGTTCCCGCGTATCACATATTAACATTGGTCGAGAACAACCATCACAATTAACAATAGTTATCTACCAAAGCATTAAGGAGAACACCATTATTTTGGAACCTCGTCCATTATACACAATTTCCCCCCTTATGGATGAATATAATATCCGACTGCCATACTGACAAGCGAAACCACGCAAACAAACAAAAATGGGAAGCCCTCCTGAGCTCTTTTCATTTTTATTTTCTTCTTCATCATCTCCTAACAAAATATGAAAAAAGGGTGTCAAATATAAAAAATGGTCATTCTGCAACTGAACATCAACAATAATTTCAAACATGGTGCACTTCTTCCAAGCAACAGAGAGAGATGAAGCATTCCACAGAAACCATCTATTGGATAACTATATATACCAAAACTAAATTGTTTAAGAAGGTAGGAAAATTAAAATCCATTGTCCATTGAAAGAGAGTGGTAAATTAAAAGCCACTTACCTTTTACGTTTAGATCTTACATGGCAAGTAAAATGGTGTCAGATGATTTGCAAAAGTCTACCAACCTATTGTTTGTTATTCCCTACTTCTTATTATGCTCTTCTGGATTGTGTCAACTGTTTCCATATAGCGCATAAAAGGGGGCTATTTAACATAAACAATGGAATTCGCGAATTTTTTATACTTCATTAGGACGGAAAATAAGATAAAAGTACCTACCAACTCTTGCTTGAGCAAATTTTTTTCTCGGGTGTTCGTGCGCCTCTCTTCATTCAACTTCGCGATGGTTCCTTCGGCCTGCAAAGAGAATAACTAATTGTTGATTGCTTCCATCTTAAGGTTGAAAATTACTTTGAAGGTCGAATTGCAAACCAAGGAACCGATTCAAGGAATTTATAACCTTATGCACATCATTGTGTAAGGCAATATGGTACTGCATAAGCATTTTACATTTTTACGCACTTGGCAATAAGCAATCATGAGTACAGTAGAGGAGAAAAAAAGACAAATTTAAACGTAATGATAAAACTTGCTCTTTTTAATTTTTTTTATAAACAAAAAAATTTAGGTAAGTTGAAATTGGAAACTCACCAAGCTAGAACATGTCTCAGTCTGTGGGTACTTCTATATTATCTCATTCTTTAACGCTATCTTTTGTAACAATAAGTAGTTACTACAAGTTGTATTTAAATCCTCACCATCAATGATAGGCGTCTAATTTTTTTGCTGTCTATCATGTTTCTATCTAAAACATGTTCTTTTATAGTATGTCACCCTTATTTCTTTTAAATTAAGTAAAATCCCAAGTTATTACATAGTACATAGCTTGAACATAATTTGCCCAATCCAAACTTTCCGTCAATTCCCCTTAAAGCTCGTAGCCAAATCCAAGTTCAAAATTGAAATATTTGTCACTGGCCAGCAATATTGTGAGAGTATAGTATTCTTGTTAAACTATAACTAACCAACCAATGGAACACGAAACTTAAAATCAAAGTAACTGTGAGATAACTGCTAATCTAAGTCAAAATGTACTTATGACAAACCTCTCTTAACTTTGCATCCATTATACTCAACCTTGACAGCAATTCCTTGGAATCCTTAGGAAAACTCAATTTCTCAATATCATTTACTTGCTTCATGTCCCCCACCTTCTCAACTAGTCTTGGAACAGTATCCTTATCCGTTCCATCCTCCTCCAAACCCTGAGCCACTTCCAAACTCTTTTCAACCTGGCAAAAGGAGAAAAAATTTTGAGAGCAATGTTCCTCTCACGAGAAATTATTAGTCTCAGACGATCTTTTCTTGACTTGTAATTGAGTTTTATTGTAAATGAAAAAATTAAAACACATTTCATATAAAAACATTAGTGAAGACGATAGACACACGGTGGTCCATGAAATAATTGGGCATGAATGAGAGTGATATATAAGTGGGAGAAACTCACTGTAAGAGGGGAAGGCATTTGGATGGGTGGATCTTGGTTCAAATCTCCATTTTCCGGGGAAGGAGATGGGGTAATGAGGACCACCCTTAGTTTCTTCTCCTGAACAAGTCTTCCACTGTCTTTCACAAACTATGAAAGCAAAGAGGGAAGGGATTAATGTAACTAAACCGCATGACAAACAAGATAAGCTGAATAACATAAAGTAAAAACATGACTGACGAGGTCAGACGAAATGTCATCCTCGGTTGTTCCAGGGGGGACAACCGCGCTTTGAACGAGGAACTTGTCTTTGCAGTTGAAATCCGGTGGGGCTGTGCGCTGAGCCTGCATAGTAACTACCTCCAATCCAACAAAAAACAGAAGAACAAAAGACGTTAATTATTAATAAACGGTAACAGGTTAGGGAAGTGAAAAGTAAGAGAAGCGTAGTAGATACCGGTGAAATCACATGTTCCGTGGGGTTGGACGATGCCGACGGTTGGTCTGACGCAGTATTTCTTGGGCGAGGTGGTTTTGACCTGAATTGCAAATGATGAGAGGTGAATTGTTGAATTGCGATGAAAAGTTGGTTAGGAGTGGATTAAGTAGCACCTTGAAGGCAACATGGTGAGAAGCGTGGTTGGCGAGACGAACCACGCAGGAACTCTGTTTCTTCAATTCAACTGAGAAAGAGAGAGAGAGAGAGAGTGAGGAAGCGAAATGAGAGGAGCGGTGGAGAGAGAAAGGAAAACTTACAGCGAAAAGTGATGTCAGGAGGATGGATTTGGAGTAGGTCGGTGGCCATGTGAAGGATGCAGAATGAGAATGAGAATGAGAATGCAGAATGAAAGTGTGTTCAGAAGAGAGAAAGAGAGAGAAAAGGGGACATAGCTTTGCATTGCTGTTGTGTTGTGTTGTGTTGGTTACTTGGGGTGGGAGGGACGGTGTGGGACTGCGACACACTGCTTGTAACTTAACCTCCCTTTCTCTCTTTTTCCTCTTTCTTTTTTTCTTTTCAAATTTTCAATTCCAAAATGCATCTTCTTTACTCCTTAAGTATTTCTTTACCAATATTTCCCTATTTAATCACTACTTTTCTATGGTTATCTTAAATTCAAATGCCTTTCACTGACCCAATTAACCGAATAAACCACTTTTTTTCCTTTTTTATTTCTCACTCTCTACCTCTGTCATTTTCATCCTTTTGAGCACCGGAAAAATATTATACTTAACTATATAAACTACCACATATACACTAATATGGGTTATAAATTAATATTAAAATTGATTAATTTAATTACTAATAAAGAAAATTCTTCTTAAACGGAATTTTATTAACACGATCCATTTTATTAATCTTATTACTTATAAAAAAATCACATGCAATAAATAATATTTATTTAAATAATTACTTTTTCCTTTTTTTTTTTTGCAACCAAACATGAAAACAAATATGTCAAAAAAATCGCATTCACATTATATAACCAATCTCAAACCCGAATCATGTCTCAATCTAAATATTCGTTAACAAACATCAATGTTAAACTTATTATATTTTAAGAAATAAAAACAGAGTTCTTATATTATTTTATATCTTTTTTTGCAATAAATTAGAATAAAATAGGGGACAAATTCAATGTTCAAAACAATTAATATTAAAATGTATCATTATAATTTTTTAAACTATAGCAGTACTTCCTTGTCATTTAGTTATACCATTGTTATCATATAAATACACTTTCGGTTTATGTCATGAACATGTCTAATTCTAATTTATATGTTGTTCTGCTGTATATTGCATTATTATCCATATTAATATTTAACTATATAGACTATCTAAAATAGAAATTAAAGAACATCAATATAAGAGTGGATGAATAAGATTAACATGGAAAGACATTAATGATAATTCGAGAAATAACAAAATGTTACCTTAATAAAATAGTGAAAACAACATCATAAACATGATGGTGGTAACTACAATGAAAAGAGTGTGAAAAAAAATAACGCCATAGAAAACATTATTCTATATTATGAGGAAGAAGTAAGGTTCAGAATGCTAAAAAATTTGAGTCTCGAAAATATTTTTAACACCTTTATATATCAATTTTACAATAATAAAAGAAGCATGAACATTCAATATTAGTTATAACATAATGGTAAAATAATTATTTTTACATCAATTATAACAAATTAATATAATATATTACAAATTTATTATCACATTTCTTTATCTAAACACTACAAAAGAAATTGTTTTTATCAATTATTTTAATAATCTATAAAATGATAAAATTTGTTATTAATTAAATTAGAGATTAATTTAGAATCTAATTATAAATGATTAAAATCTTAATAATTAATATTAAAAATAAATTTAAATTCTAATTTAAAAATATCATTATATAGAAACTAATTTTATAATTTTTTAAGATAATAATTATCAAAAAATTATTTTAAATATAAAAAATTTATAATTTATAAAATAGTTTCTAATTTAGTTATTATAATAACTAATTATTTTTATTTTTAAACTAGTCTATATTTAATGATTTTCTTAATGAAAAAATTTAAATAATTGATTTAAAATAATATCTTAAAAAATATTTTTTATATTTTTATTAGTATTATTATTATTATCATAGCATACCTACATGTTATCCTGTTGTTATTAACAAAATTTTATTTTCTTAAGACAGATATCTCTCTGACTTTTAAATCAAACATTATTAGTAGTTGATTTTGTTTTTATATTCATACTTATGAAAAAAAAATTAATCTATCTCTTAATTGCAAATAAAGTGTTTTTGAATACATAAAATCAACCCACTAATAAATTTAAGTCAAAACCACCGAAAGGTAAAAGATAACACTCAAAAATGAATTCAGGAAAGGATTTGGTCATCCTACCAAATATCACTATAAAATTACTCCAAAAAAGTAAAGGACATTTTACTGTCTTTTTCTCTTGAATAAATTTTATAAAACATTTATATATATATATATATAGCAATTTTGCTTTCCTTGCTTTTGAACCATGTGTTTATTTTGCATTGGTGATGATTTTAAATTAAGTGCTGAAAAGAAGTGACAAGTCTAACGTTTAAAAGTATTAACTTTTTATCTCTATCTTTTTCTTTTTCTCTCATCACTTTTCTTTTAGTGATTGGAAAATGGTAGGGTCGAAACCATTCTTAAGAGAAAAAAATGGGGAAGAAAGATGCAAAATCATCCAATGAACGGTTACCTGTGATTTGAATTTTTCTAATGTACTTTTTTTTTACAACTTTTTTCAAGGATATTTCCTGGTGTTGAAGGATAACTATAGATTATAATAATTGCTTATCGTTCATGTCATTGTAATAATATATTAATCAAACTTCTACTTCCAATGTCCTTAGTGAAAGTGTTTGAAGATTCCCTTCGTCTAACCACATTTAAATATAAAAATGTATTTGATTGATTAATTGATGTTTTTTTTAACAATGTTTCTGTCTCAACATATGGATAGACAGATAACACTACACTTTAATAGTATATAGTAAATTAATTAGAAATTATTTATATTGTAATTTTTAGTAGATGTATTGGGTAAAAATGGAGTTTATAATTTTTCAAAATTTTGATTTAATTATTTTATATTTGACTTTTTTTCTTAAAAATAGCATTCTTTTTGGAAATGTTTTTATTTATATTTCTCGCAAATTTGTTCTTATATGGAAGGTAAAAATATAAGTTTATATATAAGACCCATGTTTGATATGTTTAGAAAAAAAAATGAAAATAAATAGGTTATTTGAAAAAATTATAAATGGAAAACATGAAAATTCATTTTTCATAAACTTGTATTTCTTTGGAAATTGTTTTCTCTTTTGATTTCTTTATAAAACTTTAGATAATCCTTTTTAAATTGTCATATCCTGCTTCCAAATTCAGAATCTAAAAGACAAATTTAACTTAAGATAAATTTAATAAGTTGAAGTATGATTCAAGTTAGTTTATGAAATTTGTTGGTTTTCAATTCTATCTTCTTCTTTTCTTGGGTTTGAATATAAGTTTTGGAAGAGTAGAAAGTCCCAACCATACTTGTATGTGAAGATGTGAGAGTGATTCTAAGGTTGTATTTGCTTTTTGAATGTTAAAGTTTTGTTTTTTTGAAAGTTATTGAAGTTTTTTTTTCACTTTTTAAGATTCTGTTGGTTTTAAAATTGTTTTTCTTTCCAAAGCAAGTTAATTATGAGTAAGAGAAGTGAATTCATAATTAAGTTTGATTAAGATTTTAAGATATAATTATTAAAGAAAGAAGATGTTATGTGAGTATTGAAATTTTGTGAATGTTATTAAATCATATATATGTGTTGAAAATAATCTTAATATAATTGTGTGAATTGATTTGGTGTTTAGTAATATTTTATATATATATATATATATTAGATTTAATAGATATTTTGGTTCCACTATTATATGAGAATTTGTAATGTTTTTCCATGTTTATTTTTTTTCTCAACTGAGTCCCAAATTTTATATTTTTTCTTAATTGAGTCTCAAATTTCATTTTTTTTTCAATTGAGTCTCAATTTTATTAAATCTGTCAATGTGATCTTTTTTAAAAGATCACATGTTGTAGTGTTCATATTTATGTTTATATTCGTACCCTTCTGTTATTATTCACGTACCACGAGTTAACTTGAATGTGTTACGTCTCATAATTAACACTGTTAACATTAATCTAACAGAAGAAATCATATTGAAAATTTTAATAAAATTTAGGACTTAATTGAGAAAAAAATTAAATATGAGAAAATATTACAAATTCTTACAAAATATTGGGACCAAAATGCCTATTAAACCTATATATTAATATTGTATTAATGTCTATGTTTTGGTTTAGTAAAATTTGGTATTTTGATCAACTTTGTGTATTGAAAATAATTGTTTTTAAAATTATGAGAAAGTGGTATAAATAATATGAAAACAATATGTTTTTGTATTTGAGTTGAGTTATAATAAAAAAGTCTAGGTGAAATTTTGAGTTTGTTCTACAAACATTGTTATATGTGTATCTCTCTAAGAAATTACAATTAATACTGTTGAATATATTAATCCTTCAAACATTCAATTATTTATTTAAATAAGATGTAAACAATGATCATTAATATTGTTGTACAAACTTATTACTAAAATGTCCAGATGGTCTTTCAAGTAATAATATTTAATTCTCAAGTGACCTAGTGGTAATTTGAGTCAAAAAATAATCATAACAATTATTTGTTTTTAGTAACATTGGTTAGTCAACTAACAAAGAGTTAAAAGTAATTATCATTGTTTTAAGGATTTAGACACTATTTTAAATAACATTCAAGTAAATGAGAGATATGATCATTTCTCTTTCTTTTGGAATGCAAACTTCTCATGTGTTATGTAAGTTTCTTAAATAATAAAATATATCACTCAAACAATGAAGTATAACATAAATAAAAACGAGTTGATGTTAATTATCTCATATAAAAAAATATCATGTAAAGATAATATTTCACCTGAGATATATATATTTTTTATTTTAAATTATATATGTATGTGTTTAAATAAGTTTTGTTAATGATAAAGTTAATGATATATTTATATATAGTTGAAGTAATTGTCATAAATAATATGATTGAAATTAAATAAAATAAATTAAAATATTTTAAAAAAAGAAAACATAATGCAATATGATATATTGTCACATTAAACATTAAATTTATTATTAAAAGTATATATATTTAAGCTTCATTATAATAATTTTAATAAAATAGACTAAAATATTAACTGTTGAGAAACTAAAGTAGATTTTTTACATGATTTTTATAAAATATATGTGATACCTTAGTTTTATGAGTTATTATTTAAAATTGTGATAAATTTAATATTAATTTAAGTGTCTATCTTTCATAAAATTTATTTCATGTGTATTTTTTAAAAAAATGTTAAATTGTGTAGTTTTATTTTTTTAAGACAAGAAATAAAACGTGATATAGTCTAGTCTTTTTATAATGTCCTTTGAGATAAGAAATAAGATATGATGTGATCTAATTTATTAATAATACTTATGAAAATTAAAAAAATGTATTTAATATACAAATATTATATATAGTACTATAATTTCATATTAAATTACTTTTTTTATATAGTTATTTAGTTATAATTATGATGACACTGTAGTAATATAATATTTTAGGAAATAATCCAAGAATAACCTAAAAGTATTAGAATATAAATATTTGAAATATATACAATATTATATATATTTTGCAAAACAAAACCTGTTTCTAGATAACATGTTATATGTTTATATATATATATATAATGACATTACAGTAATTACAGTAAAGCTGGGATGTTAAAGTAAGAAAAAAAATACAATGCCATAAAAATACATATTACTTGTATTAAATTATTTTCCAAAAAAAAACTTGTACTAAATTATTTATTTTAAAAAATAATTAAAGTTTTGGACAAAGTTATATTAAAGTTAAGAGAAAAAGATTATATAATTACTGAGAGAATAAGTATACACATTAATTAATTTAATGTCACAGACAAATAATTACACATAGTTTATTGGAAAAAAAAAATAGGCCTGATTTTCACTTCAATATTTAAACACTATTATTTGATAACAATATTATTGACAGATAAAAGTATAAAGATATATTGAAATATTGTTCAGAAAGAAAAAGAACAAGTTTAGAGTTGAAAACTTTAAAATTGTCATAATAGTAATTATTATTTTCACAAAATTGAGTCGAAATATTTATTGATAAAATTTTAAATAATTTATGATAAATGAAGAAAATAGCGAATATGAAGTATCACTAGAGAACGTAAACACAGTGACAATCTCTATCAAATCTCAACCCTCCATTCATTTAAAATTGGCAACAATGGTTGTTGATGAAACAGCAAATGGGCCATGGATGCTGTGGACGGTGCACACAAAGTGCTGTCAATATACTGATACATGTTCTGGGTTTAGGAAAAACCCATGTTTACGTGGTCGGAAATGTTTCTTCTATTACATGTTTTTTTTTTTAAAAGAAGAAGTTAAATTACACAACCAAAATAGACAAACAAGAGAGCCCAAGGGATCAAAATGAAGTTGGAAGAAAGGTTTCTCCCACTAATTATTTTAATAATTAATTATTTTAAAAGTTAGGTTAATGATAATTGTGATAATAATTTGCTTTATCATATGAGCTGAACCTTTTTATTTATATTTATCCAGGAGTCCAAAGTAATTAGTACACTAATCCAATTTTTAATAACTTTGCATTTTCAAATTCTCAGTATCATGTAATCTTCAATATTTATATTCAACTCCAAAAATCCAAACATAACTCAATATAAAAAATAACTTAATTAAATCAAAGTTACTGAATTCCTTTATCTTTAATTTTTATGCTCTAAATAAAAAGATAAAAAAATTAAAATGAAATTAGGAAAGTTCTAAATTATATAAGAGATCGTGATTAACAAAAAGAATATACACTATAATCTTAAACTAAAAAAATTTATCTAGTAAGTTCAAATCTTACATGCATCTAAAAAACCCATACATGTAAATCATAGATGAAAACAGAAAACTAAAAATATAAAAAAGACATATAATTTGTTCAAATTATCCTAATCTCCATATTATCTTCTAAAATGTGACTTGCAAGGTTAGAGAGTTAGACAGAATATAAGAAAATAAGTTTAGAGAAATTATAAAATGGAATAATTAAAATTTTAATATATATATATATATATATATATATATATTATACATATTTTATAATTTTAATTTATATATTTTTAATTTATATATTTTTTAAATTATTCTTTCTAAATATAATAACTGAACTTTCAGAAAGTATTATAATTTAAATTAAATCATCTTCTATTTTTTTATAGATAAGTTTTTTAATATTTTTTAAAAGTGATTCTTATTTATAATTTCAATTTTTTTTCAGTTTTCTACAACTCAATTACAATGATATTAAAAATATAAGTATAATTTGTTTATACATTATAAACTATAATTCATTCATATATGAGTAAGGATTTTTAATTTTAATTTTAATTTCATTTTAAATTAATAATTTAAATTAAATAGGTAATATGTATATTTAATTTATTTTTAGTAGATCATTAATATTTATTTTATAAATTCTTTCTCATCTATTTTTATTAATATATATCTAATATTTATTTTAATATAAAAAACTAACATGTTTTCTTTTACAGACTCTAAATAAAAAGTTATTTTTATAAAAAATATTAAATTTTTTATAATATATATATTTCAATTAATTATTTTAAATTATTAATTATTTATAAATAATTATATAGTAAATAATGAAACATAATTATATAATTTTTTTTATTTAATTATTCTATAACTACGATAATTATTTACGAAAATTATAAATAAAAATATCATATTTATTAAGCAATAAGTATTAATAAAAATAATAATATTTTATATTTTTAATTAGAATAAATAAAAAAATCAAATATGTTTCTATTATAATTTTAATTCTATAAAGAAATACTAAAAAAATCTATATTT
This sequence comes from Lablab purpureus, assembly GCA_030347555.1. NCBI lineage: Eukaryota > Viridiplantae > Streptophyta > Magnoliopsida > Fabales > Fabaceae > Lablab > Lablab purpureus. The sequence continues at coordinate 14,783,686 of CM059259.1, forward strand.
TGATTGAAAATATATTTTAAATAAATATTTAAATATAGTTGTGTTATTTTAAATAAATATTTAAATATAGTTATACTATTTAAAATTAATTTTATTTTAAAAAATTAATTGCATATATATATTATTTATTATATAATTATCTATAAAAAAATAATTAATATTTTAAAAAATTAAATTTATATTATTAAAAAAATTATTTAAAATATAAATAAATATTACAAATATTAATAATATTAATAATTTAGTTAAAGTCACAATATTATATCAATTTTTTTATGTTTAATTATAAAATAATTAATATATATATATATATATATATATTATATAAAGAGTATAAGTTTTTTTATAAAAAAACATTTTTTATCGAAAATATCTTTTAAAGAAGGTTTTTATGTTATTTTTTATATTAAATAAATATTTAATATAAATATTAATACATATTAATAAAAAATGAAAAAAATGTTAATAAAAAAATTAATTACACTTATTATTTAATTAATCTTATTCATCCATTTAAAATAAAAAATTAAAAATAAAAATAAATTATTTCATTTATTTTTGAAATAATTGACTTTATAATAAATACTTCATGTTTCTGTTCATCCACATTTTAAAAATATATATTTATTTGTGTAAATACTCACAGTAATTGGTCATCAATCCAGGATTACTTTTTGTCTTTTCTTGTTTATCAAAGATTGTTAACACCTTTGATTTGGCTCTACATGTTTAGAATTACAAAAATAATTATTTGAAACCGTGAAATTAAAATGAGAAATTCCAAAATGTATGTTTGAATTGATTTAGTTGAATAATTCTGACACAAACTTATGCATAAAGGTCTATCATTTGCATTATAAGTTCATATATTAACATGTTTAGATTTTTATGAAATTTAAATATTTGAATAAATTACTGAATTCAAACTCACTGTTAAAAAGAATTATACAAACTATATCCTTAAGTTAATCATAAATTTAGTATAACTTGAAGAAATTCATATAAAAGCCATGCAACTAAATTTATGTATCTAATAAATTTATCTTAATTAAACCAACTTAAATAGTATTAAGGTGGCTTATCACATTTCAAAATAAAGAATAATTAAAAAGATTATAGTGTTATAGTGCTTTCTAATGGAGATGTTGGTTAATGAGTAGATTGTAATTAAAATTAATAAATTATATTCCATTCGTTTCAAATTATAAGGTAGATTTTGAAAGAAAAATTATTTCATAATATAAGACGTTCTAGAATTTTAATAATTTTTTTTTAAAATATTTCTATTAATAATATGATTATCTGTGTTAATATTAAATAATAGAAGGAGAAATTAAAATCAGGAATTAAGAATTAATTATCTTTTATTAGTCTGACTTTTCATATTTCATTATCATCTACTAATATCATTTTCAGGAGTACTAATTTAATTTTTACCAAATGTATATCAACTGGCCTTTTCAAATTGTAATATAGATTTGCAGTACTTATGTCATTTTAATTCAGTATTTTTATTAGCATTTTGGTAGTAATTAAAAATTTTGAGTGAAAGTTTAAAATAAATTTTGAGTATAGTGATTTACAATTTGGTGGAAATTGAAGATTTTGATTCAAATTTTAAAATAAAATTTTAGTATAATAATTTAAAGTTTAGTGGGAATTAATTTTTTTATTAAAATATTTAATTAAAAAAATTAGTAGTTCTGATTTTAAATTATTTAAAAATAATTCTAAAATAAATTCAAAACGATTGAAATTTCAATATCAATTAATGTACAATTTCATTAAAAAATTAATTTATTTTATAAAAACTTTTGATTTAATTTTAATTAATAGTAATTAATAAAGATAAAAATAAAAATTTATAAAAACTTTTGATTTAATTTTAATTAATAGTAATTAATAAAAATAAAAATAAAAATTTATAAAAAATTAAATAAATAAATTAATTTTTTTAATCTGTGAAAATTTGTTAAATATATCTTATAATTTAAAATTGAAATGAGAGGATTTTATAAAATATACTAGTTAAAATAAAAGAATTTTCCACTCTATATATATATATATATATATCAAATAAAGTCAATTCATTCTCGTAATACACACCCATACTTTGTCATTGACAAAGATAGGTGGTTGGTAGCTGTTGTGGGCATTGATTGTGCGGTTAGAACATGATGACGGTGGGTGATGCTGAAATTTATATTTATTTATTGATTTTGAAATGTTTAATAAAATAATAAATATAGTTTTTATAAAATGCACATTACATAATTCCATTTTAAAAGCAAGAGGGTGCTGCTAGTTACGAATTTTTTCTTTAGTGGGGCATAATTTTTTTATAAAACATATAATCTTATAATAAATTAAATAAATATTTAGGCTTTTACAATTACTTTAATGTATTTTCATATTTAAAAATGTATAATTTTCAAAACTGCTATATTAAATATTTTTTCTCTATGCAAGCAAAACAACCATTCAACTATACATTAATTTCTCATAGTACATTCAGCTAAATATAACTAAAATATAATATAATACATTTTTTAGTTAAATTTTAAGTTACAATTGTTTTCAATTAAGTTCTTTTAAAAAAAAAATTTATTAAATATTTGAAATATTTATATTTTTTATTAAATTCTTCCAGTTTAATTTTGATGTTAAGTAGATTATTTTTAATTTTAATGTTAAGTAAATTACATGTGTATGTTACTTTGTACTATTATATTTTTATATAAAAAATAAAAATTAATTTAATTAAATTTTAAGTTTTTCATAAATTAAAAAAATTTTAGTTTATAAAATATTTAAAAATTTTATATTTTTTAATAAAATCTTTACAATTTGAATTTATTATCTATTATTTTCTAATTTTTTAAGTTAAGTACATGAATTTTTTAATTTGAAGTTTTCATTAGACTTGTATTTTTTTTTTAACTTTTTTCGAGTTATATGAAAATTTGTGTTATAAATATACGAAAATATAAATAAAATGTTGAATGATACTCTAATTTAAAATGATATAATTAAAAGTAAATAATGTTATAGTTGTAATTTAATAAATGATGTGTTTAAAATAAAATTATTTTTAGGAAGAAAATACTGCGTGCTGCCTCCATATGTATGTAATTTATTGAATTGAAAATTAGATATATATCTTAAATTCTAGTGGTGTTAGAGGTATATAGAAAAAGTTAAAAGAAATTTCTATGACTAGAATATAATGTAAAAAAAGAACTGTAATAAAAAAAATATAAATTTATTATTGTTGCATGCAGCGTTTTAAATTCTAACTTATACTGTATTATTAGTTATTAATTATTAATCACATGTACGAACAAAGGATGTTATAGGAAAACATTTTCAAAAGACACCAGTTGTGAAAAAAAATTATTATATCATTTTCTTCAAAATGGTGTATATTTAATTATTTATTTTAATTTTGATTCTTTATAGAGCGGAAAGTTTTATTAACCCAATTGTAAAGTCTTAATAGCTTATAAATTTGTGGGGGCAAAATGGATTAAGTATGTGAAGTAAAAAAAAAATATAGATTTTATGGAATTTATGTGTTTAATGTTTTAAATTTTGGTAGTATTAAAATGTCCACAGTATTAATAAATAATTGTTCAAATTTGGGCCTCGTGTTACTCATTTGTAGGCCACATTCCCCTTTTGATCTCATCATGCTCAAACTCACACCATAGCTAACAAATTTCTTTTCAATTTTTTTTATTATTTAAAATTTGGTAAAGATTAAAAAAAACTAAAAAATTAATTAAATTTTGTAAATAATGTTGAAAAAACATGACTGAAAAATAAGAATTACATCGATGGCTATTTAATCGTGTTTGGCCGCCAGCAACGATAAAGCGATGTGATTTGGAAATCTATGAAAGTGGTAGATTGTGTTAAAATAAAAAGATTTAACATTATGGATGTGTTAAATGGTTCAAAAGGTTGAAATATAAAATTCATGGATGCCTCAACTGTTATGGGAACGGTTACTAAATGTTTTAACAAATATTATTGTTTTCAACTCTACAAAGATTCCAATCAAGAAAGTGCCGTTCTCACCAATTACACTTTATTTTTAGTCCCTCAATTATTTATTAAAATTGTATTTTTTTTAACAAATTTTAAAATTATTTTGTTCTTATATTTTACAAACAAGTGTAAATAATTATTAATAATAAATAAAAACATTTTAAAAAAAAAAAATCTTCAATAATAAATAAAAACATCAAAAAAATAAAAAAAAGTAGAAAAAAAAATAAAAAAAATAAAAAAAAAGTTGACACTTCTTTAAAGATTCTTTACACGAGTTTATAAAATATAAAAAGATAAAATAAGTACAAAATTTACCTTAAAAATAAACACAGCTTTAATAAATAATTTAAAAACTAAAAACATATTTAACCTGTAATAAATATAATAATAATAAAATGTGTATTACTTTATTTTGGTTTAGAAATGATTAAAATTTTATCATATCCATTAAATAGTGTACTCACTAAATATCTTATTATTATCTCATTTATTACATTATGAGAGGAAAAATATACATTTAAATATGATTAATTAGTAAAACAAAACACAAAACATTATACAAAATTAGTTTAAAAAAGTGAAATTGAATGTTGTACTCTTAAGAAAATATCACTTAAATGATTCTGGTTTGAGTGATATTTTTTATTAGACGAATGCATAAGCGACATCCCTCTTAAAAGAAATATTTTTTTTACATGTTCTTTCCTTTTATTCTAAACTAGAATTTGAGTAATTGAATATATAATTTAAACTATATTTGTATGCGAGGAAGTCTTAGAATAAACTTTACATTATTTTTCCTTTGTTTCCATATAAATTATACTGAGAAACAAATCTATGTTGAACTAATTATCTCAAGTTTTTAAACTTTATCTAAAACATACAAAATTTAATTTAAAATTAATTTTCATATTCCAAAGTTTATAAGATCTAATTCTATAAAGTGAAAAAAAAAACATAAATTATATTTTAAAACTTTTTATAAAAAAATTCAGTTATCATTTAATGAAATAATCTTATTAAATAATATGTAGACACTTTAGTGTGTGATGTCACACTTTTAAAAGCAAACTACTTTTAAAACTAAACTACTTTTAAAACTAAACTTCTTTTAAGAGTAAACTTCTTTTAAGAGTTATACGATTTTAAAGATGTTTGATTGAATAGAGATAAAAGGAAAGAAACATCTAACATTAATTTTTATTCTCATTCGTCTCATAATAATAAATTACATCAAATTTTCAGTCAATTGATTGAGTTTCACTAGCATACTAACACTACAAGTAACAATAAGTATTTTTTCGGCTCATAGTCATTCTTGACTAACTCGTACAAGTATTGTTTTCTTAGGCCACTTTTAACTCAAACAAAATATTCTTTCAACAAGTCAGTCCTGGCTTAAACATGAATATTCTTTGGACATGTAGTCACTTTTTGGTTAACCCTTTTACAGAAAAAAAGAAAACCGTGATTAAAAATCACAAGGTACCTAATCTATAAGAGTAATGTCTAATAGACATATACAAATGATTGACTTGCTTCTAGGTTTACTTAAGAAACACAAAAGTGTTCTTTTAAATTTTTTAAGATGCATAAGGAGAAAACAACAGAGTTTTAGCACTTCAACTTAAGATTGCATTCTTGTTTTCTTCTTTGAATTAGATCCTTATATAGTGCTAAAAAGAAACTAGTTGTTTGAGTCTCATTCTAACATCTTTAACTTTAGGTTAGCTTCAAAACAAAACAACTTGATATTGAATAGCCTATTACGATTTCGCGTAGAGTGCATTAAATGCATGAACTTCTTTTGACAGTAATCCTGATAACTTGTAACATTTATCTTTCATTTTTCATTGGACAATGAATTTTATTTTTTCTTTTTTGTGAAAGTTGACTTTCGTATCTGGTATGTGTGATCTAAGAGTTTACAAATTGAATGTGTCAGAAATTCAGTAGACATAAGTATTTTTAGCTCGTCCTTTGAGGCACACTTGAAATGATGTGAGATAATCTTGTACTTTATACTTAAGACGATCTGAAGAAAGTTCCTGCACTTTAAAAAGGAATCATTAATGTTAATGTCATACACATAGATATCATTTGATTGACTTCCATTTACTTAGATGATAAAGGAATATTATCATCTTTCAAACGATACATACATAATCTAATGTAAAACTCGTTCGTTTGTCGATTTACATTGTCTGTCAAAGATAAATTCTTTCACATTTTGTATTTAATTTTTTTAAGTATTTATTCAAAACTTAGAAGGTATCGAATTTTTATCTAACATGTACCTTCACTATTATAGTAAACATTTTAATCATCGTTCAAATATATATTCAATTCACTAATACTTTCATTTCTCTCAAAACATATTTGGATCTTTTACAATTTTACTCTTAAGAAAGAAATAAGTAAAGATATAAATACATTTTTTATTTTATTTCTAAATAATTAAATCTTAAAAGCACAAAAATTACGTTAAACTTAAATCAATTAGATTTCATCTCTTTTAATCGTACAATACATGTGTACATAGGGGTGGCAAAACGGGCCAGCCCGGCCCGTTTAGGCCCGCCCCACCATGAGCCCGCCAAAAATGGGGCGGGATGGGCCAGCCCACCACAGTGATACGGGCTAAAATTTCTAACTCGCCCCGTCATAAGGCGGACTGGCGGGTTGGCGGGCTGGCCCGCCTATATTTTTTGTTTTTCATTTTTTTGAACAATCTATTTTTGGGTTTTTTATTTTATTTTTTGATTTTTGATTTTAAATTGGACTTTTTTTTTTCTTTGCAACTATTTTGTTTGTGTCCAATTTAAACGAATTTTTGTAATTACAACAATATATTAAAGATGTATATGGTGACATGACATTTAAAAAGTGCAAGCTAAAAGACATAATGTTTATTACAAAAGAAATTACAATCAGTGAGGTGTTGAAGGAACTCTAGGTATAGCTACTTTCCCAAATTTAAAGAGAATCAGTGAGAGTGAATGAGGTGTTATATTTTTTTTGCAGGCTAGTCCGCCCCGCCCCTGGCCCGACGGGTTGGCGGGCTAGACGGGCCGGGCTGATACGGGTTGGCGGGTTGAAAATGCTAGCCCACCCCGTCTATATGCTGGCGGGCGGGCGGGCCAGCCCGCCGGGCCCAACCCACTTTGCCACCCCTATGTGTACATCCTAAAATCCTAAAAGAAATCATAAAATCATAAAAAAAATCTTTATTTTACGTAAAATTATATTTTTAAATTTTAGAAGTAACTGACGTTATATTATTAAAATTAATGTAGAATTTTTTAAAATTATAATCTTTTTGAAAAAGATTAATGTATATTTTTACTATAAATTTAATTAATAAAATCAATGAGAAGAAATGTACTATTTCCAAAACATACAGTCCACATTTGTTAAAATTTATTTATGATAATAAAATTAAAAGAAACATTAATTATATGTGATGTGAGTCTTACTAAATTTTATAAGTTTTAACGAATAAAAAAGGTTTTGTTAACTTTTCTGAATCATTTATTATACTCTTTCAACATCTAAACTTATGAAATAGAAAATGGTAAAAACAAGGGTATTCCTACATAAAAATACAATTACAATTAACTTAAGATTTAAAAAAATAAAACTATTTTTTCTCTGAAAAAATTAAAATGTGAAAGTGAACGAAAATAAAAGCATACACTGGGTCCGTTATTTTTTAAACAATAACAGTAATTAACATATCTAAACTGGCACAATTCCCTTGTGACTAGTAATATAATTGGTAATTAAGACTATATTAAGTGATTGCTATTTTTTTATTAAGTGAAACGAAATTCAATCTTATTGAAATTAATATTCTTTTAATGTTTGTTGATTACAGTTATCATAAGTGGTTAATAAATATATAATTCTATAATTTTTATTAAAATTAAGTTTAGTAAATAAATTGAATGAAAAAAATGTAAAGAATACATATTTTAATCATATTAATTTAAATTTCTTAAAAATCACAAAATTAAAATAATGATGTGCTAAAAATACAATGTGAAACTAATAAAAATGAATAATTTTGTATAAAGTTGAAGCATATAATAAAAAGCAACATGTTTGTGTATTTCGAAATCAATTACCAAAACTTTCCAACTAATACACACTTAAAAGGAGATTATTGGACGATAATGAATGTTTGCTAGGTGAACCAAACAAAGAAAAAGAAAACCCAGATTGAAGGGAGAAGCAAAGAATAGGAGACAAACGAAGAAACAGCTTCTTCCAACTCCCACGTGCCGCTCCTCGAGAGTAACGAAGCGAGGTTTGAACCCACCACAGTTAACACTGCTTCACATGCTTTTCCTATAAATACACACATCACATTCTCCATCTCTTCCATCATTTCAGACACAAACAACAAACTTTCGCACTTCGGGAGCTCCGTCCTTCGATCCAGATCTCTCTCTCAGTCTCTGCAATGGCTTCCATCACGCAATCTTCCATGTCCCTCGCCTCTCTTTCCAATCAAGCTCTGGTATACATATCTACCTATCTATCAATATTCAAATCTCCTCTCCTCCTCTTTTTATTTCACTTCTTGTATTCCATCTGTTTGATTAATTGATTAATGTTCTATTCAACCCGTTTGTTTCACTTCTGTTTGTAAAGCTTCCTTTTCATGTTATATCAATTGCGTTTGCATTGCATGCCTTTATTTTTGTTTTTCTGGTGATTTATAATTATAATAAAATAATGTTTTCATCACCTTCACAATTCATAGACGATTGTACATGTCGATTGAACTTCCCAATGAAGAGTGGTCCGACTCTTACTTCGCTTTAACACTCTACCTTTTTTTTTCATCTATCTGTTGTGCAAGTATACAGGATTTCTAGCAGCTACCTTAACGCTCTTGGTCTTGGATTTTTTTGCTATACTTTATTTCAAGATTTGTTTTTTGGTGCATGTTTTTGATATAAAATCACGTTGAGATATCATGTAAAGTGATCTCAGTTCAATGTTTAGGTTTGTCTTTATCACTTCATGAATTGATTTTGTTTGGTAAGTTATGTGTTGGATAAAAAAGTTATATTAAGTTTTACTGCTGTAGTTGTACTTAGAATAAAAACATCCGAAGATCATTTCACTTCAAAACCTATTTCAACCAAAATCACTTTTTGTTTTGCATAAAGTTGTACTTTGAGTGAAAACATCAAAAGATCATTTCACTTCAAAACCAATTTCAACCAAAATCATTTTTTTTTTGCAAATGGCTACTCTTGATGTACTAGATTTTACAGAAGCAACCCATTCTAAAATGGGGCATATATATATATATATATTATTTATTTATAAGCATGTTATTAATACATCCACCGGTTTTAATACCTTTATTTAGGATTTTCTTTCTCAACATATGTTTTCCATTCACAAGATTCAAATACAAGATCCTGATCAAGAGGACCAAACTTATATATGTTATAGGAGTGCTATGCTAGCTTCATGGTGCTTTTATGTTTTTTTAATTTGTTTATTTGTCTTAAAAGATCTCTTTGAACATTCTTCTTAGTTTCTAGTCAAAGTGTCCCGCAACAACCAATCTGGCCTCATAAACAAAGTATTTCATTGCTTATGAGTTTCAGTTGTACATGGTTGCGACATATTGAATTTATAGTTGACTTCATTACTTCTTGCTTTATGCTAAAAACTAATCTGGTTTTGCTAATATTTAATGGTTTCTTCTACTTATATTATATTGCCTAGACTCATTCTGTTTTTGTTTGATATAAAAACAGGTCTCTCGCACCAGGATCTCCAACCCAAGTTCAGTTTCCCTTTCAATTAAGGGGAGAAATTTCCCATCCATTACATTGCAGCCCAGAGGACGTCGGTTTCAATTTAGATGCGCGGTAAGCTTTGAAGCAAAAAACCCATATTTTACTATTGCCTCAGAAATGAAATCATTTGGCTTAATTTACTCTGGCTTCTCAATCTTTTGTTTTATGCTTTGCAGCAAAAAACCGATGTTGTACCATTGCCTCAGAAATGAAATCATTTGGCTAAATTTACTCTGACTTCTGAATCTTTTGTTTTAATATTCAAAATGCATAAACAAGTTTTGGATTGTGGAGAATTCAGATTTCATCCTTAGCTTCTTCTGCTATTGAAATCTGATCTTGTACTAAACTATTCTTTGGGGCACATGCTGCTAAGTCGTTAATTATTACAGTATCTTCAGTATTGAATTATCTATGTTGCCTTAAGCTCGTAATTTTTTATTATATGCTTAAAATTACAGATATCTATAAAAAGGTTCTGGCTTATGTTTGTAATATGAAAGATTATATAACCATCAAAGTTTTTTGTCATGCAGGCAAAACCTGAGACGGTGGAGAAGGTGTGTGACATAGTCAAGAAGCAATTGGCACTGTCAGAGGATTCAACTGTTACAGGAGAGTCCAAATTTTCTGCACTTGGAGCTGATTCTCTTGACACGGTATTTTCATATTGTTCTATTTATCTATGCATTGTTTTCGTGGTATAAATCACTATCTGAAATCAAACTGTTACAATTGACTATGTATCTATCACCTGTTTATTTGAACTATACCCATGTCTTTTTGAGATCTTATGTTAGTGCTTTTATTTTATTTTTAGTTCTCTTTCTCTGTAATGACATGAGCCTACATATTTTATCACTGCACGTTTTTGACATTTCACGATGTGTATGAATATCATTCTTTGTTAGGCTAATGACTATCATTTTCCTTGTAAGTACTTGCTGACCTAAAAGGAAAAGTAGTTAGGCTACCGTAAGTACTGGAAATGTAGCACTCTGATCAATGTTAATGATAAAATGTCTGAAGTTGTCCATATAGTTCTAACCCGACTATTGTGTCCTTTGAATTTTGAAGGCCGAGTTTGTTTAAGCAATTTAGTTTTGCTTATCCTTGCAAGCCTTATGCCTCTAGTCTATAATCTATGTCATGTTTGACAATTCCGTTTTCGGGAACCAATTCTCTGAGCCCTATTCCCTTATCGCAACCGACCCTACCAAATGGTCTGAATGTCATGTTAAACTATGTTCTTGTGTGACACATTAAAACACAAATATCCGTGGCTTAAGTTTGATGTTCTTTCACTTAATCATTTACGACTTGCTTTTCAATTTGTGCAGGTTGAGATTGTGATGGGACTCGAGGAGGAATTTGGTATCACTGTGGAAGAAGACAGCGCCCAGAGCATCACCACCGTTCAAGATGCAGCTGAAATGATTGATAAGCTTCTTGAAAGCAAGGCTTAAACTAGTAAAGAGGACATGCGTATCCATTTGGAATTTTTGCTATTTTGATTGAAGGGGGTTTATATGTTTTAATTTTTATCTATGGTATTACACTTTGATTGTTCTCAAGTAACTGCAAGTTCTTCTCTGGATTGTATCGGGATTACTCTAATAATAGTTTTAATTTCGAATGAAATCACTCTAATAATAGTTTTAGTTTTGAATGAAATTGGTCGTCAAAACCACTTCCATCAAGATATGTCAATTATTCATTTTTACAAATCTAAATTGAAGTTCATTTTTCAGTTCGTTCGTATTGGTCCCATAATAAAAGGAAAAGTAAGTTGGGCAAAGGATGCTTGTTCTCTTTTTTGTAACAAGTTTTCGTTACTCAACTTGGTTACTTGTATATTACTGAACTCACTCTTCTTAAAAAACAACTAATTAACTTTATTTATTATTATAATAGTAATAAACATAAAATATAAGGATTTATTATTATTATATATTAATAAAAGTAATTATTTTTAAAAGGTGTTAAAATATAATTTTCACACAAGAATTTGCGAGTGGTATTACAATCCAATTTGTTTATATTATAACTTTTGTATTATTTTTACTAAAAAAGTGAGTTGGGAAAAATATCTTTTTCCAAAATTTACACCAACGTTATAATACAAACCAAGAAATTGTACCAATTATGCGATCAAAAAGTTGTACTTATACCAAAAATATTTTATATAGTTTTAAAGTAAATTGTTTACCCTAAATTCCTAAATTGTTTGCATCAATAATATTTGTATGCTATGATATTTTATGTATATTAGTAATTAATAATATAACTAATATATATTGCTATATTCTGAAATTATTTATTATCAAAACGCGCGGCTAGAATTTCAGTTTAGCTGTTTCACCTGAAGGTTGGGTAACAAAAGCATAATCCTCTTATGAATTAGACTAATAAACTACAAATTAAATCCATCCCTTTAGCATAAAAAAAATGTTTTTATTTAAGTCAAATTTAAAAGCAATTCTAATAAATCAGTACAATATAATGAAAGAAAGAAAAAACTACTAACAATACTCTAATATAAAAAAAAACACAAGTACTACTAACAATACTCTAATGTAAAAAAAAAAAAAAAATTCTAAAATGGTTCTCCTAACACTCCTCAATAACTTTAGCATCGGCAGGCTTAACAAACTTTTTCCAATATGGGTGACTCTGCCACACAACATGCATCTCTTCAATGGGAACTCCTTTAGTCTCTGGCAGAAGCTTGTAGATAAATATGCTCATCACAATCACAAAGCACGCAAAGAAGATGAACAATCCAAACTTCATGTGACAAAGCATTGTGGTGAAAATTTGCGCAATGGCAAAGGTGAAGATCATGTTCACAGACACATTGACACTCTGTGCAGCCGAACGCACTTCAAGTGGGAAAATCTCACTTGGAACCAACCACCCTAGAGGACCCCAAGACCATGCAAATCCTGCCACATACACACATATGCCACACACAACAACAATTGCATACCACTTTGGCAACATTCCCGGGTTTCCATCAAGTCCAAATTTGCATGCAATGGCCACAGTTATCACAATCTACACCCAACCAAATCAAGACAAGAGATTAGTTATATTATATTAACAAAAGAACACTATAAGAATTTAATAGAGACCATATTGAAAAAGTACCTGACAAATAAACATTTGTATCCCTCCTTCTAAGAAAAGAGTTCGTCTCCCAAACTTGTCAACGGTGAAGATGGAGACAAGAGTGGCAATGGCGTTGCAGCCCCCGGTGATCATGGCTGACATGAGAGAAGCAGTGGCTCCAAAACCGATGGTTTTGAACAAAACAGGAGCATAAAACACTATCACATTCATGCCAGTGAGTTGCTGGAAGAAGGGAATGGCTATGGCAAATGTGAGTTGAGGTCTATATTGTCTCTTTAGAAGAGAGACCCAAGGGTGTTTAACTGCTTTGGAGGATTCACTCGCCGCCACAAGATCCTCAAACTCCTGGTCGATATCAGTAGTTCCTCGAATCTTGATGAGTTCCTTTTTAGCCTTCTCATCAAGACCACGTTCGATCAAAGAGCTTGGTGAATCAGGAAGAAAGATTGCACCGATGATAATCATGATGGCAGGGACCGCTGCAAAACCTAAGCTATAACGCCACCCTTCTCCATTCTCCATTTTGGCAAAGATGTAGTTGAGGACATTGGCCACAAAGATACCAATTGTAATTGCCAATTGGAACATCATGTTAAGGGCTCCTCTATATTTATAAGGAGCAACCTCAGATACATAGATTGGCACAGACTGCATATAAAAAATAAAACCAACATAAAATATAATGATAATAATAATTAATCTCGTGATAACTAATTTTTCTTTCTTTTCATATAGGATATGTGTTTTCATCACTTTAACACTTAATCTATCGGTTACGTTCATTATTTTGAAAAACATCTCGTCTGGATATTTATTTAGATCTAAAAATACATGGAATAATAGACAGTGATTATTATTATTTTTTTAAAATTCAGAAGCAAATTTTTTTAAGCCTTACTCATATACAGTTAATCAGAGGTCATAAAAAAACTTAATAAAATTAAGTCCATTGAATTAAAAAAACGAGACATACAAAATAATGAGATTCTGAGTAATAAATAAATAGTATGTGTGGTTGATTAAGTAATATTTTTTAAGAAAAGAAAACACAAATTTGATACATAAAGTTGCATGTAAATTACCTGGTTGGCGCATCCGATTCCAAAACCAAGTAACATGCGACCAACGATGAGCATCCAAACGTGTTGAGCAAAAGCATTCATGGCAGCACCTGCAAGAAACAGCACACCACCAGATATCATGGTAAGACGCCTTCCGAAGAGTCGAGTGACGGTGGACGCAAACACCGACGCAACAAGAGCAGCCAAATACAGAGACGATGTGAACAACGTCAATGTCTGACTGTCAAATTTGCAGTACTGATTGTCTGATGGCTTTATGTTATTCTGTTTTTGGTACACTTCTGGGAAGAACTTTTTCAAGAAAGGATCCATGGAAGTCACGCCACCTGCACATCTTCATCTCATTAATAGACCAAACACAACAACTTGTTCTTCCAAGCTATATATATGAACACACATACCCGATATGCCAAGATCGTAGCCAAAGATTAAACCTCCAAAAGCAGCCACAAAACATGTCATGAAAACCCTAAATGTCAGCTTCCCCGGATACTCCTTTGCCCCCGAAGGGCCACTTGCGATGAAACCTCCTGCCATTCTCAATGGCTATGGCAAGATTTTGACTATAATAAGAATGAGAGTATGAGTAGGAGAAGACAAGTAACACGGAAAAACACAAGTGATATGAGCTTATTTATAAGCTAAACTTACCCATGTTTCTGTTGTATATATCTATTATCTTATCTCCTTTCAACCGTATTTCAGAAAATCTTGTCCCTTGTTATATATAGTAACTGATTATCCATGTTTGAAGCTAAAACAATTTAAGAATATGAAAACAATATCACCAAATTATTTTGGAATACGGGATTCAGTAAATATTACAAGTAAAGCTAATTTCGATTTGTTTTTTATTGATTACAAAAAAAATCTCTTTTTATCGATTTAATTTCACTTTTCAATTTTTTTTTCGTGAAGGTAGTGTTATTTATCTCGTAATATCCCTTATGTTTATTGAACAATTTAACAAATTGTAACTAAATATTAAAAAAATATTTTAAATATTCCTTTTATCTTCAAAATTTAAATTTAAATACAATCTTAGTATGCATATGCAGTATATTTTCTCAATCTTTAGCCTTTTTAATATAGCATTTTTAATATACCTTTAGTTATAATTTGTATTTGTATACTTTTAAGATAAATGATAAATAATTAAAGATAAGGTATATTAAATAAATATTATTTATCATAAATATAAAATATAACTCATGTTCAATAAATTTTGTACGGACTTTCTATCATTTTTTTGTTCTCAGCAGTCTTTCAAATATTATATATGTTTTATTTTAGTTGTGGCATGTTATATTTTTATGAAGAAACTTAACCTGATGATAATGGATTGAAATAACATTTTTAATTTAAAGATTCACCTTATTTATACATAATACATCTATATCACCTCCAATTAATTTTAATTTCATATGTATCAGCATAAGGGTGAACAAGAAATAATTAGATTAAATTAAACTTGTAAAATCTGTAGTAAATTAAACTTAAAAAAAAACTAAATTGTTTTTAATAAAAATTAGACTAAACTATTTTGTTAGTTTAATTTTAAATACTAAATTGCTAAATTAGCATTTAGATAGAAGTTCATTCCACTTCTAAACTAAATTGTTTTATAACAGTTCAAAAATTGAAAAGAAGAATATGATAGGAAAGTTTGTTGTTTTACTTAAATGATATTAAATAATAAAACAAAATAAACAATTCATTCTACTACTAAACTAAATTGTTTTATAACAGTTAAAAACTTGAAAAGAAGAATACCATATGAAAGTTTCCTGTTTTAGTTAAATAATATTAAATAATAAAACAAAATAAACAATATCAAGCACATGAAATAAGATAAATATTTTTTTTATTTAAAGAAAATGAAGTTATTAACTATTTTTAAAAATATATAATGGAGATTTTATTTTTTTATGTAATTACTAATATTTGTATATTATTTTTAATATATTTTAAAATGAAAAAAAAATAATTTATTTAGAATTTAAAGATAACTGAAAATATTAACTACCTATTTTTTATGTAATTATTACTGTATAATTATTTAAATAAAAAAATTATTTAAATTCTAAAAATAATTGTCAACATTTCAAAAGTATAATTACTTCTTTTTTTATATAATTATTATTATTAAAATATTTTTTAAAAATATATATAATTATTAAATATTTGTTATCTACCCATTATTATATAAAATACTTTATGTTCTATAAATAAAAATGAATATTTTTAATAATTTTTTTTCACGTATTTTCTTTCTGGTCATTCATATACACTAAATAAGTAATGTCTATAAAGTATTCTTTTATCTAATACTTTAATTAATATCACATTCATAATATATTACATGTAATTAAAACAATAAAGATTAAAAATAAAAAACAATGTAAAAAAATTTGGTCAACCGAGTAGCTCACATGTACGATTAGACTAAAAATGATATATTCCTATTTAGATGATAATATCGATCATTCATAAAATTATTTTAAAATTTTAAAATTATTTTAAATATATATAAAAATTCATTATATCACTTCTATTACAA
Source organism: Lablab purpureus (assembly GCA_030347555.1). Classification (NCBI taxonomy): domain Eukaryota; kingdom Viridiplantae; phylum Streptophyta; class Magnoliopsida; order Fabales; family Fabaceae; genus Lablab; species Lablab purpureus. The sequence continues at coordinate 14,800,338 of CM059259.1, forward strand.
ACTTTTGACTTATTTTTTACTCTCTTTCCTTAACACAAACAATCTCACTTTTTTCTTACTTTCTCTTCTTTTTTTCTCTCTTTTTGCTTCCACCTTCATCCAAACAAATCCTAAAATGAATGGAAGGTAACAAACATATTCATGGGTGTAGGAAGTTAAGGCCTTAAGAAAAATATAGCATACAACCTACCACTAGTTTTGTTTTGCGTTTTGAACTTAACCACGTTTAAGGCCATACATGATTTGGAATTTGTGCCAAAATGTTTGATACTTTTATATTAAGATCCAATTTTTTCATTGATTTTATACTATAATTTTGTTAAGGAATATTCTCTTAACTTTGGTGGTAAGAAAAATTTCTTTTAAAAATATATTAATCAAATTGTCTTCACAATTTCATATTATATAATTCTTTTGACAATATTACATATGATTGTTTCTTTCTCCATCTCCGTATATTCAAATTCCATTCGATAAATATAAAAAGAAATACTCATAATCTTATTTTTAGATAATGTAATTTTGTATTTTTTATCCTTCTTGCTTTGTTTGAATGTAAAGACTATACAATTTGAAAATTATTTTTATTTTATAAATAATTTTTAAATTGTACAATCTAAAATTATTTTTAAAATATTTTTAAAAATAGCTTAAAATTGTATCAATTCTAAAAATAATTTTTATATTACACAATTCAAAAGATATTATATTCTTAAAAGTTATTTTCGAATTGTATAATACAACAACCACAAATTTGAATGTTATCTTTAAAAATCACTTCATTATTATCCAATTCAAAAGTTATTTATAAAATAAAATGACTTTTAAATCTACAATCCAAAAATCCTCTTCTTTACAGCGTTTTCCTCTTCTCCACATATCTAACCGATGGTTGGAAGCTGCCACCTCCGAGAGCTTTTTGGTTTGTATCACTATCACTACTCTTGTAATAATAACAAAGGGAGGAAGCAGGATTTAAAGACATGACATGAATTGAAGAAAAACGATGCAAGGGTTGAACAAGAAAGACGCGGCGGTGCAGGAATTGAAGGAAGCGACCGTGCATGGCAAAGGTTGAAGAAGAAGGCTAATTATGAAATGCTTGATATTATGGAGGTGGAGAAAGAATTTTATGTATTAAAAAGGTTTTTGTAATCAAAGTATCTAAATTATATTTAATATATTAAAATCATTTTCACATAAAATTTATAAACATGAATTAATGTAAACCAAACACATTTTCAAATAAAATAAAAATTCAGATTAATTTTATTCAAAAGTAATTAGGCAACCTTTTGCATTTCCACAGCATGTTTTTCATGGCACTATGGTTTTAGATACCTTCTGTACAAGTGTAATGATTTTCATTATCCTATTCACTCACCTTCTACCTATCCTAGTAATATGTTTATTAAGTATTTTTCATCTAATTATTATATTATCCTTACAATATGCTGTTGTCATCTGGGTGTATAAAAAATAATTATCATAAAAAAATCATCTTGTCAATCAAAAACAGGCTTGATTCCTCCTCGTATACAAATACAGTTTATTTTCATTGTTTATTATACTTGCATACTTCTTCCAAGGGTCATGACAAATATTACATGTTTTATAACCAGTAATTACCGAAAATCACCGGTTCAGTCCAAGTTAAAAGATATATGCATGTGAAATATAACATGTTATCTGTGGGCTGGAGCAAAAGGAATTCATGAGCAAGCTGATGTAGGTATGCAACTAACAAGTCAATAGAATTTTAAGAAACGGCTAAAGGGTACCCCAAAATCCATAATTCTCTATTGTGTTTAGAGTTTATATATAGATAGTTCCGTCACTGTTTCTTCAGACACACAACTGACACAATCATGCTCATAATGCATACTAAAACAGGCAGTTAATGTACATCCACACGTCTCTTTCATGCTATTTCATGTTCACTATCAGACCTCATGCTTTTACAACACAAGAGAATTTGTCAGGCAGTTCATTCGGTTTGCTTGCAGAGCCAACTCACTCTTTTTGTATATCAACATTTTTCTCATTATGTAATGGTGATGTAATTCTTTCTTCTCCCAAATTCAAGGAATCCAAAGTTCTAATACTGTACTTGCTTATTTAAAAATGTATTCATGTTACTTGTGCGCTATTTCTCTCTTCTATAAATTATAAGAAATGCCCTGTTCCCTAGAGACAAATTATAGTTTAGTAGAATAATTGCCTCCAATGGCTTGTCGCACCAAGAGGCAAATCTTTTGATGCATCAGGGGCGTAACTATAAATTCGGTCACACAAGTCCAATCCATACTTAATATATGATAGATTTGTAGTATTACGAGTTCACTTTTTTTTTTGTTTCAAATTCTTCAAAATGTGACGATAAAAAAGGCTATTTTATTAAGTCTTATAATTACTTCTACAGCTATTGTTAAGTATAACCACACTGATACTTGCACTTAAAGCGATAGTTTCACTTGTGGCACTACTTCATTAGCCTCATGCAAAATAAACATATGAAACTAGATCAAGATCAGGGTGCCAAATTGCAGAGTGCTTGCCGAGTTATCACACTATCATCAAACAGCAAGAAGTACACAATCTAAATGAAGTTGAGAAGTAAAAGCAAGTTAGGGTTGTGATTTCTCTAATCTCAAAAATTGGATTTGGTATTTCAATTGGAAAACACTGCATAGATTTCAGTATGTAAAAGTGCCCTTTCCCCAAATTCAATCCCAGTCACTTTGAATTGAACTATGCTAAAAAATATTCATTTGGTGGGGGGAAGTGTACGTACATCATTGTTAAGAAGAGCCAGGACGCATAGAAGGTATGAACAACTAAAAACAATTCCATCTAGGCACAATTCTATTTTCCTTGCATGTTTTTTCTCTTTTCAAAGCATTCCCTCAAAGCATGTACTTCTGTTAAGAATTCAACAATGGTTAATTCAAATACAATCATGGAACTTAAACTTCCTGAATAAAATAATTTATAAACTGTAAATCAATGGGGGGAAAACAGTCTATTAATTAGTTATTTGGATTCTAATCAAAATTTCCATGAATTCCAACAATGCATTCTCAGATACACTCAACTGGAATTTTAGAGATGGATAACATGTCATGCGCGCAGAAAGGAACAGAGATATTGTGAAAGATGGATACCTGGCTGGCATACTTTCCAATTCCTGTTTGATCGAACAACGCAATCCTGAAAAATAAGGAAAAAATAAAATCCTCTATGAATGGACGAGATTAATGCATCTTAAATTTGAGGGTTTAGGTTTTTAGATAGTGAATATAAGTAATTAACAAAGGCGGTGAAGTTAACCTGCATCATGCGGTAGAGAGAAGAACATTCATCGAGCTGATTTACGTTTTCGTCATCCTCGTCCACTTCGCTCCGGTGAATGCCTTGCGGCGGCTGAGGCAACGACGCCGATCGTTTTGCTTCGCTCCGGTTCCCTGGTGAGCGCTCCATTTTAACTGCAATAGTTTAAAAGAAAAAACACTCAATCCTTCGTTCTTTTTCTCGTATCAGCTCTTCCTGACAATTGAAAGAGAATTCTTGATGTTGTTATAGAAAATAACAAAATTTGTAATGTAAAAGATAACTTCATAAAAATTTATTTAATGTTTATAATAATTTTATTTTATATAATTCAATAAATATTAAAATTGTTTGAAAATATTTGGACAAGTGGGAAATGTTTTTAGGTAGAGCTGGATCTAAATGTTTACTAGGTAAAAGTCCTATAGTAAAATAAATAGTTATGAATCCTGTAGACCGTGTGGAGTGGCGAAGGAAGAGCTCAATTGGTAAAAAAAAAACTCGTATGTTATAGAGGTTTTCCTGTACTTAGAAGAAGTAGAAAAAGAAAGAAATATAGTGATAATTTGATTTTCCGTCGTACTAAACTGTAATGCATTTACTAAAATGTAACAAAAACAAATATAAATTTTTTATTAGAAATGCAAAAAATGATAATATAAATTAACAAAAAATAGGAAGAACCTAAACTAATGTGAAACAGAGAAGTTACGGTGAAAGCGTAAAAAACTGTGGTAGTGAAAAGTGATACAAAGAAAGAGGAGCAGTCCACTAAAAGAGATGAAAAAGCTTGTGAGAAAGGAAGAAATGAAGAAGTGAACAGAGACTCTCAGACACTACAATTTCTTCCTGACAACATAATAATTAAAAACAAAAATTTAATATAAAAAATAAACGATCTAGCCTATTAGCCTACGGGCCAATCTGGCTTTGACCCATACGGACATCGGACCAAATGAGTCAGGCTAAAAAAAACCTATTATTATGTAGGTCACAACTTTTTCAGCCTAACGTGACCTGAATCACAGGCTATACGGGTCAAACATATTTTGACAGCTCTACTAAAGAAAAAAAGAAAAGGACGAGTAAAGTTTTTATTACTTATTTAAAATATTCTTATATTAAAAATAAAATTTAATTGAATATAAAATAAATGTTTAAATATTTATTATCCATTGAGTTAAATCATTTTTATCATTTTAAATTAACTAATTACTTAAGAAATAATGTAGATTATTATTTGTAATTTTGTAAAATAACTTATATAAAAATTTAATTTTTAAAGGCAATATATTAAATTTAAAATAAAATTAAAATTAAAAGAATTATTATAAAAATGTGTATTTCTAAATTATAAAAAAGTCAATAACATTAACTTTATTTTTTTTTATTATTTTAATTTTGAAACACCTTTATTTTTATTCGATTTAATCTTTATTTTTTATAAATATAATTTTAAAAGTAATATTCTTAAGAATACAGGGATTTAAATTCTATTTTTGAGTATATTGAAATATAATATTTAACTAACAATTAAAATTTGTGCAAAGAAATTTGAAAATACAAACAAGTTAGAAGGGTAAAAAAAGGTAAGTATAACTTCTCTAAAAGAAATTAAAAATAACAAAAATATGTTAATGGCCCGAGAATCTCTTCAGTTTTTTCTATTTGAGCCCAAATGCTCGCCCATTCGGCCTTTTAATTATTGTATAATTATTTGACCTAAATCCGTTTTTTTTATTGTTTTAGTTAGAAGTAAAGCAATAGTTAAACAGGTCTCTCACATTTTTATTTTTATGTATATTTATCTTAGTAATTAAATTTTCATATAGGATTAAAATAGATATGTTATTATATTATTTATTTATACCTTTATTTTATTCATTTATATTTTATGTTAATTTTAATTTTTTAATTTTATTATATTTTAATTATAATAATGTTTAATATTTTTTATTTTTAAATATTTTTATCGGTCTGTTTCTTTTTTAATTAAAAGTTTAAATTTAATTAAATTATTTAAGTATATAATTTTTAAATAATAATAAAAAATTTAAAAATATTCTTTTAAAAAAATATTTATTTATTTAATTAATTTTTTTACTTTACATAATGATATATATTAATAAAAAAATAAATTTTCATATCAACTGCTAAAACATAAATTTTAATTGTAAATAATTAATTTTTAATTCTTATAACAATGAATATTAATAATAAAATAATTTTTTATATTAATAATAAATATATAAATTTTAATTATGAATTTTAATTTTTATAATTTATCATCAATTTTAATTATAAATAAATATTTTTAATTTTAATTAAAATAATATTAATGAAAGAAAATATTTAAATTTAAAAAAATTAAAGATATATAAATATAATAAAAATATAAATTAAATTTTTTAAGAATTATTTATTATTAAAAAATTATTTTCTAATTTATTATTATATTTTACAAAATTATATAATATAATGATTTTATTAAATTTTAAATTTTTTATTAAAAAATAAGTTCAACCAAAGAAGTATTTAAAAAATATTAAACCTTTTCATATTTAAAATGTAATAAAATTAAAAATTAAAAAGATAACATTAAATATGAATAAATAAAATAAAAGATAAACAAGTAAATAGAATGTTCATAAGCTTGTCAATTTCTACAAATTTTCCGTCCAAATTCATTTTCCCCCAAAATGTTTCTAGTATAGATTCCTGTTGTTGCTTTTCTCAATCCAACTGGGCAATGCAATAAGGGGTCTTCACCAGTCTGCTCTTGATTTTTTCAATGCAACTGGGCGCTGTAATAAGGGGCCTTCCCCTTCACTTCTCCACTGTAGTTGATTTTTTCAATGCAACTGGGCACTGTAATAAGGGGCCTTCACTTCACCACTTTGTAATTGATTTTTTCAATGCAACTCGGCACTGTAATAAGGTGCCTTCACCCCTCGGTTGTTGCATTTTTCAATGCAACTGGCCACTATATTAAGGGGCTTTCACCAGTCTGAGCATCACCGAAAAATGGCAGCATCAACCCCCCTTAATAAAACAGAAGAGGAATGGAAGGTGATTCTCTCCCCAGAGCAGTTTCGGATCCTTCGCCAGAAAGGAACTGAGTAAATTCCTAATCTTTTCTTAATTTTTCTCTCTTTTTTTCGTCCATGAGTTTGTGTTAAGATTGGGGGGAGTGGGGATTTGAAAATTTTGGGCATGAATTGAAGAGCGTGATATTTTAAAATGTAAGCTTTTTTGTCCATGTAGTTCCCCTTGCATGTTTTTGGCCTTCAGAAAAATGGTAAGGTTTACTTTCCATGCAATTTTTTTATAACAGTTTATCACTCCTAAAAAGTTTTGTAGCTGTGTCAAGGTTTATTTTTTGGTGTTAACAGCAGGGTCAACGACAGTTTTTTTTTATAATGTTTTACATGAGTTAGATTTGAACTTCTCTTGCACTGAGAACTTGTGCAGATTGAAGGGTACTGGAGAATATGACAAATTTTATGAAGAAGGAGTTTACAATTGTGCTGGCTGTGGAACTCTTCTTTACAAGTCTTCAACCAAGTTTGATTCTGGTTGGGGCTGGCCTTCTTTCTATGAGGGTTTTCCTGGGGCCATCAATCGATCTGTGAGTGGTTTTTGAAAATTCATTATTCAACATTCATTTTTCCTCGTTTCTAGTACTATGGTGGTAACATTTTTGGTTAGAAAATGTAATTGTATTGAATTTATGGAAATTGTGATTTTCAGCCTGACCCAGATGGGAGGAGAACAGAGATAACTTGTGCAGCCTGTGGTGGGCACTTGGGTCATGTTACCAAAGGAGAGGGATACAAGACCCCAACTGATGAACGCCATTGTGTCAACAGTATCTCTGTCAAATTTGTTCCTGGAAATGCTACTGCTTCAACATGAAACCTTCTTCCATGGAGGTGTCTATTGAAACATTGTCTTGTTTGGATTTTAAAGACAGCTATCTAGCTTAGCCCAGAGGCTAAAAGCTTGAATAACTGAGCATGGTCTGTACTTCTTGAACCAGTAAAATCCTCTGTTTGTTTCTTTGTTTAGTCTTCTTCATGGCTTTCTGTTTCATCCTGTGAAGATTTCGCAGGTCTTTGCTTGAATCATATATATCAACCTTAATTATTTACATTTTACGCATATTTAAATATAAAATGCGTCATATAAATTAACTAAAAACACATCTCAATCACATTTAAAAATTAAATTGTAATTTATAAAATAAGTTATATGGATTAATTGAAAACATTGGAAATATAAATAAAAAATTGGGTCCCTCGGAAATACTTTCGACTTACTTAAACTTATAAAACCAGCAAAAAAATGTTAATAATTGACCTATGTAATTAACAAAGTATACTATAATTCAGAATTAGTTTTTGGCTCGTTTTTGTCTCTCGTGGATACTTTTGATGCATTGTGTACTTAAACTTATAAAATCAACAAAAAATGTTAATAATTGAATCATGTGATTAACAAAGTTTATTTATAAGAGAACATATGGCTGTAAGCCCTTTTTATTTAACACTTATATAGTATTCTTATCCTTCATCCTACCTTCTCTCCATCTTCTGCCATTTTTTGACCAAATTTCTGTCCCAAAAACTCACCACACAAAAACTCAAACTTTCCACCTCCATCGTTCAAAAGCTCAAGGTTTCCATCACTACCACCAATAGGTCTTGAGGTCTAACTGTAACCTCCCAAGAACCCATTAATGAAAGTGGCAACAACAACAACACAAAGTATCTAATAACAGTCTTTACGAGAAACTCGTTTTTCTTAAAAGAAAAGTGAAGAGAATAACTTCAAACATAAAGAAGACAAAAAAAAAGTGATTCTTTCGACATTTAGGACAAGATTTTAAGAATTAAAAAATCATGGTTCATATTGTTTTTCAATAAAAATAATAATGAAGGTGACACTCCGAAAGACAATTACTCGACTGTAATTGAGTTTTTAATCTTTAAAAAAAATGAAAGGATAAAAAAAAATTAGATATTAAATAAAAAAGACTTCCATGAGAAAACTATGTATTCTTAGAAAAATTAAAAAATCACATTGATTCACATATATTAATAAAATTTAATACTCAGTAGAAAAAAAAATTCAAGAAAACATTACAAAATCACCTTAATTTTTTAAACAAAATGTGTTATTTTATTCTTCAGCAGTAAAGTAATTGTTATGGTGCGGTGACGCAAGCACGAGGAAGGAAGCTCAAGAGCATGCCACGTGCCCTTTAATAAAATGGCATATAAGATGAAGAGTGGAAGTTTGATTCTCTCCCCTGAGCAGTTTCGGATCCTTAGCCAGAAAGGAACTGAGTAAGTTCCTAATCTTTTCTTAATTTTCCTCTCTTTTTTTCGTCCATGAATTGAAGTGCATGATATTTTAAATAGCAGAAATTGAAGGTTGTTCGTCGAGAAGGAATATCAATAAGTGTGGAGTGTAAAGGTGGATAATTTTTTGAGCACTGCTGGGTGATGATCTTTTAGGGGTAAATGAATGTGATAGCTCTCAAGTAGATTTTGTTAAGTTTTACTTAGTTTCATCCATTCTGTTAGTGTTTTATGAGTTTTGTTTTTTGTGAAACTGTTGCAGTTAAAATGGAGCACTTGCCGGTGAAAAGGAGCGAAGCAAAACGATTGGCGGCGTCGCCTCCGCCGCCGCGAGGCATTCACCAAAGCGATGTGGACGAGGATGACGAGAACGTAAATCAGCTCGATGAATGTTCTTCTCTATATCGCTTGATGCAGGTTAACTTCATTGCTTTTGTTAATTATTTATTTTCCCTTTCTAAAACCCTAAACCTTCAAATTTAAGATTAATTGATCTCGCCATTCCTAGAGGATTTTCCCCTTATTTTTCAGGATTGCGTTGTTCGATCAAACAGGAATTGGAAAGTATGCCAGCCAGGTATCCATCTTTTACAATTTCTCTGTTCCTTTCTGCATGCGGAACATGTTATCCATCTCTAAAATTGCAGTTGATGTGTGTAAGAATGCATTGTTGGAATTCATGGAAATTTCGATTTGGAATTCAAATAACTAATTATTCGACTGTTTTTTTCTCATTGATTTACAATTGATAAAAATTATTTTATTCAGAAAGTTTACGTTCCATAACTGTATTTGAATATTAACCGTGTTGAACTCTTAACAGAAGTACATGCTTTGAGGGAATGCTTTGAAAAGAGAAAAAACATGCAAGGAAAGTAGAATTGTGCCGAGATGGAATTTTTTAGTTGCTTATGAGGTTACCTTCTATGCTTCCTAGTTCTTCTTAACAATGATGTACAGACACTCCCCCCACCAGATGAATATTTTTTAGCATCGTTCAATTGAAAGTGATTGAGATGAATTTGGGGAAAGGGAACTTTTACATACAGAAATCTATAGTAAGCAGGGTTTTCCGATTGAAATGCCGAACACGTTTTGAGGTTAGAAATCACATCCCTGACTTGCTTTTACTTCTTAAATTAATTTGGATTGTGTACTTGTTGTTTGATGATAGTGCTAAATGAATGATAACTCGGCAAGCACCCTGCAATTTGGCACCCTGATCTTGATATAGTTTCATATGTTTATTTTGCATGAGGCTAATGAAGTAGTGGTACAAGTGAAATTGTCGCTTTAAGTGCAAGGAGCAGGGTGGTTATACTTAACAATAGCTGTAGAAGTAATTATAAGTGCGAGAAACCATGGAGGCAATGGTCCAATTACCTACCACAAATTCAATTATTCCACTAAACTATAATTTGTCTCTTGGGAAAATGTCATTTACGATCACTAACTTGTAATTTATAAAAGAGAGTGAAGTAGCGCACAAGTAACACCAATACATTTTCAAATTTTCAAGGACACTTTTAGAATTTTGTATTCATTGAATTTGGGAGAAGAAAGAATTACATCACTATTGCATAATGAGAAGAATGTTAATATACAATGTGGGTAAGCTGACCCTGCAGCCAAACGGGATGAACTGCCTGACGAATTCTCTTCTGTTGTAACTGCATGGGGCCTGGATAGTGAACATTAAGTAGCATGAGAGATCTGTGTGTGTGGGTTCACATCTACTGCCTGTGCTAGTATATGATTACGTACGTGCCTGTTGTGTGTCTGAAGAAACACTGACTCGATCTTATATGGAAACTCCAAACACATCAGAAAAATTATGAATTCTAGGGTACCCTTTGGCTGTTACATAAAATTCTATTTTCTTTTTAGTTCCATACTACGTCAGCTTGACTTGATCATGGATTCCTTATGCTCCAGCCCACAGATAACATGTTATATTTCACATCCATTTATCTTCTAACTTGGACTGAAACGGTGATTTTCAGTAATTACTGGTGATAGAGTTCGTGTAAAGTTTAAATGACCCTTGGAAGAACTTTGCAAGTATAATAATAAATAATGAAAATAATGAAAATAATTTGTCTTTTTATACGTGGAGGAATCGAGCCTGTTTTTGATTGTGATGTAGAACCTGACTGCTTGTTGTGTCGGCGTCAACTGTATGATTTGTGTACTTGAATCCAACCTCTCAGCACTTTCTCACTAGCTAATGTTTATTAGCAAACGCTAAATGATTATAAATTAGGGATTATGAGGAAGCTACCCCATTTCATAAGATTATTTTATTATTCATTAGTTCTCTCTGATCTATTCCTCTGTATGTGCTTTAATATCATATAGTATATAACCGGAAGATGTTATTTTCTGCAGAAAGTTGTATTTGGATTAAATAACCATTGTAGTTTTATCCCACTATGTTTAAGTTTCTTTTTCTGTCTTTTTTTTTCACTGTGTTTTATTTTTTGTTTGTATTTTTTTTACACTAGTGGGAAATTTGTATCGTGATTTAAAAATACTATTAAGGATAAAATAGAAAAACATTTGTGAGAATTTTATTATATATTATTAATGAAAATACATGTACCTTTGTGTTTATGTTTCGTATTTTTTATTAAATTAAAATAATACAGTTTTTTTAAAAAATAAGTAATTTTATAAAAGTAGCTTAAAAAATTATACGTGATTTTTTTAAATGAAAAAGTTAAGTAGTTGTTTTTTAATAAAAAAAGTTGTTTAGTTACTTATTTTATTAAATACAAAATTTATTTTTATTTATTAGAAGATAAAGTTGTTTAAATAAAAAAAATGAAGATGTATCTATTTTATATAATGGTTGAATAAAAAGAGTTACTAAAAGATTTATGTATTCCATATAATGGTTAAATTATAGATATATTCTAAAAAAAATTGAGATTGAAATTGTTAAAACATTTATCTGGAACAAATTATATCTCATTAAATAGCCTTGTTATGACTTTTATTAAAATTATTTCTAAATAGTTTTGTTTTGATTTTTATTAAGAACAAATTTTTAAAGAATCTTAATTATAAAAGACAATAGTGATAATTTGGCCATGAAACATAAAAAATCCCTAATCGATTCAGAACACAAGACATGAATGAAATGATAAAAAAAATGTGAAAACGTGGAAAACGTTTATGTAAAAATTGATGGGTCTGCCATAGCTACCTAAAGCAATCTCTAACAATATGGGGACAAGAGAAAGGTTGAGAAGGTCCTGGATGGATGGATGGCATGTGATGTGATATAGGGCAACTTAGAGTGAGGTAAGGAATATGGCAACCTATTTGAATCACTCTCATTGGTTAGTAACGAAGCAGCTAACCCAAGCACATGCAAAAGCAAATACTAAGTGCTCATTATCATTCCTAATCATGCCTTTACTAACCCTTTTCCTAAAATATAACTGTAAGGAGACACCCTGTAATACCCTAAATAATATAACTATACTACACATTATTAATATCTTACTCTCTACTTATTTTCAAATTCATAATTATAGTTAATTATAAATTGAATTGCACTTAATACAATTCTATAAGTTTTTAATGTTTTTAACACACAAGTTTAGTACATTTGAATTATAAAATGATGAATTATAGTTAATGTTATAATTTCCATGAAAATTTAATTAGGTTGTTTGTGATTTATTTTAGTTTAATCTTTCTGTTAAATAGTTATTCAGCTTTGAAATAAAAATTAAATGTTGTTTGATTTAGTTTAAATTTAATATGAAATTCGATCCAAACCAAACAAATCTTAAATTTTACTATTATAAAGTTGTTAAACATTTAAACAACTATTAAATATTTTACGGTGAAGAGTTTTTAAAGAATTATTTTGTATGATTATAAAATTTCAACCTACATCATATTTATAAATAAATTATAAAAAAATATATAGTTAAAAATGATAACATAAATTGCTTTATTATGTTTTAATAAATATCGATACATTTTTCAAGTAAAATATAATCAAATCAAATTGTAAAACAAACTTCTGTTTATATTTAGGTTAAATAGTTATTTTTCATTATTTGTCATATTTATATAATGTGGTTTTATTGCATTTTCTTAAGTGAGTTGTCATTTTAGTTAAAAATATCAAATTGATTGAGATAAGACCACTTTTACTACTTTTAATTAGAATGCAAACTCAGTTAAAAAAAATTACAATAAAACTACATTGAATAAATTGAAGAAATATTAGGATAAAAAAAATTCTATTTAACCTTATATTTACGCATAATAAACTTGTTTATCATTTTATTGGTTGTTAATTAACTTCAAGATTAAAACTTCATAAGTTAGTTGATAATTAATTTTAAATATATAATATTATATTTAAATGTAATAAACAATTTGGTTTGATTTAATTGAGCTATTAAATTGGATCAAAACTCATGGATTCAAGCAATCCATTATGTATTTGGATAAAATGGAGTGGAAAAAGTAAAATGCAAGTTAATTATAAAAAAAATCCAATCTACTTATGACCTGATTCATCGAGATTGAGTTTGTAATAAGTCCAGTTAAACTATATAATCACTAAAATCAATAAATAAACAATCCAAATTTAGATATAAATAAATATACAGGATTACCTCCTCCATTCTTCTTGATAATGTTGAGCTATTAATTCTAATCCATAATCCATAATAGGTTACATTTTGAAGAGTGATACATTTTCTTTAACTTATCATTACTATTTTGTTGCTATTTTTTTTATTTAAAAATATTTTTTATTAGTTAACACTAACTTTAATTTTCTTTTATAAATGAAAATAAAGTAGACATTAAAAGTGATGAATTTGTTATAGATTTATTTTATCACGATTTCGTTTAATATAACAAAGAATTTTGATATGATGAAATTGTTTTACTACTATTTTTATAATATTTTGTAATACTGATTATTACAATTTTAAGAGTTATATTTTGTTTAAGAAGTTTATTTTATGATCATTCAAAGTTTAAAAATTAATAAAAAATTAGTATTTAATTTTGTTAGATTTTTAAAAAAAAAATTAATTTTTTCACTAATATTTTTAAAAGTTACTAAAAGGTAAATTGAGTTGGATTTCCCATTCCCTAAATGAATTAAGATAAGTTTAATCAAAAGACTAAACCAACTCATTTTATCAACATTAAGTTTATTTAATTATTATTTTTCAATTCAAAATCCCAATCAAATCATTCTAATGAAAAAAATAGTAGATCTAAAAATAAGAAATAAAAAAATAACATGTTCTCAATTTTTTATACATTTGTATTTGAAATATACAATGATGATTTTTTTCGAAAATAATAATACTTTATATTTAAATTTGAAAGGTCTTATCAAACTCAGTAAAACTTTACTCTTTTATATATATATATATATATGTTTGAAGTAATAATTTATTAATAGTAATATGAATTAATATTATGATGATAATAAATTGAACATAATAAAAACATTGAAATGAAATATTAAATGTATCCCTACTTTAAGCAATACAATATTGCAACAACCAATATTTTATACATAAATATATACATAGATAATTAAATTAATAATTTATAATAAAAATATAAATTAGTAATAAAGAATAGTTTATTAAACACATAATAAAAATATTAAAGTGAAATGCCAAAATATACCTCTGTTTTTGAAGAAAAAATTATGGTTGTCACAAATTTTCTTTCTATAAATAAAGATAAAGATTAGATAACAGAATTAATTAAATTTAATATAAAATTATATTTATTATGTATTATGTATAAAGATAAAATATGATAAAAGGCTTGGTTAATTTTAAATAAAAAATTATTAAAAAATTGAAACATTAAGTTTGAATAAATAAATATTTCTATTATGTCAAACAAATATCAATTCCGGGAATAAAATTTCTCACAAAACGACAGTAACTTATCTTCTACAATTTTTTTTTCTATGAAATTAATTGTTACACTTTTTGCTTTGTCATTTTTTTTCTTAAAAAAAAAAAAATCCTATTTGGTATTTTGTATTAACATTAACATTATATAGATAGTGCTAACCTAGTTACTATAGAGAGACGTTTCTACCCTTAAAAGCCTTTTTAAGGCCTCAAGTTGTTGCAGCCTCAGCACAATAAAAAATAAAGGAGAAATAAAAAAGAAAATAAAATTGTGGATTTCCTTTCTGATTCTCCAATGTTCTGAGATCAATCTTACCTTTGATTGTTCCAAATTCTTCTTCAATCGGGTACGTCTCAATCTTCTAATACTGATTATAACTCTGTTTTTCATTTACGTCTGTTGGGATCCTCTGTATTCATGGTTGCATGTATAATATTGAAAACATAATTTTCTTTGATCACTTTTCTGATCTGTGACTGAGTGCGAAGTATCGACATATATTTGAATTCATTTGGGTACTTCCAGTATTCTGTCTTTTTCATCTGGGTATGTTCGTAGCTCTGTGAGTACTGGGTACATGGTAGCTTTTGATTTTTTTTTATTTCTATTTTTTTTCTTTTTGATTATTCATTGATGGGGTTTTCTCTATCTAAACGTTTCAGGAAGTTATATATTCTAGGCTGTAATTCTGAGATTCAGAGGTAATGGATTTTCTTCTTAAATTCAAGCATTGGATTATAATTCAGTGTTAGTTATCTCCTCTTTTCTTTTTCCCTGGTCTGTAATATTAGAAGATTTATTCTGAATTTTCCTGATCAATTTTAATTTTCACATTATCATTTTCAACGGAACTTGTATTTGGATTTAATAAATTTTGGATGATTGTGAATGATGTTAAATAAAGTCTTGATACTTGGCGAGTATATTCATATATTTTATGTGTTTCCCCCATATTAATTTTGATTTGCAGATAAATGGCATCACTGGTGGCCGGTGGTAGCAGTCGAACGACTCCTTCGGTATCTGTCCAAGAAAAAGGGAGCAGGAATAAGAGGAAATTCAGGGCCGATCCACCTCTAGGAGAGCCAAATAAGAGTATTCCTTCCCCTCAACATGAAAACCTCAGTTATGAATTCTCTGCTGAAAAGTTTGAAATAACCCCAGGTCATGGGCAAGTTAGTACTTCTGACATGTGCAGTGTAAACCAAGATCATTCTGATGGTTTGAAGCTTGGCCTGGGATTGTCTAGTCCCGTAGTTTCATCTGAGGTCCGACTCAGCCAACCGAAGGAGGAATCCGAGGTGGATGATGAATTCCATGACGCTGATTGGAGTGACCTCACTGAAGCCGAATTGGAAGAACTTCTCATGAGCAGTTTGAACATAATTTTCAAGAGTGCAATTAAAAAAATGGTTGCATGTGGATACACCGAAGACGTAGCTACAAAGGCCATCTTAAGGTCGGGCATCTGTTATGGATGCAAAGATGCTGTGTCTAATGTAGTTGATAATGGTTTAGCATTTCTTAGAAATGGCCAAGAGGATCCTTCAAGAGAGCATTATTTTGAAGATTTAATGCAGCTAGAGAAGTATATTTTGGCTGAGTTGGTTTGTGTTCTTCGAGAGGTTAGGCCATTCTATAGTATCGGGGATGCAATGTGGGCTTTGCTAATTTCTGACATGAACGTGTCTCAAGCTTGTGCAATGGACGGTGACCCTTCAAATAGTTTTGGTAGTGATGGCTTCTCTTCTGTTAGAACTGAATCACAATCAAAATTGGAATCAAAAGGTCCTGAATTGAGTCTTCCAAGTCCTTGTAAATCAGTCCCCTCAGGTTCTCAACCTGAGAAGTCCTCTGTGGCGGGACATACTGTTTTGGACAACACAAAGAATTCTCAAATTCTTGGACTACCGGGGAAAGAGGTTGCTAATTCTGTACGTGATTCCATTGATAAACCATCTAGTACTTCTGGTACATCTCAATCTCCTTTTGTGGAAGAAAAGTGTGGGAGTGTTAGAAAGGTCCATTCCAGTAGCACAAAGAGAGAATATATTTTTCGACAGAAGTCATTCCATGTGGAAAAAGGTTATCGAACATATGGGTCTAAAGGGTCATTGAGAGGAGGAAGACTGAATGGCTTGAATGGATTAATCTTGGATAAAAAACTTAAGTCTGTATCTGAATCTACTACCATAAACTTAAAGAGTGCATCCTTAAACATAAGTAAGGCAATGGGAGTTGATGCAACACAGGACAATTTGAGTCCTGTTTTTTCATCTAACGATGGACCATCTACGCCCACTGCATTTAGCCTCGATTCCAATGACACCACTTCTCATTCAAGGGATACTTCATCTTCTGTGCATGAAGCAAATGCTATACTTGCTGTTGGTAACCCAAATGCATTACCAGCTATGGATACTGATCTTTCTCTTTCTTTGTCTTCAAAAAGTAAGTATACAGTAACACCTATCTGCTGCGATAATGAAGCACCCAATAGTAGCCGTGTAGGGATACCATGCGACAAGTCTGTGGGACAGTGGATACCCCAAGATAGAAAGGATGAAATGATTTTGAAGCTAGTTCCAAGGGTTCAGGAGCTACAAAACCAGCTTCAAGAATGGACAGAGTGGGCAAATCAGAAGGTTATGCAGGCTGCTCGTCGGCTGGGCAAGGACAAAGCTGAGCTTAAGACACTAAGACAAGAGAAAGAAGAAGTTGAACGGCTTAGAAAAGAAAAACAATCTCTAGAGGAAAACACTATGAAGAAGATTTCTGAGATGGAAAATGCCTTGTGTAAAGCAAGTGCACAGGTAGAACGAACTAATGCAGATGTTCGTAAGCTTGAGGTGGAGAATGCTGTGCTGAGGAAAGAGATGGAGGCTGCTAAGTTACGTGCAGCAGAATCAGCTACAAGCTGTCAAGAGGTCTCAAGGAGGGAAAAGAAGACCCAAATGAAGTTTCAATCATGGGAGAAACAGAAATCCTTGTTTCAGGAAGAGCTAATGACTGAAAAGCACAAAGTAGCTCAGTTGCAGCAAGAATTAGGGCAAGCTAAAGTGCAACAAGAACAAGTTGAGGTATACTATTTCAAGCATATTCTAACTGCCTTTTCATGTGCTTTCTATCTTGTAAATGTTCACCTGACGTCTATGCTAACATACATGGTTCAGCTTGTAATTTGCCCTCATGTTATGCTTTCATGTTATCTTCTATTTAAAAAGAGCATTGTCCCTAAAATGTAAGAAATTGTAGTTAGGGAGCAACGATCAGAAATTACAAAATTCCACAACTCTCATTTTATGCTCAGAATTATGTTAAATAAATTTGGATTGACAAATTGACATTTTATCTGTGATTCTTTTCTATATGCATGGTTTAACCATTGACATTGTTTCCATTAGAATGGGAAATGGGTGGGGAGTGCCTGTATATTAAATGAATCAAGTGTTTCCCCTTTCCATGGTACTAGCTGACAAGGTAATATCCTCCTTTTACCTTCTAAAGGGTCAAGAATTGAACTGCCTTCCGTCACCAAGGAATTAATGCATATGATGATCTATCACCCTTTTTCTGTCCTGGTGCATCTTGTTTGATCCATGCTTTGAAGGTTTTATTCATCTTGTGGTTACAAGACTTGTCTTTTACTTAAAGTATTGACACCAGAACCGCGAAAATGTAAATATTGTTTTACAGAAGTGAAACATGAGAGTACAGTTTGATACACATACATCACTTGTGAGATTCTGCAGTTGCCATCATATTCAATGTGTAAATGCCAAATGAGTTTTGTTACCGAGTATGTTCTCATCATAAAGGAAAATATCACAGGCTAGGTGGCAGCAGGCATCGAAGGCAAAAGAAGATCTCCTTGTACAGGCCAGTTCTATAAGAAAAGAAAGGGAGCAAATTGAGGAGTCAGCAAAATCGAAAGAGGATATGATCAAACTGAAAGCAGAGGAGAATCTGCAGAGGTACAGAGATGACATCCAGAAACTCGAAAAAGAAATTGCCCAACTGAGACAGAAGACCGACTCTTCCAAAATTGCAGCACTGAGAAGGGGAAT
Organism: Lablab purpureus; assembly: GCA_030347555.1. NCBI lineage: Eukaryota > Viridiplantae > Streptophyta > Magnoliopsida > Fabales > Fabaceae > Lablab > Lablab purpureus. The sequence goes on from CM059259.1 coordinate 14,819,020, forward strand.
TGATGCAAACTATGCCAACCGTGTGAACATGGAAAATGGTTCTGTTCTGGAAGAATCGAGGGCCACTTTTATCTCAGAACTGGCTACAAGCTTAAATGACTACTCTTTGACAGGGGGTGTTAAAAGGGAAAGAGAATGTGTGATGTGTCTCTCTGAGGAGATGTCTGTTGTATTCCTCCCATGTGCTCATCAGGTTGTTTGCACAACCTGCAATGAGCTCCATGAGAAACAAGGAATGCAAGACTGTCCTTCTTGCAGGAGCCCAATCCAGAAGCGTATATCTGTTCGTTTTTCCCATACATAATTATTTACTTGGATGAAGTGAGTGTTTTGAATAATGTCTGTGAGACGCTCTTGCCAAGAATAATGCATTCAGATCATGCATTTCGAGTTCAAATACATTAAGTGGCTTTCAATGCCAAGGTTGATTCTTCTGTTACAGCTTTGTTTAATCTGCTGTCCTAGTTTTATTTGAAGCTCTCTTCTCTTTTAAATGAATGCTCTGCTCCTCATCACATGTTCAACCTCATTACTAATTACTAATGTATATTCATTTGGCTCGGAAAAAAAATCTGAAAATGTTTGAACTCTAGCTTAACATTATTAAGTCAGAATGAAGAGTTTGACCCAACCAACAGGTAATCTTCAAAAATAAAGCAAAGTAAATAGAGAAAACATAATGTCTGTAAAGATATTCTTACAATATAATGTCTCTTAATATGATTTTTGCCATTACCTGTGCAATAATAACCATTGTGACTTGTTCAAATACAAAAAACACGCAATAAGAATTGATGAGCAAAAACTACTGAAATAAATTATGATAGAATTTAGGAGCTGCTGGTCATATGGTTGGAGGGCTAAATCCGTGAGCACAACCGAAAACCAAAAAGGCATGATGGCAAAGTAGAACAACATTGAAAGAAGGGTTTCAAAACATTAAACATGAATTGCGTTGTTTCGTATACAGTGATCTCACCCTTCTTAAGAAAAATATCTTTAACACAGAAGACAGGTGGATTATTTTGTGATGTGATTGCAACTGCATTAAACCATTCTATCACTACAGCGGTAGTTGGGTCTGAGATTTCTTTCTGTAGTGACCATTCATCCTACTGTACTTCCCATTAGTTGTTTCCACTCTCTTCAATTCAATATGCTTGGCACTTCCATTGGTTTATTTATTGGAGGGGAATGCATATCCTCTCACATAATCTTATCATAAGAAATTTTGTTCTCTTTTTTTCATAGACATTTATACATTTTAATAATATGCCATCTATTCAATGTGTATGAAAATCTCAGTGAGAAAATCCACACGCTTGCAGAAGATATTTGTGAGGTGGAAACCAAAGAAGATGCTGCACCTGTGAATTTAACAGACTTGCGCTCTTGTGATAACATACCTGTGCTTATTGGAAGTAAGGTTGTCAAGATTGGTTTATTCAATAAAAAATTATTAAAATACATCTAATTTTTTTCAACACATATTTGCTGCATCACATATTGATTTATTATTGGTATCACCTCTCTCTCACGCGCGCGCATATATATATATATATATATTAAATTGAAATTTCAATTCCTTTATGGTTGATTTAGGTGTTTTAAAAAAATTTAAGTGATATTTTATCTTTACTCTTATTTACATTATTTGTAAAAAAATTTTGTTAAAATAATTGGATGGATTTGGTCTAGTCTAACAAAACAAAGAGGTAAAATTAAGTCTAAGAAAACGCTAGTTCGAAAGTCTAAAAAATGCTACTTTGAAAGTCACCAGACTCATTTAGTTGGAATTATTATTTATTTAATTTTGTTTTAAAATTTGTATCAATATATATTAAAAAAATAGAAAAGTTTTGGTCTAACTTGATGGGCTAATGAGTCAGATCAACTCTTGATATATATATTTGTAAGAGTTTCAAACTAGGTCAAGTTGACTATTCTAATAACAAGGCCTAACATAATTGGTAGAAAATTGATGTTTCTAAGCATGCTGATATTCATTTTTCCGACTCTGTATGTAAATTTTTTTATTAAAAGAGATAAAACTCACTTTTGATGTCCTCTACGCCACAAGATTAGTCCCAGTTTTCTTACTATGAAATACTTTTCTTTTAGAAAAAGTCTTTAACATTGAAAATGTAACCTAAAGTCTCACAAGTCTTTGCTATAAATTTGAACTTTTAGAGTTATTGATTCGTAAGAAGTTATATCAGTCTCTATCATCGAGTGCTATAGAGTTTGATCCTTGTCATTCTTGTTCTTGTAGGTTGAATTCCAAGCATAGGTGAGTTTTTTCATGATCAATGTTTCAAGTCTAAATGGATACTGTGTGATGAGATGGGTTAGAAGATATAATATCAAATTATTTATAGTGTCTTCGTTTACTAGGTTGAGCTTTTAGATTTTTTTTTCTGGAGTTTTGATTTTTTTTAATTATATACGTATCTTTAAAAATTTAAGGGTTTTTGACATTGTCATTGATTTTTTTTTCTGTTAATATATTTCCATAAGCAAAAAGCGTAGTATATATAGCTACTATATACATGTCCAACATATATATATCTTTAATACCATCCAATAAATAAATGAAGTCAAAAGAAGAGTTATGCAAAACAATTTTCCTTCTCTTAACGTGTCTAAACTCATCCAACCATTGATCCAAGACTAACTAGCAAAATCCTTGAATTTTCCGAGCAACATAAAAACTCTCCTCATAAAGTTTGTAATTTGTGAGAGCTTTGATGCACTGGTAAGGTTGGCACATTGTGATCTAGAACACAAGTTTAATGTTGGAAATAGTCAATTTGTTTACAAGGATATAGAGCTAAGTACATCTCCTACATAAATATCATACATTAGAAAATCATTTGCAACCTGTTTGAACTAAAAATTGCTGAGAGCATTTATATATATCCACACAGTTAATATTTTATATTTATAAACACTTACTAAAACTAAAAATAAATATCATTGGATATTTTAATTGTCCAATTCTTATTTTTTTCAATATTTACACGCATTCATTCTAATTAATATTAAAGAGAAAAAGAAACTCATGTGAAACTTAAAAAGTTATAATTTTGATAAATTTTAAAGAATAACATGGATAAACAGTATCTTGTTGGCATTATCCTATGTGGTTGATAAAGAATCAAAGACATGGAATCTTATCTGGAGAATAATGGTGCTGATTATGTGTGAGAAAAGACGAACCATGCTTCCTTTCTAAGCAAGTTAAGAATCCAGTGAAGTGCTTATAACACAGACTCATCGCAAAACAATCAAGTAAAAACGGAGGTGATTGAGAAAGAGATAGAGTATGGGAAGCGCATATAGCAGCTCCATAACGAAAGTTGAAGTGTCAAAAAGCCCTACTGGGCAAGACCAATCTGTGGTATACTCAACTCCCGATTCAAGAACCTGCACCCTTCAAGCGAGCGTGGGTGTGAACGCTGCATGTGTCTCCCTCAGAGACTACACTTTCGACAGAGAAGGAACCAGAGTGCAAATTTGGGTTCGAGACATTGAAACCAACAAAGAAGGTGTTAAAGGCGTTGGCGCCATTGATGTCAAATATGGAGGCTCCGCTTTAGAAGTTCGCAAAGACGCAGGGCAGTTTTGCATCGGATACGGCGTTCCCCACGTGAGATGTGGTTTTCTTATTGCTACCAAACACGACACCACCACACACGGAGGCTCGTTGTTCGTGACACACGTATGCGGCACTACGGAACAAAGGTTGTCTCTCGTTGTTGTGCAGGTTTGGTACGACGCTGCTAAAGGCTCTTTTATGTGCAACATAACGGGTCCTTCCCGACACGCTTCTTTTGTAGAGGTGGCGGCGGCTATGAAGAAGGCCTATGATGGTGACGGTGTTGTTTCGCCTTCTTCCACCGCGCATGCACCATCCCCCAGCACGAGCATTATAAACAATTCTGGTAGATTCCATGGTCCTCTCAATGGTTCTATGATCAGTGATTCCACGATCATGATGAACTTTTTTAATGTCTACTTGAGCAGTAAGTGAGGACTTGAACAGAAGATCAAGGTAAGCTTCTTCCTGATGTTCACAAAGGGATTCCGCATCATCATCATCATATCTTTTCTCGTATGTGGAGATTATGGTAGTCTTGTTTTATTTCCTTCCCAGTAATCCAACTTTTCATATTTCGAGTTTATGTTTAAGGCAATCATCTGTTTATGAAAAGGGGGTGAATTGTTTATGCTGCCTTTTTTATTTGTTTAAGCAATGCTGCATAAAATTAAGAAATGTATATTAATATATAGATTAACTGTAGAATTATAAAATTAAGATAAACTCTGACGTTAACAATTTGAGTTAATTTTTATGCAACATATTTAAGTTATGTCACAAGGTAAGATTTGCAAAATTTAAAGTTTAAGCAATCATAGTTCGTATTATAAATAGTTACAGTAATTAATCTACTATATACATATATACACACACGTATATATTCAGCTGGCATCATGGTATCTGAATTAAGATCTCACTTGAAACTAAAAAAGGAAAAAAGAAAACAGATTAAACTACTTCCATTGTTTGTTTCTATTGTTAAAATGGAGTGAAGCGTGTCAATGTGGCTTGCTTTGACGTTTTTTTGGATGTTGACCCGCTCTCTCTACAAAATAACATCCAAACCCGTTGATTTTTTTTACTATATAAACTACTTATTTTAATTGAGTCCATAGGCACCACTTTTTTTTAAATGAGTCCTTGATAATAAATTATCATTTAATTATTACTTTTTTTAATTAAATTTTGAGTTATTTATGACTAATTATTACTTTTTTTTAAGAACCCTCACTTGAGATCAACAAGATATTGACATTTAATTTTCGCATATATTAATACGCTTTGTCTCAGAGAACTTTATATCTATTATTGAGATACTATATCAATATAACAAATTTAATATAAATAAATGTTGAGAATATGATTGCTCAATAGTTTGAATGTTCTTGAATATTGAATTTAACGGGTTTGAATTTTATTATTTAATATACAGAAAATGTTATTGAATGGAAAAGTTACTAAGTAACTTGATTCATATAGATAGGGAGATCTCAAATAGGTGCAACTGAGGTGAATTGCTTCACCATTCATTAATAATTTTGTAACAAAACTCACCATCAAATTAGAAGTTCTTCTATGTTGATCATATCTGCACTCATTAATAATTTTAAAGGTAACACTACTCTTATTTTTTATGCAATAAGACAATGGACTTAAATTTAGGAGGGCGTTCTTATTCTGGAATCGCCATTTTTTTGTAAGACAATATATTTTATAACGAAAAACTTAGGCATAAGAAATGACCAAGCTTAACAATATACAGAATGTAAGCACATGCACAATGATAGCTCAGATCTGCAATGTTGTAAACCTGCTCCTTTAATCATATATGGCTAAGCTAATTATAAAACAACCCTCAAAATGAGGGACCCAACTTCAGAAAGAGAGTTCTTGGCTACCTAACTAAGTAGACCTCAATCAAACTTTCCTAAGCAAAACGGCATAGCGCTTCATAACCGCAGCACCCTCTGATACAAAGATCCAAAAATGATACATGAAAACCTTTTTTACACTTCCATAGGTTCCTTTCGAAACCTATTCTAACAAAAAATACGACAATTTCTAAATTAGAACATTAAAGTTATCTATATTTATGTGATTTTAATAATTTTATTTATAATTAAATGATATTTTTTTATTAAATATTTTTTATTTATTTGTTCACTAAATTATCAAATATTTTTATTATTTAATTTAGTAAGATTAAAATAAATTATAAAAATATGAAATTATGTATTTTATTTTTAGATTATATTTATCTATTATCGACTTTTTATAATTAGATGAACTGAATGTATAATTATTAGAATTTCTTTTAATTATAAGACAAGATTTTATAACTAATATTATTAGTGATGTATTAAAATCGTGTTTAATGAGTCTAAAAATTATTTTATCATTATAAATCCTTTGGTAAGAAATTATTAAAGTCAAATATTTTTTTATTACTACAAAATCAAATGCTAAGCTTTTTACTTTTTTTTAAATAAAAAAAATATATATATATATATAAATAGAAATATTAGGATACATCAACCTATATAAAAAGTTAAGCTAAAAACAAGAAAAAAGAACAATATACACAAATGCCTTACATAGTCCCAAAATACAAAGATTAAAAGACCAGTTCCCCAAAACAGGCTATAATGGGGGATTCATGTTGTGGTTAGTCTTAATTAGACATAAACCACGCCCTGTCTATATTCGTAGCTAACAGAACATATTTTGCTGACTATCTCATTTGCCATTTGCTTCTGAGTTTTGGTAGATTGAGGGGCATATCATTTGATTTTGGCAGATACAAAATAAAAGAACTGCAACTGTTGTAGACAGTCTGTTATTGTCACGCACTGTCCACATTGTAACTATGATTTACAGTTTGGATCCCTGTGTATTATTCATGTTCGGTTCTTAGCCATTAAACTTCATGTGATGCCTGACAATATAACTTAAGAAACTCCAAAGCATTGAAGGATGTATTTGTGTAGCGCCCAGAGATATTAACTGCAAACAAGAATAGCAGACAGCAGAACCGAAACAAAACATATTCTCGTACTAAACAGATTATATGGTTTTGTATTTACTTCTCCCTGAATGATATCTCCATTCTCAATCTTATATCATTACATTTGTTGAATGAAAAAGACTTGCTATAATCTTTGGTACCATGCTTCAACTTATAAATTTCGGCAGAGTGTGCATCCTGGTCTTTTCATCTAACACTAATCATAATTATGCCTTTGCTGTGCCTACCTACAACTTGTGCTAAAACATGTAGAGGAAACTGACATATAAGCACAACACTTTGATATTTGTTTCTCTCCTTTGAAAGATTACTCCTCTTGTTTAATTTTCATGTTTTACCTCAACTCTTTTTACAGAAGCTACAGGATTTTATCTTTTAAGTTTTATTTCTTATTTTTTGTTATGACAGCTTTTATGCAAGATTGTTGAGATAAGCAACAATATGAATATGTGAACCTAGCTTTAGGGATTTTGTATCTAACCTATTTTGTTCCTAAACAAAATGTTGTTTATCTGTTCCCATATTTCTTTCATTATTAACCCTCCAAATTAGGTTTTTACTTGCTACTTACAATAGAAGGCAACAATAACTAGGCATTGTTGCCCTGTGAATATGAGTTGGTTTCTGGGTAATGTAATTTTAAGTAGAACTAAAATATTAATTCTAAAGTATAGAAGAGTAATCTTAAACAAAGTGACCACAAAGGACCATCCATATAAAAGAAAGAGTTACACTGGAATTAATGTATGTGTATTGTGTGGTTTAAAAGTTACAAAATTCCTCATTTATTTGTAGCTTCCTTTACCAATTAATATTATAAGAATCTTTTAGAATTTTGTATTAAATTGTAACATTATTAACGAATGGTCCATATATATACGTGGTTTGCAAAATCAAGCAGGTAATGTTTAATTAAAATTATTCATGTAACAACTAAATACATACACCCAAATTCACTATGATTTCACACTCCAAAACCTAGTAGAGGTGGAGACTTAATAACAACGGGGTGAGTTTAGCAGCCCTACAATGTTTCCTGATTAATTCCGAACCTTGACCTTGCATAAACTAATCTGCTAAAATTTACTTGTGTACATCATAAATCAAAGAATACAGATGGTAGAAATCAACTTTCACTCTCGTTATCACCTAAAGGAATAAAGAGAGAAGCCAAGTTATAATAAAAAATATGATATGGTGGAGTACTAATGAAATGGTCACGTATCACTACTCTTACATGTGGAAGTAGAATCATTACACAAAGAATTGAAAATCAAAAGGAAACCCACTGACATGGAATATAATCCTGAGAAGAATGCTCCAAATAGTTAATATATATTATCTTGGGCAAAAAGAAGGACCATGCTTCCGTTCTAAGCTAATTAAGAATCCAGTGAGGTGCTTATAAAACACATGAAAACTCATAGGAATTGGAAAGGCAAAAATCAAGTATTCAGAAAGAGATCGAGTATGGGCAGCACATATAGCACTCACATATCAAGCGTTGAAGTGTCCAAGAGCCCTAGCTGGCAAGACCAATCTGTGGTATACTCAACTCCGGAATCAAGAACCTGCACCCTTCGTGTGAGAGTAGGCGTGGACAGCGCAATTGTCACCCTCAGAGACTACACTTTTGACAGAGAAGGAACCAGAGTGGATATCAGCGTTGTCGACCTTGAAACGAACAAAGAAGGTGTGAGTGAGGTTGGCAGTCTTAATTGCAAGAACTGGGGCAATGCTGTAGTTGTTCGCAAAGACGCAGGGCTGTTTGGCATCGGATACGGAGTTCCAAAGGTGAGGGGTGGTTTTCTGATTGCTACCAAACACCACACCACACCACAACACAACACACGGATGCTGTATGTATGTGGCACACGTATGCGGCAGTGCGGAACAAAGTTTCTTGGTTGTTGTGCAGGTTTGGTATGATGCTGGAAAAGGTAGTTTTATGTGCAACATAATGGGTCCTTATCGGCACTCTTCAATGATGGAGTTTTCGATAGCTATGAAGAAGGCCTACAGTGACGTTGTTGATTCGCCAAATTCCACCGGGCAGGGATCCACCATCACACACGTTATAAACAATCCCGGTGGACCTTTTTATGGTCCTCTCAGTGGTTCTATGATCACTGATTCCATGATCAACTTTTTTAATGTCTTTTACAACAGTAAATCAAGTTAACTCACCTGTATCGTGATAAGGGAGATATCGGACACCATCTTATCTTAGTTTGTGTGTGCAGATTATTACTCGTGTTTGATTTCCTTGCTCATAATAATGAAGCTTTTTATGTCAGATATTAATATATTCGCATGAACGTTGTTATATAATGGTGATGATTAATTACCAATTCAGAAGCATTCAATATTGAATTTGACTCATCATGAGTTACACTATAATGAATAACTATGTTCAGTCGTTCTCGTCTATCTATAACATCTCACTTGAAAAATAAAAAATAAATCTTCGCACGAACATGTAGAGATTGATCTATATTTTCCTACATCTTATAATTTTTCATCATCCAAAATTAAACAAATTTTTAATATTATAAATTTGAATTGTGTTTGGGAATTCTACAAGATTAATTATATTTGTATCAATTTCCAATAGAAGTGGTGCATGCAGATAAAGACAGAAGGAAGAGAAATATATATATTTAGTTGAAAATACATGTTTTAAGAAAAATCACTATTAATGATTTAAATACTAGACATGATATTGTTACCTTTTAGTATATTTTAAAGCAAATTTATTAACCATTGACGAATTCTTTTAAAGGTGAATTATTTTACTAAAAAAGCTATCAACAGAGATGAATATATTAGGTTTATTGAGAAAGTTGAAACTGATATATATATATATATATAATATTAAACATTATATTTCGATAGGTTTTCAAAAGGTTGTTAGGTTGATATATAGTGCCGTGGTAATTATCATAAACATTTAAATGAAACTATTTATATCTATTTATCATTTTTTAAGGCATTGTCTCGTGAATTACGTAATTTAAATATATGTTGATGGCATATAACTTTTTTTTTTCTAACAACGTTTCCAAATTGCAACTATGGTGAGCTGTCTAACTGACTTTTGGTGAGCCTTACAATGTTAAATGAGATTTAAAAATCTTAACAAGTTTTTCTTTAACCATGGAGCTAAATTTTGAGAACTCAAAATGATCACAATTCTTAAAAACTGTTAAGAACGTGTGCACAATTGCTTTCATAGAAAATATTTCATTTCATTGAACTGCATGAGAAAAAGGGGTTCTTAAGTTTAACAGCTCCTTTAAAAATGTTCTAAATGACCATTAGAATCAGACCCATCCATATCTATAATTCCAAACTGTAAAGGTGAAAAACTGCACAGTAAGATTGACAAAAACAAAGCATGTTTATCCATATCATTAGGGCAACAAGTATTTCATAAGATTAAAACCTTAAAACAAGTTAAAGACACTATTTTTGTTTTAAAATTATCACTAAAAATCGAGAATAAAAAATTAATTTACATGTTAGGTTAAGTTAACCATTATAATCTTAAAAAGAAGCATACCCTCTGTATTTGTTTTATTTAGATTGCTAAAAATATTGATAGTCTGGTTAGTTAGAAAAATGATTCAGAAAACCTAGTCTTTAATTTTCTAAGTTTTATTATTGGTTAGAATCTTAGAAGATTCACAAACCATTGATCATTCCATATTCGTTTTATTTAGCTTGCTAAAAATATTAATAGTCAAACCAGTCAGAAAATTGATTCAGAAAACCTAGTCTTAAACTTTCTAAATTTCATAATTTATAAAATTTCACATAGTCAATTATAAACTCGAGTTGAATATCATACAAATTTTATATCCATTGTTAGTCATCCACCAAGTTTTATAGTTAACTGATAAGGTTCAAAATTTCCAGCTTTAGAGTTTATCCAATGGTCACAATTCAATCTATTTTTTGTGACTCAAATGCTTCAAAATTAAGGCTTTTATGTCTAATGATAATGTGAAAAAACTAGTTACTGGTTAGTATTTTACTATATTATTGCAAGAACTTAGAAGACACCGATTGCAAGAGTAAATATATATTTAAAATTGAAAATTAGCTGGATAAAAAGAGAAATTGAATTGAAATTAAAGAGATTAAATAATATTAAGAATAACACAGGTTAGGTGTGTGAGATTACTCTTTTTTGAGAGTGCTACGACTATTCACTATAAACCTGTGTTTAGTCTGATTCAAACATCTAATATATTTGTTAGAATTTTAGTAGAGGTGGATAGGATAGGTTTAGTGGGTTGAGTAGCAATGTAGTAGAAGATAGATTGGAAATAGTTGATAGTATGGAGGAGTTTTGAATAAGGTAGTAGTAAATTTGATGAAAAATAACCTTGTTGAGTTATTTGAGAATTTCCTTATATGTGAGATGCCATCACACACATATATATAGGCATGAGGCTCCTCTTTACATTGATCTAGATTATTCTAGAGTTTGATTATTCTAGATGCATAAAGATTATTCTACATAGTACATCTCTATGCTTCTTTTCTAAATTATTCTTCATAATTGTAGGAGTTGTTACTTCTAGTAGTTTCTAAGATTATCTAGAACTTTCTAGGATTTTCTAGAAGTTTCTAGGATTTTCTAGAACTTTCTAGAATATTTTGGAACTATCTAGAAATTTGCATCACAATTTAACACTCCTCCTTGATGCAAATTTCAGTAACTCCAAGCATAGATCGTAATTGTTCAAATTTGACTCTTGGTAGTGCCTTTGTAAATATGTCTGCAACTTGATCTTCCTTCTGTCGAGCAGTACTCCAATTGAATTTGTTTAGTTGTTTCAGCCTCTCTGATGAAGTGATATTTAATAGCTATGTGCTTTGTTCTTTGATGATGGACTGGATTCTTTACCATGGCTATAGCTGACTTGTTATCACAGTAGATGATGGTGGAGTCATCTTGTTGTTCTCCCATTTCTTCAAGTATTCGTCTAAGCCATATTGCTTGACTTGTAGTTTCTGCAGCTGCCACATACTCTGCTTCAGCTGTTGATTGTGCTACTGTTGCTTGTTTCTTTGATGCCCAGGAAAAAAATCCTGATCCAAGTGAGAAGGCATAACCTGATGTACTCTTCATGTCATCTATCGATCCTGCCCAATCACTATTAGTGTAGCCAACCAACCTTGAGTTAGGCATGGTTTTGTACCATATACCAAACTCTTTTGTGCCTTGTAAATATCTTAAAATTCTTTTTGCTGCTCCAAGGTGAATATGACTTGGTCTTTGCATGAATCTTGATAAAAGACTTGTAGCATACATGATATCTGGTCTTGTGGCTGTAAGATATAGTAAACTTCCAATTAAACTCCTGTAGCGTGATGCATCAGCTTCTGGTGCTCCATCATCCTTCTGTAGTTTCTCATTTGTCACTAATGGAGTAGTGACAGATTTGCAACCGTACATCTTGAACTTCTTTAGTAAAGCCTCAATATATTTCTTTTGAGAGATAAATATTCCTCCTTTTTGTTGCCTTACCTCTACGCCAAGAAAGTAATTCATCAAGCCAAGGTCGGTCATCTCAAATGTCTTCATCATGTCTTCTTTTAATTCTTTCATCATCTTTATATTGTTCCCTGTGTAAATAAGATCATCCACATATAAAGAGACAATGAGAGTATCATACTGACCTTGGGTCTTAATGTAAAGTGTTGGCTCACTCTTGCTCCTCCTAAATCCTTTATCGATGAAGTATTGATCAATTCTGCTATACCATGCTCGAGGAGCTTGCTTCAAGCCATATAGAGCTTTTCTTAGCCTTAGCACTTTAGCTTCGTTACCTTTGCTTATAAATCCTTGTGGTTGCTCCACGTATATTTCTTCTTCTTCAAGAACACCATTTAGAAAGACTGATTTGACATCCAATTGGTGAATGCTCCATCCCTTTTGTGCTGAAAGAGCTATTAGAACTCTGATTGTGTCTAGGCGAGCAACTGGGGCAAATGTCTCATTATAGTCAATTCCAGGTTGCTGTGAATATCCCTTTGCTACCAACCTAGCTTTGTGCTTTTGTATAGTGTCGTCAGGATTTAGCTTTGTTTTATAAACCCATTTAACTCCAATGACATCCTTTCCATGCGGACAATCTACTAGTTCCCAAGTATTATTCTTTTCAATCATTTTAATTTCTTCCTCCATTGCCTTGATCCACACATCTTTCTTTGCTGCTTCTTCGTAGCATTCAGGCTCAAGCATTGCCATGTTGCATGTTTCATATATATCCGCCAAAGATCTTACTCGTCTAGGAGTAGAATCGGTGAGAAATCTTGTTGTGTAGGTGAAGGAAGCATACCTGGATCTTCGACACTTCTTGAACTTCTTCTTGAGATTGTTGTATTGGAACAAAGATGTTGTTTCTCGTGATTTCTCCTTTCTCCCAATTCCAAGAAGCACTTTCATCAACTTCAACATCTCTGCGATGGCGAGCTTCTTTGTCCGTAGGTTGTAAACTCTATAGCCTTTTGATTGTGTGCTATATCCCAAGAAGATTCCTCGTATAGTCTTGTCTTCTAATTTGTGCCTTTTCTGATCTGGTACATGTATGTAACAAATAGATCCAAAAACTCATAAGTGCTTAGCTGATGGTTTTTGTCCGCTCCAAGCTTCAATTGGAGTTTTATCTTTGACTGCTTTAGTTGGACATCTGTTGAGTATGTAGACGGCAGTGTATACTGCTTCTGCCCAAAATGTATTAGGCAAGCCTTTCTCTTTTAGCATTGATCTAGCCATCTCCATAACTGTGCGATTCTTCCTTTCTGACACACCATTTTGTTGTGGAGAATATGCAACTGTAAGTTGTCGCTCAATTCCTTCATCTTCACAAAACTTATCGAACTCGTGTGAGTTATATTCTTTTCCTCGATCACTTCTTAAAACTTTTATATGTCTCCCACTTTGTTTCTCGACGAGAGATTTAAACTTCTTGAATATTCCAAAAACTTCTGATTTTTCTTTAATGAAATAAACCCAGGTCATTCTAGAAAAATCATCAATGAAAAGGATGAAGTACCTGTTGTTAGTTAGTGATGGTATCCTCATCGGTCCACAGATGTCTGTGTGGATAAGCTCCAACAAGTCTTTCGCTCTCCATGCTTTGTCGGTTGAGAATGGTAACCTGTGTTGCTTTCCGAGAAGACATCCTTCACAAGCTCCATTAGTTTCTTTCAAGTATGGTAATTCTCTCATCATATTCTTCTTATGCAAGAGCTTCAGGGCCTGGGTGTTGAAATGACCAAATCTTCGATGCCAAAGCCATGAATCATCAACTTGGACTTTCATGGCAATATCGGTAGTATATTTGAAGTTTATCGGAAAACTTCTATTTCTTTTCTCCATTTTAACTTCACCAATCTCTCGTCTTTTGCTTGTCATATATTTGACAAGTATCTCCTTTAAAGTGAAGAGTGTACCCTTTCTCCATCATTTGACCAATGCTCAAGAGATTTTCTTTAAGATTAGGAACGAGTAAGACATCTTTTATAAGTCTCGTACCTTTCTTTGTTTGCACCACAACAGTGCCTCTTCCTTTTGACTCCACTAGGGTGCCATTTCCCAATCGAACTTGTACTTTAACAGAGTTGTCGATATCCTTGAAGATGCTCTCATCTTTGGCCATGTGATTACTTGCATCCACTATCCAAGAACCAGCTTCCGCTTCTTTCATCATTGGAATTTCTAGTAGCATAGAAAAGATGTTGTTGAAGGTCATGCTCTTCAACAAAATTTGCTTGATACTTGTTTTTGTTGCGACAGTTCCTCTCCACATGTCCGAATTTCTTGCAGTGTTGGCATTGTGACTTTCCGCGATGCCAACAATCTTTCTCCAAGTGACTTGACTTCTTGCAGATGCCACAAGGAGGATATTTTTCTTGATTGAACTTGGAGAAACTTCTAGAGTTTTCTCTATTTCTAGAAATTTCTGCATTTTCTTTTCTCCACTTTCTTTATTCCGAGACCTTAACTTGAGTTTTGATTGAAAGGCATTTTCGACGAGTCATCATTATACCTTTTCAATCTTTGCTCATATGCTTCAAGAGAGCCTATTAATTCGTCAGCGATAAGGTAGACGGATCCTTGATTTGTTCAATCGTTGTCACGATTACATCATATTTATGGGGAATAGAGATTAGAATTTTCTCAACAATTTTCTTGTCAAGAATATTTTCCCCACATGCTCTCATTTGACTGACTATTTCTTTTATCCTAGAATAATAATCTTTAATGGTCTCAGACTCCTTCATATTTAATAACTCAAACTCACGTCTTAGAGTTTGAAGTTTAATGGTGCGTACCTTTACACTTCCTTGAAACTCCTCCTGTAGTGTGCTCCATGCCTCTTTAGCACTTGTGGCATCCATTATTCTTGGAAAGATTGCATCCACCACTGCTTGTTGTAGAAAATATAAGGCCTTCGAATCCTTTTGCTTGCTCTCCTTATACTCCTTCTTTTCTTTTGAGCTGCTGTTAGTGTTGTGATGTTTGATGGAACAGTGAAGCCATCTTCTACAATCTCCCATAAATCTTGAGAGCAAAAAAGTGTCTTCATTTTAATGTTTCAATAGTCATAGTTTTCTCCTGTAAAGATAGGTACCGAAATAGAGGAAGAAGAATTGGTATTAGCCATTGGCTAGGAGATTATTGAGATTGGTATGATGTATAGTAGGAAGTTTTTCTAGAAATAGTTGAGTATTATATCTACGCCCAGTAGATGACCGAACGTAGCTCTGGTACCACTGTTAGAATTTTAGTAGAGGTGGATAGGATATGTTTAGTGGGTTGAGTAGCAATGTAGTAGAAGGTAGATTGAAAATAGTTGATAGTATGGAGGAGTTTTGAATAAGGTAGTAGTAGATTTGATGAAAAATAACCTTGTTGAGTTACTTGAGAATTTCCTTACATGTGAGATGCCATCACACACATATATATAGGCATGAGGCTCCTCTTTACATTGATCTAGATTATTCTAGAGTTTGATTATTCTAGATGCATAAAGATTATTCTACATAGTACATCTCTATGCTTCTTTTCTAGATTATTCTTCATAATTGTAGGAGTTGTTACTTCTAGTAGTTTCTAAGATTATCTAGAACTTTCTAAGATTTTCTAGAAGTTTCTAGGATTTTTTAGAACTTTCTAGAATATTTTGGAATTATCTAAAAATTTGCATCACAATTTAACAATATTACTAGCAGAGTTCCTGTATTCACTAGTAACTTAGTTTAGTGACACTAAGGGTAAAATTAATTTTTTTCATATATAATTTGTAAAGTTTATCATAAAAATTTACCTATTGAACTGATTTTTGCATTGGTGTGGTAATCAAATCTTGTCCGTCTGTGTCTCACTTTCTCTACCTAAGTCATTGACTTTTGTTTAGGAAAAGGACTCCAAAAATCCTTGTTTTCCAACTTCCTTTTGAGGGGTATAGATTATAATAGCTCAATCAAAATTACAATGACATACAGCACAGGAAAAATTTATTGAGGTTATAATAAAGTTTATGCTGTTTAAAAAATTGAAAGCCGGGTCTACTGTTTATATAATAATTACAACTAAATTATAACTTTTTATAATACATCCGAGAAAGCTAAGATTTTAACTCATTATATAAGAAAAGTATAAAGCTGCATCAGCCTGCGGAATGGCTGTTATGCAGTCAAAAATGTCTGCAAATCACGGGATGTGAATGGAGGCTTCCACTCCACTGCACATAGGCTGACCCTACTAAAAAAATCATTAGTTGCTTTATGCAAAATTTTATAACACGTACAAAAACAAGACATTAGTTAACTTACATGTTGTTGGTAGCAGTTGGCCTTGTTTTCTTGTGTTGGAAAAGAAGCTCAACAACATTGCACCATTGTCAACTCTTCTGACTCTATCTATCTCCCTCTGTGGAGTAGTTAGGACCTAATTTTGTCTCCACTTATTCCATATATTGGCTCGTTTGGAAGATGTGCCACTAATTAAGGTGGTGAAAGAAATCATGAACATGTCATGAAAAAAGAAACATTGAATTTATATTTTCCTTCCCAATAACGAGTTTGTTAAATTGTTTCTCTGACAAGATGTTTAGTGTCATTAGAAGAAAACTCCGGCACCTTTATTCAAGGATATTGTGGCTACTATGGAAGCGCCCCAGGTCTAAAGTTGTCATCAAAAGGTTAAGAAAATTGAACTTTAGGGGTCACCCTAGAGCAGAATTGTGTAAAAACAAATCTAGAAGTGATTCAAATGGCCTCTTGGTTGATTCTGAATCTGGAAGGCCTATTAGGATTGCTACATTCAATGTTGCCATGTTTTCACTTGCACCTGCCGTTTCAGAATTTGATGAATGGGCTGTCTCCAATCATGAGCATGGATCTAAAAAGAAGAATCTCACAAAGGGTGACTTTCCCAAGAGTATACTAAAGCAATCTCCATTGCATGCCTCTCTGAACAAAGCTCAGAATCTTTCTGACTCCAAGATTCTGCCACGTTCAAACTTGAAGGTTTCTATTAATCTTCCTGACAATGAGATTTCATTGGCAAACGGTAGATTGCTTGCTTCAATGGAGAGTAAAGAGGGCACATCAGATACAATTATGGGAAATGTTTCTGGCAGGCATCAGGTCCCTGCGAGGTCTCCTGTGTGCTTTCCTTTCATAATGAACTACTGTGAGGGCAGTGAGAGATTCACAGGCAGCAGAAGCATCCTGGAAGTTCTGAGGGAGATTGATGCTGATGTAATGGCCCTGCAGGATGTGAAGGCAGAGGAAGAGAAGAACATGAAGCCTCTTTCTGATTTGGCAGCTGCGTTGGGGATGAAATATGTGTTTGCGGAGAGTTGGGCACCAGAATATGGAAATGCCATCTTATCGAAATGGCCAATTAAGAAGTGGAAAGTTCAAAAGATTGCTGATGACAATGATTTCAGGTGTTTTATTCCCCCACATTTCCATTCAAATAATTGCCACTCTTCACTTAAAAGAAGTTAGTTATTATTATTATTATTATTATGGCTAGTTGAGAGACAAAAACTGTCATGCCTCTGTCAATCCACAATTTTTTTGGGTCACTTGTTCTATTCTTTGAACTTAGATTTGTTGCATATATAGTTGGTCTGACATTTTTATCAGTGTAACTAACTACATAGGATGTTGAAATAGAATAATTTACAATAGCAATTAAAGGATAAAAAAATTTGGAGACCAAGTGAAGATATCTCCTTTCATTGTAGTTTAGACTATAAATTTTTTGGTCTACATGTGCAATGACATCTCCTTGTGTGGTTTAGGAATGTTTTGAAGGCTACAATTGATGTGCCCTGGGCAGGAGAAATAAATTTCCACTCTACTCAACTTGACCACTTAGATGAGAATTGGAGAATGAAACAAGTGCAGGCTATAATTCGCTCCAATGACCCTCCTCATATCTTGGCAGGAGGTCTCAATTCCCTGTATGGAGCAGATTATTCATCTGACAGATGGACAGATATTTTTAATGTAACATTCTTAGTTCTCACCACTATTTACATTAAATTTATTTTCTTTTCCACATATCTGAGAGAGTTAGCTTTTGTTGTAGTATTATGAGAAACTCGGAAAGCCTAGGCCAAGGTCAGAAGTCATGAACTTCATGAAATCAAAAGGCTATGTTGATGCAAAGGATTATGCAGGAGAATGTGAGCCCATTGTCATCATTGCCAAAGGCCAAAGTATTTTTTCACGCATTCAATTGCTCTTTCTAACTAAACTTAGTTTATTATTGTAATCCTGATTGTTCAAACTTCGAAGTCTAACTTGAGTGCTCAAATAATAGATGTGCAGGGGACATGCAAGTATGGCACAAGAGTGGATTACATTTTGGCTTCCCCAAACTCTCCCTACAAATATGTACCAGGGTCCTACTCAGTCATTTCCTCAAAAGGAACTTCTGATCACCATATTGTGAAAGTGGACATTATGAGAGTAAATGCATCTGCTCAGAAAAATGTCATCAGACAGTGCAGGAAACTAAAGAGGAAGGTTGTGAAAATCACACCGCCATGTTCTGCAACAGGTGTAAGGGAATCAACTCCACCTACCAAAATACTTGTACCATAGAAAATTGCATGACAAAAGTGATGTGGCATATTTTGATAAACAGTGTGTTTTCTGTTAGCTGTGAAGTAGAAACGGTAAGGCCATACAGTGGAGTTTGACAATTTCTAGTACCCTTGATTGAGCCATAAATTGATGAGGTTTATCCCATATATGTAAAGTACTGCATTATTGCCTTTTACCCTCATTTTTGTACCTTGTCCTTCCTGGATATAAATAATTCATCTCAGGATGTGATCATTCGTATGTAATATCCCTCCCCTCACAACATTTAGCGTGATATTACAAGTAATTTAAATATCATGGCTATACATGTTAGTAAATTTTAACGTGAATTAAAATCTTCATTTTAATTCTGGTAAATGCATATTTACATTTCAGATTTTCTTCCTTACATTATTATGATGGATGTAGTCATTTTTTAATACTAATTCAATTTATTATCAAATATCTTAATTTGTCATCGTTCTATTATTTTTAAAAGGGTCAGAATTGTATGATGGCAGAGTTTTATAAACTAGACACAAGTTCTACAATTACTATCTGTGAGTTTAATCTTCTCTTCATCATACAACACCATAAAGTTATAGCAGCAAGAGTATTAATGATGGGAGGTTGATTCTTTATAATCTCCACATTTATAATGTGTTTATATGTAATCTTTGATCATGTTATTATGTTTAGATAATTGGAAACTTTTTTTATCAATAGAAACATTTTTTTGGCTATGCCAACCGGTGAACTTTTCTTCTATTTGACATCTGTAAGATGTGTGATACGGCATGAGAAACAATCAAAGCCTAGCTTGAGGTGTGATAAGCTGGAAGTTAAAAACGCGTGGGATTGTAATAAGCGCGTGGTATTATGATTATCTGGCTATAGATATTTCGTGATTTATCGTGAGATGATAGAGCATGGGAAAGAAATCTAATCATAGCATGAAATCTGTTGAATGAATGTTAAAAGCTCATGGAACTGCGATCAAAGCATGAGATGAGTTTAACAAAAATTTAAAACCGCTTGGAAAATTAATTAAAGCGCGAGAGGAGGGATTTTGAGCGAGAAATTGAAACATGTGTTACGCAAGATATTTTAGTGAATTTGGCTATGATATATTATCACCTTCATTTCTAAAAATAATATTTTATTAAGCTACATTTATGATAATTTTTAAATACATTCAAAATACATTTAGTTAATGTACTTGTTTAAAAAAACCACTTCAGTAAATGTTCATAACATTTCTTATGTATGCTTGAAAATGTAAAAATGTTTGTAACATTTTCCCATAGGTATACTTATTTTTTTAGAAACAATTTTTAAAAAAATGTAGTTTTAATTTTTTAAAATGTAGTTTAATAATGTAATTCTTCTACAAGATTAGATTGTATTGACAAATACTCTTTTAATATTTAGAAATAGGTTGGTCTTATTTTTTCTAGCTTAAGGTTTTTTTCTTGCTCTACTAAACTTTCTAAAAATAATTTAGTCATTTGTAAAAATTCATAAGCATTTTTTAGAGACAAAAATAAATAATTTTTTTGCATAAGATAAATTTAGTTTATACATAATATATATATATATACAAGAAGTAATTTATAAAAAAAATTATCATATAAACGAATATATAGGTTAATTTAAGTTTATTAAAAGAGTATTTCAGTTTATTTTTTTATGTTTTCCAAGTGTTTATATTGCAAGAAAATGACGTATACTTACAAATAAAACTATTATTAAAATTCGAAAATCAATAGGTATCGTAAAATATAAAAGCTATTAAGTTGTGCTTACATATTAACTATGAATAAAAGTCAAATTAAACTATGGTTAAAAATAACCATGTTTACATCCTCAAACACCGTAAAAGTTACATAACAAAAAAAATCTATTCTAACGATAATGTTTTGTTAGAAAAAATTGTGAAATTAAACATATTTTATTTTTTTTCTTATTTTTAAATTAATAAAAAATATAAAAAATTAAAAATTATTAAAAAACTCATGTATAATGATAATTTACAATATAGAAATATAGTTCATTAGTTATAAAGTAAAAATATGAGTCACATAATTCATATAAATAAAATTAATTTAACCAATTCTAAGTGGAAGATAAAAATAATATTTTTTGAATAAAATTAAATATATTGTATGTAATATTGATTAGAATATTTTTCATTATCGTGATTCATTTAACACAAATAATGTCTCTTAAAATCTTCAAAAATCGCATAACAAAATTTTATAGAACATTCTTTACATTGTTGATATTAAAAATAATCATGGGACTTGGTCCTTACCTAGAAGGTTGGCTATAGGTTGCATGTTTTAGTACCATCCATTTTTGGAACTAGTTAATTTAGCATGTAAGTTGTTACACATTCCTCATAGTTGTTTGTCAATCCAAAAATTTCATCTCTAATTATAAAATATGAATGTCCCATTAATCATTACTTTGGTCTAAAGGCCAAAATAAGATCAAAATCCTATGATGTTATCATATGCTAATGTATCCATAGTCTAAACTTGCTTTAAGCACCTTAACTTCTTCAAAGTAACAACATTGAAGACTTGATCCGTTGTTAAGATCGGAGTAGAGTCCGCGACTCTTTGACTTATCACAAAACAACATGAAGAAACTTACCACAAAATTACATAAATTTGACTTGATCAATACTATATAGATTTGACTTAACCGACTTTATATAAAGTCATCTTATAATCAGCTTAATTGACACTATATAGAATTAACCTTTAAAATTCGATATCAACAAGTTTCCATGATTTTAGAATGCATTGCATGCGACATACAAATTCGACATTATTTACTAATTAATATTGAGTGACATTAAATCAATTTTTTTTAGTATTATATACTTTGAAACTTAAAATAAAACAAACATCCAAATGTTTATATACAACTTAAAATTAACTTCTTATTTTTTTAATACATATTTAAAATTTCACAAATTAACAGGTAAAAACAATTGTGTATATAATGAGTATTTACAGGTAAAGTCTTTTCTAATTTTATGTAAGATAAGATTGGAAATATGAATATTTTTTTTAATCTTACCTATTTTCATATAAACTTATCAACATTACATCATTTTGTTAAATTTTACCAAAGTTGTGAGCACATGATTAGGCGAATTGAGTCCCACGCCTAGGAGCAAAGAAAGAAACCTCACGTAGAATAAAATAGCTTGTCTATAAAACTCTAGGTAAAAAATTTATTTATAAGAAAGAATTCAAAGAACAGATAATTACATAAAACAATCCTTTAACCATTAACAATAATTTGCTGACATTCCAAGCTATACATATATGCATGCATATGAATCTCGAGATATATATTCAAGTCTGAGACTTCTGGGAAGTATCGTTGGAATCAGAACTGGTAGGGTATCCAATTCCATGTCGATTATTGGGGAAAATAACGAACACGGAGCTAGCAACTACTCCAATTACCGGAGGCACCACCTGCATCAGAAGTTTCTCACCGGACTCGAATTCAGGATAGAAACAACGAACAGTGTTGGTGTCGAGCAATCCCAGCACAGCGAACACAACCAACGAGAAGAAAGCGTGCACGAAGTCCCCGAACCGGAGCTTGTACACAGACAAGTTGATGGACTCCGACGCCGGCGAAGGCCACAGTCCTTTGGCGGTGACGATGCCGTAGTGGCGCTCACCGTCGCTGCCGGTGTAGCTGTCGGTGAAGGAAGCGAAGGCGCAGTTGAAAGCGCAGACCACAAGGAGCGCTCCGGTGAGGTACTTATTGAGAGTGGTGCAGTGTCCGTTGTTTGTTACGACGGGGATGAGGAACTGGAAGAGGAAGACAGTGCCAGTGGGGAGAAGCTTGACGAGGTTTCCTATCGCCGAGAATGTTTTCCCCGACATGGTTGAAGCGCGTGTTTTCTGGGAGGGTGTGCTGGAGGAAGAGGCTATGAGTCCTTTTTCACTCATGGTTTGCTATATAACGTGAGAGAGAATTGCACACTCAGTCGCTGATTTCATGGATAATGGGTGCTTGTGCGGTTTTTATAGAAGTGTGGAGAGAGGGAGGGAGTTGCTTCTACGCGATGTGGAATGTGGAGAAGAGAGTTTAATTTGTGATGTATATAAATGCATATACTCTTGCCTTTGCTTTTGGTTTTGGTTTTGGAAAGACCCACACCCACCTTCAATTCTAATTCAAGCTTTCACCTTTTTCCTTAACCTCTCATCCCTTATGCTCAGATACTAAATTCTAAGTTTTATTTCTAACTTTCTTTTTAGCATGATGTATAATTAAATATTATTAATATTTTAATAAATTACAAATTTAAATGTGTATCACGTAAAGAACATGAAGCCCATATAGATACTGATAAATTTTGGACATGATGACGTTATAGTAACAAGAAATTAAGATGTTATGTTAAATTCTGAGGATAGAGTTGTGGTTATTAATTTTATCCATTTATGGTTCATGTGATGCGTGCAGGAGAACCCATCTATTCCATAATTAATGCATTCTAATTTTGAGCAGGAAATGATGTCCATCACAATTTTCAAGTTTAGTTAACTAATACTATTGCCCAAAGTTGCCCAATTATATACTCTCTCCATTTGAAATTGAAATCATAAGTGATATTTCACAAATTCTTACAGTGTAATTAATTTGTTAAACTTTTTATAAATTTTTTTTATCCTTATTAATTACTATTAAATAAATTAATTAAAATTTAATTAGAAATATTTATAAATAAATTAATTTTTTAATAAAAGTATATATTAATTGATATTAAAATTTTAACTCTTTCGAAATCATTTCTAAATAATTTAAAATTAAAATTATTAATTATTTTATATAAATATTTCAATCAAAATTTTTAATTTTCACCAAATTACAAATCATTATATTTAAATTTTATTTTAAAATTTTAATTAAAATTTGTAATTCTCACTAAATTGTAAATTACTATGCTTAAATTTTATTTTCAAAATTTCAATCAAAATTTTCAATTCCCACTAAATTGCAAATAGAAATATTGAATTAAAATTAGTTACTACTACAACTTTAATACAAAAATTAAAATATAATATTAGTAGATAATGGTAAAAAATAAAGACTAAGAGAATTAATTCTTAGTTCTTAATATTTAATTTTTATTTTTACTATTAAATGTTAATACAAATAATAATATGATTAATAGAGATATATAAGAAAAAAAAAAGTTATTAAAATTTTAAAACTTTATATTATGAAACAGAAAGAGTAATATTACTAACTTTTTAATAAAAAAAATGTTTGATTATTTAGTAGTCTTAGTTTGGAAGTGTATATATGTGTGAATGAGTTGAACCTCATCAATCAATCAATCATTAAATTAAAAATTAGTTTATAATGTTTTAAGTGTCTCTAAATAATACGTTGTTTAATTTTATTTTTTGTAAAAAGTTTGTTAATTTTAAATTATAGATGTCTTCTTTATATTTTTTTAAATTTTATTTTAACAAAACTTAATTTAGAATTAAAAATCAAACAAAGAGTAATTAAGATAATTAAATTTAAAGTAAATATTTTAAATTAATACAATTATACTATTTTCAGGTAATTAATTTAATTAATTGATATATTTACTATTTTTCTAAAAAAATTACATTTATTTTTTATATATTATGAACAACAAATTTTATATTATTTTTCTTAATTAAGTGATCTCGTGCCATTTTTCTCCATAAAAAAAATTGACTTGCACCACTTTCATACTCACACAAAAATATTCATTATAAGGGAAGTGTATCTTTCACGAATATTTATGAATTCCCATTCATATTGTTATAAAACGGGGAAAATAATTTAAAATATATATGTATTCTAAAAATAATTAGATTAGATGTTTGTTACTTGTAGATGAAGTTGTATGAAATAAATAAAATTGTTATTAAGTTATTACCAAAAGGCATAGCATGTAAGCAACTTCACAAGTCATGGTAGAGGAGTGTTTGCTGTTTTGGGGAAAGTTTTGTTGAGCTGAAATTAAAGAAAGAGTTTAGGTTCAATCTTTCACAAATTCCTTGGACGTTTTGTGTTATTTATAGACAAAACCAAGTCCCAAACTCATCATTAATCTAAATTCTTTCCTTATTAGTCATAATCATTATCATTATATACATTACAAGTTAGAATCATTTAAATTAAAAATAATTAAAATTTTAATCATTCATAAGAATGGTATAAAAGTATTTATTAATTTTTTAACAACGCATTAAATAAAATGGTGGAAGAATTTATTTTTTCTCTCTTCTCAATGATTGCTAATATTAGAGTTTGAAAAGGAACAAACTGCTTAACATGGAGATTTTGCCTTGTGGTGATTGAGGTCCTTTAATTAAGATTGAAACCAAAGAGGGTTTTGAGAAGAACATAGTACTTCACTTCTATTTTCTTTTGTGTAAAGATTAAAAGGGTGATTTTGCCACCATCATTTTAAATACTTTAGATAAGTAAATTATAATTTAAAGAGGAGAGAAAATTAGTCAACTTCTCTCACCCTTTAATTAACCTAAGAGAAAGAGATAAGAGAAAGAGATAAGAGAAAGAGATAAGAGAAAGAGATAGAGGGTAGACATATCTGTACAAAGGTTCAAACTTCTAATTCCACCCGTTTTATTGGTGACTTCATGAATATGCAAGCCAAACTTTGTAAAACATAATTTAAAAGTTAAACTGTTTTTAGATTAAAAAACGTTTATAATTTTTATTGTTGTTTGGGATAATAGCTGATATTTGTTAAAAAAATTGATTTTTTATGATTGCAAATAGTAAAGATCAGAGAGATTGAGCTTTTCCCTGTAGAAAATAATCTGGGCCGAAAGTAAACCTTCTTATCTGGTATGGACCATCGTTAATGTGGACCGCCACAGATAAATATATCGGGCCCCCTGCAACTAATGGGCTTAAGAACTGGGCTGAACAAATGTACCATACAAAAATTATAAAAAGGTAAACGAAAAGAAAAGAAAAGCGAATCAATGATATAAAAACATTAGAAAAATAAGAAAGAAAGATAAAAAAAATTAATATGAAAAGGTATACATTATCATTTCCTTTAACTTTTTTTATTTTACGTTGCTTATTTAGTAATAATAAATATTTATTTATTTATTTTTGGTTTCCAATAAATTTAAGTTATACATCACATAATTTTTCTCGTGTAAGTTAAGTGTTTTAACGAGTCTTATACTTGAATACGTTACTAAAGCACAGAATAATGAATTGAAATCCCATTTTAAAAAAAATATGGGGATTTAATCTAAGCAAATAAAATTACAAGATTAAAATCACCTAATCGAAGTAAACAAAACATAATATTAGAAAGGTTATTAAAAATGAATCATCTTATAAAAATAAAGTAAAAACTAGGGAAAAATAGGTTAAAAGTGATCTCACACAGAAAACAAAATTGTAATTTATAATTATTTAACTCTCAAATTCTGCATGGCATAGTTTACTACTCCATTATATTTAGATTCTCATTTCTCAGTTAACTTCAATTTTAATAAGTAATTTTAAATCCAAAATCATCGTTGAATGAACTAGAACACTTTTTAATGAATTTTCCATCAATTAAAAAATGTATCCTAAATATATTATTCCTTACTGAGACGGAATCATTTAAGTTGTTTAATTTCGAAGTTTATTTAATTAAAAAATGTATTCGAAAAGATATTTTATTTGGGAATCATATTTTAAAAATGAGGGAATCATTTGAAAATTTTGTTCATGATAAAAGCAGTGAGACACTATCAAAATAAAGGGGAAAAAAGTTAAAGCTGCCACAGCAAAAGTTTAGTTCTGAGAAAAGTGAAAGATGTTTTTATTAAGAATAATTATTTGAAGTAAAGCATATATTTTTTTTATATATACTTTGATGATGTGTCTCTGAACGAAGGGAAAAAGAAAGTGTTAGAGTTTAGCAGACGTGCATAACCAACACAATACAACTGCTGCCGACAAACGTGACACAACCTTATCTTCACCAAATTATAGAGCTTGTGTTTTGTTTGTGTGATTTAAGTTGATAATTTGACGAGGAAACAGAATAAAAAGGAAAATAAATGAAAAGAGTGTGGCCAAATTTCCCTATTTAATTTTTTCACTTTATATTACAAAAGGGTACAGACCTAAGAGAAGCTCTCTCGAATTCACCACAGAGCAGAATCGAAATTAGCCCACATGAAAACCAAACCAAACCAAACCAACCCATTCACTTCCGGATTTTACAAATCAACCCCCCCATCTTCCTCCCTTCTTTCCTCACATTTTTTTTAATTTAGTTTACTTTTATTTTCCATCTCTAACCTGAAATTACAACCTAAACTTACCCTTAGAAAACCCACCCTCCACCACAACCACAACATCTTACACGCCATCGTAACATAAACTACTCCAAACTTCTTTTATTTAACACTTCAGCCCCCAAACTTTCCCCAATTCCAGATCTGCCCTCCCGTTTAAAAAAATCACGGTCGGGACAGGACTCCAAAACCAGAGGGGCATAACGGAGAAGTAGAAGAAGATTCTAGTATAAGGAAGGGAACGAAGGAAGGAAAGGAAGACGAGTCGGTTAGATCGGAGTCTGATCCGACCCGAAATCCGGAAACGATCCCTCTTCGACTCATTCAAGCCGAAGCAAGCGCCTCAGATCCCTCGTCGCGGAGTCGTCCACCACCACCGCCGCCGCCTGCCTCTTCGAAAAAGATGGCAAGGGAAGCGCGCTGGGCGACGGCGACACCGCGAACGCCGATCCGGCGTAAACATCGCGCCCGGACTTGAAATCCACGATCCGGATCTGTTTGCGAACCGTTTCCGGTTCCGGTCCGAGTCTCTGGGTCCCAACTACAACCAAATCGTCACCTTCCTTCTTCAAGGCCTTGCTTTTTAGCTTTGAATCAAGCGACTCCCCCCTCCGGAGAATCGTCACCTTCTCCATCATCACCCCGCTGCTCCTGGAAACCCTCGAATCATCGGAACTCGGTTTTTTTTCCACGACCCTTTTCCGTTGTTCAGGTCGGGCCGCCGGTTTCCGGTGAGCGCGGTAAACATTGACGTTGTTAGCGTAAGCCCTCCGGCGGGAAAATCCCGGCGGCGGCACACCGATCCGGTGGGTGAAGCAATCTTGGGGGCGCAGAACCTCGGTGCCCATCCTGAATAAATTTAAAAAATTAGAGAATAAAAGAGGTAGAAGGGTGGAGATCTGAAGGGAGGATTCTTAGATTTTTTGTGGTTGGTTAGTTGGTTTGTTTTGGTTGATGTTCTTCCTTGTTTAAGTTATGTTGTTGATGATGTTGGAAAACAAGGAAGACAAGGGTATAACGGGTAATGAAAGAGGGGTTGAGTCTGGGAAAGGAGAGAGAGGGGGAAGGGTGATATATAGGGGAAGAGGAAGGAGACAAAGGTGGGGTGGGTTTCACCGACTTGCGTTGCGCGTGAAGAAAGAGAAAGAGAGTGGGTCTCTCCGTTAACGGTCCACGTTCTTTTAACACGTTTCAGACCCATCCTTATCTGACGTGAGGTAACGGCACCGTGTACCCTCGGTTAGTTGTCATTCTCGGTGGCCGTGTTTCCTGGAAATTATTATTTCAGGTGGGCTCCAGCTGGGGTTGCCCAATAATTATGCAATTTCCAAGATTTTTCTTTTTAAAAAAAATTAAAAATATTGATGTGATTTTTTTAGGCAATGCTAAAAATATAAATGAAAGGAGCGGTTAATATATATGTATTGTGGATGTTAATGATGTCACTGTTCTACTTCCACTGCCGGTCAACAGTCAACCATTCAAATAGTTCAAAGGTAACCCATTACATGGTCCTACTTAAGCAATATTGAGCTTAGTACACCACAATATTAATGTTTATAAAGAATTAGTGTCTAAATTTGGAATTAAATATGAGTTTTTAGTTTTCTCATTTATTTAAACTCTTGTTATGTGATTTATCTAACTTGCTTTGTAACTTGTTACACATCATTTTTTTACCTCGATGCTCATGTTTTTTTTGTGTTCATCTTGATATCAAAAGTAGTATGTAGTTTGAATTGCAAATGTAATTCTAAAATCACTTAGGAAAAGACTTTTTAATATCAATTAACTACAAATTTTGTAAGTATAATTTTTAAAACAATAATTATAAAATTTAATTAATTAAATAAATTTATTTCTTATAATATAATATAACATAATATAGTTTATTGTAATGTAAAATTTCTAACGGTTTCATATTATATATGTATATATTTTGTACAATGGTATTTGTAAGTTCGGTAGACTTGAATTAGTAAACAAAGGTAAAATAAGTTTTTTTATTATAATTTTTTGTGAATATTTTTTTAATTACTTTCTTAATAAAATTTCAATTTTGGTTTTAAATATTATTAATGTGATTTTTTTATAGATTAATGTTGACTATACTAAAAGATGATAATGTGATATATATACAGTGATAAATATATGACAAAAAAAAGAAAAAAAAAATATATTTTTTTCTAATGTATCACATGAGCATGTGTTAGATTCACTTTTTTAACATTATAATCAACGTTAATCTAATAAAAATATTATATTTATTATTTTTAATTAAAATTAAAATTAAAATTTAATTAAAAATAATAATTAAAAGAAAATATTATAAAATAATTTAAAAAATTAAAAAAAATATTAAACCTAAAAAAAACTTATATTTCATGTAATATGTTAATGGGTTCAATTTAATTCTACAAGTTAAAGAAAAAAATTGTTAATATTTTAAATAAAATAACTTTTTTTATCTAATTCGTCATATATAGTGCTAACATATGTTTCAAACTAAGAAGAACTAGAAGATTTTTTAAATAATTCTTAATTTATAGAAAAATAATCATTTTTAAGATTGAATATAATTTCAAATTTAAATATAATATTTCGATGTATAAACTCTAATTAATAGAAATCCATATCTGCAACATAACCTAAATTAACTACCAAAATTGATCCATTTGGATTTAAATCAATTTATTTAATTATGCCTAGATGATCACCTGTATTAAAATTTATTTTGCTATCTTAGTTTTTGTTAGGTTAATATATAACATTTATGTAAATAATTGCTAATAATATAATAATTATACTTAACTATTGATATATTTAGTACAATTTATTAATTTAATTTTAAATTATTTCACTTTGCATACACAAACTACTGTGTAATGATTTTAAAGGGGAATAATATAAATAAAAATAAATATTGCTTAAACACATCCTTAATTTTTATAAAATGTAATTTTATATCAAAATAGACTTTATATATAAGATAGTTGTGTTCTTGGAAGTTATGAATAGGTTTAGGGTTGTAGGAGCTAATAAAATGACACTCATATGACCATTAATTAAAAATCTATATGCATTTATATAATAAAGAGCAAATGATTTGCACTTCACATGGCATGTTCATGCTCTTAATAATGAAATGTTGTTCAATAATTCCCTCTTATCTACTTTCTAAAGAGAATCTCTAGTTGGTTGTTTCCTTGCCATCTAAACTATGATCATTCTCTAACCTATTTTATTATTATTTCTACAATATGTTGTTATAATATTTTTCAACAACTTTCATCTTATTATTCTATATCTCTTCATCTCTCTCATGATGATAACACTTCTATTATACCAAAACAATTTGTCAAGATCATAATAATAATTCACAAAATCAAACCCAATCTTCATCAAATATAAAGAAAAGAGGATGGTCATGGAAAATATTAAATGGCAATGGCTGAAATGGACATTTCACCTTCTTCATGGTTGTGAGTGTTTCAATGATGTAGCCACACTTAGTCAAGCATTCCATTGCTTACTCAACACATTTAATAGCCGCTTGTCTCAGATTTTTTTTTATTTTAAAATATAATTTCACTTCAAAATAAAATTATAAGTTATAATCATCAACTCAAAATCAATAGCTAAGATTGTGACTTTTTTTTAAAAAAATTATTTTAATGCGTACCATTTTATGAATTGTGTTTTTTTCAACTTATATGAATTGTGGAAGTTCTAGTAATTATAGTAGTATTTTACCACCACAAATATCATGGCATATAAAAAATCAAATTAAAAATTGTAAAGAGATAAACAATACATTCTAAATAATTTTTTTTTAAGAAAATCAGACTAAAATAAAAAATTTATTTATCTATTTTAATAAATGATTGAATTTCTATTTATCATGAGTTATTAAGTTAAGAGTAAAAAACTGAAGGTTGTAAATGATTTGTTTTGTTTTGTTTCTTCTTTATTAGGAGAAAATCTTAGTAGCAAGTTCCATAAAAGAAACTTTTTCTCTTTTATTTAGCTTCACTATAGTTCAAGCAACTTAATCACAGACCTGAATCCATATATAAATATACCAACAAATTAATAATTATTATTATTTTCAATATATTATTTGTTTAGGAATAATAAAAACACATGTTAGTCTTTATGAAGCTTATTAAATAGTTTTTTTAATTGTAACCACTAAGCTGCTTTTTTACAAAATTAGGTTAATTTTTTAAGAATCTAAAATATTGTCATACATTTTGTGTGGAATTTTATTTTGAAATCTAATTCATTAATAAATTGTTTTTTAGAGACTAATTGATCACTCATATATGTCATATAAAAGTTATTTACCGCATACAACAAGGCATATAATATAACTAACAGTTTTCTTTATAGCACTGGACTTTCTTTCCATTTCTTTTCCTTTCTTTTACAACACCCTTTTGTCTCTCTTTTTTTTATTGTAGCTAGTTCATTATTTAGAGTTTACTTGGTTGAATTCTTTTAAAAAAAATTAGAAGAGAAAAACATCTCTAAAGATTAAAATTAATTGCATAAATTAAGTAGTAAAAGTTATTTTATATTTTTTTTTCTAAATTTTAATTTTTTAACTTATGCTAAATTTAAATTATAAAATAAATATTTTTTTTTTATATTTCTTCTCTTAAAAATAACTATGGAAAAGTGTGTTGAAATTAACCTTCTTTGAGACCTATATTCTTTTCTAAATAATACTACTAATAATCTAAATAATTCAGTATCCCCCACCTGTCTGTTTCAATATTTTTTTCACTCTAATAATTAATTATAAAAAAAAGAGGAGAATGAGATATGGTTTTCAGTTTTCTTATATAAGGTGTTGGGTGGAATAAACCTTTTCCATATAACATGTTAATTAATTGCAAAGAATATGTTGTTTTCTTTTTCCTGTAGAGTTTAGAAACATGGAATAAAAAAAAAAGTAATAAAGAATGGGATTTGGAAGGAGAAGTGGAAACATTCAAAGAAGAGACAGGTGGCTTGAAAGGAACATGGTATGATTCAAAGGATGGGTTCCACTCATTTTTCAATTCATTTACTCTTTCTTTCTTTTTTTTTTTTTTTTATTATTATTATTATTATTATTATTATGCAAACTTATTTAGTTGGTCAACAAAAACAAGGTGGGGCGGTCAAATTTTTATTTTTTTAATGTAATGAGGTTATATGCATAGTCATGTTTAAGTCTTATTCCATTGAAACAAAATCCTCTAATTATCCCAAAAACATCTTTTATTTGTCCATATTCTTTTAATAATACTTGGATAATCCTTTAATTGTGGAATAAATAGGAGAAATTAAGTGACAAGTAATACAACAAATAAAAAAACAACACTATGCAGAAAAAAATAACAATTTTCTTTGTTAATATTGAACTCCAAAATTATTAGAATAAAATATTATTTTGTGATTTGGTAGTTTTATGTTTAATAGATAGATTTTATAATTTATGAGATTAAAACGTTGAAAAACAATCACTTGGTTTATAATTTCTTTATCTATTAGCAAATATTGCATATAGGATGCAAATAAATTTTAAAATAAAAATATAATGATGATGTAATGTTAGACATACATCACAATATAAGAGTTTGTGATTGATTTCTTAAATACCTTTTCATTAGTGGAAAAAACTTACTTGTATAAAGTTCTTACTAATAATTATTGTAATAAAAAAAATATAACACAAATACATATCAATAGTACATTCTTAAATAGTAAGTTATTTAAAAAAATATATGAGTAATTTCAAAATAATTTATTATATATAATATCTATAATATCTAATTATATTTGACTATAATAAAATTAATAAATATCTGATGTTGGATATTGAATTTGAACTCTGACACAGATAAATTAATATATTTAAAAAACTCTTAAATTATAAAATAATAAATAAGAAAAATTTATTAGTACAAAATTAATAAAGTTTGATATTTTTATCATAAATATTTAAAAAAAATAAAAGAAAAAGTTAGTTTCTACATATTTTATGAGTTAAAAAAGTCGTATTTTAGAGTGGTAAATAGAAAAAAATTCTACAAACAAACTGTGTGCAAATTAATTTTAATATAAGGAAAAAAAATTATAATATAAAAGTGATTATAACATATTAAGGTATTAACAAATTTATTTTATTTGTATATTTCACATGTTATAAATGAAAACGATCAAGAAAATGATAGTATTCAATAATGCAATGCAAATATTTTAGATCCGAAAAGCATAGAGAGTTAGTGAACATATATATAACGTGAGTAGTAAGCAGACGATTACGGGTTTAATTTTTGACTATAGTAATTATTAATTGTTAAGTAATGCGAAATGTTCTGGTAATCCTTAATTATTGAAATGATAACATAACTGACCTACCTTTGAGAAGTTGAAAAGATAAATTATATTTAAAACACTGCCTTCCTTTAGAAAAATGTAAAAGCATCCAACATTGACCCAAACACCTTAGATTTTGAAATATTGTACCACATACCCTTACAAACGTGAAAACGTGCCTTCAGATGGTGTGAAATTTGCAAAAAAGTCCTTTTTTTGCTTCCCTGCTCTTGTTAATTAATCGATAAAACAGTGACGTCAATAAGTTTTGCATTGTGAGTTTTGGGTCACAGAAATTACAGAGCCAATATCCACCACAGTGTCTCCTTGTCTCTCCTGCGAGTCCTATCCTCACTCAAACGTTACCAAGCCACAAGTTTTGACAACAAACAAAACAAAGCAATTCATAGGATAAAACCTCTTCCCAGACACTCATCCCGTCATCTCACTATCCAAAACAAAATAAATTAAACAAAAATTGTACTACATTATACTATGTAACGGTTCGAAACAAAAAAAATGTTGGTGGTTGAATCCAGTGGTTCCAAGGTGGATCTTCCGGAGGAGTTGCTACAAGTTCTACCGTCCGATCCTTACGAGCAGCTTGATGTGGCCCGCAAGATCACCTCCGTTGCGCTGTCGACACGAGTCAACGCGCTCCAATCAGAGTCGTCGGCTCTGCGCGCCGAACTCACCGATAGGGAGCGGCTCATCGCCGAGCTCCAGACTCAGGTCGACTCCTTCGACGCCGCTCTCTCCGAAGCCGCCGACAAGCTAGCCCGAGCCGACCAAGACAAGGTCCGAGCGGTTCCTCTAAATTTGCAATAAATTATTTAATTTATGCATCTGTTTGGGTTGAGATTATTAATTGCAGGAGAGTTTGCTGAAGGAGAATGCTTCTCTTTCCAATGCGGTGAGAAAGCTGAGCAGAGATGTCTCTAAGGTGCAATTCACGTGTACTTGTCTTTCTTCTACATTCTGAATTCTGATTGTAGCTTCTTTCTGCAATTTCCATCAAGTCTGGTTCCTTCTATCCATCTATTCTCAATGTAATTGCATGCATTGCAGTTGGAGAGTTTCAGAAGGACGCTTATGAAATCACTTCACGAGGAGGAACAAAATTCTGTACGTTACTTTTATTTATTAATATTAACATTAACATTCTCAAAATGACATCTTACGTTTTAATAAATAATAAATAACTTCTTTTTTTTACAGAAATACTATTATTAATACATTTACTTAAGATTTCTAACTAAAAGTTATATTTATTACTCCTTTTTAATTAGTTACTCTTTATTACTAGTATTATTGCCTTGTTTAGAGTGAACATCTTTTTTATTTTATTTCATTATTCTTGTTGGCAATCTTTAGTTTGGCAATTAATCGGTTCACAGGTAGTGTCCTGTTAATGGGAGAAATGATTAGGTGGGTTTCAACTAAGGTTATTTATCGTTCAGATAATTTTGTGATATATAATTAATAAGTATCATTAATTATTTTATTTTAAATTAAAAAAGTACGTATTTGTAATCATAACCTCTTCAGAATTATCAACTTTTTAATATTTTATTTTACAATCAATAATTTTATTTCACATAATTAAGTCTTACTAAATAACCTTTTATAAATAAAAAATTTCATGTTACATAAAAGTTGATAAGGAAATATATCCTCTACCATTACCTAATAAGTTTCCCATTTTAAAAGGATTGATTATGAATCTATTATGTTGTTTTTTTTATTTCTTTACCTTTCTCTCCTTTTCTTTCAAAAAGATCAATCACTATTGTTAAATTATGATATAAATTTTTGAAAATTTTAAAAATTATTAAAACTAACAACTCTTACCATTATAATACCAATCTAAATATAATAAACATAAATGTAAAATAATCTTTATATAATGAGAATTTTAGAAAATTCTAAATTAATATAAAAAAATACATCATCATACAATAAAAAGTTATGTCTACGGGACACCCAACCCACACCAAAAAAAATATTTTTAAATCTTTTTAACAATTTTAAAAAAATGATAAACGAATTGCCGGTTTCTAAGAACCGTGGTGCGACACCCTCAAACAAAATTTTAAAATAAAAGCTTTTAAAAAAGAAAAATTAAAAATAATAATTTTAAAATAAAAACTTTTAAAAAAGAATAATTAAAAATAATAATTTTTTATTATACTAAATCAATTATTATTTTATTTAAAATTTCTCCTCTAAAGAATCAACTATCTAAATTTATTTTTTATTACATTGCTATTTATCTCACTAAAATAGAATGTCTTTTTTAAAATTCTAACAACTAGAAAATTCTCTAAAAAAAATATATTATCATGTTTGCACTGTGATAACATGATAATTATTTGAAAGAAAAAATTACATGTACGGTTAAGACACACTCAACTCACACCAATAAATAATTTTGAATTTTTGTAACATTTTTAAAAAAATAATTTAGTTACCGAAGCGAGTGTCAGTGGACAGTAGCGGTGTCGGTCTATGGGCTTGGTTATTTGAAACGTAAGATATGGTTTGCATTTGAGTTTGGCACAGGGAGGAGCACCAGACATTGCCGCTAAGTTGCATAGTCAAGCAAGTATCTCTTCTTCGTCTCAATTTGGAGGTACTTTCAACAAGTCAAGTATAATTAATTCTTCAAGTTCACCACCTTAATCAATGAATGACACATATATTATTCTTCACATTGAATTGTAATTAAGTAAACTTTTGTGGTAATTTAACCATTTACCTATTAATTAATTGGTGCTATAAGTTTACATAACAATGTACCAACTGAATGCTAGTGCTTGAATGTGAAGGAGAGGAAAAGGTTGCAGTATTTTTCTCATTCTGGGTTGTGATATATCCAACTTCTCATTTGACTGCAGATGAAGATGCTTCAACGCTTTCTTCTCGATCTTCTTCGATGCGAATAAACACTTCTGATACGTCAAATTATTTGGCAGAGGAACGTGAGTCTGATGGTGTGTACCATCCATCATCTAATGGGGTTATAATATATATCTCACGTACCTTTTTCTTGCTTTTCTTTATTTGAAAACTGTGTTGTGTGCAGGTTCAAGATCTCGAGCATCACATAATGTTCTCTTAGCATCTCAAACCAGCACCCCTCGCATCACTCCTCCAGGTTCTCCTCCTAGTATTTCTGCATCGGTATCCCCGACAAGAACATCATCGAAGCCTGTGTCTCCAAGGCGCCATGCAATGTCCTTTTCAACCTCAAGAGGAATGTTTGATGATAGGTCTTCAGTAGGCTCACAAACTGGTGACTCCCTTCAAATCTTTGCTTTTCCTGCATCTGTTCTACCACTCTTTTCTTTTATCTACGTTTCTTGAAATAATACCTCCTTTGTTTCAGGTCGAACAAGGGTGGATGGAAAAGAGTTTTTTCGCCAAGTTAGGTGAGCGAGTTTTGCTTTGTTTTCCTATGTAATTTTATAAAGCCAAAACAATCATAAGTTTGCTTTATAAAATTGAATTAAACTTAAATCTACATTACAAAGTAATATTAAAATTTATCTTAAACCCATTAAAAGTATCATTTTCCTTTAAAAACTCACCTATTGATATCTGTGTATCAGTCTCTTTTCTAAACATGTACTGAGAAAAACTCAAATCTCATCTCACCTATAAAGAGGAATCTATATAGATGAGAACAATATTAATTTTTAAAATAGTTTTCTGGAATTGAGTTACATACAATCCAAATTTAAAATTTGTATTACAAATGTTGAATTGTGTTTGATAATTAACTTTATATTGATTCTTGATTCAATTTGTGGTGTTTGTTATTATCAGGAGTCGTTTATCTTATGAGCAGTTTGGTGCGTTTTTAGCAAATGTAAAGGAACTGAATTCTCAAAAACAAAGCAAAGAGGTAAGTTAATAATCCCTATATATGCTTCCCCTGAAATGAATATAAATTTGAGTTAATTAGTTGGCACTTGTGTGAAATTGCAGGAAACACTACAGAATGCTAATGAGATTTTTGGGGCTGAAAACAAAGACCTCTATACTATATTTGAGGGATTGATAATGCGCAATGTCCATTAGCCTTTCCTTCACTAAACTTTATCACCAAGTTTTGTTCCAACATTGTAACAACTGATCATATATTTCCTCTACTTTAGCAACTTCTCCCCATAGTAAATTTCACATTACTTGTTGCTTCATAAAGTTTTTTTTGAATTCTACATGGTTGCTTCTCTATATTTATTTAAAACATTATTACATCTATCAGGCTCTAATTTTTTTATGTCATGCTTTAGAGCTTGGATTTGAAAAATGCTTCATGCTCAAATCTTATTAAGCTTTTCCACATTTTCTTTTCTAATACCGAATAATTTATTATCATCTTAATTTTAAAATGAGTGATGTTTTCACGTTCTAATAAAATATTTTTTAGTATGTGCTTAAATAAATTATCTTCTCTTTGTTATTTATATACTATATTTATTATTTTTTAATATTTGTACAATAATCTTAAACTAGAGTAAAATAAAGTTGTGCTGATTATCTTATTTAAGAAAAAGGATCATTTAATTTTACTATAGACTCTAAAAAAATTGAATAAAAAACCGTTCCACGCAATCATTGAACTGTCAAGCAATAAAGGGGCTATAGATGGCTTCAAAATTCCTCGTAGATTTTTTATGTGGAAGAAATAAACATGCTTAAAAAGTAATCAACTTTCACGATTTTTTGAATCAATCACGTGCATATGAATCTTTTTTTATTAACTTTTGAGTTCCAAAAGAAGGAAGCCCAAGCTGGGAATGTAGACCTTATAATGAAAAATGATCACTATTGATTTCCCTTCAATATATTTTACTTTGAGTTGCTTCAAACCCACGAATTTTCTCCTTTATACATCTGAAAGCAAGTCTTTGATTAAGTAAATGGAAAAATTTATTTTGGCACCATATAAAACAAAAAAAAAACTTCTATTTCACAATCCACTTGAATAATATAATAATATATATATTAATACTTTACATTAAAATTTTAGAAACAAATGATTAAAATATTAATTTTTTAAGCAAATGTTTTTTAAAAGAGAGTTTTAACATATCATCTTGCTGCAAATAATCCTGGCATTCAGCTAGGATAAGAAATATCCTATGTTATATGATTTCTTATTAATTTCTCTATTTAACTGAATAATTAATCAATGTCTCTATCATTTATTATATGTCTTCTTATTTTTTTTCTTTAAATACAATCTCTCTTATTTTTTATGTTGTGATATTTGAAGAATGATAGTGAATAACAATGGGTGGTGGATAAGTGGTTATATTTAGAAGTGGTAAATATATTGAAAAAATGAAGGGTCACTGCGCAGAGATTCTTTGTGAGACATTTACACACTAACTTCTTTAAAAAATACCCTGAACTGAAATTGAACCAAAATGATGTGGAGTTGCCAGAGCCAAATATCCTTAAATTTAGGAAAGAAATGTTTGAAACAAAAAAACGAAAAAAAACTTGGGTGTTATTCAATGAAATGTCTTATAAAATTTAAATCTTAAATTTATAATTTTGACTATAATTTATACATAATATTTTGTCTTTGTATGGTTTGTGGTTACTTTAATTAACTTTTCTAGAGATAATTATTTTGATGGTTTCACTTTCATTGGCGACCTTCAATTTCTTTTAAATGTGGGCAACCCCAATATGGAAATATGGGGGATAGGATGTTGAATTTTATTTGCACAAAAAATTACCAAACAGATAAAAAAAACTTCTACCGTTGATATAAGATAATATTAATTAAAGGAGAAGTCAGTATTTTATTATATTCGATAAGGGGAAGGTAGCAAAATGACTAAATTGGGTATAACTATCATTTTCATTTGAAGGTATATAATTAATTAAAGTGATTTGTTATTATGGCAAAAAAAAGTGGCATGGGTTGGCTTGAGGTCCACGTGTGGCAAAGACGTGGGAAATATCTCATCTCTACGTGCAAGTTCATAAGCCTTTCTCAAACAGCCACAACCTTTTAATTAAACTCGACTACTATATCAATTTCGTACACAAACTTTTTTATTCATTAATTAGTAATCTATATATTTTTTTATATCAAAGGGAAATGAGAATTCAGATTTGTATTGAGAAGAAACAATGAATGATCATCTAACCAAAGCCGTATTTTGGGCATTAAAAAACGGTGTGAAATAATGACAACGTTGTAGTATTATCATAGGAAGTAGGAAAACACAGAAAAATCATGCCAACCGCTACTTTCATGTCTCTCCATCTCTCTTTCTCTCTCTCTTTCTCCTTCTCTTCTCTTCCTCTCTGACTCTACATGCGTGCACGTCATTCCCGTGGCTACCCTTTTGGTTCTCGGAAACTCCTCTTGCTTAGCCTTGGCCACCATGAGCGATGAACGAGAACCAACAGCTTCCCCGAGGTACCTATCTTTCATCTACATGTTCTTTGCTTCCTTCTTCATTGCTCATACCATTGCATTCCATTTGTTTTTCCATGCAACGTTTGCTCTTCATCTCATGCATGGTTTGTCAATTTGTGTTGGTAATGTTTCACGTGCCAATGGCTATTTAACAATGACATTTTTACAGTTTTCAACCATGTCATGATTGATGTAGTGTTGGTATTTTTGGCGATATTCTTCTGTTGCCAATTTTTTTTTCTGACATTTTTCGGGGCATGCGTTCAGTCGGTGGCTTTTGATCCCATATGGTTTTATTTTATTGGAATTTGATTTTAGTCTCTTGTGTTTTGTCCATTGTGTGGTTTTTGCTGACAAAGAAGATTATGTTGGCAGCAATGGCGTCCACAAGTTTGAAAGAAAACAAATAGTTGAAAGGGAGAAATCTCTTTTTAGAGGCAGACGTCCACGACCTGGGTTTTCTGATTCGTTCTCCAGTATTGGTAATTAACTTTTCCTTTCTCTTCTTTTCCTGTTTCCAACAAGCGTTTTTAGTTTGGTCCAAACATGTTGAATTTGAAGTATTGGACCTTGCTCTTTCATATGTCTACTAATGCTGAAAATGAATACCATATTAGAATTGGAAACTATAGACATTGAAGAGGGAGGCCTACATGAGCACTCTCCTAGGAGTCAAGGGTCTGAAACCCCAAGGGCCAGCACTTCTGATTCGGAGAGTCAGGGGTCTTTAGTAGGCAATTCACCTAATTCTAATAACCAATGGCGTGGTTTCTTTAAGTTACTGAAGAAAGGATCTCAAATGCCTTTTCAAACTTTTCATCCACTTAAAAATGTTCCTAAACTGACAAGAAGAAAAAGCAAGAGAATCAGGGAGGACCTGATTCCATCTTTGAATTCTCCAGCTCTTCAGTCATCTTTTGACACTGAGTTTGGCTGCTTCAAATCTTCCTGGAAAAACTTCACTCTCGCAGAGATCTTGACTGCAACAGACGACTTTAGCCATGGTATGCAGTTTTCTTACCAGGAAATAAAATTACTGTTGGATGAAAATTAAACTATTAATTGCTTTCTAATTGAAGAATTCAAGAAACTCTGAAAGAAACCTTTATTTTCAATTTTTTATGATGACATGTCGACATCGTGTTTGCTAGGCTGATAAGCTATTTTATATGTTTACTTTTGAAGATAATTTGATTGGGGAGGGAGGCTATGCTGAGGTTTATTTAGGCAAATTGGAAGATGGAAACTTTGTTGCCATTAAACGGTTGACAAGAGGGAACCCAGAAGAAATGACTGCAGATTTCTTGTCCGAGCTTGGCATTATAGTACATGTGGATCACCCCAACATAGCTAGATTGATTGGATACGGTGTTGAAGGAGGAATGTTTCTTGTTCTTCAATTGTCTCCACATGGTAGCTTGTCATCTATACTTTACGGTATAAATGCTACCTAACCATTTTGAGAGTTTCTGCAACGCCTTGCAAATTTTGGGAAAATCGAAGTTATAATTATTTTCTTACTTTGCATGATTTCAGGACCTAGAGAGAAACTGAATTGGAGCCTCAGATATAAGATTATTTTGGGGACTGCTGAGGGCCTCCGCTATCTGCATGAGGGGTGTCAGAGAAGGATCATTCACAAAGACATTAAGGCTTCTAATATTTTACTCTCAGAGGATTTTGAGCCCCAGGTCCCTACTAAGCCTCACTTCTTATGTTCTAAATCAATTTACCATCTTATTACGTGTTTTTGTAAGAGTTGATATGAATGTAACTGACGTTCACTCTAGTAAGACAAAAAGTGTTATTTCTCTTTTTCCTGCATTGGACTGTGTAAATGTACATTTAACAATTTTTAAAAACCTCAAATCAAACAAACGCCTAATTGTTTCATGCCAATACTAAACCAGATATCTGATTTTGGGCTTGCAAAGTGGTTACCTGACCAATGGACGCACCATACTGTCTCCAAAGTGGAAGGAACATTCGGGTTTGCACATTTAACATCTTCACAAGTTTTCCATGTGTACATGATTATTAATTTTTCATTCCACCTATCAATTAACTATCTTATTTTCTGTTTTTTTTTTCTTTTGCCACAACAGCTACCTTCCTCCTGAATTCTTCATGCATGGTATAGTAGATGAAAAGACAGATGTCTATGCTTATGGTGTGCTATTATTGGAACTCATTACTGGTCGACAAGCTTTGGATAGCTCACAGAGAAGTCTGGTGATGTGGGTATGTCTGTTTTTTCACAGGGGAATACTATGTGTTCGTTAAGCATCTTCTTGACATGGAAAATGTTTAATTTTAAGGGAGTATAGTTAATTGCAATCCAATAACAATTGTCAAGTATGATAAACATTGAAAAAAAATTAAACTCAAAATTTAATATGCCCATTTAAAAAATAATTGCAGGCAAAACCTTTGCTATCTGCAAATAAGATCAAAGACCTTGTGGATCCAGTTTTGGTTGATGCTTACGATGAAGAGCAGATGAGACTCGTAACCTTAACAGCTTCTCTATGTGTAGACCAGTCTTCGATTCAGCGACCAGATATGAGCCAGGCATGTCCTTACTATTTTCAGTACATTGCTAGAGCAGGTCGACTTGGCTCAT
The DNA here is from genome assembly GCA_030347555.1 of Lablab purpureus. Lineage (NCBI taxonomy): Eukaryota > Viridiplantae > Streptophyta > Magnoliopsida > Fabales > Fabaceae > Lablab > Lablab purpureus. The sequence continues at coordinate 14,861,575 of CM059259.1, forward strand.
TTCTCTCCAAATGACCCTAACAATGAATAGGAACCGATTAAGCATTGATCCTGAGCTTGGCTTTGGACAAGAAAATAATAAACAAACAAAAAGCTTTTAATGCTGCGAGTAATCTTTTTTTAGATCTGACCTATCCAACACACTCTCAATGTTGCCACCTGATATAGAGCATGTGCGTTTTTTGGTGATTGGATGCAGGTTTTAGAGATACTAAGAGGGGAAGAACATATCGTAAGAATCATGAAAGAAAGGACGAAGGTAAAACTTCAGAGGACATACTCTGAAGAACTCTTCGATGCAGAAGAGTACAACTCAACGAAGCTTTTGAATGAGAGGGATCGACATATGGAGACTATTCTAGGCTCAGTTACAGATGAAGGAGATAAAGTCTAGCTTACTTCAGATAATGTGTGTACATGAAACTTCAGAAGTCGAAATTTTAGGGCAGAGATTTATTTTCAGAACACCAATACTGATTCTGACTCTACAAGAGGATTCAGAGCTGGCCTGACATTGGTTGAAAGGGTTAACAAGGACACAGAGATGTAGAGGCAGAACCTGGTGTGATGTACCATGTTTGTCAATAGTTTATTTAGCTAAAATGGTGATGAAGTTGGGGTATGATTTGTGAAGCCATATTCAAGCTTCAGGATGGTTGCTTTGGATGGGATTACTGTTTTCCATTTTATCCATACACATTCAATGATCATCATCAATTGGAAACACTGTTTTCAGCAAGTTCTTTAATTTTCTATTGTAAGCATAAGCAGATTGTCCAAGAAATTTTCTTTAATTTGTTCGATTTGTGTTAAAAGTGAGTTTTATGTCTCACCTCAAGTGTTACTGCTGGGACTTGGAGATGGATGTAAATTTTTAGCTTTTAGTTTTCAGATACAGATTTGAAACATCAAAACAAACTGTGTCTGCTTAAAATATGTATGAATTGGTTTTTAATACAGTTTCAAAACGCATTCAACTATCTTTTTGCTTTTTAAGTTGTTTTGAATGTTCAATTTCACTTGTAAAAATAACTCATTAAACACCTTTATCTCTTAAATTTTAGTTGTTGCTATCAACACTAATCAATCATTGTCCTTTTTGTTCCTACTACAGTTATTATTAATAACTTTTTATCAGTAAAAAACGGAAACATGTAAATTTGTTTTACAAACAACTTATTTATCTTCTTAATCAATTCAGGTTATACCCTTAAAGTCATCATCAACAATTAAGTAATGTTGGCTTTTTATGTTTATAATCTTGCTACTCAACAACAACATTTTTGTTACACTCTAAAGTGTGCACTGTGACACCATAAATTCGCAAAATGAAATTTTCTTTTTTCATATTATTTAAAATTACAATTTAAGTATTTAAGTAAAATCTAATATATTGCAGACATTCACTATTATATTTTAATGATCCTTCAATTTTATTATTCAAATATTACCTTCAACTCTAAATAGTCTTAAAATATTACCTTCATTATTATAAAACTAACTATTAAAGTGTTAAATAATTCTTCAAAAATTAGAAAACTCTTTCAAATTGATCTTTAGATACTAGTTTATTATATTAATTTGATACTAAAATAATCAATATCAATAAGTAACAAGTCTGAACAATATCAGACATGTTTCCTTCTAAATAGAGAGAACTTGATTTGAAATAAAGGTTTATCATAATAAGTTATCTGATATATGTTAGTCATTGATCAAGTAAATGAATATAATATATCAATATTATGATAATGAAAATAAATTAATTGATTAAAAAAATTACTTAGATAATTACGTTTACGCCTATAGAAACTGCCTTAAAAAAGAGAATAATTTATTTGTCACATGAAATCATTAAAAGAGTTTTTTTAACAATGAGAATAATAATAATTAAATAAATAAAAAGGAAATTAATAATGACAAAAAGGGTTCAAAAAGTCAAACTGTCTTTAATGATCGTGTAAAGGCCAAGTACAGAGAAAGTTAGTTAGGAATTGAAAGGGAAACGAAGATGAGTAGGGTTTGGCCTGTGGTGGTATCAGCGTTGGCGTTGATGTTGCAATGGCACGGAGCGTGGAGTTCCTACGCCGGCTCCGCGAGTGCCATCATCGACCCTTCCAAGGTCAAACAAATTTCGTGGAAACCGAGGTCTGTTCGTGTTTCTGCACATGTTTTGCTTATCAAACTCAATTTGGTAGTGAGCGAATGATGATTGCGTTGATTTGGATGGTGCAGGGCGTTCGTTTACGAGGGTTTCCTGACGGAATTGGAGTGCGACCACTTGATTTCCATCGCCAAATCGGAGCTCAAGAGATCCGCGGTGGCCGATAATTTGTCCGGTGAGAGCAAGTTGAGTGAAGTCAGAACCAGCTCCGGCATGTTCATTTCCAAGAATAAGGTCCCTTATCTTCATTTACTGCTATTAATTGCTTTATAGAATTTGATTTTATCTGCTTGTGGTAGATCCAATGTGTGGGCCTGTAATGTAACTACAATGGAACATATGTTTATTGTCTTTAGCTTGACTTTTTTTGTTAGTAAAATTGGTAGAATGGAGGGACACTCTCAATGCTATCTGGTAGGTCTGAATTACTTGGTGGGACTACCAACAAAAGTCCATTCAAAGGATTACAATACAGGTCTAAATTGCAAATAGTTTAATCCAATTATAGATTACTCAACTAGTCTTTCAGCGTCAGGGGATCTCTCTATAGTGGTTTGCCCGGCAAGTAAGATTTTAATGGCTACAAGGAAAATTGAACCCGCATCCAGGGGGAAGATGAGAGTTAAAAAAATTGCAGTGATCATTCTAATAATTTGGATAGTCATTTCCACCCATGAGATAGAGAATAATCTTTAGTGATTTGGAAAGTCTATTCCACCCGTGATTTTATTTTTGCTTTTACATGGTGAGTTAGGGAATAAGGATGCTGGCTGTTTTATATAAGAATAACATGGTGAGTCAGGGAGATTATTCTGATTGGTGTTTGTGAGTTGTCCTAGTTTTGGATTGCGGGGGAGGGAGTGTGTTAGGTTTGTTATGTTGGTTGAACTTTGGTGACCTTTTTAAATTCGTATATTAAAGAAAAAAAATTGTGCTGAGGACTTTGTATGAACTGTTTTTTACTCTGTTCTGTTATTTTATAGGATCCCATTATTGCTGGTATTGAGGATAAGATTTCTTCATGGACCTTTCTTCCAAAAGGTATGGCATGTATAAAATCATGATGGAAGTCTGCATGGAATTACTGTAATCTGTGGAACTTATATCTTAGGCCTGTTGATACTTTTTGTTGTACTATTTTTTTTTTCTGCTTCTATAATGTCTGGATTATACACAATCAATTTAGTTTTTGGCCTGAAACACTAACACTACAAGTGAATGGAAAGCCAGTCTTGCTATTCTCTATATCTCGTCTCTTGTTTAGTTATGGTAACGTAGTCTTTGGTTTTAAATGAAGTCTTTCAACCAAGGACTTTAAAAAACATCGGAAGAAATCAGTTCTATACCAATCATGAATATGTTTACTTGTTGAATAGAACATACGCAGATTATTTCAGCACTGAACTGTGATGCAAATTTTGGGTTTTGGAGCTATTAAGATTTACAGTTCTTTTTAAGCTTTAGGGACCCCATTCTCTCTCTTCCATCTGCCTGCATAGCATGGCCCTCCACAGTTTCCTTTCCAGTCTTATTCTGCATGTCAGAAGCCTATTGTGACATGTGTGGAATTGTTTATTGCAATTCTCATTCCTCTAAACTTCTACTAAAATGGTTAAACTTGTTCCAATTAAATATAGGAAGCTATTATCATTATTAGTTGAAACAAGGAAACTGTTGATTGCATCTAGTGACATCTTGTGTTCAGTACGCTTTTATTTAAATAGCAGTTTTGAACGTTTTAAACTAACTCCATTAAATCATTCTCTGCAAATTTCCCATTTTTAGCATGGAATTCTGTTTTCAAACAGTCCTACATTACTTTATTTCCTGACAAAATCTTTCCACTTTTATATTCTTAACCAAATAGCATAAACTAAAATAAACTGTTTTTGTATTGAAGACTTAAATGGTTTAATTTGTGTGAATTTAGATTTTCCATAACTTTAAACACTGACTTTAAAGATGTTAGGGTATATGGAAAGCATGAAGGGCATTACACTTTCATCCTTCTTTTTTCCTGTGTATGGTAGCATTGAATTGGCTGCTGCTTATATTTAATTGTCATAAACATTTGTTACATAATCAATATTCAATAAATGCTTGGCAACTCTCCATACGTACCTGTCCATTTGGTACCAGCGAAAGAAACAATCTAAAGCATTCAAAATTTACTGGAGAAAATCAGAAATAGAGGGACCAGAGAATATTTATTGTGAATCACAAGTATCTTGCGCAAATAATCTTCATAAAACCATGAGCCAGAAAATGTGTCTTCATAAATTAAATTATTGTCTAATCAGTTAAATAATAGAAGTGCATTTCCAGCTTCTCTCCCCTCCCCAAGACGAAAATGTTAAAATAAGGAGGCAATAGTCAATTCCTTACAGTATTTGATTATTAAATTTCAGAAAATGGAGAAGACATACAAGTATTAAGATATGAGCACGGCCAGAAATATGACCCTCATTATGATTACTTTTCTGATAAAGTTAATATTGCTCGGGGTGGACACCGAGTTGCCACGGTTCTCATGTATCTCTCTGATGTAACCAAAGGCGGTGAAACAGTGTTCCCTAAAGCAGAGGTTTGTCTAGTACTCACATATTTCCTTAGAAATAAAAATATAATGGGTGGTAAGTCACTGCTGCTATTGTTTGCCAAAGTATTTTTCATGGTATCTTCATAATTATAATTGGCTTTGTGCTCTAGCTCGGATCCTTATCAGTTCTACATTTTTCTGGTGTCAACTGAACCTATCACTTCGAACTAATCAATATTTAAGTTTTCCAAAATGTCTTGTGAGATTATATTAACCTCAGAGTTTCTCTCATCTTTTCACTAGTTGCTCATAATTATTCTAACGATTAGCCTAGAGACTGCGCAAAAGTTTTTTGGTTTTAAAAAGTTTATACTTGATTGGGACCTCTTTGGCATATACTGAATTTGATACTAATATATATTTTTATCTTACTTGTAGAATATGCATGCTAAGAACATTTCAGTTTTTGAGAATGGAGAGGTAGAGGAGAATAGGAGATGCAATAGTTTCTGCGATATCATATTCTGATTTTTTCCACGCCAATAGTCTCCCTCTTTTGTCTCTCTTCTGGTTTTTTTTTCCACGCCATGTATGTGGCAAGTTTCACAGATGAAGAGTCTGAATGTTCCTAATTTTACTAAGGAAATTGTTTTTTCCTTTTACATCTAGTAGCTAACTTCTATAAGATAACTTTATAATTCTGGTTACAGGAATCTCCACATCGCAAAGGTTCCGAAACAAATGATGATCTCTCTGAGTGTGCCCAAAAAGGAATAGCAGGTGGGCAATTGGACGAATAGTTATTTTCTTTAATGGTTTTTCTTCTCCATACATAAATGTCTTACGCCACATTTGCTGCCTGTCAAATTATCTTGAATAATTGTTCTGTTTCCTTCTCGTCCGGGCAATCTACAGTGAAACCGCGAAGAGGTGATGCACTTCTTTTCTTTAGTCTCTTCCCAAATGCTATCCCAGACACTAGCAGTCTGCATGCAGGATGCCCTGTAATTGAAGGTGAGAAATGGTCAGCGACAAAATGGATTCATGTCGACTCGTTTGATAAGATGGTTGGAGGGGAGTGCAGTGATCGGCATGAAAGCTGTGAGAAATGGGCTACCCTTGGAGAATGCGCTAGTAATCCCGAATATATGGTTGGATCTCAAGGTTATCCTGGCTACTGCATGAAAAGTTGCAAGGCATGTTAGAACAAGTGTTACTGAATGCTTTCCAGATTCCACGTGGTATTATGCATTTTTTCCGTGAATATACTGTATTCTGTCTCATTATATTGACTTAGCTGCCTGATAGTATTCTATTGCATGGTCAACTTCAAGAGGTACATTTGTGAGTGGTGAAGTTGTAATGGCAGGTAATGCGGGATTTGCCATTTTTTCCTTGGATACTTTTTGTATGTAAAACTACAAAAAAAAAATAAGGAAATATACATTATTCAGCTACTGTGATGTTTTGTCAATTTTGTTACGTTCACTTGTTGCTTTCGTGGAATGAGAATATATCCGGAAGTGTTTTCTAGATTTCAGCTTAGCCGGAGTTAGAAACTGAACCAAGAGAAGCATAATATTTTCTTATAACCAAATAGATGAATAAGAAGCTTAATTGATGATTACAAAACATAATTTGCTGAATTTTACATTGGACTTTTACTCTCTGCATCATGGATCATCATAAATTTATAGCAACTATTGGGGAAGCAAATGTTACTTTTCTCTACCATCCTTTTAAAAAAACAACTATTTTATACTTAACTTTAAGAATATAATCATGTATATTAGTATTTTAAGTTAAAAATTAAAAAAATATGATTAAAACATTATTTACTTATTATCAAGTGGGTGTATTTAGTTGGAAAGATTTCAAAATATGACTTCTTATTCGTTAACCTTATTTTCTGGAGAAACATTTTGGCAAACTAAGGTGAAAATAACTCAGAAAATAAAAAGTAACTAATCATTACAAATACACTTAGGAGACCTTTATTAATTGTTAATATGAAATGGTGAGCCTTATCAGTTAGGGGCAAGTATAAAAATAAGCAAAATCATAATTTAATTAATCACAATTTGACTCTGAAAGAGCTATTATAAAGAAAATATGAAATATTTTTCATGTTTTAAACACGTGAATTTTTTTTAATATTTTTCTTTATGAAATATTAAAAAAATATACATAACAAGTACTATGGTGTCTCATAATTTGTCTATAAATTGATAAAGTACCAGTTTGTTAAGGAGTTGAGTCATGTGAACGTGGATCAAGTCGAGGCAAAAATATTTACTTCTGCCTCATTACTGAATTCCGGTCGTTATTATATTGAAAAAAGTGGATCAGGATTGAGATCCAAACAAGATATTAGATTACTAATCTTTTATAAAAAAGTGTGTCGTGTTAGAATATCTGAAAATTGTAAAGACGCTTTGTTGTTTTGTTCATTAAACTGCTTCTCATAACTCATTTTGTTAACAGGTCAATTCGAGTTTAATGATTTTGTCTTGTATGGTTAAAAAAGAATAGAGTGATGAATAAAGTTACAGGTTTGGTTTATGAGTGTGAACACTGATGGTAGGTTTGTTTGCTTTTCTGGGAGAGGGAGTTCCGTGATGAGTAGGTTTTCTTTGCTTTTGAAGGAGTGTTTTTTAGGTTTTGGATAGGAATGGATGGTTATTTTTAGAAATTGTTTTTGGACATATTTAGGTGTTAAATCAAAGCATGGTTTTGTATTATGGATGTGATGACAAGAGTGTGGTGGAAAGTATAAATGAGAGAAGAATAGAAGATGAAATGGTGGGAGCATAGGCTTCCAAATCACACAGAATGGTGTCAAATCAGAAAAATGAAAAAGATGGGCATGTTTTGTGGTCCTTCTCTTCCAAACAGATTCTAAGTGCATTGCACCTACCACAACTTATTTATATTCTTTTTCTCCTCTCTCCTCTCTCCTCTCTCCTAATGCAAAGGACAATTCTTAAACAAATACAAAAATATTATTTAATTGTTATAATAATTTATATAATTACAATATACATATATTCCTATATAAGTCATCAAGTTTAAAATAAAAATGTGAAGCTAAATCAATAAAAATAAGTAAAAGTTTTTACTTTTTTTTACAGAGTTAACAAATTGGAACTAGTTAATGTAAATGTGATTCTCATTTATGTATCTACGTTCTTATTTGACAAAAAAGTTTATTTAAGAAGACCCCTTAACAAAAATTATTTTAACTTTTATCTAATAAAATCATACCAGTATTTGCTTAATATTTTTAGCTAGTCTATGAATTTTTCTTGTTTAATTGCTCGTTTAGATATTATAGTTGAATAAATTTTATTTCCATTTCCATAGTAAAAACATAATTTCTTTTAGTTCTTTTGTACGTACTATTTTTATTTTCTTAGTTTCTGTGAGTTTAGATGACAACCATTTGAAGAAACTAAACCAATATAATAAAAAAGTCAGGAAAAAATTTAATAAAGTGACGACCCACGCATATCTTATTTATAAGTTTAATTTTTTAAAAATTAAAAAAAAATTGAATTGGTTCTGAGGGTGCGAAATAAGGGTACCACTCTTACAAAAGTCCGTATGTAACGACCCAAAAAAGTTAAAATTGTATGTGAAAAAAATTAAAATTAATGAATTTAAATATAAGAACTAAAATACAAACTTTAAATGCAGATTAAATGAGTAATTACATTTTTTATTGTGTACAATCTGTTTTATAAACTTTGTAAATATATTGATACTTTTTAACTTATGATATTACACAATTTAAATTTGGACAGATGTCTTTAAACTTTAATATGCTAAACATGATTTATTATTTTGCTTAGTACTTCGAGAGCATTTATTTCAATAAACATTCATGTAAATTTGTTTTTTTCTCTTTGTAAATTCCTATAAACGCATATAATAACATTTAAAAACTTGAAAGGCTAAAAATATATATATTAAAATTTAAATAACTAAAAAATAAATATAAATAAATTATAAAAATAGAGAAAACATTATAAGATATTCATCTGGATAAATGGGTTGATTTTTGCAAAGCCAAAACCTAAAATCATGAGTTAAATGGGTTAACTATATAAGTTCACATTTGAGTAAGTTAACCCTAACTGAATTTTCGTTAATGCAAATTCTGAGTCAAAAAGTCAAATTACGATTTGTGACTCTTGTCTCTAACTTGAAGGTCAAATTACCATGAAACAATTCTTGTGATTCAATAAAGTGGTACATCTTTCATAGGACCAATAACTAACCATAGAGATCTTTTCCAATATCTAAGGCATCACAATTATCCATTTATCATTTTATCAATAAGGAGGTTTTGATGTAGATTCTTTTTTCATTCATGAAAACTATGTTCATAATAATTTTATTTTCATATCATAAAAACCTTTTCCATTTATGAAAATTTGGATAATATTGTAAGACTGTGTATTTCCAGGCATAAGTTAAATACACAGTGAAGACATTGTAACACACTATGATATATCAAAATTATGAATATTAGTAGAATCAAGATCATGTTATGATATTTTTTATACATTTCACAACTTTTATTGTTTAAGCTTACAACATAATTAATTATTTTAAGGTGGAAACATAATCAATTTAGTATGGTGACATAATTAGAAAGAAAATGATAAATACATTTTTATTGTCAAACAATAAACATCTTCTCAATTTAGAGAGTCAACTTTCTTTATTTGTAATATAATATTTTTCTTTCAAATTCAACCACTCACAATTTTATTTTATGTTAAAACTAAAGTACATGAAAAGAGTGTAAACTAAAATACTAATCTATTAGATGGAAAATCAGATTATGTCAATTATCTTAACGTAAATGGTAAAGAATTAATATTTGAACTCTATTTGAGCACCGATTTTTTTTACTTATGTATTTTGTGTTTATAGAAAACGTGTGAGAAACATGAAGATGAGAGGATTTTAGAGAGGAGAAGAGAAGGATAGAGGAGGCGGGAATGAGTAATGTGGAAGGAATGAATGAATGGTATAAATAAGAGAGATAGGGGAAATGAGGTCCCAAATGGTGCAGACCAAAGAAAGCAAAGAACAAAGCCGCACAACTGAAGAGAAGAGAAGAAGAGAGGCATAAAAACCCTTTCTTTCGGGGCCATCCAGAGTTTAGAGCAGACACCCAAACCTTAAAATATTTTGCCTTTCTCTCTCTTTCCCTGTTTCTGTCTCTGTCTCTGTCTCTCTCATCCAAGGTACCATCCCCTTCATTTCATTTCTCACACTCTTTCATTCACCAATTATAAATATATAAAAGTATTGGCTCACTCACTCATTCACTGTTTCTTCTGTAACACCACATAATACTGTAACATAACAACCACCACTGTCTTCCTGTTTTGTGTTGTGTTGTGTGACAGACAACAGAGGAGCACGCCCAATAAACCATGGACGTGGGTCAGATGCAGAGACAGTGGACCGACTACACCAAATCCCTTTTCCTCGAGGTAATCCCTCCACACCACACACACACACACTTTGTCTTTCTCTTCTTTTATTCTCTTTTTAGCCTTTTTAAATTGGTGGTAGTAGTAGATCTGTTGTTGGGTTGCTTTCAATTTTTGATTTTTTTGTTTTCTTTTGATGGTGAGAGAAGGGATTCCTGGATGGTCAGTTTCTGCAACTTCAGCAGCTTCAAGATGAGAACAACCCTGACTTTGTCGTCGAAGTCGTCTCTCTCTTCTTCGAAGATTCTGAAAGGCTTCTCAAAGATCTCACCTTTGCCCTGTCAGTACCATTTCCTTCCATGCCCAGTTTTATTTTAATAAACCGGAATTAAAACGGGACCATGCATTTAAATAAAAAAAGTTCCAAAGGTTTATAATTTTTTTAGTTACATTTTATTTTATTATAATGATTTAATTAGTTGGATTTCATGCTGTCACCTTTTGTTACTGTGGAAAATCCACACTGGGTTGTGAAAGCATTGATTGTATGAATATGTGAGAAGCATGCTGCAATGTTGTTTGTTAGTATTGTTTTATGTTAAATGATAAATTTGGAAAAGTGCATGATCTTCCATGTCCTTGGGGCTTTTCCTGTGCAGAGATCAGAATGGCGTTGACTTCAAAAAAGTTGATGCTCATGTTCACCAGTTAAAGGGTAGCAGTTCAAGGTATGGAATTTTATTAAAAGCCAACAAAAAATGTAAAATCCCATGCAATCCGAATAAGTTGGATTGTGGCATTAAGTTGTGCTGGTTTGAGTCTGTCCTTCCCATGCTTGTATAACTATTGGTTCCTCTACAAGTAGAGTTTTATTCTTTAATACCCGGGATAAAAGACTAATTAAGCTTAATTAGGAGAAGCCAGTGCTGTGCTATGCTGTCTTTTCTGGGTTTGCTGAGACAAGTTTGTTTTTGTTTGTCTGGCCCGCAGCATAGGTGCACAAAGGGTGAAAAATGCCTGCATTGCTTTCCGCAACTTGTGTGAGGAGCAGAACACTGATGCGTGAGTTGTTAATCTTCAGAAAGTTGTTTAATAGTTTTGGCCTCTTGAAGGATAAGTGCACAGTTTGAATGAATAAGCTATTCTTGCTTTAAGTGCTCAAGTGTGCTAGTTCGGCTAATTTCGTGGTCTGCTCATACTGCAGGTGCCTCAGGTGTCTGCAACAAGTGAAGCAAGAGTACTTCCTTGTCAAGAATAAGCTCGAAACACTGTTCAGGGTATTAATTAGATAAGAAAAACTTAACTGAATAGCATTCTTTTTACATCCTGGATTTGTAATTTATATTTCTTTTACGGATTCTTGTTGCAGCTTGAGCAACAGATTGTGGCAGCTGGTGGGTCAATCCCTACGGAACTGAGTTTCGGTGGGTGACTGGGTGGGTTTGTAGAGATGGTTGTATTATGATCCTCTTCTTTGTTTAAAGATTATCCTTTATCTTATGTCCATGGTGAATGTATTGTTTTTGTGAAGATACAAGTTTCCATCCAATGTACCTTTTTCTTCACCAGAAAGCTCTTCATAATTTGTAATCCCTTGCATGCTTTAACGAAGGATGATAGCACATTAAATGAACTTTGCCTCTTGTATCTCTTCCGAACAAGAAAGAAAAATAGTGGTGAGAGCACAACGCAATCCTTAGAACACCAGTTGTACTCTAGATGCCTTTGAACACGATGCAATCCTTTGAACATGCTAATAATAATTGCAACAATGATGCTGAATAATGCCTTAATAGTATAAAATCTTATTTAACATTTTATATTTCACTCCATCTTTCTCATTTTGTTACAACATATAACGTGTTACATTACCAATTCTTTCTATTTCAAGGTATAAACTATTATTGGATGTACACAAAATTTTAGTCTTAAGAAACTGTTTGGCCATGGGGAGTGATACATGATTCGTTGTTGGACTTACCTGAAGTGAGATAGGGTAGACTAGTGATGGTGATGGCATTAAATGGCAATGTCCTATAAATGACAGTATTTAGGGTTAAAGAATATAGTGGTATGAGCCAGTTGTCACCCCTTGGCTGAAAGAATGTAGGGGGGTATAAGCTAATGGAGTTGTAAAGTGACTTTATTTTGGAATAAGAAACTGGCAAGGACGGCAAAAATTTATTATAAATTGGTGTGGAAGATAAGAGAATCTTGAGAAGATATGATTCCTTAGAAGTCAAATCATGATGTAGTGGCGTTGTCCCTTTTTGTCTACTCCTTCCTTAGTGGAGTAAATCACAAAAGGAAATGAATGCCCAACATGACCATAGCCCATATCACCAAACAAAATCGTTTTTGAATTTTGATCTTGATATTCTTAGGATGCCTATCCTTAAGATTAGACATACTAACCCCACAGGGGTGTCAACTCACCTATGGCACGCTCACGCACATGCAGTCAAGATTTATCGTCGTTTCTGTTGATTCTTTCTGATAAATAGACATACCATACATACACGCCATATTTTTATTTTTATCTCGGTAGAGACAACTGCTACTGATGATAGAATCTTTAAACTTTGAATATTATACTATCTAACAGTTTATGCTCCTGGTTCATGTTAGAGACATACATTTTTTAAATTTATTATGTATTGTAGTACAATGTTCATCTAAAGTTGATACAATTATCATGTAAGAATATAAATGTTAATTACAAGATGACAGCCAAAATCTGTATAGGTTAATCTGTTGTATTTTGCTTTTAAGCATTTATCATATCCTAAATTGCTTTTATTTGTTCTTTTCCTATATGAAACTTGAAAGTGTACATTAAAGCTTGAAGAATATCAACCACACAACAAAAACTCTAGTGTATAGAATAAGAAAACATGTTCTTCTTTTAACAGGGAATCATGAGCAAGTGCCCTCTAGCTTTTATCATGAGGAATGTGGATGACTCCATTTCCTTCTCTGATCTTCAAAGCTTCCTACCTTAGCCGATTGTTTCCAGTCACCAAGCCTGTTTGCATACATCTCATGATAAGCCTTGGCATTCACATAGCTTAAAATTCTGACCAATTTTCCATCTTCCTCATCCACCACTATTTCTCCATCGATGAACGCATCTCCTTGGGCCAAGACTTTAACGGGCTTCACCTCAAATTTTTCTCTTAGACTTGAATGGTTGTCAGCTAGGACAACTGCACCTAGAATTTCTCGTAAGAATGTATCCTACGACATTGTAACACAAGCCGTAAGTAGCAGAAACAATATATAAAACCAAACGATAATAGTAACATAGTATCATATGATATAGAGATTAAACTCAATATATTGAGTTAACAGTGTATATATATATATTGAATGTAATTTTTTTTAATGATTCAATCTCAAGTTGGCATTAATGACGAAAGTGTTCTTGAGTAAATAATATTTGTACTGTAAAAGGGTTATTCGTTCATGAATGGAATTGTGTGAAAAGTGTGTAATAACTTCCCTGAAAGTCATACTTATCATGGTTGGTTGACAGTGTAGAACTCTTCAACGTTGACATGAATTAAGCTTGAAACGTATATGTTTTTGGTGATATTATTTTAAATGATTCTAAAGCTGATCCAATTTCATTTTGTTTCAGTCTCAAAATATAAAGTTATAACATTGAAGTTATACCATATGTTGATATCTGTGGTGGCTTCGCTTCAGACGTTGTAGCCTTAATAACACACGCTTGGAGAAAACAACTTCAGGTGTCTGTTCAATCCTACGCAACCAACATAAAATGTGTGAAAACGAACTTGCTTTACGTTGGACATTGAGTGGAATGAGTGTGATGTTAACTTCTGATTGAAACACTATTTTGGCTGCTAAAGGATCTAGGAACATATTAAATTCTGCATATTGGTTGGAAGGAACAGAAAATACATTTCCTTTGTCATGGACATTCTTCCTGATGTGTCCTCCAACTACATAAACCTCCTGAAATATTAAAAATTGTTGTTATGTCACAACTGCAAATTATAATCATCTTAGCTATACTTTTGCCTTAACATAACACAATGCCAAGACAAAATGAAGTCAAAATATTCAATTTTTAAGATTTACTTTGGACTAATATCTATGTTTCATCAAAATGACAGCAAAAATTCCACCTTTCAAGGACTACTCTTTAAATATTTTTTTAGTTATCCAATGTTTTTGTTTTTTTTTCTCTCCATAAAATTAGAGCTTAATTACATCCACGACCCTTTACTTTGACTTGTGTGAAGTAAGTTATAAATTTATTTATTTTTTGAAAAAAATTAGGTAAATTTTAAATTGTTAAAATTACCATTTTCAAACTAAATCTGAATAAATTAAATTCTTTTAAACGTTTTCCTACTTAAAAGTTACCGACTAAAAATAAATTTCATTAAAAAATTAGAAATTAAAATTTTTCCCTATCAACCCTAATATCACAATGCAAAAAGTCCATCAAACTTGATCTAAATTTCACTAAATTTGTTACTTAAAAAAGGTAAAATTATTTCATATCTCAACTCCATCACAAATTAAAAAAAAATGCTAGAAGAAAAATTGTAAAGAATTCAATTTTCTAAAATTTAACAATAAAAAAGGTTTAGTGGCTACAATATATCAAGAGGCTGAAAGCATGAACAACTTAAATTAAAAAGACTAAATTACTGTTATTGTACGATAATTGTAAAATATAACTCACCTCAATTCTTGAGTTAATGTTTTTCATTGATACAACCTTTGCCAAAGTAGTCAAGGGTCCATTGCTTAATACTGTAATTTTGGATCCAGGTTCCATTGTTTGCAATACAGACTCCCAAATTTCTATGGCCGATGGTTGTCTGAAATTAAGGTGATCAGTGTCTTGAGGAGCCTCAAACTTCATAGAATTTATAGGTGTATACCTAATCAGTCACATATCAAATTGTTAGTGTATATTGTATGTAACTTCTTAAATTCCCCACTTTTCATGCAAATGCTTGTCTTTTAGCAAATTTAAGCTTTTCATATTTGCATCCATGCAAACCTACCCCACGCTTTTCTGATTCATTCTTCAAACAGTTTTTAATTTTACACAAGTTTCATCATTTTAGTGACAATAATTTCTTATGCATCATAATGTTAACGAGCACTTTGAAAGCAAGAACATAATAACAACAAAAGCACCTTTTGGGACTACGTGGCAAATCACGAGCAAGTCCATAAAGAGTGTCAGAGTCTAAAAGTCCACCATTTCCATGAGGAATGGCTTTAGCATACTTGCAATCTCCAACCAGTGGGAATAGTGGATCTGATTCATTCATTGCAAAAACTTCACCAAGACCAACTGGGATATCGTCACGACCCATCATGTGTAGTAGGTCATAAATGGCATCTATTGTTGCAGCATTTGTCCACCCAGTTGGGCTCACAATTATTGCCTGAACCAAAACCTGATATGTGAGTTTATGTCTTCTTAATGCAGTTGTGCAAAAAACAGTATAATTCATCACGATGAATCTTTGGTTTTAAGTGTCACTTAACAAGTAACACAATTTCTAGTTCTTCCTTGACTTTAAATGTGACAACTTTCCCTCTTCCTAAATTTCATCACAATTTTGTGTGTCAACCTTTACATTAATATGATGGAGCACCTTAAATGAATGAAATAACAATCAAAATACCTTAAGATTTATCACTTCAACATCAACTTTAAGGAGGTAAAATAGAGCCAGAAAATCTCCTATACTCATGTCCATGTCAAACACAACAGGTTTCCCCAGTGTTTTGTTTTGAAAATTTGGCATATAAGTTTCTTCTTTGTAGTAAGGAAACTGTGTAGTGAAGTTGAACCTCCCAGCATTCTGTGGTTGCTTTAAAACCTGCCAACCACCATAATCAAAACAAAATTCAGATGATCATTAATTTATGAAATCTGTCTCACGTGAACTAAAATAATGAGGGCATTTAAGAGTTCTAACTTAGAACATGAAAGGTTGAAAATTATGGTAATATCAACTACAAATAATAAAATGTAAAATAAATTACAATCCTAATAATAATTGATTTTTCAATTATTGATTATTACTGCACTTTATCCTTTAAAGTAGATATAAGCCAAATCTTATTTTATAGATCCAATAATAGCCCATATACGATTAACTCAGTGATGCGATTCATTTAAAATAAATTAATTAGTGTTTTTTTACATAAATATTAAATGATTATTAAAAAATTAAAATTAGTAACGAAATTTTGTGAAAAGAAAATCTCTCACATTGTAACAAATATTTTGCGACAAATATTCAATTAAATTAATTTGTGATGAATTTGGTGATAAATACTTTTATTGTTATAAAGCTTGTTATATATGTCGACACATGATTAATCAATATTCTTTAATGATAAAGTTTGGACGAAAAATGTAGATATTTTTCATGTAACAAAGAATATTACAAATTAAACTTGAAATATTTTGTGATACATTTTATGAAGGATCTTTCCTCCGTCGTAGAATTTTTATTTCAAAATCTATCACAGCATAAATTATATATGTAATAAAACTTTTCGAGAAGAAATTTTATCCCTCGCAAAATTAATGGAGATTTTAGTAACTTATTTTAATAGAATTTTTATTGATTAGGGGCATTTGATTTATATTTATTTTATATATATTAGATTTTTGTATACAATCGTATACACTTTTATTTTAATTTTATGTATTTTTAATACTAATTTACATATAAACTATACTTATTTATATAATAAATATTTATAGGGGGATTTTATTTGTTTTGTGAGGAATTTATTCTTGACCAAGGTTGATTTTTTTGTAATAAAACAATTAAATGGGTTAAACTAAAATTAAAGTAAACTTACATTTAAGAAGCTTTTGAAATATTCCTTGTCAAGTGGACTCGTAACATCTTGGTTAGGCTTTGCTTTGGTGGCAATAAGTACCTTCACTGAGTTAGGACCATCCACCTCAGATGTATAACCATCCTATATATATATATATAGCACATTTTGTGATGAATAAACACAAGCATTTTTCTATATTCATGCTCAAGTATTTGTATGATCTCAAAGTTGAAAGAAAGATAAAAAAGCAAGTACCTGACATCTACCTTTCCCATTCTTCACAAAGCAAAATTGATCTCCAAGACCTTGTTGAACATGACCACTATGCACCCCACCTTTCTTTAGATTGAATTTGGGTACTTTGAGGCCATCAAAGAATGGATTGGAGCCATCACATATTCCAAACGGTTTGTTTGAAGTAATCACAGTTATGTTTCTGTACTCCATGTCAGCAAATTCATTTTCCCTTTCATTTTCTTTATTGGAGTTTCTCATGCTTGAGATTGCTACACCAGATGTGAACGAGTCCCACATAAAATAACTCTGTTAACAATGACTCATTATCAGTATAAATTCCTTTTTTCTTCACCAAATTAATATATTCATTAAGATGTTACCGTGTAGAACTGGTTGTCAAGCCAATTATCACGAGCCATTTTAGCCATTTTCAAGGACTTGAAACAGTACTGTGCCTCGTATGTGTCTTGACTTTTCTCAAATTCATTAAAGAATTCTTCAGTGAAGGGGATTGTGTTTGTTGCATCAAGAGGGACGAGGGTAATAGGTATACCAGAATGAATAACCTTAAAAACATTACTTATTGGTCAACATCAAATCATATCTGTGAATTTAACTTTACATATAAACATATCAATCTAGACCAAAAAAGACAATGCTCAAATGATTACCATTGACATCAAGGGACAGCTAAAAAATGATAACTATTGTTAACTTGACAATGACATTTATTCAAAATAACATGAACCTTGAAAAAGCTTGACGTCAAGAGAAAACTAAACAATGATGACTAGTATTTTTACTTAACAATGACTTTTATTCTTTAAATAATTTTATGATCTAATATAGTACGAGGACAAAACTTAGATACTGTACAAGTGTTGTTCTTCCATTAAAATTGAAAATTTATCTACATAATTTGTATCATCCTTCACTGCAAATGTTTATTACCAAAATTATTAAGACGAAACTCTAATTCTAATAGAAGAAAAACATACACCATACTTAAGAATTACATATAAGTTTTGTCAACAATATAAATATAAATAAATAAAACATTAATGCCACTAATAGATGTTTGAGGGCCTCTATGGTAATAACTAACACACTTTAACCTGCTAACAATTAATAATTCACCATATAGTTTGCGACTAACCTGATATGCAGCAAAAGGGTCACCAAATATATTGAACTCTGCATAAGGGTTAGCTTTATAATTTGTGAATAAATTGCCACGGTCACCACATAATTGCTTAGGAACACAGGAAGAGGAAGCATTTCGAGAGCAACAACCAGTTGGGTTTCTTGACCTTACACCACCACCCATGATGTAAATATGCTCCACATTTTTCTTCAAGTGTGGATTATTCATAAGAAAAATAGCAATGTTTGTTTGCACCCCTGTCACAATCAAAGTTATGGGACCTGCAGATATTTTGTCAATCAGCACTTGCTGAGCAGTTGGTTGTTGTAAGGGAGTATATTTTCTTCTCCCCTAATTCCATGACGGAATCAACAAGAAAATGAGTATCAGTATATAGATTACAAATATTTGAACAAATTAATCAGTTTACTTTCAATGTAATTCTAAGCACTTTCAAGTCAAAGGTAAGTTGCTTAAGGAACATCATTTCGGTGAAGCACGAATGAAATTCATTATTAGAGGAGAATGTTGGAGAATATAGTGCTTACTTTTTTATATTATATTAAGGAGTGATTATTACTGTAAGTAGCATGTTGAAATTAACAATGTATATTATACCTGTGGAAGGAAAGCTTTTCGTATGCCATAATTAGTATCAATATCTAAGAGCCCTCTTAATCCCCTAGGAATGGCTTGCCTGTATCTGCAACCTCCTGTTGTTGTCATTCCCTAATTCAATGAAATTTCATTTGATCTAACATTTCAATCATGAATATGATGTTCTATAAAACTTAAATGTAGTTTTGTAAGTACTTTTGGTGTTATTCACCAATCAAAATTGGAGTTTTACCTTAGTAATATGCAAAATAAAGATTTCCATTTAAGTTGTCTTATCATGTGTTATATACTACATGTATTTCTAGCTACTTGGAGGTGTATAAAAGGGACAAAAAGGTCACACATACCTGTTCTATAATTGAAAGATATCCACCTACATTTGGGAGTATGGTACCATTTGGGAGTATTCCACCCTCACCTCCCATTCCAACTGCTATGTCATCTCGTCCCATCATGTAAAGTATGTCATAAACTTGATTCACAGCATGTCCGACATTAGTCCAAGCATTTGCATTAATTGTGACTCCCTATAGTTAAATGTATGGAGACTTAAAACATCACAAAATTCCAATTCCAAAATGGTGCATGACATAATCATCCTTTCAATCATGCCAAATATGCAATGTCATATTCATAGCATCAAATTTTGCTAGTTTTACAACACATGAAAACAAGTAGAATACTACTCAGTGTAGCCTTTAAACACAAACTTATGGCTTATCCAGCAAAAAGAAAAAAAGTACCTACTTTTTCTATGACAGATCCTTTATTTGTCAATAGAAACATCAGTCAGATTTGCTAATAAATAAAAATGATTACAACCAAGGAGTAGATTATCCAACTTAGTCAATCACAGCAATGACAGTAGAACAAAAGAAGAAAACAAATAAAGGTAATACACCATATGTTGCTTAATTTTCTTTGGTGTACTAACCTCCAATTGAAACTCTGATCTATTGAGCTTCAAAAGGTAGAGCAGAGCAAATACATCATCGGTATCAACATCGGTATCCAAAAGAATTCGACGATGTTGGGCTTCCATAGTAGTTGCTAACATAACCAATACCACAAGTACACGAAACTTCATTGGGAACATTTTCTCTCTACTTTAAGACAAACCAAGAATTCTGTTACATTCAAAATATGCAGTACAGAATATCGAAGAGTCAAAAGGAGTTTTGATCAACATAAAGTAGGAGTCATGAAAAACATGTAAAGAAGAGAGAATTCGTGTATTGTGTGGAGGAAGTGAAAGGCAAGTACATAAATTATAAGTAGGTAGAACTAGAAGCACCTTAAGTGATAGGCTTGTTAGAAAAGTAAAATTGAAAAACAATTTAATTTAGGTGTTCATTGGCTTTGTAGTGCATAACATAGCATACATGCTATATCATGATCTATTCTGACAATCCACAGAGAGGATGTAGAAGAAGAAGAAAAAAGAGAATTACTTAATTATGAAAAATAACTAAAGTCTAAAAGAGTATAGTAGGATTGGGGTGACTCATGATCTTACTTGTGGTTACCTTTAAAGATCTGTTATTCCATTTCTTTGATGAATAACATCGTTACAAGTGTACTTGTTGCTGTTTGGTCTACACCATAGAAGAAGGTGTAGAATAATAAAAAAAAAGCATTATTTTATCATTTTTGGGTTTATATTTACCTTTTCATTAATCTTGTTGAGTTAAGCCAGGGGATGATTTTGACTTATTGATAAAACAGAAAAGACAAACAAAATAAACAGTGAAAAATGAAAAAAAGGTAACAGTATGATATAATATAATAAAAGAAAAGAGGATGATCAGAAATGAAGGCAGATACCAGTTACCAAAACATGTAGAAGTACAACTTTGGTGCTGCAATGGTTGATACAGAGAGCTTGTTTGCTGCTTCAATAACAGCTGCTATGATCTCCAAGTGCTCAGTTATAGATCATGGCGGCTTAAAGATGGAGAATTCCATTATTTTGATTTGAGTAAAGGAAATCAGAGAATGTATTGGTTATTCTTGAAGAATAATTGAGAGAATGTGGATATGTTAGAGTTGGTATGTATGTTTGGTGTGGAGAAATGAGTGTTCCTCATTGAAGTTCAGAGAGAGAGATTAAAGAAGTTGTGTAGTTGAGAAGAGAAATGATTTGGAGATGCATTAAGAAGGGGATATTTAAGTGTAAGTCATCCTTGTAAAAATAATGTGAGATTAAATACATATATGGATAGTCTCATAGGTCTAATACCTTAATACCATATTAAAAGTTTGTAAAATTTCCTTAATAATTTCTGATGGCGGTGTTAATGAGTGTATGAAAAAAAAATGAGATGTTTGTGTTAGAAATTAAATAGTATATAATCGATTTAATCAATAATAAAAGAGATAAGTAGTTTTGAGTTTATAAACTAATTTAACAAGATTGAATTAAGCATTGTAAAAATTGTTGGAGTGGGATTGTGATTTTTTGAGGGAATGAGTGAGGGCGTAGATAGAAAATGGTATTAATTTGTGCGCCAAAAAGTGGGTTTGTTGTTATTATATGAATGAATGAGTGAAAGGGTGACTTTTTCCCTTGCATGTGCATTTAATCATCTACACGAATATATGCCTCATAGACAAAGTCAAATTGTACTAATACAATAATATAATTCTAAGAAACTTTACACTTAAGTATATTTTTATATTTTTCTGACTGACTTTTATTTTATATATTTAATAACTTTATTTTAAATTACATATCTAATAAATTATATTTTATTTAAGTTTTGAAATAAAATATTTATTTCTTGTTTTAAATATCTCAAATATTTTTCTCAATATATATAATAATGCTTCACATCAACATAATAAAACAACCCATTTAATTCGTAAATATAAAATATAAAGAATAATAAAAGATTCTTAAATAAAATGATTAATTTATTTGATACACAAAATTTCAAAAAATATATATTAATACCAAAATAAAAATTGATCATATATATATAAGGTCTAATGCTTACTTAATTAAAAAAATATACGAAAATTCAATTTATATTATATAATTCTTTCCAAAATTTATCATGCAAATGCATCCATTAGAGTAATTTTTATAAAATTTCAACATGTATTAAATTATAGAATTGGTGTATTGTATGTATCTACTCATAGTGCAATGAGTATATTCGTATGGTGTAATGTATAGTTTTAAAAATAAAACAGTGTAATGGGTTTTGCGAAGGAGGAAATGTGTATGAAATTTGAAGTGAAAAAAGAAAAAGAAAACAAGTGTGTTTAGAATTTGGTCAAAAAGTGAAGTGTTTTTATAGATGCAATGGGGCACCGCCACTACTTAGCATATTCTCGCCACTATATATAGAAATTTCATCAAAAGATGTTTTTGTCTGCTCCACCTAAATTCTCATTAGTTACGCTTTAGACTCAAACTTAACATTAGTTTAACAGATAAATCTTTACTTTTTAAAGTTTAGTTTTCGCTCATTTATATAATTTTTTTATTCCTTAGATATTTACTGATTGAAATAAAATATTAAGTGACCTTGTTTTATTTAATTTTTGAAAAAATATAGGGATATTTCAGTTTTTTTTGTGTTTCTCTAATTTATTTATTGTAAAAATATCTAATTTTTTGTGTTTTAATAAATAAAAATAATTGGATTACTTAAATCATTTTAATTTTCACTTAAAAGAATAAAAAAAATTAATTTTTTTATATTCTCTAATTTATATTATTTTTCTTAACATTTTTCCTTACTTTAAATTTGATTGGAAAAATAATATTATTTGGTTTAGTATAGATCCTAGTATACAAGAAATTTATGTTTACAAGAAATTCAAAATACTAATTAAGAGTAATTTAAAATTTACAGAATTATTAAAAATATTCGGAACTAATTTAATAAAATTTAAAATAAAGATTAATTTTTAAAATTGAAAAAAGGGTATGTATAATGTATCTAACTTAAAGGCAAATAATAAAAAAAAAGATATGATTGTGTTTAAGAAAAAATTAGTTGCTTTCAATAACAGTGTATTCTGATCTAAAAAATTGGTTAAAAATACCCAACATTAGATATAATAATGTAAATTTACAAAATATATTTATGAAAATTTGCATTCCATTTGGGAGAGTTAAAGGAATGATTTAGATAAATTTTGATTTTGGATAATGTAAACTATGCAATTTATTTTTCTTAAAAGAAACTGTTCATCTAGTGTATTAATAACATTTTATGAATGGATATTTAGTCCATGTATTTAAAATTTATTCGATTTGCTTTATTTTGTTTACTAATAGACATAAATTTCTCCTAGTCTTTATTCTTATAACGATTTGTTTTGAAGAAAACCTGCAATAAGTTTTTAGCCATTTGAATTGAATATTTTGATTAATTGATTTAGAAAAAGAAAAGATAGACATTGTAAAAGAAGAAAAAACAAAGAAAGATGTTGAAAACCACTTTGGGTATATTTAGGCAGCAAAATATGTTATGCTTTCTGCGACAAATGCCTCTCTTTAGCTTCGCTCAACCCTCGCTTTCGTCCTTCATTAGCCTCTTATAAACTTTGGACACGTGAAAGTGTAGATAACATTCATCTTTTCTTCTCTCTTTTTCATCCATTTTTTTCACTTTTTTTTAAATAGACTTAGTATAAACACTTCTTCATGATCATCCAAACATTTTTAAAGATATTTATATGCACAATTGTTCTTACCAAAGAATAGTGTGGATTGTGAAAGTAGCAATGTTTTTAACAATTTGTACAAGACTATTGATTTGTATGTACTAAATATTTACTCAAGAGCAAGTTCAAGTTAATAAAAATTTAAGAGATAAATATGAGTATTTAATAAAAGATTTAGTAAGTAATTTTTGAAAGATTATCATATATTTGTAGGTCTTTTAATCCTATGTAATTAAAATAATAATAAATAAAAAAATATTTATATATATTATTTATCTTAACATAAATATAAATATGTTATATTAATAGATATTAATTAATAATATAAGATATTGTGATATTGGAGGATTTTATTTATTTATTTATTATTTGTAATATATTTAATATTCTCAATGAAGTACATAAGTCCTTTAAATTTGAAATCTAAAAGGTTTGTTGCCATTAATATTTCAATCTCATGTTGATTAAAGTAACATTATTAAAGTTAACTGTCACATTTAAAATATTTATTGTTATTAGTAATTTTGTTCTTAAGATACATTGAAAGATTTAGAAAGTAAAGTATATATAAATTATCTTTTACCTTAATTCTTAAATAATATAAGATTATTAAATATATTTAATCCAAGTTTAAGAATTACATTTTTCCAATTAAAAGACTAGAAGAACAAGAATTTGATTTTAGAATTCTCTTTTATCCCATAAAAAAATGTTAATATTTTAATTCCAAATCTTTTAAGATAGACATTATTAAGATTAATCACTACATTCTTCATTTTAAAACTCATATCTTCATCACAATTTTATTTTTAAAAAATATTAAAAAAAAAAATTACCCTTTCCTTGGAGTTAGCAGCAAGGATACGGAATAATAATCAATGTTTTAGATAGAAATAAAAGGAGTCTAAAATCAATTTTATTACATTTAAATTATTTAATAATCTATATCTACACAAGGAAATTATCCGTAAACGATATTTTAAAAAAGAGTAAACTCTTGTACCTTCAAACAAATCACAGGAGATATTTTTATAAAGGTGTTGGAGTAGTGCTCAAAAATATGTGTTGCATTTTTACTTGCACCCCAGTGGACAAAGTATACACGTGAAGTTGAAATGGATAGGGACGATAACTTTTTTTTTTTTCAGGGTTTATCTTTCCTTCCAAGTTAAGGGCTATTTTTTCTAAAATATTAAGATCCATTACAAGAATTAGCTTCTTTATTCAATAAATGTCCTTTCATGTGTACAAAAATAAGATCAAAAGTTAAGCACACATTTAAAATAAGATTACAAGAAACTCTATTAATCAATAAAGATTTAAAACTATTCAACATGATCCTTTTGAATTAAATGGAAATAGAGATTAGGAATGGAATTAAAGAATTTCTAAACATACATAATAGAAGTGACTTAGGATGAAAAGATTGATTTGTGTATGATCTTATCATATCCTCTGTTTTTTGTTGATAGCTGATATGATTCCATGAATGATGATTCATGAAGGTCCCTTTATCCAATGAGACTTTGTTTTCATCAATTTAAATGATGGGAGGTTGAATGTACACTCCTTCACCCAATATTCTATGAATATCATTATTGCACACCACAAGAGAGGTTCAAGTTAACCTATTCAACTTAATCTCAAGCAAGCAATCCCCTCAAGAAGAGGCATGACACATACTTGTATGCATAATCTGAGAATGTAATAACTTTGACCTAAGCTTGAGTTGTACATATATTATAATAGAAAATGATTACCAGAATGAAAACATTGCCCAATGAATCTATGGAGAATGCACTTTGAGTGTGTTTTTGGCAATTCACGAGCATTTAATAAGGATGACACATCTCTTGTCATCCACTTTGGGATGCAAATCAAACTCCACCCTTCATATATAATCATCTTCTTTCAATATTAAGATTCCATTTTCATGCACTCATAGTAATTCACTTTTCTCATTATTTCATACTCCCTCTATTTGTCATAAAAAAATTTGTTTTATATTATTTATTATTTTTAAAATTTAATGATACATTAATTATTTTTTATTAATTATATTTTTATTTTAAAAATATAAAAATAATTAAATAATTTTTTATGAAATTTTAATAATTATGTATATCAATCAATTATTTTTTATCTTTTTATTTATTATTTTATTAATTAATAAATTATATTTAATTTTTTAAAATTATTATTAAAAAATTAAAAAATTATTATAAATTATAAAAATTACCATTTTTATTAATTTGTGGGTATTGTCATGTTCTCAAAATCATTTTTAAAGTTGAAAAAATAAAGTTCATATTTAACCGCCAATAGCATGCTAAGATGTTGCGGTTATTGATGAGCTCAAATTATTAGTCTTAAACTTTGGATAATATAATTCTTAGGCAAATGCATTATTATGAATCACTTTAAATAGTCAAAGATTATAATTTGGAAAGAATGAATATCTCTCATACATTATCTACCTTAATAAATTTAAAAAATTAAATTTTATGAAACTTTTATATTAAAATATGTCAACATAATAATAACTTTGAGATTGAAGTTTTAAATAAAATTCTAATACAGGACTAAATCATTTATGTTTTACATTGAAAACAACTATTATGTTACATAACTATTCCATATCAAAAAATAGAAAATAATCATTCGCAATGATTAATAATAAAAGCAAAATTAAAATTAAAATATTTATAAAAACTCTTGAATTAAATGAGGTTTTACAAATTCCTGCATTAAAAAAAAAATAAACATGAGATTTAAAAAATAAGGTTGTATAATAAGACTAAAAAAGTAAAATGAAAACCTCATTATGTCTTTTACAATGGAGATTGACCTGAATATTAATTATTTGGATTTACTGTTTTGAAATGTGAGTTGAAAGTGACACCCATTATATATTTTAGGATAAAAATAAGTCAAATATAATTAATTATTTTCAGGAAAGATCACGTGTATTGTATCATTAAAACTCAAAATTAATACCATTGATCAATTAGAACATTGATAAAATTGCAGGGTATTCGAAAAGTCTAAACAAAATGTTTCATGTTCTTGTATATAATAAATAATGGACCAGAAAACAATTTCTTTTACTACCACTTTGGAGACTTTCTTTCCGCACCTTCATAGATAAAATTATCCAAGTTTTTGTTGCACCGCTTGCCATCATCTTGGCCACCAGTAAAGGAGAAGAAGATTATATAATTCAAAAATTAAAAAATAACTTTCAAATTATTTAAATTAAAAATACTTTTTAAATTATACAATTCAATTTTTTTTTATAAAAATATGATTTTTGAATTATGTTGGAATTCAAATTGACTTCCTAAATTTAGAAGTAGATTTTAACCTTTAAATTACCTAATTCAAAAAGTTTTCTGCAGCAAAATAAATTTTTTTGTATATATAGAATACAGAAAGAAAAGATGGGGTAACTACCAGCACTCTGCTATCTGATGAAAGCTCATTTTTCCTTTTCCTTTCCTCTTTCTTTGATTCTGATTTCAATTTTCACCTCTTTTATTCAGATTTTATCATGTAGAGAGTAGCAAATTAATTGATTTTTGAAACAGAGGATATTCATTTTGTTTTGTAATCTTCTATTCTCTAAATTAGCTTATAAAATTCCTTTTAATGGGTATTTTAGTTATTTTGGATAAATCCATAGGAAAATTATGCTTGTCAACAAAAACAGACAGTTTCTCGGTTAACCATGTGTAGGACACATTGCTTAGTAACTATTTAGTGTTTTTCATTCAGTGTTCATCTAAGATAAATTTCACGCCTTCGAAATTTGATTATCATGGATATAATGGAAACTGATAAGGCTAAAGTTAGAAAGATATTATAGCCCAGTAACCATTTGGACTCCTTTAATACATTAAGGGACAGCATTATACATTAACTAAGGCTTCATGTTCATCCCTGATACACTTGCAAAACATGAAGAACATGGTATAAATAAAGGTAACAAATTTTTGGGACCCTTTCTATGACTGTAGGAGAAGAGAGAAGGAAGAGGAAGGACACATAAGTTCCATATGGTTAGCAAAATAGAGACACAATGTACAAAGAGAGTGAACTATAGATAAAGCAAATTTCTCCTTCGAATTCGACCAGTTCTTCTATTTGGAGCAGCAGTGGCTTCATCATTCCCAGGAAATTCCCACCTAACAATGTCACCATCCCAAGCTGAAGAGATCATCATTGGATAAAAGGGGTGCCAACTACAATCTCGTACAGGTGCTTCATGATGATCAAGTTTTGCAACTTGAGCACCACTTACCTACAAAATATAAAATTGTTAAGTCTAATCTTCATACAAATGCACTTAACTATTGATAAAATAACTGAGAAGTTTTCTTTTACCAGGTCATATATATATACAGAAGAATCACTAGACCCGGTATAAATGTACTTTTGACCAGTGCTGCAACAAGAAATGCAGTGTCATTCACATTCTTAAAGAAAACAAAGGAAGGGTCAGAGAGAACATGGAACATCATCACAAAAGAACCAATATTGAAAATATGTAAAACAATAAGTGTCACTCATCTATATCAATCCACTAATAATTATAAGTAAAAATGAATATACCTTTACTCTTACAAAAATGTAAACTAAACTGGAACAGGTTTTATCAATTCCACCACGCCACCGCAAGTCAAAGGGGTATCTTCTATAAACATAAACGGTTTTGGAGAAAAATTTCAAGAATGACCATAATTCTGAAAAACCAATTTGATTATTTCATGAAAAAATATATCCTCTCAGCAACATTTAATCCCAGCTCCGGGGAACTTTTTCTATTAATTCAAATCTGGCCTTTATAATCTAATAACGCAAGAAGATGTTCAAAATATTGCAAATTTAAAAAACCATGGATGACAATGAAACAGCCATATCCTAGCTACTCCTGAAACATATTCCAGTTACTGAAGTAACAGCCATTGATTTGGTTCATTACTATAAAATATATAGCTATTTTGATTTGAAAATAATAAATACAAAACATCTTAAGCAATTTGAACACCTAAACATGTTGGAGAATCTTATATCATGTAAAAGAGCAACGGTACACCAAAGTAAGAAAGTTGCAAAAGTACAAGTTACCTGTATGAAGGTGAGAAATAACAACGTACTAAAGTACGCAACACCGAGTGACCTTTATATGTTGCCAATGACTGATCATGAGGATGCTTTAGATTTCTTGCGTATTCAGGATAGTCCATCCACCGATAGTCCCACTCATCATCTCCAAGACCCAGACTGTTGGTTTAAGAAATAACAATCATACTTAAATACACATCACAGACTAGAAGGTAAAAAAAATAAAAGGGAGTCGCATTTCTCAATTTTTCTTCAACGGAAATGTTGCACCAACAAAGAATATCATGCCATATCAACAACATTCATAACAATGAGTAGTGAGTCTACGCCCACAAACTTCATATGGAAGAGGAGTTCAGCTTTACAATTATCAAAAACTAAGATGAATAACCATCCAACATATCAATTGAAAGAGCAGGTTCTATTCATGCAGCACCAGTAAACTACAGAATTCTCAGTCCAATTGTTAACATCACAGTTCAGAACCAGAATAACATTTAAAGGGGTTGGCAATAGAATCGATCAGACTCAATGTAAATTCCAAGCTCAGTTAATACTTTAATTTTTGTAGATCTAATTTTTCGAATTACCAATAGCTTTTTTTCTTAGGAGATCTTATTTTGAAAACTACTGTCAGTTTTTTTGTCTCTGTATTCTTTCTTCCTTCTACAACAATGTGATTCAGGTTACAGAGAGAAACTAAAAAATTCATTAGCATAACCCTGAAAATATACATAACAAGTGATAGATAAAAAAGCTTTACTTTATAGCATTAGAAGACATCTTCCTTATATCCCATAATTTGGTAGTTTGATCTTTTCCATTCGAAATTAAATATCGACCATCCCCACGGCTATTAATGAATGTAATGCCTTCTAAATGTCCCATTAAGATACCAGCCGGTTGTCCTTTGGTGACAAAGCAACGCCTGTCCCACACCTGCACAAAGTCACAACAGCCATGAATATAAAAAATTATTAGTATTGTCAATGAGCAACAACTCGGGAGCTAACATTAAATCTTCAGCTCCGTAGTTATGAGCCAGGTCCAAGCTACAAAGAGTCTTGTCCTTGGGCTTGCACCTTGAGATGCAACTTCATTCATAAATATCTACTTATTTTATATATGTCATATTTATAGAAAAGTCGTTATTCATATAGGCAAGCAATAGAAAACCTACGATTTTTTCCCAAAATCATCCATATAAAAACTTCCTAGCATTTGAAGAATGATCTTACAGGCATGAAGACTTAAAAACATCATACTGCACTTTGAGGAAACTTCAACTTGCAGAATTCAATTAATTTCAAAGAAATAAAAAATACATTCCAAAGCCTAACCTTGGAAATCACCAATGTATTTTGCACCACTATATTTTGAAGAAACCCTTAATCTTGGGGAACACCTAAATGCTGGTTCATTTTACACCTTCAGCAAAGTTAATTTATTTTATAGTTCAAGATCCTTCCCCATATTAAATTGCTCTCAAACATTTTTCTTTTAAAAAATTGATATTAAAATATTAATTCTCCATAGTAAACACCAACATGCCAGTCTTCAAGTTAGTTGAAGTAGGTCCGGCAGAAGAAACAGAAAATGAAATTCAAGTATCCTATGAGTCATATGAATTAAATTAATATTTAAGATTAAAATTTACTGCACATTTATGTATAGTATTGCTCCACAACAGACTAATCCGTGGACATCTTCAGTTCTTCATGATTATGAAAACACACTTCATGCATTGCCATCAACCCAGATCAAACAAAATCAACTACCCTTTCACCATGACAGTCTATGGGTCTGATAAGATAAATTTCTCCATAAAAACTTCCAGGAGAGAAAAACAAGTAGAAAAAATTGAAATTGACTTTTTCATAAGTTAAAATTAGCTTATGCACAAGCTAACTTGTAGAAGCTCTCATAGCTTCTCCAATTTTTTTTAACTTGTGCATAAGCTAATTTTAACTTATGCAAAAGTCAATTTCATATTTTTCTCTTCTAAAACTCCTATGGAGAAACCTGTCCAAACCAACCCTAATAATGGCTCTAATGGCATGATCAGTACTATAAACTTAAGTCACCAATAATGGAGTAAAGACAGATTGTAAACAAAAGTATCACTGCCAACCAAGAAATTAGCAGAAATTATCAAATTCATTTTAACCAAAAAATATGAATATTACCTTGCAGAAACTATCATCACTTCCAGAATATATTAGATGGCCAGATTCGTCAGCAAAGCAGACAGTGTTAACATCAGACTGCAACAAGAAAAAGGCACATCAGATATGATCCACCTTCCATGCTCACAGACAAAGCTCCACCTTGATTCACTATATTACAATGATTGTAAATTCTACAAAGATGAAAGAACAGGTAGAGAAGATTCTCATGCTCAAAATTTGGTTGCCTTCCAAATCCCCAACTTTATTCCAAAATGAACCATGACTCAATTTTGACTGGTTCAGGATCAAATATCTAAATATAGTGTCAGTTATTCAGATTTTAAGCAGTCAACCAACTTTTAATCACTATTCTCATATATTTGAAGCTTTTTTAATTATTCAAAATTAGCAACTAGTTATATCAAATAGTATATAATACCTGGTGAGCAGGAATTCTAAGGCTAAGCCTATCTGCTCCAAGATCATATACACATATTGAGCTGTCACTAGTTCCAGCCACAAGCTCTTGCCCATCCGTTGAAAACTTGACAGAGAAAATTCCGAATTCATCATCATCTTCATCAGAAGAGAAATTTAATCCATGGTGAATTTCCTGCAATAGTAGAAAGGTTCCTAAATATAAAGCAGACAATTATTTAATGCGTGTGCATACACACAGATGCATACATACATTACTGGTGGAAAAAGGACACCTATTGCCTGCATTTTTTATTGAAAGAAGATAGAGAATAAAAGTTGCATAGAAAATGAGAAAAATAAAATAAGCAGTTAAAGGGTAACTTATGTAATAAAAAGTGGAAACCAAGATAGGGTATTTTCTTTATCATCGTTACAGTTATCATAAAATATTTTAGGTTGGAAGTTTAATTCATAAGAACAAATCTGTGTATGCTACTCAATAACAACAATAAATAAAAAGGTTGGTTGCATCTTTAACAAAGAACATTACAGATTTTTTCATTTTATAGGAGCATAACAAGCATTTCTTATTTTACAGAGTTGAATTGCTTAGAATAAGGAGCCAACTTTTGCATTAGCCACTGGTTTATGTTACAAGAATAACACAGAATACAGTTATTGAAAATAATATAATTTTCACTCAACCAGGAAAATAACTCTAAATGTAACATTTGCTTACCACTCTACAACATTAAAAAGCTATGAAACTATATTTGACTGGCTATAATGAATGAGAGTGAACAAGTTTCAGTACATACTGTAATGTTTGCTATTGACTCTGTTGTTGCAGATCCCACAGTAACAATATGGATAATTGGTGACATACTGGCGTAAACCTGCAATAATTAATTAACAAATTGCCAAATGTGAGTTACAAGTTAAAAGAAAAAAAAAAAAGAGGTTCACATTACCAAGCCATGGTCAAAATTGGTAGTTTATAATTGCAAATTCTTAATCCTAGTACATCCATGAACACTGCCTTCATCGGCAATCAACTCAAACTTACAAGATAGACTTTATCTGGTGAGAGAGATGTATCAGTAATTGTCCACCGTAAGTTTCTAGCAGAGATGTCCTTTTTAACTTTCCAGCCCCTATCAACATCATAGACCCTGATGTGGCTTCCCTGTTTTATAAAAAAGATCAAACATCTAGAAATGAAGATCTAGTGACCCTTTTGCACTAGTACAAAACTCTTCAACTTAACAAAATCATCATCAGTTTCAAACATAATTTAAACATACAGTTACATTAATTACAATGATAATGATAAAAATAACCTGAAATCCAGCAATAAAAAGAGAACCATCATCAGAAAACTGAGAAACATAGGCACGGCTTTTCATCCTATCCACAATCCAAGGACCTTTGGTAGGCAAATAGCGGCTTAACACATGACATCCATCAGCTGATGAAAATCTCCCTCTTCCAGAAAAATTACCTTCTCTACCAACTAACATTCTCACAGTAGATGCAGGCAACCTCATCCGACCAGGAACAGCACGGCCCAAAAGCTCATGAGGACTTGACCTAAGTTTTGTGAGCTGTGCAATTTCATGATCGAGATGACTATCCCTTTCCCCAGCTATTCCACCTGCAGAAGATTCATTACTAGCACCACCATCACTAGAAGCACTCTTATTTTTGTTCAACCGACTCATTATTATATCCTGAAAAAAGCATCAAGTCCAAAAAGAAATCCTGAGCCAGAGAAATTTTTAGCCACAAATAGGAAACAATATACGGAGAATCTTATAATTTTGAACTGTTTCAAACCCAAAATGAGTTTCAACATTCAACACTAACATTCAGTGCCAACGAGAACCCCTTTCAGTCTCACACAGTGGAGAAGCAAATCAAAATAAACTAAAAAGATGTTGCTCACAACCAAACGTTTTTTCAATTGCGGTCCTCTTCTGTGGATGCAGCAGAAGGGTAGGTGTGAAATGAAGAGTACGAATTAACAGAACAAAAAGAAAGGAACTTTAGTCCAATTACAAGAATTAAAAGGAAAACGAATATCTGGGTACCAATATGAAACTTGAGCATCAGTGCACAGAAAAAAAAATCAAACAGTTGAAGTGAAAATTGAAATATAAATAAATTCAAGGGATTATTGGAGATTGAAGGTGACCTCTGATTTGGAACACGAAGTTAAGTCTTGAATTGAATCACTTGCTTGCTGGGGTTTTGGTGTGGCAGTGTGTGGTGTGAGTGATGTAAATTGAGAAGAATGAATATGAAATAGTGAAAAATTAGAAATGTCAAAGGCCCTTCATTTCCTTGGCTTTGCTTGGTTTCTTCTTAAATTGCTATCTGCACACGTAATGAAGGTGATACAGACTCCCAGGTACACAGTCAAGCTCTAACTAAATTAAGACACTTTTCTTATTCAAGTTAAAATTAAAAATCACAGAAAAAACATATTAATACCATAACAGTGATACTAATATAATAATAATAGTGTCTTTTACCAAGATGATTAATATTTAATAATTAATTATCTAACATATTTTAATTAAAATTACAAATGAGAATAAAAAGTGAGTTGTTCAAGTTTTTAATCTTCATGAAATATCTTTTATGATTTCTAAAACACTATTTTATTCATAAGAAATGGTTGCTTTTCACAAAAAGAAATTCCTAAAAGAAATTCATCATTTATGAAAATATAAATTTTATTCGATTTATTTTATAAATAAAAATCTAAAAGATGTCTCTTTAGAATTAAAAACAAACATTATTTAATTTAGAAACTAATAACACATTCAACTTCTAATATATTTTAATAAAAAAACATGTTAAATATATATCTCAAACAATAATAATATTGTATTATCTTATAATTTATTCTAATCGTAATCTTATAATACTCTTTAATATATAAAAAATATCATAAAAGTTAGTTTTTATAAAATATTAAAAGAATTTGTCCCGACATGTTTTTCTTAAATAAATAATAAAATATAAAAAATAAAAATAAAAAGATATATATATATATATATATAATTTTTATGTATAAAACTTAGAAAAAGGGATTTCTAAGTAAAATACTTATAAATATTGAAATAACTTTTTACAAATTTTTAAAAATATAAATTATAATAAAAAATTTCAAAACAAATTATTTATAATACAATGTAACATCTAATTATAATTATAATATTCTACAAAATAAAGATAATACTTCATTAAATTACATTTACTTCTAATAATGTTTAGCTCAAATAAAAAATCAATGTTAGAAATAAATATAAAATGATTTAAAGTATAACTAAATATGCAACCAATACATGTTTAATGATAAAGTTATTGAATTATTTAAATGCATTAATATTCTTAATAAGATAGTATAAATAGCCTTAATTATTTCCTCAAGAATCATTAGGAAAAAACATGAAATAGTAGAATCATTAGGAAACAACATGAAATAGTTAGGAAAAAACATGAAATATGTATGTATAAATGTACTATCCGTTGTATATATCAAATAATTAAATATAATTTAGATTTTGATGTTGTTACATCACTTCTTATGATGATAGATACAATTCACAATTTTATAATTCATATGCACATCATAACAAATTACAAGAATTAACATAATATAATATCTCATCATTTTCAATAACATAAATAGTTGAATAACACAACATATCATTCATGGTCATACATTTCAAGATATATCTTTTTATAAATATATACACATAAAGTTTAGATAAAAAAATCATCACTATATTTTTTAAATTTTGAGTGTTATTATCTTACTTATTTTTTATTATACTCCTATAATTTTTGCAAAGTCTAAATATAATATAAATAGTCATACAAAGTTGGTCTAAATATCATATAAAAAGATGGTTCTTATCTAGTATAAAATTATATATATAATTTATATGTTGATCTCAAAATCTAACTCAATCGTATATTATACATAAAATAAAAATAAAAATAAAATATTTTATTATAATTTTAACAGTTTTACTTTTATTCACTAAAATTATTATAACTTCCAGCAGCACATTATTCTTGGGTGAAATCTAATATTGTTAGTTAGATAACATTTAAGACTAACTTTTGTGAAAATTACTTTTCCTGATATTAAATTATATCTAAATAAGGTTATTATATTTAAAAACGAAATACTATTTGTTTTTATTAAGATATTACTACTATATGTGAAAATTTTAGAGTGGTAAAATGTTGACAAGTGGTTAAGAAAATTCATCTATTTGACAATTTAAAATATTATTATTTTAATCATGTTTCTTTTATTTTTTTAATGTAAAGTCTTAATATATATTATTATAATAATGAAATGAATTCTTAAGTGACAGTATTTAATTTTATATAGATATCAAAATATATTTTTATGAGATTTTAATGTAGAGATCATTTGCCACTATCTTACCTTCTATTAAGCAACCTCCAAGTTAATAATTTACATACATTTAATTGCTACACCTTTTCAAATTCAAATAAGAGGTTTTCATTCATTATACATAGTTTGAGAGAGGAGTAAAAAGAGAAATTCCTACAAACTTCAAAAGTGCATAAGAAAGCCATAAGGTGGATGCCAACTAATTTTTGTGGAATTAATAATTTACATACATTTAATTTTATTAGGGAATGAGTCTATACTTGTGAGAGGAAACTTACTAGACTGAAAAGTAAAATTTCATTTAAAAAAAATAATGAAAAGTGAAAAGAAAATTTGTATAAGTTTATAAGTAATTTATTGATATAATAAATTAAATTTTATTTTATATTCATATATTTAAAAAATAATATATTTAAAAAATTTTAATATAATTTTTTTTCTAAAATATAAACTAAAGTTAAGAAAATTTAAATTAAAATAAAATTATCATAAATCTTTAATATATAAAAAATTACTTTTTAATTAAATATTAGATTATATTAAGATTTTTATTTAATATTATTGTTATTAATATTATTATATAAATTTATTTATATTACTATTATTTGTTTAATATTTATTATTATTACATAAATTTATTTTTACAATTAAATATTTTATTTAAAATAACTTTTAACATTTTTTATTTTTTATTTTATTATATAACATAATTAAAATTAATTATATTTTAATTTAATGAACTATATGTATAACATATAATTGATTATGTTATAATATAATTAATTACAAAATTTATTATATTTATTTAATTATTTATATTATAATAAAATTTATAATTAATTATATTTAAAAAACTAATTAAATTAATTTGTAGTAAAATTATTGGTTTTGTGTTTAAAATTTTTCGAGCTTTCCTTGCAAATTTCATCATTGTTACAAAGAAAGTTTTTTAAAAAACTTTTACTTCGTTTTTCTTGTTTTTTTTCTAACTTTTTTTTTCTTGTTAATCTTTCTTACCTTTTCTTTGCCGGAAAATAAACATATCCTTAATCTTAATCTTATCATTTGGATGGCGTTAAGAAGGAAGTCTATCTACTCTAATTATCACATAATTTATAGTTTTCTTTTATATTTTGTAAATAGATAAACTTGTTTTTATATTGTTTTCACTTTTATACTACTTGCAGTATTCTTTTATTTATTATTTTTAAAGATAGTATTTATTGTAATTTTAAATATGTAAGATAATAATTATTTATTATTATACTTTTCATTTTATTTTTCTAAAGATAAAGGAATAATAATATGGAAATGTCAAATTATTAAATCAGAGGTATAAAATATAAAATATACAAATATTTTTATGCAAATATGAATATTAATGGTTTTTCTTAATTTCGTATGCAGTAAAATTTTTAATACAAGAAAGTGGACTAATAGTGAACCTCAATCTAAATATAATACAAAACGTTTGAGTTTAAGAGGATTACACAGAGCAATTGAGTAAGAACAAAACTTACTATTCTCTTCTCTAATTAGATTTAAATCACACATGTATAAGTAAATATATATATATATATATATATATATATATATATATATATATATATATGATGTATATATCTAGTTAAGGTAATAATTACCATCCACTTCAAAAAAGTAAATTAATGACGAAGAACATGGTAGGTTCTTCAATTTAAATTTTCATGTCAGTACTGCAACAAGAAGAAAAAAAAATTAAATTATCACATAGTAATTGAAAGCCTTCTTTTTTTTAATCCGTGAAATTCCATAGAAACTCGAGTTCGAACTATGGCATCAAGAAGCTTGGTTGAATTTTGGAAGCAAATAATTACTCACAAGCTGAACCTACAGCTGGATTACCTTTTGTAGAGTAAACAACAAATCCATTAAAAAATCAGAAGAGGCAGAGGCACAGTGTTACAGAATATGAACTTTCTTTTTCTGATGGAATAAGCTAATAATATTTTATTACTCTGCAGCAAAAAAATGAATATGGCACGATCTGTTATTTGATGCCTTGAGAATCCTAAATGGATCTAAA
The DNA here is from genome assembly GCA_030347555.1 of Lablab purpureus. Lineage (NCBI taxonomy): Eukaryota > Viridiplantae > Streptophyta > Magnoliopsida > Fabales > Fabaceae > Lablab > Lablab purpureus. The sequence goes on from CM059259.1 coordinate 14,899,482, forward strand.
AGAATCTGATAAATGATGGTAATTTGCTTTCTCTCTATGATGAACTAATGCAAGCCTGGATCTCTTCCAGAGTTTTTCCTTTGGTTTCTGGGACTAATTTTGCTACAAATAGAATAGTTAAGAGGGAACATCCAGCATACAAAAACAAAGTACCTGCCCAAAGAAAAAAACAATTGAATACATTTCACTGATTATAGTGAGATGGGCACAAGACATAAAGAATGCTAACTAACTGTGTTTCTATAATTATATTGTGTGCTTACCTGGAGAACTCCAACTCATAAGAAAGTTGAAAGTATATGAAACTATCCAAGCTCCTAACCAATTCAACAAAACCACCAAGCTTCCAGCAGTTCCCTTCACATTTATGGGAAAGATCTGAAATATGAAAAGTAGCATTAGATACAACATCTACATCCAAACATTCTTTCTGACATCTTAAAAGTGTTTAGTTTCTTATTAGTTAAAAATTATTACAAATTACAAAATTTGTGTCACACATCTTCTCTGATAAATATCTCTCATGATTATGTAAATTTTAATTTTTAACTAATTATATATTAGCTGTTAGAGAGCATATCAGTAGCACTCCCCTTAGAATGGTTATATCTCTTACAAAGAACATTCTTTAAGCAAATATTGATGGCTACCATTTCAATGTTGACTAGCACTAGGCTTCTTTAGCTATATGCAACAAGAGCCTAGTATAGCATTATTATAAACTTTGGTGTCAGATTATGCATACCTCAGACATTATCACCCAAGGAACTGGTCCCATTCCAATTGAAAATGTTGCTATGTAGATCTGATCACAGTAAGATTCAAAAGATGTGACAATTTCAGGTCAAACTATAATTTAATAGAACGTGGGGGGTGGGGGAGGATTAATGTTGCAGAAGAAAACTCACCAATACGCCAGTAACTGCTAATATAGGTACCCACTCAAGCAATAAGCTTTGGTCCTGATCCATCAAAGCATAAAGAAGAATTTTAGAATAAAGACCCATAAACCCAATGTGTGGATAAAATTATTGAAATATAATACATTTTATACTGAAGACTTGCCTTGAGAAAGAAAGCAATTCCTGCAATAAAGCAACCTAAGAATGTTCCACTTGCAGAAACCTGCATGTGTTCAAGAACTTTTGTTAAGCATCAAAGTTCTTATTCCACTTAATTTTACTTGGTCTTGATAAATAAGTGCTTGCAAATATTTACCATTATAAGAGGTCTTCTTCCAGACCTATCCATCAAAATGGCTCCCAATATAGTAAATGGAACCTGTCATCCATTGTAACAGATGAAGTTCAAACAGAATAGTGTATTCACATTATTGATTTATGAGAAACTAGTAGAGGGATAATAAACTACCTGCATACAGGCATATGCTATGGTACCAGCTTTTCCTGAAGAAAGTCCTGCAAATTCAACAGTTGAAGAAAAATAAATATGACAAACCGAAGAAATTGGTTTCTTCTGATTTTCTAAAACCACCATGTATCTCTTCTGACTTACCAGCTGCTACAAAAGTCTCTGCTGTGTAGAATCCTATGCCATTAATTCCAACAGATTGTTGACATGCCATTAACCCAACCCCAATCTGAAATTGGGACGAAAATTTATTAGATCTTTTGAGCAATTATGTTCATTGTCACTAAATTTTGCAAGAGAAGTGTGTTACTTACAACTAAAGAGCGCACATATTTACTTTGGAACAAATCCAACAGCTTAGTCTTTGGAAGGCTTTTAAAAGTTTCAATACAATCCTATTTACCCAAAAAAAAAGTTAGCAAAGGTGACAAACATGTCAAGTTCTTTTGAAACTTCTTTGAAGGTTCTCAATCAGCTTGGAAAGTACCAGAATTTCGGCAGCCTCATGAGAAATATCCACATCTTTACCCCGAAGACTCCTTAAAGCAAGTTGAAATTCTTTTTCTCGGCCAACCTTTGCCTTAAAAAATGCATACAAGTTAATTTTCATTGCAAGATTAAGAAGAAAAAAGTGTATTAGTTTGGTCCTTTGTAGCTGAATAATGCTTACCAGCCATCTGGGGGACTCAGGGATAAAGCACAAACCAACCAGCAAGCAAATGCAAGGTACTAGCCCTTCACAGTTCAAACAAGGAAATAATAGTTCACATCTTTCTATCCATAATTCGTTACACCTTAGACTACAATTCAAAAACTAATGGTATTATGCACTTACCCGCTAGTGCAAGCTGTCTCCAATTTATGACGCTTCCTATTAAAAATGAAACTGACATTCCAGTAACAATCAAAAGCTGCAAAACAATGAGAGTCAGAGTCAAAATTCAACTCACTTGTACTTAACTTTTAAATTTTAATTAAAGAGCAATATGGGAAAGTTCTTAATATTTCCTCACCTGATTTGTTGTTGCAAGTCCTCCTCGAAGATTTTTGGGTGCTATTTCTGCTATGTATACAGGAACCTGTTCCATTTTACAGATTTTGTTATAAATATTGTAGTGAAGAGGCAATATATGAATAAACAAACATATTTAAGGTAGCCTCAACTAATGGAATAAGTGAGAGTTCCATTATTATCAAAATTAGTTACCACGTATGAGATAATTCCAATACCGTATCCCGTGGAAAATCTTCCCAAGTCAAGAGAATAAGAACTCTGTAGTAAATAGAAAAGAATAAAAGCTTCTTTAGTATTTGGCAACAACTTTTCTTCCTATTAGCACATATGTACAGAAATGAATACCTTTGAGAAAAAGACAGCTAACCATCCTGTAATGCAAAATCCTATTGAAATCCTCATAGCCTGTTTTTTGCATGAAAAATAGGAGTTTAATATGCATTATGTGATTTATATTGTGAATCAGAACTCATCTTTAATATAAATTTAAAATAATATTATTAGAGTCAAGAAATTTATCATACATAACAGTTTATAATTGAATGACAATATAAAAATATAAGTCCTTCCATACTTTCTATACATATAATATTTATTCAGAAAGTAATAACTAATATGCATAATACATGGTTTGTAATATAGATTTTGGTTTTTAGGCATTTAGATTTCACATACCCCTTTTCGGCCAATGAAATCTGTAATCCGGCCACTGGTCATAGCCCCAAGCATTGCACCAATGGTCACTAAAGAACCAAACATTGAAAACTACCAATCCCAAAAAAAAGAAATCGGAAGAGAGAATACAATATAAATGAGAATGTGGATGGAAAACTAGAATATACTAACCTCAGCAAGAGATAGATTAAGATCTTCCCTTATTGCTGCTTGAGTGGGTGCTGAATAGCCCACCTGCCAAAATAATAACTTGAGCCTAACATAAAAAAAAGTGAAAGCCTTTTTCTCTGTACATTTATTTGGTGTGATTTAGAATGTTTCTTTCTCCAACCATACTCAGAAATTTTCACTTTCTTTTCTTTTTACTTCCCCTTTCCATAGTCTTGTCACTGAAAACATACAAGACAACATATAGACTGTGGCAGCTATAACTTTCCTATGGTTTATGATATACACTTACGCAAGTTCCAAATGTGAAAGAACCACAAACAGCAACAAGTGTGCTAAACAAGACCATTCCAATGGATCCATTTTCGGCACATCGAACTTCTTTATAAGCAGTAGCCTCCTCTGGTTGAATGAAGGGCTCTTGTAAACACTGAAGCGTAGTGGCTTCACAACTTTCCACATCCCTATGCTGCTCAATCGCCATTTTTTTAAAAATAACTAGAAAAATGGCCTGAAAAGGACAGTGACAACACTAGAGCAATAAGCTAGAGAGCAGTATGCTGTGAAAGGAGGGCATGCAAATGCATGTAGTGTTGAAGGGTATTTATATTATTGCATGAAACATTGGCAGCTGTTTCAATGGTATCATGATACTATTCACGAGGGAATGAAGAGAATAAAGGGTATGGCATGGTAAAATGAAGAAGCGTGTGAAGTTAGAGGTGTGTTAAGGGCATGTGGGAATGAAGCTGTCACTGATGTGGCTTTCAAAAGAGGACAATGTTGAGGCTCTTCTTGGGTAATGAATTGGAAGGTCCAATCCAAGTTGTTGGCAAACAAATTAGGAAGATGGCGTGGTGGGACAGTGAATCATTGCCCTTTCTTTATTCATCACGCCTTACGTGGTTCCTACTCAGATGAACAATAAAAATACAAGACGATATATATATATATATATATGAATGAGTTGTTTTGGATGGTTTAAAATAACTCATTTATTGAAAAACCATTAAGTAATACTTCAAAATTGTCTTAAAATGGTCAAAGTTGCGTTTTCAAATAATTTTATTTTAAAAATAAAAAAATATTATTCTACTCAATAACATAATAAACATTATTATATATAATATTTAGATATATTCTCATTCCAAATTCTAAGCATGTTTTTAGTTATTTGATTGATTTTCCTAATTTTATTGAAACTGATAAGTTAACTTTTTTTAATTTTTTTAATTTAAATTGTTTAAATGTTTTCGGGATATATATACTTTTGAGATTTAAAGAAACCATATAAATATAATAAAAGATTACAAGAATGTATATATATATACACACTTCACTTGAGATAAGAATTTTCTTAAAACCTTGAAGTGTCAACTGTGAATTTTGATAAAATTTGACTCCATAAATTGATCTAAACAAATGACAGATTCAAATAACCAAAGATTTGGAAAAGGAAAAAAAGTATAGATTATATGATCTACTCCTAAAATTTATGACTTTCTTCTAACCCTTTCTTTCTATTCTCTGAAACAAATGTAAATATCAAAAAGAAAAAAAAAAGACAGCAAAGAAACCTTGTCATTATCTGTTTCATTGGCTTGTTAAGTCTGCTCTCGATCTGCTTGATCTGGGGATCCCAGGAAGATTTGGTTGCTCTGTGTTAGGGGAGAAAAATAACTTATCTTAAGAACACTTTTTACAAAGAATTTACATTTTTATTCTTAAATAATTTAATTTATAATTATTCTTTTTAATTTATTTCATTTACAATTTTCCTTAAATTAAGATATTCATGCAATGCATTTAGATGATTGATTTTTTTTTGCTTAAAAGGTAAATAGTACTTCATCCATTTCAAAATAGTATTTTTTTAAGTAATTAAAAAATATTTAATTTATGTAAATTTAGCTAAAAACATAGCTAGTCTTACAACTATTCTTATATTTCCTTTGATTAAGCTAGCAGACTAAAATTGAAGCTCAAGTTCAGACTTATATACATTTCTTATAAAGCTTATCACTTTATCATGAATCTTGTTATTTTAATATTATTTTTATTATGCATGCATGTATTTGTGGATATAAGACAAAGTCTCCAATCAATTGCTCCAAATTAAATTAATAGTACTATATAGCTGTAGATGAGTAATGAAGTTTTGACACAAATGAATAAACAAATAGAAGTACGTAGAGAACTTCATACCGTATAAGATACTGCACTATATACCCTACATGCACTTCTCATCTTGTTTTGTTTTTTAACCCTAGTAACTTAAAGTAATACCATTTTAAATAACTTTAAAATTACTATACTTTTTTATGATTTTATATGTTTCCAACTTCAAATTCTTTGTACCAGCATATTGCTAGATTAGATAATATATAGTATTTACATCATGTGTCCGAAAGCTTTAGAAAATAGGTGGAAGGTTTTGTCTGGGATCTTCATATATATCTTCTTGTTCTAACACCTTTTTCTATCTATAGCAAGGACTGGTCAACGGCAATGGTCCTAATTGTCCTTCCACAATTTATGTGTATTATATTATGCGTAATATACTATGTCTGATTTGCTATTTTGCCACTAATAACTACTCGGTGTTTGTAGGTATGCTACCAACCATTGAAACAGTAACATTAACTGCTAATTAATGATGGAAAATAAGAAAACTAAACTAGGATGTTACGTATGGAGACAGATGAAAGTAACATGCTCTCCTTCCATGGGGGAGGAACATGCTACAATATATATTAAGAACCACTTGGCAATATATGATACACACTATAGAGTGTTTAGACATTATATTTTATGTTTTAAAAGTTGAAGTAACAGATGTAAATAATCCCAAGACATAGATAATAAATTAGAGTTTTCCCCCAATTCAAAGTTGCTACACTCTCTTAAATAAATCAAATGGTTGTCTTTTGAAAATGAATATAGTAACCAATAAAAAAATTAAGAAAATATAGCTCTCCTTAAGCTACTTGAAAAAAAGATTTAAATTGAGGATTGTACACATATTCCCTTAAAAAATTATGGCCGCCTTCAACCTTATAAGTGTGGTATTTCTTTCCATATCCTATAAATAAATATATATATATATATATATATATATATAATAATTTTGGTTTAGGTTCCTTAAATTTAAAAGAGATTCATTTTGCTCCTTCAAAATTGAAAAAAAATATGATTTTAGTTTCCAAACATGAAATTTGAGACTAAAATGAGTTTCTTAAATTGATTTTTAGTGCATTAAATATATTGTTTAAGGATTAAAGTCATATCTTACTAAGAATAATAAAAATGAATTTTTATTATTTAAGAAACTAAAAATGATTTACTTTAAATTTTAAGGATTAAAAACATTATTAAACCAATCAAGTAAAACCTAAACTGGACCAAACTTGTTGGAGTTTATATAACAAACTTCAGTTCATTCACTAGTATGAGGCGCTTCCAAAAAATTTGCAAGCAAATTGCAAAGCCTTTTTATGTTATTATGACTTTGTACTTTTATATCACTCACTTGACTTTATATTAAAGTTTAAATATATTTTTATTCTATAAATATGATTATATTTTTTTTAGATCTTACAAAAATATTTATTAGTTTTAAATTCTTAATATTTTTAACGGTATTTTTTTAATCCTTATCATTAATTATAATTAATTTATTGTTAAAAAATGAAAATGTTAATTGATTCATAATATATAATATTTTAAATTAAGATAAATATATTTTTTAAATATGTAAATTTTATTTAGTAATATATTTATTATTTAATTTATACAAGTTAATTATATGTGCTTTTTTATTTTTTTTATTGAATAGTTTGCTTTTGCCAATGTATTATATTAAAAAATATTTAGAGCTAATTTTCTATATATTGATTTTGATATTTATAATATTGGATGATTATAAAAAATTTAATATATCATAAATAGGGATTCTGTCTCTATAGAAAAAATAATAAATATATTTTTATTTTTTATAATTATTAATTATAATACATTAAAATTATACGTAATATAAAAAATAATCATTACTCTTTTCTTCCCTATCTTTAATATTGTTTAGTTTTACTTTAGTCTTGTTTTACTCTGAAAATGATTGTTTTACATTTAAAATTTCATTAATGAGATAAAGAATTCAAATTCAGCTTTGACAACTTTTATCTTAAAAACTATTCACTTGATAAAAAGTGTGTTAGTATCAAGCCTGTCAATTATTCCTTACTATCTTTGGTGATTACATGGAGTAAAGCTTAATTTTGTTGAAGAAAAAAATTATTATTGACAGGGACTCTCTATTTTCATTAAAAATAAAATAACATTGACAATAAAAAATAATTTAATTTAGCTCACGTTATAAATTAATTGAATTTAAACATCCAAAATTACCTTACTTTTTTATGAAACTAGAAAAACAACCATACCTGTTCTTGAAGTCGAGTCTGAATTATACGTCTGATTCCCACTTCCATGAAAATTTCTTTACACATTTTCTCTAGAGATCTCTAGCACAAACACCCAATTTTAATAATGATATGAATTACAAATTTTAGCTATAATCAGACTCGTTGCCGTCACAGCAACTGCAAGTCCCTCTGCACATCCGATTAAATTGGTAATGCACAAATTAGAAACCTTGGATTAAGATTCCAACGCAATAAACTACCTAATCGTTCTGATTCCGATGATTATCTAGTGTTACAACAAATATGTACCAACTACAAGTACAAAAAAATTGAAGCATCCACTAATAGTTAAACAAACACCTTCTAACGGATACTGCTAACTCAGTAACCCTTCCAGGATGAAGGACGGCTACACAAACCCCAAGACAAACAGCAATCGAAACAATCACAAAAAGAGCTGGTCGAGAGGTCAAGAACCCCCTGCCTAAACATCGACGACCATATCTTCCAGGCAACTCTTCCACGTTCAGTATAATATCTCTCTTCAAAAGAGGTATTCTTTCAATTTTGTCATTAGAAGTTAGATTTTTCAGTACTCCCCACCTTGCATCTGCTTTTGACAGGATACCCTGCAAAACAAAAATCCATTTAGCAAAATGCATGTTAGTTGCTAGAGCAGTGTCACTAGATCTTACAAACTATCACAAGTTATAATACCAGAATACCACGAGGGGATAAAATGCCACATCATCTTAGGGATAAAATTAAGTCCGACAAGAAACTAAAATCTATAAATTAACACATTAACATATACAAGCAATAAAATTATCTGCGGAATATTAACAACACAAGTTGCAACTGAAATCAAAATTAGCTTTGGACTTGGAAGTAATCAGAACTGTTTGATTTCACGGCATTTGCTTAGCATAGAATTAAAGAAATAGTTCTCTATTAAATGTTATGGCACATAAAGCAAACCATTTTTTAGTAGATAATATAGAACTTCAGAAGCCGTAAATCTTATTAAGGTTTGGAGAATGGGAATCGAGCTCTGCTCTACGTTAAAGCTATTTGTACTAGGGCCAACACAATTTAAGAAGTGAAAAGGTTGAAAGATTCATCCCCCCTTCAATCACTAAGTTCCTACTATACTATTTTAACATTATTGAAGAAAAACACCCTTTCAATTTGGAACATGATGGAACAAACTAAGGGGCCTTGTAAAATGCCATGCCACCCTAACACAGTAATCCAGTCGTGTCTAATCCTTGAGCTAAACATAGAGACACATGGACGAAATGAATTTAAAGCTTCAGCTAAAAGATAAGAAATTCAGGATAAACGGATAATAATAGAGTGTAATGTAATAAATTAAACACAATCTCAAAATCGACACTTTTCAGCTGATTCTGCTTCATTTGTTAACAAACAAAAAGAGTGGTGATCATTGATTGCTTCTATATTTCAATGAGTAACCCCAACTATTATTTCTTTTCATGTTTCCCTTCTCTTTTTCAGTCTTCTTTCCCTTTTCTCTTCATTCAATCTTACCCATGATCCCACTTTTAACATGTTAACAACTTCCTTCTTACTAACAATTATCGTGACCTCTCTAATAATACAATAAATTCATTTGTTATCAATAAAATCCACACACCAACACTTCAATTGCTAAGTTCCATCTTATCAAATTTTACTCAACTTAAACTGTCAAGATCTCTAACAAATTGATCGCAGTTGCCACTACTTTAGTTTAGAGTACAAGAGTTAGACAATTTATATTAATACCCGATGCATCAATTTACTTCCATTATATAGTAAGAAAATGATCATAAAGTAAAAATTAAAGCATCTTACTCTAAAACTTCAAAATTCGTTCATATTTCATCATCATGGAGAAAAAACTGAAAGAATTTATTAGTCCTAACCTGACTGTTAATTGCAACTGAGATCTTGTTATCTTGGGAGCAGCCCTGAGCAAGTTTAAAGCCTTCCATTTCAGGGTGCACAATTATACTTCCATTTTTCTGATGTTTCTGATATATGGCAATTTGAGCATTACGTATGTGCTTCAGGAGTTGCCTTGTATCAAGATCACTCGTCCTATTAATCAAAAAATTGGATTTCATGCTATCTATTAAGATTATTAAATTTGGTAATATTTTTTCCAACATGATTGTTGATTCATTGCACATCAGAAAATCCAACAAATGACAATATCTTTGGATTTGTGAAGCCGTCATCACTCTGTCAAAATTTTCTGAAGTGGTGTCCTTAAGCAACCATGCTATATCTACAAGTAAGTCTGATGATGTGTGACTACGTGTAAATGTTTCACACGAGCTGCAGATTAAACCACCAGATGCAGAACGGAACTGTTTAGAAAGGTGAGATGAATATAATTTTTGCTGCAGTGTCTTCATTTCAGAACAAATTTCTTTATCCCCAATAAGTACAGGAATAAAGTTTGATAAGCCGGATTCATTCTCCACCTACAAAAGACAAAAATCAACATGAGAAAACATCAGGGTGCAAGAAATATGAACTGGCAGAAAAGCAACAATTTCAAAATAAGTTCTTACAGGTTGATGCGAAGCATTTATAAATGAAAATTAATCAAACTTGTAAATGAATCAACAATCAATATTATGTTAAATCAAAGATGAAGATAATTTATCTTAATTTGATTTTATCAATATCAAGACAATTATAATCCATGATATAAAGGCGAGATTTACATTGGCTGATCAAGTAACGCGAACAATTGATAGATAAAGCATTAGTACAATTCAGAACTGGATTCCAATGCTAAAAGTCAATAATTTTCCTAATCAGTAGCCATAGTCACAGAGCCTTCTTACATACATTACATGTACTCTAAAACAAGAACTAGTCTAATAAGAATAACCAATATAACTGATGAGAGCATGTATAGGGCCGAGAAGAAAGCTAGAGGCTAGAATAGGATTTTTGCAATTTCTTTTTGGTTTTTCTTTTGTTGGCCCTTATTGGACTTAGTATTTTGTTTCATATTTCTTGTATTGGGCCTGATTAGTGAATGGAACTTGTCTTAGGTCATTAGTATAAATAGCCTTATGATGATCATATGTATTCAAAATTCAGATTTTAGAAGTTGAAGCTTTTGCTTTGTATATTCTCTCTTAGTTCTTGAGAGAATATTTTGGTTCTTATCTTTAGATTTTCATATTCAAAATAATGAATCTTCATTGGACTTATAAAAAATGATTGTGACATTTTCTCCATTCGTAATCCTTTTTCACATTTTCGTTTTTATCCTTTTTGTTCGGTGGGAATGTTCCAAACAGTTCATAATCCTTATCCGGGGTTTCGTCTTCATCAATAACAGTGCTGAATTCAACACCAAAGAGGGACTCTAAGAATGATATGCTACCATAGTTTGGTAGGCATGCTACAGACATCTTCTGAAGCCCTCAAATTTAGTTATCGGAAAAATAAACAAGTACAAACAAAAATAGTTACCAACCAAACATGGCACAGAAAAGATATGATCTGTTAAGCTTAAAGTATTCAGCTGTGGTCATTAAAAAATGTTTTCCTTATTTGTTCGATGATTTTCTAGCAGAACGCATCTATGCACACATAAAGCAAACAAAACTATAGGTCAATTATTACCTCAATAAATGCAGGCCCAAAGAGACTTTCCTCTGTATGAGGGACATATATCTTGTACAACTGATTGTCAAAAGCACAAGAAATATTTTCTTCAGTCCAGTTATGTGGAGATGGCACACAATACTCACATTTCAGATACTTTCCAGAAAACGATATAAGAAGCCTGTCACAGTGGCACCTCAATACTATCAGAAACACATTGACAAGTGAACCATAATCTAAATTAGCTGCACAAATATAATAATTTGGAAATAAGAATATAAAAACTGAAAAAAAAAAGTATAAAGCACAACCAAATTGATATACATTACATTTGCTTACAGAATTGAGAATGGAGAAAAATAGAAAAAGTTCTTAACAACGTTAGTGCCACATACTGCACATTTTCATCATAAGGAATGTTTCGTAATATCCAACTTGTCATATTGCCGCACTTGGACTGTTTTTGTACTTATGGTGGATTACCTATGACTTTGCATTGCTTTACTTGTGATTTTGAATATAAGTTCAACTAAGTGTTTCAAGGTTGAATTTAAGGTCCTATTTTCTTATTTATACTACTTTATATGCATCTATATATGAATGCCATGAATCCTGTAACATATAACAATCCATGTTATGATTTACCGATCTTGATTTTAACTATTATGCATCCTACAACTTAAATCATCTCTCTGCCCACGATGAGACAATAGCAGGAAATGGTAACATTATGATTTACGAATATGGTAGGAGATCCCACATTGAATAAAGACATGACCAAATTATAGTATATAAATGAGTGCAAATTTTACCTTACAAGTCAGTTTTGTAAAGTTGAATTAGCCTTAAAGTCCATTTTTTAAGATAATATCTAAGTCTATCATAGAAGAGTTTGTTGAGTCTATCATGTCACTCACTATCAGACCACCCATAAATATTTATTCTGACATTCAAGATGTTTAGTTCTCGACATGTGAGAGTTTGTTGAAGATCCAATATTGAATTGAGATATGGTCAAATTATAGTATATGAGTGGGTTTCTTACAAACTAGTTTTATAAGGTTGAGTTAGGAGTAAAGTCTACTTTCTAAGAAATATAAAGCTAGCTTAATCCTAAAACATGTATAGGGGAAAAGTAATGTTACAAATTTATCAGCAAGCAATTACATGTGAACCCAATTTCAAGTTAACAGTTTTTTTGTTTATTGGACACAAAAAAATACTTAGATTTTGGGTTCATTGAGATCTGGGTATGCTCCAATTCCTCTTCCATAATATTACACATCTCATACTCCTTTTTTTCTCATGGAAGCTAACCCAACTTTAGGTCCTCAACATTGCTAAAACCATACATATTGCACAAATTAAGAGTGTAAGCAGGTTGTACACAACCGGGGAACCTGCCCAACCATATCCAATTACATTTTGAGGGCTGGGTTTCATTTAGTGCACCCATTTAGAATAAGGTTAAGGTAATGAATTTATGAATTTCAAGCTTGATGAACTCAATCCAATCAAATTACATAATAAATAAATAGTAAAAATATTATTTTGTATAATTATATTACATTAAAAAAGATTTCATAGTTGATCAAAATGAATATTATGAGTAAACATTTCATCATATCACACATGCTATTAGATAAATATTTCATTTCTTACATCCTCCCATAGGATCGCATTAAGTGAGTTGTAAATTAAATTTATGATTATTATTTTAATATCTAGTATTTTAAGAATTATTGTTTATATTTATGTTTTAAATATTGTTGATACCTTGTAAATATTAAGAATATTGATTCCAAAGTACCTTCTCTTAAGAGTTAAAAAGGTAACGGTATTTTTTTAATTACTCAAGTTGAGATTACCTAACCAAATCCAACTAATTATAGTTGGGTCGGGTCGGGTTGATTTGCTAAATAAAAACAAACAAACCCAACCCAATAATGTTTAATTGGATTTGGTTGAAAAACTACACTAAACTAACTAGCACAAATGTAGAAAAACATGCTCAATTATGTTATGTCTATTATATAATTATGTGCAATAGAACTTGTTTAAATTATTAGAAGAGGTGACCATTACATACCGAAATTTAGGCTGCAATATGTTACTTCCACAAGCAACAAACTCCATAGGTTTGCCAGCCTCAAAGCATGTAGGATGAACATAATGAAGCCTCGGTGCCTGCAAGTTTACCTTGACTTTCGTCACAGAAGTTCCATCTGTAACCATTGAAATGTGCTTGTTGAAATGATAGAGCTCAGGAGGGAAAAAAAATATCAAAGACTGAATATATGGAAATTGATATTAACTTGATATGATACGATGTGTTCCAGCATGTTACAAAACATAAAGCAGTAAAATTCACATATATCAAATAGATCATAATCCTAACTAGATAAAAAAACAGATCTTGAAAAATTAAGAAATTTGTAAATAATTCAAAAGAAACTTGGTATTGTTTACTTTGTTTGGAAAAATTAGAACAATAATGCAAATCTGCAACATGGAGGATAAATACACTAAAAAACCGTCAGTTTTGTAATAAGGATCAGGTTATAAAATACTAAAGAGAATGAACCAAAAAGAAGATATATAAAAACACCCATACATACATAGTGAACAAACGAAAGAACAAAAACCTTTCATAACACGGAAGACTATGTCATTCAGATGAACTAGTGCAGTCCCTGTTCCAGATAGCATCTTGCCAGGAGCAACAAGATCGTTCACATATTCCAAAGAATCTTTCCGTAACTGGTTGATCCACAACAAGAAAAGTATGAGATCAGAAAACTCTACAAAATATCAAAAAATCAAATTCAGTGAAAACTGAGGGGGGGGGGGATTTTTCTTAATTTTTTAGTTAATGAAATTCTAGAGGCATCAGATTAAAAGAGTGTCAGACAGTATGTGGTAAATTAAAGCACAAATAAACCTAAATCAGTAAAATTTAGCAAAAACTGCCCAGAATAATGAGCAGAACAAAGAATCATAAAGTTAATCAGTCCAATATTAAGGCAGGTAACCCTTAAGACCACTTAACACGACACAAAAACACAGTATGTAAAGAATATCAAGGTGAGCCCTTACATTTTTCCACATAATGTTGGGCATTGCAATAAAACTTGTCAAAATCGTGCACCCGGGTCGGATATAACCCTCCAACTCTACAGGCATACTTGCCAACCATTGGAATATCTGCAAAATGCATTTGGCAGCTGCTGGTTAATCAGTTACTAACACGTATACAGAAAAAGGGCTTGCCACAATTCAATACTAAACTGCAATAACAATGCTTTAATATACTTGGTGTCGTAGTCTTCTAGGAAATTCTGCTGGATTCCAATCATAAAGCTTAAACGAAATCCGACCTGTTTGGCACTACAAGTGAACTTTCAATCAGCAAAAGTTAACCACAAACTCTTCCACAATACTAACATACATTTGGAACAAAACAAAATAAACAAACAGGGCGACCCACCATAGACGTATAGACACTCTTATTGTCACAATAAGAAGGCGAATTAGAAGTGTTCCCACTATTCACTCGAGTTTCACCCGAAACAGCCAAAGACACAACAGTATCACTATTAACATTCTGGGCATCAGGAGCTGATCTCAGAATGGGAACAGGTTCATCTTCATGATCTGGCAACACTACTAGGTCGTTGATCTCATTACTCAAATTTGAAGAATCTGTGGGATGCATGCACAATTACACAGCCAGTGAGCATTCTTAACACAGTATTCTCGTAACCCAGCCTATATGATTTTAAACTTGTGTATAAACTAGTTTTGGCTTACAGAGAAACTTATTTTATTTTATTCTTTTCTTTTCTTTTCCTGTGAGCGGTTACAGAGAGGTTTATCCAAAGATTGCCTTCTATATTTCCCACTCAGTGGAACAAAATATAAAATCACAAGTCAAATGAAGGAAAAAAAAAACAATAAAATACATACGAAACCATTAAAGGGCACAGTAATAATGAACATCAACCTTTTCCTGCTTCCACATCATAATTGTTTTCCTCATTCTGAGTAACAGCTTCAAGTTCGCTGATAGCAGAACTTCCGGAGTCCACAAGGGGCTTTCTCCGCCTTCGCGTGTTATGCCGCTCTAACTTCCTTCTGCAACTTCGTTTCCCTTCGTCGAAATCCGACAAAACGTGAAACCTGCGAAGCGTTGACCGTCAAAACGACAACACAGATTACACGATCGCGTAACTAACACTCAATCAAAGCGCATCTCGAACAATATAACTAACTAAGGAGCGAGGTAATTGAATCAATCAACGGCGAAGAGAGTGAAAGAAAGGGAATCGCACTTCCCGCACTGCTGGCAGTATCTCTTGGGCTCGCCGTGGAGGACAACGGTGGTGGCATTGGCGCAGCGGAGGCAGACTCTGTGTCGGCGATGATAACCTTTGAGTTCGGAGATATCGACCTCACAGCCAGGGACCTGGCACCGAGCGGATGCGGAGGCACGCGCGGTGCGCGCGCGTTTCTTGCCAGGCAAACCCTCGTCCTCGAGCTTGGCATCGAGTTCGGGGCATGCGCATGGGACCCGACCCGCGAGAAAGTTGGAGCAGGTGAGTCGGGGGTCACGCTTTCGGACCCGGTCGTTAGGGATCTCTGGAGCGTCGTTTAAGGGAGAAGAGAGAGGGAGAGAGTTATTGGTGTGGTCGTCATCGAGGTTGAAGTCGAGGAGGTAGGAGAAGTCCCAAATGGAGGAAGGGTCTTCGGAATCGTCCATGGGAGGGAGAGATTGTTGGGGTTCCATGGAAAGGGGAAGAAGTGGGAACCCTAATTGAATTGAATTAGATTGTGGTTGTTGGGTGGTTGTTAGCGGTGGTTGGATGTTTGGCGGAGAATGGAAGAAACGGCGGCTTCTCTCTCTTTCTCTCAGTGGGTTGAGGTTCAACAGGTGAACGATGATGGGGTCATAGTGGCGACACTTGCAAGTTTTCTCAATTACGCGCTTTCTTCTCTCACGCGCGCTTTCTTAACATATTCAATTAAAGGAGTAAATGTTATTTTAATTTCTTATCTTCTATATAAGTAGTATTTCTAGTTTACTAAAAAACCAAAATTTAAATTTAATATTTAATTGTGTAAATAATAGATATATTTCTTTTGATTTTGTAATCTGATGTTCATTAAATTTAAAAACTACTACAATTTAAGATTAAATTGACCTTTGAACATAATTTTGTACGAATAAATTGACATAAAAAAATGTAATTATTTATGTTTTTTAGCAGTATAACAAAATTATTCTTTTACGACTGAATTGTTACTTGTCTAGATATTCACTACCAAAATAATCATTTAGCTTAAATTAAATAGGTAAAGAAAGTACTTTAATTTTTTAAATATAATTTAATGTCATTTATGTCCTGAAAATATTAAAATTAAAAAAATATTTAAATGTGTAATTTTTCTATTAATTAAAGTTTGATATTTAAAATCCATTTGGTTGAAAAAATAAATTGTGATTTAAGAGAATGATAAATCCGAAGATTATGTCTTTTAATGATAAATTTTGCTTGACTGATAGGAAAAAGTATTCATGTAAATTCTTCTATAAAGAAAAATGTAATAGGCTAGTTTTATAACAAATTTTAATTCATTGACAATATTAAATAATTTAATAAAAATAATATGGTATTTTTCAATAAAAAAATTATTTTAAATCAGAAAAATTAGTTTCTTATTTATATTTTTTAAAGAATGTGATTATAAATTGTTGGAGAAATAATAAGAAAATGAATGCTGGATCACTTAGTTTTTTTAATATTTTGTTTGTATTTTATGTGAGGAGGGAAAGATATTGAAATGGAGTATGCAAGGCATGAGCACTATATGAATCAGCCCCTAAATAATATACAAACATGCTCATCATATCTGAAATCTGAAAATATAATATATGCCAACTCTTACGTTTTTGAAAAAATATAAATAGATGTATAGGAGTAAATTAATTTCATTGTATGTATCACAATTTTATCCATCTACTCATTCATATATAACTGATTTCTTACAACAAAATAAAGGCGTTTTCTTTAGCAATATATATGAGACACATTCTTATTAAAACATTATAATTCTTACTTATATTTCTAAATGTACACTATAATAATCATATAATGTTAACATTTTTAATTTGATTTTGATAGTTCATAAAAAAGAATATTAAAGTTTAATACATTAATTTTTTTAGTTTCCTACCATCTTATGTTTTAATTTATATTATTAAATAATTTTTTTTAATTAATAATATTTTATCTTAACAAGTTAACATGTTTAATATTATTATTTAAGATAATATACTAGTTTAAGTATTGAACATATTACACATACAAAAAGTTAGAATCAAAAGTTACAAATCATGAAAATTAATGTGTAATAAAGAGATAATACTATATATATATATATATGTTATCTCATATATATTTTACATAAAAGTGTCACCCGTATGTATTATTCATACATAAACTTGCACACGCACTTGTGTCTATATATACATATGTGTATTATTTTATACACATACATCTCAACAATGATTTTAGGTCTATCATATACGTATTATACATTAATTATATATATCATCTCAGTGCGTGTATACATATATATATATATATATATATATATATAATCAATTACATAATTCACATATCATATTACAAATCAACATAGTCTAAGTGAACATTGTGTTTAAGCGACCTTTCACCGCCTTATTGCCTTTATATATAGTATAATGATTTCCCAAAGTTTTAGAACTCATACAATATTGTCATCATCTTTACCAAAACAACCATAATGTTGTTTGAAAAATTATAAATTATTACTTGAATTAAACAATTAATGATTTAAATGTTTAGATTCAATAGAGAGTAAATTAACGGTTATTCATTATATTAAATAATAAAAATAAATTTTGTTTTAACAATATTTAATCCGACAACATTCATTCTTTAAATTAAAAAAAAAACACATTCATAAAATTTAACACCAAATAACACTCCAACAATTATTTAAATTACCATCTATTTTCCAAATCAACTTTATATAATTTACATCTATCATATATCCTTTTCAACTTCTTAAATAAATAAAAACATTAACTTCTTTTTATTTAATGTAGCGTGCTTATTAACCAAATTTTTTCTGAAAAGACTTTAAGAAACTAAAGAAAAGTTTAAATAGATGTCCAAAATTAAACTGCATATCAATAACTCCTCTCTTAACCAATCAGCCAAAGAAGAAAATAAAACAATACACTATTTTAATAAAAAAAACTATTTACCGAAATCTCATTTTATCTATATTTATATTTTTTTATTCATTTAAAATTTACCTTAAAGTAGTGCTACCAACTTTATTTACCGATAAAATTGTTTAAAAAGTAAATAATGTGAAATTATGTTTTTCGAGTTTGGATTCGTGGGAGGCTTTGTTGTCCAATTTTAGATTATTGAAAAATTATGAAATTTCTTTACTCTCTTGTGATTACCACATTTAATGTGCTTATTGGAATACACACACGCATATATATATATATATATATATATATATATGCATTTATGTTTATTTTTTATCATAGTTTAATATAAACGTGTATACATTTATATTATATTTTTATCATAATTTAATATTTTATTTTAATTATTACATTTTATTAATAGTTTATTTTTAGTTATTTATTAGTAATTATTATTTAATTGTTTTTGTCATTCAACTTGACAGTCAAGCAAAATTATATTAAAATATTAAAAACTTACATTAAATTGTAATTTTTTCTACTAATTTATTAGAATGTGGTAAAATCTTTGGAATCAAACAATATATTATTTTCAAGCGATTTATTGACGTAATATTTATTAGTGTAATATGTACAACTTTATTTCTTTTAACAATGTAAATTTTCTGATTAAATATTAAATTGTAGAAAATTTCAACCAAATTTTTTATAAAAGAAAGTTAATCTAGTAAAAAAAATTAAAAAATTTATAAAATGTTACTTGAATAACGGTTTACAGATATGCTATTATTGTTACATTAAAGAAAAATGATCATAAATTACTAAAATTGTATTTGAATAATGTAAAGTGTTATTTCTTGTCATTAACTTTTGATTTCTACAAAATTCATAATAAATGTAACATTCAGTTTGTATAAAAAATGTAATATTGTAAATAATTTTTCTTTTTGACATATAAAGTAATTTTATTAATCTCTTAAAATACTGTGGGTTAAATTTTAACTTATTTATTTATTTATTTTATTAAAAATAAAGCAATTTTATTTTACTATATTTTAAAATAAGGCATTCAAAATATTTAAATTAAGTAAAAAAATTGATTAAAGTTAAAATTTAAACTTTTGAATAATTTCTTATGCATATTCAATGAATTATAATATTTCTGATTTGTTGTTAATAATATTGTTTTTTCATTTCTCTTAAAACCATTCTTAAATATTTATTTTTTATTTTTATAGTCATTATTTATTTCTTAAAGTAAGTAATAGACTTTTAGTAAGTTTGGATATATGACGTTGTTGCCTAATTGTTTTTAGGTTTACTTTTGTTGTTTATCTTGTTTCAATAATATTGAGTAATGAATATAAAAATCAAGTAGGACCTTCTTATATTCCTTATTACTTAAAATGGCATTGTGATTATACTAATTAATATTTTTTATTTTATATTAATTACTACTTATATTTGATATTAAGATCATAGGGGAAATAAATTACTGATTTTATAATTTAAGCATAGTTTGAAATAAATTAGGTTAAAAAGTTCAGATTAAGAGCTCATGTACATGTTATATTTATATGAATTTTTTTAAAAAATATAGAAGTTTGATGATTTTGATTAATTTATTATTCTTTATTTTAAATAATTTTTCTAACCATAGTAAACTTGTGAATTTGTATATAGTTCTTAATATAATTTTTTCTCACATCTTGGTTTTTAATTTTTGTTTTAATCTCTAATGTTTACTGGCATATGTAAGGGATAAAATGTTTGTTAACCGATAAGGTATTTTATTGGAAAAAATATATATTTAAAGCAGAAAATTAATCAATGTGATTATTTTTTTTTACTTTTTTTTCAGTATTCCATATTTGGTGGTGAAATCTGAGAGGGATGTGATTTGAACAAAGAATACATTGTTGGTTAATAAAATTATTTTGTTTGAAGAAAAAAAATTAACTACTATAATAAAAATGATTTTTGTTTTTTTTTATTTGGATTTGTATTACTATTTTTTAACATTAAAAATGAAAATAAAAAATTTGATAGGAACTAAAATGAATTTTTTATTAATAATGAACATAAAATTGTAGACAATTATTAAGAAACAAAAGTAAAATGTAAAAAATTGTTAGGATAAAAACAAAAGAAAAATCACAAATCGTTATTATGACATTCCCTTGGAAGATATCAGTAAATAGGAAAAACTAAAACAAAAATAAAAAAATATTAATAACCAAAACATATTTAGTCTTTATTTTTTTATCTTCTTTTATTAAGTGATTATTATTCTAAACAATAATTGTAAAATATAATTTTAAAACATTAAATTTATTATTTATACTAACACAAATTAATTATTCCGTGAACAGCACGAGTTCCCACTCTAGTCAATAGCATAAAAGTGTGCACTGTATTTCCCCTTCAATAATATAAATTATAATAACCCCTCTCATTTTTTTCAACAGTGATAACTTTGTAAAATAATTATTACTATATTAATATATAACAAAAGGCATAATTTTTCTTTTGTCTAAGAAGAAATAGTAATTTGATTTGGTTAAAAAGGTAATAAGACACATAAACCATAAAATATTCATATATTATTTTAATATTTAATGAAATAGTATAAATTTATTTAATATATAAGTAAATTTTAGATATGTTATATTCCGGTTGAGAATATTATAATTATAATCCTAATATATACAATAGTTGAACCAAATTTTTTTATATAAAAAGTCACAAATTTATATGTAGTGTTTTCTCTTTTGCTATCTTCACTATCACCAAAGTAAGAAAGTTACAAATTTTAGAGAAAATGATTATTGTTATTATGTTAATTAACCATGTTTTTTTCTTTATCAATTTTAATTAATTTATAGGTTTATCATAATCTTTTAAAATAATAAACCACAAGCAAATAATGATGAATAGACTTTAGTTGAAGCCAAAGTTGAAAGGGATAGGATGATAAGATGGTGGATGTGATGAAGGGAATCTTTTGATTGCATCCCTTAAACAATGAAGGGCCATAATTCATCAACTACCTCATCTTTCAAACCCTAAATCAACTCACCCTAAGACAAATTCATGGCACAACAATGTCCCATCTCCACATGTAATAAACTAACCTAAAAATATTCAATTTAATCACATCTTAACTATATAATTATATATCTTATTCAATTTGATTCAATGCTTAATTAAATATTCCTTAATTTTAAAAAATTACAATATTGTATTTTTCTTCCAATTAAAAGTACAATGGTAACAAATAAAGTTACATAAATAAATAATAGTAACAAATTAAGAAAAAATAACTTTAAAAAAGGGAAGGTGTTTGAAATAAAATAATGTATGAAACTCTATTTAAAGACATTCAAAATTAGATATATATTTTTTATGATATTTTAAAAATATTTATAGAAAAATGTTAGAATTTACTAGTTTACTTCTTATAAATGTTACTTGTAAGTTGTACTTAATTTTAAACATTAAAAAATAAACTTTTTATTTATCTGGGTGGTTCGTTTGTTTTATTATGTTTGTTTCTATAAATTTGTATTTTATATAACTGTGACTATTTTAGGTTATGAAATATACGAAAATAATGTATAAAGATTTTTCCTATGACGATTTTAACCAGGATAGGTTTCGGATTGGAGTTTTCAGAACGTTATCCCAAATCCCTAATATTTGACATTCCATATAAAAATACATTTAGTTGTGTATAAAAAAAATCTTATAAAATATTTATAAAAATTATATTTTATTCTTTTCATTTTTACATCATAATATATATAAACAAATTAAAAATTAATTGAAAAATAAAGATACAAATATAAAATATGTCAATTAAATATAATTTTTCTAAGAAACCTACAGTCAGAAAAAAAAAAGGAGAAAAATAGTAAAAACTCAATATTTTTACAAGATGCAACATGAAAATATAACAAATACACAACTATTTTGATAACTAAACAATATTTTATAAAAATAAAGGAAACATATTTCTAGTAAATTTTCTATATATACAATTAAAACATATGATATTTATATATTTGAACAAATTATTGATATATACATGATAATATAATGGAGGTTCAAGAATAAACTACGGGGCTCCCAAAAGTAATTTCTTGATAAGAAGTGACAATAAACACAATGATAAAGAAGAAAGCCCATGGGTTTGTTGCGCTTCTATGACTTCCTTTCGAGAATTTATTTTTACAACCATCATATATTTTTTCAGCATTCTATAAATATAAAAATTTCTACTTTCTCATTGAAAACTTTTTCGACCATGTAATTTAAAAGTTTGACTTAACATTAACTTAGAACTTAAAATTATATTTCCAATTATAAAATCTGAATTTCTTAAAGAAAAAATTCATGGATTATACTATTTAAAATATAGTCTCATATATTAAAGTGATTTCAGTATTATACAATTTAAAAGTCTTTTTTAATATATAAAAAACTTTTTAGACTATATTATTTATAATATACTTCTAAATTATATAATTTTAAAAAAATTATTAATACAATCTAAAAATATCTTTCAAATTGTGTAAAAATATACTTTAAATTATATAATTCAAAAATTATTTTTTAATAAAAAAAATTCAAATTACTCAATCTAAAATATATTTTTACTTAAAATACAATTCAAACACTTTTTTAGTAGAACAAGTGAAGCATAAAGACAATTTTAATTTTTACCCACCTCATGGAAAATCATAAGGGTGGAGAAAAAAAAAATTCCTCTTCCTTCCATGATGCTGTAAAAAAAATGTGTAAAAAAATAAATAGTAACAGTTTGCATTCAGAAAATATCATTCTGAAACATTACTCTGTAAAAACAAAAATCGTCATTTCACTAGAGAGGTGGAGAAAGCATTTATTGGGTGCAATAAACAATTGTCCAGATTATGACAAGAAGCTGTTTTCTTTACACATGCCTATATAAAGAAACTAAAAGTTTTGGGCCTCGGGCCCTGTATAAATAATAAAGGAACTAAAAATATAATATTTAAAAATACCTATCATATCGAAAAATGCAAAAAAAAAAAAAATCCACTGATAATCTGTTTTAAATAATGAGAAATATGGTATAAGATATAATTATACGTCCTTTTAAATATATATTTTGAAAAAATTCAACACCAACAAATTTTTAAAATCAGTATCAATTATTGATTTAATTTTCATTATTAAAAAAAATCAGAAATGAGAAATAACCAAATATATATATCGTGTTATTCCATTTTTTTCATACGAGAAGGTCATATATATATAATAATTTAATTCAATGATTATTTAAATAATAATTTTTCTTTTAAAAAATATTATTTAACTTCCTTTGTTTTTAGTTTCATAAGAATATTTGGAGAACAAATTAAGGTATCAACCATGTTTTCTAATCACTAAAAACCTTAAAAATAAAAAAATCATTATCAAATTCTAAATAAAATATTATAATTTCTAATGAGATTCAACCAGGCATGAACTTTATTCAAAGGGAGAGGTGAAATTTAGAGACAGGAAACAAGAAAAACATTAATTAAACAACATTAAAATTTTCACTTTTCTTCTTTTACTTGACGTGTGAAAAGAACGAAAATTGACTTTGGTTATATATATATATATATATATATTTTTTTTTTTTTTTGAAGATCTCATGTCAATTAATAATAATATAAAAAATTCATAATTTATAAGGTGCAAAATCATCCATGGATTTAGTGACGATAACATCATAACTAAATAAAAATATTTTCAAATTATAATAGGGAAAAATTGAATAGTTTTGTATAAATGTAATCTTAATCTTATCTTGATACACTCACTTAATAATTCCAAAAATCTTAATTTTTTTTTCTTTTTAGAGTTATTAATTGGACTCATACATATCAAACCCACTTCATTCCTACAACAAGTTTCTTTTTGTTGTACACGAATGGATAGAAAAAACTGTAGGTTAGGATAAAAATCAAAATGGTTTTAACCCACTACAACATTAAATAAGACTTTAATTTACTTTTAAATGCTTGTTAGAATCACAGTGTTTAAAAAATTTGAAATGATAATATCGATTCTTAATTAATTAATTGATCTTTAATTAATTTTTATTATCTGAAACTTATTTATAAGGTTGAGTTTTGGATTCATTCTTTCAACATCTCTATAGGTTCAAAAGACATTCCATATCCTAAATCAAAGAACAAAATAATTCTTTTGAATTTTTTTTGTATTTCAAATTGTATAATTCAAAAATTGCTCTAAACTACACAATTCACAAATTATTTTGTTTTTTCAAATAATTTTTGGATTGTATAATTTGTCACTTTTATAAATTATTCCTGTATTATATAATTCGAAAGTCACTTTTACAAATGATTTTTGGATTATGTAATCTAGAAATAACTTTCAAATTACACAATTAAGAAGTTGACTTTCGGATTATATAATTTGAAAGTCACTTTTGAAAGTGATTTTCGAATTGTGTAATGTGGAAGTTGCTTAGGGTTGTTGGCATCTATATTTTAGATTTAAAATAGCTTTCGAATTATTTTGTGCATCTGGGTTCCGAATTGAAAAAACATTTTGGATTGTAAATAATGTAGTTAATGAATGTGATTTATTTGTACTTCTGAGTATTTTGGTATTTTTTATACCTATGATTGCATGTGCAGATGATGGAGGTGGAGAAAGAACGAGTTTAGGATTCAACACGATCTACTTAAGCCCAAACTAACTTGGTGTTACTTAGGTTTGACCCAACTCAATTTAAGTTTAACTTAACTTGACCTGAACTAAGATTAATCTGTCATTGTTAAGGTTCTTTTTTTTCTTATACTTATAGTTATTTTTTGGAATTCTTTCATTTTTTAAATTTCTACAAAGTCCAATAAGCATATCTTGAGTTGGTACGGAAATTGGATCCGCAATAGCTGGAGACAAGAGGTTTGTATGAGAAAACATAAGTAAACGAGCTTCTGCTTGAGCTTCTAAAGATAAAGGCACATGAACAGCCATTTGATCGCTATCAAAGTCTGCATTGAATCATGTCATGATATAAACTTAACTTAACTCAACTTGGTGTGTTCGATTTGATTTTATCTCACTTAAACCTTACTTAATTAGTTTAATTTATATTTTTAACTTGACTTAACTAAACTTAAGCTCAACTTTAATTCTCCTTGTACTAACATGGACTCAACTTAATCTAACTTAATTCCATTCAATTTCAATTCACTGAAACTTTATATTCAAATATAATTTTTATTAGCTCTAAAGTTACTATTTATTAAGATAAAAATGTTCTTAATATTATAAGGTATGAATAATTTTTAAAATAATGTTACAATATAAATATCACAAGTAGGAGGTAAAAAAATATTTGAAAAACCTTTAATTGTTGATGCCTAAATGTTTAACTAACCTATTTATCCAAGCAACCTTTAATCTGCTCAGTTTCCTTATCGCAATGGTCTTTGCTTACGGATTCAATGAATTTGATTAATTCGGTAGAGCTGAAAAATGAACATGCAAATAATTAATATATTATGAGTCAGTTTTTTCCCCAAATAATATACCTATTATTCCCAAATAATATATTATTATTTTTTCCAAATTAATATATTATGAGTTAGTGTTTTCCCCAAACAATATACCTATTTTCCCTCAATATTAACACTGTGTTTCTGATTAAAAAAATGTATTAATAACAAATAATGTTAAAATCTAAACAATTTAGATATAAGAAAAAAATTGATAAATAAAATATCATTCAGGAATCACTCTCCTAGAAGTTAACAATGAGAAGATTACGTGTCAAAATTTGATTTTTTTTTTCTATTTTCACTTGATAAGAAAACATTATCATGATTTAAAATGTAATTAACTAGTAAAGATTAGGCATGATAAGTAAATTTGTATTTGTGATTAGTGTATGAACTTGTCTTGTAAGAATAATTAGATGGACTAAACATGATTATGGATATCAATATAATTTTGAAATTGGGTAATAACTAATACACACTATATTTTAAATAGTGTGTATAGATATTCAATATATTTTTTTATTAGTTTCTGTTTTTAGTTACTGAAACAATCTTAATTTATTTCATATTTTATTTTAAATTTTATATAATTATCACTTATTTATTGATATCTTGAATTAAAAAGAAAAAATATTTTTTAAATTAAATTTTTAATAATATCATATTTATTTATTTTTTTATAAAAAAGCTATTTAATTAAGTTAGTATTGACTTTATAGTTAGATTGAATTAGGTTAATTTTTCTATTTTTCTTATTTAAAAACACAATACAGTCGAATTGGATTGGTGACCGAGTTTTAATAACTTTTCTAAAAGTATTTTTTTAAAGAAAATACTTTAAAATAAATACTCCTGATATTTCTTAATAATTATAGGACAATAATAATAATAATTATATTACATATACAATTAATACTTGTAAAATTGAATATAAAATTAATAATAATTATATTACATATACAATTAATACTTGTAAAATTGAATATAAAATTAATAATAATTATATTACATATACAATTAATACTTATAAATTAGAATATAAAATTAATTTTATAACGAAATCATTAAATAATTAATATTTTTATCAGGTTTAATTAAATTTCAAGTTTCTCATCAATTTAAATATTTTTAATTAAATTTTTATTAAAAAATGAAGTACTTTAAATTTTTATATTTTTTAATTGAATCTTTAATATTTAATTTTTCCAACTCACATGACTGTTATTTTGTATTTTTATTACTTATGTGTCTCTATATAAAAAAATAAAAAAATTATTAAATTTTAATTTTTTCATAAATTTAAATATTTTAAATTAAATTTTTATTAAATAATTATTCTATTAAATTTATAAAAATTTTATATTTTTTCAATTGATTCATATAATTTTGCTCTTAACTAGAATTATCTGAGTGTTATTTTGTAGTTTGAAAGCATAAAATAAATTTAAAGTCTAGAATATGCAAATTCAAATGCCATGAGATGATGTTACCTTTGAAATTGCAAGATCCAACAAGATGGATTTAATTGAAAAATATAAATTTTAAATATTTAATATTTTTTTAATAAAAACTCACTTAAAAATATTAAAATTTATAAAAAAACTTAAAATTTAATTAAATTATTTTTTTAATTTCTTTTTTATGTAGATACACTTATTAAAGAAAGTACAAGATAAGAGTCTCACTACTCTAATTTATGATAAAATTATATACAACGAGTCAATAGAAAAATATAAAAATATTTTAGACAATAGAAAAAAAACTAATAAATATTCAATCAAATATGTGAAAAACTTAAAATTTAGTTAAATCTATTTATTATGTAATAAGATTAAATTAAGTTTATTAGATTTGAAATCCATACAAACTTTATTTATCTAATCTTATTCTAATAGGTGTACTAAATAAAATCCAACTTAACTAAATAAAAGAATCCAACATAATGTAATTGAATTACACAAGTTATTTGAAAATTGGATACAATCCACTTAAACTCAATATCTGATCATCAAAATAATACAGTAAAACATCATATTTATCAGTCATATAAAAGAAAATAATAAAGATACAGTTTACTTATATTAAATAAATTTATATAATTTATATAATTTTATTAAATATATAATAAATTAAATATAAAATATTAATAAGATAATATTGATATAATATATGGATACTTTATCATTTAGGTATATCATTACATTTATATAAACGGCATCGTCCAAAAAACACTCACTCCCATCATTCCTGATGTTCATTGATTTCCATTTTTTATGTTAGCTAGTTTTAAAGACAGATAAAACCAACCTTTATTTGCTCTACCAAACCATTGTGGCGATGTAAGATTGGCGACAACTTAAAAGTTGGTGAGAGTTGCTCTTTTTAGACAGTGACAGAACTAGAACTCATGTTTGCAAAAACATCTTCAATGGATTTCATAAATTGTTTAAAATTAAATTTTGTCTTTAATTTTAGACACTTAGAACTAATTTTATATATAATGTTGAGTTCCTTTTAGAATAGAGACTTTAAAACTATTTAACACTCTTTACATATGAATAAAAGTATATAAAAAATATGATCTTTAATTCAAAACTTTAAACTTAGATGTTTGTAAGTATTTTTTTATCTGCTACTCAATTTTTTTTTCTTACACTTAAATAGAATTATATTAGATTTATTACTAATTTTTTTTATATTTTATGAATTTCTTTTAGTAAATTTATAGAAAATTTATATAAAAATAATAATAAAAAATTTATTATATATTTTTATAAAAAATTATAATTTTTTTTCATAAAATATAAAAAATTCTAATAATAATCCACTAATTATTTATTATCGATTTCTATATTATTAAATTCTTTTTAAAAGAGATATTATAAATATTTAACATTGATAAAATATGAACAAAATTATATACAAAATATAATCTCATCTTTAATTCAAAAATTTAAAAATAAGTATTTATGAATTTTTTTATATGTTATTCAATTTTTTTATTATTTTTAGTCAATATCAAATTTGAATTTTCAACAAATTGAATTTATATTAAAATATTATTTTTATTTCTGGACAAATATTATAAACAACTTTATAGATTTGGCCGTGAAGGATAAGTTAAGGATTCAACGAAAATCTTAGGTATAATCTTTAGATTTAGGTGCCAGAATTCAATGTGTGGGACAAGATTTGGACACAATTATGTGACATGTGATTAGATTTGAGTCCATATTTTGTGTAAATGCATTTAGTCAAATATTTGACCGTTTTCTGCAAATATGTGTCTGAACATGCACATTCAACAACCTTGGAAGCAATGTGTTTCACGTAGAATTTCCAATCTAATATCAACCTTATCAGAAATAATTTAAGTATACATTTCAGTCACACATTAAATAAAAAAATACAAAGAAAAAATGTTGAAGTTTTATTTGGTTGGTTAAACTTTTTAATATACATTTTTTCAATATACTGCTAATAATGTGAACCAGTGGTTATTGTTGATTACATATCAACTTTCTCAACTGTGGAAGCTCCCATGCAGTAGCATTATCAGGATACTAACCTGATTCCTGATATTGTTATGTTATGGCAGATGCATCTTGTGGGCGATGTTTGGAAGTGTGCTGATATTTTGATGACTTTTATTTTATTTATTCCAAAAAAAACTTGCTTAATTAGTGTTGTTAGCTCCACTCAAATGCAACTAAGGTTGGGGTTCCATCAACAAGATCTAGTGAATATAACACATCCATTCACAGAGGAACCCCATCATCAGATTCATCTTTGGAAGCTTTCTTTTTCTACTCTGAAACAGAAATCTACGAGACACATTCATCAACAATCACAGATAGAAAGCATTTACCAAATTCGAATCACCTATACTTTATCGATTTACTTTTATATAATATTAAATAACTTAATTACGTACACATTTTACTATTTAATTATGAAAAAAATTGATGAAAGCTCCTAACAACATTTTTATTTTGTTTTTTAATTTTTGTTTATTTTTAATTATTTTAAACTGTAAAAAAAATGAATTATGTGATTTGATGGAAGTTAAATAGAGATACATGAACCTTAATTATATCTATATTATCACTATTTAATTATTAGCATTTTACCAACTTCACAGTTTATTTTCCCCCACAGTTTTTTTATCACAATAATTATCAGAATAATTTTTTTATTAACTTTTTATACTTCACAGAAACCAAAGTGATATTAATTAAATATGTGATGAATGAATTAAGACAAAACCAAAGTGAAGTCAACAATTCTATATATAAAATAAGGTTAAATGTTGCAAATGATGTTGATAGACGAATACTCCATTAAAGATTGTTGACAAAAGTGATGGATCAAAATGGAAAAATATCCACGAACTTGAATTGAATAATTGTCAATTTAAATAATTTCTTCATCTTAAACTAGACTAAAATTGGTTATATAAGTGATTAATTTTAGTATAATTGACATGCATCTTTTTAAATAAAATTTTATATATAAAAGAATATTTTTTTATAAAGATAGTTTACTTAAGTTTTCTAAAAAAAATAATATATATTTTGCATTAATAACGTGGTTACAAATATTTGATAATATAGAGAATTAATAGTATTGTTAATATAAAGTTAACTTTCTTGGCAGTTGGGAGTAGGAAAAGTTTTATTTTTTTTAAATTATGTTTTTTTAGGAGTAGATTATGTTTATTCATTTAATATTTTTACTATTTAGATATAAATAAAATAATTATTTTAATGGACATTTTTTATCTCAAAATATTTTAATAAAAAATTTAGTTAAATATATTCATTTTTTATCCCTCAAAAATTAAATAATTCTGTAGTATTATTTCAAAAATTTATAAATAAATTACATCATAATTAATATCTTTTAATTTTAATTTATATTAAAACTAAACTAAAATATTTTTATAATTCATCGCAATATTCAATTAAATTCACTTTTCCTTATTATATTAATAAAATTCACTACAACATTCTAGTCTTCTTTACTTATTTTTCATTTTTTCAATCTAAATTTTTTAATATTTTTTATTCCTTTCCTTCTTTTTACACTGTTACCTTAATCCTAATGTATACGTGTGTCGGTGATGGAAATTAGAGTGCATGTAGTTGGTGCGACAGCAATTTAAATACTACGAGAGAAGGCAAACAGTGATAAAATAAACTCACTTGTATCTTACTTTCATATTAATATAAAAGGGTTTCATAAAATAGTTTTTAAGTAGTTTATTTTCAAGAGTTTTTATCTTATAAGGTATAAATAAAAGGTAAATTTGATTAATACTTATTAGATCTTAGTTTAAATAAAATAACTTCTTTAAATAGAAATAATAATATACAAAAATTAAAATCTTATGAATTAGTATTAAATATATCTTTGATTCGACAAACTAGTTTATTGATTTGATTAATTAAAAATTAACTTATCAACTTGCCAGCTTATTTATAAAATAGTTTACAAGCTGAGAATGTTAAGAAAAAGCTACAAAAACATTACCAGAAAATTACATCACTCTTATTTGATATAGAAAAAGGAAAGAAAAAGAGAAAAAACAGCACTATTATATTTGGTTGGTTGTATTGAAACATTGCACGTGCTAAAATATTTAATTTTGTTTGTGCAATGATTTGTTATATAAAATATTAGTTTTTTTAAGATGATTAGAATTGATTTTTTTACACAAAAACATTAAAGTTAAATAATATATATATCTTAAGAGTTTGATGAGAAAAGTAGATCTATAGCTCCTACAGGTGTTGCATAGCATAGTGGATGAAAAGTACAATATGGAAAATAATGAAGGAGAGAGTTGTAGTTGTGGGAGATGAAAGATTGAAGAATGCCCCATTATTTGACTATCATAATTGATGAAATGTACATTATGCAAACACTACCATCATCCATTCATTACTCTAATTTGTCCCAGCAGAGGACCTACAAGGGACAAATTCATATATATATATATATATATATTGGAATGTCACATTCTCTGTCATTACTTATTTGACTTAATTTTTTTATAAAACAAATCTCACATTTTTTGTTTTTAAGTGCATATTTTTGGATAATTAGTGTTAGAGGTAAAATGTGTTACTTAAACTTAATTATTATAAAATTAAACTAACTTTAAAAGTGAATTAATTTGAATAATTTCAATAAATTAAATTAAAGAGAACTATTTTAAATTATTAGTGAAAGATATTTTATTTTAAAACATATTTTAATATTATAAATTATAATTCAGTTTTATTAAAACAGAAGTTTAATTTTTAGAAGTTAAGCTCATATAATAATTTAGTTTACTCTTTTGAGAATAATTTTAATTTTACTTTGTAATTCACTTAGTTTGTTAGGAATTTAATTTAGTTTAAACTCTTTTAAAAAGCTATCAAGTGTAAATATCGTAAATATTTTATTATTAAAATTTAAAATAAATTAGTTATAATAATTATAAACAATCAATACACTTAATATGTTTGACATTGTTTTTGGTTTAAATATCTCTAAATTGATATAAGATTGTTTAAACTAGACTCAAGCGAAGTGCAATCAGTATACTCATTATCTTAGATAACACAAGTGACCTCTTATATGACTTAAATAATGACTTATAGTTTGATCTCAAGAGGAAAGTCAAGATGAATCTCTTTTCTCTAAAAGAATATTGTTCAACATTTTTTTGAGCCTTTAAGTGGTATGTTTGGTCGCTCAAGCGAGGTTTGAGTTGCTTGAGAGATGTTGGGATCAATGTACACGTGTTCTAAAGATGCTTCAAAGCATAACATGTGAATTTTAGGCAGTGATAATATTCCTCAAACCATGAACACACATTCAAGTTGTAACGACAGAAAAATAGTGAAATTATATTATAATATTTGTATTATTTGTTTATACATATTCTCTTTATGATGACATTATATTGTTTAATACATATATATACATGAGATGTTGATGAAATTATGTATATATATAAGGTAAAGATTAAACTATATAAATGTATAATTAATTGTTGAAATGTATGATATGATGCATATGTGACCTGTGTCTTTTTTGGACGATCCTTTCATGGATGATGGATCTTGTTGGATCACTTATATATACATATATATGGTTGTCACATATGTATATATAAAAGGTTTGACTTAGATAGGATGATTCTGAATGGAAAATGTAAGGATGCTTAAGATACTAGAATGTCTTAGCAAGCGGTGATAAACATAATACTCACGCAACCAAAACCTAACTTTACTTTTGTTTCACTTTGACATAAAAAACTTTAGTTCGTTATGATATATGTCAAATATTAGTCTTTAAAATGATACATTTATCATGATTAAAATATTTTGGAATAAATTTTATATTTTATTAAGAAATATTGTGTAGTTAAATATAGATTAATTATATATATGACTTGAGAAATACAATAATTAAAATATAACTAAATATTTAAGAATGATAGTATATAATATATTTATTATATTAATTTTTATTAGCTTATATTATTTATTTGTATATTTGTATTATTATAATCTTATTTAATATGAGAGCATATTTTTTTCATAAGAAGATGTTTTTTTAGAAGTAATCAAATTTCGAAAGAATGATAAACTAGTAATTATATTTTTATATTATTCCTGTTTTTAAGAACTTAATTATCCAAGAAATATATATGTCACTAAATATACATGTACATCGTATTTTATAAATTTAAATTTTAGGCTTGATTATATTAATTGTGTTATCTTGGATATATTACAGAATATGTTAGTTGCATTTGAAATTATTATCGACACATTCCTCACCCATAAATTATTGTGGGTAGTCTTTAAAACTAGACTTACGTTTAGTTATATAATGTTATTCTTTAAGTGATATATTTATTAACATCCACTAATAAAAAGTAACCATTGAATAATTAACATATTAACATTTTAGTTTTTTTTATTTCTAACTAACAGACTAATATATATTTTTTTAAAAATTTGTAAAGTGATTGTTTTTTTGAAAGATGTAAATTTTTTAATAAAAATTATATATATTTAGTATTTTATATCATATAATCAAATTTTATTTGTAAGTTTTACGGGGTTACTTAATTTTTTTCTTTTCAATATATTTTATTCTATTTTTTAGTTTTTATGTTTTAAATAAATAAATTCTTATTTTTATAGTTTATTTCTTTGATTTTTTCAATGGTTGAACTTGTTTAAATTCTAAAAATATTTTCCCTCTCAATAACACTTGCAAAATATTATAAATTTATAATTGTATTTTTAATATTGCATTTGATTTATATAATTTTTTATTATAAATTTTACTTTTTATAAAAAAATATTAATTAACAAAGATAATACTAATACTATAGCTGTAACTGCTGAATAAAGCTAAAACATAAATTTCATACTAAATATAGATTTTTAGTTTTAAAAGAAAAAAAACATAAGCAAACACACACCTAGACCTGCTTTTAGACGTTGCGAATATTAACTACTATTAATCTGATTCATATTTCAAAATATAGTTATAAATATTTTATATATTTATTACTAAGTTAAATTTGTTTACACTAATCAAGAAAAATAATAAATATATTATTTAATAAAGCAATAAATTTATACATCTTTATACATGTAACTATCAATGAATATCATGAATAATTTTTATTTTTTTACTTTTTTAAATTTGAAATAGGATTTTTAAATTTAAATAAAATTACATCATCAAATATTAATATAAATAAAATCAGTTTTTCTGAGAGCAAATTGAATTAAGTCATATTCAAACATATGACTTTTTTATTAATAATGTAGTTTATTATGAATAATGATATTTTGACTACTTATATTTTAAACACAACCATCTCATAACTTTGTTTTACTCATTATTTTTCTATCTTTATTATTATTTTATTTTATTAGAGTTATCAATGAATGTATTGGTTGTTAAAAAAATATTTTTCATTAATTATTCTTATAATTTTATTTTTAAAAATATAAAAATAATTAAATAATTTTTTATGAAATTTTAATTGGTCTCTTAATTGTATAATTAATTATTTTTTAGTTTTTTATTTACTTTTTGTCAATTAGTTAATTTTATTTAATTCTTTAAAAATATTATTGAAAAAATTTAAAATTTTATTACAAATAATAAAAATGACTATTTTGATTGATTTATGTAACAAAACATTAAATTACATTTATTTAGAAAAAGAGAGAAAAATAGAGAAATGACATTTATTCACAGTTAGAAGAAGTAATATTTATTACACACAAATATCTATTAAAGAAATTTATTAATATATATTATTATAAATGTTATCTACAATGTGTGAATGGGGAGAGAGGTATTTCTACCATGCCTAGTTTAATTGAAGTATATGAGTGAAGTTTGTCCATGTGCATACATGGACCACCGGGCTTGCATGATATGTGTATACACATGCATATGAAAAGTACAGAATAATAACTAACTGGGAAATAATTGAAAGGAAAAATGAGAAATATTAAAGGATGAAAGAAGTGGAGGAAAGAGAAAGAGAGAAGTGCATTATTACATATGAGTGTGACAGAGAATGGAACAAGAAAAGAGCATACCCATAGACAAGAAGAAAGGTAATGCCAAAAGGTGATGCAAGTTGAACAAGAACAAAGCATCCATGTTTTTTATTTTCTTCCTTAAAGGGTTTCTCCAACTCCATTGAGTAAGAGATTGAACCTGTTTACAATAGTAGAATTCTTGTCTGTCTAACAACTCTTTCACACCCACAGAATAATGGCATTATAAATTTTAAAAACTTTGTATGCTTAAAAACAGAATACAGTACAACTTAAATATTATCTACAGAAGGAAATCTCATTGTAATTTACTCAAAAAATAATTTAATAATCACTTTTTAAATTATTGCGTCTACCATTTTTTTTAAAATTGTCAACTCATAATCAGCATAAAGTAATGTATACAATTTTACCTCTTATTCATTTTTAAACACTCCATAAAAAATAGGGTACAAAACAGTAATTCATTATACCTATTAAGTAATTACTAGTTTAAGGGGATTTGTCAAAATTAGCTGAGAATAGATAAGTTTTAAATTATATAAAAAGATATAATTCTATAAATTTATATTTCTAAATAAAAAATATATTATTATGAAATTATAATTTTAACATTTTTAAAAATTAATTAAATTCTTATTATTTTTTTAGTATTTATAGTTATGTTTCCAAAGTTGAATATGTTTTTTATTTGGACAAATAATTTTGTTTAAATTAGTTGATATAATGAGTATTAATTATTTTTTTTTATTTTTTAGAAATTTATTTTTTTTATCTATTAATTTTGTGGTTAAAAATTTGAATTATTTTTCACAATTTTTATGGTTGTAATTTTCATATTATTATTGTAATTTTCACATAGCATTATCTTGTAAAATATTTTTTATTTCAATTTATAATGTTCATTTTTTTAATCGAGCACATACAAAATTAAAACGTAACTCTACAAATCTTAAAGTTAGTGTAATAATTTATTTTGTTAACAAAATTAAAATAAATAAAATATATTTTATATTTTTAGTAGACTTCGCAGAACCACATTATCAAATTTAATATTTACTTTTTAATTCATTGTTAAATAATTTAAATTAAATAATTATATAATTTAGATAATTTTAATTAAATTATATAGTTTAGTTATTAAATACATTTAAAATAAAATAAAAGCATATTAATAACTCAAATTTTAATAAATAAAAATACTTTAAATATGCCATAAAACATAACATTGATAAGGAAAATACAAACATGAAAATTAAATAAAGAAAATTAACGCAAAAATCCAAACATAATGATAGAAATTAAATTTCCGTATCGTTGTGACTGAAGGAACTCTGTTGCCTCCTCGCCTCTGCACCAGCCACCGCACCACCTTATCCCTGTTACTGTGCCACCCCAAGTTTTAATTTTTAAAATTTTTTTTTTGGATTTGTTTATTGATTTGTTTAATTAATATATTGATATTAAGTAATTAAGTAATCTTAATATTTATTAGATATTTAGTTGAAGATCAATCATTTCCGTTCTAATAATGATTTTAGTAAGATTTTGATCTTTAATATTCTAATATTATCATTTAAGATATTCTAAACAATTTTAAACTAGAATATCTCAATCTTTTTAAGTTAATAAGAACATGTTAAATGAAAGTGTTTGTCACTTTTATTAAAAATTAGTTAAAATAATAAAATTACAAAACATAAAAATTGTTTATAATTATTTAAAATTATTTCTTTAAACAATTCTCAACAAAATATCCTTAATTATATGAATTACTTTTCAAACTCTCAACAAAATATCCTCAATTATATGAATCACTTTTCAAAATTTGAGAAACTAATAAGTAAATTTTTTATTAGAAATATCTTAAATTATTTTTTCAGTGTATATATTTCACCCTTAATCTTAACTTTCTATTTTACTTTAAATTAATTGTTCAGATTTATTAAGTAAAAAGTGGCATTTGATTTTTTTTAAACAATCATTAACTTTTCAATTTAAATGATTTATCTTTCTTTTTTATTAATACTTTCCCATTAAAAAATCTAGATAAAAATTTATTTTTGCAATAAATTTTATTTTATTATACATATAATTATAATAATTACATTATGATTGTTCTAAAATTTAATTATAATAAAATTACAATTAAATATATTTAGATGTACTTATTTATTATTAAATTTTATAATATTCATATTAATGAAGAGAAAACATAAAATATTTAAAAAAATAAAAATTAAATACATCCATTATTTAGTAAATCTCAACAACAGTGAATTAATAAAATAGAAAATTTAAATTAAAAATAAATTATTCAACTTATCTTAAATATCTTCCTACTCTAAGAGAAGATAATGAATGAGAATACCATTAATTAGTAAACTATTTATTTATTTTTTGAGTTGGCAAACTAATTTAAATAGAAAATGTTATTGAATTAATGTATATACATATTTTATTTATAATTGGTTAAAATGTATTAAAAAATATAAATGGTGAGTAATATTTATTAAATAAGAAAAAGAAGCTAACATATTTTTGTAATCCTCAGATAACTTCAATCAATAATTAAAATTTTATTTGAAATGAGTATGTCAAATATTCCATCTAGCAAGAAATGAATAAAATAAAACAAAAAACTTCATAAATATTTTATCAAAATAATAAAAATATTATTTTTCTTAATTTTTTTGAAAAGCCTTTAAACACAAAGGAACATTAACAGTCAATTTGTAACCTTTACAAATGTAAACTATTAAAAAAACGGAGAACATTAAATATTTCTTATACTTAAACATTAAATATATTTTAAATACTAATTATGATTTTTTATTTAATACATACATGAACATGTATGTTTTATTGGAAAAAGTAGTAAAAGAATCAGTTTATTACAAATACAAAATAACTATTTCAAAACGTAGTTTAAAATATTTAATTATTTTAGATTTTAAAATATTTTAATCATATAAATTAGTAGTAATTTTTATAATTTATAATAAATTTTAAAAATATTTTAATAATATCTTTAAAATATTAAATATAATTTATTGATTAAAAAAAAATTATTTGATATAAACAATGGATCAAGAAAAGTTTTAAAAAAATTATTTAATTATTTTTTATTTTAAAAAAAATAAAAGTATAATTAGTATATGATAAAATCAAAAATAAAATTAAAGAAAATTAAATTTATTAAAAACATAGATAATAATTATTTTAGACTTATATATAATTTTGTATATAAAAAATATTCATCACTGTATATATAAATAAAGAAAGAAAATACAAGATTTAATATTTTTAAGGTGATTAAAGATGTTATTCTTTTCTATAAATTAAGTTTTTTTTTAATTTGAAAACAGGTAGATGAGATGTGATTTACTAAAAAATAAATGTTAAACTAGAATTATGGTTTATTTATTATGATATAAAAAATGAAAATTAGAAAAGGACATGGCCATGGTGAGTGCACAATGATATATCGTGGTTGTTACCATAACATAAACGTGTTGAGTCAACACCAAAGATATATGATGTAGATATATGCTAATTGTGTCATATCCCATCACTTCATTATGCTAATTTTTTATTTACTAAAACAATCTAATTTTCTTTCTACTTAGTTAAATATAAAAAGATATTCATTATTAAGGAATGGGCTACTCACCAACCAATTTTATTTTTTAATATCAGTTATTTTGTTTCTTTCCTTTTGTATTTTTTTACATGTTCATCTTTTTTTAAATTGTGAATAGTTGTTTTGATTTAATTTTTTATGAAGTTTTTTTTAGTAAATATAAATATGTTAATATTTTTCATTAATTTTTTATTTAGTTATAGACATAAATTTTTTGATCATTTATTTGAAGTTTATGTGATATTTTCCTTTAGTTATGCTCTTTATATTTTAGGTACTATCTAGTTGAATTTGTCACTAATGTTTATATGGTTAGTGAGACAATTTAAAAGAGAAAAACTCAATGTCCTTGTAAAGGTGTTTTTATATTTTTTTTAGTGTGATCTATACTGTTATTGGTAATAGGTGAACAGGTTTTTTGACAATTTAAAAGAACTAAAATTGTTAATATCTTCTACACGAGAGTGAAATAATAATATATAATAAAAAATACATTCAAATAAGTCACGATGGAAATTATTTTTAATATTTTTATTTTAATTTGTGATTACTTATGTCTATTAAGAATTCAAGTGCAACTTAAAAGTCTCACTTAAGGTAGAGTAGGAAGTTCAAAAAAGTCAATATAATAAAACCAGTTTATCTAAATCCAATCCAAATTTTTTAATTAGTATATATATATATATATATAAAGAAAACAAACCATGAAAAAGAACATATATATATATATATAATATTTGAATATTTATATATATATATATATATATATATATAAAGAAAACAAACCATGAAAAAGAACATATATATATATATATATATTTGAATATTTACTGTATTTACTGGTATTTGGAGTGATTTATCTATGAATCTATCCGTTGCTGATGTGGCCCAATGGAGAAAACAAGTCCTTCTACTCCAGCGCAATAGACAGACACATTGAAATTTGCATGTCTGAAATTTGAACACGTTTTTATTTTTTCAGAAAACTATATTTATACCTACCAGGATTTAGTATTTTCTTTTATACAATAATAAAAAATATTATACAAAAAATGGTAAGAATAGATTACTTTGAGATAAAATCTTGTTAGTAGACAAATCAGAATTAAGGTCCTGTTTGGTTATTGGCCTCACTTTTTTCCCTCTCTCTATCTCTAAGCTCTGCACCATCACCTCCTCTTCTTATTTATATTCATAATTATTCATCAATGCCACTTACTGCTGTGAAGAAGTGCAGGTCTTTTCTTCCAGCTTCTTCCTCACACAGTCCCACACCTCATTTCTTCTCATAGCCTCATTTTCTTCTTCCTTTTCTGTATCTTCTCTCATGGCTCTCTCTGCATTATCATTTCCTCTCCATCTGAGACACACAACACCTTCTGATCCCAAAACATCAACCCCTTTGTCTTTGTCTTCTTCCCACTCACATTGGGGTACAGATCTGCTCACACAATCCCCACGCAGACACAACCAGGTTAGGACATGCATGTGTCTTGTTCATGCAAAAAATTCACCCACGTTCAAAGGGTATCAGTATCACAGCTTTCAATCAACTCAATTCTGCTGACTCTGTTGTTTTTCGTCCATTTCTTTCTCGGTTACAAAGATTTGGTTGTTGGTTCTGTGTCATATCATAGTCTATCAGTTTTGTCTTCTTTTGTTTAATTTTTTTTTACCTGTTTTTTTTTTTGTTATTCTCAAGCATCAAAATTTAGACGGGACTTGCTGACGGAATTGCCTGTCATGTTTTGGATTGATGTAGGTGAGGAAAAGACATGGGATATCTGCATCTCTATCAGAGATGGGAGAGTATCATTCCCAGAAACCGCCAACTCCTCTGTTGGACACCATAAACTATCCAATTCACATGAAGAATCTCTCTACCAAGGTACAGTGATTGAAAGCACACACACATACATATATATTGACTTATACTGTGCAACAAGGAAGAAAAGTGTCATAGATGTGTGAAATTTTTTGATTCTTATAATTTGAGGATTCATGCAGGAATTGAACCAGCTTGCAGAGGAGCTACGTTCTGATGTCATTTTTCATGTTTCTAGAACTGGAGGTCATTTGGGATCAAGTCTTGGTGTTGTAGAACTCACTGTTGCCCTTCACTATGTTTTCAATTCTCCCAAGGACAAAATCCTGTGGGATGTTGGTCATCAGGTTCGATTTTTTATCTTGGTTGGTATTGTTGGTATTTCAACCACATTTATTTTGGGGAGGCACTTGGTCTCAATTAAACAATCATGTATCAATTTTTCAGTCTTATCCACATAAGATACTCACTGGTAGGAGGGATAGGATGCATACCATGAGGCAAACAGATGGACTAGCCGGGTTTACCAAACGCACTGAGAGTGAACATGATTGTTTTGGCACTGGTCATAGCTCTACAACGATATCAGCAGCACTGGGTAATTCTTCTATTTTCTGCTAGTGTACTTAGTTTAGGCAAAGGGTTAGTTAAAGAGAAGAATATGTTATATGAATTATAAATTAGGGATAAATTAGGGAGTAGATGTGTGCTCTACTCCCAAAAGTTTAATTGGGGAGATCGACCATAATTTCAAGAAATTGATCACATTTTATAGATATTTCTTTTTACAATCACAGGGGAATGCTATACTTTATTTCATTCATTTAAATCCTGGATATGAAATTAAAGATTTTACTAGTATTCTTAACTTTTGTCAGATAATTCAATCAATCAGTTCATCTAGTGAAGTCTAATGAGACAGAAATATCTTTTTTCGTGAACCTTTCAGACCTATGACATGGTTCTATGCATATATACATCAAGATGATATTTTGCTACAATTATACTGATTTTTTACAGTAATGTGCAATAGGATTTTGTGTTTAGGCTATAATTTTTGACTTTTTTTTTTCTTCATAAACAGGAATGGCTATTGGGAGGGATCTGAAGGGAGACAAGAACAACGTGGTTGCTGTGATAGGTGATGGGGCCATGACGGCTGGTCAAGCTTATGAAGCCATGAACAATGCTGGATATCTTGATTCCGACATGATTGTTATTCTAAATGACAACAAGCAGGTCTCCCTACCAACTGCTAATCTTGATGGTCCTATACCTCCTGTTGGTGCTTTGAGTAGTGCTCTCAGTAAGTTACAATCAAATAGACCTCTTAGAGAACTGAGAGAGGTTGCTAAGGTAAGCAATACAGTTCACGTGTCTCAATAAGGATTTGTGCAGCTGCAAAAGTCTTAGTGATACTGATTCTGTACAAAATGAGTATTTTGCAGGGAGTCACTAAACAAATTGGTGGTCCAATGCACGAATTAGCTGCAAAAGTTGATGAATATGCGCGTGGCATGATCAGCGGTTCTGGATCAACATTATTTGAAGAGCTTGGACTTTACTACATAGGTCCTGTTGACGGTCATAGCATAGATGATCTCGTTGCCATTCTCAATGAAGTTAAAAGTACTAAAACAACTGGTCCAGTGCTGATCCATGTGGTCACTGAAAAAGGCCGTGGATATCCATATGCAGAAAGAGCAGCAGACAAGTACCATGGTAAATGAGGCTTCACAATTTTTTTTGAATATCTTTGAACGGACCAAAAACCTCCAAGCCGGTAAAGACAAAGATGTGAAGTCTAACTGTCACTTTTTGGACATTTTCTGTCTATCACCATGATTTTGCAGGGGTAGCCAAGTTTGATCCTGCAACTGGAAAACAATTCAAAGTCAAGGCTGCCACCCAATCATACACATCATACTTTGCAGAGGCTTTGGTTGCAGAAGCGGAAGCTGACAAAGACATTGTTGGAATCCATGCTGCAATGGGTGGTGGAACCGGTATGAATATCTTCCTTCGCCGTTTCCCAACAAGATGCTTTGATGTGGGGATAGCAGAACAGCATGCGGTTACATTTGCTGCGGGTCTGGCTTGTGAAGGTCTGAAGCCTTTTTGTGCAATTTACTCATCATTCATGCAGAGAGCTTATGACCAGGTAAGCATAATATGACAACCCTCAAACATCTTTGTCTTTTTGTAATCAAAGCTAAAGATGTGTTCTGTGTCCATTTCAAGGTGGTGCACGATGTAGATTTGCAGAAGCTGCCAGTAAGATTTGCAATGGACAGAGCCGGATTAGTTGGAGCTGATGGTCCTACACACTGTGGTGCGTTTGATGTCACTTTTATGGCATGCCTCCCTAACATGGTGGTGATGGCTCCCTCTGATGAAGCAGAGCTTTTTCACATGGTTGCCACTGCTGCTGCCATTAATGATCGACCCAGTTGTTTCCGATATCCCAGGGGAAATGGTGTTGGTGTTGAACTGCCACCAGGGAATAAAGGCACTCCTCTTGAGGTAAGTTAGAATTCTAGAGATACCCTTATGAAGATGATTAGTAACACAAGTGTACCAACCAGCTTAACATTTGAGCTATTAACATTTTAACAGATTGGAAAAGGTAGGATACTACTTGAAGGGGAAAGAGTGGCCTTGTTGGGCTATGGATCAGCTGTTCAGAACTGTATGGCTGCTGCGACTTTGTTGGAACATCATGGCTTGCGCGTAACAGTGGCGGATGCTCGTTTCTGCAAGCCATTGGACCATTCCCTTATCAGCAGCCTTGCAAAATCACATGAGGTTTTGGTCACTGTGGAAGAAGGATCAATAGGAGGATTTGGATCTCATGTTGCTCAGTTCTTGGCCCTTGGTGGCCTTCTTGATGGGAAATTGAAGGTAAAATTGTGATTCATGCTACTTTTATTTTGTATTGCAATATGTACATCTTTTAACAAATTCCAGACTCATGTGATTTTCATTTATAACTGCAGTGGAGGCCAATGGTTCTTCCTGATTGTTATATTGACCATGGATCACCGGCTGACCAATTGAATGCAGCTGGTCTTACACCATCTCACATAGCAGCAACAGTGTTCAATTTACTTGGACAAACAAGAGAGGCACTAGAGGTCATGACATAAACAAATGCAAAGGGTTCACCTAGTGTAATACAAGTATGTCTGTATAAAAATAATACACATGGAAGATGCATTAGGAGTTTTATTAGTTAGGAGTGTTCAGTGGTTGGTTTGAATGAATCTCACCAACTTGAAAATCCAAACCAAACCATCAAACCAATAAATATTGGTTTGGATTTTTAGCTTAAGTGGATCTCACCATAAACCAGGGTGAACCAAACCAATTAAATCCTGTGGAGATTGATTCAGACCAATTAAATTTATGGAAATTGATTAATTTGCGATTTACAAAATTCAGATATTGAATTTTTGTATCATCAATTATTGTGTACGGGGTTTTATAGTATTTTTTTAATAATTTTTTTCTTTTATTTAATTTATGTAAAGTAAAATAGAAGATGTTGTTTATAGATTTTAATAACAAGATTTGTATAAATACTTGGACAAAATAATATATATATTTTTTTCTCAAAATAAAATTTGCACATTTAGCAAAAGATTCAATTTATCTTAACCAACCAATCTGATTTTGGTTTAGTTCCTTTGAGTAATATCTAAACTTCAAATCTAC
The DNA here is from genome assembly GCA_030347555.1 of Lablab purpureus. Classification (NCBI taxonomy): domain Eukaryota; kingdom Viridiplantae; phylum Streptophyta; class Magnoliopsida; order Fabales; family Fabaceae; genus Lablab; species Lablab purpureus. The sequence continues at coordinate 14,944,378 of CM059259.1, forward strand.
TTATGAACATTCTAAACTGCATTTATACTAGCAAATAAAAGTATTAACTAGTCAGCATAGCATCTCTCAATTAATATTAAAATTTTAGTACACACATGTATTAGTTCTTTTTTGTGCATTCTTTATTATTGACTTACTTTAAAAAATATATTAAATTTTGTGGAATTTACTCTTATCTATTAAGTATTCCTTATAATTTAAAGTGTTTATTTTAGTGAATGAGAAATGTTTAATAATTACCGATTTCCAGGTTTCAAAGAAAGCAATTGATGTAAAAATTAAAACAGATAAGATAAGAATTTGTTTTCAAAGAAATTAACATGTATTTACACAAATATAAAAAATTCTACACTCTGCTCAAAAGAGAGTGGAGAGTGGACTGTAAATCCTTTTTATTCTGATAATTATTGACTATTTTCAATCATTTATAAAAGCTTTCACAAGTGGCAACTTTTTAAAAAAATTACTTTATTCAAAATAAAATAATCTGTTGGTACAAAAGGTTGAAATACATGAGAAATCTTGGATAATGGGATCAGTTTCACCAGTTATCTAAAAAAAAAAGACAATCATCTCTTGAAAGTTAACTACACTAGTCATGTACATGCTTGCTTATATAAGCACATGATATTTTAAAAATTGTGACATTTTTGGCATCTTCTATTAGTTCTATTTCATTAGTATACCAATGATATCGTAAAACATATAATTACAAACAAAATAAAGTATAGGAATAACATGTTATATTTATCTCAAACAAGATAAGATAAAGTGTATAAATAATAGGAATAACATGTTATTTTATCTCAAAATACGTCCGATTATACCTCTTTTATTAAAAAAATCACTTCATGAAATAAATAATAATATTAACTTATGAATGTAGACATTATACAACATATTTTGAAATTTATCATAAATAAATAATTTATTGTTTAAATATTAATATTTAATCTCTTATGTCAACAATTATCTTATTTAAACTTATATTTGAAGAGGAATTTTAAGTTAGAGTAGAAGTGATGTAAGAAACAACACATTAATTCTATATTATACTTCACAGCCAATATAAAAAAAAATTCATTTTTAGAGCGATTACTTATGAGAATTAAAACTCATTAATTGATATTCAAAATAAGTTATATAGAAAAAGTTGATCTTAAAATAATAGTAAGACCCTGATAAAAGCTATTGATGAAGTGTGAAAACATTAGTTTGAAATGGAAATTATTTTGAAATTGTGTTCTACACCTGAATACTAGATAAAGAAACAGATACAAACAAGGAACTCTGGTGGTTTGGTTGGGCATGTGTGACACGAAAATACTTTGACTGTGTTTTTTTCCATTCAAATAAAAGTACTTCTTACTAGGATTTCGTTTGTTCTGTTTCTAACTAAGAATGCCTCCATAGATAGAGATTCTCCAATTTTGCTTATTCATATAAAAAATTCCTTTTTAAATATAGACTTACTTCAATCTAAATAATCGATTTAACCTACTTTTAGTAAAAAAAAACTCTAAACTTATATATAATTTAGAATTAGGAAAACAAATTAAATAAGCAAAGAAAAACAAAATTAAAGAAAAAAGAAGAATGAAAGAGACACATTAGAAAAGAAAAATAGACTCGAGAACCCGGAAACTCTAACAAGTCTTCTATCCAAATCTAATAAATTCGATTTGAAATTTAAATTAGATTAAAATAATTTGAAATTTTTTTAGTTTAAATTTAAATTAATTTAGAACTATATTCATTTAATTTAGATCAAAACATATCAAAATCAAAATTATTATACCATTTAAATTCAATTTTGTTTAAATTATTTAATTGTTATATATTTTTTATTAAATAATTAAAATATTTTTTAAGATTATATTTTTTAATTGCATTTTAATGTCTTTGTCCAACATTTCTTTTTTATCCGCCAAAATAACTATACCTTTAATGACCAATAATAAAGGAAGAAAACAGAAAAACCAAGATTTATTGTAATAGATCATGTCTTTTACCTAATGGATAATCGTTTTAGTATAATTGATTATTATTAATATTTATGTTTTTTTATTATAATAAAATAAATAATTAAAATAATAAATAAAGTAAATTAAATTATTCTAAAGTTTGTTCCACAAAGCTAATATATATGATCAATCTCTTAACAAACAAATTAATAACAATTTCTTAGACAACAATCTAAAAGATAATAAGTGTTTATCTATTAATGAGGATTAATGATATGTTAAAAGATTTAGTAGGAAAATGGCTTGCCAATTTCTCCAAATGTTTGGAAGGTGGTAACCATAAAAATGAAAGAGTCCTTTTTTTAATTATATGAATATTATGTGAATAAGATAATTGTGGTCTCATATATATCCTCGTAAATTACGCCTATCTGACTATTTGAATTATTGTTAGATATCAAAGATTTCATTCTCAAAGACTAAAATTGTGGAGCATATTTCTTGAAATGACAACAATTTGGTTGACATTTTTTTGGATGGGGTCTACTTACTATATTATTTATATAAATTTAATTGAATTTTATTAATATTTAATTAATATTATGTATTATTTGTTTTCTTGTTTGATTAATTCTTTTTATTTTTTAAATCAAGTCAATTTGGCTCTTTAGTTAAATTTCTTTTATTTATTTTTGGTTTGAATAGTATTGTAAGGGGTGTGAGTAGTAAATTCTAGACTCATTTTATCATAGGAGTCCGACCGGAGTTAGTGGGCTTTTGAAAACGTGTTTCGCGGAAATATCAAACATGTTTATGGATCTGTTTTTACTTGGTGAAGTAGTGCATTTTGATTGACCCATTTTCAGTGCTGAAAGATCAAAAACTTTAATTAGCTTTCTAGGTTTGACAAAAAACAATTAAAAAAAAAAACCAAAAAGATCAATCTCTTTGGACTTTTTTTGGTAGAAAATCTAAGTCACCAACTTACACCTTTTCTAGTAGTAGGGGTTTCAAATTATTCAATGATTATTGAAATCCATTCCATATTGCAATCATCTCTTGGTTGTGCTTAAATGTTAGGTTACAAACTTGACACTTCCAAGTAACTTATCTTTCTATGATATTATTTTGATAATTTTCACAGCAAGTGGCAAGGTACCTTAGTAGATAATTACTCCCTTTATGTCGTTCATTGATAAACATCTCCATCTTTTTCTCTTGAAGAAGATTTAGTGAGTACTTGAGTATATGTTTACTTTTTCTTGGATTACTAAAATTTGTTCCATAATTCTTTGGTTCTTAGTTTATGATGTAACAAGGATGTCAGGAAGGTACAAAATGACCTTAGGATCATGCTTATCAGAGACAGATAAACCCATGATTTGATCATTGATTATGCTAAGCACTCATAATTATTTAACTTTCCATAATTCATATAATGCTAATGTTAGTTTGGTCCGCTAATGTTTAGTGTAGTATAATGTTGAAAGATCTACCAAATCTGAAATTGAAGAGAAAGAAGCCCAAGCAAATATAATAGTGACACCACATGCATGTCCATCATCCACACTAACTTGTACTCAGTAGTTAGTTTCTGATGTTGATGACAGCGTCGGCAGATCCTAGGATGTATTGTGCAGTGAACATCACTGTGGATAAACATCAGCATATCCCTAATGATGAACATGTTTCAGTTCAAATCCCGAAATCTAAGGTTCTAGTCTTTGGCCGACCAGCAACCGACACTATTGGCACTTGTGTTGAAATAATAAGAAATGAATGTCTTGAAACCTAATAAATGGAGCGGACTGATGAATTGAAATCCACCGTCAACATGGAATGTCAATCAAAACCAACCACCTTTTTTTCTTTCAACTAGAAAATGACACATGTAATTGCAACAAATCTTACCAATAACATGGTTTGAACAAAACTGGACCAGTTCACACTCACTTCACAGCTATTCAATATTATATCATAAAATGCTAAGTAGTAGGTGAAATTGGGCACATTGGTGACAACCAAGTTTAGTTGCTCCTTTTTCTTTGAGGAAGAAATGAAAGGCATGGATGTGTCATCTTGGTTGCTCATTGAGGACAGCGCAGATTCTGAAGGAGACACTGGCTTCTTTAGTCTGCTCTACCCTAGCATAGTTGCTAACACTGGCCACAATGAGGATGATGCTGAATCTTGTACCTGTGACACTGCTGGTACATGTGGCCTATTTGAGGATGGTCACGGTCGTGAAGATGAAAACGGGTGTGGTGAATGTTGTGGTGATGAAGACGAAGGATGTGGTTCAGATTGGAGCAACTCTACCATGTGGCTGTCAGATGCATCCTTGGGAATAGAATGCTCTTCTCCTTTGGTGGTTAAAGATGAAGTGGATACAAGGATTGTGAATGTGAATGATGTGGAAGATAAAATATTTTGGGAGATATGCATGGCAGTAGGGTACCCTTGAATGATGATGAGGCCAGATTTTAGAATAAGTGATCCTGTAAGTACATTTCTCAGAGCTTGTTCATATAGACCAAAAGGATACATACACACATGTTTACTTTTCCTGTCCCTGTCTGCAGATATGTACCTTCAGTCTCATTTTCAGGTACTGAATAGTTTTAAGGATTTCAGTGTTTCAATTGAGAATATGTGCACTTTGACTGGAAATTCCCCACACAATTTATTGTACTATTGTGTTTGTATAAGAATTGCATTTGATGTAACTGATGATGCAGTTTGGATTGGTTTAAATTCAATTAATTTTTTCTTTTGAAACATATTAGGGATTGGATCTGTGTGATTTATGAAAAAAATAGAAGATCCTGGTTATCAAATCTATCATGTTTTGTCCAAATCTTGATGGCATATTATTCCCATTTTAAGTCCAAGACTTTTATTAAACTCCAAAGTCCGCACATCCTCACTTAATCTTCATGTGATGTGTCAATTGATGGTGAGGTGATTAGGGATTAATGCTAGAAATGATATACTAAAACATAGAAGTATTGAGTTCTTATACTGATAAAGTATCTGGAAACCAGAATACAAAGTTGTAGTTGGTAGTTTGGTTTGGATGGATTTTAAAACTTATTTGATTCAATCATAAAAATATTGATATTCGAGTTAAATTAGTTTGAGAATAGTATTACATTTAAATCAATATAATCAAAGTTTTTATAATTTTAATTAGACTGGTTGTTTTAATTTTTATTGTTTTATTTTAAAGGATGATATTTATATTTTGATTAGCAAATATATAAAATTTTGAAGACAGAATAGGAAAGTTAGATCGACTTAGCATATATTGTAATTCAGTTTGGTTAGGTTTTAAACATACAATTGGAAAACAAACTACATTTAATATATTTTTTGTCCATTAATAGTTGTTTGAAGTTTCATTTTTTTATCAGTTATTTAAAATAATTTAATTTGGACGAGTTATTGAGTAACACAAAGTACTATATTCTATCCAAACAGGAAATATATATCAGAGACAATGGTTTTTTATCATAAAAATATTATTGAAATAGAAAATAGTCTCTGTTATATTGTAAATTAGAGTATATATATATATATATATATATATATATATATATATATATATATATATATATATATATATATAATATATATATATAATATATATATATATATAATATATATATATATATAATATATATATATATATATATATATATTTATTGTTGTTTGGACAATGTAAAAGAAGAAAATAAAAAGAGATTAAAGAAAAAAAAGTAAAATTGTTTAAATAACTCAAAACTTAAATAATAAATCTCACATATCATCAATTCTCCATCCCCACTAAAAGTAAATAATTTCAATCAAACGAACAATTAAAATAAAATTCAAATTAATTTAATGTTACAAAATTGCTTACACGTATTTATATATGTAGTTAAATTATAATGTATAAATAGATGAAGATTTTATTTTACTATAATTTAATTATATTTTATGATATCTTTAATTGAATAGAATTTTTAATGAATTTCGTCCCATATATATATATATATATATTGATGAGAGGCTAAAATCAAAATGAGTAAAGTTTGTTCAAATTTCTTTTTTTCAAATTTCTTTTTTTCAAACTGCACAATGGATATTTTTTATATTACTCAACAATCCAAATATTAAAAATATAAGTATGTATAATATACAAAATACTAAAAAATATATATAGTTATGATTTTTTTAAATATTTAATTTTGCGTGGGGAAAAATATTTTTTGTATTGTTTTTAGGCCTAATTTGAAGAAGTTTAATTCAGTGTTAATTAAGATTCTTTTACATGAATTTTGGAAGACCAACTAAAATTTCCAGTATAATTTTCTTTAGCGGTTTTAAACATTGTCACAATTTATGCTTTTAGTCTTAAAAAAAGTTAACAAATCATAATTTCTAAAAATTTTAAAATATTTTTGCATTTAACTTCCTGGTAAATACTTATAAAATTAAGAAAATTGAATATTTTTATCTTATAAAAAACACGAACATGACAATGAGTTAAGAATTGTCTTAAAATAAAAGTTAATCGAAATTGGGGCCAACATGGCAAGTGGATGTTGGTGCCTAATTGTTGTTCCTTGTTTCCCTTGTATGTTATTTCATTCATGTCTCCTATCATTTATATTTTGAGGTTGGAAATTAGGGAACTGTCCACATGTGAGTGTTGCCACTTTCATTAATTGGTGTTGGAAGGAGATTATCACTAATCACTGCTCTAAATGCTCTTTATTTTCATGTCTTAAAAATTCTAATCATAACTTGTATCAACCACATGGCATCTTAATTGTAATCTCAAAACAAGTTTTTCTTCTTACTCAATATAAACAATGAATGCCATTCACATTAAATGCATGATTACTGTGATTAGTACTACTGTATATTGTTTCATCCATATTTTTTGGTCAACATTTAAAAGCATTGACTAAAACAATAGATGGAAGACATTTAGCATTTGGTTAGCAGAGAGAACAAATTCAAATTTAAAATAAATAAAAATAAAAAATTAAATGAGGTGGAGAAGGTGAAGAAGAATGAGGTGGTGGGTGAAGTGTCAATGTCCAACCAGAGACCTAAATTGGCCACACAACACAGACCATATTCACAAGCTGTAAACTTTTTATTTTTATTTTTATTTTTATTTTTATATTTATTTTTAATTTATATCTTATAGTTATATATTGTAATGTAATTTTTTCTTGCCTTGTAATTCATTGAACATCACTGTCTGTCTGACAATACAAGAAACATGACAGCACATAAAAAACAATGTTGTAACTTTTGAGACAGTGTATAGATTAGAAAAAAAAAATGGGTAAAAGGCTCTAACAAGAATTTCTCATAATCATTGTGTTCCATCACAAATTTATATTATATTTAAGGAAGTTTACTTTTCTTTGATAGGCAACATTGACTAATGTTAGAAGAACTTGGAAATATATTTATGTTATTCTTTTTCTGTCCAAGACACGTAAACAAAATATATTATTTTATGAATTAATAGAACATAATATATATATATATATATAATTATTATTGGTTAAATGCTTAGAGCGTCTTTGGAATATTTTAAATTTAATATTTCTAGTTGTGGTTTTAAAGTTTAAGGTTTTTCTTATTAAATTTCATTTCATCACATTTGATAGATTTGTTTAAATTTGGTAAAAAAAATAAATTAACAAAATGTTTTTGGCACATAGAGAATAGAAATTTATAATATTTTTCAACAATTTTTTTATGTTAAAAAAATACTATCCTTAAAATAACTTTAATTTTTTTAGATTCGTATATAGTTTTTTTTCGTAGTTTATTAAATAAAGATGCGTTTTTTTTTCTTTGAATTTAGATGAAAATAATTGTTTTAAAATATTGTTTAGTAAATTTACTCGGAAAAAAACTACGTAAACATTATTATTTTATGAAAAAATGTTATTTTTTTCTTTCTTAACTCTGTTGAATATGAGTTTCATTTTGATACGTTATTTGTAAAAAAAATTAACTATGTTTTTAATCTTTAAAAATTTGAAATAAATATAATTTGGTGATTAAAATTTAAAAAATAATAATTTGTTCTCCTAAATTTAAAAATTAATAATTTTAGTCTCGAAATTTAAAAATATATTTTTTATGACAACTTAAAATGTATTATATTAGTCTCAAATATTTATTTTTCAAATTTGAAAAACTGAATATTTTTTAAAATTTTGAAGGACTAAAACTTAATTTACTTTAAATTTTAGGAACTAAAAATATAAATAGAATAAAATTTAATATTATCAGTTAGAATAAATATAACAAATATAATTATTAAAAAGTTATTATTAAAGTCAATAATCTTATTATAACCCTGTGATTGAAGGATAAAATAAAACTCTTTAATAAATATTTTGAGCAATCACAGTAAACAAAACAAAAAAACTACACTTAATTAAATTGTAAGACAGTAGTAAAAAAAAAATAATAGTCATTTGCTATAAAAATATGAAAGTGTCATATATACAAACTAAGATTTTATTCCTTTTTAAAGTTGTCAAGTGAAACAAATCCTAAAAAGTAAGCTGTGACTATAAAAAAAAAACACATATTTTACATAATTCTTTTAATGTATCTGCATTCACTCATGGTAAATGTACATCACACTTTTCAACTTTTAAGAACAGATAACCAAAAATTCTTTATACCAATTTATAAAATATAAAAATAAACTAAATCTAAAATTTATTCTAAAATTAAAATTTAATTTTGAAAAATAATTTAAAATTTTAAAATTTATTTAATGCATAAATAAATATACAGTCACTGATAACATTAATCTCACACCCTTCACTTCATATCTTTACTGTAATAATTTGTATGTGTATTTCACTTATACTCTGTTTTTCTTCTTATACACTTCAATTAACAGTTTCTTGTCGTGAATGTGGTGTCCATTAGCAATTGACATTTTCTTCAATTGTTTTTGCATGTAAAAAGAGTGTTTTCTTACATTAATTCATCAAATTATTTAACTTAAATATAAATTATAAATTATTCACGATGGTTAAATTTTAAAAATTGCAATTAATAATTAAACATTCGAATAAAAACCTCAAGCACGTTAATCATACCCTCTTATATTCCGACATGGTCAACGAATTTAGTTTTCTTCTCCCAAGAAAATTAAAACTTTTTCTATAGAGTAAGAAAATGAAACTCTGGGACTCAGGAGACTTTGGGGAACACAGATAACAAATTGGAAGGAACTTGGAAGCAACACAGGAATACGTACGAGAAACATCAATCAATGTCACACTAATAGTTAATTAGTTTGGGATTATTGTTTACTATTAAGATTTAGAACCTTTTATACTGTTAGTTAATTGTCCATATTGTTAACAGAGTGACAAATATATAATTAATTAATGTTTAAGGTATAATTTAATTTCAACTTATAATGAACATGTAAGTCCATTCCAGTCAACATCACTGGATGGCTTTTGCTTATCATCTTCCTTGCAGGACCGGACATCGGACCGGATTTATCAGACCGGACAACGAACCGGACTCACGAAACTACTCTGCTTTTTTAATTGAGTGTTTTCTACTCTCCCCAATAGAAGCTTCATTTTTGTTTCAGCTTAAATAAATAATAATTTTAAACTTAATATACTAAAACGAACAGTTTTATTATTTTTTAGTAGTCTTGTCCAAAAACAAAGTTCCCTTACCTAAATTATGAGTGTGATCTTTATTAAAAAAACTTTTTTATTTTTAAAAAGTATAATAAAATAATTATATATTAAAAAATTATTACTATTAACCAATAAAATTATGCAGATATAATTTTTTTAAACATTTCAAACATCAACAATATTATGGGAAAAAATGAAAATTCTATTAGAAGTAACCAGTGATATCCTCCTATAAATATTAATGATTAACAAAGTTACTATATATTCTGCATTGATATCTCAATAAGAAAAGACACCAAACATTTTATTTAAGTTGTTGAAATTGACAGTAAAAATTTTCGCAACATTCTAATGTTTTGATATTAAAATGTTCAGGTAGAAAAAGTGACGCAGAAGTTCAAGAATGAAAAAGATTCCGTGCTCTGATAATAACATCAATATTCCACAAATAATGTAAAATAATTCCCAGGGGACGAGCTGCGGTCTTCAACAGTTGCTTGATTCTTTTTTTGTTCAATCTTTGTTGGATTCTATTCCCTTCCCTTATTTCTTTCTCTCTCCTTTTTTATTTTTTTCTTCTTACGCTTTTCTCTTTGGTTTTTTCCCCTCATTTTGCGCTTTTTGATCTTTGCAACTAGCTATAATGCAAGCTCCTCAACCATCACTCACTGATGAAGCTCCCGAGATTTCCCATCAGGTTCTCTTACCATTTCTTGCATCTTTAACATGCCAAGTTCTTTTCTTTTCACTTTATTTTTTCTCCTTTGGCTTTTCCATTTGATTTTACAACTCTTCTTTTAACCCCTTTTTATTTTGATTCCTCATATGGACACTGGATTATCTCCCTGTTAGTTTCCCAGTCATGTCTTTTGATGGGCATGTCATGCAGTGACTGGTGTTTGATTTTTTCATCTAATTACGGGGTTTCTAATTTTAGCTTAATCTGCTGTGTCTACCTAAGACTGTTCCTGGAAAGCCCACGTTTTTAATTGTTTTCCTTAATCGTGTGTCAGTATCAATATTTAGAATGTTGTTAGGTCAGGATATGAATCTTCATTCTTTCCTCCTAACTGTGGGCTGAGGTTGAATTGGACATGAATTCTATGTTTTAGTAACCACCTTATCTGATGAGATCATGTCAACATGTGTGTATGTGCTGTACAAGTTGGTTCTGTTGTTTCAATTATAAGAAGGTAAAGGAGAAGATGAGGGACAAGGCCATGCATGTGCTCTAACCGGTGGTGAGAAAATTTTGATTTTAAGTTTGCAGGGGTTTTTGTAGGTCCTTGAAGTTGATGCTTCAGTTATGTGCTCTGACGGATAATGTCGTTTGCAAAAGGGGTTCTGGATATGACCTTTATCTTCTTAACTTATTTGACATCTTGCTGTGTTTTGATTCACCATTTTCTGTAGAGGAATTTATAGATTTTTTTACCAGGTTCTTTGATTTAAGCGTTTGATTGAATTCTCGAATCTCCGTGTGAAAAGAGGACATCTAATAATGTTCAACTTGTTGAGAATCATTAATTAATCATCAAGGAGCTATGAATGCAATCTTTTGATGAGTTTGCATTATTATCATGTTTGGCATATGCAATCTTTTATATGCTTGCATTTTAATTATTGCATTCGTGATGTTTTTTTTTTAATTATTTTTGCTTTATTATCTGCTGTTCTTTGTCAAATTATGCCAAACTGCAGGGAGTCTGGCACAAGCTTTTGTTAAACTGTCCTTGTTACATGCAGGCTGTCCCGCTGCGAAACAAAGAAGTTTCAGATAGTGGACCCAGTGGTAGGCGCCCTGATATTTCACTTCAAGTTCCCCCTAGACCTATAGGGTTTGGGAGCACTAGTGGTGGAAGGGTTCTGGACCATTCTCAAAGTTTTAACAAAGGGATATCATCATCAAGAGGCTTCTTGCGGGCCTTGAGCTTCAAAAGAAAAGGAAATGTAGGGGATGGGGAAAGAAGCAGCCTACTCAGTTCAGACCCCAAGACAGCTGCAGACAGTTCTAATATGGCCTCTATATCTGAAATTGCATGGAAAAGATGTACTTCTCTTCCTGTTACACCTGCATCAAATCTGTCTCCTTCAGTTGCTACACCCATTTCTGCAAGGACATACAATGAACAAATTAAGCCACATGTAAGTTATCTTCTACTTTGCATTATTTATAGATTTTCAAGATGAAATTATGTGCTAACTGTACCTGTGGCCATAGAAAAAGAGAATCACATTTAAAGGTTATATTACCCTCAGGAATCAGGATATTGTTTCGAACATGCTATCAAAGAAACTGAACATTTGCCTCCACCAAAAAGGGAAAGATGAAACTGATCATCAGATGTGAGATTTTCAATGATGTATTTTAGAAAGCCTGAAATTCAAACTCATGTTTAGTTCCTTCTATGGCATATTTTATATGCATGATTCCATAAAATTGGGGATTGCCTTTGGTATAAAAAAATTTAAACAAAGAAAATACCTGTTATTTTTAATTTTGTATGCAGAAAGATGTTGATCGTTCTAAGGTTTCAAGGTCCCTTTCTGTACCTGGACGAAATGTTGTTATTGTAAGATCTGTCTCTTTTTCTACCCGTAGTGAACAGGAGCAACAAGATCCAAATGATGGTATGTTATGTTGTAAACTCTACTATTACATTTTGGTAGTCCTACTTTTTTCTGTTTTTTAATTCTTAATCTTGAAGATATCTAATCCTTTTTTGAAGGTTGAAATTTATCATAATCTTACCTCAGGTGGCGTCTCCCCACATCTCCAATGTTCATTTGTTTGATGGAATTGAGTTTAAAAGTCTCGTAAGGGGATTATTTGATGTTAAGGTTTCAGTTAATTGACTTTTATCATAAACTAATAATTCTAGTCAAGGGTTTGACACTTCATCATAATCATTCAATTGGGTATAAATTGTCTTGATTCGTAGGCAAAGTTTGAAAATGTTGTTTGTTGACAACAGACAGAATACGGGAATAGTTATGTTATTTTTGGAACCATTGAAGTGTAATTAACACGGGAGTTACTTTACATGTTTTTTAGCATATATCATATTTGAAACTTACAGGAACTGTCTATACTTGGCCAATCAGATCAAATAACTCCTGTGCCAGTAGAAGTTACTGCCGATGAAGAAATTCCTGAAGAGGAAGCAGTATGCAGGATATGTTTTGATGTGTGTGATGAAAGGAACACCTTTAAAATGGAATGCAGTTGTAAAGGTGACCTGAGATTGGTGCATGAAGAATGTTTAATTAAATGGTTTAGCACAAAAGGGGACAAGAAATGTGATGTGTGTAGGCAAGAGGTTCAGAATTTACCTGTAACTTTACTTCGAGTGACAAGCTCAGTTCAACGACAGAACAGACAGATGCAAGGTCAGCAGAACCTACATCCAGAGTCAATAAGGTGATTTGAAAACCATTTTCTCAAATAAAGCAATCCGTCGTTTTCCATTGTTTACCATGGACACTTTATTTTTGGGTAACCATGTTATTTAGCATACTTTAGGTGTCTTTAACTGAGACAAATGATGCCGCGTCATTCATGAAACCAACTTCACCTAGTGAATTAAGACTTTTGTTATTGTTGTATAAGCATTTGATTATTCCTGTATTTCAGTCTTTTTCTGCTAAATTTCTTAAACTTATTTGCAGCGCTTGGCAAGACTTTGTGGTGCTTGTCCTCATCAGCACAATATGCTACTTTTTCTTCCTTGAACAGCTACTGGTATGCCTATTCCCTTTGACAAATGACTTCTAACATCCATCACTGAAGAACTCTTCCCTGTGTGTATTATCTCCTTTATGGTTTGAATGTTATTCTTACTTTTGGACTCTTGTTGATCTTTTCACCCATTAGGTTCCTCTAAAGCACAGAATTCATATGTATAGAATAGAGCCAAGACCTAGACTACATGTTTCCCATATATATTTTACTCGATGTAATCACAGTACAAGTGTATTTCACTACAGACTGTTGGGGGAACAAAAAATAAGCAGTAGCTACTCATGCATAATTACGGTTGTATAACACCCTTTCCCCGGTAGAAAATAGGCTAACTGAGGAGGTAATATTAGAATGTTTATTTCTGAGCTGTTTCTGATTCTTTCTTTTTCTGACATTCCGTTGTTCAAGAATAATTGGTTTACGTATTACTTGCTCGATGTTGTAGCTTCCTGAATTGAAGACTCAGGCTATTATTATTGCAGCACCATTTGCCTTTACCTTGGGCCTGCTAGCTTCTATTTTTGCAGTCATCCTGGGTAACAACCTTCTTTTTTGCTTTTTATTGTTACGAAATTATTTTTTCCTTTGAATTTTAATTGTATATTTTTACTTATGTTGTTTGCAGCAATTAAGGAGTATATATGGACATATGCTGCTCTCGAGTTTGCCCTTGTGGCTTTAACTGTGCATCTATTTTATACAATGGTGAGTACGAATGTAAAAATTTCATGTTCATTTCCCATGATTGATGCCTGATGAATCAAATGTCTACTAAGGACAATTGCTTCAAGATTTTCATATTAATATAGTGTGATTAATCTGCTACTTCAGCCTCCCCAGTTGCAAATTACAATTTTGCATGTATGTGCCGCATACACACATAATCCTATGTGTTTTTTTCATAAAAGTGTAAAAATGTCACACACACTGCCTAGATATATGGTCAAAGTTTTTCGGATAAGCCTCGGCAAATCCCTCCATCCCCTTGATTTAGCTTTTCTAGTTGAGTTGAATCCAATTTATTTCTACTGTGTTATCAGATCTTGTCCACTGTCCAGTTGTGATGTTGGGTACCTGTAAATGTCGAATCTTGCGAACTTCATATCAGTTCAAAAATATGGTCAAAGTATTCTTATAAGGATTAGCAATCACCCCTCTCCCTTGAGTTAGATTTTGTGGTTGAATTAGACCCAATTCATTTTTAATTCATCTTGTAGTATCAAAGCATCCACAAGTCACAACCAAGTGGTCTCGAGTTCGATGAGCTGCCCTATCTTCTAAAAAAATTGAATTTCAGGCAAGCCCATGGGGCTATTGTGTGAAGGGGGCACTAGAAATATCAATGGAAATGGGAAGGTAGGATGATGTATGCTTCCCTTATAAAAAATACTAGGGAAGAAAAAGCTTTACAATTCACTACCAGAATTGAAAAACAACTTGTTAAAGGAAATATAAATTATGTGGCTAGTAGTAGATATAGCAGTCTCTCAAAACATTTCAGGTTCTATTTGGATAAACCAGAATTTAGGTTTTGTTAACTTTTTGGTATAGTTTTCTTTTTCTTGGCATAAGTTTGGTTTGGTCTCTCTATGTTCGTTTGTAATTTTTTTCTCTTCTTTTATGCATGTTCATGTGATGGCAAATGATTATTGAAGTTTTAGAATGCCAGCCTAGTTGGGATGCAAAAGCTTCATAGTGATGATTTATTAAAAAAAATTATAAAGAAAAAAAATAAGAAAGGAAAATGAACTAAATTTCTTCTATATGTTAAAATTGACTTATGGGAAAGATAAAATCAACATTTAGAGGTGTTAAATGAGACAACTTTTTACAAATTTATGTCTGCTAATTTTAGCTTATGAAGAAAACATATTTTATGTTATTATTTTATTAGGAGTTATGGAGAAATTCATTCAAAAACATTCTTATTGTTTCTTATTTATTTCATGTAGTCTTCCTCTTGTGTCTAGCATTAACAAGTTACAGTGTTGCAAATTAAAAAAAGGAAAGTTAGAGTGATGTTTCCATGTAGTTGAAAAAACTATACCTTAGCTGATTACTTGACTGACTCAAGTGTAGCTTTGATATGCTAAAGCTTTGTGACTTTGTTGCAGTTGCATTTGATGGCCATATATGCCATACTACTTTCATCAGTTTTGGGTTTTGGAATTGCTATGACCATCAACTACGCATATATCCAGTTTGTCACTTGGAGGCTTCAAGTCGCTCATGATGATAACCCTGTATGAATCTTCTCACGAGAGGAACTGCTTCATGGATTTTTTTTCTCTGTATCTACTGACATGATGACCTGTCACAATGTTTATTATGAACCTTTTGTTTGTCAATCAATACCACTACCATGTAGAATATTTTTTTTAAAAATAAATATCATGAAAATGTATAAGCAAGGGAAACAGAATTTTTTACATTTTTTATGAAATTATAAATTTATTTCACCAAATACTTTTCTGTAAGAAAGTTAAGAAGCAACAAAATATTCTCCTTGCTATTGCAGACAACTTCTGTTTTTGCAAAGAACTGATACAAGCTTCTCGTCCGGTTACATTTTTCATCCGTTGAAGTTACCAATGCTGCATGAGAGCAAATAAATACTTGTTTGCTCACAGTTAACATTATACACACACTCTCTCGCGTATAACTTTTTTCTCTTTTTTATTTCAAATTTAAATCAGAAAAAAAATACAAAAGTAAGTGTCATTATTATAGAAACAAAATCACCGCAAATGATATTGGTGTTTATAGCTGTATTAAAAGTAGGAGTGTAATTTGGTTCAACAAAAAAATACAGTAAACTTTTTTGTCTGTATTAAATTATTTTTAACAAAAGATATCGTGTTATAAGAATTATATTTGAAATGTTATCTTTATTCTAATGGAACTAAATACTTAAGAAACACATTAATAAAGCTGTTAAAAAAATTAGTATTGGACACTCTCTCAACACTTATTACAAGCAAGAATGAAAAGAAAAGAAAAACATTACGAAAGGTCTTTTTTGTGGTTAACGCTCACCTTCATAAATAGCAATTTCCAGAAGAACTCGTTAAATTATTCCATGTACAGTGAAAGTACAATCGAGCCGCAAGGCATCAATTTACAAATGGGAGCAAAGTATAAATGCGAGTAGATCTTTTATATATTATCTTCCTCTACTTTTTTCATAATAGAAAAAGTACAAGGTATTTTGGTAAATATACTCGTCAAAAATGGTGAAAAACAAATCCATATTTATAAAGATAAATTGGAATCCAAGTCTCCTCCATTGACAAGAAAATGCTTATCGTAGTACATTGGAAGAGAGACCATTTTTGGCTAAAAACGAGAATTGTTAACTCTTAAGTAGTTTTGGATATTGTGTGAAAATGGTCACTCTTACAAAGCTTACTTGCAATATACATAATTTATTGTCATATTGATACAATATTGAAGGCAACGTACAAAGTTTTGAAGTTGTCATTGACATGGCTGAGCTTGACGTTGAAGGTTTGTTTAACTATGCCATGAAGGGGCAATGGAGGGAAGCTTTAGAGGCCTACAACAAGAACCCTGGTGCATTGGAGGCAAAGATCACAAAAACAGAAGACACAGTGTTGCATGTTTCAGTGTATTTAGGTCAAACGGGCTTTGTGGGGAAGGTGTTGGATGGCATCAACGAAGAGGTGTGTCTCAACGTATTGCACATGCAAAATTCGAAGGGAAACACTACTTTGCACCTGGCAGCAGAGGTTGGGAACGTGGACATGTGCCACAACATAGCTAAGAGGGATTCCAAACTCATTTGTGGTCGTAACTTGGAAGGTGAGACCCCTCTCTTCTTGGCTGCTGTTCATGGCAAAAAAGAGGCCTTCTTATGTCTGAATGGCCTAAAACAAAACAGTGATGATGAAGACGACTCCTTGGTTAGGAAAAGCAATGGCGACACCATTCTTCATTCTACCATCTCCAGTGAATACTTTGGTTAGTTTGTCTTATTTTTTAGTTTCAGTTTGATTCTTTGAGTGTAAAAGTTTCATTCAAATAGGCATTGTTATCAGTTTCTTTTGCATTAACTGTATTTAGTTTGATTGTTCGAGTTTAAAAGTTTCAATTTAATGCAATGCAAGCGTTACATCAAATAGGTATTTTTATCATTGCATCAACTGTACTAATTTTGGTTGATGCGACAAACATTAAACACTCGTATACGTATCATCTCTCACTACATTAACAAGTTAGAGTAGTAAATAGAAGGAAGGTCTAATTTAATCTGAGACACTTTAAAAAACGAAACATTTTAAGCCTAAAAGACCGAACTGAAACAGAACATATATAACGAGTGACAAAAAAAATTGTATGCATTATATAGATTTTGTTGCTAATGTTTGTTATGTACAATAAATCTTAATTGAGTTCTATTCTTTCTATAAAAAAATTGAATGATAGGTTTGGCGCTTCGAATAATTGAGTTGTATCCAAAGCTTGTGAGTTCTGTAAACCAGGAGGGGTTAACACCTCTGCAGGTTCTGGCTGGGAAGCCCAATTGTTTCAAAAGTAGCACGCGGATGGAGTTACTTCAGAGTATTATTTACAATTGTAAGAATATAGCTTTCATACATAAAGCATTTTCTAACTTTTTTACAATTATTCGCTCAAAGTCACGTAACAAAATATGCCACTAGGTTGGATCTAAAGAACATTTCTATAATCTAATAGTCTAAATTTTTCACATTAACTAAAGTGCTCCCTACTGATAATGAGCAATTTGTTTTGGTCAGGTTCGATAGCTGATGAGATTGAGGAAACAGATTATGTACATTACAAAGGAGAAGCCACAACTCATCACTACCCAATGAACTATAAAACATGCGCCACCTTCTTTTCATTGTTGAAGAGTACTTGTGCGTCCTTGTACCTAGTAGTGATGATGTGTGCATACTTCATATATCATATACTCTATGAATACCTTTATTCTTACTATTATTATATCTATACTTCCCCTTTTTCTTCTTTCTAAGTGTTAATTAGATATTTATATCCACCCATCTTTTCTCCATCATGGTATGGTGCAAATAAAGCTTAAGGCATCTATCTTTTACACTGTTACAGCAATAGGAAAAGATGATAAAGCTGCAAGCAGCGATGAAGAGAATAATGTCTCGCAAAAATCTGGTAATTTCCCCTGTTAGTGTGTATTTCGTGATGCTACTCTTACCCTCTAAAACCAATCAAAGAGTATAAACATATATATACCAAGACATTTCAAATGTTGTAGAATCCACAATTCGTATATTCCATCTTCTAATGTTTCGGGTAAGGAAATAGAAAGAGAAAAGAACAAAAATACGGGTTCATTTGGTTGAAAGAAAAATCATCTTTCAAGCAATAAAATTTCTGTATTCCCTCTTTTTCTTCAGTTTATTCAAATTTTCTTCTGTCATTAGTTTGTTTTATCTCGATCCATCCATGCAAACACAGAGATGATTACTCATCGCACAAAGATGGATGTTATAGAAACAATAGGTGCTAGCTAGTGAAAGTACTAATGTCTATAATATTTATTGATGCAGAGGAAGAGCAAACAAAGAAATTAGAAAAGAAACGTTACAGGTTCCCTCCCAATTGGGGAGCAACGATCCGATTCCTGACTCATATGATGAAGTTCTTGCTAATCATTTGCGGTGTTGGTAAATCTATTTTCTCTTCTCACTGTTAGTCAAAATCACTGAGAAAATATCACATGAATTGCGTTGCATCACTCCATTTTATGTTTTTACACTTTCTGAAAATGAAAGTAGAGAAAGGTGAACACGATTATACTTTTTCTTTGCACAGCATGACTTTGATAACGCGTGCAGGAGCAAATTGGATTGGTAAAATCCAACGAAGGAAGGTGAAACACATTCAGGCTAAGCAAGTGATGAATGAACTGATCCACCGTGCTTCTTCTTCCACGTACAAGTATGATTATAGTGGAATGAGTGTTCATGGGAGTGGGAAAAGTAGAAGAGTTCAGTCAGCTATTTTAATTGCAGCAAAGATGGGAGTGAGGGAAATGATTGAAAAGATCCTTGACACAGACCCAGTGGCTATCCATGAGGTGGACTCTGAGAACAAGAATGTTGTTCTTTTGGCCATAGAGAACAGGCAACCTCATGTGTACAGCCTGTTGAATAAGAAAAGTTCGATTAGGGAAACTGCATTTCGTCAAGTAGACAAGCATGGAAACAGTGCATTGCATCTAGCCGCCACCTATAGGAGTCATAGGCCTTGGCGTGTTCCTGGTGCTGCAATGCAGATGCAGTGGGAATACAAGTGGTATAAGGTCAATATTCTTCCTATCTCTCATAACAATTTCAGAAAAATTTCACAGATCAAGAGTGGTCTTGAGGAAAAACTACTAGTTTTAACTTCTTTAAAATTGGTTGTGTATCCTACAGTTTGAAAATGATGGTTTTAGTTCTTGTATTTTTTATATGCTGTGAATTTCGTTTCTGATTTAATCAAAATGGGATAAAGATTAAAGATGAAATCTACAACATTTGATCATGTATTATATACGCGTAACTGTATAACTAATATATAATGACATGATCATGACTTTTCTTTTAAAAATAACAAATTAGGCTAATTGATATTTATTTTTCTTACTCTTTGTGTTTGGAGGTAAATATCCAATTAGGGTCATTTGGTATGGATCATAATGATTGTGCTTTTCAGCTTGTTAAGGACTCCATGCCACCAAATTTCTTTGAACGTTACAATAAGAACGGACAAACGGCAAAGCAGCTCTTCATTAATACACACCAAGGACTTGCAAAAGAAGGTGGGAAATGGCTCACCAAAACCTCAGAATCATGCTCACTGGTAGCAGCACTTGTTGCAACAGTTGCATTCACAACCTCGACAGCTATACCAGGTGGCCCTGATCAAAACACAGGTTATCCATTATTTCAAGGAAGACCTGCTTTCAACATCTTCGCTGTAGCATCACTAGTTGCACTATGTTCCTCTGTCACAGCCCTTGTTTTATTTCTTTCAATACTCACGTCTCGGTTCCAAGAAAAGGATTTTGCTTTGGACTTACCCAGAAAGCTTCTTCTGGGATTGATCTCACTCTTCACATCTATATCATCTGTCTTGGTCTCATTCTGTGCAGGGCATTTCTTTATAGTTGAAGATGAACTAAAATTTGCAGTTTATCCCATATACGCTGCTACGTGTTTACCTGTGTCGTTTTTTGCATTTGTGCAACTCCCTCTTTACTTTGATCTGTCCTTGGCTATCATAAGGAAGGTTCCTCAGCGCAGCTATAAAGTGCACTCGCACGGAATGTAGGCAATTATCATAAGCACTTTCTTTTGTGAAGAACACATTTTGAAAATCTCATTTCACACTAATTACCTATATTATTTATACGTATTTATTTACTTGTACGTGAAACTCTTTATTGGAAGTCAAAGCTTTTATCGTAAAGCAAACTTATGATTCCGTTAATAATCATGGTACAACTGTTGTGGACCTATGCTGCTAGTGAGAATGGGTTTATTTATAAATTATACATAACTTTCTTTTACGGAACCTCTTTTTCTATAATAGATTATATAATCAAAAATTTAATTTTTATTATACAATTCAAAAGTATTTTTTATTTTTAGATTATATAATCAGTAACAAATTATATACTTCATAAATTATACCAAATTATACAATTTAAAAATTAAAATTACTTTTTAAATTATACTTTTAAAAAAGTCAATTTTAAACATATTTTAATCTAAATATTAAAATTAACTTTCAAATTATGTAGTCAAAACATGTTTTTACACTGATTTTCAAATTAGATAATCTAAATCACCACCAAAATACACAATTCGAGGATGAACTCATACTAATCATAAAATACTAAAAACATAATTTTTTAATATTATGGAATGCAATTCGAAATCATGGAGGAGAAAGAACACTACTATAATCAATCTATTTTATCACATTTTTACTGGAAAAGCATGAGAACACTACTAAAGATCAAGTACACAAGATATAGCCAGAGCAACATACTACGTTTTTTCATCTCCCAAAAACTACCACTAAGATTTATAACCTCGATCTGCATCATTCAATTGTCACAAAAGAAACTAACCAACTAAAAGTCTAGCAAAAACACTTCTCTAAGATTTATACACGATAAATATATTAACCGGGGGAGGGGGTAGGACATGTGTTGGAAAATATCTACAAATGACCTAAACTACAAATGATCAAGAGGAAAAGTAAAAATAGAACCACTCTAATCACATCTAGTCACAGGTGTAAATGTTCTGTTGTCTCTCTTCAACCATAAGGTGGAACGAGTTTTCTTCACATTGTCTGCAAAAAGTCGATGCCTGCAACCGAAATGTGGACATCAGGACTGAACTACCATAGATACTAGCACACAAAATCACGAAACCCATCATTTAGAAGATGTTTGTAGGAACTAAATCAGACATAAAATTCGGAGCAGGAAATTCTGCTAAGGAATTGGCTAGCATGATAATGGCAAACCCTCCAACCCACTACTTGAGGGAACAAGATATGTATGTATTTAATGAAAGTTTTCTTCCCAAAGAAGAGTTTAAATTCTTTATTAAAAGAGAAAAGAGAAATTTTATAACAACGTGAAAACAGGGGCATAACACCAGAGTTACATACGGAAATAAACTCAAATGGAAAGTGATTCAAATTCATCAGGAACAAAAAGTCTGACCTTTGATACTCCAGCTTCTGAGTAACTATGCCATTCAGCAACAGTTCTGAACTATACACCATTACCCCTGCAGGTGCAAAACATGGTTATTCTAAATTTTGCATATGGCAAAAGTTTTCAAAGCCAAATGAAACAGTTTCTAACCCTTTTCAAGAAAAGGCACTGAAGAGGCATAATCTTCTTCACAGGACAATATCAGCAAATCATCTGGAACTGTGTGGCCCTTAAAAACCGATCTTCCTACTTTCTCCACAACCTTGTAAAATCGTTACAGGCGGATTACAATATTGACTAATAATAATATAGAAAAATTATACTGATTATACAAAAAATCATGAAAAGAAGAAACTATCACAATTTTAAAATATAATTTTCTCCAACCATATGAGTGCAACTGATGAATATACACGGAGAAAGTGCATACCTGTCCCTGAACTGCTCTTGCTAAATTCGAAATAATCTCTTTACTAGGTTTAGTATTTGGGGTGATCAATACTCTTCGACCCTACAAAAAATTATGATCATTTTACCAGGAGCAACATGAGGATAATGCATGCTTGTATAGAAAATAGGTTTAATTAAACTTTTATACCTCCTAATCTTAAACAAGTTAAATTCTTGTTTACTTAGTTTTGGTGTAGGATTTTATCCCCTCTAAGCAATGTTTTGCTAATGAGGTTTCATAGTGAACAACTAACTTTTTTAGCGCTGAATTTATGACATGAACTAGTTTAAGACTATATTTACACAGATGAAGCAGCAAAAAATTCACATGAACAAGAAACTAACCGGGGGGACTTAATAACATCGAATTGAAAACTATGGGAACAACTGTTACAATTAGAACCAGAGGGCCTAAGATAAAAGTGGTAAAGTAACGAGACATGTTTATTAACAACAACGGTAAGTGAGCCTTATCTCACTGGGTAGGCCAACGTATACACAAATACATATAGGACATAATAAATTAAATCAATTTATAGGTGAGACCGAGAGAAGTGTCCAATAATCCAGTGAACCTTTGAATAGATGGTCAGAATTAGAAATTGCTAAAAATCTGCATGATCTCTTCAAAAAACAAATGACTTTGTTATAATCCCTCTTGGTGCCAACAAATCCATAATCCAAGAATTAAAAAAATACTCCAAACTCCTTTCACTGTCATATTTTACCTTTAAAAGAGGATGCTGGATTGCTCGTGCTAGTGAAACCGGCAAGCTGAAACCTAACTCCTTTTCTT
The DNA here is from genome assembly GCA_030347555.1 of Lablab purpureus. Lineage (NCBI taxonomy): Eukaryota > Viridiplantae > Streptophyta > Magnoliopsida > Fabales > Fabaceae > Lablab > Lablab purpureus. The sequence continues at coordinate 14,967,770 of CM059259.1, forward strand.
TTTTTGCATCCCTCAGTATGTGATTTCTCTCGTCAATAAAACAGTTAGCTTGTCCACAGCTCTCAATCCACAAGTGTGTGACCACCAGTTTACCAAAAGCAATAGCTTCCAACATATTTCTCGTACGCACAAATTGATCAGCTATGAAATGGGTAGCATCTGCGATGGAGGATACCACAGAAACTCCAAGCCGTGCTAAAATCTGCAATGAGCACCAGAATATGGCTAAAATCTGTACTTACTGATAGAAGTTTACAAAAAAAATATCAAATGATACCTTCTTTTGATGCTTAATTATATCTTCATCCAAGTGGCGGCTGTAAAGAACCCGAACATCAGTCATGTCCCTCCTCTTTCTTGAATCTTTAGACGGAGTAAGTAATTCAGGTCTGATGGCACTCAAGCTTTGAAGTTCTCTGTGGAGCTCCTTTCGAGATGCTTTAAGAAGGCATGATGTTGAACGGCTTCTATTGCATGATTGTTTGTAATATTCGTCACCCATACAAACAGGCGATGCATCATTGACAGGCCTCTTAGACTTTGATGGAGTTGCAGATGCCAAGTTAGATAATGTGTACTTCTCTCTTGGTGATTCATCTGAAATGGCAGCTTCAGAATTATTGGCATTATCCCCAGGGTTGGCTTTATCCAAATTTAGCTCTGATATTTTCCCTTGTTTTCGATCATCGTAAGATATTACTGAACTATCGTATGGAGATGAATCATCTTTGCAATTTACATGTGATTTGACATCAGGATCTGCTCTAGTTTTTCTCTTCCCAACAGTAGATCTTCCAGTATCTTCATCCTGTGCGGATGGTTTGGATGAACAAAGTAATGTCTCAAATCCTTTATCATGATTAGACAAATTCCTAATTCTAAGAGATCTCCTTCTTTTAGGACAATCCACTATATCCAATTCAACATCATCACTGAAACTAACAACACTTACCTTCAGAGCTGAATTCTCGAATTGACTCAATTTGGAATTATCATCTACTTCAAAGTGATCAGAAGATCCTGTAGTAGATTTAGAATTCAATGCTTTGGATACCTGTAGGCCAATTCCACTATTTTTCTCAAAGGAATCAATCCCCACATTCCCATCTCTCAAACTCTTGGGTGGTATATCAAGCTTTATCGATTGATTTCCTGACTTTCTCTGCACAATTATCGGAGACAAGGATTCTCTACCATTTTCATTATCAATGGAGGTTCGGTTGCCTTGTGCATTTAACTTACCCCTCTTTGATCTTGTCATCATACTTTCCTCTGTGTGTTGCCTGACTTCTTTAACGCTTCTCCTTGATAAAGCTCCAGCTGACTTTCCTTGCACAATTATCGGAGACAAGGATTCTCTATCATTTTCATTATCAATGGAGGTTTGGTTGCCTTGTGCATTTAACTTACTCCTCTTTGATCTTGTCATCATACTGTCCTTTGTGTGTTGCCTGACTTCTTTAGCGCTTCTCTTTGATAAAGCACTAGCTGACTTTCCTTGCACAATTATCGGAGACAAGGATTCTCTACCATTTTCATTATCAATGGAGGTTTGGTTGCCTTCTGCATTTAACTTACTCCTCTTTGATCTTGTCATCATACTGTCCTTTGTGTGTTGCCTGACTTCTTTGGCGCTTCTCTCCGATAAACCTGAAGTTTGCAACATTGATTTAACATCAACTTTCCTTTTCCTGTCATATTGTCCCAAATTTTCCTTTGCCGAAACCAGCCCCACTTTTCCACAAGAGTTATTAAGTTTGCAAGTTAAACCACTTCTAGTAACACGAGCAGTATCATTATCAATAATATCTTTGGCATTGAACAATTCTTCCATAGCCTCAGCAGCCATTTGAGTATCTGGACCTACATCCAACATCTTCTGTGCACCTGCATTAGCATCAGGCTCCATCCCTCCTCTAGAGCAATCAGTGTTAAATTGTTCATCCAATTCATTAGCAAGATTCCGTTTTAACTTAATTGTTGCTTTTTGTATAACATTGTCCCTTACTTTCAGAATATTCATACCTAACCTTGAATCAGAATGAACTCTAGTCTTTCTCTTATCAGAAATATTCTCATCTTCCTTATCATCATTTAGATTTACTCTGCAAACTTTGCTCTTCCGGAATCGCGGTAATGACCTTGGCCTATGTGTTTCACCCTTAAAAAAATCTTTCTTTCTTCTTAGATATATATCTCCCCCACCCTCATCCTCATTACTATCATCCCAATCATAAATCCCAGTTCTTCCAGATTTGCCTCTATCATTTACGGTCTTGGCCAAATTGTGTTGCCTTTTTGTACTGGGAATGGATTTTGATTTTTCCTCCTTATTATTAACAAAGTTAGTTAATTGATCAAACTCTGAGATATTATCTTTGAGAAACCTATCCACAAAGTCAAGAGCATTGACCTGAGACAACACTCCAGGTTCTTGAGAGTTAACGTAGCTTAACCCTTCCAATTCACCATGGTAAATAGGCAGCTTGTCTAAGTCATCTCCTTCATTAAAAACATTGCAGCTAAGAGAAGTTCCATTTGCTTCAACAGGTACATCATCATTGAAAAGTTTTCTCACTGTCGACTTAGCAACCTTGCACACACTTCTACTCTTAAATCCCCCAACCTTCTCAGAACTAAGAAAGGACTCCCCTTTATCATTTACAGCCAGAGATTCCTGACATTTCTGACTAGTATCCTTGACAGAATTGATCACATCCTCATTTTCTTTCAAATCCACATTGTCAATGGCAAGAGCAGCTTGCCGCAAAGATTCTGCACGGAGAAAGGTAAATCGCGGTGGTATTGAACCTGACAAAAATATGAACTTTAATAGGAGAATCAAATGAAAAGAAATACATTCACATGTTACATTTCAGGAAAAAAAATAATTTACAAAAATAATCAACCGGGCAATGTATTTAGTCCTACAGAAAGCAAAGACAGCCAAGTCGGCTACAAAAATACTGTAGAAAAACAGAGGAGCAGGGATACCAGTTTCTCAAAAATAAATGAAAAAGGCCAAAAAGAAAATGGAAAACTCGTCATCACACTCAACCAAATTAGTATATATTCCAGGTCTGTAGGTTAATCAAAACATAATATTGGGATGAAATTCGTAGATAATCCAAAGTCAATGATTTGCAAGCCAACTATTCTCTTCTTCAATATGCAAGCCTACTAGTGCAAAAATGGGTATAGACAAATAAAGTTTCCACAAAATTATTATAATTTTCAATTACCACTAAAATTGCCAACGCACATTATTAAACACCTAAGAAGTATTAAGCCACTAACAAAACGGACATTATTAAAAACACCACTTTTCAACTCCTTGTTTCTATTTCTTTTCAGCAATCCAACTGATGAAAATTTTAAATTTACAGATACGAAACGAAAGCCATGACAACTGAAACAGTGTCATATGCCTACCAAATTACCAGCAGCTCCCAATCAATGCACCCAAGGAAAAGAAAAACAAAATCCGAATTGACTAACTCACTCACTCACCAGAACTGTTTCGCTGCCAAGATTTACCCTTTCTGCTATCCACGGCTTCACCATTGTCACTGTCAACAGACACCTCGTCATCATCCACATTCTCCAAAACTTGCGTTCTATCCGATTCACACTCTTCCTCCAGCAACTGCGTCTCACCACCATCCAACGCCTGAGTTTCACTGACAAGGTTCATCGCTTCGTTTTCCAAAATGTCGTCATCTTCATCAAATACCTGAGTTTCCCCGGCAAGGGCTACCGCCTCCGTATCCAAAACACCGCCGTCATCAAAAGGCATCGTATCTTCGAAGTACCGCCACTCGTTGTCGTCGCAATCATCGTCCTCCGCACCTGAGATTTCGCCAAATCAAACAAAAGGGTTATATTTGATGCAAAATTAGGGGTTTCAGTCACATGATAGATATAAAAGAAATTGAATTGAAGAAAATAAGTATTGACCATCGGCGTCGAACGGTTGAGTGTCGATGTAGTCAAAATCTGCGTGGATTCCGCGATCATCTTTGCCGGTAGAATGATTCGGACTCATCGCTGAAAACGCCTACTTGAGATTAGGGCACCGAAAGAGAGAAGAAAGGATTAAAGAGTCAGAATTTTTTTGGAGGGAAAATGTCGCGGGTTTTTGGGTTAGTGGACCGCTTGAAGGAACAGTATAGAACAGTGCAAAAGGTCGCAAACAATGGTAAATTGGTAACTTTTTCGTATTTTAGGGTTCTGAATTTAGGAAATTTTTGCAACTCTCTCCTCTTGTGTGACTCATTCTTTTAAAGTAACTTCTCACTTTTCAAATAAATAAAAATGAGTTTTTATTATTTATTTATTTATTAATTCAAATTAGTTCCTTAATTTCAAACGCATGCAATTTACTTTTTGTATTTTTTTAAACTAATACAATTTTATACCATTAGTCTCAATCAACTTATTAGCACCATTACTCTTAAATATTGAAAATATCATTCAAGAATGGTCGATAATGAGCTACAGTCTAAAACTGTGTTAATTAACAATATTTTTCTTAGTTAATTTGGAAAGAATAACACAAATTGGATCCATTTCAAAAATATTGGATCAAATTAAACTATCAGATGAAATTCAACGAAATAAATAAATAAATTACAATACTAAAAGTAATTCAGCCTGTAAAATAAGTTAGTAAATGTGATGAAAGTGTAATTTTTTTTTAAATGTATTGTTATAAAAATAAAAATACATAACTAATACTGTCTGTTTTTTTTTAAATGATACTGAAAATTGTTTATTTTATATTTGAATTCATGGAAATAATTAGAGTAATTATGACAAGTGCATATTCCAATTACATCATTGAATTTCCTAGATTTTTATTTCAATATATGGTAATCAACTTATTCAAATTTAGGATATGCTCTCAACAATTATGGTAATACTTTTATGATTACATGAAATTTTCCAAATTACATGATACTTTTATAATTATTCTATAAAATTAAGAGCATTCATTTTATTTATAATTTTGTCATAATAATAAATATGAATGTGTAGAATAATTCTTAAAATGCTCATATAATAAATGTCTATCCAAGTATTGCATTATCTTAATAAAAGAGAAAGACAGTGAATTTTATAATAAAAATGTATAAATGGGAAACAAAATACATTTTCTTTTTATTTTGTTAAGAGATTTACCCAACTCATTGTAAAGGAATAAATGTTTGAAAAGCTTGCATTTTCTACAAAACATTATGGCAGTTCCTATTATAGAGGTTTAACTAAGTTCACAAGCAATTAATTTCTTAAATTTATTGCTAAAACCTTGAAGTGAAATATTTTGTAAGGATGAATATATTATAATAAGTATTATATGGTAAAAGAATTATTGGTGAATATAAGAAACATAACTAAAGTATTATTGTTGAACTTTAATTTTCTAAAAGCTTACTGTGTTATTTTTAAAAGTGTATATATGCATTCTTTCCATTTTCTTCTACAGCAAATTATTAACAATCCAGTAAATAAATCCCATTGATAATCCTTCTCCACAATGAGTCCACATTCTTCACTTTTTTTATATTAAACAATTATTATTTACAAGCAATTAACGCATCAAATTATAAACATAAACTTACTTAACATAGTTATTTTTCTATTAAGTAGGTTAGAAATACACGTTTGAAATCTCTTTTAAACACTATTGTGTCAATAATAAAAAATAAATTATTATACTTTTTTAATAAAAAATTATATACTTTTTAATAAATCACTTCAAAACGCTCCTTTGTTCATAAATATTAACACAGTTTAAAATCATTAAAAATATCATTAATTTATTTTATTGTCATATACTTACAAAGAGGAAAAAAAAGTAAGCATTGAAATAAAGGTAAAAGTAGATATTTAATATTTTTATAATCTTAATATTGATATAAGATGTATCACTTTTCACCATTTCAAAATATATATAAAGCAAAACAGATTATATTTTTTATTTTTATTAACTAATATTATCGTACTTTATACCAATATGGGCATTTGGTCTAGTGGTATGATTCTCGCTTAGGGTGCGAGAGGTCCCGAGTTCAATTCTCGGAATGCCCCTTTACAATCTTTTTTTAATTTGTTTATATTTTTATTAATTGCAAGGCATGCTTAAATATAAGATTAGTGTTTTGGTTATAATATTTTTTCGACTTCCCTTCCTATATTTAGTTTGTTGTGGAATAATAGTTGTTATGCTTATTTCTAACTTTTGAATATTTTAGTATTATATTTTTATTTTAATTAATACACTATATATATTATTTATTGTACTTTAATACTTTATTTCAAAATATTGAAAATCAGTTTCCACAACATCATTAACCCACAATCATATTAATTAAAATAGTAAAAGTAACCATTGTTTAAGTATATATTTGTTATTTTTAAACTTAATTGCAAGTATTTTAAGATACACACCAACATTAACATATAGTAGAAGGCGCAAAATACAAAATTTAATCAAACAAATTATAATTAAAATTATTTACCTTCAAATATTTAATCATAATAGTTTAAACCTAATAAATAAAACTAAAATTATACTTATGGTATTTTTGTTCATAACGTATATTAAAATCTTATATAATTATGTCAATTTTTATTTAGTTTTATTATCTACTCCAATAAATAAGATTATTAAATAATTAGCTTAATAAGTTAATTTATCGTCTTTCAAATTTTAGATTTTTTAGTTTTTAGAAATACTTTTAGTTTTTTAATCCTGTGGTAGGTGAAACACAGTCTATATGTCTTTTTATTGTACTATCTTCTTTTACTGAGTTGAAATTTAAAACATATATTCATTTTAATTTTAGATATTTATTTAAATAAAATACATGTATTGTTATGTTATATATATTTAATATGTAATTTATAATTTGAATGAAAATAATATTGAAAAGGTAATATAAATATCATATTTGCATGAAAGAGAAAATAAATAAGTAAATATTATTATTAACTTATGAAATAGTGGTCTCTGTATTATTTTAAGCAGATACATGGTTTATCTCTATTTCTTTTACTTTTTAAAGTAGTAGTTTTGAAGTTGAAAATGTTACATCTTAAAATATAATTTTTAAAGTAAAATAGGAACATGAAGTATAAAAAAATATCTTACAACATGTTATTATAGAGAATTATTTTTAATAAATAAATTGAGGAACATTAGTGTAAATAAAGAGAGATTAGAATTAAGTTTGACATGAAACCAATGTTTTATTGCTAATGTGTATTGTGATTATTTTGTTCATAAAATTTTACCTTCTCTAATAAATAAAAACAAATGAAAAACTTTTAATATTTTTTTAAAACAACATTATAAAAGCATTATTTATTTCTAATACTTGTCCTGTCCTGAAGGGTGGTTTTTAATGTGCAAAACCAACTTAAAAACAAAAGGTAAAAGGGGCATTCCGAGAATCGAACTCGGGACCTCTCGCACCCAAAGCGAGAATCATACCACTAGACCAAATGCCCTTCTGTTGCTTATACCATTTTATAATTAAAAGTAATCTTTTATATGATCATATGATCATTTTGATCACTCACCCAATGCAAAATCGTAATTTCAGTTTTACATCTCAAGTTTAATGTCAAAAAATACTTTATATTTTGATAAAGTAAATCTTTTAGAAGATATATAATTTCTATATAAAAGTTTAGTAGGAGAGTAATTGTGAAGAATAAATGTTAATATCTCACTGTAATTAAAGTTGATATTATATTTAGTCTACACTGAAAAACTAAATTTGTAATTATTATAAAAAATTATTATTTTTATATAAAAAATCAACACCCTAGTTAAACGCATAGGTTATAGTTCAAAACACAAAGGTAAATTTAAGCTATAGACAAATATATATGTTAATATTTGTTTTAACATGTGAGTAAATTTTATTTCACATAAATTTGAAATGAGTTGGGCTGAGCATTTTTTTTATTATAGGAAAAATTTATTCTAACTCACTTAATTTACAGATTAAATAAATTTAAATTAAATTATAATATATTAATAATCCAATGCACTTATATTATGAATTAATTTTTTTTTAAAATACTTTATTTTATTTTTCTAAGACAAAGATAATAAAAATATTAAAAAGTTACTTTTAATTTTTAAATACATAACTTTAATATTCTTAATGAAAAATAAATAAAAAATATAATATTCTTATTTTAAAATTAAAAAAAAGATTTATGAATTAATCTACGTAACCCATTAACCCACTAATTTGTGAAGGATTAAACTAAATCGTAAAATCTCTAACTTTTAAAATGAGTTAGTTTATAAATGAGTAAGATTAAACTAACTCGGTCTTACTTCACTCAATAATCAGTGGTCACATTATCTGATGACAATATATATATATGCGCCCGAAATACATCAGAAAACTTGGGGTAGTTTTCATTCTGAAAATGTGACACCAATTTTTATGCCTAAAAACAGCAAACTAACAGGGAAAGTTCCTCCTTTGAGCTTGGGAAGTCAGAATAATGCAAGATAGCATTGTTCTTGACTCCTTCCACAACAAAACAAATTAATGCAAGATACATTGAATACAGCTTAAGTCAGTGTACTCACATGCGGATGTTCTTAAAGTTCAGTTATTTTAGTGATAACTAATTTCAAAGCAAAGTTCAGTTGTTTTAGTAAATACTAATTTCAAAACATAACATCACAACGCTCTACCGGATATGATAACAACAAAGTAAAGAGTGCAAATGGGAACCAGCAATACATCCTTACTTCGAGATTGAATCAATATCTTAAGGCTGATGTCATATCAACTGTGATCATGCAAGAGCTACTACTGCATAGACACAGAAGGTATATTGTTTTTATCTAACTTAAATTTAACTGCTAAAAAGAACCGAGTCCAAAAATGCCATTAGGACAGCAAATTTTGCTTCCCGGCAAAAAGGGTTATACATAAATACATTAAACCTATTCATTTTCAGTTCGGCAGTCCAAGGATTGCATTATTTGCTGTTAAAATAATGAAGGGGCAGTGCTCCAGGATCAAGCTCCCAAAAGCCCCTCAGATCGACACCATGTTCTTCTGATAGTTTGAAGGCAGGGATTTGGTGGGAGAACCTGAGCAACTCCTTACAAAATATTTTCATGGTCCTAGCTGATCCTGCATTTGATTTGCCCTTAAAAACTGAATTATAACCACTTACCAACTCCAAAGGTAGAACATCCATCCACAAATCATTTTCTCCAACAACTTCCACTATGTCATACTCCAACTTTTCCAGATTAGAACGTTTTATTTTAGTCGTCCAATTCTTGTACAAGGCCCAAATTTCGCCTTTCCTAGGAAAAATTTCATATTCCTTCTTCTTACCATCGGTAATAGTCTGCACTTGATGTGAAATAGAATAGGTGTTAGTATAAGAGCAGGGCGGGGCATCTGTTTGGATTTTAAATCTTCCAATGGAAATAAGCATGTCTTTATCTTCCCATCTGACAATGTTCTCCGGTATCCAGCAGTTAGTAAGATAGATAACTTGCAACTCAAGTTCTGGACTAGTCGTAATCCTCGTAATTTGACCATAGTATTTTGGCAGTCCGTCCTCATCCCCATAAAATGCCCAAATCTGACCAACCTGAAACTTTTCAAGGGACCTCCCAGCATCAAAATTGTAGAACTCAGGATCTGGAATTTCAAAAGCATCTGCGGCTGAGGCTGAAGAATCACTACCAGTATGATAAGTGGGATCCTTGTTCTTCTTTGATGAATCGTCTCTTTCCAAATTAAGCTTTGCAGTAGATGCATCTACCTCCCTGTCAAATTTCACCGTATCTGAAGACCTTGTATCATTCCCACCAGATGGACAATCCAAATCTCCAGGAACAGTAATTTCCTCAATATTCATTGGCAAGGATACAGGGTCAAGTTCAAAAGACCCTACAGGAACCCCAACTCTTTCCTGACCAGTCATTTTAAAAGAAGGAACCCTGTGCGAGAATCTGAATAGCTCTGCTGGTGGAATTTGAATTGATTGCTTGCCTCCATCCATTTGAGAGAAGAGAGACACAAAACCTTTCAACTTAGCCAAATACGCAACAAGTACTCCCACACCTTCAACGTAATCTGACAAGATTTCAACAAATTCAAAATCATACTGCCTATTCGCATCCATACGCCATTTGATATCCCAATTTTTAAAAAGAGCCCAAGTTTCCCCCTTTCTAGGATATACTTTATACGTGGTGCGGCCAATCTTTTCACAGACAATAGGATGAGAGAACATCAGTCGATCTTCAGTGTTTTCTGTATTACCAAGTCTATGTTTCCCACAAGCAACTGGCAATTTCTCATTCACCCAGTGGATTTCGTCTTTCTCTTCTGCATCTGGTTCAAACCATGTTATCCGCAACTTGAATCCAGGAGACAGAACTTTTCTGATTAAAGCATAGAATCGAGGCATACCATCTATGGTATCATAAATAGACCAAATCTGCCCAGCAGCAAAGGACCCCTCTTTCTTGTCTTTGTCAAAGTCACCGAATTCTGCATCTGGATAAATAAAATTATCTGGTTGATTTGTTGAATTCGAGGGTGAATGCTCTGAAGTTTTGTCTGTCTTTGAGCTGCCCACTGCCTCTTTTTCCCTCACCTCCTTAAGCTCCCCTTTTATATTTTGAATGTTCTCTTCAGAACAAATGTTCTGCTTCTGCTTTACCTGCCGTTGATCTTTCTTATCAGCAGCCAACCCGTTCTGTTCATTAATTTTAGCTGCCTCCCCGTGCTCCTCTTCACCAGCAGCAGATGGAGATTCACTCCCATCATCATCACTCACATTCTCCTTATAGGAAACCTGATGCTTTTGCCGTGTAGATCTACGTGGATTCTCTTCTCTACGGTTAGAAAAACCAGAAACAACATCATTGTCATAACGAATATCCTCTTCAGATTCAGAGTCAGTGCTGTCCACAGATTCAGAACTTTCACTGAATTCAGCTGCCCGCTTTCTCCTTCTCTTTCCATTTGGCTTTACAGGGGCATCCACAGTATGACCTTTATTCTGATGTGATTCAGTATTTGATCTGCGAGTATGCAAATTACCTTGTGATCCAACACCAATATTGAAAGCACCATGATTCTGACTATAGTTCTGTGCAGCAAAAGCTTGCTGACTTGAATTAGTTGCTGTTGTACCTTGCATATTAACATCATATGCAATGAATGGCCTATTGCAATGTTGACAGCGAAGAGATCTGTTTAAAACTTCCCTATAATACTCGTATCTAACACAACAAAATGAGCATGCCGTCCAAAAAGTAGGGCGGCCACCATTAGGCCCCTGATGAGATGTCTGCCTAGACTGTTGTTGCTGATGAGGATTTAAGTTTGTAAAATTTGGCCTGACAGTGGTTTGCATCACAGGATTAAAATTCATCTGAACGTTCTGCTGATGATGAGAAGGCATGGTAGTTCTGTTCATTGGAACCCTGCGCAAATTCATGTCAAGCCTAGTTCGTTTTTCTCTATCCAAAAGAACTCTTTGAGCTTCCCCAATCAGCTTAAATGCAGCTTCTGCACCAGCAAACTTGTTTTTGTCAGGATGAAGTTGGAGGGCAAACTTCCTGTATTGCTTCTTAATTGTTGTATCATTAGCCGTCAGCTCAATTTGAAGAATTTTATACCAGTCCATTTCATTGCCAAACAAGTTCTGCTCAGCATAGCAATGCACATCACAGACAATGAGCATTTGATTAATATTCTCCAAATCAGGATATAGCTGCTGAGCCTTAAGAGCAAACTTTCGAGCCCCATTGAAATCTTTGTTTTGCATTTTCTTTTCAGCAATTTCCTTGGCCCTCACGGCCTCTTCTTTATTGCACTCCATCAAAAATCCAGATTTCAAAACCTGAAAGTGAGTGCTATGACCAAGCACACTGACAACCAAGCTACATTTAATTTGTAACTGTTATGAGAACAGACTAGCGAAATGGAAATGCAAATTGCGAATAAATCTTCCAAGACCCCGCCAGTCCCCAAAAAGATTACAGTCTGCACATTCACATTGACCCTGCAAATATTGTATAACAAGCAATTATAAGATCTCATGTAAAAAATCTTAAAAATGGAGCTGTTGATATCACAGACAAATTTCTAAACATAAAATTAATGCATCAGTAGATGGCCCAGATCTTTCAATTTGTTAGGAAAGTAGTAGCGGACACACTATAGATGTCCAGAACACAGTTTTCAGATCACCATAAGTTTTATGTGTGTGAACTTGTCACACAAAACAAGCAGAATAACTAAGGTAAAAAGAATCAACAAGATAAGGCGCTTTCATCAAATTTTCTCCCTGTCTTTCTATTTAGCTTTCCTTTTTTATTACTTTTGAACCAGGCAACATAACCATAAATTACATACAACCAAAGAAGTATTAAGAAGACAGCTGTAAAAATGCTTCCATCCATCCAAGTTCGGTTCAGCTAATCAAAATACTTAGCTTGAAGTTTGATTCTCAATTTCTCACAGCTAACAATTCCAAAACAATTCACACTAATCAACACTAATATTGAATATTCACACTAATCAACACTAGTTTTGAATATTCACATTAATGAACAATTGTTTTGAAAATTCCCACTAATCAACAATCAAATTCTCATCCAAAATCTACTTTTTGATAATTCTTTCCAGTACAAGGGTTTTAAAAACCATAAAACAGAAACAACCATCACTTCCTCTTTATTTCAAGTGCTTTGTTCAGGGAACAAACTTTTGGAAAATAGAAATGCGTTCAAGAAAACAGTAAATAAAAAGGCCTAAGCCTCCCCTAAGGATCTAGAAAACATATAATCGACATGGGAACGGATATGACAGATACAAACATGAAGATACAACAAGTTTAGGAAGATACAACAAATTTACGACGATTCAACAAATGTGCAATGATATGAAAATTTTTGAAGATTCGACAAATTTTAATATATACAGAATATAACGGAACTATAAACAACGAAAATAGTATAGACTATAAATTAACTTTAAAACAATATAAATCTAAAGAAAGAATCAATATTTTAAAAGTTATCATATATAATAGATTAAAAATCATAACATAATACAAATGTTCTCATTTTTTAAATTATCATGATATTTGCATTTATTTTGGCCAGAGATTTAAAAAAATGTAAAATGCAATTAGGAGTATTTGAAGTGCCAGACAACAAATATGTATATCCCACAACAAGCTTGAAGTAACTGTACTTTGTTGCTTAGGGTTGCGGCATACCTGCTTCGAATGGGGTTGGTGTACCACTCCTCCACGCTAAACTTCCACCAAGGCACAAAAAATCTTACAGTTCAAATACAACATCAAAAACTAGCCCCGCAAATGCTAACCATTTATAAACCTGCACCATCACAAATAAAAAACTAAATTAAAATAAATAAAACCCTGACATTAGAACAACATTACTGTGCCATAGGCCCTTCTTTATTTCGTAAACCCGTCACAGCACAAAACAGAAGCAACACTCCCAAAGGAAAGTAACAGCAAAAACCCTAATCCATTCCAAACTTAACCATAAACACAGAATTAAGAAACCATTCTTCAGAAAAAATCATCATAAAAACCTGAACAAACCCTTCCCAGAAAAAAATATATATACCTTTACAATAAAGGAGACACCCATTGCTTTTTTAAGTCAAGGAGAAATAAGTGAATGCCCTCAACAATTTTGAATATGCATATGGGGAAAAAATTATTAAATCCCTAGAATGAAAAAAAAATCCATGAAATTAAAAAAAAAAAGGTTTTAGAAATGTAGCGGTGTGTACGGACCTGGTCAAGTAATTGAGAGCTGAGAGAGGAGAGCAGATGCGGCACCAACAAAAGGGAGTAAACTGCAAACCTGCTCTTAGTGGAACCCCAAATTAATATTATGATTGTTTATTGTTAGAATTGCATTGTTCTCATACTGCCCCTTCAATTTTTAGTTTCCAGTGTTGTTCCGTCTGTAATTTACTTAATCTCTAGGGGTTTTATTCACTGTTGTTTGACCCTGGAGATCATTGATCCAACGGCTCACATCATTTTGCTTAGGGGCATTTTGGTACATTCACAAAGATAGATTTTTTTCATCTTTCTTGTTACATTATACTTCACAACTTTTTTATGTGTATATTAGGGATATTTGGGTATATTGGAAATGATAAATTTTGTTATTATTCTTCATTTCTCAAAAGAGTTTGATTCAATCTATGATTTTTTATGTTGTGTTAAGAGTTTGATTCAATTGATCACTTCTTATGTAGTGTATTTAAGAACATTTAAAAGGTTTGAAAAAATAAATTTTAGTATATGACATGTTGTTAAAGAAATATTTTGATATCTTGTAAATGAGACTTATTATGTTTTTTTATAAAGTGTGATAGAGTATTCTTTTTATAGTATAAGCTTTAAAATAAATATTATAAAAAAAAGTTAATAAAGTTAAATTTTTTGTTATTTTTTTACTCATTGAAAAACTAAAAATAAAACGGAATAAGTATAATTGTATTATGTTTGACTTTAAAAAACTTCTAAAAATAACATAAATTAAACAATACAATAACATGATAAAAAAATTGTTTTTGGTATAAGTAAAAAAAAACAAAAAACAAAAATATTTATTGCTAATATTATTATTGTGAATATTAGATAAGTGATAACAATATTAATATTATTATTGTCATTACAATTATTCATTATTTTTATATTTTATCATTGTAATCATGATTATTATTGTGAATGTTTTGAGATTATTGTTATTATTATCAAAACTATTATACACATATAGACATATAAGATACACAATACGATAAAATGGTATTTTGGTATTTGTAATGTTATTTTTATTTGTAATTTTCATTAACTATTAAATAATGTAAGATAAAAAGCTGTCTTACAACTTAAACATATGTCATATATTTTAATTTTTGTTGTCTTTCTAAATGTAAAAATGTATATTTGGATATTACTTTTAATTGAAAGATTTTTTTTGCCTTTTGTTTTCCATACTTCTTTTACACTCTTTAAATTCCTTCTTCATAACTTTATTATCGATCGAGTTGGCATTAAAAACATTCTTACTACCATTGTCCACATTTAGTATCTAATAAAATTATTGGCATACAATATTTAGTAGCTTTGTCTTTCCTAATAAAATCCAATTTAGTTTCTTGAAACAAAATGTGTTATAGTCTCAAGTTTACTAGTGAAAGATTATATTGCGGCAACATTCAAGTTTATATACTTGTATTGTTTTGTTTGTTTTTTAACAACGGAGATGTTAGGATAAGGTTTCTTATTAGTCATTAGTTTGTTATTTCCTGTTAATAGAATCTTGAAAACCAGGGATATGGTTGTAGGTTGAATCACTAATGCTTAGTCTTCCACATTTTAGAGGTTGTTAAATGTAGTTGCTTAATTTTCTCTAGTTAGTTGTAAAAGAATTATATAAGTAAAGTATGTGTAACAAAGGAGATGAACTTTCCCTTTGCAATTTATGTAAACATTGTCGAGTATCCAGCAAATTACGGTATTAGAGCTTTGAAAGAAGCTCGAAAGAGTGTAAGAGCCATTCAGAAACACAAGTGTGGTGGACATAGCAGCCGAAGCAAACAATTTTTTACATACCTTCATTCCAAATTTTGATGGGGATTATGATCATTGGAGTCTCTTTATGGAGAATCTTCCAAGATCAAAGGAGCCTTGGAACATGGCTAGAATAAGTTACGACGAGCTGGAGGAAGTACAAAGTATGTTAGAAATGAAAAAAAAGCATTAGATAAGACAAAAGTGAAGCTAAGCGATTTCAAGGCCAATAAAAATCTTTTCAAAATTATTAACAAATCTATTATGAAAATAATCACTTAGAAAAAGACTTGCAAGCAATTGTGGGATTCAATGAAGGTCAAATATCAAGAAATTCTAAAGTGCATTGAGCTCAACTTTAGAAACTCTAGAGGGCATTTATGTTATTAGAGATGAAGGTGGGAGAAATAGTCACCAACTATGTTGCACGAGTCATCATAGTGGTCATTGGCATGAGAAATTGTGGAGATGACATCACAAATACTAAAATTGTTGAGAAAGTATTATGAACTCTCATATAGAATTTTGATTGCATTGTATGCTTTATCGAAGAAAGAAAGGACACTGACAAACTTACAATTGATAAACTTTAAAGCTCTTTGCTAGTTCATGAACAAAAATTATTACGAAGAAAGGAAAGAGATGAGCAGGCTTTGAATATAGAATATGGAAAATAGTTGGAGATGACATCACAAATACTAAAGTTGTTAAGAAAATATTACGAACTTCGTAGATAATTTTGACTAAATTGTGTGCTTTATCGAAGAAGGAAAGGACACTGGCAAGCTTATACTTAATGAACTTTAAAGCTCTTTGTTCATTAACAAAAGTTATACGAAGAAATGTAGGAGATGAATCAGCTTTGAAGATAGAATATGGAAAATGGGTGGAAAAGGATAAGGCCACAAGGTAACGGAGTTGCAAGAGGAAGAGGCTGGGTAGATCCTTCAATAAAGCAACAATTGAATGCTTCAAATGTTGTCAATTGGAACACTTATAGTATGAATGTCTTGGATGGGAGAAAACGACTCATTACACTAAACTAGATGAAAAAAAGGAGTTATTGTTGATGACAAATGTGAAAGAAAACAACGTAAAGCAGGAGGATGTATGATTTCTCGATAGTGGTTACAGTAACCACATGACCGACAACAAAAAGTGGTTTGACAAGATAGACGAGTAGTTTCTTGCATCCATTAAAGTTAGGAAATGATACTAGCATGGTAGTATGTGGCAAATGAGACATCAAACTGAAAATGCAAGGAAGAACACAAGTAATAAGTGGTGTGCTCTATATTCCTAACTTACGCACATAATTTACTGAGTGTTGGTAAATTACAAGAGAGGAGTGTGACTACTTTACGCATATAATATTTTTTTTCTCTCAATATTTTAAGTTTTTTTTTAATGTAGTTCCACATATTTTTTTGTCAATTGAATTCCTGTTTTAGTTAAAAACGGTCGATTTGGTCTATTCTTAATGTTAACAACATTAAGATAGCCATGACGTGACATATATTTAGTGACACATGACAAATGTTTAGTGATACATGGCACATTAAGAGTAATATATGTATAGTGACATGTTCAAAACCTCTCACTTGACATGTCATCATGTATCTCTCACATGTCACTATACACTTCACGTTGTTACCATCTTAATATTGTTAACGTCAATTTAACGGAAGAAACTACATTAATTGTTTTTAACTAAAATGGAGAATTAATTGACAAAAAAAAGTGTGAAAACATATTACAAAAAGTCTTAGAATATAAGAAAAAAAAAACATATTATACATTTTAGAAATTATGAAAACACATGTACAATCAAATTTATGCATATATTAAAATTATATATTCGCGAAGGTGGTAAAGTGAACCAGTTTGTCCTATTTTGGTCTGTCTCACATTTAGTCTGTCAAAATTAGGGTGGTAAAATGGGTCAGTCCGGTCTGTTTTGACCTTGTCCACAGGTAGCTCATAAAAAATAGGGCGAGACAGGCTAGATCGTCACATTTTTTTATTTTTAATTATTTTTTAAACTTAATTTTTATTTTAATATATAAAATTTTAAATCATACCTAACCATATACATATTTTCTAAGACTTCTAATTGATGAATTAATGTCTCTAATTATATAAATTAAAATGATTATTACCTTTAAGAGATAAATTACTCTATTATAATTGATAATTGAAACTTAATTTGTAAGTGTTAATGATTTGAAACTTATTTTGTAAGTGTTAGGTGATTTAAGTTACAATATTATTATATTGTATATTTATATTTCACAAATAATATAATACAAAAAATTAATATTTTATTTATTATTTATTTTATTTTATTTTTAAAAAATGGGCTGCAGTGCCAACTCACCCCGCTTTTATCCTACGAAAGTGGTGGGCTAGGCGGGACAAGCTAAAGCGGACTGACGGGTTGAAAATCCCAACCTGACTCGCCAAATTTTGGCGAACTTACTAACCGATCCGTGGGCCAAAACCCACTTTGTCACCCTTAGTCGAAATCAGGTCAGAGCGAACTGATCC
Source organism: Lablab purpureus (assembly GCA_030347555.1). Classification (NCBI taxonomy): domain Eukaryota; kingdom Viridiplantae; phylum Streptophyta; class Magnoliopsida; order Fabales; family Fabaceae; genus Lablab; species Lablab purpureus. Next base: position 14,985,959 of record CM059259.1, read on the forward strand.
GCATAAAAATCACAGACTAAAATATTTGGTCTGTCTTACATTAATGTAAGTTTACGAACCTACATGTCAACACACATAAATTTTAAAAAATAAAATAAAAATTTAGAATTTTTTAATTCTAAATTTGAGTATAATATAAAAATTTAGTAAAAATATAACAATTTAAAAAATGTAAAAAATAATAATTTATTATCTATTTACTATAAATAATCAATAAAATATAGTATAAAAATATATTAAATTAAATTATAAAATAAAATTTAAATTTCTAATTATAAATATATAATATTAATAAAATAATAAATAAAATATTTAATTATATTCAATATATACTATACTTCATAATAATAAAATAATAATAAAAAATATAATAGAGATAGTGGAGCGTGATGAACTTATGCTGAGAGACTAAAATATCTAACCTACTTTAATTTTTTTTCACAATAGAATATCCCAATAGTGTCATCTCATCTTTAATTTAAACCATTTTTTAATGTAATAATTAAATGAATTACTTTTTAGAAACAAAAGGATCAATCTTAAAATTAAAAACTTGAAGGAAGCACAGCTAAAGTTATATTGTCGTACTTATGGAATTATAACTTTCCTAAAATTACGTTTTATTTTATTTCTAATGTCATAATTTAAATATTGAAATAATTTATTTATAATTAGATGGATTATTTATGTATTTCTATCTCAACATAGTTTATTTTGTACCTGAAATAATAATATCACATAATTCAAATTCTCAACCACTTAATCAAAAGTCCAAGACTTTCTATATTTACTAATACTATAAATATCACATTAATACAAATATTTTTCATGTGACAAGTAAAATTTATATGAACATAAAGTTTCCTTATTTTTTTTCATTTTTTTAATGGAAAATTTTTTCATCTCATCATTTGTACACGCATATTTGTAAACTTTTTTTAGAGTTATATTTCATTTACAAAAACAAAAAATAAAAAACCTTTCCATTTAGAAGAATAAAAAAATATATAAAACAATATTTGTATATTAATTATAAGTTATTTTTCGTTCTGATATTTTTCAGTTATTTATATTTTAAATACTAAAGTTGTAAGGTATTAAAATAAAATAAATAGAAGAGTCTCATCATTTCTCCTATCTCATGTCTTTTTGAGGAGAAAATATATTCTAATATATACAAAACTGTATTTTATATATATTAATTTATTTATTTTTTTTCTACCTCCCCGTAAACAAAGAGAGAAATTTCGGATGCAGATGATCAATTATTATATTATAAAGTATATAAATTTGAATTGAATATTAAATTAAAATGAATTTTAGAAATAACGAGAGAGAACGCATCCTTGACTCTAATGAGCGTTAACTAAGTCAAAAGTATATTCTATTATATTTCCATTTTCAAATTTTCTTTACTTGTTTCCTTAGTCCCTGCGTTGGACCCTTAGATAGCATAATCCCCTAGTTTTGATTTTTGAAATACCCCGCCCGTTGGCACAACGTTTCTTTCTCTCTCTTTCTCCGTCTCTCTCTCTCTCTCTCATGTTTCTCCTCCACAACGTCTGAAATCTGCGACGAAAACCCTAGAAAGATGAACCAGTACCACATCTATGAAGCCATCGGTCGCGGCAGATACTCCGTAACGCAACCTCTCTCCTCTCTCTTCCATTTCCTGCTTTCTTTTTCAAGTTCTGATCGGTATTGTAACTCACAATCGCTCTTTCTCTATTTTTGAGTACTTGCAGACCGTTTATAAAGGCAGGAAGAAGAAGACTATCGAGTATTTCGCCATCAAGAGCGTCGATAAATCGCAGAAAACTAAGGTCCTTGAAGAGGTAAGTCATTCGATTTCGAAAACCTTATGCAGGCTTTCTAGTGCACTAGTGTAGTTCATTTAATATGATTTAGCCTTATTTTCCTTTTAATTAATTGTTAATTATTGTTTACTTGCGTCTGTGATGTGCTTTCTCGCACTATTCTAGCAGATCCTGAGCTGTATCGTGCTTGTTGAATTAACCGCTTTCTCCTTTTGCAGGTCAGGATTCTTCACACGTTGGATCATATAAATGTGCTGAAGTTTTATGATTGGTAATGCTATTATTTCACCGAACTAAGTATTCGGAAATCCTATTAAGAAACTTTGCTCTGAAAGGAAAAAAATGTTTCCATTGAAATTTTAGGAAATCCTACTAATACGATTTATAGTCTGAATCATGAATATTGAAGTGATTATTAATTATTATGCATAAATAATTATTGTTTAAGACTCCCTTTTTTTTGGAATTGGCTCAAACATTTTTTTTTTCTTAGATAGGGGTTTTCTAAAGTGTAGTTCAATAATGCCTTTTTAGGTACGAAACTTCTGCTCACCTATGGTTGGTTTTGGAGTACTGCGTTGGAGGGGATCTGCTTTCCATATTACGACAGGTACATAGTGTTTCTTTGCGTGTTGTTTTCAAGCCTATCTATTGTAGCTTCATTCACTTGAAGTTGGAAATCATACACACTGTTACGCATGGCTTTGTAAAATTCTCAAGTGATTGACTGTTGGATGTTTGCCTGTTCTGCTTCCCTCCCCACCCTCATCTTACTCTAAACTGTTCATATCTAAAAATGCCGTGGTGAATTTTAATCTGTGTAGGTCTTGGGAATTTTTGGGCTATGTTGTGCAATATTAATTTTGTATTGACTATGTGGACGAATTGCAGGATAGTAAACTTCCCGAAGACTCAGTTCACGATCTTGCGTATGATCTAGTGAAAGCTTTGCAGTAGGTTCACGATTCTTAATTTTGTCTGTATTCCCACTTTTAGGTTGTATTATTCTTGTTCTTATTATATTCACTAAAATTGTGATATGATGTACAGATTTTTACATTCACATGGAATAATTTATTGTGACCTAAAACCATCAAATATTCTACTAGATGAAAATGGATGCGCAAAGGTACCTGATTGGTTGGTTGAGTTGTTTTAGATTAGTTTAATCTTAATTTAAAAATGAAGTGTGCAATTTTTTCTTGATTGTTGCAGCTATGTGATTTTGGATTGGCTAGGAAGTTGAAAGATATATCAAAAGCTCCATCTTCCTCGGTATGGTTGACTAACTCTTGCAATTTCTGTCATCTTTACACATAAATAGATGAAATTACTTAAATATATATTTGTCAGTTTTCTCCTGCAATTAAATTATCTGTTAATATCTACTAAGTTTGTATACCTTTTTAGTTACCACGGGCAAAACGAGGAACACCCTCTTACATGGCTCCGGAGCTTTTTGAGGATGGTGGAGTCCATTCATATGCTTCTGATTTCTGGGCACTAGGCTGTGTACTATATGAATGTTATGCTGGGAGGCCACCCTTTGTGGGAAGAGAATTCACTCAGCTCGTAAAATCCATCATTTCAGATCCGACTCCACCTCTCCCTGGTAGTCCAAGTCGACCTTTTGTTAATTTAATTAATTCCCTGTTGGTAAAGGATCCAGCTGAAAGAATACAGTGGCCTGAGCTTTGTGGACATGCCGTTTGGAGAACCAAACTTCCTCTGGTGCCTCTGCCTGCTCAACCTGCATTTGATGATATGATAGAGCTACATACTAGACCTTGCTTATCAGAACGAAATGGAGATAAATCTTTGCTTAACAGGACACCTCCCAAATATCGTGAAAAAGATGTCAAAGGGGTGTTGAAGAAGGATGAGAACTCTGTTTTAGGATCTAGAGGCATTGAGACACCAACCAGGGCAACACGAAATGGCCCCAGAACTCAGACAAAAGGTTCTGGCAGAACACTTGAGGTAAAACAGAAAGATCATTCCAATATTAGCAAGGGTGTGAATCTATTGAGATTATCAAGAATAGCAAAAACAAATTTACAGAGGGAAAATGAGAAAGAAAACTATCGACGCCCATTGCCTAATAATTCTGAGAATGATTCTGAAGTTAAAATTGAGAACACTGACATGGAACTTGATTTTAACGAGAATACTGAAGATGATACACATGAAGAAACTGATGGCACCGAACAAACAGCTTCTGTGCCCGATGAGAAAATGGACAATCATTTTCTGAATCAGGGAAAAACAGAGGAGATTGAAAATAATACACACCAGTTGGATACCCCATCTGCTGTTAACCCTCCAGTCTCAGATGATCCAAGGTCATTTGATCATGAATCAACTCCTGACCGTCCTGACATATCTGGTATTTCTCCCAGTGTGAGCCCTCAGGTGAAGAAGCATAGAGCTAAAGAAGACTCAGGATCTGGTCTTGAGTCTGATTCTTCAAGATTGTCTAACAACCTTTCCCAGGTTCTTTGGCATCCGTCTGATCTGTCAGTCAGACCTGTAATGCCTAGCAGAAAAGTTGATAAAGTCTCGGAAGTCATTCCTTCACTCCCTTTTGAGGCATTGCAAGCGTCTGATTTTGTTAAGATGCCTAAAGAGCAATTGGAGGCAGTCCACAACCGAATATTAGCCATTTTGAATGGAAATACCAGCATTGGAGAGAAACAGAATGTGATTAGGTACCTTGAGATGTTGAGCATTAATGCTGATGCAGCTAATATCTTGACCAATGGGCCAATTATGCTCATGCTTGTAAAATTGCTGCGTCAATCCAAGGCATCAGCTTTGCGTGTTCAACTTGCTTCACTGATTGGTCTGTTGATTAGGCACTCCACTTTTGTTGATGACAGTCTGGCTAATTCTGGAATTTTAGGTGCACTGACCGATGGCCTTAGAGACAGGCAGGAAAAAGTAAGGAGGTTTTCCATGGCTGCTTTGGGTGAGTTGCTATTTTATATATCCACTCAAAGTGCAGACTGCAGGGATAACAATCAACTTGAATCTCCATCAAAGGACAATAGGACTGCATATGGCTGGCAGGTTAGCTTCCATGCTTGTTGCTTTGTTTGTTGTTCATCTGTCTAGGCCATTTACATCTTGACATATCTATTTCTGGCATACACAAATGTACAATTTCCTAATAATGTTGCTTGCAACATGGTAAATATTATATTTTTCTTGAATTTCGTGTCATCTTGTGAGCTGTTTTGACTTTGTTCGCCTGCTTTCTAAGTGCGCAATTTTCATGCTTAAATTATTTCCACCTGGCTGCAGGTTCCAAATTCGTTAATATCACTGGTGTCATCAATGTTGAGGAAGGGCGAGGACGATATAACTCAATTGTATGCATTGAGAACAATTGAGAATATTTGCAGTCAAGGAGGGTTTTGGGTGGGGCGATTGAGCAGTCAAGATGTTTTTAGTAATCTCTGTTACATCTATAGGGCGGCAGGGAAACAAGAGAGTATGAGGCTCACTGCAGGATCATGCTTGGTGCGCCTTGTTCGTTTTAATCCTCCTAGCATTCAGTCCGTTATTGAGAAACTCTCATTCAAGGACCTAGCTTCTGCTCTTGTAAAGGGTAGTCCACGAGAGCAGCAAATCAGCTTAAATCTTCTTAACATAACAATGCTTGGAAGTCACTTGTTCACAAATATTGGAAGATACCTGGTACAACTTGCCGATGATAAAAATCTGATCCCAAGTCTTTTGGCTCTTGTTGAGCAAGGTAGTGAAGTTTTAAGAGGAAAGGCACTAGTTCTTGTGGCTCTCCTCTGTAAGCACGGCAGGAGGTGGCTTCCACACTTCTTTTGTAGTCAAAAGTTGCTTTCAGTGGTGGACAGGCTGGGAAAAGAAAAAGATGCCTATGTGAGGCAGTGTTTGGATGCATTTGTGCATATTGTGGCATCCAGTATTCCAGGTTTATTGGATATAATAACTGGGGATGTCCAGCTAATGATGGGAGGAAGGCGCCATGGACACATCTCTGCCCTTACCAGCAGATCTCCAAAAACCAATATTCATTTGTTTCCTGTTGTTCTTCATCTTCTTGGAACTTCAACTTTTAAGCACAAAGTCGTGACACCACAAGTCGTACTTCAGTTGGCGAATCTAATTAAACTCGTCGAGACACCATTTCAGGTACGTGACTCCGCCGTTGTACCTTTCCTTTTTAGAGAAAAAAATGGTAAAACCATCGCTATGCATTACAAACAAGTTTTCTTTTAATTGGGTGGGTTTTACGTGATTAAATGAGTCTGACGCCTATTTATCGTGTCATATTTTTTTAGCGAAGTAAACTTAAGTTTCACATAATAATTTAAAAGGTGTTAATCGAATATGTTTTACCATTTGTTTTTATCGATATCTTCATAAATCTTAAAAGCAATTGTTTGTTTCATTGAATAATTAACAAATGGATTACAATATTTGATACATGAAAATGAGAAAATTGTGAATGATCGTATTTTCTTTGTCGGATGATTATTGTTTTCACTGACCGGGGTAATTGTCAGCTAAACAAGTTTCATATCAGATTTACGAAGTTAACGAAAAAAATTGCGAATAATTACGTATTATTGAATCTTATGCATAAGTTAACAACAAAACGTGTTTTTTTTGTACTTAAGTGAATTTAGGGTGAAAGTTACCAATGAATAATTTATTCTCACAAGTAGATATAACTTTTGTTAAAGTTAGTTTTAATCCAGATTTTTTCTTTTGATTGTATGGCTCTTATTAATTATATCTCTTTTTCATTCCTTAAGATTAAAAATTTCCTCATAATGGTCTAGTTTGACTTTAATGTTTCCCTTGATATAAAGTGTACGTTTAGTTTGGGTAAGTTTTAAGATATTATTTTATTTTCAATATTTTTCCCACTAAGTTTGAACTTAATGAACGATGATGTTGGATTCACGTTACCATTATTTCACTTATTTTACCATTGAATCATGCTATTATTGGTTGTTAAATTGCATTTTCAGTAAAACAAGGTTGACCTTTAGGTAACAATTGATATCACTATCTTTCAGGGAAGAGATGACTTCCAAATAACACTTCTTCGAATTTTCGAGTCTCTCACGGAGGAATCTCCTATGATTCTTGGCAATGCTGACATTTTCGTACGTGAAATCCTCCCTAGTTTGACAGTTCTCTACAAGGGTAACAAGGATGGTGATGCCAGGTTTTTGTGCCTTAAAATTCTTTTTGATGTGATGATCATTCTTTTGAGTGAACCAATTGAAGAAGAGCAGCGATTGAAGGATCTGAAATTCATATCAAATACCCGTTTTCTTCCTCTCTACCCAACCTTGATTGAAGATGAAGATCCTATTCCTATTTATGCCCAGAAGCTTCTTGTTATGCTACTGGAGTTCAGTTTTATTACAATTCCAGACATTCTACATATGAAGGCAATTTCACAATGCTTTGAGTTCTTGCTGGGTGATCTCTCAAATGCAAATGTGAATAATGTTAAGCTGTGTCTTGCTCTAGCTTCTGCTCCTGAGATGGAGTCCAAATTACTCTCGCATTTAAAGGTGGTTAGGAGGATTGGCAACTTTCTTGAGTTTGTACATGCAAAGGGCATGGAAGATTTGCTGGAACCAACTCTTGGGCTGTGTAGGGCTTTTATAGCACGTTCAGTTGGCTGTACAAAAGGCTTGAGCAGCACAACAGAACCAGCTCTCTTAGGTGATTGTCCTCCCGAGTTTAGTGGTGGTGCTATTGATCCCCAGCAATGCATAAAAGATATCGCAGACTTTGGAAGCAATTTTGGTGTTTTGCTAGAGTTGAGTGCCTCTGCAGAAACCAGTATTGCCGATGTAGCCTCTGAATGTGTTGTTTTACTGTTCAAGGCAGCTCCTAGAGAAGCGACCACTGGTATACTAACCAATCTTCCCAAGGTCACTGTGATCCTAGAGAGCTGGAATAGAGGCATCCCTCACTTAATGGTGCAGCGTATGCTTCATTCTTTAGGTTATGCTTGCAAGCAATACTTGCTGCACGCAATGATATTGTCAATATCTAAACCAGAGATTTCAAGAATTGAAGTTATAGTTTCTGAACTCAAAAGTTCAGGTGTACCAGTCTTAGCCAAAACTGCTGGGCTAGCTGCCTTGGAATTGCAGCGGTTGCCTCGCTGCATTTGAATAATTGTAGGTATCATGTTATACCCAGCTCTTCTCATCAGAACCTGTAACTTTTCTAGCTCATCGTTTACTACCATTTATATTTCAGGCGGCCTTGCTAAATCCCAGATAAGGTTGAGCAATTTGGTGAATTCCACTCAGGCTCCACTGTATTTCTATGTAAAGTATGTGTACTCTGTATCTTCGTGAACGTTAAAATATAAGTCAACGAAAATTTTCGTTCTTTTTTCTATAAATGACTATGTTAGAGTTTTCTCTCCGTTTTTTAATCTCCATGAAAGTAATAGACTCCTTTCATTAAAGTTAAACCCTAAAGATGAAAGGTATTGGACACAAGTATGAAATTGGCAAAAAAACTCGGCTGTAACTGCACGACAATGATTGCGATTCCTTTGTGATTGGTACCGTGGTAACGTATTGGACACAAGTATAAAATTGAACACTAAAATGAAACTGCATGAATATGATTGAGATTCCTATTTGATAGGGGTACCATGGCACACATACTTCCAAAGACAGAAGGACTGCAGCTGTGTGAGAAGGCTTATTCAAATAATGCTCAAGCAACAAAAAAAGTCCAGCCTAGCCTCCTTTATAGGAATGTTCGTCACGAGACAACCTCGCGTTAAAAAAAATCACATCTACCATGCAACCTAGTCTCCTGAAGACAGATGATCACACATCCTCTTCTGTCATAGAATACGCAACAAAATTTGAGTCATTAGGGTTCTTTTTTTTTGTTTGCCGGGTATTTTTAAATCACCTTTGAAAGATGAAGCACTATGATTGTGAAATTAGTAAAGCAAGACTACAGTCAGTTTTCCTGTTTGCTATAATTAACAAATTAGCTTTAAGGATCAACAGAAAATCAAGAGCTGTAGTGCACCAAATATCACGGGCTGAAAAGGATTCTCTCACCAAACGCATCACATGGAAACCTTTCTCAATCTTTGTCTCTTCCTGAAGGTAAAAAACCATGTTCCCTATCATCATCCAATAGACTCTTGCCACGTGGTACCCCATTTGTCCCACCTAGTCTTAGGTAGGAGGTGAGAGAGAGATGGGAACCTGCAGAGCTTAGGAGACTGACGATTTAAAAGCCTTGCCATAATTATTCCCACTAAATGCCCATACATCCCCCTCTCCCTCAAAAAATCCTTACACACTTATATCCATTTTCAGGCAGTGTGTAAGTTGGATTTTCTTCACCTTCAGAATGGCGTTGCACAATGTTTATCTAGCAGTAATGATCATCTTGACTTTCATGCCCCCACCTCTGCATTCATCATATTCACAGCCTATTCCAGAAATTCCCACACTCTCATCATCGCCGGCAACACTAACAGATCCTACTCCATCGTCACTATCCCCTTTCCGAGAATTGTCCCCGGACATTGCTCCACTGTTGCCTTCTCCTGGTGGCGTGTTGCCAACTCCTACTGGCTCTGACATTCCCACCATTCCTTCCAATCCAAGCCCTCCAAACCCAGACGACTTAATAGCTCCTGGACCTCTCTCTGCTTTTTCACCATTTGGATCAATGCAGGCTTCCTCCAATGCTCGTAGAAGAATCCCAGTTGATAGTCTAGTCACAACTGTTTTTGCAGGTTTCGCAGTATACTGGTCTTTACACTGTATGAGTATGAGTGATTTTGATTTGGGATGTGGCAGGTTCCAATTATTATAGGCTAGATTCCCTTTTCTTGTATCTTAATTTTTCATTCTTACCTTGTAGTATATGAAAATGCAATAAACCCTGTTTCTTCTTGACTGGCTTGAGAATAATTCCCCCAATAGTATCAAATTTGTATTTCTTGATTCCACTGTTCATTTACCAGTTGTAATTATTGAGGTTACCTTCTTTTTTGTTTGTTTTTCCATTATGTTAAATGATCCTTTACCTTTCCAATCAGAGGCTCATGATTGAACTTTTTAAGAGCCTCTTTTGCATTTCCAGCTTCACTATACAGCTGGAACCCTCGTTCAGATGGAAGATGTAAGATTGATTTGCTTCCAGCTTAGTCAGGTTTGCATGTAATAAATTTAGGTGGTGGCACATGGTTTCAGCCAGTGCCAATATTTTCCAAGTTGCAACTGAAGTGCACGTGACAAACACCTAAACAAAAGGAATCAAGCGTTTTGATATTGTTTTTCCTGCAATTATCGGTTGCATGCTGCCAAATTAAGTGACAATTTCAATAGTAAAGTCACTGTACAGTGTTTAGGTAATCCTGTTTGGTCTGCTTTTGCAGTCTTATTCCTTGGATATCATAATAATGTATAATGTCTTATTCATGTCTCCAACTTTCTGTTTCTACCCCATGCCAAGATACTTATACTTTTTTTTTTGTTTTTAAAAACAAAAATAATAAAATGGAACAACACCCCAGATACAATCTGGACTCCTCCTCAAAAACATGATCGACATATCCTATCTCCCATTCTGAAATCTATCTTGACTCTGGAAATTCTTTACATATTCATACTCGAGCGTTTTGTGCAACGATGTATTCAAGAAAATGTACAATTATAACTCTTTTTTAGAGGAGAATAGTATATGTATCGATAGAGTAAATGAACTTTACAAACTTTAAATCACATTTTTTTTTCAAATTCCTTGTTGCGAATATGTATTAAAATGTTCCAATGTAACATCCTAAAAATACAAATAAACAAAGTAATTTATTAAATTATGCATCATCATTATCATAATAACATCTACTCATATAAGGATCATACAAGTAAAAGATGAATATATGCATATACAGTCATCTTCAAAAAACTGTACAAAGTTAAACACATGCCCCGACAAGCAGACAGACTCAGATTACAAAAGAAATAAAGCAGCTAAGGGGGTCTAGCTTTTCTCCAACTTAGCCCCACTGTCTGAAACCACGTCTCTCCTGTCATCTGCTCCCGTGTCAAAACACGATCATAGCAGGTACAAATTCAAACCATGAAAGAAAATGGGTAAGCCAAAAATCAATATTTCCATAATTAAGTCTATACATGAACATTAATTTAATCATCCACACTATTCAATCAATCAGCCTACCGAAGGCTATGGCAATCACAATCACACACATAAGACTCGACGACTTCCTGAAGATCAGTATGGACTCGCATAACCGGAACTAACACCGATACACGACATGGGGATTAAATATTATATCTCAACCTCTACCACCATGTGAGTCGTGGTGAAAGAATTAGGCCTTTTCCCGTAGGTCATCCTAATCCAATCTCCGTCGACTTCTCACAACTGATGACAGTGTCTACGTGACTCTGATCATCAGTGAAGTCCGGATATTCCATCAGGAAATCCCTAGTCCATACACACTACTATTATCACATACAAGCACAACACACCACAATCATTCAAACTTGTTCCACCTCAATATAACCCATTGGCCTTACTGCCAGGTACCTCATGAAATTATCCTCTGGCCTTACCGCCAAGTAACCCCTCAAATATCTTCATCACAACATATCATTCCTCAATTTCACATCATATAGCTCAACATATATCAATCTCATATAACACAAGTCATACATCCTTCAATTTCATAAAAGAAACACAATTGGGTGCAGGGTTCTCGCTGGCGAGAACATATCTCGCCCGGGCGAGACCAGCCGTAACCAATTCTTTGCCACTAGAAGTGGTCTCGCTTAGCGAGACCAGGGCTCGCTCGGGTGAGAGTTGGACGAGACCAACTCTTGCCACCGGAAGACTCTCGCCTAAGAGAGAACAGGGCTCGCTTGGGCGAGGGCTGACAAAAAATTGGACAGCATCTTCCCTAAAACTTGGTCATTTTCCAACTTTGACCTCGCTCAATTTACACAATTTATAGCGCATAATTCATCACCGACTAAAACAATACAATCATACTCGGCTTGGGGCATTGGTCATCCCATTCAACATTCATTCATCACATAGAACAATTCCTCGCCAATTTCTACTCATTAACTACTCACATTCATCACAACAAGTTGAGATTCAATCAAATTCATATCCAAATGAAATTCATCATACACATAACAGTATATTCCAATTCACTTCTACTCAAATCAAGTTTAATTCAACAATTTATGAACTAAATGGTATTTCAACATAATGCATCAAGCTCACAAAAGAGAAATTCAATTTAACGCACAAAATGCCTTTCGCTTCACCTTAGCTAGAAAAGGCACCTAAGCATATTCAATCCCTCAATCAACTGGGAATTTTCCACTTTTCATTGAAGCTTTTAAAGAGACTAAATTTAAGACTTCCCCTTACCTGTTGCTCCTGCAGCTCCTCTATCGCCAAAAGTGCTCATTTTTCCTCTAAGTGTTCACTTAGTACTCTAGGGGTACCTAAACGCAAAACGACGAGCATTAGCACTGTCCCAACACTTCACAGAGGAAGAACAAGCCCAAAAACAACGCCTGCGACATGAAATTGCGCGAAGAACGAAAATCCCCAAATTGGAACCATAGAAAGGTGTGAATTTGAAAACTCACCTAATCAAAGATTCTGATCGGTGCAAAGCGTTGCTCTCGTGACACTCGTCACGTAGGCGGTCTCCGTTCTTCAATCAGACAACAAACCGTCAAGAAATCGAAAGGAGAAAGGAAGAAGAGAAAAGAGCTCTAGAGAATGAGTAAAAGAGGAGAGATAATGTTCTTTGAATAATGAAGAACAAAAGGAATTAAATACTTAAGGACGTGATCCCACTCCTTTGTTCCTCAATATTTTAATACTCTATCCCTTTCTCAGTCAATTATTTTCTAGGTTCTTACATCCAATTTTTTTATTTTTTATTACAAATATTATATATATAATATGGCCTTAATTGTATGTCTAAAATTTTATGAAAAAATAACAATAGTGTAACGGACATAAAATAATTTGCATTTTAATATATTTAAAAAATTTACAATGTTAATTTTAATTTATATAAAGAAGATATTAAATAGTTTGAATTAATATAATTTTTTGTAAAAATGCTATATGGTTTTTTACTACAACGATAAACTTTGAGAATAATTTTTTAACTAAAAGTTGTTATAGTATATAACGTTATATATTATATAAAACATTATATATAGTATAATTGTAATAATTATATATTTACATTGTTAATAATTTACCTTAAAACAAAATATAATATTTTTTTGGGAACAAAATGCATGTTGATTAGTTTTATTCAGGGGTGGCTTAAGGGCCAAGCAAGTAAAGCACTCGCTTTAGGTCCCCCCAAAAAAAAAGGCCTCCAAATTTTTTTTTAAGTACTAATATACCCTATTAAATTAATTATAAAATTATGTTTAAGACTAAAATTTAATTAAAATATTGTGATTTTTTGTTAATTTTTATTGGAACTAAAAATAATATTTAATGAGATAAACACTCTTCTCAATAAATCATAATTTTCTTTAGAAAAAAGAGATTTGTTAGTTAATACTAATAACTAAAACAGAACCTTTTATTTCTATTATCTTACCAACTGGTTTCTATCTTCTTCTTTTCTCTTTCTGTGACTTTTCATTTCCAACCCTAATTTTAGAGAAGTTCTAATTTCTCTCTTCCAAATTTGCAATCTTCAATCATCTTTTTCAAAATCAAAATCCACAACTGTGATCTAAAGAGGAAGAAGAGTATTTCTACCTAATAAACTTCAGTTTCAGGTAAGTTTTGTCTCTCTTAATGTCCTTTCTTTTTCTATTCCTATGTTCTTAAGGGTTAAGCTTGCATGTTTGAATTGAATTTATGAGAATATTATTTGATGTGATGATAATATATATATATATATTATATGTGTGTGTAGTATATTAAAGAACTGTGGTTTATTTTATATTAAATGGTTTATAAATGTTAGAAATTTTATATTATCATGTTACAGTGATTGTGATTGATCTTTTCAATTGTGTTACTAATGATTAATCTCAAAATAAACTGTGCAGGTTTATGAAAATGTTGAAATTTGGAAATTAAATTTGAACACTTGCTAAAGAAGAGAAAGAGACTTGAGTGTTCAAGATACTACGAATTTACTATCAAACTATTTTCTTGACAAATAGAACCAGGTTTTATTGTTTTAAAATATATGAAAATATTTTTGGTTTTTTATTTAGTGTTAAAAAATTAAAGTCATTAGACTCTATACTTTTGAAAGAAAAATGTTTAAATCTTGAAAAATCTTTGAAACATGATAATTTATTGGATCTTGATGCATTGGATTTATTTTCAGAATTAAATATCTTAAAGGAAATTATAAGATTGGAAAATGATAAACCAATTGACATTCTTAATTATATAAAAAGAATAAATTCTTTTCCAAATGCATATATAACTTATAGAATAATGTTAACAATTCCAATATCAGTTGCCTCAGCTGAAAGGAGTTTTTCAAAACTAAAGATAATAAAAACTTATTTAAGATAAAAAATGTCTCAACAAAGATTAAACGGATTAGCCTTATTATCTATTGAAAAAGAAATATTAAATTAAATTAATTATGATAATTTAATAAATAATTTTGCATCGCAAAAAGCTTGAAAAATAAATTTTAAATAAAATTATAATATATTTTAGCATAAATTGTTTTAGTAAATAAAAATGCCTCATTTTTTAAGTTTGCTTTAGGCTTTTTAAAGTCTTGAACCGCCCCTGATTTTATTTTAATAATTTTTTAAGATATTGTATTATAAAATATTTAAGATCGAAATACTTCTTCACACCAATTTTTAGAAAATTTTACTTTAACGGCATCCAAAGCACATTAAGCGTAACAAATCCACTATCAATACTGAAATAAGAAAACAATATAAATATATATATATATATATATATAATATTTATTACAATTACGTATTTAGTTTAGAATATACACATATTTCCTTTCTACTCTATTTTAGTTTCAAAAGAAAATATTATATATGTCTATATTCTAAATTAAAATACGTAATTGTAATATATATATATATATAATATAATATTTACATATATAATATATATTTATATAATATGGCCACTTTTCACTCATTTTTCGAATACTGTGTTTTAGCTGCATTTCTAATTATTTATATGTAAAGATATTATCATCATAATTAAAAGACTAACCAATTTAAAATATTTTATACAATTTAAGTATTAATATCAAATATAATTTTTCATATTCAAATACTAATACTTCTAATATGATTTTTTAGTATATATTTAGTCTAATACAGAACTCATTTAGCAACTTTATTCAATAAGGTAATTTTCTATACACTATCGAATAGGTGATTTTTTACGTATATATGTATTTTTAGGTTATTAGTAGAATTTGAATATTTTAGTTGAATTCCTTAATTTTTTAAAAACTCACACATGATCAATTTGGTAATACCTCTTCAATAATTATTAACTTCGTATATATTGTTACAACAAATTCTTTTAATAATTATATTTTTTGAAATATTTATAATTATTTTTTAAATTTGAATATTTTTTATTTTAAATAATTTGATTATTTAAAATAATTTGATAATGATGATTATATGAAAATAAGTAATTATATCTTGAAATATTTGTAGTTATTTTTAAATTTTAAATATATTTTTATTTATTTTAAAATATATTAAAAATGAAGTATGAATATGAAAATTGTAAGCCAGAAAAAAGAATTTATATGATCGTTTAATTACTATATTTTTGTTAAAAGAAGTCGTTTACGGTTTGAAATTTATATTATTTGAATTTTTATGTTAAAGATTGAATGTTAGATGCTAGTGATTTTGAATTTTGTAGGTTAATAGTACTCTGATTAATTTGGACTATACTGTATTATATAAAGTATTTAAAATTGAAAAAAAAATTATATAAAATATTGAAACAGTTTAAATTTTGTTTTACTGTTATGATTAGGAGTGGATTACGTGAGAGTTTAAAATAAACTCAAAAAACAATTTTAAGGAATTGGAACTGAATTGAAAAATCTAAACAGTTTTTAAACCCAACTGATCTTTTTTCTGTTAATGCATTTTAAAATACTATGTTTTTCTTATTCTTAAACTTCATATTAATTAAATTAAATTATAATCAAGTTAATTCATTTCATTATACCTAATAACCAAATTCATATACAGTATAAAAAATCACTAAAGTTAACCTTTATTTTTTTTTTAAAACTCTTCATGCAGTGACTCCACTTATCAATATTGCAACATATTTAAATATAAACAAATAACTAAGATAATTCTTCACGAAACTGCATTTCTATTCATAATTAATGACTTCAATTTTTTTTTAAAAAAAATATTCATCTTATTTCATGTGCTTGATATTGTTTATTTTATTTTATTATTTAATATTATTTAACTAAAACAACAAACTTGCATATCATATTCTTCTTTTCAATTTTTGAACTGTTATAAAACAATTTAGTTTAGTAGTGGAATGAACTTCTATCTAAATGCTAATTTAGCAATTTAGTATTTAAAATTAAACTAACAAAATAGTTTACTTTAGTTTTTATTGAAAGATGAGATTAAATCCATAAAAAGATATTTTTTTAATCAATAAAAAAACAAATCGAATTTAGCTTTACTTGTAATCAATAAAAAACTTTTCAATTTTTTGATGATAATTATTTTTTATACACCCAGATGACAACAGCATATTGTAAGGATAATATAATAATTACATGAAAAATACTTAATAAACATATTACTAGGATAGGTAGAAGGTGAGTGAATAGGATAATGAAAATCATTACACTTGTACAGAAGGTATCTAAAACCATAGTGCCATGAAAAACATGCTGTGGAAATGCAAAAGGTTGCCTAATTACTTTTGAATAAAATTAATCTGAATTTTTATTTTATTTGAAAATGTGTTTGGTTTACATTAATTCATGTTTATAAATTTTATGTGAAAATTATTTTAATATATTAAATATAATTTAGATACTTTGATTACAAAAACCTTTTTAATACATAAAATTCTTTCTCCACCTCCATAATATCAAGCATTTCATAATTAGCCTTCTTCTTCAACCTTTGCCATGCACGGTCGCTTCCTTCAATTCCTGCACCGCCGCGTCTTTCTTGTTCAACCCTTGCATCGTTTTTCTTCAATTCATGTCATGTCTTTAAATCCTGCTTCCTCCCTTTGTTATTATTACAAGAGTAGTGATAGTGATACAAACCATCGGTTAGATATGTGGAGAAGAGGAAAACGCTGTAGAGAAGAGGATTTTTGGATTGTAGATTTAAAAGTCATTTTATTTTATAAATAACTTTTGAATTGTGTAATATATATATAACTTTTAAATTATATAACTTTTAAAAGTGATTGTTCTATTATATAATTTAGAAATTATTTATATAAATAATATCTTTTGAATTGTATAACACAAAAAATATTTTTAGAATTGATATAATTTTAAAGTTATTTTCAAAAATAATTTTATAATATAATCTAAAAATTATTTATAAAATAAAAAAAAATTTAAATTATATAACAAAGTATGAGAGATGAAAAATGCAAAATTACATTATTTAAAATAAAGATTATAAGTATTTTTTTATATATTTATTGAATGGAGTGGATGTTGAATATATGGAGATGGAGAAAGAAACCACTATAAAATGTAATATTGTCAGAAGAATTATATAATATGAAATTGTGAAGACAATTTAATTAATATATTTTTGAAAGAAATTTTCCTTACCACCAAAGTAAAGAGAATATTCCTTGACAAAACTATAATATAAAATCAATGAAAAAATTGGATCTTAGTATAAAAGTATCAAACATTTTGGCACAAATTCCAAATCATGTATGGCCTTAAACGTGGTTAAGTTCAAAACGCAAAACAAAACTAGTGGTAGGTTGTATGCTATATTTTTCTTAAGGCCTTAACTTCCTACACCCCATGAATATGTTGTTACCTTTAATTATATATTTTATAATTATATATATTTTTTAAAAATATTTTAATAATAATAATTACATAAAAAAAGAAGTAATTATACTTTTGAAATGTTGACAATTATTTTTAGAATTTAAATAATTTTTTTATTTAAATAATTACACAGTAATAATTACATAAAAAATAGGTAGTTAATATTTTCAGTTATCTTTATTGATTCAGGAAGTACAGTCCATGCTCAGTTATTCATGATTTTAGCCAGTGCTAAGCTAGCTTAGCTGTCTTTAAAATCAAGAGTAAGACTACAAAGAAGACAATGTTTGAATAAACACCTCCAATAGAAGAAGGTTTCATGTTGAAGCAGTGGCATTTCCCGGAATAAATTTGACAGAAATACTATTGACACAATGGCGTTCATCACTTGGGGTCTTGAATCCCTCTCCTTTGAAAACATGACCCAAGTGCCCACCACAGGCTGTACAAGTTATCTCTGTCCTCCTCCCATCTGGGTCAGGCTGAAAATCACAACTTCCATAAATTCAATACAATTCCAATTTCCAACTAAAAATGTTACTGTACTAGTAACAAGGAAAAATTAATGTTCTTTAAAAAACCACTTACAGATCGACTGATGGCCCCAGGAAAACCCTCATAGAAAGCAGGCCAGCCACAACCAGAATCAAACTTGGTTGAAGACTTGTAAAGAGGAGTTCCACAGCCAGCACAGTTGTAAACTCCTTCTTCATAAAATTTGTTATATTCTCCGGTACCCTTCAATCTGCACGAGTTCTCAGTGCAAGCAAAGTTACAATCCAACTCGTGTAAAACAATTTGATAGCTTAAAGGGAGTTTCAGATTACAAATTAGACATTATGTAGGCCTAAACGGCATCTATAAATCTTATCCAAAACAACTGAAGTTTTAATTCCTACACATGCATAAAACATAAGTTTTAACCCTGCTATTAACACCAAAAAGTAAACCTTGACACAGCTACAAAACACTTCAGGGGTGAGAAACCGTTACAGAACAATGGTATAGAAAATAAATCTTACCTTTTTTCTTAAGGCCAAAAGCATAAAAAGGGGAACTAAATGTACAAAAGCTTGCCATTTTTTTCAAATAAAACACTACCAACAAGAGAATCCATGAAACCAACTAAAATCTGCACAAAACAGAAACGAATCTACATGAGACCTATCACATGCATTTACCTCTAAACGATTATCACCCAGCCAAGCAGTGCTAAAAAAGTTATCCACCTTTACACCTCACAGTTGATCTTCCTTCTCCACGAACACAACCTTCAATTTCTACTTTGTAAAATATCATGCACTCCAATTCATAACCCAAAATTTTCAAATCCCCACAATCTTAGCACAAACATATGGACGAAAAAAAGGGGAAAAAGTTAAGAAAAGATTAGGAATTTACTCAGTTCCTTTCTGGCGAAGGATTCGAAACTGCTCGGGGGAGAGAATCACCTTCCATTCTTCTTCTGTTTTATTAATCGGCGTTGGTGCTGCCATTTTTTCGCTGATGCTCAGACTGGTGAAATCCCCTGATTACAGAGCCCAGTTCCCTTGGAAAAGCAACAACAGGGGGGGAATGTAATATAAACATTTTCCGGGAAAATGAATTTGGACGGAAAATTGGGTCTGGACAGTGACAGATGGGATGATAGGAGTAGCACGCTCGAGTTTCCTTTCTCATGCCTGTGTCACCACACGGAACGATTACATTACTGCTGACAAAAAAAAACATATTTTTGGTAACAAAAATAACAACAGAAATTAAAAGGCCGAATGGGCGAGTATTCGGGCTCCAAGAGAAAACACGGAAGTGAATTTTGATCCATTAACATACTTTTGTAATGGGTTTTTGGTTATGTACCCCTGTAATTACTAACTGCAACCATTCCAAAAATAAATACCCTTTTTTTCTGCTCCACTCACTCACACCTCCCCTCTTGAACATTGCCTTCTGGATAAATATCAGTAGGCATGTGAAATAATATGTAAACTTTATAAGAGGTTGAATGCATCTTATAAATCTTTGGTAAAGTTTATTTTAAAACATATATGAATAGACCGTAATGGTAATATATATTAGTTTGAAAACGTTTTTGAAATGTATTCACAAAAAGTATGCAAGGATATAAAAGATAAGAGTATGAATATAATGAAAACTAACCCCACCTATGTGTAATTTTACTTAAATCAAATTGATTACACATATATTCATATTTTTTATTTCTCATTTGTACGAATAGATAAAGTTATTTTTTGTTATTTTATTTGTCTCAATATTTTTATTTGAGATAAATTACTTTTTCGACAAAGTATTATTTGGACTTTACAATAAAAATAGGTTATTTAAAATATAAAAAAAAACTTTGAGTAAAAAAATATAAACTAAACTTAAAAAAAAACAAACTTGACAAAGGTGAAGGATTTTAAAATAACAACCAATTTGCATATGAAAAAAATATAAATCATTCACTAATTCATTATGTATAGAATGATTCGTACATTTATAAGTATGAAAATATATAGATCACTCACTAATTCATTATGCATAGGATGACTCATACATTTATAAGTATTACAAATAGGAATGATAATATCATCATCCTTAATATAAAAATTCATTCTCATTTCCATATTCAACGAGTATGAAAGTTCTGTCTCATTTTTATCCCCAATAGGATAACAGACTCACATTCTTATTGTTTTAAATATGAATTCAATTGTTTTTTACAAAAATTAAACAAATCACAAAAAAATAATTATGATATTATTAGGATTTAATATCAAATACAAAAAAAAGAATTGTGATTTCATAAATATTTAACATGTATATATATATCTCACATCAAGTAATATTCTCGTAACACCTCAAGTCAAATGTCTAATGATTTTTTTACAAGTTCCAATTTAAACATGTTTAATCCTTATGAAAAGAGTAATAAAAAAAGAGTAAACACAAAAAGAGACAAAAATTACCTGAAAAATGAAGTTGATCGGATAGAAATACTAATCTCATTCTCTAGATCACAATTGTGAACTTTGATTTTGAAAGAGATAAGTCAAAACTTCTATAGAGATAGGATTGGAAAGGAGAAGTCACATAAAGAAAAAAAATATAAAAATAAGAATAATTGATTAGTAAGATAATAGAGATAAGAAAGACCCTCGAGTTTTTTTAAATATTAATATTAACTAACAAATCTCTTCTTTCTAAATAAAATTATGATTTATTGAAAAAAGTTATTAAATCACTAAATATTATTTTTAATATCAATAAAAAATAAATACTTGTAATATTTAAATTAGATTTTATTTTCAAACATAATTTTACAATTAATTAATAGAGATATATTAATAATTTTAAATGAGGATGAGTATGAACACGAGGACATCTGTATGGATGGGGACGGGTCGTACATACTCATCTCCACCCGAGTTTAAAAAATTTGGTATTATCTATATCCATGTCCATGTCCAATTCGGTTAATACCCACTAAAACAGATTTCATTTTTCATTCCCAATTGAAAATATAATTATTATTATTATTATATAACATGTTTATCCTTTATTGTATATCTAATTATTATTATATAACATGTTTATCCTTTATCGTATATCTAAGCTTCTCAAATGGTTGGTAGTTTTGCACTTTTTTTTTTACCCTGCAGTCAAATTACTATGTATATATAATGTCTTTCTTGCACCGATAACAAATTTTAATGCTTCAACTAACCAAGTTTGTTGTTGTGTTAATATCTTCATAGTACGTGAGTAAACTCTTATCACATTAAAAAGATTTTTTGAATTCAAAATTATTTATTATATTATGATATAAGATGTTTTACTTTATGTTTCATTATGAATGTTGCGTGTCTTCAAACATATATATTATGTTGATAAATAAATTTGTAGGCAGATTACTTTATGAAGCAATCATATTGTTGAAAAAAAAAATATGAATTAATTAGACGAAAACGAGGATGCTTACATATTCATCTGTCTTTATTTTAAATTATTGAGATATTTTAAAATTATTTGATATTATATTTTGAAATTTAAATAAATATAATATTTTTATTTTTTATATTGAAAAGAAGAATATACTTGTTCATTTAATATTAATTTTCTGATAATATTACATTTCTTTTTTATTTTATATAAAAAATTATTTAATAAAAATGTTGTACATGAAAATGATATATAAATTTCATAGTTATTGAATGGAAGAAATGAAAATAAATATAATTTTTTATTTAAAAAAACAAATATAAAATTGATATAATTAAAATTATCTTTTATACATGTGTGAATATAAATTTGATTGTATATGTTATAACTATTTATTTATTTTTATAATGAAACAATATACTGTAAGAAATATATATTTTTTTATTTATAGAAGATCATCCAATAATTGAGTCACAATGTAACTTTTAATTTTTTATATATGATAATTAATTTTTTATTTTCATAAAATTTTATGATAATTTTATGTTTTAAGATTTTAATTTTTATTTAGTAGGTAAACTTTTAAAATAAAATAATTGAGATAATGTAGGTTAGGTAAGTAATTTCATTTAAAATTTAGAAGATATATAATTTTTATTTTTTAAAAAACTAACGAAACTAGTGTATATTTTAAAACTAAAAAAAATATGTGGGTAATTTTTCCTTTTTATTATATTTATTATTATTAAGTTTATCATTACTGTAAATTTAGTCTATTTTTTTAGTCAACTACAGATTATAATTTATCTTTATCTATTATATTTTTTTTTTATCTTATCGTATCTTATTATATCAATTTACAATATTTTTATAATATTTTTAGCTCCCAAATTATAATTATCTTGTGGGTAAAATAAACACTCTTATAAATTAAACTTAATTAAAGGTTTAAGCGTTTTAATTTTAATTTGGTTGAGTTGTCTTGCTTCCTTTCTTCTCTCTCCCTCCCTCTACATCGCCTTTACCATTGTTATTGGAATCACCACTTCAGCTCTTCATAAGGCCATCAAAGTTTTAAAATTTCACTCCCGCTGGGAAGGGTAGAAGAACGATACCTGGTTGTTGGGTTTCTTCTTTATCCTGAATCCAAGCGAAGAAGGAGAAAGGGTCATTAGAAGAAGAAGAAGAAGCTCCTGCTCTGTGCCAAAACAAAATAGTTGTTTCATAGAGGAAGAAGAAGAATGTCCTCGTATTTGGGATTCGGGAAGGCTTCAGGACCCACCGCACCTCTCAAATCTCAACCCTCTTTTGGTTTCACCAACCCTTCTCCTCTCCCTCCCTCTTCTTCACCTGTTCCAGTTTTTTCGTCACAATCCACGCCCAGGTACGTCATTTCTTCAACAACCTTTATTTCATTTCATTGATATCTTCAAATTATCCCCTAAAAACTTGATCTTTTTAGTGGGTTTTGTACCCACGTTGAAATGGGGTGAGGAATTTGAATAAATTAGAGCTCCTTCCCTTGCGTGTTTTCCGCTGCTACGAGAGTTTCTGGTTTATTATAACATGTGAATCTTCCGCAAAGGATCATATTTTAATTTGAATTTTTTATTGAAGAAGAGCGAAGGTGCCTGGCATCTGTAATTTGTTGCTTGCATTTGGAAGGGTTCAACCGTGTTTGAGTGCTTGTTGTCTACAGTTTATTTTATTAAATAGGGAGTAAGAGGGGTTTTATGTTATCAGTGTTTTGGAGGCGAAAATTGGGGATCACATCACATTATACCACGACTTGCATGATTAAGGTATCTGGGATTAATAATCTACAACTGATGGGGATGTACTTCTAGGATTTAAGCTGGTTAGATAACATGGAGAAACGCTTCAGATGTAATCTGTGGTGGTTAAGTGTCTTTGTAAGTGAATCTGTTAGTGGAATTTCTTTTGTACAACTAAAACACTTATGGTACTCTTCTCGAAATAGTGACTGTTGGGCAGTAAATTACCAGAGTGAAATATCAGTGGAACAGATTGAAGTGGATATATGTAACCATTAAAATAGCCCTTAGTATTTATAACATTGTTTAAAGTAGCACTACCTAGTGAGATAAGTCTTGGCTATTAATAAATGCGTGGTTTTGTTCAAGTTCAGGTTAATGTCCTTGTATTGACTTTTGTAAATGCATTAAACCCTGAAAATATAATATTGTCAGGGATAATATGGTTAGAGTAATATTTAGTACTAGAATTTGGATAAAATCCAAACAATTCCATGTAAACTTTTGGTGATACCCATTTTTTTTTTCTATTTTCACACTTAAAAAGTTCCCATTCCACATGTTATGGCAGAACAAGGAACACTTTTGACCAGCATTTATTTCAACGAACTTATGTTTATCTTAGACAAGACATTCTTTTTGTGGCTATAGTTTATGTTGAAGACTTTCATTGCTTGATGCATTTTCATGGTTCATATTTTCTTTCAGACCCATTGACTCTTCCAGTTGGAGTGATGGACAGAAAATGCTCTATAAAGATTTGGATACCCATACCCCTGAAAGGCCTTCCCCAGTCACAACATTTAGTGCTTCTCGTGATTCTACAACCGGTGTTACAGCCAGAACTTCAAGATTTCCAAATCCAGAGAGAAGAGCTCCTCCTATATCTTATGCAGATGTTGAAGCTTTGGGGAATTCTGGTCAACCTGTCACAAGAAATAAGTAGGATAATATCACCCATAAACTGTAATACTGTCATGATTCTTTAAATTTATTATGTATCAGGTGTTTGGATTCGAATTTGTATGCACAGAGCAGAAATATGTTAAGACAATCCAGCCTTGGGATGGCATTTAAATAATTATCTCAGTTGCCCTGTTGTTTTGAACTTTATTATGAACAACCTTTTTTCCATGAAAATACCATACAAGTCTCAGTTTGTTGAACTTTTTCCATGAAAAAAGTTCCCACTCCATATGTTATGGCAGAACAAGGAGTCCTTTTTGACCAGCATTTTTTTCAACGAACTTATGTTTATCATAGACAAGACATTCTTTTTGTGTGGCTATAGTTTATGTTTAGGATGTTCATTGCATGATGCATTTTCATAGTTCATATTTTCTTTCAGATCCATTGACTCTTCCGGTTGGAGTGATGCACAGAAAATGCTCTATAAAGATTTGGATACCCATATTCCTCAAAGACCTTCCCCAGTCACAACATTTAGTGATTCTCGTGATTCCACAACTGGTGTTACAGCCAGAACTTCAAGATTTCCAAATCCGGAGAGAAGAGCTCCTCCTATATCTTATGCAGATGTTGAAGCTTTGGGAAATTCTGGTCAACCTGTCACAAGAAATAAGTAAGATAATATCACCGTAAACTGTAATACTATAATGATTCTATAAATTTATTATGTATCAGGTGTTTGGATTCGAATTTGTATGCATAGAGCAGAAATATGTTAAGACAATCCAGTCTTGGAATGGAGTTTAAATATTTATCTCAGTCGCCCTGTTGTTTTGAACTTTATTATGAACAACCTTTTTTCCATGAAAATACCATACAAGTCTGAATTCAAGGTTCTATATGACCAAAATGAGTAAATGGAATGGATTGCTTTGCCCTTTTTGGTGTTTCTTTATGTTGAGTTTTCAGCACGACAATCCTTTAGATGTAAATTTAGACTCTTTATGTCATCCTAAATTCATTACTTACCAGAATAATGTGACGCCCTATCTCTAATTATTTGAGCCTGTTTAATGGTTCTTCTTCCAGGCCTTCTTTGTCTCCTCCTGGACTGGGAAGCACATCAAATGTTCCAAGGACTGTCCCTCTTTCTCAAATTCACCAGAAATCTTTTCCGTTTAATGTTCCTGAAGCCACTGTAAGCAAGCCCATGAACTCCATTGCTTCTAAAAGAACAAGATCACCTCCATCATCATTTGCAGCCAATGAAACCCTTGACGGAAACTCAATTTCCTCTGAAGACAACTCTGAGCGGTATTATATTAGCTTGGCTCTATTTTTTGTCTATTGTGCATTTACTTTATCTTACATTATTTATTTTTAAAGGATCTCTTTTTCTTGTGTTAGTGAAAGTTTAGCCAAGGCGAAGCGTTTAGCCCGATTCAAAGTAGAACTAAGCAGATCTGAACAAAATGCTGATATTCCCGACCAGAATGCTTTTGCTAGTAGACATGAACAGTCTGTGTTGGAGCCAAAATATGCGAGGGGGCATTTAGTGGATTCAGCTAACAACTTTAGCAGTGGCCATGTTGTTTCTGATAATGAAGTTCTGGAAACATCCAATGTAATTGTTGGCTTATGTCCAGATATGTGTCCTGGTATATTTTCTCAGATTTTAAATCCAAGATTGAACCTGTGAGAATTGTTATATTTTGATCTGATCTCAAGAAACCTTTGGGATTCTTTATTTGTTTTTAATACGGGGAAGTGCGTTTTGAGAGAACCCCAATGCTAACTT